>OZ025300.1:223970542-228970542 GCA_964019185.1 Maratus speculifer
AGTATTTGCCCCTTCCTAAATAAAATATATATATATATATATACATTAACAACATTTTTCTTTTTCTGATATTTTCAAAAGCATATTAAAATGTATAATTTTCAAGAAATTTACAATAAAAAGTAAGAAGAAATTTCGTATTAAGGGGCTGGTGAGTGAAAGGCCCATTGTTCCTCATAACTTTTGAAACTTAAGATATTTTTTCTCTGATTTTGATAAACCTCGCAAAATTTATTCATTCGGAGTAACTTAAAATAAAGGAACTCAGAAATTTCCGTTGTATGCAGGGGGCACAGGTAGTCACTACCCCTCACTGGATTTCGAAATGTAATTTAGTGAAATAATTTTTTTTTCTCTTAGCTTAAAATAATAAAGGAACTAAGAATTTTAAGTTAGGGGGAAGAAAGCATAGATAGGGACGCCCATGTCTGAATTTAAAAAAAAAGAAATGGATTTTAATGTATTAAAAAAATTATTATTGTATTAAGTGTAATTTCCAAGTAACAAAACAAAGTAGGAACTAATAAATTTTTTACTACGGAAGTGGTTCGATAGGATGAGAAATCCCTAGTTCGATTTTGAAGCATATTTGAAATTATTTTTCCCCGATTAAATTCTGTGAATTTATCGGACAATAACTACAGTTATAAGAGAGATGCATCGGAAATGTACTTCTAAATGAATGGTTGGATAATAACTTCAAATTCACTGTAGTGATTCTACGGTTATAAAGTCTTATATATTTTTTAATTTTTGATTATAAAATGACTTTATAAAAACTACAGTGTTTTCAAAGTTAATAGCGCACAGAATGTTTAAAATAAATTACTGCAAAATCACCTTTAATTAACTACAAAATAACTGAAGTGATTTTATAGTTGAGATTGCACTACAGAAAGACTAGAGAAATTTTAGAAAAACCTCAAAAACACTTCACTTCTACAAAAAAACTGCAGTTCATTTTTAGCTGGGGTCCGTCTGTCTGTCCGCATATAACAACGCAAAAACTATCCAACCGAATCGTTTGAAATTTAAAATACATAATTATTACATAATTTTGTAGAGTCATTTCAAATTTTATGAAAATCGGATGGATAGATCAATTACAGGGGCAATCAAAAGTATTCCATTACATTACGTCTCAATAGGGAAAAAATTTCAAATGCATTTTAATTGTTTGAAATTTAAAATACATAATTATTACATAATTTTGTCGAGTTCTTTCAAATTTTTTGATAATCGGGTGCACAGATCAATTACAGGGGCAATCAAAAGTATTCAATTACATTATGGTCAATGGGGAAAAAGTTTCAAATGTATTTTATACGTTTGAAATTTAAAATACATAATTATTACATAATTATGTCGAGTTATTTCAAATTTTATCAAAATCGGATGAATAGTTCAGTTACAGGGACAATCAAAAGTATTCAGTTACATTACGGTTAATGGGGGAAAATGTTTCAAATGCATTTTAATGGTGTTACACTCATTCGAACGAAATAAAATTGATATGCATCTATAAAATACATATTATGATATACATTTTGTATAATCTGTTTTGCAAAGAATATTTGTTATTGATTTACAAGGCCACACAAAAGTATTCCATTGCATAATGGTATAGGGAGAACAATGTTTGATAAGCGTTTTAATTGTAATTATTTACAATTTTAGGAGATTGCTATATGAGAGTGATATTTTTAAAACTATGTAATCGTACAAACGCACTTCATTTGCTACGCTTCACGTGCAATTTCCAACTTGTTAAATATTGTATTGCTGTATTTTGCAACTAAATAAGCATAGGTTAATTAATTTTATCTATTTAACACTCTGCAGGTTTTTTTTATGCTAATATATTTAAGTATTCAATAAAAATAATGAAAGTCAATTTTGCCTTAATGGCTTGATTTTTTTATTCAAAAATTTTGATTTTATACAAGAAATTTTCGAAGAAGAATTTTTTCCTTAAGTAATCGCGAAATGTCAGCAATAAATAAAAAACAAAAAAACATAGGAATTTTCTGGTATGAATTAGAAAGATTGAAATTTAAAAAAAACGCTAAGTTGGCTCCCCGTTTTTTGTATCTCAAAGCGTCACTTTACCCGTACATCCTTCTACAATGAAGTATTTTTATAGTGCCCTGTAAAACGCTTAAATTTTGTACAATGCATTCAGAATCATCCTGTACTTAATGAAATATTACGTTCAAAACAAAAGTTTTTTTCTCCCTTTGTTGTCTTTAAAAATAATATAAAAAAATTGAAAAAAAAAAAACGACGTTTTATACGTTTTCTAATTGTTTGTGTTTGCTCTTATTCCTTCTTTTTTGTCCAAACAGCTCAACTTTTTTCCTAAATCTTTCACTTTATTTTGAAAACAAAGAATAAATAAATTGTTTTTAAATCATTATTTACCCTCATTTACCATAATGGAAAGTGGTGATTTTACTTTTCCATTAAGAAATTGATATTAATTAAAACAATCGCAAATTAAACAGTTGTTAATTATCGATGCGAAAGAAATTAGAAATGCTTGTAGCTTGATTGATCGTAACCAAAGAAAAAATACTCATGCGAAAAAAATCGAAATCAATGAAAAAAAAGTTTGATAATGCTTAGTGAAGGCTATTTCCATGAGTACTTGTAGTGTAAGTCACAGGCTACGATTTTTGGCTACCAGTATTATAGAACAAAAAAAATGTGATTAATTTTATTGGCACATTCTCATTAATTGAATAAGGCCAAGCAGAATTTTCGAAAATAACGGTGGCTAACAATTGTTAGCCACCGTTCTATGCTTAAGCATAGAAATGAATAAGTTATGTGACTTACACTACAGGACCCATGGAATTAGCCTGAATAGAAAAAATAAAAGGTTATTAAAAAAGGTGTATGAAAAAAGTGGATTATATATTAGGGTGGATCGAAAAATCGAAATTCGGATAATCGAATCGGCGCGGGGTGCAAAAGTTGCCTTTTATACATACTAATTCACATGTTTTTTTATTGAAATCCATTCATATCTTCCGGTGCCCCAAACGCCTCAAAAATAGTTAAAAATTGAAATTTTTTTTAAATTTTATAAATTTTTTTGCTCCTTAATATTTGTAAATTTATTTTTGGCGCGGGTTGCGAAAGTTGCCTTATGTATATATTAGTTCAATCTTTTTTTATATATATAAATCCATCCATATCTTCCAGTGCCCCCAAGCGCCTCCAAAATGGTAAAAAAAATTGAAATTTTTATAAAAATGTATAATTTTTGTTTTTTTAATTTCTTTTAAATTATTTTATCAGCGGTATAAAAAAGATGCATTTTATAGTATATTAGCATGCAACCAAATAATTTTCGACTTTGATAAATTTCTTCCAATGCCCCAAAACTTTTAATTATTTGCCGAAAATCGAGTTTCATGCAAATTTTGAGCTAAAAAATACAAGTAAAATTAACAGTTAAAGAATAATTTATCTAACGTAAAAGGTAAAATAGAGAGCATGAGAAATCGTTTGTCGTATTTTATTAATTGTATAAAATAAACTTTTTATACTTTATTATTTGGAAGACAACATAGATAGAAGAGTTCTCAGCAATGACCAGCAATATTTATATGATATTTGCATAGCAATATCACGTGGTGAATGGGGTTCCGATCTGGCATTAATGAAACCTTGTCCAGTATATCACTCAAGATGCCTAACAACTACGTGTAGAACATTAAGGTTATAAGTGGCTATAGAAAATCCTTCTGATAATCTCATTACTCTTACAACATATATTATGAAGGTATATGCACCTGTAGGTTTCATGTCAAAACAAAGCCATCCATAACTGAAGGAGCGCGTCATATTTGGAAACTTATCACATATTCTAGATATTTTGAACCCAATTTAAGAAAGATCGTAGATGCTGTTATTCAACGAAATAATTTTTTTTTTTTTTTTTTTTTTTTTTTTTTTTTTTTTTTGCCACTCTGAAAATTTGCTATTGTCAATGCTCACAGATAACAGAGAGCATATCAGATCTTTAGCAATGCGAAAGCTAATTTATGCTAAAAATAAAAAGAGAAAATCATCAGAAGTGAGAATTTTCAAAGTACCTTAAATATACTTCAAAGCGAAGGATTATTTTGAACTTATTGACTGGCAACCAGTTTGACGTTTTGAACCACTTCTTTTGATGAATGTGCCTTGCAAATAAATTGAGAATATGATAAAAGTTGTAAAAACGAATGAATGTTCAAAATATCCATGCCATACCCAAGCGGTTGAAAGATGCGTTCGACTAGTGTCTGAGGCATCAGAAACTGTAACTGGGCAAGAAAAGAGACACGGTTTTATATGGAATAGAATAAAATCAAGAAGCCATATAAAACACTTTGATACCAAAAAAGATTACAAACTTTAAAAATATGTAAATTTCCAAATTGAAGAATGTAAAACTTTCTCTACGTATGTTCGATTTTTTAATTTTTATGATTTAATGCTTTGATTTTTAAATTTATATGTCACTTATTATTGGGTATTTCCATGAGCACTTGTCGTGTAAATCACATTTCTAATAGCTGCTAAATTGTTGGCCACCGTTATTTTCGAAAGGTTTGCATGGCTTTATTCAATTAATGAAATATCTCTGATAAAATAAGTCACATTTTCCGTTTAAAAATACTGGTATCCAAAATCATAGTATGTGACTTACACGACATGTGCTCATGGAATTACCCTATTGCAAAATTAATGTTATTTATAACCTTATAAGTTATTAATTAAACTGTTTTAAAAATTTGTAAGTATTTTTCGTAATTTATAATTCTTAATACATTTTTGTAAAAATTGCAAGTTTTTAATTATAATTGGTTCATCAAAGATGTGAATGGATTTTGATTAAAAAAATATATGGGAACTGCAGAGTTATCTAGTATTAACTTTCCAAGCCAGTGCCAAATGAATTTCAAAAAGTAAAATAAAATAAAACAAAAAATATTTTTTTTCAAGAAAATTTCAATTTTAAACTATTTTTGGGGCGCTTGGGGCACCGGAAGATATGGATGAATTTTATTTTAAAAAAATATGTAAGCTAAGATAGATAAAAGATAGCTTTTGCAACCCGCGCCAAAAAGTAATTAAGAAAAAATAATTAAGCAAAACAAATATAAAAAAATCATGAAAAACTCAATTTTTAATTATTTTGGGGGCGCTTGGGGAACCGGAAGATATTAATGGATTTTAATAAAAAAAAAACCTGTAAACTAGTATGCATAAAAGGCAACTTTTGCACCCCGCGCCGATAGTGATTTCTAAAAAAAAATTTTTTTCCTATACTTTTCGATCCACCCTATTATATATATTTTATCAAAATCTGTCATAACGAAAAGTCATTAGAGTAATTTTTTGTTCTTCTTTGTTTGAATCAAGTTATGGAGTTATATGTAGTGTAATGCCTTTCATGTATCTTTTAAGTATAAATTTATTTTTAACGTATTTTAATAAACTAAAATTATTTAAAAAAAAATTTAACCCTTCATTGCAAGATTTTTTTCTAGTTTAAAAAATTATTTGAAATCAATATACAAGTCTTTTTTTATGTTAATATATTTAAGTATTCTGTAAAAATAATGAAAGTAAATTTTGCCTTAATAACTTGATCGTATTTTTTTATTTCAAAAATTTCGATTTCATACAAAAAAAATTGCAAAGACGAATTTTTTCTTTATGCAATCGTGAAATGTCAATCTTAAATAAAAACAAATAATATAGGAATTTTGTTGTGTGAATAAGAAATTTCGAAATAAAAAAGGACCAAGTTGGCTCCCTGTTTTTTATATCTCAACGCGTCACTTTATCCATACATTCTTTTACAATAAATAATTTCTTACACTGCACCTGTAAAACTCTTATAGTTTGTACCATGCATTCAGAATCACCCTTTATTTAATGAAATAATACATTCAAAATTAAGGTTTTTTTCACGTCTCTTTAAAAATTATATAAAAAAAGATAGAGAAAAAAAAACGAAGTTCTATACGTTTTGTAATTGTTTGTGTTTGCTTTTAATAAATCTTTTTTGTCCAAACAGCTCAACTTTTTTTCCTACATCTTTCACTTTATTTTGAAAACAATGAATAAATAAATTGGTTTTAAGACTTTATTTACCCTCATTAACAAAGATGGAAAGATTTACTTTTCTACTAAGAAAAATATATTAATTAAAACAATCGAAATTTAAACAGTTGTTAATTATCGATGCGAAAGTATTAAAAATGGTTGTGTCTTGATTATTCTCAATTAAATAAAAGATTCTCATATAAGTGAAAAAAAAATGTTTGATAAGGTTTATTAACAAAAATAGATTATAAAAAAGGTGGATTTATAAATTTATTTTTAAAGTGTTTGCATAAAATAACAAAAATTAGAAACTCTTTTTTTTCCTGAATAAAAAAAAAAAGAAGTATAAATTGCAATTTTTGTATAAAAATGTTTTTAATATATACAGGCTGTCCCCTGATTATTGGTAAAAACTTTAGGATAGGTGGACTAATTTTATCAAAGGATCGCAAAAATAGCGCGAGTTTGTAAAAAATTGCTGTAAAACACAATTTTTGTCAAATGGTCGCGGAAAAAAAACGCGATTTTGTTCAAGGACTCGCTGAAAAACACACGGTTTTCGCTAGAGGATGACGAAAGAATGTGGAATTCTCTTCATAGGATTACAATAAACGTAATTGTCGTCAAAAAATGGGAAAAAATCGCAAAATTCGCCAAAACATAGCGACTTAGACGCCGAAAATTCGTCGCCAAGACGAAAAATTGAGTCGCCATGTAGTGACTAACGATAGTGAATCTGCACCCTTACCTTTCTTATGGAACATTTCTCGGGCAAATATTATTATTATTTTTTTTTTACTGGCCAGGTATTTTAACCTTCCTACCCTGTTCAAATTTAACGCAATCTTGATAAAAACATTTCACACCAGAATTGTTATTTAAAACATTTTAATATACTTAATTAACACATTTCGCTGAAACTGTTATTAAACTTTCTTTATGAAAAAAGTTCTGGTTCGAATCGTATAAAACGAATTAAAGCTATGGGTCGATTAGACCCATTCAAGGTAGAAAGGTTAATAATTTATACAGAAATGTATAGGCAGTTGTCTTGGTTGTCAGAACATTGCGGAACGCTGGGTATGATTCCAGCAGAATAAAACTTCCACCAGTAAAATTTATTTTCTGTCTTAGCAATTATTTACGACTAAAATTTTGCTTTAAAAATGGCGTTTAATCCTTTAACGATCATAGCATTTTCATTGCTAAGATGTCGAAATAAATGAATGACACCGGTAATTAAGAACAAATATGTTTCTAAATAAGAAAACGTGGTTTTTCACATACAAAATAAAAGGGATATTTTTAGATAAAAATACCGGTGTCAGTGTTGCGTATCGGAATTAAAATTTTGTGGCTTCGTGGCGAAACCAATGAACGTTAAAGGGTTAAGCAAACCAAAAATTTTTCGATTAAATGTACTTGTAGAAGTTTGACTTGATGTTAATTAACCATTATGAAATCGGTTATAGTTGATGATTCACTATTTTGATGGTATACCAGTTCCTTTTTATTAATAACTTCAAGATAATTGCAAATCCTTTTTCCTTAGGATGTATCAAACGTAATCTTTAAAGTCAATTTTAGTAGACTATTTATGAATGCATTAAACCAAAAGTTTTCCTTACGGTATTGCACTAAATTGTAGAAAAATTATATACAACATTAAACAGAATACATTTCGCTTACATTTCATAAATACGAAGCTTTCAATTTATAAAAAAGACTCAATATGAAAATGAATTCGTGAAATAAACGTATAAATTAATATTTATGTTTTATTCATTTATTTATACATTTATTTTGATTCAGGAAATAAACTATTTTGAGAAACAAACTAAAAAGGCCAAATATGTATACAGGGTGTCTACTCTCAACGGTGGCCAATGTCTAATTCTTAAACTATTGGTCATAGATATACAGTTCCAATTACAAAAATGTTTAAAAAAAAGATTAAAAAAAATTAAAAGTTATTTGGGGCAATAAAAACATTTCTTGAAAATTACAAAAATAAATTTTTATACAATCTCTTAGTCCTATAAGTTATCTATTCAGTAATTTGTCTCTGTTACACTGAGAGGTAAGAAAAAAATCTTCTTATTTCTAAGATTAAAATTATCTGCGATTAAAATAGCTATTTAAAGCATTCTTTATATTCTTTATAACCATATACTTTATTACCATACTTAATAACAGTACATTTATTATGAAAAATTGGTCTTTATAACATAAATATTATAATATATATATATATATATATATATATATATATATATATATATATATATATATATATATATATATATAATTCATATCTAATTTATATCCAAATTTATATCAAATATATATTCCACCCAATTTATATAATCTTTTTTTGATCTTAGTGAATTATTATATAAATTGGTCTTAAATCATTATTTTCTCTCATGACGAAAACAACACTACTCTGACGAAAACAAATTAGTTTCTCTTTCGGAGAAAAACAAAACGCACCATAATTTGAGTAATCACAAGCTAAATTGTTCTTAATTATTGGTGCGAAAGAAATAAAATAGAGTATAACTTCATTATTCGTAATTAAGAAAGCATTTTTCATATTTCGGGAAAAAATATTTGAGCATGTCAATGACCTGAAATACATCAGTTTTATTAATAAAAAATGAATAATTTGAAAAACTGAATTAATTTCAATTTAGTTTTAAACAATATATTATTTTTTAAATGTGCCGAAAATGATAATTTCTTTGTTTGAAATTTTTTATGTAATATGAAGAAAGATTAAAAAATACCAGAAATAAAAATGCTAACAAAAAAGTTGCATTCCTGATAATATGCCGGTTTATTGCATATTATAAGATTGTGCTTAATATTTTAACGACTTAATTTCCGTTGATAGCTATGGATAGAATGAACAAGGTTGCCATAGTCTACTAGCTTTTAATACCAATTCGCACCAACTTTTCAAAACAGAAATCTTTCACAAACTTTTCGCCGAAAACTATACGATAACCGAAACCGACGCTAATCGAAGTCAACGCAGTGCGGCGACTGGTCAGGGAAAAACACAGTCAAATAAGGTGTTAAATACCAGTATACTGTTAAAGAGAAATTCGCCTTTAATCTGACCATATTATTTCAAGTATTTTTTGAAATGAAATATTGGTAACTTCCTCTTTTTTTGACTGTGTTTTTTCCTGATCACTCGCCACTCTGCAACGATAATCGAAATACTGCTGGTTTTGCCATTAAAATGTGGAAAAGAAAATCCGATACAAAATTCCTAGTTAAAATGAAATTTAACATATGCAGAGCTGCAAAGTCTCCGGCTTTTTGCGCACCACTATTATTTTAGAGAAAATGTCGATGAAAAAAAAAATTAAATCGGTTTAAATCGGTGAAATGTTCCAATTCAATGAAAGAAATTTTTCTGTATTTTTTTACTGGTATCCAAAAAGCCGGAGACTTGGCAGCTCTGCATATGCCTTTGCACATGCCCAAATGTTTTATTCGAAAAGTAGGATAATTCATTCTGACCTTCGCTAATAATACCTGTATACAATTGTGTAAGAGGAGATAACTAGTTTCATTACTTGAAAATTTTATTACCACTTTTGTTTTAACAATAGCATTTACTTAAAATATGTACATGAAAAGAAGCAAACATTACAGCCAGTTTGACTGCTGCTTCCATCGAAAAGATGCCATTTAGGTTTTTTTTTTTTTTTTTTTTTTTTTTTTTTTTTTTTTTTTTTTATCACTGCTGCCTTACACCATATACTTTATTATGAAACAAATAATCCATTGGACCTAAATCATTATTTTCTCTCATCAATTCTGTCAGAAACACGTTAGTTTCACTTTCGTAGAAAAACAAAACACACCTTAATTAAAATAATCACAAAGTAAATATGCGAAAGAAATAAAATAGTCTGTAACTTGATTATTCGTAATTAAGGAAGCATTTTTCATATTACGGGAAAAAATATTTAAGGATGTTAATGACCTGAAATACATAAGCTTTATTAAGAAAAAATAACAACAATATAAAAAAGTCGATTAATTGCAATTTAATTTTAAACAATACATTTTTTAAATGTACCGGAAATGACAATTTCTTTGTGTGCAGTTTTTTATATATATTACAAATTTAAAATTTTTCGCCAAAACTAACCTTTATACTATCTTAATTTTCTTATAATAATATTCCGTACTTACGTCAAATTATTAAATTAAAATCTTGTTTCTAAATCTAATCTGTTAATCCTTACGCAGACGATATAAATTCTTAATTTGCCTTAAAAAACATTAATCCAGTATGCGTAAATTTAAAAAGATGGCTCTAAATTAAAAATATTCTTAATTAAAACTTTATTTCTTAATATTCCAAATAAAACTGATTTCTTCTATGTTTTTATCAACCCTTTTTAAGAAAGTCTTATTAAATTTATTCCAAACCCATACCTTTTAAAAAATATCATTATTTTATTTTATCTATTTATTTATTTTTCCGCCGTCAACGATAATTTGCATATTAATAAATTCATTTCTTTTCTTTTTCTCTTAAAATTAATCATGTAAAAAAATCGTCTGCCTAAGATATTTAAAATTCTGAGTCAATTATAAATTGGTTAAATAATATATTTTTTAAAAATAAATTTATCGTCTGTTTAAAATAATCTCGTAGCTGGACAAGAATTCTGTTTATATAAAATAATGATGGTTAGAGATTACAGAATGTTCCAGAACTTTCTTTTGAGTTTAAAAGGGGGAAGTCTCGAGATGAAAGAATGATTCTTCTGAAGATTTCTTGGGTTGCTTCTTCGATGAGGACAGCTCGCTGAAATAATGATGGAATTTTTGCAAAAAGGAGCTTTTCCTTCCTCATTATCACGAATTTAATAAATTAATTTACAGCAGCCCATGACTAATTATTGGATCTTCTACATTTATTTATTATTTTTGTTTTTTCCCTCGCTTGCCATGACTGTGTGTTTCTTTTAACCAGTGGAAATAATTCGAGCTCTCCTGAAATCGTCACAACTAATCGAAAAGTCGCACAGGATAGGTAATGCCTGTGCTAATGCCTGTTTCGGATTTTGAAATGAATCTACTGAAGAAGCAAAATGCTATGTAAATGAATCTACTGAAACGAAGTGATGACAAAAATATGAATCGCCGAAAATTTTACCCGCCATGGTTGAAAGTGTTATTAAGCAAGAATTGCCATTATCTTTTGATTCCTCGAGTGAATGTAACAGAGGAGATTTTAATGTTAAACAGCTTTCTGTCCGAGTGGTTTGAAAGATTTCTTCTAAATATCTCGTGAATTCCTGATGCCTGATATTCCACCTTTTTGCTGTTTATGTGTAACTGATGACTCAAGATAATCATGGTCATAATGACAAGAAAAAAAAAACTTTTAGAGACAACTGAACGCAGATTACTACTTACTTTCATAATTTTCGTTATTCCTGTCTCCCCTAGGATCAGCTTGAAAATTTCTCCTTATCCGTGAGTTATTTTTAGATGTATTTAATTATTATGTGTATCCTTTTTACTGTATTTGTGTAGATAGTTCTTTGTTTGTAAGGTTTATTTATTTGTTTGTTTATTTTTCTGTGAGCCTTATTTATTTATGAATATTTTTATTATCATTATTATGTGTTGAAGATTGAAATATTTTTATTCTTAAGGATTTAATTGAGGAGTATGATGTTCTTAGATATTTACTGTTACTTATTAAGACTATTATGATATTTCTATGCACGATTAAGGGCAAGTTTGTAATAATAAGGTATAACTATGATGTTTACAATTTCTATTTTATTAGATAAAATTTCTGGTTAATGTTAACAGCTAAATATAGTCACAATTTCACGATAATTTTGATTCAATTTTTTTTAAAAAAAATGGTGGGTAATGGTTTTGTGTGAGGCAATTAAAATGTACCCATCAGTAGACAAAGCCCTCAAAATTGCGAAAGCGCGAACTCATGAATTTCACCTTAAAAGTAAAAGACTCTATGATCGAAATTTTGTTGAATGCCCATTAAAAATACAAGACTCTGTAATTTATGAAGAATTTAAATACCCCAACACTCGAAAATTAGAACCTACTTTCTCTGGACCATATAAAATTATAAATAAACTTTCTGATGTAACTTATGAAATAGATAAATTTAATTATGAGACAGGACAGAATTCCGTTATTGTGCATGTTTCTAAATTAAGACCCTATTTTTCACCCGAAGATTTTAAACTGTTTCATGAGCAATCCAAAAAACAAACAAAACCTCAGATACAATCACTAGATCAAACTAAAGTCAAGACAATAGATTAAATTTACCATAAAAAAACCATAATTTTCAACATCAGCGGGTATGTTCTTGGAGCGCTACAAGAATATTACTTGTTTTGGGGAGTTTTTGGGGTTAAATTGGGCACCTTATGCAGGCATAAGGTGAACACTTTGATTGTAAAAGCTTTCAAATTGATGTTGATAAATTAATTTTAAGGGTGTTTAAGTCTAACTATATTTACTCATTTATTTGACATTAGTATTACTCTATTTATTCAGCAGATATTATATGATAATAGTTATAAAATCTAATGACTCTACTCAAACCTATAACATAATATGTGATTTTCAGTGATTGTGAAAACTAGATATTAAAAGTTTTTCAAAAAAGCACACTATTTTTATTTCCATTTCTCAATTAAGAATGACAACTTTCATTCCTATTGTATTTTATTATTAAAGTTTATAAACCATGTGTGGATAAAACATTATTCTACATTTGGCATTGAAAACTTACAACCAAATTTGACAATTTTGTAAAAGAGTATCAGAGAGGAATTATTGTAAGGAAATACTGGTTGAGAGTCCATTTTCTAAATAGTTAGATTTAATTTTATTTGGATTTTGGAATTATTATGATTTTTTTTTTATTTATACTTTCGGCTAGCAAAAAATACTTTCTTATGCTATTAGAAGATAAGAAAATTATTTAGTTGCTATGTAATTATTTTTATCCTCAACCAATATTTTCCCTATCAATAATAAACAAATAGTGATATTTTCTTTTGATTATACTCTTGTTTTACTATTATTATTATTATTATGATTTCTATGGTGAAGTTTAGTATTAATTATACTCTTATTGAAAAATATTAGGATATGGAGTCTTATTATACTATTACTTATTATTGTTGACATTGTTATTATTTAAATTTTTCTATATTATTTATTATTGATATTGAGAGTGATGCTATTTATTATTGAAAAATTGATATATTATTGAAAGATGTTGGATCCAACATAACATAAAAAACAAAGCTTAAACTAGATTTGGAGATATTTAATTAAAGAGCCTGTATTCACTGGACATTGAAAAAGACTCTTTTATATATTCTTGAAAGACTTTTTTCATTTAAAGGACTTATTTAAAATAAACTATGCATTAAGTCATTGTAGTTATTTAAACTTCCATGAGAACGAATTTTTATTGTCTTTATTATATTTTTATCTCTTGCTTATTAATTTTCATAACTTATTTACTGTTATTATATGTATTATCTCGTATGCACTTACAAATGGTAAGTGATGTTGTAACATTATTGTATTTCTTTCAGGGAAATGCTCCTACCTAAATTTAATTCAGAATTATTTTCTCTTAACTATTTTATTTTAATCGCTAATATTTTTATATTGCGTTAATTTTCTTTTCTTCCATCTATTGGCTTCCTGAGTTTGACAGTTTTATTCCAAAATTTAACTTTTCTAAATTATTATATTTCTGTTGTCTGAACTTGTAGTTTATTTAACTATCAATTTCATACAAAGTCTTGGGGAGGGGGGATAATATTACAAATTTAAAATTTTTCGCCAAAACTAACCTTTATACTATCTTAATTTTCTTATAATAATATTCCGTACTTACTTCAAATTATTAAATTAAAATCTTGTTTCTAAATCTAATCTGTTAATCCTTACGCAGACGATATAAATTCTTAATTTGCCTTAAAAAACATTAATCCAGTATGCGTAAATTTAAAAAGATGGCTCTAAATTAAAAATATTCTTAATTAAAACTTTATTTCTTAATATTCCAAATAAAACTGATTTCTTCTATGTTTTTATCAACCCTTTTTAAGAAAGTCTTATTAAATTTATTCCAAACCCATACCTTTTAAAAAATATCATTATTTTATTTTATCTATTTATTTATTTTTCCGCCGTCAACGATAATTTGCATATTAATAAATTCATTTCTTTTCTTTTTCTCTTAAAATTAATCATGTAAAAAAATCGTCTGCCTAAGATATTTAAAATTCTGAGTCAATTATAAATTGGTTAAATAATATTTTTTTAAAAAATAAATTTATCGTCTGTTTAAAATAATCTCGTAGCTGGACAAGAATTCTGTTTATATAAAATAATGATGGTTAGAGATTACAGAATGTTCCAGAACTTTCTTTTGAGTTTAAAAGGGGGAAGTCTCGAGATGAAAGAAAGATTCTTCTGAAGATTTCTTGGGTTGCTTCTTCGATGAGGACAGCTCGCTGAAATAATGATGGAATTTTTGCAAAAAGGAGCTTTTCCTTCCTCATTATCACGAATTTAATAAATGAATTTACAGCAGCCCATGACTAATTATTGGATCTTCTACATTTATTTATTATTTTTGTTTTTTCCCTCGCTTGCCATGACTGTGTGTTTCTTTTAACCAGTGGAAATAATTCGAGCTCTCCTGAAATCGTCACAACTAATCGAAAAGTCGCACAGGATAGGTAATGCCTGTGCTAATGCCTGTTTCGGATTTTGAAATGAATCTACTGAAGAAGTAAAATGCTATGTAAATGAATCTACTGAAACGAAGTGATGACAAAAATATGAATCGCCGAAAATTTTACCCGCCATGGTTGAAAGTGTTATTAAGCAAGAATTGCCATTATCTTTTGATTCCTCGAGTGAATGTAACAGAGGAGATTTTAATGTTAAACAGCTTTCTGTCCGAGTGGTTTGAAAGATTTCTTCTAAATATCTCGTGAATTCCTGAGGCCTGATATTCCACCTTTTTGCTGTTTATGTGTAACTGATGACTCAAGATAATCATGGTCATAATGACAAGAAAAAAAAAAAAAAAACTTTTAGAGACAACTGAACGCAGATTACTACTTACTTTCATAATTTTCGTTATTCCTGTCTCCCCTAGGATCAGCTTGAAAATAAATGAATTTACAGCAGCCCATGACTAATTATTGGATCTTCTACATTTATTTATTATTTTTGTTTTTTCCCTCGCTTGCCATGACTGTGTGTTTCTTTTAACCAGTGGAAATAATTCGAGCTCTCCTGAAATCTTCACATATATATATAATGAACAAATATTAAACAAATAATAGAAATAAAAATGACTAAGAAAAATGGTTGCATTCTTTATAATATAGCGGTTTATTTCGTATTATTAGAATTATGCTTATTTTAACGATTAATTACAGTTAAGGGGTCAGGTACCTTTGATCGATGAAAATAGAAGCAAAATTTGCGTACAGTATTGATCTCAATATCTTTAAATCTAGCGCTTTTAAAAACTTCAAATTTTTAACACATATTTAAATAATCTTCCTGTAACTGTTACAGGTCATCGAATATTTTAGTAGTAATGAATAGAATGAACAAGGCTGCCATAGGTTAATATTTTTTAATTCTATTTCACACCACTGTACAAAATCATAAATCTTTTACGTAAGTTTCGATAACATTTGCAAGAGAAATATTATACAAAACATATTTTGAAAAAATATTCAGAATATAACAATAGTCACCTGTGAATAAACGTTTTTTATAATCGAATGTATATATCGGGCATGCTAAAAATAGTTTCCGATCTTTCTATATATCTTTAATTGAATATTCAGTTTTAAAAAAAGAAATAAAACCATAGTGTTTTGATCCAATTAACATTCCTAAATTATGAAGATAAAATTTATCTCTATTCTTTCACCGGTTTATTAAATTACAGTGATACCTCGGTTATCGTTGATAATCCGTTCTAAAGCAATCGGCGAAATCCAAAACCGGCGAAAAGCGAGGTAACTATTTCCATCTGAATGTCTGTAAATCCATTTAATTCATTCTAAACACTCCATAATACGTACCAAAAATACATTTATAGAAAAAAATGCCTTTAATTCTAAGTAAGAATTTAATATGGCTTTCTTGGCGTATGGTAATGAGGCTTCACATCTTAAATCACATTTCTTTTTGGACATTAGGCAGTAGGACTCACTTAGTCGGAAGATTTATGTCTCTCAAAAAAGTGTTCTATTTCTGTCGCTTCTTTAATAGTTGCCTAAAATGACAAAGATATTATCATTTAACAAGTTGCAGATACGGCTTGCAAAAACCACGTCAGGGTGATTTTTTACCACAATTCCCTGTAATTACTCCTTATAAAAAAGATATCCTTAGTCTCTGAAGAAGACCTATTCTCTCCTGTCTTTTTTCCCTTAACTGTCGTCGTTTGCACTTCTAGGTGAAGTTGTAGCAGCTCTTCAGCAGTGAGTTCTTCATTGTGTTCATCCACTAACTTTTCTTCATACTCACCACTCATTTCGGACAGCATAACATATACAGGATCAGTTGAATTTGAAAATTTTGTTGCTATTATAATAGATAAATCGTAATCGACAGCTTACTTAAAATAACCTGAAAGTAAACGAAATACTCGGCCTTGAAACGCGGTTGATTTATGCACAACGAGAAACAACGCATGAGAACGCATGATTGTCTTCTTTGTTTACACGAAGTATAGAAAGGTAACTAGATTGCAACGGGGTATTTCCATGAGCACATGCCGTGTAAGTCACATACTACGATTTTGGATACCAGTATTTTAGAACGGAAAAATGTGACTTATTTTATCAGAGGTATTTTATTAGTTAAATAAGGCTATGAAAATCTTTCAAAAATAACGGTAGACAACAACTTATCAGTTACTAATAAGGTGACTTACACGGCAAGTGCTCATGGAAATACCCAAAGACGAAAACCCAGAGAAATTTCTCGCGGAAAAAATATTCGAAATCCGAAACCGCCGATAACAGATATGAACAGAAACCATAGTGCTAGTGCGATTCCAAATAGCATGTGGAAAAGAAAATTCCATACAATATTTCTGGTTAAAATTGAATTAAAAAGTTTTTGATGTTTTTTGCGCATGCCCAAATGATTCATTCGATAGTAAAATGAATCATTCTATTCACTGCCAGTGATACCCGTATGCCATGTGTGCTAAAAGAGATAACTTATTTCATCACTGGAAAATTTTTAATACCACTGTTGTTTCAGCAATAGCATTTATTTAAGTTATGTACATGCAACAGGCAAACATTACCATCAGTTTGACTCCTGCCTCAGTCCTAAAAGTGCCCTTTTGGATGCGTTAAAAAAATCCTTCTTGCTTCTATGAATACATACTTTATTATGAAACAAATAATAAATTGGTCTTAAATCATTATTTTGACCCATTAACTCTGGCGGAAACAAGTTAGTTTCACTTTTGTAGAAAAACAAAATGCCTTAATTAAAATAGTCACAAGCCAAGTTATTATTAATTATTGAAGCGAAATAAATAAAACAGTCTATAACTGGATTATTCGTAATTAAGACAGCATTTTTTATATTTCGGGAAATTTTTTTTTTTTTGAGGAATTCAATGACCTGAAAATTATAAGTTTTACTAACAAAAAGGAATCAACCATCTGAAAAAGTGGATAAATTGCAATTTAATCTTAAACAATACATTTTTTGAATGTATCAAAAAGGATATTTTCTTTGTGTGCAGTTTTTTATACAATATGCAGAAATATTTAAAAATAATATAAATAAAAACTGCTAACAAAAACAATTGAATTCTTGAGAAGATGGCGATTTATTACATAATATTAAAATTGCGCTTATTATTTTAACTACTTTATTATCTTTAATAGTGATGGGTAGAATGAACAAAAATTAGTCGCATGTGTCGCATGTGACAACCCCAAATGAATGGGTTTTTTTATTATAATCGGATGAATATTTCGGGCATTTCCAGTCTTTTTATACAGGTTTAATTATACTCCACCAGAAATTTAATAAAACAAGAACTAAAATCATTGTTTTTTTTTTTTTTTTTAATCAATTTTCATGCCAAATAATGAAAATAAATGTGCTCTTTATACTTTCACGGATTTCTTTGAAAAATGTTAAAAAGAAAATTCCATACAAAATTTCTGGTTAAAATTTAAATAAAAAAAAGGGGTTTCTTTGCTGTGCTTGTGAGCATGCCCAAATGATTCGTTCGAACATTAAAATCATTCATTCAATTCATTGCTAAAATGAAGTTATAAATAAAGTGGAGAAGACATACATACTGCATTGTCTACCAGTTGAGAGTGAAGTAAATGTAATTTGTCACAAGATGATAGCTGTTTCTTTTAGTCAGATAAGTAGTTTCTGATAACCATCGAAACAAATCTCTACAGCAAATTTTGAATTTTTTTTTTTTTTTTTTTTTTAATTTCAGCTGTATTTTTATCAAAAATGTCTCTCACAAACGTGGTTAAACTGTCTTTTTATTTTTTTCTCGTGCAATTTGTCTAAATTAGAATTATTTTCATTGACAATGACAGAAGGTTGTCACAATATGGTGAAAACGAAGAGCCTGACTAATACAGAATTAATCTTCTACCAGTAAAAATGAATATATGTTTTTGCCATTATTTATTACAAAAATTTTGATTAAAAAAGTGAATAAATAAATTGAAATGTTTTATTAAACTTCCCGGTGATAGTTTAACCTCTCATTAACAACCCTATCGAAACTGGTTACAGTTGAAGCTTATCTATTTGATGGGTATGTTAGTTCTTTTTTTAATAGCTCCATGATCACTCATGATACCCATATGCCACATGTACCAGAAGAGAAAACCTATTTCAATACTTGAAATTTTTAATACCACTGTTGTTTTAGCAAATGTATTTACTCAAAGTATGTACATGAAAAAGACAAACATTACAACCAGTTTGACTGCTGCCTGCATCCAAAGGATGATCTTTAGAATGTTTTTTTTTTTTTTTTTTTTTTTTTTTTTTTTTTTTTTATCACTGCCGCTTCTTATACTATATATTTCATTGTTAAATAAATAATAAATTGGTATTAAATCCTTATTTTCTCTCATTAATTCTGGCGGAAATAAGCTAGTTTTGCCTGCTGCCTGTATCCAAAAAATGCACTTTAGAATTTTTTTTTTTTTTTTTTTTTTTTTTAATCACTGTTGTTTCTTACATCACATATTTATTATTAAACAGATAATAAATTCGTCTTAAATCCTTATTTTCTCTCATTAACTCTGGCGGAATTAAGCCAGTTTTGCTTTTGCTGAAAAAAAGACCGCTTAATTAAAATAATCACAAACTAAATTGTTATTAATTATTGGTACGAAAGAAATAAAACAGTCTGTAACTTGATTATTCGTAATTAAGAAAGCATTTTTCATATTTGCGGGAGAAAATATTTGAGGATGTCAATGATGTGAAAAACAAGTTTTTTTAACAATCAAATTTGAGCATATGAAAAAGTGTATTAATTGCAATTTAATCTTAAACAATACATTATTTTTTAAATATACCGAAAAATAATATTATCTTTTTATAATAATATAAAAGGAGAGTAAAAAAATAAAATAAATAAAGGTAACCATAGAAAATCAATGCATTGAAAATTCGTATTTTGCATTTAGAATTACATACAGGGGAAAATGCTGCATTCCTAATAATATGACAGTTTATTACATGCTAGTAGAACTGTCTTTAACTATTGGCACTCGAGGGTTAACTCCCACTCACCAAACGTGTTTTTAATTTAATAATTTTAACTGTCACCACTTTCTTTAAACAGAAATCATCATGAAATAGTTTGAGAAATTTACACGAGCAATACATTTAAAATTTTTATCAAAATATACTGGTACGAACAGAATATAAAAACAGTCGCATGTGTCAGCCCTGCCCAAATTATTCGGCCATTAGATAAGCCGTCGAAAATTTGTTTAAAATATTTGTGTCCAGAGCATTTGGAGCAAACATTTATGGCAGGACATTAGTGGTTAAGTGAGAATTACCTTTCGAATGCAAATGGTTAATATTTTTACGATTTAATAATCGTACCTAGTGGTGGGCAGAATGAATGTTTTTTTATAATCGATTGAATTAATGAGAAATGCGAAAAAAACGTAGTTTCCAATATTTATATATATATTTAATCAAATGCCGCTAGAAATTTATTAACAAAACAAAAAAAAAATAAGAGATGTCAAACGTCGTGCGCTTTTAATCAGCAATCTTCTGAATTTCTGAAGGCAGAATTTTTTTTTTATATATATTTTTATGGGTTTCTTAAATCGTTCTTCTTGCTGAATAAAAGTTTTATCAAAATTGGTTTAAAAACCGCTCGTTCAATCCTTTCCGGCACAGACAAATCCTGTTAACCCCTTCGTGAAGGGAGATTTTTACGAAATTTTTAATGTTTAGCACACAGGTTTTTAAAAACACTCTGTACCTAATTAAATCGAGAAAATGCGGCGATTAACCCGGGAGAACGCGCGCTTACCCAGGATATGAATGGTTTTAAGTTTGTCACCAATAAAATCAAATTAAAACAGTCGCTTTATTTAGACGGAGAATATTCTTACAAATTTTGCGATAAAATAAGTTTAAGATTACTTTAAAAAAATTAGTGGTTGCAATTGTAAAAACCATACGCACTCCGGGTCTTTTAGGCCCTGCGCGCGTCCTCCCGGGTTAAAAAAGATTAGAGACGCCAAGTCTCCGGGCTTTTTGCACACCAGTATTATATTAGAGAAATGTTGTTCTTTTAAATCCCCAAAATATTACAATTAAATAAAATAACATTTTCAGTATTATACCGGTATCCAAAAATCCGGAGATGTGGCAGCCATGAAAGATAAATTTTGCAGTAAAATTTTACTTGGGTGGGGGGGGGGGGGGGATAAACAAGGATTTTTAAACCTTTTTGCAGCACGTATACGTGTCGCTCGTCCCCAAAGATTTAATAAAACAACACAGGATTTTACAAACGGCTTTTTTAGAAGTTTAGAACGCTTTAGTTCAAGCTTTCATTATAAAAGCAAAATTTCATTAAAATATTATTGGTGCCGTTTGCAAATTTGGAATTAAAATTAGATGAAATTAGATGAAATTAAAATTAGATGAGGTCGATCTGGGACCACTGTGCCGGAAAGGGTTAGCCCTTTCGCGATGAAAGAATTTTTAATCTTTTCTCACCGGTTATTTAACCCTTTCCGGCGCAGTGTTACCACTCCGGCAACACCTAATTTTAATTCCAAACATACAAACGGCACCAATAACATTTTAGTAAAATTTTCCTTTTACAATGACAGCTTAAATCAGGGAGTTCTTAATTTCTAAAAAAAGTATTTTGTAAATTCCGGTGTCAGTCAACAATTTCCCATTTTACGAACAGAACTTGTCTGCGCCGGAAAGGGTTAAAACGAAAATTTGTATTTAATTTAGTCGGAAAAATGTCCTCTTTAAATATTCAGGGATGAAATTTCCGCTTTTTTGGACACCAGTAAAATTTTAGAGAAAATGCCATATTATTTAATCGAAACATTTTTGCGATTTAACTGACCAACATTTTCTCTAAGATTATACTGGTGTGCAAAAAAGCGGAAATCTCATCCCTGAATATTGCAGTGATTGTACGTATTAAAGTGTTTTTATTTATTTTTCTGTGAAAAATTATAGATTATTCATTGAAATAATTACAAACAATTTTAAATGACAGCAAAAAAATCCTGGTCTACAGACATATGAATTGACTTTTGTTTCTTTTCATTAAATATTTATTCAAAGTTTCATAATTAAAAATGCACTTATATGCTACAAAACATACATTTTATTTATATTTTTTGGAAATTGTCAAAGTACTAAGATCGCCTGTTAAGCTTTGAATATCCCTAAAGACGGTTGGTAACGGAATTTTAGATTTACTGTTGGAAGAAGTTGATTTTTACTAAGCCTTCCATGATTTTATTCTACAGTTATTCTAGTAAATTACAACTACAGTTACAGCTTGTTCCTATTTTTTATTTGTGTTTGGAGACTCTTAAATAAATAAATGTAGTTGAAAAAATGTTCCCAACATCTAGACCGCGGTCCATAAACTATAAGAAAATATGTAACTATTCTTTACCTTAAATAATCCAAACACTTAAGACTCAATACTAGTCACTGAAAAAGAGCGGAAAGATAATGTTAAGTCTATGGGACCGTTCTTTTCAAATATCTCGCTCAAATTTCAATATTTTACATGATTTTTTTGCATAGGATAGCTAAGGATGATTTACAACCGGGTTAGTGTTTACTTTTTCGATTTTGCTTAGATATTTTTTATATTATGATAGTTTCAATTTCAGAACTGGTTCTAATCGGTTTCGAAAGTTAAAGTAATTAAAAAAAATCTGAAACCAAAATTGAAAAAGTAAAAACTAGCCCTGTTATAGATCATCCTCAGCTATCCTATGAAAAAAAAATCATGGTATTTGAAAGGAACTCCCTGATAGACTAAGCATTATCATCTGAGTCTTTTTCGATGACTAGTGTGAATCTTTAACTCGCTGAGAGTGTATGGTTAATATTACTCTAAAATATTATTGTTATGTCAGCGGGCCACAATTGAGTTGTAGGAAACCTCTCTCTGTCGTAGCCATTATCACTACTGCAGTGCATTAACTTAATGCATTTGTTCTAACTGTCTCCTCAAGCGATTCCTCGGGATGCCTCAAGCGATTATTTTTAAGTTCTATTCTGCACCAGATTTTTAAGACAAAAATCTTTTACCTACGCGTTGAAAACTTTAAAACGAAAAATATACTAAAAAATGTTCTTATTAAAATCATTGTGCGAGACAGACAAAATAGTCGCTTGTGGCAGCAATATAAAAATAGTCACCATTTTTAGGTGCGTTCGTAATTATGTAAATACGTAGCACCTATTGTTGTCTCTCTGTCCGTCTGTCTGTCCGTCCGTCTGTCTGTCCGCATATAACAACGCAAAAACTATCCAACCGAATCGTTTGAAATTTAAAATACATAATTATTACATAATTTTGTCGAGTCATTTGAAATTTTATGACAATTACAGGGACAATCAAAATGATTCCGTTACATTACGGTCAATGGGGAAAAAAGTTTCAAATGCATTTTAATCGTTTGAAATTTAAAACATATAATTATTGCGTAATTTTGTCGAGTCATTTCAAATGTTATAAAAATCGGATGCATAGATCAATTACAGGGACAATCGAAAGGATTCCGTTACATTACTGTCAATGGGGGAAAAACATAACAGTTTCATATGAATTTTAATTGTTTGAAATTTAAAACATATAATTATTACGTAATTTTGTCGAGTCATTTCAAATTTTATGAAAATCGGATGCATAGATCATTTACAGGGACAATCAAAAGTATTCCATTGCATTACGGTCAATGGAAAAAAAGTTTCAAATGCATTTTAATGATGTTACACTCATTCGAACATAATAGAATTGGCATGAATCTATGAAATATATACTAAAATATGCATTTTGTACAATCTGTGATGCAAAGAATTTTTATCATTAAATTACAGGGCCACACAAATGTATTCCACTAAATAATGTTATACGGGGAAACATTGTTTGGGGCGTGTTTTAATTATATTCAACTATTTCACATTTTATGAATAAGATATACGTTGCTGAGGTGTAATAAAAATTACTTCCTGCATATTTACAGAAACACAAAGATTTCGACTACTATACTGTATCCGAAGTACGCTCTACTATACTAGCAAGATCTGAATATTTTTAAAACTTCGTTATCGTACGAACGCACTTCATTTGCTACGTTCACGTGCAATTTCCAACTTGTTTAGTTTAAATAGCGTGTCAATGGCATTTTCTAAAAACTTAGAAAGTCTTTATGAGATTTTTTAGTTGTCTTTTACAGGGTACAGTTAACCGCATCTACATTATTTTTCTACCGAAAATTGAATTAGCTGAACAGACATACACAAATTTTTGACAACAACTGGAAATTTTATACTTCATGTCTTGATAAAAAATGCAGGAAAAAACCCGAAAAAGCTGAAGTCATAAGCAAAACAAATAAATACATTATTTTCTTCTTATAATTTCCGGTACTTATAGCAGTTTAATTACTTTTTTCAAAACACATAACTCATACATATTCAAAACTTTAAAGAGAAAAAAATAATAAACCCTTTTTAAATTATTACAGCTCATATTCAAAATATTAGAATAATTACCTTTTTTTTAGAAATTGAAAATATCGTTTGGTAATTTAATGTCTTTTAATGAAAATATGCAAACAATATTTTTATTAAGAACTTATTGTTGATTAAACTTACTTGTTATCTTAAATTTAATATAATTTTTGAAAAGATTAATAGCAAAAAAAAAATTATTTTGAAAAGTCAAAATATTAGAATATTTATTCAAGTGGTTCAAAATATTAGAATATTTCACATTAATTCTCCTTTAATTATTACCAATTCTTAACTGGTGGCATCATTGATTAAATTCAGACTATTTTATTTAAAATCAGTATTCTTTTTTGCAGTTTGTTTCTTTTTCGTCTTAAAATGGGCCGTGTGAGTGATATTCCTGAATCTACACTGTAAAAAAAATCTGTAACCTTAGTAATCTAAATTAACCGAAATCTCTAATGCTTACTAAAATTTTATGTGTACACTGTACAAGAAAATGATGTCAATCTACAAAACTTGTAAGCAAAACTAAAACCATCTGTAACTTTACAAAAGAATTTACTAAAATTTTGGTAACTTTACTAAAATTTTATCTATAATGCTCGTTATCGTCACTTAAAAAGTTCTTGGAATACGATTTCCCAAAAAAATTCTTAGTAACCTTAAAATTTGTTTGATTCAAAGTGCAAATCTGTATCTGTTACATGAATTTTTATTGTTGCCGTTACATAAAAAGTTCTTGGAATACAATTCTACTAGAAAATTTTTTGTAAGTTTCCCAATTTTTTTTTACAGTGTACTAAACTTCGTATGGTTGATTTGTATCGGCACGGTAAAAATCAATGTTTTATAGCGAATTATTTACATTGTTCGCAATCGAGCGTTAGTAAAATACTAAAACAATATTCAAGAATTGGAAAATTTCAAAATAATCGCCGAAATGGTGGCCGAAAACCAAAAACATCTGCTAGAGATGACAGGAAACTGAAGCGCATAGTTAAGAAAAACCGTTTTAAAAGTGTGCGATTCTTGCACCGAAAATGGAAAGAAGAAGGAGTTGAAGTTTCTACATCGACAACATTAAGACGTCTCCATAAATTTAAATTTGAATCTCGTGTACCGAAAACAAAACCTCTCATGACTGCAAGACAAAAGGGTATAAGATTGAATTGGTGTAAATCAAGACGTTTATGGAGCAATGAAGATTGGAAAAATATATTATTTAGTGATGAAAGTATGTTTTGTGTTTCATATGGTAATCAAGGTATTCGAGTTTGGAGAATGAAGCAAGAAGCATTTGATAAAGAATGCCTTAAACGTTCCGTAAAATTTGCTGCTAGTGTCATGGTTTGGGGTTGTATGAGTGCAGAAGGACCTGAAAAGTTATGCATCGTCTACGAAAAGGTTAACTCTCTGATATATCAAGAAATTTTAGAATATTACATGATTCCATCATCAGAAGATTTATTTGAAGATGATTTCATCTTTCAACAAGATTTAGCGTCCCCGCATACCTCGGTGTCAACTAAGAATTGGTTCCGCCAACGCAACATTAAGGTACTTCCTTGGCCACCAAATTCACCAGATCTTAATCCCATCGAAAATTTATGGTGTATAATGAAGAAAAAACTTCAAGAAAATCCTCCTTCAAGTAAAACTGAGTTAGTGGCACGTATAAAGTCTATTTGGGCTAATATTGATAGAAATGTTTGTAAACACCTTGTATATAGTATGCAAGATCGATTGTACGCTGTTATGAAAGCTAAAGGGGATGTTACAAAATATTAACTACCATTTACTTCATATTCATAAGGTAATATTGTTGCGTAAAATAAAATATTCTAATATTTTGAACCAATCTAAATTTTATTCTAATATTCTGGTGTGTTTAAGGAAGCTGTATACCTAATTTATTGTGCTGTATTTTATATTTTATAAATGTTAAAATCTTATCTAAACATTCCAGATTTAATTTATAAGAAATTTAATTGCATTTACTTAGTATAAAAAATAAATAAATGACAAATAATTTTTTCTTATTACTTTTTCTCAATTATTCTAATATTTTGAATATGAGCTGTATTTACTAAAATGAACCACAGCGGAGATATGTTAGTTTCACTAACCAGAAAAAAATAACGATAATTAAAAGAACCGCCAATTAAGCCCCTCTAATTATCGATGCATAAAAAAAAGTTGTCTGTAACTTGATTATTCCTTAATAAGACAATATTTCCGGGAAGAAAAAAATGTGTGATCATGTTAATGACCAGGAAAATGTCAGTTTTATATATCTATATATATACTGATTAAATCAGAATTTACTATCGCTTAAAGAAATCTTAATGATATTCTTTAAAGATAAGTAATTGCAGAAAATATTTTTATAAGCAGAGCTTACCGTTTTGCATCCTTCTTCGTTTAGAAAATCCAAAATCAATCCGAAAATTATAAATAGTCGGATGTGACAATCCCAAAATTTTCGTCGGTCTTATACATGTTAGTACTTCCAGAGAAATGCAGGGTAGCAGCGCCACCAGTTAGATGATTTGCGCCAAGATCCAAACAGCAATAGCATATGTCAACTTCTAACCGAATCTGAAGTTGGCGGCAAATTCGTGCATTAGTTTTTTAAATAAAACCATTGCAGAAATCTTACAAAATTCTGCCTAGTATCACCATATGTTAGGTTATTTACTGTAAAAACTAATCAGGATCAATATATATCTGGGACTAACTTAATCTAAATTCACTTGAAAATGTATGCATCAGTTCTTGGGATACAGTTATTGCAGAATTCGTGAAAATGAGCAATAGCTGCGCCATCTTTCGACGATTTACAGCAAAAACTAAAAAAATTCCAATTTATATAAGATATTAAAGGAATCTGAAGTTTAATGAATATTCGTACATTAATTCATGAGATTCTTTGAGATTTCTTATTGGGATAATTATGAGTAATGTAATATATCAGCGCCACCTGTTGTATGATACACACCAAAATGTAATCAATACCAAATATCATCAACGGCTAACAGAATCTAAAGTTTTATGAAAATCCGTGCTTTAGGTCTTGAGATACAGCTATTATGGGAATGTGAAAAGTCTGCAGAGCAGCAAAAACTGTTGAGTGATTTACGCCAAGTATTAAACAGCACCAGCTTACATTACGGACTGACTGAATCTAAGGTTTTGTTAAATTCCATTTACGAGTTCTTGAGATAGAGTGGCCGAAAATTTTGTGTCACACACATGCAGACAGACAAGCATTTTGAAAAAGCATGATTACCGCGGTCTCTGATCTCTAAAACGTGTCAATCCGCCAAAACCGGAATAATAACATTTTCATGAATCCAATACTTTCTTCTCCTAAAGTTAGAAGAAAATGAAAAAAGAAAAAAAAATCCTTTCCGGCACACTGTGCCCTGTCTGGGGTACCTAATTTTAATTCCAAATTTGCGAATGGAACCAATAATATTTTAGTAAAGTTTTGCTTTTATAGTAAAAGCTTAAATTAACCCTTTCCGGCACTGGCAAATTCTGTACTAAAATGAGAAATTATCAACTGACACCGGAATTCACAAACGAATTTTTTAAATAATTTGAATTACTTAATTTAAGCTTTTACTGTAAAAGCAAAATTTTACTAAAATATTACTGGTGTCGTTTGCAAGTTTGGAATTAAAATTAGGTATCCCAGACCGGGCACAGTGTGCCGGAAAGGGTTAAGAAATTCAAAATATCTGAAAAATTTGTATGTGAATTCCAGTGTCAGTCGATAATTTCTCATTTTACTACAAAATTTGCCCGTGCCGGAAAGGGTTAATTCCTGAATGCCACATTGGCACCAAAAATGTGGTATAATTTTACCCGCTTATTACTATGAGAAAATGTGGCTCTTTTTTATTTTTAAATAAATTTGTTAATAAAGTCCTTTGTTCTTGAAAGGGTAAAACCAGATTCTTGATTCGTTTCTACACTATTTCAGAGTTGCCAAGTCTCCGATTTTTTGTTCAACAATATTATTTTAGGGATGGCTAACTGTTTATATTGGCCAAATGCTTTTAAATTTACCAAAAGTTCCAATTAAATAAAAGAATTTTTTCCGTATTAAAATACTGGTATCCACAAAGCCGGAGACTTGGCAGTTTTGCTAACTGTAACTAAAAAAACTTTCCAGAAATTTTCTACAGAATATACAAGAAAATTTTCAAAGTTTATGGATTTTTAGAAGTGTCAAACAAAAATGGATTTTGGGAGGCGTAAAAATTTCATTTTAAAAAGGGTCCGACTTATTTTTCAAAAATATACTGATGATAATGTTTAATTTTATCTGTCTGTCAAATTCCAAGCTTTTTAAAATTAAAAGTACTTGTTTTTTTTTCTTTAAAAAATAAAAAAAAATAATAATTTTTTCTTAAAAATAAATTCAATAAAAAATTTATGAAAAAAAAATTATGATTCAAAACAATTTTTTTCTGGTTATATAAATATCATTACATTTCTATATTATTATTGACCCATTAAGGCGTAGAACAACCATATCGAAAGAAAAGTGACACATGTCCCAAAAATTGAAAATGTGTTTTATTCTTCTAATAGGTCTGTCATAGGTGTATCTTGAAAAACAAAAACTGTCATAAGTGTAGTTATATGAGATATAATTTTTTTCACGCTATTTGCATATTTGTGACTGAAAAAGAGGAGTGCATTGTGTAGGGAGGTAAAGATCTCAAACCCTCAAAACCTCATGATGTGTCTTATTTACCAAGGATTTTATGATTTCATGCACGTTTTTTTTCTCCTGCATGCCGAACTAAGTGCTATAATGTGAAACTATAATAAAGACAAACAAATTTCTTTTCCCTTTCCTTTGAAATTTTCTTTTGTCGAGATTTTCTAAAAATTGAATATTTGTATTTTTGAGCGGAACATTATCTTTATTTCATGCGGAAACCTTAATTTATTTGATGAAATGAAATTCGTAATAAAATGAAACAAAAATTTTCAATTTAGGTAAACTGGTGTGATATACAAGTTTTTGCATTTTAAAGAGGGAAATAATACAGGAATTGCCATAGGAAATATAGGAGCACAGGAATTGTCAGCTATATAATTTACATTACAAAAATCCATGTAATTAGCCTCTATAGAACATTAAATTTTTATTTTATTCAGTAATATAAATAAATAAATAAATAAACATAATCAAATTTGTAACATCCGTTGTAAATTATTTACAAAGTATCTCTAAAAACAACCTGAAAAAAACGACAAATAAAACCCCAAAAACCTCGTCATTCTTTTTAATTTTCTTAAATGTCAGTTTTTTCAGAGCAGCTTAATGATTTCTTTTAAAAAAACTTTATTATGAAAACAAATAATAAATTGATCTTGAATCAATATTTATTCTCATTAACCATGGTGAAAAAATGGTTATTTTCTTTTTTAGATGGGAAAAAACCTGTAATTAAATCAGTTACAAATTAATTATTGATGTGTTAATAATGGATGAAAACGAAATAATGGTGTATGTATTTGATTATTTGAAATTAACCACTTCATACCCCTGGGCTTATTTATGTAGTTTTTAAATTTCAGTTATGAATGTAGATTAATAAACTGATAACTAAGAAAGATTAAACATAAAAAAAATAATTTTAATTTTTGCACATAAAATTTGACGATACATGAGGACTCAAAAAATACATTTTTTGACAAATTCTTGGAATTTTTATTTTAATTTTAGTATTTTTGCATTGCAGAAACAATGAAAGAATGAAATTATTATATATTTAATAGAATAAAATAGTAAATTTTTATTACTAATGGATTCCACCAATGATATCTTAACACACAGAAGAATTGTTTATGCTTTCATATTTGTACATTTCGTACATTTATGCTGCAAGCCAAATTTATAGCAACATATATCTGGTTAAAATACGCTATAAGCATAGCTGCCAACTTTTACACATTATCTTACCACAAAAATTTTATAGTAAATATTGTCATTTAATCGTCAAAATCTTATGATTAAACAAACGGAAAATCTCTGTGCAATTTTAGTAGTAGCAAAAATGCATAAAAGTTGGCAGCTATGGCCATAGGAAACAAATTACTGTTTTCTTTAGTTCTGCTATCTGTTAGACTCAATTCACACCTCCCCTTCCCAACATTATTTATACAAATGAAAAAAATAACGGTCAAATGCGAATATTATTCGCAGACGGTTCCGTACAGTAAACATATGTATTATTAACCCCTTGGGGCTGAGCGGCTGATATACCCTAATTTCCTGCCTATAATCCGCGGATCAAACAATTCTTTTTCGACCCAGAAATTTTATTTTGTAATTGAAGGCAAATATTTACGGCGATTTGAAAAGTTATATTTTATTTAATAAACTTTCTGGGTCGAAAAATGATTGTTTGATCCGCGGATTATACGCAGGAAATTAGGGTAGTTAAATATATAATTATAAGTATATAATTTAAAATTCCCAGAATCCACCATTAATCCCGCCAGTTATTTTTTACTGTAAAATTTACCTTGTTTAAACCTTTCCGGCGCAGGCAAATTCTGCTCATAAAATAAGAAATTGTTGATTGACACCGGAATTCAAAAACGACTTTTATAGAAATTAAGAATTCCCAAATTCACGCTGTCATTGTACAAGCGAAATTTATATAAAATATTCTTAGTGCCGTTTGCAAGTTTGGAATTAAAAGTAGGTGTTGTCAAAGTGGTAACACTGCGCCGGAAAGGGTTAAGTGGAGCAATTTCGCGTTTCAAGTATAGAAAATTTTCTTATTTGAAAAACCGGTGGTTAAAGATTAAAACGTAAGCATCGCGAAGGAGTTAATTGTAACGTAAAGAAACCAGTAAAGAAAACAGTAAAAAGAAAATCATTCCTGAAAGAATAATAAGATTATGTAAAAAAAATACAAAGTAGGATTTTTTATAGCAGCATTACTAGAAAAGTATGAATGAATGTACCATAAAAGTTGAAAGAGGTATGAAGCTTAAATAATATCAAATACAGTCGAGTCTCTATATAACGAAATCCACCGTTCCAGTAAAAAATTCGTTATATAGAGAAATTAGATGCATAGAGAATGATGTTAAAAATCGTATTTAATATGTAAAATTTGAACAAATATTATTTTTGATCTTTTGAATGAAGAATTAGAAATGTTTAACTGTAAATATCAACCTAATATTTTATTTCTTAATTATTTAAGCTGTTTCAAAAAAGAGAATAGACATTTATTTGAAAGCTTAATGAAAATCAAATAAGGAAGACTTGCATTAACTTCAGACGAAAAAATCTATAATTTTTTGTTATTTTGATTTTTGAATTGTTACACTCTCAAGGAAGGAAAAATTGTAATTAACATTTTCCTGCATTTGAAGGCCTTTCTTGTGTGCCTCTCATTGATTCCTCTCTTATATGTGTATCAATCCAATTGACTCTGTTTTGAGAAGGATGTGGAAAGGTGTGTGGAAGGTGGGATGAATCCGTTGGATTTAAAGAACAAGGAGAGAAGTAATATATATATATATATATATATATATATATATATATATATAAACTTAGCACTGAAGATAAATCAAAAATAAGGGATGGAAAATTGATTCCATATGATTTCGAAGCTTTTTTAAAACTGAATAAATTAAGACCAATTTATGAAAAAATTCGTTATATTGAGATAGATATTTCGCTATATAGAGACTGTTTTTAATGTAATCATGCGAAAAGAGGACCATTCCTACTAAATATTCGTTATATAGAGAAATTCGATGTATGGAGTTTTGTTATAGAGAGACTCGACTGTATTGCTATTCTGTAAAACACTTTTTTTTTAAAATCTTATCTTTATCTATTTATAAGGAACTTAACAAGGTATTGAGAATAAAAGATAATAAATATTTATTCTTTTTTTGGCATTTCATAAAACTAAATTCAGCGTTATTATAACATTTACCTTTCCTTATTCCAGATTAGATAACACAAAACCCTTGTTCAATGGCTAAAGGAACTTGTGTAGAAAGAATGTAGCAAATTTGCAAAGCCGCTTTTGTCCATGACGCGTTTTTCCAGATTGGTTTTAATTAACTTTTAAATACACAAGAATCCTAATGAGAGACCAACACAATCCAAACCTATAGCGAACTCTGTAGTGTATAAAAAATATTCGCAGGCATATTGAATTTAAAAAGATAGACATTTTAATACCAGAAATTTCAGATCGTAGCAGCCGTTACGTCTGATGTAAGGAACGGTTCGCATTAAATAAGACAAATAATGCTTTAAAGAAAAATCCTGGTACTAAAAATGATAATTTTGTTTTTATGTGTACGAACCCTGATTTACATGATTAATACTAATTAAATAAGATGATTGCAACAGTAGGACATTTATCGCTCTTATACTGCTCCTAGGTATTGTATTATACAAATATATTATTAAAAGTTGTTTTCTAGACTTTAAAAGTCGATGGTATGCAGATTACGTCATTCCCACCATTATTTATGTCGAAAATGTCCCTGCCTTTAAGGGTTAATATCTCGGCCATTTACCGACTATTATTTTCAAAAATCATTATCAGCAATGCCTATAAATGCTTCTGATACGATAGCTACTTCCAACGCTCCTCAACACCTTTGCTCAATGCCTACAAATCGAAATTTGTGTGTAACAGAAAAATGTGCTTTTTTCAAAAACTATGCGATCTAGTATAATCGCTACAGTTTTCTTGCAAGATTTGAATTAACATACATAACCTCTATTTTTTCATAGTTTTAGTTTCCGTAAATTCAGAAATAGGTGGGGGGCATATTTTTGCACTATATTTTCGACGATATCGCTGAAAATATAATACCTAAAATGAAGAGAAATATAGTTTTCAGCTCAGCATAAGCTATCACAAGATACCCCACACGATATACAAAGAAAATATTTTTTTTTTCTTCAAGTAACTTAATTAACCCCCTACCCCTTCCTAAATATATTTGTAAAGGTTTAATAATCTGGGAAAATGTGGGTCAATAGTCTTTATTATTTCCCCCCAATTTGAGCTTTCCACGTTTTAAAATTTATGATTAAAATGGCTGTGACAGCAGGCGAACAGACAAACACAGAAGTGATCTTATAATAGTTCCGTTTTCACTTACGTACGGAACTCTAAAAATATTTTTAATCTATGTATCCTATGGGATATTTGAGAAATGAAGAGGTTAACCCCTTAGCGACGGGAGCCTTTTACGAAATTTTTAATGTTTTGTCATCAGTTTAAAAGAACAGAAATTCGTGCCTAATTGAATCTAGAAAATGCTCTGATTTAATAAGGCATAACATCTACGCAATATGTCACTCAACTCATTGACTTCGATGGAAGGTGAACTGGAACATAGCGACGACTCCAGTAGAAACTTCTACTAATACTGCATAGGTTCATTGGTTCAAATAAGGTAAATTTTACAGTAATTTTACTGATGGGGATAAAGAAGGAATCTTAAGCCTTTTTTGTGGCACGTATACGTGTCGCTCGTCCCCAAGAAGTTAAGGATTCGATTCTTATTAACAGGGTGAAAAAATTTCATCCTTTCCACTTAAACTTGCAATACAGAATCCAAGGAGGGGTAAGATGTTGAAAATTATGTAGCGGTTGTTTTCTCCAATTAAAATGTTGTAAATAAATTGAAAATAATAATTTTTTTTTCTGAAAATCGTAAGAGTTAAAAAAAGTTTTAGTGAAATTTTAAAATTTAGGGAGGGACAATAGAACTTGGCATATAACCACCCCGTTACGAGTACCCATTTTCGTGTGAATGAGTAGAAACATTGTACTTTAGAAAAAAACGAAACATGTGAAAAAAAGTGGATTAATTATATATTATATTAAACAGTTCTAGTTTAAAAAATACCCTAGAATCGAGATTTTTTCATTTTTCCTTTTATCAAAAATCAAATGTCTGAAACCAGTAGCGACACGTGAGAGAGTGCTGCATCAGATTTTTCTCACCACTAAAATTGGTGCAGCACTCCCTGACGAGCAGCTACTGTCCGAAATATTTCACAAAATTCAGACACAGGGCTTGCACTTGATCCGCTTTTAGAACACCACTTTTATTTAAAGAAAATTTTTATTTATAAATTTCTTCGAAGCATGCTAGCCAGAGCGTTTTTCTTGGAATTGTTAAAACCTACCTAGATTTTTTTTTAAATATTGGTTTACAAAAAACGGAACCGTGGGAGCTCTGCAGACGCAAAAATAAACCAAAACCTACACTTATACCTACAGAATTTTTACTATAGTATTACGTTAATAATATTTTTTGAGTAAAAATAACTAATAATGCTCAAGAATCATACATCTATCTATTTTTTCTATTAAAATTTTCCTAATCATTGTTAAATTATCCTTTGTTCTAAATCAGGGCTATCCAGCCTTTGAGTAAGAAGGGGAACACATCAGCTCTGGGTACTCAATGAAGTGCGCAATTTTTTATATGACTGAAAACACGCAGCAGTATTATTGCACAGTATTAGTACACATGCACAACTTAACGATGTGGGAATGAATCTTAAGGTAGTAAACAAAAGCACCTACTGTTCTGTAGTTACATGTATTAAATTTCAAACATTTCATTTTTATCTCAAGGTCTATCTCGAAAATGTTTGTACGGGAAGGTACTTTAAACATACCTATAATAAAAACAATAACAAAAATTGTAAGTAAATAAACATGGAGATCAAAGATATTGCTAGGTTTCTTTTATGATGCTAATATGCGTTTTGACTTATTTTGAAGCCGTCAATTTATCTTAACCCTTAAATGCATAGGATAGAACGCGTTCCAAAAAATGCGCAATTCAAAGAATCAGAATTCACACCAGAAAAATCTAAATAGTAATTTTTTCTTTATTTAATTACGAATGGTCTTACATTAAGTAAAGTGAAAATTGCTCTTTTAAATTTTGGTGAGAATACAGAATATGTGAATAAAAGCTCCAATAAATCGGGAACACTTATGGTATCGAAAATGATATAATATGCATTTAAAGGTTAAATTGAAGGCATGAAAATCTTAAATTTCAATGATTTTTAACCACTTAATCGTCACGCACGAGACATTCACGGGCTGTAAGTTTCACGCTTTTATTCAGAATTGCTTGATTCCCATCGGATTTATAAAATAGTGTAATTAGTTTTATTCTAGTATCATTTTACTTGTCATTAAATACGATGAATATATATATATATATATATATATATATATATATATATATATATATATATATATATATATATATATATATATATATATATTTAAGTGGTGGCGAAAATGAATTTGAAATTTTAAACCGCAATTTAATGCGGCCATTAAGGGGTTAACTATTATCGAAATGTCAAGTATGTCATCTAAATGCTTATTTTAATATCATACCTTAAAATATAGTTGATTATTAAATTAAGAACATATATATGTATTCATCTTTAATGTCATGCATTTTTAACATGTAAAATCATCATCAATCACGCTTAAGTTTAACAATATCTGAACGCATGTTTAAAAGTAAGGGGTGGAGAAAATCTAACCTGTTTAAATAAAATGAAATTTTAGCTTTATGCAGAATACTTTAAGTATTATTTTTGCTGGTTCAGGTTTTTTAAATTAAATTACAAATTATATCTAATGTTACTTTGAAGTACGAAATCATATTACCACAAAAAGACAATCTATGTGTTGTAAAAGGGAAAAGAACGGTAAAAGAGACATTTTGCGAATACTAAAATTGAAATAAAAAATGTCATTTTCATTCTCCATATCAATCGACGTTCACATCAAACTTATTAGATTAAAATGATATCGGAATCCATCATGTGTAATATTAAACTTTAAAAAGCGAAGATTCTTGCTGATTCATACTACAGCACATTGCATATTAAATTTCTTTTCAGTAAATTAATTATTCAATTTAAACATTGAACTATTATGTAACCTTCTTTATTTTTATACCCATGCGAGAAACTCGATTTGTTTTCGAATAGCACTTTTTTAAAGAAAGAGTGAAATTTTTTGAAAGAAATTATAAAAAATGTTCTTTTTATCTTCCTATAACCATTAACATGACAGCTTAATTTTTTTCTCTAATTATTAAAATTAATCGAAAAAAATTCAGAGCAACGCCCAAACATGCTAATTTTACACTGATTTTTTTTATAGTTATTTCTACTTTTATTTTTTGTTTGCACCACTATATTTTTAAAATTCGTAGTACGCACATGATGTCAAAATACAACTAAAAGTCTTTCTTATAAAACTAGTCGTTGGGGGCCACCGTAATACTTACCCATCATGGATATGTATATGAAAATAAAACTATTTGTGAAAACTATTTATACAATGCATTGCAATTCATAAACAAAATTTATATATTGTTAATATACATAGTAATGCTTTATTAAAGAACTGCTGATGTACCAATTTCGACAAATTATATAAAACGCCAAACTACTCAACTAGTACCGAACTGCGTAAAAGAAACATCCTTATAACTCCAAAAATGATAATTCTATTAACTAACAATTACTATAACTCTGTCGGATTAAGCGTCTCATTTCCAATTAAAATATACCTCTGAATTGAAATTTGAATGAAATACAGGGTCATGAAAAATCGAAGAATGTGAAAAACAAGATTACAAGATGAGATATTTCTCGGCAACTAATAATTCGATCGACTTTGTTCTATGTGCAAAATGTGTGTTATTTTATTGCCTTTTACGACCATTCCTTAGAACAAAAAAATTCAAAAATTTTTATATACCTTTCATCAGAACGAATTTTTCGAGAGTCCGAAAAAAATAGTTCCGGATAATCGAGGTTGCTGATATTAAATAGGGTTCGTCCCATTCTTACATACTAACTACATACAAAATTTCAAGTCTCTATCTCAATTTGTTCGGGAGATAGAGCGTTTACAGACAGATAGACAGACAGACAGACGGACGGCAAAATTTTTTTTCTAAAAATATGTTTTTCGGAATCTCCACTATCTAAAACGTGTAAATCTGTCAAAATGTTTTTTTCGATTTTTAAAACGATTGCAAGACTTACCCTATACTACGTATGATGGGTAAGTAATATTGTTTTAAGACGTGAAAGAGCATTTCTTAACCCTTTAACGATCATAGCATTTTCATTGCTAAGATGTCGAAATAAATGAATGACACCGGTAATTAAAGACAAATATATTTCTAAATAAGAAAACGTGATTTTTCACATACAAAATAAAAGGGATATTTTTTGATAAAAATACCGGTGTCAGTGTTGCGTATTGGAATTAAAATTTTGTGGCTTCGTGGCGAAACCAATGAACGTTAAAGGGTTAAACGTGCCGCCAAAATTTAAAATACTACAAAAATTTCGTTAAAAGTTTCTGGTGAGAATCTCCTTTAAATTAGGTGAGATAAAGTATACCCCTATCGCCTCTGTAGGGGTTAAGATATTCTATAAAATGTAAGTTCTTAAGGTTATATAAACATTTATTGGACTGGAGTATTATCTAATTTTAAGAAATCTTCTTTGAGGCATAAGGAATTACCAAATTAAACGATTGTCGATAAAATGAAATGTTATCTGATAAAATAGAGTGATAATACAGTGAGTTTGATAATTTATTGTCATTAAATAGCATTTTAAACGAAAGTGATAACGCGCAGTCTTCCATTATTTGATGATTTCAAAATCAATAAAGCCTAAGAAAATAACACCATATTTTCCCGAACAAAGTGATCATTGAAAACATTTTTAACTAAAAAATGAATCATATATATATATTTCTTTTCTTGAAAATCGTTATCTATAATATCATTTAAAACTTTTTTATAGTTTTAGGTTCTGCTACGTTAAGAATTATTGATATAAGGTTATTATAGAAATAATTCTAAAAAAATAATATGATACTGAAATTTTGTGTTAGTATATTTCAATAAACTTTAAAAAGCCTATATTATCTTATTTAACAAATTATCTGTAAAATGAATTGGGATTTTTTTTTAATTTGGGCTATTTTGTCTAGCGTAAAACAGTGTAATTTGGAAATAAATTACATTTTTAAAAATCAAGGGACTGTCTATGAGTGAAATATTATCTTAATCGATTTGGGTATATTTGGCCGAGACTTGTCATGAATTCGGCCTCAGGTCTCTATTTTTATATTCTATTCGTACCATATATGAAAGAAAATAAATTGTAATATATTTCGCTTACGCGTACAGTCAAATTGCACATGAAAGATTTTTGTTTTGATAAAGTGATATGAGATGGAATTAAAAAAAAAAGAATGAAACACCAGTGTCAGTGCTAAATCAAGTGCGTACACTAGGTGTTAAATTATAGAATTACATGACATTTGAAATGACTGAAAATTTACCCTTTTTAACACGTTCACGTCGGCACGTAACACCATTGGCCCGTAGAAAGGCTTAAGAATCCCTATTTACCCCCACCAGTAAAATTTCACTGAAAATTTTGCCTCATTTAATCGGAGCATTTTGTCGATTTAATAAGACAGAAATTTCTGTTTTTGAAAACTCTTGGCAAAACATTAAAAATTCCGTAAAATGGTCCAATCGCGAATGTGTTAATCACGAAAAAATTATAAATTCTCTCACTTAAATATTAAGAAACATATAAAAAAAAAATTAAACAAAGGCATCTATTCCTTTAAAATTAAAAAAAAAATGCAGTTTCACTATATGGAAAAAATCTATCATTTAGCTAAAGAAAAAAAAAATACATAACAAAAAATAAATAGCTTATAGATATGAATAACTTGCAATTTTTTTACTTAGAGATTTTCTACTTAAAAGATTTATTCAGCAAATTAAAATAAATAATTAAATAAATGAAAACATAAAATTTCTTGCTACATTCGTATCAGCACTAAACTTATATATCAATATAAACTTATTTTCAAATTAGCGAATAAAACGTATTTGAACATTATTAATTTAAAAGTTTACCTAATTTGAGGCAGTCTAATTTGAAGCTTCATTATTTCACAAGATAATTAAGTTTGATATCGATGAAATGAAATATTACCTTATAAAAAGATATGTTAGATAATTGATTGCTGCTAAGGATCTTTTTTTAAAGGAAAGCAATAACACACATCTCGCCTTCTTTTTAATGATTCTGCAGTCGATAAAATGAGGAGAAATAACTTAGGATTTTGTTGTTCATTGAATTTTGTAAACATTTTATACAAGGAAAATACGGACAAAGTAAAATATTTTAATTTAGTATATCTCTTCTAATCATATGAACTTATTAATTCTTTATATCTGGTTGACAAGAAAACTTGCCATGTAAAGCGAACAAAACTTTTAAATTCCAATACCGGTATTTTCACAATATCTAATCTAACATTTTGAGCTAAGAAATAATTAAATATTACAACGAGGAAAAAAACTGGTGTCAAAAAGTGAAAAAAAAACCTGTAAAAGAGGTTTATTCTTAACCCCTTGCGGCGCGGTGGTTTCATAGATATACCACTTAATTTTAATTCCCAAATACCACATTGGCACCGGAATTTTGTTTAAAAAAATTACGCTTTACTGAGTTTAGCGTTTCCTTATTTACGAATAAAGTTGTTTTCAAATTCCGGTGTCAGTCATTAATTTCAACACTTAAGCAATGCATTTGCCCTGCGCCGCAAAGGGTTAATGGGTTAACCGTTTCCCTGATATCCCACACGGCCTATGGACAACGTGTTTTTGCCAGTCATGATTTATTATTCTCAACAGTAAATTTGCATTATTTAATCCGAGCCAGTTTCTGATTCAATTAGGCAAAAATTTCTGTTTTGAAGAAAGAAAAACTAGTCGTTGGGGTGCCAACGTAATACTTACCCATCATGGATATGTATATGAAAATAAAACATGTGAAAACTATTTATACAATGCATTGCAATTCATAAAAAAAATTTAAATATTGTTAATATACATAGTAATGCTATATTAAAGAACTGCCGATGTACCAATTTCGACAAATTATATAAAACGCCAAACTATTCGAGTAATACCGAACTGCGTAAAAGAAACATCCTTATAACTCCAAAAATAATATTTCTATTAACTAACAATTAACTGCATCGGATTAAGCGTCGCATTTCCAATTAAAATATACCTCTGAATTGAAATTTGAATGAAATACAGGGTCATGAAAAATCGAAGAATGTGGAAAACATGATTACAAATATCTCGGCAACTAATAATCCGATCGACTTCGTTCTATATGCAAAATGTGTGTTATTTTATTGCCTTTTACGTCCATTCCTTAGAATAAAAAATTCGAAAATTTTTATGTACCTTTTATCAGAACGAAGTTTTCGAGAGTCCGAAAAAAATAGTTTCGGATAATCGAGGCTGCTGATATTAAACAGGCTTCGTCCCATTCCTACATACTAACTACAAACAAAATTTCAAGTCTCTATCTCAATTTGTTCGGGAGATAGAGCGTTTACAGACAGACAGATAGACAGACGGACGGCAATTTTTTTTTCTAAAAATATGTTTTTTTGAGAATCTCCACTATCTAAAACGTGTAAATCCGTCAAAAAAATTTTCGATTTTCAAAACGATTGCAAGACTTACCCTATACTACGTATGATGGGTGAGTAAAACGGTGATAAAAGATTAAAAATTGTGTAAAAGACATGAAAAAATTTGTTATTATATGAAAGTTTTTTTAAAAATAGGGATTATTTTAATACCACCTCTCACGTGACATCTGTATTTTAATGTACCGCTAGTAGGGCATATGTGAGATGAAATGATTAATTTTATTCGGTTTGTAACATTATTATATATATTCTAACAGAATCTGAAAAAAATGGGCTTAAAAATATTCTTTAAATATAGTGGTATATGAAAGGTAATAAAGAAAATAAATGTATTGTACATAAAATGAAGTTACTTAGCAATTAAAAAATCAAATATTGTAAATCTCTGTTACTTTTTTATCTATACAAAATTAACTTATTAATATAAACTTATTTTCAAATTAGTGAATAAAACGCATTTGAAAGTTATTAATTTGAAAGTTTGCCTAACTTGAGACAGTCTAATTTGAAGCTTCATTTTAAAAGATAATTAAGTGGAAGTCGATAAAATGACATATTAGCTTCTGAAAAGATTTTTTAGATAATTGATTGCTGCTAAGAATCTTTTTAAAGGAAAGCAATAGCATATATCTTGCCTTCTTTTTAATAATTCTGCTATGATAAAATAAGGAGAAATAACATAAGATTTTGTTGTTCAATGAATGTTGGTAAATATTTCATGCAAGGCCAAATTAAAAAATATCTGTTCTATATCTCCTCAGATTATATGTACTTATTACACATTATAGATCCAATGTGACCTCCCACGTGAAATCTATATTTTGTGGTACCGCTGGTAAGGTATATATGAGATTACAGGATTTATAACCCATTCGGGATTTGCCTGGCTTATATTGATTTCATTTGGTTAGCATAATTTTTATTTATATTCTGACCACATCTGAAAAATAAAGGGCTTAAAGTTATTCTTAAAATACAGTGGCATATAAAAGATAATAAAGAAAATAAATATATTATAGATAAAAAGAAATTACTTAGATGATAAAAAAATGAGCATTTGAACTACCAGAAATTTGAGTCAAGTTTTATAAAAATATTCCACGCCCAAATTTTGATTATAAAAAAATTAACTTCATCATTTAACCTTTTTCATCTTTGTTTATCTTTTTAACTTATTTTATAATTAAATTTCTGGTTTGAACACTATATTCATAGTGTATATATTTATATATAGTTAAAAACTATATTCATATGATAGCTGCCAAAATGACGGCTCACGGTAATTCTAGTGTTAAAGATACGAAATATCTTGTTACTTTCTTATCCATACCGAACTAACATATCCGTATAAACTTATTTTGAAATTAGCAAATAAAGCGGATGTAAAAGCTATTAAGTTTGAAAGTTTACCTAACTTAAGACAATCTAATTTGAAGTTTCATTATTTCAGAAGATAATTAAGTTGATGTCGCTAAAATGAAATATTACCTTAAAAAAAGACATGTTCGATATTCGATTGCTTCTAAGAATCTTTTTAATTGAAAGTGATAACACATCTTGCCTTCTTTTTAATCATCCAGTAATAATCAATAAAATAAGGAGAAATAAGGACCCCAGAAGCCAAGGGGTATAAGTAACAAAATTGAAAATATTGAACTAAGTGCACATACGACATGGAAGTATGCTTCTTTCTTTTTATGTAATGAAATATAAGTGATTTTCCAATTATGTGCCGCGTTCTAGAAATCAACTACTTTTGCCGAATAATTATTAATATTAAATAATGATAAATTTAAGGAAAATTGTACTTTACTTTTTTCACAATTATTGAAATAAGAGTTCAAAGACAACAATGAAGCAAGCGATAGCATAATATTTCGAATAGGATGATTATAGTTGATGTTCAAATATAATATCAATTATTTTTTAGCTCAATTTACTCAAAATCGAATTTTTGTCACTTGCAACCCTTCGCTGTTGAGGAAATAAACTTTGCTGTTCATTGAGTTTTGGTAAACATTTTATACCAGGAAAAAGGGACCAAATTTAAATTATTTTCTGTTATAAATCTCTTTACATATATTTATTAACCATTATTAGTCCTATGCTCCCTCCCACATGACATCAGTTTTTTGTCATATCGCTCATACAGGGCTCCCAAATGGTCCGCGAACTGAACACCAATATTTTTATACAGAAGATTTCATAGTAGGTTTCTACAGTTTTTTGTGCAAAAAAAAACCTTTGGAGGCGTTTCCTGAGCAATTTGCAAGAAAAATATAAAACGAAAATCTTTCTAAGAAAATATTGATGTTCAGTGTGCGGACCATTTGGGAGCTCTGCTCATATGGTCTCTTCCTTTGAAATACTCAAGTCCATAAACCACGAATTGTAACGTCATCACTAATCGACCAGTTTCTCACCAGTAATTGAATTTGTACCGAAAAATTTTGATTAGCATTTTTTTTTTTTTAATTTGTGGAGCATGTGTCATTTTATAAAACAATAATAATTGTTTAACTCTTTCCGGAATACCGTGTCCGATCTGGGATACCTAATTTCAATACCAAACATGAAACCTCACTAAAAATATTTTAATAACATGGTTCGTACGGATACCGTTACTTTTCATCAGATGTACCAGAATTATTTTACGAAAAAATAACTCGAGTTCAAACATGAGAAATTTCGTTTTACTTAATGGGAGATCTGCTACAAGAAAATACTGGTACCAAAAAATTTCCTGGTCATGAAATTCCAGGATCCGTACGAACCATGAATAAAATTTTGTTTTTACAATAAAAGCTTAAATTAAGGACTTCAAAATATCTAAAATATTCGTTTGCGAATTCCGGTGTCAGTCAATATTTTTTCATTTTACTAACAAATTTTGACCATGCCGGAAAGGATTAAACTGATTGATATTAATTTGAGTCCCCCAATAAAAAAATAAGCCAGATGTAACATACCAAAAATTACCCAGCAGAATCGTTTGAAATTTAAAATATATACAGCTCATATTCAAAATATTAGAATAATTGAGAAAAAGTAATAAGAAAAAATTATTTGTCATTTATTTATTTTTTATACTAAGTAAATGCAATTAAATTTCTTATAAATTAAATCTGGAATGTTTAGATAAGATTTTAACATTTATAAAATATAAAATACAGCACAATAAATTAGGTATACAGCTTCCTTAAACACACCAGAATATTAGAATAAAATTTAGATTGGTTCAAAATATTAGAATATTTTATTTTACGCAACAATATTACCTTATGAATATGAAACAAATGGTAGTTAATATTTTGTAGCATCCCCTTTAGCTTTCATAACAGCGTACAATCGATCTTGCATACTATATACAAGGTGTTTACAAACATTTCTATCAATATTAGCCCAAGTAGACTTTATACGTGCCACTAACTCAGTTTTACTTGAAGGAGGATTTTCTTGAAGTTTTTTCTTCATTATACACCATAAGTTTTCGATGGGATTAAGATCTGGTGAATTTGGTGGCCAAGGAAGTACCTTAATGTTGCGTTGGCGGAACCAATTCTTAGTTGACACCGAGGTATGCGGGGACGCTAAATCTTGTTGAAAGATGAAATCATCTTCAAATAAATCTTCTGATGATGGAATCATGTAATATTCTAAAATTTCTTGATATATCAGAGAGTTAACCTTTTCGTAGACGATGCATAACTTTCCAGGTCCTTCTGCACTCATACAACCCCAAACCATGACACTAGCAGCAAATTTTACGGAACGTTTAAGGCATTCTTTATCAAATGCTTCTTGCTTCATTCTCCAAACTCGAATACCTTGATTACCATATGAAACACAAAACATACTTTCATCACTAAATAATATATTTTTCCAATCTTCATTGCTCCATAAACGTCTTGATTTACACCAATTCAATCTTATACACTTTTGTCTTGCAGTCATGAGAGGTTTTGTTTTCGGTACACGAGATTGAAATTTAAATTTATGGAGACGTCTTAATGTTGTCGATGTAGAAACTTCAACTCCTTCTTCTTTCCATTTTCGGTGCAAGAATCGCACACTTTTAAAACGGTTTTTCTTAACTATACGCTTCAGTATCCTGTCATCTCTAGCAGATGTTTTTGGTTTTCGGCCACCATTTCGGCGATTTTTTTGAAATTTTCCAATTTTTGAATATTGTGTTAGTATTTTACTAACGCTCGATTGCGAACAATGTAAATAATTCGCTATAAAACATTGATTTTTACCGTGCCGATCAACCATACGAAGTTTAGTAGATTCAGGAATATCACTCACACGGCCCATTTTAAGACGAAAAAGAAACAAACTGCAAAAAAGAATACTGATTTTAAATAAAATAGTCTGAATTTAATCAATGATGCCACCAGTTAAGAATTGGTAATAATTAAAGGAGAATTAATGTGAAATATTCTAATATTTTGAACCACTTGAATAAATATTCTAGGCTATTTCCATGAGTACTTGTAGTGTAAGTCACAGGCTACGATTTTTGGCTACCAGTATTATAGAACGAAAAAAATGTGATTAATTTTATTGGCACATTCTCATTAATTGAATAAGGCCAAGCAGACTTTTCGAAAATAACGGTGGCTAACAAGCATAGCAATTAATAAGTTATGTGACTTACACTACAGAACCCATGGAATTAGCCTCTAATATTTTGACTTTTCAAAATAATTTTTTTGCAATTAATCTTTTCAAAAATGATATTAAATTTAAGATAACAAGTAAGTTTAATCAACAATAAGTTCTTAATAAAAATATCGTTTGCATATTTTCATTAAAAGACATTAAATTACCAAACGATATTTTCAATTTCTAAAAAAAAGGTAATTATTCTAATATTTTGAATATGAGCTGTAATTGTTGCATAATTTTATCGAGTCATTTCAAATGTTATGGAAATCGAATGCATAATTCAATTATAGAGAAAATCAAAAGTATTCCGTTACATTATAGTCAATGGGAAACAATAGATTCAAGTACATTTTAATGCCGTTGTACTCTTTCTAACATAGTATAATTCGTATGCATTTTTGAAATATACCCTAAAAATATATTCTGCAATATTATTTGTTATTAATTTATAAGACCGCGCAAAAATGTTCCATTACACAATGGTATACTATTTGCATCGCGTTTTAATGCTATTAAACTATTTCACATTTTATGAGATTGATATGCGCCGGTGAAGTTTACTACAAATTACTTCCAATATAATAGAAATCACATAGTATTTACCGGGATATATAAAAGATTTCGACCACTATACTGCATCGGATGTATTGTATAGCATTATTCTAAAATATGAATATTTTAAAACTTTTTATAGTACGAATGTACCTCATTTGCTGTGCAATTTCCAACTTGCTGATTATGTCATAGTATGCATATTTATATAATTTGATACACTCTAATTTGAAGGTCCGTTCCCCTGGTAGATTAAGTGGTTATTGATAAGGTGAAATAAAATTTCGGTGGTGATTCTTCTTAAATTAGATAAATGGGATTTTATGCAGAAATATTAAATTTGCTAAAAATTTTTGATATAGATTCTTTCTGATAAGGCGAATCACTGAATAGTTATTGGGCATTAATGAGTATAAATATAAGTGTAACTATATGAGTAGTAATAAAGGGTGGAACGGGGGACTACCCATTTCCCTTAAAGTAGACAAATGGGTTTTAATCAGATTTATCTTATTTGCTTCGAATTTTAGATATAGGTACATTTTGATAAGGTGAATCACTAAATAGGTTTCAGGGTTTAATACTTAAGTAAAAAGAAAGGAACGGGTAACTATCCCCCTCTCTTAAATTAGGTAAATGGGTTTTTATGCAGAATTATCCAATTTGCTTAGAATTTTGAATATATTCTTATTCTGGTAAGGCGTATTCTTGATTAGTTTGGGGAATTCAATGTTTAAGTATAAATGAAGAGATAAGGGAGATAATAACTTCTTTTTCAAAGAGCTTTATTGTTTGAAAAAATAAGCCTGTAATATATAATTCGTGTGAATAGCCTGTGAGCCATCAGTTTAACTGGCATTTTTTTTTAAAGAGCATTCTTAATTATGTAAATAAGTAGCAACTATGGTCGTCATTCAGTCCGTCCGTCTGTCCGCATATAACAGCGCAAAAACTACCAAACCGAATTATTTGAAATTTAAAATATATAATTATTACATAATTTCGTCGAGTCATTTCAAATTTTATGAAAACCAGATGTATAGTTCAATTACAGGGATAATCAAAAGTATTCCTTTACATATAACGGTCAATAGGAACCAATAGTTTCAAGCGCATTTCAATGATGTTACAATGTTTCGAACATAATAAAATCCACTTACATCTAAAAATATATACTGAAATATACACTTTGTACAATTTGTGGTGCAATGAATATTTTTTTTAATGAACAGGGGCACACAAAAGTATTCTGTTATATAATGTCATAGAAGGAAACATTGTTTAAGGTGCGTTTGAATTATGTTAAACTATTTCACATTTTATAAGATGGATATACGTTGCTAAGGTTTCCTGTAAATTAAACCTGTATATAATAGAAAGTATTTTTAAAACTTTGTTATAGTTCCCGTCTTTTACCATATTTGCCACATTTGACGTGAAATTTTCGAATTGTTTATTATTCATTCTGTTTGAGTTTATTGAGTAAAAGTATTTTTTCAAACGGATGCTGTGAAAACTTATAAAATATTACCTTGAAACACAAAACAACAGTTAACGTTTAACCCCTTCGCAACGTCGGCTTTTTACAAAATTTTTAATGTTTTGTCACCGGTTTTTAAAATCAGATTTTTGTGGCTTAATAAATCGAGAAAATGCTCCGCCTAAATAAGACAAATTTTACAATAAAACTTTACTGGTGGTGATAAAAGAAGATTCTTAAGCCATTTTGTGGCACGTATAGCTGTCGCTCGCCTCCTACCGGTAAATGGACGAATGTTGCCATATAAAAGATGCTGGTGTTTTTAATTACATATATTCACTTGTCACAACTCAATGGAAATTTACTAAAAGAATTACTTTTAGAACACAGTGGTATGAATAGAATATAAGAATGGAACAATGTATTTAACCCTGTTGTGAGTGATCAATTGCGTTTCTTTAATATTGAATTTACACTGGAATTAAGGAAAAGATAAGTTCAAAATGAGAAAAAAAGCCAATTGTAGACTTTTCTGCATAAAATAAAAAAGTAAAATTTAATTAAACGTGTGTAAATCTTGTGTAAATCATGATTAAAATTAGTTGTGATATAATATAGCACACCGCTCTTCAAGGAGTTAAAGCTACCTTCCTTTAAGGATCCAATTAAGAAAGACTTTTTTAAGGGTTTAGTTAAGAAGAGAAACAAATTCCTTAATAAACGAGGTTATAGAAATAAAAATATAAAATCATAAGATGTCTTATTTTATCTTCTAAACTAACATACCACTATAAACCTCTTTTACCATTAGTTTCCGAGCATCTTTCAGATATCTTTAATCTAATATAATCTAATTTGAAGAAGTCTAATTTTGAGCTTCATTTCATTGGAGATAATTAACCGGATGTCGATAAAATGAAATATTGTCTAAGTTAATGCAGTCTGTTCAGTAATTGATTGCCATTAAGTATTTTTTTAAAAAGAAAATTATAGCATACATTCAGAATTAATTTTGATGAGGCTGCAATCAATATAATGAGAAAAATATGATCGTAATTTTTTTAGAATAGAATGAATATTTTGTAATGAATTTAATATTTTAAAAATGACCATAAACTCATTATTCTCGAGACAAAAAAATTAAATGTAACAGTTTTACATTTGATAAACTTAATATATTTATTAATCACTTCCTTGATTATCCCCAATTATTTCAGATTCATATACAGGGTGATTCAGTTTCATTAAATGAAACAGTTTTATATTTGATAAGCTTAAGATATTTATTAATCACTTCCCTGAATCCCTCCCTAGTAATCTCGTATTCCTGTACAAGGTGATTCTATATGTATATTTAATCAGAGGGGCATAATAGGTATCGTGAAAAAGTACAATGTAACATAAAATCGCAAATCGAAGTTTTTTTTTTTTTTTTTTTTTTTTTTTTTTTTTAAGAAAATCGCAAAAATAGTTTATGAAGGGTGTGACTTCCACCGGATCAAAAGAGCCATAACTTTAAGAAAAATGACCCACCAGTGGCTAAGAGGTTATGCTCTCGAAGCTGGTAGACGGGAAGTCCGAATCCAATTGCGCCCGTTGGCGTAACCATTCCGAGTTTTCCGTGATTTTCTTCGAACTTTGTGTCAATATGGGTAAAGATCCCTCAGAAAGATCCCTGCGGAGGGCACATCCCCTCGGGCTTATATCCCCAGTACAGATAATAGGCCGTCATATATCTATGACGGCCACAAGAAAAATTAATATGTCATAATAAAACTTTTAACAAATATACTCATCTTTGTTGCAAATGTGAAAAAAAAAAAAGCGTTAGAAGTTTCCACTATAAGCACCAAAAGTATGCACTGGACGCTTCACATTCTGGACTGTGATTACCAGTCCATACGGTATCATCAATTGCGTGAAAATCCTGCTTTTCAAAAATTTTTTTGCGATGTTATCACATTTCATAGAAAACAAGATACAGTCGGCTCTCGTTAATTCGAACTCGTCGGGACCACAAGAAATGTTCGAATTATGGAAAATATGAAATGAAAACTTGCTTAATATAGTACTATTACAAAGGAATTAATGTTATGGTGTTTTTTTAATTTATTTATTTCATCTGTTATCATTAGAATATGACTTACTGTTAAATTAGAATGGATAAGTACATAAACTAATTAAAAGATCAGAAACAAGCACAATGGAAGAAAATTTTTAATTGTCATTGATGGACAGACTGGGCACTAAGAAAGTGGATATCAAATGCAGGGGATTATATGTCTACTCGTTTGGAACAATTTTCACAAAAATTAAAGAAAGAAAAGTATTCAAATGATCTGAAATCCGTGAGAAAGAAAGGAAGAATGAAAAATCGGAATTCTCGTTAGTTCGTATTAAACGATGTCAAGAGAAAATGAGTTCGAATTAATGAAAAAGTTTAACGTTATTCTGCCATTGAAAATTTCGGGACTTCGTGTTTAGTTCGAATTAAGCGAAGATTCGAATTATCCGATTTCGAATTAACGAGAGTCGGCTGTACATATATTTTATTTTTATCAAAGTATTGCTATTTTTCTCAAAATTATTACCACCATAAGGAACTGGGTTATGCGAAACGTCATCTCCTTTTGATCAACGTCTTGTGGACGAGTGACACGTATAAGTGCCACAAGAAGGCTCAAGAATCCTTGTTTATCCCCATTAGTAAAATTATACTGTAAAATTTGGCATATTTATTCGGAGAATTTACTGGAATTAATAAGGCACAGTCTTTTATTTTTTAAACCGGTAACAAAACATTAAAAATTTCGTAAAAGACTTCCGTCGCAGGGCTCCCAAATGGTCCGCGAACTGAACACCAATAAATTTTAACAGAAAATTTCATAGAATTTTTCAACAGCATTTGTGCTAAAACCAACCTCCGAAGGGGTTTTCTGCGCAATTTGTATATATATATATATATATATATATATATATATAAAACGAAATTCTTTCTAAGGAAATATTGATGCTCAGTTGACGGACCATTTGGGAGCCCTGCCATCACGAAGGAGTTAATTAAGGTTTTATGGTAATTATTGCTCCTTTGGGAGTGGACTATCACCCCTCTTTTTTTGAAAAACCAATTTAGATTCACCCTGTACATTAGAAATAATTACTAACTTACTATTAGTAATAATTACTATCCCGTGAAACTTCGAACATACAGATGATGTCTGTTGGATAACTGATTGTCACTAACCCCTTCGCGACGGGAACTTTTTACGAAATTTTTTATGTTTTGTCACCGGTTTAAAAAAACAGAAAATTTTTTTCTTATTAAATCGAGAAAACGCTCCGATTAAGTAAGACACATTTTACAGTAAAATTTTACTGGGGGGTAGAAACAAGGATTCTTAAGCCTTTTTGCGGCACGTATACGTGTCGCTCGTCCCAAAGGAGTTAAGCATGTTTTTATTTTTCCAAAGAAACGATAGCATACATTCTAAATTAATTTTGTGAGGTCTACAAGCAATAAAAAGAGAAAACTACTATCGCAAATTATGTAGAACAAAAGTAAAAATTCCGTAGTGATTTTAAAATTTAAAAATGACCAGATATTTTTTATTTTTTAGGTAAACAAGTTTTCATTTTTTAAAAAGCTTTTTTCTGATTTACCCATACGTTAATCGGTCAATGAGTTTTTCCTAATAATGATTTGCCCGTACGACGCACACGCATCCCTATTCCAATCGTGATTTATTATTCTCACCAGTAAATATTTATTGTAAATTTTATCTTATTAATCCGAGCATTTTTCTGATTTAGTTACGCAAAAATTTCTGTTTTGAAACACCGGTGATAAAAAATTAAAAAGTTTGTAAAAGACACAAAAATTCTTCATTATTGAAAAAAAAAATTCTAATCATATTGATCAGTTAAGCGGTTAAATTAAGCAATTTTATATTTGATAAACTTAACCTCTTAAATGACTCTTTCTTTTCCGTTCAAACAATTGAAAATAACAGATTCACACCACAATTTTTAAAATAAAATATTCTTAAAATGTAATCTAAGTATTTCCGACTTTAAATAGTATGCAATTATTTTTTTTAAAAAAATAGTGGTTTCAAAGAGCTTTAAATGATGAATTAAGCAAATTCGTCTTGCCCGAACGGTGTATGGGCAAATCAATTAAGGGTTTAAGGACAGTCGCCCCAGCGGCGTGATCAGTAGCGACAGCTACTGACGCAACGAGGGGTCCTGGTTCGAATCCGGGTATGAGATGGATGGTGTGTTGTCGTTTTGTAGTGAAATAAATATGTAATGGATATGTGAAATAAAAATAGTTATGAGTTGTCTTTGTTTATGTGTGTAATGGATCATTCGAGGCGAAAGCCATAGCTGCTAAAGGACTCAAAGCAATGTCAAATCAAACGAACTTAAGGACACTTTAACTTTTCAGCAATTTTCTTTCTTTTGTAAAATATGGTTCAAATGGTGAACTTATCAACAGTGAATTTTGAAAAAAAAAAAAAAAAAAAAAAAAAAAAAAAAAAAAAAAAAAAAAACCTACATATTTAATTAAAAAAGAAAATGTTTTTAAAAAATGAATTTTTTAAAATCCCCACTACTTTTATAACTATTGATATTTTTTTCGATTTCTTTCCTTTTAAATGAAATTTTGAAATTAGTTATGCACAATATTGTGCGTAGACTTTTAGATATTCTAATACTATATTTAGTAAGCTACTTCCATGGGTTTTTGAGGTGTAAGTCACATAACTAATAACATCTGTGCTTGTTGACCACTGTAATTTTTGAAAAGTTTGCTTCACATTATTCAATTAATAGAGGGATTTCCGGTAAAATAATTAACAAATAATTTCCTTTCTAAAATACTGCTAATCAAAAATCTGAACATATGATTTACACTACAGATATTCATGAAAATAGCCAATATTATTTTTTCACTGACACGTATCGTAAAAAAGTTAAATCTAACACATCATATACTTTTATTATTATTTTAACCTTCCTACCCTGAATGGGTCTAATCGACCCATTGCTATAATTTGTTTTATACGATTCGCAATTTTTCATAAAGAAGGTTAAATAAGAGATCAAAAGAAATAAGCCAATTAAATATATTAAAATGTTTTAAATAACAATTCTGGTGTGAAATGTTTTTAATCAAGATTGAGTAAAATTTGAACAGGGTAGGAAGGTTAAATAACAAAAACATGAAGTCTAATTCCATGCCCAGATTTATCACATATGTAATAAAGAACCTACACAAAAATCTCCATCCAAAATACAGATAATGCCTTAGTAACTTTAAAACAGGAGCGTGATTAAATTGTGAACATGGAAAAAATCCATTTAAGTACTTAACTGATTCTTTTTTTCTCTTTGCATATGGATAAACACTACTTTTTAAAAACTAAAATATTCCTAATATTTAGTCTAAACATTTCTGCCGTTAAATTGTGTGCAAAGTTATTTAAATACTTTAGTAGTGTTTAAAGCAAGGGTGCACAACCTCTGGCCCGCGGGCCAAAATGATACCGCTATTTTTATGCAGAATAATTTTCCTTATAGTAATGACAGAAACTTTGAGATTAAAGAAAAGAAACTCCGCTTTTCAAATATTCTGGTGGCAAACGATTTTCTGGTAAAAAGGTTGTGCATCACTGGTTTAAAGCATTAAGTGATGGATCAAGAAATCTTTTGTTGCTTCTACGACGTACTATCAAATCAACTAACACGAAATCTAATTCCATGCCAGGATTTATCACATATATAATAAAGAACCTGCAGAAAAAAATAAATCTCTAACCAAAATGCAATAAATAAATAAATAAATAAATAAATAGATAAATACGACCTTAGCTGTTTTAAAACAGGAAAGTGACAAAAATATGAACACGGTGAAAAGCCATTTAAATTTATAATTTTTATCTGTTTGCTGGGTGTTAATTATTTGCTGGGTATATTATTGCTAGGTGTTTTACCCTTTGCGGCGCAGTGCAAATTCATTGCTCAAGTGTCAAAATTAATAGCTGACACCGGAATTTGAAAACAACTTTGTTTATAAATAAGAAAAAGCTATTTTTCGCGCATACAGTAAACCGTTAATTTTTTTTAACAAAATTTGGGTGCCAATGCGGCGTTTGGGAATTAAAATTAAGTGGTTTCATAGATATACCACCGCGTCGCACAGTGGGGCAAAATCCCGAAAAGCTGGCCAAAATATGAAAATGTTATTCAAATTGTACGAAAATTCGTATACAGGATTGTACGTACATTGAGGATACTAAGTAAAAATACAAAATTAAAATAAAAAAAAATGGCGGATACAATTTGGCGGATACAATATGGCGGAACAAAAATTAAAATGTCCCGAAAATTATTCAATTTGTATAAAATTTCTTAAACTTTTCAGGATGCTAATTAGGATTCAAAAGTTAAACTTTAAAAATAAATAAATAAATAAAATGACAAATTAAAAGTAAAAACATTTAGATTTAAATAATATTTAAAATTTCGAGGCTAAACTTAAAAAGAAATTTTGAAGGAACCAAGACATATTTAATCGAAATTAATTAATGGAAAGTAAAATATTATACTGTTTAATTTTTATATTATTAAAATAAAAATGGAAATATATTCCAGAGATTCATTCACCTTTAGAATCAACTGTAATATAATAAAAAGATTCTTCAGAGGTCAAGGTGTCGAAATAGTTAGCAGAACTTGTTGGCGGTATTAGAAGATCCTGTGAGTCTTAGGATCAATGATTTTAATTTGTTTTGCGATAACTTACCTAAACTTGAAATGAAAGAATCTGATGACATTAAAAGGCGTAAATATATATATATATATATATTTTTTTTTTCGCTATTGCATGTTTGTCATAAATCTCGATGCTTTTTCATCAGTTTGTTGCATGATTCTTGAGTATCTTATGGCATTTGACAAATAAGCAGTAATGAAGATAATGTTATTTCTCATTAATAAGTAGTTTCTGTTCTGAAGTAGGCATACAGAACCAGGGATGTAGTTCAAATCTACAAGCTGTTTGTAAAGAAAAATCTTTGAAATATATCAAATAAATAACATGGCAACAAGAAATTACTTATGACATAGAATCGTTTAATCAAATCTTCGTATATGCTTGTTATAGAAGCACAAATAGTTGAGTTTCAAAGAATGGTTGAATTATATTGCCATCATTTGTGCTTCCAAATCTGGGATTTGATTTCTCGACGAGAAGTCTTAATTGTAAATGAAATATTTTTTGCATATTTTATTTTGCGATTTCAGTGTTCTTCTTTTCATGCAGAGTACGAGCTTTCCATTTTTTTCTATACAGTTTGTCTGCCATGTGGAAGCCCTCTCAAAACATCTTAGCATGTAACGTAGCTATTCTGAATTCCAAATTATCCTATTTAATTTAAAAATGCCATATCGGTAAGAAGATATTTTGATATTGCCTGACATAGGTAGCAACGTTGAGTATTATACTAATTCGTTGTTAAGAGACTATTTCTTCTGTATCAATGATTGTATTAAAAGAAGTAAGTTAATTCTCCTAGTGTTTAACACTAGAACCGCCGGGTATTTTATTCAAGTTTTATAAAAAGTGTTTCTCACCAGAATTTTAATTTTAAACTATTTAACTTATTTAATCAGTTTATTTTTCAGTTGCATTTATTTAACATATCTTATGAAGAAAATTCTGGTTCGAATTGACTATTATCAATCTGGCAGGGGTCATTTTGACCCCAAATGGCGGTTCTAGTGTTAATACAATCCCATTCATTGACATTAGCTTCTTTATTTCTTGAAAAAGAAAATGGATCTTGATTGGCCCGATAAAATCAGTGAAATGAAGATCTCGGAATTTTCAAATTGACGATTCATGATTTATTTGCAATATTTATGTATTCTAGTAGCATGAGAGAAGTGAAAAATATATTAAAACCTCCTGCCATCTTCATGCAGAAATATTTGTTTAAATGTACTTAGAATAAATTTTCAATCACATCCTTATTTGCAAACCAAATCGAAATTGCTAATGTAGGTAAAAGTCATATTCATAATGATTTTCATTCGCATTAATGAAATACAATATTCTCAGTAGTTTGATCTAGCAAATATTGCCATTGACAAAATAATTCTTCTAATTACAATAGAACAAACAAAATTACTACCTATAAAAATAAGAAAATGTTATTCGATCGGATCAATAATAGAGAATTATTTTCATTTTTTTCATTACTAAGCTTACTTATCAAATTAATTTAAACTTATGATTATAGTACTTATTTACAATATAATAGGTAATAAACTATTACACAATTGAATAATTCAAAAATTCGAAAGATATTTATCAGCTAAATTAGTGTGATAAGTACTCAATTTCAGAATTTTTGAAGCGCCCAAAAAAGTGGCATTTGTACTTGGGATTACTAAAATATGCGTGAAATGCAGAAAGGCAGTTTTAGGCAGCTGATTTTTCATGAATCATTAGACAATAGCCCAGGTTATTATTTCCATTAAATTTCGTTGCGGAACACTGTGGAACATTTAAATTTTTTGATGTTTGAAAGCAAAAAAATAAAATATCTTCTACAATATTTTATCAAAAATGACTATGAATTTATTAATTTTTATGTGCTTAGTACAAATTTGGTAATACATGCAAATAAAGTACACACTATCATAGTATGAATCCATTTCAAATCATTAAAATCGGATAATATGATAAAATGTAGCACGCATTTAGAGGAACTATTGATTTGCTGTTTTTGTTCGCTCTAAATGATACTCCTTCAAACATCATTTTTGAAATAATGCTGTTTGTAAGGGCGAAGCAAAAATCTTTTTTTAAATACAGATTCTGACTCTCCAAACATTATTCTAGCCAACTATATAATCAAAATTCCCTAAATCGTAGCTTCATTTTTCGACTTTTGGCCAGCTTTTTGGGTTTTTGCCCCACTGTGCGTCGCAAGGTTTAAACAAAATTTAGAATATCTCGTGATTAAACTGCAGTATGGGTAAAAATGAGATGGCAAGCAATTCACAATTAAACAAACTTTAATATTTTGAAAAACGGATCAAATTTTTGAAAGAAAAATGAAATAAACTATTTCCTTAAAAAACACACATTTAAAAAATACATGAAATGTAGATCTTATGAGTAAAGAGGAATCGACATAGACTCAAAAACTTCAAATGTAATTAATTCTGTAGAGGCTGTTTATCGTCGGCTAAAACTTTCCTTTGTACATATTATGAATATATATTTTCCTCCTTTTTACACCTTATTCATGTGGAATTGCTTTTAGAAATAAAGTTTCCCTCAGAGGAACTAATTTGAGCAATATTGCTGAGAACACATATTTAATAATAACTTATTACAAACAAAGAAGATGAAAAAAAAATATTTTGAAGGAAATGAGGTATATTTTGTATCGTGTCTGTGCTCCTCGAGAATAGTTGATACTCTTGAATATTTGTTTTCCACGGATGTGATAAGGTTGTCAATAAAAAATTAGGAAATTCTCTCTATAAAAAGTTACATATCAAAGTCCAAAAAACGTCAACTGGCACATGCAAATAATTGTTCGAGTATGTTCCAGATATTCTCTATCGGTATTAAATGAGAAGTGGATACTCGCCACGACATACACTGTATTGCTGTATTTTCAAGCATATTTTCGCCAAGGCGAGTTGCATTACGCGTTAGAAGGGTCAAATGAAAGGAATCAATAATGATCGAGACATAAGTTAAAAAACGAGAACTGAATATCTCGTCATCATCACATTTAAATTTCGGAAGTGTTATTTAAAGTAATTTTAAAATCTATACATATTCTTTCAACAAGCTATACAAATGCCAATATCAAACCTATTAAATGATTTTATTGCAAAAAGTTTCTACATAAAAATTGGCAAATGGCAACTGAGAAAATGACGTTATGATAAAATCTCTAGATTAACATGATTAAAAGAAAAAAACTGCACATTATGTGTAAACTGGCTCTTTTTACTGTTTGGCGCCTTAAAATCCTAGAATCTTAAAATCCTAGAAAAGGAACACATTGACTACTTTTGGGCAACCTATTCACTATTTTTTCCGACATTTATTCAGTATTTACAAAGTGTATTAAATGCTTGGTGAGTAGTTATCCATTTTCTGGATTAAATTGCATGTTGAGGAATAACGTAGTACTCCAAACTTATAGTAATTCAGAACCTCTTTCATTTATCCTCTTCAATTTTGAATTGTTTAGAATTTTTTGGATTTTATTCTATAGCGAGCATTTACTTTTTAAAAGATAGTACCATGTCATATTTTAAGTTTTCTAGCCCCAACAGTACAACAGTATCACAAAAATTAATGTCCTTTTTTACAGTGCAGCTTTTTATTTATACGTGGGAAATTACTGAAAATTTTAACTAAATCTACTGAAAAAAATGCCTTAAAAATAAAAAATAAATAAAGGAAATTACACTGTTTAGTATAGAGAAGCAAGCGTTATATTGTAAACATTATATATGTAATATTACAAATATATGTACAGTATATAGTATATATATTGTATATATATACAGGGTTCGCACAGTTCTACCACTAAATTTTAAGAATATTTTCGAAGTGTTTCACGGCAGAACAATATCGTAAAATCTGTGAATGAAGGTGAAGATTACGAATGTTGTGGTTTAAAAATTAAATGTAAATTTTCTTATTTTTGATAGTGGTGCCAGAGTCCTTGGAAATTCAAAGGAGTGTGCGAACCTTGATATATAAATATATATATAAATTATAAAAAAACTGCTTTTTATCTTCGCGCCAAATTAACAAATCACATTTTCCAATTAATAAATTTTACAATTTAGTCACATCTCATTTTCAAATAAGTGTCTGAAATGTGTCTGAAGATATTTTATTTTGGGTTTTATCTAATTTGATACTTTCTAATGTAGAACTTCATTACTTTGTACGGTAATTAAGTGAATGTCGGTAAAGCGATATATTACCTCAGATAATACAATTTGTTGGATAATTGATTTATCATTAGGAAAGAAATAACACACAATTGGCTTTTATTCAGATGACGCTGATAAAATTAAAATGGGAAAATTAGATTGAAATTTGAAATATTGTATTTTATGGATGAAAAGAAAACTTTTGAAAACTTTTGCAGATTTTTAATTTTACTCAATAGAAAATACATTTCTGCTGGAAAATGTTGCATAATTTAAAATATATATATATTCTTGATAAAAATTTTGCTTTGTCAATACAAACATTAAATTGCAAATAAAAAATATGCAAAAATTACAAAAAAACATTTTTTTAACTTCGACAAATTAATGCATCTCATTTTCAAATAAATCTTTCTAAAATATGTTTCAAGATATCTTTGGAATTTTATCTCATTTGAGACAGTCTAATGTAGAACTTCATTACTTTGAAAGATAATTTAGAGGATGTCCATAAAGCGATATATTAGTTCAGATAATACAGTATGTTGGATTATTGATTTGTCATTAAGTACGTTTATAAAGGAAAGAAATAACACACTATTGGCTTCCATTTTGATGACGCTGATAAAATTAAATTGAGAAAATTGGAATAAAACTGGAAATACTATAGAAGAAAAAACTTTTTTGGAAAACTTTTTATGATTTGTAAATTTACTCAATAGAAAATACTGTTCTTTTTCAAAAATATTGCATAATTTTTGTTTAAAAATTCATTCTTGATAACGATTATGCTTTGTCAACAGATACATTATATTTAAATACATATATATACATAAATTAATAAAAAACTAATAATTTTTGTTTTCGCCAAACTAATACATCACATTTTTAATTTAATCACACCTCATTTTCAAATGAGATGTGTTTGAAGATATCTTATTTTGGGATTTATCCAATTTGAGACAGTCTAATGTAGAACTTCATTACTTTGTAAAATAATTAAGTGGATGTCGATAAAGCGATATATTACCTCAGATAATACAATATGTTGGATAATTGATTTGACATTAAGTATGATTATAAAGGGAAGAAATAACACATGATTGACTTTTATTCTGATGACGCTGATAAAATTAAATTGCGAAAATCGGAATGAACTTTTAAATATCGTATTTTAAAGAACAAAGGAAAATTATGAAAACTCTTGATGATTTGTAAATTTAGCAAGTGTGAAATACTTTTCTGTGGTAAATTGTTTCAAAAGTTTGTATGAAAATTCTTTTTAAAGTTTTAAAAATGACCAGAAATTTTTTATTTTCTAGGTTAAAAAAAAAAAAATCTTTTATTTTTTGTTTTTTAAATCGTTTCTCAGTCGCTCAGTGCGTCATACGGCCAACGTATTTTGTCAATCACGATTTGCCGGAACGACGTAGGCGCATCTGTGCTTAAGTCGTGATATTTTTTATTCTCACCTGTTAATGTTTATTCTAAATTTTGCTTTGTTTACCGAATCTTTTTAAAATTCAGCTTTGCAAAAATTTCTGATTTGAAAAAGCGGTGATAAAAGATAAAATATTCTGTAAAAGACACCAAAAAGTAGGCCTTATTTGAAAGTTTAAAAAAATATATATTGATAAGTTAAGTGGTTAAATGAAGCAATTTTATATTTAACCCCTTGAAGGGCGGTGATGCCGCCACGGCATCACCTAATTTTAATTCATTATTGACACATTGGCACCCGAATTTCTTAATGAAAATTTCAACCAAATAAAATACGCAAACATACACATTTACATATAAAGTTTCTTGTAAATACTGGTGTCAACCAATTATTTCAACATTTTATTAATACAAGAACCTTGCCCCGGAAAGTGTTAATGTACTTGACCTCTTAGGGACGAGTGACACGTATACGTGCCGCAAAAAGCTTAACCTTCCTAGCCTCAATGGGTCTAATCGGCCCATGCCTATAATTTGTTTTATACGATTCGAACCAGAACTTTTTTCATAAAGACAGTTAAATAACAGATTCAGAAAAATAAGTCAATTAAATATATTAACATGTTTTAAACAACAATTCTGGTGGGAAATGTTTTTAATCAAGATTAAGTAAAATTTGAACAGGGTAGGATGGTTAAGAATCCTTCTTTATTTCCACCAGTAAAATTTTACTCTAAAGTTTGCCTTATTTAAACGGATCATTATCTCGATTTAGTAAGGCACAAATTTCTGTTTTTAAAAACCGATGACAAAACATTAAAAATTTCGTAAAAAACTCCTGTCGCGAAAGAATTAAGGACATTTTTAATTTACAAGAATTTCGTTTATTTTGTAAAACATGGTTCAAATGACTCATTGAATTTTAGTGTTCAACAACGTGGAATTTTGAAAAAAATCTTGCAAATTTAAATAAAATTTAAGAATTTTAAAAAAAATTGCGTTTTTTTTAAATCGAACAAATTGCATTTTCCAATTTAATCACATTTCATTTTCAAATAAGTCTTTTTATATGTATGAAGGTATCTTAGTTTGAGTTTTCTTCAATTTGAGAGTCTAATGTAGAATTTTATTGCTCTGAAAGATAATTACGTGGATGTCGATAAAGCGACATATTACCTCAGATAATACAATATGTTGGATAATTGATTTGTCAATAAGTTTGATTATAAAGGAAAGAAATAGCATGCGATTGGCTTCATTGGAATGATATTATGTTTCATAAATGTAAAGAAAAAAATTGTAAACTTTTGATGATTTGTAAATTTTCTCAATTGAAAATGCTTTTCTGTGGAAAAATATTGTATGTATTTTTTTAAAGAATATTGTATTTATTTTTATTTTTTTCTTGATAAAAATTTTACTTTGTCAACACAAACATTAAATTGTAAGTAAAAAATATGCATAATTGCAAAAAACCTTATTCTTTTTATCTTCGCCAAATTAATACATCGCATTTTCAAATTAATCATTTAATCACATCTCATTTTCAAATAAATCTCTAAAATGTGTTTCAAGATATTTTCATGGAGTTTTATCTAATTTGAGACAGTTTAATGTAGAGCTTCATTACTTTGAAAGATAATTAAGATAATGGCGATAAAGCGATATATTACTTCAGATAATACAATATGTTAGATAATTGATTTGCATTAAGTATGTTTTAAGGAAAGAAATAATACACTATTGGCTTCCATTTTTATGACGCTGATAAAATTAAATTGAGAAAATTGGACTGAAACTGGAAATATTATAGAAAAAAAAATTGTTTTGGAAAACTTTTGATGATTTAAGAAATGCTGTTCTGTAACAAAATGTTGCATACTTTTTAAATGTTTTTAAATGTTTCAAATGTTCCTCGAAGTTCACTTGTTTACGATCGCCAACTCTGAATGAGGCTCGTGCTGTCTCAAATGAATATCATCTTTTTCTAAAAAATAATAACAAACTGTAACTGTCTTCATTTGTTCCAATGTTTGTTTTGCAATGAATTATTACTTGTACTGGTGAGGCCTTGCGTGTAGTTTGGCGAAAAGTTTACTTTTGTATTTTTAAATGTTTTTTAGTGTTTTGATTTTCTGTATATAAATTTTATTTATTTTTTAAAAATGTATTCAAGTCTGTCTTAATTTATATTATTCAATCTTTTAATAATTTTTTTAATTCAGACATTAAATGTATGTATATTGCAAATTGCATAATTTTTGTTTAAAAATACATTCTTGATAACAATTATGCTTTTTTAATAAATACATTATGATTAAATATATATATATATACATAAATATATTACAAAAATACATATTTTTGTCTTCGCCAAACTAATGCATCGCATTTTCAAGTTAATCATTTAATCACGTCTCATTTTCAATTAAGTCTCTAAAATGTGTTTGAAGATATTTTCATAAGGTTTTATCTAATTTGAGACAGTCTAATGTGGAGCTTCATAACTTTGAAAGATAATTAAGTGGATCTCGATAAAGCGATATATTACCTCAGATAATACAATATGTTGGTTAATTGATTTGCCATTAAGTATGTTTGTAAACGAAAGGAATAACACACTATTGGCCTCCATTTTGGTGACTATGATAAAATTAAATTGAGAAAATTTGAAAGAAATCGGAAATATTATAGAAGAAAAAACTTTTTTTAAAAAACTTATTAAGATTTGTAGATTCACTCAATAGAAAATGCTTTTCTTTGACAAAGTATTGTATAATTTTGTTTAAAAATTCATTCTTGATACCAATGATGCTTCGTCAACAGATACATTATACTCAAATGCATATACAGGGTGTTTCAAAATAACGTGGACAAAATGATATGACAAATCAAGCATACAACAAGGATCAAAAATCACATAGGAACATAGGGTCGCAAACTATTTCTTGAGTCACAAATATAGGGCGTTTCATTCCAGCTACACCCGGTTCGAAAGTAATAATTTCAAAGAAAATAAAAATGCAACGATATATACCTTATTTTGGGTGAAATGTGATAACATTACGAAAAGATCTCGAAAAACGTATTGCTTAAGCAATCGATGATACCGCATGAACTGATTATGACAGTCCAAAATGTGAGGTGTCAAGTGCATATTGCTGGTGCGCATAATGCAAGCATTTACCACTTGTGTTTGGTGTTATCACACTTAAAACTAAGGTGAGAATGTCTGTTAAATGTTTTATCTTAATATACTTCAGGTTTCTGAAATTTATTACCGTCAACCTAAATTGAGTTAGGATGAAACACCCTGTATTTGTGGCCCAATAAGTGGTTTGCGGCCCTATGTTCCTATGTGATTTTTTTATCCTTGTCGTATGCTTGATTTGTCATATCAATTTGTCCACGTTATTTCGAAACACCCTGTATATACATATTTTTTTTAAAAAATCTAATTATTTTTTTCTTTGTCAAACTAATACATCACATTTTCAATTTAATCACACCTCATTTTCAAATAAGTCTCTGAAATGTGTTTGAAGATATCTTATTTGGGTTTTATCCAATTTGAGACAATCTAATTTAGAACTTCATTACTTTGAAAGATAATTAAGTGGATGTCGATAAAGCGATATATTACCTCAGATAATACAATATGTTGGATAAATGATTTGTCATTAAGTATGTTTATAAAGGAAAGAAATAACGCACGATTGGCTTTTATGCAGATGACGCTGATAAAATTTAATTGGGAAAATCGGAATGAAATTGGAGTTATATTATTTCATAGAACAAATGAAAACTTTTGATGATTTGTAAATTTAGCAATTAGTAAAAATTATTCTGCGGTAAATAGTTTATAATTTTGTATAAAAAATCATTCATGATAAAATATTTGTACATCACAAAATTAAAAAAGATCATTATTAATCGTTTATCACTGATTTTTCAAACAGAAATTTTTACCTAATTGCACCAGTAAAATGCTCAGATTAAATACTGCAAAATTTACTATTAAAATTTACTGGTGAAGATAATAAATCATGATTGAAGTATGGATGCCCTTACGCGGTACGGGCAAATCACGATTGGCAAAAACATGTTGTCCATACTTCGTACGGGTAAAACAGGGAAGTGGTTAAAATAAGGAAAAACAATTTTTCGATATTTTCGATCCGATGTTAAAAATATATAATTTAGATAAAAGTTTCTGTTGCGAATGTTGCTTAAATTAGGTGGGATAGGATATACCCCACCGCCCCTCAAGGGGTTAAGCCATTTTTGTCAAGTATTTTTATGTTTACCCGAGATTTATTTATAAAAAGCATCTATTGTAATTTTTCCAGGTTTTTAAGAAATATTACATTTCTGTTGCAGTAGTGACATCCATTTCACTCCCGCAGAAATGTGTGCAGCAATCCTTTCGCATTCGCGAATTTAAAATTCGCGAGTTTTGATTATTCGCGAAATAGAAAATGCAGACTATTTCAACATTCGCGAATACTTCGTACCATTTTTTAAAAAGAAAAATCTTTTCCATACTGTTTAGAACATTTGTATTAAATGTATAATATAAAATGTACTTTTAAATAATAGTGAGGCAAACAAAATATAAAAAAAATCAAATGTGGCAGCTTTCCGGTCACAATTTCCACATTTGTGGAGATTTCCGTGAACCAAGTTATGGAAGCGCTGCGAAACAAATGGCTGATTTTAACCTCTCAACCCTTTGGGTCCATTTTTTTTATTTTTTAGAAGAACTTACTTTTGCGTTAATAAAATTAACACTAGCTATCCAAATAAATTAACTAGTATTTAACGACTATTTCATAATTTGAACGATAACGAATTTTGATTGTTGGCGTACTATTAAACTAACATTCATTTGATAATAGATTAAAACAAAATTTTTGGAAATTCTTTCATACATTAGAAAATATTGTTTTAAATTAAGTTTTAACCCTTTAACGATCATAGCATTTTCATTGCTTTGATGTCGAAATAAATGAATGACACCGGTAATAAAGAACAGATATTTTCTAAAATGAAAACGTGATTTTTCCCATACAAAACTAGTCGTTGGGGGCCACCGTAATACTTACCCATCATGGATATGTATATGAAAATAAAACATGTGAAAACTATTTATACAATGCATTGAAATTCATAAACAAAATTTAAATATTGTTAATATACATAGTAATGCTATATTAAAGAACTGCTGATGTACCAATTTCGACAAATTATATAAAACGCCAAACTACTCAAGTAGTACCGAACTGCGTAAAAGAAACATCCTTATAACTCCAAAAATAATAACTCTATTAACTAACAATTAACTGCGTCGGATTAAGCGTCTCATTTCCAATTAAAATATACCTCTGAATTAAAATTTGAATGAAATACAGGGTCATGAAAAATCGAAGAATGTGGAAAACAGGATTACAGATATCTCGGCAACTAATAATCCCATCGACTTCGTTCTTTATACAAAATTTGTGTTATTTTATTGCCTTTCATGTCCACTTCTTAAAATAAAAAAATTTGAAAATTTTTACATATCTTTCATCAGAACGAATTTTTCGAAAATCCGAAAAAAATAGTTCCGGATAATCGAGGTTACTGATATTAAATAGGCTTCGTCCCATACTTACATACTAAGTACATGCAAAATTTCAAGTCTCTATCTCAATTTGTTCGGGAGATAGAGCGGTTACAGACAGACAGACACACGGACGGACGGACGGCAAATTTTTTTTTTCTAAAAATATGTTTTTCGGAATCTTCAGTGTCTGAAACGTGTAAATCCGTCAAAAAAAATTTTTCGATTTTCAAAACGATTGCAAGACTTACCCTATACTACGTATGATGGGTAAGTAATAAAAGGGATATTTTTAGATAAAAATACCGGTGTCAGTGTTGCGTATCGGAATTAAAATTTTGTGGTTTCGTGGCGAAACCAATGAACGTTGAAGGGTTAAATTATGTTGCAACTTTCTGATACTTTTTTCGCGTTATTACACTTGATTCTTTCAGGAAAGTAACTTTTATTTTAAATTTCAAGAGGGAAATGTGTGTTTAAGTATTAATTATTAATTAAGAGGAAATGTCATACAATTAAAATAGAGATGCTGCAACTGTAACCGCGACTGTAATTTATTACCGACACACAGTGGATTAATACTTCAGAAAATATAAACATAGGGCCGAAAAAAATTATTAAAATTTTGGGATAAATATTTTAAAAGAATTGTCTATGAAATACGAATACATGTTTATTTTTCGAATTATACAAGTTTTTACAATATTTCCGCAGTTTGATAAATACATTTTTTCTGAAGTGGAATTATTCCGTGAATTTAAGTGACTTTTACACGTGCTCGGAAATGGAACTTATGTAAACTATAATAATAATCGATTAAAAATATTCTTATTAATTTTCTAAAACATATTTTAAATCATTACAAACCTTATTTTGTTGGAATTTCATGCAATGTTTCACATTATGGAAAACACATGGGAAATTAACAGTTTCAAAATTTAAAATTATAGACTTTAAAGTATTTAAAGCAGTATAAAGCAGTACTGCTTTAAATTATAGCAGTATAAAACTTCTAACTCATGTTAGTACTCTTGAAGGCCTATACTTAATGTAATGCAATGAATCTGTTGTGCAAACTTGTGTCTTTTTTTTTTAATAAATGAATTGTAAGCAGCTAACATGTCATTTTCAGCATTTATCAAAACACGCTAAATTGGCTGCAGACAAAAATATTTTTTACAAGAAATTGAGATTTAAAAAGTCTGTTGGATGTAAAGATATGGAAAGATAATTTAACATAAAGATGTGAAATTAAATTTAATATATTTTGTGTTTTACAAAAACATATTATGAAAATGAAAAAATACGCAAGGACTCACAGAGTTTTAAAAGAACTGTAATAAATGGCTACACTGATAGTCATTAATTAAGTATTACGCTTTACACTGAAAGTTCCAATGCTTCTAAAACTTTCTTCTCTTTAGAACTTTTCATTTAATTTGTGATTAATATTTCAAATCAAAGACTCAAATTTATTAACAAATGATGCTATAATTTTTCGTTTCCTGATTTTCCTATTTTATTATTATTATTATTATTATTATTATTATTTATTTATTTATTTATTTATTTATTTATTTATTTATTTATTTATTTATTTATTTATGTAAGAATTTTTGGTACTTTCGCAACTCCTTACTACGAGCTTTACTTGCTTCTTCCAATAATTGTCATTATGGAAAATCAAAATCTATAATTACGTATTTCTCTTAAATCAACAATTTATATATACGCGTGTTATAAAAAAAAACTTCCCCGATATATGTACCTCTAGTGGCCTAACCCATTCAACAAATCGAAAGGAAATTTTAGATTTAGTTTTTTGACAGTATGCGCTCGAGATCTTAAAAACTTAAAACACAAGAGCTCTCACGGTTACGGTTACAGTGAAACAATTTCGAAATTTTCGAAGAGCAACACCCTTTTTTTTTCACGCGAGAAATCACCAGCGTAACGAAAAACCGTAACTGTAACCTAACTGTAAAAAAAAAAAAAAAAAAACATATATATAGTCTTAAATATTGTGATAGTTCTTTGTTCACCACCGCCTATACCTTGACGTACTGTGCGGTGGTACAAACATCCACCAGCAAATTTAAATAGAAAATTTATTATTATTGAAGCAAAATTTCTGTAAAAAATGATGAAAAAAAAAAACAGATTTTCATTTTTAATGTTGAAAGTTCATTTCGGAGATAATCAGGCCATGCATTCCAACTATATTTTTATAAACTCGGCATCCTCTTGGTGTCAGTAAAAGACATTTTAGTACCTGGGCAAAATGCAACCAGAAAAAACAAATAGAAAATTTTACCGAATAAATGAAAGAAATATATGAGCAAAATTTTACCGGTTTAAGTTTACTCCAATGGTAATCGGAAATTGTTGATTCTATGTAAAAATTCAGCTGTCATCTTGCGAAAACTTTTCGATTACTTCATTTGCAACACATGGGCAATCCATTGCATGTCTGCTCTTCCTAATTCATAATTGAATTTAAAAACTTAATGCTAAAATGGAATACATTTGCTACAAATGATTACAATAAACTTAATGGCTTATAAAAGGAAAAACTGAATATTTTCGTTTACATAAGAACGATGATATTCTTGAATTATTAATTAACCCCTTAACTAATTCCTTTTTTTACGTACAATAAATTGAAAATGTGAGTTAACACCAGTTTTTTAAGCTTAAATATTCGTAATATTTAGTTTCAACCTTTCTGAAATTAAATAGTGTGAAATCGTACTTAAAAAAAATTAGTTTTAAGTACGATGAAAATTAACCTTTTGCGGCGCAAGACAAATTCATTGCTTAAGTGTTAAAATTAATGGCTGACACCGAAATTTGAAACCAACTTTATTTCTAAATAAGAAAACGCTATATTTCACGCATTAAATAAACCGTAATTTTTTTAAAACAAAATTCCGGTGCCAATGTGGCGTTTGGGGATTAAAATTAAGTGGTATATCTATGAAACCACTGCGCCGCAAGGAGTTAATAGATTATTTTCGCTCAGAATTTGAAGGTCGTATTTTATAAATAAATATAACAAGATAGTAGATATTTGTGAGATTTTATATTATATTTATTTATCTAGTGCAGATTTCAAATTGTGTATTAAAATAGGTTATTTATCATTAAAAATCTTCAGCATATTACTATTGTGTCTGTAGAATTAGCCGGTATTTATGGCTTTTTAAGTCCTTCGCCACGGGAGCCTTTTACGAAATTTTTAATTGTGTTTTGTCGCCGGCTTTTAAAAACAGAAATTTGTGCTCTTTTTAAATCTAGAAATTGTTAGGAGCAAATAAGGCAAATTTTATTGTAAAATTTTATTGGTAAGGATACGAACATTGGTATGGATTGCGAACATTTTTTGCGGCACGTATACGGATTACTAGTCTGGAAAGAGTAAAGCTAATAAATTTACTGATACTGCTTTAAGCGCATATATTTTATTTTAATGATACTAGCAAAGCTTTGTCGTTTAATTTTACAAATTAAAGATTTCTTTCGTTGTTACATTATTGCAATACTGTAATTTTCATCTCAAATACTTCTGTTTATTCTTGAAAAAGCAACAATGGTTCATATAAAAATTAAGTTGATGTCGCTTCAAGCTATGTTTCTTGGATAATGAAAATGTCCTCTATTGAAACAAAATGCTTTTATTTTCATTATTAATTGGTGAAATCTTCTGCAAAATGTATATAAAAAATAATAATTATTCGTTTGATTGTTTACAAGTTATTAATTGCTTTTCATCTAATGATCAAGCTTTTCTAAAAGTTTCTTTATTATATAGAATGTTACTTACAAACGACTAATTTATATAATGTTTGTTTTAAACTAATCAACAACAGATGTTTATTATTATTGTTAATAAGTGTTATTAATAAATTTGTTCATATATTTATTATTATTGTTAATGTACGGTCTGGCTCAAGTGTGGAAGACAATTCAGCGACACAAGTAAAATATTACAATGTTTATTTAACTCTTTAATAAAACAGATTAAATATTTTCATGTAAAAAAAATGATAACTTTAATTTTGTTAAACAATTATTTGCGATAATTAAAATTTAATGTTTAAATTAATTGATAGTTTCTTTGTATAAATATAATCTGAAAAAGAACTTAAATATATGTAATATAAATAACATTTGTTATTCTAAAATAATAAACTCCAATAATATTTACTGAAAAATGCAAATAGTTTACAAGTATTGAATGAAACATGAGATAATATTTATTAAAAGATATTTTTATCTCCTAGACATTCATTTTATTGAAGTTTTGAACTCATTTACTTCAAAGAAATTTTGATTGAAATTTAGTTTAAGTGATTAATGATTTTTAAATGTCAAAAGAACTTATCTTTCTGAGCTTAATTTCAACAGTTTCAAGCATAATTTACTTTCTGTCTTTTGACTGTCAATATCACTAATTGCAAAAACAAAAAGAAAAAATAGACAGATATTGTAAAGTTATATTTCTTTGAAAACTATCAGAGGATTTGATTCGTGATAAAAGACAGAAAGATTATAAAATTTGGAAATATTTTTGTGGTGATTGTATGTAAAGCAGGAGAAGGTGTTCGAGTAAGAATATCCATGGTATATTTTTCATATTTTTCTTTTCTAATCAAACTTTGAAGAAATCTTGATTGCAATTTAGTTTGAGTGATTAATGACTTTTAAATTTCAAAAGAACTTATCTTTCTGAATTTGATTTCAACTATTCCATGCATGTTTTATTTTCTGTCTTTTGACAGATGGCGTATAATTAATTGCAAAAACAGAAAAAAGGTCATGATAAAGTTACACTTCTTTAAAAGCTATCAGAGGATTTGATTCATGATGACAGACAGCAAGACTATAAAATTTGGAAATATTTTTGTATTGATTTTACGTAAAGAAGAGGATAGTCACCGCCCCCTGAAGTCTAGGCCTGTGCGCTCCCACAAAAATGGCGAAAGTGGAAAGAGGATTTTTTTCAGCGTATGTACGGTCCTTTGAATATTCGTACCAATAATATTTACAAGCCTTTTTTTTAAAATTATACAAGACAAAGAAATGTTTTATAATACTGGTGTCTAAATTTATAGGACCGTTCATATATTAAAAATAAATCCATCTTCTGAAGCGGCCATTTTGTCTCAGCACTCAGGCCTCGTCTTCAGGGGGCGGTAAGATAGTGTATTAGTAGGAATATTCATAATATATTTCTGATATTCTTCTTTTAAAGTTATTTTAGCGTATGTTGTTCAATATCTCGGACAGGTTTCACAATTTGTTTTTTCTTATTTAGAAATTTCAAAGATATTTAGGACAATAATTATCAATATATTTAACGGCAGGCATTATTAGATTACCTAACATAATTTCTTTCATTGAAATCACCTGTATGAATGCAGAATTTCTTGATGTGAAAAAGAACGCCAAACTGCTAACACAGATGTCAAGACATATTTTTTATTTTCATTTTTCTTTCAATTGTAAATTTAATTTGAATGTTGCAACAGGATTTATTTTTCGAAATTTCTGTTGCTGAAACACCTAAAAACCTTTGAATCTCTTGATAAGTAAGCAGCCTAATATCTTAAAATAGTGAACTTTAACCGCAACTACTTCCACAGGGGTTAGTTACCATTTGAGAAAACATCCATCAGTAAAGCTTAAAGAACACTAAAATTTTAAATACTTTATAAACGAAAGTTTTAATTCTTAAATAATGGCGAAAACAAATATTAATTTTAACTGGTGTAAATTTAGTATGGCAGTAGTCAAGCTCTGCGTCTCAGCAATTTTGGGACAAACTAGACAAACTCCAATCAATCTCTGCGAAAAAGATTGTATTATCTGCACAGATTGACACCAGTAATAATAAATATCCATTTGTAAAATTTGTGAGACAAATTTTTCCATGAATAAAGCGCTAAAACAAGAAGAAAATTTTCTATTTAAATTTACTCGAGGAAGTTTGTTCCGGTGGTAATCGGAAACAGTTCATCAGGTTAAAAAAGTAGTCACACATTGTGATAACTTCCTCTGTTACTTCATTCGCAACTAGTACACTATATGTAGCTAAAGTGGTAATTTTATTATCGGATTTTGGGCTTCCCGGTACGTTTCTATGAAATTTATAAAACAGATTTTACTTTCAAAAATTGTGGTATTAAAGAAAAAAACGGACCAAGTAGAAATGTATTATTCTATTATAATTTTAATCCTTTCATGAGCAAGTAATTGTGTTTGTGTATTGTCGAATTCACCCCGGAATCTTTAAAAGATGTTATTACAAAAAGACGAAAAGCAATTTTACAACTCCCCCCCCCCCCTCCCACATACACAAATCAAAATTAGAAAAGGAAAAGTTAATAAAATATGTTTGGTGGAACCCCGCATTAATCATAAGTAGGATATTATATATCCCACACTTCCCCAAAGGAGTAAATGAAAAAAGAGAAAACTTAGACAAACTAATATTGTCATTCAAATTATTTAGTCTACCTTTGTCTCAAATGTTCATTTAAGAACAAACCAATAAAAGTAATTATAAATATATTTTTTCATTTGATTAAGTTATTTCGAAACTGTTTTAATACATGTCAAACTTTTAAATAATTTTTGAAGCAGGGTTGCCATTTTTGCCTCCATATTTGTTAAATAATTGGTGCTTGCACCAGAAATAAAAGATAGTATTTTATACTTTATTTAGTAAGAAGCATTTAGCGATTTTATAAATTATTTATATATATATTTTTTCAAAACTAAATATAAATTTTCGGATTTAAAATTGGATGTCTAACTGGCAACCATGCTAGGAAGTATCTAAACACGTATTAATTTATATTTTATGAAAACTTTGGTGAATTATAGATGATTTCCTAATAATAAATTCCAGAAAATGACAAATATATATACATATATGTGTATATTTAAGATTATAATGACAGATTACGTAACTTGTCAATGAAATAAGGTATCTTAAATAAAATTGTGTATAAAAAGTTTGAATATTAAAAAAATAATTATAATAATTATAGTTTTCTTCTTCCTACTGTTTCGACAATATAATCTTACTTTTTTTTTCTTTGCAGTGATTTAACTTTGTGTTATCACCGATAAATACTCAGGTAAGTTATTTCATAAAATTCCAATAGTATTTTTTTTATTTTGGGTCTGTTTGATTCGCATATTTTTTGTAGGTTTTACCGAACATTGAACAATCACCTTAGAAATCTGATTTTACTATAATTTCAATACGGTGTTGCTAAACTCTTGTAAAGTAAAATCTCGTGTTACAGTAACAACACACTGTTAAAAATTCAATCAATTGAATCCAATGTGTGGTGTTAAAATATTAGTACCATAAGACGTCCAAAAATTGATGGTGATCTAAGTTTTGGTACTCCATTTTAACCATCAACTTATGCAGATTAATTAATAATATTGTATAATAATTAATAATATATAATATTTAATACCCTTATTTAATACCCTTAATAATATTGTATCATAGCTGTAAAAAATATTGAATCATGGCTATACAAATCTTCAATTTTTTTCTTTTTTTGTAAAGCGTTTAAGTTAAGTAATTTTGAATATTTCTTAGTTTCTAGCACACATTGTCTGAAATGCATTTTGGACACTCAAATGTTTATTGGTTTTGATACAAAGCCAAATACTTTCAGCTGTACTATAGTAAAGTAACTAAAGTAAAGTATAGTAAAGTTAACATGTTAAAAAATCCAATAGTTTCGTTTTTATCCTTCTCGGTTTGCGAATATCATACGTGATACTTCAAACCGAGTAGGCTATACAAATGAATATCCGACAACTACAAATTTTCAACACTAAATTCGAAATCTAACATAAAACCATTTAATATAGCCTATGATAGATTCCGGGCGAACACTCTCATTTTGTACCATTACTTTTGAAATCGGTTCCGTACAGGGCTCGAAAAATCTACATGCCCGACATCAGTGTTGTTAGACGGCGACTTTTTAAAAATTCAGATTGGCACCACTTCTTTGGATTGGTAAAATTACCTTTCATTTAATGACATATTAATCAAGAGGAATTTTATCCTTTAATAAAAGTGGTGCCAATCAAATTTTTAAAAAGTCGCCGTCTAACAACACTGATATCGGGCATGTAGATTTTTCGAGCCCTGGTTCCGTACTTTCTCAGATTAGACTCTACAAACAAACAAATAAACTTTACCTCTTTATAATATAAATATAGACAAAGGTTGATTTTTTATGTTTAGATACTTTATGATATTATGCATATTTTTTTATACAATTTTTAAAAATTTAGAAGATAAAAAGAAAACATGCCAAAATTCGTTACATGTGTATCTTATTTAAAAGACTTCTCTTTTTTAAATAGTTTAGATATCTATTATATTATATAGTATAGTTTGATAGATAATGTAGTGTACTTTATGCATACTTTTGGAGAAAGTTCCTTGCATATTTTGTAAATATGATACAAAATGTGTTTAACCACTTTTAGATGCATTCTCTAAAATAATAATTTTTAATTACAGTTGTACTTTTCGAAATGTTTGTTTCGTATAGGTATTTTCCGAACATTTCATTAAAATAGTTTAATTGATACTTTGTTTTAAAATATATATATTTTTTTCTAATTCTATTTTTCTTGATTGAATGTCGAAAAAAGAAAATTCACTTAGATCATTTTTTTCTTTTTACTTTATAGTTGTTTATTTTTTATATTTGTTCTTTTTTTTTTAATGTAATACATACTATGTTTAGACATTTTTAGTTGATTTTCTATGATAACAACTAATTAATATTTCACTATTTAAAAATATTTCGCCTACTTTTGCTCCCTAATATTTCTTTGAGCATTTTGTTTTAAATTTTGTTTTTAAAAATGACTTATATATTTCTCTTACTTAAGTTATTTATAAAGTAAATCTATTTTCATTATTATTATTATTATTTTGTCATTGTAAATGTTTGATTTTTTATTAACGTTTTTAATATATTTTTTATGTTACAGTACATAAAGAGGTTCTTCATTTATTTTTATCCCTTCGTTTTTCCCTCTAAAAGAAATCTTATTTTATAGAATAAATACTTTTCTGTACTTTCCAAAACCCGAAGAATGTAATAGATTTTACGTAACATAGGCTGTGGATATAAAAATGGGAATTCAGCTTCAAACAGTTGACATCATATTATTTCTTTTACTTTTCGTTTTGAAAATGTTGTTTGAAAAACATCAGATATAGGGGAAGATGGGAATACTTGAGCCATTTTTTAAATTATAATTTTTTTTAATTTTTTATAATTTCTTAGAACAAAATAAAATATTCAAAATGAAAATTTGATATCTTTTCTTCAATTGAAAACCACTTTCAATTAATTTTGAACTGTTTTTCTATGTCTAATAAATTTTTACTTTTTCTTTTACATCGTGGCTCAAGTATCCCCATGGAGGAGATACTTGTGCCAGATGTCACATTCGCACCAGTATTTTGCAAAGAAAAAAAAAAACGATTTACAATATACGCGAACAAATGCATTAAACCTTCTTCAAATAAATTTGGTCGAATTTTCTAGTATCGTTGTGACATTTCAGAATTAAAATTATGTGGTAGAAAATTCTACCAGCAGAGCTCAAAGGGTTAATCGCCATACTTTCAAAATGGTACCAAGGTATGTGATTTCTTTTTTACATATTCAGAACTATAAATATGTTACCATGTTGCCAGTTTTAGAAAGAAAAATTGACCAACTGTAGAGATAATAGGGGTGGCTCAAGTATCCCTTATGCTCACGTATCCCCACTCTCCCCTACTTTCTACTCTGAAAGTTGCAAAAAAAAAATGTTCATAAAAAATAAAATTTAATATAAGTAATTCAAGTATATTGGTGTTTTGTGTTACTTTTGCTACTTTGGTTTATCGGAAACCGATTTCTGCATTTGAAATATTTTACCGATTGGGAAATAAATTATTTTCACATGCGATTTTCCCGCCAGTTTTGTAAGAAAAAAAGCTTCTAACCCCTTCATGAGGTGTGATTCATTTTTGGACCGTCTAATTTTAATTCCTAACAATCACATTGGCACCAGAATGTTCAAATGAAAATTTTCGATTTAATAACCTTTTTCCGTGCAGTGTGTTCGGTCTGGGCGCGCCTAATTTTAATTCCAAACTTGCAATTGACACCAATAAGATTTTATTAACATCTTCTTTTACAATAAAAGCTTAAATTAAGGAGTTCTTGATTTCTTAAAAAGTCGTTACTAAATTCCGGTGTCAGTTGATAATTTCTAATTTTACTAACAGAATATGTCCGTGCCGGAAAGGGATAAGAACGTTAACAAAAGCTTTTGGTTATTTGGAAATTTAATTGTAAATTCTTGTGTCATTAATTCACTTCAACATTTTGCGAATAGAAGTACCTTGTCCTTGAAAGATTTCACAATAGCCTTTTATATACAAGACATGGTTATAAACCAGTGTCATTTATTGAGATTATATTCCCGCGTTTAGACACCAATATTTCGTTAGAGAAAATGTTGTTCTCTTTACTCACAAAAAGGTTCAAATTAAACTAAATAATATTTATCATAAAAAAATACTGGTACACAAAAATTTCATTCCTGCATTTAAATTGTATTTTATTTATTCATTTTGTTTTAGCGCAAATATTTGAAGTCGCACCACCTTTTTTCTCGGAATGTTATAATTTCTTTGTTAGAAGAATAGCTCTTAACCCCTCCAAGGGCGAAACTCGAAGAATGAAATAAATTTTAAATAACAAAGCTATGGATGTAGAAATGGAAATTTAGCTTTAAACAGTAGTCAACAAATTATTTCTTTTTCGTTTTGTGTGAAAAACACTCAAAAGTACTTTCTACTCTAAAAAGAGATCAAAAAATGATTATAAAAAATCATTTTTAATAAAAATAACTCAAGTGTATTGGTCTTTTTTGTCACTTTTGCTATTTAGTTTTTTTTTTAATCGGAAACCATTTTTATTATTTGATATATTTTACCAATTCAGCAGTAAATTGTTTTCACATGTGATTTTACCACCAGTTTTGTAAGCAGAAAGCTTTTAGTGATAGTTGCTTTATTGACAGAACATAGTTGTAAACATGTGATACATAATTTATATTTTTATTTTATTTTATTTGTATGTATGTTTGTATGTATGTCGGCCAATTATCTACGCTATGGGATATAGGCCCTTAGGGGTGGGTTGCCCTCCGTGGGGGTCTTTCTAAGGGAACCTAACCCGTATTTACGCAAGGTTCGAAGAAAACCACGGAAAACTCCGAACGGTTAGGCCGACGGTCGCGATTGGGTTCGAACCCAGCACCTACCGTCTACCAGTTTGAGGTCAGAACCTCTCGGCCACTGGTGGGGCTTTATTTTATTTGCTTTCGCATACATACAGCATTAGTTAGAAATAAGACTAAAACTTCAGAGGTCTCTATAATGCGTTCTATTATCCACGTAACATTTTCTCATGCAGATTAAATTTATTTGAAATACTTAACTTATACCAGAATCTATAAACGAATTTATTAGAAAAAATTTAATTAAATATTCTTGGTATCAAAAATAGAACACCTTTTACTTTAGGAATAATTCGTCGGAAAGGGTTAAGTTAGTTACCCGTATACCATACAGGCAACAGGAGTTTGCTTGATCCATCGTTTTAAGTTTCATGATACCACTAACTTATTTTTAGTTAAAATTTCATACTATTTAATGACAGATATTTTTAGACTAAACGTTACGAATATTTAAGTTTATAAAATGTGGTGTTTATTCCATACATTCAATTTATTGTATTAAAAGAAAGAATCACTTGAGTGGTTAATATGAATGACTTAAAATTTGATACTACATATATTATTTCTTTTTCTTTCCGTTTTTAAAGTTTTGTGTGAAAAACACTCAAAGGTACTTAGTATTCTGAAAAGAGAAAAGAAATGTTCATAAAAAATCAATTTTAATAAAAACATATCGAGTATTTTGGTGGTTTGTGTCGCTTTTGCCACTTATTATTATTATTATTTTATTTTATTTTATCGGAAATCGCTTTCTGCATTTGATATATTTTGCCAGTTGGGAAGTAAATTATTTTCACATGTGATTTTCTCACCAGTTTTTTACGTAGAAAAGTTCTTAACAATAGTTGTTTTATTGGCAGAATATGATTCTAAACATGTGCTATTTAAATTGTACTTTATTTCATTTTATCATATTTTATTTGGTTTCACATAAATATAGGATTAGCTAGAAATAATTCTAAAACTCCATGGGGCTCTGGAATGCGTTCTATTAACTACTTATCTGATTAGCCCATATGCCATATCGGCAAGAACAGTTTGCTTGATACCCTAAATTGTATTGGTATTCTTACCGTATTTAACCCATTAACGCCCGAATTATTTTCTTCGCTAAAATTTAAATTTTGTATTTCCCACCACTTTTAAAATCAAATTAACTTTTATCTAATTTTATCGAGGATTTTGTCTCGTGAAAGAAGGTATATATTTATCTTCCTCTTTACTGGTGGGAAAACCGCTTTCTTGCTGTTTTTGTAACTGTCCTCAAATGAGGACGCTGGGCGTTAATGGGTTAATGGCAGAATTTTTGTGACAAATTTAAGCAATGAATACCGTTAAAATTTAGTGGTGAGAAACAGAAAATTGGGTCGGAGCGCTTTCATCCCTGTTATAGTTATGAGATTTTTTTAGACACTAGTATTTTGTAAGAGAAAAAGTAATTTTAAATACCTAAAATATTCCTATTAAATGTAATAATATTTTCGCTATTAAATTACTGGTGAGCAAAACATGGAAATCTCATCCCCATATTTAAGTTGTATTTTATTTATTTATTTAACTACCAAATCTCCAGCTTTTGGAATATTAGTATTTTAATTCAGAAAATGTTGATTTATTTAATTGGGACATTTAGAAGATTTAAAAGAACCAGATTTTCTTTAAAATAATAGTTTAGTGTAAAAAGCCGGAGACTTGGCAACTCTGTATTTATTTATTTTTGTTTTATCACAAGTATTTGTATTCCCACCTCCATTTTCCGTGTAATACTATAATTTTTTGTAAGAAGAAAAAATCTTAACTCCTTCAAGGGATAAACTCAAAGAATTGATTAAGTTTAAAATAACAAAAACAATGCATGTAAAAATAGAAATTTAGCTTCAGTTAACAGCTGACATATTAGTTCTTTTTCTATCCATTTTGAAAGTTTTGAGAGAAAAACACTCAAAAGTATTTTCTACTCTGAAAAGAGAGGGAAAATGTTCATGAAATTTTTTTATAAAAACAACTCTAGTATATTGGTGTTTTGTGCCACTTTTGCTACTCAACATTTTTATCGGAAACCGCTTTCTGCATTTGAAATATTTTGCCAATTGGGAAGTAAATTGTTTCACATGTGATTTTCCCACCATTTTTGTAAGCAGAAAAGCTCTTAGCGATAGTTTCTTTATTGACAGAACATGGTTGTAAACATGTGAACCATAAATTGTATTTTTATTTTATTTTATTTGTTTTTGCATACATACGGCATTAGCTAGAAATAAGCTTAAAACTTTAGAGGTCTTTAGAATGAGTTCTATTAACCACTTAACCCCTTGAGACGCTGTGGTATATCTATGAAACTACTTAATTTTAATTCTCAAACGCCACAATGGCACCGGAAATTTGGTAAGAATGTTTTCGGTTTATTGAATTCATGCAATATATTTTTTTCATAGTTACAAATAAAGTTGTTTTCAAATTCCGGTGTTAGTCATCAATTTCATTATTTAAGCAATAAATCTTTTCTGTATCGCAAAGGCCCGCACTTTCCAACGAAGATTAAAATTGCTTGAAATAATAAATTCACAGCAGAATGTATAGACGAATGTATTAGAAAATTCGAACTGTTAAATTTTCAGGTATATTAAAAAAGGAAAATTTTAATGAGTTATTTTGGTGTCAGTAAAATTAAAAATAGGTGTCCGCTTTTAAGGACATTTTGCCTGAAAGGATTAACTAATTTGTCCGCAGGCCATAAGGGCAACAAAATTTTGTTTGATCCATAGCTTAAAGCTTTTTGATATAATTAATATTTTTTAGTTACAAATTCATGCTTTTAATAACAGAAATTTTTAGACTAACTGTTAAGAACATTTTAGTTTAAAAAATGTGGCGTTTATCCGATATTTTCAATTTATTGTATTAAAAAAGAATCGCTTAAGTGGTTATTATAAATTACATAAATTTTGAACTATAGATATTTCAATTGACACGGCTGACATTAACAAACAATAAAAAATATTTTTTAACCCTTTCCGGCACACCGTGCCCAGTCCGGGATTCCTAACTTTAATTCCAAACTTGCATCGCCACCGAGAAAATTCTAGTAAAATTTTGCTTTTATAATAAAAGCTTAAATTAAAGGATTCTTAATTTCCAAAAAAGTCGTTTGTAAATTCCGGTGATATTCGATAATTTCACATTTTACTAGCAGAATTTGCCCGTGCCGGAAAGAGTTAAGGATGTATGCAGGGACGATTGCTAATTTTATAGTCCCACCTACCTACTAACCGTTTTTCAGTGTCTGTAATTTGTCTACTTTTTCTTAAAAATGTGTCCGGCTTCAATTTCTGTATTTTTTTCTTTTCTATATATAGTCCAAGGCATTCGGGTCGTAAGTAAAGAATTTTGACGTTGTTCGTGGTTGCTTTCCAGCGACAGTGCTTTGCGCAAGAGAGTAGGACTATTCGGGAAGTAGGTAGAGAATTTTGACACTGTCGCTTATCAGCGACAGCGCTTTCGCGCTAGAGAGTCTTACTGTTCGGGACGTAGGTAGATGTCGTCGACAAAGATGGTATAAATGGATGGAAAAAATAGTATTTTTTTGCATATACTGAAAATGTGAAAATAGTTTACTTTACAGCGCATGATTTTTAGCCTTATTCGACCATTAACTAATGCTCGTTCAGAATCTGCTTATTTTTTCAAAGAATAATGCTATCAAACATACGCTGTAACGCAAAGGATTTTGACATTTTCAATATATGAAAAATAAATCATTTTTGTCACAGAGTCGTCTTTTGGGGATATTTCATAATATATGACTATATATTATGAATATATATAATATATGACTATATAATAATATATATGAATTAACCCTTTCAGGTCTAGTGTACTATTAATAGTAAGCTGCGCCAAGTCTTTTAATGGAGTATTATTTTGTTTTAAGGAATGCTTTTGCTATTTGCATGTAGTAATATTAGTATATGTCCATACATTTATAATATGTCTTCATTTATGATTAGGCATTTAGTAATAAAAAAAAAATTATTATTATTTGCTTAATTCTCTTTGCACCGTTTGCAATTCTTTTATTTTAAATGTATATTTTACTCTTTAAATTGAAAATAAAAGTTACTTTCTTGAAAGAATAATGCTTAATAAAGCGCAAAAAAGATTGAAAAGTTGTAATATCAGTTAATTGTTGTTGTTATATAATATTTTCTCCAAATTATCCCCAAAAACTCTTCCTGAGCTTATTGTCATATGAATATGAATTAAATAGAACGCAAAACAACACCATTTTTTATCTTTAAGCCAATGAAATATTCGTTAATTTCTAATTTATCTATTTAGATAACTAGTGTTAAAGTTATTAACGCAAAAGCAATTTTTTCTAAAAACTGAAAAAAAAAAACGATTCGGACCCGAAAGCGTTAAGAAATAAATTTAAAGAAAAAGAGAAAATTAAAATTAAAATAAAAAAATCAACAATTTTAAATAAAAATTCTGGTGCGAAATACTTTTATAAAACTGTAATGAATTTTTACGTATTTCCACAGTTAAAATACACTTCATATACTGTACTATAACTTTTTTCAATTTGTTAGTTTAATCAAAAAAACATAAACCTTATCATTTATTGGTACTCTACAACAGTTGTACAAAATACTTTACAAGATATAACAACCAATAATGCAAAATTATCTCAAATCGGCCAACTAAATCGGCAAATCCGAAACTTTTTATTATAGATTTATGCTCATTTTTGCGGTTAAATATAAATATTATTATTATTATTTTAATTGTACTACTTTTTAAACGAATTTATGATATAAGAGGTGTGTTTTTTAAGTAAAAAAAAAGAAAGGAATCATTTGTAATAATGCATAACGTACAGCAGCTTGTTAATTCCGTCTGAGTAAAATTTTGCACCGGCCTATTTAAAATTTTGTTTTTTTTTAACCCTTTACTGCATGATTTTTTTTTTTTTTTTTTTTTTTTTTGTGAAAAAAATATTTGACAATTTATATATCAATCTAATAACGGGAAAAATACTAAATAAAATTAAATTTGAAATTTTGAGCTAAAATTTAATATTTTATGGGCGCAATTGGAGCTTTTGAATACTAAATTGCTATATTTTGCAATTACATGGTCTTAAATTAATTAATTTGATCTGCTTAATGCTTTACAATTTTCTTTTTATAAGTATATTTAAGTAATCAGTAAAAATAATCAAAATAAATTTTGCCCTAACTCGATAGAACATATTTTTTTCCCCTAAGAACAAATTCTAATTTTACTGTCAAAAGCAGCCATCTGACACGAACAAAAGAATTGTTATTCCATTCTTGATATTGGCCAAATTCCTGGCACATAATAAGAATAATAATGTTTTTAGGTATGTACCAGATGTGGCACACGTTGCAGTGAAGGGTTAATTCCATTTCATACCACTCTCTCGAAACAGAATTTTTTAACACACATTTTGATAGCATGTCCAAAAGAAATACACAACAAATTTTTTTTTTTTTAAATAATGGTGCTAGTAGAATATAAAAATATTCATTAGTGACAGAGACTCGTGACTATTTTTATATTCTATTCGAACCATTATAAAAAAAATAATAAGTTTATAGTAGATTTTTCTTGGATATGAATATGATCAAAATAAGTGTTAAAAATGCAGTTTAGTGTATGTAGTGCTTGGTAAAATGAAAAAAAAAAAAAAAATCGGAGTTTTCAATTGACTGGCGGCAAAATTTTATGCAGATGGAATTAACAAGCTGATGTACGTTATTATTAACCCCTTGAGAACGAGCGACACGCGTACTTAAGAATCCTTGTTTATTGCCAACAGTAAAATTATAATGTCTTATAATTATATAGCCTTATTTAAACGGAGTGTATTCTTGATTCAATAAGACACAAATTTTTGTTTTTTTAAACCGGTGTCAAAGCATTAAAAATTTCGTAAAAGGTCCCTTTGCGAAGGGGTTAATGTTTTAATATATACGGCGATTATGTTGAGAAGTAGCCGCGTAATGAGCCTTTCAAATGTGAATAATAAAAAATGTTTCCTTTCATTTTTAAAAAAATTCATAAACAGCCCTTGCTGAAAAAAAAATCTTGTTACAGTGTTAAACATCAATGTAAAATAATATGTATTATTACATATTGAATCAATTTATATGACTTTTCTTATCTGAACAGTTCTGAAATATTTTTTTTTTTATGTTCTATGACCATCGAGCAAACGTCTATTTATTTACTGCTTTTCTATTAAATCTCGGATATAGCTTATCATTATGTATTTCTGTAAACTCGATCAAGCGTAAATATCATTTGACGTATTTCTTTCTTCACTGAAATCGAAAATTTGTATTGGTGTCTTGAACAAATATAGATTTCTTTTTCTATATATTATATTTCATGTTTCACATTTGCGGTTTTATTTTTTTGTTCATGTTTTTTCATATTTGTGTTACTTTCTGTGTTGATAGTTTTCCAAAACCTGATTTTTATTAATATTTTTAATTGTAACATAATATAAGAATATTTTGCTCATGGCTTATTTTTTCATTATCACTTTTATAATATTACTAATTTATGTTACTTACTTAATGATAATAACGTAAGATTTTCTCTTGATCGTTATAGATACCGAATAATAAATATAAAAGGATTTTAAAGAAGGAAATAAGGTTAAGTAAGATGAATTATATTAATTCAAAAAAATTGGTGCCCACCAAGAAAGTTGAATTTTCAAAGAAGTATCCCACTGGCATCACTGTTACATGGTTTCATACGCTTCAAGAATTTTCCAGTACGTACCAGAATTTCCGTAAAGCATTGTTTGCCTTGTTAAAAAAAAAAAAAAAAAAAAAAAAAAAAAAACTATCATCAGACATAGAGACAACTACTTGTTCGAACTTTCTGGTAGTACAACAACTAAAATACCCGAATCCCTTGAAGAGTACATATCCTGCATTAAATAGCAATTAACTTGAACATAATTACTTTGTTTCTTTATCGCTATTTTATATGATAACGTCTAGACCGGAAAGCGGTTGCACGGACAACCACCTCATTGAGTCAGTGTTGAAAGATTAGGCCTCTTTTTTAATTCTGGAATTGTTTACTCACTCCAGGAATTCTGTATAGTTTTCTTTTGTTTATTTAATGACAGATTTTTCGCTATTACTTAACCAATAATTCTGCTTTCAGGATTTCTGATGTGGATTCGATGCTTTTAAATTGAAAATCGCGGCCAAACTGATAACGCAGTATTGAGATCACGGCTGAAATTACAGAATTAATTAAAACTCGGTTCTCATATTAAAACGCAGTCGGTTTGAACATAACTTATCATATCTTGGTGGAAACCCAACTTTAGAACTTGAGCGGTAAGTTTACCATTTTTTTCCCTGGTCCCAGTCCTCTACATTTTCATAGCATTGGCTGCAGGAAAATACGATGATAAGCCTATGAATCGACCCCTAAAAACAGGTTTTCAGGTGTTTTTCAACAAGATGTGACTTGACAGACGATTTCGTTTTATTATGCCAATCGATTTGTTTATTGAACAACATACATCTGACTTGTGTGATCGACATGAAGCCTGCTTATAAGCCATCGTCAATATAGAGGGACGAGATAGCACACGAGGAAATATTACAACACAAGAGAAGTACAACCAGGAGCTCCACACAAAGTGTGTGTGCAATGGAGCCAGTGGGATTCGAACCCACAACCTCACGATTAGCGGCGTGATGTCTTAACCACTCAGCCACGGAGGCCCATGCCAATCGAGTTTTAATTAATTCTGGAATTCCAGCCATGAACTCATGGGGTTACTGTCTGTGTTGCCACTTCCCGGTCTAATCTGTTTAAATTTTAACTCTTACAATCGTTAATGCAGATAAAGATAAAATGTTCAAGCTGAAAATAACAAGTATTCCATAACAATTAACTCGAACATAACTGTTTTTTTTCTTTTACCTTTGCCTTTATCGGTATTAAATGATGTTGATACGATTTCTTCTCTTTTTAAATTTCGAATCTTACCAATTATTAAGTACCCTAATTTCCTGCGTATAATCCGCGGATCAAACAATCATTTTTTCGACCCAGAAATTTTATTAAATAAAATATAAATTTTCAGATCGCCGTAAATATTTGCCTTCATTTACGAAATAAAATTTCTGGGTCGAAAAAGAATTGTTTGATTCGCGGATTATAGGCAGGAAATTAGGGTACTGATAGTGATAAATACTCAAATAGAAAATCATCAGCATTCTGTAATACAGGTTTTGAACGGCGCTTGGAGTTTTGTGACCATGAAATTCACTGGCACACGTATTTGCTTACAGAAAATCTCTACATAAAAGAAAGCGAAATTTCGAACTTTAACTCAGATTTCTTAAAATATAAATATAAATAAATAAATAATTAATTAGTTAATATACTGGAAATTTTCCTGATCCGTACGAACCATAATAAGAACTCGCTTAAACATATATCTTTTCTTTGTCTTAATTAATTGTTGTTTATATGTTCCCGTCTCTTTTCAGATTTCAACACTTTTTAATCGTTAAGTACTGAAACATGATAAATAAAAATACATTGATTTCAGAAAATGAATACGATTTCAGAATAATTGTTTCTTAAATGTTTTCTGTGCATATTAAACGTAAGATTTATCATGCTTTTCTTGATAATGAAAAAATTTCAATTCCTTTTTAATTTTTACAATTTCACTTCAAAGCTTAAGCCAGATTATATTTTTTATCCGTAGGAGTAAAAATCAGCTTAATTAATTTTTTTTAATGCGATGTGTAAAATAATAATAAAAAAAAATTAATCTCCGGATTCCTGCTAAATTTTTAGGCTTTTTTAACAAAGGATTTTAAGTACTACTTTGATTTTCGAACGACATTTTTTTTGCGTTTTTAAGTTTCGAAGTTGAAGAGGATAAAAGTTAATAAATAAAAAAATAACTTTGGATATTGAAAGCATTATGATCAGTATGCGAAGAGGTTATTTAATCTTCGGGTTTTTTTTATTATCTTTCAGTAATTGAAAAGGATAGTTTTACTATTACAAAAGAAGTGTATCAAAAACTCTTAAAATATAATTTTCGAACATGCTTTTTTAAAAATATACTCTTAATTTTACTTTGCTAAAAAGAAGAGATTAATTATAAAAAATAAAATGCATATAAAGACATTATGTGTGTGTTCGTGTTAAATGAGGAAAATTAAACATCGATATAAATAAACATTTCTATTCTTTTTTTTTTACCTGTAGAATGTTGGCTCAGCTGTATTTTCACTGATGATTGCTTTATGTAGTCACAATATGATGGAACGACAAGGACTGACTACCGCCGGAAAAAAAACGTCCACCAGTTAAAAAAAAAAAAAAAAAAAAAAAAAAAAAAAAAGACAGGTTTTTTTGTTTGTTTGTTTGTTTTTTTATGACAGAAATTTTACTGGAATAAACTATTTAAATAAAGAAAATAAATCATTATTATTCATCTTTGAAATTTTTCTCGATGGCAATCAGCTTACTATAGAATTGACTATAGTTGAAGTTTCATATTTTGCTGATATGTGAGTTCTTATTTATTCATATTTCCATAAAACTGAGAGCAATTTTTTATTTCTAACACTACTCAACGCCATTTTCACGGTTATCGTATGAATATGTTCGGTATAAGCCAGACATTTGAAAATATAAATTTAAAAGATAAAAAGATTAAAAAAAAAAAAAGAAAGACACTAAATAATAAAGACAAACTATTTTAAATCAAAATTCTGGTGTGAAATATTTTTATAAAACTTTACTCCAATTTCGGATAGTTCTAGTATAAGATTTTTATGTATCGTATCGGGCGGCGACAGGCGACTGCATTTTAATTCTATTTACACCACTATAAAAAATACAATTTTTAGTATTTTTTTCTCTTGCGAATGTTATAAAAGTATTTGAAAACTATTTTATTTTGAAAAATATGCATAGTAAAATAAAAAATAGTACCTTGAGACAACAATGGACATATGAGAATGTTTTAACTCGCATGAATAATAGAGGTATGAATAAACTGAAGGAGATGTAATTCCGAATAGTTCTGAATGAAGTAACTGAGGAGGTTGTGAAAAGATGTCTGCATTTTTTTAATCGGAACCACAGTTTTGAATTACTGCTAATGAATACTTCAACCAGTGGGTGAACTTGAATAGAAAAATGTGCCTTATTTAATATCCTTATTGTTGAGAAATTTATCAAAAACATCTAAAAAATTTCTATTCCTTTTTTACTGGCGCCGCCGGTTTACTCAGGTATCATAAACTTTCCCCTAACACTGACTTCGATGTCTTGGTTGTCATAATATGGCCGAAACTACTACCACCGAACTAAAATTCCAAAAGTAAGAATTGATATAACTTTTTGCCGCTCTTTTTATATTTTAACTGAAATTTTTCATTAATAAAGTTTTTGAATAAAAATAAAATATCTACTTATATTTACTAGTGGAAGTTTATTTGGGGGTTAATGAATCCTTGCGATGACGGTTACAGTTAAGTTTCATTATTTAAAGGTTATTTTAGCTCCTCTTTATTAATAATTCTGTGGCATGAATAAAGTCGGATTGTCGCGTAATTAACCCTTTGAAGAGAAGAGATGATTCTCACTGACCGCTAATCGTCACCTGAGAATAATAAGTTTCAATCTGTGTTTTTGAAAAAATTGGCCTATTGATATAGAAGGTTCTATTTGTATCTATGAAAGCATTTTTGCTTCGAAACGATCTTATATATAATTTACATATGGTATAACGATTATGTTATGACATTATTTTAATCCAGAAATGCCTTCATAGATACAAATAGAACATTTCTATATCGACAAGTCATTTTTTTCAAAACCACAGGTAGAACCATGCTATTCTCAGGTGACGTAGTGTAACGCATAAATGGGCACCCCAAATGCTTAACACTAGAACCGCCAGGTATTTTGCTCAAGTTTTATAAAAAGTGTTTCTCACCAGAATTTTTATTTTAAACTGTTTAACTTCTGTAATTAGTCTATTTTTCTGTTGCCTGCATTAACCCTTTCCGGCACACTGTGCCCGGTCAAGGATACCTAATTTTTATTCCGAACTTGCAAACGGCACCAATAATATTTTAGTAAAATTTTGCTTTTATAATAACAGCTTAAAGTAAGGACTTCAAAATATCTAGAAAATTCGTTTGTCAATTCCGGTGTGTCAGTCGATAATTTCTCATTTTACTAGCAGAATTTGCCCGTGCCGGAAAGGGTTAAACATACCTTATGAAGAAAATTATGGTTCGAATCGACTGTTATCAATCTGGCAAGGGTCATTTTGATCCTTTTTGGCGGTTCTAGAGTTAACACGAGTATTTTAAAGTAATTTTCTTCGCCTTACCAACTGGCTGAAAAATCTGTGATAAAAGATGTCGAAATAAGCTGTAATATATTAGTGCTGTAGAAAGTGTCTGGCGTCCCGATTTAGGAGGGACATCTGCAAACACTAGTGGTGAGTGAGAGTCATAACTCGAGTGCAAAGGATTTATATATGCTCTTCAGAATTACAGTAGCTTGTTAAATGTTTAACCCATTAGTGCCTAGCGTCCCTTTTTAGGGACGCTTCAAAAGGTGCATTCAGCACTGTTTTTGACACCGGTAAAAAAGAAAAGCAATAATTATTTTATTTAAATGATGCATTATCGTGATTAATGAACTAAACTTAAATCTTCTAAAAATAGTGGTGCCAACCAAATAAAATTTACGCAAAAGATGTTGGGCACGAATGGGTTAAAACACCGCCTTCGAAAGTCTAGGCTTGAGCGTGCACACAAAAATGGCAGATGTCGAAGGCGGATTTTTTTCAACCTGTGTACAGTCCCTTGAATATTCGTACCAATAATATTTAAAAGTTTTTTATGTCCTTTTTTTTAATTATACAAATTAAAGGAATGTTTTATAATACTGGTGCCTAATTTAAGGGAGACCCCGTAAAAAAAAACTCAAAATTTTTATTATTGATTTTAAAGTAATGAATTTTGGTGTACTATTTAAGAATTTTCTTGTAAGGAATAATCAGCAAAAAAATTCACTTTTTATTAAAAAGTATATTTTTTATGGGGATTTTTTTGTCGAAAAATACAATTTTTAAAATTACTACTCCTCATTCAATTTTCATTATTTAGGTATTACTAAAATTTTTTAAACAGTGTTGTAGTATATAGAAAAGAACTAAGGAGAGATATTTTTAATTTTCTATTTTAATCGGCTAAAAAAAAAATACGCATGGTAAATTTCTTTAAATTCGTTATAATTTTCATGTTTACCAATTTATGAAAAATTTTCAGAAATATTTAAAAAAAATCTCCTTACTTTTGTTGCAATTTTTTTTAAGATTCTAAAAACATAAACACTTTGTTTCTAAATCATTTTACCACTGAGCCTTAGTACTTTGAACTTAGGCAAAATATGAAGAAAGTAATTTTCAGGAAAACACGTCTGAAATGGCCACTAGCCCTTTAATCTCTAATGTGAGTACAATTTAAAAAGCTCATTTTCTACCTGTTCCAAGTGTCCCCGAGCTCTGAAATTTTGCAAGGATATTCGCAAATATGTGTTTTATCGTTTTCTGAGAAAAAAATTTTTTGAACCTTTGATGATTTTTGGCCGAAAATGGGGTTCGGGTCTCCCTTAAAGGACCGTACATAAGGTAAATAAAATCCACCTTAGGCAGCCGCCATTTTATCTCTGTGCTCAGGCCTACTCTTCAAGGGGCGGTGGTTTAAAACGATGCGTGTATCATCAAGGTTTCTTCCTTGGATTTTTGGAATTCCGAAATTCCGTGGTGTCCAAAAATTCCAAAAATTACTTTATTTTATCATAAAATTCATGCAGTCATTAATACATCGTGAGAAATCGGTTGGTTACTGTCATTTAACCCTTTAACATTCATTGTTTCTAAACGAAACCACAAAACTTTAATACCGATATGCAACTGCGACACCGGAATTTTAATTTAAAAAAATCTATTTTATCATGAATGCGAAAAATCATTTTTTCTTATTTAGTAACATATTTGTTCATAATTACCGGTGTCACTCATTTATTTCAACATCTTAGCAATGAAAATACTTTGTCCGTTAAAGGGTTAAAGTGAGCAAGATCATCACGACTCTTGTACAGGATTCGTATGGCTCCTAGAATTTTGCAGACCAGAAATGTCTTTGGTACCAGTATTTTCTCATAAAAATTCTTTTCTTAAAAAAAAGCAAATTTTGTTCATTTTACTTAGATTTTTTTATAGAAGATTACTGGTCGTCATTTCAAATTTTATGAAAATCGGATAAATAGTTTAATTACAGCGACAATCAAAAGTATTCCGTTACATTACGGCCAATAGGAAAAAAAGTTTCAAGAGCATTTTAATGATGTTACGCTCTTTCGAAAATAGTACATTTGATATGTATCTACGAAGTATATACTAATATATACATATGTGGTGTAACGAATGTTTGTTATTCATTTACAGGGTTCACACAAAAGTATTCCGTTACGTAATGTTATAGGGGGAAACACTATTTAGGGCACGTTTTAATTACATTAAACTATTTTACATTTTAGGAAATATACGATGCTAAAACTTACAACAAATTAATTTTTATATAAAAGGGAGCAGATAGGTTATCTGCTGTATCCGAAGTACTGTATACAATTACAACAAAATCTGAATATTTTTTTAAAATTTCGTTTAGTTAGGTTTCGTTTAGGGGAGTAAGTTTCGTTACACATTTCATTTGCTACGCTTAAAGTGCAATTTCCGACTTGTTTAACCCTTAAATGTATAGGATGGAACGCGTTCCAAAAAATGCGCATTTCAAAAAATCAGAATTCATACCAGAAAAATCTAAATAGTAAAGTTTTCTTTATTTAATTACGAATGGTCTGTCATTATTTAAAAATTGCTCTTTTAAATTTCTGGTGAGTATACGGAATATGTGAATAAAACCCCCAATAAATCGGGAACACTTATGGTATCGAAAATGATACAATATGCATTTAAGGGTTAATTATGTTAAACTATTTCAAACATACTGGAACTGAAATGAATCACTGCCACCATTTCGTGAACTTGGAAAATATTCAATACTTTTCCAAATACTAACGTTACCTCTAAATATGTCACAACTTTTATGTTTATATAAGTTTTTATGTTAAATCAGTTGTATTCCATGACAAACAGCCTTTACAGCTGCTCTGTTTACGCGTGTTGTAATCAACTCTGGTGCTTGTATCTTCGCTGCTTCTGTCTCATTTAAACCTTTCAGGGGCAAAATATTTGTGATCCAAAAGGAGTCAAATAATTTTTTCACACCGCAATTTAAGAACAAAACTATTTGAAAAGAAGTACTGTATACAATTACAACAAAATCTGAATATTTTTTAAATTTCTTTTAGTATGAACACATTTCATTTGCTACGCTTAAAGTGCAATTTCCGACTTCTTTAATTATGTTAAACTATTTCAAACATATTGGAAATGAAATGAATCACTGCCACCATTTCGTGAACTTGAAAAATATTCAATACTTTTCCAAATACTAACGTCATCTCTAAATATGTCACAACTTTTATCTTTATATAAGTTTATGTGTTAAATCATTTGTATTCCATGTCAAACAGCCTTTACAGCTGCTCTGTTTACGCATGTTGTAATCAACTCTGGTGCTTATATCTTCGCTGCTTCTGTCTCATTTAAACCTTTCAGGGGCAAAATATATGTGATCCAAAAGTAGTCAAATAATTTATTCACACCGCAGTTTAAGAACAAAACTATTTGAAAATAATTAAAATCTTCACGTATATTATGACATCGAAATTGTGCTAAACAATTAATGGCACCTTTTGGCAATTTGGGGATTAAAATTAAGCACTTACGGACAGCGAACGGCCCCCATGATAATGTTAATGAACGTGATTTTTTTCTTTGAGAAACTAGAAGCAAATTACTATTCTTAGTGAAGAACACAAGAGTTATTTCTTAAAAGTGTTTCTCCTTTTCTTTTAATTTTTGCTTTCTTTCTTTTAATTTTGCTTTTATTTTCATTGGTTACAGCATTAGCAGTAATATTAGGTGAAATTCTTAAGGGACTGGCCCAAGTACCCAGCTTCCGTATTCAGCTTCCGAACTCCTGTTAATCCTTTCCTGCGCACTACTCTTTAAAGTTGGGATTTAAAGAAAAAAAATAGGCAATCTATTTAGGCCTAAAGGAGTACATAGGTATTGCTTTGTAAAGATTCCACTAACCATTTTAATTATACAGCTGTTGTCGAAGTGGTAACCTCCCATAAGTAAAGCATTGATAAGCGCAGTGAGAAGAGCATTGCTGTGAAGCGCGTATTACAGTAAAACATTTTACCTATTATTTAAAAACAGTAGAGTTTGATCTCTGTGGTGCTGCCATCTAGAACTCATAAGAAAGATTTAAAGTAGCCATTAGAGTTGTTTTTAAAATATTCACGGAGTTTTTGTGTCTCTAAACAGGGGGAACTTTAGGTGATGCCGACCCGGCAACACTGCGCGTTAAGGGGTTAAGTCAGTAGGCGCTTGATGTATATTTATATTCAAGTTATCGCTTCTGTATATTAATATTTTTTATTTCTTATTTCAGTGTTCTCTTCTATAAGGATGTCACATTCCTTTTCAGTTGTCGAAATATTTGTTAAATCTATGCTTAATTTAATATTTTATGTTTCAAAAAGTGACGAACTGTTAGTAAAATTTTAACACTTCATATAAAATTAAGCATAGATTTTGAAATATTTTGACAACTAAGAAAAAAGTTACTTCCTTATAGAAGAATACACAAAAAAAAGAAGTCAAAAATATTACATTTTGAATATTACAATACATCGAACGCCCGTAGACTTAACATTATGGAGGGAATTCAGAAATTGAGTGACTAGCATCCTTTACAGAAATTTAGTATACAAGACTCTCATAGGCGACTATTTTTTTATTCTGTATTCCCCAGTATTTTCCTAAAATATTTTTAAACTCTATTTCTTTTGCAAATTGCCTGAAAACATATGTTAATGATTTCAATTTTGAGAAGTAGTGCTAGGTAGAATTAAAAACAGTCACCAGTGTCAGTCACCCACCCCGGGGTTCAGCGCATTTTAGGCGGTTTAGTACCAGAAATTTCGTAATGCACTTGTCTGTATATGACGATGCATTTTCCCCCTTTAACCCCTTGGGGACGAGCAACAGGTATGCGTCCCGCAAAAAGGCTTGAGAATCCTTACTTATACAGCTCATATTCAAAATATTAGAATAATTACTTTTTTTTAGAAATTGAAAATATCGTTTGGTAATTTAATGTCTTTTAATGAAAATATGCAAACGATATTTTTATTAAGAACTTATTGTTGATTAAACTTACTTGTTATCTTAAATTTAATATCATTTTTGAAAAGATTAATTGTAAAAAAAAAATTATTTTGAAAAGTCAAAATATTAGAATATTTATTCAAGTGGTTCAAAATATTAGAATATTTCACATTAATTCTCCATTAATTATTACCAATTCTTAACTGGTGGTATCATTGATTAAATTCAGACTATTTTATTTAAAATCAGTATTCTTTTTTGCAGTTTGTTTCTTTTTCGTCTTAAAATGGGCCGTGTGAGTGATATTCCTGAATCTACTAAACTTCGTATGGTTGATTTGTATCGGCACGGTAAAAATCAATGTTTTATGGCGAATTATTTACATTGTTCGCAATCGAGTGTTAGTAAAATACTAACACAATATTCAAAAATTGGAAAATTTCAAAATAATCTCCGAAATGGTGGCCGAAAACCAAAAACACCTGCTAGAGATGACAGGAAACTGAAGCGTATAGTTAAGAAAAACCGTTTTAAAAGTGTGCGATTCTTGCACCGAAATTGGAAAGAAGAAGGTGTTGAAGTTTCTACATCGACAACATTAAGATGTCTCCATAAATTTAAATTTGAATCTCGTGTACCGAAAACAAAACCTCTCATGACTGCAAGACAAAAACGTATAAGATTGAATTGGTGTAAATCAAGACGTTTATGGAGCAATGAAGATTGGAAAAATATATTATTTAGTGATGAAAGTATGTTTTGTGTTTCATATGGTAATCAAGGTATTCGAGTTTGGAGAATAAAACAAGAAGCATTTGATAAAGAATGCCTTTAACGTTCCGTAAAATTTGCTGCTAGTGTCATGGTTTGGTGTTGTATGAGTGCAGAAGGACCTGGAAAGTTATGCATCGACTACGAAAAGGTTAACTCTCTGATATATCAAGAAATTTTAGAATATTACATGATTCCATCATCAGAAGATTTGTTTGAAGATGATTTCATCTTTCAACAAGATTTAGCGTCCCCGCATACCTCGGTGTCAACTAAGAATTGGTTCCGCCAACGCAACATTAAGGTACTTCCTTGGCCACCAAATTCACCAGATCTTAATCCCATAGAAAACGTATGGTGTATAATGAAGAAAAAACTTCAAGAAAATCCCCCTTCAAGTAAAACTAAGTTAGCGGCACATATAAAGTCTATTTGGGCTAATATTGATAGAAATATTTGTAAACACCTTGTATATAGTATGCAAGATCGATTGTACGCTGTTATGAAAGCTAAAGGGGATGCTACAAAATATTAACTACATTTTCTTCATATTCATAAGGTAATATTGTTGCGTAAATAAAAATATTCTAATATTTTGAACCAATCTAAATTTTATTCTAATATTCTGGTGTGTTTAAGGAAGCTGTATACCTAATTTATTGTGCTGTATTTTATATTTTATAAATGTTAAAATCTTATCTAAACATTCCAGATTTAATTTATAAGAAATTTAATTGCATTTACTTAGTATAAAAAATAAATAAATGACAAATAATTTTTTCTTATTACTTTTTCTCAATTATTCTAATATTTTGAATATGAGCTGTACACATAGTGAAATTTTACTACAAAATTTGCCTTCTTTAATCGCTGCATTTTCTCGTTTAAATAACACACAAATTTCTGTTTTAAAAAACTGGTGACAGAACATTAAAAAATTCGTAAGAGGCTTCCGACGCGAAAGGGTTAAGTAAGGCATATATTTCTGTGACAGATTCTGGAAAATTGCCTTTAACCCCTTGAAGGGCGGTGGTATAGAATTTATACCACTTAATTTTAATTGAGAAACGTCACACCGACACCAGAGTTTTAGAATGAAAATTTTAATTTCATCAAGTACGTAAAGAAAAGCTTTTATCTATTTTGAAATAACTTTGATTTTAAATTATGGTGTCAATCAATGATTTCAGCATTTTAAGAGTAGAAGTGTTTTGCCCTTCAAAGGGTTAAAAGTGCTTGAAACGTACGGGCTCCATTTATTAAAGTTTTTATTCTCATTATACTTTAAATTACCTTTTGCACTGGAGAGGTGTCTCTCACTTACGGAAGGTGTTATCAGGTGTTCCTCGTAAATCGGTACGCGATTTGTTTGGACACCACTAATATCTTACAGTTTATTTTGTCATTTTTTATCACATATTATTCGGCCATGAGATAAGGGAAAAACAACTATCGTATTTACTCGTGTATAAGGCGCACTTTTTTTCCAAAAAATTTGGGCAAAACTCCTAGGTGCGCCTTATACACGGAATAATTTTTTACTGTTGGATTCAGTCGAACGATATACATATAAAATAAGAAATTATTCAAAGAAGATATTAAAACTCGGAAAATATTACTAAATTGAAGTATTACTGCATATTTATTTCATTCCTTGCAGTTTTTTATACAACAGAGCTAATGACATTATCTAAACGCTAATTAGCAATTCCCTTTACCGTCACTCATTCCTATTTCCCATCATTCTCTTACAACCCGAAGTCTAAAAATGCATTTTCGCCTTCTTTTCTGGTCTGGTGTAATATTTGTTTCGACCTTTTTTTTTTTTTTTTTTTACTGAAATTCATTTGGTCATTCTTCATTACGTATCAAATTTATGGCGCACATTATATACGAGATTTTAAGAAATCGCTATTTTTACTTGTAAAGTAGGGGTGCGCCTTATACACACGGGCGCCCTATACACGAGTAAATACGGTAATTTTAATGTAATGTATTCATATTTTGTCAATTAAAAATTCATCGTTTTATATTTCTTATTTTATGTTTTTAACCCTTTAACTGTTACCTGATTCTTGACAACAACCCTTTCCGACCCACAGTGCCCAGTACGGGATACCAAATCTTAAATTTCAAACTTGCGAAAGGCACCAATAATGCTTTAGTAAAATTTTGCTTTTCAATGAAAGCTTAAATTAAGGAGTTCAAAACATCTGAAAAAATCGTTTGCAAATTCCGGCGGCAGTCGATAATTACTCATTTTGCAAAGAAAAAATTGCCTATGCCGCAAAGAGTTTAAAACAGAGGCTTAACACCACGTATTCCGTACTAAAATATTTGTCTCAATCAATCGAAAAATTGCTAAACATCTGACAGTTAATAAAGATAAATTTACAGTTACAAATTAGTGGTGCGAAAAAGCTTTTAGTAACGAAGCAAGCCAGGTGTTTTTGACCCGAAATAGATTTTAGCGACACGGTTAAAGGGTTAATATTTAAACTCAAATTTCGCTAAACTATTAACCACCAAAACTATAAGGTTGGATTTTTCAAATTATTAGAAGAATTGTAACAACAAACTCTGAACAATAATTTTCGCATTATATGAATTCATTTCTTTTGTCTTTAAGTAAGGCCAATTTTGTGATTGAAAATTAGCAGTGGGTTGTGTAAATAACAAAAATATTTGCATTGATTTTGACTGTTGTGTGTGCACAACACCAGCCGGTAATGGGTTACCGCTTCCGTGATTTGCCGGTACGTTATACGTCCAACGTGTTTTTGCCAATCATGATTTTCATGTTACAATCATGAATTATTATTATCACCAGTAAATTTTAATTGTAAATTTTTCAGTATTTAGTTTAAACGCTTTTCTGATTCATTTAGCATTAAGATTTCTATTTAACCCTTAAATGCATAGAATAGAACGCGTTCCAAAAAATGCGCAATTCAAGGAATCAGAATTCATACCAGAAAAATCTAAATAGTAAATTTTTCTTTATTTAATTACGAATGGTCTGTCATTAAGTAAAGTGAAAATTGCTCTTTTAAATTTCTGGTGAGAATACGGATTATGTTAATAAAACCCCCAATAAATCGGAAACACTTTTGGTATCGAAAATGATACAATATGCATTTAAGAGTTAAAAAAACCGGTGATAAACTATTTAGGGGCGAGTGACACATATACGTGCCGCAAAAACCTTAAAAATCTTTTTTTGTCCCCACCAGTAAAATTATACTGTAAAATTTACCTTATTTAATCGGAGCTTTTACTCGATTAAAAAAGGCACAAATTTCTGTTTCTAAAAATCGGCGACAAAACATTAAAAATTTCGTTAACCCTCTGCGGTGCTGAGCAAATTCACTGCTTAGCTGTTGAAATGACTGACACCAGAATTTCAAAACAGATTTATATGTAATTAAGAAAAGGCTATTTCGCTGGAATTCAATAAAACGAATTTTTGTACTAGAATTGCGAATGTGGCGTTTGATAATTAGAATTAAGTGGTTTTATAAATGTACCACCGCACCGCAAGGGGTTAAAGGTATCTGTCGCGAAGGAGTTAATCCTTTAACGTTCATTGGTTTCGCCACGAAACCACAAAATTTTAATTCCGATATGCAACACTGACACCGGTATTTTTATCTAGAAATATCCCTTTTATTATGTATGTGAAAAATCACGTTTTCTTATTCAGAAATATATTTGTTCTTAATTACCGGTGTCAATCTTTTATTTCGACATCTTAGCAATGAAAATGCTTTGATCGTTAAAGGGTTAAAGCTTAAGAATTCTGTAAAATGACATGGAAAAATAGGCATTATTTGAAAGCTTTTTTTCAAAAATATTGATAAGTTCAATGATTAATTTTTTACAAGTTTTCGTGGATACTTTATTATTGATTACATTACCAAAAAATAATGCATTTTGAAGAAAATGAAATGACTCGAATCCAACAATCAGATTATGCTGATTTCCATTCTTCTGATTATTTGTGCTTTTTCAAAATTCAATGGAGTGAAATGTTTTCTAATTTCAAGTTTAAAACTGATAACATATGTTGAGAGAATCATGCAATTCTAGTACATTTTCTGCGCATAAAAAAAAGAGATAATCATCTAATACATAAAATCTAATTTATTTAGAAGCATGCTCTGATTATTTTTTTTGATTGAAAACTATTTTTTCTTTGCGAATAATTATTTGATTTAGATATCTTGGTTAGTTATAATCAGTTTGTCAGTAATGTAATAAAATTGAATGCCTGCTTCACAATGGTTATGGTATTAAGTTAATTTGACATTTGATTTCGATTATTAATGAAAGTATCTATTACATTAACATACGTTCCTGAAAGTACGCGGGGATATTAACCACTAATGCTTAAGATATATGTACAGTCCCCAGTAAAAAAAATCTATAGAAAATCTACAGCTTTTTGGCTCAAAATTTGTGTGAAATTCGAAGGTATTTGGCCCATTTTGAAGATATTTTTAAGAATATCTTTAAAAATTATGCAGATGTTTTAAAGATAAATCTAAGTCTGCAAATTTTCTTCAGATTTCTGTAGAATTTCTGTAGAAAGTGGCGATTTCTTCAGATAATCTTAAGATTATTTTTAGTGGGGGTGTTGCCGCATCTCTAGTTGAATTTTTATTTAGAAAATTTGAATTGTCACCAATAATTTTTAAGCATTATTTTTGTTTTGAACGATAGTAAGTGTTCCGTAAATTAAAAAATTTCCCTGCTGGACCGGCCTACATGCGGAGGTAGATTTCAAACTTAACTACTAATTCACCAACGAAAATAATATTTAGATTATAGATAAACCCTGCTTCATAACCAAGAATGAACTCTAGGGACCTAAACCTTTTGTGAAAATTCTTATATAAATGCATAGACAAACGCATATATTTATTTGGAATGGAATTAAAAATGGTGAAAACAAAATCAGAGAACCACAAAATGTTAAAATATGCCAGTATTTACATAGTATTATTTTTACCGTATTTCGCTACTTGTTCATCATCAGGGAAACATTAGGAGATAAAACTAACATGTTATACAGTTCACATAATCATTACACATGATTATGTGAACTGTGTAACGTGTTAGTTTTATCTCCTAATGTGTCCCTGATGATGAACAAGTTTTATTGTTCGAAACTGTAGGAAATCAATTCTACTTGAGTTGTAAGTGTACATAAGTTTTAATTAAAAAAAATTAACATCTAGTATACACTGATGAGCTGAATTTATTATTTGTTGTTATGTATGATTGAATTAATTATTATGTAATCTTTCCCGGCACACTGTGCCCAGTCCGAGATACTTAATTTTAATTTGAAACTTGCAAACTGTACCAGTAGCCTTTTCATAACATTTTTTTTTATTTCTAAAAAAACTTTTCTAAATTCAGGTGACAGTCGATAATTTCTCATTTTGCTAACAAAATTTGCCCGTGCCGGAAAGGGGTTAAAAAACCTAATGAACTGCGATTTCCGAGAGAAACCGACATTTGAAAAGCGTCCAGACACGAAATACTGTAGTTAGCTGAAAAAATTCAAAACAAATTAAATGTTTAATTTTATTACTGTCTGCATCCTTAAATTAGGTATGACAGGAAGAGCATAGGATATCATATCATTTTTTTCTAAAATAGCACATAATTTACTTTAAAAGTCTATAAGAGTGGTTAATATCAACTACGAAGGTAAAACATTGCAGTTTTTTAAATTGATTTAATTAAATAAATAGTTTTATTAGAATCTTGTAAAACTCAGTGATACCAAGCTAGATTTTTTTTTTTTTTTTTGTATGACTTTTTACTATAGATTTACATAAAAAAATTTCGATTCCGATAAGCCTGGGCTCTTGGTGCCATCGACTCCCAGACTATCAGTTATCGACCATCAAATTTTCGAATATCGTAAACTTCTAATTATGACTACGAAATAAGGGAGATATCTGGATAAAAAGATTTTCCGCATAATTAATTGATCCTTATGTACATGGATGTATCGTAAAGTCTCAACAACTGTGACCATTTTTATATTCCTTTTGCACCACAATTTAAAAAAAAAAAATACATATCATAGTATATACTTCTCTATGTATATACTTTCTCTCGAAAATGAAAAAAAAAAAAAAAAAGAAAAAAAAAGAAAAAAGAAAAAAAGAAAGAAAAAAGAAAAAAAGAAAGAGCTAATTTCGCCCATTCTCTGCTAGCGAATTTCTCAAATCTTAGAATTGTTCACACAAGCAAATTTGAAAAAAAAGCAATTTTTTATGTTTTTTAATTTCTCAACTATTTGTCATATTTCTTCGAAAACTGAAGCCGAGTTCGTACGGGTCCTTGCATTTCAATATCAGATAATTATTCGGCATCAATATATATATTTTTTAATTTCCTCTTAACCCCTTGGGGACGAGCGACACGTATACGTGCCGTAAAAAGGCGTAAAATTCCTTGTTTATCCACACCAAAAAAATTATACGGTAAAAGTTAACTTATTAAATCGGAGCATATATTCGATTTAAAAAGGCATAAAATTCTATATTAAAAAACTAGTGAAAAAAAATTAAAATTTTGTAAAAGGCTCCCGTCGCAAAGGGGTTAAGAAAGGTGAAGTTTAGCAAGTTTGAGCTAGATTTATTTTTTATAGGGAAATTCTTATACGCCATCTGGAAAATAACGGTTCCCGTAAGAACTGTATAAAACAAAAATTTTCCCGGAGTTTTCCGAGACGATAAAAAAATGCCCCCTACCTCTAACTTTCCCGATTCCCAGATATTGCTAAAATAGACACACGCAGACAGACATACAGACATTTTGAGAATTTAGTAATGTTGATAATTTTTATCTTATTTAACAAAATAAAAAAGAACTAATACCTAACAAAAATTCTTTTATATTTGTTTTCAGTGTAACTTACATTCAAAGTTCTTTTGTGTACATTTACTGTTTACATTTACCCCTTCTAAAGAGTATTTCACGTCACTCAATTCGTCGTAAAGTAGATTTGATAGTTTGCTTTTATTGAATTTCAGTTGAAATTTCCTCCTGTAATGTCTAAGTGAAACAACTAAACTTCACTCACACAATCGAAATGTGCGCCAACTGATAGAATCGTTATTCGATTAAGGAAAAGAAATAGGCTTCACTTTTTCAGTTATTTGAAAATAAATGCCGTCTTTGTCTATGTTCTGAGTATATTTTATGGAAGCTGTTATGTTAAGCAATATTGTAAAATAAAAATTACAACTATGGTTCTTATTATATTCTTCTATTTTGGAATAATTCTTTTGATTTTCTTTTCTTGATTTAATTATTCTTTTAACTATTTAACTATTTTCCCGTATTTCTTACGGGCAAGAAGAGTTTAATTGATTCATCATTTAAAGCTGTTTTCCTCCCCCCACATAAACACACCTAAGACGATTGAATGATGACATCGAAAAATTTAGAATATTTGGTCATATATTTGAAATGTCGGCAATTTTCAAACTTTTCAGAAATCCTCATATGGATTTATCATCGGAAAATTAATTAACTCTTTCTTTATTTTCATTAGTTCCTTTTAGTTGCAAAGTTTACCTTATTAAATCAAAACGTTTTCGGGAATTTATTACAGAAAGTTTTCCATTTTGAAAAACCGGTGATAAAAGGTTAAAAATTAACCCATTAGTGCCTAACGTCCCTTTTTAGGGACGCTTCAAAAGGTGCATTCAGCACTGTTTTTGACACCGGTAAAAAAAGATAAGCAATAATCATTTTATTTAAATGATGCATTTTCGTGATTAAGGTACTAAACTTAAATCTTCTAAAAATAGTGGTGACAACCAAATAAAATTTACGCAAAAGACGCTAGACACGAATGGGTTAAGCAAAAGGTTATCATATTGATAGGATTAAATATAGATAATTAGAAAATACGTGTACATTAATGTTTGTTAAGAGAAGCTGCCTAAAAATATTCTTATTTTTATCCTGAGTATAAGATAAACAGCAGCTGTAAGAATTATTAAGTAAGAAATATTTCTTAATGCTCAAAAGATAGAATAATTCAACACCACTAGCGGAGACGCAAGACATAAATCCTCGGAAATTTATTTGTTAATACCTAAGTAAGTTACATCAAAAGTTTGTTCGGATATTTTGATAGGTTCATGTTCCTTGGAAACGTTCCAATTCATCTTAATCTCATAAAATTCCCGCTAAAGTTATTTTATATAACATTACATAAAGATTTTCTGCGATTTGGATAGTAAAAATACTTTCTGGGAAATTTGACTAGTAAGTAATTTTATTATAACAGTGTAGGAATAACAGAAATTAATTTTAGATTAGTGTGGTATACATGAAAAGCATACAAGATTTTATAGACATTTATTTATTTAAGTGGTAGTAAAAAAAGGGATAAGTTTCTAACTTAATTAAAATTTGTAAATTACACAGATAAAAAAATATATACGCATACTCTGACACACACTCCACACACACACACACACACATGAAGATCTATATACACAAGCTATATACACCTCAGGGGACACGAATAAGTTTTTTTCCTAAAAGTATTGGTTCAATATTAGGGTGACAGCCTAAAAACCATGAACTGCGGCTACTTTCGGCCATTTTTTTATAGTTCCACTCACATTTCGATTATTAAAAGGTAATATAAGGGATTTTTCAATTTTGAAATTGAGTTGTAAACAATTAACACGAAACAATGAAGCAAGCTGTGTAATTTTAAAGCGAATTTTTATTATTTTTATTTAATTATTTTATAGTTTTCGAATAAGCCCCTGCTTGGGGCTTCTTTGATTCATTCACTTAGTTTTGTAAAAAGTCAACGCATTTCATATGTAAATGAAGATATTTTTATTGAAGCTCCCTTGAAATAGAATCTGGTAATGAATTAACACTGCAAACTTGATAAACAATGTTTTATTAAACATTCAAATACAATAAACCAATTCTTAATTATAAAGAAACGAGAAACAGTTTTGTAATGTTATTATGAGCAACTTAAACATAAACAATTAATGTAAAGTAATAGTTAAAAAAAATGTTACTTAAAACGTTCTTTAGGTGATTTGGTTGTTTGAAAGAATTTTCTAAGTAATTGGGACTATTTTCGGACCGAAAAAACCCTGGAATAATGTAATCCCAAAATGCCAGTTTTCATGTTAGCTTTATGATAACGTAAATTTCTCTGTCAAAATAAAAAAACTGTGATCATGTATGAGTTTCAGTTTACTAAATGTAATATTGTGAGACTTACCTTATTTGTAAGTCTTACCCATATTGTTTCACTGTAGAAAGTTTAAAAAGTAAAAATTTACGCACGCAAAAAGCTGTTGGCAAAAGCATCCAGTATTGCCACTAAAAAAAATTTAAATTATCCCAAACTTTTCAAATACCCTATACTATGGTATCAAATATTTTTTTTAAGCAAAAACTCCAAATTATCTTGTATTGATTGTTGAATACAAAGAATAAAACCTTTTGTTATTGGATGAAACAAAGTAACCCCGCAAAGATCGAAGTAGCTCCCTGGTTGGTTGTAATTGACTGTCTTACAGTTGTTGATAAATATTTTGAAATACTGCGCCACTTCAGACGGAAATAAGTTTTATACTTGGCAAAATAAACAATACGAATCAATAATTCATTGTAAATTTTATTATTAATAGGTGCTAAATATTTGAAGTTTTAATTCATAAAAACATTACAATATGTTAAAAACTTCGATGTCAAGATGCTAAAACCCTAGCAATTTCAGTTAAACATAAGCAATCCCCAGGAAAACTGTAATGATTTGAAAAATATAAGCTTGTTATGTATCGAGGGGCGGGGTGAAATAAAAAATGACAAAACAATAGGGAGAGAAAGAAGTAAGTTGGGTTGTTTCCAAAGTAACGAGAATAACAAAAGGGGAGAAAGGGAAAAAGTTATTCACAATCAAATTTCTCAGCTATTCGCAGTATTCCAAATTATATACGTGATATATTGTACTATAATACAATACATCACAAACTCTCCTACCTCTTGTCCTTATATATACATAGCATTAATCATAAAATTGCTGATTGAATGTTAGTGTATTTGTTGTTACATTGTTGTCCCCTTTCTGATCTAAGTGAAATTATTTTTTCATTAGAAAGCATTTAGTTTTTTATTAGTTGGAGAAAATTACAATAAGTTAACCCTCTAATATCCAGAGTAGGGCGTTCTAGAAATTACGTTACTCAGAGAAACGGAATTAATACCAGAAAAAAAACAAATAGCATGCAGTAAAGCATCGTTTATACGACGATCACTTGTACGACGTTTACATTTATACGATGTTTTAATGTGGTCCAGATTCATTCCTATTTATTTTAATGTAAAAATATATCTTTTATACGACGCCCAAAATCGTTTATAGGTCGATTTTTCGATTTTGTATAGGTTTATTTTTGTTTATTTTTCTTGTGTATTTTACGAACGAGCGGAAAAAGGCAGCTATGAATGACATCAAAGAGCATGTTTAAATGCACTCCACATTATAAAAATGTGGGCTGGTGTTCGATTAGTCTGAAATATGTGAAACAGATTACACTTGGAGAGGTCATTCTTTTTTCAGGAATGGTCAGCTTTCCCGGCCTGTTTTAAGTTGCAAATAGACTATCCTTCTAACTGTTATCAGTATTGGCGACTTTTAGTTGGCCAATCAGGGTTTTTGATCTTTAAATGAAAAGGAAATGATGTACTGCAAATGAGGAACCTTTCGGTGAAACATAAATAAAGGTACGAATATTTAAATTGCTTACTAATTCCCCCCCAAACCCCGTTTTTAAGATTATTTGTTTATTTTGGTTTGTTTAATTTAAAAATTCATGCAAATCATCACGGTAAACATTAAAATTAAGTGAAAACAAAATTAATTCTAGTTTTGGAAGTGAAAATCGATTATACGTCGTTATCGTTTATACGACGTTTTTCGGCAGTCCCTTCGGCGTCGTATAAACCATGCTCCACTGTATTTCAGTTTACTTAACGAAATGTCTGTCAATTAATTTAAGCAAAAATTATGCTTGAAATTCCTATATTAAATCTCTGGTGTAAATTCAGAATATCTGAATAAAAAAAATCCATTAAATCGGTAACACTGATCGTTGAAAAAGTGCTACTTGTAGGCATTAACTATTTAACGTTCATTGGTTTCGCCACGAAACCACAAAATTTTAATTCCGATACGCAACACTGACACCGGTATTTTTATCTAAAAGTATCCCTTTTATTTTGTATGTGAAAAATCACGTTTTCTTATTTAGAAATATATTTGTTCTTAATTACCGGTGTCATTCATTTATTTCGACGTCTTAACAATGAAAATGCTATGATCGTTAAAGGGTTAAAAGGGTTAACCACTCAAGTGATCAATATCTTTGAAAAAGATTTCCAAATAATGCCCATTTTTTATGTCTTTCACAGAGTTTTTAATCTTTAATCACCGGTTTTTCAAAACGAACGCTTTCGCTAAATTGAATTGGAAAAATATTCATATTAAATCATTCAAAATTTGCAATAAAAATTTACTGGTGAGAAAAATAAATCATGATTCTTACATATTTTTTACAATGTCCTGAACCAACAATTAACGTTTGTACCATGAATTTTGAATACCCTGTACATTAGATAGAAGAACACCAGCTCAGATTTCATTTAAGTCTTAAGATTTTTGTGATATAGAAGAATCTATTGCATTTTTTCGTAAATTTATTTTTATTCGAAAAAAAAATCTATTTATGGTACTTTATAAGTTACTTTATTGTTTTGAAATTATTTAACTTTTATGTTCATTCATGTTATTCTGTGTCTAATATCTAGGAAAAGTCGTTTTTTCTTCTTTTATAATACCATTATTCTCTGCAATTACAGATGCCAGTTTAATTTTTTTTTTCAGAAAAGAGCAGATAAAAATAACCTATTTTATAAAAACGCATATTCTGTAATCGTATTTTTTCATTTTTTTTAACTACATTACATACAATATTTACAACTCAAAAAAGTTTTACTAACCCTAATCTATTACCAGATATATGAAACAAAGAACAATTTTTCCATTATAAGCTAGATTATTTTTCGCTTGGAACGCCAGATTATCAGATGATGTTTTACGTATTTTTTTTCTAAGGTATACTTTGAAAATAACAAATTCCTGAGTAGCACTTGTTCTACAATCGTGACTACAACAGAAAAAAGTTTTTTTTTTTTTTTTTTTTGGAAATGCAATACACTAGATTTTTACCAAACTGAATCCATGATAAGTAGGTCACGTTTCTGAGGCCAAAAACTTCAAAGGCGAAGTAATGCGTATTTTTTAATGATATATTGAAGCAAATATCGTAATCTAAATTATTTCATGGGGAATGTTTTGCTTTCGCTCACGTTGCTTTTAATATTATCGCATTCGTTTCTTAATCCTTTAATGTGCATGTTTGGAAATGTGTAAACTGGCACCACCAGCGGCTGATAGGTTCTGCCTTCGAAACTGGTAAACGGCAGGTGCTGGGTTGGAACCCAATCGCGGCATTCGGCCTAATCGTTCGGAGTTTTCCGTTTTTTTCATCAAACCTTGGATTTCCTTGTGTAAATACAGGTTAGGATCACTTACAAAGACACCAACGGACGGCATTCCCACTTAAGGCCTATACAATAAGTGTTGATAATTTGCCGTCATAAATACAACCAACCTACCAAATATGCAAATAACAACATTTCAAATTTACTAGGTTTTTTAATTCAAACATTCCAAATTGATACCAGAAAATTGAAATAGCAGTTGTTATTTTATTTAATAACAGACATTACGTATTAACCCCTTAACCCTTTCCGGAACACTGTGCCCCGTCTGGGATACCTAATTTTAATTTCAAACTTGCAACCGGCACCAGTAATATGTTAGTAAAATTGTGGTTTTACAATAAAACCTTAAATTAAGGAATTTAAACTATCTAAAAAATTCGCTTGTGAATTCCGGTGTCAGACTATTATTTCTCATTTTGCCCGTGCCAGAAAGGGATAACCCTTTGCGGCGCAGGGCAAATTAATTCCTTAAGTTTTGAAATTAATGGCTGACACCGGAATTTGAAAACAATTTTATTTGTAAATAAGAAAACGCTGTATTTTACGCATTCAAAAAACCGTATTTTTTTTAAAACAAAATTCCGGTGCGAATGTGGCAATTGGAAATTAAAATTAAGTGGTTTATCTACTAAACCACTGCGCCGCAAAGGATTAATGCCCGAATTATTTCCATTATTAAAAATGAAATTTTGAGTTTCTCACCACTTTTAAAAGAAAAATAAATTTTATCTTAATTTATAGAGGAATTGGTCTCGTGAAAAATAATGCTTATTTATCTTTCTATTTACTGGTGTGAAAAGAAGCTTTTTTTGCCTTTTTTTATAAACGTCCCTAAAAAGGGACGCTAGGCACTAATGGGTTGAAATGAAGGAACATTTATCATCAGCGAATTTATTTTAAAACGCATATCCTCTAATCGTAATTTCTTTATTTCTGTATTTTATTTTATTTTTAACTACATCACAAACAATATATACAATTTTTATTGTTCAAAATACCCAAAACAAAGAAGAATTTTTCTTATAAGCTTGATTATTTTTCACTTGGAACGCCAAAGTATCAGCTGATGTTTTACGTATTTTTTCAATGAGGTACTTTAAGAATAACGAATTCCTGCGTAACATCTGTTCTATGGTCGTGACTACAATAAAATAGTTTTTTTTTCTTTTTTTTTTTTTTTTTTTTTTTTTTTGGGAAATGCAATACACTAGGTTTTTTTACCAAGCGGAATCCATGATAAGTAGGTCACGTTTCTGAGGCCAAAAACTTCTAAGGCGAAATAATGCGTACTTTTTAATGATACATTGAAGCAAATAACGCAATCTAAGTAATTTCATGGGGAAAATTTTGCTTTTACTCACGCTGTTTTTTTATATTTTCTCATTCGTTTATTTTAATCCTTTAATGCACATGTTTGCAAATATGAAAACAACAGCATTTCAAAAATAGTAGAGTTTTTATGTCGAATATTCCAAATTTGTGCAACATAATTGAAATAGAAATAGTTCTTTATTTAGTAACACACATTCCATACTTAAATAAAAAGAAATTTATCATCAGCGAATTTTTTTCAAAAACCATATTCTGTAATCCCAATTTCTTTAAAATGTTTTAAAACAATATTACAAACATTTTTAAGAACTAAATTAATTTTTATCATACCATATATCTAAAACAAAAAACATTTTTTTTCATTATAAGCTTGTTTTTTTTTTCTTCCTTGGAATGCTGATGTTTTACGTATTTCAAAAACTTCTAAGGGAAAGCTATACGTATTTTTTAATAATATATTGAAGCAAATAATGTAATGCAAATAATTTTGTTGGAAATGTTTTGTTTTCACTCACGTTGTTTTTCATATTTTCTCAGTTGTTTATCATAACTCTTTAATGCGCATGTTTGCAAATATGAAACAACAACATTTCAAATTTAATAAGTTTTTTTTTATTTAATTCGAATATTTCAAATTCATACCATAAAATTGAAATAGCAATAATGCTTTTTTCAATAACAGACCTTAACGAAATAATCGAAATTCACCATCTAAATATTCTGGTATAAATTCTGATAATATGATCTAAATAGATTCTGGAATGTATTTTATAATGGTGGTATTTTAGTCCTTGAGGGTCTGTGAGAAATATTTTAACCCACTCGTGAATAATGAAAATTTGCATTAGAAACATTTTATTACGTTTTGCTCTTCTAACTTAATAGAAAAGTAAACTGTTTTTCCTTATTCAAGAATAATTTTTTTCGTAATTTCTGGTAAGACTTCAGAATTACACGAGCGTAATTACTTTCCCCTCAAAGATTTGACGAGTGAAATACTGACAGAAATCTTATTAATCCAATACCTTCCATTGTAGAATACTTACTAGAAATTCTGTAGGTCACATAATTTAATTAAACACCAAAAAATTTCAATAATGCACTTTGCTTTATATACATTCGTTTATACATTCTAATATTTACACAAATGAAACATACAGAATACATTGTAATTAAATATATTTTGTGTTTGTTTTCAAAGAAAAATACAAACTATTAATGTTGAAAACGGGAACGATTTCTCAAGACACTCCGACGTTAATCGCTTGCGAGAGAAGGAGGTTGTGAGTTTGAATCCCGCTGTCTCCATTACATACATTCTTTATGTGGAGCTCCTGGCTGTATTTCCATCGTGTTGTAGTTTCTTCTTGTGCTATCTCCGCCCCGTACATTGGCGATGACTTATAACATAGCTGCCAACATCTTCCGCTTTTTCAACCCGGAAAATTTTTTTAGAAAATTTTACCATTTCAAACCGCCGTAATCTGCCGATTAAATAAATCAAAAATTTCTATAAAATTTTTCCGGGCCAAAAAATCGGAAGAGTTGGCAACTATGCTTATAAGCACGCTTTCATGTAAAGCACAAAAGTCAAATGTATTTGTTCAATAAATAAATAAACAAATGGTTACAACCTGCTGAAACTGAGATTTGCCAATGTCCTTATTTAGAATGGAGGTTTAGACACTTCATCTCATTATCTTTTTTATCTCATTAAAAATGTGATAAAAAAAATAAATTTCGAATGTATTATTTATCGAACAAGCCATTAACTCTATAACGGATAAATCATTTTCATTACTAAGATGTTAAAATAAATCACTGACATCGGTAAATGCGAACAAATATATTTATAAGTAAGAAAAAAGGTGATTTTTAAAAAAATATATAATAAAATGAATATTTTTAAATTAAAGTTCCAGGGTCATTGTTCCATATCGGGATTAAAATTTTGTGGTTTCGTAGAGAAACCAATGAACGTTAAAGGGTTAAAAAAAAAGTATGCAAAGCCCTGAATTTTTCCTGGGGATCTTTTTGAAGTTTATCAAGCATTATGACAAATGTCTTAATATACTTGATAATTATTTGGAAAAATAAAGATATATCTTATCTTTAAAGTCTCATTCTATTTTTTACTTTTATACACATGTCTGTCCACAGATGCCCGGGGATATTTATTTTCCGACTTCCCTTCGTAAAACATCAGTAAAAATGAATATTTCGACAGATGAGGTTGTTTGTTGCATTTTATTTTATTTTTTCTTTCTCGAAAATTATACTGTAATTGTTTGACATGAAGAAACTTAAAAATTTAACACGTTTGATTTATAAAATTCTACACATTCTCAAACTACACCATATAAAAATGTTGGCTAACAACCACGTTTTTTTTTTTCAAAATCTTCGTACCTAAATTCGTAAATAAAGAATAGTACAACCAATATAAAAATTACGCAACAAAATATTAAACAAAGAAAAATAAATCTACTAGCAGTTATCTTTATTCAGAAAATGTTATTACGCCGTTCATTAACAAAGGAGAATATTAATTTTGGAAGCATTAGTATTTTTTATGGTGTATTTCATGTCAAGTTTTTGTTTGTTAATCAAGTAAAACTCGCAGTATGTATATTTTTTCTTGACAGAGAAGTATAAAAAACAAAGGGTACTTAAGGAAATATATTATTATTTAGCTCAATAAAGAAAGTTATTATGGCTGATGAACATGACTTAAGATTAAAAGCTGTAGCAGCGTTCTAATAAAGTGTTTCTGCTAATTATGTCATGCTAAGAAAGCATTATGGAAATTAAAAAAAGAAACTGTATGTTTTAGTAAGACTGTCAATGCTTATGTTACTAAAATCACTTTACCTGTGAAATTTTCATTAAAACATATTCACATGCATATACATGTATTTGTTTATTTATACACGATTTATAAATGTTCAAATTAGGTTTTTAAAAAATCAAAACAAACTTTACAAAATATTTTTTATCCAAAAAGGTGCTATATGTTTGAAGTATTTGCTTTTGTAGACTTTCTGTAGTAAATTTGCAATTGATTATTATAAATTGCAAATTTCCTTTTTTTTTCAAGCATTGGAGTAATTATTTTTTAACCCTTTAACGATCATAGCATTTTCATTGCTAAGATGTCGAAATAAATGATCGACACCGGTAATTAAGAACAAATATATTTATAAACATGAAAACGTGATTTTTCACATACAAAATAAAAGGGATATTTTTCGATAAAAATACCGGTGTCAGTGTTGCGTATCGGAATTAAAATGTTGTGGTTTCGTGGCGAAACCAATGAACGTTAAAGGGTTAAATAAGAATTAAACCAGTTATGTAATAGCCTTAATTAACTAGATCGGTTGAACTTAATTAAAATTTGATTTTTTTCTCCATATTGCATTCTAAAACATGCAAAAACGTGAAGAAAAAAAAGGGTTCGTCCGAATCAAGGGATTTACGCGATTTTAGGCATTTTAGAACCAGAAATTTCTTAACATGAAATTCCTGAGTAACATCTGTTCTACGGTCGTGACTACAATAAAAGAAAGTTTTTTGGAAATGAAATATACTAGGTTTTTACAAATCTAAATCCATGATAAGTAGGTCACGTTTCTGAAGCCAAAAACTTCTAATGCGAAGTATTACGTATTTTTTAATGATACAGTCGGCTCTCGTTAATTCAAACTCGTCGGGACCTCAAGAAATGTTCGAATTATCCGAAGTTCGAATTATGGAAAATATGAAATGAAAACATGCTTAATATGGTACTGTTACAAAAGAATTAATGTCATAGTGTTTTTTAAAATCTGTTTTGTTTTTTATAATTGGAATATGACTTAATATTAAATTAGAATGTATAAATACTGAAACTAAATAAAAGATTTGAAACAAGCTCAATGGAAGAAAAATTTGAAGCGTCACTAATGGACAGATGGGGTTCTAAGAAAGTGGATATCAAATGAATGGAATTATATGTATACTCGCTCGGAACAATTTTCACAAAAATCAAAGAAAGAAAATTATTCAAATTATCTGAAATCAGAGGGAAAGAAAATAAAAATAAAAAATTGAAATCCTCATTAGTTCGAATTAAACGAAATCAAGAGAAAATGAGTTCGAATTAATGAAAATTTTTAACGTTATTCTGCCATTGAAAATTTCGGGACATTATGTTTAGTTCGAATTAAGAGAAGATTCGAATTATCCGATTTTGAATTAACGAGAGTCGACTGTATATTGAAACAAAGAATACAATCTGAGTAATTTTGTGGAGAAAGTTTTGCTTTCACTCAGATTAATTTTGATATTTTCTCTTTCGTTTCTTAACCCTATGAGTATGTTTGCAAACCTGTAAACAACATCATTTCAAATTTAGTAGATTCTTTATACCAAATATTACTAATTTATTCCGGAAAATTTAAATAGCAATAGTTTGTTTATTTAATAACAGATTTTCTGTATTTAAGTGAAAAGAATTTTATAATCAGCAAATTTATTTCATAACGCATATTCTGTTATCGTAATTTCTTTAAAATGTTTTTTTAAACTACATTACCTACAATATTTACAACTCAACCAATTTTTATTGCTCCAGGTATTTAAATATTCTTTGTTTTAGAAAGAAATTTTTTTCATTCTAAGCTTGATTATTTTTCACTTGGAACGCCAGAGTATCAGTTGATGTTTTACGTATTTTTTATAAGGGTTACTTTAAAAATAAGGAATTCCTGAGTAACATCTCTTCTACGGTCGTGACCACAATAAAAGAAAGTTTTTTTGGAAATGCAGTACACTAGGTTTTTTACCAAGCGGAATCCATGATAAGTAGGTCACGTTTCTGATGCCAAAAATTTCTAAGGCGAAGTAATACCTATTTTTTAATGATATATTGAAGCAAATGATGTTATCTAAGTAATTTCATGCAGAAAATTTTGGTTTCACACAATTTTTTTTTTTTTTAGTCACTTGTTTATTCTAATCCTTTACTGCGCATGTTTGTAGATACGTAAACAACAGCATTTCAAATTTAGTAGATGTCTTTTTGAAAAACTAGAATTTTTCATATTCACACCAGAAAAAATAAATAACAATAGTTATGTTATTTAACCCTTTGAGGGGCAAGCAATTGTGTTCTGAACTCCCACCGGAAATTTGTAAAAAAGTTATATCAAAAAGAGGAAAAGCAATTTCATGACTGTTTTCCACCAAAGTTAGAAAAGTGAAATTTAATAACATTTTTCTGGTGTGAATCTTCATCACTCGTTGGTGGTATATAATATATACCACCGCCCCTCAAGGGGTTAATAGTAGGCATTTCGGGTTTTTAAACAAAATTTACCATCTAAATATTATGGTATAAATTCTGATAAAACTGAGCTGCCTAGACTCTAAATTGTATACCACAGGGGTTAACCCCTTGAGGGGCAGTTGGAAATATTTTATTCCGCTTACGAATAATGATGATTAGAAACATTTCATTGAATTTTGCTTTTCTGACATGGTGGAAAACAAACCCGAAGCTGTTTTTTCTTATTCTGAATTTTTTTTTTCCAAATTCCTGGTGAGAATTCAGAGTTACACGAACGCAATTGCTTTTCCCTCAAAGAGTTAACGGGTCAAGTTTTGACAGTAATCTTATTAATCCTCTAATTTCCATTGTAGAATGCGTTCTAGAAATTCCATAAGTCAGGGAATCTAAATTAACAACAGAGAATTTCAATAGCGAACTTTGCTTTATACACATACAGAATATTTGTCATTGAGAAAAGCAAATGTTGTTATTTTTAATTTCTCATACAAATTTCGAATACCATAATTAAAAAAACCCTCTAAATTTGGTACACTGTTGGTAGTATATATGCTACCATGGAAATTAGAGGCGTGATAAAAATTACATTATTCATGTAAAAAAAGGGAATAAAGTTATTTTCTTATATGTGAACGCAGTGTTGCCAACACTTTAATTTTTTTTTAATTTCCGATTTGTTGAATAGCATCTCTTTTTTGGAATAGTATTAACATGTTAAGCGCTACGTCAGTCATCAGTGATTGCCAACAAACTTTCCGTTTAGAATGCGTCCTTTACCGATGACTGACAGTCTAAAATATGATATATATGATATAACTCTAAAAATACATATATATTGGTTTCAGTAAATATCGATTTTTTTTTTTTTTAATTTACTTAACTTTTATTTATTACAGCATTATATTTTCTAAATAATTACTTAAAACGCTTCACATTTTTTAACTTTAAAACTTCTAAACTAACTTTCAAAAATTTGTAAAATATTTTCTTCATTTAAGACAGACATTTTATGAGTACATAAATATTACATTATTCTTTGAAAATTTCCGGTGCAAAAATGAAATTTTTGAATTAAAAAAGCTCAATTTCAATTATATTTCCTTTGACAGATTTGCTAGTTTTTCTTTTTTTTAAATGAAAAATTTAGATTTTATACGAGAAATTTTAAAAGAAGATTTTTTTTTCTTTAAGTGATAATGAAATGTCTATCTTAAATAAAGAAATAAATTAGCAACGGAATTTTCATCTATAAAGGAGAAATTTTGAAAAAAAAGATCTAAATCAGCCCTTGATATTTGTACCTTAACGCATTACTTGCGCCCTTAAATTCCTATGCAATGAATGATTATTGTAGTATCCTATATCAACCCTTAAAGTTGTATCATGAATTTAGTATCACTCTGTATATAAATATTACTTTAACAGGGTTCGTAGACATGAAGGAAATCAAAGTATTTTATTTGTTTTCGAAACCGAAATTTCGTAAAGTATTTTTTGCTATATCTGAAAGTGGATTTTTTAAAAATTAAATAAAACAAATATTACATTACAAAAATTCTGGTGAAAGGTCCTTACAAGTCCTTCCAGACTACTGACCCTGTCTAACCCTTAAATGCATATTGTATCATTTTCGATACGATAAGTGTTCCCGATTTATTGGGGGTTTTATTCACATATTCCGTATTCTCACCAGAAATTTTAAAGCGCAATTTTCACTTTACTTGATGACAGACCATTCGTAATTAAATAAAGAAAAATTTACTATTTAGATTTTTCTGGTATGAATTCTGATTCTTTGAATTGAGCATTTTTTGGAACGCGTTCTATCCTATGCATTTAAGGGTTAAGTAATTCATATTTCATCTTAAATAATACATTATCATACAAACTGATCTAAATATATATATATATCTTTTTCCCACTTGCTGATATTTTAACGCCGTTACGCTCTACTACATTTATGATAGCAGGTAGTTTATTTTCATTTGCTTTGCGTCAGTCTAATGAAAATTAATCTTTTTGACTCTCAACGAATTTCATCTGCGAAAGAATGTCGTAAAATATTTATATCAATCTTTAAAAATGCTTTGTAAACAGACATATTCTTAATTGTTTTTACAACAAAATAATAACATGAGATATCAGTACTAATAAATTTGTATGTGTTAGGAAAGTGTAATTTACATTATGGAAATAAATAAAGCAAATATAATGATAAATGTTTCAAGTTACCTTCCGGCATACAATCGTTTTTCACCTTAAATATTTAATTAAATATTGTCATTATTTGCATTTCATATATTAAATGTTATCAGCAACAGAGTACATATCTTTATTTAATTAATATCATTTTATATTTATCTTATTGCATGGACTGAATATTAAAAGTTCGAGAAGCAGTTTTTCAAGTACTGTTGTTTCAAATGTTGAAATAATTTTGAAGTGAGATTAAATCTGAATCTAACGATGTTTAACCGCTTCCCATACCCTTTTTTTAACTGAAAAAATATTTTTAAATAAAAGGAAAGGAAACAAACATATTATATAGCATTTAAGTTGAAGTTTTAATTTTTACAAGTGTTAAAACATTTGGCTTTATTGTTTTATTGTTTGGTTTTATTTATAATATTTTGTGCCCAATTAATTTGATTTTTGAAAGCAATTTTAAAAATACAAATCCTTTAAAAATGCTTTATAAACAGGATATGTTTTTCTAATCTTAAAGAACAACACTTCCTTGAAAAACCATACAAATTAATTCTTGTGGTAGCAATATATAGTTGTTTATATGCGAAGATAAAAACCCTTGTAGAATAATGTTAATGTTTTTATATGTTTACCTGTAACGATTTAAAGAAAAGTCTTAGGAGTATTCTTTATGTGGAATGGAGATGCATACAAACACACGCATATTTACATATTTTTGTATTTGTGCGTGTGTGTCTGTATGTATGTATACACTTTTGTATAAAAAATTCTAAAATCGGCATTTAGTTTTTTTCTTCTTTTTCTGTTTGAACTCTTCAAAAACTTATCAAACTTTTGTAAAATCAATTTTGAGTTTTCAAATCTTTTACATGCATCAGAAGAGAAACTTTCATTTGTTGCATTTCTTTCTATATTTACATTTTCAGAAGTAAGAAGTCTTGTCTGTCTAACAAAGTTGAAAGGCACTAACTATAAAAGAAGAAATTGACTACAGTGACATTTGGCGTTCTATTTCAAACATAGTTGTTTTTTTACTTAAGGAAAAATTCAAAAGTTTAGTTAACGTGTTAAATTGAAAGTTTCTTCTTAAATCTCAATGAGCGTGTTTTTAGTTTTATTAAGTTTCACTGAAATAAACCATGGGGATAAAAATATACAAGTAATGCATGGTATTCTTCTTGTTTTAAACAAGAAGAATACAAATACAAGAAGAACAAGTTTAAATAAAAATATTAATTTTAATTCACTTTATTTAGAAAATATTTGAAAAAATATACGTTATTAACCTTTTGAGCTATGATGGTTTAATTTTATACCACTTAATTTTAATTCCGAAATGTCAGAATGGCACTGGAATATTCGACCAAATTTATTTGAAAAAGGTTTAATGCATTTTCTCGTGTATATGGTAAACCGATTTTTTTTTATATAAAATTAACAAAAGTATTATTTTGAATTTTGAAGAGATTTATCTACCAGTATTCAAAGGGTTAAATCAGGGATGAGATTTTCACTTTTTTGCACACCAGTAAAATCTTAGAGAAAATCCTATATTTTTAAATCGGAAAACTTTTGTGATTTAAGATAAAAACATTTTCTCTAAAATTTTACTGGTGTCCAAAAAAGCGGAAATCTCATCCCTATTAAATTTAACTTTATTCGCAGAAAATGCATTTTGCTTGATATTAATTTTTGTTAGAGAAAAGGTTCTGTAAAAAATTAATAAAAAACTTGATTAAAAAAAACTGTACAAATCATTAATATATTCAACAATGCAATGAAGTGTGCAATGAATTCAGATGCTATGAAGATACTAACTTTTCATTAAATACCGTAACTTACCATGTGCACGCCGCAGCTCAGATAACCGGATTTCCTATCACAATTTGTTTTAAATAAAATCTGACTTTCTGTTGATTAGCATTTATTTGAATCCATTTTTGAAATAAATTTCTTGTATAAAAAATACTTGACTAAACCGTGGCGTATACGCGGGAAATTACGGTACTACAGTTTTGGTAAAGATATTTTATCAAAAATTGAAACAATGGCTTTTCGGGATTTTTTCGTGTCAATACGTTAGGCTGCGTATTTGAGATTTCCTTGATTCGCAGATCATTCACAGCACAGAAGCAGAGAAAAACATACAAACGTTCTGGCAATATAAGCGTATCGACATTTTTCACATTATTTTAGAAAATAGAAAAGAAAACTAATCCCTAAAAATATTTCTTTTAAAATTGCTTTCATAGTAACTCACATTCAGAGTTCTTTTTTGTAATTTATTGTTTACTTGTACATATTTTCTTTTTGCGATTTTCTGGATTCACAGAACATGCGCGATTATGATGCATACACAGATAGACATATAGACTGAGACATTCATAATATAGATATTTTTTATATTATTAAACAAAACCGAGAAAATATTTCTCTTATAATTTCTTTCAATGTAACTTACATTTAAAATTCTTTTGCATACATTCACTGTTTACCTTTACATTTCTAAAGACTATTTCCACATACAGAGGCAGACAGATACAGACGGTTAAGCACACACAGACAGACTGGCACTTTAATAACATAGATATCTTTAATCTCATTTAACAAATTAGAATAAATAATTCTTTTATAATTTCTTTCATTGTAACTTACATTTAAAGTTCTTTAGTGTACATTTACTGTTTACCTTTACATTTCTAAAGACTATTTTACGTCATTCCATTCAATATAAAGTATATTTAATAGTTTGCTTTTATTAAATTTGAGTTGAAATTTCGTCCTATAATGTCTAAGTGAAGCAACTAAACTTCACTCACACAATCTAAATGCGTACCATTTGATAGAATCCTTACTCGATTAAGGAAAAGAAAAAGACATCAATTCTGTTATTTGAAAATAAATGCCAGCTTTGTCTGTGTTTTGTTTACAGAAGCTATTACTTAAACCATTATTGTAAAAGTGCTAATAACATAATATTTTTATTTGATTATTTTGTCTTACAATATTATTTTTAATCTCTTAAATAATTCTTTTGTTCTTCTTTTAACATCAAATTATTCTTTTACACTATTACTTTATTTAAACAAAGTAAGCACCAAATTGCTTAAGATATTTTAAATGTGTTTAAAATAAACTTAACCTCTTGCACTCTACGACGTCATGCAAGTTTGATTATTTTCAACATTGATGTAAGCAGCATATGTCATAATATCTGGCGAATTTTTTTGTTAGACATTCTGAATTTGTCATTTTTAATTAGATATTACAATTACATTTTCAGGGAAAAACACAAACAAAAAAAATGAACAACAAATATTTTTTAAAGAAAATATTTCAAATAATATAAAGAGAATAAACAAGGCTGATTTATCTTCAAAATACTAGTAATTAACACCTTTTTTTACTCTGTTTTTCCTTGGCAACTCGCCATCCTGTTAAAGTTTTGGTGTTGAATAAGGTAAGGTAAATTCGATCCTTAATATTAGAAAATGCAATAATTTTAGTTAGATCAGGCAGCCTAAAAAATGTACCTGTCTTTACCTAAGAATTATGAAAACAGCAAGTGTAAGAATTATTACAGAAAAACATTTCTTAGTGTTCTGAAGGAATAATAACCAACACCATTAGCGAAGAAGAAAGACATAAATCCTGGGAAATTTATTTGTTAATACTTAAGTAACTTACATCAAAAGTTTTTCGGATATTTTGATAGGTTCGTTATCTTTGGAAAGGTTCCAATTCATCTTAATATCATAAAAGTTCGTAAAGTTATTTTATATAGCATTACTTAAAGATTATCTTCGATAGGTATTTCTTTCGAGTAGTAAAAATGTTATGCTAAATATGAATTAAAAATATTAATTTAGAATAGTGGAACAACAACAAAATTAAGCTTTAGAACACCAAAGTGTATATTAACTACTTAACCGTTTCTCTTTTTTTTACGTACAATAAATTAAAAATATGGGTTAAACACCACTTTTTTAATACTGAAACGTTCCTAATATTTAGTTTAAACGCTTCTAAGATTTTTAAAAAATAGGAAACTGTAGTAAAAAAATAGTGGTGCCAAACAACTTTAAGTGATGGATCAAGCAAATTGCTCTTGTGTACGACGTATAGAATTTGGCATATATTTAGCTGAATGATAACGGACAAAAATTCATTAATCCCTAACCAATTTTATTTTTTTAAAGAACACAACATTTATGTATAGACACACATACACATGCACGGACATTCTTATGTACACACAACACAGAAACATATATATGTGGTAGATAGCTTGCTACCCATTTTTTGTTCGATTTTTTGTCTTTATTCTTAATAAATTCTAAGTTGGCTTTAATCCAGCTAGTACCATAATTTAATATTTTATAAAGATTCTTAGTTTTACATTATTCGAGACAGAAATTTAGTTTTATTGTATGTCACCCGGTGTTGCCAGATTTTTAAAACGAAAAACACTACAACTACCTCTGAAAAAATACTACAAAATACTACGCACAGACTTTTCATATAACGCCCTTCCGTCACGTGACGGAGGGAGATTCAGCGCGCCAAACCGGTTTTTCACCCGTCAAAACTCCTCAGAATATCTCTCCACGTTACCGCCGAATTGAGAGAATGAAATCGGAAAGTGTCAATAAAGGGATCACCGCCAAAAAAAGGCACCATTTGGGCGCTTAAAGCGAAACACGTTAGATTCAAAATCTTTCCAAGAGAACAATGCAAAGTGGCGTCTATTTATATGTGAAGCCTGTGATACCACGCAAAAAGTTAACTTTAACGCCATCTACCGGAGTTTATTAGTATTGATATGTGAATGATTTATAACATTTTATATATATTTTTCTTTTATTTATATCATATCATTTTAATGATATGTGAATGTTATAAAAAAAAGTGCGTATTCGTAATAAGCTAAAAAATAGTTGATATGATTTTTTACATGCATAAGTTAAAAACGATGCTTTGATGTTGACTTAAAAGTTTTTAACTAAATGTCATTTTAAATATAATATATATTTAGCTCAAAATAATTTTATACAGAAATATTTGGCAATAAAAACCATTCTAGTAAACATGGTATATCTTTCATGAGCTGCTAAAGAATCAAAATCTATGCTCATTAAGTTATGTAGATGGAAGAATGTCCAATAATGAGTTTGGCTCATATCAAATTTCTCAATTTTTTTCCCTTTAAAAAAAAAAAATACAAATTAAAAACAAAATACAATAGAGCCCCGCTAATTCGGACCCCGATAATCCGGATCTCCGGATAATTCGGATCGGTTTGGTCATTTTTTTTTTCAAATTTGAGAAGCGATTGGCTAATTTCCATAACATTAACTTGTTTCATCGTCGTATTCTAAGTAAAAAAAACATTTTCTGACATGTTTTCGGAATAATTAAGCAAAGTAAACATTATTACTGTCTGCAAATATTCAATAAGTTTAACGTAAAGGTGATTTTCTGTTAGTATGTTATATTTTACTTCATTTTTTTTCTAATTCTCCGGATAATCCGGATTTTTGATAATCCGGAATGGGTCCGGTCCCAATTAATCCGAATTATCGGGGTTTTACTGTACTAGGAAAAATACTACATTCCTAATTTCGGCCGAAAAAATACTAATGTAGTATTGAAAATACAAACACAAAACATCTGGCAACACTGGCGTCACTTACTTAATTTAATATATATTAGGTATAAATTACTAATTTTTTTTAAGTTTGAAAGAATAAAATTTTTAAAATAGAAAATAACTGGGGTCGAATGCGACTTCAATGGCACTAGGAGAGTTAACCTTCCTACCCTGAATGGGTCGAATCGACCCATAGCTATAATTTGTTTTATACGATTCGCACCAGAACATTTTTCATAAAGAAAGTTAAATAACAGATCCAAAGTAAAAAACCAATTAAATATATTAAAATGTTTTAAATAACAATTCTGGTGTGAAATGTTTTTATCAAGATTGAGTAAAATTTGAACAGGGTAGGAAGGTTAAATTACTACATTTTAATAATATGGGAATGTTATACTGAATAGAAATAGGTATGTTAACAAATAGATGAAAGTTTATTATGCCTCCAACAATTTGAATTAGCTTTTTTCTGAAACGATGAACTAAACATTAACTATTTCCGAATAACGATCTTCTCATTATTGATCGACAGACATTCTGTAATAAAAGAAACGAAATATTACTAGTAAAAAAATTGGTACCTATTTTGAATTATAAAAACTTCCACAATGTGGGAATTCTGACTTGGTATTAGATATAGCATACACTGTCAGAAAAATTCGTCAATATAGACTAAGTTATCGTTATTTTTTCACAAATAACTTCTGTTCTCCCAGTAAACGTATTTGATCGGTGAATTCATTCCGAACGTCGAAAAATGAGGAAGAGATTCCGTTTAACTCTAGCACACATGCGTATTGGGTCTGGTAGTAATAAATTCGAATTTATTTTTAAAATGAAAAACAAAAATATTCTATAGATTAAAATGATTAATTTAGTTCAAAAAGACAAAAATGTTTTCGAATTTAAAAATAAATAACAATTACTTTCTTTATTCATTCAAAAATTCTCACAATTTGTTATTCAAAGTTGGATAAGTTGAATAAAGTTGAATTCAATAAGTTATTTAAATAATAAATATTCGCATTTAAAATATACTTTAAGTGAACACATTTAAAAGATATTTTAATTAAAAAATAAAATGTAAAAAAAAAAAAAAAAAAGAAAAAAAAAAAAGAAAGATATAATTCAAAAAAATCTTATCGAATAAAAATAGAACACCCATATTTTTCCTCCTATCAATCTACGTAAATATATTTAAAATTCACATTTTTATACTATATTAATATAAACTTATAAAAATCCCAGTCACAGTTTAATTAAAGATGGAATCTACCCGAAATTAACTTCAAAATTAAAAACTTTTTAACAAAATAGACCAAACCACACTCATATGAAATGAATGATTTTACTTCAAAGCACTTTTCTCACATACAACCGTGGCGCTGAGGAAGAGCGTTCGCCTTCCAATGCTGGCCTTGAGTTCGATCCTCACGCCGGCCGATTTAATCTTTTCCGAACTTTTTTCAAATGACGGATATTTTACCTCTTTTGACGGAGAAAAAATAAACGGATATTCGTCAATCTACAGACAATTACTGGCAGCACTGCTGCCAGTACATTTTCTGTGAAAAGACGGAAAATTTTTTGAGAGTGTACATAAGAACGTATATGTATAGCATGTGTGGTTAACTCCTTGGGGACGAGCGACACGTATACGTACCGCAAAAAAGGCTTAAGTATCCTCGTTTATCCTCACGAGTAAAATTTTACTGTAAAATTTGCATTATTTAATCTAAGCACTTTCTCGATTTAATAACACACAATTTCCCTTTTTAAAAATCGGTGACAAAACATTAAAAATTTCATAAAAGGTTCCCGTCGCGAAGAGGTTAAAAGTCTTTTTTACATGAACGTATGAGTAACATCTGTTAGTAACACAATTTCGGCATTTTTAATTTTTGAGAAAAGTAAAATTTCACACGCAAAAGTTAAATTCTCTTCCTTAGTGCTTAACACTGCTTAATAGTATAATCACTTTAAGGGGCTTCCGAGTTGACTTCAACTTTAAGACCAGTCTATTGAGGAATGTCTTTCAATTAAACAAGCGTTGGGAAGAAAAGTCAAACTGTAGTATTAAAACTATTTAACAAGAAATATATAAAAGTTTAAGACATTAATATAGAAAATGAAAAGATAACGATACCTTTAGGAAATGGTGGCATTAACCCTTAACCCATTCGTGCCCAGCACCTTTTGCGTAAATTTTATTTGGTTGGAACCAGTATTTTCAGAAGATTTAAGTTTAGTTCATTAATCACGAAAATGCATCATTTAAATCAAATAATTATTGCTTTTCTTTTTTACCGGTGTCAAAAACAGTGCTGAATGCACCTTTTGAAGCATCCCTAAAAAGGGACGCTAGGCACTAATGGGTTAAATGCATAGGATAGAACGCGTTCCAAAAAATGCGCAATTCAAAGAATTAGAATTCATACCAGAAAAATCTAAATAGTAAATTTTTCTTTATTTAATTACGAATGATCTGTCATTAAGTAAAATGAAAATTGCTCTTTTAAATTTCTGGTGAGAATACGGAATTTGTGAATAAAACCCCCAAATAAATCAGGAACACTTATGGTATCATTGTATATTGTATGCATATTGTATCATTTTCGATACTTATGGTATCGAAAATGATAAAATATGCATTTAAGGGTTAATATTTTCCTTGGTAAATGATTTTTTTCCTTATTTATAAAGTTTTTATTTTTTAATTCTTCCGAAAGATAGTGTTGGAATTTTTTATTTGTTGTTTGTTTTTTCCACAGAAATTTACATTTTACACTCACCAATATCAATTTATGCGATGATAATATAACAAACCCGAAAAAATAAACGAGTTTGACATCCCTGATCTAACTTCTAAACAAAGCAGTTTTTTTACTTGTATATCACAGATTATTTTCTACTTGAATTGCTCCAGCTTCAGCTGATGTTTTAAATATTTTCAGAAAAGAACAGATTATAAAAAATTCTATCCCATAGAAACACATATTTTGCAATCGTAAATAAAATTTAAAAATATTTCTATAAAATACCATACATGCATTTTTTTTTACAATACAACCAATTTTTACTGACCCTAATCCATGCTTAATATCCAAGGAAAGAACATTTTTCTTTTATAAACATTATTCTTTTTTATGTGTACTGCCAGAGTATCAGCTGATGTTTTCAGAGTTCTTTTTTTTTCAAGTATTTTAAAAATAACGAATTCCTGAGTAACATCTGTTCGATGGTCGTGACTACAATAAAAGAAAGTTTTTCGGAATACAATGTACTAAGTTTTTACAAAGCTGAATCCATGATAAGTAGGTCACGTTTCTGACTCAGAAACTTCTAAAGCGAAGTAATATATATATTTTTTAATGATAGAATGAAGCAAGTAACATAACCTTAGTAAATTCTTAGAGAAAGTTCTTTTTTCACTCACATTGTATTTGATATTCTACCATTAGTGTTTTTTTTTTAAATTCTCAAACAAATCTCATTAATAAAACCTCATCAAAATGTTGCACGTAAAATAATGTGTAGTTCTGTTATTTGACTTGACGGAAAGATTTAACGAGAAATTTATTCCTTTTACATAATTCAGAGTTAGACATTTAGGCAATGTGTGACGAAAAAGGTTTTGAATATTTTTAAATCAATTGCATCATTTACGAAAATGGTACTTTATCACCTAATTTTTTTTTTAAGTGCAAAAAAAAATAGCTCAAAGTGATTAACCCTTTGTTGCATACTGTCCACTACAGTGGACAAAAATTCATTTCCAAATGCTAATGAATTTAATTCCCAAATGCCACATTGGCACCGGAATTTTGGTTTAAAAAAATTCGGTTTATTAAATTTCTGCAAAATACCTTTTTTTTGTTTACAAATAAGGCTGTTTTCAAATTCCGGTGTCAGTCATCAATTTCAACACTTAAGCAATTAATTTTTTAGTGTTAAGCCTATGCAACAAAAGGTTAACCTCTTGTGGCGCTGTGGTATACCTATGAAACCACTTAATTTTAATTCCCAAACGTCACATTGGCAACCGAATTTTGGTTTAAAAATTGCAATTTAGTGAACGCGTGAAATACAGCTCTTTCATATTTACAAATAAAGTTATTTTTAAATTCCGGTGCCATTAATTTCAACACTTAAGCAATGAATTTTCTCTGCGCCGCAAAGGGTTAAATACAAATATCCAAATGGCGTAAACAAAGATGGGGTTAAAAAATTATATATCTTTTTAGCTCAATACTGTTTATAACTTCCATATGCATGGAGATTGGTCTAACTATTTTACATGCAAGTTAGCTTTGTATTAATAATCTCTAAGGCAGGGGTGCAAAAATCTAGGCGCCAGCAGGCTGTTTCTCACCACAAATTTTATTTCGTTTTTCTTCGTCTAATATTTCGTGTAAAATTCCTGCTAGAATGCTATTAAGTTTTGAGCGAAAAAAACTTTAAAATTTTAGTGGTGAGAGACTACCCTCTGGCGCCTAGATTTTTGCACCCCTGCTCTAAGGTACAAATTTTTAAATTAAATGTTTTCGGTTTATCTATTGATCTAACCTAAAAAAGCTGCATCGATTTTCTGATTCGTCATTTTCATACTTAAAAAAATTTTCTGACCTGTTGCGGCAACGGAGTTGTCAGTATAGATAATGATATATATATAGTGTAGAGTTTGCCAGTTGCTAGTGAAGTAGAGTACAATAAGTTGTCACAAAATCGCGGTTTATTTTTTAAATCGGATCAACAGTTTCCCATTTCCACTGAAATAATCTTCTATCCATAAATTTTGAATAAAATATTCGCTTTGTTTTAGCGGCTTATTCATGCAGTATTTCTCTCGAAAATATTCTTTTTGTTTTTCTGGTGGAAGTTGGCACATATGACAGGGAAGTCACTTTTTTCTTTAGCATATAACTACAGTCCCGGGTGAAAAAAGGGTGCATGTTGGCAAGGATATTATAATCTCTTAGGCTCAAAGTACCATGAGGTTGTTAGATTGTAGTGGAAACGCAAGACTTGACTAGTGCCTTAGTAAATTTCTAACAGCAAAAATGAATAGCTCTTTTGGCCTTAATTATGACTGAAAATCTGCTGAGAAAATGTATTTAAATAAGGAGAAAATGTCTTTTAAAATGTACTGGTGGAAGTTTTTCCTTACAAAAATGAGCCGCTTCAAAATTGCTTACAGTTAAATTTTCAACATTTTGATTTTAGAAAATGCGTCAACTCTTTTTTATTCATTGATACATAGTTTTTGACTAACACTTTTCCGTACATAAATATTAACTTAACTTTATTACCGATTTTTGTAGTTAAATTAACCTTTTTGACCACTGGTGGACAAATTTCTTCAAAATTCGAGATGTCACAATAGCACCAGTATTTTTCAAAGAGAAAATTCTGCTTATGATGTACACGAAAGCATCCATTAAACATTTTTCAAATACATTTGGTCATATATTCCTTTGCTATTTACATTTCGGAATGAAAATTAAGTGGTAGAAAATTCAACCATAAAGGGTTAAGAGAACATTTGATTCTGAAGTTAGTGGTAGTCAAAATCAAGCAATTTGACAATTCTAATGTAATATATTTATTAAATAATTAATTAATTTTAATTACTGCCGTAATTTATCAGAAAATGGCATATCTGAATCAGCTCATTTACTGAGCATTTTTATCAACTTTTGTTCCCGCTATAAATAGACAGTAAATACATATTACAATTATGAAATTCATTCTATATGCATGGTCAAGTTTCATAACATTACGACATAAGCCATAGCAAATAATCGATTAAAATCAAAAAACAAAACTGACACCTTTTTTAAAAAAAGAAAGTTCTATGTAACATCGACCATTGAGATAACGGTAAACATTTTAGAAATACATATATGAAGTATAATATTTTGTACAAGCAATTATAACCAAATTGTTGCAAGTTAAAATTGTTCCAAGAAAATTGCATCCAAGAAAAAATCTTTGTAAACTTTGATAGTATATTTACTGAAAATCCGAAGCTGTTTATAAAAAGAATATAATAACTTTAATTACGAAGTATTTTCTTTATTCACGGTAATTTCTGCAGTAATACGTAGGCATACTTTGATTAAACCCTTAACACTAGAACGCCCGGATGGAGTCGATTCGACTCCAATCATGTAATTAAATTTCAATTCGAACCAGAAAAATTTTCTTGAAATAATTTAAATCTAATCCACGCAAATTTACGTTAAATAAATCAATTAAATAATTTTGAATAAAAATTCTGGTGAGAAATATTATTTTCAAACTTGAGTAGAATTTCCGGGCGTTCTAGAGTTAAATGCATAGGATAGAACGCGTTCCAAAAAATGCACAATTCAAAGAATCAGAATTCATACCAGAAAAATCTAAATGGTAAACTTTTCTTTATTTAATTACGAATGTTCTGTCATTAAGTAAAGTGAAAATTGCGCTTTTAAATTTCTGGTGAAAATACGGAATATGTGAATAAAACCCCCAATAAATCGGGAACACTTATGGTATCGAAAATGATACAATATGCATTTAAGGGTTAACAGAATTGAACCTTTACATTCGAGATGTGACTATATAGGCGTTTATAATTATAAGAGTCCGCGTTTATCGCCACCAGTAAAGTTATACCGAAATTTTTGCCTTATTCAATCGGAGCATTATCTCGATTTAATAAGTCACAAATTACTGTTTTTTAAAACCGGTGTATTAAAAATTTCGTAAAAGACTCCCGTCGCGAAGGTATTAATAATTCATTTATTCTAATAGTATAGTATTAAGTATACTAAATTAATGTAGAATTTCTAGCATCATAATTCATTTCTTCTCATTTCTAATATTTGAGAATGCGCTTACTTAAAGAAGTCAAAATCACGACTCAATCTATTTGTCTCAAACCAAATTATCATAACAGTCTAATGGAGTGCATATGTGCATCTTTCTACTTAATAAATTTCCTGTTTGTAAGTTTATTGTAAAAATAATTGAACTTAAACGGCGGGATAAATATCCTGTAATATATTAACCCCTTAACTGGTTAATTTTTTTCCGTTCAATAAATTGAAAATAGAGGATACACACCATTATTTTTTGAATAAAATATTCTTAAAATTTCCGCCATTTTAAACATTTCCGCCTTTCAATAGTATGTAAATTTTCTTAATATTTTTAAGAAAATTTGTCAAAAAGCTTTAAATAATAAAATAAGCAATTTCGTCTTGCCGGAATGGCGTTCGGGAAAACCAGTTAAGGAGTTAAACAGAGAGTGTGTAGTTCTCACATTTTAAATAGATAATATTCGAAAGTGTATTTAAAGAAATCACATTTACAACTCAGTCCAGTTGTGACAAGTCAAGTCATTGTAATAGAGTTAAAAGCATCTAAGCATCATCTACTTACAGAAGTTCTTGTCTATAATTTTGTTGTAAAAATAGTTGAAGACGCACGACTCAGTCTAGTTCAGTGATGCACAACCTTTTTACCAGAAAATCATTTCACACCAGAATATTTGAGAAGTGTAGTTTCTTTTCTTTAATAGCCAAGTTTCTGTCGTTACTATAAGGAAAATTATTCTGCATAAAAATTGTGGTATTTTTGTGGCCCGCGGGCCAAAGGTTGTGCACCCCTGGTCTAGTTGATTCAAACCATTAGGCCATGAGAGTCTAATAGAGTGCATATATGCATCTATCTACATACAGAAGTTCCTGTTTGTCAGTTTATTGTAAAAATAATTGAACTTAAGCGGCAAGATAAATATCTTGCATCTATTTAAGTAGACAGGGTGTAATTCTCGTACTTTAAATGCACACTATTCGAAAGTGCACTTACTTAGAGAAGTTATACTCACGATTCATTCTAATTGGCTATAGCCAATTGGTCATGGAAATATAATGGCGTGTATCTAAGCATCATATACTTACAGAAGTTCCTGTCTATAAGTTTGCTGTAAAAACAGCTGAAATTACACCGGCAGGATAAATATCCTGCCATCTATTAAACATATAAGGTATAAATCTCACATTTTAAATATACAGTATTCAAGACTACACTTAATTAAAGAAGTTCGACGCACGTCTCAATCTAGTGTTTCGTAGCCAGTTGTTAATGACAGTCTAATAATGTGAATTTATTCATCTATTTGCTAACAGAAGTTCCTCTCGGAAAATTTTACTTCGTAATAATTCAGAATTTTACACCCATAATAAGCACCAACGACGACGTCGGAAATGTTTTTAAATGTCCTCTTTCAGTAAATGACGGTGATTTTAATTCAGTTAGAAATATTTTTCACTCTATCGGCATCCGATTGATGTCTAGGGGACATCCTTAGCTGTTTCATCCAAATGGCCTTCATCTGACTGAAAGACATTACTATGCAAATTAACTGTGGTCAGTTCTCTTTTGAGGGAAGTTTTCGAGAGGAATTACTGACTCATGGTTCAGAAAACGGAACATTTAAATTTATTGCTGACCATTGACGGATGCGATGCAATTTCGCAATGTATAGCAGAAGAGTGTGAATTGCGTGCTTTCGTATCTCAAAGGGAAGAAGATTAAGTAATTTCTCCGCTTTTTAAGTCTAAATTTGCTGAGTTACATCAATTGTCTTAATGTATTTTGTAATATCCAACAAATATAAAATTACAAATAATAATAATAATAATAATAATAATAATAATAATAATAATAATAATAATAATAATAATAATAATAATAATAATAATAATAATAATAATAATAATCTTATTAAAATAAATAAATAAAATATGAGCAAATAAAATTTAATAGTGACTAATCTGACGTAATAAAAAAAAAAATATTGGTTGGTGGACAATAATTTCACAATATACAGCAAAAAAGTACGAATTGTGCACTTTTGTAACCTAATGTAAAGAATATTAAATATATTATTCCTTTTTTTTATCAAATTACGTTGAGTTGTGTCAATTGACTTAATGTACTTTGTAATATCAACCCCCCCTCCTAAAAAAACTTGTTTTTCTAAAAATATAAAAATATAACTAAGGTTATACCAAAATCTTTCATGAAATTTAAAAAAAATCTAGGAGATCAAATTTGAGCTCCTGGGTCACAGAGCTTAGGTAAAACTAGTCTCATTTTTGTGGAAAACTCCAATATATATATATATATATATATATATATATACAGGGGTGCAAAAATCTAGGCGCCAGCAGGCAGTTTCTCACCACAAAATTTATTTCGTTTTTCTTCGTTTGATATTTCGTGTAAAATTCCTGCTAGAATGCTATTAAATTTTGGGCAAAAAAAACTTTAAAATTTAAGTGGTGAGAGACTACCCTCCGGCGCCTAGATTTTTGCACCCCTGTATATATACATGTGTTATACATTTTAACTTGTCCACTTTATCAAAAAGTATTTTTATATTAAAAATATCAATTATGTAATAAATTAAAGTTTTGAAATTTATTAAATGCGCTACTTTTACGTGTAACCACATGTCAGGAATTATTAGCGGAAGGCTTTACATCTTTCTGCAGCCTTTCTGACGTTGTGATACTTTAGATGAATAGTTAAATTACATATCTGTTGAATTTCTTTTTTTATTGATATTATTTTATTTATGTTTCAATAGACCACGTGTTAATTTTATTATGAAGCATTAGACGAAAACGGATATTGCATTTTTTACATTGTCTTAAGTACAAATGGGCTAATCTTTCGTAATCGAGCTCCATACAATAGGAATAATTTCATGCTGGAAAATTATTTTTAAAACCATGGACAATCAGTAAACAGAGATATAATTTCCAAATAAATTACATCTACAATATTTTTTTTTCATTTCAGTGATGTTAAAATTGTTAATGGCATATATTTTTAATTTTGGGTTTCTTTCGACATGATGACCTCAAAATTAAAGGGTACAAGTAACAAAAATTCAATTTGATGTAAATTGTGTTTAAAAATTATTGAAGTTAAATTTGAACATCAATAAGAATTGACTGATTTCAAACAGGAAACTTCCCCTTGCTTCATTGTGGATTTTGAACTCTTATTTAAATAACTGTAAAAAAGTAGTATACAAATTTTTTATTTAAAATTAATCAATATTGATTATTATTTGTCAAAAGTGGTTTATCTCTAGAACTTAGCACATTATAAGATAATTTACTTATGTTTCTTTACTTGAAAAGAAAAAAGTATATTTCCAGGTTGTCTGTGCACTTTAAAAAACAAAATGTTGAAGGTATTCCTAAGTTAAATGTTAATTTTAATGTTTAAAAAATGTAATCAAATGGCACAATTTTGGTTCATATAGAGTCTTCGGAATTTTCTTTTTCAAAGAACACAAAAAATAACTATAAAAGTAGAAAATGTTTAATTAGTTGCATTAAAAGTGCATAGTAAGTATAATAAAAACTAAAAGAATCGTTACACCGATCTACTAATGCACATTGAATAAATATTTTTTCCTTTTAGTTAACCCTTTCCGGCACACTGTGACAGGTATGGGATACATAATTTTAATTCCAATTTTGCAAACAGCACCAATAATATTCTAGTAAAATTTTGCTTTTACAATAAAAGCTTAAATTAGGGGTTTCAAATTTCTAAAAAATTCATTTGTAAAAACCGGTGTGAGTCGATAATAGTTCATTTTATCAACAGATTTTGCCCGTGCCGGAAAGGGTTAACTTTCTTTTATATTTTATAATGATTTTTGCATAATCTCGATAAGATAGCTTAACATGAAACAAGCAAAAACAAGTAGGGAAAATAATTATTTAGCTTAGCCCGTTTATTTTATTATTGTTATTTCAAATTATAGAAATAATTTTCCTTGTGTTAAGTTAGCGATTCCATTTTACTGATAGCAAACATACAAGAAAGTATAGCGTAAACAATGCTATGAATGATTAACCCATTAATGGTCACATTAAATTACGGTTTAAAAATTCAGATTCATTATTGCCACCACTTTTTTGAAAAAAGAATATTCATCTTATTTAATGACAAATTAAACGATACCAGAATAAAACCAATTACACTATTTTATAAAACTGGTGGGAATCAAACAATTCTGAATAAAAGCCGTGAAGCTTGCAGCCCGTGAATGTCTCGGGCGCGACAATTAAGTGGTCAATTAACAATTACATAGCTGCCAACATCTTCCGCTTTTTCGGCCTGGAAAAATTTTATAGAAAATTTTACCATTTCAAATCGCCGTAATCAGCCGATTCAATAAATCAAAAATTTCTATTAAATTTTTCCGGGCCAAAAAATCAGAAGAGTTGGCAGCTATGCAATTATTTCAAAAACTATTATAGTCATAAAATAGAAAATTTCTAGCAGTATAAGACAAATGATATCACGGACAGGTCCCCGCCAGGCCATCACCGTAGTATGTCGCGTTTTGCTGAGCTCATCATGGAGGGCTAAAGGCTTAGGAACCAGGTAAGTCAGGGCCTTAAATCATGTCTCATTCTTTTCCTAAAGTGCCGCTGATCATTTTGGCACTTGTTCGTTCAAAATCGGTGCAGTGGTTGCCGAGATATAGTTATTTAAACTTTTAAGCTTTTTACTTAATCTCGTCCCCAGGCAACCAGCCATTGCAACTACACTGATAACTTTCTGTGCTTATACTCTAATTATGCTTAATTATTTTGCTATCTTGTCATTTATTATTGATACTCAAATCTATTCTGAACATTTTGAGGTATAATTTGTTTTTCTACGTAACATATTAACGATGTTATGGGTACTTTAATAAACCGTTGTCAATCCCTTCCGTTGCTATCGCTACGATAGATGTCATTTTTAAAGTGTTTATATATATATTATATTAATTTAAAATCTCATATTAGGTATTATTCTTCGTTTATTATAGTTTCTTCAATGTTTTAGATAGAGTTCTTTTAAGTTTTCTATTTATTTACTATGCTTAAATTATCTTTCAAAATAGTTTGTTAACGCAATGACGAGTGCTTTTAATACCCCCCATTGAAAATTGCATTGTTTACATTTTTACTTACCTTGTAACATACTAAATTATAATAGTATCTTAACAAAAGTGATCATTATATATAATTTAATGATTTATCTTTGCTCCGCCGCTATTCCGATAGCATTTTGACTATTTTAAGTTATTCAAATAAATTTTTGAAAAATGTTTTGAGTTCGTTTTTATAATATGCTTATGTGGTCCCAATAGGGAGTAACTATTTTTAAAAATCAATTAAAAAATATTAATTCTTCTCTTAACTTAAAATAATGCATTTGTATGTCTACAGTAATGTTTGAACTTTTCTCCGCCATGCTTTTTATTGTTTTTTTTGAATATTTTAAGTGTCTCTAATAGTGTTTTTTATAAAGTGTTTATCATTGTTTTTAAATGTCTCCCTTTACGTCGCTTGGGTATAGCACTTCCCGCCCAAGTTCAGTACAAGTTGAGAAGTTTATAGCTGGTCCCCCAGCTCGTAAACTGTGGTCCGTTGCTGATCTAAGGGATCAACTCAATTATAAACTTAGAGAGCTTAAAGATCTAAAGTGTAGAGAGGCAATGTCCATTTGCCATCTCTTGTTGTTCCTTTTTAATAGCTAGTTTATTTATTTAAAATATTTTCAATGGTATTAATTGCTCTAGAGGCTTGAGGTATGGTGTTGCCACACAGTTATTCTCCGGATTTAATGATTTTTGTAATATCATGGGCATTTAGTAGTCTAGCTGCAGGTATGAAGGTCTGCGGGTAACCATTACAGCATGTATTATACTCTGATAGCATTATTCCTTGTCTTTATTAACTTAATCCTCTTCAATTTATCTATTAATTATCCATTCTGATTTTGTTTCGATCTATAGGGGCTATTAGGGCTGCTGGGCCCTCCCAGACCTCCTCATTAAAAGATCTTATTGAACAGTGAGGAAATGATTAAAATTTTTTAAGTTCAAAATATCTTATCTTTGAAGGCCAGTCCAGGGGGGGGAAAGGGTACGTACCCCCCTAACATATACCTTAAAATTTCGCTCGTTCAATTGTCTATCACCTTCATTTAAAAATTTTTATTAATTTTGCACCCCCGGGGCTGTAGACCCCCCCTGTTGGTCATTCACTCAAAAAGGCTCATTTCTTCACTTCTTTTCAATCTTTAACAGCTTATATCTCTTGTTCTATGGGTGCTACAGCGTGGAGAAATGTTTTGGCTAGACTGGCTTTGCACAGACTTTTTTCTGGGTTTTGAATTTCCCCGGTAACTGTAAGGGGACCGCCCCTGGGGGGGCAGGGGGGGGGAGTCTTCAATTTTTGGTGTAACATGTCTACTGAAAGCTACTGACCCCCACAGCTCAATTCTACCTTCATTTGATCTCTCCTGCTGTTTTGGGCCACGCCGCGGCCCCTTATCGGGTTAATTTCATCTTCTAAACTACTCTCGGGACTATTCAAAATTATCACCGTAATACAGGCATGTTGCACCTCTATCTTTTTTTTTTTTTTTTTTTTTTCTCTAAGAGCGCTTGTCACTATTTAACTTTCATCCCCCCCTCTATGGAGCATTTTATATTATAGGTGTCTGGAGATTTCCAGCTTAAGCGCTGCTAGGTAAAGTTCAATAACAGGTTAGCCCATAAGAGGTCCCTCCCTATTCCAAGTATTGTAATTCTCCTAAAGTCTAATTATTTCGTATAATGTTCAATGTATATTGTAATTTAAAATGTAGATCAATATATGATGCTTAGTATGTGGCACACCAATACAACTTACATTTTGCTCCTATTACTGTTTTTTTTTTTTTTTTTTTTTTTTTTTGCTGTGGCGGAGAGTGATTCCAAACATATTTTAATAGTTTTACTGTATTTATTTTGAAATAACTGAGCAGATAACTATTTATAAATTGGTATATTTACTCAAGATTCATATACGCATTTTTCTTACCGGGATATTTTTCTGTATATATATATGTGTATATATATATAAAACAAATAAAAAAAAATTAAAAAAAAAAAATAAAAAAAATAAATAAAAAAAAAATAAAATAAAAAAAAAATAAAAAATATATATTAATGTAAAAATATATATATGGATATAAATATGTATGTGTATATATGTATGTATATATGTATGTGTATATGTATGTGCGTGTATGTATATGTGCATGTGTGTGTGTATATGTATGTATGTATATGTATATGTGTGTGTATGTGTAGTATATATTTGTATATTTGTGATAAAAATAGTATATTTACTCAAGTTAATTCATTACACGCTTCTCACTCTGGTATATATGTCCAGTAGTTCTTGAGAATGTCAAGGGCAAGGATCGACAATAATAAGCACAGAAACAAACAAAAATTTTTCTCTTTTTTATTAGCAGCACATTTTTTCATTTCAACTACGTATTAGTTATTTCTTTACATTCTTCGTTTAGACCACTTCCATTAAATATTCCCCTCTTTATTCCAAAAACTATTCAAAATTAGTCTATTTTTTTTTTTTTTTTTTTTATTATTATTATAATTATTTTTTTAATATTAACTTATTTTTATTTTTTATCTTAGCCATTTACGGTGAACAATTTCACCGGTTTATGCTATAATCCATCTATATTCCTTTCTTTCATCGAGACATATAGGGGGCTCTGACGAAGCCTGGTATTTTGCATATTTTATACTTGAAAAAATTTTAAAAACCTTTTTGATAAGGGCTAGTACAAAATAGCCATCATATAATTCAACAAATATGGATGAGTCTTTGGAATCAGAAAAGAGAATCCAACGTAAAGATAGATCCTCTTCCTTCCCTGATCTTACATCCCCAAGAATGGAACATCAGTCAAAGAGTGAACAACCAGTTCAAAAAAGTAAGACAAAGATTCCAGGACTAGTGTCAAGCAGTATAACCTCTCTGCAGAAAAGTAAATATCTTCAGAAATTTGTTCCTGAAGAAGCGGAAAAATTGCCAACATCAGAATTGATAAGGATCCTTTATGATCTGATGAAAACGCGCGTCAAAGGTTCCAGGGACGAGGCAACAAAATATTATCAATTAATCCAGGGTCAATTAGCAGTCATGGAGAATAATCTAAAAGAAATACCTCACTTACAGAACAAACTCCAACAACTCCAAAAAGAAAAAGACACTTGGAATGAACAATTCCAACTTCTAAAAGAAGACTTGAACTTCAAAGAAGAGCAACTGACTAAGTCACAGGCACAAAGCGAAGAGAGAAAACAACAGCTATTAGTATATTTGAAAATGCCAAAAGATCACCGAGAAAGTGAAACACTTAATCTTAAAGAAGAAAATAAAAAGCTACACAGAGAAATCACAGAAAAGACTCAACAACTGCAACAAATAGAAATAGATTTACAGAAACAATTGCAAAGAATAAATGAAACGTCAGAAAATTTTCCACCCGGCAAGGAATTATTTCAAGATCTTCAAACCAAGTTACAAGTAATCCAAAACAACACAGAAGAAATCATGAGTAACGTGAAAACACAAGATGATCAAAGTAAAGCTGAAAATCAACAAAACAGAAATTATTCAGCACCTCTATATTCCGACAAAATTAAAACACCAGCCAAGAATCCAACGACAACCTCAAAATCAGCAATTCTGCTGAAAAGATTGCGCAACTCAAATGTGTCACTCTCAACAATTCGCTCAATATTAAATGAAGAAACAAAAAACCATAAAGACTTGCCTACGATTTTCTGTGAAGAAGCGAGAGATCGCAACACACTCATAATCAAATCAGTAAGTGAAGACGACACAGATAAACTGCTGCATATAATAGAAGAAATACAACACCTTAAAACAATGACAGAAGTAGTATATAAGGCAATAAAATCGAAAAAATTAATCATACTCGGAATCCCAAATCTTATACAACCAGAGGAAGTCACCGAGAAAATCTTGGACGACATAAATTTAGAACTCCCAATAACGATTCACAAAAAGATCCAAAGGGAGAAAGCACAGACATACCAACTAGTCTTAGAAGTGGATGACACAATTGCTCTCTACTTAATGAAATCTGGACGTCTTCTAATCGGTTTTAACTCATGTAAAATATCCGAATATCGCCCGGTAATAAGATGTGCCAATTGCCAGCGTTACGGACACTCAGAGGTAAATTGCGGATTCCAAGCATCCTGCGCATACTGCACTCGAACACACAACTCATCTACATGCTCGACAAAAAATGACCCATCGAAATTTCACTGTGTCAATTGCCTACACTCCGACGACTATTTTCCACATTCAGCCGATTCAAATAAATGCCCAATTTACAAATATAACCTACAAAGAAGAAATACCTTCATCAAAAACTTCACTTCAGGTTCAACTCGTTAAGTAATGCTTCACCAATCTCTGATCAAAAATTTAAGGATTGCCCACCTTTCGGTCACATCAAAATTCTCCAGGTTAACTTAAATCATTGCAAAGCAGCAAATTCAACCCTGAGAGATTATCTTATCAGTGAAAACATTGACATTGCTCTTCTGCAAGACGCATATTGCAACAGAGAGGGCACACTCACGGACTTTCCTATTTCCTGGGCGGTCTTCCCGTCCACGTCAAAGAGTGCCCATCTTGTCATTCAGAACACTAGCCTTATTTATTCACATCTTTACACAGGCACACATTGCGCTTTTGTCACAGTTACTGCTAAGGAGGGAAAACTCATAATTGGCTCGACTTATGCAGCACCAAAATCAGATTTCGAGGAAACCCTCGAAGAGTGGCAACACCTCATTACACAGAGGCATTTCTTCATTTGCGGTGGTGATTTCAATGCTACATCTCCACTCTGGGGATATGACTACGAAAATGACCGTGGAGAATGCCTCATCGAACATATTGTTGCTCAAAATCTTGTCATTGCCAATATCGACAACACTATACCTACATTTCAAAAATATAACAGCAAAGGAGAGAAAATAGCTGAGGGTTTTCCAGACTACACTCTGGTAAATCCCCCAACACTACCGAAAATTCGGCAATGGCAAGTTGAAGATGTCCACAATGACTCAGATCATAATTATATAAGATTTTCTTTCGAAATAACACCCTTATACACTTCACAAAGAAGATTCAATACTGCAAGAGGTAACTTCCGTAAATTCTCGCATGTTATTAAAACTCACAAACCAATCCTGAATCAACACCTAAAGGACGTTACAAATACCACTCAATTAAACGACTTTACCATTAATTTATTAGAAACCATGAAAACAGCAGCCAAAGCGTCCTTTAGATTAAAGAACACTCGGAGGCAGCAGTCATTCTCGTTTTGGACCTCCGATCTTAGGACTAAGCGTAATCACCTCACGGCACTGAGGAGGAAACTAAAAAGACTCAGACTAACAGAAGATGTTAACACGGATTACTATCGCAATCTCAGCGCCAATTATCGTCTTCTCTCCGCTAAATATAAGCGCAGTGTACTGGATGCGAGAAATGCTGCCTGGCAAAAGTTCTGCACAAATCAAACAGACCCTTTCGGAACAGCTCAAAAATTTTTCACAGGAAAGTTTTTCACTCCTGATGAAATTAAGCTCGAACTGCCACCCAGCCGATCATCTAGGCAGGAAAACATGGAGCACCTCACCAAACATCTTTTTGGCCCCTCCTCATATCCGCCAGGAGATAATTCTGACATTACTTTTGATGCACCCCCCGACAAACCCTTTTCAAAAGCTGAGGTAGCAACCGCGCTACGTACGTTTAATGACAAAAAAGCTCCAGGTCCGGACTGTATAGACTTTAAAATTCTGAAATTAACTTTCCATGTAATTCCCAAAATTTTTACGCGTTGGGCTAATCTCTGTCTCACTCACCATTACTTCCCGCTCACTCTGAGACAAGGGGAAGTAGTATATTTCCTGAAGCAAGGGAAAGACTCCTCAGAACCTTCTTCTTACCGCCCAATCTGCCTACTACCATCCTTAGGCAAATTATTAGAAAAATTACTTGTATTTCGGCTTAACCACTTTCTTGAATCTAATAACTTACTTCATCACAGACAATACGGATTCAGAGAAGGCAGATCATGTGAAAAGGCTTTGTTTGCAATTCTTACCTCCTGTGCTCATAGCATAGCTGAAGGAAATTACACAACTCTTGTCTCCTTAGATATTAAAGGTGCTTTCGACAATGTAGAGTGGCGGGACATCTTATTACAATTACGTGAAATCGGCTGCCCGAGAAACATAGCTGGAACCATTGCAACATATCTTAAATTTCGTAGCATTCTTATCAACTGGGGTTCAGGAACTTCAGTTCACCCATTAGAAAAGGGTTTCCCCCAAGGTTCGTGCTTGGGCCCAATCCTTTGGCTGCTTATTGCCAATGTCTTGCTAAAAGAATTGGAGAAATTAGTCTTCAATCTTTACTCCTTCGCAGATGACTTCAACTTTGTTTTTTCGGGCCGTCGTCGTCTGGATCTCGAACTGCAAGCGGCAAGAGCTCTCCCTGCTTTTTGCCAGTTGTTGGCTCGCCTTCATCTCCAGCTTTCACCCGGAAAATCCCAAGCTTTAACCTTCATTAAACCAAGAGAACTCTAACGCAAGCCCGTGATGCGAGTCAATGGGGTTAGCGTCCACCACGTTCATACTCTTAAATTATTAGGTGTAATTATTGATAAACATCAGAGCTGGATTCCACATATCAAAGCACTAAAAATTAAACTTTTAAATTACTACCATAATTCCTGTAAATTAACATCAAAAACATGGGGCATCAAGCCCAATATGTTAAAAACATGGTACCACATAATCATTGAACGCATCATCTTTTACTGTGTGGGCGTTTGGGGAGGTTCGCTAACCAAAGTGGCTAACCAAAACTTGCCTCTATCCAGCGCATATTCCTTCTGCAAATGGTTAGAGGTTATAGAACTATCTCAACGGATGCACTTACAGTACTTACTGGCATTCCACCCATACACTTAACACTCGCTTACGAATTTCAGAAAAACAGAATACTACACTTAGAACACGAACCAACACAGTCAGCACTTTTCCCTAACTTGCTCTTACAAAGAAAAGTCCACAGCTGGACTATGCATCCGGCGGATGAGACATCCTATCTTCAAGTTAATGTTAATAAGCATTCTTACAGCCCCTCGAAAAATCCAGCCATTTTCACCGATGGTTCACACACGGAGACGGGAGTAGCATCATCCTTCTGTGTTTTCAAAGACAGTGTTGTTATTCATCAGTGGGCTTGCAGGATTGGAGATAACAATTCGGTGTTCCAAGCAGAACTCTTCGCAATCCTGCGGGCTTTGGAATGGATTGTTCTCTATCCTCATACTACTTTTTTTCACCTTTATAGTGACAGCCTTTCAAGCCTACAAGAAATATTCGCCCATAGAACTAAACACCCTTTAGTGCTTAAGATAAAAGTTATCTTAAAAACTCTCGTCCATAGGGTTTCTCTCGGCCATGTCACCGCTCACATCGGCATAGCTGGCAATGAGCTAGCTGACGCACTGGCCAAGGAGGCCACCTCACGTCCAAACATAGATATCCCCCTTCCTGTTCCCCCGTCTCATGTTCGCCACTTCCTCAAAAGAAACATTCTTTCTGACTGGCAACTCTACTGGGATGCCTCAAGCAAAGGCAGGCACACCTATTCCCTTATCCCAAAAGTCTCATACAATCTCTTAGCTTTCTCCCCTCCCACATCAGCATTCCTCTCCGGCCATGGTCCATTCAGAACATACCTAAATTATTTTAAACGCTCAGATACGGACCTCTGTGAGTGCGGGGCCATAGGGTCTCCAGACCACTACTATTTCTTCTGCACACTCACAGAGGCCTGGCACCTTAAGAACCCTTATTCCCGCCCAGATACCTGGCTCACAAATATCTTAACCCGCCCAAAACTACTCCGTCAATTGGCACAAATTTATCACTTCCTTATGGACCTGGCCAATCTTACCACTTAACCGTTCTCTCCTAAGACTGCCCGCTGTCGCGTTAGAGCCTTTGTTGAGCTTTTGGCAGTCGTAGCGCCACTTGTCGCGATGGAGCAGGTCTCCGGCGCGCATACCACTGTGTAGATGTTGTATACAGCCTGTATATTATGTATTTTATGTTTTTTTTTTTTTTTTTTTTTTTTTTTTTTTTTTTGGTTGAAGTTATTGTAATGAATCCCCACATGCCGGGGAACATTCCGGGTGGGACAAATAGGGTCTACACCGGATCCTAGCGATCTGGTGATCTTGTCCCACTTAGGCATAAATAAATAAATGATATCACGTGATTCTTATGCATCAAAGGATTCAAGAGATTTTAGATGTTTTAGTACCAAAAATTTCTTTAAACACTGGTCGGTATATCTGAAAACAGATTTTTTTAAAAATTTAATAAGGTTAATATTTCTTTACAAAAACTCTGGTAAAAAGTGTTTGAAAGTCCTTGCAGCTTATGAATCCTGTATCAAATATCAAGGAACTAGTTACACCGCTTTACTCTATTTTTTTAATATAGAATTTTCTTTGCCTCTTCCCTGATTTACCCGTATGGCATATGGGCAATGTGTTTTTGCCAATCATGATTTGCCCGTATCACGTACGGGGTTCAATATTCCTATCATTATTTAGTATTCTTACCAGTAAATTTTTATTGTAATTTAATATTATTTAATCCGAGCATTTTTCTGATTTAATTGGGCAAAAATTTCTGTTTTAAAAAACCGGTTGATTAATATTCTGTAAAGCCCATGAAAAAATAAGGCATTATTTTAAGCGTTTTTTTTTTTTTTTTTCAAAAACATTGATTATCTAAGTGGTTAACTGAACTCATTATGTTAAGTTCGTAAATTTTTTTCGGTTATTGTTGTTTGTTTGCTTATTTTTCGCCCATTTTTTTAATTTAAAACATATATTAAACATCGGTGATGTAGGAAATATATTTAAAATTAAAAAATGTCATCATTATATTATGAAAATGTAATTACCGTAATTTCGGGTGTATAAGCCGCGGATCAAACAATTATTTTTTGACCCAGAAATCTTATTTACTGATTGACGAGAAATATTTACGGCGATCTAAGTAGTTATATTTGTTTCTTAAAAAATTCTGTGTCGAAAAAGAATTGTTTGACCTGCGGCTTATACACCCGAAATTACGGTACTTAAATAGTAATAATTAGCAATTAGTAATTAGTAATAGCTTAGTTCGATGTAATATAACATTCATCATAGATAAAATTTAAATAAAAGGTACTTTACATAATTCACTTTTTCATCTTAGATAATACGTTATCATATAAACAGATGTAAAAAATGAGCATAACTTTCAGACTTTCTCATATTTTACCACAGTTATTTTCAAAATTTACTTACGACACCAGGTAATTTATTTTCATTTGCTTTGCGTAAGTGTAATGAAAAATAATCTTTTCGGGTTTCAAGGAATTTAATCTTTGAAAGAAGGTTGTAAAATATTTATATTAATATTTAAAAATGTCTTGTAAATATACATATTCCTAGTTGTTTTTATAACTGAATGTTTACAAGTTTGATCATTACTAATATAATTTTATTTCACGTAGATATAAATCACAATATAATATACATAAAATGTTTATATTTATCTTCTGTCAGACAAGGTATTTTTTATCTTATAACAATTTTTAGTATTAAAGATTGTGATTATTTACATTCACATCAGTATAAGCAAAAGAATGCAAATTATATTTAACTTACTTTCGGAATAAATTGTAAATAATTGAGATAAAGTTTTTGAAATATTATTTGTTGAAACATCTTGGTAAATATTTTGGCTTGAGATAAAGATGTTTTAGAGAATTAATAATATGTTTAACAAGTAATTTTTTCATCTTAAACAGTACATTAATCCATCGATTAATATGTATAAACCATTTTTGTCATCTCCTCGCACGTTGTAAAATTCAGATACAGTTAAACTTGAAATATATTTAGGTTGGTGAAAATGGTAGAATCCCGATAAAACGATAAGTATGGATTTAACCCCGTCGCGATGGGAGCGTTTTACGAAATGTTTAACCCTTTGGGAACGAGCGACACGTATACGTGCCGCAAAAAGGCTTAAGAATCCTTGTTTATTCCCACCGGTAAAATTATACTGTAAAATTTGCCTTATTCAATCGGAGCATTTTCTCGATTTAAGAAGGAACAAATTTCTGTTTTTAAAAACCGGTGTCAAAACATTAAAAATTTCGCAAAAGGTTCTCTTAGCGAAGGGGTTAATGTTTTGTCACTGGTTTTTAAAACAAAAATTTGTACCTTATTAAATCGTTTGAGGCACGTACACGTGTCGCTCGTCCCCCAAAAGGCTAACATGGATCTTAATCGATGTTAGCCTTTGCCTAGATGGGCAGGGGTGCAAAATTCTAGGCGCCAGCGGATAGTCTCTCACCACTAAAATTTAAAAGGTTTCTTCGTTTTAAATTTAATAGCAATCTGACAGGAATCTTTCACAAAATATTAAATGAAGAAAAACGAAATAAATTCAGTGGTGGGAAATTGAGTGCTGGCGCCTAGATTTTTGCACCCCTGAGGATGGGGATAAGCATAAAATTTCGTGGAAAGAGCTTCCACAGACATTTTCAGATACACCGAGAACATGAAAAAAAAAATAAATTACGTTTCAGCTTTTATTTCAGCTTGCTTTGTACAGCTAGATTTATGAAGGTTCCCAAGCAAAAGAAGAAATTTTTATGTTCTTGTTACCTTCAAAATTTATATGGTTAATTCCATAAAAATTCGTCCTGTCTGTCACAGAGCTATAAATCGTTTTGCTTGTTCGCCACCGTTATTTTCGAAAAGTTTTTTTCATCCTATTCAACTGATAAAATATCTCCGATAAAATAAGTTACATTTTTCCGTTCTAAAATACTGGTAGCCCAAAATCGTTGTGTGTGACAGACATGACCACTTTTCATGGAGTTAGCCATATCTATTAAGTTTGGTGCAGAAATTTTCATTAAAACCCTTTACGGCACGGGCAAAAACTGTAAGTAAAATGAGAAATTATCGACTAACAGCGGAATTCACAGACGAATTTTTTACATGTTTTGAAATCCTTAATTAAAGCTTTTATTGTAAGGAAAAAAAAATTCTAAAATATAATTGTTGTCATTTCCAAGTTTATAATTAAAATTAGGTATCCCAGACTGGGCACAGTGTGTCGGAAAGGGTTAAACGTTATTGATGGGGAATACTGATAACATTAATAACATTTCGACATTTAACCCTTCGCACTCGAGAGGTGACTCTCACTCACCATTAGGCCCGGTGCACACGTACGGTTTTTTAAGCTCCGGAGCCGTTGCGGTGACACAATTATGGCGCAGAATACAAAGGAAAGAGGTATGGCATGCACACATACCTCCGGCGCCGTTGCGGTGACGTACGTCGTCTTTGCGGTCGTTTTTCCAAGCTTTTCCCCACCGGGCCGCAGCGGCGCCGCACACGCAATTCCGGTAAAATACGTAAATACGGCAAGGATGGCGGATGTTGATATTAAACTTTTGATTGTATAACGCAAAAATAATCCGCTTTCTAGAATACACGTCCATCGTTGTCGACGGTCTGATTCTTACTGCCGCAGCTTGAAAAATCGGACATGTGTATCACATGTTGCGCGCACGCAGCGGCGCCGGAACGTGAAAAAACCGGACGTGTGCACCGGGCCTTAGTGTTGTCAGGTGTTCGTCCTAAATCGGGTCGCCAAATTTTTGGACACCATTATTATCTTATAGTTTATTTCGCCATACTTTATCTTAGAGTATTCGGGCATTAGATAAGGCGGAGAATATTAGTTAAAACACTGGTTTTCAGAGCATTTGGAGCATCCATTTATGCGGGAAATTAGCGGTCAGTGAAAATCACTTCTCGAGTGCAAAGGATTAACTTCCAATCTTCCAGGTCCGCTATATTAAAAATAATAATAATAATTTTGCTTGATTCATGCTACTTTTTTTTTAACAAAATATCGATATGTAATTATAAATCTTTGTACCGTAATTTCGGGTAGATAAGCCGTAGCTCAAACAATTCTGTTTTGACCGAGAATTTTTTTAAAATAAAAAGTATCATTTTGTATCGCGGTATATATTTATCTTACATTACTGAATGGATTTTCTGGGTCGAAACTGAATTGTTCGAGCTGCGGCTTATCTACCCGAAATTACGGTATCCGTGTAAATCAAATGGGGATAAGAAAAAGGCAAATATTATTTAAGAAAAGAAAAGGTGCAGCAATCAGAAATCTGGATTTTAATAAAAATAGTGATGGTGTCAATTGGCAAATTATTTTTTAATATGAAAAATTTTCGATGGATCTTTCTCATGTAATTGGGTTTTAGATTGGTTGGTTGGTTTATTTTATAGGGTTTAATGGCACAAAATCCATTTAGGGACATGCTGCATTATACAAAGATAAAATACATAAAACGAACGCATTGTTTTTAGGAGAAATCAGCAAACTATTGTACAGAGGAATTGTTAACAGGGAACCTAAACCTAATTCCAAAACTAAAATACTTATTCTTTGGTTTTTCCGAAACAAATGACATCATTAATGACAGAAAAAATATTTTTTTAATATTGTTTCAAATGTTTTAATTTTCACATCTTGTTTCAAAATGGTGCCCCACAATGCTTGAATATTATTAACGTTCATTACCTACAAGTGCTTGTTAAGCTTGGCAAACAAAAATAAATAAATATAAATGGTGCCAACTTGGCTTTAATGTACTAATTTGACGTAATTTTCATTCAAATTCAGTATTAACGAATATTCTCTTATCAGATTCATCGCTGTTAGCTTCATAAATTGTGAGTAAAATTTTAAAACCATGAAATATGAAAGCTATTTTTTTCCTCTCTAGAGGACTTTTATATATGTTATAGATTGAGAATTATCGCATAGCAAAATTTAATCAAAATCTTTCTTAACGATTTCAAACAAAATCACTTTCATTGCTAAAAAGTTAAAATGAATGAATGAGCTAATTTATTCCGAAAAAAGAAGTAGTTATATTTTACATACATGGTAAACGGGAATTTTTTTACGAAATTTCCGGTACCATTGTAGCATTTGGTTATTGAAATTATGTAGTTTTAGAAACATATCACAGTCTTTCAAAGTTTTAAAAGTCGTTTTCTGCAATCGTAGTTTATAGAAAAATTTATAATATTTAATTTATATATATATATATATATATATATATATATAATATCCCATAAATTAATTATGGTTGGACATAATAAAATTTATTTTTAATACAAAAATGCGGCAGCAAGATCTTTTTAAAGTAAACGGGTTGTAGATCAAAAGAAATTATTCTATTAGATTTTAACTTTAACTTTTTCTTGATTTCGAAACATGGAAAAAAGTCGAAAAAGGAATTTTTGTGAAACTAATCTTGACGGAAACATAAAGTTATATCATGTTAGTTAAGCCTCCGTAGCCGCTTTATAAAATTTGATAAAAAAAAAATGGCCGCATTAATAATAATTTTTCTTTTAACTTTCAACAAAGAGTAAATTAAACAAGCATTTTTTGAATTACAAGTAATGTCAAACGTGAAAGTTAATTAAAAAGGAATTATAAAAGAACTTGCGTATAATTATGTTTTTTTTTACCTATATTTATCGTTTAAAGGCGAAACTTTTAATAACTTTTTTTCATTTTTTCGAACATTAATTTAAAAACTGATAGTTATGTTAAACATTAAGACGTTAAATAACGTATATATGCATTAAAATATCCATTAGATATTATGTTGAATAATTAGCAGGTATTTTATGTATTACATTAGAAAAAACTTCATTAATATCTATAAAAAGAAATTCATCTTTGTCTTAGATTATTGCACTTTACTTTTGCTATAAAGTATGGCCAGTTGATGCTATTTAAAAATATTTTTTAAAAATGAATTGGATTTTACGAACACTATTTTTAATTCATTTATTTTCTAAATGTACGGTTTAATTTTAATTTCTTAGTTTAGTTTAGTTTAGTTTAATTTATTTATTTGTTAGCTTTTGAGTAAAACAGTAATATTTATTTTCCGCATTTTTAAAAAGATAATTGTATTTAAATAACGAGTAAATAAGTTTGAAAAATATAATCAAACTTTTATAAAATATATGCGTGGAGATTTATCTTTAACATTAAACTTCTGATTTTCATGTAAAATGTATTTAGTCATTACTGTATAAGGATCCGTTAAAATACTATGTTAATTGAATTAAAAAGAATTCATTTTAATTACTATTGGTTTCTTTAAAACTCGATTAAAAATGTGCTATTTATGCTTATTATTTTACAAAATTTTTTATAAAATGTACTGGAAAATCTGGAAGTGTATGAACCCTAAATAATAGTTGTTATAAAGATTTCTAATATATATATATACACATATATGCAATGCATGTAAAGCCCAAAAACAAATAAAATTATGTATTTCTTATTCAGCGAATGTTTTAAAATGCATACCTCATGGGATAATTCAAAATATATTTCAAGTTAAATGATTTTTCAACCACAAAAATGAGCAAAATAATGAAAGTAGAGGTAGATCAAAGATAAGAGAAAACCCCCTCGATTCAATTCAAGATAATATAAGACAGAAAAAGTAAATTACCATTTATATGAAAATGTTTATTTCCTAAACAACCTGTTTCTGGAATTAAGTATTCATCCATGTAATGCTTCCAATTTTTTTTCTGATTTCTCATAACATTTGAATAAATATTTAACAAGCGAAGTATTTTGTATGATGAATAAAGTGTGAGATGTCATGTGCATTTCTTTTCTATGTATGTTGTAAATATATATGTAAATTTTCATTACATATTCAAAAGATTTTCAAAGTGGTGCCATGTACTACTTGGAATTTCCAAGAAGACTGACATGCTATTTCAAATTGAAAATATTTTATTTACGATTTAAATCTCGGAATGTGAAATTGATTTAGATAATGGCAGAATCTGTAATATTATCACGCAGATAGATAAAGCGAAAACTTCTATCAAATTATGTTAGAAAAAAGGTAGTCAGAATCAATTTTAAATAATGTAATTTTCAACTTCTTTATTTGATTTTTTTTATTGTTTATTCAACAAGCATTAAATAGCACACTTCAAACCTTCTGAAGATAAACCAAAGATACGAAAATCCTCAAAGCAGTTTTAAATACGATTAGGAAAGGAAATACCATGTTATTTCTCAATATGTATTTTAAAAATGAGATTAATCAAATTGCGATTATATATTTATACATTATTATTATATATTTATCCATTATATATTTACCATACTACTTTACTCTTTTAAAAACTATGAAAATGTATTTATGTCCGGCAAAGCAATTTTAAAAACGATTAGAAACGAAAATACGATATAATTTCACAATATGCGTTTTGAAAATGTACAAGTAAGCTACGATTATATATTTATCTATTATTATTATAGATTTATCCATTATATTTTTATCATATTACTTTACTCTTTTTAAAACTATAAAAATGAATTTGTGGTTCGGCAAAGCAATTTTAAATACGATTAGGAAAGAAAATGCTATATAATTTCTTGATATATATTTTAGAAATGCACAAGCGAATTTCGATTCTATATTTAATCATAACGGGACAAGATTTTTTTTTGTACTTTTTAAGCGAAAGGAGACTCTCAGTCATAGTTTCCCTATCTAGTGTTATCATGTGTCCCGTGAACATGAGGTCTCCAAACGATCTGAACACTACTAATGTTTTACAATTTATTTCGTCATTTTAAATCGCAAATAATTCTGATGTTAGAGAAACCAAAGAAAGTTACTTTAACCTCTTCAGACCTGAGCATAAAATATCGCTACAAATATATATTTATTGCTTTTGCATAATCAAAATGACACCATAGATGACAAAAAGAGTCCTTTTTATGAAATCAGTACTTTAGGGGTTTGGTTATTTATGTTTACAAATATGGATATAAAAGTACTAATAGCCTTAACCCTTTAACGTTCATTGGTTTCGCCACGAAACCACAAAATTTTAAATCCGATACGCAACACTGACACCGGTATTTTTATCTAAAAATATCCCCGTTATTTTGTATGTGAAAAATCACGTTTTCTTATTTAGAAATATATTTGTTCTTTATTACTGGTGTCATTCATTTATTTCGACATCTTAGCAATGAAAATGCTATGATCGTTAAAGGGTTAATACACCAGTTTAACTATCAGTAATATAAATTTACGCAATAACAAAATTAAGGTTTTTAAACAAGTAAATGATCAGCAAATCCTCAAATTTTTTCATTGTAAACCATTTAAGTTAGATAATCATGAATAATTCTTACTTTCTTGGCTACAATGTCTCGAAGGTACTTTCAAAACTCGGATGAAAATAATATTTATTTTATGAGAAAATATTCATCAGTGCTGGCATTTATTGGCTCTGTCTAAAAGCCAAAAACATTCAGCTGTAAGTAAAGTAAAAATGCAAAAAATTCGAATACTTTAGTTTTTATGTGGAAAAGAATGGAGGTACATATTTGTGTACCTCAGGTCTGAAGAGGTTAAAATACTGATGTCTAGAGCATCGGGAAAACTGATTTTCTCCGGACACCTGGCAATACAAGGAATCATGAATAAAGAAGGGGATACAAAGCGCGTTGTCTATTAACTCATAGTGAAGTAATTGAAAGCGTTGTCACAAGCTGATGGTTGTTTTCTTAAAATAGGAGCAAAATTTTTTTATTACAGCCGTAACAAACTTCCACTAGTAAATTTGAATGGAAAAGTTAATCTTATTTAAGCTTCGTATTTATCAAAAATCTCTCTCTTAACCTTCCTAGCCTGTTCAAATCTTATTCAATCGTGATAAAAAAAAAAAACATTTCACACCAGAATTGTTATTTAAAAGATTTTCATAAATTTAATTGACTTATTACTTTAGATCTGTCATTTAACTTTCTTTATGAAAAAAGTTATGGTTCGAATCGTAGCAAACAAATTATAGTTATGGGTCGATTAGACCCATTCAGGGTAGGAAGGTTAAATGTGGTAAGATTGATTGTGGTAATATTGATTTATACTGGTGGCAGTTCTGCCAGATATTATCGTCCATCTGTCTGGTATTAACAGCAAGTTATCTTCGTTTTCACTAGTAAACTTTCATCAGTAGAAATTAGAAGTTGTTTGTGACATTATTTATGATAGAATGTTTTGTTAATGAGGCGTTTAAGTAAGGAGAAATTCGCTATTTAAATTTGCTGAAGTGAGTTTGCCACGATAATAATGAATTCATGCGAATTTGATTACAGTTGAAGTTTCACTATTTTAAGGATAACTCACTGTGTTGCCAGTTTGTCTTCCACTTTCAATTTAAAAACTTCGAATTCATATCCGAAATTTAGAAAGAAAAATTTTACTTTATTAATAAGGAAATAATTGTCATTAAATAAATAAATCAAAACAATAGAGAGTTTCTGGTGAGAGAGTAAAACTTTAGACCTAAAAAAGAGGCCAGACTGGCAACCCTGATACGCCAGTCCCTTTTTATTAACAGTTCCATGGGCAACACTAGTGATGAGTTAAAGATACCTCTCGCGTGCAAAGCTCTCTAGCAACGAGGGTCTTTTATACTTCGTTCAAATTTTAAACCCGATTTTTTTTTCTTAGTAATATTTTTAAAGTCTTTCTCAGATTCTATTATTAGATAAATGAAATATTTCTGATCAATTCTACAGATGTTCAAATTCAAGGACTTCATGCACCCCAGTCGTCACGTATAAATTCTACTCGTCGGATAGGGATTAAGCTTTCCACTTTTAAGCCTTTGTTCTTTGAATAAGTTATATAATTAGATAGGCGTGTAATCCGCGGATCAAAGAATTATTTTTTGACCCAGATTTTTTTTTGGAAAGAAATGTAACTTATTAGATCGCCGTAAATATTTGTCTTTGATCACTAAATAATATTTCTGGATACAAAAATAATTGTTTAATCCGCGGATTACACGCTGGAAATTATTGTACTTAAAATGATACTTTAGCACGTGATAAACGTTATTGTTTCTTGCGATGTAAAATTTGAGCAAAAACTGATAGCAGTGCAGTTCCAGCGTATCTTTATTTTTAATCAATTGGTTAAAGTTGTCGTAACCAATTGGAGCTTCTAAATATAGATACAGCACCCTGAAACCCTTTGGAAAAGCGTGAACAGCCACCGTTTACGCTTTTACAATAAATTTGTATAGTAAACTTTCTTATATTTAACTGCCAAATATGCCGATTAAGTAAAAGAAAAATGTATACTAAAATATTAGTGAAATTACAAAGATGAGAAATTGCCAGTCATTAATCATTACATAGTGCAATTTCTGGCGTATTAGGCACAGATCGAAAGAACATGTTTGGACTTGGTAATTTTATTTAAACAATATATCCTGTCAAATGAATACATATTTACAATTTATTGAATAAAATGTGTGTAACTTAATATATTTGTTCAATTATACGCCTGATATAACGGTAAATGTAACTGGTACACTGTTCTAAAGAGCAGAAATCCTTTAGCGCACTGCTAACATGGAACATTATAACAACCTATGCTGAGATATTTTATTACATAAGACATGATAATTTTACAATATAAAGACAGTTATGTTCCATGCAACTGCAGCTGTAATTAGTACAGTATGATAAATGACAGGTATGTTAAAAATATAATAATTACATATTAACAAATTGCTGCACTATCCGATAAAAATTAAAAATCTGCATTCATACTGTAACATTATAAATAATTTCTAATAGCTAAAATTAAAATAAATGTCATAAACATTGTTAAAAGTAGAAACATCTGATTAATTTACATGAAAGAAAAAGGAATATAATAATATTTACGAGAACATAAATAACTTTATGATAAAATATGAAAGCCTAGAAATATAATAAAATTGTATCTCTTGTTCTATTAAATCTAATAGAAATACCTTTCTTTCAAAAATGGATTCTGTAATCATCCAATTGTTCAACAACACATACTTATTATTAATCATGATTTATGATAATACAATACTTATGCGCCGTATTGAAATCAATGAATAATTGTTTCATATCTATTGTTTGAGCGGTTAGTCTATTATTCTAATCAAATATATGCGCAGTTTACCACCTAATTGAAGCTTGGATCCATTGTGATTAAAGATGTGGCATTTTAGTGAAATAACTTTCGCCTAATTTATTTGAAAATTCAAATTTATCCGTTTTCTACTCCAATGAAATGACATGAAATTAACATTTATGTATTTATAAAATCCTTCTGATATGACATAATGAATACAATTTGGTATCTATATTTATTTACAATACTCGATTTATGGCTATGAATTTCATAAACCATAGTGGACTCTAGTTTTATAATAGTCTTTTTCAAACCAGAAAATTTATTGAGAAAAAGAAATCAAATTCGTGCTAATTACAGGCAAGTATCGTTTTTCTTAAATTATATTCTGGTGGATAATTGAGTTATCCAAGGTGCGGCGTTTACATGAGAAATTACGGTATTCAAAAACTGGAAAAGGCTACACATTTTTGAATGATCAGTCTAATCGAGAATTTTTACGTGTAAGAAATATTGCAGCTAGTAAGAAGTGTTAAATGTTTTTCCCAAAATATTTCTTTATATTCAAATTTAAAAAAAAATTCTTGATGAATTATAACACTTGGCTAACTCCATGAAAAGTGGTCATGTCTGTCACACACAACGATTTTGGGCTACCAGTATTTTAGAACGGAAAAATGTAACTTATTTTATCGGAGATATTTTATCAGTTGAATAGGATGAAAAAAACTTTTCGAAAATAACGGTGGCGAACAAGCAAAACGATTTATAGCTCTGTGACAGACAGGACGAATTTTTATGGAATTAACCACTTATTAATTGCAATTTATAAATACGCAATAGGATTTTTAATGTTGCTCTACTTAAACGTAGGATTTTTAATGTTGCTCTACTTAAACGTAGGATTTTTAATGTTGCTCTACTTAAACGTAGCTTATAGTGTAAGACCAAAGCCGAAAACACGTGATTTTAGTAAGGCTCGTTTTCCCATATTACTTTGAATTTTATGGTGTACTACGTAAGCGAATAGGCTGGATGGTGAGAGATATTATGTCTGAGGGAATATGGGTTATACAGATAAAAAAAACTTCAAAAATTCGTCATTTCACCATGAGTTTTGTTTCAAAAATTTGTTTCTAGTGCCTATTTGTGATATTAATCCATTATGCACGAAACGCAACGTCTCTCACCAGCCAGACTGTCCGCGTACGTATCACAACATAAAACGTTAGAGCATATAGAAAAATTAGTCTCGTTAAAATCAAGTAACGACAATGTTAGAGAATCACGCGATCAGCAATGAACGGTGTAGAAAAAAGAGAAAAAGAGAAAAGAAACATTGAGTTGAATTGACATTTTAATACTTTGTTTTATTTGCACGCTCGTGTGTGATTGTCTCATGTAAAAAGAAATTAAGAAAAACCAAATTTTGATGTATTTTGTGGCAACAGCCTTTTTTCTTATTCGAAGATAGATAAATTAAAAATGTTGTTGGTTTGTTCCATATACGTTTTATTGTTTTAGATTTAGTGTTTTTACTCACCGTAGGTGTTGTGATTTGTCGCAGCAATATGAGTGCTAAGGTACTAAATATGAGTAACATTTTCAATTAAAATTTAAAGTTACATCAAAAGATATTTAATAGTAAAAATTAGAGTTGTAGAGGTAACAATTACTACCGTGTTACGATTAGTATATTGTCCATACAGACAACGTTGTCAGACCATAGACTTTTAAATTGAATACTAAACGAAATCTAGAGACGGTTTATGCAAATCTATGATTTATTCCCATTATAACGGCACAAAAAAAGACATATTTTATCCCTTGGGGAGGAGCGAAACGTATACGTGTCGTGAAAAGTCTTAAAAATCCGTGTATATCCCCACCAGTAAAATTTTACGGTCAAAATCTTATTTATTTGATCGGAGCATTGACTCGATTTAATAAAGCATAAATTTTAAAACCGCTGACGAAACATTAAAAATTTCGTAAAAGATTCTCTTCGCGAAGGGGTTAAAGCAATGAATTTAACATTGTGTGATATGTAGTTTTGTCATGTGTCAAGCGGAAATTGGGACTCCAAACGCTCTGAGAAACAGCATTTTAAAATAATTTTATTTGCTTTATCTAACGGCAGAATTATCTGCCATAGAAGATGGCGAAATAAACTGTTATAAATTAGTAGTTTCGGAGTTTTTGCAGCTGTGATTTATGCGAGATACCTGCAAAACTAATAATATTTACAAGCGAATTTTTTTGAAAAGAATATTTCTAAATATCTTACGCATATAATTGTCTTTTTAAATCCTTCCTTTCTTGATACATTTAGTATTACGTGGTCATATTACATCAAAGAATGAAACTGAGATTAAAGAATATAATACATATAAAAAATATGGGTGTGGCACAATAATGTACACTTTTCAAAGAAATGAATAAATGGACTGAAAAAATTGTCATGAAGTTCAATGGGCAGTGGCGTAGCCAGGGATGGGATCCAAATTCTCTGGATACCAATAATATTATAAAATTTTCTTTGCCTTCATTAATAGCAAGAAGTTCTGCTATCAGACAAGGCGAGTAGAATTTTACAAAATTAGTTGTATAAAGAGTATTTGGACTCCCCATCCTGGCTACGCCACCATCACTGAGATTAACCCTTTCTATGATAAAGTTAATCTATTTGTAAAATAATGGACTAATCGAATAACAAAAGATTACTTTACACAAGATTTATTTGGCACAATATTACTTTACAAAAAATAACTATATTGGAAGAGTTAACTCCTTGCGGTGCAATCAATGTCTTTGTAATTTATATTCTAACCGGAAAAGTCAAAATTTTTATTTTGAAATAAATTGAGGCAATTTTGGAACATTTTGCCGCGAAAGCTAAAAATATAAAAAAAATTAAATGTTTTTTGGAGAGAATCTCGTTAAAATTGGGTGGGATAAAATATAACTCCTAATTTAAACAAGATTCGCATCAGAAACTTTTTACGAAATTTCACGTTTTTTACTTTACCGGCTTAGTATTCCAAATTTGCCTTTTCTTATTTTGAAATAAAATGCTTCGATTATTTCAGTGATAATTCACTATCACAGAGACAATATTGCTTGCGCCTGAAGGGGTTAAAGCGATAAATATCCTTTTCTGGGTTACTAAATTTAACCAATCAATGAAAATGAGATTCCTCAACTATAGAAATTATGTGTGTATCTTGCCTCCTTTGAGTAGCATCTAATTTTTGCACATGTGCGGATTGTCTATTCTCGCAACAGAACGGATTCTTTGATTTTTCACATTTTTAAATTAAAATCAGTATTATATCAGTTTCCTAAACCAACTACTCATGCAAGTGGACGATGGTCTATCTTGTGGGAGATCAGCTGAATTCAAAATTTTCAGGGTAAGATAATATGAGAAAAAAATCAAATTTGCTGCTATAATGCATGCTATCTGGGTTGAATTCGGTTTGGTAATTACAAAGATTACCCCTACAAAAGAAAAAAAAACCTTTTTAATATTAGTATAGATTATTCTTTGTAGAAAATTAAATTATCAGGGATTACCCGACGGATTGCATAAACTTTTATTCAGTCTTACAAAAAAGGAAAAATGTTATACTTAAAAATTATCAACAACATTTATTTTAGATATTTTTTCTTTCTGTTAAAAAAAATTCGGAAAAGGAGTTCTCTATAAAAATTTTATAAAAGACAAATATAATCTTGTCAATGCAGTTTGCAATAATTTTCATTTAAAATTGCATAATTGAATATTAATTTTTGCTCTGAAATATAATTTTTTATCTCATGTAAAGTATCTGGATTAGCATTAACGATATGCTAAAAAAAACCAAATCACAAAATTGCTCTAAAATAAAAGTCCAATAGCAGATTCATTCTGAGAAATAAATTCATTTAAAATACACAATACACACAATAATAATTAAAAAAAAAAAAAGCTTAAAAAGCGTTTAGGATTTTTATTTAAGAACGTTGAGTACTAATTTTTTTTAATCTAATATAAAAAGTATACAAATGCCAATATAAAGTTACAGTAATGGCCTTTTCCTTTTTAATTTAGAAATGAGTATTTTAAATATTAATAATAAGAAAATTCCTCAGAGTGTGTTAAACTGAGGTGTGTCTGTTTTCTGTATTTTTTTCCCGAATGCAGAAATATTTTTCGAAATTTTGTTCAAGGCATGGGAAGTTTTTACTACATATTTAGCTATTATGTACATTATATATTCATCAATGCTTTCGGGATCATAGGCTGGATTACCAGTTTGGTCACCACTTTCAATTTAAAACTTCGAATTCCCACCGGAAATTCTGAAAGAAAAATTCATAATTTAGGTAATCACGAAAAGTCTGCTATTAAGAAAAGAAAACAAATCCACACAGAATTTCTGTTGTGAACGTAAAATTTCTGATTAGAATATTTGAAAAACAGGCCGAATCTGGCTACCCAGAACATTGGTGCATACATGTATCTTCGAATTTTGTGTTAATTTCAGTAATAACAAACTCTAACATTTACCTAATGTAACTAAAGCATTTTTATAATTATATAAATATATATAACTGTCTTTTAAAGGTGGTTCCAATTAAAAAAACAGATGTCAGTGACAACAATTCCGCAGGGTTATTGATGTTTATGATTTTTGTATATAATAAACATAAAACCGCCAGCATTTACCGTTTTAAAAAGTTAGATAAATATACATCAAGCAACATAAATTTAAATAAAAGAATAAACTGAATATGTAATAATATTTATAAAAAAATCTGGTTCAAAAAAATGCTTATTTAATAAGAAAAATGTTGGTAATTGAGAGTTTTAATCCGAAGAGTTTTTGATTTTTACTGGGTGTTTTTTTTTTTTTTTTTTTTTTTTCATGTTCATTGCTTCAATAAAATGAATAAGAAAAAGTTTTCTTTTACACGTCTAGGTATTTTGTTTGTTTGTTTTTATTCCTTTCATTTTACTTCCAACATTTTCCCTGACTCTACATAAAGGAACCCCAAAAATATCTATCCATTTCTAAGAAAAGGCTAATTTATTTATTTATTTCACATAATCCAAGAGCCGACCGCATAAAACCCTAAGTCATCGAGCACAAGAAAAATTCCTTTATTTAATGGAAGAGTAGTAATAGGGCGAATCTAATGATCCATGTCTGGCGGAATCAAAGTGGTGCATAAGCCAAAAATTGATACCACTAGTGGTTGACTCGTAGACTTAGCATTATGTTTTCCTGCACCCAATTTTCCATGCTTTTTAATTGTAAGGCAAACACAATGTTTAACGTATTAGTGAACCACTAGTGGTATCAATTTTTGGCTTATGCGCCATTTCGCTCCCGGCAGACATGGATGATTAGATTCCCCCCATTACTACTCTTCAATAAAATAAAGGAATATTTCTTGAGCTCGATGACTTAGGGTTTTGTGCGATGGGCTCTTGAACTAACATGTGTGCGAAGAAATGCTTTTCTTCACAGAAATAATTGCTATAGTTTCCTGGAAATTGCGTGATAAAACATAAGAAGAGGTGCGTTAACTCTACCATTGACAATACGGAAAACAGCCACCAAACAGGGCCAATATACGGTTACTTATCAGCAAATTTCGTCGAACCGGTAACGGGGCGAATAAAAAATATCCCGGATGGCCATAAACATCTGGTGATATCATCAAGAGCATTCACGAGGCAGTTGAAAGAAGTCCACGTTTACAAGTAGCCTAATATTGGTCCTTGTTGGTGGCTGTTATCTCTATTTTCGATGGTAGAGCTGACGCACCTCGTATCACACAATTTCAAAATAAACGATGCACAGTGGGGTATTTGTCAAATCTGGGCGGCCAAAATTATTTTTTTGTTTTAAACTAATTTAAACGGTTCAGAAACGTTTATGTAATAAATATTGTGTACTATTTTAAAAATCATTGATGTTTTACAACTCTGTACTGGTTTTATTGAACAAAATTAGTATTATAGAATAAATGATAATTATGATATATAGCATTATTAGTGTGGTAAGGAGATGTATTATTGGAGTATTATTGACGGTGTAGTACACTGTAAAAAAAATCTGTAACCTTAGTAATCTAAATTATCCGAAATCTCTTATGCTTACTAAAATTTTATGTGTACACTGTACAAGAAAATGATGTCAATCTACAAATCTTGTAAGCAAAACTAAAACCATCTGTAACTTTACAAAAGAATTTACTAAAATTTTGGTAACTTTACTAAAATTTTATCTATAATGCTTGTTATCGTTACTTAAAAAGTTCTTGGAATACGATTTCCCAAAAAAATTCTTAGTAACCTTAAAATTTGTTTGATTCAAAGTGCAAATCTGTATCTGTTACATGAATTTTTATTGTTGCCGTTACATAAAAAGTTCTTGGAATACAATTCTACTAGAAAAATTTTTGTAATTGCCCAAATTTTTTTTTACAGTGTAGTAGTGAGGCATATAATAGATTTTGCCAGATAGTTTTGTTGTTTATGTTGCAAAATTATTGAATTGGAACTAATAAGCTCTGAAATATGGAAAGAGGAAGAGGTATCACTCTCAAATTTGCGATCCATCACTGCCCCACTTACATATAAGAATTAATGCTCATTTTTACTCTTAATTTAAATTTCCCAAAAATTCTTTCAAATAAATGAATAATCGTGTCACTGTTAAATTAAGTTATTCTTAAGTATTGATTTATGCTCAAGTTTCGGTAATTTTAAGACTGATTTTCTGGATAACAATGAATTTCAGCTTGTTGTAGAAAACTGTAGCTCGGGTATACATTTTTTTTTAAATATTGTCTTATAATTTCATATTGGTTCCTGGAAAGATTAGTTTCGACAAATAATGATAATGTTTAAAAAAAGGAGATATTTGTGTTTTCTTTTCTGTTTGCTGAGTTCTCAAATATGCTTTTTTATATTTGGATGATTGCTTTGGTGATTATGTTAATTCTTTTGACACATGGGAAACATCTATCTTATCTGAAATTTCTAATTTTAACTGAACGGCATGTCTAAGTACTTCCATATCTGTTGATCTCCTCAAACTTTCAAACATTCTCCGCTTTGTCCTATCATTGGATTCAGTGAAAGTTTTTGCTGGCGCCCCTGATCCATTTATTTTACTTGAAATTTCTACTGTACCTTCAAGCCAGTCCTTAATTATTTTTCATAAAAATATCTAATTTGTGAAGGGCTGCGATCCATTTGCTCTTGAATTTACTCTTAAATTGGGAAAAATTGTGCTTGAATTTTTTTAATTCATCATCATCAAAAGTATCATTATTAAGAATGTAATTTTCAAGAAAATTCAGTCTATCATTTACATTTGATGGTTTTGCTTTTGCATAATATTAAAAAATTCATTTCTAGTCATTACTTTGACATTCGAAGATTCCAAATTAAAATAAATACGAAATATAGAAAAGGGAATGGATAATAAATATATACAATTTTGATAGATAACATTATTTTATCTCTTATATTTTTTAAAAATCTTGCAATCTTTAACTAATTTTTAACAAAAACTTATGTAAAATTGATGCGACTTATTTTTTAGACAAAAAAAAAGTTAACAACAAGCAATAAATTCCTTTCATTTTCTGAAAAGTGCTTTAAAAAGATAAAAGCGAATGAATACATTATTTTAAAGAGATTTTTTTGCAAATTAATATAAATTCATTTCAATAAGATTGACTGAAAAGTAAACAAATATGATCACTTTCTATTAAATCATAACAATATTTTTCATTTTAAAATTTATATCATAAATATGAGTTAAATATCTGTGCATAGTAATTTCGGATGCTTACTCAGAAATTTGAAAGTGCATATTTATATTGCCTCAAAATTTCAAAAGCAGACGAATGCAGAACTAATTTAAACGAAAACACAAAATAAAGGGTGTATACTTATTCGTACAACAAGTAACTCTGCTTGGAAAAGCTTGGAAATATAACTAAACCCTTCGTGAAGTCAGAAATAAGGGACAAAAATAATAGAAAAATATACGTTATTTTAAATTAATTTTACGAATACAAAAACTATCTTTCTCTTAATTCAAAAATTAAAAAAATAATAATAGATACCTGCCTCGCCACTATCCATAAAGATTAGATTTTAAATACTTTCAAAAATAAAGTTATTCACTTTCCAAAATAGAAATTAATAATGCACAACGATCTGACGCCGATGCGTTTAACGGAACATTCTAATTTCAAGAGAAAACAGGACGTCATCGTTTGCTTAAACAAGATAAAAGTGGTATCACAGGATTCCCCAAAGACTCAGCTTCAACCTGTATCCCTCCATTCGATCGTGCGTTGTACTTTATGAAATCGACTTTTGTCCAGCCAGATTCTTCAAATACCCCACAGTGCGATGGCTTCAGTCTATTTGAGTCCTAATTAAGAACTACTTTGAACTACTTGAGGCCACATTCACAAATAGCCTGATATTGATCCTTGTTGGTGGCTGATTTCTGCATTTTCGATGGTTGAGCTGAAGCACCTCATATCACACAGTTTCAAAATAAACGATGGCTTCAGTCTATTTGAGTCCTAATTACGAACTACTTTAGAACTATTTGAGTCCACGTTCACAACTAGACTGATATTGTTCCTTGTTGGTGGCTGTTAGCTCTATTTTCGTTGGTAGAGCTGACGCACCTCGTATCACACAATTTCAAAATAAACGATGGCTTCAGTCCGAGTCCTACTTACGAACTACTTACGAGCTACTTGAGTTCACGTTCACAAGTAGCCTGATATTGGTCCTTGTGGATGGCTATTTTCTGTATTTTTGATGGTAGAACTGGCGCACCTCGTATCACACAGTTTCAAAGTAAACGATGGCTTCATTCTATTTGAGTCCTATTTAAGAACTACTTTGAACTAATTGAGGCCACATTCACAAATAGCCTGATATTGATCCTTGTTGGTGGCTGATTTCTGTATTTTCGATGGCTGAGCTGACGCACCTCGTATCACACAGTTTCAAAATAAACGAAGGCTTCAGTCTATTTGAGTCCTAATTAAGAACTACTTGAGTCAAGATTCACAAATAGCCTGATATTATTCCTAGTTGATGACTGTTTTCTGTATTTTCGATGGTAGAGCTGACGCACCTCGTATCTCACAGTTTCAAAATAAACGATGGCTTAAGCCTATTCGAGTCGACTTAAGAACTACTTTGGAACTGATTGAGTCCACGTTCACAAGTAGCCTTATATTGGTCCTTGCTGGTAACTGTTTTCTATATTTTCTATGACAGAACTGACACACCTTGTATCACACAGTTTCAAAATAAACGATGTTTTCAGTCTGAGTCCTACTTAAGGACTACTTTAGAACTACTTAAGTCCACGTTCACAAGTAGCCTGATTTTGGTCCTTGTTGGTGGTTGTTTTCTGCATTTTCGACGGTAGAGTTCAGTCACTTTGTATTACACAGTTTCAAAATAAACGATGGCTATTTTTTATATAAGGAGAACATTTTTTTAATCAACTGTGAGAGAAATCAATAGTTAAGTATATTCTCAGAAATGGATCATTATTTTTGAAATACCGTTTATATAAAGCAATTTACTTTAAACAGCTCAATTTCACTTATCCCTTAGGATCTATCAAACACTGTTTAGGAGTTTCGGCATAAGTATATTAACCACTTAACTGATCTGTCCGTACGTCGTCTGGGCAAAAAAAGTTTCCTTGATCTAATGGTTAAAGGTTTTTGATACCACTGTTTTTTATAGTTACAATGTAATACTTTTTAACCCCTTGGGGACGAGCGACGCATATACGTTCCGCAAAAAGGCTTAAGAAACTTTGATTTTATTCAACAGTAATATTTTGCTGTAAAATTAGCCTTATTTAATCGGAAATTTTTTCTAGATTTAAAAAGGCACAAATTTATGTTTTTAAAAACCGGTGACAAAACATTAAATATTTCGTAAAAAACTCCCATTCCGAACAGGTTAATAGCAGAATTGTTAAAATCAAATCTAACGCATCTTTTAGCTTAAAAAAAGTGGTGTAAACGATATTTTCAATTTATTATCTATAAATTAAAGAAACAGTTAAGTGGTTAACCATTTGAGGGGCAAAGCACTTCTTTTCGTAAAATCCTAAAATGGTTGTTTGACACCAGAATTTAAAAACAGATTTATTTCTAAATAATTAAATGCATTTCTTTACTCACTTAATAAACTTAAATAATTTATGTTAAAATTCTGGTGTCAATGTGGCATTTCGCAATTAAAATTAAGTGGTATATATTTTATACCGCCGCCCTTCAAGGGGTTAATACAAAACGATATTGACTCAATAAATGACTTTATAGAGCTAATCATACAATATACATACATGTAAAATAATATAACAGAGATAAATTGATGACAGAAATAAAAAATCATTTGCACCTTTCGCGTCTGAAGGGCACATTGTGAAAATCGATACTTCTTTTCAAAGACATTTAAAAAAATCGATTTGTGCAGATAGTATAGATGAAACTTTTTCCTCGTCAAAAAAAGATGCCAACTTTGTTATACGAAAAGATATTTTTTTTTTACGAATGCCATTCTTATCAAAAGTATGATTAAAGTTAAAGAGATGTAACCTTGACATTCTGATAATTTAAATGACTGACATAAAAGAATAAAACTTTATGTCTTTAAAAGAATGAATAAGTTCAGTTAAAAGGCGCCCATAAAAAGAGTGAATTGTTGAAATATAGTTGCTAATAAAAAAGATAAACTTTCAGATATGCGCTTGAAGCTTTTGCTATTCAATATTCGTTTTTTTTTTTTTTTTTTTTTTTTTTTTTTTTTTTTTTTTTTTGTAAAAATGTACAAATTACAAAATACATTTCGATTTTATAAAATTTTATACCTTTTTACAACTTTACTTTAGTCAATTTTTTACCTTTACAGTTAAAAATTAGTCAAAAAATGTATCAAACTTTTGCATGTTGAGATGTGAATTTAAGAGCCACCAAAAAGTATTTTTCGATAGATTACGTTAACACAAATTCTTTATCGCTATTAATTCTTTTACAAATCATATTGTCTGACCTACATATCTTGAGGACATTTACATCTAGCCCTTCTAAATTATAAGTAGAAAAAACAATGCAAGCCTGATCTCGGCTCGGCACGATTCTGCTAAAAAATATTAAGTCTGGGATAGACACGAAATAATTTTCCGATGTCGGTCTCTACACAGTACTAGATACATGTCTGAATTGATGTTGTCAAACTGGTATCGGCTCGTAACATACATTTATACTAATTCTCATTTAAGCCATATTCATTGAAAATAGCTCATATTTTATAATTTTTTCTGAAATCAGGATAAAAAAGAAGACAGGACCGCTAATTTTTTTATCGGCCCGTACGGCCCGTTCAATTTATTTGAAAGCCCGGTTCTTTGAAAAAATCATTCTCATTCTGCCGGCCGGCCAAGCCCAGTAGAAAAACTGGAACCATCATTCAGGGTATGGAACGGGCCTCAGGACCTGTTTGGAGCCCAAGTAAATGCTAAGTATATGTCTAATATTTTTTTAATACATGAAATGAAAAAACATAAAAAATAGCACATCCTTATAAAACTGTGATTTAACCCTTTTCGGCACACTGTGCCCGGTCTGGGATACCTAATTTTATTTCCAAATTTTGAAATGGCACCAATAATATTTTAGTAAAATTTTGCTCTTACAATAAAAGCACAAATTAAGGAATTTAAAATATCAAAAAAATTTGTTTTTTAATTCCTGTGTCAGCCGATAATTTCTCATTTTACTAACAGACTTTTCCCGTGCCGGAAAGAGTTAAAAAGCTATTCATTTTAATATATTAAATATTGAAAATGATCCTCCCTTTTTTTCATTTTTTCCCAATTGTAAGAGACCTGAGACCCTTTGACTGAAGCTATGCATTAAATTTTTTAAATAGTGAATTATCTTTTTACCTTCATTGTTTTTTAATTTTAATTATTCTTTATGCTAACACAATTTTGTGAAATGCTTTATTTGATAAATTTATTACCTCGATTAATCATAATTTATCTTTACAGGTATGCGTCGAATTGTGGATTCTACGAACAATGTTTATCAGGTATGCAGTATATATGTTTTCTTTTTCTTTATAACTTTATAATGTCTACAATACCCCATGACATGTCTCAAAAAGGTTTATTTATTTTAGAAAAACAATACAGTAACATACTGAAAACAAAAATTTTATGTTAAAAATTATTTTCAAAAAGTATAATGAATTGACCTGTACTTAAAATGTTAAATATCTGAAATCATGAATTTTTTGAGAGAAGATTTTTAATTTGCAAACTATTTTCCTAAATTTGAAATTTGAAATTCGTTAAACTTTTGTAAATCGATTAATACTAAAATTTACAGCTTATTTCTATCCGACTCCGCTCAAGTGACAAAGTGTCAATTTGAATGAGTATTTTTTTCTTAAACTTTTTACTATTACCAATTGTCATTAAATAAAACTCGGCCAAAAATTATGTAAAATTATTTTACATAAAAATCCTGGTGTGAATATGTTTTTTATTAAGATTGAGTAAAATTCTAGACGTTCTGATGCTAAGTGAAATCAAAGCGCCAAAAGCAGCTTTTAACTTAACCCATTAACGCCCGAATTATTTTCTTCTCTAAAATTTAAATTTTGTATTTCCCACCACTTTTAAAATCAAATTAACTTTTATCTAAATTTATCGAGGACTCTGTCTCGTGAAAGAAAGTATATATTTATCTTTCTCTTTACTGGTGGGAAAACCGCTTTCTTGCTGTTTTTGTAACCGTCCTCAAAAGAGGACGCTGGGCGTTAATGGGTTAACCCATTAACGCCATTAAAAGGGGTACCCATTAAACCCATTAAAAGGGGTAAAGGATTTAAACTTAAACTTTGAGCTCAAAATCTAAATAATTAGGAGAAGTTGTTAAGTAGCGCAAATTGAAGTGTCTTCAGGAGTTGAATTTTAACATTCCCCCTTACTCGAACACAATTCAATTTTTCGCTACTTAAACACTCCCAACGATTCAGAATTTGAGCCTAAATATTAAGTTTATGCATTTGAAAGCATTTTATGAGATTAAAAAAATAATAGTTAAAAATAGTTGTACGCTACTCCAAATCTAAGGTGCCCTCTACCGGCATTTTCTGAAATTTATCTTTAAAATTTATTTTCGAGAAAATGCTGATTTAAAAATTAGTTTTAGCGAAAACCGCAAACGAATCGACCAGTTTTTCCGTTTTTTATAATCATTTGAAATTTGAACCCTCTGAACACAGTTCAGTTTGTCTACTTAACCACTCCCAACTATTCAGATTTTGAGCTCAAAATTTAAGTTTAAGTCTAAGCTTACGAAAGCATTTAATAAGATGCAAAAAATAACGCCAAAAAAGAGTTGTTTGTTAATCCAAAGTCTAAAGCGCCCTCTATCGGCATTTTTTGAAAATTATCTTTATAATTTATTTTTAAGAAAATGCCGACATAAAGAATAGTTTTAGTGAAACCCGCAAATCAATGAACCAATTTTTCCGTCTTTTATAATCATTTGAAATTTGAGCCCTCTGAACACAGTTCAGTTTGTGATACTTAACCACTCCCACTTTCAGATTTTGAGCTCAAAATTTAAGTTTAAGTCTAAGCTTACGAAAACATTTAATGAGATGCAAAAAATACCGGCAAAAAATAGTTGTTCGTTACTCCAAAGTCTAAAGCGCAGTCTATCGGCATTTTTTTGAAATTTATCTTTATTATTTAATTTCAAGAAAATGTCGACATAAAAAATAATTTTAGTGAAAACCGGAAATCAATCGACCGATTTTTCCGTTTTTTATGTTTATTTGAAATTTTGGTCCCTAAACTTTAATGGCGGCTGTATCCTTTGGAAATCGTTTAGGACCCTTGGTCTCCTATTTAATATTGTTTGTCTTGATGTGGACTATCACCCCTCTTTTATTGTAAAAAAAATTTAGAATCACCCTGCATAAATAATGATCGTGACCATGTATAGCCTGAGACAGTTGTAAAATGAATTCAAGATTATTTTTTAAAAAGTTAGTGGTGGCAATTGTAAAAACAGTATGTTCTTTCAGTCACTCAGGACAGTCGCGCGTATTCCCGGTTTAAATTCAACTATATGTACTTAAGTAATTACATAATATGTTATTGGGTTTAATTAAATGTACACAATAGGAACAACAACACGTTTATACTTATTCGATTTTCATCATGAAAAGGAATAGTAGATATATGATTTGCTTATATGCTTCAACATGTTCAATACGAGTTAAAATATTTTTTTTAATGTGAAAAACACTTCTTAGATCTGGAGATCAAATTTCCTAGACATATTACGTCTCAATAACAGATGCATTTAAGATAATATTTGCCTCAGTACAGTTTTTTTTATTATTGAAATAATATAACAAACTTAAAAATATAGTATTGTAGAATTTAAGAAAACGATATACTAGCATATGTTGTTCTAAAACTTTATATAATATCTCAACTTCTATGTTTGCTGTGTAAAAACATTACCAACAGTTGGTCATTACGCTTGATTTCTATAAAATAAAATATTGTGTGGCTATTAACCATTTAATTGATCAATATTTAAAAAAAAAAAAAAAAAAAAAAAAAAAAACTTTCAAATATGGCATTTTATTTTTCATGCCTTTTACAGAATTTTTCTTTTATAACCGGTTTTTGAAAACGGAAATTTTTGTCTAATTGAACCAGAAAAATGCTCGGATTAAATGATGCAAAATTTCCTATAAAAATTACTGGTGAGAATAATAAATCTTGATTTGGATATTGATGCCCGTATGTGATACAGGCAAATCTAATTAGAAAAAAATTGAACCTATGATGTATGGGCAGATCAGGGAAGCGGTTAATTAACCCTTCAACGATCATAGCATTTTCATTGCTAAGATGTCGAAATAAATGAAAGACACCGGTAATAAAGAACAAATATATTTCTAAATAAGAAAACGTGATTTTTCACATAATAAAAGGGATATTTTTAGATAAAAATAACGGTGTCAGGGTTGCATATCGGAATTAAAATTTTGTGGTTTCCTGGCGAAACCAATGAACGTTAAAGGGTTAACGCGATGGAGTTTGGTGCTATATAATAGAAATGTAAAAATATCAACGCTAAAAGCACCACTATTTTAAATTTTAAGCACACCGATTTTGGTAGCACATAGCTTACTGCCCTCAGTGCACTGAAGATAGTAAGCCATATACAGTGCGCGAAAAAATTATAAGGACACGCGAAAAATCGCCAAATCTAGAAGCCTTGTTATCAGAATCGTATGCAAATTTTTGCAGCAAAAATAGATGTAAAACTAAAATATTTCATGCGTAAAGTAATTAAAATTTTCCATTTTAAATCTTTTAAAATTTAAATTTTGATTTTTGAACTAAAATGAAAACGGAAAAAAGTATAAGGACATTGCTTTTTCTCCAGTAATTATTTAAAAATTTGCATATTTGAAAGCAACAAATGACATTTCCGAGTTAAAAGATTCCTTTGCGAAAAAAATTTCCTACTCGGCGACTTTCAGTGTAAATTTGTAACGATGCCCAAAGGAACTCAACTTTCTGACTCTGAAAAAGGAAAAATTGTTGCTTTTCGAGAATGTGGATTAAGTGGATGGGAAATTTCAAAAAGAATCAAGAGATCTAAAACGGTAGTTTATAATTTTCTAAAAAATCCTGGGATGTATGGTATGAAAAAGCGAACTGGGAGACCCGACATTCTCTCTCGTCGACAAAAAAGAATGATTGTAAGAAGAGCTTGCGAGAAAAAAGAAACCGCAAATGAAGTTAGACAATATTTGAGTTTACCATGCTCAACGAGGACTGTTCAAAATGTTTTGAGTAAACATCCTCAAGTTTCTTATGGGAAATTAGTGTCACGTCCCCCTCTTACAAATCATCATAAGAAAAGAAGAGTTGACTTTGCCAAAAAATACATTTCTCTTGGTCAAAAGTGGGCTGATGTAGTTTTTTCGGACGAAAAAAAGTTCAATCTTGATGGACCTGATGGTTTTCGTTATTTTTGGTATGATTTGCGAAAGACCAAGGAAGTGTTTTCCAGGCGTCAATTTGGTGGTGGCTCAGTTATGGTATGGGGCGGTTTTGCGGCAAATGGAACCACTCCAATTGTATTTATCAATCATAAAATGAATTCGGACAGGTATGTTGATATGTTAGGAGAAAATTTGTTACCTGAAGCGCCACTAATTACTTCAGGGGACTATATTTTTCAGCAAGATAATGCTTCGATACACGTTTCTAAGAGCACAAAACTTTGGTTTGAAGCTAATTCTGTAAAGTTACTTGATTGGCCGGCGAGAAGTCCCGATCTTAATCCAATCGAAAACTTATGGGGACTTCTAGCCCGAGAAGTTTATAAAAATGGCACACAGTATCAATGTAAACAAGATCTTGTCGTCGCTATCAAAGACGCTTGGGAAAAAATATCTGTGGACATTTTAAAAGATCTGTCAGGATCTCTGACCTCTCGGCTTATTCAAGTGATTGAAAAAAAAGGTAATTTTCTTGATTATTGAAATATTTTCAAAGTATTTTGGAACATGTCCTTATAATTTTTTCCGTATTTCCTTTAATGTTAAATTTTGTAAAATCAGTATTTTGAAGCTGTATTATGTTTTTTATCGGGTATAAATGTTATCACAAAATTATGTAGCAGAAGTAAGATGTATAAAAATTTCATTTAGGTGAAATGAAAATAAAGCATATTTTCATGCAATTAAATGTTGTCCTTATACTTTTTTCGCGCACTGTACTACCAAAAAAAGGTATGTTTAAAATGTAAAACAAGTGTGCTTTTAAAGTTGACATTTTTATATTTCAATGTACAGTTAGTTTTAAATGTATTTATTTAAGGAGCTCATAAATTTATTATGTCCATTTTTGAAATTACATTAAATTAAACAGGAAAGTCTTTTACCTCTTTCCGTAGCAGTGGTCCCAGAAACACCTAATTTTAATTCCGAACTTGCCATTCGCACCAAGAATATTTGAATAAAATTTTGCTTTTATTATGAAAACTTAATTTAAGGAGTTCTTAATTTCTAAAAAAAATTGCTTGTAAATTCCGGTGCCAATCAATGATTTCTCATTTTACGAGCAGAATTTATTTGTGCCATAAAAATGGTTAAAAACACATCTTAAAATAAAAAAAGGAAGGCAGGCTGTACAAATCCAAATAAATTTATTTACGCTACAACACAATCCAATATAGAAATCAAATAATTATATAGAACACAAATTAAAATATATTGCATTTGGATAAACATAAAATTGAAAGACAAAATAAGTCATCCTTTATATTGGCATTCTTGATTATCTAGTAATGTATAAACATTCATAAGAGATTTTTTAAAATTGTTACGCACTTTATTTTGTTTATTTATATTTTAAATTTACTTTAAAGAGTTTCAAACTTGAGCGGTCGTGAGTGTCATTTTGACCGCTATCATATGGATATATTTCGGTTCAAACCAGAAATGTATTTCTAAAATAACTTTCAACGATACAAAGAAGAAAAACTTGAATAAGAAATTATCTTTAAAATCAAAATTTTGGTGTGGAATGTTTTATTTTTATAAAACTTGACTAAAAGTTTCGGCTTTTTTTAGTGTTAAAATGTTTGATTGTTGCAGTTTCATTGTGTGTTTCACTTTCGGCAACAAGAAAAAGGAACACTTCATACATATTAATCTCCAAATATTCATAATAATTATGTTTGTAATTGAAAGGATTAACTTTTTAATCCCTAGGCAGAATACGTTTAAGAAATTGCAAGAAATTGCATACTTTAGATATTCGTAATTTATCAAAGAAAAAATGTGAATAGTTTCATAATAGTACAGTAATAGTACATTCGTCGGTTTATTTAATAAGGAAATGTCTTCTATTAATTAAAGCAAAAATGTATTTCTTAAAATTCCTATTTAAAAAATTTTGTGTGCCAACGTAAAAGCTGAATAAAAAAATCTATTAGATCGGAACACAGATGGTAGGAAATATGGTACCATGGGCATAAGAGATCAATTCTGTCAATTCTGTCTGAAAATCATTTTAGGAATACATATTTATAAATTAATAAAAGTTTAGTTATATAAAAAAATTCCAACTTATAAATCTATTTGAATTCTGAGGCAAAGAATTTCTATTACTGCAGAAAACCAAAATCCCCAACTGCATTAAAACGCTTTTGAGACAGAGAAAAAAAAAAAAAAAAAAAAAAAAAAAACCCTATGAAACTTTCTTTTTGACGCGTCACTGTCGATCTACGATTCCAAGACATTAAAAATCCTTTTGGTCTAATCAAGGAAGTCAATCATAGGAACCATTTTCCTTTTGCATTGTCCAAGACATTAAAAATCTTTTTGGTCTAATCAAGGATCTGTGACTGTCAATTCAGATATAAACTAAAGAAGTCTTCTTTGAGAAATTTCTCCAAGCCCTTGAATTTTCAATGTAAGCACAAATTGTGACATTATATTTGGCTTTTCAGTAATTTTACAAATTTTAGCGGAATATCATTTGTTTAACACTAAAACGTCCAGGGGATGTCAGTTTGACGCAATTCAATTGATAAAATATAGATTCGAAAGAGAATTTTTTTCTTCATAAAATCAGTTATATTTTCAATAGAGAAAACTCCGTTAACCCTTTACGGCACACTATGCCCGGTCTGGGATACCTAATTTTTATTCCAAACTAGCTAACGGAACCAATGATATTTTAATAAAATTTTGCTTTTACGATAAAAGCTTAAATTAGGGGCTTCAAAATATCTAAAAAAATTGTTTTTGAATTCCGGTGATAGCCGATAATTTCTCATTTTACTAAGAGGTTTTGCCAGTGCCGGAAAGGGCTAAATAAGTAAGTAAGATAGTTTTTAATAAAAAGTTTGCTGTTAATTTTTTTTCATTAAGGTTGAGTAAAATTCCTGGGAGTTCTGGTGTTTAGAGAAGTGTAAGAAATAGGTAATATAAAATTTGACAATTATCATGACTTGCAATCGAATGGTTATTAAAGATAAAAAATAATTATAAAATATAACACGAATTCAATATTTCGAACTAAGAAAAAAAAAATAAATAAAAATTCCCAAGCCAGGAATTGAATCCGAAATGAAAGATATTTTCAGCCAAACATTCTGGCCGAATGACACTCCAGGTAGATTAAATGGCAGAGCGTTGGCCCTGTAAGCCAATGATCTGGGTCCGATTCATAGCTTGGACATTTATTCGTTCGGCTGGCGATATTCAGTTCGTGTGGTAACTTTACCAGTCAATTTGATAGTGTTAAAACAGGGTTGCCTAGTCTTTTTGTCTAAAATTCAATTCCTAATGTTTTTTAAGGGTGTATTTCGAGTCAAACTGTTTATTTTCCGATTTATTTTTGACTTCATTTTTACTCTCATATGCATCAAACTGGCAAATTGTCATATTTAGAAAGTACACAAGGTGCCGTAATCATGGATTCTCTGATAAATGCAAAAAATATTGCAAAAAAAGCAATCAAAAACAGCATTTTGAACGGAAATTTCCGAAGCGGGAGGTCTGCGAACGAAAAAAAGTGTCATACTGAGTAGGTTATTGTTTATAAATCAAATTCTAATGAAATTAGCGTAAAAAGACATCTTACGGCACCTTGTACGTCACTTCAAAAATCGCCTCTGCAAGTTTCATGTTTCTACATTTAAAAATATGTCTGAAATTGTATCGGAAAATTTCGAGCTGTTGAAGATGGAAAACCGTTTTTTCGAATACACCCTTAAAAATTATAATTTTGTCCTTTTAAATTGGATTACTCCTGTCATTAACCGCTTAACTGATTTGCCCGTACGTCATACGGGAAACGTATTTTTGTCAATCCGGATTTGTCTTTTATCACGTTTGGGCATCTGTATATCAATCATAATTTATTATTCTCTCCAGTAAATTTTTATTGCAATTTTGCATTATTTAATTCAAGCAACGTTCTGATTCGATTGGGAAAAATAATGTTTTTAAAAACCAGGGATAAAAGATGAAAAAATATGCAAAATCCATGAAAAATATGCATTATTTGAAAGATTCTTTTTCCAAAAATATCGATGAGTAAAAAGGTTAAACAAGGAAATTATTTTTGTGAATAAATAGGTGTGTCTCTGTAGCACGAGTGCAATAAATTGGCCATCCACGTGCTAAAATAAAAATTTAGGAAAAAGCTAAAATATAAACAAAATCGATTAAAAACTTAATTTATCAGTATTTTTGGAAAAAAAACCTTTCAAATACATTTTTTTCATGTCTTTCATAAAAATTTTTATTTTCCATCTCTGCGTTTTTATAGAAGATTGTTTTGCCTAATTGAAACAAAAAAAATGCTCAAATTAAATAATATAAAATTTACAATAAAAATCTTCTGGTGGGAATAATAAATCATGATTGAAATGTGGATACTACGTGGTACAGGCAAATTGGTATCATTATAAATCATAATAATAAATCATGATTGGTAAAAACATGTTGCCCTTACGAATAAATCAAGGAAACGGTTAAATAGAAAAAGTAATAATTAAATAAAATTTAATCACCTTATACACAAATGTACCTTTTGTAATTATGCGTTAAATTTTACATATTTTCTTTTGAAGGATATCATTCATTAATTTCTAAAAGAGTTTTATATACACAACGCGGATGCTCTCTATTTTATCGATTACCCGTCCATTAAAGTAGGAACAGATTACATGTTATCTCTTTCCTTTAAAAAGTCTGCTAATGACAATAAGTTAAGCAGCATAACGTGTTGTCGAAGATATAATTTCACACTATCGACACCAAGTTAATTAACTTTTAAAATATCCACAGTTTCAAAACGTAAAATTCATAAGTATGCTTGAAATTATTTGAGAATTGGTTTGAAAATAAGGTTTTAATGATTTCTTGCGGCGAAAATCTGAAGAAAATGAGTTCTATAGAAAGGGTATGGCCGAGTTTCCTAGTAAAATATGCCCTTGAGTCAACCACATCGACTCCTACATGGATCGATAGCCCATAAAAAGAAATTCATGTCTCCCCAGTTTTAAGTTTGTATCTCAAGACCATGGGGGGTAATGGCCCTAGATTCCTGTTTTGGAAAATAGCGCATTGTGACGAAATAACTAAGAAAATTTCAACGAAAAAAATAAGGGATGTAAAAAAAAACCACCATATAAATGTTTGACAATTTTTTCAGATTTTTTTAAACAAAAGAACAAGTTTTCTAACATTTTTTCCTGTTTTTAAATGAACATTTTAATTAAAAATAAAATGAAATTTCTGAGTGAACACCTTAATTTTTTTACATAAAACACTATGAGACTTGATGCACATTCACTATCAATTTCAACTTTCTACGTATTTGTGCATCATATTAAAAAAAAAGGCAAAATCTTATTCCGGTGGAAATGTGGGGCGTGTCTCGTAGAAATTTCACGCCTTCTTTTAAAAATACTGTGTGAATTAATATGTGAGATTTGAAAAGAAGGTTTGAAATTTGTCCGAGACACGTCCCACATTTCCACCGGAATAAGATTTTGCCTTTTTTTAATATAATGCACCATACGTAGAAAGTTGAAATTGATAGTGAATATGCATCATGTCTCATAGTGTTTTATGTAAAAAAATTAAGGTGGTCACTCTAAAATTTCATTTTAATTTTAATTAAAATGTTCATTTAAAAACAGGAAAAATGTTAGAAAACTTGTTCTTTTGTTTAAAAAAAATTGAAAAAAATTGCCAAACATTCGTATGGTGGTTTTTTACATCCCTTATTTTTTTCGTTGGAATCTGCCTAATAGTTTCGTCACAATGAGCTCTTTTCCAAAACAGGCATTTAGGGTCATTACCCCCCCCCCCCCATGGTCTTGAGATACAAAATTAAAACTGGGGAGAAATGAATTTCTTTTTATGGGCAGGGCTCCCAAATGGTCCGCGAACTGAAAATCGGTATTTTTTAACAGAAAATTTCATGATATATTTGAGCTAATATCTACTTCCAAAAGTAGGTTCTTGACAATTTGCAAGAAAAATCTAAAAAGAAAATTTCTCTAAAAAATTTCTGATGTTCTATTCGCGGACCATTTGGGAGCCCTGTTTATGGGTTATCGATCCATGTACGACTCAATGTGGTTGACTCAAGGGCATATTTTACTAAGAAACCCGGGTATACTCTTTGTCTTTATGGTTTCGTTCATTGTTCTTCATTATTTCGCTTTGTAGCCACTTTTGAAATTATTAAATGAAATCTTTGTTTTGTACTTCAAATTATTATTAAATTTGTAATTGAAAAAGGTGAAGATTTGATCAAGGACAAAGTAAATTAAAGTGTTTAAGATATGATTTTGAATGTGGGGTTCAGTAATAAGGATAAAAAAGCCCGACTCGTGGATTTGATTTTTTTTTCACAATAAGTAATTATTTAATAAAACAAAAATATAATTATTAATATAGTATTTAGTAATAGAAATATAAATGTACGATTCTTAGATTTGATTTTTTTAATGATAAATAATCTATTAACGTATGTTACCCTCAAATAACTTAATTTCCAAACTATTTCCATGAAAAAAATGAATTAACCCATTCGTGCCCAGCATCTTTTGCGTAAATTTTATTTGGTTGGCAACACTATTTTTAAAAGATTTAAGTTTAGTTCATTAATCACGAAAATGCATCATTTAAATAAAATAATTATTGCTTTTCTTTTTTACCGGTGTCAAAACCAGCGCTGAATGCACCTTTTGAAGCGTCCCTAAAAAGGGACGCTAAGCACTAATGGGTTAAAGTTCAAATACTTACAATTCCAGAAATGTCTTACTTTGGTTCAGCGATAAATAAAAGCAAAAGTTATAATCCAAAATATAAACCGGAAACGAATTGTCTGAAACAGGAAGTAACTGTTTAAAGAGCTACAGAAAGGTATTAAAGAGTTAAAATTTTGCATATTTACTTTTCAAGGACATAATTCACATATTTCTAAAAGAGCTTTGGATACACAACGCGCATTCTCTATATTTTATCGATTACTAGTCCATTAAATTTGGGACAGATTAAATCGTATCTCTTTTCTTTAAAAAGTCTGCTAATGACAATAAATTAAGCGGCATAATGTGTTATCGCAGATGTAATTTCACTCTATCGACACCAAATTAATTAACTTTTAAAACATACATAGTATCAAAACAGAAATCCGATAACAAAGCATGCTTGAAATTGTAAGTGAATTTGTTTGAAAATAAGGTTTTAATAACTTCTAGCGACGAAAATTTGAAGCAAATGAGTTCTATAGAAATTTGGCTTTATGTTTCTGTTCATTGTTTGTTATTTCGCTTTGCAGCCACTTTTGAAATTATTAAATAAAATCTTTCGATTTTTCCAATATTACAGAGTATTCAATTTTTTATTCAGAGTATTCCCTCAAGGGGTTAACATTAGAAAGATGTGAATTTTTAGCTAAGTTAAAAAAAATATTTAATGCCACAATTTTGATTTAAAATTGCTTAAGTTATTTAATCAACCCTATTTACCTTTGAAGCTTTGAAACTTATTTTATAGACAAATGTATGGTTCTAGCTGAAATATATTTATTTGGGCGAAAGTGTCCCAATGCAGTCATTCTTGTGTTAAGCAGAAAAATAAATATATGATAAAGTTTAATCACCATATACACAAACGTACTGGTTGCAATTACGTGCTAAATTTTACATACCCTAATAGCATGCATGGTCACTGTGAGTCACTTAGGTCACATCTCATCTGTGACCAAAATGCCACCACTCAGTGACGTCACATTGTGACTGAGATGTGACTTTCTTAAAAATCTTTAGAAATTTATAAATATCCTTCAAAACATGTTATTTACTTTAAAAAACATGTTTCTTGCAATTTAAATATCGTCGCTTTTGTCACAGTTTCGTCACAATGCTAATGTCAAATTAGTCACAAATGACACTTTTTTCACAAATTTGTCACATTGTAACCGCTTTGTGAAACGCCACAAAAGAGCTCTAAAACGGCCATAACGACTTCACATTTTAGTCACTGTGACTTCACGTCGACGTCACGTGACGTCACATCGACAATCGATGGTCACAAAGTCACAATGTGACTTCACAACGACGTTGCAGTGACTTCACCATGCTTTACGGGTATTTACTTTTGAAGGCTATCATTCACAAATTTTTAAAAGAGTTTTGGGCACACAATGCGTATTTTCTCTATTTTATCGATTATCAGTCCATTAGTATTTCAACAAATTACATGTTATCTCTTTCCTTTAAAAACTTGTTTTATTTCATTAAACAATTATTACAAACGTCATTATTACAATGACAATAAATTAATCAGCCATAATGTGTTATCGCAGATAGGGGAAGATGGGGATACTTGAGCCTTTTTTTAAATTTTAATTTTTTTAAATTTTTTATAATTTGTTAGAACAAAATAAAATATTGAAAATGAAAATTTGATATTTTTTCTTCAATTGAAAACCACTTTCAATTAATTTTGAACTGTTTTTCTATGTCTAATAAATTTTTACTTTTTCTTTTACATCGTGGCTCAAGTATCCCCATGGAGGGGATACTTGAGCCAGATGTCACATTCGCACCAGTATATTGCAAAGAAAAAAACCGATTTACAATATACGCGAAAAAGTGCATTAAAACTTTTTCAAATAAATTTGGTCGAATTTCCTGGTGTCGTTGTGACATTTGAGAATTAAAATTATGTGGTAGAAAATTCTACCAGCAGAACTCAAAGGGTTTATCACCATACTTTCAAAATGGTACCAAGGTATGTGATTTCTTTTTTACATATTCAGAACTATAAATATGTTATGTTGCCAGTTTTAGAAAGAAAAATTGACCAACTGTAGAGATAATAGAGGTGGCTCAAGTATCCCCTATGCTCAAGTATCCCCACTCTCCCCTATAATTTCACACTACCGACACCAAGTTAATTAAATTTTAAAATATGTATAGTTTCAAAACAGAAAACTGATAATGAAGTATGCTTGAAATTATTTGAGAAGTGGTTTGAAAATAAGGTTTTAATGACTCCTTGCGGCGAAAATCTGAAGAAAATGAGTTCGATAGAAATTTGTCTTTATTATTTCGTTCATTGTTCTTCATTATTTCGTTCTATAGCCCGTTTGAAGTTATTAAATGATATCTTTGTTTTGAACTCAAAATTATAATTAAATTTGTAATTGAAAAAAAGAAGCTTCGAAGAGGGACAAAGATAATTAAAATGTTTAAAATATGACTTTCAATGTGGTATTGAGTAATAAGGATAATAAATCCCGATTTATAAATTTGATATTTTTAACAATAAAGAGGTATTTAATAGAACTAATATATAAATTTAAATAAGGTATTTCGTAATAGTTATATAAATATAGGATTCTGCGATTTGATTCTGGCACACTGTGCCCGGTCTGGGATACCTAATTTTAATTCCAAACTTGCAATTGTCACCAGTAATATTTTACTAAAATTTTGGTTTTACAGTAAAAGCTTAAATTAAGTATTTCAAAATATCTGAAAAGTTCGTTTGTGAATTCCGGTGCCGATCGATAATTTATCATTTTATTACAGATTTTGCCCGTGCCGGAAATGGTTAAAATGATAACTAATCTACTAAAGTATGTTAACCACAAACCACTGATTTTGCAAAATAATCGATTTTTTTAAATTAAAATTCAAACATCTACAGTTCTAAAAATGTCTTACTTTGGTTTAGCAATTAAGAGAAACATAAATTATAACCAAAAATATCAATCGGAAATGAAACAGAAAACTCTGAAACAGGAATAAATAGGTGAACAAAACATAACTCTTTACTGCGCTCTGTGCCACATGTGGCACATACCTAAAAATACTATAATTCTTTCTGTGTGAAATTAATTTGGACAAAATGATCGTTGTAACTGACCAAGAACAGTTAAATGAATAGAATAACACTTATTTTTTACAAGTCAGATGGCTATATTTGACGACAAATTAAAACTTGTTCTTCAGAAGCAAAAGAATTTTCGCTCAAGCTGTTAAGGCAAAATTTGCTTTTATTATTTTTACTGAATACTTACACATATAATAATTAAAGAAAGTTGCAGAGTGAAGCAAACAAAATGAATCAATTTAAGCCCATTCAATTGCAAAATGTAGCAATATAATATTTAAAAAAAAACCATTTGTGTACATAGGGTACATGTCATAAAACATCAAATTTCAGTTGAAAATTTCAAATTTAATTTTTTTTTTAAATTTTTTTCTCGGTATAAGACCGGTATATAGATTTTTTGACGTGACAACGTCTTGTAAATTGGTTTGCCGGGAGACACTTCAAGAAACTGCGTTACGTTACGTTACGCTCCGCTCATGATACGCGCTCACTTTTCTCTTAACTTTTTCCGGTCACTTGTGGGACCATTTTCTGAACGTGAATGTGAATTCGCTGCAAGGAAGGGGCGGTGCTTAATAGGAATTTTAGATAGTATCAAACTAAGACGAAATACGTTATGTATTAGAAAGAAAATAAGTGTAGTTTATTTCGTAATTCGGTGGTATATTATGGAAAACTAATGATATGTGATTAGTGAAAGTCATTTTACTTTAGTTATATTCTGCTCATTGAAAAATTCTTTAATATGCTGTTTACAAAATTCAACATTTGACATCAATAAACATGAAGTAAAATGTGTTTAACAAACACAGTGTATTGCAAGTTATTGTATGTATATTTGTATATAAATACGTATGTATGTGTAAAGGTAAAAATAAAATTTTGTTAATATGAAATTCAGTGCGAGATTCTTTGTATAAATTAATGTTTTAAATATAATTCTTTGTATAAATAAATGTTTTAAATTGTTACTATTATTTCATCCTTCTTCCTACTATACGAATGAATATTCACATTAAAATTATTTTACAACTCAAAGTCGTTGTCACGTAAAACTTTCGCCCGTATACCGACTTTACAGGTAACCAATTTTTTTTTAATCCAAAAAATACTCTGAAATAAAAATTAAATAAAGTTTACCTTATACATAAACGTACTGGTTGTAATTATGTGTTAAATTTTACATATTTACTTTTGAAGGACATCATTTACAAATATTTCAAAAAGAGTTCTGGATGCACACCGCGTATTCTCTCTGTTTTATCGATTACCAGTCCATTAAATTTAGAACAAATTGCATTTTATCTCTTTCCTTTAAAAGTCTGCTAATGACAATAAATTAAGCAGTATAATGTGTTATCGCAGATGTAATTTCACGCTATCGACACCAAGTTAATTAACTTTTGAAAATATCCATAGTTTCAAAACAGAAAACTGATAACGAAGTATGCTTGAAATTGTTCGAGAATTGGTTTGAAAATAAGGTTTTAATGACGGCTTGCGGCAAAAATCTAAGGAAAATGATTTCTATAGAAATTTGTCTTTATGGTTTTGTTCATTGTTCTTCAATATTTCGCTTTATAGGTACTTTTGAAATTATTAAATGAAATCTTTATGTTGCACTTAAAATTATAATTAAATTTGTAATTGAAGAAGAGAATCTTTGAAAAAGAGAAAAAAAATAAATGCTTAACCCTTTGCAGGGCGGTGGTTTCATAGATATACCACTTAATTTTAATTCTCAAACACCACATTCGCACCGGAATTTTGTTTAAAAAAATTATGGTTCATTGACAATGAACCAATGAACCAATGCAGTGGAATAGAAGTGCCTACTGGAGCCGTTTTGCTTCAGTTTACCTTCCATCGATGTCGATGAGTCGAATATCCGATTGCATAGATGTTAAAGCAAGAAAAGGTGGAATTTCAAGAAATTCCGGAGCATTGGGATGGTCGAATGATGGTTCATTGAATGCTTGAAATATAGCTTTTTCTTATTTATAAAAAAAGTTGTTTTCAAATTCTGGTGTCAGTCATTTATTTCAACAGTTAAGCAATGAATTTGCTCTGCGCCGCAAAGGGTTAAAATGTGACTTTGTATGCGGTATTCAGCAAAAAAAAAAAAAAAAAAAAAAAAAAAAAAAAAAAAAAAAAAACTCGAATCATGGAATTTATTTTTTTAACGGTAAATAATTATTAAATAAAACAAAAAATTATTTTTAAAGAGGATATTTAGTAATAAGGATAAAAATTTACGATGCATTGATCTGATTTTTTTAATGATAAATAATCTTTTAAGGTATGCTACCCTCAAATCACTGTTTTTGAGACGAATTTTGATTTTTATATTTTTTACTTTTTTAACCCCTTGAGGGGCGGTGGTATATATTATATACCACCTACGATTGATCAAGATTTACACCAGAAAAATTTCATTAAATTTCCCTTTTCTAACTTTGGTCGAAAACAGTCGTGAAAATGCTTATCCTCTTTTTGATATAACTTTTTTACAAATTTCCGGTGGGAGTTCAGAATTACACGAACGCAATTGTTTGCCCCTCAAAGGGTTAATTAAATTTGAAACATTTAGAACTACAAAATCCCTGTCTTTAATTTCGTGATAATTAGAGGTAAAGTTATAACCCAAAATATAAACCGGAAATGAATTCTATGAAACCAGCGGTAACAGTTTAAAGACCGAAAGGAAGGTAAACATAGCATTTTAATATGCATTTGTATAATATGCAACAATGTATCCAAAGATATAGAAATGCCTATAAATATTGTGTATTTTAATGCTGTAAACTTTATACATATTTTTATTGTGATATATAAAATTTTTAATTTGCATTTTGTGGAAAACTGCGTTTTTCATTGTGTTTGTTTAAGAGAAACTTCATTTCTTAAAAATTTTTAAGATATTGAAATAAAATTTTGTAATAAGGTTCTGCTCATTAGATGGTATGTTATAAACAAAAATGCACCTTGTAAGTTCGTACATATTATTTTAAGAGCTACTTTTATTGAAAAATACGCAATAAAAATAAAGAATAATGCCCAGTTAAACTGATGGCATTGAGCTCACAGGCTACAAATACTAATTGTACATTAAAGCCTTATATTTGTAAGGGTTATTCCGTTCGAAAAAAATTAAGAAATGGAAACAGCTCTCCCCTTTCCTCTTTTTTTATACTTAATCATTGAACCTCCTATACTATCAAAGACATGCTTTATCATATAAAAAATCTATATCCAAAATTCAGAGCAAATGAGATAATTCTTAATAAAAACCCATTTAGCATTTATATAATTTAAAATGAGTTATCCCCCTCTTTTATACTTAACCATTAAACTTCCAAAACTATTCAGAGATTTGAACGAAATCTGAAAATTCTGCTTGAAAAACCCATTTATATAAATTAAGGGGGGGGGGCATTAGAACCCCTGTTCCCCCTATTTATACTTATTCAATGAACACCTAATAACAGTCACGGAATCGCCTCATCAGAATGATCCTATATCTAAATTTTGAACAAAAACTGTTAATTCTGCATGAAAAACCCATTTATATCAATTAAGGGGGGGTGAGCCCCCCGTTCCCCCTCTTATACATATCGAATGAACTCCAAAAACTAATCAGGGAAGCGCCTTATTAGAATATTCCTATATACGAAATTTCAAGTGGATCGGATATTTTTATCATGAGTTATCGCGTTACGCACGAACGAACATACAGAACGGACGGGCACATAAGCTCTCAGGCTATGATAGCCTGTGAGCTAAAAAGTCATGTATTATATACAAAATGTGGTACATGTTAATAATTTTAAAAGGTATTGCAAATCTTTTGCTTCATATACTTTAACCCTTTAACGTTCATTGGTTTTGCCACGAAACCACAAAATTTTAATCCCTGTACGCAACACTGACACCGGTATTTTTATCTAGAAATATCCCTTTTATTTTGTATGTGAAAAATCACGTTTTCTTATTTAGAAATATATTTGTTCTTAATTACCGGTGCCGTTCATTTATTTCGACATCTTAGCAATGAAAATGCTCTATGATCGTTAAAGAGTTAAAGCACTGATAAGTGGTCTGTTAGTATTTTGTTAAAAAAGAAATATATTGATTAGATTCCTTTATAGAAGGTTTTGCATAAGCGAAATTCTTTACTAAAGTTTGACTAAATATTGCATAAGTTGAAAACTTCTCTAAAATGACATTAAAAATGTATATGAATTCCTAATATTACTCTCAATTTTAAATAAAAAACACATGTTTATGAAAAAAGTATTATATTTTTCAAAAAAAAAAAAAAAAAAGTCTCGAAGCCACGTACATTAAGAAAATACTCTATGGAGTTACTGGAGTACACACTGAGCAATAATAAATGCAAGTGCTTAAATTAACTATCAAATTACTACTAATTTTGAATTTAAAAATTTTCATTATTTAATAACCGAGACTTCGAACATTAAATAATTTGAAGATTATTTTTCAAAATTTGTGGTTGAATAAGTTTTTATTATGGTTGAATATCCATGTCTTGTAGTTTCGCCATTTAATGCTCTAACAAAATAATCATTTCTTTTGTAATGTATTCAAAAGGAAAATTTTTAATGTTTTTTTTTTTATGAAAGTATCTCAAATCCCATTGTAGATGTAGTAATTTAGCTGTGAAAAGATTAAAATTAAAATTAAAGTACAGTATTCAACTTTATTCTGATACAGTAAAAATGCTTAGGTTCTGAATGAAAGAATTAATTGATTCACATTGATTTAAATGTTATTTAACCTTGTCTAGACAATCTATGTTAACCCATTAGTGCCTAGCGTCCCTTTTTAGGGACGCTTATAAAAAAGGCAATAAAGCACTTTTCACACCAATAAATAGAAAGATAAGTAAGCACTATTTTTCACGAGACAGATTCCTCAATAAAGTAAAATAAAAGTTATTCAATTGTTAAAAGTGGTGGGAAACCCAAAATATCATTTTTAATAAAGAAAATAATTTGGGCATTAATGGGTTAAATGAACAATTTTCTAAAAAAAAAAAAAAAAAAAATGCTACATTTCAAGGGAAAATTTCAATGTTTATATAAGAAATTTGATTTTACTAAAAGTGTCAGTTTTTAAAACAGAATTTGCAAATTCAAGCCAGAAAAATTTGAAAAGACATTTTTATATCATTTGTTGAATGTATATGTCACAAAAGATATAAATAGCTCTTTAAAATTCACGTTAGAATTTGGAATTTTTAATTTGCACTTTGAACTCGACAGGTGACTCTTAGTCAGAAGCGACTCGTCAGGGAGTGCTGCATCAGATTTTTCACACCACTAAAATATAACAGAATCTTTGACATTATTTATTTGACAAATTTTGTTGATTAAATAAAACTGAAATTACCATACAATTTTAATGATGTGAATAAATTGATGCAGCACCCCCCCCCCCCCGACGAGCCGCTACTGCTTTTAGTCATCACTAATGTTGTCAAGAGCCTCTTATATCTTACAGTTTATTTCGCCCTCCTTTATCAGATATCATTGGGTCATTGGGTAAGGCGAAGAAAATAAGTTTAACACTTCCCTGCGGGGACAAATTCTGTTAGTAAAATGAGAAATTATCGACTGACACCGGAATTTACAAACGACTTTTTAAGAGATCAAGAACTCTTTAATTTCAGCTTTTATTGTAAAAGCGAAATCTTATTAAAATATTAATGGTGCCAATTGCAAGTTTGAAATTAAAATTAGGTGTTACGAGACCGGCAACACTGCGCCGGAAAGGGTTAAAAAACTGATGTCCAGAGCATTTGGAGCACCCATTTATGTTGAACAAAAATGATCAGTGAGAATCATCACTCGAGTGCAAAGGGTTAAAAAAACCCATCGATATTTGACAATACAACATAAAATGCCTCATTTCGTTTAGCCCTCTAACAGAATCTTTCCCCGGGTAATCCATGGTAGCATTTATGCTGCCATCCAGTGTTGCCAATGAGATCAGACTTCTTAACCTCTTGGGGACGAGCGACACGTATACGTTCCGCAAAAAGGCTTAAGAATCCTTGTTTATTCCCACCGGTAAAATTATACTGTAAAATTTGCCTTATTCAATCGGAGCATTTTCTCGATATTCTCAAGTTTCTGTTTTTTAAAACCAGTGACAAACCATTAAAAATTTTGTGAAAGGCTCCCGTCGCGAAGGGGTTAATTGACGTCACCGTTTTGAATTGACAAAATCAACTTTTTCCTGCAGCATGTTAATTAAGGCGAAAACAATGAAAATTTGGCCATTTCAAAAAAAGATGTGCCAATCATGGAAACGGAATTTTAAAAATGTACCATGTGGGTTCCCAATCTAGTGGATTTTTTTTTTAAATTCACGTTTTCCATATTCGCACCAGAAATTTAAAAGAGAAAAGTTAACTTTATTTAATAACAGACATTTCCTTATTTAAAGAATTTAAATTTATTTTTAGGTTAACTGCTAAGAATACTCATTCGCCTAGTTATGCAATTTCTCGAACGCATTTTACAGTGGCATAGGGGAAGGAGGGGATACTTGAGCCATTTTTTAAATTAATTTTTTTTTAATTTTTTATAATTTTTTAAAACAAAATAAAATATTGAAAATGAAAATTTGATATTTTTTCTTCAATTGAAAACCACTTTCAATTAATTTTGAACTATTTTTCTATGTCTAATAAATTTTTACTTTTTCGTTTACATCGTGGCTCAAGTACCCCCATGGAGAGGATACTTGAGCCAGATGTCACATTCGCACCAGTATTTTGCAAAGAAAAAACCGATTTACAATATACGCGAAAAAATGCATTAATCTTTTTTCAAATAAATTTGGTTGAATTTTCTGCTGTCGTTGCGACAATTCTACCAGCAGAGCTCAAAGGGTTAATCATCATACTTTCAAAATGGTACCAAGATACGTGATTTCTTTTTTACATGTTCAGAAATATAAAATATGTTACTATGTTGCCAGTTTTAGAAAGAAAAATTGACCAACTGTAGAGATAATAGGGGTGGCTCAAATGTCCCCTATTCTCAAGTATCCCCACTCTCCCCTACTGCCAACTTTGCTATATTCTCCCGCAAAATTTGGGTTAATTTGACTTAGGTTAGACAGGCTTGAAACTAGATCTTTTTTTTTCGAAATGATATCAAACAAGTGCTGCGTAGAAGCATATAATTAATTAGTTAATGATACATCAAAACATTTTCCGATTAGAAACCTATTTAACTGGGTTTAAATTAACTCATATTTTATGAAAGATGCTGGCAAATTTATGGGCATGTAACTGTTAACATATTAGATTTAAAATTTTTCAGTTATTACTTTAAAAATAAAATATTGGAAACTCAAAAAGTTTCAAATATTCAGTACGTTTGTGGTCAAAACTATTGGTCACTGGTTTTAAAAATGCGCTTTTGAGAAAAATACTTCAGAAGTAATGCGCTATATATATTTTTTAAATATATTTATTCTGCACGTATAATATGCTTCATATATAATATATACATGTATGTATGTATTAAAGTCCTGGAATTTTCAAAGAGTCTGTCACCATTTTTAAATTATAAGAAAATTTCACTGTAATTTTTTAATCACATAATTTGTTTCCGCTTCGTTTATTCAGCAAATCAACGTTATCTTTTCCAGGTGAATGCGGCGAAAAATATTTAAAATTTTTCAGATATGTGGGAATCCTGGTATGTATAAATAACTATGATAATGATGGGCAGAATGAATAATTTTACTAGCCTAATGGCAATGCACAAAAGTAATTTATATTTCTTTTATTTTTAATTTTTTTTGGTGTAAGAGATATGTTTTATCTTTACTGACATATTGAAATGAGGATATTTTTAAAAAAATAAACAAATACTATACATATTTTAGCATATCTTAATAATATTTTAGCTTTTCCTGTTTAAATCGATTTCTATTAAAAAATTCACGGTTTACAATCATTTTGAAAATTATGAAAAAACATTTTTAAACCAAAAAATATTTTTTAAAACTGTTCTTTCATTCATATGATTTTTTTAAAGAAAGCAATTCATAGAATCTACAAATATGCTAACGTAAAATATCAAAATCTATACCACATGTAGCAAAAAACGACATAAATTACCACAACAAACCATACTTAAAATCTACAAGGGCTGATAAAATAATGCAATTGTGAAAGATTAAAAGAATATCTAAATAGATTCGAAGAATATATCACTTTTAAGACAACTTAAATATGACAACTTTTCTAGAAATTAAAAATAAACCTTTTAAGATAGAATGAACAGTCGTCAAGCGATAACCAAATGCAGATATATCTCTGACATCTTTTTGCGTTCGCTACTTACTTATCAGGTTAAATGATAGAGAAATCTGTCAGAAGAGAAAAAAAAACTATCATTGCTAAAAGTGAAGTTTAATGCTGACTGTGACAAAAAGATTTATTGGATTACTACTAAATCGAATCTCAGTTATTTTCACAATTCAAAATGAAACTTTAAAATACTAAACAAAATTTGTAAGGAGAAAAGTTTAAATCTTTTCATTGCGTTTACGGAATATATTTTTATTTAGAATATCGAAATTCATACCAGAAATTTTAAGCAATAACTTTGACTGATTTAACCCATTCGTGCCCACCATCTTTTGCGTAAATTTTATTTGGTTGGCACTACTATTTTTAGAAGATTTAAGTTTATTTCATTAATCACAAAAATACATCATTTAAATAAAATAAATATTGCTTTTCTTTTTTAACGGTGTCAAAAACAGTGCTGAATGCACCTTTTGAAGCGTCCCTAAAAAGGGACGCTAGGCACTAATGGGTTAATTGAAACCGTTTCGTTGTTATGTAACATCATTATTATTATTATGGTTAAAAGACTCAGATTCAGAATTTCTGCATATAAAAAAAGGCTAAAATTGCAACCTTTTAACGAAAACTATATTTTTAACATCTACCGTGTAATTAAAAAATATTTATCATTTAATGCTTCATTAAGAAAAAGAACTTTAATTATAACCCTTGCTTTCGTAAAAGGAAATAGGAAGATGTATAGTAATAAAAAATATAGTACCGTAACATAGTGCGTTTGAATTCTTACCCTTTGATTAAATAACACAACAGATGAAGATTTAAAGAATATCTAAATAGCTTTAAGAATATATCACTTTTAAGATCACTCAAATAGGACAACTTTACAAGAAATTAAAAATAAAACTTTTAAGATAGAATGAACAGTCGTCAAACGAGAACAAAATGCAGTTGTATCTGTGACATCTCTTTGCATTCACTATTAACTTATCAGGTTAAATGATAGTGAAATCTGTCAGAAGAAAAAAAAAGACTATCGTTGCTAAAACTGAAGTTTAATGCTGACTGTGACAAAAAGATTCATTGGATTACTGCTAAATCGAATCTCAGTTACTTTCACAATTCAGAATGGAATTTTGAAATATTAAACAAAATTTATATATAGAAAAGTTTAAATATCATCATATTTTATACATTGTCTGATTTCATTCATAATATTGACGCTACTCATATTATCTTACTTATAAATGTAGTATTATACAAAAATGTAATAAAAATAAAGTCGTTTATGTACATATATCATCATCAGACAATGTTATCTTCTGACCAATTTTTCAATATATCACCTGGGAATAAATTGTTTTTGGAATGCAATTTAAAGATAAATTTATAAATCTTACATTTAAAAACTACCTCTTTTATTTAAAATATCGGAATTCATGTCAGAAATTTTTAGAAAGAATTTTGAGTAATTAAATTTCCGGTGTTTCGTGTTTATAAAAAGCAAAAAATTTTCTTTCGGATATACCGGTATTTGGAACTTCTGAATAACAGAAAAAAATGGCTAACACTAAAATTTTGACACCTACCTTATAATTAAAAATATATATGCATGTAACTTTAATGCTTTATTTTTTTAAAAAAGACATCTTTAATTTCAATTCTTTCATTTATAAAAGTAAATATGAAAATATATAATAAAAATATAGTTATAAAAGGTACAGTTCCATCATAACAAAACGCGTTTTAATTTGCTAGCGTTAGTAAAATAATGCAACAGTTGGAAATTTAAAGAATATCTAAATAGCTTCCAAGAACATATCCCTTAAGACCATTCAAAGATGACAACCTTACTAGAAATTAAAAATAAAACTTTTTAAGATAGAATGAACAGTCGTCAAACGAGAACAAAATGCAGTTGTATATCTGATATCTCTTTGCGTTCGCTACTAACTTATCAGGTTAAATGATACTGAAATCTGTCAGAAGAAAAAAAGACTATCGTTGCTAAAACTGAAGTTTAATGCTGACTGTGACAAAAAGATTCATTGGATTACTGCTAAATCGAATCTCAGTTATTTTCACAATTCAAAATGAAACTTTAAAATACTAAACAAAATTTGTAAGGAGAAAAGTTTAAATCTTTTCATTGCGTTTACGGAATATCTTTTTATTTAGAATATCGAAATTCATACCAAAAATTTTAAGTAATAACTTTGACTGATTTAATTGAAAACGTTTCGTTGTTATGTAACATTATTATTATTATTATTATTACTAATATGGTTAACAGACACAGATTCAGAATTTCTGCATATAAAAAAGGCCAAAATTGCAACCTTTTAACGAAAACTATATTTTTAACATCTACCGTGCAATTAAAAAATATTTATCATTTAATGCTTCATTTAAGAAAAAGAACTTTAATTATAACCCTTGCCTTCGTAAAAGGAAATAGGAAGATGTATAATAAAAAATATAGTACCTAACATAGTGCGTTTGAATTCTTACCCTTTGATCAAATAACACAACACATGAAGATTAACCCTTAAATACATAGGATAGAACGCGTTCCAAAAAATGCGCAATTCAAAGAATCAGAATTCATACCAGAAAAATCTAAATAGTAAATTTTTCTTTATTTAATTACGAATGGTCTGTCATTAAGTAAAGTGAAAATTGCTCTTTTAAATTTCTGGTGAGAATACGCAATATGTGAATAAAACCCCCTATAAATCGGGAACACTTATGGTATCGAAAATGATACAATATGCATTTAAGGGTTAAAAAAATATCTAAATAGCTTTAAGAATATATCACTTTTAAGATCACTCAAATAGGACAATTTACTAGAAATTAAAAATAAAACTTTTAAGATAGAATGAGCAGTCGTCAAACGAGAACGAAATGCAGTTGTATCTCTGACATCTCTTTGCGTTCGCTACTAACTTATCAGGTTAAATGATAGTGAAATCTGTCAGAAGAAAAAAAGACTACCGTTGCTAAAACTGAAGTTTAATGCTGACTGTGACAAAAAGTTTCATTGGATTACTGCTAAATCGAATCTCAGTTACTTTCCCAATTCAGAATGAAATTTTGAAATATTAAACAAAATTTGTAAGGAGAAATGTTTAAATATTTTCATACTTTACAAATTGTCTGATATACTTTCGTAATATTGAATCACTTTATATTAACATACTATAAATACAGTGATACACAAAAAATGTAGGAAAAATAATGCAGTCGATGTTTAGTTATTATCATCATCATACATATTACCAAAATGAAATGACCAAATGGTCTCTGACAAAAAATGAAATTATTTCATCTGAGAATAAATTGTTTTTGGAGTTCAGACACTAGATAAAATAGAAAAAGCTTCAGTAATCATATTTTAACCCATTTTAGTTATGTCATAAAGTTTGAAACTTATGATTACAAAAAAGGTCAATTTACCAACGGGACAAGCTTCCACTAATAAGTTTAAATGAAAATTTCCATTTTATTTAAAATACCATATTCACAAAAAGCTACTATATAAACAACAGAAAATTTTTCTGTTCATTTTTTCTGGTGGAAATTCTCTCTGTTGGTAATCTCAGCACTTTTCTAGTCACGCGTTTCGTACTTGATGGCCTGGTGTTATTAGTATACATTTTCGGAATATCTTTTTTATTTAGAAAATTGAAATTCATACCAGAATTTTTAAGTAGTAATTTTGAGTAATTTAATTACAGATGTTTTTCCGTTATCTAAGATAATGATTCGGATTAACTGACTCAGATTTGAAATTTCTGAGTTATAAAAGGCCAAAATAGCAACCTTTTAACGAAACTACACTTTTAATATCTACCTTGTAAATACAAATAATATATTTATATTTTAGTGCTTGATAAAGAAAAATAACTTTAATTTTACTCCCTCTGTCCCAAATTAGTTCCTACATTTAGGTTGAAAATTTTGTCCTAAATTAGTTGCTACATTTCAAGTAGATTTTATTCATACATAACTTCTGATGCAGTTTAGTAGATCGACACCAGTGTAACGACTCCAGACAACTGACTTTGGCATTTTAACTCACGCCTAAAATTTCGCAAGAAGCGATCCTGATTGTGTGTCCTGAATCCAAACTGTTTCTTCCGAATTGGCTAGACGGTACTGGGATGATACAATCTTCTGCTGGAAACGAAGAGTAAGAGAGTGGGGAGACGTGTGACAGTGATCAAGCTGATTTAATGTTTCTTATATTTTGCATTGAAAAACAGTGCTCTAAACCAAACTGGTTTAGGGAAGTATGTGCTTTTAAAACCAAACTGGTTTAATTGAAATCAAACTGATTTCATGTATATTATATTTCGAAAAACAGTGTTTTAAACCAAACTGGTTTGGTGAAAATCTGTGATTTTTCAGAAGTTTTAAAAATTTAACAAATTTGTGTATTATTTCTGTTAAATAGAAATTATTGAAGCATTGATGTTTTGAACTGGTATATATATACATATTTTTTGAATAGTTAATTATAGTTATTTGTATAATGTATAAAAATAGTATTTATAGACGTCTCAAAGGTTATTTTGAGATTTGTCAAGTATATATTTATCTATTGCTTTGACAATATTCATTTTGTGAATAATTAGGTTAATAGTATATTGATTTAAATTTGGTCATTTGGTTGGTGTCCGTTGCTCTTATAAAATGTTTGACTCACCCGTCGGTGAACTTAATTTGAAAATGGCTTTCCTTGGAAGAGGTTGAAAAGTAGATTTGAGAATCGTTGCAATGGAATTGGGAGAGGAGGTTGATGATAATATGAAGATTATGGACTTGTATAAATTAATTACAAAGAGTGTTCGGTATGAAGAAGAATTTGTAATGTACATGCTTTCGACTGTGATAGATGAAAGAATAAGTCGGGAGAAAGCTTCCGAGAGTATAAGGGTGGATGAAAGAAGACTAGATACTAGAAAAACTCAGAAAGGAAATGAGTGAGAAAGAGAGGAAGGCGAATTTGCATATGGTTCCTGATTATACAGATGAAATCTTATTGAACTCTTTGTGTTTGTTTAAAAAGGTTCCTGATATAGGAAAGAATATATCAAATATTGTTGATATTGATAAAATAGTAGAAAAAAGGTGTCATATCGAGAAAATTTTGTCGGACCTTGTGTGTTTGTTTAAAGAGGTTTCTGAGAAAAAGAAAACAATATTAAGTATCGATGATGTTGATCGAGTGGAAAAGGGAGTGGAGAGTAATACTGATGAAACTTTCTGCAGCTATACGAGGTCTTTGGACGTTGAAGTTTCGGAAAATCAGTCATCGACTAAGAAATTAAATAATTCACTTGAAAAGGAAATCGTGGATACTATAGACGTAATCGAAGTGTTTGAACTTTCTGAACTTGAAAATGCGAAGAGAGAAGAAATAAAATTGATAAAAGATGAAAGTAGAGTTAATGATAAGTTGAATTTAAGACTGAATAATGGAAAAGATGAGAAAATCGCTGAACAGGATGAAGAAATTTTCCTATTGTCACAAGATGGAAATCTGGGAGATGTATCTGAAGTTAATAATGAGAGACGTTTAAAGGTAATCTTGAACTTTCTCAGATTGATATTGATGAATACTGTAGAGATAATGAAATTGGCTCTCTTATTTCAAGTAATTTGAAAACTAAGGACAATTTGAAGACTGTAGCTGAGATTCTATAATTTATGCGAAAATTTTCAGTTTATAACTGATAATAAGACTGAAAGTACGAAGGAGAAGAGAGAAAGTGCGGATATCAAGCAAGACTCTGTTGCAGTTGATTTAGTTAGGAGAGCATTTAAAGAGAAAGATGAAATTGATCTTGAACTTGATTGGTTAATTGAAAGATGTGAAGAAACTTAAAAATTGCCAGAAAGAAGAACCGGAGTTGTTTATGTTTTATTCAAGAAGAGAGTTGACAGAAAATGGAGCCAAAGTTTTGATGACAGAAAGTGTTTCAAAGAGATTGGCGAGAAGATGGAGAGAACAGTAGAATGTAAACCAGGGAGAAATCGAATGATGAAAAATCACAAGAAGAGAAAAAAAATCCAACAACGCCGACACTTTATCACGGCACCCATACTTTCATTAGTAGCTTTTAAGTTTTATAGATTTTGTGCAGTTTATTAATTATAATAGTTGTTTCCAGAAAATGTATGTTTTACATTATTTATTGTTGTATAATACCATGGAAAAAATTCTTATGATAATTTTGATCTAGTAGTCCATAATTTGATTAATATGTATTGTTTTTTTAGATTTATAATTGTGAAAAAAAGGTATATTCGGTTCAGTTTAAAAGCAGAAAGATATGTATTGTTTAATATTTATTATGGTATAATGTTAAGTTTTATAGAAAAAAAAAAGAAAAATAGGAAGATTTTCTGTTAATAGTAAAAGTATTTATAGTAGAATTACATTGGTTTTAATATTTAGTTTAAATAAGAAAATATAGACATCTTTATTTTACAGAAAGTTAGTGTTATATAAATTGAATAATGAACTTATATTGTGACTGGTATTGCAGAATGCTATATCACCGCGTATTCAAAATTTGTAGAAATTTATTAGAATTAAGACAGTTTGGTCGGGGCGGCACAATGCTTGGTGAGTTTTCCGGAGATGTGCCTGTGACAAATTTTGCAGGTAAACCCGGACACTATGGATTGAAAAGAACAGTTTGGTGTTCATTGGACATGTCATATTATTGCTTCTTTATTTAGGACTCTGTTTGGACATGTCCAAAATTTGGAGGGGGGGGGAGTCTGTAACGACTCCAGGCAATTGACTTTGGTATTTTAACTCCCGCCTAGAATTTTGCAAGAAGCGATCCTGATTGTTTGTCCTGAATCCGAACTGTTTCTTCCGAATTGGCTAGACGGCTCTGGAATGATACAATCTTCTGCTGGAAACGAAGAGAAAGAGAGTGGGTAGACGTGGGACAGTGACTTTTGGATTTCAGCGAGGATTTTAACGTTTTTTATGACTTGTTTTATTTTTTATGTGTGTAAGGTTTTTATTTGTCAAATTGTATAGTGTATTTGTTAAGTTAGTATGCTGAAATAAATAGATGATTATCATGAAAATAAAAGGTCATCGTGCTGCCTAACACATCGGAACCAGGGGGATACGTAAATCGTTATACCAGTAAAATTACACTAGAATGAAGATAACAGTGTATACTAGGTGCCAGAAGCAATGTTAACTCGAATGTAAAGTAACAGAATTGAGAAAGAATAATTTAGAAAATACACTGAAGGAGGAAATGAATAATATAGAGCGCAACGCTTGCACTGGAATGTTTCAAGCGATATTTCAAAAATGATAAATTAAACCATAATGCCATAAATGTTGCATCTATTAAATTAGATGTTCACTGTCATATCCCATTTGAAGAAGCTTGCAAAAAACGCCAAAAATAACATATGAAGAAATTTAAAATCTAAGTTTACAAAGAAAAAAAAAGAAAACGAAATTGTAAATGTGAACGAAAAAAAAATATTTTTCTCATATACTCAACAAAATCAAAGATGTCCTAATAAAATGAAGACAATCTCTGCGAACATTATGATATGCTGTTATAATTCGTAAATCAATATTACACAGAATTCTCAAGACTGAAAAAGTGTTAGAGCGTATTTCATCCTCCATTAAACCAAGTCTAATAATAAAAAAATAAGTTCGACAGATTTCAATTTTGTTTGCAGCATGTTCATGCTAAAAGATACTTTTCAGGCATGTTGAAATGAAAAGATCGGCAAGGAAATCACGATTAATTAGCTTGAAAATAGTTTTATGTGATTACTGTTAAAAGAATCTTTACAAAATAGAGCATGGCTTAACCCCTTGGGGACGAACGACACGTATACGTGCCGCAAAAAGGCTTAAGTATTCTTGTTTATTCCCACCGGTAAAATTGTACGATAAAATTTGCCTTATTCAATGGGAGCATTTTCACGATTTAAGAAAAAACAAATTTATGTTTTTTAAAAACCGGTGACAAAACATTAAATATTTCGCAAAAGATTCCCGTCGCGAAGGCGTTAAGAGCGCGCGGACTGGGATTTTTTAAACTAATTTAATACTATTTATGAAATGACGGAGGGAATCTTAGGTAAGTAAATGTTGTTGAATGATAATATATCTCTTTGAAAAATATTCAAACAAAATCATAAAGTCATATATATCAATAATCAGTACAAAAGTATGCAAATGTCGCAACTAATTTGGGACAGAGGGAGTAACTCTTACTTTCGTAAAAGAAAATAGGAAGATTCAAAATAAAATATATTGCAACAAAAGATGTTTCGTAACAGTGCGCGTTTTAATTCTTAGGTGTTGATTAAATAATACAACAGATGAAAATTTAAATGATATATAAATAGCTTCTGAGAATATATCACTTTAAAACAACTAAAAGGTGACAACTTTACAAGAAATTAAAAATAAAACTTTTGGTATAGAATGAACAGTCTTCAAACGAGAACAAAATAAAATTGTATCTCTGACATATCTGCGTTTACTTCTAACTTATCAGGTTAAATGATACTGAAATCTGTCAGAAGAAAAAGTATTATCGTTGCTAAAAGTGAACTTTTATGCTAACTGTTATAAAAATTTATTGGATTACTGCTAAATCAAATCCCAGTTATTTTCACTATTCAAAGTAAAATTTTAACGTATTAAATAAAATTTAAAAGAAAATGGTTTCAATGTTATTATACTTTATAAATGACCAATATTACATTCGTAATATTGAAGCAAATTGAGTTAAATTAAACTACTGTAAAAATAGTTCTATGAAAAGAGATCACAAAAAACAATTTATGAGATGTACTGAATTATTTGATTTATAGTTATGTAATTAGCATGCGTATGATTGTCGTATATATAGGGTCAACCAAAAGTCGTGCCCGGAACATAAATATTTATTGTTTTCCGACTATAAATATAGAATACATGTTTGTTTACTTACATTGCAAATAGTGTTATATATATATGTGTGTGTGTGTGTGTGTGTGTGTATTACAAGATTACGTACCCTAGTAAATTTCAGCGTGTCCCTCCCCCTTTAATAGCTCGGAAAATGCCGAAGTAATATTGTAGTTTTCGCAAATTGTACATTTATATTCCTTCAATACACACAGCATCTTTAGAAGAAAAGAAGATATTTGAAGTTCACATGTTGCTTCACGAATTGATTGAGTAGGACTTTGCTGAAAAGATTGCCGAAAGCGTTCAACAGTTTCTTCGTTTACATTAGATCCGCCACTTTTCATCAGATCAGCAATACTGCTTGTTTCTTTAAAACTGTCATACCATCGCTTTATTGATTTTGCATCATTAAAGTTGCATCCATAATAATATCAGAATGTTCTCTGAACATTAATGGGTGATTTCGCTTCGTGAAACCAAATTAAATATTGAGTTTTTTCTTGAACATTCAGGATGCTATTTCGACTAAAAATGTCTCCGTCATAAAGTCATCCTTCTCTGAATCACTCTTAAAAAAGCAATTGCATCATATTTTGCACAAAAAGCTACTAAAACTGATCTATCCAGTAATAGAACAAGTTAAGAAGGGGGGGAGGATTGTACTTTGTGCTTATTTTTAAATAAAATAAATAAACAACGTTAAAGAGCACAAATATTATAAAGTAAAAGATGTTAAAAGCATACAGCTGTTTTGGGACTTCTAAAGTCCCATCATCAGTGCTAAAAATTTGTAAAATGTAAAAGATAAGTTACATTGTTCAATAAAATAGAACCGTTCATCACAGCTCTCCGCTAAGGTGAACTGACCATGAAACGTCACAAAGCAGCTGTAAAAGTAAATTGGCACGCGCACTCAGCAGGAGACCAATCAGACGTCTCTTCCCACTAAAAGAGTCCAAATCAAGGAAAATAAGAGAGGGGAAAGGGAGTGATATTACAGGAATAGAAACCAGATTTCAGAAAATCTTGGTGTACTGGACATGTCATTAACCAAATTACTTGAGTTTTTCCATATATGAAAAGCTTCCCAAAAGTCTAAATCATAAATTGATGAACAATAATGTATTAGTGAGGCTTCGGAAAATTCAAAATTGTGACTATTGAACCAGCAATGTTTGGCGATAGCGGAACATTTTATTTCACAATTTTTAACGTAAGTACTGTGTTCTCCCAGCCGATTTTTCAAGGCACGCTTCGCCTGACCGATGTACATTTTATCGCATTCGCAAGAAATCTTATAAATACCCCAATGTGATAAATCATCTATTGGATCTTTGAGATTTGAGAATTGTATTTTATTGAAATGAGTAAAAATTATTTTAAAATCAAATTTTTATTGAACAATGTGACTTATCTTTTACATTTTACACATTTTTAGCACTGATGATGGAACTTTAGAAGTCCCGAAACAGCTGTATGCTTTTAACATCTTTTATTTTATAATATTTGTGCTTTTTAATGTTGTTTATTTATTTTATTTAATAGAACAAGTTACATTACTAAACAAGCGGTTAATTTTTAAAGAATTATTATTACTAGCGCAAGACGTTTGGTACACCCTGTATAAAAGTCTTATAAAACGGATTTATGAAACAAATTTTTGGAACGACTGATTACGTTTCACGGCGATTTGGAATAAAATAGGAAAGATTTATTGGTGAAATCAGTAGCAATTACACTATTTATCCACAGGTGTCAAAACTGATTTTAGAATTCTAAAATTTGATTTAGTTTTCCAGATATTATTTTTTTTCTAATGTTATTGACATTTCATTTATTTAAGGTAACAAAATTTCTCCATTTTGTGTAAAAAAGACGAAAAAAGGAAAAAACTATAGCGATTATCATGCATAATTTTTTTTCATTATTTTCAAATTGAAATTAAATTATATTTTATATCAATCGATAATGAAACAATATTATGTAAATAAATATCGCATTTAAAATGATAATTTAAAGATTTTCTTTTCAAATTTCTCTTTCTCAAATAGAGATAAATTATAACTTTTATTTATTTCTTTATTGCAGCTAAATTTTCATATTTACTAATAGATTTAAGATACTTATAATATTTTAAACACTTCTTTTTTATTATTCTTGTACAAAAACAGTTCTTTTTTCATTAAAATATACTTATTTATAAAATTTATTTACCTTTTTCTTTTTCGCAGCTTACTTTGTGTATGTTATATTAGATTGAAGATATTTTCTTAAACAATATTGTCAGTATTTTAAAATACATCTCTAACAACTAACAATTTCGTTTAAAAAAATATTTATTATTTAAAAAAAATCTATGATTTGTGCTTCTTTTATCATTGAATACTGTATACAAAATTACATTTTAAATACTTTAATCTTCTTTCTCCTTCACCAAAACTTCTCATTTTCAAATAAAAAATTAATTACAATTTTATGTGCAAAATAAAGATTTCGACCTTCGGAAAATACAAAAGTTTCTATGGAATTAGAAAATTGGAGAACAATGAATGAAATATAATGACATATTTCTATAAAACTCATTTTCTCTAGATTTTCGTCGCAAGAAGTCTTTAAAACATTATTTTTAAAACCAACTCTCAAACAATTTGAAGCATACTTCGTTATCAGTTTTCTGTTTTCAAACTATAAGTGTTTTAAAAGATAATTAGCTGGGTGTCGATAGTGTGAAATTAAATCTGCGGTAAAACATTATGCTGTTAAATTTATTGTCATTACCAGAGTTTTTAAAGGAAAAAGATAATATGTAATCTGTTGAAATTTTAATGAACTAGTAATCGATAAAATAGATAAAATACGCTTTGTTTAACCAAAACTCTTTTATACATTTAAGAAAGATATACTTAAAATTGAATATGCAAAATTTAACACAAAATTATGGCCATTAGGTTAAATTACATGATTGTTAAACTTTTATTTTTGCTTTAACCGCTTACCTCGCCGACTTATTTAGAAGAAAAGTAAAACTACACAAAATCATTTCATTCTTTTACTCTATTATTTTAAATTACTTATTTTTGAAATTCTACTTCGCACCACTTTTTTAAAGCAGAAATTTTTTATATGATATTAAATAACATATGCAGGAGGAACATAGAAAAATAGTGATGTTAATAGAATATAAAAAAGTCGCCCGTAGCACCCTTGAATACCCATGTTTTCGCAGGGTAATAATTATTTGTGCTATATCAGGGCTGCCACAGGCGACATTTTTTTTATCCTGTTTACACCAATATTTTTCTAATATAATCTCGCAAGTTTATTTTTCATGCAAAATTTGTCAGTGTCTGTAAAGAATTTCTGCTTAGAGAAAGTGGTAGCAGTTAGTATTAAAAAAATAGTCGCCTGTGATAGCCCTGCTGTATACAACCCAAGATATCACGGAATAGTAAAGGAAGTTTAATACATTTAGATTTTAATTCAGACTTCCCTTTTCTACATACATTTTATTCCTACTAACTTTTAATTCGGAACATTAAAGGAACTTTAATACATTTAGTAATTAATTCAGATTTGCCTTTTTTAAAGCATTTTATTTCTACTAATATTTTCTATAGTGGTAGTATGGTTACAAAACCACTTAATTTCCATTTCCAAATGCACAATGGCACCTAAATTCGGAGTGTAAAATTTTCCACTTATTATGCATGTGAAATATAGGCTTTTCTTCTCGTTGAAAAAGAAATTTATTCGTAAAATAATAGTTGAATGATTAAAGTAGAAGTGGCTGTAAATTAAATTACTTAAAATCTTAACCGCTTCATTAATTAGGTGAAATTTTCTATATTTTATTCAGGAAGTTGTTCAGCGGCAATAAAATCTATTGATATTAACCGGACGCTTTATAGCTTATGTTGTCACAATATGAACAGAACCGCAGTGCCCTAATGTTGCCAGGAAAACATACACGAACAAACGAGCTAGATATTTTTTGCCTTAATTCTCACAGTAATTTTACAGAAATAAAAAGTTTAAATTTGAAGGAATTTTCTATTTAAAAGTTGAAGCAGTAACCAGCAGTAGCGGCTCGTCGGGGTATGCTGCATAAATTTATTCACACCATTAAAGTTGTATGGTAATTTCAGTTTTATTTAATCAACAAAATTTGTCGAATAAATAATGTGAAAGATTCTGCCATATTTTAGTGCTGGAAAAAATCTGATGCAACACTCCCTGACGAGCAGCTACAGATAACAATGATATGTGGAACCGATCACAGATGAAGCTTGACATCTCATTATCGGAATATATTAATTCCTCTTTACGATAGATCTATAGTCGGAACGTGTACGCCTCAATAAGCGTTTTTTTTTTTTTTTTTTTTTTTTTTTTTAAATTCTACTTGTAATTACTATTATTATTATTATTATTAAGAATATTTGAAAATTAAACTATCTTTTCTTATACAAGCATAGTTGCAAAATCTTTCCGCTTTCTTGGACCAGAAAAATCTGATAGACATTGTTGTAGTTTTATTTAATCGGCGATTACTGCGATTAAAAAAGACAAAATTTACTATAAAATTTCTGTGGTACACAAAAGCATAAGATATTGACAGCTATGCACTAGGGCATTTCCATGCGAACTTGTTTGCTGTTACATACTATGATTTTTGGCTACCAGTATTTTAAATTGGGAAAATGAGACTCAGTATATCGAAGATATATCATCAATTGAAAAAGGCGAAGCAAACTTTTCGAAAATAACGGTGGCCAACAAGCATAGCGGTTTTCAGTTGTGTAACAGACTAACAAATTCGCATGGAAATGCCCACTAGTTGTTTTATAGAGAATTTTACTACATAATAAAAAATAATTATATTGCGGTTCGACGGAATATAAAAATATACCCAAATGATATTGGTAAATAATATATTCCAGTCTTAATTTTTTCATCTCATTGAAAAAATATCTAGATATTCATTTGAAGTAAAGATCTCGGTGAATCGCGGCCTCGACAAGTTTTTGCTATTAATACTTTGAATTTTTTCTTCAAGATAAACACACAAAATATGTTTAATTAGAATATAATTTATATATTTCTTTTGTGCAAATATCAGAATGTATTAATAACTACAACTATTTTAACAAAAAAGTAAAATAAAATAAATTTTAATTTAAAATACTTATGTATGAATAAACTGATAAATAATGAGAAATAATCTTCTATTAAAAGTAAGTAACTGTTAACTTTCCAATGCTACGTGAAATTAAATGAAAAAGAGATCCAAAATTCATTTAATCTAGAAAGTTAATTGATTTTTCCCATTTCTTTACATTTAAATTCAAGAAGTATTTTAACAATTAAAGGTTATTTAATTCTAAATGATACATTTTTATTTCTCATACATTTTTCAAAACAGTTATTAGGAATAAAAACACCTTTTATAATAAAATAGTTTTGTGCATCATTACGCGAGAAAAATAAAATTGGAATTAGTTCCAAACATTTAATTGTAATTTAGATACGGTAAATGCAGTTAATTTTCACTATTCATTTGTTAGTACGGCTTGCACCGAGAAATGTAATTACCATTTTATTCATTAAAGTTTTTAATTATATGCATGAATCATGAGGGTTGAAAAACTTTCATCTTTTTCAGACGTTTTGTTTTACTCTTGTTATATTATAATTACTAAATTTAATTTCGGCAGTAATTAAAGTTTTATTTTATTTTATTGAGGTACTCTGAAATAGAAAATTATGAATTTCATAAGCGCCACTGCGTGATATGCGATGTTCGTTGTTTAAGAATTTATTCATAAAACAAATTATTTGAAGGAAAAAAACTGTAAAAGAGCGGAATTTGTACATATGTAACATGTGTATTAAAAAAAATTCAATAATATTAAGATTTATTTTAAGTTTATAGAAGAAAAATAACATTATTTAACCTATACATGAACCAAATGAATTCTTCTAGTGTGAAACCGATCTGCAGAAATAAAAACAGATACATGCTGAGCCGAAAAAACAAAATTCGGGATAACCCAGACAAATTAACCCAATTAGATAAACCAACGAGATCGAATTCAACAATCCCGAAGTGTTCAGATTTTTTTCATATATTTGAATATTAAAGAATATAGACTTGTTGATTCTTCTGTGTAAGACATAAAAATTGTATTAGAGATACCACTGTAGATTTTTTTTCACAATTGGATTGAAATGTAATTTACTTTCCTTAAATTGCGTGTTTGGGTCAAGTTTGCGAATTGGTGATTTTTTTTTTCGGATTAGTGCCGGGTACAACCCGACCCCCACAGAGCATCTCAGGACACTTTACAGCCTTCGTAGTAAGTTTAACCATCAATTGTCTTAGAAATGTTTGAAAAAGAAAGATTTTTTTTTACTTTTATGAGATAGTTTAATGGAACAATAGAACAATATGATCTGATTGATGGACTACCTAGTTTCGTGGCAACTTTACATCCAGTTTAGAGGTAGGCTGTGTTGCTAAGGCGTTAAGGGGCTATTAAAAGAAAAATTGTTTAGATGCGGCTGGTAGCCACAGAATTAAATATATATATATATATAGTAAAAGTTATGAAGTGTTTTGGAACGGTGTCTAGTGAGTAGAAAAAATGGTCCGGGTGATTCTTTAAAGAGAATCTTTACTTTTTAATATTCACACTTCTTGATTAGTTACACGTATATATACATATATGCAGCACACTTATATACATATTTGCAGGATGTGCTTGACATAGTCTGATATTTAAGGAGAGACCGTCTGTCCCTCACTAATTTTTCAATCCGGTAAAACTACCGAAACGTCTTGGGCAGGTCCGTCTGACGAGCCATAGTTCTGAGATACGGGCGGCATTGGACACACCTTCTGCAGACGAACTCCCGTTAGCATCTGTCCTCTTCCCTAAAAAAAACTCCTTACATCATCACAATTTACCGTTAGTCGCGATGCTAGGATTCTCATCACGAGCCTCTAGATGCTTACTCAGCAATACAAGGTTCATTGCCGTTGCTGTTGCTAAGTGCCTTGTGAATAAATCCTACAACTCGGCCTACCTGACCGTGCTGGATCCTCCCAGTCATCATCTGCTCTTAAACCAAACTGGTCCCGGATGACTTTTACAGGCGTCTAATATTCACAACAAACTAAATAAAATAAAATAAATAAAACGCACAAGATAATATTAAAGTCAATTACTGTACACTGATGACACAAAGTTTTTTTTTTTCTTGATTGTCTCTTGGACACAGTTCTGTCCTTGATTTACTTATATTAGACCAAAAACAAATTTCGTCTGTCGTTTATCACAACATATAATAACAATAACAAAAATAATACTAATAATAAAAACAATAATAATAAACACACACACATTTACGTAAAAGCACAGTTGCTTTACTTTAGTTAGTAGTATTCCACGGTTTCATATGATCTGCAGCACTAGAGGTCATATGTGGACCTTCATGGTCTCCAATTTTTCTCACATTGTAACGATCGTTTTTTTTTACTGTGGTGATCTCATAAGGACCAAGAAACTTAGGCTTTAGTTTGGTGCCTGTCCCAAACTGTGTTTTTTGAATGGCCACCAAATCACCGAGCTTATATGTGTTGGCCTTTTTTCGCTTTCTGTTGTACGTTTTCAGATTTTCCTGTTGTATTTTTAATATGTTTTGCTGCGCTATTTCTCTATTAGAATTCCTTTCCGATACGAATGAATTTAATTCCTCATCATCTAACAACTCTTTAATTCGCATGTCGGTTTTTTGCCGCATTTTTGCTCCTGTCAATAGTTTGAAAGGTGGGAATTTGGTACTTCTCGATACGGTGCTATTTATGATACGTTGTACGGGCGCGACAAATTTGTACCATTTATTGGGGTCTTCTATGCTAAGTTTTGCTAAAATTGGTGTAAGAATTCTGTGCATGCGCTCTATTTGTCCATTCCCTCTCGGAATCCCTGTTGTTATTGGAATATGTTCTATATTCTCTTTCTTGCAGTATTCTTCAAAATCGGCAGAAGTGAAAGCCGGACCTTTGTCGGTGACTATCCGCGACGGATTTCCGAAAATATCATGTTGTCGGGTTAACCTATCGATGACTTCTTTAGCGGCTGTCGTTTTAACCGGGTACAGCCAAACAAATTTAGTGAATGCATCCACAATGGTAAAAATATGATTGTAATTTTTATTTGTAGATGGCATGGGAACAATGTGATCTATGTGATATGTCTCGAGGGGTATTTTTTGTTTGGGAATCGGGTTTAGTACGCCTTCTCCTTTTCCCTGCTTTTTATTTCAAAGCATACACTCTATGCAGTTGGCTATGACGCTCTCAATTTGTTTTCTTAATTGAGGTGTATAATAATTTTCTTTCAGAAGCGTTTCGGTTTTAACTACTGCATAATGACCTCTGCTATGAATATTGCGTATTATTTCCTTTTGCATGTCGGTAGGGATCATTAGAAGTACTCGGTCATTTTCATATTTGTATACGATATCATTTCTTATAACATATTCTAAACTTTCATTTTTTTCGATCAATTTTTTTATTGCTTGTATGTGTTCGTCTTCTTGTTGGGCATTCTTTATTTTTAATGTTAATTCATCATGCGATCGGGCGACTATTAGCACTGTATTTCTACTTAATGCGTCTACATGTTTCATTTGGGATCCTAATCGGTGAACAATTTCATAATCAAACTGTTGTAAGAACAGAGCCCATCTGGCTATTTTTGGCGTAATGTCTTTTTTGTCCATGGTCTTTTGGAATGCGGAACAATCTGTCACAATTTTAAATTTAGTGCCTAATAAGTAGTTTCGGAATTTCTTAACTGATTCTATTACCGCGAGAGTCTCTAATTCGTAGCTTGAATATTTCGCTTGAGTAGGGGTAGTTTTACGGCTCATGCAATAAATAGGATGTAAACTTTTGTTCTCATCTTCTTATAGTAGGACACTGCCAAAACCTATGGCGCTAGCATCGGTATGCAATTCTAGCTAGCACCTCGCCGGAATGAATGCAATACTGGGGGTTCACTAGTTTTTTTTAAGCGTCTCAAAAGCTTGTTTTTCAATAATTCCAAATTTAAATGTATTTCCTGCCTTTAATAAATCACTTAAAGGTCTCGCTATAGTTGCATAATGTGGGATGTATTTTCTCAAATAAGAAGTTAGACCTAGAAAACTGTGTAATTGTTTAAGGGTGCGGGGTTCAGGAAATTTCTTTAATGCCAAAGTTTTGGCTTCCGAAGGTCTAGTAGTTCCGTTCTCGACAATATAACCTAAAAACTCAATTTTCCGTTTAAGGAATTGACATTTTGCAAAATTAAATTCTAGTCCGTAATCCGATGCAACTTCTAGGACACGTTTCAGTTTCAGAAGAGCCTCTTCCTCAGTCTCCGCGAGTACTATGACATCATCTAGGTAAACTAACATTATTTTTTCTTTAATTAGTTGTTTAAAAACAGCTTGTATGTATCTTTGAAACTGTTGGGGGCCAAGTGAAAGTCCGAATGGGAGTTTTAGGTACTCGTACTGAGAGTTATGTGTGACAAATGCTGTGTATCTGCTGTCCTCCGCTACGTCTATGTGGAAAAAGCCATTTTTTAAATCCAAAGTAGTAAAAACTTTCGCGCTCTCAATGCTATCTAACACGTCCTCAATCCTCGGTAAGGGAAAATTATCTTTAATTATTTTTTTATTTAAGAGTCTATAATCGACGCAGTCTCCAAGAGTCATCTTTCTTTCGCGCTAATACTATAGGAGATGCATAATTGGAGTTACTTTCCTTTATGATTCCCATTTCCAGCCATTCGTTTATCTGTTTGTCCACAAATTCCTATTCTGGAAATGCTAACCTAAGCGGTCGTTGTGCTATCGGAATATCATCTGTTAATATTATGTTTACTTTCAACTCCGTATCCTTAATTTTATTTGGTTTATAATTAGAGATCAATTCTGTTAGCTCTTTTTTGATGGTTTTGTTTGAAATGTGATTTACTTCAATTTCCTGAAAATTAATCGAATCGGCTATTTCAGCTAAATAAATTTCTGTATTTTTTGTTAAGTCTAAACACGGTTCAATTTCTAATAATTTATTTTCATGAATGCTTGATTGCATGTTTACGCTTTCACTGCAGTCTAAAGCTGTCTCATTCTGTTTAATTTGTTCTTTTCCCACACATTCAGCTGTCGAAGCAATCTTTTCTACTGTGGGACTGTTTTGCTTTTCTGACCGCAACATCGTAAGAAATCTGGGTGTAATATAGCTGACGCGCTTGAATTTTGTCACGACTTGTTCTCGTGGAAACGCAGTGACGTAATTTACTCTCACTTCCCTTAATTTCCGTTTCCCCGCAATTTGCAATCCCTTTTCTGTAATATTGAAAGTTAACTGTTTTAGAAAATTATTCCCCAAAATTATGGAGTGATTCAAATTTTTTACGATGTATAAATCTGCATTTACTGAATAGCCATCTATTTCAATATTTACTGTTATGAATCCTAGGGGAGTAATTTGGTTACCTCCAATTCCTGATAGCACTAAGTCGTTGTCGTGTAATTTAGGGCATCCCAAAGTTTTATAAGTTTCGTTACTACACATGTTCACATCGGAGCCTGTGTCGACAAGACTTTCTATATTTTTATCTAGAATTCTCACATTTTTCATTATTTTATCTAACGAATTCGAGGTATTGCTTACGGCTGCATTCGCATATTTGCGGAATTACATGTACATTGGTCAGATCTGTGACCAGGTGTTTTGCACGTCCAGCAAATCGGGCCTTCTTTTTTTCGGGGGCAGTGTTTCGATATATGAGACAATTCATTACAATTGAAACAGCGAATTTTTTCATTTGAATTTTTCTGCGCACCCATGAAATTTTTTTCATATGATACACGACTCATATCATTTCGCTGAAATACTCTATTATTTTCGATACCCTGATTTAGGCGTTTCTTAAATCCCGTTTTTGGATGTTTGGTTTCATCTTTCCGCAAATTAATTCGGGCAGTTTCAAAATCATCCAACTTACCTGTCAATTCCTCTAAATTCGTAACTTTGGGTAATTCATCGCAAAAATCTTGTTTCATTTCAAATGACAACTTTCTCCTAATTTGTTCAATAATTAGAATATTTTTTAATTCTTTAAACGTTGATATTTGCAATCCCTCTAACCATTCATTCAAAAAATTGGAAAGTTCAAACGAGAAATCTTTCTACGATGCTAAATTTTCCTTCTTATGTAAGAAAAATTTTTGTCGAAACTGTTCGGGCGTAAGTTTAAAACGTCGTAATAGTATTTTCTTTACGTGATCATATTCGTTCGATTTTTCCTCACTTTCACGATTTATTAAACTCACTATGTCGAGCGGTAGTAATGCCAGACTATATGTTACCCATTCTTCCTTAGGAATTTCTAACCGTTTTGCCTGCCGTTCAAATAGAGTTAAATAAACACTAATTTCCCACTCATTATCGTATCTTTTTAACAGATGTAAAACATCGGGACCTTTCCCTATTGCCGCTGAATTTATTACTCGAGTTTTATTATTCTCTAATTCTAATATCTTTAATTGATATTCGCGATCTTCCGTTTCTTTAGCTTTTAAATTCTTCTCCTCCTCCTTGCGTTCGCTAACTATCCCACTAAGCCAATTTTTAACAAAGTCTTCATCATACCCATCTGATTTAACCACCATATCAGCCAATGCACTCTTAGTTGCATTCTCGGGCGGATTCAGGCCCAATTCGATCATCAGAATAATTAAATCTATTTTTTCGATCGAATTAAGTGATTCATAATTAATTATTTTTTTAAACACATAAAACCAAATAATATCAATACACATATAATAAAAAATATATCTATATATCAATATATTTTATATCCTTTTTATATACATATTTCAACAATTATTTCAACACGTATTCTATATATATATATATATATATATATATATATATATGTGTGTATGTATATCTATAAACATAACACTTACTTTACATAATCCAAGAGATTTTTTGTTTTTATCTAAAAATGTATTCTTACTTATCAATTTTTTATGCAAGTTCGACGACTGGCATATTTAAAAAAAATAACCTACAAAAAAAAAAAAAAAAAAAAAAAGCAGTTTTTTTCACTACGTCCTTCACGAAGTGGTCAACTTGGCTTTGAAAAAAAATAGTCTGCGAAAAAAAACACAGCAGACTTTTTAAAAAAATTACCGTAAGATAAAAAATCAGCGACATCAACAGTCTGCGAAAAAAAACACAGCAGACATTTTAAAAAAATTGCCACTAGATGAAAAACCAGCGACATCTTGATTCGTTGTTTCACTTACGAGAAAACTGTTTTTCAGTTATGGGGGGAAAGCACAGTTTTTTTTTTCTTTCTTTCCGAAGATTCATAAACACCAAACGAATCTCAAACATTAGGCGCTCCTCGCTGAAGATTCTTCACTGCGTTGACACAACATCTGAGATGACTGTCTACGGAAGGGGGGATTCTCTGCTCAAATCCTTCCCTCAAGTTTCTCCTTCCAAAACTAATCCAGGGCGAGCCACCACGTTGTAGTAAAAGTTATGAAGTGTTTTGGAACGGTGTCTAGTGAGTAGAAAAAATGGTCCGGGTGATTCTTTAAAGAGAATCTTTACTTTTTAATATTCACACTTTTTGATTAGTTACACGTATATATACATATATGCAGCACACTTATATACATATTTGCAGGATGTGGTTGACATAGTCTGATATATAAGGAGAGACCGTCTGTCCCTCACTAATTTTTCAATCCGGTAAAACTACCGAAACGTCTTGGGCAGGTCCGTCTGACGAGCCATAGTTCTGAGATGCGGGCGGCTTTGAGCACACCTTTTGCAGGCGAACTCCCTTTAGCATCTGTCCTCTTCCCTAAAAAAACTACTTACATCATCAGAATTTACCGTTAGTCGCGATGCTAGGATTCTCATCACGAGCCTCTAGATGCTTACTCAGCAATACAAGGTTCATTGCCGTTTCTGTTACTAAGTGCCTTGTGAATAAATCCTACATATATATGTAATGATTCGACGAGATCGATGTTCCATAACAATGTACAAGTTCCAGTGGCACACCATCTATGAGGCAGAACAGATTACTACTACCAAGAATCAACAGTGGGACGAGCTGAGCAGTCGCTCCGGCGATTTGACCAGCAGTGGATGAGTTTATTGGGCTATTTCCCCATAAGAAAGTTCAGTCAAGCAGTCTTTAAATTAATTTTATTAGAACTCATAAATAAGTTAAGTTCTTTCACGCAATCACCTTGGCACTCTCATCGAATAACTTCCACTTCACCAACTCCGTGATTAAGCTACATTCCACAATATTAGAATTTTGGGGAGAAAGAAGAAACAGCATCAATAATTTTTGAAAGTCAATCGCATTCTCGGGAAACATGACATGGCTTCCGAGTAGTTTTTTAAGAAAAAATGCATTCTAATTCAGCGGAGCAATAAAACGCGCGTATTGATAGTTTAAAGAAAAGGTGCATTCTACTCTCCTGAAAAGCCAAATGAAAAAATCATTTTCACGACAAAACTAGCGCCCTCCTACTCCGCGTCAATCATTTTAAAAATCCAATCAGGATGGACTCGAGCCTCTAACGGACAAAATGATCAATTCTAATTGGCCGTAATAGGCGGTCTATTGGCAAGAACTATATTTTTTCCTCGGAACACTAAGCCCTTTAGCAACGCGTAGTAACACTTGTCACGCGATGTTAAAAAATAAAAAATAAAATTAAAATCGCAGGAATATGCCAGAAAGTAAAAAGCTTACGAAATACTTCCCGCCTTTTTGAGAAGCAAGAAATAATTTATTAATAACTAAAGTAAGAAAAAGAATTTTAGCTGTTACAAGTTACGAAACTAAGATTGAAATATGTTCCACAAATTTAGAATTGAAGCTAAGAGAGAATAAAAAAAAATGGCGCAATTTTTTTTTTTTATTACAAATGCCCCCTCCCAGAAAGACGGGTGAAAAAGTAGGTCTGAGACCTGCAATTTCACAGAAAGGGAGATGATGCAGACTTAGCTCACGAAGTTGTTGATATAAGTAATAATAATTAGATACTGAATAAAAAAAAATTTAAATTAATTTCTCTTTTTTATATAAATATAGAATTCAAATTTAAAAACACCAAGGTGATGCGTGGAATAACTTCAAATTTAAATACAATAAAATAGGCTTCAATACAAATACAAGATATAATCTTGTTTAAAGTACACATCAAAAAGTAATTTGAAAATATAAGCAATTACCCATAGTAATAACATAAAAATGAAACATAAAAATGAAAAACAATAACGTTAAATTCTTTTTTAACAATGTCAAATCTAGAAATCAATTTTTAAAAGTTTGTTTCAAAAATCCTCTTAAAGTCATATTTGGAATGGCATAGTTCATTACCTCATTTCAAGGATGTCTAATTCATTTAACTGTCCAAATTCATCAGCTAACATTATAATATTAGTTCAGTTTTTGTGTGAGTAAGTCCTTGAACATTCATAACAGTTCCATTTTGGAATCTTTGTGAAAATACTTTTATAATTGTATTTTTAATTAATAACACATTTTATAATATAGTAATAATAAAATTTAACAATGTAAATAATAAACAATATAATTAAGAAACATAATAAGGAAAAATATCAATAATAATAAATATCATAAGTGTAAGTAAATCTCATAATGGGTATAAGTAAATCTCTTAATAAGTAATAATAAATATCACAAAAGACATTCTTTAAATACTTAATCTCGTTTATCTCATCTCATATTTTTGGGATGAAATATAGAGAGAAGTGGAATAAAATAAAAAATGCAATCAACTATGAAATCATTTACTTAATCTGGTAATCCGAGTACAGGATTAAGTAGGAATATGTACAAAAAAAAAATTAAAATATAATATGATAAATTAAAATAAAATAAAGATAAATAAAAATTTTGTTCATGTTTGAGAATGCACGTGACCTTTAAACTACTAAGATTCTTAAAAAGAAATATTAATAAATGATAAAAATAAAAAACAAGATCTATTCATGTCAAATAATTACGCAATAAATATTCTCTCGGTGTGATAAAACATTGCAAGATGCAAGTAGGAAAGAGAAAAAGAAACAAAATTATATTATAATTGACATGTACTTGGACTGGAATGCAGAAGCAAAGAAAGAGAGAAAGAAAAAAAAATATATTAAAATAAAGTGATAAAAATTTTGTTACTTGGCAAATAATTAATTTAATAATTGATAGATTAAATTTAATATTACAAATAGGTTCAGTTGAAAGAAAAAAAAATATTCTAAGTAGAGTAATTCAGTACAGAATAAGAAATTTCCACTTTGTTCGTCTACGCCGGCATAAATAAACAAATATAAAAATTTCCAGACAAGTGACACTCTCGCTGCAGTCAAGAGATATCATTGCCATTCTATGAGAATTACAGGATATTATCTGAATTAAAATATGAAAAGAAATTTACTGTTTAAGAGAAAAAATTATAAAATGATAAACTAGAGATATAGTTTAAGCTACAGTTTTTACCTGAGTTTGTTGTTGTTGATTAGGGTGTTGTTGCTCATGACTTAATTTAAATTTATCAGGGGAATAATAAGGCCTTAACTTAGATACATGTACTATTTCTGAACTTTTGAACTGGTTTTGCCTATCAATTTCAAAATTTACTTCGGATAATTTGTTAAGAATTTTATAAGGGCCACTAAATACTTGTGACAACTTTCTAGTATTAGGGTACTGAAATTCTTCATAGATAACTAGATCTCCTATTTTAAATTTTGGTTCGATATAATCTTTATCATAATATCTTTTATTTTTTAAATGAAATTCATCAGTTCTTGTTTTAGCAATTTTAAGTGCTTCATGAACAGGGGGATAATAATTTTGTTGTAAGGGGGAGTCATAGGGTAATTGGCCAAAAAGCAAGTACGCAGGTGGAAATTTGGTAATAGAATGGGGTGTATTATTATATTCATTAATTACCTCAGTTAAAAGCTTAGTCCAGGGAATTTTAGAGGTAGTGGAGTTTACTTTACATTTTAATCTAGTTACTATTGTCTGATTTACTCTTTCACATTTCCCATTCGTTTGTGGATGATGGGCAGTGGTCAAACGTTGTTTAATATTATGATTTCGCAGGAATTTTTTGAATCTTGAAGAAGTAAAAGCAGCATTCCTGTCACTAAGTATTTTTTGAGGGGACTGTACACTTGAAATCTTACTAAAACAGAATAATTGTTGAGGGATTTTGATATTGAAAATTTGTTTCAGACAATTTGTATAAGTTTCTGTAGTGACACTTTTGGAAGGAAATGCCCAAACATATCTTGTGGCATGGTCTATTATAATATGGAGATATTTTTTTGTAGAATTATAATAATTGAACCCTCCTACAGTATCAACAGACAGACAGTCAAAAGGTTGATCTGTAGTGGGCATAGCTTGTAATAAGCCAAATTTTTTCTGTCTAGGTTTTTTATTTTTCTGGCAAATATCACAGTATTTAACAAAGTTAGTAATGTCTTGGGTCATATCTGGCCAATAATAGTTAGGAGAAATTAAATTTTGCATTTTTTGAACACCAGGGTGACCAAACTGTTCATGAGCAACATTAAGCAATTTTTTTCTTAGGGACATGGGAACTACCACTTTACGAAAACCTTTTCTTTTAACTATAATCAGTCCATTGTCATTAATATAATTTGATCCACACACATTTTCTTTTTCTTGCATCTCAATAATCTCTTTAACGTCAAGAAGAAAAGTAAGGGGCTTACAAAAATGAGAAATAGGGTTTCGGGACAACATGTCGGCTTCGACATTTGTAGATCCCTTTAAGTACTCTATTTTGTAATCGAACATACTTAACTTCAATGACCACCTAAATAATCGACCTCTTAAATGTTTGACATTTTTTAACCAAACAAGAGATGCATGATCAGTATGGATGGTAAATTGTACACCGTGAAAGTAATGATAAAATTTATCTAAAGTATCAATGATAGCAAGACACTCTAGTTCGGTAATGAAATAATTTTTCTCATAACTTCTCAATCCTCTAGAAAAATAAGCAACTGGATGTAAAAAGTTATTATGGTCGGGTTGTTTAAGAACTGCACCTACCGCTACCTGAGAAGCGTCAACAAACATGTGTAGGGGTAATTTTGGGTCATAAATCTTTAAAATTGGTTTAGCAATGAGGGCATCTTTTAATTTTTGAAAAGAGTTTTGACATTCAGTATTCCATTCCCAAATAGTATCTTAAGTAATTTATTTAGGGGGTGTCTAATTTCAGCATATTTGTCAATAAATTTATGATACACATTTATAGAACCAAGAAATCTTTGTAATTCTTTAGTGTTAGTAGGAGGTTTTAATTTTTTAATCGTTTCTATATTAGTATTAGCTGGAGTTAAAGTTCCATTTTGGATTTCATACCCTAGAAAATTGATTTGTTTTTGAGCAAAAGTACATTTAGATAATTTTAATTTAATATTTTCTATTCGGCATAAATCAAAAATTTGGATGAGATGCTGTATATGTTCATCTATTGATTTAGAAAAAATAATTATATCATCAAAATAATAACAAGCAAAGTCTATTTTATATTTTGTAAGAATTCTTCTAATTGTCCTGTTGAAAATTGGGGGGCCTACCTTTACACCAAAGGGGAGAACATTCCATTCCCAGAGCCCACAATTAGTAGTAAAGGCTAACTTTTCGGAATCGGCTGGGTGAATAGGTATGTGCCAATAGCCTGAGGCTAAATCTAGTGTAGAGAAATATTGGGCACCACTTAATTTGTCTAAAATTTCATCTATTCGGGGTAAAGGTTCAGCGTCATTTTTCATGATAGAATTTAATTTTCGGTAGTCAACACACATTCGGGTTTTTTTACCTTCATCTCGTTTATTTACTAACGTAACTGGAGAAGAGTATGGGCTATAACTTTCTTTAATTAACCCAGCAGCTAATAATGATTGGATTTGCTGAGATATTTCTTTTTCATCAGCAGTGGATGTACGATAAGGCCTCAAAGATATTGGTAGGTCAGATTTAAGATAAATACGCTGAGGTTCAATATTAATTCTCCCTACATCATATTTATTTTTTGCAAAAATATCTAAATAATCCCTTAAAAGTTCCCTTACATTTTTATTTTGAATAGCATTCAGATCCCCCAATAGATTATAATCATCATTATTAGTTCGCGACAAGGATTGAGGAGTTATGGTATTTCCATAATCGGGTTGCACAGTAGTATCATTTTTTATAATATCAAAATGAAGCAATTCTAAGTTATCACTGGATATGTTGACATATGGGTTTAACGAAATATTGTCTTGTAACACCTGGCTTTTTGCACAATCAATTTTCAATTTAAATTTGGCACAATCAGGTAAACCTAAAATAGCATAGTCCAAATCAAGTTGACTTACTAAAAAATTAACATATCTCTTTATATTACCAAATTTAATACATAATCGACAAGATTTATTAATTGTAAGAGTTCCTTGTGCCTGTCTGATAGTAATAGGGGTAACATTATGTAAATTACCATTTAAATATCGAACAAATTTGAGGGGTAAAATTGAGACAGTTGATCCACTATCCACCACACAATACACTTTGTTATTGCCTACATATCCAGGGATAAATAATTGTCAGACATTATTAGTAGGGGGTGGTTGAATATGAGCAGGAGTTTGAGCTTGACAGGAATTTGTGTTAAATATACAACTCCTCTCCCAATGATATGCATTTTCTATGCCTCTGTTTAAACATACTCTGCACGGACGACTAGGGTAATTGTTTTGATAATGAGTTGCAGGCATTCTAGGAGTGAAAAACCTAGGATTAAAATTTTGGGAGGGATTGTTTGGAGTAGGTCGAGTCCAATGTCTGGGCTGAGGATTGGGATTGTGCATTGGTCTAGTTTGTTGAAAATTTCTATTGCCGTTATTAGAGGTATGACTTGGAATCGCTGCTAATTGTTTAGCAATGCGAAACCATTCACGAGTATTGGAAGGAGGGTTAACCATCAAACAATTTTGATACTCCGGCTGAAGGCCATCAATTAATCCCTGTATAATTAAATTTTCCTCAAGCTGAAGTTGCCTTCCAATCTCAACTTTCTTTCTAAAATAAGAATCCAAATCACTTAGATCATTTAACTTTAAGGAAGTAAATTCAGAAAATTTTGGAACTCTAACTTGAATGAATTTTTCACTTAAAATCTCGACAATTTCTTCATAAGTAGCACAATCCAAACAATCATTTATATAAGTTTTTAGCGCTTCCCCCTTTAAATATTTTGAAATATTTTGGTGTTTCCACTCATTATCTTTCTTTTCTACCGAACATTCTCGATCAAAATGTTTAAACCATTTAAATATATCCATGCCCGACCCAAATTCAAAAGGGACAATATCAAGTTTATTTTCTGACATTTTTTCTTCTTTTACTAATCCTGACCTTAGTAACATGAAAGAAGGATAATTCATATGGAAAATATTTAAATGCTATACTTCAATTATTAAAATTCAATTACTATACTTCAAATACCTCAATAAATAATAATAAAAATAAATAAATAATAAATAAATAAGTAATAAAATAATAAATATCGGGTTTCCATACATGGGAAATAACAAATAATTTTAAAAACAAAAATACTTTTCTTTACGTATGGAAAATAAATTTTGCAACAGAGTATTTTTTTAACAACAAATTAATCCATCTTTCGATTTAAAAAAAAAAAAAAATAACACCTTTAAAACTAAATAAAATTTCTATGAGCAGAAAATTTTAATTAATTATAAATTAAGAACAAATTTATTTTTTAATATCTGTAATAAAAGAGAGAAAAAAAAATCAAGAATTTAAACAAAGAAATTATCATTAAATTTCTTAATCAATAAAACAATAAAATAATAAATAATAACTTACAGACATGTTCGATGTGGCCTTGTTCAAATACCTAATTTTTTATTAAACTAAACAAAAATAAAGAACTTCGTAGATACGACTCACAGGTGTAAATTTCAATTATCTTGTATTACTGATGGAATCTACCGTAGTTTCGCAACCATACAGCAGGTGTTCATTTATTATGAAATGAAAATTTATCAAAATATTTATGCACTTTTACCTAGAAAATACAGTAAATAAATAAATAAAAGAAAATGATGTTGAATTGATTTCATGCAGGTGATCTTTTGTAATTTTTATTTTGCATATCTTACAGTTTGGTTGCATATCTCACAGTTGAAAAGTTTCTCACTAGAATGCGAGGTATATTTCACAATTAAAATATTTGTAGATGTAGATACCACACATAATTACAAACAAAACTTTATAAGACGATCTTTTTTCACAGATTGATTCATGTCGGTTCAAGATGAGTAATAAACAAAGGCCGAAGTTCCAGCAATTAGTTTCAAGCTCGGCGAAAATGGCACGTGCACACACAGCGTTGCGAAGAATTCTCTAGAGACGTATGCAGGTTCATTTAAGAAATCCTGCCGGCTAATATGTAATGATTCGACGAGATCGATGTTCCATAACAATGTACAAGTTCCAGTGGCACACCATCTATGAGGCAGAACAGATTACTACTACCAAGAATCAACAGTGGGACGAGCTGAGCAGTCGCTCCGGCGATTTGACCAGCAGTGGATGAGTTTATTGGGCTATTTCCCCATAAGAAAGTTCAGTCAAGCAGTCTTTAAATTAATTTTATTAGAACTCATAAATAAGTTAAGTTCTTTCACGCAATCACCTTGGCACTCTCATCGAATAACTTCCACTTCACCAACTCCGTGATTAAGCTACATTCCACAATATTAGAATTTTGGGGAGAAAGAAGAAACAGCATCCTAATAATTTTTGAAAGTCAATCGCATTCTCGGGAAACATGACATGGCTTCCGAGTAGTTTTTTAAGAAAAAATGCATTCTAATTCAGCGGAGCAATAAAACGCGCGTCTTGATAGTTTAAAGAAAAGGTGCATTCTACTCTCCTGAAAAGCCAAATGAAAAAATCATTTTCACGACAAAACTAGCGCCCTCCTACTCCGCGTCAATCATTTTAAAAATCCAATCAGGATGGACTCGAGCCTCTAACGGACAAAATGATCAATTCTAATTGGCCGTAATAGGCGGTCTATTGGCAAGAACTATATTTTTTCCTCGGAACACTAAGCCCTTTAGCAACGCGTAGTAACACTTGTCGCGCGATGTTAAAAAATAAAAAATAAAATTAAAATCGCAGGAATATGCCAGAAAGTAAAAAGCTTACGAAATACTTCCCGCCTTTTTGAGAAGCAAGAAATAATTTATTAATAACTAAAGTAAGAAAAAGAAATTTAGCTGTTACAAGTTACGAAACTAAGATTGAAATATGTTCCACAAATTTAGAATTGAAGCTAAGAGAGAATAAAAAAAAATGGCGCAATTTTTTTTATTTTTATTACATATATATATATATATATTTATTTATTTAAAAAATGGTTAAGAATGAGATTAATAAGCACAAATTAAAATTCGAAATTCTTCTCGATAAAAAAATTCTGGTAGAAATTGAAAAAAAACAAACGTAAAAAACAAACAGACAGCTGTGTTGTTGTGCTATTGGGCAATGGGTATGTGAATGATTCATCCGAATAGTAAAATCATTCAATTTTCTTTTTCTGTTCTTTAAACACTATCCAACGAAGTTCAAAAGTGTTTATGCATTCGGTTTGTCTGTCCGTCTTATCGTTTGTCCATTCTTTAAATCCTGTAAATATCCTAGATTTTTATACAGTTGATAAACTTCATTTACTGTTACCAAGGTATGTTTCGCACTGTGTATGAATTAGGAGGAACCAATAGTCCCTTTACATGGGCACTCAAAAGAATACCATTACATTATGTTCTATGGGGGGGGGGGACGTTTCCCAAGAATTTAAATGAAATTATGCTATTTCAAATGTATTGAAACTAATATAATATGAATTTAACGAAAATTGCTATAGAAGAGGGCACTCAGAGCATTTGTTGTTCATTTACAGAGACAACAAAGGGAATATGTCGCAGTGCTGTCTTTAAGTATTTGTTGCTGGAACTACGTTTTAAAATTTGGCATGAGCTTTAAAATTTAACTATTTTTTTATATTACTCGTTATGTATAAATTCTTTTTCTCATATACAAGGGTGTACAAAAGAATTGACGTACCATTTTCCTTGTTAAAAGAAATTGCTGAAAAGCAATTTCTAACTGAAGCATGTGTGTATCTTAACTGAACTAAATTTGGCAAGACACATTTAAAAGATACACATTTGTGTTTCTTATACAGGACTGCTCCAACATTTCGATAAGGTTTCGATTGTAGATGGGAACAATTGAAGTTAGGTCTTTAAATGTACCATGCATTTCCATAGTATTAGACATACTATTCCAACTTATTAAACTTTTCCGGCACTTTGTGCCCGACGGGATACCTCGATTTAATTCCAAACCTGAAAACGGCACCAATATTATTTTAGTAAAATTTTGCTTTTACAGTGAAAGCTTAAATTAAGGAGTTCCTAATGGGTAAAAAGTATTTTTCAAATTCCGATGGCAGTCGATATTTAATCATTTTACAACAAAATTTGCACGTGCCGGAAAGGGTAAACGGTTTAGTTTTGTTATTTTTTTTCTGAATGTATTGAAAAGTGTTTCAAAATCTATACTTGACGCACTATTTTATTCTTTCCAGTTTCTATTAATGCCAACATGAAACTTGGTCTTTTGCAATTTTATGAACATTTTCAGAAAAATAAAGTAATTCGAAAAATATGTTCACATTCCTTATGACAACGTATGTCGTACATTTTATTTTAGTCCACATATCAGTCATGAAAAAATATACCACTAATGCAGCGAAGAAAAACTGGAAGTCTATTCGGCTCAATTCTTAAGTGCTATGTAAAGCTTTCACAGAGTTATATCTCATCCGAAGTACATAATATTTTCCTCAAATAATTGATGTCTTACAACATAATCCAGAACATCATATTGGCTATTTATTAGGATGGTTTGTCATAATCCTCTTTACTCACATGGATTTATATATTTGTTCGCATATCGCAAATAACAAGAAAAGAATATGTGGGAAGCATAATTTTATTAAATGTAGGGGAAGATGGGGATACTTGAGCCATTCTTTAAATTTTAATTTTTTTAAATTTTTTATAATTTCTTAGAACAAAATAAAATATTGAAAATGAAAATTTGATATTTTTCTTCAATTGAAAACCACTTTCAATTAATTTTGAACTATTTTTCTATGCCTAATAAATTTTTACTTTTTCTTTTACATCGTGGTTCAAGTATCCCCATGGAGGGGATACTTGAGCCAGATGTCACACTCACACCAGTATTTCGCAATGCAAAAAACCGATTTGCAATATACTCAAAAAAATGCATTAAACCTTTTTCGAATAAATTTGGTCGAATTTTCTGGTGTCGTTGTGACATTTCAGAATTAAAATTATGTGGTAGAAAATTCTACCAGCAGAGCTCAAAGGGTTACTCACCATACTTTCAAAATGGTACCAAGGGATGTGATTTTTTTTTACATGTTCAGAACTATAAATATGTTACCATGTTGCCAGTTTTAGAAAGAAAAATTGACCAACTGAAGAGATAATAGGGGTGGCTCAAGTATCCCCTATGCTCAAGTATCCCCACTCTTCCCTATATCTATTCTTAATCGTTATTATATAAAAAATATTTATATCACGGTCCGACTGATTATAAAAAATATTCCTTAACGTGAGTGGTCAATAATGTATTCAAGTCTTAATATTTTTATATCATTGAAAAAGTGTCTAGATATCCATTTGAAAGAGAGAGCTCTGTAAATCGCGTCCTCGACAAGTTTTCCCCATTAAGACACAACACTAGTCACAGGGAAAGACCCAGATGATAATGCTAAGTGTATGGGGGCGTTCTTTTCAAATATCTCGCTCAAATTTTAATATTTTTACAAGTTTTGTTTTGCATAGGTTATCTGAGCACGATCCACAACCGGCCTAGTTTTTACTTTTTCGATTTTAGTTTCAGATTTTTTATATTATGGTAGTTTCAATTTCTCAACCGGTTCAAACCGGTTCTGGAAATTAAAGGGTTTTTTTTAATCTGAAACCAAAATTGATAAAGTAAAAACTAGACAAGTTGTGGATCGTCTTCAACTAACCTATGCAAAAAAAAAAAAAAAAAAAAAAAAAAAAACTGTAAAAATATTAAGATTTGGGCGAGATATTTGAAAAGAACTCCCCCATAGTCTTAGCATTATCATCCGAGTCTTTTCCTGTGACTAGTGTTACGTCTTAATACTTTGAAATTTTTATTTCAAAACAAACACACAAAATATGTTTAACCCCTTAACGCGCAGTGTTGCCGGGTCGGCAACACCTAAAGTTCCCCCTGTTTAGAGACACAAAAACTCCGTGAATATTTCAAAAACTACTCTAATGGCTACTTTAAATCTTTCTTATGAGTTCTAGATGGCAGTACCACAGAGATCAAACTCTACTGTTTTTAAATAATAGGTAAAATGTTTTACTGTAATACGCGCTTCACAGCAATGCTCTTCTCACTGCGCTTATCAATGCTTTACTTATGGGAGGTTACCACTTCGGCAACAGCTGTATAATTAAAATGTTAAGTGCAATCTTTACAAAACAATATTTGTGTATTCCTCTAGGCCTAAATAGATTGCCTAAATGTTTTTCTTCTTTAAATTCCAACTTTAAAGAGTGGTGCGCCGGAAAGGGTTAATTAGACTATATTTTATAGGTTTCTTTTGTGTAAATATCAGAATGTATTAATGGCTATAACTATTTTAACAAAAAAATAAAATAAAATAAATTTTAATTTAAAATACTTATGTAAGAATAAACAAATAAATAATGAGAAATACACTTCTATTAAAATTAAATAACTGCTAAGTTTCAAATGCTACGTGGAATTAAATGAAAAAGAGATCCAAAATTCATTTAATCTAGAAAGTTAATTGATTTTTTCCATTTTTTTACATTTAAATTCAAGAAGTATTTTAACAATTAAAGGTTATTTAATTCTAAATGATACATTTTTATTTCTCATACAGTTTTCAAAACAGTTATTAGGGATAAAAACAAACTTTTATAATAAAATAGTTTTATGCATCATTACGCGAGAAAAATAAAATTGCAATTACTTCCAAACATTTAATTGTAATTTAGATACGGTAAATGCAGTTAATTTTCACTATTCATTTGTTAGTACGGCTTGCACCGAGAAATGTAATTACCATTTTATTCATTAAAGTTTTTAATTATATGTATGAATCATGAGGGTAGAGATACTTTCATCTTTTTCAGATGTTTACTTTTATTATATTATAATTACTAGATCTTATTTCGGCAGTAATTAAAATTTTCTCTTATTGAAATACTCTGAAATAGAAAATTACAGATTTCGTAACCGCCTCTGCATCATATGCGATGTTCTTTGTTTAAGAGTTTATTCGTAAAACAAATTATTTGAAGGAAAACAAAAACTGTAAAAAGGCAAAATTTGTACATATGTAACATGTGTATTAAAATAATTAAATATTCATTAATATTAAGATTTATTTTTAAGATTATACAAGATAAATAACTTTATTTAAGCTATATGTGAATCAAATGAATTCTTCTAGTGCGAACCCGATCTGCAGAATTAAAAACAGATTCATTCTGAGCCGAAAACAGAAAATTCAGGACAACCCAGCAAAAATAACCCAACCAGATAAACTAACGAGATTGTATTCTTGATCCCGAAATGTTCAGATGTGTTCCTATATTTGAATATTAACCCTTTCCGGCACAGGCAAAATCTGTTTGTACGATGAAAAATTATCGACTGACACCGGAATTTACGAACGAATATTTTAGATATTTTAAAAAAAAAAAAAATCCTTATTTTAAGCTCTTACTGTAAAGGCAAAATTTTACTGAAATATTATTGGTGCCGCTGGAAATTTTTAAATTAAAATTAGTTATCCCAGGACAGGGTACAGTGTGCCGGAAAGGGTTAAAGAATTGTTGATTCGTCTGTGTAAGACATAAAAATTTTATTAGAGATACCACTGTATATATTTTTTCATAACTGGTTTGAAATATAATTTATTTTCCTTAAATTACGTGTTCGGGTCAAGTTGCGAATTAATGTTTTATTATTATTATTATTATTATTATTATTATTTGTGCCGGATACAACCTGACCCGCGCAGAGCATCTCAAGACACTTTGCAGCCTTTATAGTAAGTTTAATCATCAATTATCTAAAATTGTTTAAAAAAGAAAGATTCTTTTGACTTTTATGAGATAGTTTAATTAGCTCTAATTAAAATTCGAAATTCTTCTCTGAAAAAAATTTCTGGTAGAAATTGAATAAAAAGAAACCTAGGCAGACTGCTGTGTTCTTGTGCTATTGGACATGTAAATCATTCACCTGAATAGTAAAATAATTCAATTTTCATTTTCCCTTTTTTAACCCTTTCCGGCGCAAACAAATTCTGTTCGTAAAATGAGAAATTGTTGACTGACACCGGAATTTACAAAAGAATTTTTTAGAAATTAAGAATTCCCTGATTTAAGCTGTCATTGTAAAAGTAAAATTTTACTAAAATATTACTGGTGCCGTTTGTAAGTTTGGAATTAAAATTAAGTGTTTCCGGAGTGGTAACACTGCGCCGGAACGGGTTAAACACTTACCGACGAAGTTGAAAACTGTTTATGTATTTGGTTTGTCTGTCCATCTTATCGTTTGTCCATGCTTTAAATTTTGTAAATATCCTAGATTTTTATGCAATTAATAAACTTTATTTACTGTTACCAAGCCATGTTTGGCATTGTGTGTGAATTAGGATGAACTAATAGTCCCTTTACACAGGCACTCAAAAGAATACCCTTACATTATGATTTATGGGTGAAAAAACGCTTACAGAGAATTTAAATGAAATTACCCTATTTCAAATATATTGAAACTAGTATAAATCACTGAACTTCACTAAAATTACTATAGAAAAGGGCATTTATAGCATTTGTCGTTCATTTACAGAGACAACAAAGGAAATCAGTCGCAGTTCTGTTTTTGAGTAACTGTTGCTGGAAACCCGTTTTAAATTTTGGCATGAGCTTTGAAATTTAACTATTTTTTCTACATTAGTCATTATGCATAAATACTTTTCCTCCTATACAAGGCAGTGCAAAAGAATTGATCTACATTTTCCTTGTTAGCAGAAATTGGAAAAGGAATATTCAACTGAAGTATGTGTGGTTAATTCCATGAAAACTTGTCATGTTTGTCACATAGCTAAAAATAACTATGCTTGTTCGCCACCGTTATTTTTGAAATGTTTCCTTCACCCTATTCAACTGATGTTATATCTCCGTTAAAATATGTTACATTCTTCTGTTCTAAAATACTGGTAGCAAAAATAACTATATGTGACATACATGACAAGTTTTCATGGAATTAGCCGTGTATATCATAACTGAGCTAAATTTGGCATCATGTAGTTAATAGATACATATTTATGTATCTTATATAGAACTGTTCCAACAATTCGCATAAGGCTCTAATTACAGATGGGAACAATTGAAATTCGTTACTTAAATGCACTATGCATTTCCATAGTATCAGACATACTATTCCATATTATTGCATACTATTCCCGGTCCGAGATACCTCAGTTTAATTCCAAACTTACAAACGGCACCTATAATATTTTAGTAAAATTTTGCTTTACAATGAAAGCTTAAATTAAAGAGTTCGTAATATGTAAAAAAGTCCTTTTCAAATTCCGGTGGCAGTCGATAATTATCCATTTTACAACAAAATTTGCCCGCGCCAGAAAGGATTAAAAAATTTAGTTTTGTAAAAATTTTCTGAATGTATTTGAAAGTTTTTCATAATCTATATTTGACGCACTATCTCATTCTGTCTTGTTTATATTAGTGTCAAAATGAAACTTGTTCTTTTGCAATTATATAAACATCTTCCCCTTAAATATTTCTTCTTATACCGGAAAGAAAAATAAAGTAGTAATACCAAATATATATTCACATTTCTTATGGCAACATATGTCTTACACTTTATTTTGATCAACATATTATTCATGAAAAAATATACCACCAATGCAGCGAAGAAAAACTGGAAGCCTATTCTGCTCAATTTTTAAGTGCTATGTAAAGCTTTGACAGAGTTATCTCTCATCCGAAGTATGTAATATTTTCGACAAATAATTCATATCTTACTACATAATCCAGCACAAAATATTGGCTATTTTATCTATTTATGAGGATGGTTGGTAATAATCCTCTTTACTCACACGGATGTATATATTTGTTTGCATATCGCAAATATCAAATGAATAAATAAATAAATAAATAAATAAATAAATAAATAAATTAAAATAAATAAATAAATTAAAATAAATATGTGGGAAGGATAATTTTATTAAAAATATATCGATTAGTAATCGTTATACCGTAATTCCTCGCGCATAAGCCACGTCTTTGTTAAATCTTGCTCATAACGGAAATTTTATTTAGAAAATGAACTCAAATAAATGCTAAGAAAAAAAAATAAATAAATAAATCTTTTGTTTAAAACAAATTCTGGTAGAAAATCGACATAATTGAGAAGTGGCGTATGCACTGGAAAATACGATAATCAGTTAAGAAAAGTAAACTTTTCTGAAAATAAATCGGTTTCATAGAAAAATGAGATATTTTTCATCATTAAAAATGGTTTCTGTTTTAAAAATTCATTTTAAATATTTTTTTCTATTTTTTTTTTCATCTTTAGAGTTAATGAATAATTTAAAAGTTATGAATTCAGTTTATTAATTTAACCCTTTGAGGGGCAGGCAATTGCGTTCGTGTAATTCTGAACTCCCACCGGAAATTTGTAAAAAAATTACCTCAAACAGAAGAAAAGCAATTTCACGACTGTTTTCCACCAAAGTTAGAAAAGTGAAATTTAATAACATTTTTCTGTGTGAATTTTCATCAATCGTAGGTGGATATAATATATACCGCCGCCCCTCAAGGGGTTAAATGTTTTCGTTGTAATTTGAATGTTGAATCTAAAAAATCTAATAACCGATGAGCTTAGTCTTGTTTCTTCATGTTTTGGATTTTCCTTCATGCTAAGTGTGCTTCGAAATCGTATGAATTTAGAGAAATCTAGTTAATCCAGTATTAACACTTCGCGGTTAATGCTGGTACGATGGCGAAATTTAATTATAACCTTTTTTATATCAGTTCCAACAGAAAAACTTGGTCTTTACACTGTCATAAACATATTCCTCTTAATATTTCTTCTTATGCTGGAAAGAAAAATAAAATAATACGAAAAATGTGTTCACATTCCTTATGACAACATATGTCGTACACTTTATTTTGTTCTACATATCATTCATGAAAAAATATATCACCAATGCACTGAAGAAAAACTGGAAGTCTATTCGGCTCAAGTCTTAAGTGCTATATAATGCTTTGAGAGAGTTACCTCTCATCCGAAGTACATAATATTTTCATCAAATATTTCATATCTTACAAACTAGTTCAGTGCAGAATATTGGCTATTTTATGTATTTTTGAGGATTGTTGTAAAAAACCCCTTTACTCACACGGATTTTTATATTTGTACGTATATCGCAAATAACAACAACAAAAAAAAAATGTGGGAAGGATAATTTTGTTAAATATATATATATCGATTATTAATCGTTATACCATAATCCCTCGCGTATAAGCCGCGTCTTAGTTATATCTTTATCATAACGGAAATTTTATATAGAAAATGAACTCAAATAAATGCTATGCAAAAGCAGGTCATCTTTTGCGTAAAAATTCTAATAACTAGGAAATTTTGAACCAATAAATTATGTTTTTGGATTCTGCTTTATGTTGAGAGTGTATAGTGAAAAAAATTACCATCGAATGAATTTAGACAAATCTAGTTGATCCATTATTAACTCTTCACAAATGCTAGTATAGTAGCGAATTTATTTTTTGTCATATTAGTGCCAGCAGAGAAACTTGATCTTTCCAATTTTATAAACATTTTCAACTTAAATATTTCTTCTTTTAATGTAAAGAGAAAAATACGAAAATTCTGTTCATATTCTATACGAAAACATAAGTCATACACTTTACTTTCGTCTGTATATTATTTATGAAAAAATTTACCACCGATGCAGCGAAGAAAAACTGGAAGTCTTATTTGGTTCATTTCTGAAGTGCTGTGTAAAGCTTTGAAAGATTACCTATCATCCGAAGTACATAATATTTTCTTCAAATAATTCATATCTTACAATATAATCCAGCACAAAATATTGCCCATTTTATCTGTTTATGAGGATGGTTTTTACTAATCCTCTTTACTCACACGGATTTATATATTTATTCGCATATTGCAAATAACAAAAAAAAAGAATATGTGGGAATGATAATTTTATTAAATATATATCGATTATTAATCGTTATACCGTAATAACTCGCATGTAATCCGCGTTTTTGTTAAATCTTTCTCATAACGGAAATTTTATTTAGAAAATGAACTCAAATAAATGCTAAGCAAAACCAAGACATCTTTTGTTTAAAACAAATTCTAGTAGAAGATCGACATATCTGCGATGCCTCCCTAGTAGCAAACCAATATTGGTTTGCTACTAGGTTGCAACGTGGTGCAATTTATACATTGGTGCAATTTAAACGTTGCACCAATATTTCATTTATTGGAAATGTTGCTAATAAAACGCCAATATTGATTATATATTGGCATTTTATTGGAAATATTTCCAATGAATTCCCAATATTGTACAAATGTCGGTGTTACATTGGAAATATTTCCAAGGAATTCGTAATATTGTACAAATGTTGGCGTTACATTGGAAATATTTCTAATGAAACCCCAATATTTAACCAATATGCCAATTTTATTGGCAATATTTTCTATGAAACCCCAATATTGGCATAATATTGGCTGCAAATATTGGCTAAATAAGGTCAAAATGTAAACACCTTAATATTGGAGCAATATATCATGCCAGTTTTGCGCCAATGGGCCAATATTGCTCCAAGATGTAGCCAATATTAGCTCAACATTGTTTGGCTACTGGAGCTCGTATGCTCTGGAAATTACGATACTCAGATTTTAAAAAAAGTAAGCTTTTCTGAAAATATATCTGTTTCTTACAAAAATGAGATATTTTTTTATCATTAAAAATGGTTACTGTTTTTAAAAGTTCATTTAAAATATATTTTTTTATCTTTAGTGTTAATGAATAGTTCTCAAGTTATGAATTCAGTTTATTCATGGCTATCAACTTTTACGCATTTTTCCTACCACAAAAATTTTTATAATAAATATTCTGTTATTTAATCGTCGATATCTTTTGATTAAACAATTGGGGAATCTCTGCACAATTTTAGTAGTAGCAATTTTGTCCCCATTTTGGGGAATTTTGAACCTTCAAGGGAATTTTTTGGGGACTATGGACCTTTTTGGGGAAAAACTTGGGGAATTGTTCTTGCAGTTTATATTTTTACTTTCAGATATTTGCCAGTACTGGATATGTCTCGAATTCGTTTTTAATTTGAAAACGAAAATAAAATACAGAAATAATAGATATAAATTATTATTCTCGTGATCGTTCTCACAGATTTATGCTACAAAAATAAAAACAATTTTAAAACTTTTATTTGTTGTTGCTTATTGATGGTTAAATTGAGTTTCATAGAATGCCAGTAGAGATATTTGTAATTGCAAGACTTACAATTGCATATTGATGTCAAATCACTACTTTTAAAATCTACAATTGCACAATGAATGCAGCAGCCTTCCTAATTCTTTTGATAAGAAACCTGAATGAAAATTCTGCGGTCTTAAAAGACTTAGACATTTACATTACTAAATATAAAGGACATGTCCGAAACGTTCATTTGCTGTGTTTTTTAAAAGACTTCATTAAAGTTGCTAAAAGAAGCTATATTTCTTTTATTATAGTCAAAATCACAATCATTTATACAACATAGATATTTTGCTTTAGGTGATAAAAGTTTAAAATATCTTTTTATAGCTTAAGCCAGATAGAATCCGATAATGTTAGCATAATTTCCAATTCATTCAAACGCCAACTTATTAGAGATGGTCTAAGCCTTGAAAAAAAAATATATTGGTATGAAAAGTGCAGATGGAGCTAATGTAATGATATGCCAGCATCACCAATTGTCAACAATTTAAATAACAAGTATAAACGAGCTCGTAGTTGTAAAATGTATTTGTTATTCTAATCGATTGGCTATGAATATGCATGCAAAATTCTATTAATTTTATTTATTTATTTATTTGTAAATAGGGAATTTTTTTGAAAAAATGCTTGATTTGGGGGAAAATTTGAGTTTAAATTTGTTAAAAAAATTTTATAATGAAAAATTGAAAACTGAGAACTTGCCTTTTTGCGTAGAAATTGCGTTGGGGACTTTTTCTGAAAAAAGTTCCGATTTGGGGAAAATTTCAGAAATTTTGGGGAAATTGGCTTTTGACAATCTAGCAACACTGGCTATGGTATATTAATTTATATTTTTTAATTGTAATTGGAATGTTGAATCTAAAAAATCTAATAACCGATGAGCTTAGACTTGCTTCTTCATGTTTGTGGATTTTGCTTCATGCTAAGTGTGTTTATAGTAAGAAATGAAAATCGAAGTAATTTAGATAAATCTAGTTGATCCAATATTAACCCTTCGCGGTTAATGCTGGTACAGTGGCGAAATTTAATTATAACCTTTTTTATATCAGTTCCAATAGCAAAACTTGTTCTTTACAATTTCATAAATATCTTCCTCTTAAATATTTTTTTATGCTAAAAAAAAAAAATAATAATAATAATGAAATTCTATGAAAACTCGTGAAACATGTTCTTTTGCAGTTTTATAAACATCTTTCTCTTAAATATTTCTTCTTATACTGGAAAGAAAAATAAAGTAATACAAAAAATATGTTCACATACTTTATTACAACATATTTCATACACTTTACTTTGTTCTATGTATCATTCATGAAAAAATGTACCACCGATGCCGCAAAGGAAAATTGGAAGTCTATTCGGCTCAATTCTGAAGTGCTATGTAAAGCTTTGGCAGAGCTAGAACTACCTCTCATCCGAAGTGCGTAATATTTTCCTCAAACAATTCATATCTTACAAGATAGTCCAGCACAAAATATTAGCCAGTTTATGTATTTATTAGGAATTTTGGTAATAATCCTCTTTTACTCACACAGATTTATATATTTGTTCATATGTCGCAAAATAATAAAAACGAATGAATGGGAAGGATAATTTTATTTAACATACCTATTTTGATTATTAATCGTTGTACCGTAATTTCTCGCATTTATAGCGCAGCTTTGTTAAATCTTTTTAATAACGGGAATTTTATTTTAAAATGAACTAAAATAAATCAAAGCAAAAGCAAGTTCCATTTTATTTAAAACAAATTCTTGTTGGAAATCGACATATATGTAATGCGGCGTATGCGCGAGAACTTATTTTAATCAGGTATTCAAAAAGCAATTTTTTCTGAAAAATGAGGTTATTTTTTATTAATAAAAATGGTTTCTATTTCAAAATTTCATTTTCAGTAGTATTTCATTTTTTTATTCCTAGAGTTAATGAATAGTCTATAAGTTATAAGCTCAGTTTATTACTTTACCATAGCTGCCAACTTTTACGCATTTTACCTACCACAAAAATTTTATAGTAAATATTGTGTTATCTAATTGTCAAAATCATAAGATTAAACAAATAGAAAATCTCTGTTCAATTTTAGTGGTAGCAAAAATGCTTAAAAGTTGGCAGCGACTTTACATAATTTTTAGTTGTAATTTGAATGTTGAATATTAAAAATAAAAGAACCGATGAATTTAGTCTTTTTTGTTCATTTTTTGGATTTTGCATCATATTTTTTGATTTTGCTTCATGTTTTGTGTGAATATTGTAAGGAATTAAAATCGAATAATTTATATAAATATAGTTGATCAAGCATTAACCCTTCGCGGTCGATGCTGGTACAGTGGTAAAATATAATTATAACCAGCGTTGCCAAGTCTCCGGCTTTTTGCACACGACTATTATCTTAGAAAAAATCTGGTTATTTTAAATCTCCGAAATGTTCCAATTAAATAAAACAAAATTTTCTGTATTATAATACTGGTATTCAAAAAGCCGGAGACTTCGCAGCTCTGTTATAACCTTTTTTTATATATCAGTTCCAACAGTGAATTTCATAAATATATTTCTCTTGAATATTTCTTCTTATACTGGAAAGAAAAAAAAAATACGAGAATTCTGTTCATATTCTTTACAACAACATATGTCATACGCTTTACTTTGGTCTATATATTATTCATGAAAAAAAGTACCACAGATGCAGCGAAGACAAACTGGAAGTATATTCGATTCAATTCTGGAGTGCTATGTAAAGTTTCGACAGAGTTATCTCTCATCTGCTGTACATAATAGTTTGCTCACATAATTCATGTCTTATAAGATAGTACAGCACAAAATATTGGTTATTTTATGTATTATGAGGATGGTTGGTAATGATCCTGTTTACTCTAGCGGATTTATGTATTTGTTCACGTATTGCAAGTAATAAAAAAGAATAAGGGGAAGGATAATTTTATTTAATATATAGGGGAAGACGGGGATACTTGAGCCATTTTTTAAATTTTAATTTTTTAAATTTTTTTATAATTTTTTAGAACAAAATAAAATATTGAAAATGAAAATATGATATTCAGGGATGAGATTTCCGCTTTTTTGCACACCAGTATAATCTTAGAGAAAATGTTGGTCTGTTAAATCTCAATAATGTTCCGATTAAATAATATAGCGTTTTCTCTAAAATTTTACTGGTGCTCAAAAAAGCGGAAATCTCATCCCTAGATATTTTTTCTTCAATTGAAAACCACTTTCAATTAATTTTGAACTATTTTTCTATGTCTAATAAATTCTTACTTTTTCTTTTACATCGTAGCTCAAGTATCCCCATGGAGAGGATACTTGAGCCAGATGTCACATTTGCACCAGTATTTTGCAAAGAAAAAAACCGATTTACAATATACGCGAAAAACTGCATTAAACCTTTTTCAAATAAATTTAGTCAAATTTTCTGGTGTCGGTGTGACATTTCAGAATTAAAATTATGTGGTAGAAAATTCTACCAGCAGAGCTCAAAGGGTTAATCACCATACTTTCAAAATGGTACCAAGGTATGTGATTTCATTTTTACATATTCAGAATTATAAATATGTTACCATGTTGCCAGTTTTAGAAAGAAAAATTGACCAACTGTAGAGATAATAGGGGTGGCTCAAGTATCCCCACTCTCCCCTATATATATTATTAATCGCTGTAATCATGTATTAAAAAAGCGAATTTCTCAGATATAGAAGAAGAATGAAAAATACTTATACTAAAACTTATACTAATACTTATACTAATTTTCACGATCACTCTTAGTCGTTTTCCTTTTTTTTTTTTTTTTTTTTTGAATTATTAGAATTAATGAATAGTTTAAAAGTTATAAATTCAGTTTATTAATCTATATATTTTCTAGTCATAATTTGAATGTTGAATTTACAAAATCTTGTAACAGATATCAGTTTAGTTTTTTAGTATTCATATGCTCAATGTCTTGCAAGCACAAATTATCAGAATTTTTGTAAAGTATTATTTACCTTTATTTCATGAAAAAAAAGTCTATCTTTAGATATAGAGATTAACACTTTATGAAATTTCAGGCGCTAAAGTGCGTAAAATCTCGTAAATCTCTTAATTAAAAAAAACTGATTTTTTTCATGTTTGCGCATTTTGTTTCATACTGAGAAAGCAATATGGAAAAAAATCAAAATCTAATAAACCTGTATAAGTTCAATTGATACAGTTAATTAAGGCTATTAATTAACTAGTTTAATGCTTATTAAAAATTAGTTTCTCTAAAAATTAAAGTTGACAAATAAGTCTAATTAAGCACTACTTTAATCGTATTAGAAGCTTTTTAGATTAAAAAATTATTTTTTAAAGTTTCTTTTAATTTAAAAAACAAATTTTAATGTTAAAAAAGCTTACATAAATAAATAAATATGCAAGCGTATATGTTTTTTTGGAAAATTTAATATGTAAAGAGACTTACATAACACAAGCATTAACAGTCTTGCTAAAACATACAGTTTCCTTTTTTTAATTTCCATTATGCTTTCTTAGCATGATATAATTAGCAGAAACACATTATTAAAACGTTGCTACAGCTTTTAATCTTAAGTCATGTTCATAAGACATAATAACTTTCTTTATTGAGGTAAAAAAAATAATATATTCTCTTAAGTAGCCTTTGTTTTTTATAATTTTATGTCAAGAAAAAATATACATACCGCGAATTTACTTGATTAACAAACAAAAACTTGACATGAAATACACCATAAAAAATACTAATGCTTCCAAAATTAATATTCTACTTTGTTAATGAACGGAGTAACAGCATTTTCAAGATTAAGAAGACTGTTTGAAGATTTAATTTTCCTTGTTTAATATTTTGTTGCACAAAGTTTTTATACAGCATGTACTATTCTTTATTTACGAATTTATGAATAAAGATTTTGAAAAATACGTGGTTGAAAAAAAACATTTTTATATGGTATAGTTAAAGAATGTGTAGAATTTCATAAATCAAACATGCTAAATTTTTAGGTTCCCTTATAACAAACAATTGCTGTGTAATTTTCGGGAAAGGAAGAATAAATTAAAATGCAGAAACAACCTAATAATTCCATATATTCATTTTTAGGTACGTTTTTAATTCTCTGTAAATACGTAGTATCTATAATCGTCGTTCAATTCCGAACGTCAATCCACATATAACAACGCAAAAACTACCCAACCGAATCATTTGAAATTTATAATATGTAATTATTACATAATTTTGTCGAGTCATATTAAATTTTATGAAAATTGTATGTCTAGTTCAATTACAGAGATAATCAAAATTATTCCATTGCATCACTGTTATTGGAAAAAAGAACACTTTCAAGTGTATTGCATTCTTTTGAACATAATACAATTCACATGCATCCAGAGCCTGATTACTAACGGGGCACTCTCTCACCAGAAAAAATTTATAGAAATTTTCGTCTTCTTTAAACGCCCTTTTCATACAAGATTACTGTCATGAATAAGGAAAAATTCTTTATTTCTTTTTCCTGGTGGGAGAGTGCCCCGTTAGTAATCAGGCCCTGCATGCATCCATGAAATATATACTAAAATATACATTACGTACAATCTGTAATGCAAAGAACATTTGTTATTAATTTACAAAGCCACGCAAAAGTATTCCATTACATGGTGGTGTAAGGTAAAACATTGTTTGGGGCACTTTTTAACTATATAAACTTTTTCATATCTTATGAAATTGATATAATTTCCTAAAGTTTACTATAAATTACTTTCTTTCTTATTACTTTCTTTATTATAGAAAGTAGATAGTATTTACAGGGAGACACAAAAGATTTCGTCCACTATACTGTACCCGAATTACTGTATACTATTACACCAAAATCTGAATATTTTTAAAACGTCGATATAGTGCGGACGCACCTTTCAGTTTCCTTTTAAATCCACTTTTCAATTTGTTTTTTATGCTTTAGTTCCAACGAGCCAATTCAGTTAATGTGTACATCATGTTTCACAAAAGTTGCGCAACATTTTTCTGAGGTACCGTAATTTCGGGTGTATAAGCCGCGGATCAAACAATTCTTTTTAGACCCAAAAATCTTATTTAGTGATTGAAGACAAATATTTACGGCGATTTAACTAATATTTGTTTCTTAAAAAATTCTGGGTAGAAAAAGTACTGTTTGAATTGCGGCTTATACACCAGAAATTACGGTAATAGTACACATCCAAACAAAGAACTTTCAATGAGAAAGGCATGGTCGGGTGTAAAATGCAAAAGGGCTGGAATTCGCCAAAGATGATGATGATATACGAGGCAAAAACACATAAAGATTTATTAAGAGACAACAACAAGGTAGAAGACCGGTCTCCGTAAAATCGCTGAGTCTCTGAGCTATTTCCATTTTCAATTCCGTTATTAAAATGCATATCAGCCACTTCCCAGCTAGTAATGCTATCTTTATATGCGTTCTTACTGTGACTGATAGTTGCACAGTCGGATCAGATGCTTTTACATATTAACTCTTTCGGTATAAGTGACTTTTACAGAATTTATAACCTTTTTTCGCTGATTATTTTTAGGTCGCGATTTTTGAATAATTGAATCGCAAAAATGGTCAGATTAAATAGGGCAAAATTTACAACAAAAATTTACTGGTGAGAATAATCAAAAATTCAGAGCGTCTTATGCGACATGGATACCAGTCATGTGTCCTAAAGGAGTTTACCGTTTGAAGTCGAAAGGTGACTCTCACTCACCACTAGCATAGGTACCAATCTGACTTTAATCTTCCGTAATACGTGAGTTACTTTGACCCTGGTTTAATGAATTTCGGACCAGAATTTTTTCAAAGAAATTAAATTAAATAAATTCCACTCAGAAACCCTGAAATTAAATAAATAAAGATTCAGACATAAATTTTCTGGTTCAAAATTAAGTTAATTTGAATCAAATTAATCCAAGTATTACGGAAGATTAGTTGAAAGTTGATATCAATGCCACTAGTATTGTGAGGTGTTTCTCGTCAATCGGGACGCTAAATGCCTTGAACATCACGAATATCTTTCAGTTTATTTCACCATCTTTTATCACAGATTATTTGGCCATCAGATAAGGCGAACAAGGTTAGTTCAAAATGATGATGTCCAGAGCATTTGAAGCACCCATTTACTCGGCACACTAATTGGCAGTGAGAATCATATCTCGAGTGCAAAGGGTTAATCGAGGTAAAAGTTTTTTTCGACGAGCTTTCTTTTTCCTTCCTACATAAATTTGCATGCTATTAGTTTTCATCTGCTTCCAATAGCTCGCAACAGGAATGGACGTTTGCATGAACCAAGTTTCCAAACGCGCCAGCATTTAACCCTTTGCGGCGCAGTGGTTTCATAGATAAACCACTTAATTTTAATTCTCAAACGCCACATTCGCACCGAAATTTTGTTTTAAAAAGTTACTGTTTATTGAATGCGTGAAGTATAGCGTTTTCTTTTTTAGAAATAAAGTAGTTTTCAAATTCCGGTGTCAGTCATTATTTTCAACACTTAAGCAATGAATAAGCCCTGCGCCGCAAAGGGTTAAATCCGACCATTCAGAATGAGTGGAACCTTTGTGAGGAAATTTGTTTAAATGTGTGCTATCACATGCTGATAGAAGTAATTTTTTGCTATATTTTATGAAAGGCCCTGTATGTTTCAAGCATTAACCAATGCATAACTCACTCAATTTCATGTAAACAATGCAACTGTTTTTTGCAACTAATTTGATCTAGCGGATCTTATAAAAATTTTAAAATTGCAACTGTTTGAAAAATAATGCGATGATTATTTCATTAATATAATCTTAATTCTACACTATTATAAGTTTTTTTTACTCTTTACATTTTTTTATTTTTCTAAAATGCAAAACAGTTTTTTTTATCACTTTATGCACCTTGTAAACAAATATTCTAAATTTAACATATATATATTTTTTTATATGCAATCCCTATTAACAAATTCTGTAGAAAACTGTAGCAAATGGCCCATTCTACAGATTATAATAAGCATATCTTAAAAATTTCTTTGGATATTTATAAAGTAAAGCTAAATTTGAAAAATTTAGGAAGATAGTGTACATCTGAGAGTGCTGAGAATGCAATATGAAAAAAATCAAAATCTAATAAATCTTGATAAGTCCAATTGATACAGTTAATTAAGGCTATTAATTAACTAGTTTAATGCTTATTAAAAAGTAGTTTCTCCAAAAATTAAAGTTGACAAATAAGTCTAATTAAGCACTACTTTAATCGTATTAGAAGCTTTTTAGATTAAAAAATTATTTTTTAAAGTTTCTTTTAATTTAAAAAACAAATTTAAATGTTAAAAAAGCTTACATAAATAAATAAATATGCAAGCGCATATGTTTTTTTTTTTTTTTTTTTTTCGAAAGTTTAATATGTAAAGAGACTTACATAACACAAGCATTAACAGTGTTGCTAAAACATACAGTTTCCTTTTTTTAATTTCCATTATGCTTTCTTAACATGATATAATTAGCAGAAACACTTTATTAAAACGCTGCTACAGCTTTTACTCTTAACTCATGTTCATAGGACATAATAACTTTCTTTATTGAGGTAAAAAAAATAATATATTCTCTTAAGTAGCCTTTGTTTTTTATAATTCTATGTCAAGAAAAAATATACATACCACGAATTTACTTGATTAACAAACAAAAGCATAACATGAAATACACCATAAAAAATACTAATGCTTCCAAAATTAATATTCTACTTTGTTAATGAACGGAGTAACAGCATTCTCAAGATAAAAAAGACTGTCTGAAGATTTAATTTTCCTTGTTTAATATTTTGTTGCACAAAGTTTTTATACAGCATGTACTATTCTTTATTTAGATTCATATAATTAAAAAAAAAATTGTGGAAAAGATAAAAATTTGCATGCGTTATCTTATACCAATAACAAAATATACATGTATGGTACATCTATTCTAATCTATCATCGTCGGATAGAATTCTCCAGTATCAAATTTCTATTGTAGCTGGAATGCGGTGAAATACGGGAACTTTTGAATGATGGATATGTACAGTTTTAGCAATGATAGCTTCGAAAATAAAGTATTTCTGAAAAATATAGAACGTTGAACTCTACCACTTTCTTCGTAAATAAATTTTTATCGATTTACTTTTTATACGGACAGATGATGTATTATTCACATTTAATACAAGCATGTGTGTGTTTTTTGTTGAATGTTTAGTGAATATTAAAGAAAAACAAAATATTTCTTTAAATATTTTTTGGAATGTATAGAACATTGAAATTTCATCTATTTTAAATAGAGGCTTGTTCATGTACGGGGATGAATTTTTTCATGTATTATAAAACTTACATAAATGAAATTAATACAATGTGTGTAATTGTTACAGTTTATTAATAATATTGTTTTAAATATTTTATTATTTAATAAATAATAATTACTAATTAGTAATATTAAAGATTCGGGCAACCGGAATTTTCTATTGTATAGTGTTATTTCACGACTATTTTAAAAGAAATCTTATTTCTTCATTGGCATCACTTCTATGTTATGGTCAAATTTCTAAAGTTTTCACGTTTCACGTTGTTAGATACTTGCATGCGTTATCTTATGTTGATAACAAAATATGCATGTATCGTGCATCTATTCTAATTCATCATAGTCAGATAGAATTCTCCAGTATTACTTTTCTATTGTGGCTAGAATATGATGAAATATGAAAACTTTTGAATGATGGATATGTAAAGTTTTAATAATATCTTCAAACATAAAATATTTCTAAAAAAATATTGAACGTTGAACTCTCTTGCTTTCTTTGTAAATAATTTTCTATCGATTCACTTTTTGTGCTCACATATGATTTATTATTCACATTCGTTCGTGAGAATATAGACAAGCATAGATGTGTTGTTTTGATTAATTTTAGAGCACATTAAAGAAACAACAAAATATTTCTTTTAATATCTATCTATCTATCTATCTATCTATCTATCTATCTATATATATATATGTATATATATATATATATATATATATATGTATATATATATATATATATATATATATGTATATATATATATATATATATATATATATATATATATATATATTTGAGTGGATAAGACATTGATACTGTATATATTTTAAATAGGAGCATACAGATGCATAGAGATGAAGTTTCGCATGTATTATAAAATAAACAAAAATGAAACTAATACAATGTGTCCAATTATTAACAAATTTTTAATAATTTTTTTTTAATATTTGAAAATTGCTTTTGATAAATGATAGTTACTAATTGATGTTAAATAGTTTGATATTAAATAATTAATAATAGTAATTAAATCTCATTAAAGTAAAGTTATTTTCGACAAAATACTTTTATCGGTACCTAAATTTAATTGAAAAAAACAATTGTGGAACTAAGTAGTCATGAAATATTTATATTCAAATTAAAATTTCGAGCGAAGGTAAATAAATAAATTCCTTAACCCCCCAAGTTTCACAAAAAAAAAGAAAAGTAAAAAGCAAATATTAAATCGAAAAGTACATGGGTGATTCTACGCAAGCAAACCTTAATGATGAAACAGGAGGATATTTAAATTTTGTCAACAGAAAAACCTAATACATTTCGTAAAACATGCATTTTAACGCTCTAACAGTCGTAAGCGGTCATTTTGACTGCTATGATAAGAATATAATTCGGTTCAAACCAGAAATTGCATCATAAAAACTGTTTATAACGCAGAACGAAAACCTTTGAGCGAAAGAGACGAATTGTCTTAAATAACAAAATTAAACTGTCCTAAATAACAATTCTGATGCGAGATATTTTTTATAAAAATAAAATTTCTAACATTTCTAGTGTTAAAGACGGTTTTATTATCCTCTTCATTTCTGAGACAAATATTATATGAGACTACAAAAACCAGTTTAAAATTACTATAAAACATCTTCAAAGATGTATCAGTCTATATATCGTTACTTTTTATATGCATTCGATTAATAAAAAACTCTAAAAGTAATTTTAACATTTCTAGTAAAATTTAAATTAATTTACAAAATGTTATTTAGTGTGTCCTACGGGCGACAACTGGACTGAGGAGAATAAATTAGTTTATAAAATAGAAGCATTAATTAAAACATATATTGAGAATAAATTCTTAAATCTATAAAATATAATTCCCTCATATGCAACAACTACTATGGAAAATTCTAAAAGATATAATTTCTTAGTAAAATATTTATATTTATTTTATTTGACTCCAGTCTTTTATTATCCAGTCTTATCTTAAAGCATTATTTTTATAAAAAATAGTGTATGACATTATTAATTTTTTTAATTTGGACAATTTTTATTTGTCAAAAAAGTTTACAGCTTTTATCTCACAATCGTCCCTCACTCATTAATAATTCAGGATATTTGAGATAGGTGGCACTACTGTAAACTGAAAAATTGCAGGTGTGCTAAACACACGGGCCTAACTTATCTATGAAAAAAAATTTCAGCCAAACTGGAAAAATTCATCAGTATGCGAGGAATAATTTAACAGACAGATTAGGCAAATGTTAAGATGATATCTCCATTCTTTCACTTACATTTATAAAACTAATTTATTTCTAAAAACCCATTAACACATACGCTGCCGCTCACGCGCTAATGCGTGAAGTTCCGATTCATTTAACACAGAGGGCGGAGTTATCGGCAGCCAAAGTGCTAATACCGGTGTAGTTTTGACGGACAGGATTAGTAGTTTGTCCATGTCCATAAAAAATTCATTTAAGTATTATGAATAACTTCTTAAAATTTTCTATCTGATACATGTTAATACTTCCTGAAAAATTCGGCATGTAAACGGCACCTATTAAGTGATTGCACTAAAATCTAATCAGAAACAACTTACGTCAACTTCTCACCGAATCTGAAGTTTGATTAAAACCGTTTATTACTTTTTGACATAGAGCTTTTCCAATAATCATAAATAATGCTGCAGAGCACCGCCACCTGTTGGTCGATTTGCATTAAAAAGTAATCAGCAATCATTTATATAACCGACTATCTAAGTCTAATGATTTGTTAAATTCCGTTCATTGGTTCTTGATACAGTACGCCCACAATATTTGTGTCACTCACATACAGACAAACTTATAAACAAACATTATGTAAAAAAAAGTTTTTTGAGATCTTTGGTACTTAAAATATATAAATCCGTCGAAAGCCGGAATTCAAAAATTTCATGAATTCAATACTTTTATCTTGAAAAGAAAGAAGATAATGAAAATAAATGAATTCCAACAGAACAGTGAAAAAAAAGAAGAAATTAATACAAAATTTATTACGATATAGGTCTAAAAATATTTTTTTTTCAAATTTCAAGATTTTTTTAAATGGATTTTTTCCTTTTAACAATCATCAATCTAAAAATCATTGAATTTCAAAACAGTTTTTTCTAATAGGGCTGCCACAGGAGACTGTTTTTGTATTCTCTTTGCACCTCCATATTAGGTAAATAAATTTTATACGGTATTTCTGTTGGCGTTGTCAGGGGTCGCAGCGTCCCTAAAATTTTTCAACTACTCTACCAGTATTTTATATAAAAAATCTTCGTGTCAAATTCCTGTAACATCTACAATGAAATTCTAAGATAAATATTATTGTTTTAAAATTGTGGTAGAAAAGCATGAAAATTTTTGAGACGCTTTGACCCCTGCGTTATAAAATTTAAAAAAATTAATAACGCGAGGTAGAATTAAAAAGCAGACGATTGTGGCAGCCTTTTCTAGAGGCATCGCATGATTGGCTTTATTTTGGGTACTAAATGCATGACTGAAAAATTTTTTCTTTTTTATACTATTATTTTTTACAGAAATCATTGACTTATGTATTATCAGACACTTCAGGAGTTGAGCCAGTAATAAATTTCTTTTTAAAAATTATGGTGAAAGAAAGTAATAATTTATTCATCCATGTATTTAGTATCCTCAAATAGCCTAATATGAGAGGCCGCTAGTTTTTGCTATTATTGTGAAATATTTAACCTCGTAAGATCTATGCCGTTCACAGATTACCTCATGCAAATTTGGTAATTTCGACAATGACGTGCATATAGTACGTCTTGATATCTGGCGGATGTTTTTTATTAGACAAACCAAATTCTCACCAGAAAGGTTTAACTTAAATTTTGGGTTTGGAATATCATTAATTATCCACAAATAAAGCATAATAATATTGCCAATTACATTTTTGTGGTATTAATTCTAAATGTTAAAAAAAAATGTCTAGATGCTGCAACACTGGTGGCTAATGACATACCCCCCGTAGCATATTGTTTCACAAATTTTAGTCTAAAAATCGTTTGCCACCAGAATATTTGAAAAGTGACATATGTTTTATTTAGCAAAGTTTCTGTGTCTATCATGAGGAAAATAAGTCTCTCTGTAGATAATGATACCTGTGTGGCCTACGGACCCCAGGTTGTGCACACCTACTACAAAAACTCTTAAGTAGTTAATGTCCCTGGACAGTTTAAATGTTAAAAATAAATTCCAGAATTTTTTGCTGTAAATCAATCAATAAAATAATTATTGATTTTTTAATACGAAAAGTAATAGGTATCTTCAATTTATCTGCATAACAAAAAAGCGCCCTCCAAATATATTAAATGGATATAATAAATACAATAGAACCCCGCTAATTCGGACCCCAATAATCCGGGTCTCCGGATAATTCGGATCGGTTTGGTCATTTTTTTTTTCAAGTTTGAGAAGCGATTGGCTAATTTCTATAACATTAACTTGTTTCATCGTCCTATTCTAAATAAAAAAAAACTTTTTCTGACATCTTTTCGGAATAATTAAGCAAAGTAAACATTATTACTGTCAGCAAATATTCAATAAGTTTAACATAAAGTTGATTTTCTGTTAGTATGTTATATTTTATTTCATTTTTTTTTTCTAATTCTCCGGATAATCCGGATTGGGTCCGGTTCCAATTAATTCGAATTATCGGGGTTTTACTATAATATCATTTTAAAATATAAAAATTCCTTTTATGCTAGCTGTATATAAAATTTAAATTTTGTTTAGCCATAAAAAGGAAATATGTTTCTTTTTCTCCTTGCCTATATTCATGGGTTTCCTTTAACAACACCTATACATCAATCACCCGGTTTACATATCAAAGTTTCAAAACACCATTGAAAAAAATAATAAGATTTCAATATATTCTTTTGATTTAACCAATCATTATGTCAATAGATAAGTTTTTTTTTCTTGCACTAAGGTATAAAAAATTGAATGAGATAAAATATAATTAATTTTATAAGTCCAATACAGAACGTCTCAAAAGACTGATTTAAACAATAATTTGTTAATTATCAAAAGCATGTAAAAAATGCATTTTTCTGAAATTCTCTGAAACTCTATAAAACTTAAATAATCATTGTCGGACGTTCCTCTCAGTCCGCACAACTTTGAAGAAAGTCCGTGGTAGTTATAGCTGCCTCCACCGATATTATTAGGTAATATCGGTCACCCACTGTGAGGATTGTATAAATGAACACTGACGCTGTCAATTAACTGAATCAACAGTTTATTTAGAATATATGTACGCACTAAATACGCTATTTACAATTATATACAATTACAACTCGGATATAGATGATCCGGTTCAACATTAAATTAAATACAGTAAAGGTTGGCTGTGTACTATTCAAATTACACCTTCTCCCTCACACTCACTGCAGGTTAGATTCACTTTATCGGAGATCAATTTCGAATCTTCCAACACATGTATACACGGCCTATGATATCCGTCCCAGAGCACACCACCAGGACGTCTGTGTCCCTTGTTCTCCGGATACGAACTGCTTACGCTCTACAACACAGAGCATTCTCTACCAGGACCTCTGTCCTACAAACTCTCTAGGTACGAATCCCAGATACGAACTGACCTCAATCTGAGACAAGACTTGCTCTTCTCAAATCACTGTGTTTCCCCAATGTCAACCCCATTTTAGCTTATTCATTGGACACATTCCACATTTCTTTCTTGATTAGTGACATGTTGCTTGTTTGCTCATCATCCACATACAACCCTGACGGATGGGTCAACTTTCAACAAAGAAAGAATGTCACCTTGAAAATCTAGTACACAGCCAGTACAATACACAAAAGATTAAGATAGAGAAGTAACGGAAATTCCAATCTTCAGCAGAGGTGGTCTCAGAACCTGACAATCATATAACGGTTAGTTTTAGGTCTAGAAGAATGGAACTTTTGCTATTGTCGTTACTAGAACGCGAAGAAAATGTCCGGAACTATAACTTGAATATGCGGCCGTTTATCGTTTTTAAAAAATTACAAGTTCTTGAAAATTAATGGCATGGTTACTTAATTAAAATAACCTGACTTACAACTTACTTTAAACAATCGTTCAGTTTATATTACAGAATTTCTACATTACTGAATTTAATATATTTACCTGTAATAAAATTGTATTAACCCCTTCATACTCGTGGTTCATTTTTAGATCACGTAATTCCTAAAAGGCATATTATATAGGCAATGGAAATTAAAATGAAAGTTTTCCTTTTATTCAATTCGCGAAAAAAAGGATATGCTTATTTCTACTGAATTGGCAGTTTGATCTCTACTTTCAATTTAAAAATTCGAATTCAGATCAGAATTTCTGAAAGAAAGCTTTTTACTTTAACCCTTTCCGGCACGGGCAAAATCTGTTAGTAAAATGAAAAATTATCGACTGACACCGGAATTCGCAAACTTTTTAGATATTTTGAATTCCTTAATTTAAGCTTTTATTGTAAAAGCAAAATTTTATTAAAATATTATTGGTGCCGTTTGCAAGTTTGGAATTAAAATTAGGTATCCCAGACCGAGCACAGTGTGCCGGAAAGGATTAAGTAATCACGAAACTTCTGTCATTAAGTAAAGAAAACAAAACATACAAAATTTCTGGTGTGAAAGTAAAATTACAGATTTAAAATGATTTTTAAAAAGAGGCCAAATCTGGTAACACAAACTTTCGAATAAATTTCTTATTAAATTTTGGTGCCATTCATTCATTTCAGTATTTTACAAACAGAAATAACCAGCCATGGAGCTTTTAACGTTTTTTTTGCATAAGAGTGTAACAGCTATTCAGTTTTCGTACGCATCAAGGAATTTTAGGGAATTTTAGGTATTTCTGCACCAGAAATTTCTTAAAGCAGAGGTCGCTAAATCTGAATATGGATTTTTTCTTTTTTTTTTTCTTCTTAAAATAAAGGAAAAAATTTCATTTTCCTTTATTTTAAGGAAAATTGAAATAATCAATTTTCAAAAATTCTTTACAAAATTCCTGATAAAAGGTGCTTGAAAGTCCCTGAAGCGAACGAATACTATTGCACCATGCTATTGCACGAAGATCTGAGTAGTAATCACTTAACCCTTTGAGGTGCGATGGAGTTTATTTTATTCCCCTAATTTAAACAAAAGTCGAATCAGAAATTTTTAACGAAAGTTATATTTTCAGTTTTGGCAGCAAATTGTTATAAAAATTGCTTTTTCTTATTTTAAAATAATTTTTGTTTGATTTTTCGGTGAAAATTCAATGTCATAGAGATGTTATAGTTTGCCCCTAAAGGGTTTAAGATTCATGGTTTTAACCCTGATGGGTAAATTTCTTCAAAAATTCAAATGTGACGTTGGCAGCAGTATTTTACAAAGAAAAAATTCGTTTTACGATATACTCGGAAAAAATGCTTTAAACCTTTTTCAAATAAATTTGGTCGAATGTTCTTGTACCGTTGTGACATTTCTGGGTTAAAATTATGTGGAAGAAAACTCAATAATCAGAGCTGAAAGGGTTAACATTCACGGGTTTTGATGAATATTTTGCTGATATCCTATCGAACTTTTTCACTTCTGCGGATAAATACATCCAAGATATTGAAAGCATTTGCAAGAAAAGTATATTACAAACTGTATTTAAAAAAAAAAACAGAATATAACAAGTTGGAAATTGCACGTGAAGCGTAGCAAATGAGGTGCGTTCGTACGGTAGCGAAGTTTTAAAAATATCACTCCCATATATTAATCTCATGAAATTGTAAATAATTACAATTAAAATGCGCACCAAACAATGTTATCCCTATACCATTATGCAATGGAATACTTTTGTGTGCCCTTGTAAATCAACAGCAAATATTCTTTGCACAACAGATTATTTAAAATGTATATTAATGTACTTTATAGATGCATATCAATTTTATTACGTTCGAATAAATGTAACACCATTAAAATGCATTTGAAACATTTTTCCCCATTAACCGTAATGTAACGGAATACTTTTGACTGTCCCTGTAATTGAACTATGCATCAGATTTTGATAAAATTTGAAATAACTCGAAAAAATTACGTAATAATTATGTATTTCAAATTTCAAACGATTAAAATGCATTTGAAACTTTTTCCCCATTGACCGTAATGTAACGGAATCCTTTTGATTGTCCCTGTAATTGATCTATGCATCCGATTTTCATAAAATTTGAAATGACTCGACAAAATTATGTAATAATTATATATTTTAAATTTCAAACGATTCGGTTGGGTAGTTTTTGCGTTGTTATATGCGGACGGACTGAACGACAACAATAGGTGCTGCGTATTTACGTAATTACGAACGCACCTAAAAATAACAGTTTTGGGGTCGTGGTTTCTACATTTGAGGAGTTTAAACCTCTCGAATGTTAAGAGATTACTGTATATACCGGGTGTCTTAAAAATGACTGATGGATTTTAAAATTCAATAACTTGCAAACGGTGACAGGTATTTAAAAATTGTTTGCAGGAGTGTTATGTATAATGTCAGGAGTTTTTTTTACCGTAATTTTTTATTTTAGTTCGCATCTCAAGCAATAGGTGGCGCTGATTGCGATTGAAGGCCAGGTGATCAATGCTGAGTGGTGATCAGAGCCACCTATTGTTTGAGATACGAACTAAAATAAAAAATTACGGTAAAAAAACTCCTGACATTATACATAACACTCCTGCAAAAAAAATTTTAATAGCTGTCACCGTTTGGAAGTTATTGAATTCTAAAATCCATCAGTCATTTTTGGGACACCTGGTATAAAACTAGTTACAGTACAAACGCAGCTCATTTGACGTAGAATTTCTCACTTATTTAAGGATGAGATTTCCGCTTTTTGGACACCAGTAAAATCTTAGAGAAAATTTTGTTATTTTAAATCACAAAACTTTTCCGATCTAAAAATATAGCATTTTCTCTAGCATTTTACTGGTGTGCAAAAAAGCGGAAATCTCATCCCTGCTTATTACATTTGTGTAAGGTCTTATAATGTAGAACAGTCAAAAGTAATAATTTTAAATGAATATAAATTCCACATTTAAAACAATAAATTCATTTTAAACTGTAAATGCAATCCCCTATAAAAGTGCTTCCGAAACTAATGAGTATAAATTAGAAGGATTCGAGCAAGGAAAATTTTTGAAATGTGGGCTTTGAACATTATTGGATATTGAATTCCAATGACTTGCAAAATCAATAGAAAGGTATTATTTAGTGTTTTTTATGTCAATAGGTTAGCCTGGAGTAAAAGTGTATTATTGATAAATTTTTGATGGATCGTCTTCCTTTTTACATGTTCTTATTTAGAAGGTTTTCTTGTACTATTAGTTATAGAAATTGAAATGGATTTCCATTAAGCAAAATTTGGAAAGTTATCGTTTATTGTTGTTATTGCTTCAAAGATATTACTATTGCTTGAACTTTCCGTTTTGATTTTTTAGTCATTTAAAGTAGATATTTAGCGATGTGGTTATTATAAAAAAGAAATCGCTGCAATAATGGTTTCATTTCATGATAATTCTTTTTTCATCTTAATGAAAGTTTTTAATTTAACAACAAGAATTTTCCTTTATACATTGATAAAAAATTCACTGTAAAAAAAAGGACGGTCATTAGAGACGCCATTACAATTCACGGTTTTTTTTTTTTTTTTTTTTTTTTTTTTTTGAAAAAAATTCCGTAAATTTCAGAAAATTTCCTGTTTTGGGGAAAATTTTCAGGAATTTTCCCGTTAAAAAACAGTGAATTGTACTGGTGCCCCTATAGCCAGAACATTTTTCATTAAATTGTCATTTTTTTTAACAGTGCAGCAACAGTTCTTTCAAACATCCATGTAATGATTATTTATGTTCTCTCTGTTTCATAACATTTGGAAATATCAAAAATTAAATATTATATTATTAAACGCACATAACTCACCTGTCGACAATTTTACAGGACATACATGCTGAAATGTACCTTTATATCACGTTCCCTGTATACATATGGCAGTATATGTTCAACGGAAGAATTTGTTTCAGATTTTGGGTAATTTTGATCTCAAATGCATTACATTTTATTCGTATAACTGGGCTTGACCTCCTGAAAACAGTAAAAGTAGCATAGTTGGATTTGGCACGAAATCGGCGTGTTTTATTGAACGTGAATAGGCGTAAATATATTCAATTTTCTGAAATGGCTTGTTTTTCAAACATTCCTACTATGTATACAGGGTGATTCTAAATTCATGGTACAAATCTTAAGAGTTAGTACAAGACATTACAACAATAATTTATTGTATGGGAATGTGTGGGCGTAAGCAGCGCATTGAGGTAAAAACACCAGGGGGGCAATTTTCCCTTTTTATTTTAAAACTGCTCATTCACACCAGAAAATTTCTATAGTATTCTTTTATTATATATTACGGACATTTCATGATTAATTAACGAAAACAAATTCTTTGAAAATGTCCGGTAAAAAATCGAAATTTTTGAATTAACCCCTTGAAGGGCGGTGGTTATTTTTGGACCACCATTATTTAATTTTAAAAGCTATACTGACACCAGATTTGTTGGACCAAAATTTTCATTATTATTTTTAGTACACGAAGAAAATTTTTTTAACTTAATTTCAAATATATATTGTTCTAAATTCTGGTGACAAGCTCCGAAGAGTGTTAAAGTAAACTCTTTTCTATTTCTTATCATGTATTTTTTTGTATTTGACAAATTTGTCAATTTTAAGTTTCGATTTAATTAAAAAATTCTGATTTCAAAGCATAAAATTTAAAGATCTTTTCCTTTAAGTAAACGTGAAGTATTAGACCTACTACAAGCAATAGAATATTTTATCTGGCAAAATTAATGGTACAATTTGAAATCGATTTATTATGTTTTCAGAGTTGATGAATTTGAATTTGTAACTTCTAACCAAAATTTATTTAAACACCCCCCCCCTTTCCTAAATTTTTGCGAAATGCCCACCAAAATAAGTTCGTTAAAAAAATTTACCTTTTTTATTGTTTTAGTGAAAAAATATTTACAATAAATAACATCCATGACTTTATGACATAGGATGAATAAGCAGGGGGCATATTTGGGTACTCTCAACATGTGCTGCGGCGCTGCATGCCGCTTAACAACTCGCATCGTTTGCGTTCGTTCTCCCGTCTCCTCCCCAAAGTTTCCCTGTAAGATTTATTTTGTGATTTTTGGGTCGCCAAATCCGAATTTTTTACTACCCTACAAAATCTACTACTCTCCAAATTTTGGTAAAATGATCCTCAAAAACGTTTTTTTAAATTTGTTTAATGGAAAAAGTATCTAGAAATTCAGAAAGTAGATAAAATTTTTAAAGACAAGACATATGATAAAACAGACAAGATATATGATATTGTGACGTAGGATAAACGGCGAGAGGGAGCCTGCCTCTCAACATGCTCTGAGGGCACCTAGTTATGCAATTCCGTATATCGTTCAGGCGATAGAGGATAGACACTTTCATTAAATCTTTATTACAGATAAATTTTTCTATTTACTAATAGATTTCAGGTATATATAATAATTTTAAACATCTTTTTAAAATTTCTTGCACAAAACAGTTCTTTGTCACTAAAAATATTGGGTTGGAGAAAAAGTAATTCCGTTTTTTCCCAATAGATAGATTTAAAGTCGCATATCTCGAGTAATACTTACTCAAATAAGCCATACTATATAGCATTTGAAAGGTAACAGTCTCTAGAAAATTTTGATTATAAAGATAGAGTCATCTGTTTAATCAGTCAAAAGTTATTGCGTTTAAAAATAGAGATTCCAGAAGATTATTTTTGTCACATTTTAGTTTTTTACTTCCAAAAAGGGCAAATTGCAGCGCAGTCTCATTGAAAATTTTGTCGCGTTTATGGTGATCAATGCTTAAGTAAACGCCAAAGTCAGGATCGGTTTGATCGTTTTCGTTCCGAAAATTTCGATGTTAAAGATTAACCTCTCCCCGGCCAGCCAATACTTGAAAAAGTCGACGAAATTTAAAAACAAAATCGAGGTAGACTGACACATTTCTTCCCGCAACATTCCTTCGGAACTAAACATCGACCATAAACCACTTATGAACCATTTCCATAAAATTGGATATCAAAAGAAACTCGATACTTGGGTTCATCATGAACTTACAGTGAGAAATTTAACCCTTTCCGGCGCAAGCAAATTCTGTTAGTAAAATGAGAAATTGACGATTGACACCGGAATTTATAAAGGACTTGTCTAGATATTACGAATTCCTTAATTTAAGCTTTCCTTGTAAAAGGCTAATTCCAGTGGTTCTGTAGTGTAAGTCACATAACTTATTAATTGCTATGCTTGTTAGCCACCGTCATTTTCGAAAAGTCTGTTTGGCCTTATTCAAATAATGAGAATGTGCCAATAAAATTAATCACATTTTTTTTCGTTCTGTAATACTGGTAGCCAAAAATCGTAGCCTGTGACTTACACTACAAGTACTCATGGAAATAGCCAAAAGCAAAATTACCGTACTTTCGGGTGTATAAGCCGCGAATCAAACAATTCTTTTTGGACCTAGAAGTCTTATTTAATGATTGATGTCAAACGTTTACGGCGATCTAACAAGTTATATTTGTTTCTTAAAAAATTCTGGGTTGAAAACGAATTGTTTGATCTGCGGCTTATACAACCAAAATTACGGTATATTAAAATATTACTGGTGCCGTTCGCAAGTTTGGAATTAAAATTAGGTGTTCCCAGCCCAGCAACACTGCGCAAGAAAGGTTTAATGGACAGAGTTTTCATTAGTGAATTGCTAATGAAGCGAAATGAAATCTAGCCATTTTTTAAACAAATGATTACGGGTGATGAAAAGTGAATCACGTACGACAACAATATGCTAAACAGATTAGTGGTCGAAGCTTCACAAACGGTGGCAAAGCCCGGAATGACGGCAAGGAAGATGATGCTGAGTGTTTGGTTAGATTGGAAAGGAATTGTCCATCAAGAGCTGCTCGAACCTGGCTAAATTATTAATTCAACTATCTACTGTGAACAACTAATGCGATTGAAGCAGACGATTAAAAAAACCCGGCCAAAATTGATCAATAGAAAAGGCGTTGTTTTCCATCACGACAACTCTAAGCCACCCACATATTTGGTCACTCGGCAAAAGCTCAGCTTGACTGGGAGATTTTGATTCACTGATCTAAATACGACCTGACCTAAATACGACCGAATACCATTTGTTCCGCCCTCTGTGGAACTTTCTTAATGGTATTAAGCTGGTTTCAAATGAGGCTTGTGAATATCACCTTACTCAGTTTTTTGGCCATAACTCTCAGAATTTCAACAGTAACGGAATTATGGTTTTACCAGAAAATGACAAAAATTCATCGAACAAAACAGCACATATATATTATTGATTAGTTGTTTAATTTATATAAATAAATTCAGTTTGAAAAATACGAAAAAAAGCGAAATTACTTTTTCTCCAACCGAATATATACTTACTTTTTGTATTTTTCTTTATCAGAGCTTACTTTCTATATGTAATATTAGAATGGAGATATTTCCTTAAACAATATTGTGAATTTTTTAAAAATATATTACTAAATATTAACAGTTTTGTAAAAAAAAATATTTATCGTTATAAAAAAAATCTATTTTCAGTTTTATGCTTTTTTATCTTTATTACTGAGTACTATATACAAAATCACAATTTAAATATTTTAACTTTCTTTGTGTTGCACAAAAGCTTCTCATTTTCATTTTAAAATTAATTATAATTTCAAGTGCAAAAGAAAGATTTAGACCTGGTGAAAATTCAAAAGTGACTATAAAAGTGGAATACTGGAGAACAATGGACAAAACATAATGACATTTTTCTATAAAACTCATTTTCTATAGATTTTCGTAACTAGAATTCATTAAAACCTTATTTTCAAACAGATTCTCAAACAACATTAAGCATACTTTGTTATCAGTTTTCTATTTTGAAACTACGGATGTTTTAAAAGATAATTAGCTGGGTGTCGATAGTGTGAAATTACATCTGCGATAACACATTATGCTGTTTAATTTATTGTCATTAGCAGACTTTTTAAAGGAAAGAGATAATATGTTAACTGTCCTTACTTTAATGAACTTGTGATCGATAAAATCGAGATATTATGCTTTGTGTAACCAAAAATTTTAGAAATTTGTGTATGACATCCTTAAAATTGAATATGTAAAACTTCACATTTTTAAGACCAGCAGATTTGTGTAGGTGAAGTTAGACTTTTATTATTTTCATAAAACGCTTCCTTGCCAATATTTTTGAAAAAAAAAAACTGCAAAATCATTATATTATATTAATTTTAATGCATTATTTTTTAATTCTATCTCGCACCACTTTTCAAAATAGTTAATAGGAATAAAAACATTTTTTTTATTATAAAATAGTTCTGTGCATCATTACACAGCAAAAAAAAATTGCAATTAGTTCTAAACATTTATTGTAATTTAGATACAGTACATGTAGTTAATTTTCAATATTCATTTGTTATTGCGCTTTGAACCGAGAAAAGTAATTACCATTTTACTCATTAAAGTTTTTAATTATTTGTATGAATCATGGGGGTAGGGAATACTTTCATCTTTTTCAGACGTTTACTTTACTCTTGTTATATTTTAATTAGTAACTTTCATTTCGGCTGTAATTAAAGTTCTGCTTTCTCTTATTGCGGTACTTTGAAATAGAAAATTACAAAATATGTAAACGCCATTGCGTGTTATGTGATATTCTTTGTGTAAGTGTTTATTTCTCAAATAAGTTATTCGAAGGGAAAAAACTAAGGCGACATTTGCACAAAAATGCCATATATATGAAGATAAAAAAAATATTAGTTTATATTAAGGTTTTTTTTAAATTTTTACAAGATAAATAATTTATTTAATCTACATACAGGGTTCGCACACCTTTACCACTAAATTTTAACTGTATTTTAAAAGTATTTCACTGTAGAAAAATATTCGCAACTTGAGAATAAAGGTGATGGTTCGAAATTTCGTTTCTTAAAATATTAATGCAAACATTTTTATCTTTATTACTGGTGCCTGAGTACTTAAAAAATATAAGGAGTGTGCGAATCTTGAATTTATGAACCAAATGAATTTTTTTAGTGTAGGGGAAGATGGGGATACTTGAGCCATTTTTTAAATTTTAATTTTTTTAATTTTTTTATAATTTCTTAGAACAAAATAAAATATTGAAAATGAAACTTCGACATTTTTTCTTCAATTGAAAACCACTTTCAATTAATTTTGAACTATTTTTCTATGTCTAATAAATTTTTACTTTTACTTTTACATCGTGGCTCAAGTATCCCCATGGAGGGGATACTTGAGCCAGATGTCACATTCGCACCAGTATTTTGCAAAGAAAAAAACCGATTTACAATATACGCGAAAAAATGCATTAAACCTTTTTCAAATAAATCTGGTCGAAATTTCTGGTGTCGTTGTGACATTTCAGAATTAAAATTATGTGGTAGTAAATTCTACCAGCAGAGATCAAAGGGTTAATCACCATATTTTCAAAATAGTACCAAGGTATGTGATTTCTTTTTTACATGTTCAGAACTATAAATATGTTACTATTTTGCCAGTTTTAGAAAGAAAAATTGACCAACTGTAGAGATAATAGGGGTGGCTCAAGTATCCCCTATGCTCAAGTATCCCCACTCTCCCCTATACCCGACCTTTAGAAAGAAAAATAGATTCATCCCGAGCAAAAAAGAAATCTTGTGTTTCATTTCCCCAAATGATTCATGCGAATTGTAAAATTATTCAATCTGCTCGTCATTAGTTTCAGGCTAGAATTTTATTTTTACATTTTTAACATTTTCCAACAAAGTTAAAAAGTGTTTATGCATTCAGTTTTTCTGTCCATCTCACCATGCTCTAATTCTTGTAAAGGTACTCTGATTTTCATACAATTGATAAACATTATTTAAGGTCACCAAGGCCTATTTGATATGGTACACGAAGTATGAGGAATTAATAGTTCATTTACAGGGCACTCTAAAATATACCATTACATTACGGTAGAAGAGGAAAATCGTTTGCAGAGTAATTTAATGAGATTACGCTATCTTGTTGTTTGCATTGAAACTGATTTAAATCATTTTAATTCACTAGAATTATTATAGCAGAGGACATTCGTAACACTTGTCGTTCATTTACAAGGAAAACAAATGATATTAGTTGCGGTATTGCCTTTAAGTAATAATTGCTTGAAATGCATTTGAAAATTCGTTATGATCTTTTAAATTTAACTATTTCTTTTTGTATATTACTCTTGTGTATAGACTATTTGCCTCATATAAAGAGAACATAAAAGAATTCACATACCATTTTCCTTATTAGCTGAATCTGCTGAAAGGGAATTTACAACTGAGGTATGTATATATTTTAACTGAACTAAATTTGGCTCCCATACAGTTAATCCATACAAATCTATAAGGCATATACAGGGCTGCTCCAACAATTTGGATGTTTCCGATTGTAGACGGGAACAACTGAATTTCAATTTTCAGATATGTTATGCGTTTCCATGTGGTTGTATTAGATATAAAATTTTAACTTATTAAACGGTTCATTTTTGTTAACTTTTTCTGAATGTATTGGAAAGTGATTCATACCCTATGCTTGACGCACGAATTTTTTCTTTCTTGCTTATATTAATGCCAACAAAACTTGTTGAAGAAAACTTATAAGGAATCTTGTTCTTCCCAATTTCAAAAACACCTTTCTCTTTAATATTTCTTCTTATACTGGAAAGAAATAAAGTACGAAAATTCTATTCATATTTTTTAGGACTACACACACCATACACTTTATTTTGATCTACGTATCATTCATGAAAAAACGTACCACCAAAGCAGCAAAGAATAACTGAAAGTCTATTCGGCTCAGTTCAGAAGTGCTGTGTAAAGCTTTGACAGAGTTGCTTCTCTTCCGAAGTTCGTAATATTTTACTCAAATAATTCATAGCTTACAAGATAGACCGGTACAAAATGTTGGCTATTTTGTGTATTTATGAGGATGGTTGGTAATAATCTTCTTTACTCCAGCGGATTTATGTATTTGTTCACGTATTGTAAATAATAAAAAAGAGCGTATGGAAGGATAACTTTATTCAATTATAACCTTTTTTTTATGTAACATTATTAATTGTTGTAATGTAGTATAACGTGTATAAGCCGCGGCTTTGTTAAATCTTCTTAATAACGGAAAATTTATTTTTAAAATGCTGTTTAAAAAATTTATTTTCAATAGTTTTGTATCTATTTCTTAATCCTTAGTGTTAATGAATAGTTTAAAAAATATGAATTCAGTTTGTTAATTTATATTTATTAGTTTTAATTTAAATATTGTATCTAAACATTTTAACAACTATGAACTTTATTATTTCTCTTCATGTTTTTTGTATTTTGATTAATATTGTGTGTGTGATTTCGAAAAAAATCAAAATCGTAGGAATTTGAATAAATCTGGCTGATCCAGTATTAATCTTTTACGATCGATGCTGGTAAAGTGCCGAAATTTAGATATAATCTTTTTTTTTACATTAGTGCCAATAGTGAAACTTGTTCTTTCCAATTTCATAAGTATATTCAACTGAAATATTTCTCATTGTACTGAAAAGAAAGAAAAATACGAAAATTCCGTTCATATTTTTTACGACATCATATGTCATACATTTTACTTTGGCCTATATATCATTCATGAAAAAATGCACCACCGATGCAGCGAAGAAAAACTGGAAGTCTATTCGGCTCAGCTCTGAAGTGCTATGTAAAGCTTTGATAGAGTTATCTCTCATCCGAAGTACTTAATATTTTCCTCAAATAATTCATATCTTACAAGGTAGCCCAGCGCAAAATATTGGCTATTTTATGTATTTATGAGGATAGTTGGTAATAATCTTATTTACTCCAACTTATTTATATATTTGTTCATGTATTAAAAAAATATATCTGTGGGATTTTTATTTTATTTAATGTATATATATTATTAATCGTTGTACCGTAATTTCCCGCATTTTAAGCTGTAATTAAGCCACGGATTTATTAAATCTTTTAAGTAACGGAAATTTTCTTTAAAAAATGAATTTAAATGCTCAGCAAAAGCAAGTCTCGCTTTATTTAAAAGAAATTGTGGTTCAAAATCGACGTATCTAAGATCCGCCGTATTCGCGGGAAATAACGGTGATCCGGTATTTAAAAAAGTTAATTTTTCTGAAAATAAATCCGTCTGATAGAAAATGAGACATTTTTTATCAATAAAAAAGGATTTCTATTTTAGAAGTTCATTTTCAATAGTTTTTATTTTTTTTCATTCTAAGAGTTAATGAATAGTTTAAAAAGTGGGATTTCAGTTTATTAATTTAAATTTTTCAGTTGTTATTTGAATGTTGAATCTAAAAAAAAAATCCTATAACTGATGAACTTAATCTTTTATCTCTATGTTGAATGTGTATATTTGAAGAAATCAAAATCGAATGAATTTAGATAAATTTAGTTGGTCCAGTATTAACCCTTCGCGGTCGAGGCTAGTGCAGTGGAATAATTTAATTATAACCTTTTTTTATATTAGTGCCATCAATGAAAATTGATCTTTCTAATTTCATAAATATCTTCCTCTTAAATATATTTTCTAATACTTCTACTACTACTACTAATAATAATAATAATAATACGAAAATTCTGTTCATATTCTTTGCAACAGCATATCAGTGTTGCCAGATGGGCTACTTTTTAAAAATTCAAATTCTTGATTCGTACCACTTTTTTGAAATAGTAAAATGCGACATATTTAATGACTTATTAATCACAGAATCAGCAAGACGAATTATACCGTTTCAAAAAAGTGGTGTCAGTCACGAAATCTGAATTTTAAAAAAGTAGCCCACTGGCAACACTGCAGCATGTATGTCACACGGCTTACTTTGTTCTATATATCATTCATGAAAAAATATACCACCGATGCAGCGAAGAAAAACTGGAAGTCTATTCGGCTCAGCTCTGAAGTGCTATGTAAAGCTTTGGAAGAGTTACCTCTCATCCGAAGTACATAATATTTTCCTCAAATAACTTATATCTTACAAGGTAGCCCAGCGCAAAATATTGGCTATTTTATGTATTTATGAGCATAGTTGGTAATAATCCTATTTACTCCAACTTATTTATATATTTGTTCAAGTATTAAAAAGAATATCTGTGGGAATTTTTTATTAATGTATATCTATTATTAATTGTTGTACCGTAATTTCCCGCGTTTTAAGCTGTAATTAAGCCGTGGATTTATTAAATCTTTTAAATAACGGAAATTTGCTTTAAAAAATGAATTTAAATGCTCAGCAAAAGCAAGTCTCGCTTTATTTAAAAGAAATTGTGGTTCAAAATCGTCGTATCTAAGATTCGGCGTATTCGTGGGAAATTACGGTGATTCAGTATTTGAAAAAGTAAATTTTTCTGAAAATAAATCCGTCTGATAGAAAATGAGACATTTTTTATCATTAAAAAAATATTTCTATTTTAGAAGTTCATTTTCAATAGTTTTTACTTTTTTTCATCCTAAGAGTTAATGAATAGTTTAAAAAGTGGGATTATAGTTTATTAATTTATATTTTTCAGTTGTTATTTGAATGTTGAATTAAAAAAAAATCCTATAACTAAAGAACTTAGTCTTTTATCTCCATGTTGAATGTGTATAATTGAAGAAATTAAAATCGAATGAATTTAAATAAATTTATTTGGTCCAGTATTAACCTTTCACGATCGAGGCTAGTACAGTGGAATAATTTAATTATAACCTTTTTTATATTAGTGCCAACAGTGAAAATTGATCTTTCTAATTTCATAAATATCTTCCTCTTAAATATATTTTCTAATACTTCTACTACTACTACTACTACTAATAATAATAATAATACGAAAATTCTGTTCATATTCCTTGCAACAGCATATCAGTGTTGCCAGATGGGCTACTTTTTAAAAATTCAAATTCTTGATTCGTACCACTTTTTTGAAATAGTAAAATGCGCCATATTTAATGACTTATTAATCACAGAATAAGCAAGACGAATTTTGCCGTTTCAAAAAAGTGGTGTCAGGCACGAAATCTGAATTTAAAAAAAGTAGCCCACTGACAACACTGCAGCATATGCCATACAGCTTACTTTGTTCTATATATCATTCATGAAAAAATATACCACCGATGCAGCGAAGAAGAACTAGAAGTCTATTCAGCTCAGCTCTGAAGTACTATGCAAAGCTTTGACAGTATTAACTCTCCTCCGAAGTACATAATATTTTCCTCAAATAATTCATATCTGACAAGAAATTGTAGCACAAAATATTGGCTATTTTATATATTTATGAGGATAGTTGGTATTAATCCTCTTTACTCCAACGGATTTATGTATTTGTTCGCTTATTGCAAACAGTAAGAAAAAGATTATGTGGGAAGGATAACTTTATTTAATATCTATCTATTATTAATCGGTGTAATCATATAGTAAAAAAGGGAATTTTTTGGAAGAATGAAATTTTTTAGCACTAAACAAAAATGCTTCGTTTTTAAAAGATCACTCTTTGGTGGTTTGACCTTTTTTCTAAATCCTAAGCGTTAATGAATTGTTTAAAAGTTATAAATTCATTTTATTAATTTATATATTTTTTAGTTATAATTTGAATGTTGAATTTCGAAAATTAACCGATAAATTTTGTTTTTCAGTGTTCATACGCCCAAAAGACTTGCAGGCATCTTTTAATCAGATTTTTTGTAAAGTATTATTTGACTTATGTAATAAAAAAATATTCTATCTTCGGATATACAATTCAATACTTTACAAAATTTCTGGTCTTGAAATACCTAAAATCCTGTAAATCTCTTGATGCAGACGAACCCTGTTTTTTCTTCATGTTTTTGCATTTTTCTTCATTCTGAAAATGCAATTGTGAAAAGAATCAAACTGTAATGAATTTAGATAAATCTAATTGATCCAATTAATTAAGTCTATTAACTAATTGGTTTAATGCTTATTTAAGGAGGTCCGGGACACATTTTTAAATATTTTTTCAGTGTTGCCAGTGGGCTACTTTTTATAAATTCAGATTTCTTGATTGGTACCACTTTTTTGATACGCCAAATTACATCTAGTTTTCGCCTTAATTATCATGTCGTTGAATAAAGCACATTGTATCACTTTTAAAAATGGTGCCAATCAAGAATCTGAATTTTAAAAAAGTAGCCCATCTGGCAACACTGTACTTTTTATTTATTCAGATAAAATTCTGATTTTTTGTCATGGTAAACGGTATGATTTGTAGACAAAATCACAATATTAAACTTCACATAATATTAAAAAAGATAAATTAAAAAAATAAAATATAAAATTTTCAAAAAAAATTGGTGTAATTTAAAATCGTTATAAATTGAAATACTATTTGTAGAATTTCAATTTTTTTTTTCATGCAAATAAACAACAAAAGAAAATTTTTTTAAATATTAATTTTGATTCAACATTTTTTAAAAATGTTTATTTAAATAAAAATTAAAAATATTTAAATTCGAAAAAATTTTAAAAAAATCATGTAACTTTCAAAAAAAATATATATATATATATTAAGTAAGTATTTTTTTAATTTGCATAATCAAAATTAAAGTAAAATAATCAAAAAAGATATGTTCCATGTTTCAACCATTTATCTTTTACAGTTCTTGACCTATAACATTTTAAATGCAAGAAATCTTGAAAAAACCCATGATGAATAAAAATGTATTTTTTCCAGAAGTCCTTTCCAAAACAGCCGTTGTTTGGAAGCTAGATTTTGAAAACAAACCAAAATGAAACAATTAATATTTCCTGTTCCACTTAAGATAGATACTTGCTTAAAAGTTCATTTTAAGCAGAAAAAAAACCGGAGAAATTTTTAATAGTATGAAACAGTTTTAGAAAATTGATTTAGATTTTTGTGTCCTATACTGTGGTGATGAAAATAAACACCTCCTACTAGGTACGCAATCGTGACGTGGTTAGTACGAAGACAAATGAAAATAATATCCCTTCGGCGTTGTGAACGAAGATCGGATATTATTAATTACTGAAATTAATTCCTTAATATCATACTTAAAATTAACATTTTGCAATAACATTAGGATCGCCTTATTTAACGTATGAATTTGTGAAAATTGGGATTGATGAGTCAATAAAAAAACGTGAGATATTAATCTACAAATTTAAATGTTAACATTCCCTAATCTGCATCTAGAAATTACCTTAAAATACATAAAGGGAGAAAACTGGAATAAAGACAAGAATAGGTACATATATACAAAATTTTATTAAAACACATAAATTGGCATCATGCAAACACTATAAAATATAATATGCAAGGCAATAACTACTGAAATATGGTTATAGTAAAATATCCAAAATATTTTATTTCATTTTTTTTTTTTTTTTTTTTTGTTGTTTGTTTATTTATTCATTTTCTATTATTCTGCTATCCTCGCAGCACATAACACTTTAGTTCACGACACAACTTATAGGCAAAGCCCCAAATTTTCATATTTTATAAAATCGAGTGCTTCATTCTTATTATTCGTATTATTTTACTGGTATTATTAATTTATTTATTTATTCATTTTACTATTAAATAAGTTTGAGCATTAAATTCTGATAATTTTGAGCCCCAAAAATAATAAATTTTTAAAATTTTAAAATAATCAAATTTTAAATAATCAAATTTTAAAAACCAAAATTTTAACACAACATTATATCAGTAAAATAAATTGGCCAGTCACATGAACAATGAAATTCTCTCACCTTACAAGTATGTTCCTGGTATTGGTCGACTTTGGCTTATAGCTGTCCATACAGTTCGTCAGTACACAACATAAATCCGAATGCCAAGTTCCAAGTCATTTTGTTTTTAATTAACACAAATAGTAGCAACTTTTCTAATTTCACGCACAATAGTTAGCACTTTTCAAATTTCACGCACTTTCCAATCATCCGATGAATAAATAGTCCGCTCGGCAAAACTCAGGTATTCCTTTTTGTTTTAGAAATCAGTCGATGATTAGTTCTCTGTGTGCAGAGCATAGCTTCGCTTCTCATCGCTCCAATCATCAGATGAATAAATAGTCCGCTCGGCAAAACTCAGGTATTCCTTTTTGTTTTAGAAATCAGTCGATGATTAGTTCTCTGTGTGCAGAGCATAGCTTCTCTTCTCATCGCTTCATCCGGGAGGCCTAAGATCACATCTCCCGATTTTCGAAGTTGCCTTATTTCATAATTTCTTCTTTTTCCCTCTCATCTTAGCGGGAAACTCACAGCAGAGAGAAGAGAAAAAATCTTTTTCTTACTTCACACTTTCAATTCTAAAACTGGACTGACTCATGTGGCGTTTTCCTTCCGGATCCTGTACGTCCCTTTTGACCCCATTGGGTATTATATTCGGACTCCAATTGGCTTTGAATATATTTCACTGTCCATTGGTCAGGTAAAAGAAACGGGGTTGGATTTTTAGACATTGTTTCTCCATTATTTATTGCCGTAGCTACAATTCCGAACCGGCCACCCCGAGTAGACCACACACGAGAGTAATAAATTTGATTGTAAATCTTTCATTGTTGCTTGTGTACGTTAACGTCACAAATGGCGACTCTAGGTTTTATTGCTTCTCGTAAACATTTGTTCCTTTTATAACTAATGGTGAGAAAATCCCTTCGCTCATGTGATTTTGCTATTCCCAGGCTTTGACTAAAAGAGAGCTTATAGTATAATAAAACTTCCAAACAAACAACACATATTATTGTTATCATTTCTTGTTTACGAAAGCTAAAATAAAAATTTATTTTAATCCTTTTATATACATTAATATTATTTCATTTTCTATCTCTTTCTAGATTATTTATTTATTTATTTATTTATTTATTTATTTATTTATTTATTTATTATTCTTTCTCTCTCTTTGTTTTTTTCTTTTCTTTTCTTTTCTTTTATTTTATTTTATTCTAAGCGATGTCGTGACATTTCTTTACCTCCTTGAAAAATAATTACTCTAATGCTTAAAAAATAAATAAATTTATAGTTGATAATTTTGATTACAAAATACACACTTTAATCATAAAAGCAGCATTTTAAATGAAAACAGCATAGATTTTGCTTGGATTAAAAAAAAAAAGAAAATTGAGCATTAAAAAATCTTATATGAATAAATATATATATTACATGCTTTTTTTTTTTACATGTAAGGAGGTTTATGTAAGATAAGTTTTGCTAAAACATAATGTTGCCAGATGGGATACTTTTTAAAAATTCAAATTCTTGATTCGTACCACTTTTTTGAAATAGTAAAATGCGCGATATTTAATGACTTATTAATCACAGAATAAGCAAGACGAATTTTACCGTTTCAAAAAAGTGGTGTCAGTCACGAAATCTGAATAAAAAAAAAGTAGCCCACTGGCAATACTGAAAACATACACTTTCGTTTTTTTTCTTAAATTTCCATAATGCTTTCTTAGTTTAATATAATTAGCAGAAACACTTTATTAAAACGTTGCTACAGCTTTTAATCTTAAGTCATGTTCATAAGACATAACTTTCTTTATTGAGCTAAAAAGTATTAAATAGCCTTTGTTTTTTAAACTTCTGTGTCAAGAAAAAAAATATACATACCGCGAATTTATCTGATTAACAACAAAAGCTTGACATGAAATACATCATAAAAAATACTAATGGTTCCAAAATTAAGATTCTCCTTTGTTAATGAATGAAGTAATAACATTTTCAGGATATAGAAAACTGTTGGGATATTTAATATTCTTTGTTTAATATTTTATTGCATAGTTTTTATATTAATTGCTTTATACATTAATTATGTATTTATATATGTTGCAGCCATTACCCGAAATTGGCCAATTCTAGAACTGGCCAGATGCATTTGGCCAATTCGCGAACTGGCCAGATGCGATTGGCCAATTCGCGAAATAGATATAAGGACTCGGCTTAATCCTTTCTAACATAGTTGAAAGTGTCTATGAATTCAATAGTCTAGCCGTCAACCTGTCCGTGATCTAACTCGAGTAAAGTTTCCGGTTAACTTGTAATTGTCATCGTGTTTGGTTTATCAATTAATTTCGATATTGAAAGGGAATTGTGTACTATTTTTGGTTAATTTAGTTAGGTACACAAAAATATTTCGTTTCAATATAACCAATGGGAATCTTTTTTACTGTACATTTTAATGTTACATTATCTTAATTACAAAAATTTTGGTACCTATACATCATAGTTCGGATGTTGGCAAGGCTTCCCGGCCAGTTCACGAACTGGCCGGCCAAAACCCGGAATACTCTATTCATTTCACGTATTTCGGGTTTTGGCAGGGAAGCTTGGCCAATTCGGGTATTGGCCGCAACATATACAATATATCTTGAAAAATATGTGGTTGTTAGCCAAAACTTTTATATGGTGTAGTTTGAGAATGTGTAGAATTTTATAAACCAATTGTATTAAAGTAGGTTTCCTCATGACAAACAAATACAGTATAATTTTCGAGAAAGAAAATAAAATAAAATGCAACAAACAACCTAATCCGTACAAATATTCATTTTTATTGGTGTTTTACGAGGGCGGATCGGAAAATAAGTTTCCCTGTTTACTAAGGCCAAAGTTGAGTATGAAAATCATAAAATAGAGGGAGACATTAAAGACAAGATGTATGTTTATTTTTTTCACATCATTATCAAGTACATTAACCCCTTCGCGACGGGAGGTTTTCACGAAATTTTTAATGTTTCGTCACCGGATTTAAATAATTGAAATTTATGTGTTTTTAAATCGCGAAAATGCTTTGATTAAATAACGAAAATTTTATAGAAAATTTTTACTGGTGGGTATAAACAAGGACTCTTAAGGCCCCTGTCCTCGCTCGAGGAAACGCTCGCGAGCTAATGCTATTCCTATGGGGAAGCATTTTTTTAATAACTCTTTCGCATTTTGACATTTTTGAATAATTTTTTTTTTGCATTGGATAGCTGAGGTGCATGCCGACAGCGCACCTTTTTTACTTTTTCGATTTTGGTTGCCTGCGATGAAAAAATTGTCGGCATAGTAAGTGGTATTTTTTATAGTTATTCGGATGCTGATTACTAGAAAAATATTGAAAAAATTCCATCACGTACAGTTTCTTCACAAATCGCAATTTATTATTTCATGAATTTAGCAAATTTCGAACAAAAAAACTATTATTTATATGAGTTTGTCAAATAAATTTATGGACTTTAAGTAGTAAATTTGTGTATTTAACTAATAAAAAAGAAAGAAAAAACTATTTCAATGCAGAATATTTTTTTTAACCGGCAAACCGCCTATTAAACACAATATCCAAGACAGAGGAAACAAGATGAAATCGGATCTTTTCTGCTTGCAGGTGTCTGTACGCCCCCTCTTCTTCATACTCTTTTTCACTGTCCTTATCTCTACTCCTGATTCAGTGTCTTTGTTTACTCTGTGCTGTACACATGTGTTTTTATTCCGAGCTGTGAGTTAATAGTAATAGTTGTAATTTTAACTTCTAGTTATTGCTGCATTAGAGAACATGGCTTCCACTTCTAGAGGATGCGTTAATTCACCGAATTGTTTCTGTTATATTTGCGGTAATTATACAGTGAAAAAACAACAGAGAAGCATTTCTGATTTTGTTAAAAAAGTGTATTTCGCTTATTTTGGCATGAAATTGGGTGATCAAGATAAGCCGTGGGCTCCACACAAAGTTTGTAGTATTTGCGTAGAATTAAGGCAATTGTTTCAAGGCAAGAAACAATCATTTCGATTTGGTATACCAATGGTTTGGAGAGAACCTAAAAATCATAGTGATGATTGCTATTTTTGTCTTTGTAATGTGAAAGGATTCAATATAAAGAACAAAAAGGAAATATTTTATCCTGACATTCCATCTGCTATACGTCCTGTTTCTCATGGACCTGGTATTCCGGTTTCTTCCCCTCCAGAAACTGTGGAAAATATTGATTATTCAGATACTGTGCCTGAATGTGAAAGTGATGATGATGTTGATGAAGTATACGACTCTATTAGCGATGAACCTAAACTTTTCACGCAGTCTGAATTAAATGATTTAGTCAGAGACTTAAATCTGTCTAAGGATTCGGCAGAAGTTTTAGGTTCCAGACAAAAAGAAAAAAATTTGCTAGCTCCTGGTACGTCATTTTACTGGTTTAGAAACCGAGAAAAAGATTTTATTCCGTTCTTTTCTAAAGAAGAGGAACTTATTTATTTTAACAATATTCCAGGCCTCATAGCATGTTTCAAAGTCCAATATGAACCTGACGAATGGAGACTTTTTATCGATTCATCAAAAAGAAGTCTGAAAGCAGTACTATTGCATAATGGAAATGAATATGCTTCTGTACCTGTTGGACATTCTGTTCACTTAAAAGAGTGCTATGAAAATCTTGATTTTGTCTTAAATAAAATATCGTATTCAGATCACAAGTAGGCAGTTTGCGGTGATTTGAAGGTGATTTCTATGTTGCTTGGTCAGCAGAGAGGGTACACAAAATTTCCCTGTCTTCTTTGTGAATGGGACAGTCGAGACAGAAAGCAACATTACATTAAGAAAGAATGGCCAATCAGGAAGACATTAGATCCTGGAGTCAAAAATATTCAAAGTAAAAATCTTGTGGATCCAAAAAAAGTGTTACTTCTACCGCTTCATATAAAATTAGGTCTTATGAAACAATTTGTCAAGGCTTTACCAAAAGAAGGTGAATGTTTCAAATACCTTTGTGAGCAGTTCCCAGGTTTATCCGAAGCAAAACTGAAGGAAGGTGTGTTTGTAGGACCAGACATCAGGAAATAATTGATGAAAGATGAAAATTTTGAGAATAAAATGAAATTAAATGAAAGAAAAGCCTGGAAATCTTTCAAACTAGTTGTTACTAGTTTTCTTGGCAACAAAACGGACCCAAACTACAAGTCTATTGTAGAAGAGATGGTAACAAATTTCAAGATTTTAGGGTGTAATATGAGCTTAAAAATTCATTTTCTCGATTCACATCTTGACTATTTTCCAGAAAACTTAGGTGCAGTTAGTGAGGAACAAGGTGAAAGATTTCACCAGGATATAAAGGAAATGGAGAGGCGATATCAAGGCAAGTGGAATGTCAGCATGATAGCTGACTACTGCTGGATGCTACAAAGAGACAATCCTTGCAAAATTCACAAGAGAAAAAGTGGCAAAAAAACTTTTGATGGAAAGAAAAAATAATACTCTGATGGCTTGCAACCTTGTATGTATAATTAACTATTACTTTAATTCAGATATAAATGTAATTTATATTGATTTATAAATATATGAAATTAAAACGAAATGTTGAAATTTCGTTATTTTACCTCTTTTTTTAAAAATTATGCAACCATTTTGTGAAAAATCCTTACGTGATAGAAAAAAATGGATTTCATTTTTGTAATCAGCAATGAAAAAAACATAAAATTTAGTTATCAAAATTAAAACAATTTTCAAAAAGTATTTTTTTGCAGGTCTGTGTTATATAAAACGCCAAGCTACTCAAGTAGTACCGAACTGCGTAAAAGAAACATCCTTATAACTCCAAAAATAATAATTTTTTTAACTAACAATTATCTGTGTCGGATTAAGCGTCTCATTTCCAATTAAAATATACCTCTGAATTAAAATTTGAAGGAAATACAGGGTCGTGAAAAATCGAAGAATGTGGAAAACAGGATTACAAATATCTCGGCAACTAAAAATCCGATCGACTTCGTTCTATATGCAAAATGTGTGTTATTTTATTGCTTTTTACGTCCATTCCTTAAAATAAAAAAAATCGAAAATTTTTATATACCTTTCATCAGAAAGGATTTTTTGAGGGTCCGAAAAAAATAGTTCCGGATAATCGAGGTTGCTGATATTAAATAGACTTCGTCCCATTCTTACATACTAACTACATACAAAATTTCAAGTCTCTATCTCAATTTGTTCGGGAGATAGAGCGTTTACAGACAGACAGACTGACAGACAGACTGAGAGACAGACAAACAGACAGGCAGACAGACGGACGGCAATTTTTTTTTTCTAAAAATATGTATTTCGGAATTTCCACTATCTAAAACGTGTAAATCCGTCAAAAAAATTTTCGATTTTCAAAACGATTGTGAGACTTACCCTATACTACGTATGATGGGTAAGTAATTATAAAGCTCGTCTTAAACACTTAATGACACCATGTACTCACATTTTAATTTTAATTTGTAGATTTGTTTTTACACGCAAGGTAAAAACTTGCATAGGTTTTCTGACATTGGTAACAAGATATGCATTCAGTGTACACCTATTCTAATTTATCATCTTCAGATAGAATTCGCGCCAGTATCAATTTTATATTGAAGCTAGAATACGATGAAATCTGAAAACTTTTGAAAGATAGATATGTACAGCATTAACAATGGTATCTTCAAACATAAAATATTTCTAAAAAATATAGAGTGTTGAAATCTACTACTTTCTTTGTAAATACATTTTTATCGATTTAATTTTTATACGCACAGATAATGTATCGTTCACATATTTCCGAGTGAATATAGACAAGTGTAGGTGTGTTTTTTGATTAATGTTTAGTGGACATTAAAGGAAAAACAAATTGTTTCTTTCAATTTTTTTTGAATGTATAAGATTATTTAATAATGTATAAGTTTGATATTGAATCTATTTTAAATAGAAGCATATAGATATATTGGGATGAATTTCCTCATGTATTATAAAATTACATAAATGAAATTAATACAATGTTTGCAATTAAGAGATTATTAATAATATTTTTTAAATATTTTAAAATTTCATTTAATGAATGATAGTAATTAATATTAGAGATTAGGGTAACCAGAAAGTTCTATTGTATATTGTTAATTCACGCCTATTTTTTTAAAAAAAATCTTATTTCTGCATTGGCATCATTTCTGTGGAATGGTAAAATTTCTAAATATTTTAACGGTTCACGTTATTAAAAACTTGCAAGCTTTATCTTACATTGGTAACAAAATATGCATGTAGTGTACACCTATTCTAATTTATCATCGTCAGATAGAATTCTCCAGTATCAATTTTCTATTCCGGCTGGAATATGAAGGAATACGGAATCTTTAGAATGATGGATATGTGCAGTTTTAACAATCATAGCTTCAAAAATGAAGTATTTCTAAAAAAAGAAAAAAAAAGGGAACATTGAGCTCTATCACTTTGTTTGTAAATAAATTTTTATCGATTCCCTTTTTGTGCTCACAAATGATTCACGTTCTTCCAAGAGAACATAGACAAGCATAGGTGTATTGTTTTGATTAATTTTTCCGTAAACATTAAAGGAAAAACAAAATATTTCTTTGAATATTTTTTAATAATATGTAGGACACTAATATGTATCTATTTTAAATAGGTACATATAGATACTTCGGAACGAATTTTTTCTTATATTATAAAATTACATAACTGGAACTAATACAAGGTGTGCAACGGTTAAGAGATTAGTAACCACTTGGGGACGAGCGAACGGGTTAGTAACATTTTTTAAAATATTTGAATTAGTATTTAATAAATGATAATTACTAATTAATGTTAAAGATTAGGGTAAGTTCTATTGTAAAAAAATTATTTCGCGCCTATTTTTTTAAATCTTATTTTTACATTGCCATTACTTCTATGGAATAGTAAAATTTCAAAAATTTTGAAGTTTCGTGTTATTAAAAACTTACACGCGTTTTCTTATATTGGTAACAAGATATGCATGTAATGTACACCTATTCTAATTTATCATCTTCAAATATAATTCTCCAGTATCAATTTTCTTTCTGGCTGAAATATGAAGAAATACGGAATCTTTAGAATGATGGATATGTACAGTTTTAACAATGATATCTTCAAACATGAAATATTTCTAGAAAAAAAGTAGAACGTTTAACACTACCGCTTTCTTTGTAAATAAATTTTTATCGATTTATTTTTTGTGCTCACAAATGATACAATATTCATATTCTTCTGGGAGGATGATATACAGCTCATATTCAAAATATTAGAATAATTGAGAAAAAGTAATAAGAAAAAAAATATTTGTCATTTATTTATTTTTTATACTAAGTAAATGCAATTAAATTTCTTATAAATTAAATCTGGAATGTTTAGATAAGATTTTAACATTTATAAAATATAAAATACAGCACAATAAATTAGGTATACAGCTTCCTTAAACACACCAGAATATTAGAATAAAATTTAGATTGGTTCAAAATATTAGAATATTTTATTTTACGCAACAATATTACCTTATGAATATGAAGTAAATGGTAGTTAATATTTTGTAGCATCCCCTTTAGCTTTCATAACAGCGTACAATCGATCTTGCATACTATATACAAGGTGTTTACAAACATTTCTATCAATATTAGCCCAAATAGACTTTATTCGTGCCACTAACTCAGTTTTACTTGAAGGAGGATTTTCTTGAAGTTTTTTCTTCATTATACACCATACGTTTTCGATGGGATTAAGATCTGGTGAATTTGGTGGCCAAGAAAGTACCTTAATGTTGCGTTGGCGGAACCAATTCTTAGTTGACACCGAGGTATGCGGGGACGCTAAATCTTGTTGAAAGATGAAATAATCTTCAAATAAATCTTCTGATGATGGAATCATGTAATATTCTAAAATTTCTTGATATATCAGAGAGTTAACCTTTTCGTAGACGATGCATAACTTTCCAGGTCCTTCTGCACTCATACAACCCCAAACCATGACACTAGCAGCAAATTTTACGGAACGTTTAAGGCATTCTTTATCAAATGCTTCTTGCTTCATTCTCCAAACTCGAATACCTTGATTACCATATGAAACACAAAACATACTTTCATCACTAAATAATATGTTTTTCCAATCTTCATTGCTCCATAAACGTCTTGATTTACACCAATTCAATCTTATACGCTTTTGTCTTGCAGTCATGAGAGGTTTTGTTTTCGGTACACGAGATTCAAATTTAAATTTATGGAGACGTCTTAATGTTGTCGATGTAGAAACTTCAACTCCTTCTTCTTTCCATTTTCGGTGCAAGAATCGCACACTTTTAAAACGGTTTTTCTTAACTATACGCTTCAGTTTCCTGTCATCTCTAGCAGATGTTTTTGGTTTTCGGCCACCATTTCGGCGATTATTTTGAAATTTTCCAATTTTTGAATATTGTGTTAGTATTTTACTAACGCTCGATTGCGAACAATGTAAATAATTCGCTATAAAACATTGATTTTTACCGTGCCGATACAAATCAACCATACGAAGTTCAGTAGATTCAGGAATATCACTCACACGGCCCATTTTAAGACGAAAAAGAAACCAACTGCAAAAAAGAATACTGATTTTAAATAAAATAGTCTGAATTTAATCAATGATGCCACCAGTTAAGAATTGGTAATAATTAAAGGAGAATTAATGTGAAATATTCTAATATTTTGAACCACTTGAATAAATATTCTAATATTTTGACTTTTCAAAATAATTTTTTTTGCAATTAATCTTTTCAAAAATGATATTAAATTTAAGATAACAAGTAAGTTTAATCAACAATAAGTTCTTAATAAAAATATCGTTTGCATATTTTCATTAAAAGACATCAAATTACCAAACGATATTTTCAATTTCTAAAAAAAAGGTAATTATTCTAATATTTTGAATATGAGCTGTAGACAAGCATACGTGTGTTGTTTTGATAAATTTATTAGTAAACATTAAAGGAAAAACTAAATATTTCTTTGAATATACATTTTTTTAGGGGGAAGGGGGATATGTAAGACATTGATGCATATAGATGCGTAAGGGTGAATTTCCTCATGTATTACAAAATTACATAAATGAAGCTAATATAATGTGTGCAAATGTTAACAAATTGTTGATAATATTTTATAAATATTTAAAAATTGTATTTAATATATGATAGTAAATAAATAATGTTAAATTGTTTGTAATTTTTTAACATATTTTATTAAATAGTTGAAAACTGTTAGTAAATGTTATTGAATAGTTATTAATGGACATAAAGAAAGTTAAACCAGTCAGAAAAACTTTAGTCAGTACCTAAATCTAAAAGGAAAAACAATTGTGGAACTAGCTAGTAATTTAGCATTAAATACTTATATTCGAATTGAAATTTCAAACGAAAGAAAATTAATACATTCTTTATCCCTCTAAAAACTTTAAGTAAACTTATAAGTTTTTTTTTTTTTTTTTTTTTTTTTTTTTTTTTTTTTAAATTCTTTGGTTGTACTGCAGAGTTTTCACTAAAAAAGGGTAACAAAAAACAAATGTTAAATCAAAAAGTACATGGGTGATTCTACGAAAATAGACAATAATGTTGATTCAGGAGGATATTTAAATTTTTTCAACAGAAAAATTTAATGCATTTTTTAGAACATGTAGTTTAATAATAATACGAACATAACGGCCGTTTTGACCGCTATCATCTGAATATATTTTGGTACTAACCAAGAATTTTATTATAAAATCAGTTCAACATTTTCGGGACGGGCGCTTTTTACATAATCTTTGTTCACCAGATTTTAAAGCAGATTATTTCTGCCTACTTCAATCGCGAAAATGATCGGGTTAAATGAGGCATAATTTATAATAAAATTCTATCGGCGAAAATAATCAAGAACTCCGAGCACTTTCAACGACATGTTTACTGATCGTTTGTATCCAATGGTGTTAAAACACACTAAGACGAACATCGTTACAAATGAAAGGTAAGCTGCCTTAAATAAAAATTCAGGTAAGAAATATCTACATGTACAGGGTGTATCTAAACTACTAGGCAAAACTTTAAGGGGTGATAGCACACATCAAGACAAATAATATTAAATGGGAAACTAAGGGTCCCAAACGTCTTTCGAAGGATATAGGCACCATCAAAGTTTAGGGTCCAAAGTTTGAAATGATTATAAAAAACGGAAAAATTGATCGATTCGTTTGCGGTTTTCACGAAAAATATTCTTTATTTCAGTATTGTCTTGAAAATAAATTATAAAGATAAATTTCAAAAAATGCCGATAGAGGGCGCTTTAGACTTTGGAGTAACGAACAACTATTTTTTACCGTAATTTTTTGCATCTCATTTAATTTTTAGTAGAAGTTTATACAAAAACTTAAATTTTGAGCTCAAAATCTGTGGTTCGGAAGCGCAAACTGAACTGTGTTCAATGGGAGTTTGTAGGTTCAAATTTCAAATGATTATAAAAACAGAAAAATTGGTCAATTGATTTGCGGTTTTCACTAAAATCATTCTTTATGTCAGTATTGTCTTGAAAATAAATAATACATATAAATTTCAAAAAATGTCGATAGAGGGCGCTTTAGACTTTGGAGTAACGTACAACTATTTTTTATCGTTATTTTTTGCTTCACATTAAATTTTGTTGAAGCTTAGACATAAACTTAACTTTTGAGCTATAAATATGAATCGTTGAGGGTGGTTAAATAGCGCAAACTGCACTATGTTCAATGGGGGTGAGGAGGTTCAAATTTCAAATGATTATAAAAATTGGAAAAGTTAGTCGATTCGCTTGCGGTTTTCTCTAAAACCATTCTTTATGTCAGTATTTCCTTGAAAATAAATTATAAAAAAAATTTCAAAAAATTCCGTTAGAGTGCGCTTTAAACTTTAGAGTAACCAACAACAATTTTTAACCGTTATTATTATTATTATTTTTATCTAAATAAATATTTAAAAGCTTAGACTTAAATTTTGTGCTCAAAATCTGAGTCGTTGTGAGTAATTAAGTAGCGAAAAATTGAACTGCGTTCGTAGCGTGGGCAGGGTAATATTTCAACTCCAGAACACAAATCAGTTTGCCCTTCTTAACCCCTCCCAACGATTCAGAATTTGAATTCAAAATTTAAGTCTAAGCTTTTGCAAGTATTTAATTAGATACAAAAAATAACAGTTAAATTTGTTGTTGATTACTCTAAAGTTTAAAGCACCCTCTAACGGAATTTTTTGAAATTTATATTTAAAATTTATTTTCAAAGAAATACTTACATAAAGAATGATTTTAAAGAAAACCGCAAACGAATCGACCAATTTTTATGTTTTGTATAATCATTTGAAATTTGAACTTTCCCACCCCCATTGAACGCAGTTCAGTTTGCGCTACTTAACCACTCTCAACGATTAAAATTTTAAGCACAAGATTTAAGCTTATGTCTAAGTTTCTTAAAAAAATTTAATGAGATGCAAAAAATGATGGTAAAAAATAGTTGTACGTTACTCCAAAGTTTAAAGCGCCCTCTATCGACATTTTTTTAAATTTAGTTTTATAATTATTTTCAAGATAATACTGACATAAAGAATAGGTTTCGTGAAAACTGCAAATCAGTTGACACATTTATTCTGTTTTTTTATAATTATTTGAAATTTGAACCTACCCACTCCCATTGAACACGGTTCAGTTTGCGCTACTTAACCACAGATTTTGAGCTTAAAATTTAAGTTTATGTCTAAATTTCTAAAAAAAATTTAATGAGATGCAAAAAATAACGGTAAAAAATAGTTGTTCGTTACTCCAAAGTCTAAAGCGCCTTCTATCGGCATTTTTTGAAATTTATCTTTATAATTTATTTTCAAGACAATACTGACATAAAGAATAGTTTTCGTGAAAACCACAAACGAATCGTCCAATTTTTCCGTTTTTTATAATCATTTCAAATTTTGGACCCTAAACATTGATGTCGCCTTTCTCCTTCGGAAGACGTTTGGGACCCTTAGTTTCCCATTTAATATTATTTGTCTTGATCTGTACTATCATCCCTTAAAGTTTTGCCTAGTAGTTTAGATACGCCCTGTATATTACACTAACATATGTGGCACAAAAATCTCGATTATTTGTCAATTGTTCAATGGCAACATCTGAATGAAACACAAATGATCGAGTTTTGTGTAAAAGTAATTTAGAAAGATTTAGGCTAACTTAAATCAGATTTATTTATATTTTTCTTATTCGTTGTAATTACGGAGTTTTAAAATATTATATATATTTTTTAATTTTCTGTTACTTACAAAAAAAAGAGTCATGAATTTTAAACGTGTTAATTTAACTCCTTAATGGTTGCATTAAATTACGGTTTAAAATATCAAATTCATTATTGACACCACTTTTTTCAAAAAAAAAAAAAAAAAAAAAAAAAAAAACATATTCATTTTATTTAATGACAAGTAAAATTTTACCAGTGGATCATTCCAAAAATAAAGCACCCTATGGTGTCCCGACACTTTGTATTGCTATATTTTCTAAAATTTTGTTTCAAAATTAAATTTAAATATTGGGAATTATATTTTAAAGATATTTTTCTTTAATGCAATTTTTAAACTTGAAATAAATTCCATTTATTTTTATTCAAATAACTTTCATAATAATTGTGTCCTGTAAAAAGCCATGTCCCAAAAACAATTTTAGCTTTTTAAAACCTTTTTTTTTTTACTATATGTATCGTTTAAGTTATCTTTCAGAATATGTTTTATGTCTTTGTAGTCCTTATATTATCCCTATATACTTTAAATATTTTTTGTAAATATTTTTTTTTTTCATTTTATAAGAAAAATTCCTGTGTCCCTTAATTTTTGTTCCCTGTGTTACCGCCACCTTTTTCTTCCTAATAAAATAAGAATTTGCAACCTAAATGTTGTTAACAGTAGTCGTCATGTACTTTTAGAGTTAGCATTCATCCTAGGTAGTCATTTTCCTCATTTGTTAAATTTTGAAGAATATTATCTAATATTAATACATAAGTACACTTTTAAGATTGTTAAATTTTTTATGTTCAATTAGGATGTCCCCTTTGTTACTTTATTGTCCCCTGTGTTACTGACATTTCCTTTATCAGAACAAAAGAAAAAAACTTTCTTATGAATCAGTTTTATAATATGCACTGGCTAATATATATAAATAAGTTTTACTATAATTTTATTATATTAGAGTAATTTTTACCAAGTTATATAAAGTTTTATACAGGGAGAATACAAAAAAGGGTAACATGGGGGACATAATATGCCTATATCATGAAAAAATATCTACATAAACAAAAAACTATATGGCACTGAAAAAGAGCATTTATATCAAAGTGTTACTATTGTAAAAGCAATTCTCTATTTTAATAAGAAAAAATGAGAAGATTATTTAAAATATGGTAACACAGGGGACATTTTTCAGCCAATGTGTTTGTGTTTCTAAGAGTAGTGAAAAATATTTTTAAAAAAGTGTGCTGCTGATATTCAATTTCTACTCTTGAATATGTATGCAACCCTCTCAATGATATTTTTAATTCATTTTAAAAGAAAAAATTTTTGAAAAAATTTTCTCAAAAGGGACTTTTATTTTTGGAATGACCCCAGTATAAAAACAATTATACTATTTTATAAAACTGCTAGGAATCAAAGAATTCTGAGTAAAAGCCGTGAAACTTGCAGCCCGCGAATGTCTCGGGTGTGACGATTAAATTGTCAAAATTAAAGCTATGCATTATAAATGAAATAAGTGAAAGGATTATATTTTAAATGACATTAATGTTATACGAAAAATCAAGAAATTTCAGCTGTAAATGAATCAATAAAAAATTATTGATTTTTTTTTTTTATCATCTCAGAAAAACAATAGGTACCTTGAACTTATATGCATAAGAAAAAGCAGCCTCCAGCTATATTAAATGGATATAATAAATCATTTCATTTTTATGTATAAAAATGCATTTTTTGCTAGCTGTATCTAAATTTCAATTTTGTTACGATCTAAAAAGGAAATATATTCCTATCTTTTCTCTTTATATTCATTGGTTTCCTTTAACAACACCTATACATCAATCACTCGTCATCGAAAAAAAATATTATTTCAATATATTCTTTGGGTTTAATCAATCATTATGCCAATAGATAAGTTTCCTTTTTGTTGAAGAAAGGTATTAAAAAATTGATGAAGATAAAATATAATTAATTTTATGAGTCCTGACAGAATATCTCCAAAGATTGATTCCAACATTAATTTGTTACTTAACTAAAAAGGTACAAACAAAAGATGCCTTTTTTGACTTGACAGCTATAGAATTCCATAAAATTTATATTACCATCTGTTGGCGAATTTTAAACATAGAGGAATGGAGCTCTTACTGTTGTTGTTTTCATCATTTGAAGAAGAATTTCCGAAATATAACTTTTAACACTTTGAGGTCTGATGGCTGAATTTTCTATCACTTAATTTTTATTACAAAATATCACAGTAGAACCGGAACATTAGACTAAATTTATTTGAAAAAAGGTTTAATTGATTTTTTTTATACTGTATATCGCAAATCGAATTTTTTCTTTTCAAAATACTGGTACCAATGTGACAGTTTAATTTTAGAGAAATTTATCCATCAATGTATTAAGGGGGCTCAGGGCTTGAAAACTTTTCAAAAAATCGATTTTTTTATGATCTAGTTTGATTATTCATTTAATTCATAACTCAATGCAAAAAACCGCATAAAAATATTTGCATTTTTATCGGAGTTATAAGCATTTATGTATCAACACTTTCATAGCCGCATCCATATAATTTCAACTTTAAGTCTCGTTTTCTTAAAACTTGATTTTTGATGACTAACACCAAGATTAAAAAAAACTATTTGATGGAATGGCTTATTTTTTTTCATGCATATAACATTATTATCTAGATTATGAATTAATATATTTTATATAGTTTAATATTTTGATAATTTTTAATGGAAAAAAAGTTGTATTTTACGGGTTTTTTTTAAATTTTCAACTTCGAGAGATTTTTTTAACACTGTTTTTATTAAGTGATAGTTATATCCTTAATTCATAATCTAGATTATGATGTTATATGCATGCAAAAAAAAAATTAAACCATTGCATCTAATACAGTGAAACTCGTTTAAGATACGAATCAAGGGACCGAGAGCATTTCGTATCTTAAGCGGGATCGTATCTTATCCGGATTTCATAGATTCTCGAATGAAAATGCATATAAAACAGTGCACATTATTATTAACGCATTTTAGCCATTTATAACTCTTATTGTACCTATTTCTAACAAATTTTAAATATTCTAGAAAATTTGAGTTTAAGATACTGAACAAAAGGATAATTTTATTTTCTCCAAAATTTTATTCAATATCTGTTTGTACAGTAAAAAAAAAAAAAAAAAAAAAAAAAAAAAATGCTTTTATGTAGTACTTTATGCCAAATTATAAACAAAAGACAATAAATTGAAAATTTTGTTAATCTTTAGAAAAAAAAATAACTAAAATACATTACATTTAAAGGGGAAGAATATCAAATTTTCATAATAAATTTTTGACAGACAAGCTAAATGTATGCAAGCAATAATAATTACATTATAAAAATCTTGATGTAGTTTTAGTTTGTTGAGAAAAAGTCGGTTACCTTGGTTTGGTGCAACCTAGAACGATATTTTATTAGGAAGTTTTCTGCCTTATTGATGTGGTCGAAGAAATCTTCAACGGCGGGACCAGCACCCATCGAAGAGGCATACAGTCGAAGTAAGCGAGTGTACAGTCGAAGTGAACGAGCTCATTACAGATGCGAATGATGGCATGACTGGTACATCTGTTTCTTCATCCGCGTCGTCTTCTACTTCTTCTAAAGGGCTAGATTCATCGAAATTTTTGACGTCTGCGATTATATCTGCGATAGACCGAACTTCACTTGTTACAAGTTGATCGTCAATTTCTACAAATAAGTCCCAATCTTTGCATTCTTCTTTATACTGCTCCTCTTCTGTGATGTCAATGTCTTGCAAAGTGCCGTCAATATCAAAGGCTTTAGAGAAACAGTTCTCAATGGTGGTTGATGTACGTATTCCCAGGATGCACTCAGGAAATGCATGGCGTCCAAGAGATTAATAGGCTTACAGGTTGGGCAGGATAGATCCTTTTCGCGATGATCTATTTGGTGTAGGTAACGTACAACGACACGTCTTTTGTATTTCAATTTCAGAGGATGAATTACGCCCTGATCCATGGGTTGAATCACGCTAGTCGCATTGGGTGGTAAAAAGACTAATTCGATGTTCTGTAAACCTGGGATATCCTTGGGGTGGGCAGGACAGTTGTCGACGAGACATAATACTTTTCTAGACTCCTTTTTCATTCGTTCATCGAATTTGCGAATCCACTTAACGAATATATCACTTGTCATCCACGCTTTGGCTTGACTTTCATAAACGCAGGGTAGATTTCTAACATTTTTAAAACAGCGAGGATTCCGAGATTTGCCGATGACGAGGGGTGTCAATTTATCTGTTCCACTCATATTTGATCCAACGAGAGCCGTGATACGTTCTTTGCTTAGCTTACCACCGGAACATTTTTCACCTTTAAATGCCATCGTTTTATACGGCATTAATTTAAAAAAAAAGACCCATTTCGTCTACATTGTAAATATCACATTTTGAATATTTTTTCAATAGTGGTGCGAGCACATTATTTTTCCAACAATTGACATCATCTATATTCACAGCTGCCGACTCTCCGCATATCTTTCTGTAAACTATGCCGTACCTTTGTCTGAAACGGTCTAGCCAACCGTTGCTAGGCGTGAAATCCACTAAGACGTGTAGCAATTTCGTTGGCCTTTTCCTTATCAATGAACCGTTTGAATTCTTCGAATTCGGCCACTTTAATTTTCTTTCTACCAGAACCTCCAGCTGATACAATGATTCTGTCTGTTTATTAACAGGGATAAAAGTGTTGACTCGTGTATTCCCACAGATTTGGCAAAAAGTGTCTTGTTTATCACATTCTCGGTGTCATATTTCCTAAGAACATCCAATTTTTCAGTCAAGGAAAGTGATTTTCTCTTTACTTTAAGTTGTTTATCCATTATCTATTCCTATCACTATTCAGCGGTTAAACAAAAGACTAGATTTGCGTATTGTCCTTTTGAGAGCTTTACCTGAACTGAGATTTCAAAGGCACACTATGGAGTTGCATCACATCACGTGATTATTACGTAAAGGAAAACATAGTCTCCGAACTGCTGCTAGAGCGAGAGGGGGAGAAGAAACGAAAAGGGGGAAAACAGCGAGAGACATTCGAGCGCAATTCAGTTGCTCTTTTTACATATTCTTGGATCTTGGGCGAGATAATTTATTGAATTCCAAAGAAAAACCAATCTTTTATCTCCAGTAGGAAAATGTCTGCAAAAAAATTAGCACATAGGTGACGAATATACCTAGAATATCCAGGCCTGCAGAGAAAAAGCAAGCGACAAGAAGAAATTCATAAAAAAGACAACCCGGGGGACGATATGCAGTGATAATAATAATATAATAATGAAAAGCAACTAGATAAAAGTTAAATGAAAAAAAAAAGCATAAAAATATAGGCCAATTTCATCTGCAGCTTTCTCATCCAATCAGGGAAAGGTGAGATGGTAAAAGAAAGAAAAGCGGTACTTGTTTTTGTGTTTTGTTGAAAAAGAGGGAGCCAATCAGAATTCAGCCTGCAAAAGCAGCGGAAAAGAACATATTTGTCAAAGAAAAAAAAGATAAAAAAATAGCATTTTATGAAATATAAATAAGATTTTACACATTCTATTCTAAAGACACGTGACGGACGGATTAATTAAGCACCAATTCGTATATTAAGCGAGTTTTTTGACATCAAGGGACCAATTTTCTTCGTATATTAAACGGGATCGTATTTTATGCGTACGTATATTAAGCGGGTAATTTTACACAGGTTTTAAAGGCAGTTTTCAAGGGACCGAAGAAAATTCGTATATTAAGCGGGATCGTATATTAAGCGGGCGTATCTTAAACGAGTTTCACTGTACTTTTTTTTTTTTATTTTGGTGTTAGTCGTCAAAAATCAAGTTTTGAGAAAACACGACTTAAAGTTGAAATTATATGGATGCGGGTATGTAAGTATTGATACATAAATGCTTATAACTCCGTTAAAAATGCTAATATTTTTATGCGGTTTTTTGCATTGAGATAAGAATTAATTGAATAATCAAACTAGATCATAAAAAAATCGATTTTTTGAAAAGTTTTCAACTCCTGAGCCCCGTTAATCCATTCACGACAGAAGCTTATTTCGAAACAATTAATGCTTTTCACGATTTTTAAAAACTGAAATTTGCGCTTTACGAAATCGTGAAAATGCTCCTATTAAAAAGGCAAATTCCACATTAAAATATTACTGGTGGGGATAAACAAGCATTCTTAAGCCTTTTTGTGGCACGTATATGCGTAGCTCTTGTCCAAGGATTTAAGAACTTAAGGCTGTATGATAATTTAAAAATCATCGCAAGTTTTTGAAAATGAATGACAAAATTACCACATTACGATAACGTGGCAATCTACCTTACTTGAAACACTTTTTCAATTTACATTACTGAATTTGCAGATTGCTCAATCTAATATATGTAACCGTAGTAAACGCTAGTAGTGCTACAGCTATTCAGGTATTGTACGTATCATGGAATTTAGAGAATTTTAAGCGTTCTAGCAACAGAAACCACTTAAAGCACTGGTCGCTATACATGAAAATAGATTATTTTTTTCTTAAAATAAGGGAAATATTCTTTTACAAAATATTTTACAAAACCGCAAGTTTTTGAAAATGAATGACAAAATTACCTCATTACGATAATGCGGAAATCTACCTTACTTGAAACACTTTTCAATTTACATTACTGAATTTCCAGATTACTCAATCTAATATATGTAACAGTAGTAAACGCTTGTAGTGCAGTGCTACAGCTATTCAGGTATCGTACGTATCATGGAATTTAGAGAATTTTAAGCGTTCTGGCAACAAAAATCAATTAAAGCACTGGTCGCATACCTGAAAATAGATTATTTTTTCTTAACACTAGAACCGCGGGAAAATCGTTATACCTAGAACCGCGGAGCGGGTCAATTTGACCCTAGATCAAAAAAATATATAATTATGCTGAAATATTTAATTTAATTAACTAAAACGTAATATTTTCGTATAATAATCAATATTTCTCATCTTTATGCAACATTTAAAATATAATTCATCAGACAATACCTGAAATTTCAGAAAATAGTGATCAAATTCATATTTCCTTAAATATAATCTCATAAATTAAACAAAAATAAACGTATGCTTATAGACTTTAACCGAAAATAGATCATCTTACTCAAATAAATTTAGACAAAATTTGTAAGAAATAAGGAGAAAAAGGTACCTATTAGTTTTACAGGTTTATTTAATCCAATTTATTGAATGCATCGAATGCAAAATTTGCTAATACATTTTGTACATTTACCACAAATCGGTGCATTACATTGTGAACAATTGTCTTGAGTTTTATTTTCACATTTAGAAGCGTGACATCGGACTCGTTTACGCTTGGCTTGAGGTTGTCCATAGTTTTCAGTAGTTTAGCATCCAAATGACATTTTTTTTTTTTTTTTTTTTTTTTTTTTTTTGTCGGGTGCAAACAAATTTTTCTCGCAATTCTTCGACTAAATCTTGAATAAATTGCCTTCTACTAATACCTTTACCAGTTACAGCTTTGTATAAGACCCAAGTATTCATAGCAACAAGATCCAAAATGTTATAAAATATATACACTGGCCACCTACGTGAAGCAGATTTGACTGTATACTTTCTTGTCATCTGATCAATAACATCTACACCGAACTTTGTTGCGTTCTAGTAAGCAATCGTATCCGGTAACTTTTTAAAATTGTCTAAAATTTCGACAGTTGGATGCATGCTGCTGAGCAACAAAACATTTTTATCTTTTTTTCCTTGGTATAGAGTTAAGCTGATGTCCTTATGAACTAATGCAGTTGTCGAATGCAATTCTGATTTTGACATCTTTACAGATATTGGTATATCTCTTCTTGATCGTTTTACAGTTCCTACAAGGCTGGTATTTTTGAACTTCAATGCCTCTGCGAGTTGTAGGAAATAATTGGTCATCTGCGGTAATGTTAGGCCCTGGAGTATAATTAGTCTTACAGTTTTCAATGAAACGATTCTAGACATCTGAAATAAGGGCAAATTGTCCGTTTGTAGACGACTTGATCTGGTTGATTTTATATCGAAACAAAAGAATTTCATTATTTCACAAAATTTATCTCTTAGCATTGTATTTCGGAAAAATGGCGGTCCCCAGTTCACTGACCACAGGCTATCCAATTCAAGTCCTTTTGCACAATATATACCCCGTGCATATAAAATGGATATAAATGCACCAATTTCTTCCAAAGAAATAACCCAATTATTTTCAAGAAGCTGCCGATGAGCTTCGTGTTCAGTACCTTTCTTTATATGCTTCAATATCCATTCATCTATGAGAAGTCTTCAGGCACTTGGTGAGCTGTTACCCATAATATTGCGTTTAGCATGTGGTGTTGGACCCGCAACTTCCTTTAAAACATTATGCTGGGCCTTTCTTCCTTTGTTGCTAGTACCAATTTCTACAACATTCCAAACTGTCCCATCTTTACCAACTTCTTCATTTCCAAGTGTGAATGAGCACGTTACGGCAGATTTTCTTTTTAAATTTCTTTTAGTAGATGATCCTTTTTCTTGACATCTTGATTCTTCTTTTTTATCTGTTATAAACGACGAATTTTCGTTTAACAATGATAAATTGTCATCTTCATTGCGATGAAAAGGTCCAGCGATTGTTAAGGCGTTAGCAGAGTCATTATCAGCTTCATTTTCTTCATTAGAGCTGGAACTTTCTTCATTTGGAGGCAGATATTCATCGTCACTATTCAAAATTGAAAGACAATCATCATTATTGACACTTTCAGATTCATTTTCAGATAACTGTTGCAAATATTCTAATGCTTCTGCAACAGTTAGATTACGTCGTCGCGACATGTTATTTATTCTCAAAATAAATACTAATACTATAGAGAAAGAATAATCGTTCTAACAATCTCTCCTAATTTCAATATGCATTCGACTTCTCTTCTGCGCGAGAATATATGACCTTGGCTGATAAATTACACTGTAACCCCACCAGGGTCAACCGATTAGAAGAATTTGGGGTGGGGGAGGTGTACTCTCTTGTTAATTCGGAGAAAATGTGTCTCTTTTTCGTCTTTTATACGCAAAGTATATTATGGGTCAAATTGACCCGCTTCGCGGTTCTAGGTATAAAATTTTATATCAGGGTTTGTAATTATGTTATGTGTTTTTAATTTCGGTAATGTGTTGTTTACGTTAAAATAATAAAAGTCAGAAAAGGAAATGTTTTTTCAATTAATATTTTTCACGCGGCGAGAAATTAAACATCGATTCGGGTCAAATTGACCCGCTCCGCGGTTCTAGTGTTAAAATAAGGGAAATATTATTTTACAAAATATTTAACAAAACCGTAAGTTTTTGAAAATGAATGACAAAATTACCTCATTACGATAACGTGGCAATCTACCTTACTTGAAACACTTTTTCAATTTACATTACTGAATTTCTAGATTACTCAATCTAATATATGTAACCGTAGTAAACGCTAGTAGTGCTACAGCTATTCAGGTATCGTACGTATCATGGAATTTAGAGAATTTTAAGCGTTCTAGCAATAGAAACCACTTAAAACACTGGTCGCTATACCTGAAAATAGATTATTTTTTCTTAAAATAAGGGAAATATTCTTTTACAAAATATTTTACAAAACCGCAAGTTTTTGAAAATGAATGACAAAGTTACCTCATTACGATAATGCGGAAATCTACCTTACTTGAAACACTTTTCAATTTACATTACTGAATTTCCAGATTACTCAATCTAATATATGTAACAGTAGTAAACGCTTGTAGTGCTACAGCTATTCAGGTATCGTACGTATCATGGAATTTAGAGAATTTTAAGCGTTCTAGCAACAGAAACCACTTAAAACACTGGTCGCTATACCTGAAAATAGATTATTTTTTCTTAAAATAAGGGAAATATTATTTTACAAAATATTTAACAAAACCGTAAGTTTTTGAAAATGAATGGCAAAATTACCTCATTACGATAACGTGGCAATTCTACCTTACTTGAAACACTTTTTCAATTTACATTACTGAATTTCTAGATTACTCAATCTAATATATGTAACCGTAGTAAACGCTAGTAGTGCTACAGCTATAGGTATCGTACGTATCATGGAATTTAGAGAATTTTAAGCGTTCTAGCAACAGAAACCACTTAAAACACTGGTCGCTATACCTGAAAATAGATTATTTTTTCTTAAAATAAGGGAAATATTCTTTTACAAAATATTTTACAAAACCGCAAGTTTTTGAAAATGAATGACAAAATTACCTCATTACGATAATGCGGAAATCTACCTTACTTGAAACACATTTCAATTTACATTACTGAATTTCCAGATTACTCAATCTGATATATGTAACAGTAGTAAACGCTTGTAGTGCTACAGCTATTCAGGTATCGTACGTATCATGGAATTTAGAGAATTTTAAGCGTTCTAGCACCAGAAACCACTTAAAGCGCTGGTCGCTATACCTGAAAATAGATTATTTTTTCTTAAAATAAGGGAAATATTATTTTACAAAATTTCAGATAGAGATGCTTCAGGGGTCCGGTACCTTTTAAAGAATACAAAAATCGATTTTTTTTAAAAATAGCTTATAATTAAATGTGATTCTTTAGAAGCATTTAAAAACAAATCGCATTCAAAAATTCGCATTAGAAAAAGAGTTATGTCTAAAAAACTTTGCGCTTTTCCTGTACGACCAATGGTAAATTTAAACTTTGACGTCAGTTTTCTCAAAACAGCGATTTTGTTCATTGCGGGCACGATTTCTCAAAAACGGTTGCGTAGAATTTAACAAAATTTTCGCTGAATATGTTAAACGTACACATGCACAAAATGACCTACTATTATGTTCCTCAAATTAGAAGTTTAGAATTTACGAATTTCGATACTTTTTTGTAAAAAAAATCTCGATATTTCGAATTTATTTAAAAAATTTTTTTTTTCTTGGGAACTATAAGTTTTATTTTTTTCATCGTAGATCATTTTGAAAGCACATTATTTCTCTACTCAGAAAAATAATCTTGGTTTGTTTTAGCTATTCAAATTTGAAAAGGCATGCAAGATTTATTCTTCCGTAAAAATTGTATAATCTTTAAAAATAATTAAAAAAACATTGCAGGCATGTATAATTTTTTAACAACTTTAACTAATAAAATAAATCCTTCTTAATATGTGTTTTCAATTTTATAGTCAAAAGTCAATTAGATATAGAGTGACTGCAGTTCTTACAGAGGTCACTTTTTCACGTATTTTGTTAGTTCGAAAGGTACCTGACCCCTTAAAAGTCTTTACAACGTGCGAACCCCGATATTGCATCAAAATCTGAATATATTAATCTAGAGCTGCCAAGCCTCTGGCATTTTAGATACCAGTATTTTAATAAATAAAATGTTGACTTAATTCGAACATTTCGAAGATTTAACCCTTTCCGGCGCGGACAAATTCTGTTAGTAAAATGAGAAATTTTCGACTGATACCGGAATTTACAAACGACTTTTTAAGAAATCAAGAACTCCTTAATTTAAGCTTTTATTGTAAAAGCAAGATTTTATTAAAATATTATTGAGGTGCCAATTGCAAGTTTGGAATTAAAATTAGGTGTGTCCAGACGGGACACACTGCGCCGGAAAGGGTTAAGTTAGTGGTGTGTAAAAAGCCGGAAACTTATTGCCAACACTGGTAATCCCTAGGCATGAGAATTTTCCGCGTTTTTCCGCGAATTTTCCCACCAGTATAATCTTAGAGAAAATGCAATCGAACGCAATTGAAAAATACTGCGATTTATCGGAACAATATTTTCTGTAATATTATACTAATATGAAAAAACGCGGAACATTCTCATCCCTAAATCCCTTAACATTCGCGAGTTTTGATTATTTGCGAAATAGAAAATGTATTACATTTCAGCATTCGCACCACTTTAATAAAAAAAAAAATAAAAAAAATTTACAAATGCGTTGATTTTGCAAGAAAATTGTAATACAAAGTGTATATTTTTAAATATTGGTACGAACAAAATACATGAATACAATTTTTGCGGTAGCGGTTTCAACATTCATGGAGTTTAACCACAAAACTGATTTGCCCGTAAGTCGTACGGACAAGAAGAGTTTGCATGATCCATCACTTAACCCTTTCCGGCACACTGTGCCTGGTCTGGGATATCTAATTTTAATTCCAAACTTGCAGACGGCACCAATAACATTTTAGTAAAATATTGCTTTCAAATATAAGCTTAAATTAAGGAATTCAAACTACTTAAAAAATTCGTTTGTGAATTCCGGTGTCAGTCGATAATTTCTGAATTTACTACAAATTTTGCCCGTGCCGAAAAGGGTTAAAGAGTTTTCACACTAGGTCAATTCCATGAAAACAGGTCATGTCTGTCACACAGCTAAAAATCGCTATGCTTGTTCGCCACCGTTATTTTCCAAAAGTTTTCTTCGCCCTATTCAACTTATGAGATATCTCCGATAAAATAAATCACATTTTTTCGTTCTAAAATACTGGTAGCTAAAAATCGTTGTATGTGACAGACATGACAAGTTTTCATGGAATTAGCCACTACTAATTTTTTAATTATCGTTATTTCCGGCGTATAATCCGCGGATCAAATAATTATTTTTCGACTCAGAAAATTTTTAAAATAAAATGTTACATTTTAAATCGTGGAAGATATTTGTCTACAGATACTAAAAACAATTTCTGGGTCGAAAAATAATTGTTTAATCAGCGGATTATACGCCGGAAATTACGGTAATTTTACATTATTTAATGGTAAATATATATAGAATAAATATTTAAATAAAAATTAGCTTTAAAAAAGTGATGTTTCTACCATATTTTAATTATTATATTTAAAAATGAAATAAAATAAAAAATAATTAATCAAATGGTTAAACCTCGCGAGATATTACTGTATATATAAAACTAGTTTTTATACAAACGCACCTCATTTGCTGCATTTGACGTAGTATTTCCGACTTATTACATTTGCGTACGAACTTTTAATGAAGTACTGTAAAAGGTAATGATTTTAACTGAGTATTAATCCCATATTTGAAACAATAAATACATTTTTAACTGTAAATACTATCCCCTATAGAAGTGCTTTCAAAACTAATGACAGTAAATTAGAAGAATCCGAGCAAGGAAAACGTTTGAAAAGCGGGCTTTGAACATTATTGGATATTGAATTCCCATGACTTGCAAAATCAATAGAAAGGTATTATTTAGTGTTTTATATGTCAATAGGTTAGCCTAGAGTAAAAGTGAATTATTGATTAATTTTTGATGGATCGTGTTCATTTTTATATGTTTTTATTTAGAAAGATTTCTTTCACTGTTATTTATAGAAATAGAAATGGATTTCCATTAAGGAAAGTTTCAAAAGTTACTGTTTGTTTTTGTTATTACTTTAAATATATTATTATTGCTTGAACATTCTTTTTTTTATCTTTTTAGTCATTTAAAATGAATATTCAGCAATGTAATTAAGATAAAAAAAAAAAAAAAATCACACAGCCATAGTGTTTGGATTTTGGTATAGCGAGTTTTTTTTTCTTTTTAACCTCTTTGATTTCTGCTTAATGGATTATCATAGAACTGCCACAGTTAATTAGATAATTTTCCATGAAAGGTTTTAATGTTCAAAATATTAAAATTAAAGTCCCAAATTTTTTTATGGAAGTTTGGTTTTTAATGAATAAAAGTGTGCATTGAATTTTCTATATCTAGATTTAAAAATAAGGGGGAAAAATCTAAATTTTATGAAAAAGTTAGCATATTTGGAGTACGTGCAGACCAAACTGGGATAAAAAAAAAAATATCGGGAATGTTAATATAAGTGGAAAGCCAGGTTGGCGAGTTGTCAGAAAAAATCGCATTAAAAAAATGAGGTATACACCAATATTTTTTTAGGATAATATAAATGGATTAAAGAAGGTGCATTTATCTTTAACCCTTTCCGGCGCAGACAAATTTTGTTCGTAAAATGAGAAATTGTTGACTGACACCGGAATTTACAAAAGACTGTTTTAGAAACTAAGAATTCCCTGATTTAAGCTGTCATTGTAAAAGTAAAATTTTACTAAAATATTATTGGTGCCGTTTGTAGGTTTAGAATTAAAATTAGGTGTTGCCGGATTGGTAACACTGCGCCGGAAAGGGTTAACGAAATACTGGTATTTAACACCTTTTTTTCATAAGTTTTTCCTTGATCACTAGCATCCTTAAATGTGTGTGGAGATTTTTGAAAAATTGTTCATAATTCTTAAATATTCCTTATTTTTCTTCAATTTTTCTTTAAATTTCTTGTGTGATACGTATATCACATATGTGTCATACCCCGTATGTATCCCACCCATATTGTATTCCATATAATATATTCTATAATTTATACAATGTGTTCTTGAATAATATTTAAAGTAGAAATTTTAAAAATATATACAAAGACTGAGCTTTAATACCCCCCTTTTCTTTATAAATTTATAAGAAATGTAAACAAGAATTAAAAAACAAGAATTCAGTGAATATCAGAATAGCATATTGTATCCATATTTACCAGAGAGGCAAAATGCCATTTACATAAATGCCACAGGGAAAAAAAATTCTAAACTTAAACTGCATTTAAACGAATTCTGTAAGATTAATTGGCAGAAGTGAATAATTAAATGCGAGGATTAAAGAACAAATCCCTTTCAGTTTTAATGCGTGGCAATGACAAGTTAAAAAAAAGGAATCAAGATTACCCTTCTAGATATCACTTTAATTACGAAATAAATTTTCTTAATGAAGTTAAGTAAAGATTTTAATTTTAAGGAATGATGTTTTAATCTTTTAGCTGCATTGTAATTTTGTTCGATAATTTCATGCAAGCCGACTATTGAAATTTTAAAAAAAGCAAAATTTAAATTACCGGATTAACCCTTTCGCGTTCATTGGTTTCTCTAGGAAACCACAAAATTTTTAATTCCGATATGCAACAATGGCATCGGAATTTTAATTTTAAGAAATCTATTTTATTGAATATACGAAAAATCGCTTTTTCGTATTTACAAATATATCTGTTCACAATTACCGGTGTCATCCATTTATTTCTACATCTTAGCAATGAAAATCGTTTGATCGTTAAAGGGTTAAAATGTGTTATATAAATAATGTTTAAAAGTGGTATATAAATAATGTTAAAAAAAAAGGAAATTTGTGTGAATTGAGTCTAACATATTGCAGAACTAAACGAATAGCAATCTGTTTCTCACAGCGCATTTTAGGAGCCACGTATTATTTAAAAATATCAGCAGAAATCTATGAAATGTACAAAAATGAAACCGAAAACAATTTTACTGTGTTTTAAGTAAAGTCCATTATTGATATATATGAGCATATGTAAAGTCCATTAGTGATAAAAAAAAATATATTAAATATATTTTTATTTTATGTTTTGCAATGCAAAAAAGTACAATAAATTAAAAAAAATACCTAAGAAATTGTCAAAGTATCTACTTTTTAAATCTCCATCTATCATCAAAAATAACAAACTGTACTATATATATATATATATATATATATATATATATATATATATATATATATATATATATATATATATGTATGTATGTATGTATGTATATATACATATATATATATATATGTATATATATATATATATGTATATATATATAAATATTTCTGCTTAATCTTAGTTGTTAGTTTTTTAATATAAATCCATACATTATTAAGGGAAATACGTGCAGTTAAAAATACCACCTTTGTTTGTAACAGATCGTGAAGAAATTTTAACGGAATGTTAAAATCTGTTATTCGACATTTTTTTTTTATTTTTTCTCAAAAATTAGAGATATTGAGTACCCTTAACTCGTTCGGAACCATAGCATTTATTACAATAATTTTATTACGTTGAAACCACTTTTTGTCAAAGAATTAAATTTAGTTTAGCAATATATATATATATTTTTTAATTATATTAAGGAAAATACTACTTTTGTGTGTGTGTGTGATATCAAAATCAAGCGATGGAAGCATGCTTTGATGGTGCGTATACCCACAAGTGGTTCCTAATGTGTTATGTTAAAAGTATATTTTAGACGCTCTAAACATATTTCCATTTTTTTCACAGCATGGGAAAAATTTCTGCAGTTTGTAATAAATAAAGTTTTCTTTTTCTATTTTTTCTATAAAAAAATGAAAAAAAAATGTAAAATGCACTGTTTTCATTCTTTGTCTGTTTCAGACATTTTTCTTATTAACTTTATTGATTTCTTGAATTTAAATATTTGTTGCCGCATATATTCTATAACATTTAAAGGAGAGTCAAAACCGAATTTGCATAAATGCCACTAGGGAAGGTATTCTAAACATAAACTGCATATCAGGAAATTCTGAAATATAAATTGGCGGCAGTAAATAATTAAATGAAAAGATTGAAGAACAAATCCCTTTCGGATTTAATGCGTGGAACTGACAGGTTTTAAAAAGAATTAGGATTACCGTTCCAGATAGCATTTTAATAATGATGTGAATTTGCCTAATGAAGTTAAGTAAAGATTTTAATTTTAAAGTATGATGTTTTAATCTTTTTGCTGTCTTGTAACTTTACTTGAAGATTTTATCCTATCCGAACACTGAGATAAAAAATTCAAAATTTAAATTACGTAATTAACATATGTTATTAAGACACATTAATTAATTAAAATCTTTCTAATTCATTAATCGATTTACAGAAATGGAAATTGTACTGTGTGTTTAACTGCTGGAAATATGTAATGAAATCAGAAAAAAAACGTTTAGTAGAATGATATGAGTTTATGTATTCTTTCTGTGTCAAGATTGTAAGGTTTCTTTTATTATATATAATCCATTAACCGCGAAAACTTTAAGGTTGAAATTTGGAACTCTTAACCCATTAGTGCCTAGCGTCCCATTTTTGGGACAGTTTTAAAAAAATCCAAGTTAGAGCATTTCACACCAGTAAAAAAGGAGTTAAATAAATACTTTCTTTCTAGAGGCAAAGTCCTCGATAAATTAAGATAAAAGTTATTCTTGCTTTGAAAGTGGTGGGAAAATGCAAAATTTGAATTTTAACGAAGAAAATAATTCAGGCATTAATGGGTTAAGATGAACTTCGTTCGACACCACTAACTTATAATTTAAGAAACATAATTTTGGATTTATATTATTTAAATTGTTATGTGTTTAAAAAAGGCCAATTTTAATTGAAAAAATAGTGGTGGTTATGCAATAAATTAGATATTTGCATTTATTTTGACCGTTTCGAGAACGTAACACCAGTGGTTACTGGATTAATGCTATACTGACCGTTTCATGCATCTTTTGTAGAACTATCGTTAATCTGTTCTGGATCAGCATTTTTTAAATAAATTTTATTCGATTAACACCTTTATTGTCAGATAATGGAATTTAATTTATCAAAGAAGAAATTATCTTAAATAAAGCAAATTTAAAATTTCTGTTTTCTTGGTGTCAAAATCAAAAGTTTTAAGCATCTTTTGAAAATCGTACAGAATGAGGAGGGTTATTTCGAGGATACCCACACTCTGCAGATGCTTGCGAAACTCTGGACTCTCGCAGGAGCATTCGGATGTTTTAGTAACACACATTTCGAGGATAAAATAAACAAAAATTATTCTTAAACTCTTCTGGTGTGACCTCGAAATTAATGAATAAATTAACAACTCTATTGGTAACATTGTTTGCTGCCTGTGTAAAATTCTAAAAGATATGATTTTAAGTTTAATTGGGCCGTTTAAACAAATACATAGGTCAGCACTTTTGAGTAGATAGTTTTATGTGTGTTATCCCTAAAACTGGAAAATTGTTAATGTGCAAATTACATAGCTTATCTAGAGTTTAACTAAATTTTTTACGTACGGAACCATAATTATGAGAGTTTCGCACATTTTACCTATGTCATGTGCAGATTAACATTTTTCATATGGTGAAAATCCAATAAATTATTTCTTTTACTTTCTTTTTCAACTTTCCCCCCCTTTTCCAAGTCTTTGATTTCATCGGCGCCTTGTCGTCGTCGTTTTTTCTTTTTTCTCATAATTTGCGTAAGCAGCCAATGCATGGCACAGCTGGTTCTGTTTTGAAATTCGTTTCTGGCTCTTAGCACATGAATTTGTGGCGTGATTTTATTTTTAAAACAGACAAATTTACCTTTTAGTATGCAATCAAGAACCGATTTGGTAAATAAAATTTAAAAAAAATACGCAAGCTTGTTCAACGGAGATTCAAAATATTACATGGTTTTAATGCATAGCTACCATCTTTTACGCATTTTTGCTACTGGCTATTTCCATGAGTACTTGTAGTGTAAGTCATAGGCTACGATTTTTGGCTACCAGTGTTATAGAACAAAAAAAAAAATGTGATTAATTTTATTGGCACATTCTTATTAATTGAATAAGGCCAAGCAGACTTTTCGAAAATAACGGTGGCTAACAAACATAGCAATTAATAAGTTATGTGACTTACACTACAGAACCCATGGAATTAGCCTACTACTAAAATTCTGCAAAGATTTTCCATTTTTTTAATCAGAAGATTTTGGTGATTAAAAAAGACAATATTTACTATGCGATTTTTGTGGTAGGAAAAAATGCGTAAAAGTTTGCAGCTATGTTTTAATGACAAAACGAAAGTATGATTCCATAACTGAAGACGTAAAGCTATTTGAAGTTACCATTAATTGAATAATCTCTAGATTATCGAGTAATACAAAACAATGATGTGTTGGCTGTACAAAGCTGGATAAAACTTGAAGCTCCCTTGTCAGATGTGCCAGAAAGTGCGAAAAAGTTTGTCCATGCCGAAGAATTGTGTGGCAAATTTTATTCTACTAATTTGTGAGATGGCCACTCTGAAAGAGACAGAATGACTACGAAATTAAATGTAATTTAAAAAAAACATAACGCAAGTAAATAAAAAATATTTTCTGTTTTATGCAAACTGCTAACAAGAATATGTGCGAAAAAAAACGCTTCTTGAAAAACCGATTATTTTATCGTGTTTCAGTAGATGATGCTAGATAGATATCATCAATTACCAATCTCAACCCGATGAGAAGTTTCAGATTTTACTTTCATAACAATATCAGTTAACAAAATTTGTTGTATTGAAGCCGTTCACATCAAAACGAACGGATGATGTAGCCTATAACCTGCTTAATATATTTTATATATTTTTAGCGTTGGGCGCTATTTTTTAAAATAAAATCTCAGAATGTGTAAGACAGTTGAAGCCAGACATCAAAAAGGTGAATGGAAAACCTGGACAAAGCCAATATCAAAAAACTATCGAAAGAGCAAATCAAGACATTGAAAATATGTTCACTTCTTGAATGACTGATAACCAAACTAACAAATGGATTAAGTACGTACGTTCGGTATTCTTTATAAAAAATTGTGTCTGCAATTAAAAGAGGTCCTACGAAGCCATATTCACTTCTTCCGAAAAAGTTGAATTGTCTTCTTTTATTATACCACAAAGTGTATTAAATTCGATAACTACTAAAGAAGATTGAAAATTAGATGATTCACAAGAGACTGTGATTATGGAATCACAATGAAATTTTATTCAAGAGGGCATTCCGATATCGCCTCCTTCTACAGAACCACCTGCAGAAATACCTGATTTCATCAACAGTAATCTTGCAACTCCAAGACATCATCTTTGCATGAGGAGTCATCACCGAGTTAACCTCAACTTCAGCAGAACCGTCATCACAGTTTTGTACTGAACTTGTAAAGAGGACTGTGCATGACACGGCCATGTATCATCACGAATGTAAATCGTGCGATGTGTTTTTTCACGTAATTTATTGTAAAATAGATCCTGAAGAGGAAATGTATGGTAAAGATGTATTATGCAATTTTTGTAACAAGAAGATGGATCTGAAAATAAGCGTGATGAAGCCAAGAAAGATATAGAAAGACAAGCAACGAAAATGTTTGCACGTTCTAATCCAAAGCACCCAATTGTCGATGAATTTATCTCTATGAAAATTATAGTACCAATGTAGATAAAGATCCTCACTCGATTTTAGTTGTGGTTCTTTGGAAAACAGAGGATGGCATTAAAATTTTTGTACTAAAAATGCATTTTAAAACAATTGTATGCGAGATCTGAATTTAACGCTTCCAAAGAGAGATTTTTTTTATCGATATTTCATTTATAAATTAATTTATTGAAAGAAAATGAAGACGCGGTGGCAAATTTTGAAAATAAACCTATGATTTAAACCAGAAATATTTAGCAGGAAATATAAAATTACTAAAATTTGACAATCAATGCATCGTGTAATGTGATCTGTTTTTTGATCGAGATATCAAGCTGTAATTCCGCAGCTTGAATTTTTATAAGGAGGAATACGTATCGGCTTAGATTTATAGCAGGGTTTTTTGGGTAAGATGCAAATAAACAAATATATAAATTACTTGAAAGATTGTTTATGGCTGCCAATGTTAGTTAGTAGTCCACTTATTGCTAAAAAATTCGAAATTCCTACCAAGAAATATAAAAGTACATTCAAAAGATTTATTTAACCCATTCCAGACCAGGATGCATATATGCACCTCCAAAAAAATTCTTACAACGCTTGAGTTTCATACCATTATATAAAATAAAAGTAAAACTGATTATGCTTAATTACGACATTTTCATGATTTACATAGTTAACCCTTTGCTTACGGGGTTGGGATATATGTCGTCCCAGAGAAGATTGCTTTATTATATTCGCACCACTTTTTTCAACTAATAAGTGCCATATATTTGCACCAGAAAATTTTCAAGACAAATCTATGACAAACATTTTTTTTCGTAAATTGTGGTGCGAATGAATATATAAAAATCGCCATTTATATCCCGTAGTCAAAAGGTTAAATAAAATAAATAACTAAAAGTTGCGCCAAATGAATAACTTCATTCAAAAGATGCTGGTCCAGTGTTGCCAGTGGGCTACTTTTTAAAAATTAAGATTTCTTTATTGGCACCACGTTTTTAAAAGTGTGAAATTCTTTCCATTTAATACCATATAATTCAGACAGTATTTTACCATTTTAAAAAAGTGGTGCGAACACGAAAATTTTAATTTAAAAAAAAAGTAGCCGCCTGGCAACACTGTGCTGGTCCTGAACGGGTTAATGACATACTTTTCGTGATTACCTAAAGTAAAATTTCTTCTTCTGATAGTTCAGGTCAAATCAGTATACAAAGTAAGCATCTTGTCCTAAATGGAAAAGATAACCTCAAGATTAAACGTGAGGTTACATCAATTAAAATTACACGCCCCGAAACGGACAGGTTGAACTACAGGAATATACCTATATGTTTCCTTCTTTATAGATAATCTATTAATTCTATTAATTCTACATTTTAGAAATAACTGAGCAAGTTTAATGCTTATAATATGATAATATAATAAAAATGCTTATAATATAGCTTCCATGCTAGATGCCCTCCACACGTTCTTTATGAGTTTAAAATCCAGTCTAAGCAATGGCCAGTCCATGACATTGATATTATTCATATTAACCCTTTCTGACGCGGTGTCCTTAAAAAGGACATCTAATTTAAATTTAACTGTCACTAAGAATATTTAGTTAAAATTTTCCTTTTATAACATGCCTGAAAATAAGAAAGTTCGTACTTCCTAATAAATTCTGGTACACACAAAATGCCCTTGGCAACTTTTTTTTGTGCTATGCTACTAAAAATATTTCTACAACAGGTAATTTACATTCACACACATATATACATTATAAAATTTATTTTTTTTCGCCAAAATTAACCTTATAATATTACGTATTTATTGCATCTTACTGCCCCACCAGTGGCCGAGAGGTTTGGACCTCTCAACTGGTAGACGGCAGGTGCTGGGTTCGAACCCAATCGCGGCCGTCGGCCTAACCGTTCGGAGTTTTCGTGGTTTTCTCCGAGCCTTGCGTAAATACGGGTTAGGTTCCCTTAGAAAGACCCCCACGAAGGGCACCCCCCCTGGGCCTATGTCCCTAGCGTAGATAATCGGCCGACAAAAATACAACAATACAACAATATTGCATCTTACTAAATTAAAATCCTGTTATTAGATCTAATCTATTAATCTTTATAGACACGGTATAAATTCTAAATTCGCCTTAAAGAACATTTATTCCAATATGCGTAAATGTAAAAGATGACTTCTAAATTAAAAAATATTCTTAATTAAACTTTATTTCTTAAGATTCCTAATAAAACTCACTTTTTCGTTGTTTTTATAAACCTTTTTTAAGAAAGTCTTATTAAATTTATTCCAAAACATATAAGTTCAGAAATATTATTCTTTTTATTTTTTTTTTCTTCGCGTTTTATATTTATTGCGTATCAATGAATTCTTTCTTTTTTGTGAAATTATCGTCTGTGGAATATATTCAAATTTAACTACTTTCGATTACGTCGTTTTAATTTCGACACTTAATATTATTTTCTGTTTACATAAAGACATCTTGTTTAGAGATTATGGAAAGTTCTAGAAGCTTTTTCTATTTTACTTAAGCTAGAGAGGCCTGAAAATGGATGACATTTTTTATTCGGTTATTCCGGTTTAAACGACTTGCGGGGATATCTGCTTCGGAAGGGGAGAGCATTTCTCGCTCCATATGATATCATTTAAATAAACTATTTTGGAGTTGCCAATGTGTAATTTAATTAACTTATTTATTTCATTAACTCATAATTAACTTATAATTAATTTGTTTAATTAACTCATTTACTCTTTTTTCGCTTGCTACGACTTCTGAGCTATAAAACGGGGATACCGGCAATGACACTTCAGGTTCCCAAACTTAAAATATCATATATATATGTACACACAAAAACACACACACATATATGTGTGTAGGGGAAGATGGGGATACTTGAGCCATTTTTTAAATTTTAATTATTTAAAATTTTTAATAATTTTTTAGAACAAAATAAAATATTAAAAATGAAAATTTGATATTTTTTCTTCAATTGAAAACCACTTTCACTTAATTTTGAACTATTTTTCTATGTCTAATAAATTTTTACTTTTTCTTTTACATCGTGGCTCAAGTATCCCCATTGAGGGGATACTTGAGCCAGATGTCACATTCGTACCAGTGTTTTGCAAAGAAAAAAATCGATTTACAATTTACGCGAAATAAAATGCATTAAACTTTTTTCAAATAAATTTGGTCGAATTTTCTGGTGTCGCTGTGACATTTCAGAATTAAAATTATGTGGTAGAAAATTCTACCAGCAGAGCTTAAAGGGTTAATCACCATACTTTCAAAATGGTACCAAGGTATGTGATTTCTTTTTTACATGTTCAGAACTATAAATATGTTACCATGTTGCATGTTTTAGAAAGAAAAAATGACCAACTGTAAAGATAATAGGGGTGGCTCAAGTATCCCCTATGCTCAAGTATCCCCCCTCTCCCCTATATGATGTGTATATATATTTCTGTGTGTGTGCGTGCGTGCAGGTGTGGGCGCATGTGTATAAAGGTAATTGCATTATTTATGCCACATTGAATGAAGTGTATATTCACGCTTTACAATCTTTTGACGGCAGGCGAATAATTTCATTACCCACTTACCGAGATTTATGTGTGATTTTGTGCTCTTTATGGTAGATTTCCCTTAAAAAACGAATAACCTAATATATAGAGAATATAATTTTTTTCAGCTGTGTGACGTATATGTACATAGTTGTCAAATTTTACGCTTTTTTCAATCACAACATTTGTAAAGAAAATAATTGTCTTTCATTTTAATATTTTATGATTTATTTAATCGCAGTATAATAAAGCCTAACATAATATAAAAATATTTAGATTTAGATTCACGGAATTCTTCATTCACTAATATTAATAACACAATTCAATTAACTTCATTCACAAGTATTAAAATTCACAAGTATGTCGTGCGGAACTCTATCAAAGACTTCAAAGCTGATTTAGATAAGAAAAAAAAAATAAATGTCGAAATTTTAACATTAGTGTTATTATTATTATTATTAATTTTATGACCTGTTAATTTCTCTGTAGTTTTTAGTTTGTTTTTAGGCACCTGTAAATTATAAATTCAAGATATTTGAAAATTATGTATATAATTTATAAGGCAATATTAAAATAATAACGATAAAGATTGTCTTGTATTTAAGTAAACAAATTAATATTATATTATTATACGTAACTGCATTAAACATTATGATTATGATAGGCTATATTGTTGCGTATTTTAATTGGTAAGCTTTGTAAAATTTGATAACATCATTTTATATATTTCTAAAAGCATAATAATATATCTTCATTTTATAAAATTCATTTTAAATGATACTTGAAAATTGTATTCATTGAAAAAATTATTAAATAATGTGAAAGTTCATATTCTTTAAAGTAATATACATACCGTAACATGGGGTTACTTTGTGACTTTGGTCTAGTTTACATATTTCGTGTTAGAGCTTCTCGAAATTATCCTTAAGTGGCATGGTACACCGTACCAAGACATGGTACTGCTGTTTGCTTGCCTACCACACCAGACAAAGCGGGAGATTCGAAATACAGAAGCTAGACCAGAAATTAGACAGAAAGTGACCCCACCTGTCACACTATTACCCACTTTTACAGTAGGGGGAACTGGGGGACATTGATACAGCGTTTTTCAAAAAAAATTTTGGTATGTAATTTTAAAAAAATCAAAAAATGTAATTTGTATCAATGTGCCCCATCCCCGGGGCAGATTGATACACTTTGACAAGTCTGGGAAAAATGGAGACAAAACAACACATGTTTTGCATATTTTTCATAGAAAAGTACTTAGCAAACCATTTTTTATATATTTATAGACATTATTATAGAACACAATTTATTTGTAAGCGATATTAAAGCAATCAAAATGAAATGTATAATGACCTGATATTCTGGCTGTTCCTTGTCTGTTTGTTGGCTGTGGTAACTTTGTCATATCTGGCACTTTAATCCCAGAATTATCTTCTTTCTTAGGAAAAATGAAAGAATTACCAGGTTTTCTGTTTATAAATCGGTTTGCAAACAGAAAATAAAGGAAAATTATATTAAAAATTATGTTTATAATATAATTATCCTGTACTGTTCTGCAGCTTATTTCTCGTACTTAACATTTCTCATGTCGATAATACTTTTTTCTCTGGAGAATCGATATAAGTTCGAGATTTGCCAGGCTGCCGTTCATTTCTTTTGTTAATTCTACTAGCACTAGATGTTGTGTAAGTTTGTGCGCCTTCTGTTTGCAAAAATATTATAAAATGTTCTAATATAAAGAAATTAGAACTGTTCCACTTCAATAAAAACTAATAATAGAAATTTTTGACGAAAAATGGTTGAATTAAGGAGTGTATGGTAAAAAAATAAATAAAAGGTAATGAAAAAATGAACTAGAAAAGGATTTAGGTTGTAATCAATGTGTCCCGACAAAGACTGTATCAATGTGCCCCATACAACCATTTTGAATAAAATGAGTCGCAAATCCAACACTTCATAATTTATCTAACAATAAAGAATGAGGAACTGATAAAGAGTAGTTTTACTTGCCAGGGAGTGTATTCTTTTCGTTTGAAAATACTGGAACAGTTGTATAGTGCCATTTCAATTGAACAACTCAAATTTAATTTTGACCTACATAAACAATTAATCACCCATCCCATTTCATCAAACGATTGAATCATTCCAAAACTTTCTGTATGTAGTTATTTTCACTAGTATCACCTTTTGGATCTGTTGTGAAACTTCCTGAAATGACCCTGTGTGTTGTACAGGGGGTGTATCAATGTGCCTCAGTTCCCCCTACATATTGTACATATCTTCAAATGTTGAATAATATATACATATTACACAGTGTAATATGTATCTCATAAATGTCTAATATGTACCATTATCAAAAACTCTTCTTTTGAGTAATATATACATATTTTTTTTTTTCAGTGATTTATCACAGTTCACAGAGAGTAATTGAAATGGTAAGTATTTTTTAAATTTTACATTTAAATTAGAGAGAGAATCAATAAGAAACAGGATTTTACTTAAAGCTATAACAAATCTCATTAATATCATTTCCTTTAAAAAAAAAAAAAAAGAAAAAAAAAAACTTAAAATAATTTAGAAAAGAAAAAAAAGGAAGAGAATATCATACGATTGCCGATACATCATTAAAGAAATAACTTGCATTAATAAGAGTTTTTTTTCCTTAATGGCTAATTCCATGGGTTCTGTAGTGTAAGTCACATAAGTTATTAATTGCTATTCTTGTTAGCCACCGTTATTTTCGAAAAGTCTGCTTGGCCTTATTCAATTAATGAGAATGTGCCAATAAAATTAATCACATTTTTTTTGTTCTATCATACTGGTAGCCAAAAATCGTAGCCTGTGACTTACACTACAAGTACTCATGGAAATAGCCTAATGTAAAAAAATATACAGTTATTCAATTTTAGTTCGAGAAATATAAAATAATATTTAAGAATGAATAAACTTTTGAGAGCGATTTCTTTTATTCTCTCTTATAGTATCTGGATATTTTATCACATGGCCTGTGTGATGTTTTACCCAAATTTATGCAATTAAAATTTAACTTGCTTTGTTTAAATCTTTAAGCGGCACTTTTTCAGTAAAGAAGCCTTGGTTAGATTGACAAATTTGACCTTCGCTCGAAAAGAAAATTTGGTGACATGTGTTTCTGGCAATTTGTTTACTGTTTCACATACACAACCAATATTTTCCAATGTTTACACATTTTACTTAAAATAATAAAAAAACATTTACCAATTTTTAAATACAAACAGATGTGAATTCTACGTTGAAAAAAAAAATGTATTTACGTATACATTTAAAAAAAAACTTCCTTAAAAGTTCGTAGGTTTTGTTTTCATGAAAGGTTATATCATTTAGCAACTTACCTGACATTCTGAAATCCGAATCAGCTAAGGTTTAAAAAAAAATCACGAAGGCGCGTTTGTAAACTAGACGCTTTTTTTATTAAATTAAAAAATGCCAAAGCTTCCATTAGTGTATATTTATTTTCTATTCCTTTTTTTTTTCTTTTTTTTTTTTTTTTTTTTTTTTTTTTTTTTTTTTTTTTGTCCACTGTTTATAAATGGAAATAAACTACCTCGAATAATATTGTTTTGTAACTGTGGTATGGCTGCGAACTTTTACGATTTTTACTTTCTTCTATCTTCAATGCAAGAAAGTATTGTAATCGATTTTTTTTCAACTTCCGGTTTTCAACGGATGTACACGTTTTAGGGGCCAGAGATCCAAAAAACATGGTTATACGAAGTGTCCGTCCATCCGTTCGTATGCCCATGTGTCGCCATCGTACCATTGAAAAGTGTATGGAGATATGCATAGAAATGAAACAAATTTGTGTGTATGTATTTGGCTGTGGCAAGCAGATCTTTCTTCAAATTAGTAATATTCTTGCAAAAAGGAACGCTGCCATAGCAGTTTTTGTGCCATTTTCTTTATTGTACTATACAAATGTGTATGAAGTTATGCCTAGAATTAAGCCGAATTTTTTTGTATGATTTTTGGCTACAGCTAGTTGACATTAATTATAAATAGAAGTTTTCTTATACGTCCATTAAAAACATTTCAAAAATATGCATTAAAATATTTAATTGCTATAGAGGACGTCAAATACTAATAAAAACATTAAAATATCTTAATAATTTTTACATGTTTCGATTGAATTTACTCAATCATCATCAGAAAACAAAATACAAATAAACACAAAGATGGAAAAAAAATGGCATAAATAAATTCCATAATTTTTTTTCCATCTTTGTGTTTATTTGTATTTTGTTTTCTGATGATGATTAAGTAAATTCAATCGAAACATGTAAAAATTATTAAGATCTTTTAATGTTTTTATTAATATTTGACGTCCTTTATAGCAATTAAATATTTTAATGCATATTTTTGAAATACAGCTACTTGGTTCCCCCTGAATAAGAAAAAAATCCGCCTGTACGGAACGCTGTAATAGCTATATCTGTGCCATTTTAATTATCTTACCATCCAAAAATGCATGAAATTATGCACAGAATTAAACCAATTTTTTGTATGTTTTTGGCTATGACCAGCAGGTCTTCCCTGAATGTAAAAAATTATACAAGAAGAGGCACTTGAATCCCTTCGGGACCGGAGACTTTTACGAAATTTTGAATGTTTTGTCACCGGTTTTTTAAAGCAGAAATTTGTGTCTTATTAAATCGAGAAAATGCTCCGATTAAATAAGCCAAAATTCGCAGTATAATTTTACTGGTGGGGATAAACACGGATTCCTAAGACTATTTGCGGCACGTACACCTGTCGTTCGTCCCCAAGGGGTTAACTCTTTACGGCGCGATGGTATATCTATGACACCACTTAATTTTATTTCCCAAACACAACATTGGCACCGGAACTTTAGTAAAAAATTACGGTTTATTGAATGCGCGAACTATATTTTTTTTCTTATTTAAAAATAAAGGTGTTTTCAAATTCCGGTGTCAGTCATTAATTTCAACACTTAAGCAAAGAATTTGCCTTACGCCGCAAAGGGTTAATAGGGATGTATGTGCCATTTTCATTATTGTATCATCGAAAAGTATATGAATGTTATGTATAGAACTGGACCAATTTTTTTGTGTATGTTTCTGACTATGGCCAGCAGGGCCTCCCAGAATGTGAAAAAATCGTCCTAAAAAGAGAAGCTGTAATATCGATTTTTGCGTAATTTTCTGTCGTTTTTAATTTTCGTAGTTTTGCTATCCATCAGCTTCACGTGCAGCGAATGGGAACACCGTTTCTTCTTAGCTGGCAATTCGCAAACAACATAACAAAACATAATAACGAAAAACTGTTGATTTTAATAAGTATCATGATCTAGATTAACTAGTTTTTACTCCGATTAATTGGTTGAAGCAGAATTTTAAGATGTAAATCGAAGTTGGTACAGTATTGTTGTAAAAATAATGCAGTATTAACATGTGTAACTCTTTTTTAAAATATTAAGGTGCATGAAATAGAAAAAAGTTTTCGAATTGGCACATCCAACTAGTTCCTATCATTAAATGTAAATAGAAAGAAAACTCTTTCATTACATACAATGACCAGGGGTTATTTTTATATTCAATCATACCACAATTTACAAAAAATATTGTTTATGGTAGGTAATGTCTAAGTAATGTATACGGCAAAGATTATTTTTCAAAAAGCGGCTTAAATAAAATAAACAAAGACGCGTTTATTATTAAATTTTCTCCCAATGAAAAGATATATTTATAACTTACCTGTATAGTTTAACCCTTTAACGTTCATGGGTTTCGCCGCGAAACCACAAAATTTTAATTCCGATACGCAACACTGACACCGGTATTTTTATCTAAAAATAGCTCCTTTTATTTTGTATGTGAAAAATTACGTTTTCTTATTTAGAAATATATTCGTTCATTATTACCGGTGTCAATCATTTATTTCGAGATCTTGGCAATGAAAATGCTATGATCGTTAAAGGGTTAAATGCGTTTTTTAATTCGGTTTTGCCCTTTCTGTCAGTCAGTCTTTTCTTAAATATAATCACTTTGCCGTGAAATTGATTTATGTTATCGGTTATATCATGGATTCTTACACATCGACGAATTCGGAGGATTTTAGATGTTTTAGTACATTGAATTCCGTAAAGTACTTGTCGCTATGTATGAACAGGCTGGCGAGTGGTAAGGGAAAATCGCAATCAAAAAATATCACGAATACCAGTATTTTGTTAAAGAGAAATTCTTCTTCTTTAATCCCTTTACTTTACTTGAAGTACTTGCTATAAGAAAATACTGGTTATTCCCACTTTTTTATTTATTTATTTATTTATTTATTTACTGTGTTTTTCCCTAACCACTCGCCATCCTGATTAAGGTGTAATTTGTTTTCAATAAATGAATCAAATACTACTTTATGAAAATTCTGTTAAGAGGCTACTTTACTCAAATGAAAAGACCTGTTCGCTAATGCTAATCCTATTGGAGAAAGTTATAAAGATATCTCGGTTGCATTTTAATATTTTTAGATGATTCTTTTTGCATTGGGTAACTGAGATTGATCTGAATGGAGGTTGTTTTTTAGTTTTTCGATTTTGGTTGCAGATATTTTTTATGGGGTTGGTTTCGCTTTCCAAACCGGTTCCAAAAATGAAAGCATCCTTGTAAAAAATAACTGTAAACAAAATGAAAAAAGTAACTAACGGCATGCATACAGATCGATCTCAGATATCCAAAGCCAAAAAATCATTTAAAAATATTAAAATGCAACCGAGATATCTGTATAAATTTCTTCCATAGGATTAGCATTTAGTGAATGGGTATTTTCATTTGACTGAAGTAGCCTCTTAAGTGTACGAACCCTGTACTATGACATGTTCAGAATAGGAAATGAAGTCTATATCGTTAATGGTTAATTCTGAGGGACTCTGAAAATAATTCCGTTGCTTTACGTCGAAAAGACCGGGAAAATCTTTAGCTTTGTATTTTAATGATAACAGACTATTTTAAAACATACTGAAATTGATAAATATCAGTGAGGTCCATGCACTACAAGCGCTTGTTGTAGAATCCTGTGGCATGTAATTTTCCGGTTCGTTTTAGGAGCACACAAAATTATTTTATTATAACACCGGTCATGATGAATATTTGTTGGATATGCTTGTGCTTTATGACTGTTGTATATTTGTATAACTATTTCATTACAATTAACTGGTGTGTAAAAATTTTAAGAGCATATTCAGTGCCAAAGATATGATCTCAAGTATGTTTCTGTTTACTGTTGTGAATTATTGAATGGGAATGTTAAACTATAGCATTCGTTTTAATATGTAATACATATTTTAAATATAATTGCAAATATCATCTCTGCACTATAAGTATTCTAATTATTATAACATAATTAGTGCTTTGAATCACCGTAACATACGCAAAAGGGAAGAGAATAGCCGTTAATATTTCCGATTTTTTTACCCGGAAAAATTTAATAGAAATTTTTGCCTTATTTAATCGGCAAATTTTGGGGATTAGAAATGGGTTAATTTACTATAAATTTTTTGTGGGCCAGAAAAGCGGGGGTTGTTGGTAGCTATGCAATAGTAACGCAATTTATGGCGTATAATCCGCGGATGAAAAAATCATTTTTCGACCCAGAAATTACTTAAAATAAAATTTAGTAGTATCGCCGTGAATACTTAGTTCGATTGTTAAATAAAATTTCTGGGTCCAAACAGAATTGTTTTAACCGTAGATAATACACCGGAAATTACGGTACTTTTAAGAGTTCTCAGGGGTTGATCAATACGGAAAAACATGTAAACAGAGCTCTCGCTTCGAGCCCATATAAAAACAGAAGTATTCAATGTAATTAATTTAAACTTTCTGATATTTTAAAGGTATGTTTGTAGTCTTATAAAATTACAAAATGAAGTATTTCAATGTAATATAATTAAAAATATAGCAAAATGTATGTAACACAATTTTCGAAAAAAAAATTAATGCTATATCACCAACACCAAAATATCTTAACGTTGAATTGACTTAAGAACCTAATTTTTGCTTTAAAATGATCAGGAAACACTAGAGAATGAATTAAGGATATAAAAATCCCTCAAAAAACATTATTAAAAAACTCTAAAATTTGAAAATTTAAAAAAAACCCCTAAAAAAAACTTTTTTTTCATTAAAAATACTCAAAATATTAAACTATCTAAAATATATTAATTCATAACCTAGATAATGATGTTATATAGATACAAAAAAATTAAGCCATTCCATCAAATAGATTTTTTTTTATTTTGGTGTTAGTCGTCAAAAATCAAGTTTTGAGAAAACGCGACTTAAAGTTGAAATTATATGGCTGCGGCTATGAAAGTGTTGATACATAAATTCTTATAACTCCGTTAAAAATGCAAATATTTTTATGCGGTTTTTTGCATTGAGTTAAGAATTAAATGAATAATCAAATTAGATCATAAAAAATCGATTTTTTGAAAAGTTTTCAACCCTTGAGCCCCCTTAAACATTAAGTTTTAAAACACGATTTTAATTGTTGTTCTTATTTCCCGACAGACCAATGAATACAAATTGATCATTGGAATTTTCAACAGATGATAATATTGAATTAGTTTCCCATACTAAAATTTTGTTTATCAATGGAAAAACTTCAAATCGATATCGCAAAAATTAAGTAAATTTTGTCAAATAATAATAATAATAATAATAATAATAATAATAATAATAATAATAATAATAATAAACTGGAGAAGTCCGAAAGTAGATTTTTTAAAGGTAGTTTTGTATAATTTAATTTTTTTTATTAGAAAATGTATTATATTTATGAAAGGTACGTCATTTTTTTTATTTTAATTTATTTATTTATTTTTGTTTTGTAAATGTGAAAAAAAATACCTTTTAGTTAATAATTATTTTAGTTTTACGTTCTAATTTTTTATTTTTTTACATGCTTAAAATGATGTACATCAAAACCTGAGTTAATAATTTTCAAATCGGAATTGTTGAACCACAAATGGTTGATTGCCAAGTCTTTTTGAGTACAACTATTCGCAAAAAAAGCAATCATTTTCTATAATCGCATAGTTCAACAAATAAATATAATTAATATTTCTATACAGAAATAGTGTTCCAAAAGCTATAGACCTGTTAACTATGTTATGAAACAAAGGTAGAGCTTATTTAAGAAGTGGCGAACAGATTAATTCACACCTTTCAACAACATCTTAATTAAAGACGCCTGGAAATCTATCAGCGAATTATTATCAATGTATAATCATTAAAAATTTACTGCCTCATTCTTAATGATTGATTTATGAAGCTATTTAACCTGTCTGGTTAATTATATCATGTCATTTTCGTGTATTCTTTTACGCTAAAATTAAATTTGCTCGATAAATGAATCTATTGCGTATTGTTTAAACCTCCTTAAAATATTTGTCATTTAATTCGCTTATTTTGAAATAATCTCTATTAAAGATATCTTGAAATCTATCAGTGAGTTATTATCAGTATGTAATCATAAATAATTCATTGCCTCATTCTTAATGATTGATTTATGAAGCTCCTTTAACCTGTCTCGTTAATTACATCATGTCACTTTCGAAGATTCTTTTAAGTGAAGATTAAATTTGCACGGTAAATGAATCTTATTCTATTTGCTTAAACTCCTTTTAAATATTTGTCGTTTAACCCTTTTAGGCGCAGAGTAATTTTGTCTGTAAAATGGCAAAGTGATTGATTAAAATCAGAATCTAGAAACCAATTTCTCACGAAATACATATCTGCTTTACAACGTTAAGGGGCTGCTTGTCTCAGATGAAAATACCCGTTCGCTAATGCTAATCCTATGGAAGAAATTTATAAAGATATCTCGGTTGCATTTTAATATTTTTAAATGATTCATTTTGCATAGGATAGCTGAGATTGGTCTGAATGCAGGCCGTTTTTTACTTTTTTGATTTTGTTTACCGATATTTTTTACGAGAACGCTTTCATTTTCAGAACCGGTTTGGAAAGCGAAATCACCCTCCGAAAAAACATCTGTAAACAAAATCGAAAAAGTAAAAAAAAGCCTGCATTAAGATCAATCTCAGCTATCCAATGCAAAAGGAATCATTTTAAAATATTAAAATGCAACCGAGATATCTTTATAAATTTCTTCCATAGGATTAACATTAGCGAACGGGTCTTTTCATTTGAGTGAAGCGGCCCCTTAATGAAAATTTTTATTAAATTATTTTAGGTGCTACTTGGTAAGTAGAAATTACACTTGCGTTGTTACCGCAACTGAAAGAGTTTTAACCATTTCAGGGACAAGAAATCACATTTTTGAAATATGAACATGGTTCGTACGGGTACCGTTATTTTCCAGGTGAAATACCAACATTTCTTTATAGAAAAATAAACACCGTTTAAAAGAGTGAAATTTCGTTTTATTTAATCAGGAATATTCTATAAGAAAATACTGGTACTAAAGAATTATCTGCACATAAAATTCCAGGACCCGTACGAACCATGATGAAATTGACAACGGAATTTCTGTAAAATTTTGCTTCAAAAGAAGACAATTTTTCGAAATAATTCCACCAAATTTAGAAAATTGGGATTTAATTAAATGTTTCTGGTGCAAGTAATGATTTATGTTACGTGAGACATAATATATCCCAACGTCCCGTAAATGTTTAACACTAGAACTACCACAAATTTGAGTCAAGTTTTATAAATATATTTCACACCAGAAATTTGATTTAAATTTTTTTAACTTGGTTAAATGTTATTATTTAACATTTTTCTTCTGTATATCTTTTAAACTTATTTCATAATCAAACTTCTGGTTTGAACCGAAATATATTCTTATAGTAGCCGTCAAACTGACGGCTCGCGGTAGTTCTAGTCTTAACCCATTAGTGCCTAGCGTCCCTTTTTAGGGACGCTTCAAAAGGTGCATTCAGCACTGTTTTTGACACCGGTAAAAAAGAAAAGCAATAATTATTTTATTTAAATAATGCATTTTCGTGATTAATGAACTAAACTTAAATCTTCTAAAAATAGTGGTGCCAACCAAATAAAATTTATGCAAAAGATGCTAGGCACGAATGGGTTAAGAAGCATCTTCTTGGAATTAAAAAATGTGTATGTGTATCTTAATGCTATATGCTTTTTAAAAATTACTATCTATGCTTATATACACTCAGAAATAAATACTCAGATTTCACGAAATTTTCCTCGTTTTTGACTGAACCGTTTCCTGGGAAATGCTCCGAAGAAATATTTCGTCAAATCGATGAAATTACTTTCCTCACTCGTTTGACGATACCAAATCGTCAAAAAATTTCGTCAAAAAAGGGCTAGTGCTGCCATCTATCGAATTTTTTAGAAGCTCCTGTATTCATTGACAGAAGCAAAAAAGACATGTCATAGGTGAAGTTCGAACTCACAACGTTCAGTGTGACAGTCCGACACTCTCGCTTCACGCCACAGGTTGCTCAGGCAGATATGATTATAAAGACATATAGTGGATTATAGTGTGTGTTTAAATTTTTATAACGTGATAACAATTTAATCGATTCTGTTATAAATCTTGCTAGTTTTAAATAATAAGACGAAGTTAATATTATGATTTTTTAATGGTTAATGAATTACATTAATATTACTGTATTCACTCGTGTTTACCGCGACGCGTGCGTAACGCGCACTCCTTACTTTAGAAGGAAAAATGACGATTTTTTAAAATCTCTTATATAACGCGCACCATAAATCTGATATTCAAATAAATGAATGGCAAAAGGAATTTAAGAAAAGAATGTCGAAGCAAAATTGTGTTAGGCCCGGAAACAAGGCAAAATAACATTTTTAGACTTCAGATATGGAGTAGATTGCGGGGGATAGGAGTGAGTGACGAATTCCTAGTTAGTGTTTAAATAATGTTACTAGAGGTTTTCTAAAAAAAAAGTAAGGAGTGAAATAAAAATGCAACAATACTTCTATTAAGCAAGTTTTCCTATTTTTTATCTCTTATTTTCGAATACATTTTTTAACCCTTTCCGGCACGGGCAAAATCTGTTAGTAAAATGAGAAATTATCGACTGACACCGGAATTCGCAAACGAATATTTTAGATATTTTGAATTCCTTATTTTAAGCTTTTATTATATAAGCAAAATTTTACTAAAATATTGTTGGTTCCGTTTGCAATTTTCGAATTAAGTTTAGGTATCCCAGACCGGGCACAGTGTGCCGGAAAGGGTTAATTCATATATATATCGTGTGATTACTTCAAGAAGTAAAAAATTATTCCGTGTACAACGCGAACCTATTAGTTTTGACTGAATTTGTTCCAAAAAAAAAGTGCGCGTTATACGCGAGTCAATAAGGTAATTCGAAAATTTAAATTATGATATTCTAAATTCTTAAATATTAAAAGCATGTATTAGTTTAACCTTATCAAACGAATGTCTCAATATTACACGACAACCAATTTTTATTGTTCTATATCAACTGTTTTCGATTATTATTCATTCGGTACCTATTTACTGACAAATTTTTTTTGCATTATATAACATGTTCGCTGTCGTTTACGTAAATAATCGTAGTTACTAAACTAAGATTCTTTGCCAGCTACAAGATAATTCATTGTTCATCTACTTATCTAAATCATCGAATACGAGTATTGCCATAGAAAATACAAGTACTGTTTAGGTATTTTGCGCCTATATTAATTTGATCATTCCAGAAAAGTATTATATATATTCTTTTCTAAATAAACATTGAACTTTTTAAATCCTTTTAGGCAAAAGGCGCTTCCATTGCTAAAATGCTGAAAATAAATTAATAAATGACATTGGAATTTACGAAAATTCTTTTTGGAAATAAGAAAAACTATATTTCTCCTACTTAATAATGCGACAATATTTAATTAAAATTTCAGGTTTAATCATGGCATTTGGGAATTAATTTTAAGTGGGAAAGGGCATACTGCCGCACTTGAAATGGTTCATACGAAGAAATTCCTTGAGAATAAAATGATATTCACATCTTTCGGCAATTTGTTAGCCGATTTAGAAATTTTAGAAGTTTACAATTAAATATATCGATGATTACTTTTTAAAAATGACAAAAAATAAATAAATAAATAAATAAATAAATAAATAAATAAATAAATAAATGAACAAAGACTTAGCACCTAAAAAGTTACATAAACACTATAAAGACCTCTCAACTTATTTATGTGTCATTTATAAAACTATTGTTCAAATTAGATCGTTCGAATATTCGTGTTGATTTGGGAAAATCAATTCGTACCGGAAAATTCTGCCCGTTAATTAATGAACAAATTGAACAATGTGATCTGGTTCAGTGTTGCCAGATGGACTACTTTTTTTAAATTAAGATTTTTCATTGGCACCACTTTTTTGTAATGGTTAAATACGCCTTATTTAATTACGGATTATTAAAAGCGATAACGAAGGGAATTTTACCGTTTAAAAAAAAGTGGTGCCAATCAAAAAAATCTTAATTAAAAAAAGTAGCCCACTGGCAACACTGATCTGGTTTGATGGACTAACTAGTTGCGAGGCAACTTTACATCCAAATTACAGGGAAGTTGTGTTGCTTGGGCGTTAGGGAGCCATAAAAAGAAAAATTGTTTACATGCGGCTGGTAGCCACAAAATTAAAAAATATCTATTAATAAATACAAAAAGCTTAAGAATGTAATTAATTATTAAGAACATGTTAAATACATGTAATTTATCAAATTGAATGAAAAAAATAAAATAAAAGAAAACGAAAAATTCCATTAGCTCCAGGCGAAAAAGCTACCGGGGAATGCGTCCATGAGCATTAGGTATGGGAATCAATATCTAATAATTAAATGCTAGAATTTATCGGTAGGAATAATTTTTTTTAAGCGGACACGTCTTTCCGAACGTTTAGATATATAAAAAATTTTCCTTAGAAAGGTTGAATATTTACAGGGCTCTCAAATGGACCGCCAACTGAACATCAATATTTTTTTACAGAAATTTCCTTTTTAGTTTTTTCTTGCTAATTGCACAGAAACCAGCGTCAAGTATCCTTTTTCGTCCAAATCTATACATATAATAAAACAGTAGGACCCGGTGTGTCTGTACATTGAAGATAATTGACAAAAATGGAGTCAGGGCGATAAAAGAAAACCAATGAAACACAAAAAAAAAATTTTTGAATTTTTTGTCTGTCTGTCTGTCTGTCTGTCTGTTTGTTCGAGGTTATCTTCGTAACTACTGAATGGATTTTTATGCGGTTTTCACTAATGAAGAATGCACACTCCCGGGCAGTGTATAGGCTTTGTTTCATCAAAATCGGACAACAGACAAAAAAGTAACAAAAAGAAACAAAAGAAACTATTAGGTGCGCTGCTCACGTTTTTTAGTACATAACGTTTTTTAGTACATATAAAATCCAATAGATGTCACTGTGCGATTTTAAAACGCGCTATCGTTATGTTTTCGCCAGTCTACTTAAGTATGAGAAAGTTTCAAGCTGGCTGTCGTTCCATGTGGTTTAGTCGGTAGAACGTCAGTGCGCCATACTGATGGCCCGGGTTCGATTCCCAGCATGGAATTTTTTTTCACTATGTTGGCATTAACGCCTATAAGCAATTAACCTTTAGATTACGGAGTAGAACTGGCAACTAAAAATTCTTCGTATTAGCTATCTCGTGAAATTACACTAGTATTAGTTTATGATAGGGACTAGTTTTCAAAAATTGGTGCGAAAACAATAAAGAAATAGTCTCTGGGACGACATATATCCCAACCCCGTAAGCAAAGGGTTAAAAGAATTTGAAATATTGTATTCAAGGCGAATTTTCTCTCTGGGAAAATTTCCTTGCATTAGTATGTCAGTGTAATTTTTTTTCGATTTAATTTTTTTTTTTCGAAACTTTGTTTTTCTTAAAAAATTACAGTAAATATTTGATATTTCCCAACGTTTTTTGAATGATCGACTTGCTTTTTTTTTTTTTTTATGTCTGTCTGAACCTTATCTAACTACTTCTTCAAGATTTCTTTAGATAAACCGACCAGCGTAGCGGGCGAAGGCCGCTAGTTCTGTAAAAAATTACCATGAAATTTTCTAAAAAATGATATTGGTGTTCAGTTCGCGGACCATTTGAGAGCCTTGTATTTATTTTTCGTTGTTATAGTAATAAATATTTCGTGAATAAAACAATGACAAATTAGTCCTAAATTTTATGGTGTGAACTCCAAAAATTTTATACCAAAGTCCACCAGAATATATAACACTGTTGTAATGTTAAAATTTAGAAGGAAAATATTTATGAGTGAAATCTTTAATAAATAATTATCTTCTTATCAGCAAAAGATTTATTAGGTTCATTTAACCTTTCTCTTTATTACCTCGCGTAAGTAATCACTTTTCATTTAAGAGAAAATTTTGTTAGCATGATAAATCGATCTACTGGGATTTGTTTAACACTAGAATTACGCATTTCTTGTACACCTAGAAATACCGCGGTGGGTCACATCTGACCCATGGCTTTTAAAAACGTTATTCTTGTTTTACATGGAAGATAAAGACACACAATAATTATTAAAGATGAATACAATGATTTTTATTTAATAATTAACACAATTTAGCATTTAGACTATTACATAATATGAAATTTTGAGATTAAATAATTCAAAAGAGTTTTTTTAACTAAAAAAATGCTTTGAAATTTTGATACCTTTTTAATAACATATATACATATGATTTATCGATTTAAATTGTGTAATAATGTTCCTACAGATCAATTAGATATTCAAACACAATAAAATTAAATAAATATATATATATATATATGTATATATATACATATTCGTGACTTTTTTTACTTACACTTTTCCGTTTTATGCAGTTTACGGTCCAATCAATTCATACAAAATGCCATTGACATTTTTTTTCTTTTTTTCTGTGCATGATACACACACAAGTTATAAGCAGTTTTCGCAAACAAAGTTAGTTTCTTCGTCTTAGCACTGCTTTATGTGGAAAGATTTTTCATTTGTTTGAAATTTCAGTTTTGGTGCGTGGAAGGATATCTCCACGTTCTTTTGCAAATCTTTTATCTATAATTTTAGCAAGAAAACTTTTCTATTTACATTAGAATATATTGTATATTTAAAAACTACCGAAACATTTATGATCACTAGACCTTGAATCATATTTTGCATAAGTCAGAAGATATTGAACACTGCGGCTCTACCGCCTATACAGTTCGATGTTACAAATCGCTTCGAAGAGTGATTTATTTTGTATCTTTCCCACTTTTTAGATTTATTCAGAAAAAATAAATTCTTTTTTTAAATTTTTTGCAAAATTCTTACAATATATTTGTGTTTTTTAATTCTTCCCGCAACATTTATTTGCCTACTTTCATTCAGTTTGCTACTACATGTATTGGATACGAACACTGAAATTTTATTGTTATTTCTAAGAAAAAATGTTTTGTCATTTATGTCAAGATTGTTAGCCTCATCAAATGATGACAATATTAACTTCGTCACTAAATGGCTTTATTAAAGTCATTTAAACAGAATTCACGTTAAAAATTAAAAATTTTTCTCATTCAAGAAACCTCTTTAGTGATTCCATTACTATAAATGGTCGAAAATCAAATGCCACAAACACAGTTTTTTTTTTTTTTTTTTTTTTTTTTTTTTTTTTTTTTTTTGTCTGGGGTTTATGAGAGGCAAAATACTCTTTTTAATTACTTTCTAAGGTATAACATTAAAAAAAAACTATTTAAATAATCCTTACAGTAGTTTGAAATAACATAAAAACTCACATATTTACCTTTCAAATGCGTAATAAATATTTGATCACGACCCCCCCCCCTCTCCGCGCCTGTACAAACGCACATTCCTTTCCCTCTTTTGTGAAAAGTATATGTGGAACATATACTTACACTATTCTTATGTTATTTATAAATATAGAGTTAAATTCCTTGTTGTAATAAATGAAAAATGAAATTATTTTGTTCGGGTCAGCGATGACCCAGCATGGTAGTTCTAGGTACAAAGATGTATGTATAAAAAAGTTTTCGTCCGAATTCAACTAAATTCGTGTTAAGACATTATACTAAGTGTTTAGGAAAAGTCAATAAGTTTCAAAGTTTTACTTTGAAAAGAAACCATGATACGAGCGAAAAACCACGTCTTGGGTCACGGATGACCCGCCTCGGTAATTCTAGTGTTAATAAATACAATATTGATAAATAAAATATCGTTACAATATTTTATTCCTTAAAACATTGTAGCGTCATAAAAGACATTAATAATATTGATGAGCATGTATTAGTAACCGATACTTACATATTTTTTATTCAAAATTACTAAAATAAGTTATAATTTGTTAGCTTGTTAACCCATTAGTGCCTGGCGTCCCTTTTTAGGGACGCTTCCAAAGATGCATTCAGCACTGTTTTTGACACCGGTAAAAAAGAAAAGCAATAATTTTTTTATTTAAATGATGCATTTTCGTGATTAATGAACTAAACTTAAACCTTCTAAAAATAGTGGGGCCAACCAAATAAATTTTACGCAAAAGATGCTGGGCACGAATGGGTTAAAATAAGGGCCGTTTATGATTTTTTAATGAAACATTTTTTATTACTTACATTTGAAAGGCATATTATTCAGCTACTTCGCAATATAATTGCCGTAAATTGAAACATTTATCATATCGAACAGCAGCTTATTCATTCCATCTGCATAAAATTTTGCTGCCGCCGCAATCGACGCTGGGTTTTTTAATTCAATCTCGCATCGCCCTCTCTCAAAACGGATTTTTTTTAACACTCATTTTCATAACATGTCCAAGAGAAATATATTACAAACTTAAATTATTTTAAAAATAATGATGCAAGTAGAATATATATAAATATATATATATATTAGAAGTGGCGACTGGCGACTGTTTTTGTATTCTACTGTCACCATTATTTTAAAAACAAAATATGTTTATGTAAATATCTCTTGGACATGTTATCAAACTAAGTGTTAAAAATTCTGGGTACTACTCTGTTATCCCGTCAACCAATTTCGCCAAATTGTACAAATCGCCAAACTAATAGCCAAATTGTACATGTTGACATAATTTTTATTTTAAATAACGAAAAAACGAATAATTAGTAGAATATTAATAAAAATATTAATAAAAAGGTCGAAATAAAAATCAATGACATTTTAAACACGTGAATCGCATTTAATGTCATTGAATGTGATATTCACGATCATCCATTATTGGCATTTAATCTTACAGTTTGGCGATAACTTTTTGATCGACGGGTTAACCTAGAAGTACCAAATTCGGTTTTAATAAAGTGATGCCAGAGTAAATTAGAAACCCCCAAAGTTGAATATGGCAACGGCCAAACTTTATGCAGATGGAATTATCAAGCTGCTGTACATTATGATGAATGTTTTAATTTATACCGCGATTATATTGAGAAAGCTACATAATGTGCCTTTCAGATGTAAATAATAAAAATGTTTCCTTTCATTTTTTTAAAATTCATATACGGCCCTTATTTTAGAAATAGACCTCGTATAAAAATTCTTCTGAGAGCCATTTGCTTATTTTCTAATCTTTTCTCACCAATTTTTCAAAACTGAAAGTTTTCTTTAATTGAATCGCAAAATTGCTGCGATTGAAAAAGGTAAATTTTACAATAAAAATGTAACTGGCCAGAATGAGAAAAGATCATGGCCAGGGACCTCTTAATCTCTGAATCAAAGGGAAACACAGTATCATTTTGAGTCCCTCTTTTATTTGGAAAAAGTTTGGTCAATTCTACCATGTATGAAAAATTGATCGCCGTGGTTCACAACCATCTTCATATATTTCATTAAACAATTTTTTATGTTCTCTGTATGCGTTACAGATAGTTTAATCCTTTCCGGCACGGGCAAAATCTGTTAGTAAAATGAGAAAAAATCGATTGACACCGGAATTCACAAACGAATTTTTTAAATATTTTTAAACTCCGAATTGAAGCTGTTATTCTGAAAAAAAAAGTTTTACTAAAAAATTTTTGGTGTTGTTTGCAAGTTTGGAATTAAGATTAGGTATCTTAGACCGGGCACAGTGTGCCGGAAAGTGTTTTAAGCACATACAGTTGTTGTGTACGCAATTACACAAGTTGTTACTAACTAGCATATCAGAATGCAATGTGGTAAATGAAAATCCTATTGGTTGTATTCATATTTTACGGATAAATAAGCTTTCTGAATCAGAATGCCAATTTTCTCATACAACAGGCATATTTTTGTTTTCGAAATAACTTTAAATATCTACCTCAAAAACGTGAAATTTGAAATTAGAAAACCCATTACACAGACAATTTGAAGCTCTTTTAAATTTGAGTGAACTTGGTGCTTTAAATTATTTTTGGATAATCAGGCCCTGATTCTGGTCACCTTAGAGTGGTACCTATACCGGTCGCGCATTACAAAGGGGTTCATGAAATAGGTGAAAACAGGTTATCAATCTGCCCTCCATTTTTATTCAGAAAATTCAAATTCGAGCTAGAAATTAAAATTATCACTTTTTTTGCTTTATTTAATGACATACATTTTGTGATTACATAAAAATTTTTACTTCAAAATTTTCTGTATGAATTTGGAATTTCTAAATGAAAATAGAGACCAAACTTGCAACCCAGAGTGAAAAAGAGCTAATAACTCCAAAACAATGTGTTACAAAATGATTCTACCGAATTGATCATCTATTGCGACTACTGAAATTTTGGGAGAACCAAAAGTCATAGTTAACCCTTTGCGGCGCAGGGCAAATTCATTGCTTAAGTATTGAAAATAATGACTCACACCGGAATTTGAAAACAACTTTATTTGTAAATAAAAAAACGCTATATTTCACGCATTCAATAACCAGTAATTTTTTTAAACAAAATTCCGGTGCCAATGTGGCGTTTGGGAATTAAAATTAAGTGGTATATCTATGAAACGCTGCGCCGCAAGGGGTTAAACATTTCTATAAGAAAACTATTCTTATAAAACAGGTTTCTTAGTACTTTCCACAAATATTTTGACTGCGCAATTTTAAATATAACGTTAAGTTTTGTTTTACATGAGTGTACAGTTAAAAAGAAAAACTTTGCAATATGATTGCTATAGTGTGCCATATTTTAAAAAATTATGTAATAAATTTGTTAAAGAGCAGAAATTGTATTTTACAAAATGTAACTTTTTTCTACATTGATCTTATTTGATTTTACTTTTTAATCTTTTCCGGCACGGGCAAATTCTGTTAGTAAAATGAGAAATTATCAACTGGCACCGGAATTTACAAAGAATTTTTTAAGAAATTTAGAATCCATTAATTTAAGCTTTTATTGTAACAGCAAATTATTACTAAAATATTATTGATGCCGTTGGGAAGTTTGGAATTAAAACTAGGTATCCCGGACTGGGCACAGTGTGCCGGAAAGGATTAAATTAAATTTCTAGTTTAAAATAGACTTATTTCAGAGGCGGTTTATACGACTGAAATATCAGTACGAATAACTTAAGAAGGTCCGAGATACATTTTAAAATATGTTTTATTTATTCAGTTAAAATTTTGATTTTTTTTTTTTTTCGCGATGATTATTTATTATATTTCTAAGTAAATGACATGATAAAACTTTTTTTTAAGCAAAAATTTATTAAAAAGTGGGATAATTTAAACTCGTTATAACTCAAAATATTATCTGTAGAATTTCAAATTTTCTACATTTAAATAAACAGAAGTATTAAAATTTTAATTTTGATTCAGCATTTTTAAAAATATTAATTTAAAAAAAAATAAATATTTAAATTAAAAATTTGAAAAAAAAAATGATGTAACTTTTATTTAAAAAATCAGATTTTCAAAAACAAATATTTTTTTTTCAAATATGCTGAATCAAAACTATAGGAAAATAATAAAAAAGACAGGTTCTAACAAGGAAGGTCTCCATACTGGGCATACTCAGATTTTTTTGAAAAAAATACTAATTAAACTATTTATGCATGTAATAAAGGATCAGTCAAATTTAGCGGAGGAATTACAGTAGAAACTCTGTAAAAAAATAAAATACCTTTGAATATTTGGCGTGAAAAGACGAAAACATCACTCGATTCGGCGAGCAGCACCTTTCTTCGCCAAAAGCAAACGATTTTAACATAACTAAAATTCTTCATCAATAGATTCTAAATGCGTGTAAATGCTCTTTATTAATTTTAATTTAAACAATTAAGGAGTTTAATACAGATGTTTTCTTTTTGTAATACATATTTATGTTGCTTGTTGCTGCTGTCATTTGATTTTATCACTGTAAAAATAATTTCATGTATAAAAAATGTTTTCGAATATTTAAATGTATTCCAAAATAAAAAGCAGATGAAGAATGTTGCAGTAATACATTCCAGTATAGGAGAATTTTTTGTTTCCATAGCAACAAAGTTGAATCGACAGTGCTCATATGGACTTCTTTTTGAAACGATTTTATTTTTTTTTTTAATTCATAATATTTCACAGTTAATTTTCAGTATATATATATGATAAAACTACACTGAAGACAAACTAAAACTGACAAAACTAAAGTTATTTAAATATTTTTAAAAATATAAGTTCAACATGAAACACTTTTACCTTAAGTATTTGACATTAAAAAGTTTTTTTTTTTTTTTCAAAAAAAAAAAAACTTTTCAAAAAAAGCTTAAAAATCCTCCTTTATTCCCACCAATAAAATTATACTGTAAAATTTGTATTATTTTTATCGGAGCATTTTCTCGATTTAACAATGCCCATTTTTCTGTTTTCTAAAACCGCTGACAAAACATTAAAAATTTCCTAAAAGGCTCTTGTCGCGAAGGGGTTATTCATTTATTAGATAAGGTAAAATAAGGTGAATTTTACTATTTCAAAAAAGTAGTGTAATACAAGGTATTAGAATTTAAGATAAGTAGCCCACTGTTAAGATTAGCTTCAAGCGTTCCTGGAAGTATTGGGTTGTTCGGAAAATCGTATTCGTTTGTCAAAATTAATTCTTAGGGACAAATTCTATCATTTAATTATAAGATAGTGTTTACGATTTCCACTGTTTAATAATTAATGGGCAGAATTTTCGGTATAAATTGATTTTCCCAAACAGACGCAACTTTCGGAAAGAGCCAATAGATTATTTTTGAGTAATAAACCAGGCTTCGAAAATGAATCCGATTAACTCCATTAAGTGAAATAGCTCATTTGAAAAAACTTAAAAATATTTATCTATAAAAAACTACTACTTTTTCATTATATTTTGATTATACTCATTAATTGTCTTCTAATCAAGGATAATTCATAAGCATTGTACAGTAATATAGAAAAAATTTTATATAATCAAAATCACTACCTGAATTTATATATAAAAAAAAATGCAGTTAGTGCAGATTGTCTTCTGAACGGCTCATATATATATATTTTTTCACTGGACTTCTTATATTTCTTAAATATTTCTTCACCTGTAATGAGTACAGTCGTCACTGATTTAGCGCGTTTTTTTAATCAAAAACATGCAACATTTTTTTTTTTTTTTTTTTTTGGAGTTATAAACTTTGTTTTATGTTATTTAGCAACAGCTCAATATAAGAAAACCCAATTATCTATAAGAAATTATCATTAAAGATATATTTTTGTTATATTGAAAAAATAAATAAAACTTTTTAAACTAGTAGTACTGCCTATACATTATGTTAGGAGCTGACAGTGACAATTTGAAGATACAAGCTACAGTTACACCCTCTTTTTAAATTCCCGTTCGCATTTAATTCCATAGGTATGGGTTGAAAAATTGGTCATATTCGGAATGAATTAAGGGTTCTAATTTGTTTAGGTATAGAAGGAACAGTACAAAAGTTAAAAATCTACAACCTTATAATGCGCAAATTTCATAAAAACACAAACCCCCCAAAGAATTTCATACGACGTTTCAAGGATGCCTTGATCCCCTTCCTCAGTGAGAGCAAAAAAAATACACGCAATATTTTGCTTCATAATATACCAACAAGCCTTGTGACATGATTTTATTTCTATATTTTAAAAAATTTATAATAAATTATACTTCTCGTAGACGTAAACGATGAAAATCGCAGTTTGCCAGAAAACGCAACACTGTCAGAAAAATTCGTCAATATACATTAAGTTATCGTTATTTTTTCACAAATAATTTCTGTTCTCCCAGAAAACATATTTGTTCTGTGAGTTCATTCCGAGCGTCGAAAAATGAGGAAAAGTTTCCGTTTATATCTAGCACGCATGCGCATTGGGTCTGTTAGTAATAAGTTCGAATTTATTTTTAAAATGAAAAACAAAAATATTCTATTGATTAAAATGTCTAATTTAGTTTTAAAAGACAAAAATGTTTTCGAATTTAAAAATAAATAACAATTACTTTCTTTATTCGTTCAAAAATTCTCACAAATAGAACATCCATGTTTTTTCTCTAACATTCTACGTAATATATTTAAAATTCACATTTTTATACTATATTAATACTAAACGTAAAAAAAAACCCAGCCACAGTTTCATTAAAGATGAAATCTTTCCGAGATTAACTGCATAATTAAAAGCTCTTTAACGAAATACACCAACCCACACCCATATGAAATGAACATTTCTATTTTAAAGCTATATTATCATGAGCAGCCGTAGCGCCGTGGATGGGCGTTGGTCTGGTAATGCTGGGGTCGTGAGTTCGATCCCCGCCTCTTCCGCATTGATTTTTTCCAAACTTTTTTCAAGTGACGGATATTTTTCCTCTTTTGACAGAGAAAAAAATAAACAGAAAATCGTCAATATACAGACAATTTCTGGCAGCAGTGCTGCCAGTGCATTTTCTGTGAAAAGACGGAAGTTTTTTTGAGAGTGAAGTTAAGATGTTGATCTAGCACAGAACCAGTATAGATAATATTTACAACTTTAAAGCTTGGTGCGTGCTTCAGGGAGTTACATATTTGTGTATATATTATATATTTGTGTATTAAAATGTATTGTTTAACTTTCTGTGGCCCTTTAAATGGTCATTTCATGTTTTTATTTCGGGCTATAACTTTACTTCTTATTATCGCTGAATCCAATGATAGGCATTTTTGAAACCCTAAGTTATTGATATTTAATTTAAAGTACTAAAAGAAATTCGAGATGTATTGTAAATTTTACCTTACTTAATCCGAGAATTTTCCCGATTCACCTAGTCAAAATTTCGATTTTTAAAAACTGGTGATAAAAGATTAAAAATTCTGCAAAAGTAACTCGTCCAGAAAGGGGTAAACAATTTTGTTATAAGCATCTAATGTTTATTTTTAAAATCACGCCTAATTTCGTAAGTGCTTTTCAGTAAAATATATAATATGAATTTTTAAATGTTCAGGTTTGTTTACAGCAATGAAAATAATCAAATCGGGATGTTAATAGTTAATTTTATTTCAAGTATCTTAGTACTTTCAATCCTTTAGCAGGCTCTTCCCCAGGGAACATTTTTGTTTATTAACTCGCGAGGACGCGCGCAGGGCCTAAAAGACCCGGAGTGCGTATGGTTTTTACAATTGTAACCACTAATTTTTTTAAAGTAATCTTCAACTTATTTTATCGCAAAATTTGTAAGAATTGTCTCCGTCTAAATGAAGTGACTGTTATCATTTGATTTTATTGGTGGCAAAGTTAAAACCATCCATACCCTGCGTAAGCGCGCGTTCTCCCGGGTTAATACAAATACATGACTTTGCTTTGAAAAATGAGCGAGCTATTATTACAGTTGAAAGTAGAAGTAGTTTTTTTATTATTCATTACAAATTTAATTCTATTGCTAATTATAATAATTATCGGCTACAAAACGAAATGATGTATTTGTATAAATAAACAAAAATATTTTCTAAGGAAATATTCTCTGAATAAAAATATTCAAACTATCTTCTTAGGATGATATAAATTGAATTCATAATGAACCCTGCTTTCCTGAAGAAGATTATTTAACCTTTTTCTTTAGTTAATTGTTATCTTTCTAAATATTTAAAACATTCTGTCAAATTGAATAACGAATTTTTCAAATTGTTACTCTTTAGTATCAACAGAACAATTTTATATGCAGTTGTCACACATCAGGCATGGAAGACTACATGATCATGGAACTATGAATATGAATAAAAAGAAATTGACATATACCTGAAATAGTGAAGCTTCAACTATAGACATTCCGTAGGAATTGACTATGACCAGCTAGGCAAACTTCCACCAGCAATTTATGACCAATCAATTAAATGAAGATTTTCTCCTTGTTTAAGTACCTTAATTAAGAAAAATTTTAGTCATAAATAAGTACAAAAACACATATTGATTTTTACCGGTGGAAGTTTACTTCGGCAGTACAGCCCTGCATTTCCACCATATTGTGACAATCGTGACAATCTCCTCTCAATATAAGTGAAATGATTCTAACATCTGAACCAATTACAACAAGTAAAAACGAATTAAAATTTTAATAATATTCATTAGATTTTTATAAAATTCTTTCTAGCACGGATATATTTTGTTAGTAAAATGAAAAATTATCAACTGTCCCCGGAATTTACAAGCATTTTTTTTTTATAAATTATGAACTTCTTAATTGAAGATTCCATTACATAAGCATACTTTTATTAAAATATTATTTGTGCCATTTGCAAGTTTGGAACTAATATTAGGTTTGTTCGGCCTGGCTACACTGTGCTTGAAAGGGTTAATGGAAAAAACAGTTAAATTAAAATAACATGATCTTTTCAAAATTTACTGATGGAAATTTACTCTCACATCAGCAATTGGTCATCCGGTATAAAAAAAAAAAAAAAAAATGAATGGTTATCTTGTGACAGTCTTTTCAGTGACTTCATTCGAATGGTAGACACTACACTATATGTCTCCACCTGTTATATTCATAGTTCCATGTATATGAAAGACTGGAGATTCACAGACTATGAACGTTTATGGAACAAAATAGGGACTCTGACACCGCAAAAAATATAAAATCAGAAATAAATATCCTAATAATTTATAATCTTTGAGATGTATGGAGCATCTGTAAAACTTGGACTTGTCAAGATACGATCCTGCTTTCAGGGCAGTATCGTTTGACATTCAAGTAAAGATTGATAGTTATTTGTTTGCAGAGTTTAACCCGTTAACTCTTGCGGCGCAGGGCAAATTCATTGCTTAAATGTTGAAATTAATGACTGACACCGGAATTTGAAATCAACTTTATTTGTAAATAAGAAAACGCTATATTTCACGCATTCAATAAACAGTATTTTTTTTAGACAAAGTTCCGCTGACAATGTGGCGTTTGGGAATTAAAATTAAGTGGTATATCTATGAAACCACTGCGCCGCAAGGGGTTAATTGCCGTCCGCAGATTGTTTCTTAAACATTTTAATTATAAAATCATGAACATAATTTAACATACGAATTGAATATTTCCAACTGAAAGAAAAAATGCCCGAGCCAGGAATTAAACCCAGATCCCTGGCTTACGGAAAGTATGTGCTCTACACTTTAAGCTAACGGACAGACAACCAGCCGGCATATTTCGTTCAGAAAACCAGGCTTATTTCTCTCAGATTTTCTGAGCTAAACAGGCTCTACAGTTGTCCCTCCAGGTAGCTTAAACGTTAGAGCATTGGCCCAGTAAGCCAAAAAATAAGGGGCTTAGATTCCTGCCTTGGACATTTTTATGTTTAATTGGAATTTTTCGATTAGTACAATCTAGATTGCCATTTTTATTTAAACAAATCTAACAATTTTTCAAGTATAGTTTTTGTATTGCTTATTTGTTTGCCGTTGAAAACGGAAAATATTTTTGCTACAGTGCTCTTGTGGTTTACTAATTGAAAATTTTGAATGATATTTTGAAAAATAAATACTCTAAGTTAGCAGCACTGTTTGAATATGCCAATAATCGAAGAGAAATATTAGACCTATGTTAAAGAGATTGTAAGTGATTCTTAAAGAAATAGGAAATTTCATCATGTGATTCAATGATACGTAAAAGTTGCATTTGAAGGATTTGTTTTCTGAAATAAATAATACATAAGTTAGTGAGAAATTTAAAATTACCGGAAAAACTTCAATACTACCAAAAATTTCATTGAAATGTTATAAAATATTTATTTAGAACTACTTAAATTATTTATTTCATTTATATCTCTCTCTTTTGGATATTTAACTTATTTTGGAAAGAAATTCTGGTTTGAATCGATATATTTTTATTTGGTACTGATCAAAAGGGTCGTTCCATTGTTAGATCCCACCGACCATTAATCAAGCGATTTGTATAATCTATTCAATTCCCAATAGAACAAGAAAATTCTTCTTAATCCTTTCCGACACACTGTGCCCAGTCCGAGGTACAAAATTTCAATTACAAATTTGCAAACGGCACCAATTATATTTTAATAAATTTTTGCTTTTACAATCAAAGCTTAAAATAAGGGCTTCTTAATTTCTAAAAATGTCGTTTGCAAATTCCGGTGACGATCGATACTTTCTTATTGTACTAATAGAACTTGCCCGAGCCGGAAAGGGTTAAATATATTTAAATTAAAAAAAACATATAGAAATAAGTTCAATAAATATGTTAAATAATTTTAAATAAAAATTTCCGTGCATGTGTTTTTAATGAAGTTTGAGTAAAATTTCAACAGGGTAATGTGTTGATTGGATTTCATTAAAACGGTACAAAAATTGCACAAAAGTAGTAATAGAACGAGAAGTGACAGCCCCCCCAAAAGTATAAAAACATGGGAGCAGGAAAACACAATAGCAGACCAACAGGTGCACCACTAAAATCGGATTTTCATGTGTTTTTCGGCATGATATGACTACGTTTTAACCCCTTCGCGACGGGAGCCTTTGACGAAATTTTTAATGTTTTGTCACCGGTTTTAAAATACAGAAATCTGTAACTTATTAAATCGAGTAAATGCTCCGATTGAAAACGACAAGATTACGGTATAATTTTACTGGTGGCGATAAACACGGATTCTTAAGCCTATTTGCGGCACGTATACGTGTCGCTCGTCCCCAAGGGGTTAATATGCGAATAGAGTTTTAACTAATTCTGAAATTTCAGCCGTGAACTCGATGAGCGATTATCTGTGCCGCCGCTTCCCCGTGTATTTGTTACACCATGACAAAACGAAACATAAATAAAATTAATTTTAAGGAATATTTAAGAACGAGAAAATAGTGACTGGTAATAATTCTTCTTTTTCTATATATTCTGCCAGTTCTTTTCTTTATGTATATGAAGGACGGGAGATTCACCATATACAAAAATTTATGGGGAAAAAATAGGGTCTCTGACACCGGAAAAAATATAAATTCATAATAAAATATATTAATATAGAAAATGATATGTAAAACGCGTCAACAGCGCCATATGATGCCATTCGCGTCACCGCATCAACAGCGCCATAGTTGCGTTCGCCATGACGCGCCATAGTTGCGTTCGCATAGACGCGTTCGCCATGACGCGTCAACAGCGCAATATGATGCCATTCTCCCAGTTTTTTGTCACTGCATAACTAAAAAAAAAAAAAAAAAAAAAAAAAAAAAGAAAGAAAGAAAGAAAAAACAATCACATTACTTTATAATATCCTTCACACAGGATTTTTTTGTTTTATGAAGTAAGATTTGCAAAAATAGTTTGTCATTGTATTTAAAATTGTCTCGGAAGCCCAGTGCATGTGTTGACAAAGGACAGAAGTATAAAAATTGAATGTTAATCAATTAACTAATCAATATTCAATAAAAAAATAAATAAATAAATTATGGGTGCACATCGGGATATAATGATACTTCTATTTTTATGCAGAATAATTTTGCTTACAAAATAACAAAAACTTTGCTATTAAAGGAAACAAGCGAAACTTTTCAAATATTCTGCTGTCAAAGGATTTTCTGACAAAATGATTTTGCATCACTAAAATAAAGTCTATTTTTTAATGTCTTTTACAGAATTTTTAATCGTTTATAATCAGTTTTTCAAAATAGAATTTTTTGCCGAACTGAATCAGAAAAATAGTTGGATTAAATAATATAAAATTAAGAAAATTAAGTAGTGCCCATTACGTAGATGTCCATGCTTATTGGTATTATATGTTAAACATACCCATAGAAAATGTTTAACGTGCAATAAACGGGGGAATTTTTCACCAGTTCAGTATTCATTCCATATTTTTTTAATAATATTTTTTTTATTTTTAATAATAATAATATTTTTTAATAATAATTTCTAAAAATAATAATATTTTTAATTTTTAATAATAATTTTTAATAACAATAATATTTTTTTATTTTTAATAATAATTTTATTTTACGGATCGAATGACTTTACACTGTGAAGCACTGTTAAGCACTATGACTATACAAAGCGAAATGAAGAAATGAAAATTTGTGATAAGAATTCCGAATTTCTCAATAAATATCCGCCAAGTGTTTTAATGCTGCTTAATGCTGGGCTGTCTCAGGCGATCCCCCCCCCCCATTTTATGTCATACAACTTTTTCAAAGCAAAAATCTTTTACATACGCTTTGACAACATTTGCATGAGAAATAAACTGAATAGATATACATTTATATATAGATATATATAGTTTCAATTCAACATCAACAATTGCAGCTCCATTGGCGCTAAAGCAGCTCATAATGCTGACGTTTTGATGTTTTTAAGTTTATGTCATTTTTGTTTTTACAATAATTATGTGAATTTCAATAGTAATATATATAAACAGATTTGTGGAATAGGAATGGAGACAAGTTATTCTAGTACTGCAGCAAATTTATTTTATTTTCAATACAAATATACTATAAATTATAATAAACCTTTAAAAATCTTTCGGTACATTGATGACATTTTAATTTTCAATTTTCTATTTTACTAATGAATTTAACAAAGTTTATCCGGATTGTTTAAAATTGAATAGCGCAAGCAGTGATGGTTATAATGTTGATTTTTTGGATATTTCTTTTAATAATTTGGAAAATAAAGTAAATTTAGATTTATATGATAAAAGAAATAGTTTTAATTTCTTTACCCATATATGCCACATTGGTATTCAAATTTGCATAAAAGAATTTACATGAATATAGTGATTAATCAATTAATTCGTTTTTATAAAATTTGTAGTAGTAAAAGGTATTTTTATAAGCAAGTTTTTAAATTTATAGACAATCTTTTTTATAATAATAAATATCCAATTAATTTTTTGAAATACTATTTAAGAACTGTTATAAAAATAATTGGCAAAGTTGTGGGTTGTTGGGATAATTTTAAAATGACCACATGCTTCCCGAACATTGTATATGGAGGTTATATGGAGTCTATTACAGAATCAGTATAACCGGAAGTTCCGAGTGTGAAGAAAGTTTGCAGACCTGGAATTTGAAATTATACGAAACTGGATTCGGAGGAAGCATTTTTGTTAATTTGGAGCTTTACAGGCAGTAGATATTAAAAGCAGGGCCTGATTATCAACGTGGCACTCTCCCACCAGAAAAAATAAATAGAATTTTTTTCCTTACTCGTGATAGTAATTTTGACTGAAAAGGGCGTTTAAACAAGGCGAAAATTTCTATGTAATTTTACTGGGGAGAGAGTGCCCCGTTAGTAATCAGGCTCTGATTAAAAGGTGTTATTGTTCTTAATTTTTGTGTTTTGTTTCAAGTAAGGGGGGAGGCCTGGCAAATGCTGCATTCATTTTATTTGATAATTTCTAAATCCTAATAGACTTTTTTATATTATAAAAGTTATTTTAATCTTTATATTTTTTCTTTTTTTGTTTTTGTTGTGTATAAATATTTTTTATGTTTATTAAATATTTTTTAATTTGCTTTGCTTATTAAAAAACTGGCATTTTTGTTATTATATATTATTTTGAATGCAAGTTTGGCAGGCGTTCAAAAACCTGAAACAATTCAAACTTTTTGAAAAAAGGGGGGGTGGGGTTAAGACTTGTCTGTCCTCCCTCTGATGAGAATGGACTGTTTTTTCTTGCCTGTATCTTGTTCATAGTTAATTATTTATTGTTAATTGTTCACTTTTAGATATGCACTCTATCCCTAGAATTTTAACACTTGCACTTTTAAAATATGAAATATATATATATATATATATATATATACACACACACATACATATACAGGGTGATTCATAAAAGATGGGCAGAACTTTAAGGGGTTATAGTACACTTAAAGACAAATAATATTAAATAGGAGACTAAGGGTCCCAGACGTATTCCCAAGGAGATAGGGGGCATTAAAGTTTAGGGTCCGAAATTTCAAATGATTATAAAAAATGGAAAAATTGGTCGATTCGTTTGCGGTTTTTGCAAAAAATTTTCTTTATGCCAGTATTTTCTTGAAATAAAATTTTAAAGTTCAATTTCAAAAAATGCCGATAGGGGGCGCTTTAGACTTTGGAGTAACAAACAACTATTTTTTAATGTTATTTTTTGTATTTCTTTAAATGATTTCGAAAGGTTAGACTTAAACTTAAATTTTGATCTAAAAATCTGAGTCCTAACGAGTAGTTAAGTAGCGTAAACTGAAATTTGAAATTTGAAACCCTCCTCCCCCCAGAACAAAAATCAGTTATTCCCGATCTTTGTGTCGTAGATTAGGCTCTAACCACTGCCGCGTTTTGCTAAAATTATTCTTTATGTCAGTATTTTCTTGAAAATAAATTTTAAAGAAAATTTTCAAAAAATTCCGATAGAGGGCGCTTTAGACTTTGGAGTAACGAACAACTATTTTATACCGTTATTTTTTGTGTCTCATTAAATGCTTTCTAAAGCTTAGACTTAAATTTTCAGCCCAAAATCTGAATCGTTAGACGTGGTTAAGTTTCTGGGGAGAGGGGTTTGAAATTTGCACTCCTGAGCACAGTTCAGTTTACCATGTCCACACATTGTGTGCTGTGATACGAGATAAAAAGACACAGATTAGGATTATGTTACCAAAGCATATTTACTAACATGTAATTACAATAAATGTTCAAAATTGTGACCACCAGAGGTTATGCACGCAGAACAACGGCGGAGAATGGAACGGCGAACATTCGCGAAAACATCAGGCTTTTCGAGCACTTCCCCTACAGCGGCGGAAAGTCTGGCGACCAGTTCCTCGGGGGATTCAATGGGTGTCTCATACATAAGAGCCTTCAATTGTCCCCAAAAAAAGAAATCGAGGGGTGAAAGATCTGGCGAGCGAGCAGGCCAAGCAACAGGACCACATCGACCAATCCATCTGTTCGGAAATGTGATGTCCAGATAGTTGCGCACGTCTCGTACGTAATGGGCTGGCGCTCCATCGTGCTGGAACCACATGACCGCCGGATGCGTGGAAGAACAACGTTTAACAGGTCTGGCAGCACATGTTGCAGAAATGTGAGGTATGTTTTACCGTTGAGGCGTTCAGGAAGAAGGTACGGTCCGATTAGGTGGTCTTCGAGGATTCCTGCCCAAACATTGATGGAAAAGCGTCTCTGATGAGCATGTGGATACGTAGCATGTGGATTGACATCCGCCCATACATGTGCATTGTGTGTGTTAAATGTACCTTCACGTGTGAAGGTACATTTATAGGTGAAAAGCACAGTTCGTCCAAAATGTGGATTTAGCGCGTTCTGCTGCAGAAACCAGCGGGCGAATTCAATACGATTTGGATAATCCCCTGGAGACAGTTTCTGGACTCGTTGCACATGAAACGGGAGCAAATGTTCATCCTTCAGTACCCTCCAAGTCATGGACTGTGAGGTATCCACCTGCCTAGCCACTGTTCGTGTACTTGTACTTGGCTGCGCCGCTACTACATCCAGAATGGCATCTGCAACAACTACTGATTCGTCCTTTTTTGCACGACCTGCATTCGACCGGGAAGCGAGAAATGATCCCGTCTCACACAACTGTCTGTCTCACACAAGCGCTCGAAAGTTTTGCGGTTAGGCAACCGCCTGTTGGGAAATCGCTCTCCGTACATTCGTTGTGCCTCTGCACCATTTCCATCTGCCGCTCCGTAAATTAAATGCATCTCAGCCTTTTCCTTATTCGTGAAGGGCACCATCTTCCGATTCATTACTACAGCGACTTACACTTGACTCACCGTTCAGTGGTTTTTATGCCTGAATCGTGTCGAAATTTTGCATACGTGTTCTTCTTCTTCCCCATTTGACATTTGCATACTTTCTGTCTCCTTCTTCACCCGGTGACTAGCGTCAGGAATGGAGCTTTAACGTTTGCATGAGCGACGTTTCCAACTGTGCCAGTGCCTTTATGAGTGAATTCCGACTATGCAGTCCTTGACGAAAGTTGTATTTTTGCCTCGTATCACAGCACAGAATCGTTGGGCATGGTTAAGTAGTGCAAACTGAACTATGTTCAGAAGTTGAAATTTGAACCCCCTCCCCTCGCTACTGAACCACGCTCAGCGATTCAGATTTTGAGCTGAAAATTTAAGTCTAAGCTTTAGAAAGCATTTAATGAGACACAAAAAATAACGGTATAAAATAGTTGTTCGTTACTCCAAAGTCTAAAGCGCCCTCTATCGGAATTTTTTTGAAAATTTTCTTTAAAATTTATTTTCAAGAAAATACTGACATAAAGAATAATTTTAGCAAAACGCGTCAATAGTTAGAGCCTAATCTACGACACAAAGATCGGGAATAACTGATTTTTGTTCTGGGGGGAGAAGGGTTTCAAATTTCAAATTTCAGTTTACGCTACTTAACTACTCGTTAGGACTCAGATTTTTAGATCAAAATTTAAGTTTAACTCTAAGCTTTCGAAATCATTTAAAGAAATACAAAAAATAACGTTAAAAAATAGTTGTTTGTTACTCCAAAGTCTAAAGCGCCCCCTATCGGCATTTTTTGAAATTGAACTTTAAAATTTTATTTCAAGAAAATACTGGCATAAAGAAAATTTTTTGCAAAAACCGCAAACGAATCGACCAATTTTTCCATTTTTTATAATCATTTGAAATTTCGGACCCTAAACTTTAATGCCCCCTATCTCCTTGGGAATACGTCTGGGACCCTTAGTCTCCTATTTAATATTATTTGTCTTTAAGTGTACTATAACCCCTTAAAGTTCTGCCCATCTTTTATGAATCACCCTGTATATATATATATATATATAGTCGCCTGCGGCAGCTTTGTTAATTGATAAATTTGGATTATATAATTATATAGGGGAGAGTGGGGATACTTGAGCATAGGGGATACTTGAGCCACCCCCTTTATCTCTACAGTTGTTCAATTTTTCTTTCTAAAACTGGCAACATGGTAACATATTTATAGTTCTGAACATGTAAAAAAGAAATCACATACCTTGGGTATCATTTTTAAAGTATGGTGATTAACCCTTTGAGCTCTGCTGGTAGAATTTTCTACCACAAAATTTTAATTCTGAAATGTCACAAAGACACCAGAAAATTCGACCAAATTTATTTGAAAAAGGTTTAATGCATTTTTTCGCGTATATTGTAAATCGGTTTTTTTCTTTGCAAAATACTGGTGCGAATGTGACATCTGGCTCAAGTATCCCCTCCATGGGGATACTTGAGCCACAATGTAAAAGAAAAAGTAAAAATTTATTAGACATAGAAAAATAGTTCAAAATTAATTGAAAGTGGTTTTCAAATGAAGAAAAAATATCAAATTTTCATTTTCAATATTTTATTTTGTTCTAAGAAATTCTAAAAAATTTTAAAAAATTAAAATTTAAAAAAATGGCTCAAGTATCCCCATCTTCCCCTATAGCTTTTTTAACGGAAAATATTTCAGAAATAAAAAAAAAAAGGGCTTTAAAGATTTTTATTGTTATTAAATACTGAAGTTTCTTAGCGTAAAACCGTTGCGCTCTAGCGAAGATTATTGGTCAATTAAATTGTTCCTTTAATTTAGAATACATTATCTTTAATATGACGACTTTAAAAGTTATTAAGCAAACGATATAATAAATAATAAGATGTATGTAGTGCTACACAAAAATGCATATCCATAACAAACTTAATCGAAATAACTAGCACAGTCTTTTTTGACGATTAATCTCATTGTAGGCTACACCGATATTTAAAGCAAGAACAACATTATAGAAAAAAAAAATTAGCTAATAATTTAACATTATCACCACACAGTAAGTATTAAATCTTCCTGAATTATATATCTTAAAACATAAGTACTATACTATATAAAAGTAACTTTGAAATGTTTACGTGTTTTTGTTATTTGGAGTGAATCCAAGTATATTAATTCTCAACAAATTGTTGGTAAGAGGTGTTTTATATGACATAGCTTTTATTCTAAGATATTATGAGAAAGAAGTTTCTTGAAATGATAGATTTTTGTGAAGCATGTTTAACCGTGATAATAAGAAATTATAAAATTATAGGTATTAAAGCATGTATTCATTAAAATAGTAAGATGTACAAGTATTGAAAACAACTTTATATAAAAAAGTCTTCTACATGATGTAAATATAGAAATAGAATTATGAATGAAAAAGAGGCGAGATATGGTGCAATGTATACCTCTGGTGAACAAAGTAATTCGGAATATAGTCAGAAGATTGTGTCTGTTCATAGTCCCCTGAATAGCATATACTGATACAAAAATAGTGATTGTTAAAGGCGAGATTTTCTTAACCCTTTCACGAGTAAGCAATTGCGATTTTGAAATGTTGATCCACAGCAATATTTTAGAATATTTTTTCAATCAAATAAAAGACAACGATATTACAAGTTTTTAATCTCCAACGTTATACATGTAAAATTTCACTTATAGTTTCCAGTGCAAATTTTGATTGAAATTGGGTTGTATATAATACATCCCACCGTTTCTGAAGGGATTAAGCATACAATCGAAAGTCGTCTAAAGTGAGGGCGCTGCCATAAGTTATTCTTCTAGATTTAATTTACTTTTTGACATACTGCTAGTTATTTTTTTTTAATCAATGAAAGATTATAATATGTTTTTAGCAAAGTCTCTTAAAATGTGGTAACTTGATGAACCAGTGCTATCTTCCAATGAGGAAAATAAAGTATAATAATGGCACTTTCACCTTGAACTATACATTACTTTAACCTTTAGAGCTCTGGGGTGTAAATTTCTTCAAAATTCCAAATGTCACATTGGCACCAGTATTTTGCAAACAAAAAAATCGGTTAACGATATACACGAAAAAATACATTAAACCTTTTTCAAATGTAAATGGTCGAATTTTCTGGTGCCATTGTGATATTTCGGAATTAAAATTATGTGGTAGAAAATTCTGCCATCAGAGCTCATGGGTTTAATTCTTTTCCGTTCAATAAATCGAAAATTTTGGATTCACACCACTATTATTTAAACAAAATATTTGTCAAATTTAATCTAAACTCTCCTGACTTTCAATAGTATAAAAATTTTCTAAAAAATAATAGTGGTGTCAAAATGCTTTAAATGATGCAATAAGCAAATTCATCTTGCCCGAACGGCCAATGGGCAAACCAGTTAACCCCTTGACGCGCGGTGGTTTCATACTGGAACCACTTAATTTTAATTCCCAAACGCCACATTCGCACCGGAATTTTGTTTAAGAAAATTACGGTTTATTGAATGGGTGAAATGTAGCGTTTTCGTATTTACAAATAAAGTTGTTTTCAAATTCCGGTGTCAGTCATTAATTTCAACACTTAAGCGATGAATTTGTCCTGCGCCGCAAAGGGTTAAGGATCAAGTCGTGGTTACATGTGTATATAGAGCACCATCATTTTCAAGTAACAATGGTCGCCTTATCTAACTACAGAATTTCATAATTAAAACGAACTAAAACTCTGATAACTAAAATGAAAATTGCTGTTCGGATATAGTACTGAATTTGTTCCTCGGTTTCAAAATATACTAAGTTGAGCCGTTTATACAAACCATAATAATGATCGTTATGCACACTGCTGTTAACCCTTTCCGGCACGGGTAAATTTTGTAGTAAAATGAGTAATTATCGACTGCCACTGGAATTTGCAAATGATTATTTTAGATATTTTGAATTCCTTAATTTAAGCATCCACAGTAAAAGCAAATTTTTATTAAAATATTATTGGTGCCGATTGCAAGTTTAGAATAAAAATTAGGTATCCCAGACCGGGCACAGTGTGCCGGAAAGGGTTAAAATATCGCAGTCAAATTTTAATCTCACTTGCTCCATCATTTTGTGAAACCTAGTGCGATTTATTGTAATTATAATAGCATTTATTGTCACAGAACGCTTTTATTGACTGCTTTAATAGTGTAAATATCCATACCTAGCATTTTCATGATAAATGATAAAATGTAATTGTCTACTTTCCTCCTTCAGCAACCATAATTCAAACATTTGCATTTTGTATAAATTCATATTAAGCTGTTTGAGTTACAATCTATAATCCGGCAAAGCAGAGTTCTAAACTACATAAGAAATTCCTTTATTAATAATAAGTTATAACCTTTTCCTGAGTTTATCGACAGCCTGAATAAACGCATTAATTCAATTCAAAATTTACATTCGTTCTACACTTCTATTTAATGTGTACGATCATGAAGTCATTAATTCTAGCCATTGATCTGAACTTTGATATACACATTAAAATTTATCTAATATATTAAAAGCTAATTGCAATAAAATTATGGTAATGTTAATAATAAATGAATAAAGCTAAATAAAGGAACATTTTTCACTCTGCTTGAAGAAATAAAAATCATTTGTGTTTTTTTCTTTGAGAAATTCTTGGCAAACAGTGGCGTAGCTAGAGAAGGGTAAATATTTTCATTTTATTTTGTGTAGGAAAAATAGCTTTTTCTTTTTTTTTTTTCATATAAATTTGTACGCAAATTCCTGTGTCATTCAATCGTTTCAGCATTTTCTCAATGGAAGTGTTCTGCAAATTAGTGCGCTACTTTTTAAATTCAGCTTCATTGATAGGACCAATTTTTCAATTAGTAAATTCGCCTTTTTTAAACTTTTTTAGGGATGTATTAATTAACGCGAAAACAAGGAAAATTTCAACATTTCGGAAAGTGGAGTGCATATCGAGAATTCTGAATTTTAAAAAAGTAGCCCACTGGCAACAATGCTTCGGTGTTGCGATAACAAGCTAGTCTGATTCTTTATTTCTCTTCGGTGCCTTTTATTTATTTCATTTTCTTTTTTAATTTATCCTGTTTCAATTTTTAGCTCACAGGCTATCATAGCCTGAGAGCTTATGTGCCCGTCCGTTCTCTATGTACGTTCGTACGTTCGTGCGTAACGCGATAACTCATGATAAAAATATCCTATCCACTTGAAATTTTGTATGTAGGCATATCCTGACAAGGCGCTTCCCTGATTAGTTTTTACAGTTCATTCGATATGTATAAGAGGGGGAACGGGGGGCTCATGCCCCTCCCCTTATTTGATATAAATGGGATTTTCATGCAGAATTAAGTTTTTGTTCAAAATTTAGATTAGGATCATTCTGATGAGGCGATTCCGTGACTGTTATTAGGTGTTCATTGAATAAGTTTAAATAGGGGGAACAGGGGTTCTAATGCCCCCCCCCTTAATTTATATAAATGGGTTTTTCAAGCAGAATTTTCAGATTTCGTTCAAATTTCTGAATAGTTTTGGAAGTTTAATGGTTAAGTATAAAAGAGGGGGATAACTCCTTTTAAATTATATAAATGCCAAATGGGTTTTTATTAAGAATTATCTCACTTGCTCTGAATTTTGGATATAGATTTTTTATATGATAAAGCATGTCTTTGATAGTATAGGAGGTTCAATGATTAAGTATAAAAAAAGAGGAAAGGATAGAGCTGTTCCCCCTTCTTAATTTTTTTTCAAAGGGAATAACCCTTGAAAATATAAGGCTTTAATGTACAATTAGTATATGTAGCCTGTGAGCTCAATGCCATCAGTTTAACTGGGCAGTATTCTTTATTTATTTTCTTTTCTTCTTTGCTTCCGCTAGAGTCTAAGCGAAAAGGATTCTAATGTAATTTAATATTCCTATGCGAAACATATTTATTTTATTTCTTTAATACATTTCCTATTCCAAGTGTCTTACCTCAAAATGAAAATATTTAGCATTTTGTGAAAGATTAATGGATAGCTGAAAGTGTGCTGTACACATGCTGATAATGCTTTGTTGTTAACCTATTGACGGCCAGTGGCATGTTTTTAAATTGCAAGACGTAGTGCCAAGAAAGTGCTTTTCACACCAGTAAATATGAAGATTAATACATACTTTCTTTCACAAGGCAAATTTCTTGATAAAATAAGATAAAAATAACTCTTCCTTTAACCCTTTCCGGCACACTGTGCCCTGTCTGGAATCTTAATTTTAAATCCAAACTTGCAAAAGGCATCAATAATATTTTAGTAAAATTTTGCTTTTGCAATAAAATCTTAAATTAAGGGTTTCAAAATATTTAAAAATTTCATTTGTAAATTCCGATGCAGACGATAATTTCTCATTTTACTAACATATATTGCCCGCGCCGTGGTTAAAAAGGGTTAAAAGTGGTGGAAAGTCTAAATTTTAGGTTTTAACGAAGATAATAATTCGGGCGTCTATGGGTGAATAAACACATATCTCTCTGTAACAACCACAAGAAAATTTACTCAAAAAGAAAAAATAATATAAAAAAAGCTATACGTATATTTATGTATGTGACATTTTGAAGTTAGGGGGGCAGAAACATCATCGCCAGGTTTCCCTTGCTCCGCACAGAAGTCATGGCCAGCGAGAAAAAAACAAAATAAAAGAATGTAGAAGTTCAAAATAATCAGTCCTTGGCTGCTGCAAGTTCATTTTATTAAAGTGTAGCTATAATAGAGGAAAAGCTCCTGTTGCAGACGATATTTTACCGAAACATCCAAAAAAATATTCCATGCTTTACTACATCAAGTCGTACTCATGCAAGAGCGCACCCAAGAATCTTTCTTCTCATCTCTCTTACCACCTCTAGAGCTTCCTCTTTTAAATCTAAAAAGAAAATTCTAGAACATTCTCTAACCTCAAACCATCATTATTTTATGTAAACAGAATTCTTGTCCAGCTACGAGACTATTTTCCACAAACGATAATTTTATTTTAAAAAAATATATATTATTTAACCAACTTATAATCGACTCAGAATTAATTAGGCAGACGATTTTTATAGATGATTAATTTTAAGAGAAAAAGAAAAGAAATGAAGTTATTGATATGCATACTATCAAAGGTTGACGGAGGGAAAATAAATAAATAGATAAAATAAAATAATGATATTTTTTGAAAGGTATGGTTTCGGAATAAATTTAATAAGACTTTCTTAAAAAGGGTTGATAAAAACATAGAAGAAATGAGTTTTATTTGGAATATTAAGAAATAAAGTTTAATTAAGAATATTTTTAATTTAGAGCCATCTTTTTAAATTTACGCATACTGGAATAATGTTTTTTAAGGCGAATTAAGAATTTATATCGTCTGCATAAAGATTAACAGATTAGATCTAGAAACAAGATTTTAATTTAATAATTTGAAGTAAGTACGGAATATTATTATAAGAAAATTAAGATAGTATAAAGGTTAGTTTTGGCGAAAAAAAATTTTTAATTTGTAATATGTATCACCTATAAAAGCTTTAAATGTGATACCGAAATCAGTAAGTTATGGAATATAGAACATAAAACAAAACTGAACATTGACAAAAGAAAAGAATCATAGAAATAAATAAAATAAGAACGGTTATCGAAGGCAGCTCATTCTGTTAGAAGTTCCCCAACTTATGTTATTTGTCAAATGATGCAAGAGAAAAGGAAATGCATAAAAAACAAATAAATAAATAGGCGGTGACTTAGGTGATTGTAAGGAAAAGAATGAAATGAAACGGAATAGAAAAAATACTCTCTGCTAAATTTTGCAAAAAACAGGGAGCATTTTTTATTTGAGCCCGGAAATGAAACATCCCGTCGGACTTAGAAGTTAATCGAGGAAAAAGAAATGCTTTCTTATGCTTCAAATGTCTCTCAGAGAAGTGTGGAAAATTTTACGTTGAAAAGTGTACACTTATTCTCATTTCTTACTTTTGTGGGAACTTGCAAAGTTTTGAGTGTGTAGAATAGACTTGCCAATTGTGGATTTAACTTTTTCATAGAATCTAAATTCACGTCAGATACTCAAAAAAAGAAATTTTATTTTACTTAATCTCAATTTATATCTATCAAATATTTTTATTTGAAATTTCTTGATTAATATGGGGAGTATGAGCTAGCGAAACCTGCAGTAGGTTTTGAGTTGTTTCCTTATTGATTAGTTTGATAGATAACACTAGTTTACAGTATATCTGTTGCCGAAAAGATTTTAGCTGTTGCTGACTACATATGATATGCTATTTTCAAAAATACAATTAGAATATTTTAATCAGCTCTAGTTTCTGAGTTTCAGCTATGTAGGTACTAAACAGAAAAAACATATTTTTACTAAGAAAAACTCTACTAAAAAATTATTGATCACTGAGTTCTGAAAAACTTCGTTTTAAAGCTCTTCTCCGATACGTGTCAGAGACCAACAATAGTCAGACATCATATTTGTATCCCAGAAACCCTGATAGATAGCGCTCTTCCATGACGCGTAAGTCCTGATGCATACGCTGTTCCTGCTCTTCGCTCATAATTCCTAAATTTCCCGGAAACCTGTCCAGGTGACTATGGAAGAAGTGGAGTTTTATGCTCATATTGCACCCCATGTTTTTTAATTGTAAGAGAAAGTTTTCTACAAGTTCAATATAATTTTCAGATTTTTTATTTCCGAAAAACTTATTTTAGTATCTGAGAAAAGCAATTTTTTTTCTTTTAGTCTTGATGCTAACAATTCTGAAGCTTGTTTAGAAGATTTAAATCTCTTATAAGATCATCTAAGTCATTTCGGTAAAAGTATTTTGGCTCGTTTGACATAGCTTCGAAATCAATATCATTTTGTGATGAGCTTGGTCCTTCAATGTCTTGTTCTAATGATTCAGGTATATTTTTAGGCTCTGAAGAGTCAGGTAAACGCTGCACTGGACATTGAACACAACTAGTACTTGGGTACTGCCATTTAGCTCGATTTTTGGTGTTTACACATTTTACGTTTACGCTACAAAAATAACAGTTTTCGAGATGATTTCGTGGTTCTCACCTAATAGTCGATGTTCCAAACTTAAGGGCACTTCTTTTACCAGTTTTACATAATCTTAAATATTCCACACACAATTTACAAACACAAATGGGAGCCTAAGACTTCTCGTTTTTATCCAGAGCATCCCAAAATACTCAAAATAGATATTTTTCACCAACTCTGATGTAACTTTTCTGCAATCGTTAAACATATATTCCTAGCATAGATAGCAAAAATGATCTGGATTGTTTAAACAACGTCTCCTTGAACTACTCATGACGCAAAAACTTGAGAAACTAATCTTAACACAGTAAAATACGCCTGTTATCGATTAATGTATATGCTTAAATGATAAAAATAAAAAACAAAGCAACTCGAGCTGCCCAAAAGATTTTTCAGTTAGATTTAATAAAAACAAGTCGTAAGTGAACATTATTAACCACAGAATTCGCGGCAACAGACAAAAAGTTTAATTTTGTAAACTAGTGTAATAGATAAAGCACAATAGTCAACTTCTTTGCTTTTTTTATTCTATGGAAACAATAGAGTTATGAATAAAGTATGTAAACATACAGTGCATTGTCTACCAGTTGCAAGTGAAGCTACTCAGGAAAATGTCTTAAGATGGCGGCTATTTTTCACATCTGATCAACTGCTTCTCTACACACTTTGATAATGTGGTTACTTTTTTGTTAACCCATTAATGTCCAGAAGTAATTTTTTAGATCATTATATTTAGTGGCAAGAAAGCGCTCTCATCACCAGTAAATATGAATTTTAATATATACCTACTTTCTTTCACAAGAAAAATCTCTTGATAAAGTAACGCATGGCTGTCAATTTTTACGCATTTTACCTACCACAAAAATTTTATAATAAATATTGTGTTATTTAATCGTTGAAATCTTATGATTAAACAAATGGAAAATCTCTGTACAATTTTAGTGGGAGCAAAAATGCGTAAAAGTTGGCAACTATCCATAAGATAAAAATAGCTCTTACTGTAGAAGTGGTGGAAAATCCGAAATTTTAACCCATTCGTGCCCAGCATCTTTTGCGTAAATTTTATTTGGTTGGCACCACTATTTTTAGAAGATTTAAGTTTAGTTCATTAATCACGAAAATGCATCATTTAAATAAAATAATTATTGCTTTTCTTTTTTACCGGTGTCAAAAACAGTGCTGAATGCGCCTTTTGAAGCGTCCCTAAAAAGGGACGCTAGGTACTAATGGGGTAATTTTAATGAAGAAAATAAACAGAACTTTAATGAGTTATTAAACACATTTCTTTCTTTAGCAGCTACTAGAATATTTAATCTAAAAGAAATAATAATAGCATAAAAGCTATATGTATATATATATCACCTACAAAAGCTTTACATATGATATCGAAATCCATAATTTATTAAATACAGAATACGAAACAAAATTGAAGAAAAAAAAAAGAAAAGAATCATAAATATAAATAAAGTAAGAACTGTTATCAAAGACAGCTCATTCCGTTAAATGAACCCCGACTTATGTTATTTGTCAAATGACGCAAGAAAAAAGAAAATACTTAAAAAAAAACAAATCAAAAAATGAGTTGTGACTTAGGTGATTGTAAGAAGAAAAATGAAATGAAACGGAATAGAAAAAATACAATCTGCTAAATTTTGCAAAAAGAGGGTTTATTCTTTATTTGAACACGGAAATGAAACGTCCCTTTGGACTTAAAAGGTAAGCGTGAACACGAAATGCTTTTTATGCCTTAAATCTCTTACAGAAAAATGTGGAAAATATAGTCTTTGGAATGGTCTATGCTGGTTTTCATAACTTACTTTAGTAGGAACTTGCAAAGTTTAAATTGTTTAGGTCAGACTTGCCATTCTTTATTCAATTTTTATTGCAAGATTCTAATTCACACTGGAAATTCCGAAATAAGAAATTTTATTTTATTTAATCACAGCAAAGAAAATGTTTTTATTCGGAATTATTGGATTAAAAAAGGGAAATATAAACCAGTAAATTCTAATATGTTTACTTCTTACGGATTAGTTTGATATATACTAGATAAACTTATTTGCTTTTATCATCTATGCAAAAAACAGAGTTATGAATTAAGATAAAAAATAATGCAATATATTGTCTTCCAGTTGCGAGTGACGTAATTGAGGAAAATGTCATAAGATGGCAACTGTTTTTCGCATCTGATCAACTGCTTCTTTACACACTCTGATAATGTTGCTACTTTCTTGTTAACCATTAAAGTCCAGTGATAAATTTTTAAATCATTAAATTTAGTGGCAAGAAAGCGTTTTTCATATCAGTAAATATAAATTTATATATATATATATATTTTTTTTCCACAAGAAAAATTTCTTAATAAAATAAGATGAGAATTACTTTTCTTTTAAATGTGGTGGAAAATCGGGAATTTAAATTGTAACAGTGAAAATAATTCGGATGTTCATGTGTTAACAAACACGTTTATTTCTTTATCAACAACTAGAATTCAATCAAAAAGATATAATACTTACCAAAAAGCAACATACACACCAGATACATATATGTATATCACCTACAAAAGTTTTAATGTGATATCGAATTCAGTAAGTTATGGAATACTGAATACGAAACAAAATTGACAAAATAGAAGAATCATAAATATAAAAGTAAGAACTCTTACCGGAGACAGCCTATTCCGTTAGATGTTTCCCAACTTATGTTATTTGTCAAAATGGCGCAAGAGAAAATAAAGGCATAAAAAATAAATCGCGAAATAGGTTGTGACTTAGGTGATTGTAAGAAGAAAAATGAAATGAAACGGAATAAAGAAAATACAATCTGCTAAATTTTGCAAAAAGAGGGAGTATTCTTTATTTCAACCCGGAAATGAAACATCCCCTTGGACTTGAGAGGTAAGCGAGAAAACGAAATTTTCACCTATGACTCATATATCTTACTGAGGAGCGTGGAATATGTATATATGTTAGAATGTGTATTCTTCTTCTCAAATTTATTTTAGTAAGAAATGTCAAAGTTTTGAATATGGAGGTCAGAGTTGCCATCTTAAATTCCGTATTTATTCAGCGATTCTAAATTCACACCGGAAATTCCGAAAAAAAAAATTATTTTATTTAATCGCAACAGAGGAAATGTTTTTATTCGGAATTTATGGATTAAAAAGTGAAGTATAAACTGGAAAACCTGTTATAGAATTTGATAGTTTGCTTCATACTGATTGGTTTGGTGTATATAAGAATAATATTTCCGCATTTTTGCACACCAGTATTTTATTTGAAAACAGATATAGACATATAAACATATTCAGCAAAATCTAAAAAACGTTTTTACTAAATGAAATAGAATTTTCTCTGAAAATATATTGGTGTGAAAAAACCCGGAAATTTCATCCCGGTATATACAAGATAAAACACAATAATCAACTTCTAAGCTTTTTTTTCAACCATGCAAAAATATTTTGTAACCGAAAAAAAAACTGTGTGGCGCATTTTTTTTTGAAATGTTGCACATATTTTAATTTTTATGTTTTATAGATTAAGTCAAATTACTGCTTGAAATATTTTAGTGAATAATTGTTGAAATAATTACTTGATTGAAAAAGAAATCTCAAATGATTTCTTTAACGTATGTACGCTCATAAACTTAAATAGCATTGTTTTATATAAAAAAATTTCTTTGACGCGTTTAATTTCCAAAAAATAAAACGGAAAATCTATTAAAATTACTAGTACCACGATTCAAAAGCTCGTACACATTCTAAAAAAAAAAGAAAAAAAAATCCGTTATCGGCTGTCGCCATTTTTGAATTAGCGCTTAGGCCTCTGAAGTGCTTAGAAGGCGGTGCCTCTGTGTTAAATATTAAAAAGAAAGCCTTATTTCCATTTCAGCATGAAACAATTCAAAGGATAACTTCAACCCCTTAACTAGTTAATTCTCTTCCGTTCAACAAATTGAAAATAAGAACTCACACCACTATTATGTAAATAAAATAGTCTTAAAATTTAGTCGAAACATTTCCGTCTTTCAATAGTATGAAAATGTTCTTAAAAATAACTGTGATGTCAAAAAGCTTTAAATGATGAAGTAAGCAAATTCGTCTTGCCGAGTTTTGTAAGAGTTTGGTAAGAGTCAATTTTACATACTATAACTAATTTATTGTTATTTTGAAATTCGATTCTAAAATTCGATTTAGCTATTGGTATATTTTAGCTTAAAGAAGTTGCATTATTATGTCAGAATGCGATTGAAATATTAAATGAGAACACACATTTTTCAACAATGTAAGAAAATAATGATATTGTTTTTCAGGAATAAATATTATTACTTTCATTACAATACCAACAAATAATGTAAATATTTTTATAGCATTATTTATAAATCACTTTAAATCGCTTTAAAAAACATTTTCTTTTTTGATTTATTATTCTTTCAATATAAACGAGCTATACTAACGAACAAGTTCTAATGTATTAAAACACACATACACACACAAACAATGACTGCATTCAAATCATAAAGGTACATACAAATAATATGCAGACGTGTGTCTGATATATATGATATACAAATACAATAAGCACAACAGGAGTGGAATTCCTGACTCCAGTTAATTTTTCATTCCAGTTTGATTTATTGAATTTTTTATATGCATGTCTGTATATTATTTGTATGTACCTTTAAGTTATAATATAATTTTAAAACTAACAGTACAATTTAAATAGATATAAATACGGCTAATAGACAAAAACCGGAATTCATATGTTGAAAGTTGGTAACTATAGATTGTGTCTGAGAAGAGGTACCGTAATATGCTATTAATTATGCAAATAGGTCTCGATACAACTTCTGTTAAATGCAGCTTAGTTGGAAGTTGAATGTCAGACGTAAAAAATGAGGTGCGTTCGTTTTATAATGAAATTTTTAAAATATCCAACATATCGGAAACAATGCAATATCCGAAATCTTTTGTATGTGCCCATAAATAACTCAGTGCTTTCTATTAAACAGAAATTAACATGCAGTAAACCTCAGCAACGTATATCAACTTCATAAAGTTGAAATAGTTTAATATAATTAAAACGCACCCCAAACAATGTTTCCCTAATACCTTTGCGTAATGGAATACTTTTTTCTGTAGCTCTGTATATTAAAAAAATTATTTGCACCACAAATTGTACATAATGGATATTTTAATATATATTTCATTGAAGCATATGAATTGTATTATGTTCAAGACATCATTAAAATGCACTTTAAGCTATTTTTTCCGTTGATCGTAATGTAACGGAATACTTTTGATTGTCCCTGTAATTGAACTATGTATCCAATTTCAATAAAATTTTAAATGTTTCAACAAAAATCTAGTAATAATTATATATTTTAAATTTCAAATGATTCGGTCGGGTGATTTTTGCGTTGTTATATGCGGACAGACGGATAGACGGACTAATCGAACGACAACTATATGCGCTACTTATTTATAAGAGTTACGAACGCACCTAAAAACTAACAGGGGCTAATTACTTATCATTGTGCTGATGAGATTTTTTTAAAACTATATAACTGTAATCTAATAACTTCGTCAGTGTTGCTAGTGGGCTATTTTTTTAATTAGATTTCTTGATTGACAGCACTCTTTTGAGATGTGAGCATTCGCCTTATTTATTGACATTTAATGAAGTCGAAAAAAGGGAAATTTTACCGTTTTAAAAAAGTGGTCCCAATCAAGAAATCTGATTTTAATCTACCTTTTTATCTACCGAATTATGAATTCATGAAAATTTTACATTCTAAAGCATTTTACGTAAATTGTTTAAACTATATTACAATATTTACATAATCATTTAATAAATATTTGTAGGATTTCAGAAAGATTGAAGGACTAATTAAATTTGAATTTACAGGGATCTTGCACAATATTTATAACCCCAAACAAATCTTTTATTTTAAATTGTTTTCTAAGTATTTTGTAGATTTTTAAAATGTACACATATGATGTTCTTATAATATATAGATATTTCCGAATTCAAAATTCCCATCCCCCTCCCTCAGCGCCAAGAAAGTTTAAAAGATATAATGGCAAAAGAAATCATTCTTTAAAAAATATTTTTGTTTTGTGCAACCAATTATTCTTTTGGAAGAAAATAAAGTAATGTATCTGTAACTCGCTCCAAACAGTATTACAACTAATCGACGTATTAAAAGAATTTCATAATGAGAAATTTAAATGATACTTATATGTATCGACGGTAAATAAAGGGTTAACAAGTTCGAAACTTCACGTCAGATGTAGAAAATGAGGCGCATTCATTATCTAACAAAGTTTTAAAAATATTCAGATCTTGGTGTAATAGTACACAGTACATCGGATACTGTATAATATGCAAAGTCTTTTGTTTGTGCCTTTAAATACTATTTACTTTCGATTTTACTGGAAGTAACTTGCAGTAAATCTCAGCAAAGTTCATAAATTGTGGATTAGCTTAACACTAGAACGCCCGGAAATTCTACTCAAATTTGAAAATAATATTTCTCACCAGAATTTTTATTCAAAATTATTTAATTGATTTATTTAACGTAAATTTGCGTGGATTAGATTTAAATTATTTCAAGAAAATTTTTCTGGTTCGAATTGAAATTTAGTTACATGATTGGAGTCGAATCGACTCCATCCGGGCGTTCTAGTGTTTTAATAGTAATTAACCCCTTTGCGGGCTAGCGAAACGTTTACGAAACGCTAGCGTATCCTTGTTTATCCACACCAGTAAAATTATACTGAAAAGTTATTAAATCGGCGAATTCCTCAATTTAAAAAAACGCAATTTTCAGTTTTTAAAAATCGGTGACAAATCATTAAAAATTTCGCAAAAGGCTCCTATCGCGAAGGAGTTAAAAACACTTTTTCTCTCCTTAAATCATTGCGTAATGGAATACTTTTGCATGGCCTTGTAAATTTATCACAAATATTATTTGCACCACAGATTATAAAGAATGTATTTTTTAATACAGTCGAGTCTCTCTATAACGAAACTCCATACATCGAATTTCTCTATATAACGAATTTTTAGTAGGAACGATCCCCTTTTCCCATGATTACATTAAAAAACGCCTCTATATAGCGAAATATCTATCTCCATATAACGAATTTTTTCATAATTTGGTCTTAATTTATTCAGTTTTAAAAAAGCTTCGGACTCATATGGAATCAATTTTCCACCACTTATTTTTGATTTATCGTTCAGTGCTGAGTTTTTTTTTTTATTATTATAATTATTATTCTTTTCTCCTTGCTCTTTAAATCCACCGAATACATTCCACCTCCCATACACCTTTCCACACCAAAACAGTCAGTTGGAAGTGAATTCTCAAAACAGAGTCAATTGGATCTTTCATATAAAATAGAGGAATCAATGAGAGGCACATAAAAGAGGCCTTCAAAAGGAGTAAAATGTTAACTATAATTTTTCATTGCTTGCTATCATTTGCGCATTTTTTTTTTTTTTTTTTGAGTGCATAACAATTTTAAAATCTAACAACAAAAAATTACAGATATCTTCGTCTGAAATTAATGCAAGTCTTACTTATTTGACTTTCATTAAGCTTTAAAATGAATTCTCATTTTTGAAACAGCCTAAATACCGTAATTTCGGGTGTATAAGCCGCGGATCAAACAATTCTTTTTGGACCCAGAAATCTTATTTTGTGATTAAAGACAAATATTTACGGCGATCTAAGTTGTTACACTTATTTCTTTAAAAATTCTGGGTCGAAAAAGAATTGTTTGACCCGCGGCTTATACACCCGAAATTACGGTAATTAAGAAATAAAATGTTAGGTTAATATTTACTTTTAAGCATTTCAAATTCTTAATTAAAAAGATCAAAAATAATATTTGTTCAAAATTTACACATTAAATACGATTTTCAACATCATTCTCTATACATCAAATTTCTCTATACAGCGAACTTTTTACTGGAACGATGGATTTCATTATATAGAGACTCGACTGTATATTCTTCATACACGCATGTCGATTCTATTGTGTTTAAAAGAGTAGAACATCATGAAAATGCACTTGAAAATGTATTTTCCCATTGACCGTAATGTAATAAAATGTTTTTGATTGTCCCTGTCATTAAACTACACATCTGATTTTCATAAAATTTGAAATGACTCGACAAAATGATGCAGCAATTATATATTTTAAATTTAATCCCTTGAAGGGCACCGGTATATGTTATATACCACTTAATTTTAATTCCCAAATGCCACATTGACACCAAAATTTAAGAACCAATTTTTGTTTCTTATGATATACTCGAAGAAAAACTTTTACTTTATTTCATATAATATTGTTTATAAATACCGGTGTCAATCAATCATTTTAACATTTTAGTAGCAGAAGTGCTTTGCCCCTCAAGGGGTTAAAACGATTTGGTTCAGTAGCTTTTGCTCTGTTATATGCGGACGGTATATATAATGCTGCAGGGAACTGCGTATGTTATACAATGAATATTAAAAAATTACCGTGCCGATCGTTGTATAAAAAATATGATAAATATGAAATGTGACAAATGTGTGTGGATATATAGTCGAGCCTCTCTATATAGAAACTCCATGCATCGAATTTCTCTATATAAAGAATTTTTAGTAGGAACGGTTCTCTTTTCGCATGATTACATTAAAAACAGTCTCTATATAGCGATATTTTGATCTCCATATAACGTATTTTTTTCATAATTTGGTCTTAATTTAATCAGTTTTAAAAGGCTTCTGGAATCAATTTTCCATCACTTATTTTTGATTTATCGTCTATGCTGAATTTTTTTTTATATTTCTTCTCTCCTTGTTCTTTAAATCCAACGAATTCATCCCATCTCCCATACACCTTTCCACACCTTCTCCAAACAGAGTCAATTGGATTGATACACATGTAAGAGAGGAATCAATGAGAGGCACATAAGAGAGGCTTTCAAATGGAGGGAAATGTTTTTTCCAATTTTTTATTCCTTGCTAAAATTTGAGCATTTTTTTTAGAGCGTAACAATTTTAAAATCAAAACAACAAAAAAATCACAGATTTCTTCGTCTGAAATTAATGCATGTCTTCCTTATTTGATTTTCATTAAGCTTTCAAATAAATGTCTGTTCTCTTTTTTGAAACAGCTTAAATAATTAAGAAATAAAATGTTAGGTTAATATTTACTTTTAAAAATTTCAAATTCTTAATTAAAAATATCAAAAATAATATTTGTTCAAAATTTACACATTAAATGCGATTTTTAACATCATTCTCTATGCATCGAATTTCTCTATATAACGAATTTTTTACTGGAACGGTGGATTTCGTTATATAGAGACTCGACTGTATTATGGAAATATGAAGAAATAACATTCATTAGAGATTAGAGAAATTTTTTTAGTAAATTTAAAAAAAAACCGTGTTGGGGACGAGCGATACGTATACGTGTTTACGTGCCGCAAAATGGATTAAGAAACCCTGCTTATCCCCACCAGTAAACTTTTACTAAAAAATTTACCTTATTCAATCGAAACATTTTATCGATACAATAAGATATAAATTTCTGTTTTTAAAAACCGGTGACAAAACTTAAAAATTTCGTGAAAGGCTCCCGTCACGAAAGGGTTAAGTACTTATATGCATATTCTCCATTAAAAAGAAAATTATTGACGATTATTTAACTTATTTCTTATTTCGTAGCTACTATACACATAAAATATAACATATCATATTTTAAATAAAAAACAATATTTTATTTAGATAGTTGAACATTCTCTTTTAACTTTGTGATTGACAGTGGTATATTATTTATATCATTTAATTTAAATCCGAATCTTTGGATGGAATCCCTTTCAATGTAATGTAATATAGATGGGGGGAAAAGCATTTTCAAATTAATTAGTTCGAAAATTCTTGTGTACTCAGTCATTTCAACAATAAACGTTACACCTGAAATGTTAAGCATTGTATTTTTACACAAACTTTGCAGTTGTGTTGATTGCATCTTTGAATCGTGTTAACAATAGCGAGTTATACCTGAAATCATTTGATGAATTTGAGGATTTTACATGTTTTCTTTTCGTTAGATCATTTTGTTGGGTTTTTCCGTTGGAAATTGAATAGCAGACCCTCACCTCCTGTGTATTCTATTTGTAGAATATTACCACAGTTGCCAACGTATGTGTATGTATGTGTTTACGACGGCCAATTATCTACACGTGGGATATCGCCCCTAATGGGAGGCATGACCTCCGTGGGAGTCTTTCTAAGAGAACCTAACTCATATTTACGCAAGGAAATCCAAGGTTCGAAGAAAACCACGGAAAACTCCAAACGGTTAGGCCGACGAACGCGATTGGGTTTAAACCCAGCACCTGCCTTCTACCAGTTTGGAGGTCAGAACCTCTCGGCCCCTAGTGGGGCCCATCAGAGTTGCCAAAACAAGAGGAATTTTACCTTTTCAAAAAAGCTGTGCCAGTCCAGAAATCATAATTTAAAAAAAATCCCCTTTCATCACAGGCCTTGCGAATAATCACTGAATACCATTAGAAATTTGTGGCATATAATGTGCAAAGGTACTTACAAGAGTTATATTTGTAGTAAAAGTAAGGATTAGTTTGGTAGAAAGTATGGTACCAAATTTTATTATATTTCCTAGGCTTTTTTTAGCTCAAAGGCTATCATAGTCTGAAAGCTTATGTACCTGCCCGTTCTGTATGTATGTACGTTCGTTCGTTCGTGCTTGCGTACATGCGTACGTGCGTAACGCGATAACTCATGATAAAAATATCCCATGCACTTGAAATTTTGTATATAGGTATATCCTGATAAGACGCTTCCCTGATTAGTTTTTGGGGTTCATTCGATATGTATAAAAGGGGAGACGGGGGGTCATGCCCCTTCCCTTAATTGATATAAATGGGTTTTTAATGCAGAAATATTAGTTTTTGTTCAAAATTTACATATAGGATCATTCTGATGAAGTGCTTCCGTGATTGGTATTAGGTGTTCATTGGATAAATATAAAAAGGGGAAATGGGGGTTCTAATGCCCCTCTTCTTAATTTATATAAATGGGTTTTTCATGCAGAATTGTCAGATTTCGTTCAAATCTCTGAATAGTTTTGGAATTTTAATGATTATGTATATAAAAGAGGGGGATAACTCCTCTTAAATTATATAAATGAGTTTTTATTAAGAATTTTCCGATTTGCTTTGAATTTTGGATACGGATTTTTTATATGATAAAGAATGTCCCTGATCTAGAGGGTTCAATGATTAAGTATAAAAAGGGGAAAGAAGGAGCTGTTCCCCCCTCTGTAATTTTTTTCGAACGGAATTAACCCTTGAAAATATAAGATTGTAATGTGCATTTAGTATGCGTAGCCTGTGAGCTCAATGCCATCAGTTTAACTGAGCAATATTCTTTTTATTATAAACTTTTCCATGATCATTCACACTTTAAACTTTGTCCATAATAGTTCAAGAGCCGACCGCACAAAACCCTAAGTCATCGAGCACATGAAAAAATCCTTTATTTTATGGAAGAGTAGTAATAGGGAAATTTAATGATCCATGTCTGCCGGAAGCGAAGAGGTGTATAAGCCAAAAATTAATATCACTAGGGGTTGACTCGTAGGTTTAGCATTGTGTTTGCCGTACAATCAAAAGAGGTAAACATGGAAAACTGGGTGCAGGAAAACACAATGCTAATCTCACGAGTCAACCACTAGTGGTATTAATTTTTTACTTATGCACCACTTCGTTTCCTGCAGACATGGGTCATTAGATTCCCTTATTACTACTCTTCCATAAAAAGGGGATTTTTTCTTGTCTCGATGTCTTAGAGTTTTGTGAGGTCAGCTCTTGGAAGTATAAATAAGTCAAGTCAATAAATATCAAGTATACTCAATGAGTATAAGCATTTAATTTTTTAGATAATCTTATTCGATTAGTAGCTAATTTATTAAATTTCCTTAAATAAATTGAAAAAGGTAATGTCTAAACTTTTACTACCTCGAATTAAAACATATGCTGCAAAAAACGAAAAATGAATTTTTTAACACCACTGAATAAAAGTACCGAAATATCTTAACCGTTTTATAGACAAAGTAAAAGTTAATGCTTCCTAAATTATAATATTAATACTAGAACTACCGGAAATTTTAGTCTAGTTTTATAAAAATATCTCACACCATAAATTTCATTTAGTATAGTTTAATTTTATTGTTTAGCGCTTTTCTTATGTATTTTATAATCAAACTTCTCTTTTCAATCAAAATATATCCATATGATAGCCGTCAAAATAATGGATCACGGTATACCTAGAGCCTATCCGTTATTAAGACATATTCTGAAATTTTAGATTATGCATAGTATTAATTTTCGAATTTCTTTCTTATTTTTCTTCATAAAGTGTAATTTTTAATTAAAATATTTTTCAAAAATATCCATTTATTAGACTTGTATTCAAGACTTAATAACTGCATGGAAGGCTTTCAAGCAATCAGATTATTTTTCATAATATAATTGCCCAATAAATTTAATAAAAATTTTAAGAGAAACTCCAAATTTAATGCTATCAGTTATTTTTAAATTTATAAATAGCGCTTAAATCGCCTGGAAATAAATATAGCCAACATTCATTCAAATTATCAGCATATTTAGCTGTAAATCATTAAAATATGTTAGAAATTTTTTTTTTTAAAAGCTTAAAAACAAAATAAAATTCAGAACTACATAAAAATAGAAAACCTTTACAAAAGAGAACTCTTTTACTTAAATGTTCCACAATTTCATAATACAAAAAAAGAATAAATACATAAAATATAAACGTGGAAATAGGTTGTGATTTTTCTGTCAGTCCCGAGAAAAATAAAATAAAAGGGAAGGAAAAAAATTCAATCTGCTAAATCTTGCAAATAGAGGCATTTTTTTTTTTTTTTTCCACCAGAAAATGAAACATCCCTTCGGATTTAAAAGTTAAGTCGAAAAGTGAATTGCTCACTCATTGCTCACATATCTTAGAGTGAAGAGAAAAAAACATACTTTGGGCTGCACTTTTTCTTTAATAAGAACTCTTTGAAAGAATAGATTCTAATTGTTTGGTTTCTCGCTTTGTATATTAGTTCTGTGTTTTTACTTTCTTCTATCTTTACAAGAAGAAAGTATTGGATTTATGAAAATTTTCGACTTCCGGTTTTCGACGGATTTATACGTTTTAGAAGGTCCTGAACACGTTTTGACTATTTTTAGAAAATGCCTGTGAATCTGTCCGTCTGTCTGTGAGTCTGTCCGTCTGTCTGTCTGTGAGTCTGTCTGTATGTGACAAAAAAATTGTGGGCGTTCTATCTCAAGAACTAATGCTCGAAATTTAATAAAATTTTATATTCTGTTAGACCTTGATATGAATTAGTACCTATTGGTTTTTGGTGAAAATTGGCCTGCAGGTGGCGCTGCTATGCTACGTTTTTCATGATTTTCAAGATTGCTATATCTCAAGAACTAATGCACAGAATTTCACCAAACTTCAGATTCTGTGACCCCTTGATATACACAGCCGCTGATTAAGTTTTGGTGTAAATTGGCCAGCAGGTGGCGCTGCTATGCTACGTTTTTCATTATTTTCATGATAGCTATATCTCAAGAAATAATCCACAGAATTTCACCAAACTTCAGATTCCACGATACCTTGAGCTCCATTGCCGCTGATAAGGTTTTAGTGTGAACTGCCGTATAGGTGGCGCTGCTATGCTACATTTTGCACCATTTTTGCGATAGCTATATCTCAAGAACTAATGCAGAGAACATCATCAAATTTTAGATTCTGTTACACTAGAATATATAACATAATTAGACGCTGATTACATTTTGGTATTAACCTTGCAACAGCTGGTGCAGCTATGCTGCACTTTGCACGATTTTTCCGATAGCTATATCTCAACAACCAACGCACAGAATTTCATCAAACTTCAAATTTTGTTATAAACTGACATATAACATAATTACACGATCATTACGTTTTGTTATAAATCCTTCAACTGATGGTGCTGCTGTGCTATATTTTACACAGTTTTTTAAACTAGCTATATCTCAAGAACTAATGCACAGAATTTCATCAAACTTCATATTCTTTTACACCATAACATAATTAGACGCTTTTTTACGTTTTGGCATAAATTGTCCAAGATATGGTGTTGCTATGCTACGTTTTGCAAATTTTTTGTTATAACTATATCTCAAGAACTAATGGACGAAATTCCATCAAATTTCAGATTCTGTTAGGTCTTGACATAAATAGATGCTTATTAGGTTTAGTAAAAATTACCCAACATGAGGCACTACTAAGCTCATTTTCTCAGAATATTAATTAAATTTTGCGTTTTAGGCTTTTCGGACACCAGAATGTCATTAGGTTAGGTCAAATGTTCGGGGAAATTCGATAGTGGGTAACTTTGGGGGTCACTTTAAAAAAAAAAATATATTAAAATGTACTTATCAGATAGAAGAAAGTTTTGGAATTGGCACATCCAACTAGTTTCAATTTAGAAAAAGATAACATTTAGAATTAACCTATTTTAAAATGATGACACTTATTCTTTAGTTACCTACAGCCTGCAATTGCTAATTTGGGACAATTAGTTAGCTTTAATTTTATAAATAAAGTATACTCACCTGTAGATAAATGCATCCAAACTATTAGTTTATTCATTTATTCAATTATTTTATTCAATTTATCAGCATATTTCGCAGTATATCATTAAAATATGTAAAAAAAAGTTTAAAAAACAAAATACAAAAAACAGAATTTTATTAAAAGTAGATCTTTATAGAATATAACAATTTCACTTAAATATTCCGCAACTTCATTATATAAAACAAAAAAGAACAAATACATAAAATATAAACGAGGAAAAAGGTTGTGACTTTTCCGTTAGTTCCGAAAAAAATAAAATGAAACGGAAGAGAAAAATACAATCTGCTAAATTTTGCAAATAGAGGCATATTTTTTTATTTCAACCAGGAAATGAAACATCCCTTTGTTTTTAAAAGGTACGTGGAAAAGTGAATTGCTCTCTTATAACTCATACAGTAGAAACCCGCATAATCCGGATCGGTTTGGTCCTTTTTTTTCGAGTTTGAGAAGCGATTGGCTAGTTTCCATAGCATTAACTTGTTTCATCGTCGTATTCTGAATTAAAAAAAAACTTTTTCTGAAATCTTTTTGGTAGTATTAAACAAAGTAAGCATTTTTACTGTTTGTAAATATTCAATAAGTTTAACATAAAGATGATCTTCTGTATGTTACATTTTATTTCATTTTTTTCTAATTCTCCGGATAATCCGGATTTTCGATAATCCGGATTGGGTCTAGTCCCAATTAACCCGAATTATCGGGGTATTACTGTATATCTCAGAACGAAGAGAAAAACACAAACTTTGGACTTCTCTTTTCCCTTTTCTTAGTACGAATTTTTTGAAAGAGTACATTTTAATTGTTTTGTATTGCGTTTTATATATTAGTTATAAGTGTTTTTTCCAATTAAAAAAAATAACATTTAGACTTAAACTACCTTAAAAATATGTCGCTTACACTTCAGGTACTTACAGCCTATAACTGCTAATTTGAAACAATCAGGTACCTTTAATATTATACATCCTCAGTATGGATATCACATGAAGGCAAAACTAAAAACAATCTATAAAATAATTTAATCGATTCTAGAATTGTTAAAATTATGTCTAAACTTTTTTAATAAAGGTATGCACATTATACCCATCGATGTGCCAACTTGTGCATCTTTGTAGATGTTTTGTAATAATATTAAACTGTTTTTTGTTGTTAATCGTTAGATTAATCTCAAGACTGAGGAATATAAATAACGTCATAGCGGCCAACATCTTCCGTTTTTTGGCCCGGAAAAACTTTATAACGAATTTTGCTATTTTAAATCGACGCAACCTGCCGGTTAAATAAGGAAAAAAATTCTATTCAACATTTCCGGGGCAAAAAAAATCGAAAAAAATTGGCAACTGTGAATAAACTGTGATCAACTGTAAGTAAGTGTATCTAACTTTCATTTAACTTATTAGTATACTTAACTGAAAATGTGCAATTTAGAACTGAAAAAATTCTAAAAATAATAAAAAAAAGAATCATAAATATACACATAGTAGAAAATCTTTTATAAGATAACTCTTTCACTTAAATGTTCCACAAATTCATCATATAAAACAAAAAAGAACAAATACATAAAATATAAACATGGAAATAGGTTGTAGTTTTTCTGTTAGTCCCGAGAAAAAAGAAATGGAAGACAATAAATGCAATCTGCTAAATTTTGCAAATAGCGGCATATTTTTTATTTCAACCAGGAAATGAAATATCCCTTTGGATTTAAATGTTATGTGGAAAAGTGAATTGCTCACTTAGAATTCATATAAACTGCTGTTTGTAAAAAATGCAACACCATGAAGGAATCATCCGAATGAAATGAAATTTGCATCAAATGTCAATTATAGGATGTTATGCAAAGTAGTAAAGTTTCAGAGACACCACGCATGCGTAGTGTGAGCAGCGCCCTCTGGACGGATGTTGAAAGCGTATAAGTAACGGGCTGTAGCGGGACGTTGAAAATAGTGCATGGTTATTTGTTAGTGGCGAACGTTTAGTATGCCTCCACGACGAAATAGGGTCAGATTTCAACAACTTACGGAGTTTGAAAGGGGGAGAATTATCGGCCTGCGTGAAGGAGGATTTTCCTATCGCGAAATAGCAGCTCGTGTGCAGCGGAACAGTTCCACAGTGATGCGAGTTTGGAAGCAGTGGACCGAAGAGAACCGGACAACTCGAAAAACTGGGAGTGGACTACGCAAGGTGACGTCAGCGCGCGATGATAGACACCTGGTCCGCATGGCGGTGACCGACCGTACAGCTTCCTCCAGGCAGTTGGCAGCACGTTGGTCTACTGCTACAGGTGTATTAACGTCAGCTTCGTCAATTCGTCGACGTCTGCTGCACCGTGGATTGTGTGCAAGGATTCCATTATACAGGATCCCCCTCACGGCAAATCATCGACGGCTGCGTCTGCAATGGGCTGATAAACACAGAGCCTGGCGGGCTGATTGGCAACAAGTTGTCTTTTCTGACGAATCCCGCTTTAATTTGTGGAACCATGATGGCCGCATACGTGTTAGACGCTATGCCGGTGAACGTTGCCTTCCAGAGTGCGTTGTCGAACGTCATAGTGGCCGAACACCTGGAGTTATGGTCTGGGGTGCGATTTCGTATCATAGACGATATCAGCTGCTACGAATTGAGGGTAATCTGAATAGCAACAGGTACGTCCGTGAAGTGCTAGAGCCCGAAGTCGTTCCCTTCCTTCAAGGCATCCCTGGAGCTGTTTTCAACAGGATAATGCACGCCCACATGTTGCACGGATTGTTCGAGACTTCTTTTCAGCCCAACATATCCAACTTCTTCCTTGGCCTGCTTATTCGCCGGATATGTCGCCTATTGAACATGTGTGGGATATGGTTGGTCGGCGTCTCGCTCGTGATCCGCATCCTACAGTTTCAAAAGACAAACTTTGGGTGCGCATACAAACAATATGGAATGCTCTTCCACAAGCAGACATTCAACATCTGTTTGAATCCATGCCACGTCGTATAGAAGCACTTATTGCAGCGCGTGGTGGCCACACCAAATACTAATTTCGGGCACTTAATAGTGTTTTATTGCTTTGAAAATGTATACATTTATTTGTACCAATACAAGTCGTTTGTGTATTAAATTTTATTTAATTCTGATGACTCCTTCATGGTGTTGCATTTTTTACAAACAGCAGTATATCTTAGACCGGTGGGAAAAATATATACGGTAACGCTATATTTTTCCTTTTTTTTTTTTTTTTTTTTTTTTTTTTTTTGATGAATTTGTTGAAAGTGTATATTATAATTCTTTGCTTTTGCGTTTTGTATATTAATTCTGGGGGGTTTTTTTAATAAAAAAATTATTTAGACATAAATTGCTTTTTTAAAATGACACTTACACTTTAGGTACCTACAGCCTATTAATGGTAATTTGGAACTATCAGTTACTTTTAAAGCTCTGAGCGTTTTGCAGATGGATAAAATTGTTTTCTCTGAAAGTTGTTTTTAATACTCAGAAAATGTATGATTCTTTTAACATTACTTTTAAAAAAACTTAATTAAAAATATGAATGTAAATTTTGAAAGTTATAATCCAACTAAAATCATTAAATTTATAGAATTATATTATCTTAAATATTGCTAATAATGCAGTGAAAGCTTGAGTTTAATGAACGTAATGTTACGTTCAAACACTTAAATTGTTAACATTATAAATAAACTGCTAATTTGGGATAATCTGTTGATTTCAACGTTATAATTAAAGTTCACTCAAGTGTAAGTGTATCAAGCCTTTATTCAATTACACAAGTTTACAAAATTAAACTTTTTGTCTGTTGCCGCGAATTCTGTGGTTGATACTGTTCACTTATGATTTGTTTTTGCCAAATCTAACCGGAAAATTTTTTCAGCAGCTCTAGTTATTTTGTTTTTTATTTTTATTATTTAAGCATATGCATTAATCGATAACAGGCGTATTTTACTGTGGCAAGATTAGTTTCTCAAGTTTTTGCGTCATGAGTAGTTCAAGGAGACGTTGTTTAAACAACCCAGATCATTTTTGTTGTATATGCGTAGAATATGTGTTTAACAATTATAGAAAAGTTATATCAGAGTTGGTGAAAAATACCTATTTTGAGTATTTTGGGATGCTCTTGGATAAAAATGAGAGGTCTTTGGCTTCCAATTGTGTTTGTAAATCGTGTGTGGAATATTTAGGATTATGGAAAAGTGGTAAAAGAAGTGCCTTTAATTTTGGAACACTTACTATTTGGCGAGAACCACGAAATCATCTTGAAGACTGTTATTTTTGTAGCTTGAACATAAACGGTTTAAACACTAAAAATCGAGCTAAATGGCAGTACCCAAGTACTAGTTGTTTTCAACGATTGTTTCAACGTTGTTTTCAAAGATTATAATAATCTGATGTGAGAGAGCATCCTTTTTGAGCCAAAGTACCCGGATTCTTTTGAATTTCTAAAGCGTCTACATCACCAATAAGTTGAAACATCACATGTGAAAATTCAATTGAGTCAACATCCTTGATGATACAACATCAAGTGCAGTGTTCACCTGACTCTTCAGAGCATAAAAATTTATTTGAACCATTAGAACAAGACATTGAAGGACCAAGCTCATCACAAAATGATGTTGATTTTGAAGCCAAAATGCTTTTCCCAAAATGAGTTAGATGACCTTTTAAGAGATTTAAATCTTTCCAAACAAGCTTCAGAATTGATAGCATCAAGACTAAAAGAAAAAAAATTGCTTTCCTCAGATACTAAAATAAGTTTTTATCATGAAAGAGATACAGAATTACGGTGATATTTTTTAGAAGAAAAAGGTATTACCTTTTGTTCAGATATCCAAAACATGTTGAAAAAATGGGCTTGAAACAATACGAACCAAACGACTGGCGTTTATTCATTGACAGCTCAAAACGTAGCTTGAAATTTATTCATTGCACTATCAAGGTTTCTGGTATACGAATATGATATCTGACGATTGTTGGTCTCTGATATGTCACTTTTCAAAGTCTCTTTAAAAAGAAGTTTTTTAGAACTGAATGAATAATTATTTTTTTAGTAAAGTTTTTCTTGGAAAATGCATCTTTTTTTCTGTTTAATACCTACATAGCTGAAACTCAAAAACTAGAGCAGATTAAAATATTCTAATTATATTTTTGATAATAGCATATCATATGTAGTCAGCAACAGCTAAATTTTTTTCGGCAACAGATATACTGTAAACTAGTGTTGTCAGCACATTTACTTGTAAATCTCTAGAGTATGTAATGTAGAACAAAAATAACAAATAAAATAAATAAATAAAAGTTTAAAAAGTAAAAGAAAACGAACATAATTATAAAGATTGTAGAATATCTTATAGAAGAGAACTCCTTCACCTCCTTCATTTAAATGTTCCTCAACAAAAAATGAACAAATACGTAAAATATAAACGTGGAAATAGATTGTGACTTTCTGTTAGTCCCATGAAAAATAAAATGAAACGGAAAGAAAAAAATACAATCTGCTAAATTTTGCAAATAGGGGCATATTTTTTATTTCAACCAGAAAATGAAACATCCCTTTGGATTTAAACGCTAAGTGGAAAAGTGAATTGCTCGCTTATAATTCATATATCTTAGAGCGATGAGAAAAATGCATACTTTGGATTTCTGTTTTCTTTAGTACGAATTCCTTGAAAAAGTAGATTCTAACTGTTTGTTTTGCGTTTTGTATATTAATTCCGGAGTTTTATCTATTCTAAAAAAAAGTAACTAACGCTCTACCGGTCGCTGGCAATGAATTTTTTGTGACCTACGGTATTTCTTCCCTAATATTAAGAAAACTACGGCGCACAAAAAAATGAAAATTGGTAGTATTATAGAGAAATGATTGATAAATACGCTGATGCAGACAGTTTTTTAAATCTAATAATTATTTTAAAAGACATTTAATGTTAAATTTGGCCAAAAATTATTCCATTAACTAATTTTGTAGGAGGAAAAACTACATATTCAGAGCTGCCAAGTCTCCGGCTTTTTGGATACCAGTAAAAAAATACAGAAAAATTTCTTTCATTGAATTGGATCATTTCACCGATTTAAAATAAAAACATTTTCTCTAAAATAATAGTGGTGCGCAAAAAGCCAGAGACTTGGCAGCTCTGCATATAGAAATTTAAACATTTTTAAAGCATGTTTAACATTATAAATAAACAGCACTCAACTGTAATTATAGGTGTTTTCAGCTTTAATTCATTTTATTTGCATACTTACCAGTAAATCTCTAAAATATGATTGTGCCTTTTCTGCTAATCGGAAGAAAAATGGAATGAAACGAATGAAAGAATATACAATTTATTAAATTTTGCAAATAGGGGACATTTTTTTTTTCAATCAGGAACTGAAATAGCCCGTTGGATTTAAAAGTTAAGTGGAAAAACGAATAGATCATCTAGATCTCATATTTCTTAGGGCTATGTGAGAAATAATACTTTGGAAAGCCTGTTCTTTTCCCCTATCTTTCTTTAGTCTCAATTCTTTGAAAAATAGAATCAAATTGTTCGATTTTGTATTTTGTTTATTACTTTTAGAGCTTTCAATTTAAAAAAAGGATAACACTTAGGCTTAACTTACTTTTAAAGGGTTACATTTACACTTTAGGTACCCACAGCATACAACTGCTAATTTCGATCAATTAGATACTTTTAACTTTATAAACAAAGGTTACTCACCCGTAATTTTGTAGGAGGAAAAACTACATATTCAGAGCTGCCAAGTCTCCGGCTTTTTGGATACCAGTAAAAAAAATACAGAAAAATTTCTTTCATTGAATTGGATCATTTCACCGATTTAAAATAAAAACATTTTCTCTAAAATAATAGTGGTGCGCAAAAAGCCAGAGACTTGGCAGCTCTGCATATAGAAATTTAAACATTTTTAAAGCATGTTTAACATTATAAATAAACAGCACTCAACTGTAATTATAGGTGTTTTCAGCTTTAATTCATTTTATTTGCATACTTACCAGTAAATCTCTAAAATATGATTGTGCCTTTTCTGCTAATCGGAAGAAAAATGGAATGAAACGAATGAAAGAATATACAATTTATTAAATTTTGCAAATAGGGGACATTTTTTTTTCAATCAGGAACTGAAATAGCCCGTTGGATTTAAAAGTTAAGTGGAAAAACGAATAGATCATCTAGATCTCATATTTCTTAGGGCTATGTGAGAAATAATACTTTGGAAAGCCTGTTCTTTTCCCCTATCTTTCTTTAGTCTCAATTCTTTGAAAAATAGAATCAAATTGTTCGATTTTGTATTTTGTTTATTACTTTTAGAGCTTTCAATTTAAAAAAAGGATAACACTTAGGCTTAACTTACTTTTAAAGGGTTACATTTACACTTTAGGTACCCACAGCATACAACTGCTAATTTCGATCAATTAGATACTTTTAACTTTATAAACAAAGGTTACTCACCCGTAAGTAAGTGTATCCAGCCTTCCTTCAATCTATTAGCATATTTATCTGCAAATCACTAAAATATGAAGTATAGAACAAAAAAATATTTAAAAATAAAAGAAAAAAATCGTAATAAGTAGAAACTTTTACTGAAGAGAAATCTTTCATTTAAATGTTCTCCAATTTCGTCCTATGACACAGAACAAAAAAAAAAAAAAACTAGAACAAATACATAAAAAAATGAACTAAAAATAGATTGTAACTTTTTTGCTATTCAGAAGAAAGCTGAACTGAAAAGGAAAAGAGAAACTAGAATCAGTTAAATTTTGCAAATAGGGGCATATTTTTTATTTTAACCCGGAAATGAAACAACCTTTAAATTTAAAAGTTAACTGAAAAAGCGAACTCATATATATTAGAGAGGTGCAGAAAATACATAATTTGAAAACCCCTTTTGTTTATCTATTTTTTTTCACTCGGAATGCTTTGAAAGGGTAGATTAAAATTGTTTGGTATTGCGTCTTTTATATCAATTCTAGGATTTTTATATTTAACGCCTTAACCCCTTCGAGACGGGAGACTTTTACGAAATTTTTAAGGTTTTTTCACCGGATTTGAAAAACAGAAATTTGTAGCTTATTAAATCGATAAAAAGTTCCGATTAAATAAGGCAAATTTTACAGTATAATTTTACTGGTGGGGGTGAACGAGGATTCTTAAGGGCCCACAATAGTCACAGAAAAAGTACTCAAAAAGACCCGGATGATAATGTAAAGTCTATGGGAGCGTTCTTTTCGAATATCTCGCTCAAATTTTAATATTTTTGCATGATTGTTTTGCACAAGATAGCTGAGGGCTATCCACAACCGGCCTAGATTTTACTTTTTTGATTTTGCTTATATATTTTTTATATTTCGATAGTTTCAATTTCAGAACCGGTTTAAACCGGTTCCGAAAGTTTAAGTAATTGTTTAAAGAAAATCTGAAACGAAAACTGAAAAAGTAAAAACTAGGCCGGTTGTGGATCGTCCTCAGCTATCTTGTGCAAAACAATCATGTAAAAATATTAAAATTTCAGCGAGATATTCGAAAAGAACGCCCCCATAGACTTTACATTAGCGCTCGGCTTTTACGGCGTGACTAGTGTACGCTAAGCCGTTTTGCGGAACGTATACGTGTCGCTCGTCCCCAAGGGGTTAACCCTTTAACGTTCATTGGTTTCGCCACGAAACCACAAAATTTTAATTCCGATATGGAACACTGACACCGGTATTTTTATCTAAAAATTATCCCTTTTATTATGTATGTGAAAAATCACGTTTTCTTATTTAGAAATATATTTGTTCTTAATTACCGGTGTCATTCATTTATTTCGACATCTTAGCAATGAAAATGCTTTGATCGTTAAAGGGTTAAGCATGCTTCTGTTCATTCACTTTTCGAATACCCCTCCGCAATATCAAGTCTGCGGTCGTATTCTTATAAATATCTCCTGAGGAAATAATTATTTATATGTATTAAGAAATTAATATTTCTATCATTATATACAGGATTTTTTTATACTGACGCTATTTACATTTCTTTATAGTTAATTTAAATAACCGGAACTGCTTTATAATTTATAAGGGAACAAATGAAACTAAGGGAAAAATATTCCAAGAAAAAAAAATATATAGTTCCAATCACCAGTAGTATATTCCATATGACATGTTATGCTCGGCCCTCGAAAATGTTGTTCAAAGAATGTAAGTTGTATTGCAAGAGAACAGTGGTCACATTGAATGGGATTGAATTTCTCATTGGAAAAGTGTATATGAAAAATAAAACATTTTTTCCAAATCATTAATTATATCTGTTTCTGATGTTTTCTTTCCATGTACAGTGCTAAATTTCCCACTATGGGAGGTGATAGGAGCTATTATTTATTTATTTATTTATTCATTTTTTTTTTTTTTGGAATCTTATTTCCCGTAGTTTTATTAGTCTATTTATAAAATTTTGTGTCATTCCCGTTATTGGAACGAGCCACTAGCGGCTCTGAATAACGTCTGTTATTTAAAAAAAAAAAAAAAAAAAAAAAAAAAAAAAAAAAGGCATTTTGTATATTAACTTTTTTTCGGTCATTTCTTCTTAAAGAATGTCACTTCTTTTCTTAGTTTTTAAAATATTTTTTAAATCTATGCTTAGTTTTATATGAAGTATTAAAATTTTACTTCCAATTCGTCAGTTATTAAAACATGAATTTTTTAATTTAGCGAAGAATGATGTAGGTCACTGTTTTTAAAAGTCAAACTGTTTGATTGCCCTCACTTTTTTAATTAGGAATATTCACTTCATGATGTGGTAGATAAAAGAGAAAAATAATACTATTTTTAAATACTGATCGGAATCAAACAATTTGAATAAAAAAGAGCGAATGTCACGGGCGTGTAATTTAAAGGGTTAAAAAAAATAGTTTTAACAGAATTTTCACATGTGATTTTTCAACTTATTGGTGATGTAGACGCTTTAGAAATTCAAAAAATCCGGGTACTTTGACTCAAAAAGGATGCTCTCTCACATCAGATTATATCAGATAATCTTTCCAGTAACTGGAAACTTTTTATTAAAGACAAATTATAGCTGGGAATCTAAACACATATACCGGGTGTCCCAAAAATGACTGATGGATTTTAAAATTCAATAACTTGCAAACGGTGACAGCTATTGAAAAAATTTTTCCAGGAGGGTTATGTATAATCTCAGGAGTTTTTTTTACCGTAATTTTTATTTTAGTTCGAATTTCAAACAATAGGTGGCGCTGACGGCGATTGAAGGCTAGATCGACGCTTGACTCAGGATTGATCACCTGGCCTTCAATCGCCGTCAGCGCCACCTATTGTTTGAAATTCGAACTAAAAAAATTACGGTAAAAAAACTCCTGACATTATACATAACCTTCCTGCAAAAATTTTTTAAATAGCTTCACCGTTTGCAAGTTATTGAATTTTAAAATCCATCAGTCATTTTTGGGACACCCGGTATATATATATATTGTACTCCCATAATGTTCGTGGAGTCATTGTTGCAACAGATATAACAGTCAGATGGTAGTGGAGGCACATCCACGTGATCCTTTATGAACCCCCACAGGTAGAAATCACACAGCGTCAGATCGGGTGAGCATCTGAACAGAATTCCTTGGTAGTCAACTCTGGGAAGAACTGAACTATCAATTTTATGTGTACCTTGGGGCGAAAGGTGCTCACATTCTAGGTAAACTCTTGGAGTTGTTCTTTTATTTTACATATTATTTATTCTTTTTTGTTTTATGTAACAGATACTATCAAGAGTTAAAACCCCGATGTTTATTTAGAAACACCCCTTAATATTTATTATATGTTTGTACATTAAAATGAATGTGTTATTTACTTTTCTGTTGCTCTTTAACCGTTTAACGTTCATTGGTTTCGTTCATTGATCAAATTTTAATTCCGATACGCAACACTGACACCGGTATTTTTATCTAAAAATATCCCTTTTATTTTGTATGTGAAAAATCACGTTTTCTTATATAGCAATATATTTGTTCTTTATTATCGGTGTCATTCATTTATTTCGCCATCTTAGCAATGAAAATGCTATAATCGTTAAAGAGTTAAACGGTCACTTCCGATTTCAGAGAGTTCATTTCTTGTTTATATTTTATACTATAAATTTGGTTATCACTAAGACAAAAGTAAGACTTTTAAAAATCTAAATGTTTGAAACTTACTTTATAATGATAAAAAATCTAAAATGTCCCAAAAAACAGCATTTTGCAAACAGCCACATACCTTAATCATATGTAATATGTTTCATAAAGAGTAAAATCTTTTATCCTAGTTTCACTGGAATTTAATTTAAGACTTTAGTTTTTTTTAATACTTTATACAGAATTTTTGGAAAAGAAAATCAAATACGTATGTGTATCTGAAATTTTTATTCAATACGAAATGTTGACAAAATATTTGTATTGCAGCAGCGGCGTTCCTATTTTTACTATGTTGAAATGAAAATTGAAAACAAAGGAGTATTTTATTCAAGACATCGTGTTTACATATCTGCTTTGAAATCTAATAATACAGCATATGAAAACCATTTGCCATTTATCTGAAAGAAATGGCAAACAGATGCTGAAAGATATTGTGACACAAACATTTCCTGTTTTTAACCCCATACACTCGATTTTTTTTTCTTTTGGATGTATGTTTTTCATATTCATTTCTAACGTTAGAATCCAGAAATTTACAAAAAAATCTGCCCTCCTTTTTTATAGGCAGACGTCTTGAATTATACAGTATAAATAATTTTAATTAAACATAGTGGTAAATTAAATAAGATGTAAATTTAATTATAGAAAGAATGGAGTTATGAAGTATATGGAATAATCGTTTACGAATATAGACTTAAATAATCGAGGAGGGTGTCACAAAAAAGATGCCTGATTCTTTGCATCGAATGTACATGTACAGTTCCTGATCACATCCAATGCAAACTTCCATCGGTAAATTTTGATTAAATTCTTTCATCTTATTTAAATGGCTTATTAATGCAAAATTTTCCTCATAAATATGTTAAAACTTTTTGTACGTTTTCACTGGTGGAAGGTGGTCTGGTGCTAAATCTTTCAAGATTGATTATTTAGTTTGTCACAATATCGTGGAATCACAGGGCCTTACTGCGGTTGAAGTAAACTTCTACCAATAAAAATATATAACTATTTTTTGCGATAAAGGTAACTGAAAGGTTTCACTAATAAGGCATTTAAATAAAAATAATGTTTCTTCTTAACCGTTTAAACGCCAATGTTCCCAAATGGGAACATTACAATATTTGTAATACAAAACAGTATATTTTACAACATAATAACGTTGTCCCTGTTTTTCCTATAAAATATAAGGTTGATTTTAACTTTTGAAATGAAAATATTTATGTTTAAGCATATACCACAGGTATTAAGGAACATGTAAATTCATTAATTTGCATAAAAAGCATATTATTTGCTTTTATCGTTTTCTCTATAGTACTTACATTTGACCGCTATGGATCTAAATGTTTTTGAAATTCGAGAAAATACTCAAGAACAATATACAACAACATATAGCGAAAAATAATTTGTTATATTTGCATAGGTTGTCAATCAATAATCTCGTTCCAAAATGCGAACACTGAAATGAAAACATCCAAAAAAACTGCAGAAATATATATTTTTTTGCTGTTTTCTAAATTTGTAATCATAAATTAAAACATTTGAAGCTGTAATATAGGGAAAACAAAATTATTATTACATTGCGATATTAATTCGGCGTGTAAACGGTTAAGTTTCTTGGTGGTAACTGTGAAACCAATTATAGTTTAAGCTTCACCAAGTATAAGATATGCCAATTCATCTTTATTCGTAGTTGCATTACTGAAGGTTCAAATTTAGTGTTTACGATTAACGTTTTAACAATTTCAGGATGAGCGTCCTTTAACTCCTTGGGGACGAGCGACACGTATACGTGCCGCAAAAAGGCTTCAGAAACCGTGTTTATGGCCAACGATAAAATAATAGCGTAAATTTGCCTTATTTAATCGGATCATTTTCTCGATTTAAAAAGACACAAATTTCTATTTTTTAAAACCGATGACAAAACATTGAAAATTTCTTTTTCAATCTTTTATCACCCGTTTTTCAAAACATAATTTTTTTTCTAATTTAATCAGAAAAATGCTCGGATTAAATGCAGCAAAATTTAAAATAAAATTAAATTGTTCACATTATACTGAGTTTTTTTGGTAAGGAAATCAAATACGTGTGTGTATCTAAAGATTTTATTCCTTGCGAAATGTTGTCGAAATATTTGTATTGAAGCAGCGGCGTTCTTATTTTTACTATGCTGAAATGAAAATTGAAAACAAAGGAGTATTTTATTCGAGACATCTTGTTTACATATCTGCTTGGAAATCTAATAATACAGCATATGAAAACCATTTGCCATATATCTCAGAGAAATGGCAAACAGATGCTGAAAGATATTGTGACACACATATTTCCTGTTTTTAACCCTGTACACTGGATATATATATATATATTTAACATTCATTTCTAACATTAGATGCTACAAATTTGCAAAATAATGCGCTATCTTTTTTTTAGTTCGTGATTATGTAAATAGGTAGCACCTATAGTTCATCGTCCATTCCGTCCGTCTGTCTACGTGTAACAACACAAAAACTACCCAACTGAATCGTTTGAAATTTAAAATATGTAATTATTACATAATTTTGCCGAATCATTTCAAAATTTTGAAAATCGAATGCATAGATCAATTACAGGGACAATCAAAATTATTCCGTTACATTACGGTCAATGGGAAAAAATAGTTTTAAGTTTGATGATGTTACACTTTTCCGAACGAGGTAAAATATTCATATGAATCTATGAAATATATACTAAAATATACATTCCGTACAACCTGTGGTGCAAAGACAATTTTTTTAATATACATCACCAAACAAAAGTATTCTGTTGCATAATGGTTTAAGGAGAACATTTTTTGGGTGCGTTTAAATTATATTAAAATATTTCACATTCTATGAAATTGATGCACGTTGCTGAGGTTTATTACAAGTTAATTTCTGTAGAATTGAAAGCATTTGGTATTTACAGGAACACGCAAAAGATTTCGGATATTATATGGAATCCGAAGAACTGTATATTTTAAAAACTTCGTTATTGTACGAACATACCTTTTCTGTTAAGACTGATGTGCATATTCCGATTTGTTTTTTATGGCAGGCATTTAGGGTTATACAGTTTAAATAAATTTAATTAAATAAATTAGCAAATAAGAAGTATATTTATTGAAGTTATGGAGTTGTGAGCAAACAATGAAGAAGGAGAGACACACAGAATACCGCCTATCAACGGGAAATTAAGTAACTGAAGAAGTTGTTACAAGAAAATAACTGTTTCTGTACATCGAATCGACAGTACCTGATCACTGATGAAGTAAACTACTACCAGTAAATTTTAAATAGAAAATTTCGTTAGTGGCTTATTCATGCAAAATTTTCTCTCACAAGTATGTTAAAATATACAGCATTGATAATTTTAATTAAATATACAAGTAAATATGAAATAAATTTGTTTATTAAAGGAATGGAATGAATTTAAAAGGGAAGACTTACAGAGTATGATAAATGAATTCGAGTTATTAAACGGATAAGTTTTCACAAGAAGATGGCTTGTTCTTTACATCGGATATACCGTTCTTGACTGCGTCGGCGCAAACTTCCACCAGTAAATTTTGATTAGAAAATTTCATATTACTTTAGTATCGTCGTCATGCAAAATTTCCCTCTTAAATATAATAAAACTTTCTACAAGCTTTTATGGGTCCGGAACTAAATCTTTCTGGAATGTTTTTATAGTTTGTCACAATATAACGGAAATGCAGGCCTCGCTACCCCGAAGTTAACTTCCACCAATAAAAATCAATAACTATTTTTACCCAAAACTACAACCGAAATTTTTCACTTAAATAAAAATAAAATTTCTTTTTAAATTTGGTGGTGGTCACTGTGAATTGAAGATTAAAATTTAAGATTTGCGTTTCAACAGTTTCGAGACGAACGTCTTTTGCAAGATTTTTTATCTTTTATCATCAGTTTTTCAAAACAGAAATTTATTTCTTATTATGTGAGGAAAATGCTCGGATTAAATAGGGCAAAATTTACAATGAAATTTTACTGGTGAGAGTAATCAATGATTTTGGGTACCTTATGCGGCACGTATACTAGTCGCTTGTCCCCATGGTATTAAAACCTTGGAACCGTGGTGAACCATTTATTAAAACCGTGGAATAATTTAGCACAAGAAGCTCCAAAATTTTCACTCAAATTTAATTAAAAAAATTGTATAAACATTTTCTATTAGAGTATTGTAAATTACCTTTTACGCGTATTTTTTTTCGTGATTTACATGTTCAACTTTGCTTAAAGATATTTCTGGTTTAAATCAAATTATTCATATGTGTTAGAAGACAAATTGACTGCTCATGATGCTTCTAGTGTTAATTAACATAACTCTCTAGATTCTCACACTTTCGGTCAACAATGTTGTTTTGATATCGCATTAAAAATTTTAAAATGCCTTTATATAAATGCAGGTTTCTCGACGCTAAATATAAATTAACTTCATACAGTTACTTATACAGTAATTTTTACAGCATGCCTTTATTTATACATTTTTTAATCCAAAATAAAACAAGATACATACTTTAGATGTACAAGCACATTTCCTGAAGTTGAACTAAAAATTGAAAACAAAACATAATATCTCTCAAAACATCATCTTAGCTTTTCTGCTTTAAAATCTAATAGTAAAGAATATTCAAAACTTTTTGCATAAATCTCGGAAGATAGGATAAAAGTATATTGAAGAATATGTTTTCTTTTTCGAAAATAGATGAATGGTGGATCTTGAAATCATATATCCTTTGAAAAAATAATTTTGTTTAATATTCGAATTCCGGGTCAAACATATATATTTTTATATTTGAAATTAATTTTCCGAAAATTTACAATTAAAATAATTATTTATAAAACTTTTTAACCACTTAATTGACAATTTTTCGACATGCTATCAAGTGAAAATGTGGATTAAACACCACTTTTTTAAGCTAAAGTATCCATTGTATTTATTCTAAGAATTCCTGCCATTCAACAGGATGAAATTCTAACTAAAAAAAATTACTGGTATCAAAAAGTTTTAAGTGATAAATCAAGCAACTCTTACCCGTACGACATTCGGGAAATCAATTAACTCCTTGAAGGGCGGTGAAATAAAATATGTCCCTCTAAATTTTAATTGCGAAATGCCTCATTCACTCCAGTATTTTGAAATAAAAATTTTAATTTCATCAAGTACGTTAAGAAAAGCATATATCTGTTTTGAAAGAAATCTGTTTTAAAATTCTCTTGTCATTTAATCGTTTCAGCATCTTATGAATAAAAGTGCTTTATCCATCAAAAGGTTAAGTGATTAAACGGATAACTGAAATAATAATTTTGTAAGTAACTACAGAGAACAATAATCTAGCTATGCTAATTAATAATTTAATTTCTTATATTCTGATACAAAGATAATTTTATCTTTCTTTAAAAAGATTAATAGAAAGTAAGACCGATAAGAATATCTCACCTCGGTTCGAAAATGTAAACAGTACATTACCCGACATTTGGTCATTAGGTTCTTCCCTATTTTTTTATCTGAAGTGCATTAATTATTCTTTTAGAAATCTGCTTATTATTTTTATATCAAGAATTAAACACCAGAATTTTTAAAATATATTTTATTGTTTATTTAGTAGCATATTTCTGTACATTTTAGAAGATTAATAGGGGAGAGTAGGGATACTTGAGCATAGGGGGTACTTGAGCCACCCTTATTATCTTTACAGTTGGTCAATTTTTCTTTCTAAAACTGGCAACATGGTAACATATTTATAGTTCTGAACATGTAAAAAAGAAATCACATATCTTGGTACCATTTTGAAAGTATGGTGATTAACCCTTTGAGCTCTGCTGGTAGAATTTTCTACCACATAATTTTAATTCTAAAATGTCACAACGACACCAGAAAATTTGACCAAATTTATTTGAAAAAGGTTCAATGCATTTTTTCGCGTATATTGTAAATCGGTTTTTTTTCTTTGCAAAATACCGGTGCGAATGTGACATCTGGCTTAAGTATCCCCCATGGAGATATTTGAGCCACGATGTAAAAGAAAAAGTAAAAATTTATCAGACATAGAAAAATAGTTCAAAATTAATTGAAAGTGGTTTTCAATTGAAGAAACAATATCAAATTTTCATTTTGAATATTTTATTTTGTTCTAAGAAATCATAAAAAATTAAAAAAAAATTAAAATTAAAAAAAATGGCTCAAGTACCATCTTCCCCTATATCTTTAAATTTTCTTCAAAGAACTAAATTTATTTATTAAAGGTTAGAAAAAAATGATGCAGATCTGCATCAGTATGCATTTAACCCTTTTTGACGCAGTAGTCCCACGTCGGAACCATCCAATTTTAATTCCTAACTTACAGTCGGTATTAACAACATTCTAATAAAATTTTGCTTTTACAATGAGAGTTTAAAGTAACAAGTTTCATTTTTTTTAAAGTCTTTCGCAAATTTCGGTGCAAGTCAATCATTTCATCATTTTACGAACATAACTGTTCTTTGCAATAAATGCTTTAGGGTTAACTAAATTTTGCACGTCATTTTCAAAATTTCTCGGTAGAAGTTGTTTTTTGCGGTACAGGCACCGTAACATTTGTCACTACATTTTGCTATGGAGCAGCAACTCAGTATAAAAAAAAATGTTTAATGTCCTTTTGCACGGATTCTTGTATCGAGCCACAATTCTCTGCTGCGGGATCATGCAAATGATATGATTTGCATGATTCTGCACGCCCTTATATTGCTTTGTGAATGAAAAAACTTCTCGTAATAAATCGGTACTAAAAGGATGTAGATTGCAATCATTTCAGTTATCCTATTCATGCTCCTGTTACCAGGTAAATTAGCAGTACCGAAAAAGAACTATTTCAAATGTTTTTAACACTTTTATGATCATTATAGGAAATTCGGTACATCCGGTAGAGAGTACGTCGAAAGACATTGATATTGTTTTTTGGAAATATGTATTATATTGTTATAGTAACAATAAAGCACTGTTATATTTCTGTAACCAGTTACAATATTTATCGAATACACCTTGATGTTTGACACAGACGTGTTATAGCGTGTTGCCTTTTTAAAATAAAAAATGCTTATTTCTTAAAGTTCGATTGTGCTTCCATGAGTTTTTAATTAAAGAAATTGCTTTCCTCACACACAGATATATATATATATATATATTTGTTTAAATTGAAAGAAGTTTTTATTTGTTCTTGTGTCAAATATGGTCAAAGAATTCGCTTTATTTATTTCCATATCTTCCTAAGTTATTTAAAAATTTTCTTGTTTGAAAACTACCTTTAAAATAAGAACTACAAATAAAGTATTATAATCTTCTGAACAAAACTTTCAATTGTAAAGATTTTATGCATTACATATTTTTTATTTAATGCTTCTAAGCAGAGCCTGATTACTAACGGGGCACTCTCTCCCCAGTAAAATTACATAGAAATTTTCGCCTTGTTTAAACGCCCTTTTCAATCAAAATTACTATCACGAATAAGGAAAAAATTTCTATTTATTTTTTCTGGTGGGAGAGTGCCCCGTTGATAATCAGGCCCTGCTTCTAAATCTGCTTATTTTAAAGAATTTACAAAAGTTACACCAGTATTTTATTTTTTAAAAGTTTGTTTTCCTGTACAGACATACGTTGATTTTAGGAGTCATAAAATATACTTTTAAAATACGGAATTTATGAAATTTCGCGCATTTACTAATCGGGATTGCGGATTTCGTCTTATACACTGCTCAAAACAATTAAAGGATATTTGAAGTTTTATATAAAATAAAGATGTAAACGAAATTTTTTTTTGCCGAAAATAGAAGAAGAGAATCACAAATGCAAATTTTTCTGGTTTTCAAACTGTGGAGTATGCAAAATTTGAGTTCGACGTCAAAAACGTCGCTTCAGCGGCAGCGAATGAAGTTTGGCTTTCAACTGGATAAAAGAGAATGAAGACAAGGATGATCGGCAATCAGTGATTGTTTTGTTTCGATAAGTACGATGTCTCAGCGAAGTCATTTGACAGATTTAGAAGCTTGGAGAATTGTTGGTAGGTTAGAAGGGGGCCAAACTCAAGCCGAAGTAGCGCAAGCCATTGGAGTGTCACAAAGTGTCATTTCCAGGATCTGGAACCGTTTATTGGAGAGTGGACGTGCAGGCCGAAGACCAGGGCAAGGTCGTAGACGGGCAACAATGCCCAATGAAGATCGGTATTTAGCGTTAACAGCTCGGAGACACCGAAACATGAACGCTACTCTTCTCCAACAACACCTTCGCTCAGCTACAGGCACCACGATTTCAACTCAGACTGTCCGAAACCGGCTCCATGCTGTAGGTATGTATGCTCGCCGACCGATGGTATGTGTTAGATTAACATCAAGGCATCGTCGCGACCGCAGGGAGTGGGCAACCGAGCATGTCAACTGGAGGAGAAATGAATGGAGCAATATTCTGTTTTCTGACGAGTCCCATTTTTCTGTGCATCCGGATAATAGGCGTATTTTCATCTGGAGGGACCGTGGCAGTAGGAATAATCCTGCGTACGTGCACGAAAGTGACGGATTTGGCGGTGGAGGAGTGTTGGTGTATGGTGGCATCTCCATTGACGGGCGCAATGACTTCTACATCATTCGAGATGGAGCTCTGACTGGTCGCCGATATAGGGATGAGATCCTCAGACCTATTGTAGTCCCTTACGCTGCAGCAATCGGAGATAACTTCATTTTAACACTAAAACCGCCATTAGGGGTCAAAATGACTTCTGATAGAATGATAATAGTCAATTCCAACCAGAATTTTCTTTATAAAATATGTTGAATATGTGCAGCACAAAAATAGACTAATTAAATAAATTAAATAGTTTGAAATAAAAATTCTGGTGCGAAATACTTTTTATAAAACTCTAGTAAAATACCCGACTGTTTTAGTGTTAATGGACGATAACTGCAGGCCACATCGTGCAAACCTGGTGGAGGATTTCCTTTTCGAGGAAGGAATCGTTCGAATGGAATGGCCAGCGTGTTCTCCAGACATGAATCCAATCGAGCACGTTTGGGACGCTCTAGGAAGACGAGTTTCTAGCCGCCAACAACCCCCACAATCTCTCCAAGAACTGGAAAGAGCTCTTCTGGAAGAGTGGGGCAGAATACCCCAACTCGTCATTAATAGCCTCATTGAGTCCATGCCTCAAATGTGTTCAACGTTGCTGGCCGCCCGTGGTAACCATACCCCTTACCAGAGTTGCCAACCTCCGGCTTTTGTTAATTCATGAAAACGTACTTTGAACCAGAAAATTTATTTAATTAGAAATGTCTAGTATTAACTCAGAGGATCATTTGAAATTTACTTGATTTCGTTGACTGAATAAATTTCTGGTTAGAAGTATAATTGTTTGATTTTTAAAAAGCCGGAGGTTGGCATGTCTGCCTTACTGAAAATGATTTTCTTTGAAGAAAACACCTTTTCTTATTCTTTTTTTTCTCTTATGCACAAATTGTGTTTTTTTCCTTTTGTACACAAATGCGCAATAAAATGCATTTTTTTCTGCCAAACATGTGTAATTTATTCTCATATAATCTACTATGTCTGTCGACCATGTATCAATCAGCTAAAAAGTTTCCCAGATACAAAATCCACCTAAAACTGCAATATCCTTTAATTGTTTTGAGCAGTGTATTTTCTGTTTATTTCCATATTTTTCTAATACGATTAATATTTTCTTGAATTGAAAAATACATTCATTATTATTATTATTATTGTTATTTCCTTTTAAACCATATTATGCAGAGAAAAGTGGATTTTATTTCTGTATATTTTAGTTTTGTTAATTTTTTCAAATCTTGCCTAATGAAACGAAAACTTTTATTCAAGACGGATGCATGAATTTAAACAGTTACATGTAAGCATGATATTCCTTTTTACTTTTTCACGAAACATACTTAAATATAAAGTGAAAAAAAAATAATCTTCTTAACGAACCTTTCAATTAACAAAGATTTTACACATTATATCTCTTTTATTTATTGATTCTTAATCTGCTTATTTACAAGATTTCAGAAATATAAGAAAAAAAAATTACCGCCGCAAAATAATCTTCTTAATTATCCCAATACGTCGTTTTATAAATTTGCCGCAGTTCTAATCCCAAATCGATCCTTAATAAGCAACTTGTTAACAAAGGATTAATGAGCTAAAATATTTTAAGACATCATAATTATAACACAAAAACTAGTTTTTTACGATAAATTTGATCGTAATCAGATTTTAAAAAGGTATTTAGTACTTACATAAAGCTTAACAAAGAAAATCGCTTGTATTTGTCACTCGCAGATTAAATCATATTGGGCTAGTTCCATGGGTTTTGTAGTGTAAGTCACATTACCTTATAATTGCTATGATTGTTTGCCACCGTTATTTTCGAAAAGTCTGCTTGGTCTTATTCAATTAATGAGAATGTGCCGATAAAATAAATCACATTTTTTCGTACTAAAATACTGGTAGCCAAAAATCGTAGCCTGTGACTTACACTACAAGTACTCATGGAAATAGCCATTGATAAATATGCATTTTAGTAAAATAACATTTTCTATAACTATTGCTTAACGAACAATATTTTTTAAAAACATTTTTTTTTTTAAGTAATGAAATTTTCTTAGAAAGAAACATTTTAATTAACAAAGATAGTAACTGATATACCGGGTGTACCAAAAATGACTGATGGATTTTAAAATTCAGTAACTTGCAAACGGTGACAGCTATTTAAAAAATTCTTGCAGGAGAGTTATGTAAAATGTCAGGAGTTTTTTTTTTTTTTTTTTTGGCCGTAATTTTTTTATTTTAGTTCGAATTTCAAACAATAGGTGGCGCTGACGGCGATTGAAGGCGAGGTGATCAATGCTGAGTGAATCGTCGACCTGGTCTTCAATCGCCGTCAGCGCTACCTATTGTTTGAAATTCGAACTAAAATAAAAAATTACGGCAAAAAAACTCCTGACATTATACATAACCCTCCTGCAAGAATTTTTTAAATAGCTGTCACCGTTTGCAAGTTATTGAATTTTAAAACCCATCAGTCATTTTTTGGACACCCGGTATATTTCTTTTATCGTATATGTCTTTTCAAACTGCTTTTTTTAGAATTTCCAGAATTATGAAATATAAATTTCAAAAATATAATATTTCTGAAGGTGATCTTATTAATTACCCAATTACAACATTTTAAAAACTTACCGAGTCTCTAATTCCAAATCGATATAAAAACCAAAGTGTTATTAAAGGATTATTTATGCTAAAAAAGTCTTGAGGCATCAGAATTGAGTTTTAACAAATCATTAAATGGCACACAAGATAATAATGAAATTTAAAAAAAAACACTTATTCTTTACGTAAAACGTATTCTGTTTCTCACAAAATCTTTATTTGTTTTAGATTAAAATAAAATAAAATAAAAAAAGAATCATCCATAAAATTTATAATCTTGGATTTCCAAGAAATTTAAACATGTTTATTTTAGTGCCAGGAGAATAGTATTTGTTATATTTATTTAACAGTTTAAATCGTATTGATATAATCTACTCAAGGAAACTTCTTTTCTGTGTTTATTGTGAGAAAAATTCACCCTTGATAATATAGGTGAAAATAGAAGCGCAAAACGAGAACATAAAAAAATTTACCGTTGTTTTTATTTTAAAAAAATTACTAAAACACATGCACCAAAATTACGAATTTCTGTCACACTTATATTGTAATAATACAATCTGCCTAACTTAATATTAAATTTTCGGTGATTAAATATATTGTTATTCTAATTAATTAGGTAATACATATATTATAACATAAAAAAAATCATTGATTTAAGTCATTATTGAAAATTTAGTTAAAATGTACTTAACTTTTATTTGTTAGAGAGTTATACAATGTAAAAATTCTGTGCATTATATTTCTTTTATTTAATGAATCTTAATCTGTTTATTGTAAAGAATCTGCAAAACTTTCACCAGTATTGTATTTTTAAAAAAGTTTGCTCTCCTGAAACAGACTTATTTTGATTTATTGTAGTCGAAAAAGATTCTTATATAATACGTAATTCGGGAAACCTCGCATATTTTCCATTTGGGATTTAAGAATTCGTTTTAAATTTTCTGTTTATTTCCGTATATTTCTAGTGCATTAATTTTCTTGCGATATGGTTTTTTTTTCTGTTCGTATATTCTAGTTTGGTTAGTTCCTTCAAATATTGACTAATGAAGAGAAAACTTTTATTTAATATGGATGTTATGAATGTAAACAATTACATTTAAACCTGGTATCCGGTTTTCTGTGTCGCGAAATATACTTAAATATAAAGTGAAAAAAAAAATAATCTTCTTAGCAAACTTTTCAATATGCAAAGATTTTACACATTATATCTCTTTTATTTCATGATTCGTAATCTGCTTATTTTCACGATTTCAGAAATATACAATTAAAAAAATACCTCCGCAAAATAATCTTCTTAATTATCCCAATACGTCATTTTATAAATTTGCCGCAGTTCTAATCCCAAATCGATCCTTAATAAGCAACTTGTTATCAAAGGATTAATCAGCTGAAACATTTTGAGACATCATAATTATAACACAAAAACTAATTTTTTTAAACGAAAAATATGATCGTAATCAGATTTAAAAAAGGTATTTAGTAGTTACATAAAACGTAACAAAGAAAACAATTTGTATTTGTCACTTGCAGATTAAATCTCACTTATAAATATGTATTTTAGCGAAAGAATATTTTCTCTAACTATTGCTTAACGAACAATATTTTTTAAAACATGTTTCTTTTAAGTAATGAAATCTTTTCAAAAAGAAACATCTTAATTAACAAAGATATTAACAGCTATATTTTTTTTATCGTAAGTCTTTTCAAACTGCTTTTTTTAGAATTTCCAGAATTATGAAATGCAAAATTCAAAAATACAATATTTCTCAAAGTAATCTTATTAATAACCTTACTACAATATTTCAAAAACTTACTGAGTCTCTAATCCCAAACCGATCTAAAAACCCTACCTATTATTAAAGGATTAATCAACCAAAAATGTAATGAGGCATCAGAATTGTGTTAAAAAAATCATTAAATGGTAGACATAATAATAATGAGACTTTAAAAGCATACTTAATACTTTTAAAAAACGTATTGTATTTTTCTCAAAATGTTTACTTCTATTTTATGAAAATTTTAAAAAAATGGAACACCCGTAACAATTATAAGCTAAAATTTTCACAAAAATTTAAAAATGTTTATTTTTGTGCCATGAAAGATTTGTTATTTTTATTAAACAATTTAAATCGTATTGATATAATCCATCCAAGGAAAAGTGTTTTTCTTTGTTTATTGTGAGAAAAATTCACCTTCGATAAAATAAGGGAAAGTATAAATGTAAAGCGAGGACATATAAAATTTTATTTTTGTATTTATTTTAACAAAATTGCTAAAACATTGCTACCAAAATTACAGATTTTTGCCACTACTACATTGCAGTTATAAAATCTGCCTAACCTTAATTTCGCGCGTATCCGCCGCGCCCCAGATAAGTCTATTTTAAATAAAATGTGGTCTAATTTTGCTTAGCATTAATTTGACTTATTTTTTGCAATAAAATTTCCTGTCCAAAAAGACTTAACTGAGCCGCGAAATTACGGTATTTAAAATCAATTTTTCGCTGATTAAATGTTTTGCTATTCTACTTAATTACTTAATACATATATTGTAACATAGACGCAATCATGAGGTGACACTGATAAATATGTATTTCACATTTATTAACAAAACATCACTAAATCAGTACAAACGTTTACTTACATTAAACTATACGAATATACATCAGAAAATAGCTCGTATACGTGTGCATTTCTAAACAGCTTCAAGCTTCTCCATCCCTTCAGTATTTCAGACGAGTAGAAGTTCTGATTCTTGTAGCTCTTCTAAATACAGCTGGCGAAGAAAAAAAAAAATACCAATTCAGTAACATCAACAATAGAACTATAGGGATCAGAAGGGATTGTAGGCAGTAACACTAGAACGACGGCAAGGGTCTAATTTTGCTTCTAATACGTGGATATATTTCCGTTCTAACCATCCATTACTTTCTGCAATATGGAGAGAGGAAATTAATTAACTTACACAGGTTAAAAAAAATTTTTGGTGTTAAATATATTTTATAAAACTTGTGCAAAACTTTCCGCCTTTCTAGTGTTAAATGAAAGTCAGCAGGATTAGAAATTAAAGTATTCGAATCAAGAAGGTCAGATGGTGTGGAATCTGAAGTATTTGGATGTATCAGATACGTGTCAACTAAATGAAGATACTAGGCTGTATTGATTGAAAATAAACTTTTATCATAATTGTGATTTTAATTCTGCAGTTTCCTCTATTATTCTTCTCAGGAAATCATTAGCTAAAGAAATCCCTGAACTTACGGTAGTTATGTGTTCAACATGTCTTTTTCAGATATTTGAACCAACTTTTTTCCGTAATTTAATTTTAATTATCTTGTTACAATACTACAAATTTTATATTTCGCTTCTTGAGTATATAATTTCATATAACCACTTTCTATTTAATACGAATCTCTTTAATTTTCACTTTGAACTTTCTGACACTTTTTATTATTATTTTTTTTAACACGAACAAAATTGGTAACGCTTGAAACTTTCAAGTATATTTTTGTTTTTAAATAACGCTTAAAAAACGAAGAAAAAAAAAAAGAAATAAACAGTTGCAAGATATTTATACGTATAACATCTGTTGTAATCTTTCTCTGTTGAAAAAAAAAATTATTTATTGTCATTTGCGAAGTAAGAAATTCTGAAGTGTAAGAGCTGCCGCTTTTAACTCCTTAACCCTTTGCGGGTCCGGGTAAATTCATTGCTTAAGTATTGAAATTAATGACTGACACTGGAATTTGAAAACAACTTTATTTGTAAATAAAAAAACGCTATACTTCACGTATTCAATAAATCGTAATTTTCTTTAACAAAATTCCGGTGCGAATGTGGCGTTTGGGAATTAAAATTAAGTGGTATATCTATGAAACCACCGCCCCTCAAGGGGTTAAGGACGAGCGACGCGTATACGTGCCTCAAAAAGGCTTAAGAATCCTAGTCTACCTCCAACAATTAAATTTTATTCTAAAAGGGCATAGCCGGATAAGCATTGAAAACATGCCTTTCAATCAAATTTCTTGATTTTTGTCCCAGGTGTATCTGCATATCTGACAATCTATTTCCCCTATTTTCAGCTTATAAATATTAATACTTTAAGAGAAAAAAATATTTTTTTGATTTTTTAAAAACCTCATTTTCTCAAAAACTTCTGTACCGAATTACATGTGATTTATTGAGTTCATATAGACATTAAAGATGCATAACTGGTAAGTTTTGTATATTTTTATGATTATAAAAAGTGTGTGAAAAAGCGATTAAAAATTTTTGAAAAATAAAAATCCTATCTTATAGTTGTCGGAAAATTACCATTTTCTAGTAAAAAATTCCTCATATGTGCCCATATATTATATATAAAAGCTGTAAGTTTGCGTTGGGTACTACATATAAATATTTACAAAAGTATGTATAAAATTAATTAAATTTCATTTAAAGGCGTTACTTTGGGCGGAGCTACACAACTTTGAAATCCAAAGAATTTTTGGAATGTATATTTACAGAATTGGTGTATTTTAAATTTTAATGAACACGTGAGCATCATTCTCGACATTAACGATACTGTTTCGTTAACAAAATTTTTTGTTGGTGTCACATACAAAAACAAGGAAGAATATTTTTGTCATAGAAACTAACTTCATTCTTCGATATCGAAATGTAACAACAGTGATCATAGCCAATTTAAATGAAAATGGCTTTCATCAGTTTTTATAAAGAGAAATTATAGTTAGTAGTTTCAAGCTTTTTAACCGAGCGATGGGCCCTGATTACCATCATGTTAAACGTTTATGTCTAAGTAATGGTTAACCGCTGCGATCAGAAACAAATTTAATGTAATGAATGATTTCTATTTCTAAGAATGATAATTCGAAATGTGATTGTTAAGGAAGTTTCTTGAAAAAACTTGTGGTTACAGAAAAAAAAATATTTTTTTTAATTTTTATGTATAAAATAATGTAATACATTAGCGAGTGTCAGCTGTTTTTTTCCGCATAAAAGTCACTGTTCTTGACAGTGAGGCCTAAAGCAAGGTAACCGACTATGTATTTACATATAAGATTATAATATATTCGCATAAAATTAGCTGTGTCTTTAGAATATTTTATCTTCTGTTAATTTTTCCACTGCTTTTTTGGACTATATTTATCAAAAAAAAAAAAAGGATTTTTTATCTCATCAAAAATAAAACGGTTCAAAATTGTAGAAATATATTTTTCAATACAAAATATCATCCAGTGATGTCAGCTTTCTTTTTTTTCTTTTAACTCACACTATGAACCCTTGGGTATTATTTATCTTGGGATTAAATAGCTTTAGAATTCTGCTATTAGAAAAAAAGTTATTATTAGCATATATCTGGAATAAAAAATTGTCCGTTACTGGCCAATCCTGATGATATCGCAGAATTAAAACAGTGCATTAGGCTCCAATTCTACTTATATTATATTCTTATTTCATTTTCGTTGCAAAGAAAAAAAAACTGAACTACTTACTCATATTACCCTTTATTTAAAGTGGTGAGAATGTTCGAATAAAAATCATTATAGTAACTGTCGTAACATTTAGATATCGAAGAGTGTTGTTGTTTTCCAATTGAAAATATTTTTCAAAATATTGTCTTCGATAGAAACCATCAGTTTTCAATATCGAAATAATATAGACTGAGTTGAAAATTATGATCTGTACTATTAATAAAATCTAAAATACACAGTTGACACATTATCTATTGACATTGTTCCAAAGATTCTTCGGATTTCAAAGTTGCGTAGCTCCGCCCAAAGTAACGCCTTTAAATGAATTTTAATCAATTTTATACATACTTTTGTAAATATTTATATGTAGTACCCAACGCAAACTTACAGCTTTTATATATAATATATGGGGACATGTGATGAATTTTTTACTAGAAAATGGTAATTTTCCGACAACTATAAGATATGATTTTTATTTTTCAAAAATTTTTAATCGTTTTTTCACACACTTTTTATAATCAGAAAATTATAGAAAACTTACCAGTTATGCATCTTTAATGTCTATATAAACTCAATAAATCACATGTAATTCGGTACAGTAGTTTTTGAGAAAATGAGGTTTTTAAAAAATCAAAAAAACATTTTTATCTCTTAAAATATTAACATTTATAAGCTGATAATAGGGGAAATACATTGTCAGATATGCAGATACACCTGGGAAAAAAATCAAGAAATTTGAATGAAAGGCATGTTTCCAATGCTTATCCGGCTATGCCCTTTGCCTTATTTAATCGTTTAATACAGTACAAATTTCTGTTTTTAAAAACCGGTGACAAAGCTTTAAAAATTTTGTAAAATGTTCCCGTCTCAAAGGGTTAAAGGTCCCTTTAACGATCATAGCATTTTCATTGCTAAGATGTCAAAATAAATGAATGACACCGGTAATTAAGAACAAATATATTTCTAAATAAGAAAACGTGATTTTTCACATACAAAATAAAAGGGATATTTCTAGATAAAAATACCGGTGTCAGTGTTGCGTATCGGAATTAAAATTTTGTGGTTTCATGGCGAAACCAATGAACGTTAAAGGGTTAAATACAAAAATTATAGCATATTCTTGAACATTGAAACAGATGCTCAACAAAGGCTTATATCACACATTATTTGAGTGTTTTAAAGTTTAATTAATTTTAAGCGTTTAAGATGTTCTTTCAGGAATATCTCATCCTTCAATGTTATGTAATATTTAGCGTAAAAAAAGAATTAAATTTTGTGGTTTCGTGGCGAAACCAATGAACGTTAAAGGGTTAATCTACGTTTGAGAGGCTACTCGTATGTCTATTCCTGTATATTTATGACGGGATGTATGGAGTCTTCAACATATGTTTTATACAATGGTTTTTCAAGAAAGTTTCAAATTCTATAGATATGAAGTGTTTAGCATTGTCTAATTCAAAGTATATTGGATAGTTTTATTTGGCAAAAGATGAAGAACGACAAACGATTGTATTTTCTGCATTTGTAATTGAAACAATAAAAACTTACTGCCATTTACTTTTAACATAAACCCCTACGAGAAACATTTTCCCAGAAACAGGACCCAATAATAACTTACATTGAAATATTTTTTGCCATGGAGCTGTAGGACAATCGCAATATCGCATATTGAATAGGACAATCGCATATTGAATAAAATGTATCAATAGCGGTGTAAAAAGCTAGGTGCCAGCTTGCAGTCTCTCACCACTAAATTTTATTCGTTATTTTTTGTCCTTTTTTTTTGTAAGAATGCTAATAAATAAAGAAATTTAATGGTGAAATACTTACCGCTGGCACCTAGATTTTTACACCACTGTGTATCAGTCTAGTCTTAGAATGATTATTTTTTTAATTTACCGAACTAACGCAATTTCATGGAAGATTTTCAATGCCTTCTTGGTCCGTATAAAAAATTGCGAGCTAAAGACTTCACTTTTACTATGTCAAAATGACCAAAGTATAATTTTTTTTAAGTATTTCGTTTCTCTGAGTTTCTGGTATAACTACCCCACATCTTTTAAAATATTGATGGCCAACCTGCGGCACTCATTCGAAAAGACCCCAGTATTTATTTATAGAAAAAGAAACTACATTGTTTAATTGCAGTTCTTCAATTTAAAAAGAAACAGAATTATAATTTTTAAGAAACGGCAGCAAGTGAATTTTAGACAAAAACTTTGTCCTCTCTTGCATTAACAAGTTCACGCCGACGGCTACCACCGGTGGCACGCAAAACTGCTTAAGAACTCTTACTTACCCCCACTAACAAGGAAGGTCTCCATTTGGGGCATACTCACAAGGAAGGTCTCCATTGGGGGCATACTCAGAATTTTTTGAAAAAATTACGAATTAAACTACTCATGTAGGTAATAAAGGATCAGTGAAAATTAGCGGCGGAATTACATTATTAGATATGTAAAAAAATAAAATAGTTTGGAATAATTGGCGTGAAAAGCTGAAAGCGACGCGGGATTTGGCGAACAGTGCATTTCCTCGCCAAAAGCAGACGATTTTAACAAATCTGAAAATTGATTTTATTTGACTTCACTGTTAAAAATCTGCAGCATTTACTGCAACGTAACTCCACTACTTTTATAGAATATCTCTCTTCTGACCAATGAGAATGCTCCATAGCACGGTGAATTGACCGTGTCATACACTGTTAAAAATCTGCTGCATTTTGTTGCAACGCACTCCACCGCTTGTATATAATATCTCTATTCCAACCAATGAGAAAGCTCCATTTCACCATTTCTATACAAGCAAGGGAGTGAGTTGCAACAAAATGCAGCAGATTTTTAACAGTGTATTTTTCAATTTGGAACAATTTTAATTAATTTAAATTGTGTTTTAAATGATAAAATATATCAATTTCATTTTGTTATAAGTACATATAAACATATATGACATAATTACACTTAAAGTAAAGTAAAAATGCAAAACTAAAATTACTTAAACTAAACTTATTTAAATAAATTGAACATAGAAAGTTTTTTCTTTAAAAAGTATTCGAAGCGTAAAAGCGTATTTTTCAAAATTTCGTTTTTTCGCCAACCGGAGATAAATCGCCAAATAAACGAAATTTTTATTATTTTTTTATGGACGTTATAAGGAGGTTCCGCCGAAATTTTTTTTATAAACATATATAACTATATGAGAAGAACATTCTGTAATTTTTTCAGATTTTTCTGAGTATGCCCATATGGAGACCTTCCTTGTAAGTGTTTGTTCAGTGTGTTGGTTCTTAACAGAGAACTGGAAAATGAACGATTAAAAGATCAGTTTAATGTTTGGTTTTAACTTTGCAAGACACCGAAAGAAATTCATGAGGGATAGTGTAAATTGAACACCTGCCATACTCGCCAGATCTCAATCCTCCAGACTTCTACCTATTTTCATGATTCAAACTCTCTTTGAAAGAGATTTGACCATATTTCTGACATCCAACGAAACGTGACGAAGCTTTTGAACTTCATCCCAAAAGACTTCTTGCTAATTTCCCAGGACATGTATAGCAGATCTTAGCGGCGCATAGTTATAGGAGATGACTTTTTTGAAGGATGGTATGGTAACTTTCGTTAATATTTCATTCTACATTAATGCTACAGGACTATTCACCGAACATTATTGTCAAAGGTTGTATTTAAAGGCGGAAATGTTTAGACTAAATGTTACGAATATTTTATTTAAAAAATAGCGGTGCAAATCCGTTACTTTCAATTTATTGAACGGAAAAGAAAGAACCAGTTAAGGGGTTAAGGGGTCTAGTATCTTTTTAACTCGTTGAAAATCAGTAAAAACATTGAAAGTTTGAATTAGTGTAACTTTTTAATTTTTTTAAGTATAAACATACAATTTTGGAATTTGATTAATCAGGTTATGTTTTTTTTTTAATACTGTATCCTAGATACTGACTAGTCTTTTGTAGAATTTGTGTACTGTTGAATTTAAAACATCTCTTTATTTCGCTCTGTAAGTCATTGCGCGCATGATATCTTGAGAATGTGTGTATGGATTTTTATGAAATTTAATGCATATAATAGGCATATGTGTATTTTTAAAATGAACTACTCTTAGATCAAAATTATTTCAACAACTATAAAAAAAATCAATATTTTTGTTTAGAAAATAAAAAAAATTATGAATTTTAATCAATAAAACTAGTCATAACTAAAATTATTACCACTCTAAATAAGTAGATCATTTCAAACACACATATCTGTTTAATAACTACACTTAATAAATAATCCATACATGCGTTCTCAAAATATCGTGCACGCAATGACTTACAGAGTGAAAAAAAGACATCTTTTAATTTCAATAATACACAAATTCTTAAAATTCTAGTCAGTATCTAGTAGTATTATATTAAAAAGCATAATCTGTTTAATTAAAAGCCAAAATTTCATGTCTATACATAAAAAATAATGGAGAACGCTAATTTAAATCTTCAATTTTTTTGTTGATTTTTCAACGAGTTTAAAAGATACAAGACTCCTTAAAAGAACAACTATATCGAAGAGTAATTTTTTCTTGTTTACCACCAAAAATTAAATTCATAAAAAATTAAGAATCAGAAATAAGATGATGTAAAAATTGACTTAATATAGGATCTGTTTTTGTAATCTAATATACAAAAAATAAAATATTTTACAGGGGATACAAACAGACAAAAATATAGTGCTAGCATGAATAATTTATATTTAATGCATTGATAGACAGATGTTTCTGGAAAATTCTAAAACTATGAAACACGTAAATGTGCATGTTTTATTTTAATGTATGCATTAGTTTTAAAAGAATATTACTCTTCCAAAAATCGATATTTTTACTGAATAATATTTTATTATATACTAAAATGTCTTAATAGTACTATTTTAAATGCAGATACAGTCTTATTTCTAAAGAGCATAATTATTTAAAAATAAATATAACATTTTGTTACTTACGAAATTCAAAATGAGTCACATTATTGTACCCAATTCTCCTCACAGACATTTTTATAGAATCTATATTTTCGTCTCAACGAGTACATTTTTGCTAAAAGAACTCTTTAAAAACCTATGAGAGTAATCAACAATTGCATTTCCTGTAATAACAAGCACGCAGAAAAAAAAAAACTTTTCTTTCCTCTATTACGCAGATGAAACGGTTTTATGAAAAACCTCGAACTATTTTAAGGTACAATATTCTTCTAGTACTGACAAAACCATTTCCTGATTCTTTTTTTATTTTTTAAATTTTGTCGGATGCAGAATTTCTTATTTTTTAAGCATTGCAATATTTCTCGAGAACTTAAGTATTTTAATCACTGAGGCAAATAATGTTGCCAGAAAAAACATTTCATAAACTAAACTTTCTTACAAGCGCGGAAAATAATTATTGTGAGTTTGAATATATTAGAGAGATAATTATTGAATAGTTGAAATATCTGTAGTATTTTTAATCAATGAATTTTAAAATTTACTTCTCTTAATATGACTAATTCATTACACGTTTTTTTTACATATTTTGTAGCGCTTTTTCTAAAACAGATGCACATTTTTCATAAGAATGAGCTATAGACTTTTTCAAAAAATGTAATTTTATTCTTGCAAATATTTTAAATATTTTTTTAGTTACACAGTTTGGTATTTTCTGAAATATATGATTATTTCATAACATTATTAAGCAGGTGCGTATAAATTTAACTTTATTATTATTATTATTAAGAATTGTTTACCTCCTTTTTATAGCAGAAAATTTTGTAAAGTATGACATAAATCTGTTTGGATAACAAATTCTGCAAATTTACCATTAAATAGAAATTTAATAATTAGAAAAAACAGTGACAATACAGGTTCATATTTCATGAATTCTAATTACCTATATTCTTTTCAGAATGATTTAATTATATTCATGTAAAATATATATTTTTTAATTTACAAAATGTAGTATATACTGTCAAATATAATTGTTTCGTAATATTAGTAAAAAGGTGCGCATAAATTCAACACCTTTTTTTAAAGAATTTTTAATTTTATTTTACAGCAGAAAATATCGTAAATTCTGCGACGATATGTTAACATTTTTATTTAAAACTTTACAATATTTTTCATCGTCACTTTAACAGTCTCCAAAAAAAAAATGGAATGCATCCCGGTAGCCTGTCTTTTTCGTTAGCCTCGGTTCTGGCATTATTTGCAGATGGGCATTTCCATGCGAACTTGATTGTCTGTTACATACTGGGATTTTTTAAATACCAGTATTTTAAAGCGAGAAAATGCGACTTAGTTTATCGAAGATGTATCGTCAATTGAATAAGGCGAAGCAAACTTTTTGAAAATAACGGTGGCCAACAAGCATTAGCGATTTTCAGTTGTGTAACAGTCAAACATGTTCGTATGGAAATTCCCAGATGTATGTTGTCGCATTTGTCAGAATTTGTATTTTTACTATTTTTATTTTATATATTAAGTTTTGAATTCACACCACAAAAATATAATAGGTAATTTTCTTTCATTATTTATAATAACCTCATTATGTATTACAACAAAAATAAAAGTTAGTGTTTTCTTATGAATATTTGGTATGTCTAATTAAAATAAATCAATCAGATGTCATGATATACACTGAGTGCAGCATTATTGGAAATGGCAAATTATCATGATCTATGCGCGCTGCTTACGTCATAGAGCGCGAGAGATTTACCCCTTCGGAACATGCGTCTTTTCCATAATTTTTAATTCATTATCACCGGATTTTCAAATGAGAAATTCTAGCCTAATTAAACCACGCAATGCTCGGATTAAATTCGGCAAAATTCACACTGGAATTTCACTGGCGAGAATATAATAAAGGGTTCTGAGCACCTTATGCGACATGTATACAAGTTTCTCATCCACAAGTGGTTAAATATGCTTGCGTTTTAACCCTTTGCGGCGCAGAGCAAATTCATTGCTTTAAGTGTTGAAATTAATGACTGATCCCAAAATTTGACAACAACTCGTTTATAAATGAAACAAGTTGGAAATTGCACGTGAACGTAGCAAATGAGGTGCGTTCGTACGATAACGAAGTTTTAAAAATATGCAGATCTTGCTGATATAGTAGAGTGTACTTCGGATACAGTATAGTAGTCGAAATCTTTGTGTTTCTGTAAATATGCAGAAAGTAATTTTTATTACACCTCAGAAACGTATATCTTATTCATAATATGTGAAATAGTTGAATATAATTAAAACACGCCCCAAACAATGTTTCCCCGTATAGCATTATGTAGTGGAATACTTTTGTGTGGCCCTGTAATTTAATAATAAAAATTCTTTGCATCACAGATTGTACAGAATACATATTTTAGTATATATTTCATAGATTCATGCAAATTCTATTATGTTCGAATGAGTGTAACATCATAAAAATGCATTTGAATCTTTTTTCTCATTGACCGTAATGTAATGGAATACCTTTGATTGTCCCTGTAAATGATCTATGCATCCGACTTTCATAACATTTGAAATGACTCGACAAAATTACGCAATAATTATATGTTTTAAATTTCAAAAGATTAAAATGCATTTGAAATTTTTTTCCCCATTGACTGTAATGTAACGGAATCCTTTTGATTGTCCCTGTAAGTGATCTATGCATCCGATTTTCATAACATTTGAAATGACTCGACAAAATTACGCAATAATTATATGTTTTAAATTTCAAACGATTAAAATGGATTTGAAACTTTTTTCCCCATTGGTCGTAATGTAACAGAATTCTTTTGATTGTCCCTGTAATTGATCTATCCATCCGATTTTCATAAAATTTGAAATGACTCGACAAAATTATGTTATAATTATGTATTTTAAATTTCAAACGATTCGGTTGGGTAGTTTTTGCGTTGTTATATGCGGACGGACAGACGGACAGACAGACAGACGGACGGACAGATAGACAGACGGAACGACAGACGGATGGACTGAGCGACAACAATAGGTGCTACGTATTTACATAATTATGAACGCACCTAAAAAGACTATATTTCACATATCCAATAAAGCGAAATTTCTTTTACCAAAATTTTTGTTGCCGTTGATGTGTTTGCGAATTAAAATTAAGTGGTTTCATAGACATACAAAGTTCGCACACTCCTTGGAATTTCCAAGGACTCTGGCACCAATATTAAAAATAAAAAAAAAATTACATTTAATTTTTAAACCACAACATTCGTTATCCCCGCCTCCATTCACAGCTTTTACGATATTTTTCTGCAGTGAAACACTTCAAAAATATTCTTAAAATTTAGTGGTAGAACTGTACGAACCCTGATATATCACCATGCCGCAAGCGGTTAACCCATTAGTGCGTAGCGTCCCTTTTTAGAGACGCTTCAAAAGGTGCATGCAGCACTGTTTTTAACACCGGTAAAAAAGAAAAGCAATAATTATTTCATTTAAATGATGAATTTCCGTGATTAATGAACTAAACTTAAATCTTCTAAAACTAGTGGTGCCAACCAAATAAAATTTACGCAAAAGATGCTGGGCACGAATGGGCTAAAAAAATTCCCTTTTATATGAACTTTTTTTATATAAAGATTTCATATTGCATTTTTTAAAACTATTTAAATTTTGCAACTCACAAAACTTTCGCTTTTTCAAGGTTTGAAATAAGTCTCATTTTTGTGTTAAGTATTCTTTCCGCCTTCCAGGCATCTTTCGATAAATCGATATTCGTTGTCTCGATGAATAAATTCTATTTAAAAGAATTCCTTTATACTACTCCTGAGACATAAACAATGGCATTTCCTGTCATAAGGAATCATAAGAAAAGACATCGTTTCGTTCATTATAAAGATGAAATACTTAGTTGAAAATCTGATATTTTTGAAAGAAACGATATTCTTCTAGCACTGACAAAACCGTTTCCGGATTCCTATTTGCGTTTTAAAATTCATCGATTACGCTGAAATTGTAATTCTTTCGAATGTTGTACTGTATTTACTCGTGTATCGTATAACGCGCCCCCTACTTTACAAGAAAAAAATTACGATTTTTTAAAATCTTATATATAACGCGCACCATACATTTGATATGCAAAATAAATGAATGACTAAACGAATTTTAGTAAAGGAAGTCTATAAAAAACATTATATCAGGCCAAAAACAAGGCAAAAATACATTTTTTGACTACCAGAAGGGAGTGAATGACGGGAAGTAGGAGTGAGTAACGGCAGTGAGAATTGCTAATTGGCGTTTATATAATGTCAATGTATAAAAAAGTGCAAAAAATGAAATAAAAATGTAGTAATACTTCAATTAAATAAGATTTTTCGTGCAATTATCTCTTCTTTGAATACATTTCTTTATTCATATGCATAACGTGTGATTACATCTTTCAGTAAAAAATTATATCGTGTATAATGCGCACCTAGGTTTTCTGTCTCTATTTTTTTAAGGGCGCGTTATACGCGAGTAAATAGAGTAATATTTATCCGAAGTTTAAATGTGTTGCCAGTGAAGAAGTTTAACCCTTTAACGTTCATTGGTTTCTCTACGAAACAAAAAAATTTTAATTCCGAAATGCAACAACGTCACCGGAATTATTATTTAAAAAAAATCTATTTTATAATGCATGTGAGAAATCACATTGCCTTCTTTACAAATGCGTTTGTTTGCAATTAGCGGTGTAGATCATTTATTACATCATCTTAGCATTGAAAATGCTATGATCGTTAAAGGGTTAACCCTTTATCTACCGAATTATTTATCTAGAATTGGCTTCACCTCAATAATAACCCTCTTTAATATCGGAAGATATACTGGAACTTTTAAATAACAATAATGCAAAATTTAGACATGTTTTTTTCATTGAAACTGATTAAATATATTGGTAGTTATAACTTTTTTTTGTTAAATATTTATAAAAATTATAGGATTAAATAATAAAACCACTCTTATGAAAATACCGCAATTGTTATAAAATATATTATGATGCTCTCTTTAACCCTTTCTTGCGCAGTGTTGCCGGGTCGGCAACACCTAAAGTTCCCCCTGTTTAGAGACATAAAAACTCCGTGAATATTTCAAAAACTACTCTAATGGCTACTTTAAATCTTTCTTATAAGTTCTAGATCGCAGCACCACAGAGATAAAATTTTACTGTTTTTAAATAATACGTAAAATATTTTACTCTAATACGCGCTTCACAGCAATGCTCTTCTCACTGCGTTTATCAATGGTGTACTTATGCGGAATTACCACTTCGACAACAACTATAATTAAAATGGTTTCTGCAATCTTTACAAAATTATACCTGTGTACTCCTCTAAGCCTAAATAGATTGCTTAATTTTTTTTTCTTTAAATTCCAACTTTAAAGAGTAGTGCGCCGGAAAGGGTTAAACAGAAAGGTTTTGCTGTTGACAATGTTTCATAGATTTTTTTAAAAGAAGAGCTAAACCTATGTAAATGATTATGAAAATCACCACTTTTTCAAATATTGAACTTCGACTGTTTCTCTATCCTTTCTAAACTTGATCTACGTATTTTGTGAGGAAAGAAAACTAAACTTTTCTTAATAGACTCATTAAATAAATTTTACATTAAATTTTCCTTAATGGTACTTTAAAGTACCGTCGGTGCATAGAGGGTTAACTTGGAGAAATATTTGAAAATGCTAAACTGCCTGAAAAAAAGAAAATCATCACTGCGAATATAGTCATATGAGTGGTTGTTTTTCGAGCGCTATAATCATCGTTTGCGCAAAAGAGTTTAATAGATAGGGATTCCCATTTAAAAATGAATAATACCACCTAAAAACAAGTTGAAAATGCACGTCAAGCAAAGCAATGGTGTGCGCTTGTACTATAAGGAAATTTTAAAGATATTAAGATTTTCATGTAACAGTTTAGAGTATTTTGAATATAGTAGAATAATAATAATAATAATTAAAAACATAATAATAGTAATTAATATTTATAGAATGTATCCAAGTCGCAAACCTTTTTAACATTATATAGTCATTATGTAAGTAATGTATATTCATGAAGCAAAAAAAAATCATAATAATAATAATAAATATTTATACATTATATAAAAGTGGCAAACTTTTAAACGTTATATATTCGTTATGTAAATAATGTTGTATATTCATGAAGCAGAAAAAAAAACATTAAAAATCTTATGCAAAATGAACTACACACTAAAACCTTTTCCGACATCTAAATGTACTTCAAAACAAAGGGTATAGCCGGGTTTCTTAGTAAAATATGCCCTTGAGTCAACCACGTCGAGTCCTATATAGATCGACAGCCCATAAAAAGAAATGCATTTTTCCCCAATTTTAAGTTTGTATCTCAAGACCATAGGGGCTAATGGCCCGGACAAATTTCCCGCCTTCTTTTAAAAATACCGTGTGAATAAATATGTGAGATTTGAAAAGAAAGCGTGAAATTTGTCCGAGACACGCCCCACATTTCCACCGGAATATGATTTTGTCTTTTTTTAATATGAAGCGCCATACGTAGAAAGTTGAAATTGATATTGAATATGCATGATGTTTCACAGTATTTCATGCAAAAAAAAATTACGGTGGTCACTCAGAAATTTCATTTTATTTTTAATTAAAATGCACATTTAAAAACAGGAAAAATGTTAGAAAACTTGTTCTTTTGTTTAAAAAAATCTGAAAAAATTGTCAAACATTCGTATGGTGTTTTTTTACATCCGTTATTTTTTTCGTTGAAATCTGCTGAGTAGTTTCGTCACAATGCGCTCTTTTCCAAAACAGCCATTTAGGGCCATTACCCCCCATGGTCTTGAGATATAAACTTAAAACTGGGGAGAAATGAATTTCTTTTTATGGGCTATCGATCCATGTAAAACTCGATGTGGTTGACTCAAGGGCATATCTTACTAAGAAACCCGGCTATACCCTTTCCACACATACTCAATAACATGAAACTATGAATAGACAGGAATTGACTTATCCTAAAATTGTAAAAGCTTTACCCGCAGCCGATTTCGTAATTACTTATTATTGCCAGGGATATTTTCGCCAGTAAATTTAAAAAGAAACCTTCTCTTTAGTAAAATGCTTTTTTAATGCTGCAATTCAGTCATAATTATTGCCAAAACATATATTTATTTTTATTTGTGGAAATTCAATTCGGCGATTGTCAGGTCCATATATAGCATCTTATGAGTATAATGAAAAAAATCATAATACTCGGGACAACTTACACCAGTAAAAAAAAAAAAAAAAAAAAAAAAAAAAAAAAAAAAAAATATAGAAATTTTTACTATATTTATAAGAGAAATTTTTGCATAAATGTGCCTTTAAACTACGGGTAACCCCTTGAGCTCTGATGGTAGAATTTTCTACCACATAATTTTTATTCCGAAATGTCACATTGATACCAGAAAATTAGACCAAATTTATTTCAAAAAGGTTTAATGCATTTTTCCGGGTTTATCGTTAACCGTTTTTTTCTTTGCAAAATACTGGTGCCAAAGTGACGTTTTGAATTTTGAAGAAATTTACACCTTAGAGCTCAAAGGGTTAAGCCTTTAAAATGTCTATTCAATATTTATTGGTGGCCATTAGCATTTGGCGGATTGAAACTGTTTATCCAATCGAAAAAAAATCGTTGTTATTTTAAGAGAATATCATAAATTATTTCACTCCATACTACATGCAGTGGAAGTGTAAGTGGAAGTGCAGATGTAGTGGAAGATACAGGGTGTACCAAAAATGACTGATGGATCTTAAAATTCAATAACTCGCAAACGGTGACAGCTATTTAAAAATTTTTTGCAGGAGGGTTATGTACAATGTCAGGAGTTTTTTTACCGCAATTTTTAGTTTAGTTCGCATATTAAACAATAGGTGGAGCTGACGGCGATTGAAGGCCAGGTGATCAATGCTGAGTGAAGCGTCGACCTGGCCTTCAATCGCCGTCCGCCACCTATTGTTTGAGAAGCGAACTAAAATAAAAAATTACGGTAAAAAGGCTCCTGACAGTGTACATAACCCTGCTGCAAAAAATTTTTAAATAGCTGTCACCGTTTGCAAGTTATTGAATTTTAAAATCCATCAGTCATTTTCGGGACACAAAGTATAAGGGTATATGCCGTATACCTTCTGGATATTTTAAAAGAACACCGCATACCCTCTGTTTCTCAAGAAAGTTATAGTATTCTTACTTCCATTATCGCTTCCATGCCGTGAAGCGACATTCGTAAACATAATCTAATCTGACAAAGAGCAAATTAATAACTTTAACGAGCAGTTTTTTATATTTAACTAACGAAGCTTCTTTTTATTTTTGGTGTGAAAAATCCCATTTATATTGTTGAATAAATTATTGTTTTATATATACGGTACGTTCAGTGTTGCCAGTGAATTATATTTTTTAAAATTTAGATTGGCGCAAAAAAGTAAATTTCCTTTTGTTCCTCCAGGAGCCTCCTGATTTGCCCATACTCATACAGGCAACGTGTTTATATCAAGAATGATTTTCCCGTTCCACGTACGGACATCCATGCTCCAATCATGATTTATTATTCCCGCCAGTAAATTTTTATTGTAAGTTTAGCATAGGGATGAGATTTCCGCTTTTTTGGCCACCAGTATAATTTTAGAGAAAATGTTGTTCTTTTAAATCAGAAAAATGTTCCGATTACATAATATAGCATTTTCTTTAGAATTTTACTGGTGTGCAAAAAAGCGGAAATCTCATCCCTGAGTTTAGCATTATTTAATTTGAACATTGTTCTGGTTCGATTAGACAAAAGTTTCTGTTTTGAAAAAAACCGATTATAAAAAGATTAAAAGTTCTGTAAAAGACGTGAAAAAATAGACATTATTTGAAAGATTTGCTTAAAGATATTGATCAATATATTATTAAATAAGAAGAGTTTTACGATAAAAAAAGTGGCGTCAATCAATAATTTATATTTTATTTTTATTTGTGTATCATTATTTTTTATTTTTAAACTATGCAGTTGTAAATAGAAAGACAAAAGATTCATAAAAGTGTTTTATTTATGTGTGTCCTTTTCAACTTTCACTTTTTTATCCCATCTCTTCCACCTACTTCTCCCAATTTCTATTTCTATTTCTCCCACTTTTTATAATTGCGTACAGATTTTAAATTGCTGCACTTGAGAATAACAAGTTTTATTAGTATCAATGCAAATATTTTAGACTAGAAATAGGCGCAAATATGAGAATGTTATCTTTTAATCTCGTCATTATATTGTATAACCTTATAAAGAAAAAATGTCCCTTTCATTCCCATTCTCCCCAACTCAGAAAAATCTGAAAAAAAAAATACGGAATGTTCTTCTCATATGCTGTTCTCTCACATTTTTAAATAAAAACTTAACCTTATTTCTATTATTTCTATTACTACATACTAAATACACACCTAATTTCAAGTATCTATCTCAATTTGTTCGGAAGACGGAGCGTTTAAAGACAGACAGACAAACAGAAAGGCGGGCGGCAATTTTTTTTTCTAAAAATATGTTTTTTCGAAATTTTTAGTAGAGGAAGATGGGGATACTTGAGCCATTTTTTTAATTTTAATTTTTTTAAATTTTTTATAATATCTTAGAACAAAATAAAATATTGAAAATGAAAATTTGATATTTTTTCTTCAATTGAAAACCACTTTCAATTAATTTTGAACTATTTTTCTATGTCTAATAAATTTTTACTTTTTCTTTTACATCGTGGCTCAAGTATCCCCATGGAGGGAATACTTGAGCCAGATGTCACATTCGCACCAGTATTTTGCAAAGAAAAAAAAACGATTTACAATATACGCGAAAAAATGCATTAAACTTTTTTCAAATAAATTTAGTCGAAATTTTTGGTGTCGTTGTGACATTTCAGAATTAAAATTATGTGGCAGAAAATTATACCAGCAGAGCTCAAAGGGTTAATCACCATACTTTCAAAATGGTACCAAAGTATGTGATTTCTTTTTTACATGTTCAGAACTATAAATATGTTACCATGTTGCCAGTTTTAGAAAGAAAAATTGACCAACTGTAGAGATAATAGGGGTGGCTCAAGTATTCCCTATGCTCAAGTATCCCCTATGCTCAAGTATCCCCACTCTCCCGTATCTGAAACGTGTAAATCCGACAAAAAAACTTTTTCGATATTCAAAGCGATTGCAGGACTTACACTATACTACGTATGATGGGTAAGTAAAAGATGAAATCAGATATTGATAAGACAAATAAACAAACATATGACTTACATGATATATTTATGAGTTAAGATAAATAATTACTTTTAAGTTGAAAATTATTATTTTTTTATTTACAGAAATTTTCAAAAAACGAAATATTTTTAAAGACCGTTTTCCCCTAAATGCTACATTGGTTTTAAGAAGAATATTATATTACTTCTACTACATATTTTTTAAACCTTTTATCGACCGACGGTACTTATAAGAACCATTAAAATAACGTATTATAAAATTCTTTTAATACGTCAATTAGTTGCAATATTGTTTAGAATGAGTTACAGATACATTACTTTATTTTGTTCCAAAAGAATTATTGGTTACACAAACAAAAATATTTTTAAAAAGGGGATTTCTTTTGCCTTTGCATCTTTTCAGCTTTCTTGGCGCTGAGGGAATGGGATGGGGAACTTTCAATGCGGAAATATTTGTGTATTTATATTGAAAGAACATCATATGTGTACATTTTATAATTCTACAAAATACTAAGAAAATAATTAAAATTAAAAAAATTGAGTGGGGTTATAAAAATTGCACAATATCCCTGTAAATTCAAATTTAATTAATCCTTCTAAATCCTCCAGTCCTTCTAAAATTCTTCAAATATTTATTAAACGATTACGTAAATGTTTTAATTTAGTTAAAAAAAATTGCGTAAAATGTTTTAGAATGTAAAATTTTCATGAATTCATAATGCGGCAGATAAAAGGTTAAATTATGGTTCTAGTACCGATGCAGTGAAAGATAACTTGCAAATAGATCTGGCTACAAATAAAAGTTAACGTTGGTTTTATTTATGACGGTCAGTTATCTGCACGAGAGATATGGGTTATAAGGGGAGTGTCGTCCGTGGGGGGGAGGGGTCTTTCTAAAGGAACCTAACCGGTATTTACGCACGGTTCGGAGAAAACAGCGAAAGCTCCGAACTGTTGGGCTGACGAGTGATCGGGTTCGAATCCAGCACCTCCCGTTTACCAGCTTCCGGAGCAGAACATCTCATCCTCTGCTGGGGTCAAAAGAAAGTAGAAATTCAGAAAATGTAGCTTAGCTGTGATGTTTAAAAATATTACTTGAAATGCCACCAAGAACCAAGATTTTTTCTCTGACCTACCGTAATTTCCTGCGTATAATCCGAGGATCAAACAATCATTTTTTGACCCAGAATTTTCTTTAAATAAAATACAATTTTTTAGATTGCATTAAATGTTTGGCTTTGATGGCTAAATAAAATTTCTGGGTCAAAAAACAACTGTATGACCCGCGGATTATACGCTGGAAATTACCGTAAGTATGATGTGTTGTTCTTCAAATCAAAATGTTTACATAACTGGAAATATTATTTTCCCAAAAATTATAGTAAATTGACAGTATGTTTAATCTTAAGAATGTTTATAATAAACACTATATTTTGCTATTTTTGAACAGACAACTATCATGAATTAGTTACTTGCATCAGGCTGTGAATGTAAGAAAATAAAAAATATAATATAAATTTCTATTATTATCTCCTTAATTACATAAGATATAATAATATTAAATTTACACCAGAAAATACTAACTGTAAACTGATATTAAAATTTCAAATGTACTTTGACCACGTTGCATTGTGTAGAAAGAAATGTGTATCTAGAAAAGCTGTTCGCACAGAACCGCTGTTTTGTCATTACATCAAATCTAAACTCTGAACTGATGATGTTGCCACAGACATTTAATAAATTGCTAATTGGAATGAACTAATAACTTAAATTGCAAAAATTTTGAGCGTGGTATAGATGGGTAATTCGTTTTGCTTAATTTTTCTATTCTTTTGAAAGCGTACCTTTGTTTTAACTGCTTCCCTGTTATGCCAGTACGTCGTACAGTTAAGATGTTTTCGCCAATCTTTATTTACCCCTATCATGTACGGGCATCCATACTAAAATCCTAATTTATTATTCTCACCAGTAAAATTTTTTGTAAATTTTTGATTAATCCGAGCATTTTTCTGATTTAATTAGATAAAATTTTCGGTTTTGAAATACTGGTGATAAAAGATTAAAAATTCTGTAAAAGACATGAAAAAATTAGCCATTATTTTAAAGTTTTTTTTTTTTTTTTTCAAAATATTGATCAGTTACGTGGTAAATATGAGAAATTGGAGCCGACAATTAAAAAAAAATAATTTGCTAAAACAAACAAACTAGCTTCGCTGAAAAATATTTTTATTAACCCAAGCATTTACTTTTAAAAGGTTTAGAAAATCTTACAGTTTTACACCATCAGCAACGATTCCGTTCTGTTAAACATTATAGTAATCCATTTCTTTAATTTTTATTATTTTATTATTTTTTATTTCATGTAACTTAAGGGGTTGGATCACCTACAGCAGCTCTATATTGTTTGTTTTCAGCACACTACTTGAAAAATTTGTAGTTGTAAATATTTTTTTTTTCAAATTAAACATTTTTTTGAATAAACTATATTAATCTTTGTTTACACATTTCTTTAAATAATTTTAACGCTATATAGAATTTAGTTTAATTAAGACATACGTATTAAGGATTTTCAATCAAGTACGTGTTTTTCACGCACGATTGTAAAAAAATGCATTAGATATATCGATTTAATATTACAAATATACATTCTTATAATATCGTACTTAAACTTCAGCAGAAAATAATAATAAAGTTACACATGAATATTTTTTTCCCAGGAAATTAAGACACAAAACACAAAATCTGTGATAATAGCTTAATAAAAATTTAGAAATAAATTATTATATTTCGGTTACTTGCATAAAAATAGGTCGAGATTTTAAAGATATGTAAACTATAATATAATACACAGTTTTATAATTATGATTTAATTAATTTTGGAAATAGGCAGAGCCTGATTACTAACGGGGCACTCTCTCCCCAGTAAAATTACATAGAAATTTTCGCCTTGTTTAAACGCCCTTTTTAGTCAAAATTACTATCACGAGTAAGGATAAAAATTCTTATTATTTTTTCTGGTGGGAGAGTGCCCCGTTGATAATCAGGCCCTGGAAATAGGATGCATACAATATCAAAAATATCTGTTTTGAGAAAAATGACTTTAAAGTTACATGTATGTAGATTCGGACAGGTATCGCTCTGCATGTTTTTATCATAAAAACAGGGAATTTAATAAATTTTAATTTATTAAATTAAATTACATTTTAATTGGAATATCATAACTTTTTTTAAAGTTTGATAACATTTTATTCTTTTATAACAGACAACAGGAACAAAACAATTGACTTTTTAAAAAGTTTTAAGGTGATTAGTCCCTTTAAAAGTGTTCTTAATTTCACTTTACATACTTTTTTAGCATATCAGGAAAAGTTTGTAAAATTGTAAAAAAGCTTAACCTTCATATTCACTATGTTTATTCGATGAATTTTTACTATAGCGTACTGATCAAAAAAGAATTTGTATCGCTCTATCCTCTATAAATAGGGCTAATCTGTGAATATTCTATTTTAAGCGGAACTATTTTGCAATTTTATTTTTATTCCGATACAGTCGAGTCTCTATATAACGAAATCCACCGTTCCAGTAAAAAATTCGTTATATAGACAAATTCGATGTATAGAGAATGATGTTAAAATCGTATTTAATGTGTGAAATTTGAACAAATATTATTTTTGATCTTTAGAATTAATTATTTGGAATGTTTAAAAGTAAATATTAACCTAACATTTTATTTCTTAATTATTTAAGCTGTTTCAAAAAAGAGAAGACATTTATTTGAAAGCTTAATGAAAATCAAATAAGGAAGACTTGCATTAATTTCAGACGAAGATATCTGTGATTTCTTGTTGTTTTGATTTTAAAATTGTTAGGCTCTATTTTTTTAGAGTAATTGAGAGAGATTTTAGAGTTTTTTAGAGTAATGCTCAAATTTTAGCAAGAAATGAAAAATTGTAGTTAACATTTTCCTTTATTTGAAGACCTCTCTTATGCGCCTCTCATTGATTCCTTTCTTACATATGCATCAATCCAATTGACTCTGTTTTGAGAAGGATGTGGAAAGGTGTATGGGAGATGAGATGAATTCGTTGGATTTAAAGAACAAGGAGAGAAGTAATATAAAAAAAAAACCTCAGCACTGAGGATAAATCAAAAATAAGTGTTGGAAAATTGATTGCATATGATTTCGAAACCTTTTAAAACTGAGTAAATTAAGACCAATTTATGAAAAAATTCGTTATATGGTGATCGATATTTCGCTATATAGAGACTGTTTTTAATGTAATCATGTGAAAAGGGGACTTCCTACTAAAAATTCGATATATAGAGAAATTCGATGTATGGAGTTTCATTATAGAGAGACTCGGCTGTATTCGCTTTGGTGTAGGTTTTCCTTACATTTTTTATTTTTTTTCTTTTGTCACTTGAACTAAAGAAATTTCAGAAAAAGTATTTTTATTCTTTTCCATAGGTTTTCCAGATAGAATCAAATAATGATAAGGCAAAGAAGCAAACGTATAGCTTACATTAATTACTTTTTGGATCAATTAACCACTTCCCTGATTCACCCGTACTTCACACGGACAACATGTTTTAGTGAATCATGATTTGTTCGAATCACGTACAGACATCTATATTCCAATCATGATTTGTTATTCTCCCCAGTAAATTTTTATTGTAAATTTTACATTACTTAATCTGATCATTTTCCTGATTAAATTAGGAAAAATTTTCTGTTTTGAAAAACTGGTGATATAAAATTAAAAATTCAGTTAAAGACACGAAAAAGACAAGCTTTAGTTGAAAGTTTTTCTCTAAAATATTGATCACTTAAGTGGTTAAAGTAAATAATAATTTATAAGGTGAAAATAAAAAATTTATTAATTTGTAATTTTTTTTAAAGACGAAGCATTTATGTATATATACAATCAAGTCTCACTATAACGAAACTCCATACATCTTATTTTTCTATATAACGAATTTTTAGTATTAACGGTCCCATTTTCGCATGATTACATTAAAAACAGTCTCTATATAGCGAAATATTTATCTCCATATAACTAATTTTTTCATAAATTGGTCTTAATTTATTTAATTTTAAAAAAGCTTCGAAGTCATATGGAATCAATTGTACATCACTTATTTTTGATTTATCGTTAAGTGCTGAGTTTTTTTTTTAATAAATATTACTTCGCTCCTTGTTCTTTAAATCCAACGAGTTCATCCCACCTCCCACACACCTTTCAACATCCTTCTCAAAACAGAAGCAATTGTATTGTTACACATGTAAGAGAGGAATCAATGAGAGGCCTTCAAATGGAGGAAATGTTAACTACAATTTTTTATTCATTGCTAAAATTTAATCTTTTTTTTTTTTTCGAGAGCGTAAAATTTTTTAAATAACAACAAAAAATTACAGATTTCTTCCTCTGAAATTAAAGCAAGTCTTCCTTATTTGATTTTCACTAAGCTTTCAAATAAATGTCTATTCTCTTTTTTGAAACTGCTTAAATAATTAAGAAATAAAATATTAGGTTAATATATACTTTTGAACATTTCAAATTCTTAATTAAAAAGACATTATACACATTAAATAACATTAAATACGATTTTTAACATCATACTCTATACATCGAATTTCTCTATGTAACGAATTTTTTACTGGAACGATGGATTTCGTTATATAGAGACTCGACTGTATATATATGTAATAAATTAAAAAAAATTGCGCCATTTTACACGCCCTGAGTTTTTAATTCTAACTTTATGCAACATACTCTTAATCTCAGTTTCGTAATGTATTAATATTTTAACAGCTAAGGTCTTTTATTTTATTTTACTTAACTTAGTAATAATCTATTGATTGTTTTCTCAAAAAGAGTGGGAATGATTACGAAATCTTTCTTTCAGTGTAGAGGTTTATTTTCCCTTTTTGGAATATTTATCGAGATTTTAATTTTGTTTTATTAAATTGTCTGCTAGAGTGTTCATGCGCCTTTTTGCGTGTGAGCGGGATGTGCTATTACGCACATAGATGTAGTTCTTACAAGAAGACACACCCCATCTACCAATAGGAGATGGTGATGTGTGTGGTCTTAGCATTGAAATTAATCCTAATGGATCTTTAAATTAGTGACACAGACTAGGGGAGGGGCTGGTTTTTGCATAGATTCTGGAAAGCTCATTTTAGAATACGAGAGCATCAGAATGCAACTGATTTTTGAATAGTTAAAATGCCCGTTTCAATTTTTCCGATATTTTAGAAGATGGAGAAGACGCCTCTTTGAGAGCGAATAGTGTAGTGTTAGATGTGTGGAATGGTGATCGGTGGAATAACTTATTTTTGTGCTCTAAATAAATAATGATTAGAAACCATTTGACTTGCCTTTATTTCGGAGAAACTCCTAAGAGAACAAATCCATTGCTTACCAATTTACCATGACGACTGCTCATCCTGCTACTGGTCCTTAAGGCGTATTATACAGCAAAGATGGTATTATACAAGAATTGATACATTTAATACATTTAAATAGAAAATCACCTTATCGTTACACACACACACACACACACATATATATATATATATATATATTTAATGCTTTAATTAAGCTGTATAAAGAAAACAAGCTCAGAGCACCAGGAGCAAAGCAGCTCATATTCACAAAAGTCAGTTTAGTTTTTGTATAAAAGTATCAAAATTATAAAAATTACGAAAATACGGTGCAAAGCAGAATATCAATAAAATTGTTAAACCATAGCTGTCAACGCTTATGCTTTTTTGGAACAGAAAATTTTAATAGAAATGTTTGCTTTATTTAATCGGTGCATTACGGCGATTTAACAGGGAAACATTTAGTAATATTTTATTATTTCATAACAGGCAACAACAACAACAATAATTGAGATTTTAAAAAAAGTTTTCAGGTGATCTCTCCCTTTAAAAATGTTTTAACTTTATTTTACATAAATTCTTAGTGTATGAGAAAAACATGCTAAAATTGTAAAAAGCTTCAAACATCACATTCGCTTTATTTATGCGACCAATCGTTACTAACGCGTACTGAGTAAAAAAGAATTTGTATCGCTCTATCCTCTATAAATACGGCTAATCTGCGGATATTCTGTTTTAAGCGGAATTATTTTACATTTTTCTTTTTATTCCGATACTCGCTTTGATGTAAGATCGGCTTATCTTACCTTTTTTTCCCTTGTCACTTATAGTAAAGAAATTTCAGAAAAAGAATTTTTATTCTTTCAAATAGGATAATGAACTGTGATCAGATATTGATAAAACCAAAAATCAAATGTATAACTTACATGAATTAATTTAAGCATTAATTAAGATGAATAATTACTTGTAAGGCGAAAATTTATTGATTTGTAATTGGCAGATTTTATTGATTTGTGAAAATTTTCAAAAGACGGAACACTTATGCATATAGTGCTTTAATTAACCGCTTGTAGACGAACCACCAATATACGTGCCGCATAAAATGCTCAGAATCCTTGATTATTCTCATTGGTAAGTTTTATTGTAAAATTTGCCTTATTAAAGAATTTTCTCGATTCCATTCGTCAAAATTTCTGTTTTAAAAAACCGATGATAAAACATTAAAAATTCTGTTATAAATGCACGTCCTTAAGGAGGTAAAGATGTTTTTAAATTCAATTTACATACCTTTTTAGTAATTAAAAAAATGCTAAAATTGTAAAAAAGTTTAAACATTATATTCACTTTATTCATATGATCAATTTTTACTACTGCGTACTGAACAAAAAAAAAAAAAAAAAAAAAATGTATCGCTCTACCCTCCATAAATAGGGCTAATCTGTGAATATTCTATTTTAAGAGGAACTATTTTGCAATTTTCTTTTTATTCCGATACTCGCTTTGATGTAGGTTTTCTTTATCTCACTTTTTTTCTCTTGTCACTTCAACTGAAGAATTTTCGTTTCTTTGCAAAGGTTTTTCGAGATGTAATCAAAAATTGATAAGACAAAGAAGCAAGAGTATAGCTTAAATGAATTACTTTTAGAATGAATTAATCGCTTCCCTGATTTACCCGTACCTGATACGAACGATGTGTTTTTGCTAATCATGATTTGCCCGAACCACGTACGGACTATATATATCTATATGCATATCTATATGCTAATCATGGTTTATTATTCTCACCAGTAAATTATTATAGTAAATTTTATATTATTTTATTAAACCATTTTCATTTTCCCTGATTAAGGGGGCTCAGGGGTTGGAAACTTTTCAAAAAAAAATTTTTTTTTTTAATGATCTAATTTCATTATTCATTTAATTTTTAACTCAATGCAAAAAACCACATAAAAATATTTGCATTTTTAACGGAGTTATAAGCATTTATGTATCAACACTTTCATAGCCGCATCCATATAATTTCAACTTTAAGTCGCGTTTTCTCAAAACTTGATTTTTGATGACTAACACCAAGATTTAAAAAAACTATTTGATGGAATGGCTTTTTTTTCTTTTGCATGCATATAACATGATTATCTAGATTATGAATTAATATATTTTAGATAGTTTAATATTTTGAGTATTTTTAATGGAAAAAAGTTGTATTTTTTAGGGGTTTTTTAATTTTTAACTTTGCGAGATTTTTTAATACTGTTTTTATTAAGTGATAGTTATATCCTTAATTCATAATCTATAATATGATGCTATATGCATGCAAAAAAATTGAAGCCATTCCATCAAATAGTTTTTTTTTTGTGTGTGTGTGTGTGTGTGTGTGTTAGTCGTCAAAAATCAAGTTTTGAGAAAACACGACTTAAAGTTGAAATTATATGGATGCGGCTATGTAAGTATTGATACATAAATGCTTATCACTCCGTTAAAAATGCTAATATTTTTATGTGGTTTTTTGCATTGAGTTAAGAATTAATTGAATAATCAAACTAGGTCATAAAAAAATCGATTTTTTGAAAAGTTTTCAACCCCTGAGCCCCCTTAAATTAGGAAAAAATATCTGTTGTGAAAAACCAGTGGTATTATATTAAAAATTCTGTTTCGAACATGGGAAAATAAGCATTATTTGAAAAAAATTCCAAAAATATTGATTAGTAAAGCGGTTAAGATAAATAACTACTTATAAGCCGAAAATTAAAATTTTATTGATTCGTGAAAATTCACATAAGACGAAGGATTTTTAAATGTATGTATATAATGCTTTAATTAAGCTGTGGCTATTTCCATGAGTACTTGTAGTGTAAGTCACAGGCTACGATTTTTGGCTACCAGTATTATAGAACGAAAAAAATGTGATTAATTTTATTGGCACATTCTCATTAATTGAATAAGGCCAAGCAGACTTTTCGAAAATAACGGTGGCTAACAAGCATAGCAATTAATAGGTTATGTGACTTACACTACAGAACCCATGGAATTAGCCCTGTATAAAGAAAACAAGCTCGATGCATCAGGCATCAGGCAGTTCATATAGGCACAAAAATGAATTTATTTTGTCTGAAAATATGAAAATTGTGAGAATTATGGAAAGAGTGTACAAAACAGAATACCAACAAAACTGTTAACCCTTTAACATTCATTGGTTTCGCTACGAAACCACAAGATTTTAATTCCGATATACAACGACGACACCGCAATTTTAATTTTAAAAAATCCATGCTAATATATTATGTATGTGAAAAATCACTTTCTTTATTTACAAATATATTTGTTCGCAATTACCGACGTCACTCATTCACTTCAACACCTTATCAATGAAAATGCTTTGTTAGTTAAAGGGTTAAACCATAGCTGTCAACTCTTCCGGAATTTTTTTGGACCAGAAAAATTTTATAGAAAATTTTATATTATTAAATCAGTGCATTACGTCGATTTGAGAAAATAAAATTATGTAAAATTTTATTTCTTTCATAACAGACGATAAAAACAGCAACAACAAATATGACTTTCTAAAAAGTTTTAAGGTGATCTCTCCCATTAAAAATGTTTTAAACATCATTTTACGTACTTTTTTTTTGAGTATATCAGAAAAAAGTGCCAAAATTAAAAAAAAAATAAAATAACATTATATACTTTATTTATGGTATCAATCGTTACTACTGCGTACTGAGCAAAAAATGAATTTGTATCGCTTTATCCTCTTTAAATAGGGCTAATCTATTAGTTTTCTATTTTAAGCGAAACTATTTTGCATTTTTATTTTTTTTTCCGATACTCGCTTTGGTGTTGGTTTTCCTTATCTTATACATTTTTTTCCTTGTCACTTGAAGTAAAGAAGTTTCAGAAAAAGAATTTTTATTCTTTTGAATAAATATATCGGAGATCTAATCCAATATTGATAAGAAAAAGAAACAAGTGTATAGCTTTCAAGAATTACTTTTATGATGAATTAAGATGAAAGGCAAAAATTCAAATTTTATTGATTTGTGAAATTTTTCAAAAGGCGAATTATTTTTATGTATACATATATATGTAATAATATGACGATTTGCTGTAATAATATATAGATTTTCGTCGAATAACATCTTTTTTGTAATAAGAAGTCGATTTACTTGAAATAATAAACAGGTTTAGCAGCCGTAGTTGGAAGCCATGGAATTGTGTTCCTAGGGAGTTTCTCCATAAAAATAATCAGAAAATCAGTTTTTAGTTCCATAGTTTATTAGATCAAGCCATAAGTTATTCCACTTGTCACCCTTTCACACATCTATCACTACAACATTCGCTCTCCAAGTTACGTCATTTCGGTGTTCTAAATTATCGGAAAAATGAGACGGGCGACCTAGAAGTTCAAGAAGCAGATGCATTCTGAATGCTCCGACAACCTAGAATGAATTCCAACACTCACACGGAAAAACTAGCCCCTCCTCAGACTACGTCAGTAAATTAAAAATCTAATTAGGATTAACTTCGAGGCTACGCGTCAGAAATCATCACCTCTGATCGGTAAACGAGGCGTGGCCTTCCCGTAGGAGCTCGATAGTGTCTCGCAAATAGACTAACCTACTAACATACCCGCGCATTAACACAGAGCAGACGATCAATAAAAAATAAAATTAAAATCTCGATAATATTCTAAAAAGGAAAAACATTATGAAATCGTTTCCCGCAGTTTTTGAGAAACAAGCAATAGATTATTAATAAGTTAAATAAAAAAAAAGAAAAAGGACTTTAGCTGTTAAAATATTAATACTGGGTGATTCTAAATTAATGGCACATAATTTAAAGGGTGATAGTACACATCAATGCAAACAATATTAAATAGGAAACTAAAGGTCCCAAACGTCTTCGAAAGGAGATAGGAGCCATTAAAACTAGGTTCCAAAATGTCAAATGTTTATTAAAATCGGAAAAATTAGTCGATTCGTTTGTGATTTTCGCTAAAACTATTCTTTATGTCAGTATTTTTTAGGAAATAAATTTTAAAGGTAAAGTTTAAAAATACCGATAGAAGGAACTTTATATTTTTTAAAGTACCAAACAACTTTTTTTCTCTTTAGCCTTACTTTTGTATCTCATTAAATGCTTTGAAAATGAGCTGGCTTCATGAGTGGAAAGGTTTTAAATTTCAACTCTTGAACATAATTCAATTTCGCGACTTAAGCATTCTCAACGATACAGATTTTGAGCTCAAAATTTAAGTTTGAGTCTAAGCTTTTGAAGTCATTTAATGAGATACAAAAATAACGGTAAAAAATAGTTGTTCTTTGCTCCAAAGTGCAAAACGCTCTCTATCGGCGTTTTTAAACTTTATTTTTATTTTTATTTGTGACATAAAAAATACTATTGACATAAAGAATAGTTTCACTGAAAATTACAAACGAATCGACAAATTTTTCCGTTTTTCAGTATCATTTGAAATTTAGGACCATAAACGTTAATGGGATGGGCTATCCCCTTGGGATGATGTTTGGGAAAACTTTCCTATTTTATATTGTTTGTTTTAATGTGTACTATTACCTTTTAAAGTTTGTGCCATTAATTTGGAATATCACCCTGCACATATATACATATACAGGGTGTTCCGTTAAAGGGGTCCAATATTAATAGGGGTAATAGAGGAGATCACACGGAGCATAAATCAGTTTATAAAGCCTGGTCGGATCTCAATAGTTTTCAAGTTACAGCAAATAGAATGAAAATTCGGAAAATTGTAAAAGAACCCTCATTGCTAAACTATCGATAATGCTACATAAAAACGAAGCACATATTTAGAAAGAGCAGAAAAAATCCTACGAAATGACATAAGTTGTTTCAGAATACTGAGAATTAATGGCGAGTTACAAGCTCTGAAACAGTGAAAAAATACAAAATCAAATATTTAGCAAAATAGTTAATCGTTAATTCCGAAAATGCAACTCTACCTACATCAAGGAAAATGTTATAAAATTTGGTCCATTCCGAAAGCTTTCGAAGAAGCTTATAATAAACCATATCAGTTTAATTGTATGGGAGAAATCAAGCAGTTCCCTAGTTACAACTCTGTACTGTTGCACGCTCGGAAAGGGCGAAACTCCGCCCATGACGATTGTAAACACCCCGTTTTAATATCTTTCAATTATACATTTCTGATCAACCTCTATCAATACCCTTTCATTATTCAGTCTGGTCAAGTGAATGACATATTGTGCAGCTCTCGCCTTGTCTTAAAGCAAACTCCGTGCCTGCTGCGTTTCCTCCATGAACTTTCAGGATGATGAATAAGAAGTACTTTTTATGCAAATTTTCTATGTGTATAGGAAGAAAAGTGTAATAAAACAGCAGTCATCAGTGGGCGTTATGTTAAAGGGAAGCTGTTGTAAGTGGGATTGTAGTAAGTTGATGTATAATAATTATGCCGGAATACTCTAACGAAGAATATGCGGACATGCATCTGATGTACGGGCAAGCTCATTAAAATGCATGTCTAGCACAGCGCATGTACCGTGAGCAATTTCCAAGGAGACGTTGCCCAAGTTCGAAACTCTTCATAAAAATCGATAGACGATTACGGGAGACTGGATCGTTTAATACAGCAAGCATTGATGCAGGGAAACCTCGACATGTACGAACACCTGCAACGGAAGAAGATGTACGGAATATTTTTAAAGATAACCCCTCCACGAGTACACGAGCTGCTGCGTCTGAAGTCGGTGTTTCTCACCAAAGTGTGTGGCGTGTTCTGCGTGCAGAAAACATGCACCCCTTTCATGTGCAGCGGGTACAACTGTTATCAGTAACAGATTGTGCTCAGCGGACAGATTTCGTACGCTGGTTGCTTAATGTAACAGAAAATAATCCACAATTTCCGGAAAATATTTTATTTACTGATGAAGCAACATTTACGAGAGAGGGCGTGGTAAACACGCACAATATGCACACATGGTCATATACAAATCCGCACACTGTTTTCCCGTCGAACGCACAACAAAAGTTCAGTGTGAACATATGGGCAGGTGTCCTCGGCGATTATCTCATAGGACCATATTTACTCCCAGATGTACTCAATGGCAGTACGTACTGGGTTTTCCTACGGGATATCTTACCGCAGTTACTGCAAAATGTGCCAGCAACATTGCGCCACAATATGTGGTTTATGCACGATGGCACATCGGCACATTTTTTCATAGGTGTTCGCAATCACCTCAATTCAACATATCCTGGGAAATGGATTGGACGCAGTGGACCTATTGCTTGGCCTGCACGCTCTCCAGACCTCAATCCGTTAGACTTTTTTGTTTGGGGACACCTTAAATCGCTGGTGTATGAAACGCCTGTGGATACACCGGAGGATTTACCAGCGCGAATCGTTGTCGCTGCAGGAGACATTCCCAACTCCGTCGGAGTTTTTCGGCGTGTTCGCCAATCTTTACCACGTCGCTGTCGGCTGTGCGATTCTGTTAATAGGCGCAATTTCGAACACCTATTATAATAATGTCCGTTCGTCTGCCTTCCGACATTGAACTGTGCAGCGCAGGCCAGAAGACTATGCTTCACATATGTCATAAAGTACGTGGAATGTACTTCTTTATTTGTCATTTTTCTTTTATTTTCAACACTTTTTGGCACAGTATTTTGTAAGTAACAGACTGTCGTGTACGCAAATTGTAAATTACAAAGTTTGTATGAATTAATTTAAAATTTAGTGTCTTTTTTAAATTTATAATTAATAAAATTATTATGCTATTTGTTATTATTATTTCCTATCATAAATTATGATGCACATATACATACAATAATTGTCTATGTAAAACATGTACTGAAACTTCTTGCATAGTTACAAATCGCAATATTGTTAATTATTTCCGAATTTTCACCACCAGTTTAATTTTAAAGAATTTAACTTAAGCTTTACATCAATAAAAGACCACTTAAAATGTAGACTATTATTGTAAAGTTATTCTGGTTCATTCAACTCTTGAATAATTAAAAATGTTGCATCTCAGAAGAAGCATGATCGAAAATGTATAGTTGAGAGTAATTAAAAAGGCGGTGTTTCCAATCGTGATGGGCGGAGTTTAACCTTTGCTAGTGTCAAAGAAAGCGGAGTTGTAACTAAGAAACTGATTAATTTCTCTCACACAATTAAACCGATATGGTTCATTGTAAGCTTTTTCGAAAGCTTTCGGAATGGACCAAATTTTACTACATTTTCCTTGTTGTAGCTAGAGTTGTCTTTTTGGAATTAACGATTAACTATTTTGATGTATATTGGATTTCGTACTTTTTTCACTGTTTCAGGGCTTGTAACTCGTCAATAAATATTGCTATTTTAATACAATTGATGTCATTTTGTAGGGTTTTTTCTGTTCTTTCTAAATATGTGCTTCGTTTTTATGTAGCATTATCGATAGTTTAGCAATGAGGGTTCTTTTACAATTTTCCGAATTTTCATTCTATTTGCTGTAACTTGAAAACTATTGAGATCCGACCAGGCTTTATGTACTGATTTATGCTCCATGTGATCTCCTCTATTACCCCTATTAATATTGGACCCCTTTAACGGAACACCCTGTATATATAGCTTAAATTATGATGTAAAATAAATTAAACTCAGAGTATCAGGGTAAAGCAACTCATATATGCACACAAGTGAATATAGTTTTTGTCTAAAAATATATAAATTTTGAAAATTATGGAATGAGTATGCGAAAGAGAATACCAATAAAATTATTAAACCAAAGCTGCCATTTATACCGCTTTTTTGGACTAGAAAAAAATTAATAAAAAATTTTGTTTATTTAATCGGTGCATTACGACGATTTAAGAACGGGAAATTTACAATAAAAGTGTTGTAATGCCAAAAAATAAATAAATAAATAAATAAATAAAATTAAAAAAAAGATTTTGGCTGCTGTGATTAACCCCTTGGAAACAAGCGACTGGTATACGTCACGCATAAAGTGTGCAGAAACATTCTTCTTTTTCTTATCAGTAAAATTTTCTAGTAAATCTTGTCTTGTTTAATCCACACGTTTCAACGATTAAATTAGGTAAAAATTTCTAATTTTTAAAAGCGATGTTAAAAAATTAAAAAATTCCGTAATACACACTTGTTTTGAAGGGGTTAAATTATCGAACATGGGCATTTAATACTAACAACTGATTGCTCGTCGCTACGTGTGTATATATATATATATATATATATATAAAGTGAAAAAAATATCATTTCACCGTTTTTCAAACATGAAAATAGTGCTGGCAATTAAAAAAAATAATAATAAATAGGTAAAACAAATAATCTACTTCCACAGAAAAATGTTTGCATTATATAGAACATTTATTTTTTAAAAAAAGTTTAGAAAATTTTACAATTTTTCTGTATAAGATAGGAGTCGGTTCTTTTAAACATTATTTTAGTATATTTTCTCCTGATATATATGAGGACCCCAGAAGCCAAGGGGTATAAGTGACAAAATTGAAAAAATTGAGTTAAGTACACAGGGTATCTGGAAATATGCTTTTTTCATTTCAGGCAAAGAAATATAGGTCATTTTCTTATTATTTTTTGAGTTATAGAGATAAACCACTTTTTTTGAAAAACAAACAATGTTGATTAATTATACATTCAAAGAAAATTGTACTCTATTTTTTTTAACATTTATTGAAATGAGAGTTCAAAGATTAGAATGCAACCAGCAGATGTTTCCTATTTCAATTTAGTCAATTGTTATTGATGTGATGTTCCAATTTAACATCAATTATCTTTAAACTCAATTTACTCCAAATCGACATTTTGTCACTTGTACCCCTTGGCTTCTGAGGTCGTCATATATATGTATATATTGAGGGAAGGAAGGAGTTATATGACTTTTTTTTTACTTCATTTTAATATTTTTCAGAATGTCTGTAAAAGTTGCTAAAATTGAAAAAAAAAAATAAATGTTTAAACATCATATTTACCCATGGTTCATACATCTCCTGGAGTTTCCAGACCAAAAAATTCTTCGGTAACAGTATTTTTTCCTTATGGAATATATCTCCTTAAATAATGCGAATTTTTATGCGTTTAAGCTAAATTTATTTTTCAAAAAAAAAAAAAAAAAAAAAAAAAAAAAAAAAACATTGATACATAACCAGGAAAGTAACGGGACTCGTGCGAACCCTGTATCCCTTTTTCTTTAAACGATCAATTGGTACTACCACAGATTAGTAACAGAGCCTCAACTCAGCTTGAAAAGAGCGCCCTCAGTGGATCACTTAAAAACTAAACCATCGCGTTGGCGATTTTTATCCTCGTGATTTCTGTTTAACTGTAACCTTATTCTGCTTGGCGCTTCTTGCTGAATGCTGATTTGATTATCTTTGCACATGTGCTTATGCTATTTGATCTTAGATTTCCGCGCTTATATTGATTCGTAATTATTGCTGTTATTATTCTTGAATTTTCAAGTTTAAATTATTAGATCGTTATGTCACGAAGAGACACATGCCTTGTTTGCAAGACGAATACGTCAAAGTTATTTCCTAATTCTTTCATAAATTTCAAAACAAGAAGCAGGAAGCCGTCGCTGTATTTTTTTTTTCCTTATCATTTGTCGCCAAGGAAGCGATGTTTCGCCGAATTAGCAACCTTTCTTATGTTATGATCGTAGTTTCAGAGTGGTCCGCTCGTGTCGCTACTCTCTATGCGTAATCCCATGTTAAACAAGTTGCCATTACAGTGTATGAAAGTTGATTCTCTGTTCCGTACTCTGTGGGTACTACCACACACTGAGAAAATATATTGAAAAAATATTTTGTATCGCTTTATTTAAAAATATTATGTATCGCTGTATTTTGTATCGCTGAAAAAATTAATAATATTATATAATTATATCGCTAAATATTATATCGCTAAATATTATATCGCTATATTATCGCTATATTATCGCTATATTATCGCTATATTATCGCTTTATTATCGCTATATTATCGCTAAATATTATATCGCTTTATTTAAAAATATTTTGTATCGCTGTATTTTGTATCGCTGAAAAAATATTTTGTATCGCTTTTCCTCTATAAATAGGGCTAATCTTTGGATATTATGTTGTAAGCGGAACTATTTTGCAAATTTCTTTTTTTTCCACGATACTTTGTGTGGTGTAGGTTTTCCTTATCTTATCTTTTTTTTTCATCATTTCGATTGTTACTTGAATTTTTTTTAAAAGTTCTTTTCTTTTTATTCAATGCTTTGTGGCGCAGGGCAAATTCATTAATTAAGTGTTGAGATTAATGTCTGACACTGGAACTTGAAAACAGCTTTATTTGTAAATAAGGAAAAGCTATATTTCACGTATTGAATAAACTGTAAATATTTTTACTAAAATTCCGGTGCCAACGGGGCGTTTGGGAATTAAAAATAAGTGGTTTCATGGATATACCACCGCGCCGCAAGGGGTTAATTTGGTTTTCGAGAAATCATATTTAAAAAAGAACGATTGAAGGTATAAATATCCGGGCGACATAAAGTGAATTATTTATCTCGCAATTTACTTGATATTAATTCACAATATACAGTTTCATATTCAATATATTTGGGGTTTACCAAAAGTTTCAACTGCAAGTAACAATTTTGTAACACTATTGCGCTACTATTAAAAAAAATAATACATTTCGTAATATATTTCTCTTGAAAAAAATATCAAAGCGTATGTAAACATTTTCTGTTTTGAAAAAGATAAAAAATAGTCGTCTTTATTTGACACTTTACGATATTCCCACGTACATCATATTCACATTTCTTTTGTTATCTTATGTTAATTTAAAAATATATATATATTATAAGAATGATATTTCTTATATTGTTGTTACTCAGAATTTTATACAAGTGAAAGGTACGTGAAAGGCGAAATGATTTTCGCTTTAAATGCAGCTGTATAATTAAAACTAGAAATAAAGACAGGTAATATTTGAACCCTTTTGCAACTTAAACCTTTTACGAAATATTTAATGATTTGTCACCAGCTTTGAAAAATAAAATTTTGTGCCTTGTTAAATCGAGAAATTACTCCTATTAAACAAGACAAATTTTACAGTGAAATTTTACTGCTGTGCATAAACAACGAGCAATAAACTGAGCACTTTTTGCGGCACGTTTATGGGTCTGTCGCCTCCAGGGGTTAATTTGCATAGAACAATCTATAATTGATGTGATTTAATATGACAGATGCATTAATGTCAAATCAAGAAAACTTTGCATTCCGAAATTTCAAATTCATACCACAATATTTTGGAAAGTATTTTTTTTTAAATTCTACTTAAATAGTTTTTAGCTCTAAGGCTCTTATGTGCCCGCCAATTCTGTATGTACGTTCGTATGTTCGTTCGTGCGTAACGCGATAACTCATGATAAAAATATCGGATTCACTTGAAATTTTGTATATAGGTATATCCTGATAAGGCGCTTCCCTGATTAGTTTTTGGAGTTCATTCGATATGTATAAGAGGGGGAACGGGGGGCTCATGCCCCTCCCTTTAATTGATATAAACGAGATTTTCATGCAGAATTAACAGTTTTCGTTCAAAATTTAGATATAGGATCATTCTGATGAGGCGATTCCGTGACTGTCATTAGGTGTTCATTGAATAAGTACAAACAGAGGGAACGGGGGGCTCATGCCCCCCCCCCTCCTTAATTGATATAAACGGGATTTTCATGCAGAATTAACAGTTTTCGTTCAAAATTTAGATATAGGATCATTCTGATTTTGGCGATTCCGTGACTGTCATTAGGTGTTCATTGAATAAGTATAAACAGGGGGAACGGGGGGCTCATGCCCCCCCCCCCTTAATTGATATAAACGGGATTTTCATGCAGAATTAAGTTTTCGTTCAAAATTTAGATATAGGATCATTCAGATGAGGCGATTCCGTGACTGTCATTAGGTGTTCATTGAATAAGTATAAACAGGGGGAACGGGGGACTCATGCCCCCCTCCCTTCTTAATTGATATAAACGGGATTTTCATGCAGAATTAACAGTTTTCGTTCAAAATTTAGATATAGGATCATTCTGATTTGGCGATTCCGTGACTGTTATTAGGTGTTCATTGAATAAGTATAAACAGGGGGAACGGGGGTTCTAATGCCCCTCCCCTTAACTTGTATAAATGGATTTTTCAATCAGAATTATCATATTTCGTTCAAATCTCTGAATAGCTTTGGAAGTTTAATGGTTAAGTATAAAAGAGGAGAAGAACTCCTTTTAAATTATATAAATGCTAAATGGGTTTTTATTAAGAATTATCCGATTTGCTCTGAATTTTGGATATAGGTTTTTTAATATTATAAAGCATGTACTTGATAGTTTAGGAGGTTCAATGATTAAGTATAAAAAAGGAGAAAGGGGAGAGCTCTTTCCCGTTCTTAATTTTTTTTTTCGAACGGAATTAACAAAAATACAAGGCTGTAATGTACAATTAGTATGCGTAGCCTGTGAGCTCAATGCCATAAGTTTAACTGGGCAATATTCTTTTTTATTAGCTCACAGGCTATCATAGCCTGAGAGCTTATGTGCCCGTCCGTTCTGTATGTATGTGCGTTCGTGCGTAACGCGAAAACTCATGATAAAAATATCGGATTCACTTGAAATTTTGTATATAGGTAAATCCTGATAAGGCGCTTCCCTGATTAGTTTTTGGAGTTCATTCGGTATGTATAAGAGGGGAACGGGGGCTCATGCCCCTCCCCTTAATGGATATAAATGGGTTTTTCATGCAGAATTAACAGTTTTTGTCCAATATTTAGATATAGGATCATTCTGATGAGGCGATTCCGTAACTGTTATTATGTGTTCATTGAATAAATATAAACAGGGGGAACGGGGAGCTCATGTCCCCCCCCCCTTAATTCATATAAACGGGAATTTCATGCAGAATTAACAGTTTTCGTTCAAAATTTAGATATAGGATAATTCGGATGGGGCGATACCGTGGCTGTTATTAGGTGTTCATTGAATAAGTATAAACAGCGGGGAACGGGGGGCTCATGCCCCTCCCCTTAATGGATATAAATGGGTTTTTCATGCAGAATTAACAGTTTTTGTCCAAAATTTAGATATAGGATCATTCTGATGAGGCGATTCCGTGACTGTTATTATGTGTTCATTGAATAAGTATAAACAGGGGGAACGGGGTGCTCATGCCTCTCCCCTTAATTGATATAAACGGTATTTTCATGCAGAATTAACAGTTTTCGTTCAAAATTTAGATATAGGATCATTCTGATGAGGCGATTCCGTGACTGTCATTAGGTGTTCATTGAATAAGTATAAACAGAAGGAACGGGGGGCTCATGCCCCCCCCCTCCTTAATTGATATAAACGGGATTTTCATGCAGAATTAACAGTTTTCGTTCAAAATTTAGATATCGGATCATTCTGATGAGGCGATTCCGTGACTGTCATTAGGTGTTCATTGAATAAGTATAAACAGGGGGAACGGGGGGCTCATGCCCCCCCTTAATTGTTATAAACGGGATTTTCATGCAGAATTCGTTGCAGAACGAGTTTTCGTTAAAAATTTAGATATAGGATCATTCTGATGAGGCGATTCCGTGACTGTCATTAGGTGTTCATTGAATAAGTATAAACAGGGGGAACGGGGGGCTCATGCCCCCCCCCCCTTAATTGATATAAACGGGATTTTCATGCAGAATTAAGTTTTCGTTCAAAATTTAGATATAGGATCATTCTGATGAGGCGATTCCGTGACTGTCATTAGGTGTTCATTGAATAAGTATAAACAGAAGGAACGGGGGGCTCATGCCCCCCCCCTCCTTAATTGATATAAACGGGATTTTCATGCAGAATTAAGTTTTCGTTCAAAATTTAGATATAGGATCATTCTGATGAGGCGATTCCGTGACTGTCATTAGGTGTTCATTGAATAAGTATAAACAGAAGGAACGGGGGGCTCATGCCCCCCCCCCTCCTTAATTGATATAAACGGGATTTTCATGCAGAATTAAGTTTTCGTTCAAAATTTAGATATAGGATCATTCTGATGAGGCGATTCCGTGACTGTCATTAGGTGTTCATTGAATAAGTATAAACAGGGGGAACGGGGTGCTCATGCCTGTCCCCTTAATTGATATAAACGGTATTTTCATGCAGAATTAACAGTTTTCGTGCAAAATTTAGATATAGGATCATTCTGATGAGGCGATTCCGTGACTGTCATTAGGTGTTCATTGAATAAGTATAAACAGAAGGAACGGGGGGCTCATGCCCCCCCCCCTCCTTAATTGATATAAACGGGATTTTCATGCAGAATTAACAGTTTTCGTTCAAAATTTAGATATCGGATCATTCTGATGAGGCGATTCCGTGACTGTCATTAGGTGTTCATTGAATAAGTATAAACAGGGGGAACGGGGGGCTCATGCCCCCCCTTAATTGTTATAAACGGGATTTTCATGCAGAATTCGTTGCAGAACGAGTTTTCGTTAAAAATTTAGATATAGGATCATTCTGATGAGGCGATTCCGTGACTGTCATTAGGTGTTCATTGAATAAGTATAAACAGGGGGAACGGGGGACTCATGCCCCCCCCTTCTTAATTCATATAAACGGGATTTTCATGCAGCATTAACAGTTTTCGTTCAAAATTTAGATATAGGATCATTCTGATTTGGCGATTCCGTGACTGTTATTAGGTGTTCATTGAATAAGTATAACAGGGGGAACGGGGGGCTCACGCCCCTCCTCTTAATTGATATAAATGGAATTTTCATGCAGAATTAACAGTTTTCGTTCAAAATTTAGATATAGGATCATTCTGATAAGGCGAGACCGTGGCTGTTATTAGGTGTTCATTGAATAAGTATAAACAGGGGGAACGGGGGTTCTAATGCCCCTCCCCTTAACTTGTATAAATGGATTTTTCAATCAGAATTGTCATATTTCGTTCAAATCTCTAAATAGCTTTGGAAGTTTAATGGTTAAGTATAAAAGAGGAGAATAACTCCTTTTAAATTATATAAATGCTAAATGGGTTTTTATTAAGAATTATCCGATTTGCTCTGAGTTTTGGATATAGGTTTTTTAATATTATAAAGCATGTACTTGATAGTTTATGAGGTTCAATGATTAAGTATAAAAAAGGAGAAAGGGGAGAGCTCTTTCCCGTTCTTAATTTTTTTTTTCGAACGGAATTAACAAAAATACAAGGCTGTAATGTACAATTAGTATGCGTAGCTTGTGAGCTCAATGCCATAAGTTTAACTGGGCAATATTCTTTTTTATTAGCTCACAGGCTATCATAGCCTGAGAGCTTATGTGCCCGTCCATTCTGTATGTATGTGCGTTCGTGCGTAACGCGAAAACTCATGATAAAAATATCGGATCCACTTGAAATTTTGTATATAGGTATATCCTGATAAGGCGCTTCCCTGATTAGTTTTTGGAGTTCATTCGGTATGTATAAGAGGGGGAACGGGGGCTCATGCCCCTCCCCTTAATAGATATAAATGGGTTTTTCATGCAGAATTAACAGTTTTTGTCCAAAATTTAGATATAGGATCATTCTGATGAGGCGATTCCGTGACTGTTATTATTTGTTCATTGAATAAGTATAAACAGGGGGAACGGGGTGCTCATGCCCCTCCCCTTAATTGATATAAACGGTATTTTCATGCAGAATTAACAGTTTTCGTTCAAAATTTAGATATAGGATCATTCTGATGAGGCGAGTCCGTGGCTGTTATTAGGTGTTCATTGAATAAGTATAAACAGGGGAAACGGGGGTTCTCATGCTTCCCCCTTAACTTGTATAAATGGATTTTTCAATCAGAATTGTTAGATTTCGTTCAAATCTCTGAATAATTTTGGAAGTTTAAAGGTTAAGTATAAAAGAGGGGAATAATTCCTCTTAAATTATATAAATGCTAAATGGGTTTTTATTAAGAATTATCCGATTTGCTCTGAATTTTGGATATAGATTTTTTAATATGATAAAGCATGTACTTGATAGTTTAGGAGGTTCAATGATTAAATATAAAAAAGGAGAAAGGGGAGAGCTGTTTCCCCTTCTTAATTTTTTTTTTCGAACGGAATTAACGAAAATACAAGGCTGTAATGTACAATTAGTATGCGTAGCCTGTGAGCTCAATGCCATCAGTTTAACTGGGCAATATTCTTTTTATTAATTCTAAACTTCTTTCTCTTAATTTTGTAATGCTATCCTGAACTTTACTTGATAATATGTAGGGTGATGCACACAGATTTTCTAATATGTAGGATGATTCACATAGATTTTGCCAATAGAATATTTCGTTAACACCTTCGCGACGAGAGCTTTTTAGGTAATTTTTAATGTTCTGTCACCGGTTTTTAAATACAGAAATTTTGTGCTCTTCAAATCGAAAAAGGTGCTCAGATTAAATTAAGCAAATTTTACAGTAAGATTTTACTGGTAGGGATAAACAAGGATTCTGAAGTCTTTTTGTAGCACGTATACGTGTCGCTCGTCCCAAAGAGTTTAACCTCTTCGCTACTGGCGATTATTACAGTATTTTTAATTATTACTGAATTATTTCTTCTCTCGTTTGACTTCAGAGCGAGATTTTTGTTTTATTTTCATTAGTTCGAATCTTAGAATTCGAAACATATTATTCTTATATCGAAATTTCATTTATATTTGAGTATCATTAATAAAATGGGACAAAACTGATGTACCCATTTGGGTACTCAGGGACTGAAGATGTCAAATGTATCCCTAGTTCAGTGTTTTCTAAACATTAACTACCCACCCCTTATTTCGATGAAGTCACTGGTGACTGACGTGGCCTAAACAGAAACTTCAGTGTCAGTCAACGGTGACTGACACGGCACTCAACGTGTTAAGTACCTTATTCATGCAGGATTTTTGTCAAATATCCTAGTACTTTGGTCAAAAATAAGAAAATATATAGTGTCTATTTTTACTGTTGGAAGTTTCCCCCGCAGATAATCAGATATTTGTGAATACGGTCACAGGTGAAGACAGTATGAAATTAGTTTCGAAAGTGAACAGATGAAAGCTTTGATGGGATAACCTATTCAGAGCCTGATTACTAGCGGGGCACTCTCTCCCCAGTAAAAATACATAGAAATTTTCGCCTTGTTTAAACGCCCTTTTCAATCAAAATTACTATCACGAATAAGGAAAAAATTTCTATTTATTTTTTCTGGTGGGAGAGTGCCCCGTTGATAATCAGGCCCTGAACCTATTGCAATGCAGTTCCAGTCCTTGTGGATGGGTAATTGTGTCTCACATTTTAGTGGAACCATAAAAGTTTTTGTGCCTTCTCAAATTTTAAGAACGCTAAGATTAACTTTGAAATATAAACATATAAACGATTTACCGCATTTTAATATTTCAACAGAATTTAAATTAAACACTGAGGTATCTTAAATGCAGTTTTATATCATAGTTTGATTATTCTTTCCTTTTGAGAGCTATTACACTTGGCTAAAATTGGGAATATTATTAAAATTATAAACTAAAAGTCTTTTAAGCTCTCTGATAAACATTTCATTTATTACATTTTTTTGTGCATTATACTTAACCACTTAATGGTCGCATTAAATTACGTTTTAAAAATTCAAATTCATTATTCCCACCACTTTTTTCAAAAAGAAATATTCATCTTATTTAATGGCAAGTAAAAGGATACTAGGTTAAAAACAATTACACTATTTTATAAAATTGGAGGAAATCAAACAATTCTGAATAAAAGTTGTGAAACTTGCAGCCCGTGAATGTCTCGGGCGCGACGGCTAAGTGATTAATTACTGAATTTTTATTTTTTCTGACTGCTTTGGAAAATCTGCGTTTACAGATTCATATAGAAATTTATGTCTTTCTCAATCGTCAGATTTCTAAATCTAAAATTTAATTGTACGGATTGAATTTTAATTCTTTTCTAAACTACATCAAATAATATTTTGATATCTTTTTTCACGTAAAACCTGGTTTAAATATTTCATTTAATTTTTTAACTTTAATTCTTAATTTATTCCTTCTTTTAAATTATTTTTCTTCGTTTCTTTTTTTATACTTGCGTCGTTATTTCACATGTCTTTTAATATGGAGTGGCTTAACCCTTTGACGGTAAAAGCACTTCTATTCATAAAATACTAAAATGATTGAATGACACCGGAATTTAAAAACAAATTTATTTCATAATACATAATTTTTTTTTTTTTTTTTTTTTTTTTTTTTTTTAACGTTTGTAAAATAAAATTTCCATTTAAAAATTCCGGTGTCAGTATGGCATTTCGCAATTCAAATTAAGTGGTATTCTGGGCGCGTATACGCGCTTATAACCACGAAAGGGTTAAAAAGGAGTCTGTTCTTCTAAGAATTTTTTTTTAGAAATAAATATAACAAAACAATGAAAAAAGATAGTCCAGCGATATAAAGTTTAATAATCCGCATTACATTGTATCTGAAACTGTGCCAAGATATATGATTTCAAAAGACTGAGTTACATATGAGATGACAGATAGATTTTATTATGGCATGATGTTATATTCCAATGAATATCGGATTTTCTATATACAATTCTTCAGAATTATGTTAGATGTGTGCAATTTTTTCGTCATAGAACTGTTCTCTATTACTTGATTATTCCGTCGACTAAATATCTATCGCAAAACTAAAAGATTAAATGAAAGTAATGGATGATCGAATACGTCACTTTCACCGAAACACAATAAACACGTTAAACTTTTTTGTCAAAATGATTTTTAATTATAAATTTTATTGGTATTTAAGAATAGTTTTATTATTGTTATTATTATTATTTTGTTATTTCGTTTTGTAAAATAAAAATTATCGAAATTTATTACTTCAGATTTCATCGGTGTCAAACTATCCAACATGAAAACAGTGTTGCCAACGGGCTACTTTTCAAAATTTCAGATTTCTTGACTTGCCCCACATTTTTGAAATAGTAAAATTTACTTATTTAACCACCTTGGGGACAAGCGACCGCTTTACGTGCAACGCAAGTTGCCCTGAATTCTTGATTTTTTTCACTAGTAAATTTTTATTGTAAAGTATTTTTACTGTACCTTAATTAATATTTCCCCGATTCAATTAGGTCAATTCCATGAAAACTTGTCATGTCTGTCACATACACTGATTTTTGGCTACCAGTACTTTAGAACAGAAGAATGTGACTTATTTTATAGGAGATATCTCATCAGTTGAATAGGGTGAAGGAAACTTTTCGAAAATAACAATGGCATACAAGCATAGCGATTTTTAGTTGTGTGACAAACATGACAAGATTTCATGGAATTAATCATATAATAAAAATTTCCGTTAAAAAAAAAGGATTTTGAGAGCTATTTCTCTTGACGAAAACGAAATAATATTAAAATTATAAACTACAAGTCTTATAAACTCCCTTAAAAATATTTCATTTATTACATCTTTTTGTATATTGTACTTAATATTGGGTTGGGGAAAAAGTAAGTTCGCCTTTTTTCGTGTTTTTCAAAGTGAATTTATTTATATAAATTAAAAAAACTAATCAAAATGTATGTGCTATTTTGTTCGATGACCTTTTGCCATTTTTCTGGTAAAACAATAATTCCGTCACTGTAGAATTTCTGAGAGTTCTGGGCAAAAAACTGAACAAGGTGATTTTTACAAGCCTTTTTTGAAGCCAGCTTAACACATTCAAGAGAGTACCGCATAGGGCGGAACAAATGATAATCCGTCGGATCCAGGTCCGGACTATACGGTGGGTTCATCAAAACTTCCCAACAAAGCTCTTTCAGTTTTTGCCGAGTGACTAAAGATGCGCGTGGTTTAGCGTTGTCGTGATGGAAGACAGCGCCTTTCCTTTCGATCAATTTTGACCGGGTTTTTTAATTGACTGCTTCAATCGCATTATTTGTTTACAGAAGATAGTTGAATTGATGGTTTGGCCAGGTTTGAGTAGCTCATGATGGAAAATTCCTTTCCAATCCCACCTAACACATTTAGAATTACTTTCGTAGGCATCAATCCGGGCTTTGCCACCATTTGTGAAGCTTCGATCACGATTTTTTTAGCACATTGTTGTTATACGTGATTCCCTTTTCATCACCCGTAATGATTTGTTTCAAAAATGGTTCGATTTCATACCGTTTCAGTAGCAATTCACAAATGAAAACTGTGTCCATTAAATTTTTCACTGTAAGTTTATCGGGAACCCAAGTATCGAGTTTCTTTTGGTATCCAATTTTATGTAAATGGTTCAAAAGTGGTTTATGGTTGATATTTATTTTCGTAGCAATGTCGTGGGAAGAAATATGTCAGTCTACTTAGATTGTTTTTAAAATTTCATCGAATTTTTCAAGGATTGGCCGGCGAGGGAAAGGTTCATCTTTAACATCGAAATTTTCGGAAGGAAAACGAGCAAACCGATTCTGACTTTGGCGTTTACTTAAGCACTGATCACCATAAATGCCACACAAGTTTCGATGAGCCTGCGCCAATTTTTCCCTTTTTGGAAGTAAAAAACTAAAATGTGACGAAAATGATCTTCTGAAATCTCTATTTTTAAAACGCAATAACTTTTGACTGGTTAAACAGATGACGCTACCTTTATATCTAGAATTTTTTAAAGGCTGTTACCTTTCAAACGCTGTATAGTATGACTTAATTGAGTAAGTATTAGTCGAGATATGCGACTTTAAATCTATCTATTGGGAAAAAACGAATTTACTTTTTCTCCAACCCAATAAATTACAGAATTTGTATTTTACAGACTCCTTTTGAAAAGCTCTATACTTTCAGATTTACTTTTAAATTTGAGACTTTCTTATTTGCTATATTTCTATGTCTAACTTTTCCTTTTACATATTGCATTTTAATTCTTTTCTAAACGACATCCACGGTTTTTATCGTTCTTATTTCATGCAAAACCTATTTTAAAATTTTCATTTCGATTTTTAACTTTAATTCTTAATTTAATCCTTCTTTTACATTATTATTTTTTATTATTATTATTTGTTCTTTTTATACATTTGTCGTTATTTCGCCTGTCTTTTGAATCGAAGTAGTTTAAAAAAGAATTTGTTCTTCTGAGCCTATTATCTAGGAATAAAAATGATAAAAAAATCAAGAGATAGTACAGCGATATAAAGTTTAATAATCCGTATCACACTATCTCTGAAAATGTGCCAAGATATATGATTTCAAAAGATGGAGGCACATATGAGATGACAGACAACTTTTATTATGCTATGAGTTTATAATCCAATGAATGTCGGATATTCTTCAGACTTATCTTAGATATAAGAAATTTTTTCACCATAAAAGTATTCTCTACTACTTGATTATTCCGTCGACTAGTTATATGTCCCAAAATTGTAAGATTGAATGCCAGTAATGGATGATCGAACATATCACGTTCACTAGACAATAAACACGTCAATCGTTTTTGTTACGCCATCAAATGATTTTTAATTTGACAGTTTATTAGTATTTAATTATTGGTTTTTTTCTAATTTATTGTTATTTCGTCTTGTAAAATAAAAATTATCGCACATTTATAACTTCGATTTCCTCGGTACGATGCCAAACTAGTAGGCTACTTTTTTAAAATTCAGATTCTTTGAATAGCACCACTTTTTTGAAATAGTAAAATTTTCTTTTTTAACCCAATTGGGGACGAGCGACCGCTATACGTGCTGCTTAAGTTGCTCTGAATCCTTGATTTTTCACGCCAGTAGATTTTTATTGTAAAATTTTCCTCTTTTAATTCGAGCACTTTCCCGTTTAAATAAGATAAAAATTTCTGTTTAAAAAAAACAGTGATAAAAGATTGAAAATTCTGTAAAAGATACTCGTCCAGAATATGTTAATCGTATTTAATGTCATATTAATTAACCCGTTAACTGGTTTGCCCGGGCGAATTTGCTTATTTCATCATTTAAAACTTTTAGACACCACTATTTTTTTAAAGAAAATTTTCATACTATTGAAAGGTGGAAATGTTTAAACTAAATTTTACGAATATTTTATTTAAATAATAGTGGTGTAAATCCGCTATTTTCAATTTATTGAACGGAAGAGAATTAACCAGTTAAGGGGTTAAGGCGAAAACAAGGGTAATCTTATCATTTCAGAAAAGTGGTGCCAATTAAGAAATCTGAATTTTAAAAAAGTTGCCACTGGCAACATTATTTTTATAACAAATAGCTTGAAATGGTACCGACAATATAACTAGCTACATTAGTTTTATTACTGTTCTCATGTATTTGTTTATTCAAAACATAATAAAGACTCAGTCTTTTGTTTGAGATATTCATTCTATGTAAAGCAAAAGTTATTACAATTGTTAAAATTTAGTGTTATTATGTTGAAAAATAACTTTCATAGAAAATTATGTATTTTTATGTATACTTAAAGATTATTTTTCTCTTTCTAGGTATGTTTTCTAATTCATAAAGCATCTTAGAAAAATAAGGTAAAATATTATATTTAATTTTTTACGTCAACTTCAAAATACGTTTTTAAAATTACCAGTGCTTTCTTACAGAACAGTTAAAAAATTTCAGACACAAGAGCATCTAGATTTAAAAAAGATAGAACGGGAAGACAGTATCTTTGTAACCTTATCGACAATTTTCGTCAATATTGTAACAATATGTTAGGGTACAATATTTAATATTAAAAATAAAATAATCTTGTAGAATAGCATTTTTTACTATTTTTTTAATTAACTTTTCAAAAATCCATACTACTTTTATAAATATGAATATTTTTGTTTCATTTTTCTCCGCATTTATTAGAATATACTGCATAAAACTGTGCATGGATATTTAGATGTATATGATTCAACATTTAAAATGATTTTTTTCTCTCGTGTATAATAAAAAAGAAGAAAAATTAACAAATCTTCAATTTAAATATTTTTTAACCCCTTGAGGAACGGTGAGATAAATTTTATCTCACGTAATTTAAACGATATTCTCACCAGAAATTTATGTTAAAATTTTATATCTTTAGCTTTGATGGCAAATTGTCTGAAATGCTCATTCTTTTTTTCTATTTTAAAATAAAATTTTTCGATTTTTTCGTCGTAAATTAAATATTACAGAGACATTGTACACTGTCTCTCAAAGGTTATAAAATAAATAAAAACTTGAATGTTAATTCATGTACAAAAATATTAAATACACCATGAAGAACAAGCAAAAAAGAAATTCAAACCTCTATCTAAATTAGCAAAAAAGGCCTTAGTATTTATCGAACTAGCAAGTTTGAAAAAATATGAACATGGAGAGAGATAATTTTAATGTTTTCATTTGTAGGGATGATTACGCTGAATTTATTAATCCTTTTCGGCGCGGACAAATTCTGTTTGTAAAATGAATAATTATCGACTGACACCGGAATTTATAAACGATTTTTTAAGAAATCAAGAACTCCTTAATTAGAGCTTTTATTGCAAAAGCAAGATTTTATTCAAACATTATTGGTGCCATTTACATGTTTGGAATTAAGATTAGGTGTGTCCAGACTGGACACACTGCGCCGGAAAGGGTTAATAAAGCTTATAATATCTCGACTGGAATCTTGACGAATTCCACATCCATTATAGTTAAAGAATTATTGAAATTTAAATTGCTGTAAGTCGGAGATAGATTTGTTTTGTCATTTAATTTTAACCCAGATATATAAAACAATTTTTGAACCAAATTTTATTTTCCCAGCTTTGTCGGAAGGAGGAAAAAAGGCTAAAATCCAATTTATTAATTTAATTTTTTTTTCGGAAAATTTGAGCGTGAAATCAATATTAAAATTGCTTACTTTTGTAAGGGTTAACCCATTAACTGCTAGTTTTGCATTTCGTCAACATATATATATATATATATATATATATTTTTTTTTTTTTTTTTTTTTTTTTTTTTTTTTTTACATTAACCATCAGAATATCATTGTTTTTGACTCTGAGCATTTAACTCATTCTCTTTTTTTACGTACAATAAATTGAAAATATGGGACAAACACCATTTTTCTTAAGCTAAAATATTCGTAATACTTAGTCTGTAAAAATTTAAATTGTATTTAAAAAGTTTAGTGGTGTTATAAGCTTTTAATGATGGATAAAGCAATTTTTTCTCGTCCGTACGATGTACGGGCACAGAAGCATGTGAGACCTTAAGTGCGCCCGGGGCAAAATTTCAATTTGGCGCCCCCAATCCCCAGATTTTTCTTCTAACAGGCCAAAATTGACGTTGGTAGCATAAATTTGGCTCCCCCAAAAGCATCAGCGCCTGGGGCGACCGCCGCCTTCGCCCTCCCTTTCGCACGGCGCTGTATGGGCAAATCAGTTAACCCTTTGAGGGGCAAACCAATTCTTTACATAAAATGCTGAAATGACTGATTGAAACCGGAATTTTAAAACAAATTTATTTCAAAATAAATAAATGGTTTTCTTTATTTACTCGATAAACTTAAAATTTACTTCAATTCTGGCGTCAATGTGGTATTTCGTAATTAAAATTAAGTTGTATATATTTTATACCACCACCCTTCAAAGGGTTAAGTGATTAAGGTTTGAATAATTACTGAAAGTGTAAAAAATAAAATTAATGGAAAATTACATTTCAATATTTCTGGTAGCAAAAATATAAAAGATGAAGATCCCCCTCCCCCGCCTCTATATCACATTTTTTGGCAGTTAACGATTTAGCCTCTTCAGACCTCATGTATCCTGTAGCATTCGTATCATTACAACTTTTTATCACGTGAATATATAATGTTGAAAAAAGAGAAGTTGGCGTGAAAGGAACCTGATAGATAACAGAATTAAACAAAATAGCAATATGTTTCTTATAGCACCATTTTTGCGAGCTACGTGTTATATAAACAAGTTGGAAATTGCGCGTCCATCGTAGCAAATGAGGTGCGTTCGTACGATAACGAAGTTTAAAAAATATTCAGATCTTGCTGTTATATTAGAAAGTACTTCAGATGTAGTATTAGTGGTCGAAATCTTGTTTGTGTTCCTGTAAGCATACAGGAAGAAACTTTTATTACATCTCAGTAATGTATATCATATTCATAAAATGTGAAATAGTTTAATATATGATGATATGATAACACACGACCCAAATAATATTTTCCCGTATAGCATTATGTAGTGGAATACTTTTGTGTGGCCCTGTAATTTAATAATAAATATTATTTGCATCACAGATTGTACAGAATGAATATTTTAATATATATATATTAAAATATACATATATACTTCATAGGTTCATGTATTCTACTATATTTTAATGAGTGTAACACTATTAAAATACATTTGAAGCATTTTTCCCCATTGACCTTAATGTAACGGAATACTTTTGATTGTCCCTGTAATTGATCTATGCATCCAATTTTCATAAAATTTTAAATGACCCGACAAAACCGTGTGATAATTATATATTTTAAATTTCAAACGATTCGGTTGGGTAGTTTTTGCGTTGTTATATGCGGACGGACGGACAGACGGACGGACTGAACGACAACTATAGGTGATACATATTTACATAATTACGAACGCACCTAAAAATGGCTTGCAGCAGAAATACACAAAATTTGCAAAAATGAAAAGTAAATAATTTTACAGTGGGCAACCATATTACTTGTAGAGTCATTATTTATACAAAATTATAACTAGTCGTCGGGGGCCACCGTAATACTCACCCATCATGGATATGAATATGAATATAAAACATGTGAAAACTATTTATACAATGCATTGCATTTCATAAACAAAATTTAAATATTGCTAATATACATAGTAATGCTATATTAAAGAACTGCTGATGTACCAATTTCGACAAATAATATAAAACGCCAAACTACTCAAGTATTACCGAACTGCGTAAAAGAAACATCCTTATAACTCCAAAAATAATAATTCTATTAACTAACAACTAACTGCGTCGGATTAAGCGTCTCATTTCCAATTAAAGTATACCTCTGAATTGAAATTTGAATGAAATACAGGGTCATGAAAAATCGAAGAATGTGGAAAACAGGATTACAAATATCTCGGCAACTAATAATCCGATCGACTTCGTTCTATATGCAAAATGTGTGTTATTTTATTGCCTTTTACGTCCATTCCTTAAAATAAAAAAATTCGAAAAATTTTATATACCTTTCATCAGAACGAATTTTTCGAGAGTCCGAAAAAAATAGTTCCGGATAATCGAGGTTGCTGATATTAAATAGGGTTCGTCCCATTCTTACATACTAACTACATACAAAATTTCAAGTCTCTATCTCAATTTGTTCGGGAGATAGAGCGTTTACAGACAGACAGACAGACAGACGGACGGCAAAATTTTTTTTCTAAAAATATGTTTTTCGGAATCTCCACTATCTAAAACGTGTAAATCCGTCAAAAAAATTTTTTCGATTTTCAAAACGATTGCAAGACTTACCCTATACTACGTATGATGGGTAAGTAATATATATATTTATTTATTTTATATTTCTCAATATTTTTGCGACGCAAAAATGTAAAATAAAATTTTAAAAAAATCCTAAGACAACGTAAAAAAAGTTCTTTCTGAATCCACATGTTTCATCAAATTGTTTATACAGAAAATAAAATTTTATTTTTATTTTTTTTGCTGTTCAATCTTCCTTAGCTATCAATTTGTTAATATAAATCAATAACTAAAATTTAAAAAAATTACATAAAAAAACACTGTGGTCTGAAGAGTTAAATTTGAGATGGTAGAATCTATGATGGGCAACATCATTTTTCGAGCAAATTGAGGTAATTATATTCTATATGCTACAGGGAAACCCGTTTAAGATACGAACCAAGGGACCGAGGATAATTCGTATCTTAAGCGAAGTCGTACATTAAACGGAGGTATCTTAACGCTTTCCAGCACACTGTGCCCAGTCTGGGATACCTAATTTTCGTTCTTAAACTTGCAAACGGCATTAATAATATTTTACTAAAATTTTGCTTTTACAATAAAAGCTAAAATTAAGGATTTCAAAATATCTAAAAAATTCGTTTCTGAACAGATTTTGCCCGTGCCGGAAAGTTTTAAACGAGTTTCCCTGTATTTACATACAAAACTGTATGATAGAATATCCTTTCGTTATTTAATACCAGAATATGCTCATAAATCATAAAAAATCTTTAATTTTAAAATTTCGTTTGATTTCCAAATATTTCTATAGAAATAAACGTATGCCACCAATGAAATATGGGGGGATGGACTAAATGTCATATTGGAATGTTACGTTAAACATATATTTTTTAAAGAAATATTAGAAAATAAGTGAAATTTTAATATTAAAGATATTTTTTTATTTTATGATGCATGAACCTGTTACAGTACGACACTGATGAAAAAGAGTTAATTAATTTGTATGTAACATAATTGTCTTTATTTACAGCAAATATTATGTTGGTCACTATGGAATGATTCAAATTTCTTGTTTTTTATAATATTACCACGGTTTCCAGAAAAATGCGAAAACGTTTCACGTTTAATACCGATATTTTCATATTGAAAGAATCGCGAAGTTTGAATACTGACATTATGCCGTTAAATTGGGCAAACAATTCGATATTAAACTACCGTGTTTCAATATAAAACTTTAATGCTTTCCTTTAGGGTTGTCTAGTTTGATCTCCATTTTTTATACCGAAATAATGTCTTCAGACCCGAACTTTTTGAAGAATAGTTTAACTTTTCGAGTCCAAATTTTGAGAGAAAAATGAATTTTACATTAACCACTTAATCGTCGCGCCCAAGACATTCACAACTGCAACCCGTAAGACATGGTGACGTCACGGTGACGTCGTTGTGAAGTCCCATTGTGACTTTGTGACCGTCGATGTGACGTCACGTGACGTCGATGTAAAGTCACTGCGACTAAAATGTGAAGTCGTTATGGCTGTTTTAGAGCTCGTTTGTGACGTCACAAAGTGGTCACAATGTGACCAAAATGTGAAAAATGTGTCATTTGTGATAAAATTGTCATTAAAACTGTGACTATTCTGTGACGATAGTGACAAGGTTGTGAAGACAGTTTGCGATTATTTTTTGTCACAAATTTGTCACTAACTTTGTGACGGTGGCAGCATTGTCAATGTTGTGAAGTTACACTGGGACACAATTATACAGTTATGAACAATGTTATACGGAGCAAAATCCCTTACATCTATAATTGTCTGAGCGAAGCGAAGTCTTTATACTCAGAGATACGCAACGATATTAAAATTCAAAAAAATTCTTTCGTCAAGCAAATCTCAAAAAGTACTTGTCGGATTTTGATTCTGTTTGTACCAATAGGTACCTATGAAGGTAATCTGGTGAATGCACCTACTTTTAAAAATTAATTCCAAATAGTTTAAAAGTTATATTAAAAAAACTGATAAAAAAGCACAATTTATGTGCATACGTCACAGAAATTTGGTGAGCGTGATTTTCACCGGCTGGACATTTTCGTAGATAACCGAATCAGTACATGGAGTAAATAGTAATCATTTTCGCACTCAGAAATATTGAATGCAATAAAACATTTTAAAATTTAATCATGCAGGAAAATAAAACTGTTATTTTTTTATATTAAAAAATGTCATAAAAACTTTGATTTTGAGATTTTGTGATAATCTCTTAAGAGCACTTTTTGATCGCTAAAAGAATGTTTTACATATTTCGCGTGTGAAAATTAGAAACAATTACGTTTTTAAATAAAAAGTTTCTTTTATGACATCATTTTCCCTTTATATTTATTTTCATTGCTTGTTTTCTTTTAACTTATATTTTGTTTGTGTATGGAAGTCGATTCTGGTCACTAATTTTTCGGCACGGATACCACAAGCGCATCAGATTTGGCGCAATTTTTTTCAAAGCCCATTTAGCGAAAACTCCCTTTTCAAATAACGCTTATATACACATTTTTAAATTATTTTCTATTTTCAAAAAGAACTTACAGTAAATAAAATAATAATAATAATTAATAACTATAAAAAGAAATATTTTATATAATTAAAAGAAGGAAGTGAAAGTAAATAAACATTTTATGAGTAAATAAACAAATAATAAATAAATAAAGCCGGGTTACCATCTCAGGTAAAATAATGCCATTTTGATGCCAATTATGTACCCTGGTGCATATGTGACAATTTTCCCCATTTTCATCCGTTTCCTGTTGGCATACAACTTTGAAATATGGAGTATGTATGCATACCTGGGAGCAATACTGGAATTAGACATTGATTTTTTTTAATTCGATCCAAAAAGGGGCAACGGGGCTATTTTTTAAAGATTTATACAATTTATACTGCATAAAGGAGCCACTTACCTATTTCTATATACCAGAAGAAGTAAGTGGTATGTTAAAACAAATATAGTATACATAAATAAAATACTTGAGATAATATACTAGAGATATAAGCTCCGGGTTTGGCGAGATTTTTTATGCCAATTAGGCGAAAACATCGTTTTGATTACCAGATGCATATAGCATGCTATAACAACACGTTATTTATTTATTTCAAAATGATAAAAAAAAAGGAATAAATGAAACATTTCCTGTTATTAAAAAAGATATAACAATCAATAAATGATAATATTTTTAGAACAAACAATTTATTATAACATTTATATGATAACCAGCATGTTAGGCAACTAAACGCCATTTTGGCACCAATTAGGTACCTCGGTGTATATAGGGCATATATGTGGCATATTTATTTGTAAAACTGAGCATGAAAGTTTACCATGTGTGTTTTCATAGGCGCTTATATCTTTTTGCAACATAGCGCACCTTTCGAAGCCAAAACTGCACAAAAGAAAAAATAATCAATATTTGCAGCATTTTTTTATTAATGTAATGCACATTTTGTAATCTGTAGGCTCGATAATCAGACCTCGTTTTTTTGCTTTAAAAGATGATATTTCATACGACGTCTTTTTGGGATTCGTCGTTTTTCCACATTTGATAGTATGTGTCTACTCGTTTTTTATTCTTTTTTGTAACTTTCTTCTTTATTAACAGCGACATCTGGATTTCCTATTTAAATAAAAATTCTTCTAAATGCAAAGAATTTTGTTAAAATAAATAAATAATAGGAAAAGCGGACATCTATTGCTCAAAATACAAAATTTTTCCTATTGAGTTAATAAAAATCAGTAAAAACATAATTTTTATGATAATAAAAAGGTGACTTATCTAATAACAGAGTCATATATTATGTACGTTATGGATTAAGTATGAATATTTCAGTGAAAAGTGATATTTCAAAAGTATTATGAAATTAGTTAAAAACCATTTATTTTAAACTAAATGAATAAAAGATTTATATTTTTAATGAAATAAATGGGATTTGAAAAATTATTGGAAATTTATCACCATAGATGTATCAATATTACAATCAGTACCTTGTATGCAAAATGGAACAATCAGCAATACTTTTTGTACCCGAAAAAAGGTCGTTGCTTTTTTAAGGTTAAAAAGTAGATTACGAAATATTCCTATATAGAGATGCCAAACCCTCGCTTATTGCATAGCAGAATTTTCTTATAGGAAAAGTTATTTTTTAAATCTGCAGAATGTTCCAATTTAATAAAACATTTTCTGTATTAAAATACCGGTACCCAAAATGCCGGAGACTTGGCAGCTCTGCCTGTAACATTTTAATTAATCACGGTACTTTTTTTAATCGGATTCAAATTTAGTGAAGACAACGTTTTTTGGCCGAAAGCAGCTTTTTTCCACATGTGTAACTACGATACAATTCCTTGATGTTGACTTATGAATGTTTTGACTTATGCTATTATTGCTTCCTCTCATTTATTTATTTGAATTTTAAATAAGATGACTCAAAATCGCGTTTTTTAAATATACGAAAAAAAATGCATTTCGAGAGAGGGCGAAAAGGACAATATTTGGCGATTTATTACCTGCGTTTGGCTAAGTGTCTTACTACCTTGTATTTAATACTCTTCACAAAACTTCGCTGTTATATGGACTTAGGCGCTTTTATAAAAAGTTTGACATAATTCGGGCTTAAGAAAGTGAGTTTTTTACCGAATAATACAAATAAATGAAAAATGAATACTAAGAAATACTAATAAAAGAAAAATAAAGCATTATATTGATCTATGTATATTTAAAAATTCATCTGCTAGCACTAATTAGATAATTTATGTCTATGTGTATATAATAGGAGATAAACAGCTTTTGATTCTGTATTTCTATGCTATAAAGCATTAACGTTTGTGTGTTTTTCGTTAGCATTGGAAGTACCTAGCCGAATTAAAAAATAATGTGGGCAAAAAATGTTGGTAACCATCTTTGCTGCAAAATATACTATATTTTGCGTAGGAACAATAATCAAAATCAATGCACGAGCAAAAAAAGTTCTAAAATTGAGAATTCTTTGATGTTGATATGACTAAAAATTTAAAATCTTTTTTTTTTTTTTTCTTTGGTGGCAACTTTTAAGATATAATATTCTCGTTATGAACGATTTCTAAAACATTCGACAATTTAGTTTCACATATTAAACATTTTTTTTCTAGAAAAAGTTTTAAACTCAATTTATTGAGAATATTGCAATTTCTAGGATACTGTTGGGGTCAGAAACTATAACTTTGGCATCACAGTAACTTATAAGGTGTAAGTGCTCGTTTAGGACAAATTTTTAAAAAAGGATTCCTTAACTCTTATCGACAACCTCATTGCATCCGTGGAAAACAGATATTCAACATTATAAACTATTCGGACGGATTTCTCACCATATAAAATACACTCCATTTCTCTTCAAACATAATAGTTTATGTTATTTATAGTTTCTCAAATCGGTGCGAAGCTTCTGTTTATGCTCATGACATCATTTCAAAGAGCTATATTTCCAATATAGGAAAATTTGGTGTTTTATTTTCTGTATTACTTTTAACATTTTGCATATTTCCAATTTTATATCCATGCATGGTTTACTTTTCTTTTATAAAAATAGTATATGCAACAAGATTTTGTAGTTCTACGATTCGATATGCTTATTTTCATCATTATATTTTATCACAATGAATGACCAATTAAAGGTAACATCTCATTTTCTTTACTTATCGCAAGTTATTAAATGTGTATTCTCAGCAATATCGCTCAGACTAATCCCTCTGAGGGAAGTCCTAGTTGTCTGAGCGAAGCGAAGTCTTTATACTCAGAGATACGTAACGATATTAAAAGTCAAAAAAATTCTTTCGTCAAGCAAATCTCAAAAAGTACTTGTCGGATTTTGATTCTGTTTGTACCAATAAGTACCTATGAAGGTAATCTGGTGAATGCACCTACTTTTAAAAATTAATTCCAAATAGTTTAAAAGTTATATTTAAAAAACTGATAAAAAAGCTCAATTTATTTGCATACGTCACAGAAATTTGGTACGCGTGATTTTTACCGGCTGGATATTTTCGTAGATAACCGAATCAGTACATGGGGTAAATAGTAATCATTTACGCACTCAGAAATATTGAATGCAATAAAACATTTTAAAATTTAATCATGCAGGAAAATAAAACTGTTTTTTTTTATATTAAAAAAATGTCATAAAAACTTTGATTTTGAGATTTTGTGATAATCTCTTAATAGCATTTTTTGATCGCTAAAAGAATGTTTTATATATTTCGCGTATAAAAATTAGAAACAATTACGTTTTTAAATAAAAAGTTTCTTTTATGACATCATTTTCCCTTTATATTTATTTTTATTGCATGTTTTCTTTTAATTTATATTTTGTTTGTGTGTGGAAGTCAATTCTGGTCACTAATTTTTCGGCACGGATACCACACGCGCATCAGATTTGGCGCAATTTTTTTCAAAGCCCATTTGGCGAAAACTCCGTTTTCAAATAACGCTTACATACACATTTTTAAATTATTTTCTATTTTCAAAAAAAACTTACAGTAAATAAAATAATAATAATAATTAATAACTATAAAAAGAAATATGGTACTTCTAGGTTATCCCTTCGACCAATTTCGCCAAATTATACAAATCGCCAAACTAATAGCCAAATTATACATGTTGACATAATTTTTATTTTAAATAACGAAAAAACAAATAATTAGTAGAATATTAATAAAAATATTAATAAAAAGTCGAAATAAAAATCATTAAATGACATTTTAAACACGTGAATCCATTTAATGTCATTGAATGTGACATTCACGATCATTCATTATTGGCATTTAATCTTATAGTTTGGCGATAATTTTTTGGTTGACGGGATAACCTAGAAGTATCAGAAATATTTTATACTAGCAGCCTTCGCCCGCTATGCTGGTCAGTTTTTTTAAAGAAACTTTGAATCAAACGAAATTTTTATATCATAGTAATTTTTAGTTTTGTATCGTATTTTAGACTGTCTGTCATCGGTGAAAAGTCAGTCATCTAAACGGAAAGTTCAGTGTTAGTCACCAATGAATGACGTAGCGCTCAACATGTTAACAATTTTAATCACATAAAAATTCATTCAGCGGAACCTTTAAATTAAAGCCAACCTTTTGTAATTGTGTTCATCTGATTTAAAACATCTCCATAAGTATTCAATTAAACAACGTAGAATGCTATATTTCACTTGTTACAAAATTTCTGAATAATTATCCAACTAACAATGTAAGTTCCATTAAAATCTATCTAGTAGAACTTAAGTTATAAGCGTCCGGAGTGAAATTTCACTTTGCGTTTTATATATATTGAGATAATTAAATGTAGCTTACATAATCACGTTAACTGATTATAGAACTCACTTTCAAAATTTTAGGTTCAATAGATTTTTTTGTACGATAATTAATACGAAATCCAGACTTTCTTTTATATATATAGGTTGAAAATTACCGCTTTTTTGCGCCGAAGACATCGCCAAATCAAAAAAATATATGGTATCTCACGAACTACTGAACTTAAAAGAATTTGCTTAATATCATTCGATGCAGCATGAAAAAATACACTAAAATATGGTATCAGTTAAAAAATAACTACAAAATCTGATCTATATACATAAGGATTGAAAATTTCAGGTTTTTGCGCCGAAGTCATCGCCAAATTAGGAAAATATGAAGTAGCTCACGAACTACTGGATTTAAAAGAATTTACTTAGTAACATTCGATTCAGCATGAGAAAATACACTAAAATATGTTATCAGATGAAAAATAACTTCAAAAGCCCATTTTTCAGGAATTTTTTAAAAGTTCGTTCTTTATTTTTACCCCCCTTAGGGGTGGAATTTTCGAAAATCCCTTCTTAGAGGCACTCGATGTTATTAGAAGTATTTTTACCCTAATTTTCAAGATTTTTGGTTCGGTAGATTTTTTTGTGCTGTGATTAATACGAAATCCAAACTTTCTTTTATATATATAGATTATTTATTTAAATTAAGATCCGCCTCTGGTGACCAATTTGGTCTCCCTTAAATTTATGCTAAGCTTTGAAATATTTTACTTTTATTCATAATTTTATTTACTTGTGTAGTTTTACTAAATCTGCAGATTATGATAGAGAAATGAACAAATCTATGCGATCAAGGCAACATTTAGGGGAATATTCTGTTAATATTTTGTTCTGGTTGGCGCGATTAGCGAAGAAATCCCAAAATAGCGCCGAAAAACCATTTTTCATTTGTTAATTTAATGAAAAAAAGTGTTTTGAAAAAGATATTAAACGAATCCCTGTGTGCGATTGCCAATCACACATATCCACTTTTTTTTTTCTTTTTTTTATACTACTTTGCTATCCTGTCAACCAATTTCGCCAAATTATACAAATCGCCAAACTAATAGCCCAATTATACATATTGACGTAATTTTTATTTTAAATAACGAAAAAAACAAATAATTAGTAGAATATTAAGAAAAATATTAATAAAAAGTCGAAATAAAAACCATTTAATGACATTTTAAACACGTGAATCGTATTTAATGTCATTGAATGCGACATTCACGATCATCCATTATTAGCATTTAATCTGATAGTTTGGGGATAATTTTTTGGTCGACGGGATAACCTAGTAGTACCTTTTTTTTATTAGAATGAATGATAAATTAATTGCAAATATTTTTTCATGACAATGATTTTTCCTTCACATTCAAAAAAATTCTTTTTTAGTGATGGTAAAATAACTGCAGATGAAAAAGATATAATAGTAAGGCTAAAACTCAGATTTAATGACTGCTTGGCATATGACTTGGCGGAGGCTCAATAAGTACGCTAATTCCAGATAGAGTGTAAAGAAACAATTGGTACCATTTGATTATTCCATCGATCAATTTCGCCAAATTATACAAATGGATATAATTTTTATTTTAAATAACCAAAGAATTAAAAAATTACTAAAATATTAATAGAAATAGAGATAAAACATCGGATTAAAATTAGTTGACGACGTAACAATTATGCAAAACATATTTAATGTCAAAAGAATGTGATATTTACGATCATCCATTATTGACATTTAAACTTATACTTTGGCGACAGTTTTTTGGTCATTGGGAGATCAATATTGCCAAATAATGTAAACAAATTATATAAACAATAATATTGCCAATAATATTTAGGTGCAGATGTCATCTACGGATCACGTTGGCACGATTACAACAAAATTGCGATTTTATGCCTCACGTGGTAATCCAGTAATAGTCGTTTATTTATCAGTAAACTATTTCATTATTTTTCTTTTCTATTTTAAAATTATACAAATTGTTTTGTTCCATAATTACTAAGACTTAATTTATTTATTATTACTATTTCAGATTACATTTTCTTGGCAACGGCAAAAAAAAATTGTTATTTTTTATCGGAAAAATTTTAATTGATTCTGTATGAAAAATAATGAAATTTTGAATTTTTAAGAAAAATATTTGTATAAAACAATTAAAAATTAGCCTATGTTCACCGGAAATAGTGTAGCTTTCCAACGGTGAAAGAATTTTTCAAACCCGTCAAGTAGTTTCGGAGCCTATTCAATTCAAACAAACAAACAATCAAATCTTTCCTCTTTATAATATTAGTATAGATAATTAATTAAAAAAGTAAATGAAAGTAAATAAACATTTTATGAGTAAATAAACAAATAATAAATAAATAATGCCGGGTTACCATCTGAGGTAAAATAATGCCATTTTGACGCCAATTATGTACCCTGGTGCATATGTGACTTCTTTTCGAATTTTTCATCCATTTTCTGTTGGCATACAACTTTGAAGTTTGGAATATGTATGCATACCTGGGAGCAATACTGGAATTAGACATTCATTTTTTTTTCGATCCAAAAAGGGGCAATGAGGGCTATTTTTTAACCCTTTGTGGCGCAGGGCAAATTAATTGCTTAAGTAATGAAATTAATGACTGACACTGAAATTTGAAAACAACTTTATTTGTAAATAAGAAAACGCTATATTTCGCGCATTCAGTAAACCGTAATTTTTTGAAACAAAATTCCGGTGCCAATGTGGCGTTTAGGAATTAAAATTAAGTGGTATATCTATGAAACCACCGCACCGCAAGGGGTTAAAGATTTATACAATTTATACTGCATAAAGGAGCCAGTTACCTATTTTTATATACAAGAAGAAGTAAGTGGTATGTAAAAACGATTATAGTATACATAAATAAAATACTTGAGATAATATACTAAAGATATAAGCACCAGGTTTGGCGAGATTTTTTATGCCAATTAGGCGAAAACATCGTTTTGATTACCAGATACATATAGCATGCTATAATAACACGTTATTTATTTATTCCAAAATGAAAAAAAAAGGAATAAACGAAACATTTTCTGTTATTAAAAAAAAGAAATAACAATCAATAAATGATAATATTTTTAGAACAAACAACTTATTATAACATTTATATGATAACCAGCATGTTAGGCAACTGGACGCCATTTTGGCACCAATTAGGTACCTCGGTGTGTATAGGGCATATATGTGCCATATTTATTTGTAAAACTGAGCATGAACGTTTACCAAGTGTGTTTTCATAATCGCTTATATCTTTTTGTAACATAGTGCACCTTTCGAAGCCAAAACTGCACAAAAGAAAAGAAAATCAATATTTGCAGTATTTTTTTTTATGTAATGCACATTTCGTAATCAGTAGGCTCGATAATCAGACCTCGTTTTTTGTTGCTTTAAAAGATGATATTTCATACTACGTCTTTTTTGGATTCGTCGTTTTTCCATATTTGATAGTATGCGTCTACTCGTTTTGTAACTTTTTTTTGTAACTTTCTTCTTTATTACTAGCGACATTTGGATTTCCTATTTAAAAAAAAATTCTTCTAAATACAAAGAATTTTGTTAAAATAAATAAATAAATGAAATGCGGACATCTGTTGCTCAAAGCACAAAATTTTTCCTATTGAGTTACTAAAAATCAGTAAAAATATAATTTTTATGATAATAAAAAGGTGACTTATGTAATAACAGAATCATATATTATGTACGTTATGGATTAAGTATGAACATTTCTTCACCATTTATAAATAATAATAATAATAAAATAAAATGCGGACAGACCAAAGTCTATATTTGACTGAAAACCACAACCATTTTCTAAATGCTTTAAAAAATGGCCAATGAAAAGTGATATTTCAAAAGTATTATGAAATTAGTTAAAAACCATTTATTTTATACTAAATGAATAAAAGATTTATATTTTGAATGAAATAAATGAGATTTGAAAAATTATTGGAAATTTATCACCATAGATGTATCAATATTACAATCGATACCTTGTATGCAAAATGGAACAATTAGCAATCCTTTTTGTACCCGAAAAATGGTCGTTTTTTTTTTTTAGATTAAAAAGTAGATTACGAAATATTCCTATACAGAGATGCCAAGCCCCCGCTTATTGCACAGCATAATTTTCTGATAGGAAAAGTTATTTTTTAAATGCGCAGAATGTTCCAATTTAATAAAACATTTTCTGTATTAAAATACCGGTATCCGAAATGCCGGAGACTTGAAAGCTCTGCCTATAACATTTTAATTAATCACGGTAATTTTTTCAATCGGATTCAAATTTAGTGAAGACAACGTTATTTGGTCAAAAGCAGCTTTTTTCCACATGTATAACTACGATACAACTCCTTGATGCTGAAATAAAATATTTTGACTTATGCTATTACTGCTTCCACTTATTTATTTATTTGAATTTTAAATAAGATGACTCAAAATCGTGTTTTTTAAATGTACGGAAAAAATACATTTCGAGAGAGGGCGAAAAGAACAATATTTGGCGATTTATTACCAGCGTTTGGCTAAGTGTCTTACTACCTTGTATTTAATACTCTTCACAATACTTCGCTGTTATATGGACTTAGGCTCTTTTATAAAAAGTTTGACATAATTCGGGCTTAAGAAAGTGAGTTTTTTACTGAATAATACAAATAAATGAAAAATGAATACTAAGAAATACTAATAAAAGAAAAATGTAGCATTATATTGATCTATGTATATTTAAAAATGCATCTGCTAGCACTAATTAGATAATTTATGTGTATATAATAGGAGATAAATAGCTTTTGATTCTGTATTTCTATGCTATAAAGCATTAACGCGTTTGTGTGTTTTTCGTAATCATTGGGAGTACCTAGCCGATTTAAAAAATAATGTGGGCAAAAAATGTTGGTAACCATCTTTGCTGCAAAATATACTATATTTTGCGTAGGAACAATAATCAAAATCAATGCACGAGCAAAAAAAGTTCTAAAATTGAGAATTCTTTGATGTTGATATGACTAAAAATTTAAAATCTTTTTTTTTTTTTTTTTTTTTTTCGTGGCAACTTTTAAGATATAATATTCTCGTTATGAACGATTTCTAAAACATTCGACAATTTAGTTTCACATATTAAACATTTTTTTTTCTAGAAAAGGTTTTAAACCCAATTTATTGAGAATATTGCAATTTCTATTATACTGTTGGGGTCAGAAACTATAACTTTGGCATCACAGTAACTTATAAGATGTAAGTGCTCGTTTAGGACAAATTTTTAAAAAAGGATTCCTTAACTCTTATCGACAACCTCATTGCATCCGTGGGAAACAGATGTTCAACATTATAAACTATTCGGACGGATTTCACACCATATAAAATACACTCCATTCTCTTGAAACATAATAGTTTATGTTATTTATAATTTCTCAAATCGGTGCGAAGCTTCTGTTTATGCTCATGATATCATTTCAAAGAGATATATTTTCAATATAGGAAAATTTGGTGTTTTATTTTCTGTATTACTTCTAACATTTTGCATATTTCCAATTTTATATCCATGCATGGTTTGCTTTTCTTTTATAAAAATAGTATATGCAACTTTATATGTAAGATTTTGCAATTCTATGATTCAATATGCTTATTTTCATCATATTTTATCACAATGAATGACCAATTAAAGGTAACATCTCATTTTCTTTACTTATCGCAAGTTATTAAATGTGTATTCTCAGCAATATCGCTCAGACTAATCCCTCTGAGGGAAGTCCTAGTTTTATTATACTTTGGCGATACATCTCAATTAAAACTTGGGAGCTGCTATAAAAACAATGTACCAAAACAAAGTCACTGAATCAAAATGTAATGCCATGCAGAATTTAATCTTTGATACATTTTTTTTCTGTTGCAATAAATGAGAATATTTAAGACAATTGAATATTCGATCTATCACAATTATTTGAAATTTAGCAATTTGTTTTTCTAATAAGCATTAAAATTATCATAAAAACACTTCCTTTAACACTAGAACCGCGGGAAAATTCATTCAAATTTCATAAAAATATTTCTCACCGTAATTTTTACTTAAATCTCTTTCAATTATTTATAGAAATTATTTTTGCTTAGACTATATTTAACGTATTTTATGAAGTGTTTTCTGGTTGGAATTGACATCTTTCTCTATGAGACGGGTCAAAATGACCCGTCGCCGCGGTTCTAGTGTTAAGGTCACTAGTCACAGAAAAAAACCCGGATGATAATGTAAAGTCTGTGGAAGCATTCTTTTCAAATTTCTCGCTCAAATTTTAATATTTTTGCATGATTTTTTGCATAGGATAGCTGAGGACGATCTACAACCGGTCTATTTTTTACTTTTTCAATTTTGCTTATATATTTTTTATATTATGATTGTTTCAATATCAGAACCGGTTTAAACTGGTCTTGAAATTTAAAATATTTTTTTTTTTAAATCTGAAACCAAAATTGGAAAAGTAAAAACTAGGCTGGTTGTGGATCGCCTTCAGTTATCCTATGAAAAAATCATGTAAAAATATTAAAATTTGAGCGAGATATTTGAAAAGAACGCTCCCACAGACTTTACATTATCATCCGGGTCTTTTTCTGTGGCTAGTGTTGCAACTTAAAGGAAGAGTTATTTCTTTTTAATTTTAATGCGTATTAGAAAAACAAATTGCTAAAATTTGAAATAATTGTAATAGATCGAATATTCAATTGTCCTAAATATTCTCATTTATTGCAACAGAAAAAAATATGTAACAAAGATTAAAGTCTGCATAGCATTACATTTTGATTCAGTAACTTTCTTTTGGTACATTCTTTTTATAGCAGCTCCTAAGTTTTAATAGAGATGTATCGCCAAAGTATAATAAAATTATAGATGTAAGTGATTTTACATTACATAACAATATTCATAACTGTATAATTGTGTCCCAGTGGGACTTCACAATATTGACAATGCTGGCACCGTCACAAAGTTAGTGACAAATTCGTCACAAATCAAAAAATATTCGCAAACTGTCTTCACATACAGTCTTCTATGAATATTAAAATATTATTAGAACATGCAAAGAGGAATTATAAAAAAAAAATAAAGCTAAATATTTATTAGTATATTAATAAACAAAAAAAAAACATTAAGGGGATATCCATAACTGGAAGGTTGTCCATCATAGACACATCTACCTAATAAAAATTCCGACGATAAACATAAAATAGAACAACAAATACGTTAATTATAATTATTAATATTTTATTGATAATATTAGAGAGTATTTATAATACCCACTTTAATCACAATGTATACTAATACTACATATAATGGATATTTTGAAATTTACCTCTGTAAAATGATTCATTAAAGAAAATAATAAAAGTGTTTGGAATGAAAAATTAATAATAAAATACAGTTATTACTTTTTAGCTCCATACCGTTCAAGTATTTGCGTTATTTGTTTTAAATACAATCATGTTTAAATTCTTATTGATTGTCTTAACTTCCAAATTCTCTCTGAAAACATTCCAATAAGAATATTTACAACTGAAACGTTTTCACCCACAATGACTTTCTATTAAAAAATTTTATAACATTTCACAGGCTAAAAAATACATTAAACAGTCATTAACGTTATTGTTTTTTTTTTTTTTTTTTAAATATCAAACATCTACGATTTCTTTTTAATAGTTCTTCTCGTTCTCTTATAAATTCCTCTTCTGAGAGGATGCATTTTTTAATATAACATTATGCAATGTTTCCGAAGATTACTTAATACAAAAATTTTAAAAGGATGTTTGTTAATAATTTTACTCTATAAAAAAGCTTCTTTATTACAAAATATATTTATCTTTAAATGTTTAATAATTATATTAACAATTTATTATAATATATTTTCATATGATTTTATGTTTATGGAAACATTTTAACCAATTATTTTAAAAAAGGAAACAACACAGATTAAAATGCAATTAAAATCACTACCTTTGACAACCTAATCCAAATTATTAATAATCAAGTTTTTTATGTCAACAAAATAAATAATGGATGTATTAGACTTTATTAAGTTAATAAAGCATTAATGTTTTATAGCATGTTTTTGAGAAGGTAATTAAAATCCTTCTCAGAATAATAATAATAATAAATGCAACCATGAAAAATAATATTTTTCCATACCTTTTTTCCATCGAATTCATTCGTTCTAGTTATTCTTTTTGCCGCACAAACTAAAACCGATAATAATTAAAGTGGCAAAGACAAAATCATTTTAACAGTCAAAGCCCCCTTAATTTTCTCGGACTAATGTTTTGCCGCTTCGAAGAGTTGTAGTGGACATTCTTGTTTAAATTGTAAATCCGTGTCAATACGCATCTGCTCACAAGTCACATCTGCCATAAATTCCAGTCAACTAACTTCTCGCGTCTTCTATCATCAATTTAAAATATTTTTGTTTACGTTTATTTATTCTTTCGCTTGCAGACTATAGACTCTCGCGAGAGTCCTAACTATTGTGCAAGGCACTCTCGTTACCAGGGTTTGTCAACATCAGCGATATTTTATTTTAGAAGTGTAGGTTGTTTATTTCGGTTAAATTTCTTAAAAGGTGTTAAAAAATAATAAATTATCAAAATTACATGTTAAAAATTTTTTTAACCAAATAAACAAATAAATAAACAAACGAAAAATTAAAATAAATAAATAAAATATTTCTCGCATGTGACATTCCTGTTACGTCATTTTTCATGTGGTTTTATTTTTCTTAACCGGAGCTGTTTAATCTCTGGTTACGAGAGTAGCCTGCACGGACTCCCGCTAGAGTCTTGTCTTGCAGACGATTTTCACTTTCCATGCGCATGATCGTTTTGTTTTTTCTTTTCTTATGCAATATTTTGGAGTTTAAATACGCAATAATTTTATGAGAGTGATTCTGATCAATTTTTTTTTATTTGAAAAATTTTTTAATGTATTTTTATTTTTTATTTTTATTAGTTTCAAAACAATTCAAGTTAAAATGAATTGTAAAATCATTTTTTTCTTTTTTTGTAAATAATAGTTAATAATAATCACAATTAAAGTTTATTAGATAAAATTTTGTTTAAGTTTTTAAAGATTTAAAATAATAGATTTAACGCTAATAATAAAAAAAACTTGTTTTAAAATAAAGTTTGTATCACATGTGAACATACATAGTATCTTCTTAATACAAAAAAAGGGGAGTTATAGAGGATAAAAGCTTTTTATTTGTGTCTTTCGATTCGATTTCGGTCTAAAAATCTTTTTTCAGTCTATCCTAATTAATAATTATGTATAATACATCCATTTTTTAATACAAATATTTTTCTATATTTGCGCACACATTTTCACTGTCAAGGATAACAAATTATTCACTTGATTTGAAATGTTAGATACACATCCATACATTAATGTTTAAAATTATTTAAATGTTTTGCAATAAAAACGTTATGTAATATATAACTGCATATTTTAATGACATTTCATAGCCCGATTTTTACAAGATTTGTGACAAGAAAAACAAGTTTTGCATATTTGGTACGGAAAATGGATAATTGCCCTTGCGTAAGTGATTCTTTGTACTTTTGCTATTACAGGAAAAAATTTAATCATTTTCCAAAATGTCGAAAAATAAATTACTAAATATTAAATTAAAAAAATTATAAGATTATCAATCTCATTCAAGCTCGAAATACATTTACACGGCCTATTTAAATTACAGTTCAAATTATTTCTCTCTTTATATGTTGAAATTTTTTAAGATTATTAAGATTTTTTAAGTTCATATTTTTGTTACACTGCAGCTTTACAATATGGTGTTTTTTTATCACAAATGTGACATGACGTGCATTACATGCAGTGACATAGCAATGATGTCACAATATATTTTTTAATTGTCAAAAAAGTGTAATTTTAGAATAAATAACAGATTTTGGAAGTCTTCTAAGAAGATCACCACTCAGTCACAATGTGACGTCACTAAGTGGTTGCATTTTGGTCACAGGTGTGACGTGACCACTGTGACCATACATGCTATGAGGACGTTATTTGCAGGGACATTATAGTGACGTCACAAAAACTTTTTCAATTGACAGAAAAATATTTTTTCCATTAAATAACATCTTTTGAAGAATTTTTGTATTTTTTTTTAATTATCTAAGAAGGTCACAATTTAGTCACAATGTGACTTCACTGAGTGGTGAAGTCACTTTTGGTACAGTGACATCACAAAAACTTTTTCGATTGACAGAAAATTTTTTTTTCCATTAAATAACATCTTCTGAAGAATTTTTGTATATATTTTAATTTTCTAAGAAGGTCACATTTCAGTCACAGTGTGACGTCACTGAGGGGTGGCATTTTGGTCACAGATGTGACGTCACATTTCAGTCACACTGTGACGTCACTGAGGGGTGGCATTTTGGTCACAGGTGTGACGTCACATTTCAGTCACAATATGACGTCACTGAGGGGTGGCATTTTGGTCACAGATGTGACGTGACCACAGTGACTTACAGTGACATCACTGTGACGTCACTGTGACCATACATGCTTGTGGGAAGTTTTTGGATTTTATTCAGAATTGTTTGATTTCCATCAGTTCATAAAATAGTGTAATCGGCTTTATTATGGTATCATTTTACTTGTTATTATATATGAATATTTTTTCTTAATGCGACCATTAAGTGGTCAATAATGTTAATACGAGCTATCCAAATAGATTTACTTAAGTTTAACAAACATCTCATAGTCTGAATTCGAACGAATGTAGTTATTTTGTTTGTTATTTAATTTTTTTATGAAAACAAATTAAGAAACAGTTTTTGGAGACGTTCGGAAAATATCGAATTACAGCAAAATTTAACAGATATTACAATTGTCTAATATGTTTTGCATTTTGTCTTACGATGTTCCTTTTGAAAAGTAACCAATATTTTTAATTAAAGGAGTGAAATATTTCATTAAAATAAAAGAATTGCAAACGATGCAAAGAGAAACAACCAAACTGTTTTTTTAATTATTTTTAAATGTCAAATGAAATCATAATGAGAAGCGCACAGACATATACTGTCATTACTCCCTGTAGATATTAATAAAACTTAATGTTAAGGCAAAATACTCACAAGGAAGGTCTCCATACGGGCATACTCAGAAAAATCTGAAAAAATTACAGAATGTTCTTCTCATATAGTTATATATGTTTATAAAAAAAATTTCGGCGGAATTTCCTTATAACGTCCGTAAAAAAATAATAAAAATTTCGTTTATTTGGCGATTTATCTCCGGTTGGCGAAAAAACGAAATTTTGAGAAATACGCTTTTACGCTTCGAATACTTTTTAAAGAAAAAACTTTCTATGTTCAATTTATTTAAATAAGTTTAGTTTAAGTAATTTTAGTTTTGTATTTTTACTTTATTTTAAGTGTAATTTTGTCATATACGTTTATATGTACTTATAACAAAATGAAATTTATATATTTTATCATTTAAAACGCAATTTAAATTGATTAAAATTGTTCCAAATTGAAAAATACACTGTTAAAAATCTGCTGCATTTTGTTGCAACTCACTCCCTTGCTTGTATAGAAATGGTGAAATGGAGCTTTCTCATTGGTTGGAATAGAGATATTATATACAAGCGGTGGAGTGCGTTGCAACAAAATGCAGCAGATTTTTAACAGTGTATGACACGGTCAATTCACCGTGCTATGGAGCATTCTCATTGGTCAGAAGAGAGATATTCTATAAAAGTAGTGGAGTGACGTTGCAGTAAATGCTGCAAATTTTTAACAGTGAAGTCAATTAAAATCTGTTTTCAGATTCGTTAAAATCGTCTGCTTTTGGCGAGAAAATCCACTGTTCGCCAAATCAAGCGTCGCTTTCAGCTTTTCACGCCAATTATTCCAAACCATTTTATTTTTTTTACATATCTAATAATGTAATTCCGCCGCTAATTTTCACTAATCCTTTATTACCTACATGAGTAGTTTAATTCGTATTTTTTTCAACAAATTCTGAGTATGCCCCCAATGGAGACCTTCCTTGTCAGTAAAAAGACATGTACTAGTAATGGTACATCTTAGCTAAATGGGTTAAGTAATCAAAAAAGTATAACATTAAATAAATCTGAAAATAGTTTTTGAATATTCTGGTGTAAAGCTGAATATTTTAAATAGGCATGGAGGTAAAAATGGCAACCCTGCTTACCTTGAAAGCCTAAATCATGGAAATATGACTATAAAGGATATGACCTATCATCAAAACGGTGAAACTTCAATTGCAACCAGTTTCGCAATGGATTATTACTACCGTTCCTGATTTCCACCATTAAATTTGGATAGAAATTTTCTTGTCATTGAAACGTCTAATAAATGTAGCATTTCAGTTATAATTCTAGCCCAAAACAGATATTTAATTTTATTGTAATAAATTTACTTCGCCAGTCGTCAGGCCTTGCGTTTTATCCCTATTTGGACAACCTCAAAAACCTCCTGTAAGTGTCAGTGAAAAAAGTTATATTATCCCACCCAAACCAATAAAAAGTATTAGAAATTTTTATAATGTTTATGAATGAATAGTTGTATGAATATACCTTTAAAGCAAGACAAAATTTTCTATTCAAAATTTACTGGTGGAGGTTTGTTTAGATAGAAATCATAAACTGTTGATCCTATGTAAAAAAACATCCGCTTCTTGTGACGACCGCCTTAATTACTTCTAACTGGTAGATTTTTTCCATAAGTCCATCCTCGGAACAGTACCACATACTCAAAATAACTCTTGAGGGTGCGGTTATAAGACACATTTCAGCGTTTACATCGCTTCATGCACGAAACATCTGAAGCGAATGCCTTGAACTAAATAAAAACTTGGAAACTTGCGAAATCCTTTGTCCAACTATTTTTTCATACAATACAAAACTAATTAATAATTCTGGTATTAAAATTTTTATTTTTATTGTTGATTTTTTTAAAATAAACGCATATTGTGTATCCCCAAAAGATAGATGAAAGCATAAATTACAATTCGCAGTAATAATAAGAATGGGATGAACAATTTTTTATGTGTGTCTGACCACATATTAATCGTAATATTGTTGTATTGTGTATCAAGAAACAATACAATCCAAAATAATATAATTTCTATTAAATATTTCATCCCTTAAATCAGGGATATAAAAACCTTACCGACAATGGTTATCTCTCACCACTAAATTTTATTAGTTTTCTTCGCTTAAATTTTATTAGTCTTCTTGCAGAAATTTTAGATGAAATATTAGACAAAATATAACGGATTAAATTTAGTGGTGAGAAGCTGTCAGCTATTGCCTAGATTTTTAAAACTGTGTTATAACAGCTTCTCTATTAATATCCCGATCTATCTCGGGTTCATATAAAGTGCGGATAACTATTATCCTACAATTCTCAGGCATATAGAAATGCATGAGGCCACCATTTTTCTATTCCGATTGTATCACTATTAAAAATAAATAAATTTTATAATATATCTCCTCTTACAAATGTTGACAAACTTTTTAATGAAGTTTTCTGTTTTACAGAAGTGTAACTAGGTAGAATTAAAAAATAATCGGCAATCGAGATAGTAAACAGATGTTGTTTTCGTTGACGTGTGCCCGAAGGGGAAGAGGGGTTCCACCGGACTGCACCCAGGGGGTTGGAAGTAAGACTTCTACAGCAGAGGATGTTCGGTTAAAGTCCCAATAGATGACAGCACATAAACATCTCCATCTCTTCATTTTCGACATGTCTCTGAAGGAGAGTGAAGGTTTCTCCAAAGATCAATAGCCATGGTAACTGCTACGACCGACCACAGGCTTTCAGAGCCCTTTATTTAACGAGCGAGTACACTGCATACACTCTTTTGGTCTTTGGTCATGTCGAGCATCGAACTTAAGACCTTTCAGTCTGGAGTTCAGTGCTATGGCCACTAGGCTACCACGGCCCTGATCATAATACTAAATGTTAATACATTAGTTAATGCAGCGAACTGGTTATGATACTAAATGTGTTAAAATCTGAAGAAAAAAAAAGTATTAAAATTTGTACATTACGCTTTGTTTCATTTTCCTTATATTAAAAAATAGAATTAAAAACTATGCGTTTTTTCTCAGTTAAAAGAAAAAAGTGAAGCGCACGATAAGTATGGGCTACTTTCTTAAATTTCAGATTGTTTAATTATTACCACTTTTTTTAAATAGATATAATAACCTTATTTAAAAACATCTAAAAGTATGCGGAAAATAAAGCTAATTACAGATTTTTTTTTCTTTAAGGGGGAGAATCAAGCAATTTGAATTTTGATAAAGTCGATTACACTGCATGTGAAATTCAAGAGAATCAAGCGACTAATCGCAGAATTTGCAACATTTTTCTGCAATTGGATAAAATGAAGTATTTTGGTAAGTTGGTACAACTTTAGAAAGGAATTTAAATATCTTTTGCAAATTGTTTCAATTGTATTTATAAACGCAATTGACTGAAATAGTTAAATGAGTTTCAAGGAAAATCCATGAAACGTAATGAAAATCAGTTGTTGAAATCGTTATCACGCATTAAAACTATCACAATTAATGACAAATTTCTGTTGCAAATCTAAATTTTCACCACGTTATCTTTATTCCTATCATTATCATTTATTCCCAGAACAAATATAGAGTTTGTTTGCACTCTCACTTGAAAATAAGTACTAGAATTTTAGGAATATTATTCGTCGAATATAAAAGCTAATAATAATTAAATGAAATTCTAAAACATTATAAGTGGTACGATATATGAAAAATATCCAAATGATAACTAAAAATTCAATCATATTAAATGCAATAATAAATAACGAGTGCATTTATAATAAGTATTTCTTTTAACTAAATGTATGTGGCTTATTTTGTAAAACAAAATTGCATTCACAATTTCTTTTCTTTTTTCTTTTTTTTTATCAGATGGTAATATTTACATTTGAAATTTTATTTAAGTTTCGAAAAACAAGACAATCTATAAAAAATTCAATTTATTGATTTTTTTTTAACTTTCATGTAATAAGATATGCGCAAAATTTGATTTAAATAAGGGCAAAATTCTTCATTGTTATATCAGAATGATGGTATTGTAAAATCATTTTTAATGCCTTGAAGGGCGGTGATCACGCTGTCACATCGCATAATTTTCTTCATTAATTGACAGATTGATACTCCAAATTTTTAATGAAAATTTCATTTTTGTTAAGTGCGTGGAAATATACTTTTACTTGTTTACAAATATGTTTTCACATTTTACAAACACAAATGCCTTTCCCCTGAAAGTATAAAGGTATCCGCAACACAGGGTGTATCCTATTACTCAATTTGGGAAAGCTACCGTATTTACTCATGTATAAGGCGCACCTTTTTTCCAAAAATTTAGGGTAAAACTCCTAGGTGCGCCTTATACACGGAATAATTTTTTACTGTTGGATGAAGTCGAACGATATACACATGAAACAAGAAATTATTCAAAGAAGATATTAAGACTCTGAAAATGTTACTTAATTGAAGTATTGCTGCATATTTATTTCATTCCTTGCGGTTTTTTTAGAACAGAGCTAATGACATTATCTAAACGCTAATTAGCAATTCTCTTTACCGTCAATCATTCCTATTTCCCGCCATTCTTTTACAACCCGAAGTTTAAAAATGCATTTTCGTCTTGTTTTCTGGTCTGGTGTAATTTTTGTTTCGACTTTTTTTTTTACTAAAATTCATTTGGTCATTCTTCATTAGCGTATCAAATTTATGGTGCGCCTTATATACGAGATTTTAAGATGTCGCCATTTTTACTTGTAAAGTAGGGGTGCGCCTTATACACGCGTGTGACCTATACACGAGTAAATACGGTATTTCCCGCCTGTTTTCCCTGGTAGTTGCTATCACATTAACTCTCAAATTTTCATTGTAGTATATGGGCCATTTTCACCATTCGCTGACATTTCATGGTAACGGACTTGACAAGTAACAGATTTGATTTTTCAAATAAAACTTAAAAAAACAATTAAAATGAACTAGCTTGTATATTTTCTAATATAGATAATAATTTACGTATCTTCTAAAACTATTTAGTAAATTTGCTTAGCAGCTTACATTTCATCGCTTACGGTAACGGACTTGAAATTTCAAATAAAACTATTAGAAATGAACTAGCTTGTATAATTTCTAACTTAGATAATAATACACATACCTTCTGAACTATTTAGAAACAATATTTAATTACAAAAGTGCAAAAATCGTTATTTTAATATTAAAATTTACGGTAACAAATTTAACAGTAAAAAAAAAAAAAAAAAAAAAAAAAAAAAAAACACTTTAATAAAAGTCCATTTTTGCCGCTGTTACATTATTTCACAATTGAAGAGTAAAAAAATGGCAAGTAGTAGCTGCGTGAATAGTTTAACTATATCGCCGAATGTTTGCTGCTTACTTTAGGCAGCATTTGAAACCTATTTTGACTAAAATAATCACAATATAACGGATTTAGCAAAAAACGGGGGACAAAAGATTTCTGGTAATTTCTTAAAGAAAATATCTTTAGTAATTTTTTCTTCATTAACACTAAAACCGCCATTAGGTGTCATATTGACCCCTGCCAAATAGAAAAAACCCCGATTCAAACCAGAAACATCCTGATAAGATTTGTTAAATATGTGCAGCACAAAAATTGGCTAATTAAATAAGTTAAATAGTTTTAAATAAAAATTCTGGTGTCGAACAATTTTTATAAAACTTGCATAAAAAAGCCGGCGGTTTTAGTGTTAATATAGAACACTAACAGTTCATATTTAAAGTAATTAAGCCTTTTTATTTAAAAAAGTTAGTTCAAATAAAAAAAATATATAGTTAAAAACACAAAACTTAGAATGGGACAGGCATTTTTGCTTAGAATCAAAATTTTAAAGATTATATCTCAAAAAAAATTTATGATTTTTTTAATTTTTCATTTTAGAAATGTTCAATATAATCTTCTTTAGCTAATGCATAGATCAAATCAAACTTTAAATATTAATTTATGTTTGAATTTTCTTCTTTTTGCTCTGGGACAGCATATGTAAGCGAAATTTGAAAATGGCATATGTGGTACCACTAAATATCCAATGTAATGGATTGTTTAATTCTGGTGTTTCAAGTTCATGCCAAAAATTTAAATAAGCAATATTTTCTTTATTGAATTAAAAAAATACGTCATTAAATAAAGAGAAATTTCATTTAGAAATTTTCTGGCATGAGTTCAAATTCTTTGAGTTACAGAATTTCTAAAACATTTTATACCAAGAAAATTAACAGGATTAAATAATCGCAAAAGTTATCTAGAAAACTTACGACAAATTTCTTGAAATTACTGCTTGAAAGACCAAGCCCGATTTCTGTAAAGAAAGATGCCGTTGCCTTAATATTATCTCTTTTAATCTGTAACTTTGAAGAATGTCGTTTGTATCATTTTATGAGGGTGAATCAAATATTAATCGGAATTTCTTTTTTTTTTATTTATTGAATATATATTTTATATTATCAAAACAGAATGTTAAATTTTAATTTTCTGCATAATCTTCTGATTTCGAACACATTTTCTCAGCAATCGGATTGGCAGTGTTTTGATGCCGCCATCAGAAAAAGAAGGGTAACGTATCTCCATCTAATACACACTATTGCACACAAAGGCTACTACAGCAAAGCCGTAATCGAATCGTTCACCTCCTAATGCTTCTTTAACGTCCTAAACATGTGATAATTACAGTCAGAACAAGTCAATATAAGTCAGAACTATGGAGAGGGTGTTCCAGTATTATCTAATGCATGTTCTCTAAGTTTTCGCAAGTCAGACTTATGCATAAGAACGGACATTGTCATGAAGCAAAATCATTTCTTTGATCGGAAATATACATTTTTTTTCCTCCGACATGTACGTTTTGTTTCGTCCAACAGATGGTTGTAGTAGGCAGCACCCACGAAACGCCAATATTTTCCTCAGTCAAATTTGTTCAAGGGCGTCGGCTGTAGGGTATGTTTTAAACGTTTGTTTGTCTGTCCACAAATTTTCTGTGCCAGTCATATACGCTGGTTTTCTTCAGGCATGTCTCCCCAAACTGTGGCAATTTTTCAATCCTCTTCAGAAAACTTCAAGATAAAGAGGGATGTTCCAGTGGGGAAAAAATATGTATGGGACTCTCGCGCGTTAGTTGTAAAATCAAGTTAGTAAGCTTCTATAAATATTTGATTTTATGTGGTGCTATTTTTGCATTTTTGATGATTTTATTGTTTCAGGAGTAGGAAATGATTATTAAACGGTTAACCTTTTGTGGCATCCAGTAGAATTTATCCTAACATGCTTATGGAAGTTTCATTCCAAAAAATTTTGTAAAGGGCAAGAAAAATTGATCGATCCGTTTAATTGGCCAATCTGGTTAATTAGTTTCCAGAAAATCGGCTCTCTATTGCATTGGCCAACAAGAATCGTCTTCACTTCTGAGCAGTCAAAACCTACATTTAAACAAAATTCAGAGATAACTACGAAACATTTCGAACAGTAGAGCGACGAGCGTGACATGGGATTGAACTCAGAAACTTCTCTCTGCGAATTTAGAACACAGAACTTATCGGCCATTGGTGGAAATGAAATACATGATTTCTAAAATTTCTTTCAAAAAAGTTTTTACATTTATATTTTTAGGTTCTTAGGCGCTAGGTGCTTGGAGGCAGACTCACCACTCACTCCCTTTGCTCGCCTATCCTTTAAAAGTCGCATTTTGATGATTTTTGAAACTTTTGTTTACTAATTTTATTTATACTATAGGCGTATGAAGTTTTAATGTTATATTTCGAATTGGTTTGCAAAATATGGTAATTTTTTTTTTTACACTTTATGGTCCCTCTTCTTTCTCGTTGACTTTAGGGGTTAATTTTAACCCCTTAACTGGTTATTTCTTTTCCGTTCAATAAATTGAAAATAGCGGATTCACACCACTATTATTTAAATAAAATATTCGTAAAATTTTGTCTAAAGATTTCCATCTCCCAATAGTATGAAAATTTTCGTAAAAATATTATTGGTGTCAAGAAGCTTTAAATGATGCAATGAGCAAATTAATCTTATCCTAACGGCGTTCGGGCAAACCAGTTAAGAAGTAAAAAAATGATTGTTCAATTAATGAGTCCCCCTAAGAGATACATATATGTTCCAATTTTCAAAGCTCTATATCAACTGGAATTAGGTTGAAAATGAATAACAAGGTTTGACAGCCACATACAAATGAATTATCAGTTAAATGAAACCATGTAAAAATTATTTTTTCAATCTATATTACGGTTTTTTGAACACATTACATCAAGGGTGTCAAGTTACGGCCCGCCAGTATAGATACGACTAAGTTTTATAGTAATCATTGCCCTTTTTTGGTCATGGAATCTCTGTGATTCAAGAAATCATCGGTTTCTCAAAAAATTTAAAAGGTTTCTCAAAAATTTAAAAGGAGAAGGGTGATAAGAAAAGAAAAAAAAAGCAAACGAAACAATCCCTGTCGTTTTATTAAGTTTTAAAATTCAATTAGTAAACCTTTTTTGTAAAATATTTCTACTATACTTTTAAACTAGGATATTTTAAAATAACATCGAAGGATGTTTGTTTTAGGTAATATGTTCTTTAATTCGTTGTGCCTCCCATACATGGAATACCCAACATGATTCAAAAATGTCACAATTACATCAGAATTCTGGTATAAATATTTTCGTTTAATACGCATAGGAAAAATAGCTTTTTCTCATTTTTATTTAATTTGTTCGTAAATTCTGGTGCCACTTATTCATTTCAACATTTTCGCAATGGAAGTGCCCTGCTCCGAAAAGTTTTAAATCAGTATGAAAATAATTGCTGGTCTTAGCCTGTTATCTATCGTTTAATCTTTTGAGGGGCAAAGCAATTCCATTACTAATGTGCTGAAATTAATGATTGATACCGGAATTATAAAATAAATTTATTTGTAAATAAGAAAAAAGTTATATTTCTAAACCATAAAAAACCGAAATCGTTTTACCAAAATTCCTGTGCCGTTGTGGCATTTGGATATTAAAATTAAGTAGTTACATAGAAATTCCACCAGCCCTCAAGTGATTAAGTAAATAATTAAGAAAATAAGAAAAAAGTATTAAAATACGTTTTTTTCTGAAAAATAGTGTAAAATAATATTGCATCTATCGGATTTATGTTGAACAGGTTTTTTTCGCATCTTATTCTAACTCTGAAAATAAGCTCTTTGAAAAATTCTATAAAAAAGTTCAACTTGTATTTGTTTAAAGAAGAGAAAAATAAAAATAGTATGCTTTTAATAAAGGAGTGCAAGAGAAAGCGTGTTCATTTTTATTTACATAGGTGTGTAAAGGTTTTCTATGCTTTTTTTTTTTATCCTTTTCAATGAATTGGAGTATATTTTAGAAAAGAAAACGTTAGATATTTTACCCTATTCCACTGCTTTTGCGTCTGTTTACAACACATAGAAAATTATCATTAGAAAAAGTATTCTACTTTAAAGATATTTGAAACTTAAATATTTGAACTTATATCTCAAATTTCCAAATACGCTTTACACTAAGCTTACAAAAAGCAGCGTCGTGTAAAACTCTGATTTTAAAACTAAATGTATTTACTTAGAAATTAAACACCGAACATATTTTGGATTAAGTGAAACATGATGAAACCTCTTCAATTTTTAGTGATAGTAAATAATATATGAAAGCTAGAATAGAGTAAATTTTTTAAAGCACAAATATATTTATAAATTCAATAAAATCGGTTGTAAAAAATAAATGCATTAAAAAAGATAGTTCCTTAGTATTTTTTAAACATGTTTGGATTTCAGTATTATAAAGTTTCGAGTGATTCCAATTCTATTAATTTTTTTTTTGTTTTTGCTGATTATCATTCTATATCTTAATGTTTCTTTTACCAATTCAGATGTAACACTAGGTTGTTCAAAAAGATTCTTTCGTTTTGTTTTCTAAAAATTTGAAAACAGCGAGATTTTATTGAAGTACATAATTGACATAGTGTCAAAATATTGTACAAAAATTAGTGTCGTAAAGGAATTTTCACCTTGTGATTAATCAAAATCAGCGGTGCACAACCTTTGGCCCGCGGACCACAAAGATACCACTATTTTTATGCAGAATATTTTTCCTTATAGTTATGACAAAATCTTTACTATTAAATAAAACAAACGACTCTTTTCAAATATTCTGGTGGGAAACAATTTTCTGGCAAAAAGGTTGTGCATCACTGATCAAAATTATTGGGTCGATCGGAAATTAGCGTCTTGTCCTTGAAATTTAATTCGAACCGGAAAATTGTTCTTGTTAGTTATTACAGAGTATGGCTGGTCATGTCTAATAATTCAGATAACGGGCAAATACGGTTCGAATTGATTTCCTTTGCAGCACATGACATTCCAACTTGCATACAATTATTTAAAAGATGTTAAAAAGTATGAAAATATTAGTAATATAACTATTAGATCTTTCGAAAGCATACTCGTCCATTTTCAAAGGGGAGAGATGACTGACTGCAATAGCAGAAAACACACATATGAACGAAATTGCAGTGAATTGTCAGTAACCGAGTGAATGTATTCTTTAAGAAAAGCGGCATTCATATTTCGGTTTCTCTGAGCCGTTAGGGCTATGCCTTGGCCCTGATCTTTGGCTTGTATTTCCAATCTCCCGAAAAGGGCTCAAGATGATGGAAATCACAATTTGTGAAAATACAGTGGTTTCAGTTTCTTCAGCTTGTATTTGGCCTCCCTCTGGCCTATCAACAACACTCCAAGCTTCTGATTCATTAAATGATTTCGTTGTGACATCGCAACCATCGAACTACACGTACTGATTATCAACAATTATTTCCCCCTTTTGTATTTCAATAAGTAGAAAGAAAAATTTTCTTCGCAGCCACTACAGTGTCGTTTTTGACACCAAACTAAAAATTTGTCTTTGAAGATGAGAAATATTTTCATTTGTCGCCCACGTCTTCCATTTCTGCAAAAAGAATATTTATTGTACTGTTATTATAACCTCTTCAGACCTGAGGTACACAAATGTGTACCTCCATTATTTTTGTCATAAAAACTAAACTATTCGAGTTTTTTGCATTTTTACTTTACTTCTGCACAGCTGAATGTTTTTAGCTATAAGACAAAACAAATAAATGTCAGCACTCATAAATATTACCTCATAAAATAAATATTATTTTCATCCTAGTTTCGAAAATACCTTCAAGACATTGTGGCCAAGAAAGTAAGATATATTCATGATTGTTTAACTTTAATGCTTTACAATAAAACATTTTGAGGATTTGCTGATCATTTACTTGTTTGAAGACCTTAATTTTGTTATTGCGTAAATTTATATTATTGCTAGTTAAACTGATGTTTTAAGGGGATTAGTACTTTTATATCCGTATATGTAAGTCTAAATTACTAGTCCCCTAACGTACTGATTTCATAAAAATGACCCTTTGTGCCATCTATGGTGTCATTTCGATTATGCAAAAGCAATAAATATATATTTGTAGAGTTATTTTATGCTCAGGTCTGAAGAGGTTAAATAAGGTTTACAATGCATTACGCTCACCGTAGAATGACGTAAAGCAGCCGCTGAACTCGTATTTAAAAACTAGACCTTTCAGCTACCGATATGCTTCGCGTATGTATCATATACTCCGTCAATTCACGCGCGCTTATGCATGACGCAATATATGCAAAGCAGAGATGTGTGTTCCGTTCTTGGAGTGATATTTGCTCCATCTGAAGAGCACTTGTAAAAAAGGTATTTTTAAAGCTGTTGATCATCATAGCATCAACGCGAGTCACAATCAATCCTCTATACAAAGTTATGGAATTAAGTTAAAATATATCAAGGTTCGCACACTCCTTGGAATTTCAGAGGACTCTGGCACCACTATTAAAAATAAGAAAATTTACATTTAATTTAAAACTACAACATTTGCAATCCCCGCTTTCATTCACAGGTTTTACGCTATTTTTCTGCTGTGAAACGCTTCGAAAATATTCTTAAAATTTAGTGGTAGAACTGTGCAAACCCTGAATATATAGATAAGAATTTTCTGGTGCAAATGAGAAACTTTGAAAAAAAAATGGTCCATAATGGTCCCTTGATGTTTGTATCTCAACGCGACATTTGCCCCCATACATTCCTGTACAATAAATCATTGTTACAATGTCCTGTACGAACCCTTAAAATTGGTACATGCATTTAGAATCACCTTGTACCTTGTATAAACAGAAGCAATAAGATTTTTTAAAATTATTTTCCATGGGCAGTAGTAAATTGATATACATTCAATGAATGTAATTCTAAACCTTTTCCATTGCTAAAATATTGAAATGAATGAACGATCTCCAAATTAACGAACAAATTTATTTGCAAATATAAAAAACTATATTTCAAACTCATAACAAACGGAGAATTTTTGCACCGAAATTCTGGTGCCATTGTGATAATAAAATCAAGTGATTCCATAACCATACCACCACCCTCAAAAGGGTTAATAAATCTGGTTTGCAAATACGTAAATTGGTTTATTTTAAAATTAATTGATGAATAAAACTTAACTGCATCTGTGATAATATATTTGCAAAAGAACATTCTTCATAAAATACTTCGTAATTTAAGAAGCGGTTTATTCAATTCCAGGTAATGAATCCCATGTTTAATTTTGCTATGGATTTCAAATACGAGCGTTATAACTTTCGTAAGCACATTTATTGAAGCAGTTATTAAATTTTATTAACTCGGGAGAAATTCCATTATTATACTAATTAAAATATTCGTCGAAAACTTTAGAGAAAGCTTTTGAAAATTGTACGTAGCACATTTATAATATTCTCAATTCAATCTGATGTGATTACTTGCAGAATGAGAAATATTAGACACTGTAAGTACACACACAAATCGGCAAAATAATATATGATGAAAGGAAATAATATAACTTTGATTACTTTTTAATACTGCTCAAGTAAATATAGTGAAATGTTTTTTTTTCATTTAGTTATATATTTGATAAATTATTACAGATTACATGAATGTTTGATAATACTTGGTCCAAATGCTAAATAATAGTATTATAGGGTTCACGATTTTCAAATTTTACAAAAGTTATATTACTGCTAATAATAAAATTTATCTTGTACAGTACCAAAACTTGTAGAAACTTCGTGTGGAACTTTTGCAATTAAATGAATCAAATATTCGTAATTCATTACATTCGTAAATGGTGGTAAGAAAAAATAAAAAAAGAACACGCTGACTCTTTGCTATAGTTAATACACTATAAATAGAGACGGAAAATACAACGACATAAAGTGAGAATATTTACTAATTCTGTTTGTACAAGATTTTCAGTAGAATTGTAATTGACATACATTCCAGGACAATTTAAAAAAAATACTCATAATGAAAAAAAATGTAAGTGGTACTAAGAATAGAACAATAGAGGCGATTGACAACTATTTTTCTTTTCTATTCGCACCAGTATTTTAAGAAAATAAATTTTGTAGTATATTTCGCTTGCAGACTTATATAAAAATTTTCTATTATATAGTATATAGTATATTATTCTAGTATATAAAAATTTTCTATTTTTCAAATTTGATGAGAGATAGAGTTAAGAAATAATCGACAATGGCAGCCTTGTTGCGTGTGCCTTAATTTCTTGCGTGTAAGTATCAATGTCAACATCTCTTAATTATTCCGAAGTCTGATCGAAGACAAACAGTTCTAGAACCAGAAATCATATATAAGTAAATATATTTCCTTTCAAGTAAGTATATTAAGCATTTCATTCAAAATCTTTTGGTTAAATGAAATTAACGGTTATAAACATGTTTGCCCTCGATCAGATTCCAAAATAATTACGATGTGTTGGCATCTTTGTACAAACTCGGATATTTTTTATTTCATATACCTAAGGAAATTTCAGTTCTTAACGGCTTACATTAACCGCGGTTTTAAAGCTAAAAATTAAAATATGTAAAATCTCGTTAAAAAGAATTTCCGGGGATCATCGTATAAGTTCGTTACCCTGAAAAAATCTTTAATGTGATATAACAATATGGTGGATTTAAAAATTTAAAATTTAATACACATTGAATAAAATTGTATATTGTTACTAAAGTTGTATTAAATATCATTATAAGCCTATTTGTAATAATAAACTTATTATTTTCGTTATAATTCAAGTTTTGAATCATAACTATAAAGGAGTTATAATTTATCTGAGCTAACTGACAGCTGAAAAGTCCAGATTTATAAATACTATTAATGTATCTTGTTATTATACATTTTTTAACAATATTAAAATAAAACAACAAAATGTGTATCATGCTTTTTAGCAACAATACATTTTTTTTATTATTTATTTATCAATGATTTGTCAAATGTGATCATACAAAATCATATATAGCCAAATAAAACTTTAAAAATAAAATTTTAGTAAACTTGAAAATTTTAATAATCACGCTAGAAAAAAAACTGAAACACTGAAACCAAAAAATTAATTTATTTCTCTTCCCTTAACATCTAGCTCTAATCTTCTCATATGCTAATTTAAGCGCAAAACTCTCTTACATTTCTTCCCTTTTTTCCTTTATCTCTAGTTCTATTTCTCTAGGGGTTTCTTATAATTTTTCTTCGCATCTTTTTCAACTGTCTTCTGAAATGGAACTCTATGAAAAGACGTTCCGCTACTGAGAATTAAGCTTATCTCGAAATAAAAATATCCAAAAAACTTGATGACAGATAACTTAGTAATAAAGATATCGCTTTTTATCTTACAAGCTGATAATACAGTCCGGCTGCGACATATAGCAGCAAATGCAATAAATTGACGGTGAAAATTATTATAATTCATGTATTGTGTTTTTTATGATATTATAATAAAGTTATTGTACTTATTAGCAAAATTGGCAGATATTTTTTTAATTCATATGGACAAAAGTTTCATATTTTTATTACTGCATAATAATAATAATAATAATAATAATAATAATAATAATAATAATAATAATAATAATAATAATAATTAATAATAATAATAATAATAATAACAATTATTATTACTATTTAGTCGTATTCATTTTCTTACGATATGCAATTGAAGTATCCAAAGAAATGAATATTTTAAACATGAATATTATATTTCAATAAAATAAAAAAACATTTAAGATTTAATAAGTATTTTAAGTAGCCAATTTTGAAGATTATAAAATCAAAAAATTTTAAAAGTAAAAAAAAAAAAAAAAAAAAAAAAAAAAAAAAAAAAAAAAAAAAAAATTAAATAAATATTTAAGCAGTCAGTTGTAAGATCATTACTTTAAACTTTTAAAAAGTAAAAAAAAGGAAGAAAAATTATTTTAACAAATTGTGAATACTATTTGAAAAATAAAATTCACTGGAAGAATTTCCTGTTCTTGAAATTCCGACCACACGAACCCTGTAAAACATTCAGAATTGTATAATAGTTGTAACTTAATACTATAGTAATAAATAGTTATGATGATATTAAATAATTTATTTTACAATGAAACTTTTATCTATTTAATTTCGTCAATGAATTCGCAGACTATATCATTATCCTATGTTTCAGTATATATTTAAGGAATTATTTGAAAGCATACTCTTAAATATACACCACAAAGTAAAACTATTTATTATTGTCTTACAGATCTAAAACATTCAAAATATAAATTAACTGTACCATAGTTCAACAGTGACAAATATTAAAGCAAAGTTAAATAATTTATTTTACAATATACTTTTATCCTTTTATCTACGTCAAACAGTGCGCAGAATATATCACTATCCAATGTTTTAGCACATAATTAAGACACCAGGGAGACTTCTTTGTACTCATTTTTTTTTCCAATTATGTTTGGGAAAAATATGTCATCCGCTACGTTGTCCCATCAAAATTTCCCTTTGTGAAAAATGGGTAAAATTGTCATTGATATGAAGAAGGAAAAAATCCTCCACTATATTAAAAATAATGACAATATTTCAATGCCTAATAATTGATGTTTCTAAACAAACGCTTCTATTTATTCAATGTGATTGACTATATGTAAAAAGAAAAAGAATTTTAGAGTATCATATTTCATGGAAGTAAGATCAATGACGGTTCTTCAAATTTTATTCTCTTAATCATACATTTTGGTGAACTATTAATGGCTGTGCAGTTTTGATGGTGATGTTAAATAATTTATTATACAATATATTTTTATCCATTTAATTTCGACAAAAGATTCGCGGAATACATCATTATCCTATGTTTAAGCGTATAATTAAGATATTAATGGGAAGTATTAACATAAATATACAAGACAAAGTAAAAGAATTTATTATTGTTTTAAAGATATAAAACATTCAGAATAGTATAATAAATGTACCATAGTACAAGAGTGATAAATAGTGATGGTGATGTTAAATAATTTATTATATAATATGCTTTAATCCATTTAGTTTCGTCAAAGAAAGTGCAGAAAATATCATTATCCTGTTTTCAACATGTAATTAAGAAATTATTTTAAAACATTATTTTAAATATACAGCACAAAATAAAACGATCTATTATTATTTTACTGATCTAAAACATTCAGAATATAAATTAATTGTACCATAATTAAAAAATGATAAATAGTAATGGTAAAGTTAAATAATTTATTTTACAATATACTTTTATCCTTTTAATTACGTCAAAAAACGCGTAGAGTATACCTCTATCCTACGTTTCAGCATATAGTTAAGACACCAGGGAGATCTCTTTGTACTCATTTTTTTCAATTAACCTTCCTACGCTGAATGGGCCTAATCGACCCATAGCTATAATTTGTTTTATACGATTTGAACAGGAACTTTTTTCGTAAAGAAAGTTAATTAAAAAATTCAGATAAATGTGTCAAATATATTAAAATGTTTTAAATAATAATTCTGGTGCAAAATGATTTTATTAAGGTTGAGTAAAATTTGAACAGGGTACGAAGGTTAAATGATGGATAAAAGATGTCATTCGCTATGTTGTCGCATTAAAATTTTCCTTCGGGAAAAACGGGTAAAAAAAGGTCTTCGACGAAAGGAAGGAAAAAAATCCTTCAGTATATTAAAATTAATGGCAATGTTTCAAAGTCGAATAATTAATGTTTCTATACAAACGTTTATGATTATTCAACTTGGTGGACTGTACGTACCAAAAAAAAAAAAAAAAAAAGGTTTTATGAAGTATCTCATATTTCATGGTAAGAAAGAAAAAGGACAATTCTTCAAGTTTTATTCTCTTAATCATAAATTTTAGTGAACAGTTAATGGCTTTGTAGTTTTTATGGTGATGTTTAATAATTTATTATACAATATACTTTTATCAATTTAATTTTGTCAAAGACTGCGCAGAATATATCATTATCCTAAGTTTCAGCATGTAATTAAGAAATTGTACCAAAGCAATAACTTAACAGGGTTCGCACAGTTCTACCACTAAAATTTAAGAATATTTTCGAAGTGTTTCACTGCAGAAAAATGTTGTAAAATTTGTGGATGAAGGGGGAGATTACGAATGTTGTGGTTTTAAAATTAAATGTACATTTTCTTATTTTTAATAGTGGTGCCAGAGTCCTTGGAAATTCCAAGGAGTGTGCGAACCTTGCTTAAATATACAGCACAAAATAAAACTATTTATTATTATTTTAAAGATCTAAAACATTCAAAATAGCATAATAATTTACCATAGTTCAATAGGATAAATAATGATAATAATGTTAGATAATTTGTTTTACAATATACTTCTTTCCATTTAATTCCGTCAAACAATGCGCAGAATATATCACTATCCCATGTTTCAGCACATAATTAAGACACCAGGGATACCTATTTGTACTCATTTTTTCAATTATGTGTTGGACAAAAGATGTCATCCATAACGTTGTCTATTAAAATTTTACTTTGGGAAAAACGGGTAAATGAAAAAAAAAAGTCTTTGATATCAAGAAGGAAAAAATCATCCAGTATATTAAAAATAATGGCAATGTTTCAAAGCCTAATAATTAATGTTTCTATACAAACGCTTTTGTTTATTCAACGAGATTGACCGTATGTACAACGAAAAGGTCTTTTGAAGTATCATGTTTCATGGTAAGTAAGATCAATGACGGTTCTTTAAATTTTATTCTCTTAATCATAAATTTTGATGAAATTTTAATGGCTTTGCAGTTTTGATAAGAGGTTGACTTTTTCTTTTTAATTTGCCTAATTAAATTTTTATCGACTTCCATAAACGAATAATGAAGAGGGATTACATACGTGTATTTATATTATTTTATTTGTTTATTGGTTACGTTTTAATTTATTCGCGAAAAAATAGTGGGAATCATATTCAGGAATATTTCATATTTTAAAGTGCAAATGTAAGGATATTTCTTAACATTAAGGGTGTAAAAACTGTTTATTTTCTGCTTTATTTTTAAATTCATTTTTGCTCTCAAAATTATGAAACTGACAAATTATCTTTTTTAGAAACTGCATAAAGTGTCGTGTTTATCGATTTTTTTAAATAAATGCTGAAAAAATTAAAAAAAATGGTTGTCAAATTTGACATTTTGAACCGATCTGATAATACAGTAAAATCTTTTTTGTGTTTAATTAAGACTAGACGTCATATAAAATATTTTTTCAGTTAAATTGTAGTTGTGTTACTAAAAATTTAAAAAAAATGTTTTGCATTGTACAAAAAAAAAAAAAAAAAAAAAAAAAAAAAAAAAAAAAAAAAAAAAATACACGAAAAATTTAATAAATGCAATAACATAACTTATCATACAGTCAGGGCTCCCAAATGGTCCGCGAACCGAACATCAATATTTTTAGCAGAAAATTTTATGATAAGTTTCTACAGTAATTGCGCTAGAAATAACTTCTAAAATTTATGTCTTGCCAATTAGCAAGAAAAATCTAAAAGGAAATTTTCTCTAATAAAATTCTGATATTCAGTTGGCAAACCATTTAGGAGCCCTGTATATTTCTTAATGTCTCTTTTGTAATAATTTCGCCGTGTCTTTTTGTTTATAAAAATGTAAATAATAATAATAATAATAATAATAATAAAAACTTTATAAAACGTGTTTGAGATCAGGCTATTCAATGCTACGTTTTGCCGTTAGAGATAACAAGCAGTTTCTAATTATAACTTAGAAGTTCCTTATCTGTATCCGGAAGTACTTTCAAGAAACTTTGTCTTTATCATTTTTTCTTTCTTTTTATATTATTAATTGAGATTACTCCGCATTAAAAATGCTTTCATTCTTGATTTTTTTAAATACCTATAATAATTCTTTTTTATGTTTGTTTTTATAAGTTTGGTTGTTCATCTGATAAATGAAAGAATTTGCACTGGTGACCTATTAGTATGCCTAAGATTTTTTTTTCAGACCACTATTTTCGAATTTCATTTATTTTCCTCTAAATTCATTTAAATTGGTCTTACTTTAATGCAGAATTTTAGTCATATAAATCAAATATTTCTAATCGTATTGAAAAAATGCAAGTAATTCCAGTCTTGTATTTAGTATAGTAATTATAGCGGATTTATTTAACTTCATTAACAGTGTTTCTGGATAATAAAATTAGCTTTATTTAATGACGTATTATACAACGCAGTAGTTTGACAACACTGTGGCATTCCGCATCTGGCTGAATATTTATTTAGAGGATTCCGAATTCTCTTCAGTAAATTCAAACAGTTACTATTGTTTTATAAGATGACAGATATTCAACAAAAATAAATAAAACAAAGCAAAATAAAAGGAAATTGGCATTAAAAAATTTTTGGTATGTTTTTCAACACTAGTGAAAACTCGGTCCGTTAAAGATGACATCATGCCCCCTGGCATCACCTGACTTCTGATCTTTATTATTATCTTCTTAACCCCTTAACTGGTTATTTCTTTTTTGTTCAATAAATTGAAAATAACGGATTCACACCACTATTATTTAAACAAGGTAGAACCCGTCAAATTTTGACGAAAAAAGATGTTTAAGGCGGAACTGTGTCATTGATTTCTAATAAATCTACAAAATTAGTTATAGTAAAAAATGCATTTTATATTGGTACGTCTAACTCTGAACCCTTTAACCCCTTGAGGGGCGGTGGTATATATTATATACCACCTACGACTGATGAAGATTCACACCAGAAAAATGTTATTAAATTTCACTTTTCTAACTTTGGTGGAAAACAGTCGTGAAAATGCTTTTTTTTCTTTTTGATATAACTTTTTTACAAATTTCCGGTGGGAGTTCAGAATTACTCAAACGCAATTGCTTGTCCCTCAAAGGGTTAACGATCAAAGCATTTTCATTGCTAAGATGTTGAAATAAATGAATGACACCGGTAATTAAAAACAAATACATTTGTAAATGAGGAAAGGTGATCACATACATAATAAAATGGATTTTTTTGGATAAAAATTCCGGTGTCAATGTTGCATATCGGAATTAAAATTTTGTGGTTTCGTAGAGAAACAATGAACGTTAAAGGGTTAAACAAACAATATTTATCGTCAAATTAACAAAATACTATTTCGATAAAACGCAGTTGTAGAAATTGTTAAATTTAAATTTTAATCGTATATGTAAGCAATAAAAAATAATAAAGATGCGTTATTATGATAAAGTTATCAATTAAGGTTTTTATGCTAGTATTGCAAAATGATAAAAAGGAAAATTTATTCAACTTTGACTCAAACATAGAATTTTTTTCCAGTGAAATCTAAACCCGGCATCATTTTCACCATATCAAAATTTACAAATGTACATTTTACATCTGTATTCACGTTTTAAAAAAAATGGCATTATAATTTGATAATTTTAAATCAAAACTTGAAGTCTCAATGTTATTAGATGAAATATATATTAAACTGTTGATATTCTTTTACGTGTAAATCAAACTTTTTAAATGAAGTCAAAATTCACCGGGTTTTTTAACAGAAGATATTTCAATTCTTTTAATGAGAAAATAGCAACATAACGATACAGCACTCAATTTTTCCCTTTTTTCATTTGCTTTAAATAGATATGGAGTACTCCTGTTGCCACTATTAGAAAAGAGGTATTAAAAGCTACAAAAAAAATAATATTTCAAAAACAAATTAAGATACAGCTTTCAAACAAATTTCATCTAAAAGTACATTTTTTTTCCCTACACGATGGTGTAAAAATTAAAAATGTGCGATATTAAGAAGTTTAGAACTTTTAGTAGCAAAAATTGCAATACCGAAATTCATATAAAATTTGAAAGTGATGCCATGCGCAAAATGACGTATGCGTTACGCACAGATACGTTTGACCTTTATAATATAGATAAAATATTCGTAATATTTAGCATAAACATTTCCGCCTTTAACCCTTTAACGTTCATTGGTTTCGTCACGAAACCACAAAATTTTAATTCCGATACACAACACTGACACCGATATTTTTATCTAAAAATATCCCTTTTATTTTGTATGTGAAAAATCACGTTTTCATATTTACAAATATATTTGTTCTTAATTACCGGTGTCATTCAATTATTTCGACATCTTAGCAATGAAAATGCTATGATCGTTAAAGGGTTAACCCTTTCCGGCACGCGCAAAATCTGTAGTAAAAAGAGAAATTATCGACTGACACCGGAATTCACAAACGAATTGTTTAGATATTTTGAAATCCTTAATGTAAGCTTTTATTGTAAAAGCAAAATTTTACTAAAATATTACTGGTTCCTTAAGAAGTTTGGAATTCAAATTAGGTATGTCGGGGGGGGGGGGGGGGGGGAGAACCGGGCACAGTGTGCCGGAAAGGGTTAAAAAATATAAAATTGTTTTTTTTTTTTTTTTTTTTTTTTTTTTTTTTAATAGTGGTGTCAAAAAGCTTTAAAAGATGAATTAAACAAATTCGTCCTTCCCGAGCGGCGTACGGGTAAATCAGTTAAGGGGTTAAAGGGTCTCAGTAGTCTTACTTTTTACCTGGTAATGCAATTTAGCAACATGTCACATTTTGTTTTTTTACTCACTCTATTAAACGCAAAGCCATAAAAATTTTAGTATAGACAAATTTAACACTTCTGCTATTTAAAATATATTTTTTATATTCTATATTAAAATTTTATATATTTAATGTTTAATAAAAAAGAAATTAAAATTGCTTTTTAACTTGCATCCATTGCGCGCAAGATTGTAGCAAAACTATAGGTTTAGGACCCCCCCCCCCCCCGAAAGATTATTAATCAGATAAAACTAATGCATCTTTAACTTTTTCTTCATTTGAAAGCTATTTATTTATTTTTTTAAATTTAAATTTAAGTTATAAAATTATGAAAAAAGTCATTTTTTAAATAATGAGTGCAATGGTAATATTAAAATTTGAAGTATAAGTTATTCTTTAGCTTAAAATGAAGCTATTTACCAACTTTCATGCAAATTGGTTTATTAATGTTTGAGAAATGTTGCGCGCAGTCGATGCAAGTCAAGAAATAATTTTAATTTCTCAATCAAAATTAAACATTAAAAAATAATAATAAAATTTCAGTGTAGAGTATTGTAATAATTATTTTACATAGAATATATATTAAGTTGTCTATAATAAAAATTTTATGCGTTTATGTTTCACAGGGGCTGAGAAAAGAAACTAAATGTGACATGTTGCTAAACTGTGCCAACAGGTAAAAAGGTTAGACTCCTGAGTCCCCTTAACGTAACTACTAAACGTTTCGCTAATTGGTACCAATACTTTTGAACCCTTTGAGCTCTAATGGTTGAATTTTTTAAAGCTTAATTTTGATTCAAAAATTATCGTAACGGTACCGATATAGTCGACCATATTCATTTGAAAAAAGGTTTAATGCATATTTTCGTGCATATGGCAAAACGATTTTTTTCTTTGCAAAATACTGGCGCCAATATTACTTTTGAATTTTTGAAGAAATTTGCCCACCAAAGCTCAAAGGGTTAACAAAAAAATGTATAAAGTGTTTCCTAAAGATATGCGTTAGAAATAACGAAAGTTTACCTGTTTTATGTTTTCTGGATTCAAATTCGAGTTAGTCTAATGCAAATGGCCAGCTAATAGTTTTAATAATAATAAGTTCGATAAAGCTATGATAGTTTAATAACTTTAAGACCCCAGCTCACAATATATACTTATTATTGGTATCTTCAATTTAATCAATTTTGCCCTTATATTTGTCCGGTTTCAATTTTCGATTTCACAGATTTTGCTTTACATATCTAAAACTTTCAGAATAGTACAATAATTGCACCATAGTAAAACAGTGATAAATGGTGATTATGAAGTTAAATATTTATCATACAAAATGTTTTTTATCCATTTAATTTCGTCAAAGAATTCGCAGAATATATCACTATCATTTGATTCAGTATATATTAAAGAAATTATTTGAAAGTACTATCTTAAATAAACAGCACAAAATAAAACTATTTATTATCGTTTAACTGATCTAAAACATTTAGAATATCAATGAATTGTACCATAGTTCAATAGTGATAAATAGCGATGTAATGTTAAATAATTTATTTTACAATATACTTTTATCCTTTTAATTTCGTCAAACAATGCACAGAATATATCACTATCCTATGTTTAAGCATATAATTAAGACACTAGGGAAACCTCTTTGTACTCATTTTTTCCAATTATGTTTGGGACAAAAGATGTCATCCGCTACGTTGTAAGGAAAAAATCCTTCAGTATATTAAAAATAATGGCAATGTTTCAAAGCATAATAATTAATGTTTCTATACAAACGCTTCTGTTTATTCAACTTGATTGACTGTATGTACAAGAAAAAAAGTCTTATGAAGTTTCTCATATTTCATTATAGGAAAGATCAATGACGGTTCTTCAAATTTTATCCTCTTAATCATAAATTTTGGTGAGCTGTTAATGGCAGTTTTTAAGGTGATGTGTAATAATTTATTACACAATATACTTTTATCCATTTAATTTCGTCAAAGAATGCGCAGAATATATCACTATCCTATGTTTCAGCATATAATTAAGAATTTATTGAAAGCATTAACTTAAATATACAGCAAAAAATTAAACTATTTATTATTATTTTAAAGATCTATAACATTTAAAGTAGTATAATAAATGTACCATAGTTCAATAGAGATAAATAGTGTTAATAATGTTAGATAATTTGTTTTACAATATACTTCTATCCATTAAATTTCGTCAAACAATGCGCAGAATATGTCATTATCCTACGCTTAAGCATATAATTAAGACGCCAGGGAGACCTCTTTATACTCACTTTTTCAACTATGTTTGGAACAAAAGATGTCATACGCTACATTGTCACATCAAAATTTCCCTTTGGGAAATATGGGTAAAAAAATCTTTGATATGAATCAAGAAAAAATATTCTACTATATTAAAAATAATGGCAAAGTTTCAAAGCCTAATAATTAATGTTTCTATATAAACACTTCTGTTTATTCAATGTGATTGACTATATGTGCAAAGAAAAAGTATTTTACCAAGAAAAAAAAAAAAAAAAAAAAAAGGAAAAGTATCAAGAAAGTTTTTACAAAGAAAACGTATCTTATTTGATGATAAGAAAAATCCATGACAGTTCTTCAAGTTTCATTTTCTTAATCACAAATTTTGGTGAGCTTAAGGGCTTTGCAGTTTTGATGGTGATATTAAATAATTTATTATACAATATAATTTAATCCATTTAATTTTGTTAAAGACTGCAAAGAACATATCATTATCCTATGTTTCAACATGTAATTAAGAAATTATTTTAAAACATTATTTTAAGTATACAGCACAAAATAAAACTATCTATTATTGTTTTACTGATCTAAAACATTCAGAATATAAATTAATTGTACCATAATTCAAAAATGATAAATAGTAATGATAAAAAATAAATAATATTATTTATCAATACATAATTTATTATTATTATAAATAATATTAAATAATAAATGATAAATAATTTATTTTATAATACACTTTTATCCTTTTAATTACGTCAAACAGTGCGCAGAATATATCACTATCCTATGTTTCAGCATATAATTAAGACACCAGGGAGACCTCTTTGTACTCATTTTTTCCAATTATATTTGGGATAAAAGATGTCATCTGCTATGTTGCAACATCAAAATTTCCCTTTGGGAAAAACGGGTGAAAAAAAGTCTTTGATATGAAGAAGGAAAAAATCCTCTACTACATGAAAAACAATGGCAATGTTTCAAAGCCATGTGTGGCAATGTTTCAAAGCAATTAATGTTTCTTTACAAACTTCTGTTTATTCAAAGTGATGGATTGTACATACAAAAAAGTCCCATGAAGTTTCTCATGTTTTATGGTGAGAAAGATCAATAGCGTTTCTTCAAAATTTATCTCCTTAATATTTAATTTTGGTGAGGTTTTTATATCATTGCAGTTTTGATAGAGCGTTGAATATACATTATACACTGCTCAAAACAATTAAAGGATATTGCAGTTTTAGGTGTATTTTGTATTTTGGAAACTTTTTAGCTGATTGATACATATGGTCGACAGACATAGTAGGTTATATGAGAATAAATTACACATGTTTGGCAGAAAAAAATGCATTTTATTGCGCATTTGTGTACAAAAGGAAAAAAAACACAATTTGTGCATATGAGAAAAAAAGAATAAGAAAAGGTGTTTTCTTCAAAGAAAATCATTTTCAGTAGGGGGTATGGTTTCCACGTTCGGCCAGCAACGTTGAAGACCTTTGAGGCATGGACTTAATGAGGCTATTAATGACGAGTTAGTGTATTCTGCCCCACTCTTCCAGAAGATCTCTTTCCAGTTCTTGGAGAGTTTGTGGGGGTTGTTGGCGGCCAGAAATTCGTCTTCCTAGTGCGTCCCAAACGTGCTCGATTGGATTCATGTCTGGAGAACACGCTGTTCCATTCGAACGATTCCTTCCTCGAAAAGGAAATCCTCCACCAGGTTTGCACGATGTTACCTGCAGTTATCGTCCATTAAAATGAAGTTATCTCCGATTGCTGCAACGTAAGGGACTACAATAGGTCTGAGGATCTCATCCCTATATCGGCGACCAGTCAGAGCTCCATCTCGAATGATGTAGAGGTCAGTGCGCCCGTCAATGGAGATGCCATCATACACCAACACTCCTCCACCGCCAAATCTGACACTTTCGTGCACGAACGCAGGATTATTCCTACTGCCACGATCCCTCCAGATGAAAATAGGCCTATTATCCGGATGCACAGAAAAACGGGACTCGTCTGAAAACAGAATATTGCTCCATTCATTTGTCCTCCAGTTGACATGCTCGGTTGCCCACTCCCTGCGGTCGCGACGATGCCTTGATGTTAATCTAACACATACCATCGGTCGGCGAGCATACAGACCTGCAGCAATGAGCCGGTTTCTGACAGTCTGAGTTAAAATCGTGGTGCCTGTAGCCGAACGAAGGTGTTGTTGGAGAAGAGTAGCGTTTATGTTTCGGTGTCTCCGAGCTGTTAACGCTAAATACTGATCTTCATTGGGCGTTGTTGACCGTCTACGACCTTGCCCTGGTTTTCGGCCTGCACATCCACTGTCCAAAAACGGTTCCAGATCCTGGAAATGACATTTTGTGACACTCCAATGGCTTGCGCTACTTCGGCTCAAGTTTGGCCCCCTTCTAACCTACCAACAATTCTCCAAGCTTCTGAATCTGTCAAATGACTTCGCTGAGACATCGTACTCATCGAAACAAAGCAATCACTGAATGCCGATCATCCTTGTCTTCATTCTCTTTTATCCAGTTGAAAGTCAAATTTCATTCGCTGCCGCTGAAGCGACGTTTTTGAAGTCGAACTCAAAATTTGCATACTCCACAGTTTGAAAACCAGAAAAATTTGCATTTGTGATTCTCTTCTTCTATTTTCGGCAAAAAAAAATTTCGTTTATATCTTTATTTTATATAAAACTTCAAATATCCTTTAATTGTTTTAGCAGTGTATATATACAGGGTGTTAAGGGTGTTAAACTTTAAGGTATGATAGTACACATGAAGACAAACATTATTAAATAGGAAACCATGGGGCGCAAATGTCTTCTGTAGGAGCTAGGGGCCATTAAAGTTTAGGGTCCAAAACTTCAAACGATGATAGAAAACGGAAAAAAGGGTCGATTCGTTTGTGGTTTTCACTAAAATCATTCTTTATATTATGATTTCTTTAGAAAAAAATTTTAAATGTTACTTTCAAAAATTATCGATAGATGGCGTTTTAGACTTTAGAGTTACGAACAACTACTTTTTACCCTTATTTTCTGCATGGGGTTGAAAATATTCTAAAGTTTAGAATCTAACTTAATTTTTAAGTTCAAAATCGGAAACATTCGGATCGGGTAACTAGTGAAAATTTAACTGTGAACAAAGGGGCATATTTTAAACGCTCATAAACAATGGACAAATAAATCAATTTTATTGCGGTTTGCGTGTAGATCATTCCCTTGGTAATTATTTTATTCAAAACAACGTACAGCTTTGGTGTCCTGATTTTTTGATACAGGGCACTTCCGAGACATTTCTAACATTTCAATGGCATTACGGGTGTTTTACTACCAGACCAACATACTTCCTGGAAGTGTTAGGGGGTGCAAAGACGATTCGGAATTACATAGGAATCTAACGTTGAAAATGTCTTTTTTGCGAGTTACGGTTAAAGGAAGCAGACAAAAAGGCAACAGATACAGCAGAATAAGAGCAACACGTTAATGTGACAGAAAGCAGTTTATTTAAATGTTTTGCAATATTAGATGTTCGAAATTACGACCAGAAGTAGTTCGGCATGCTGGATAGCGGCGTCGCATGAATTCCTCACGCTTTGAAAGATTCCTGGCATCTCTGATAGCTTTCTGGCAAGCTTCAGATATACCGGATGCGAGGTCTTTAACTGATGGTACGGGAGTCTCATAGACCCAACTTTTCATTTGACCCCAGCAGAAGAAGTCGATACACGATAGGTCCGGCAATCCGACTTGCCGCCACGACCTATCCACCGTTGCCCAGATGTTACTTTGAAGTGTCGCAAACGTCATTGGTAGAATGTTGAGGAGCCCCATTGGCAGGGGTGCAAAAATCTAGGCGCCAGAAAGTAGTCTCTCACCACTAAAATTTTAAAGTTTTTTTCTCTCAAAATTTAATAGCATTCTAGCAGGAATTTTACACGAAATATTAGGCGAAGAAAAACGAAATAAATTTTATGGTGAGAAACTGCCTGCTGGCGCCTAGATTTTTGCACCCCTGCCCATTGGGCTATTCATCTTTCAAATACTTCATTCTGCTACCTTTGGAGCCAGTTCGCGAATGACCACTTCAAAGTGATCGCTGTTCACATGCATTACCGTTTAGCGCCATCTAACGCAAGGAAACCGCAGCGTCATCTACCGTCGCTGTTAAACTTGACGGACTACTTCTGATCGTAATTTCGAACACCTTTTGTGGTAAAACTTTTAAATAAACTGTTTTCTGTCATATTAACGTGTTTCTTTTTCTCAGCTGTTTCTGTTGCTATCTTCTCTGCTTCCTTTAACCTTAACTCGCAAAAAAGGCATTTCCGACGTTACATTCCTAAGTGATTCCGAGTCATCTTTGTGTCCCTAACACTTCCTGGAAGTAGGTTAGTTTGGTAGTAAAACACGCAGGAGTAATGCCATTGAAATATCGGAGATGTGTCGGAAGCGCCCTCTATCAAAAAATGAGGACACAAAAGCTGTACGTCATTTTAAATAAAATAATTACCACGGAAATGACTTTCACGCAAACCGCAACAAAATCGATTAGTTTGTCTAATGTTTATGAGCACTTAAAATCTCCCCTTCTGTTCACAGTTAAATTTTCGCTAAGTTATCCCACTCCAATGTTTTCGATTTTGGGCTTAAAATTTAAATTAAAGCCTAAACTTTGGAATAATTTCAACCCCATGCAGAAAATAACGGTGAAAAGTAGTTGTTCGGTACTCTAAAATCTAAAGCGCCCTCTATCGATAATTTTTTTAAGTAACCTTTAAAATTTTTTTCTAAAGAAATCGTAATATAAAGAATGATTTTAGTGAAAACCGCAAACAAATCTATCCTTTTTTCCGTTTTCTATCATCGTTTAAAATTTTGGACCCTAAACTTTAATGGCCTCTATCTCCTACAGAAGACGTTTGCGCCCCATGGTTTCCTATTTAATAATGTTTGTCATCATGTGTACTATCATCCCTCAAAGTTTGTCGGTCTGGTAGCGAAACACCCTGTATATAAATATATTAATTTCTCTTTAATTTATTATCGACTTGCATAAACGAATAATAAAGAGGGATTAGTTATGTGTGTTTATGTTTTTTTAATTTGTTTATTGTGTACGTTTTAATTTATTTGCGAAATATTAGTGAAAATCAAATTTTGGACAGTTTCATTTTTTTAAGTGCAAACGTAATGATATTTTTTAACATTAAATATACAAACAATCGGTGAAATGACCGGGGCTAAATCATCGAGCATACGATTAAAATCATGGAACTACTAAACTGACATATATCCTTACAATAGTGAAGTTTCAACGGTAACCGATTTCACAGGGGTTAATAATCTACAGAGCAAACTTCCATCAGTAAATTTAAATAGAAATTTTCTTCTACCGTAATTTCCGGCCAATAAACCGGATCAAACAATTATTTTTCAACCCAGAAAATTTCGAAAATAAAATCTAACTCTTCAAATCTCGGTAAATATTTGGCATCAATTACTAAAGCAAATTTTTGGGTCGAAAAAAAATTCTTTGATCCCCGGATTATACGTCGGAAATTACGGTAATTTAAACGCCTTTATAACACAAAATTTCAGCCTTAATTAATCAGAAAAATAAGTATTAATTTTCCCAGATGAAGATTATTTCTTTGGTATTGAGACCATGCATTCTAGTCGATTTATGACACACACCTACGTAAATACATCCTATGAGTGTCACTGAAAAAGATTATAATACTTAGGTAAACTGCCCCCAGAAAAAAAGTTACATAATTATGATAGAAATTTATCCATAATAAGGCGATAAAATAAGATAAAATTTATTAAGTTATACAAGGTGTAAATTTACCATAGCGGATATCAGAAATTAATGAACGGATTAAAAAAAACACTTCATGTTGTGACACGTTTTTCAGTTATTTCAGTCGCATTTTATAGGAAATGAATAACATGTCTGCTGCAATTTATTAAAACGAGCTATTCGTAATCTTCAGAATAGTTGATCATTTAAATTTTATTAAGATTTACCATGCTTTAAAATAGCTATAAAAATCGCATATGATACTATTAGATTATATGTTTATTTAAATTCTAACGAAGGAGAATTATAAAAGGAATCCTTATAAATATTTAATATAGGAAAAATGCGTTAAAAAAGTATTTGATATAAAGAAGGACAACGTTATCTACCGTATTAGGAATAATTCCGGTGTTTCAAAACCTAATACCATTAATGGTTCTGTTCATTTAATGTGATGGGCTATATGAATAAACAATTGTCTTCTGATATTTCACATTTCATGAAAAAAAACATCAGTGACGATGCTTCAATTTTTACTCTTTTAACCCCTTAATCGTTGCATTAACCCATTCGCGACGAGAGCCTTTTACGAAATTTTTAATGCTTTGTCACCTGTTTTAAAATACAGAAATTTGATCCTTCTTAAATTCAGCAAATGCTTCGATTGAAAAGGGCAAATTTTACAGTATAATTTAACCAGTGGGAATAAACAAGGATTCTTAAGCCTTTTTTGCGGCACGTATACGTGTTGCTCGTCCCCAAGGGGTTAAATTACGGTTTAAAAATTCAAATTCATTATTCCCATCATTTTTTTGAAAAAAATATTCATTTTATTTAATGGTAAGTAAAATGACACAATTTTCTAAAACTGGTGGGAATCAAACAATTCTGAATAAAAGTCGTGAAGCTTGTAGCCCGTGAATGTCTCCGGTGCGACAATTAAGTAGTTAATCATACATTTTGTTGAGCTTTTATCTCTTTATTGTGGAGTATCGGCAAATAGCTGTTTAAACTTTATATACATGGTTCTATTTTTATATTCTACGCACCACTATGTTTTAAAAAGTTAATTTTGTAAGTTTTTCTTGTTAATGTCGCTTAACCCTTTCCGGCACGGGTAAAATCTGTGCTGAAATGAGAAACTGTCGACTGACACCGGAATTCACAACCGAATTTTTTCAATATTTTGAATTTCTTAATTTAGGTTTTTATAGTAAAAGCAAAATTTTACTAAAATATTACTGGTGTCGTTTGCAAGTTTGGAATTAAAATTAGATATCCCAGACCGGGCACAGTGTGCCGGAAAGGGTTAAATGCAAGTATAAATGTTACTGTAATGTGAAAAAAATGGTGCAAATTATTAAATTTCCATAAGCGATGTCTGTGCCCGAAGAGTAATTTGGCAGTGGGTAGTTTTTTAAAAGCTTCTTTAATTAAATTATTTGTCGAGTTTTATAAATGGATAATGAAGAGGCATTAACACTTAATATTTGGTGTTACCGCCAATCATTTCACAACAATTGGTATAAAAACATTCTCAAATAAAAATATACTGTAGTAAAACCTTTAAATAAAATGTTTTATATCCCATTAATGTCTTGCTGTTGTTATTTTTATTTTATTTTCTGCTTCTTCGTAATAGTGTTGTTAGTGGGTTACTTTTTTAAAATTTAGACTTCTTACTTGGCATCAGTTTTTGAAATGGTAAAATTCTTCTCATTTTTGCCTTAAATAATACGTCATTTAGTAAGGAGAATTTTGTCATTTTCAAAAAGTGGTGCTAATCAAGAAATCTTAATTAAGGCAACTTAAGGCTTATTTAAGGCTTTAACCACTGAATCGTTGCGCCCTAGACATTCACGGGCTGCAAGCTTTACGGCTTTTATTCAGAATTGTTTGATTCCCACCAGTTTTATAAAATAGTGTAATTGGTTTTATTCTGGTATCATGTTACTTGTCATTAAACAGGATAAATATTTTTTTTAAAGTGGTGGCAATAATGAATTAATTTTTAAATCGTAATTTAATGCGACAATTTAGTGGTTAAATGAGACAACATTTTTTTGTACCATAATTTGCAACTATTACATTTTGGACACTTCATTGCTATGTGATTTAGAGTCGTATCTGTGCCTCTTACATCTCCTGCAAGTTTGTTTGTCTGCTAGAGAAACACACTGTATCTGATTACTTCTATGTAACTTTTGGCAATATAGATTTTGGTAAGAAATCTGCATCAAAATTTTCCTTTGGAAACAAACGTATACAAAAAAGTCCTTAGTATGAAGAATCTAAAAAATATCTACCATGTTATAAATAATGGCAATATTTCAAAGCGTAACAGTTATAGGTTTTGTGCAAACATTTCCGCTCATGATAAAAATAATGGCAATTATTCAAAGCAAATTAATTACATTTTCAATGCAAACTCTTCTGTTTAACCAATGCAGTAGACTGTATGCACATAAAAGATTTGTGAGGTCTCATATTTCACATTAACAACAAGTAATGACGGTGCTTCAAACTTTATTTATTTTTTCAATTATAAATTCCGGTGACATCTTAATAATATTATAGATTTTATAGTACATTGATTAATATATTAAAGACTTCTCTAATTAAATTCTTTACAGAGTTGAATAAGTTAATGATGAAGAGGGATTTTAATATATGTGTTTCACGAGTTTGCGTCTAGACATTCACCCTTTAATTAAATGTCAAATATTGAGATTATTTTTTATTCAATCTTGTCGCACTTTTCAAAAACCTTTTTTAAATTTTTGTTACAAAAGTTTTCTGAAAATAGCCTAGTACATACTTGCCAATCTCTCGCTTAAAAAAAAAAAAAAAAAAAAAAAAAAAAAAAAAAAAAAACAAGAAAATTTATTAACAGAAATGTTTTTTGCCTCTATGTGGTAGTAAAATGACACATATATGATTTAATTAATTTAAAAAAAAATTCTGATTTGAAGAATGTTTTGTAGATTTAAAAAAGAGGGATGTTGGCAAGTATGCTAGTATAAATAAATGTATGATAGTTGGTGATTTGTGTGTATTACGGACAGTTATCATTAGGAGGGATATAGGCCCTAAGGGTGGGGATGCCCTCCGCGAGGAGCTTTCTAAGGGAATCTAACACTTATTTACGCAAGGAAATCCAAGGAAACACGGAATACTCCGAACGTTTAGGTCGACGGCTACGATTGGCTTCGAACCAAGCACCTGTTGTCTACCAGTTTTGAAAGCTGTACCTCTGGGTCATTGATAGGACATAAGTGTTTAATAGCGAGTATATATTATTAAAATGAAGGAATCTAATAAAAAGTAGTTCATTGAGTAAGTGCAGCCAAAACACTTGTAGCAGAAGGATTAATGTATTCATATATTTTAATTTAAACATTAGATTTACTAAAAATTTGACTTAAATTAATCGTGAAAAATACCTGCCACATAGATGCGAACTTATGTGCATTTTTGCTGTCGTTGACATTTTACGGAAATTTTTGCGTTATCTTACCACTGAATCTGATGGTGAAATAAGATATGTATTTTAAATTTTAGAGGAAAATATAAAGCGAAAAGTTAACAGCTATACTACAACTTTTATAGTAAAAATACACCAAATTTTTTATTTCAACATAAAGAAAAGATTACTGTTTCTAAATATATGGATGTGACCTATTTCAATTTTAGATCTAATGATACAGTAAAATACTTTTTGTGTTCAAATAAGATTGATTGTCTTATAAAATAATTCTTTTGTAAATTTATCAATGTGTTACTGAAAAGAGTATATTTTTCATTGAATTAAAAAAAATACATGCAAAAAATCAATGAATGCAATTACATAAATTGTCATATACTTCGCAATGTCTCGTTTGCAGTACTATATTTATTTCAGCGTGTCTTATTGTTTATAAAATATAAAAAAATACAAAAATATATTTTTTAAAGACTTTTGAGAAATTCATTTGACACGATTGCTTAAGAATTATGATTTTGACATTTTTAAATTTAAAAACTCCTGTCATTAAACAAGATAGTTTTTTTTTTTTTTTTTTTTTTTTTTTTTTTTTTTTGTAGATAAATACTGGTATCTATTGCGGTAGTTGACTATCGTAGGGTTATTCAATGCTACGTTTTGCAGTTTGAGATAACGAGAAGTTACTAATTAAAACTTACAAGAAGTTTCTTATCTGTATCCGGAAGTATTTAGCAAGAAACTTTGCCTTTCTTTTTTTTTTTCTCTCTCTCACTTTTTATGCTATTAATTAAGATTACTGTGAATTAAAAGTGCTTTAATTCTTGAATTTTTTAAATATCTATAATATTTTTTATGTTTATTCTTATAATAAATTTCGTTATCTGACAAAGAAAAAAAATACGGATGCTGACATATTATTATAATTACGATACATTTTTTCAGACCACATATTATACAACACATAACATATTGTTGCATGTTATGCAACCATGTTGCATAACATAGCATTATATTTTTGTTTGCTCGCAGGTTTAGCATTCAAGGGCGCGGGAGGGATTATCCCATGAAATATGCATAAAGAGCGATTGATAAAACTCTTAAAATAATAAATATCTATCTCTAACCGGTTATCAACAACGGGGCAAACCCACCAAAAAATTCTAAAAGAAAATATCCCCCTTATCATGCAAATATCTGTCATAATTATAAGAAAATTATCGATTCGTTTTCACTGATAGAGATTTATCCTTGCATTAACACTAGAACGCCGGGAAATTTCACGCAAGTTTAATAAAATATTGTTACATTTATAACCAGAAAAATAGTTTGAAATTATTTAGTTTATTTGTTTAGCCTCATTTCTTTGCAACTGATATTTAACTTATTTCTTGAAGAATTTTCTGGTTCAAATAGACAAGTAGTCCAGGATCGATGTCAAATTAACACCTTCCCGGCGTTCTACTGTTTATTATTTCAAAATTTCCTTTCCGTCATTTTATGCCAACATTAACTAGCCTAACTCAATGTTAGTAAATTATTTTAACCAGAGCAAAAATCGACTAAGAAATCTGAACAGAAATCTTCTCATTATTTAGTAGAATTTCTGTAATAAAAAAGGATCATTTTTTATTTTATTTAAATTTTTAGTGTTTGATGTTTGCCTCATCTTTATTGAGGCCTTAATCCGATATGAACGATAACAGCAATTATATTGCATAGATGCCTCTTCCGATTTTTTGGCTCGAAAAATGTAATAGAAATTTTTGTCGTATTTAATCGGCAGATTACGGCAATTTGCAATGGTGAAATTTTCTTTAAAATTTTTCCGGGCCAAAAAAAAAAAGGGAGATGTTGGCAGCTATGATATTGTGATTCATCTTCAATTGCTTCACTCTCAACGAGTGCAAACTACACGATCTGCCTCCTTCTCTTTATTTATAGATTCATTATTATTCTTGCGGCTTTTAGTACAATATCGGGTTAGCAGGGCTCTTAACCAGTTAAATGATCATAATTTTTGCGAAAAAACTTTCGAATAATATTTTTTGTCACGCTCTTTTACAGTATTTATCACCGGCTTTTCAAAACAGAAAATTTCGCCTAATTAAATCAAAATTATGCTCGGATTAATTAATACAAAATGTACACTAAAATTTTATTGGTGACAGTAATAAATTATTATTGGAGTATGGATTCTTGCATGTTGTACTGGCAAATCATAATTTGCAAAAATATGTTACCCGTACGATGTACGAACAAAACAGGGAAAAGGTTAAATGGACACTATCTGGTATTAGTATGTTTTTAGAAGAAAAATTCAGAGGTTTCTTCGAGGGCCTCCGTGGCCGCGTGGTTAAGACGCCGCTCTGCTAACCTGGAGGTTGTGGGTTCGATTACCACTGGCTCCATTGCACACACACTTTGTGTGGAGTTCCTGGTTATATTTCTCTTGTATTGTAAATTTCTTTGTGCTATATCGTCCTTGTATATTGACGATGACTTATAAGCAGGCTTGTCGAGCACGCAAATCGGATGTATGTTATTCAAATAAATAAATAAAAACAAAGTTTCTTCGACATTAGTATTAAAACTCGCCATCAAAGCCGGGTGTCTTTGATGGCGAGTTTTGTAAAACTTGCGGGAGTAATCTAATAAAATTACATAAAATAAATACTGGTATTAAAAAACGGACCATTTTGGTAGTTGGAGCATTAGGCTAATAACCAACATTTCTCGATTAAATAAATCAAAGATTACATTTCATTATTTGGTATGTATTTAGAATGAAAAACTCGTAAATTCAGTCAGCAATACATTATTCAACAGTCAACTAAACACTAAAGTTGTTTAAATATAAGAAAATTAATTTTCTCCATTTTAAAAGAATTCTTGCAAAAAAAAAAAAAAAAAAAAAAAAAAAAAAAAAAAAAAATGTTTATTTAAATAAGATTAACATTATCTGAATTACATACATAAGTATTTTTATTGTTAAACGACTTGTAAAAAAAAATATTGGTTTATCTTTTTTATTATATCTAATGATTGAATTTAGCTAATAGAAAAATAAATAATGTTTGGTTCTTACATTAAAGTATTTTCTAATATCTTAAATAGAAATTAGAAAAATATATGTATATATTATTTGGATTGCAGGAAACTCTCTTTTTTGAGACCACTATTTCCATAAAAGAATTCTAGTCTTATTTTGTCGCCGATTTTTTGTCATTAAACTGAGAGAACTTTTTTACTCGGAATTAGTTGTACCGAGAATATTAAAAAATAGAATTATTTTTTCTAATTTTATCGAATTTTTAAGGAGTTCTTACTTCATTCTTGTTTAACTGTAAACTTTAGGGAATCACAATGCTTATAATTTTTTAGCAGATGATATAAACATTAAAATATGTTTAAAAATGGAATTTAAAAAGAGCTTTGTAAAAAATAATATTGGGTAAGTCAAAAGTTACTTTTTATTGAGCTTATCATATTTCAAAAGATATAATATCTGTAGTTAAAACTTTTTTATATCTATTTTTAAAAATAAGATGTGAAAGAAACTTAACTGAAACATTTTATTTGCAGTAAGGTTCAAATAAAATATATTTCCGTTTTAGAAAGTCTGATGCGTTATAATTTATATTTTCGTATTTGTTTAATTTATAGTTACACTGAGTAAGCATATTTAAAAATTAATTTTTTAGCCAGTTAGGTCCATAGCATACGTGTTTTTATTAAATATATTTAAAAGAAATCTTTGTTAAAAGCAAAAACAACGATAATCAATAAATGAACGGTGATAATACTAATACTAATAATTATTATTACTATTACAATAAAAAATATTAAGACGATATTTTATACTCCGTGTGCAATAAATAGATCAATTATAAGTGAAAGGTATTATAAATTGAATAACAATATTTTCCTTCGGAAAGTATTCTTTGAACATGTAAAAAAAAGAAATCTTTGTAAAATCATTTTATAAAATGTATACACATTTTCGTATTTGTAGCTTAATTGTAGTAAAAAAACTTAATACATGTAAAAAAAAAAAGAACAATTGTTAAGCCATATTTAAATCTGTGGATATTTATTTCAAAAAGAAAAAAAATGAGAAAGTTGTATTTTTTAGTTTTTACGACATATTATTTAATATTTGATATCAAATGTTTATAAAATAAGTCTTGTCATATAATATATACTCAGAGTTACCTTTACGTAAATAAAAATAATGCACACGATATTAAATTTATGTTCGCAGACATAAACTAATATGCAAATAAAAGCGTATCGTAAAAGATAGTTCTTTTTCGTTGTTGTTATTTTTTCATTGAATTTATTGAAAATAAAGCTGAAAACAAAGCATTCCGTAAAACAATTTCTTTACCTTTTGCAGATTTCAAAATTCCATTTGAAAGGAATTTTACATAGGTTCACATAAACATCTACGGAAAGATTAAAAATGGATTGATAGAAGCATATATATATATATTATGATATATATTATGAAATGCGATATTTGTAGAAGAAATATATTGAATAACAACTGCATTTTTATTTCTGTTTGTAAATAATATATTGAAAAAAATGAGAAAATATTATTTTGTAATCAAAGAATCTTTCATGCGATTCTTCACAATATAACTATGTTAATATACAGGGTGTCTATAAAAGATCTTAAACTTTTTAATGTTTAATAAATCATAAAATAATGAAGACATAGAAAAATTATGCAAGGCTGCCATTTACAACTATTTATTTTTAATTGTATTCACTCAATCATGTTTAAAAAATAAATTTTATACTGTATTTCTTTCGCAGGTGTCAATGTGTATAGGAAAGACTTTTGTTTGTGAAAGTGATGCGAGATGTAATTAAGAAACAGTCGCATGTGACAGCTCTGTCATAGATTTATCCATAGAATAACTCATATATTTTCACACGTGTGAAAACACCGCGGCAGTATGTCCTTTCCGTTAACCCTTTTCGACACGGGCAAAATCTGTTAGTAAAATGAGAAATTATCGACTGACACCGGAATTCACGAACGAATTTCTTAGATATTTTAAATTCCTTAATTTAAGCTTTTATTTTAAAAGTAAAATTTTACTAAAATATTACTGGTGCCATTTCCAAGTTTGGAATTAAAATTAGGTATTCCAGACCGGGCACAGTGTGCCGGAAAGGGTTAAATTCACTAGTCATCTAAGGAAGAAAACAGAAAATCTCTATCCCCAAACATAGATTTACATTTTAATTTATCAATATCTAAGAAATTTCTATGACAAAAAGCACTCTATTTTACTTTCTTATTTATTACGTTATTAACCAAAATTGGACCAATGCCGTCATATAAGTGGAATTGGCACTTTTAATCAAAGCAGCCAATTTTTTCGCTTTTTTTTTACCACAAAAGTCAAAAGAAATCCTTTATTTACTTATAATTAACTTTACTTAATTTTATCTTTTTCACTCGCCGTTGCTTACCAATTAAGTAATCGGTAAGCAACGGCGAGTGAAAAAGATAAAACTTACTTAAAAAATTTGTGGTAAAAAATATAAATAAATAAATAAATAAAAACTGTTGCCAGCTATGCTCTTAACCCAGGTGTAGTTAAATAAACACTAAATCGGATATCAGAGTATATTATTATACTCAGTGTCAATAAACAAACTTTAGTTATTAATCTTATATGTATTTTATCATTCAAAAACAACTTTCTATAATTTATGAAATTATATTATCGCTCTTATTCCAAAAGCAGAAAAAGTCTGTCAGTTGTATAATACTGGTGGGTACACATATTAGAATCCTCAAGGTATTTAGCGCCATTTTGTTTTATTATTAGCAATACCTTTCTTATATAATCCCAGAATTTCTTATAGATTCATCTGATGTAGAAAAATAATGACTGAACGAATGTTTTAGTATTAGATCACTACAATTTAAGTATTAGTATTTGTATTTGTTATCTAATATCAGGTGATAGAAAAATTTTATGCTTTCATGTTGAAAAAGTAAAACCTATACACACGTTCGAAAAAATATCCGAACACTAGGTTTTAATTTTTTGTTGTTGTTCTAAAATAAAATGACTTAATAAATGTACAGGTGTATCAGTATCTTAATTTTACAAATACTTAGTAATCTAGCTTCTAGCGTTGCCAGTTTATTTTCCATTTTAATTCGGAAAATACGAATTCCTTGCCAGAAATTAAAATTAGTATTTTTTGCTTTATTTACAGACAAATATTTTTGCGATTGAATAAAATAAAGATTCTTCCTTCAAAATTTCTTGTATGAATTTGAAATTTCGAAATAAAAATGGTGAAGAACTGACAACATGTAGAATACAATAGTTGTAAAAGGATAATAATTGAAACTATACAAAAATGATAGATTGTGATTGTAAAACTGAATAATTAATCAAACAATGTATTTTTATCGATTAAGATATGCAATGAACTGCATTACAAACATTATTATCATCTTCTTTGGAACATAATTAAAATGTCACATTTCTTAGTTCTTTCTTGTCTTGCTTTCATTGATTCTGAGAACAAAAGCTGTCATCTTTTGTTTGTCAACATCATAGCCCTTCTTTGGAAAAGTTCGATGCTTAACAAATGTCATCGAAAAGAGGGTAAAATTTCCCCGACAATACAAATAATGATGGCAGTGTTTCAAAGACTAATAATTTATTATTCTTTCAAACGCCTCTGTTTATTGTATAGTATTAAAAACTTGTGTAGAAAAGGAATATAAGCCCCATTGTTTTTCTTACACATGACTGTGGAAAAATAGTATTAAAATAAGGATATATAATATTTGAAATTGCATAATCAGTTGTAACTAAATAATGTATTTTTGTCGATTAGCCCCTTAATGGTCGCATTAATTACGGTTTAAAAATTAAAATTCATTATTTCCACCACTTTTTTGAAAAAAAAAAATTCGTATTTAATGAACAGTAAAATGAGACCAAAATAAAAACATTTAAACTATTTCATAAAACTGATGAAAATCAAACAATTTTGAATAAAAACCATGAAGTTTGTAGACCGTGAATTTCTCAGGCGCGACGATTAAGTGCTTAAGAGATACAATAAACTGCATTAAAAACATTATTATAATCTTCTTGGAACATAATTAAAATGTCACATATCTTATTTCTTTGTACTCTTGCTTTCACTGACTCTGAGAACGAAAGCTGTCATCTTTTGTTTGGCAACATCATAGCCCTTCTTTGGAAAAGTTCGATGCTAAACAAATGTCATCAAAAAGAGGGTAAAATTTCCCCGACCATACAAATCATGATGGCAATGTTTCAAAGGCTAATAATTTATTCTTTCAAAAGACTCTGTTTGCTGTATTTGATAACTTGTGTAAGAAGGGAATATTAGTCCTATTTTTTTTTCTTACATATGGCAGGGAAAAAATAAAGCATTAAGATGTGGAAATGTTAAATTTTGAGAGAGGATTGTTAGCTGCAAATCAAATTTGAAATGATATAAACTTATAGCATCATAATTAATCAATTTTAATTTATTTTATCAAAATCCTTCAATTTCTTGAAAATACACCACGATATTTCTATTTTTTCACATTTTAAACGCTTTACTTATGTATAGTTTTTTTTTTTTTTTTTTTTTTTTTTTTTAAGAAATTGTAACAGTATTTTTGTTATCTTCAAAGAAAGAAAGCAACCTTCTTTCTTTCACCTCACCCCTATCAAAGATATTGAGGAAATGATGCAACTGATAATTGCATCAGTAACTTTGAAAACGGATTTGAAACTTAAATATTCACTGAAATCAAAGAAGTACTGGAGTTGATCTCAGGTACAGATTAAACATTGCTTGTAGGAAATATTTTATTTATTATGAATATCTTAAGGGGGTCTGGGACCATTTTAAAATAATTTTAATTTATTGAGTTAAAATTTTGAATTTTTTGAGATGATTAACCATATTATTTGTATATTATTTGTAAATAAAATCACATGATAAAACTTCTCAATTTATTTTTAAATATTTATTAAAAGGTGGGATAGTTTAAAATTGTTATAACTCGTTATATTAATTGTAGAATTTAATTTCTTTTTCATTTATATAAATAGAAATATATAAATTTTATTTTGAGTTGGAATTTTGAAAAATATTAATTTAAATAAAAATTATAATTTTTAAAATAAAAAATTCTAAATCGTGATTTTTTAAAAAATCATATCTTCAAAAGTATTTTTTTTTTTTAATTTTATTTTGCCGAATCAATATAATTAAGAAATATTAAGAATTATTAAGAAATTTGAAATAATTTTGTCCTTTTTATCTCCTTAAAATCATTTTACAAAAACTGCGAAAAAAAAGTAAATTTGATCACATAAATATGTCCGGTTTAATAATTAATAAATTTTTATTTTATGTATATTTTTTAAACATGACGCTTTTTTCTTACTTGTATCACTTTTTCAGTATCTTTTATTAGAGTTTTGCAAGATTTTATTTATAAATAACATTGGATTAATTAATTTTAATGCATACTTTCATTATACAGTTTTCGTTTACATTAAGCGTTTTGTAATATTTTAGTCGTTTCAATACCAGAAATTTCATAAAATACTGTTCTCTATATTTCAAGACTGAATTTGTTTTGGTTAAATAAGGCACATATTACTTTAGGAAAATTTTGATATCTCGTGCTTGAAAGTGCTTGAAGCATACAAACACTTTTATATTTCCCTAATTATATTTCTTATTTCTATGAAAATTGTTACGTCTGTCACACAGATGAAAATCGCTGTACTTGTTGGCCACCATTATTTTCGAAAAGTTTCCTTCGCCTTATTCAACTGATGAGATAACTCCGATAAAAAAAGTCACATTTTCCGTTCTAAAATACTGGTAGCCAAAAATCGTTCCATGTGACAGATATGACTTATTTTCATGGAATTAGCCTAAAGCATGTTACATTTTTCCTCTGAAAATATATATAAGAAATAAATGAAGAATTAATAATAGATAAAGAGAGCAATTCTATTTCAGGTTAAGCCCTTGGGGGACCAGCGACACATATAAAACGAAAAAGGGCTTAAGAATCCGTGTTTACCCCTTTTAGCAAACCTTTACTGTAAAATTAGCCTAATTTAATCGGAGTACTATCTCGATTTAAAAAGAAATATATTTCTATCATTAAAAACTAGTGACAAAACATTAAAATTTCGCAATAGGCTCCCGCGCGAAGGGGCCACCATTAAGGGGACAGTACACCTTTAAAATGGTCAAAAAATCGATTTTTCAATTTTTATTTCTTTATAAAGATAATTTTATTCTGAATAATTTGATACCAATATTTTAATTGTGCGATTCTTATTTACCGAGATATTGCTGAAAATGTCAACATCACTCCATAAGTTCTAAGCATCACGCCCCAGTTTCCGATTTTGCATTTTTTTGCGCTTTTGCGCATATCTCCAAAATCATTTGAAGTACAGCTCCGAAATTTTTACCTTACCTAAATGTTCATACTAAGATGACAAGGAACTAAAGTTATGCAGCTGTGTATAGTTTGAAAGAAATTATAGGGCTGAATGTGTGCAAAAATGAACGGCTTTTTCTCAAAATGAAGTTTTGCATGCTTGTGCATATCATATCTCCAAAACCATGCGAAGTATAGCTTCAAAATATTTATCCTATCTAAATATATATATAAACATGAAAATAAATTAGAATTATGCAGTTGTGTTTAGTTGGAAAAAAATTATAAGATTGAACGTGTGCAAAAAATAATGATTTCTGTTTTTTATAATTCAAAAGTAATTGCTATTTTTCTAACTAACCATTTATATAAAATTAAGTTTAAACAATAGTCTAGAATATTATGTTTATTTTAAGAAAAAAATTATGCAAATCGTATGAAATCTGCATGAGATATCATGCATGCAGTAAGCGATTGTTCAACGCTTATTCGACGTCATTTTTTTTTGTTTTTAATCATTTTAAAACCTACTCTTTGGTATTTTTTGTACATTATATATCCAAATTAAATATTTTTAATGCAGTTCAATATCATATAAAGACATTTTGAAAGTTCTGTACATCTAGGGACATTATTATTTACAAAAAGAAAAAAAAAATGCAAACCATATAATCGATTTCGTATTTTTTGCGAGTCGCAAACATGTACACAAATTCCTACATTTTACAAACTATTTTTTTATTTATCAATTTAAATAAGCATCAAATTCTATTTTTAATACTGAATATGTTATATTATTAATAGTTTTATTTCCTTTTTTTATGAGTTTTATATTTGTAAAATACATTTTAATCTTTAAACGGCTTTTACTCAAAATGATGTTTTTTACACTTGCGCGCATGATATCTCCAAAACCGTTCAAAGAATAGCTTCAAAATTTTTACCCTGCCTACATGTACATATAATGAAGAAAATGAACTAGAATTATGCAGTTGTGTTCAATATGAAAAAAATTACAAGGTTGAATGTATGCCAAAATTCATTATTTTTTTATTTTCTATAATTAAAATCTAATTTCTCTGTATCTAATTAGCCATTCATTAACATTCTTGTTCAAATTGTAGTCCAAGGTATTATGTTTAATTTAAGATCAAATTTATGCAAATCGCATGAAAACTGCATGAGATATCTTGCGCGCAGTGAAATGTTATACGTCGTATTTTTTTTAAAAATATCATTTCAAAATCGACCCCATAAAAAAAAAAAAAAAAAAAAAAAATCTGTATTATATCTAAACTAAAAATTTTTAAAGAAAGTTCAATACCATATAAAGATATTTTGAAATTTTTGTGTTTCCAGAGACATTACTCTTTTTTTAAAAAAATATACAGCACATGATACAATTTTACGTTTTCTGCGGCTTTTAAAGGTGTACTGTCCCCTTAAAAAACCATTAGGGGGAACCATTAAAATTTTTTATATATACTGAAATAATGTAGATTGCATTAAAACAATTTTCTGTAAATGAAATTTTATCTTAACCACTTAACTGCTTGTTTTTCTTCACGTACAATGGATTGAAAATATGGGTGAAGACTACTTTTTTTAAAGCTAAATCTTCCTTAATACTGAATCTAAACATTTTTGCAATTAAATAGTAAGAATTTACATTAAAAAATAGTGGTGTCAAAAATTTTTAAGTGATGGATGAAGAAAAAATCTTTTTGCCCGTTCGTCGTATTGGCAAAAAAGGGAAGCAGTTAATCATCAAATACTGCATTATTCAACTTGTTAAAAGATTTATTTCTATTCTTGACTAATATCACAGAATAATCCTTTAAGCACATCGGAAGTAAAATATGTTATTTAAACTTATCGTTGTAACAAGTTTAATGCCTAATATTAAATTGAAACAATTAGCAAGTGATAGTTGATTCATTATCAGTAAATGAATTTAAGCATTAATTGGAATTTCTTTTAAGTAAATTTATAATGATTTAGCAGCGAAAAATCTTGATTTAAAGCAGTTATGTAAATGATATTATCATTTTAATATATAAGTGTTTGTTGTAAACAGAAAATATAAATAGATGCAATTTACCTTGCCGTAGTTTGGACAGAGTAATTACCACGTTGATATAAAAGATATAAAATCGTTAAACTGAAGTGAAAAAGCTTCTTTAAAACACCATAAAATAAATTAAATTGCGCAAGGCCTTTCGAAAGAACTTGGTCTTTCTTCGTCAGGAGCGAAAGGACGTGCGTCTATGAATGTAGCTGCACGACTCGAGTCGAATGTAGCGGAGTCGTGCCACTACTTCATAGCAGACGCACGTCTTTTTGCGCCTGACGAAAAAAGACTAAGCTCTTCCGAAAAGCCTTGTGAAATTTAATTTATTTTGCGGTGTTTTAAAGAAGTTTTCTTCACTTCAATTGATTAAAACCAGTTTTAACTTATTATCTGGATAAAATCGTGAATATATATATATATATATATATGGGTGTTTCCATGCGAATTTGTTTGTCTGTTACGCTCTAAGATTTTTGGCTACTAGTATAACACCAGTAAAAACTCATTTTATCGAAGATATATATTTTATTGAAGATCTCATGAATTGAATCAGGCGAGGCAAACTTTTCGAAAATAACGGTGGCTATCAAGCATAGCGATTTTCATCTGTGTAACAGACAAACAAGTTCGCATGGAATTAGCCATATATATATATATACATATATATATATATATATATATATATATATATATTCGAAAAAGGCATGCTTCCTAATAATTCTTTTATCGTAGTGATACGATGTATTTTTATTATCATCTTTATAAAAAAAGAATTAATAAGATATTTTAAAATTATAAAAATTTATAACCTATTTTTTAAGCTGGAGAAAGATGAAAGGGTTTTTAAATAGCATGATTTTTTTCTTTTTCCTTCTTTTTTTCTTAATGAAAATCAAAAATTCGACATATTTTTATGTCAGGATTCATATTTTTACAAATTGGTAATTTTATTTTATCAAAGTACATTTTTTCTCTCTTATAAAAGAAGATACTTTATCAGAATATCTTTTTTAAGGAAATTTGAAAGAATTTTGTTCTTTTTATTCGCTTAAAATCATTTTGCAAAAATTGCTAAAAAATGTAACTTTGATCACATAAATATGTCAGGTTTAATAATTAATAAACACTTATTTTATATACATTATTTAAACATACCCTTTTTCTTATTAGCTCTTTTACATTATTTTTATTGAAAGTTTCATAAGATTTTTTTAATGACTAATTTTGGATTTATTAATTTTTACGTACATTTTTATTATGTTTTATTAATGCATCTTACGTTTTACTAATGAAAATTATATAAAGAGAAGACTTAACAATAAATAAAGAGTGCAATTTTATGTGAAGTCAACACACAAGTAAACCATTTACAATTTTTTACATTTTGAAATGATACTGATTCCAGTAAAACAGTTTTCTGTAACTGAGATTATATCTTAAACATCAAATATTGCATTAATCAACTTGTTAAAAGATTTATTTCTAGCCCTTCCTTAATATCACAGCATAATCCCTAAAGCACATCGAAAGTGAACATCGAAAGCACTTATTTAAACTTATTTTTGTAATTAGTTTAATGTGTAGAATTCATTTGAAACAATTAGAAAACGACAGTTGATTAAGTATCAGTAAATGAATTTAAACATTAATTAGAATTTCTCTTAAGTAAATTAATTATAATGTAGAAGTGAAAATTCTCGATTTAAATTAGTTATGTAAATGATATTATCTTTATAATAAATTAATGTCTGTTGTAAACTGAAAACATAAGTGAATGTAATTTATATTGAAGTAGTCTAGGCAGATCATTATTAGTGTTTAAAAAGTAATTTTAATTAAATAAATATGTCAAGTTAAATATTTAATTTATTTTTTTTATTTTATTTACATTTTTTTAAACATGACACTTTTTTGATATTACCTCTTTTTCATTAATTTTAATGCAAATTTCATAATACTTTATTTATGAATAACTCTAAATTTAATAATTTTAATACATATTTTATTTAGATTTTATTAATGCATCTTATATTTTTCTTTTTAAAAAATATATAAATAACAAATGAAGAATTAACAATAGTCAAAAAGAATAGTTTTATGTAATGTTAACAGAGAAGTAAACCGTTAAAATTCATACATACTGGAATCATGCTGACAGCAGTAAAAAAAAAAAAAAAAAAAAAAAAAAAAAAAAAAAATCTCTAAATGAGATTTTATTTTAATTATCAAATTGTGCGTTAATTATTTAATCAACTTATTAAAAGATTTATTTCTATTTCTTGCTTAATACCATAGCTTAATCCCTAAAGCACATCAAAAGTCAGATATGTTATTTAAATTCATACCTTAACAAGTTTAATCCCTAATATTAAATTGAAACAGTTAGAAAGAGACAGTTGATTAAGTAACAGTAAATGAATTTAAATATTAATTGGAATTTCTCTGAAGAAAATTAATTATGATTTAGAAGTGAAAATTCTTGACTTAAAGTAGTTATGCAGATTATATTATCATTACAGTATATAAGACTCTGTTATACACCGAAAATATAAGCGAATGTAATTTATCTGGCAGTAGTTCAGACGGAGTAATTACCACGTTGATATAAAATATATAAAATCGTTAATGTAAAATCCTTCAAAAATAGATACGCTTTCAAATTTTCCTTTTATAATAGTAATAAGATGGTTTTTTTTTTTTTTTTTTTTTTATCTTTCTAAAAAAAAGAATTTAAAAGTATGAAATTGTATAACCTTTTTTTAAAAGCTGGATGAATTTGAAAGGGCTCTTTAATAGCATGATTTTTTTTCTAGTAAAACCAGACATTCGACATGGTATTACATCAGGATTAATTTTAATAAATTGGTCATTTTATTTTATCAAAGTTTTTTTAGTCTATCAGAATATGTTTTCTTCTCTTTTTTAATTTCTTTTTCTTTTTTTTTTTTTTTTTTAGAAATTTAGAAGGATTTTGTACCTTTTGTCTGCTTAAAATCTATTTGCAAAAACTGAAAAAAAGACCGTATAGCTATGTCAGGTTTAATAATTGATAAATTATTATTTTATATACATTTTTTTAAAAATATATCACATTTTTTCTTTTTACCTCTTTATCATTATCTTTTATTAGCAGTTTCATAAGATTTTATTTATGAATAATTTTTAATTTTAAAATTTTAACACATATTTTTATAATGTTTCATTAATGTATGTTACATTTTTCTTTTAAAAAATATATAAACAAGAAATGAAGAATTAACAATAGATAACAGCAACTGACGTGAGTGAGCAACTTTACGTAAGGTTAACAGACAAGTAAACTATTGAAAATTTCATACATTCTGAAATTATGCTGATTGCAGCAAAACAGTTTTCTGTAAATAAGATTTTATCTCAATCATTAAAAACTATATTAACAGGGTACGTACGCATAAGGGGATTCCTGGGATTTTAAGTAGTTTTACACCAGGAAATTCGTAAAGCACTGATTGCTATACCTAAAAAAAAAAAAAAACAATTTTTTTTTCTTTTAAAAAGAAAACAATTACTTTACAAACATTCTGGGAAAACTTCCTTGAAGCGCACGAACTCTGATTAATCAATTTATTATCCCTTTCCGGCACGCTGTGCCCGGTCTGGGATACCTAATTTTAATTCCAAACTTGCAACCGGCACCAGTAATATTTTAGTAAAATTTTGCTTTTACAATAATAGCTTAAATCAAGGAATTCAAAATATTTAAAAAATTCATCTCTGAATTCCGGTGTCAGTCGATAATTTCTCATTTTAGTACAGATTTTGCCCGTGCCGGAAAGGGTTAAAAGATTTATTTCAACACTTTCCTTAATATCGCAACATAATCTCTAAAGCACATAGGAAGTAAAATTCGTTATTTAAACATTTAACTGGTTCCCATGGATCAATTTCATATGAGGTTAACAGACAAGTAAACCATTAAAAATTTCATACATACTGAAATCAAGCTGACTGAAAAAAAAAAAAAGTTTCTGAAAATGAGATTTTATCTTAATCATAAAATACTGTATTAATCAACTTGTTAAAAGATTTATTTCAACCTTTTCCTTAATATCACAGCATAATCTTTAAAGCACATCGGAAGTAAAATCTGTTATTCAAACTCATCCTGTAACAAATTTAATCCCTTAATGGTCGAATTAAATTACGGTTTAAAAATCCAAATTCATTATTGCCACCACTTTTTTGAAAAAAAAAATATTCATCTTATTTTATGATTCGAACCAGCATGAGACCAATTACACTATTTTATAAAACTGGTGGGAATCAAACAATTCTGAATAAAAGCCGTGAAACTTGCAGCTCGTGAATGTCTCGGGTGCGACGTTTAAGTGAATAATCCCTAATATTAAATTGAAATAATTAGCGAAACACTAATTGAAATTTCTCTAAAGTAAAAAAAATTATGAGTTAGAAGAGAAAATTCTTGATTTAAAGTATTTATGTGAATGTTATTATCATACATTATCATACAATAAATAAGTGTCTGTTGAAAACAAAAATATAAATGAATTTAATTTATCTTGCTGTGGTACAGAAATTATGACGTTGATGTAACAAATATAAAATGTTTCAAAAAAAAAAAAATATGTTTTCTATTTTTTTATTGCAGTGATATGATTTTTTTTTATTATTATCTTTCTTAAAAAAAGATATGTTTAAAGTATAAAATTTTAAAACCTATTTTTTAGAAAGAAGATGGGAGAAATTTAAAAAGCTTTTTTATAGCATGAATGTTTTTTTTTCAGAATGAAAACCAAACATTTGAAATATTATTATGTCCCATTTAATTTTTATAAATTGGTCAGTTTATTTTATCAAAGTGTGTTTTTTTCATCTTATAAAAAAATATATATATATCAGAAATTTTTTTTAAAAGAAATTTGGAAGAATTTTGTTCTTTTTATCTGTTTAAAATCATACAAGAACTGCTAAAAAAGTAACTTTGATCATATAAAAATGTTAGGTTTAATAAGTAATTAAAAAATTATATACATTTTTTTAAACATGATATTTTTTCTTACTACCTCTTTTCCATTATCTTTTATTAAGAAATGTCATAAAATTTTATTTATGAATAATTTTGATTTATTAATTTTAACACATATTTTTATAATACTGGGTTCGCACGCATTACTGGATTCGTGGGATTTTAGACGTTTTATCATCAGAAATTTCGTAGAGTACTGGTCTCTATGTCGGGAGATATAATTTGTTTTTGTTAATTAAGGCAAATATTTCTTTACGAAAATTCTGATAGCAGGTGCTTCAAAGTTCTTCAAGCATACGAACCCTGATATATTTCTCTAATGCATGTTACATTTTTCTACTAAAAAACAAATAAAGTAAAACATGAATTAACAACAGATAAAGTGAGCTATTTTATTTCTGGTTAATTCCTAGGGGACAAGCTACACGCATAAAACGATGCACGTAAGAGAAATTCCAAATAATGTTTAAATTCATTTACTGATATTTAACCCTTTGCGGCGCAGGTCTAATTCATTGCTTAAGTGTTGAAAATAATGACTGACACCGGAATTTGAAAACTACTTTATTTCTAAATAAGAAAACGCTATACTTCACGCATTCAATAGACAGTAATTTTTTAAAACAAAATTCCGGTGCGAATGTGGCGTTTGAGAATTAAAATTAATTGGTTTATCTATGAAACCACTGCGTCGCAAAGGGTTAATCAACTGTTGCCTGCTAATTGTTTCAATTTAACATTAGGAATTAAACTGGTTACAGGTATAAGTTTAAATAACAGATTTTACTTCCGATGTGCTTTAGAGATTACGCTGTGATATTAAGGAAATGGTAGAAATAAATCTTTTAGCAAATTGATTAATGCAGTATTTGATGATTAAGATAAAATCTCGGTTACCGAAAGCTATTTTACTGCAACACAAAATGATTTCAGTATATTTTATCGGGGCCATTTCTCGATTCGATGAAGCACAAATTTCTGTTTTTTAAAACCGGTGACAAAACATTAAAAATTTCGTAAAAGGTTCCCGTCGTAATGTTGTTAACAGACAAGTAAACCATTAAAAACTTTATAGATACTGAAATCACGCTGATTGCAGTAAAACAGTTTTCTGTAAATGAGATTTTATCTTAATCATTAAATACTGCATTAATTAACTTGTTACAAAATTTAATTCAACCCCTTACTTAATATCACAGTATAATCCCTAAAGTACATGGAAAATGAAACCTGTTATTTAAACTCCTTCCTGTAACAAGTTTAATCTCTAATTTTAAATTGAAACAGATAGCAAGCGACAGTTGATTAAGTATAAGTAAATTAATTTAACCCATTAACGCCCGAATTATTTTCTTCGCTAAAATTTAAATTTTGTATTTCTCACCAGTTTTAAAAGCAAATTAACTTTTATCTAAATTTATCTACGATTCTGTTTCGTGAAATAAGGTACATATTTATCTTCCTCTTTACTGGTGGGAAAACCGCTTTCTTGCTGTTTTTGCAACCGTCCTCAAAAGAGGACACTGGGCGTTAATCGGTTAAACATTAGTTGGAATCTCTTTTAAGTAAATTAATTATTATTTAGAAGTGAAACTTCTTGAATTAAAGTAGTTATGTAAATGATATTATCATTATAATAAATAAGTGTCTCCAGTAAATCCGAAAATATAAGTAAATGTAATTTATCTTGCTGTAGTACAGACAGAGTGATTACTACGTCGATATAAAAAGATGTATTTTTGTTGATATAAAATCCTTCGAAAAAAAATATGCTTTCTCATTTTCGTTTTATCGTAGTGATACATATAACTTTATATTTTTTCTAAAAAGATATATTTTAAAAATATAAAATTTTCCAACTTTATTTTTTAAGCAGGGCAAATTTACTAAAGATTTTTAATAGCATGATTTTTTTTAAAACTATATTGTTTTTATTTATTTATTTATTGGAGGGAGATGATAAAGACCAGACTTTCGACATATCATTATGTCAGGATTAATTTTTATAAATTGGTTGTTTTATTTTATCAAAGTATATAATTTTTCTTTATCATAACAATAATTTATTTTTCTTTTCTTTCTTCTCTTTTTTTAAGAAAATTTGGAAAAATTCTGTCCTTTTTTTGTAATTAAAATTATTTTGAAATAGCTGTTTAAAAACGCTTATTTGATCATATAAATATGTCAGGTTTAATAATTAATAAATTTCATTTTGTATACATTTTTTTACACATACTTTTTTCCTTATTATCTCTTTTGCATTATCCTTTATTCAGAATTTCAGAAGATTTTATTTGTGAATAATTTTGGATTTATTAATTTAAACATATATGTTTTATTACATCATTCTAATGTATGTTAGATATTTCTTTCAAAAAATATATAAAAAATAAATGGATAATTAACAATAAATAAAGTGAGCATTAAGTGAGTATTAATTTAAACATATATGTTTTATTACATTATTATAATGTATGTTAGATATTTCTTTCAAAAAATATATAAAAAATAAATGGATAATTAACAATAAATAAAGTGAGCATTAAGTGAGTATTAATTTAAACATATATGTTTTATTACATTATTCTAATGTATGTTAGATATTTCTTTCAAAAAATATATAAAAAATAAATGGATAATTAACAATAAATAAAGTGAGCAATTTTATGTGAAGTTAATAGACAATTAAAACATTAAAAATTTTGTACGTACTGAAATCATGCTGTGTTGCAGTAAAATAGTTTTCTGTAACTGATATTTTATATTAATCATCAAATACTGCATTAATCAATTTGTTAAAAGATTTATTTCTATCATTTCCTTAACCCATTAACGCCCAGCGTCCTCTTTTGAGGACAGTTACAAAAAAAGCAAGAAAGCGGTATTCCCACCAGTAAAAATGAAGATAAATATATACCTTATTTCGCGAGATAGAATCCTCGATAGATTTAGATAAAAGTTAATTTGCTTTTAAAAGTGGTGGGAAATACAAAATTTAAATTTTAGCGAAGAAAATAATTCGGGCGTTAATGGGTTAATATCACAGCATGATCCGTAAAGCCGAAGGTTCGCACACTCCTTGGAATTTCCAAGGACTCTGGCACCACTATTAAAAATAAGAAAAATTACATTTAATTTATAAACCACAATATTCGTAATCCCCACCTTCATTCACAGATTTTACGATACTTTTCAGCAGTGAACACTTCGAAAATATTCTTAAAATTTAGTGGTAGAACTGTGCGAACCCTGCCTAAAGCACATCGGAAGTAAAATCTGTTATTTAATCTCATCTTTGTAACAAATTTAATTCCTAATATTAAATAGGAACAATTAGCAAGCAACAATTGATTAAGTATAAGTAAATGAGGTTAAACATTAATTGGAATTTTTTTTCAGTATATTAATTATAATTTAGAAGTGAAAATTCTTGATTTAAAGTTGTTCTGTAAATGATATTATCATTAATATAAATAAGTGTCTTCAGTAAATCCGAAAATATAAGTAAATGTAATTTATCTTATTGTAGTTCAAACAGAGTGAGATAAAAGATATAAAATCGTTGATATAAAACCATTCAAAAAAAGGTATGCTTCTCATTTTCGTTTTATCGTAGTGATACGATATAACTTTTTATTATCTTTAAAAAAACACATTTTAAAAATATAAAATTTTACAACCTTATTTTTTAAGCAGGGCAAATTTGCTAGAGATTTTTAATAGCATGAATTTTTATTTATTTATTTATTTATTTATTTATTTATTTATTTATTGGAAGGAGATGATGAAGACCAGACTTTCGACAGATCATTATGTCAGGATTATTTTTTATAAATTGGTCGTTTTATTTTATCAAAGTATATATTTTTTCTTTATCATAATAATGCTTTCTTTTTCTTTTCTTTCTTCTCTTTTGTATGGAAATTGGAGAAAATTCTGCTCTTTTTATCTGCTTAAAATCATTTTGAAATCTTTTTTTAAAAAACGCTAATTTGATCATATAAACAAGTCAGGTTTAATAATTAATAAATTTCCATTTTGTATTCATTTTTTTCACACATGATACTTTTTTCCTTATTATCTCTTTTGCATTATCTTTTATTCACAATTTCAGAAGATTTTATTTATGAATAATTTTGGATACATTAATTTTAACACATATTTTTATTACATTACTCTAATGCATGTTAGATATTCCTTTCAAATATATATAAAAAATAAATGAAGAATTAACAATAAATAAAGTGAACAATTTTATGTGAAGTTAACAGACAATTAAAACATTAAAAATTTTTTACGTACTGAAATCATGTGATGCAGTAACAGGGCTCCCAAATGGTCCGCGAACTGAACATCAGAATTTTCTTAGAGAAATTTTCCTTTTAGATTTTTCTCGCCAATCGCCCAGAAACCACCTTTGGAAGTTAATTTTAGCGCAAATTTTGTAGAAAGCTATCATGAAATTTTCTGTTAAAATATATTGATATTCAGTTCGCGGACCATTTGGGAGTCCTGCAGTAAAATAGTTTTCTGTAACCGAGATTTTATCTTAATCATGAAATACTGTATAAATCAACTTTTTAAAAGATTTATTTCTACCACTTCCTTTAATATCACAGCATAATCCCTAAAGCACATCGGAAGTGAAATCTGTTATTTGAACTTATACATGTGACCAGTTTAATTAGTAATATTAAATTGAAACTATTAGCAAGCAACAATTGATTAAGTATCAGTAAATGAATTTACACATTAATTGGAATTTCTCTTACGTACATTTATTTGATTTAGAAGTGAAAATTCTTGATTTAAAATAGTTATTTAAATGATATTATCATTATAATATATAACTGTTATAAACAGAAAATATAACTAAATGTAATTTATCTTGATGTAGTTTGAACAGAGTACTTACCAGGTTGATATAAAAGGTATAAAATTCTTCAATGAAAGATATATTTTCTGATTTTCCTTTTATCGTAGTGATGCCATATAATTTTTTATTATCTTCCAAAAAGAAAAAAAATAACATTTTAAAAGTATAACGTTTTATAAATTCCCTTTTTAAGCTGGGAGAATTTGAAAGTGATTTTTAAAAGAATAATTTTTTGTCAGTATTCTGATATTAAAAACCAAACATTCGACATGCTATTATGTCAAGTTTAGTTTTCATATTTTTTTCATTTTATTTTATCAATAATATATATATATATATATATATAGTATATATTTTAAATTAAATTTAAAATAATTTTGTCCTTTTTATCTGCTTATTTTGCAAAAACGTCTTAAAAAACTAACTTTGATCATTTAAATATATCAGGTTTAATAATTAATAAACTTTTATGTTTTGTGCATTTTTTAAAACACGATACATTTTCGTATTACATACTTTTCATTATTTTTGTTCAAAGCTTCATAAGATTTTATTTATGAATAATTTTGGATAGATTAATTTTAACGCATATTTTTATTAGATTTCATTAATGCATTTTACATTTTTCTTTAAAAAAATATATAAACAATAAATGAAGAATTAACAATAGTTAAAGAAGGTTTATATACGGTTAAAGGACAAGTAAATTATTAAACATTTCATGCATATGAAATCATACTGATTGCAATAAACCAGTTTTCTGTAAATGAAATTTAATCTTAAAGATCAAATACTGCATTATTCAATTTGTTAAAAGATTTATTTCTACCACTTCCTTAACACTAGAGCCGCCGCGCCGGGTATTTTACTCAAGTTTTATAAAAAAGTGTTTCTCACCAGAATTTTAATTTCAAATTATTTAACTTATTTATTTTTAACGCATCTTATGAAAGAAATTCTGGTTCGAATCAAATATTATGAATGTGTCAGGGGTCATTTTGACCCCTAATGGCGGTTTTAGTGTTAATATCATAGCATAATCCCTATTATAGAAATAAAATCTATTATTTAAGCTCATTCCTGTAACAAGTTTAATACCTAATATTAAGTTGAAACAATTAGCAAGCGACAGTTTATTATCAGTGAATTAATTTAAGCATTAATTGGAATTCCTCTTAACCCTTTCAAGCGCAGACAAATTATCTTCGTAAAATAAAAAATTATTGACAGACACCGAAATTTACAAACTTCTTTTTCAGAAATTAAGAACTCTTTAATCTATATGCTTTCATTGTTAAAACAAAATTTTATTAAAATATTCTTCGTGCCATTTGCAAGTTTGGAAATTTGGGATCACTGTGCCTGAAATAGTTAAGTTTTCTGTAAATGAGATTTTATCTTAACCATCAAATACTGCATTAATCAACTAGCTATAAGGTTTTTTCTAGCCCTTCCTTAATATCATAGAATAATCCCTAAAACACATTGAAAGAGAAATCTGATATTTAATCTCATTCCTGTAACAAGTTTAATCCCATATGTTAAATTGAAGCAATTAGCAAGCGCCAGTTGATTAAATTTCAGTAAATGAATTTAAACATTAATTGGCTTTTCTCCTAAGTAAATTAATTATGATTTAAAAGTGAAAATTCTCTATTTCAAGTAGTTATTCAAATATGTTATCATTATAATAAATAAGTGTTTAGTTTAAACGAAAATATAAATGAATTTAATTTATCTTGCTGTATTATATACAGAGTAAAAGATAAATTTAGAAATAAAAATTAATTTAAAAGCATGTTATAGAATAATTTGTTTATTTATTTTATTACTATGTATTTATTTGATTTCAGTAAAATTGAATTTGTAGTTGTTGCTATGTTAAACTATTTTTAACACCATGGTATAAAATTCAAAATACGTGCAAATTTTAGAATTTGAAGAAATGTTTACATTACTATTAGGGATAAGATTTCCGGTTTTTTGCATACCAGTATTTTATTTCCATAGCTGCCAAATTTTACGCATTTTTGCTACCAATAAAATTGTACAGAGATTATCCATTTGTTTAATCATAAGATTTCGACGATTGAATAAGAAAATATTTACTATAAAATTTATGTGGTAGGAAAAATGCGTAAAAGTTGGCAGCCATGTATTACAGAAAATGCTCTGCTGAATCGCTGAAGAATTTGAATTAAAGGAAATAATATTTTCTTTCACAGAATACTGGTGTGCAAGAGTGCAAAAAAATCATCCCTGCATAATTAAAATGGCATTTTAATTCCTAATATTAAATTAGGAATTTTATTGCAAAGCAAGGTTTGATTAATAAATATCACTAAATGAATTTCAATATTAATTGATTTTTCTTCGAGGTAAATTAAGATTTAGAAATGAAAATTATTGATTTAAAGTACTTAGATATTATCATTGTAATAAATGAGTATCTGTTGTGAATCGAAAAATATGATAAATATATCTTGCTGTAGTAGTATGTTGAAGTAGTATGGTATGTTGAAATAAAAGTTTCAACGAGTAATAAAAATAAATTACCTTCATATCATGCATGGTCACAGTGACATCACAATGACGTCACTGTGAGTCACTTTGGTCACATCACATCTGTGACCAAAATGCCACCACTCAGTGACGTCACATTGTAGCTGAAATGTGACTTTCTTAAAAATTTTTAGAAAATTACAAGTATTCTTCAAAACATGTTATTTACTTTTAAAAACATGTTTCTGGCAATTTAAATATCGTCGCTTTTGTCACAGTTTCGTCACAATGTTAATGTCAAAGTAGTCACAAATGACACATTTTTCACAAATTTGTCACACTGTGACTTAACAAAATGGTCACAGTGTGAGGTCACAAACGAGCTCTAAAACGGTCATAACGACTTCACATTTTAGTCACTGTGACTTCACATCGTCATCACGTGACGTCACATCGACAATCAATGGTCACAATGTGACTTCACAACGACGTCGCAGTGACATCACCATACCTTACGGGTAAGAAGCATGTTATAATAAAAACAAATATTTTTTGGATTATTGGCTTCATTTATTATGAAAATCTCTAGTAGAAACATACTTACAACTATTTGATTTCAATGAAATATAATTTGTAGATGTTGCAATGTTAAAATATTTTTTAAACGAAGTGATATAAAATGCAAAATGTGTACAATTTCCAGGAATTCGAGGAAGTCATGCGCCAATATTAAAAATGATAATTTAATTTAAAAAAATAAGTAGACCTATTCGCCAAGTAAATGTTAGTTAAATAAATATCACTAAACGAATTTCAATTTTAATTAATTTTTTTTTCGAGGTAAATTAATTAAGAATTAGAAATGAAAATTCTTAATTTAAAGTACTTAGATAAATAATATTATTAATGTAATAAATGAGTGCCTGTTGTAAATTGGAAAATATGAGTGAATGTAATTTATCTTGCTGCACTTTAGACAGAGTAATTACTACATTAATTTAAAAGGAAAAATAAGTAATAAAAAATAAATTATATATCAAGTATGTTATAATAGAAAACAAATATTTTTTGCATATTTGGGTTCATTTATAATGGACATCGCTAATGAAATCATATTTATTTGAGTTTACTGAAATTGAATTTCGTACTTGTTCCCATGTTAAAATATTTTTTAAACGAAATCATATAAAACGCAAAATGCTTACAAATTTTAGAATCTTGAGGATGCCTTGTGCTATTACTACGTTAATTTAAATGATAAAGTGAGTAATAAAAGGTAAATTATATAAGAAGTATGTTATAATAAAAAGCAAATATTTTTTGCATATTTGGTTTCATTTATAAAGGACATCTGTCGTGAAAACATATTTATTTGAGTTATCTGAAGTTGCATTTCGTACTTTTTGCCACGTTAAAATATTTTTTAACCCTTTCCGGCACGGGCAAAATCTGTTAGTAAAATGAGAAATTATCGACTGACACCAGAATTCACAAATGAATTGTTTTGATATTTTGAATTCATTAATTTAAGCTTTTGTTGTATAAGCAAAATTTCACTAAAATATTATTGGTGCCGTTTGCAAGTTTGGAATTAAAATTAGATATCCCAGGCCTTGCACAGTGTGCCGGAAAGGGTTAAACGAAATCATATTAAACTCAAAATGCTTACAAATTTTAAAATCTTGTACCATTATTTCAAATAACATTTTAATTCCTAACAATAAATTGGACCTAGTGAGTTTAAATATAGTGATAATACAATTTTATGAATTTTAAGACTAATTAATTGTATTTTCTCCAAGGTACATTAATAAAGATTTAGAAATAAAAAAAAATTTGATTTAAAATAGGTGCCTGTAGTAATCAGGAAAATATGAGTGAATGTAATTTATCTTGTTGCAGTTTAGACAGAGTAATTGCCACGTTGATATAGAAGATAAAATGAGTAATAAAAATAAATTAATTAAGAAGGGTGTTATAATATATATATATATATATATATATATATATATATTATAACACCCTTCTTAATTAATTTATTTACTTAATTAAGAAGTAAATTAATAAAGTAAATTATAAGTAAATTATAATTAATTAAGAAGTAAATTAATTTATTATTATTATTATTATATATATATATATATATATATATATATATACATTTTTTTTCTTTTTTTTGCATATTTGACTTTATTTATTATTAAAATCTCTCGGGAACTCTCTATCTTTTTTTTCCTTTCTGTAAAACAAAATTTTGTAGTTGGTACAGTGTTAAAATATTTTATTAACGAAATGATATAAAACACAAGATGGGTACATTTTTTAGAATTTTGAAGAAGTCTTACACCACTATTTAAAAAGGCATTTTAATCCTTTGTCATCATCAGATACTCGAACTGTTATAGTACGAATTTTGTGTAAGTTTTTAAGAAATGATGCAGCCCATAAAATACTAAAGAAATGCCCGTGGGTGGAATTATATGTATCTATGGAAACGTAATTTCATGTCTTCTGTCATTTTTAGGTGCGTTTGTAATTATGTAAATACGTAGCACCTATTGTTGTCGTTCAGTCCGTCCGTCTGTCCGTCCGTCCGCATATAACAACGCAAAAACTACCCAACCGAATCGTTTGAAATTTAAAATACATAATTATTACATAATTTTGTCGAGTCATTTCAAATTTTATGTGAATCGGATGGATAGATCAATTACAGGGACGATCAAACGGATTCCGTTACATAACGGTCAATGGGGAAAAAAGTTTCAAATGCATTTTAATCGTTTGAAATTTAAAATACATAATTATTACATAATTTTTTCAAGTTATTTCAAATTTTTTGATAATCGGGTGCATAGATTTTTTACAGGGGCAATCAAAATTATTCAATTACATTATGATCAATGGGGGGAAAGTTTAAAATATATTTTATATGTTTGAAAATACATAATTATTACATAATTTTGTCGAGTTATTTCAAATTTTATGAAAATCGGATGCATAGATCAATTACAGGGACAATCAAAAGTATTCCGTTACATTACGGTCAATTGGGAAAAATGTTTCAAATGCATTTTAATAGTGTTACGCTCATTCGAACTTAATAAAATTTACATGCAACTATAAAGTACATATTATAATATACATTTTGCATAATCTGTGGTGCAATGAACATTTGTTATTGATTTACAAGGCCACACAAAAGTATTCCATTACATAATGGTATAGGGAAAACATTGTTTGGTGAGCCTTTTACTTGTAATTTACTATTTACAATTTTATGAGATTGATATATGAGATTGGTATTTTTAAAACTTCGTTATCGTACGAACGCACCTCAATTGCTACGCTTCACGTGCAATTTCCAACTTGTTTTTTTATGAAATAATTTAAAATGCAACACATGTATACATTTTAGAATTTCCAAAAAATCTGACATCACTATTATGCATTAGAAAATTTATATTATTTTTTTCAATCGCGGGAATGTGACTAGTTCTTTTAATCCTTTCCGGCCCAAGCAAATTCTATTAGTAAAATGAGAAACTGTCGATTGACACCGGAATTTATAAAGGACTTGTCTAGATATTACGAATTCCTTAATTTAAGCTTTCATTGTAAAAGCAAAATTGTATTAAAATATTACTGGTTCCGTTTGCAAGATTGGAATTAAAATTAGGTGTTGCCGGCCAGGCAACACTGCGCAAAGAAAGGGTTAATCGCAGAACTTGTAATTTTTTTTATTATTAAGTAATGTCACTTATTTAATTTAAATTTTTCGCACAGCTTTAGTATCCTAAAACCTTATTATTTTACTTATTATGGCCACAGTTCATTTAAAAATGCATAGTGGAAAAAGAACATTAAGAAATTTTTGGTTACACAGGTTAAACGTTTAAACTATGTAATATCACTTCTAATGATCGTTTGGAACATTTTGATTAAAATTAATCAATCAATAGTAAACTGCAGGATGTTAAACTAATTATTACATTATATACAGGGTAATTCTAAGTCTATGGTATAAACTTTAGGGGTTTGGTACAGGACACTGTTCCATGAATTTAAAATCACCCTGTAGCTAACAATATCTCTCTTAAATGCAATCTTCGGTAATAACTTTTTATTAACTATATCTGAAAAGCAATAATTTACTTATAAATTCCGATACTAAATAATTACAAAGCAGAAATAGTGGTGAATGAACTTATTACTGGACATTTCATATAAGTTAGGATTTAAACTATGTACTTAAAAAGAATTATACCGGCTCTACCTTTTTCCAAACAAAACTTTTGAAAACTCAGTTACTGACGTCTCTAAAAAAGTGCAATTATTTTGGCTACCTTTGTTTTTGCAAAGACATATTACACTAAAAAATCTTTGTCAAACAAGGTGTGTACACAATGGAGTTGTAAAATAGAAGGCGGACACTTGCAGTGTTTTGTCCATCAGTTGCGAGTGAAGTAAATGAGGAGGTAATCACAAGATGACGTCTGTTTTTTGCACCGGATCAGCCATTTTTTATTACCGTTGAAGAAAAATTCCACCCGTAAATTTAGAATAAAAAATTTTGACTCATTTTTTGTTGTTTAATCCACGAAAAAATTTTCTCTCGCAAATATGATTAAAATGTCTGATAGTTTTTATTGGTGGCAATTTGTGCAATTATCATAATTTTCTTCCACTGACATCAAGTTATACAAACATTTTAACATATACGAGGGCAACCTCCGTTTATGAATTAAAAAAACTAATGAAAGGAAACATCTTTTATTACTTACGTATGAAAGACCCGTTCTTCAGCTAACCATAATTTCCGTATTAATTAAAACAACTATCATAACAGTAAATCAGCTTTGAAATTCCATCGTCACAGTCTTCTGCCGCCGGCCTATTCAACTGCGTCTATTTTTTAATTGAACTCGCCCCACTTTTTCAATCCAAAGAATTTTAACATATTTTTCTATATAATTTTTCTAATAAATGTACTACCATAGATCTTTTTTAAAAAAGTGGGTCAAGTGAAATATTACGAGAGCAATTCGGAATTGGTCAATATTAATAAAAGAATATGCTAAAATTCTCTAGATTGAAAGAGTGGTGGGAGTTGAATTTTAAAATAATCGCAGTTGAATAGGCCGGCGGCAGAAGTCTGTGACGATGGAATTTCAAAGCTAATTTACCGTTATGAAAATTGCTTTAATTAATACAACAATCATGTTGAGAAGTAGCTGAAGAACGTGTCTTTCATACGTAAGTAATAAAACATGTTTTATTTCATTAATTATTTTTAAATTTATAAACGGAGGTTACTTTTCGAATTGCCCTCGTATTTATTCTTATACTTTATTTTATCAGTAGAAGTGCGTATTATCTGCATCAACGTCCACTATTTCCAAATTATATAAGGTTTTTAACATATTCTTTTTTTCTTATATTTTCCTTTATTTGTAATAGCGTCTGTAAAATTTCACTTAAATAGTCATTACAAAATTTACTATAAAATAGAACAAATAAACGTTATTGACTTACTACACAAGGAATGTCAACCAAGAGTTTTTTCAATGTATTTAACTAATTAAATGCTTTTGAAATTTTAAACAGAAAGGTTCTTTTAGCATTTTTAATGCACACTAAATACTCTTATCTGAATCACTGGTTAATTCCATTATCTCCCCCATTCATCGCGCGTGAAATCTTTTTCTTAAGACAGGAACTTCATTCCAGTTTGACAATGAATTTTTGGTGACATAGAAACGGTTAATTTTATTCTATTAAATATTGCATCCGAATTACAATATAGGCAAAATAACAATATTTGTACTGAATACTTTAACCCTTTAACGTTCATTGGTTTCGCCACGAAACCACAAAATTTTAATTCCGATATGCAATACTGACACCGGTATTTTTATCTAAAAATATCCCTTTTATTTTGTATGTGAAAAATCACGTTTTCTTATTTAGAAATATATCTGTTCTTAATTACCGGTGTCAATCATTTATTTCGACATCTTAGCAATGAAAATGCTATGATCGTTAAAGGGTTAATAGTGGTATCAGAGTCCTTGGAAATTCCAAGGAGTGTGCGAACCTTGTAATATCCACCTGGAAAATAACAGGACACGTAAGAACCTTCTATAAGACTTTGCAATAATCTCATAATGCCAATTACGGAAATTGTAATGTTTTGTTTTCTTAGAAAAATGAAACTAGGACTTCCCTCAGAGGGATTAGTCTGAGCGATATTGCTGAGAATACACATTTAATAACTTGCGATAAGTAAAGAAAATGAGATGTTACCTTTAATTGGTCATTCATTGTGATAAAATATGATGAAAATAAGCATATTGAATCATAGAATTACAAAATCTTATATATAAAGTTGCATATACTATTTTTATAGAAGAAAAGCAAACCATGCATGGATATAAAATTGGAAATATGCAAAATGTTAAAAGTACTACAGAAAATAAAACACCAAATTTTCCTATATTGGAAATATAACTCTTTGAAATAATGTCATGAGCATAAACAGAAACTTCGTACCGATTTGAGAAACTATAAATAACATAAACTATTATGTTTGAAGAGAATGGAGTGTATTTTATATGGTGTGAAATCCGTCCGAATAGTTTATAATGTTGAATATCTGTTTTCCACGGATGCAATGAGGTTGTCGATAAGAGTAAAGGAATCCTTTTTAAAAAATTTGTCCTAAACGAGCACTTACATCTTATAAGTTACTCTGATGCCAAAGTTATAGTTTCTGATCCCAACAGTATCCTAGAAATTGCAATATTCTCAATAAATTGGGTTTAAAACTTTTTCTAGAAAAAAAAAAATGTTTAATTTGTGAAATTAAATTGTTGAATGTTTTAGAAATCGTCATAACGAGAATATTATATCTTAAAAGTTGCCACCAAAAAAAGATTTTAAATTTTTAGTCATATCAACATCAAAGAATTCTCAATTTTAGAACTTTTTTTGCTCGTGCATTGATGGTGATTATTGTTCCTACGCAAAATATAGTATATTTTGCAGCAACGATGTTTACCAACATTTTTTGCCCACGTTATTTTTTAAATCGGCTAGGTACTCTCAATGATAACGAAAAACACACAAACGTTAATGCTTTATAGCATAGAAATACAGAATCAAAAGCTATTTATCTCCTATTATATACACATAAATTATCTATTTAGTGCTAGCAGATGCATTTTTAAATATACACAAATCAATATAATGCTTCATTTTTTCTTTTATTAGTATTTCTTAGCATTCATTTTTCATTTATTTGTATTATTCAGTAAAAAACTCACTTTCTTATGCCCGAATTACGTCAGACTTTTTATAAAAGCGCCTAAGTCCATATAACAGCGGAGTATTGTGACGAGTTTTAAATACAAGGTAGTAAGATACTTAGCCAAACGCCGGTAATAAATCGCCAAATATTGTTCTTTTCGCTCTCTCTCGAAATGCATTTTTTTCCGTACATTTAAAAAACACGATTTTGAGTAATCTTATTTAAAATTCAAATAAATAAATAAGAGGAAGCAATAATAGCATAAGTCAATACATTTTATATTAGCATCAAAGAACTGTATCGTATCCACACATCTGGAATATCGGAACTGTATCCACACATGTGGAAAAAGCTGCTTTTGGCCAAAAAACGTTGTCTTCATTAAATTTGAATCCGATTAAAAAAAAGACCGTGATTAATTAAAATGTTATAGGCAGAGCTGCCAAGTCTCTGGAATTTTGGATACCGGTATTTTAATAGAGATAATGTTTTATTAAATTGGAACATTCTGCGGATTTAAAAAACAACTTTTCCTATAAGAAAATTTTGCTTTGCAATAAGCGGGGGCTTAGCATCTCTCTATAGGAATATTTCGTAATCTACTTTTTAAACTTAAAAAAAGCAACGACCGTTTTTCGGGTTCAAAAAGTATTGCTAATTGTTCCATTTTGCATACAAAGTACTGATTGTAATATTGATACATCTATGCTGATAAATTTCCAATAATTTTTCAAATCCCATTTATTTCATTAAAAATATAAATCTTTTATTCATTTAGTTTAAAATAAATGGTTTTAAACTAATTTCATAATACTTTTGAAATATCACTTTTCATTGGCCATTTTTAAAAGCATTTAGAAAATGGTTGTTGTTTTCAGTCAAATATAGACTTTGGTCTGTCCGCATTTTATTTTATTATTATTATTATTTATAAATGGTGGAGAAATATTCATATTTAATCCATAACGTACATAATATATGCCTCTGTTATGACATACGTCACCTTTTTATTATCATAAAAATTATGTTTTTACTGATTTTTATTAACCCAATAGGAAAAATTTTGTGCTTTGAGCAATAGATGTCCGCATTTCATTTATTTATTTATTTTAACAAAACTCTTTGTATTTAAAGGAATTTTTATTTAAATAGGAAATCCAAATGTCGCTGTTAATAAAGAAGAAAGTTACAAAAAAAAGTTACAAAACTAGTAGACGCAAACTATCAAATATGGAAAAACGACGAATCCAGAAAAGACGTCGTATGAAATATCATCTTTTAAAGCAAAAAAACGAGGTCTGACTATCGAGCCTACTGATTACGAAATGTGCATTACATTTAAAAAAAATACTGCAAATATTGTTTTTTTTTCTTTTGTGCAGTTTTGGCTTCGAAAGGTGCGCTATGTTGCAAAAAGATTTAAGCAACTATGAAAACACACTTGGTAAATGCTCACTTGGTAGATGCACACTATGCTCACTTTTACAAATAAATATGGCACATATATGCCCTATCCATACCGAGGTACCTAATTGGTGCGAAAACGGCGTTCAGTTGCCTAAAATGCTGGTTATCATAAAAATGTTATAATAAATTGTTTGTTCTAAAAATATTATCATTTATTGATTGATATTTCTTTTTTTATAATAACAGAAAATGTTTCGTTTATTCCTTTTTTTCATTTTGAAATAAATAAATAACGTGTTATTATAGCATGCTATATGTATCTGCTAATCAAAACGATGTTTTCCCCTAATTGGCATAAAAAATCTCGCCAAACCCGGTTCTTATATCTCTAGTATATTATCTCAAGTATTTTGTTTATGTATACTATAATTGTTTTTACATACCACTTACTTCCTCTTGTATATAAAAATAGGTAAGTGGTTCCTTTATGCAGTATAAATTGTATAAATCTTTAAAAAATAGCCCCCGTTGCCCCTTTTTGGATCGAATAAAAAAAAAATCAATGTCTAATTCCAGTATTGCTCCCAGGTATGCATACGTATTCCAAATTTTAAAGTTGTATGAAAACAGGAAATCCATGAAAAATGGGAAAAGATGTCACATATGCACCAGGGTACATATTTGGCGTCAAAATGGCATTATTGTACCTGAGATGGTAACCCGGCTTTATTTATTTATTACACTGGTCAACAGCTGTTTTGGTGCCGGGGTATTTTTAGCTGATTTTATATGAATTTGATGTCCTGAATTCAAATATGGCATTAGTTTTTCTCTATCAGCTCAGTTTTTTAAGATAAACAACTTTTTGTGAAATATATGTTTCATTATTTTAAGGTAAATCCATGTATTAAAAAATGTATGTAAAAATAAAATAAATGCAGGATTTTTATTTTTTATAATGCACAAATGTTAGTTTTTATTATTATGATATACACATATTCAAATAATAATTTTTTAATTATATTATGCAAATATTTTTACTCACAAAAATAGAGAAAAACGTCACTGATGAAACTGATACTCATTGAATGCTTCGGAAGCTTCTTTTCCGTGACATTCTGGAATATATTTTAGAACAGTGTCTTTTTAAACTCAAACTATAATCTGAAACCCTTTGCATACCTCATCTTTTTTGGTAGCGGTCCTCCATAGTCTTAATATTGTGGTGAAATCTTTCGGGCTGTTTATCACTTGTGCCTTCTTTATTTTCAAGAAAATGCTCTAAGTCGCAATGTAAATAGTACACATTAATGCTTCTAGTACACCCAAGAGATGTAAAACTATTATGCTTTTCATTTACCAGTTCTACATAGATTTCTCCTTTGCATTTGCCCGGAATGTTTTTGTGAACTGCCACAAAAGAAGTCCAGGCTTTTTATTCAGCTTCATTCGTTGAATCTACGAAAGCAGGATCCTTAATCAGTTGTCTTATTTGTTGTCCGTTAAATATTCCTGCTTTAATATCTTCATAACTCAATTCGGGTGTTTTTACCTTATATATGCAAATCATGACCCGTTCTTATGGAGAATTTACACAAACTGCTTCACAGAACAGAGCTTGATATGCAGTGCAGAACATATGATTTTCTTTTGCCCAACTAAAGAGTTATTAATGACATTCCTTTCTCCAACATCCATGCTCTCTTTCTTAGGCCTCTCTTTTCTAATCTAGTGGTGTGTTTTATCCCTGCTATCCCAAAAATATAAAAACAATAGTATATTGTGTAACTTGTTTGCTGTCCAAGGCAATCATCTAGAAAATATTGAGGAAGAACTAATTTTTCTAACAGTCCGATAAATTCATGACAAAATACAAGATTGTTTTTTTAAAAGAAAAGTAGTAGACAATTTTGTCTTGTGTGATAAAATGTAAGTTTGGCTCTTTGTTCTAATAAATTTTTGTCTTTTAATCTTGAAACCAACCAGTAATTCAGAAGCTTCTTTTAAAACATTGAAATCTCTTTTGAAATCATTTAAATCAACCTGGTTGAAAAATTTAGGTATTGATGACGTCTCCTCATAATCACTGTTACCATCACAGCTATCTAAAAGATGATTAGAAGGACAATATTCATCCTCACTAAGCTCTGGTAGCTGATGAAACGTTGGGATCGGTAGTTCCTCTGAGTGAGGAAGTGGGGGTCTTGAAGACACTAAATCAGGATAAGTTTTCTTATTACAATTGTTTCGATTAATTCAAATAGTATTCCAGTGCTAGGTAGAAATAATAGTCATAGAAAAGGTTTTGGAGTTCTCTCCAAACCACTGGTAAGCCGAATTTGAGACTTATTCTTTTCCGTCAGCTCACTGTCATAAATGTTCTGTACAAGTTTTACAGACCTGTTGTGGTGCACAGATTTTATCCTGATCACCAAGTCTAACCCCAAAGTATCCAAATTAAGCTCTCTTTACAAAGTCAGTAACATATTTTCTGTGTTCTTTCAACTTTTATTCTCCGCATATGTAGCAAAACTTATCTGGATGATTTATACAATTTTTTCTACTTGAACTAATTTAAATTCCATTCTACTACGCAAACACAACAATCTACAACACTACGAGTTTTACGTTAAATTGATACGAATTCTACCTTAAACACAAATATCATGGAAGTTCAAAAACTTTAGAAAGTCAAAGAAAGCCAGTTTTGAATCCATGGAGCGAACTCTGAAATTAACCTTATCTCTTGGAGGCTTTTACATTTGGCTTTATGGATGAGCGGCGCGAAATCATAAGCATGCGCAGATCCTCAGTTTTGCTTGCATATTTGTTTTTTTCAAGATCTTGTGGTATTTCAACGTCCTTCTAATCGCCTTGAGCGTCGTTGCAGGGCTATGTATCATAAGGTCAGTTTAAGTGTTAAAGGTCACTTTAGTTCTAAAAAAATCTTTAGTTCGCTTTGCATATCTAAAAAAGTAGAGCTGATAGAGAAAAACTGATTGCATATTTGGAATCAGCGTCCCAAAAATATCCAAAATCAGTTGTAAAATCTCAGGCACCAAAAAAAAAATTTTTTTTTGTAGGCCTGTGTTATTTGTTTATTTACTCATAAAATGTTTATTTACTTTCATTTCCTTTTTTTAATTATATAAAATATTTCTTTTTATAGTTATTAATTATTATTATTATTTTATTTACTGTAAGTTCTTTTTAAAAATAGAAAATAATTTAAAAATGTGTATGTAAGCGTTATTTGAAAACGGAGTTTTCGCCAAATGGGCTTTGCAAAAAAATTGCGCCAAATCTGATGCGCTTGGTGGTATCATCCGTGCCGAAAAATTAGTGACCAGAATTGACTTCCACACACAAACAAAATATAAGTTAAAAGAAAACATGCAATAAAAATAAATATAAAGAAAAAATGATGTCATAAAAGAAACTTTTTTATTTAAAAACGTAATTGTTTCTAATTTTCACACGCGAAATATATAAAGCATTCTTTTGGCGATCAAAAACTGCTATTAAGAGATTATCACAAAATCTCAAAATCAAAGTTTTTATGACATTTTTTTACATAAAAAAATAACAATTTTATTTTTCTCCATGATTAAATTTTAAAATGTTTTATTGCATTCAATATTTCTGAGTGTGTAAATGATTACTTTTTACTCCATGTACTGATTCGGTTATCTACGAAAATATCCAGCTGGTGAAAATGACGCACACCAAATTTCTCTGACGTATGCAAATAAATTGTGCTTTTTTTATCTGTTTTATTAATATAACTTTTAAACTATTTGGAATTAATTTTTCGTAAATGGTGCATTCACCAGATTACCTCCATAGGTACCTAATGGTACAAACAGCATCTAAATCCGAGAAGTACTTTTTGAGATTTGCTTGACGAAAGAAATTTTTTGACTTTTAATATCGTTACGTACTCTGAGTATAAGACTTCGCTACGCTCAGACAATTATTTTTCAAATAAAAGAACATTGTGTGTACCATTTAACCACTTAATGGTCACATTAAATTACGGTTTGAAAATTCAAATTTATTATTCCCGCCACTTTTTTGAAAAAAAAAATCTTCCTATTTAATGACAAATAACATGATACCAGAATAGAACCAATTACATTATTATATTAAACTGATAAGAACATTTCTGAATAAAAGCTATGAATCTTGCAGCCCGCGAAGGTCTCAGGCGCGACGATTAAGTGATTAATTAAAGTTCGATTTCGAATAAAGAAATATATGTTATGTCGTTTTGTTTGTTATTTTTGACACTTATTCAAGCTTTACTTAATTTGCTCATATTTGCAGAAATAAGCAGTGAAAGTTCTCGATATGATATGATCAGTAAAAGAAATATCAGATGATAACAGTTCTAAAACTTCTAACATTAATTTCATAAAATCTGGATGTAGAATGGTTAGTAAAAATTTCAAATAAACACTTTTTAAACATATGGTTGTAACATAATGCAATTTATTCACATAGAAAATTGCTACTTTTAAAATAAGATTATATATATATATATATATATATATATATTATTTAAAGTAGATTTTTTTCTTCATTTTCCACACATATGAATAAAAACATATGTTGATGTTATTATCCTTCTATAGTAAAAAAAAACTAGCCTTAAAAGGAATGACTCCTGGAATGATGCTGATGTGGAAGATTTCCGGAACTAACGAATCCGGGTTGTCCACTCCTTCCATGAGTCGAATAGACCAATCAGGAAAGGGCTCCGTCTATGCATCGCCATATGGGTTACCATAAAGAGAGAAAAGGTTACCATCGCCAACAATCGCCAAGTTTGTCGCCAACTTGGCGATATATCGCCAAATTTGGCGACCAAAATTAGTTGTCAAAAGTGACGCCAACTTGGCGATAACTGTAATATTTCGCCAAATTTTTAATTTCTTTACAACACCAGTCGTTTGATACATCATTTGAGAGGTTTGCAACTGCTTATTCATATAATGGATGTCTTGTGTGTTATCCCCCATTCTGCTCCCCAGGGGGACACATTTTTATTTTCTTTACAACACCAGTCGTGTTACACAAGATTTGAAAGGTCTGCAACTGCTTATTCATATTATGGATGTCTTGTGTATCACCCCCACACTCTGCTCTCCCCAGGGGGGGGGCGGTCACATTTTTAATTTCTTTACAACACCAGTTGAGTGACACATCATTTGAAAGGTCTGCAACTGCTTATTCATATTATGGATGTGTTGTGTGTCATCCCCCACTCTGCCCCCCAGGGGGGGGCACATTTTTAATTTCTTTACAACACCAATTGTGTGACACATCATTTGAGAGGTCTGCAACTGCTTATTCATATTATGGATACCTTGTGTGTAACCCCCCCCCCTCTGCCGTCAGAGGGGGCGCATTTTGTAATTTCTTTACAACACCAATTGTGTGACACATCATTTGAAAGGTCTGCAACTGCTTATTCATACCATGGGTTATTGGCGAGCACAGCAAGCAGGGGTAGACAATATTTTGGAATCGCGAAGCGATTACGCGGGGGGTTGGCGAGCATAGCGAGCAGGGGGGCGGGGCCCCCCTAGTCTTTTATATAAAAACAGATTGTTTTAGACTTTCATACACAATAAAGAATTGGTAAACATTATATGTTGAAAGAATATTAAAAAAATATTATTGTAATTATTTACCGAACAAATATTTCATAACCCAAGATATCTATATAACAAAAATAATTAAGTTAAACATTTTAACTACTTAGTTAACCTTTTCCGAGGAATACAGCTTTACCGTGTTTTTAATCTTTAATCCCCGGTCTTTCAAAACAGAAATTTATTTGTAATAGAATCGGAGGAATGATTGTGTTAATTAAGGCAAAATTTACAATAAATTTTTATTGGCGAGAATAATTAAGGATTCTTTGGTATTGGATCCGCCATGTATACCGATCGCTCATCTCCAAGGGTCCAAAAATGCACTTTATAATGCAGTGTGATTTTACTTATTTATCAATGAAAAATTTGGAAAATCTCATGTATAGGCAAAAATTTTAGTCAAATAATACTTGAAAAATTAAGTCGAATAATAAGTAGAGTAATGAAGTCGAATAATACGTAGAATAATTAAATGATTATAAAATACATAATTTTACAGTTTCTTAGTATTCAATCAAGAATGGCAGATGAATTCAACGAATCAGAAAACCTTCTTTTTTTTGACAAGGGTCATATATTTGGACCCAGAAAATTTTTTTAAAATACCCCACTAAAAATAATCTTAAGATTATCTGAAGAAATTGCCACTTTCTACAGAAATTCTACAGAAATTTGAAGAAAATTTGCAGACTTAGCTTTATCTTTAAAGTATCTGCAGAATTTTTAAAGATATTTTTAAAAATATCTGCATAATGGGCCGAATACCTTCGGATTTCCCACAGATTTTGGGCCAAAAAGCTATAGATTTTCTACAGATTTTTTTTTAGTGCGGTAATAATATATTATTATACGTAGTACTTACTTTGATTCATTCATAAACATTAGCTTACATTAGTTTTTTAGAAACCCGAAAATCGAATGTCAATTTTTTATTTTATAATAGAATAAATTATATTTAAATGATTTAAAACTTGCTATATATTATTTTGTTATTTTTTTTAATTGAAAAGCTTTACAATAAAGTTCTAAACAGTGGACGAATTTTTATAGATATACATTTTTTAAATATAGGGGAAGGTGGCATGAAGAGGTTCCTTTAAGGGGAAAACTTCAGTAAAATACATAATTGTTTCAATAAAACTTTTGCTATATACTAATATGTTTTATACAATATTTTGCATTATAAACATATTTTAATAATATTTTAAACCCAAATTAATTAATATAAAAAACAGATTTCTGAAAAAGTGTCCAAAGGATCATTTTACACTCACCAAACGGCAAAATGATCCTCCTTTTAAAAGTAATTGTAAATTGTTTTTTATCGGCAAAATAAAGGATATAAAAGTTATTATGACAATTTATACTGACATAAAAAAATTTAACAATCAACTAGCATACATAATTTATTTTATGTAAGTTTTAAAATAAAAATGTGTGGCAAAGAATTTTGAGAAACATTAAAATGAGATTTATATATATATATTGAATAATTGAATAATTATTGAATAATAATATATATTGAATAATTGAATAATTATTGAATAATAATATATATTGAATAATTGAATAATTATTGAATAATAATATATATTGAATAATTGAATAATTATTGAATAATAATATATATTGAAAATAATGTTTGATAATTATAATCCAAAAATAATATCCCATAATAAGCAGAGAAATAAGTTAAATAATGCTTATTTCCGCCCTTTCCGTAAACTATCCAGTGCATGCAACATGAACCTACTTACGGCAGTTGTGACACACCGAACCTTCACCTATTGTAGAGAAGACAACTAGTTCATCGCAAAAAGTACACTTGTGTTCATCCTCTGAATCTGTTTCTCTACATTCGAAATACTGGTTTTTACGCAGCCTTTTTTCTTCTTTATGGAAATTTGTCTTTGTTTTGACTTAAACATTTTTTCTCTTTACTTATTCTCGCTATTTCGATTTTAGATTTTACATTTTTTACTTGAAATCTCAGTTGCAGGAATTTTTCTGGTGGGGATAAACAATGATTCTGGAAACTTTTTGTGGCATGTACACGGGTCGCTCGTCACTAAGAGTTTAATAGCAAAGTATCTGTCTTTACTATAAAGAAAATTATTCTCCATAGAAATAGTGGTATCATCGTGGCCCGTAAGCTACAGATTGTGCATCGATAATATATAATATTTATACGCTAGATATGCATATAATGTATATTATACCTTATATATACTATGAAGGCCTGCCACAGGCGATTAGTTTTAATTCTTACTTATACCACTTTCTTAGCAGATATTCTTAATTATGAGTTTGCCAACACTAGCAAGAAAAATGTACTTGAGAATATATGTTAGAAAACTACTGGTCCGAGCAGAATATAAAAACAGTCGCCTGTGGCAGTCCTGACTATATTATATATACTAAACTATACATACTATGCAATATAGATATTTTTAATGTGGTTAATGCGATTAATATTATTCAATAAAGAATTTTTTTTCCTTACAGGTATTGTGAATTATTCAGGAAAGAACATTTCATGCAAAGGTAAGTTTTGAAGATTTTTTTTTAACCATTATGAATATTCCTAAAATGTAATATTAAATAAATTAAAAAAAAATTATCATAAATAGCGAAATATCTTTAATCTCTTAAAGGACGGTGAGTATTTTATTCTACTCAATTTTAATTGAGTTTTTACAAGAGATTTTTGAAGAAAATTATACTTTAATAGTTTTTGTGAAAAAACAAACGAACATAGAAATAAAAAATGGATACAAAAAAAGGTTAAAGTTGTGAATTTGTATTTCCCTATTTTCAACAAAGTATTTTCTTAATTTCTGTCATGTGTTAAATGTTTAAAAAAGCAATGATTTGCCCCTGAAATGTTTAAAGTATCCTCCTGTATTAGGAAACACAAAATGGCCTATATAGGTATGGCGAGTGGTCAAGGAAAACACCGTCGAAAAAAGAGGAATCTACGAGCATTTTCTTTTAGAAAATACTTAAAATAATGTAAAGAGATTAAAGAAGGTTCACTTCTTTTTAACGCTTTCGGGCACACTGTGTCGAGTTCGAACCTGCCTAATGTTAATTGCTAACTTGTAAGCTGCAAAATGATATTTTAATAAGATTTTGCTTTTACGGCGAACACTTAAATAAAGGAATTCTTAATTGCTAAAAATGTTATCTCAAAATTCCGGTGAAAGTCGATATTTTCTTATTTTATTAACAGAATTTATTTCTGCCGGAAACCGTTAACAAAATGCTGGTACTTAATACATTTTTGACTGTGTTTTTCCCTGACCCCACGTCACCCTCCATATCTCATGCATGGTATAATGTTTCAAGATCTTAGGAAAAATCAGACTCTTCGTTGTGCTTTTTTACCACTGATCGACCAGTTGGAAGTGATAGCGTTTATTATAAAATCATTAGAAAAAAAATTAATAAGATTTTGCTCCGCCGAGGGATGTATGGGTACGTACCCCAAGTTTCATAAAATAATAGAGAAGTGTGAAATAACACTTTATTATATGTGCTTTTAACCCATTAGTGCCTAGCATCCCTTTTTAGGGACGCTTCAAAAGGTGCATTCAGCACTGTTTTTGACACCGGTAAAAAAGAAAAGCAATAATTATTTTATTTAAATGATGCCTTTTCTTGATTAATGAACTAAACTTAAATCTTCTAAAAATAGTGGTGCCAACCAAATAAAATTTACGCAACAGATGCTGGGCACGAATGGGTTAATTTACAACGAAAATACCAAAAATAAATTAATTTTAAACAACTGTTATTAATGAAGATATCAATGATGTTTGGAAGTCTGAATAATTTACATGGCCAAAAAATATGTCCTCAATTCAATAGTCCCGAATGGACATTATAGCACAATAAAAATATTTTCCTGATAACGCATAATTATTTTTCTGCAGTAATACAAACCTGTGACAGTTCGATTACGGGAATAAAACACAAAATAAATTTGTGCGAGTTGCGTCATTTTCATGCAGGTAAGCGACTTTTAACTGTTATTTTTTATTTCCGATGAACAAAAAGGTTGTACTTTTTTATTGCTTTCTTTTAATAGTCCAGTAAAGTTAGAATATACACTTAGAATCACACTGTACATTGCCCCTGTAAGGAAATTTGTATTTTACTATTTGACGAATTACATGGATCTCAACTAACACTCTATATTTTTTAAGTAAAAAATATTTATTAGCCTATAAATCTTTCTTCGCAACATGTGTTTTTGTAGCTATATAATTCATTTCTTATTTACTTTATTAAAAACACTGCGTTTTTAAAATAACTTTTTGGTGAAAAACTAATACAAAATTTCTTTCTTTTGCGCGAATTTAAATTTTTACTCAACCATATGTGTAAATTTTTTATCGCCTTCTCTTTGTATTATCAATAGCAATACATCAATCATACGTTTGCTTACCTATCAAAGTTTAAAAAGAGGATCTCGAAGAAAAATCTTATTTTTTTTTTCGGGTTAATCAATCATTATGTCTAGACACAAGTAGATTAAATGGAGGATGTAAAAAAAAGGTGAGAATATAACAAGTGCATACTTTCTGTTAATTAAGGCGATATACAAAAGCGAAAATAATGGTTTAGTTTTTTTATGACAAAATATGTATGGCGGGAGTATCATATAATTTATTAATAAAAAAAGCTGCGCTTATTTATTGAAAAATACAAGACATTTTTCACTTTTTCAAAATTAAATAAACAGTTGTTGAAACCGAAATTTCACTTAATAAATGAATTCTATTAATAATTCAGTAAAACAATGCATTTTTATTAAATAGTTTTTCTCTTTCAACGTACGTTTATCTGTTTTTTGAACAAATTTGAAATTGCACGTCAAGAGTAGAAAATGAGGTGCGTTCGTATTACAAAAATGCAGATCTTGGTGAGATAGTATACAGTACTTCGGATGCAGAAGAGTATCCGATATTCTTTGTGTATCCCTCTAAATACTATCTGCTTTCTATTATACAGGAAGTAACTTGTAGTAAACAAACAGCAAAGTACCGGGTGTCCAGTAAATGACTGACCCATTTTAAAATTAAATAACAAAAAAACGGTTTGAGATAAAAATGCGCGGTTTTCAGTATTGTTATTAGAATATCAACAAATTTTAAAGTACGCACTTCCTTAAAATAGTTCGAATTTCGGCCAAAAGATGGCGCTGGCTGCATCAGGCTGCAGAAAGAGACTCTCTTTTCTTCTTTTCAAGCTCATGATCTTTCCGGCTCATTTTCCAGAGTCGAATCTGAGTCGAAGTGTTGAATCGACTCTCCACTCAACTGCAGAAATAGGGTTTCTTGGTTGGAACGAGATTTAAAATAACATTTAAGATTGAACTATGATCAATTTAATGTTTCAATGTTTAGCATCAATTGCTTTTTTTGCTTATTTTCAATTGCTGTTTATTGCTTTTTTTTACGGATATTCGGTATTACACTACACAAATATAACTTCAAAAATTGTAATCTACACAGTAAAAAATTTGAATATTTTGCTGCATGCCACTCCCCCGCTTTTATAGACTATATTTCTTTTGACCCATGAGAATGCTCCATAATTGGGTGAATTAATCGTTTTCTATAAAAGCAATGGGGTGACGATGCTGCAAAACGTCAATTTTTTTTACAGCGTAGGCTTTTAAAGCAGATTCGTATTTCAACTCATCGATTCCAAAAGGAAAAATAATGTAGAATTATGAGATAGTAATTGAAAGAAAGGATCGGGACAGTGGATACTGCGTTGGCTTCTGAAACGTTTTCAACAGCTTTTGTCCCATGTAATTTTAATAAAACTAGAAGTAAAAGAAACGAAACTTTATTTGAGTAAAAAGTTTCCATAAAAATGTTTTGCCATGAAATTGTCTATAGATATTTTAGTTTGTTTTGGCTTATTTTATGTTGGCTGATTATCTACACGCGGAATATAGGCTGGAAAAGGGTGGGATACCCTCCTTGGGGTCTTTCTAAGGGAACCTAACCCGTATTTACACAAGGAAATCCAATGTTCGAAAAAAAACACGGCAAACTCTGAACGGTTAGGCCGACGGAGCGATTGGGTTCGACCAGCACCTGCCGTCTATCAGTTGAAACGTCAGAACTTATCGCCTACTGGTGGGGCCATAGATATTTTAGATATAACTGAATGTCTACTTATTTTTGTTCAATTTTATAAATGAAAATATTACAAAATAAATTGAACATTTGCATTTTTCATACATATTTTTAAAAAAGATAACAAATCATATTTTTAATAATATTCCTTATTTTAAATCAGATACAGGAGATATTTTCAGAATGTTTTTTTCTCGTTCTTTTCTCTACAGAATAATTTAAATGGGGGGGGGGTGAGGACAAAAATATATTTCAGGATCTATGATGCTTTTTGTAATGAAGTTTTGAAAAGGAGTGACTATAAGGATATAAAAACAGGTACTTTTTTTTCTTTTTAAACATTCTTCAATTTCAGCATAAATGCGTTTGCTATCCTGGGTGGGGGAGGGATGTGTGTTCAAAAGACATCTTATAATCTCTCATGGCTTTCGTAATAAAATTTTTAGATATTTAAATGACAAAATATGAATATAAAGTAGGGATGAATTCGGTTTTCGGAAAAAATAATAATATTTTATTTTAGGCAGGTTTTTGTCTTAGCAGGTAATTTTGCATGTTTCTTTCTACTTCAGGATCAATAATTTTTTATGTTTAAATTATTATTTGTTGTCGATGGATTCTTTTATTGTAAGATTTAAAAAAATCAATGTGCCGATTTATAAGTAACTGCCCCGTTTTTTCATAGACAGGGGACTTGGGAACGCTATTTGCATACCATTGTTTTAAACATTTAACTGATTTGCCCCTACAACGTACTAGCAATAATAGTTTTCTTCTTCCATCACTTAAAGCTTTCTGACACTACTAAAAATTTTAAATGCGATTTCATACTATTTAGTAAAGAAACATTTTAATTAAATCTGACGATTATTTTAGCTTAAGAAAACTAACGTTTATCCCATATTTTCAATTTACTGTACATAAAAAAGAGAATCAGTTAAGCGATTAAAATAACATATTCCGAAGAGAATTTTGAAACATTAAAGAACATCCTTTAAATTAATTCAAATGTTTCTAGAATTGTTAAAACTATTTTTAGGTTTTTCAATAAATGTTTGCATGTCATAAGTATTTATTTATAGATTGATACACCTTTGGTGATGTTTTACAGTGATTTTAAACTAGTTTCTGTAGTTCCCCGTGATATTTGTCTGAGGAGGTTAATACAATAGACATATTTCACTCTTAAATGTTATTTTAAATCTCGTTCCAACCAAGAAACCCTATTTCTGCAGTTGAGTGGAGAGTCGATTCAACACTTCGACTCAGATTCGACTCTGGAAAATGAGCCGGAAAGATCATGAGCTTGAAAAGAAGAAAAGAGACTCTATTTCTGCAGCCTGATGCCGCCAGCGCCATCTTTTGGCCGAAATTCGAACTATTTTAAGGAAGTGCGTACTTTAAAATTTGTTGATATTCCAATAACAATACTGCAAACCGCGCATTTTTATCTCAAACCGTTTTTTTGTTATTTAATTTTAAAATGGGTCAGTCATTTACTGGACACCCGGTATATCAATTTCATAAAATCAGAATAGTTCAATATTATAAAATCTCCAATATAATCAAATAATGCTTTCCCCTATACCATTTTGTAATGCAGTGATGCACAACCTTTTTACCAGAAAATGGTTTGCCACCAGAATATTTAAAAAGCGGAGTTTCTTTTCTTTAATCTCAAAGTTTCTGTCATTACTATAAGGAAAATTATTCTGCATTAAAATAGCGGTATCATTTTGGCCCGCGGGCCAGAGGTTGTGCCAGTGTTGCCAGATTGGGGATTTTGTCCCCATTTTGGGGAATTTTGAACATTCAGGGGAATTTTTTGGGGACAAGAAGTTTGTGGGGAAAAGTTTGGGGATAATCAAAATTTTAGGGGGAAAACTTGGGGAATTTTTTCATTATTTTACATAAAGTTTAGTTTGATACATCTGGCAGCACGGATTGACGGATCAGTCTTGATATCGATGTTCATTTTCATTTTTATTCCACAGATTTTTTGATTTGGTACAAAACAAAAATAAAATACACAAATAGCAGGTGTTATTATTATAGTAGTCGTGCTTGTTGTTTTTAATATATTATTGTTACGTGTTTAATCAGAATGTAATTTTTATTATACTTTGATTGCTAAAAAAAACTAATTGATAAAAATATAAAAATGTATGTTCACAAATACAAGAGAGTGAATGTGTACGACACTTTTCTCCGGGAGGGATTTCTGTAGCTCCAGCGGGTTGACATATTGCACTTTTAGACCATTAAAAACCCAAAATCTTAAATTTTCCGTAGGGGGGAAATGTCCCCCCCCCACCCGGGCCACCTTTTGGATTTAACATTGTAGTAAATGAAAGGTACAAAATGAATCGCATGAAAAAATTTAAACGTTTATCTTTGGTAAATGGGGACTTTTTCGAAAAAAAGGCCTGATTTGGGGAAAAATTTTGAACTTGAATAAGCGAAATATTTTTTACAGTGGTAAATTGAAAACTGAAAATTTACTTTTTTAAGTAAAAATTGATTTGGGGACTTTTTTGGGAAAAACTGCTGATTTGGGGAAATTTTCTCAACTTTTGGGGAAATTGACTTTCGACAATCTGGCAACACTGGGTTGTGCACCCCTGTTGTAATGGAATACTTTTCTATAGTCCTATAAATTAATGACAAATATTCTTTGTGCCACAGATTGTACAGAATGTATATTATAGTATATATTTCATAGATGCATATAAGTTTTGCATTAAAATGTACTTGAATCAATAAGGTCATCAAACCTTATGCGATGTGAAATTTGGTTATGGGAATACTTGAAGTCACACGTATACAGGGATCGGCCTATGCAACTAGCTCTGTTAACGCTTTCCGACTCAGAGTAGATGCATTTGAAATAATAAACTTCCACCAGAATATACAAACAAATTTATTCGAAAACATGAATTTGCTTGTTTTCAGGTATTCATGGCTGCTAACTTTTATACATTTTCCCTACCACAAAGTTTTTATAGTAAATATTGTCTTTTTTAATCATCGAAATCTTGTGATTAAATAAAAGGAAAATCTCTGTATAATTTTAGTGGTAGTAAAAATGCGTAAATTTGGCAGCTATGAGTATATTATAAAAAGAAAAATTTAATTAAATACTCTTGGTGCAAGTAAAGTTAAAATTAAGTGTAATTTTTGGGCGAGGAGGGAGGGGGACATCGCGCCAGAAAGAGTTAAAAAATGCAATACAACATTGCATTTTAGATATACCCCCAGAACTGCTTTTCAGTATTGTTATGGATTTTTTACATTGTCTCACGGCAGTACTTATAAGTAATGGATGTAATAATGAAAAATGTAACTCTATCGCTATATTCTATCTCTCTACTGAACTGTACAGCACCATAACAAAACTATATTATTAATTTCATTACTACCTATTGGCAAACTGTGACTAATATTTTTACAACACATTTTTATATTAAAGAATCATATCCCACATATTTCTAAGCATTTCTGTAAAAACTGCTTTGTTTTGTTGTACATAGTTTAATAATCATTAACGTATCAAAACTCTCTGAATTTCGGAAACATGGGAAGTATTTCAAACAATGCCAAACAATATATAATACCGCAAACAACCTATCCTATTTTCGATGGCATACACAAATGATAATAATAATAATAATAAAATCTCCTGTATATTTCACTCGACTTCGTATGTGTATTGTTGCTTTATTCCTTGTTTATTTATTCTATCAAATGTGCTAACTAAGAATTTTTTGTTAAAAAAAGAATAACCTTTCTTATGAAAAGAAAACAGAAAATATCTTTACTTCAGAAGAATTTGAATTTCTACTTTTTATAGGTATAAATTTTTATTATCTTTTCTTCGCATCAACACCTATGCATCAATCATGCGTTTACTTACCTATCAAAGTTAAACAAAAGGTTTTCAAAAGCAAAATCTTATTTCCTTTTTACTTTAATCAATCACTATGCCCAGACACTAGTAGATTAAATTTAGGTGAAAAAAAGTGAGAGCATAATAAGCAACTTTCTGTTAATTAAGAAGATGTAGTGAACAAAATAAAATTGCAGCTAGCCTATAAGGGACAAAAAAAATCTCATTGAATAAAAAATGTACATAAAACTTGCAACGATATTTTTTTACTACGACCATTTCTGAATAGTAAATTTTGTTTTATATAGTTGCAGAATTGTATTATATAACCATTACATTGACAAATTAATTAAAATGATTGAATGCCACTAGATTTTGCGAACAATTTTAAAATATTGTTTTGCTCTGCATACCTTAAAAAATTGTTAGTTTAAAACTAAAATTAAGTGATATGTAAAACGTATCACTGTACTTCAATGAGTTACTAAGACGGCGATCCTTAACCTCTTTGGGATGAGCGACATGTATACGTGCCGCAAAAAAAGATTAGAAGTTCTTGTTTTTCCCCACCAGAAAAATCTAACCATAAAATTTGCCTTATCTAATCAGAGCATTTTCTCGATTTATTAAGGCATAAATTTATGTTTTTAGAAACAGATGAAAAAACATTAAAAATTTTGTAAAAGTTAAATCGCGCAGGGGTTAACCCTTTCCAGCACGGTTAAATTCTGTTAGTAAAATGATAAACTATCAACTGTCATCAGAATGTACAAACGCATTTTTTAGAAAAAACAATCACTTAACCCCTTTGCGACGCGAGCCTTACATAAAAATTTTAATGTTTTGTCACCAGTTTTTGAAAAACAGAAATTTGTGCCTTTTAAAATCGAGAAAATGCTCCGATTAAATAAGAAAATTTTTACAGTAGAAATCGAGGTACTGGGAGGAATAAAAGAGGATTTTTACGCCTTTTTTCGGCACGTGATGTGTCGCTCATCCCCCAAGGGGTTAATTTAAGCTTTCATTGTAAAAGCAAAATTTTATTTAAATGTCATTGGTGCCATTTGCAAGTTTGAAATTAAAATTAGTTCCCCGGGACTGTGCACAGTATGCCGGAAAGGGTTAATGGAGTTATGAACAGAGAAGAGAAGACATATAATGTAGAGATTACCAATGCGAGTAAAATATTTGAGCAGATTGTCCTAAGGGTGAAGGTGATTATTGATGCATCCACCTCTACAGTTTTATTAGAGTTGAACCTCGTTAATGCGAATACTCATGTTTTTATTTTTTATTTATTTTTTTACGTTAAAAGTAGTTTCCGTTATCCATATTTCAAAAATATTATATATTCTATGTAAAATAATAAATATACATGCGTAACAGATGTAATTTTTCCAAGTGGCTGAAAAATAGAATTCGAACTAGGGATGTACTGGCTGAAGCCATCAATGCTCTTCCAACTGAGCCATCCCGGACGAATCTGCAGGACTAATTCACCCAACTAACCTTAACGATCTTACGTATCTTCCAAATCTACTGTCTTTTTGGTGTTAATTTTGTTTCCTATGATTGATCCGTCAAAAAAAAAAAAGACCTACACGAGGATATCTCTCGGCGGAAGTATTTTCAAGAAGTGGCCAATATTTGTGCTACATTCCTAGAAATTCTCCAAAGCACCGGATAATGCAAAGTAATATTTTCGGATTAGAATATGGAAACACCACCACAGCTGTCTCACAGTTTAATCAGCATATATAAAAAGCTGTGTGAAAAAAAATGAATTAGCATTACGTATTTTTTTTATCTCTCAATGCAATTCTTAAAATAGAATTTTACTTTTTGAGCATGAAGAAACAGCAATCGCCAAACAGTTTTACAATCGTTAGTCTGAGGCTACGGCTATCACAACTAAAGAAATTTCTTTTCCGAGACTAGCAGTTTCATAAAAATTTGGAGTTCGAAAAAAATATAATTTATTAATCGAAAATTATAACAGTATTTTTTTTTCATTCAGATGAAAAAATCTTTGGCTCTATTTCACTGCGATACTTACTTAGTCGCACTTTTCAAACTTTTAATACTACAGTGTTCCCGTTTATAGACACCGAAAGAATGAAAACGGTAAGTGTAATCTTTACCAAATTTTACAAGTGTACTCTTTTAGGCCTAAACAACCTGCCTATGACTTTCTTTTTTGTCTAAATATCAACTGTAAAGAGTAGTGCGCCGCAAAGTGTTAAAGGAAAGGAATTTTGAATGGAGAATTTTGAACGTTTAAATCCCTTGAAAGTTGGTGGGATATCACGTATATTTAATTGAGATTTGCACCAAAAACTTTAAATTATGTTTTACTTTTATAAATTTGAGGGAAAATTGCTGGAAAATTGTTTTTATTATATGGATTTTTTTTTCAAATTTCCGGTGGAAATTCAACATTACACGAACATAATTTCTTGTCGTCCTCAAAACGTTAAAGATAGTTTTATAAATGATACATAAGTGCCTCAAGAGGTCTGCGTAGTGTTAAGAGAAAGTTCTACTTTTTTGAGTCAAAAATTTTTATACTTCCTGCATTGCATTGCTGAAGTGTGATAATTCTTCCCCTAAAGTGTTTTCCTAATACTCCAAATATTTACAATATTTTTTGTTTGTTGGACGTAACGCCAATGCAACCAGTTTCTACACTCTGTGTCGACAGTATACTATTATTATTATTATTATTATTATTATTATTATTATTATTATTATTCAGATAGCTTTTTTGGTGTCACTTTTTGTTGGCTATTTATGGTGCAAGTCAAATGCTACGATTTTTGACACCAGTATTTTAAACCAGGAAAATATGACTTATTTTATACTCAGTAATTGAATAAGGTCAAGCAAACTTTTCGGAAATAACGGTGGCAAAAAGCACAGCTGTAAATGTGATGTGACTTACGCTTCAAAACCCCATGGAACTAACCTGTAATAGTACAATTTATTTTACCTAACTTGTCATTATATAAAGCGAATAATGCTACAAAACAAAATTAGCAGCAAATCAAGCAATTTCAATAGTAAAAACTATCGAACTGTCAAAATCGTCTGTCTGCCGCTCCACGCTCGAATTTTATTGCGTTTGCGCCGTGACGAAAGTGACTAGACCGTGTTTTTGAAACGGGGTGACCATTTTAATCGAGAACTGTTCCCCCAATTTCATTCCATTTTCAAGGAAGGTAATCGGTTTTGGTAGAGTTTATAATATTGAAATGCATAGTTTTAAATCACCATTTTTTTTAGAGCTCAATAAAAGTTTGAAAAATGCTTAAGCCTTTTTTTCTACAGTTGAGGCATATTTTGTCAAAAACTGACTTTTAAAACTATGAGGTAGTGTAATCTCCAGAGAATTTAGTATTTTTTTAATAATTTTACTATAAAATTTGTTTCGTATGCTTACGACCGGAGGAAAACATTCGCCCGATTGTAAGTTTATTCCGTCTACATGCACAGTGTTGCAAGAAGGATACTTTTTTAAACTTCAGATTTCTTGTTGGCAGCACTTTTTTGAAATGGTAAAATTCCCCTTGTAAATTCATAATGGTAAAAATCGCCTTAGTGTATGTATCATTAAACAATACCAATTTTACAATTTCAAGGAAGTGCTCCCAATCAAGAAATTTTAATTAAAAATGAAATAAAAACTACGAGCAACACTGCAGGTACAGAATTTCTCCGTTGCACATGGCGCAATTGTCACTCTTTTACGCTCAAAAAAGAAATACAGAGATGAAATATGAATAAACATAATTCAAAATGTCCGAACGTGATATCTCTTTCCTTTGTAATAAACACCCACACACAGAGTTGCCAACCTCCGGCTTTTGTTAATTCATGAGAACGTACTTTGAACCAGAAAACTTATTTAATTAGAAGTGTCTAGTATTAACTCAGAGAGTCATTTGAAATTTACTTAATTTTGTTCACTCAAAAAATTTCTAGTTAGAAGTATAATTGTTTGATTTTTAAAAAGCCGGAGGTTGGCATGTCTGCACACACACATACAAAAAAAAAAAAAAAAAAAAAAAAAAAAAATTCCACAGAATCGTTTTATTTTTAGGCCAAAGAAGTAAAGCCCTCCCTTGATATAAAACGACCTGAAAGTTTCCTATATTAAGAAGTCCTTACTTTCAGTTTCGCTTACCCATACGTTAGAATTAATGACTCTGTATCTCAAGGAGGTTTTTTGGAAAAAATTCGTAAAAGGAAATAAGGTAAGTATTGAATATCAACTTTCGATAGCATTCTAAATTGAATGCTATGTTGTTTAACCGAAGTTTTTTTGTTTAACCATACTCAGCAAAATTGAAATACTGAAACAAGTAGTTTTCAAAAGGTTTATTTTATTCCCTTTTTTCTTTACAGTTGTTTACTTTTATTCTCAACAAAAATAAAACTATTTAACTCACACATTGCGAAAATGGAAATAAATATATTACATTTATTTATCATCTGGTTCAAAGTTTAAGTTAATAAAAATTATAAAAATTTTGTAAAATGTCCGAAATTGATATATTTTTTTCTACAACAACAAAAAAAAAAGTAAAAATAATGTGAAATTTAGACCAAGTAACTAAAGCCTTCCCTTAATATAAAACGGTCTAAAATTACCCTATTAAAAAATCCTTGGTCTGAGTTTCACTTAGCTATATATTAGCTTTGACGACTGTATCTCGAGGAAGTTTTCTGGAAAATGCTCGTAAAAGGAAATAAGGTAAATATTGAATATTGGACTTCGATGGAATTCTAAATTGGTAAACAGATACCATACGAGTTTTTGTTCTTTAAGTATACTAAATGAAGTTGAAATACTGAAACAAATAGTTCTCAAGCAGTTTATTTAATTCCCCCTTTTCTTTATAGTTGTTACTTTTTATTCTTGACTCATAAAAAGTATTTTTTCCCAGTGAAAAATATTCCCTTTCACAGACAGTGTATATATCTTTTTTTTTTTTTTTCACATACATTGATACATAGCAGTAAAATGTTAGTAAATACAATGCAAAATTCCCGAAGATGATATCTTTCTTCTATGAGAAGAAAAAAAAGTAAGAAGCACGTGAATTTTAAGCCAAAGAAGGCCTAAAGGCATTTTAGGCCTTCCTAAATATAAAACGACCTAAAAATCTCCTATTAAGGATTCTTTTCTTTGAATTTCGCTTACACATACGGTTCGATTTAATGACTGTATCTAGAGGAGATTTTGTGCAAAAAGTTCGTAAAAGGAAATAGGGTAAGTATTGAATATTGAATTTCGATAGCATTCTAAATCGGTAAGCTGATACATACAAAGTTTTGTTGTTTAACCATACTCAGCAAAGTTGAAGTCTTGAAACAAGTAGTTTTCATGTAGTTTATTTTATTCTTTTTTTTCATTATAGCTGTTTGTTTTTATTCTAGAGATAAAGAAAACTTTTTAATTCTAACTTAGCAAAAATGGAAATAAACATATATTTATTTATTATTTGAGTCAAAGTTTAAATTCAATAAAAATAATGCAAAATGCCCGGAGGTGAGATCTTTTTACTTTGTAATGGAAAAAAATAGTAAAAATCACATGAATTTTAGGCCAACTACGTAAAGACTTCTCTTTACATAAAACGACGTAAAAATATTATATTAAGAAGTTCTTGATTTGAGTTTCACTCAGCCATATATTAGCTTTAATGACTATACCTCGAGGAAGTTTTCTGGAAAAAGTTCGTAAGAGAAAATAATGTAAGTATTGAAGTTTGTAAGATTAGATTATTGTAAGATTAGATTTCGATGGAATTCTAAATTAATAAGCAAATATCATATGAATTTACGTTCTTTAAGCTTGCTATACAAAGTTGAAATACTGAAATGAATCGTTTTCAAGTAGTTTATTTTATTCCCCCTTTTCTTTATAAATGTTTATTTTTAATCTTGACTCGAAGAAAAAAATATTTTTCCACATAAAATTATTTTCCTTCATAAATGGCGTATTAATCTTTTTTTCCCCTTACACACAAAAAATTACATAGCAGTGAAATATCAATAAATATAATGCAAAATGCCCGAAGATGATATCTGTTTCCTTTGTGATGAAACAAAAAGGTATTGGGTTGTTCGGAAAGTCGTATTCGTTTGTGAAAATTAATTCGTACCAAAAAATTGCATCATCTTATTATTAGACATTGTTTCCGATACCTAACGCTTAGTAATTAATGTTCAGAATTTTCCGGTACGAAATGATTTTCCGAATGACCCAATTTTAGGCCAAATAAGTAAAGTTTTTCCTTAATATAAAACAATCTGAAAATCTCGTACTAAGAGGTCCTTTCTATGAATTTCACTTACCCAAACGTTAGATTTGATGGCTGTATCTCGAGTAGGTTTTATGGGAAAAGTTCGTAAAAGGTAATAGGCTAAGTATTGAATATTGAATTTCGATAGCATTCTAAATCGGTAAGCTGATACATACGAAGTTTGTTCTTTAAGTAGACTAGGCAAAGTTGAAGTACTGAAACAAGCAGTTTATATTATCCCAGTTTTTCTTTATAGTTGCTTGCTTTTATTCTTGACACAAAGAAAACTTTTTAACTAAAACTTAGCGAAAGTGGAAATAAATACACTATATTTATTTATTATTTCGGTAAAAGTTTAAATTCAATTAAATGATGCAAAATTCTCGAAAGTGATGTCTCTTTACTTTGTAACGGAAAAAATTGTAATAATTACAAGAATTTTAGGCCGAATAAGTAAAACCTTTCCTTACTATAAAACGGTCTGAAAATTCCTCATGAAGAAAACTTTGGTTTGAGTTTGGCTTAGTCATATGTTTGCTTTAACGACTGATCTCGAAAAAGTTTTCTGGAAAAAGTTCGTAAATGGAAATAAGATAAGTATCGAATATTGGATTTTGATGGAATTCTAAACTGGTAAGCAGATATCACACAAAATTTTGTTCTTTAAGTATACTAAACAAAGTTGAAATACTGAAACAAGTAGCTTTCAAGTAGTTTATTTTATTTCCTTTTTTCTATATAGTTGTTTATTTTTATTCTTTACTTTAAGAAAAATATTTTTCCCAAAGAAAATTATTCCCCTTTACAGATGACGCATTAATTTCTCTCTCTGCTTCCCCCATTTTTTCCCCGCACACATAAACTGATACATAGTAATGAAATGTCAATAAATACAATACAAAATGTCCGATGAGATATCTCTTTTCTTTATAAAGAAAAAAAATAGTAAAAATGACCTTGTTTTTAGGCCAAAGAAGTAAAGTCTTCCTTAATTCAAAAACACATGAATTTCTCCTATTAAGATATCCTTTCTTTGAATTTCGCTTACCCATACGTTAGATTTAATGATTGTATCTCGAGGAGGTTTTGTGGAAAAAGTTCGTAAAAGGAAATAGGGTAAGTATTGAATATTGAATTTCGATAGCATTCTAAATCGGTAAGCTTATATCACACAAAGTTTTGTTCTTTAAGTACACTAAGCAAAGCTGAAATACTGAAACAAGTGGTTTTCAAGTAGTTTATTTTATCCCATTTTTTATTTATAGTTGTTTCTTTTCATTTTTGCTTCAAAGTAAAGTAACTTTACTCAATTTTAGTGAAAAACGTAAAAAATATACAATATTTATTTATTGTTTGAGTCAAAGTTTAAGCGAAACAAACAACGCATTTTTATAAGTTAAATATTTCTATTCTAATATCGTAGTTTTTCAGTCGATTATAATTTAAAAAGATAATATAATTTTCGATCATATCCCTTTGTATTGTAATAATTTATACAAGTGTTTATCTAAGTTTCTGGAAAATATTTGACGTCTGACGTGATTTTGCAACTTTTGGATTTGTCAAACTCTAAATATGCATTTCTTTTGTGATTTGTATATCATATCTCTACGCCTCCGTGACCAAACATGTCACTGTATATCTCACTAATATATATATATATATATATATATATATATATATATATATATATATATATATATATATATATATATATATATATATATATATATTAAACTTTAAATCTATCATAAAACAATTTACCTATGATATAGATATATTTATTTATAAAATTGCAATTTATTATAATAAACCCATTGAATATTTCAATCAATGGAAAATATTAGTTATCGATAAATTAACCAGGTCCTTTAAATATAATATTTCACACCTAGAATATGTAAATACACAGCATCTGTTTAAGCAAATCAATAAATTACAACAAAACTTTGTAATAACTTATGTTGATAAATCTCCCAATAATTATGCAATTATTTGTAAATCTTATTATCATCAACTGCTTAAATCTAGTATATCTAATAATAACACATTCCAAAAAATTAATGATAACTTACTTGCCAATAATCGTAAAATTAAACGATTCTATAAATTATTAGACATTAACCCTACTAACTTTAAATATCCTTATCTAGTCCTTATACCCAAATTTCATAAGCTTCCTGTTAAATTCAGAACTGTTACAATTGGTTGCAATACTTATAATAATGCTGCTAACAACCTTCTATTAGTAATTCTTAATCAAATATATAATATTACAAAAAAAAAGTGATAATACACATTGCATAAAAAATAGTTATGAACTGGTCCATATTATGAAACATCTTAAATGTATAAAAAATATCACTACTTATGATTTTAAAGATTTATTTAATAATATCGATTTATCGGATTTACATAATATCATAAATGAGCTTTTTAAAAAATATCAACACGAGTTGGATATATCACATAATATCGATTCTGATTATTTTCATACCTTAACTAATTTCATTATCTATAATAATTTTATTATGCATGATAACAATATATATATTCAAAATGTTGGTATACCACAAGGTGGTAGTACTTCTAGTGTATTATCTGACTTATACTTATATTACTATGAACGTCATTATTTAAATAATAAAATACATTTATATCGATATATAGATGATGTAATTTTAATTAATACTGATAACTCCTGTATATCTCAAATCCCTGTTCATTATCCTTCTAATCTAGAACTTTCAAAAAACCTACTTTTTAATAATACAATCAATTTCTTAGATATTAAAATTATGTTAAAAGAGAACAAATTTATAACTGATATTTATGACAAAAGGAAAGAATTTAATTTTAAAGTTAATACCTTTACTAATTTTAAATCATGTCTTCATAATTCTGTATATCGTAATATAATACTTAACCATTTATATAGAATAAAATGTCTATGTTCTTCCCATTTAATTAATACTAATATTAAAAAACTTGTATATGATGCTATAAATAATGGTTATCCTAAAAAATTCATATATTCTTTAATTTATAATTAGATATTACATGATCTTATAATTAATTCTTTGCGTAAAAAATGTATAAAAAAATTATAAAACATAAAAATAATAATAAAAAATTAAAAATGTTAGAAAAGTAATAAAAAAATATACATATAGGTTGGTTGGGTGGGTAGATGTTAGAGTACGGAGGAAGGGTGGTGTTGTCTGGTTAAAAACGCAAAGATTAATTATTATTTAAAAAAATGTGTATATATATATGTGTGTGCACATATATATATATATATATATATATATATATATATATATATATATATTATTGAGAGTGGGTTATTTATTTTAACATTATTTTACCACAATTTTTAAACTGTTTAATTGACACCAATATATGGATATTTGTCTAGTTATATCTATAGTGAAATAGCTATATTTTAATTATCAAATTAATTTTAATGTTATTGATATAATTTATGGTATTATTATTAATAATATTATTACTATTATTATTATTATTATTTTTAAATATTTATTTTATTTTATTTTATTTTATTTTATTTTTATTTTTTTAATTTTTATTTTATTATATCTTTTTTTTAATTTTTATTATCCTATATTAAGATAATGAGTTTTTACCATGTAAAGTCACAATAAATGTTACTGATTAAAGTAACAAAATGGTATTTAAGTTATATGTTAATATGAATGTTATCACTTAATTCTAATTTTAATTATTTTAATTATTTTATTAAATTAATTTTCTGTTAATATCGATTATTAATTATTTTCTCCGGTTCAATTATATTTCCATTCAGCTTTATCTTTTTTGTTTGTTATGGATACTACTAAGTCTACATGTGGAATTAACTATTATTTTTATTTACTTTCAACTCCTTTTTGTAAAATAACAATATATATACTGCTACTATTATTAAGTTTCTTTATTGTCTTCAATATCTTGTATCACTTTAAATCATAGCAAGTTTTTTTTTCTCCAAATCATTTATTTAGCCGTTTGGCGCGCTTGGCATACTTTATTTAAAAAGAGCAACCCTACAAATTTTGCGAAGATCCGTTCCGTGCATTATTAACGAACTGGTTTTTCTACAGTGTGACTATGTCAGCTTGTATAATTAAATATTGCTTCCTGCATTTATAATTTCTTAATAATTTTATTGAGCAGTCTTCTTCATTAATGGTGATAACCAGATAAGTTCTTTTTGTTCTCAATATTTTTTTTTTTTTTTACTTTTTATCCAAATTATATATGAATGTAAAGTTTATCATTTCCACGTGCACAAATAGGGTTAGTTTGTGCTCATGTTACTGACACTATTTGCTGCACGCTACTGTTTTAATATATATATATATATTCATTTAACTATTCATTTTCAACTATTTATTACTCTGTTCCTTGTTTAATAATTTGGTTTTTGTGTGCTGGTAGCCCCAAATACGTATTATTTTGCTATTTCCTGACTAATACGTGGATGAAACTGCACACTTCATTTGTAGTTCCAGAACATTTGGGGCCTGATGATTCTGCTCTGGGGACTACAAATTTCATTTGTATTCATTTTATTTATTTATTTATTCAGATATACTCGTTTCACTATTATTATTATTTTTTTAATTACAATTCCATTCAATTCTAATTCTTCGTTTTGGTTTATTGCTTTATTGATAAAATCCATTGGTGAATCTTGTTTACTTTTAATGGTATTATATATATATATATATATATTGGAAAGTTATCTGAATATAATTACATGAGTTAAAGCACAGACAGACATCAGACAAACAGAAATTAGACAATGAAACTGACTTTACAAGCACATTTGAACATTGTTGGAAAGCGTTAAAAACGAAAAACTCGAAAAAGAAGTTATATTTAAATGACCGATTTTCACTATACAATAACCTCTAACTTTCAAATCATTTATGCAACTAACCAGTCTTATATAATTCTTCCTTTCAATATTTAATAAATATAAAACAACAAATGCAGGAATTTTATTATTTTTCAGTAAATTACATTAGCATACCAGTATTTAAGATAATTGTAAACTAGATTTTTTATAAAAATGGATTTTTAGCAAATTTCATTGAAGCTGAACGTTTCATGAGCTATTTCTGTCAGCTTTTCATCCGGATCATTGATATGTAGATGAGATTAAGCAGATATCATGTGAATGAACAAAGAAATTTTGCATCATATGACATCATAGTACTTTTTCTAAAGAAATAAAATGCATATTTGATAAACTGCTCCAGGTTTTCCTTTATCACTTGTGAAGGAATAAGTTTTTAAAAAAGAGGGGGGGGGGAACTTCGGAAGAATTCAATTATTTTATTTTGAAATTTGAATATGTTCTTGATTGCATTTGAATTAATGAAGCATTCCATTATATATTTTTCCTGGAAATTGCATACATAATGATATTATATTCAAAGTAATGAGAAATGTGAGGGACAGTCAATAGAGTTGTTTTGCTGTTTTATATTTTTTATGCCAAATTTTACATGAGATTTTAGAATAAGTTATTTATCAAATAAAACCTTCAGTGTTTGCAGTTAATTATATCGCGTAAAAATCAAAATGTTGCATAAAATTAAAGATGCGAATATTATTATTATTATTTTTCTTTTTTAGTTGTATCAGAAAGTATAAACCGCAAAAAATACAAGATCAAAGCTTTAGTATATATGTATAATACTCTCAGTTATTTTTACCTATTTCAGTAGGTTTGAATTGGCCCAACGTCAATCAAATACACATTAAAACTATTTTATATACAGAAGGTAATGGGTTGGAAGGATATTTAATGTCCCTGTAAATAAACTATGAATGCTACTCTGAACTATATTTAAACGTATTAAAAACAAAGAACTTGAGGAAGAAATTATTTTTAAATCACAATTTTAACTATATAAATATCATACCTTTTAAGTATTTCATAGAATTCATCATTCTTATATAATTCTTGCTTTAAATATTTGAAACTAAAATAGGAAAGGCAGGAATTTTATTATCTTTCATTAAAATATACTACCATACCAGTTTAGCATATTTGCACATAAGGTTTCTTTTTGTCGAAAATTGATTTTCACATACTTTATAAAAGCTTGAGGTTCAATGAGCATATTTGTATCAGTTTTTCATACGTCTCAACGACATGTAGATGAGATAAAACAGATATCATATGAATGAAGAAAGAAATTTTGCATCATGTGAACGCCATACAGGGTTTCTATTACGAAAAAGGTTTAATGCAGAGTAGATAAACTGCTCCAGTTTTCCCTTCATCGCCTATGAATGAATAAGTTTATTTGAAAAAAGGAATTTCAAAAAAATTCAATTATTTTCGTCTGAAATTTGAATATGTCCCTGCTTGTACTTGATATAATGAAGCATTTAGTAATTTTTTTTTTTTAATTGCATGCATATTTCATGCAATTGTATTGAATATGCATATTGTATTCAAAATACTCTGAAATCGGGGGTTAGTGACAGTCAAAAGAGTTGTTTTGCTATTTTATCTTTTTTATGCTAAATATTATATGAGATTGAAGAATAAGATATTTATCAAAGAAAATCGTCAACATTTTCAATTAATAAAATCTGGAAAAATCCAAAATGTTGAATGAAATTAAAAGTGCGTGCATTATTAATACATTTTTTCCCGCTATAATAGAAAATATAAATCGCACAAAATACAGCGTCATCACAAAGCTTTAGTTTATATGCAAAAAACACTTCAATCATGTTTAAGTATTTCAATATGTTTGAAATGATGAAAATAATTAAAAAAACTTTAACCCTTTAACCCTTTCCGGCACACTGTGCCCGGTATGGGATACTTAATTTTAATTCCAAACTTGTAAACGGCACCAATAATATTTTAGTAAAATTTTGCTTTTACAATAAAAGTTTAAATGAAGAATTTCAAAATATCTAAAAAGTTCGTTCGTGAATTCCGGTGTCAGTCGATAATTTCTCATTTTACTAACAAATTTTGCCCGTGCTGGAAAGGGTTAACTGGTTAATTCTTTTCCGTTCAGTAAATTGAAAATAGCGGACACTCACTACTATTATTTAAATAAAGTATTAGTAAAGTTTTTGATTAAACATTTCCGCCTTTCAGTAGCATGAAAATTTTCTTAAAAATAATAGTGGTGTCAAAAAGCTTTAAATGATGCAATAAGCAAATTCGTCTTGCACGAACGGCGTTCGGGCAAACCAGTTAAGGGGTTAAAGCGATTTTCTCCATAGACGTTAATAAATTGAAATGGTTTTTAATGTCAAGTTAAAAAAACTATAAATGAATAGGTGCCAAGCTGACATCGATTATCCGTAATAGATGCGTTAATTTGACCCTGGTTTAATGAGTTTCGAACCAGAATTTTTTTAAAGAAAGGAAATTAAGTACATACCAGTAACAAGCCTGAAATTAAATAAATAAAGATTCATGAAATATATTTTCTGGTTTGAAATGACGTCAACCTGGATCAAATTAATCCAGGTATTACGGAAGATTAGTTGAAAGTTGGCAGCTATGTAAATGCTACTCTGAACTATTTTAAAACATGTTAAAAACAAAGAACTTGAGACAGAAATTATATTTAAATCACAACTTTAACTATAGAAAAATCCTATCTTTTAATTTTTTTAAACAACTCAACATTCTTACATGCTTGCTTTCATTATTTAAAAAATGCAAAACAGAAGAAGCAGGAATTTTATTATCTTTCATTAAATTACATTAGCCCATTAGTGCCTTGCGTCCCTTTTTTGGGACGCTTTAAAAGGTGCATTCAGCACTGTTTTTGACAACGGTAAAAAAGAAAAGCAATAATTATTTTATTTAAATGATGCATTTTCGGGATTAATGAACTAAACTTAAATTTTCTAAAAATAGTGGTGCCAACCAAATAAAATTTACGCAAAAGATGCTGGGCACGAATGGGTTAGCATTTCCGTTTTTAGCATATTTGCAAACTAGATTTTTCTCAAAAATTGATTTTCAGCAGATTTCATTGAAGCTGAACATTTCATGAACTATTTGTGTCGGCTTTTCATGCGGTTCATTGATATGTAGATGAGATTAAACAGATATCATATGCATGGCCAAAGAAATTTTGCATCATATAAATGCCGTAGAGAATTTCTTTTACAAAAGAAGTTTAAAGCATAGATGATAAACTGCTGCAGTTTTTCCTTTATCTGTGAATGAATAAATATCTTTTAAAAAATAAGGAATTTCGAAAGAATTCAATTATTTTCTTTAGACATTTGAATATGTTATACTTGCATTTGAATTTATGAAACATTTCATAATATATATTTCTGGAAATTGCGTACATATATTGCATACATGTATTCAAAGTACTCAGAAATGTGAGCGATAATCAAAAGAGTTGTTTTGCTATTTTATCTTTTTTTTAAGCTAAATACTAGATCAAATTGAAGGGTAATATATATATCAAAGAAAGCCTTAAACGTTTGAATTTACTAATTAAATTTCGAAAAATCCAAAACGTTGCATGAAATTAAAGGTGCGTACATTATTAAGAATTATTTTTTTATCGTAGCAGAAAATATAAATTACAGAAAATACAGTATTCGCAAGATTGCATCACAAATCTTCAATATATATATATATATATATATATATATATATGTGTGTGTGTGTGTGTGTGTGTGTGTGTGTGTGTGTGTATGATACACCTTAGTTATATTTACTAATTTCAAAATGTTTGAAATGGTGTAACATCATTAAAATACACTTTAAAAGATTTTATCAATACACGGTAAAGGAATGATTTTCAGTGTCCCTGTAAATGAACTATAAATGCTACTTTCAACTATTTTGAAACGAAATAAAAATAAACAACCGAGAAAAATCTTAGTTTAAATCACAATTTTAACTATATCCTTTCTACCCTGAATGGGTCTAATCGACCCATTTCTATTATTTATTTCATAATAGCTCCGCCGGGTTTTAACTAAGAGCTCTTATATTTTAAGTATTCCTCAAACAGATAAATATCTTCAGTTTATAATTTTTTCAGACTTCCGAAATTATTTTTTTTAGCCAAAATAAAAAAAGTCACATTTTACCTGAATGGGTCTAATCCACCCATATCACTTATCGCATATAAATGCACGGAAAGCAATTAGATTTTTCGATGCCATTGTGGAAATGCCATATTCCATGCCATTGTGGAAAATGTTTAATCAAAATAAAAGTTTTAGTTTCTCCGATCTGTATTGTAATCAGAGATTAGTGTACTGACTCTGCGTCATATGCAAATTTCCTCCTTGCGCCCCAATCGAGTTTTTTCTTTGGGGGGGGAGGATTCCCAGAAGGGTTTTTTGTGCGTGCATAACATGTCCGTTTCTTGCGATACAAGTACGGTTCCAACGCTCTTTAGGGTTTTCGCATGCGCCGAGCATTTTGCGATGAAAAAAATGGGTGTTGCCATTGGAAATTTTCGAGTTTCTGTAAGTATAACCGTAACCGTGAGCGCCATTTTGTTGTCGTTCGCAGAATCTCGAGCTCATACCTCTGAATAGCTATATCTGAAATTTCATTTTGATCGGTTGAGCGGACTGGCCGCTAGAGCTCCATATATCGGCAAAGATTTTTTTTATGACCACCCTGTATTTTCTTCATTATTCCGGTTTCAAAAAGATATGACACTTGTCTCATATGTGCCGAAAAAAAAAACAAATCGGTAATCCTCCTTTCAACTATGCATCATGAGGCCAAAGTTTCAAATGGAGAAAGAAAAGAAACCGGAAATAATTTTATATTATAATGAAACTAAAGGTGGAGTAGCTACTACTGATAAATTAGCTGCTGCATATACATGCAAAAGGGGCACTAAGCGATGGCCTGTGTGTTTATTTTACAAATTAATTGATCTAGCTGCAATAAATGCATTTGTTGTTTTTATGCATGTAAATCCTTCTTGCAATCAAAACAAACTATACAAAAGGCGGCTTTTTCTAAAGGAACTTGGGAAACAGAGACCGAACCTCACAGAGATATTAGGATGAAACAAAATATCCGAGTAACCATAAAGAAGCAATTGGCTACCACAGCAGGTGAAAAAAAAGAAAGTATTAGTTCAGCTAAACGTGGAAGATGTAAAGAATGTGGTCCAAACAGAGATCGAAAAACGCAGACGAGATGTACTTCGTGCTTATCTTTTCTTTGCCAGGAGCATGTAAATGTGTACTGTAAATCTTGTTTATCATAAAAAAATGTATCAAAACAATGGAAATAAAACAAATTTCTAATGTACATTTTTTATTATTATTTTCCAAATTATTGCTTATACAAACAAGGCATTGCAAGGAAAAGGCATTGCAAGGAAGAGGGGGAGGGGGTGCAGTTAAAGTGGGAGGGGGGGGGTTATAAAATATGTTGGTCTCTAATAGTGAATGCAAAAATAATATCTAAAATAAAGCTAGTTAAAAATACTTCTTTTGAGATAGAATAAATAAAAACAAGTAAACTGGGTCTAATCGACCCATTCAGGTAAAACGTAACTTTTTTTTCAACAGGGTAGGAAGGATATAAAAGTATTATCTTTCAATTTTTTATACAACTCGTCATTCTCACATAAATCTTTCAATATTTAAAAAATATAAAACATAAGAGGCAGGAATGTTATTATCTTTCATTAAATAACATTAGCATATCAACTTTTTAAATATTTGCAAACTAGATTTTTGTCAAAAATTGATTTTAGGCAGATTTCATTGAAGCTGAAAATTCATGAGCTATTTGTGTCAGCTTTTCATACGGCTTATTGATATGTAGATGAGATTAAGCAGATATCATATGAATGAACAAAGAAATTTTGCATCAAATAAACGATGACAGGTCTTCTGTAACGAAAGAAGTTTAACGCATATTTGATAAACCGTTCCAATTTTTTTCTTCCTATGACTGAATAAATTTCTTACAAAAAATGTGTGACGTCGTAACTAAATGTACTCTGACTCTCTGTGCAATTTGACAATTCACTTTAATAAAACCAACACACAGAGTTCACGATGAAAACTATATACATAACTACACTGCGCTATTTACAATTATGTACAGTTAATTTACACATATATCCATGAGGAAAATCACTTGAGAATATACAGCCCCTTCCGGGCATGAGGTTTTGAACACCCTTTTCCGATGTTCTTTAAAACCTGAACTATCCACGGCTCACACCCGAGCCCGCCGAAAAAAACGTTCTTTCTTTGCTGCGCCCAGGCAACAACTGAATCCCTTCGTTTCAGTTCCATTTCAAACAGAAAAGTTAATTTCAAAAAGTCTCTTTCAAAATGAAAAAATTCACGGAGCGGACAGTTTTCAGACCTCATGGCACTAGGCATGGAACGTCATCGCAGACTTATTGGCGTCGACATCACGGAGCCGGCCGATATCACAGCTCCTTCCCCCTAAAGAGATTTTCATAGGGTGCATACACCTATGAAAATTGAAGATTGGGAAGACGGCATTGAGCCCTTCGTCACTCCCGACACGCCAAACCTGAGAGGTCATAATACCAGAACACTATTAAAATATATGCATATTAATAATTTAAAAAAACTTATGATTAAAATTCACTAAACACTACTGATCTGAGATATCCATCTGAGCCGAAAGAATGGCACAGTACTATTCTCGAATATGCAACATAAAGTTCTATACTAAATAAAACAAAATTAATACAATTAAATAAAATTCAAAATATGTAAAATAAATATAAATGAGTGAATTCAGTAATTGGATTTTAATATTTACACACACTATTACTCAGTTCTACTCAGTCCATCGGCATTCCCGTGAAGCCTTCCCGGTTTGTGCTTAATCTCAAAATTGTATGCCTGTAAATATAATGCCCACCTAGTCAATCTAGCATTTTTCCCCATCATTGTTTTAAGATAGGACAAAGGATTGTGGTCTGTTTGTATAACAAACCGCTGCCCATCCAGATAATGATTCAGCTTTTTAAGACCATATACAATTGCTGCTAATTCGCGTTCAATAGTGCTGTAGTTCTGCTCTGCTTTAGAAAATTTCTTACTTAAATATAAAATGGGATGCTCTTCCCCATCACGAATTTGTGACAGAACTATACCAGCACCATATAAACTTGCGTCGGTCTGCACAATAAACTCTTGGCTATAATCGGGGGCATATAAAACCGGACTCTGGGTCAACCTCCCTTTTAATTCCTGAAAAGCCTTTTCACAATCCTCATTCCACTCTATCTTTTCTTTTTTTACTTTCCCTTTCAAGATATTAGTCAGGGGAACCGCGACTATTGCATAATCTTTTATGTAACGAGAATAGTAGCCCGTCATTCCAAGAAATGACCTTACTTGAGTTTTAGTTGAGGGTGTTGGAAAATCTAAAATTGCTTTAATTTTTACGTCACTGGGGGACCTCTTTCCCGAACCTACTTCATGACCTAAAAACTTCACGCTGTCTTGTGCAAATCTGCATTTTGTGGGTTTCACTGTTAAACCAGCCTCTAATAAGCGCTTTAGGACCTCGGCTATATCCTTCATGTGACTTTCCCAAGTAAGTGAAAACACCGCAATATCATCAATGTACGGCAAGGCAAATGATTCCAGACCTCCCAGAACCATAGAAATCAATTTACAGAAGTAGAAAGGAGCGTTCATGAGACCAAACATCATGACCTTAGGCAAAAATACCCCAAAAGGTGTCACAAATGCAGCGTACCTTTGGGAACTTTTGGTCAGTGGTATTTGGAAATAACCTTTGGTTAAATCCATCACCGTAATAAAGGTCGCAGAACTCACTTTTTCTACTACCTCCTCTATATTCGGGAGTGGGAAAAATTCCGTTCGAGTCTTGGAATTTAGTATTCTATAGTCCACACAAGGACGAGGATCTTTTCCTGGAACCTCTACCAAAATCATGGGGGACGTAAAATCGGACTGCCCCACCTCAACTACTCCTAAGTCTAATAATCTTCTTATCTCCTCCCTCAAAATTTCTATCTGCCTCGGTGACATTCTATAAGATTTGGCTCTCACCGGCGTTTCATCAACTAATTCTATATCCATCTCCACTAAATGAGTACGTCCTGGGTCTGAAGAAAACACTTTCTTATTTCGCTCTATGACTTCCTTAAAATTATTAATTTGAATTTCTGTCGCCCTTTTCTCTAGTCCACTGTTGTCCACGATTTCCCAAAAATCCATTTGTGTGGGGTTTGGCATGGGGTACGGTATTTCGGCATCTTCTTCCACCTCTTCCGAATCGATATCAATTACCAGATTAACAAATTCCGGCCGCTTATAATAAGGTTTCAATAAATTAACGTGATAGATTGTCGCCTTATTTCGCTTCTCTGGTAAGTCAACGGTATAATTCGTTTCCGAAATTACTCCCGTGACCGTACCTGGCCCGATCCAATTTACAGCCATCTTATGAGATTTAGAGGTTGCCAAACTAACACCTGGTCCCCAACCTTGAACTTTCTTATCACTGCATTCCGGTCATACCATAATTTTCGCTTGTCCTGGCATTCCTCAATGCGCTTGACTGCCAACTCCTGACATCTTTTCAACCTATTTGTCAGATTCAAAATATAATCTACCACATTTTGGTCCGTACTCTCGTCACCCATCCAATTTTCATACACCAAAGTGTGTGGCATACGCAAATTCTTCCCGCGAACGAGTTCAGCGGGACTAAACCCCGTGCTTTCATGCGTTACTGTTCTTAAAGCGAACAGTGCCATAGGCAAAACTTCTTCCCAATCACGACCCGATTCTAGACATAAGGCTTTCTTTAATGTAGAATGTAATCTTTCCACACAATTGGACTCCGGATGACAGACTGAGCTATGGGACACTTTTATACCAAATTTTTGAAATAATTCGGTCGTTAACTCGCTCGTAAAAGACCTTCCTAAGTCAGATTGTACCTCTCTGGGAAAGCCCGTTTTAGCAAAAATCTGCAACATAGCATCAATAACGGAAGTGGAAGTGATATCTACCACCGGTATGGCATCCGGATACTTAGAAGCAAGGCAAATGGATGTAATTAAGTATTTGTTATTTCTATTACTAGTTTGTAAGGGACCTACCGCATCCAGATTTATCTTAGAAAAACATTCGGAAATTATTGGTACCAGTTTTAAAGGGGCCTTACGCTTATCTTTATTACTACCCACCTTTTGGCATGGATCACAAGTTTTTACGTAATTTTCAATATCTTGATAACAATTTGGCCAAAAGTAATACCTAAGGACTCTATCCTTTGTCTTTGTCGTACCTAAGCGTCCTGATACCTGCTCATGACACAATGCTAAAACTTCTCTTCGATAAATTTCCGGTACGCATAATTGTATTTTCTCCTCACCTGTCCTTGATAGCGACACCCGTACAAGCTTATCTTCCCTAATACAAAATTCTTTATCATTAGAGTTTTTAGCTTTCTCCCACAACTGCTTAAGTGAAGGGCAATTTTTCTGCTCTTCTTTAAATTTCTCCGCTGATACATTAACCAAACCTGTATCCGTCTCTAACTTTTCAGGTATAACCATCCCTTCCTCCTCTTCTTTAAACTCCACCTCATCTTTATCTCCATCCTCCAAATCCAATCCATTCTCAACTTCAACCACGGATATCTCCCTTTCACGTTCCCGCTTCTGACTGCGCGTGATTACAGCATTTACCAACACAGGATTACCTTTTGATTCCTCAATAAGTTCAGCTGTCTTGTTTCCCAGCAAATAATAACCTTGCTCTAATTCTGTCGGTACCACAGCTGCCTTAGTAATCACCATTCCAAAATCCCCTTTAATTGTAACTCTCGCCAAGGGCAAACATTTACACGCACTATCCAAGGGTTGCTTTATCCACGTTACTTCCCCAATTAATTCATCGTTATCTATCCAACTACGGTCACAAAGATCAATTCCAGCCCATGTATCCCTTAAATAATTTCGTTCTATCCCATTAATTTCTGCTTTTTTCAAATAAGGTGTAAAACACTGTCCTAAACGTACACCTACGTCCACGTGACTGACTAAATCTCCAGAACTTTTGCGTTTTAAATCCGGACAATCTGGCCTAATGTGCCCTGAACGATTACATTGAAAACAGATAATTGGCTTTTTTCTATCAAATTTATCTTTATTTCCAAAATCCCTACGCACATTATCTCTTTTATCAACCCCACCTGATTTAACTACCTGATCCCCTTTACTTCTAGCATTATCTTGCCCATTCCTATCCCTAAAATATGGTTTATTATTCCACGTTTTGTTATCAAACTTCCTAACATTCCCTCTCACACTTTCAAATTTATCGCATTTTTCTGCTAAATATGACGCTGTCTTAATCTCGTCCCACTCATCGAGGAATTAATCTTTAATAGCAAAAGGAACTCTACGCTTAACCTGTTCTGTGAGCATTAGTTCTTTGAGTGATTCAAAATCATTTACTTCAACAGTTTCTAACCAGTATTCTAAATACCCTCTTAATTCATAAACAAGCTCAGTCCATAACGCACCTGCCTTCCTTTGATGAGTCTCAAATTTTGTTTTCAGGGCCCCTGCTCCTAACCTGAATCTCTTTAACAAAACATTTTTGATATGCTGGTAATCATCCCTTTTTTCTAAGGGTTCTTTTACAATAATTTCAGCTACCTCTACAGGTAACAAAGGTATAAGTTGGGAAACGTAATTTAATTCTCCTAAATTTTCTTTTAACGCCTGACTCTCAAAAATCATAAAAAACAAGGTAATATCAATTAATTTAGGGTCAAATTTTGGAACTAAATCCTTTAAACTCACTCTTTTATCTTTATTTTCAGCCGTTACTGAATCAGGGGAAACTAAGGAGTTACTATCTGCACTGCATTGTAATCGCAGCTTCTCTAATTCCAATTGTCTATCTTTCTCTCTTTCTAACCTTTCCTGTTCCGCTAATTTATTTAATTTTTCCTGTTCTGCTAGTTTTTTCCTTTCTTCTAAAATCCCTTCTAACATATCTTTTGCAATTTGTTCATCATAATCAGAAGCTTTCAAAATTGCCTGAATTAAAGGCACTTTTTTAATGTCAGCAGATATTTCGGTATCAAATTCTGCTGCGAGCAAAAGCAATACATCTTTATTTTGCCTATTCAAGAATGAAGCCATAATCAAACTCAGAAAAATATCTCACTACAAAAAAGTAAATACAATTACAAAATATTTCTATAACTTATCCTGAGCACAATAGCATTAAAATACCAAAGAAAAACAAGATTTTTTTTTTTTTCAAATGAGTAACACTTTTCTCTAAGCACAATAAATAATTAAAACCGTAACTAAAGTATTCATAAAAAAAATGCACAATAAAATAATAAAGACTCAGTACATTCCTTTACTTTATTATATACCTTGCTTTAATGCACTACGAAAAAGTCAATAATAATTTCAGTAAATTCAACTTTCTAATTTAATAAACTTTCCACTGTAAAAAACAATTAAGTTCATAACCGTATTACTCGTGCAATGAAAATTATTTTACTCTTTATACAAAAAATAAAAATGTATTTAAAATACTTAATATATTCTACTTTTACACTTCTTATTTTGTTTTACTTTTAAAACAAAACAGCAATCAGCAAAGAATAATAATAATAATAAATCACGAAAATACTCTTGTGCAATAACCTTAAAAAAAGAAAACTAAACGAAACACGCTATTTTAATTTTCTAACATAAGCGTATGGTATTAAGACCTCCCGAAAATTCAGCGCGCAAGAGAAACAATAGGGACTCACCGTTCGATCCTTTGATATTCCGAGCACAATCTTCGAACGCTGATTTCAATAACAGACACAGCTTTTCAGTCACATTCAAAATAATACAGGAGAGATGATGAGTTTTCAGTCCACATCCGAAATAATACCAGAGAGATGATGAGTTCGCGGAACTTTTAATTTCAGTTCCTATATCCCACAGCAAGCCACCAATAATTTTATATATTACTAGCTGTGACGTCGTAACTAAATGTACTCTGACTCTCTGTGCAATTTGACAATTCACTTTAATAAAACCAACACACAGAGTTCACGATGAAAACTATATACATAACTACACTGCGCTATTTACAATTATGTACAGTTAATTTACACATATATCCATGAGGAAAATCACTTGAGAATATACAGCCCCTTCCGGGCATGAGGTTTTGAACACCCTTTTCCGATGTTCTTTAAAACCTGAACTATCCACGGCTCACACCCGAGCCCGCCGAAAAAAACGTTCTTTCTTTGCTGCGCCCAGGCAACAACTGAATCCCTTCGTTTCAGTTCCATTTCAAACAGAAAAGTTAATTTCAAAAAGTCTCTTTCAACATGAAAAAAATCACGGAGCGGACAGTTTTCAGACCTCATGGCACTAGGCATGGAACGTCATCGCAGACTTATTGGCGTCGACATCACGGAGCCGGCCGATATCACAAATGAATTTCGGAAGAATTCAATTATTTTCTTCTGAAATTTGAATATTTTCCTGCTTGTACTTGAATTAATGAATCAATTTTTAATATATCATTTTCCTGGAAATTGCAGGTATAAAGATATTATATTAAAAATATTCTGAAATTTGAGTGACAATCAAAAAAATTGTTTTGCTGGGTTTTTTTTTATGTATAAATATTACATATATTTGAAGGATGAGATATTTATCAATGAAGAACCTCAACGTTTGAAATTAATCAAATCTCGAAAAATCCAAAATGTTGCATGAAATTAAAAAGTGCGTACAGTATTACCGCATATATATTTTTTCATTTTTGTGGTAGCAGAAAATACAGGGTAAACACAAAAGTTCAGTATATATGTATGACTATGTAAATATGTATACACTTCAGTTATATTAACCTATTTCAATATATTTTAAATGGTGTCACATCATTAAAATACACTTTAGTATGATTTTCTTCATAAACGATAATAAAATGGAATTGTTTGTTAATGTCCTTGTAAATAAACAATAAAAGCTACTCTGAACTGTTTTTAAACGTATTAAAAACAAAGAAATTGAGAAAGAAATTATATTTAAATCATAATATTAACTATATAAAAATCCAATTTTTAATTCTTTTATATAACCCATCATTCTTATATAATTCTTGCTTTCAATTTTTTAAAATATATAAAACATGGGAGGCAGAAATTTTATTATATATATTTTTTTAATTACAATACCATACCAGTTTTTTTCTGCAAACTAGATTTTTGTCAAAAATTGATTTTCATTGTACTTTATAAGAGCTGAACGTTCAATGAGGTGTTTGTATCAGCTTTTCATTCGGATCATTGATATGTAGATGAGCTTAAACAGATATCCTATTAATGAACAGAGAAATTTTGCATCATATAAACGCTGTACAGGGCTTCTTTTACGAAAAAAGCATAATGCATATTTGGTAAACTGCTCCAGTTTTTTGCTTTATCTCCCATGAATGAACAAGTTTCTTTCAAAAAAGGGAATTCCTGAAGAATTCAATTATTTTCTTCTGAAATTTGAATATGTTCCTGCTTGCATTCGAATTAATGAAGCATTTCATAATATATTTTGTTGGAAATTGCATACATAATGATATTATATTAAAAGTACTCAGAAATGTGGGGAACAATCAAGAGAATTGTTTTGCTGTTCAATATTTTTTTATGCTAAATTTTATAACGCAGTTATGAATAGAAAGGCGGAGAATATAGTGTACTGCCGAACAATTTGGCATTTTTTGCAGATGCCACCGAAGCTAGCATAAGGAAGAAAATACGGGCTTCAGATTGGTTGAATAATTTAAAGAGCAGTTGTTTTTTACAAATTTGCGTTCTCAAGGTTCGCGCACTCCTTGGAATTTCCGAGGAATCCAGCACCACTATTAAAAATCAGAAAAATTTACATTTAATTTTTAAACCACAACATTTGCAATCCCCACCTTCTTTCACAGATTTTACGATATTTTTCTGCAGTGAAGCACTTTGAAAATAGTCTTAAATTTTAGTGGTAGAACTGTGCGAACCCTGGTTCTGAAAATGGAGTTATGAATAAAAAGGAGGAGACATATAGTCTATTGTCTATCAGTGGCGAGTGAAGTAACTGAGTTGGTTGTCACAATATGACAGCTGTTTCATTTAATCAGATTCACACTTTCTCATTGCCGCCTATGAAATCTCCCACCAGTAAACTTAACTAGAAAATGTCGTCTTATTTTAAAGCCGTATTGACTAAAAAATTCTCTGACAATTCTGGTAAAAAGTTCTATTTCTTTTAACTGGTGTCAGTTTGGCGAAGTATTGTAATCTTTTTACTGACATAGTTTTGGTTGTCACAATGTGGCGCATCTATTACCACAGAAGTAAACTCTTACCAGTAAAAGTGAATTTTAGTTTTTGTCATTCTTTTTGATTGAAGATTTCTATTAATGAGCCGTTTAAATAAAGAGAAGTTTTCTGCGTAATTTTATTGGTTAAAATTCGACGCGGTAGTAATGAATCCCTGTGAATGCGGTTACAGTTGAAGCTTCACTATTTCAAGGATATGTCAGTTCCTCTTCCTTAATAGTTCCATGGTTCTGAATGCGTATTAGGAGTTTATATGGGTATATCATATTAAAATAATAAGAAACGGCAATTTTTTTTTTTTAAAGTTATATAGAACGATTGAATTTGTAAAAAATAGCTGTGATTGTTTGTAAATAAATTGTTCTTAATGTAGATGTACACATTAGGGACATTTATGTGCATATAATGTTAAAATAATAAGAAGAAACGGCAATTTTTATTATTTTCTAAAAGTAATACAGAATTGAGAAACCTCACGATTAACTTCTTTAATTGCAAATTCCAGAATATATTTCTTTGTCTATTAATAAATATGTAAAATCGAAAAGAAATTTATCAAAGTTCATCTTTCAAAAGTTTTTTAAAACAGAAAATGATGATTAAAATATACGTAAACTCAAAAATGAACTAAAGGAAAATGCTATTTATAGTTGAATAGTTATTCAACGAATCAGAAGCCCGTATGTTCTCTACTAGGCTAGCTCGGTTGCGAATGAAGCAACTGAGGAGATTGTCACAAGATGGCTGTTAGCATTTTTAATCGTATCCGCAATTTAGGATTATCGGATATAAAAACACCCGACAATAAATTTATATAGAAAATTTCATTTTATTTGAGCGCCTTCATCATTAGAATTTTGTCTAAAAAATGTAGTCGAATTTTTTTTTTTTTTTTTTTTTTTTTTTTTTTTTTTTTTTTTTACTGGTGTCATTTTGTCCAATCATTATAATAATTTCACTGACACTAACAGGAGGTTGTCTTAGAGTGTTATTACACGTAAAAATTGCAAGTGACAAAAATCGCCTGCGTTTTTTCGTGTTCTTAGCATTTCATTGGCTGTTCGAGAAGAGTCTTTGCCATCATTTGGATTTCCAAGCATTTGATTGGCTCTTACTGGCGACTCGCTTCGTTCCAGGCGTCAAAGACGCTCCGACAAAAGAGAATCGCGCGCTACCAAGCGACTCACCTGGTCCCATAGGATAACATGGAGACGCCTGCAATTTGACGCCTGTAATAGCACTTTTAGTTGTCACAATATGGCAGAACTACTGCCACTAAAGTAAAGTTCTACGAGTAAAAATGATTACCAGTTTTAGAAATTAGATTTGACCGAATTTTAAGATTATTAAAACATGTGAATAAAGAGAAAATTTCTGCTTAAATTTACTGGTGGAATTTTGCACTGGTGATGATGAACTTCTGAGAAAGTGGTTACAATTTAAGCTTCACTATTTTAAGGATATGCCAGTTCCTCATTCTTAATAGTTCCATGAATTTTATATGAGATCGAAGAAAATGATACGCATTAATGAAAATCTTCGACGTTTTGAAATAGTTACATTCAAATTGTTGCATAAAATTAAAAGTGCGTACTTCTTTTCCTATTACGATTATAGAAGAAAATACAAATCCTTCCTGGAAATACAGGGTTTCTACGATTTCATCACAAATTTTTAATGCATGTACTGTACTGTACATGATACACCTCAGTTATAAATACCAATTTAAATTAGTTTGAAACAACCCCATATCACTAAAATACACTTTAACCATTTAATTGATCGATATTTTTGAAAATTACTTTCAAATAATGTATATTTGTTTCATGTCTTTTACCGAAATTTTTGCTTTTCACAGGTTTTTCAAAGCTTAAATTTTTGCCTAATTGTATCAGAAAAATACTCCGATTAAATAATACTATATTTACCACAAAATTTTACGAGTGAGAGAATAATAAATTGCGACTGGAATATGAATGCCCATACGTCATACGGGCAAATCATGACAGGCTAAAACACGCTAAAGCTCGTTAATACAGATTAATTTTGAAACACGTTAAAGCAAAGAACTCAAAAAAAATATATATATTTAATTCACAATTTAAAGAACACATTTTTTTCTTTTAATTCTTTTATGAATCTCATCATACTAACACAATTCTTACTTGGAATGCTTTTAGAAAATATGAAACAGAAGAGGCAAGAAATTTTATTATATTTTATTAAATTAAATTCCATATCAGTTCTTAGAATACTTGTAAACTAGATTTTGTGAAAAATTGATTTTCATCAAATTTCATTGAAGCTGAACGTTTCATGAGTTATTTGTGTCAGCTTTTCCTACGGCTCATTGATATGTAGATGAGATTAAACAGATATCATATGAACAATGAATTTTTGCATCATATAAACGCTGTTGAGGATTTTTATTTCGAAAAAAATTAAATGCATAGTTGATAAACAGATCTAGTTTTTCCTTCATATGCTTTGAATGAATAGGTTTTTGTCAGGAAAAACATTTCAGAAGAATTCATTTATTTTATGGAATAAATTTAAATATTTTCCGGGTTTGTAAATAAATTAATGAAGCAATATATTTTCATACATACAGAGCTGCCAAGTCTCCGGCTTTTTTCATACCACTATTATCTTAGAGAAAATCTAGTTTTGTTCAATCGGCGAAATGTTCCAATTAAATAACTGAACATTTTCTCTATTATAATACTGGTATCCAAAAAGCCGGAGACTTGGCAGCTCTGTACATATTGAATGTATAATGATTTTATACATAAGGTACTACAAAATGTGAGTGACAATCAAGAATGTTGTTTTGCTGCTTTATCGTTTTTATGCTAAATATTACATAAGATTGAAGGATAAAATATTTTTCAATGAAAATCTTAAACTCTATATTATAGGTATTTACAATTCCTTTTATTTTCGATGTTTTTTTTTCATTTTTTAATATTAGCAATACGTAAATGTTAAACCATCAATCATTCTTAATAATTTTCATTAAATAATATGATTTAATACCAAAATCCAAAACTAATTTATTTTAAGAGCAATGGATATCTCTTTTATTTATTACAGCCAACGTTGTATTCGAATGCTTTCTGCACTGAAATTCATGCACGTTATATAATTAAGAAATACTTGAAAATTTCGTTTTTTTTCCCAATATCACCATAAATAAATATTTTTTCAATTCATAATATTTTGATATTATTTTTTATGTAAAAATTTTTCAATTGAATATGGATTATTGAGGGGGGGGGGAATTATTATTCCGAATTTTGATACTGAACATTACGTAATTTTCGACAAGGCAATAAAAAAACATTTACACTGCATATTAATTGGTATTTACTATCCATTTTCTTTCTAAACTTTTTTTTAACTTTCTGAAAATTTAACCCTTTCCATCACACTGTGCCCGATCTGGGATACCGAATTTTAATTCCAAACTTGCAAACGGCACCAATAATATTTTAGTAAAATTTTGCTTTTAGAATAAAAGAGCAAAATTAAGGAATTCAAAATATCTAAAAAAAATCATTTGTGAATTCCGGTGTCAGTCAGTAATTTCTCATTTTACTAACAGATTTTGCGAGTTCCGGAAAGGGTTAAATTAAAAACTAGAATCATGATGTTAACCGAGCGCAGACATTAAGCGGCAAAGCATTGTTAAACAATTTTCTTTAAATAGCAAGAATTAATAACAAAATGAAATATTTATTTAATTTCAACATCAAGCATATCCCTTTTATTATCCATGTACGATGTATTATTCGCTTTTTATCAATTGTTTTTCAAAATTCATGCATTTTGTACTATTAGAAATAGTTCGAATTTTCCATTTTATTTCCAATATGACAACGTTACATTCATATATGGGTATTTCCATGCCTACTTGTCGTGTAAGTCACATTTCTAATAACTGCTAAGTTGTTGGCCACCGTTATTTTCGAAAGGTTTGCATGGTCTTATTCAATTAATGAAATATCTCTGATAAAATAAGTCACATTTTTACCGTTCTAAAATACTGGTATCCAAAATCCTAGTATGTGACTTACACTACTTGTGCTCATAGAATTACCCATATATTATTATTATTATTATTATTATTATTATTATTATTATTATTATTATTATTATTATTATTATTATTATTATTTTACTTCAAAAACGTCATTTTAGTTTTTCACACGAAAATTATTCGATTGAAAATTCATTATCGAGAAGAAACTAGTATTTCGGGTTTTCACTTTTGAACAAAAAAAAAAAAAAAAAAAAAAAAAAAAAAAAAGAGGTGGTTAAATTTTTAGGGTAATTGTCAGTTGATTCTGCATGAAAAGTAATGAACATTTGAATTATTCAAGAATTCAAAGATAATTCAAGAAAATATTTGAATAAAATAAATTAAGCACACTCTATGTTCATCTAATGTTCAAGCAATAGGTGGCGCTGACGGCGGTTGAAGGCCAGGTGATCAATGCTGAGTGAAGCGTCCACCTGGCCTTCAATCGCCGTCAGCGCCACCTGTTGTTTGAAACTCGAACTAAAATAACAATTGCGGCAAAAAAAAAAAAAAAAAAAAAAAAAAAAAAAAAAACTCTTGACATTATACATAATCCTCCTGCAAAAATTTTTTAAATAGCTATCACCGTTTGCAAGTTATTGAATTTTAAAATCCATCAGTCATTTCTGGGACGCCCGGTATATTCAAAGTTACAAAGGCAATAATTAATCTGTTTCACGTTAACTTTATGCAAACTTTCAGACACACTTTCGCTTTTATAAAAACTTCTATGATTCATTCATTCTAAGATTTTACATACATATTTCGTATTAATTTTAAGATTTATTTATATAGCGGTGGTGAGATGCATCCAATTTGTTTCGGCATTTTTCAAATATTCATTTCAATTCATTTTTTTCATGTTTTATTGATGTTTATTGTTTTACAATTAATAATTTTATACACATACACACATATACGCATACATCTCTTATTTAACTACAAAAAAATAATACCGTTCCTTTGAGTAATGAGGTGTTTGTGAATCTATCGTGCACCTTAGTTATATTTACTAGTTTCAATATATTTTAAATGATCTAAGATCATTAAAATACAAATTAAACGATTTTCTACATAGAAGTTAATGGAAAAAAAGATTTTTAGTGTACCTGTAAATAAACTATAAATGCTATTTTTAAATATTTTAAACGCGTTAAAAACAAAGAACTCGAAAAAAATTACACTTAAATTCTAATTTTCACTCAGTAATAATCTACATCTTTTGATTCATTAATGCAACTAATCATTCTTGTAGAATTACTGCCTTGCAATATTGAAAAATACATAAAACAGAGTGGGCAGGAATTTTATTATATTTTACAGGGCGCCTACTTGGTCCTCTTTTTTTAATACCAATCTATTTATAGAAAATTTTATTTATAAATTTCGTAGAAGCATAAAGAAGTTGAGCGTTTTTCCTTGAGATTTTGCAGAAGCTTACCTCGGATTTCTTTCGAAAAAATTACTGGTTTTTAAATAACGGACCAGTAGGATCCCTGTATTTCATGAAATTAGATTACCATACCAGTTTTAACTTATTTGCAAACGAAATTTTTGTCAAAAATATATTTTCATCATGCTACGTAGAATATGAATGTTTCATGAGCAATTCATGTCAGTTTTTCGTAAGGCTCATTGATATGTAGATGAGATTAAACAGATATAATATGAATGAACTAATAAATTTTGCATTAAGCAAGCGCTGTTCAAGGTTTTTATTACGATAGAAGTAAAATACCTATTTGGTAAGCTTCGAATTTTTCCTTCATCACCTTTAAATGAAAAAGATTTTTTTAAGAAGAAATTTCAGAAGAATTCAATTATTTTCGGGAAGAAATTTGAATATTTTCATGCTTGTACCTGAATTAAGAAGGCAAAATATATTCCTGCACACTGAATACATAATGATTTTATATTTAAAGTACTCAGAAATATGAGTGACAATCACGGGAGTTGTTTTGCGCCTAATTCTTTTTTTACGCTAAATATTACATAACATTGAAGGATGAGATATTTCTGAAAGAACATCTTAAACGCTTAAAATTAATTAAATTTTAAAGAACTCAAATAATGTGTGATATAAGCCTTTGTTGCGCATCTGTTTCAATGTTCAAGAATATACTATAATTTTTACGGGAGTTGTTTTGCGCCTAATTCTTTTTTTACGCAAAATATTACATAAGATTGAAGGATGAGATATTCCTGAAAGAACATCTTAAACGCTTAAAATTAATTAAATTTTAAAAAACTCAAATAATGTGTGATATAAGCTTTTGTTGCGCATCTGTTTCAATGTTCTAGAATATACTATAATTTTTATGGGAGTTATTTTGCGCTTAATTCTTTTTTTACGCTAAATATTACATAACATTGAAGGATGAGATATTCCTGAAAGAACATCTTAAACGCTTAAAATTAATTAAATTTTAAAAAACTCAAATAATGTGTGATGCATCTGTTTCAATGTTCAAAAATATACTATAATAATTTTTGTATTTAAATCACTTTAGAGAGCGGTGTTCAGTTTTGGATACCCTAATTCAATTCTTAAATGCTACATCGGCATCAAAATATTGGAATGAAATATTTATTTTTATTAAGTACGTGAACCACTTTTGAAACCAATGATTTTACCAATTTGGAAATATTTATTTTTATAATTTCTGGTGTCAATCGCTCATTTCAGCATTTGCAAATGGAAGTACCTTGCCCCTGAAACGGTTAACCCTTTCCGGCGCAGTTTTACTACTCTGGCAACACCTAATATTAATTCCAAACTTACAAACGGCGCCAATAATATTTAAGTAAAATTTTACTTTTACAATGACAGCTTAAATCAAGCAATTCTTAATTTCTAAGAAAGTCTTTTGTAAATTCCGGTGTCAGTCAACAATTTCTCATTTTACGATTAGAATTTGTCGGCGCCGGAAAGGGTTAAAGAGTGGTCGAATAGATAATAAAAATAAGCGTCAGTGGCCAAATACATGTCGCGTCTCAGTTGTTAAATGTGCAAAAAGTAATAGAAGTACAGTACATATCTTATTTCCACAACATTTGTTTTTCTGTACGCATTAGAAAACACAGGATTCGCATAATGTTTTCACCAATTTTTAACTTTCCCCTTCTTTTTAACATTTTCCAACACAGTTGAAAAGTATTTATGCTTTCGGTTTGCAGTGTTGCCAGATTGTCGAAAGCCAATTTCCCCAAAATTTCTGAAAATTTCCCCAAATCAGGGCTTTTTTCAGAAAAAATTACCAACGTAATTTCTACTCAAAAAGGCGATTTCTCAATTTTCAATTTTCCTTTATAAAATGTTTTTAGCAAATTTAAACTCAATTTTTCCCCCAAATCAAGCATTTTTTTGAAAAAATTCCCCATTTATAAAATAAAAAAAAATAAACATTTAATCTCATCAGAATTTTTCATGTATGTTCAAAGCTAAAAACAAAAACAAAAAAGAGAAGTTATCATTTTTTTTTTTTGTTGTTGTATAAATCTATACTATTATGAAATGTATTTCTGCACTGGTGTTTCTTTTTCGCGTTGACAGGAAAATCTGAATCACTTATCAGAAAATTCAGATGGGAGATAGCCCAATGCATATCCTGATGAATCTGTAGTACATGTAAACGGTGAGCATGATCACAAGAATGATTTATATCTATTATTTCTGTATTTTATTTTCGTTTTCAAAACCAAAATGGAATTCAAGACAGATTCAGTATTCGTTAATGTCTGAAAGTAAAAATTGAAATTGTGATAACATTGCCCCAAGCTTTTCCCCAAATATGTTCATAGTCCCCAACCATGTCCCCAAGATTTACTTGTCCCCGAAAAATTGCCCTGGAGGTTCAAAATCCCCCAAAATGGAGACAAAATTCCCAATCTGGCAACACTGTCGGTTTGTCTGGCCATAATTTTAAAATAAAGATGCCAACCATTCTCGCAAACTCATTTTTTAATGTGCACCACTGATACGCACAAAAGCATCAGCGAATGACTTGAATGACATCTCCTTGGTTGTGAGTTTTCGCTGTTCAACATGATTACTTTAATCTGAAATGAAATAATCGTATTATTTTTCCGGTGCGAAATATTTGATTGTGACTAAAACAATGTAATCCAGTTTTATTTACTGGATACAAATTTGGGTTTTTAGTAATTATTTTTGGCAGTATCAGTATGTTTCAAAGATAAAAATAAAATTACCAATCAAAAAACAAAGAAAAGGTAGGGAAAATTGAACATTATGTTGTTTTATCTTTATATTGTGGTTTATAAAAATGTAGTGAAATACCTTTTTTACATTCATGTTTTCAGGTTATTTACTCTTTTTTGGCAGAATTAGTATATTTGAATTTAAAAAAAAAACTGTTGTACTACTTTAGAAAAAAAAAAGGAAACAAAGAAAAGACATAGGATTTGCCCTTAATTCAGTGTTATTATTACAATACTAGCAGGCTATGCCCGCTGCGCTGGTCAATATTTCAAACAGTGTTGCCAGTGGGCTACTTATTTAAAATTCAGATTTCTTGATTAGTACCACTTTTTTGAAACGGTGAAATTCCGTTTATTTTTGCCTTTATTAATATGTCATTAAATACTGCGCATTTTACTATTTCAAATAAGTGGTGCCAGTCAAGAATCTGAATTTAAAAAAAAGTAGCCCATTTGGCAACACTGATTTCAAAATCAACCGTGGATAAAACGAACTGGTGAATTTAAATTTGCATTTTAAATAATTTGGACCTCCAGCAGCACCTTGCTCATTGCTGAAAACGATTTAGACACCATTGTGATATTAAATTATCTTAAACGTTGGACAAAAACCTGCTATTTAGAAGTAACTATTTTAATGTTAAAACTGTTGTTAGCTTTCGTTTTTTCAAAAACTAAAACAAAATTACTTCACCTTTTTTCATTCACGTATAAAAACATTTCATATTTATTTACTTAGAAGGTGTCATAAATAAAAATTAAATTAAAAAGTTGACATGTTTCGGTTCATTCATAAGAACCGTATTCATAACATATAAAATCAGTAGAAAAATTAAATGACACTGGATATAAATATAATTTAAAAATCAAAACAAAACATTGCGCCCCCTATGATCGTAAATATGCAATGGCTATATTCACGATCATAGGGGGCGCAATGTTTTGTTTTGATTTTTTAATTATATTTATATCCAGTGTCATTTAATTTTTCTACTGATTTTATATGTTATGAATACGGTTCTTATGAATGAACCGAAACATGTCAACTTTTTAATTTAATTTTTATTTATGACACCTTCTAAGTAAATAAATATGAAATGTTTTTATACGTAACTATTTTAGTTTATTACTAACAGTGCACATTTGGAAGCGAAATGAGGCCATTACGGCAACAGGATTTAAAGTTTTCCCTTATCTGAAGAAATATTACAGTCGTTACCACGGTACAACTTCTGACAAATTTCTTCACAACTTTTCATTATGTGAAGCCAGAAACCCAAAGCTACTCCCTACTAAAAACTTTATACATATATTAAATTTTGTCCGCGTGATAAAAGGCACAATTATGCAAGAATCATCTTCAAACTCGTCAAGTACATTGAGGTGGTTAATATCTCAGTGGGAATTGCAAATGAGCAAAATCGGCCCAAGGGGGTGGTAATAGGGAAGGGTTCAAAAATTTGAATACCACCTGAACATGGCTTTGGCAAAACCAGCTCTTACAAAACAATGGCAGGAAAAAAATAAACATTTTTCGTTACAGAAAGTTGCCAACGATAAAAAAAAAACCCACACATTAAAATTCTCACTACAGCAATTACTTTATTACAAAATTTCCTCCTGAAAAATGAAAAAAAAAATTATTAATGAAAATTATTAAATTGACAAAATTTCCGTATTTGGAAAAAACTTTAATCGCTATTTATACTGCATTTTCCCTACTTAAGTATAGTGAAAAAACTTTGAAACAGATGTCATGTATGCACCACATTAGCGCAATTTTTTTCTGGCGCCAATTTGGAGAAAACTTGGTTTTTAATTACCAATTTCATAAATATTTTTTAATTATTTTCTATTATTTGAAAAAAAAATAATAAATAAAAAAGTTTAATTAATAACTATAGAACAAAATGATTTATATTATTTTAAAAAACAAAATGAAAGTTAATAAATAGTTTATTAATAAATAAACAACCATAGTCGGTTTACCATGTGAGGCATAAAATCGCCATTTTGTTGCAATCGTGCGAATGTGGTGCGTATATGACATCTGCGCCAAAACTTTAAAAAGTTGCAATTAAATTATTTTACAGTTTGGATGAGGAAGACATTTATGCTAAAATTTAAACATTATACGCATTTTTTTTTTTTTTTTTTTTTTTTTTTTTTGCTATAACTGCTATTTATATATTTACAATTAAACATAAAAAAATATCCTAAAAATGCTCTCACACTTTTAAAAGAGAGTGAGAGAATTTAGACATTGCGAACATCGGCTCCGGCTTATGCCTTCTTGGCATAAAATCGCATTGTTTGGTAAAAAAGTAAATTCAAACACCCAAATAAACAAATAATATAGAATTAACAGATAAAACCATTTTTAAAAGTAATTCTGCTATTTTGTCCTGTAAGACTTATAACGGTAGAATTAGATTAAAAAAAATATTTTTTAAAAAATAGAGAAATGTTATTTACGTTTTATCTAATAAAATATTTAAAATACATTTTTTTTTTTTTTTTTTTTTTTTTTTTTTTTTTTGCCTGCGCGAAAGAGAATAGCGAAATAGTGATTGAAGAAATACTGAAGAGGAAGTGGTTATTTAAAAAAGACTTGTAAATTTTATTCAGCGGGAATTTTTTATTTCAAAATGTTGAATTTATCTATAGTAATAACGCATAATTGCATAAATTTCCTTTGAATTGCAAAATTTTTTCTTCAGTACTACTTGGTTATACCGGACCAATTTCGCCAAATTATACAAATCGCCAAACTATTAGCCAGATTATATAGATTAGCATAAATTTTCATTTAAATAACGAAAAACAAATTAGCAGAGCATATATAAAAGTAGAAATAAAATGTCGAATTAAAAATCACTTGATGACATAATTAATATTTATATTATGCTTAATGTCAAGTGAATGTGACATTTACGATCATCCATTATTGACATATAATCTTGGAATTTGGCGGTAGATTTTTAATCGACGGGATAATCTTTCCTTCTTCAGTTTTTAGGTGCGTTCGTAATTATGTAAATAAGGAACACCTATTGTTGTCGCTCCGTCCGTCCGTCTGTCCGTCTGTCTGTCTGTCCGTCTGTCCGTCTGTCCGTCTGTCCGCATATAACAACGCAAAAACTACCCAGCCGAATCGTTTGAAATTTAAAATACATAATTATAATATAATTTTGTCGAGTCATTTCAAATGTTATGAAAATCGGATGGATAGATCAATTACAGGGACAATCAAAATGATTCAGTTACATTACGGTCAATGGGGAAAAAAAGTTTCAAATGCATTTTAATCGTTTGAAATTTAAAACGTATATTTATTTCATAATTTTGTCGAGTCATTTCAAATGTTATGAAAATCGAATGCATAGATCAATTACAGGGACAATCAAAATATTCCGGTACATTACGATCAATGCGAAAAAAAGTTTCAAATGCATTTTAATGGTGTTACACTCATTTGAACATAATAGAATTGGCATGAATCTTTGAAGTATGTACTAAAATATACATTCTGTACAATCTGTGATGCAAAGAATATTCATTATTAAATTACAGGGCCACACAAATATATTCCACTAAATCTACGGGAAAACATTGTTTGGGGCGTGTTTTAATTATATTAAACTACTTCAAATTTTTTGAATAAGATATACGTTAATGAAGTATAATAAAAATTACTTCCTGCATATTTACAGGAACACAAAGATTTCGACCACTGTACTATATCCAAAGTACGCTCTACTATATCATCAAGATCTGAATATTTTTAAAATTTCGTTATCGTACGAACGCACCTCATTTGCTACGCTTCACGTGCAATTTCCAACTTGTTAAATTTTAAAACTGAAATTTTTCCTGTAAGTGAAATTGACGAAATGGAACAAATTTTTTTTTTATTAACAATGAAAACATTTGCAAAAAGAAATAAAAGAGTTATACTCATATCTATATAATTTACGAATGAATATTAAAATATACTCTAAAAATTATCTCCCCCCCCCCCAAAAAAAAAAAAAAAAAAAAAAAAAAAAAAAAAAAAAACAAGATGAATGTAGATTCTACCATTGCAGAATTCAGTTTCGCCTCCGATTAGAAAAAAAAAATCGATAGAAGTTTTTTATAAGGGCGACCCCGTTTAGATTGCAATGAACAAACTTCATTTTTCTTGTGTTTATCAATATAATAGCAAACAGAACGGCGTGAAATACCCAATTGAATAGCAATTTCTCTCTGAGACATTGGAATTGCGGAATAATAAAGAGATACAATTTGACGTGCTACTTCTTCATTGACTAGATTCATCAAAAACGGATTTTTTCTTTAGTTTAAACGCTTTTTTATAGACTCTGAGTAAAAGGAAATGCAATTTAACAATAAAACGAATGGAATCCCGTCGAATTCGACGAAAGAAATGTTTAAAAGACCCGATCGATTTGGTTTTAAAAAAAGCAAAAGTAATTACATTATTGAATCAATATATAATAAATATATTTACAAAGTAAATGTCAAATTTGCCAGTTACAATTTTGCATTCAAATATTCGCACATCTACAGTTAAAATTGTAACATGAGTGCCGGCGAAATCCAGAAATTTTATTTTATATGCACTCACAGAAAAATAGCTTTATTTAAAAAAAAAGAAAAAAAAAAGTAATATCGGGTACTACAAGGTTATCCCATCGACCAAAAAATTATCGCCAAACTATAAGATTAAATGCCAATAATGGATGATCGTGAATGTCACATTCAATGACATTAAATACGATTCATGTGTTTAAAATGTCATTAAGTGATTTTTATTTCGACTTTTTATTAATATTTTTATTAATATTCTACTAATTATTTATTTTTTCGTTATTTCAAATAAAAATTATGACAATATGTATAATTTGGCTATTAATGTGGCGATTTGTATAATTTGGCGAAATTGGTCGACGGGATAACAGAGTAGTACCTAATATCGTTATGAGTAAAAATACGATGTTTTAAATAGTGACGTCATTTTCTCTTCAAATGTTCTTTAAAAGTTACTGTTTATGAAAAAGGTATCCATAATAATATTGTAATTCCCTTTTATCTGGTTGCTGAATGACATAATTTTCCTCATTTGAAATTTCTCTTATTTTGATTTAGACATTAATTTTTATCATAAATTATTTTCTGTCATTTTATTTACATTATTAATATTATTTCTCAGTAAATATATATTTTTTTAACTCAATTAGTGCATAATTATACGCAATCATTTTAGAAAATAAATTTTTATTATCGAGAGAAAAGCTAAACTGTGTTGCCACAATTTTGAAGAAATGTCATGAAAAAGCTTTTAAAATTAAAAATAAAATATAAAAATGGAAATAAATTAAAAAATAATTAAAATGGGCACAACTACAAATAAATAGCTTTCATTTAAAAAAATAATTATCAAAATCGGTTGACTAGAAAATTCAGGGTTGATGACACGACATTTTTAGCTTGTCTGAAAGAAATAGCATCGGATGCTAAAAAACATTATTGCGACCATTAAGAACCTAAGTCAGGCATTAAGTCAGTAGTGCATTTTCGGCTTAAAAACACATTCTTTGGCGACAAAAGCAAGATGAAAATGGTATAGAAACGAATAGTAACTCACAACTTACAGTGTCTTTTACAATCAGATCTGCTTTTTTCTGCTGTAAGTTATATTACACGGAAATTCGATAAAAAAAAGAGAAAGAAAATAATAAAAAGGGAAATAACTATTATTCAAAATTCATTTAATCAATTTCTGAAATTCATGTTTTTATTCTAACACCAGGGATAAGTCGTCAAAAGTTGAACCAATTGTTATATTTCGCGTTAATTTATTTTTTAAGCACTACAAATATTTTTTTCATTTTCAAGATAAATATATTTTTATAATATTACGCCTCATTTAAGCGGTCTTTCTTTATTATCATTAATATTGTCAGTAGTTATTTTCTGCTATTATTTGCAAGATATTTGTAATATTTTTTATAGATATAGCCATTTTAATTCTTTTAGCAATTATAATTTTCGCCAAAAACAGCTACTGGCAACCCTTTTGTCAAAAATAACCGAAAAATACGAAATTTACTACGAAAAATCAGAGTTATCCCTGTAAATTTGAATCATAAACCTTCGGAAAAATATTTCCTATCGAATGATACAATCGGCAAAAAAATCCATCGGGTAGTTTTTGAAAACACTCGTTTGGAAGTTTCAGAACTTCTGCTTTATAATATATATATATGATATGATATGATGTTTGTTGTTCTGCAAATGGTTACACCTATTATTTTATTTAAAAGATAGTTCTGATAGCCACATTTTTCCAAAAATTTCATACCTCATTAAAAGTGGATTACCAAGAATGGTATTAGCCGATTTTAAGGAAATACTGAAATTAAGTAAAAGTTGTCCCTAAAAATATGAAAAAAAAAAAAAAAAAGAAGTTCGTTTTTTCCCCGTAATTTCGCGGTTTTTATTTATTTAAAAATACGTCTAACTGTTGTATCGTTTCAAAATAGTGATGCAACTTGTACCACGGTATTCTCTAACTGCTTTTATGAAGATTTTAAAGAAATGTCAAATTTTAAAATGTATTTATTTGCAATAATGTTCTCTAACGATATTTTAAAAATATACGGATTACCGAGTGTCGGATTAGTGAGGTCGCAATGTATTACTATTATACACTTTGAAAAAAACCTCGAGTATAATTTTCGTGTAAAAATATGCATATTTTGTACAAAAATTTTAATTTTTAGTTTTTTCCTTTTACACATTTAATAATTTAAATTAAAAAATTCGCCTATTATATTATTTAAAATACAGTTACGGCCTCCCGATTTTTTCAAAAATTTTATGCAAGGTGTAAAACCAGTACCCCAAACACACATATAAAGATCATTGAAGAATACAGGATTTAAGGGCTACTTTTACCTAAAAATATGGCAGAAAAAAAATCGCCCGTTTTACGCCGTAATTTCGCGGTTTTTACAGATTTAAAAATACTTCTAACCGTTGTATCTTTTTGAAATTTTGACACAACTCAAAACGATGTATTCACTAAGAGGTGTATAAAGATGGAAAAGAAATATTGAAAATTAGGGATTTTATTCATATAAATATGAGCGGAAAAAGTGTCGAAAAAGAAAACAAAATTGTACGATCGGAGACTCTTTTTCTCGATTTTTTTTCAAAGGGTTAATATTAGAATATTTCAAAAATAAACACACCGTTGGAAATTAGACAGAAGCGTCTTTGAGGGGGTATTTTTTTTCTTTGTCGTGCTTCAAAATTAAAAAGGATGGAATCGTTTTAAAATTCGATAGTTTTCGGTCGAAAATTCTGCGGAGAAAAATGGAAAATGAAAGCTTTCGGGAAAACGTTTTTTTCAAAAGGTTAATGTTCGTATTTCTTGAAACCGAATAAACCGTCAGAAAGGTCTTTAAATTTCCTTCAAGAATATGTAATTCGTTTTAAAATCCGTGAATCTGCAGCGCGGATGCGACGTTATATAAAACTCCTTAATTTTCGTATTTTCGACACCTTTCTGGTTCTTCATCCGCGGAAAGCTAGTTTCGACCGGAGAGCTCCGTTAGAGAACCGTCTCGGAACTTGGATTTTTTGTCACGTTTCCCGGGTAGTTTTTAATTAATATCTCGGGTAATTACCGGGCGATTTTCTCGAAATTCATTATCACAAAAGGCCGAATCGTCCCGAGTCGATAGACACCCAGAGCGCCACTCCACTCGGCCGCTGAGAAAAGTTTTTAGCAGTACAGACAGACAGACAGACAGACAGACAGACAGACGTTTACTGCGGTTAATAGTATAGATAATTCGGATGATATTAAAATTTTTTTAATGTTTTAAACTACCCTTTTTTTTATCTTTACAAAAATAAAGTATGGTACCAGCGATATGTCGGGACATATACGTCCCAATATATGACTTTTTGAAAAGTAATCACTACTATTTACTTACAGTAGGATACTTTTAAGAGAAATTTACCACGAAGAAAAAAATTTGGAAATTGTGGCTTGATTGAATAAGAAAAAATCGGTCTTGGTCTGTAATCAGAAAAGTAAATGATCTGAATATTTTGAATAGCAAAGGAACAGCATTTGACGTATAACAAACGAAAGTTGTTCTATTACCACTAGATTACTTTTAAACCCCTTTGCGACAGGAGCCTTTTACGAAATTTGTAATGTTTTGTTCACCAGTTTTTAAAAACAGAAAATTGTGCCTTATTAACCCTTTAGCGTTCATTGGTTTCGCCACTAAACCACAAAATTTTAATTCCGATACGCAACACTGACACCGGTATTTTTATCTAAAAATATCCCTTTTATTTCGTATGTGAAAAATCACATTTTCTTATTTAGAAATATATCTGTTTTTAATTACCAGTGTCATTCATTTATTTCGCCATCTTAGCAATGAAAATGCTATGATCGTTAAAGGGTTAAATCGCGTGAATGCTCCAATTAAATAAGGCAAATTTTACAGTAAAATTTTACTGGTGAGATTAAACAAGGCTTCTGAGCTTTCTTGTGGCACATATACGGATAGCTCGTCCTCAAGGGGTTAACCCTTTGAGCTCTGATGATTGAATTTTGTACTAATTAAATTTAATTCCGATCGGTATTACTAGGTTAACCCGTCGACCAAAAAATTATCTCCAAACAATAAGATTAAATGCCAATAATGGATGATCATGAATGTCACATTCAATGACATTAAATACGATTCACGTGTTTAAAATGTTATTAAGTGGTTTTTATTTCGACTTTTTATTTGTATTTATATTAATATTCCACTAATTATTTGTTTTTCGTTATTTAAAGTAAAAATTATATCAATATGCATAATTTGGCTATTAGTTTGGCGATTTGTATAAATTGGCGAAATTGGTCGCCGGGATAACAGAGCAGTACTTTCCGATCTATCCCAATGGCAGCCGAGTGTTCGAGCAAATTTTTTTAAAAAAAGTTTTAATGCATTTTCACGTGTATTTTGTAACCCGATTTTTTTCTTTGCCAAATATTAGTGTCAAAGTTACATTTGGAATTTAGAATTTTTTTTCCCACCAGAGCTCAAAGGGTTAACTCTTTCTTGATGAATGTTCCATTAAATGGAACAACTTGTTTGATTCACTTTTCAAACAGTTTAATAAATTTCCTAAATATTAAAAACAGGTCTCTTATTTACTTTTATTTTTCTACTTAAATAATAAACAGAAGTACCTATTCAATTTTAAACTCTCATGAGATATTTAAAACGTTGTATTTTGAAGAAATTTTGTTTATTATTTTACATTCAGAAATCGTTGCTTGCAATTTCTATGTTATTTTGTTGTCTATACCTCAACAGGGTTCGTACACATCAAGGACATTCAAACACCGTTTATCAGAATTTTCATAAAGTGATATTTCCCGTATTTAACCCTTTCAGGGACATGGTATCTGTATTCTTAAAATGCTGAATTGAGTGATTGACACCAGAATCTACAAAAAATTCAAATTAGATAAGAAAAAAAAAGTTTTGTCTTTAATTTTGTTATTACCTGTAATTTTAACTATATATATTTATATATCTACCAATCATATCAAGTATTATAATAGTTTTAAAAATGGTGTTTTTCTATGTGCTTTTTTATTTAAAAAAACCTTTATTTTTTTATGTAGTCCATAAACAAACAGTTTAACCCAGGATGCTTTAATAAATTTATTTATACTCTTCATTCATAAAAATCGTATTCCGTATCTTTTTTATTAGGTTCGTTCGTAATTATGTAAATACGTAGCACCTATTGTTGTCGTTCAGTCCGTCCGTCTGTCCGTCCGTCCGCATATAACAACGCAAAAACTACCCAACTGAATCGTTTGAAATTTAAAATACATAATTATTACATAATTTTGTTGAGTCATTTCAAATTTTATGAAAATCCGATGCATAGATCAATTACAGGGACAATCAAAAGGATTCCGTTACATTACGGTCAATGGGGAAAAAGTTTCAAATGCATTTTAATCGTTTGAAATTTTAAATACATAATTATTACATAATTTTGTCGAGTTATTTCAAATTTTTTTCAAAATCGGATGCATAGTTTAATTACAGGGACAATCAAAATATTCCGTTACATTATGGTTAATGGGGAAAAATGTATCAAATGCATTTTAATGGTGTTACACTCATTCGAACGTAATAAAATTGATATGCATCTATAAAGTGTATATTATAAAATACAATTTGCACATTCTGTGGTGCAAAGAATATTTGTTTTTGATTTACAAGACCACACAAAAGTACTCCATTGCATAATGGTATAGGTAGAACATTGTTTCGTGCGCATTTTAATTGTAATTATTTACAATTTCATGATATTTATATATGAGAGTGACATTTTTAAAACCTCGTTATCATACGGACGCACCTCATTTGCTACGCTTCACGTGCAATTTCCAACTTGTTAAAAGCAATAATCTTAATGACTATTTCATTAAAACACATATACGAAATAGTAAATGTTTTATCGAGATAGTAACTAAGATTACTGTTTACAATTTTTTCTCTAAGATAATAGTGGTGTGCAAAAAACTGGGGACTTCGTAGCTCTGAGCCTACTGTTCCGATAATTATGAATTACCCTGTATACGTATACATACATATACACTATATTGCCATTGATTATGGGACACTTGCGATTTTAGACATTTTACTAAATATCTAGAAAAATATATGAGGAATCATCTCGAAACTCTTAGTGTATAAATATAATAGTATACGTTATACATCTCCGTGAAGATTTGTTACCGAAACGCCATAGGGGACCGTCAACAAATTAAAAAAGAATGAATATCTTTTGAATAACCCTGTCAAAACTAATGTAGCAAAAGCGCTCAAACTCTAGATTATGATTGAATGCCTTATTGTAATATACTGTGTTCATTTTTATGCAAATAGCATGCACACTCGCAGAGTAATTAAAGTTTTTATAAAAATGGTCCCAAATTTTTCCAAGTTTTTCCATTATAATTTTCAGAGTTCTTAATATAAAATAATATTTTTTTTCAGAAAATATGACAAACAAAATTGCACACAGTACCCTGTAATCAGAATTAAAAAATAATAAAAATTGTGTGAAAAATGAGTAGGTTTACTATATAATTTTTTACTGCGCATGCGTCAAAGATATCAAAATTTCATTTGCTAATTATGTTAGCTAAATGTATAGAGCAACTTTTGTAAAAGTCTCAAAATCATAGCTTGAAAATTCTGAAAGTAATCGTCTATAGAAAAAGGACAAAATCTGTTGTTTCCAAAATGAAGCAAAAAAATGAGGGATTTTATCCAAATGCATTGGTACATCCCATATTGTGTATTCTATATTGACACTAATCAATGAATATATGGATACAACCCCTCTTGTTTTTGCTTCATTTTGAGAATAACGGATTTTCGACTTATTCAATTGACGATTATTGTCAGAATTTTTAAGTTATGATTTTGTGACTTTCACAAAAGTTGCTCTATATATTTAGCTAACATAATATGCAAATGAAATTTTGATATCGTTGACGCATGCGCAGTAAAAAATTATTTAGTAAACCAATTCATTTTTTATACAATTTTCATTATTTTTTAATTCTGATTACAGGGTACTGTGTGCAATGTTGTTTGTCATATTTTCTGAAAAAATATTTTATATTAAGAACTCTGAAAATTATAAGGAAAAAACTTGAAAAAATTTGGGATCATTTTTATAAAAACCTTAATTACTCTGCGAGTATGCATGCTATTTGCATAAAAATGAACAAGGCTTATTACAATAAGGCATTCTATCACAATCTAGAGTTTGAGCGCTTTTGCTACATTAGTTTTGACAGGGTTATTCAAAAGATATTCATTCTTTTTTAATTTGTTGACGGTCCCCTTTGGAGTTTCGGGAAAAAATCTTCACGGAGATGTATGACTTATACTATTATATTTATACACTAAGAGTTTCGAGATGATTCCTCATGTATTTTTCTAGATATTTAGTAAAATGTCTAAAATCGCAAGTGTCCCATAATCAATGGCAATATAGTGTATATATATGTAGTGTACGTGAGAATAACTTTATTGTGCGTTGATACTTTTTATTTTGGTTACAGCTGTTTCATATGAGGATGTTTCCCTCTTTGCGTTCGATTTTTATCCTTAGCCTCTTAACATCCAGGCTTCATTCCGCAGATGAACAGCAACATACCAGACTATGGAGTTTAAAATATTTGTATTAAGAAACTCACCTTAGGCCAGTGTCCTGTTATATCAGTTGCATATTATAGGCCAATCCTTTATGCAACCATTACTATATATACTCAGTGAACAGTGAACTTAAGGACATAGCTAAAAGTGAATAATAAGGGGGGGGGGGATAAAGAAAATGTAGGGGGTCTCATATTTTCTCTCTGTCTCTCTCTATGTCACAAAAAGATAAATTGGTGCATATTCGCACTTTGGTTACTATGATTCTCATTAAACTCTTGTAATAACTTTATTTTATGCTAAAAAAAGAATATGGCGAGGAAAAAATCCAGTGTAAATTAAACATTATGTTAGCTTCAAATGTGCAAATGGGATGAGCGCATGTTGAAACACTTATTTTAGTAACACTTTAGTATTTTTGCAAAACAGCAAAAGTTCCTGAAAATTAAAATAGATTTTTTTTAACAGAATTTCAATCGAATTTTCGGATATAAATTCATTTGGTGAGCTTGGAATCTTTCCCAAGGGAGGCTCAAAATGCTTTAGGGGAGCTAAGACGCCGGTAGCATCCCCTTAGCTACGGCCCTGAGTGATCTGCGTATGCCATAGTCGTTATTTACTGAATAGGAATACGCACGCATGGCTGCCAACTTCTACGCCTATTTAAGGTCAAATAAACACATCAGAATCAGAAATTTTCTTTAATAATTAAAAATATATACGATAATACACCACTCTGAATAGATTTGGGATACATTTTACTAAAACATTTTTCTGCTTCCAAGCATGTTTAGATGATTTAAAAAGGCGTAGAAGTTGGCAGCTCTGCGTACGCAACGTACGTCTTGGATGTCAAGTAGCTAACGGGGTTGCGAGTTTGATCTCCAGTTTCTATCCGAAACTTGAATTTCATACCGGTAATTCCGAAAGAAGTAATGTCCTTTATCAAATAGATCATAAAATATTGTTCTGTTCTTTACTTCTTATATAGACTCATAGTTTTAGAATAAAAACGGCGGCGCGTACTGGCAACATCATCCTTAATTTTAGAAAATTCTTTAACACCTACCACTGATACGCACAATAGTATCAGCAGATGACTTGATCGGACACAGGTTTATCTACAATAGTGACGGATATAATTTGCTTACTTTAATATCAAACACAATCCTCGTTGTCTGTTACCGGTGTAAAATATTTGATTTATTATGCTGGTATATAGTTATATTATTATATTAGGTTATCGCAATAATTCTTTCGTTTTTTTTCTTTTTTTTTTTTTAAATAAACAATGGAAATTTTGATAAAGGCAATATTTTACTGAAGTATGCTTTTACCAATCTGTTGAACAAACATACTTCTTTGTTGAACAAACAACATCTTTTTGGTAGTCTAACAACATCTCCTTTATAAAACTTTTTTGATTTGGTGGCAAAATTTATACCGAGGTGATTTGTTATGTCATTCAAACAGTTATGTATTTATTTATTTTGATTAGCTGAATTTTCAAGAAAAAGAAGTAATTGGTATTTGGATAGAGGAATATCCGAAGAGTACGGAAGTGGGGTCAGATTCTCGCAATCGAATTCAAGGAGTTTGTTTCTGACAGTCAAAGATACATGTAGATCCCACGTATATCTTTAAAGTTATCTACATTGCACATTGAGGAATGTAGTCATCGTAATGGAAGATAATATCTTGTTTCTTTGCCATTTCGGAGTGCTTCATGGCTACTTTTAGTTCATCGAGTTGCAAGGAGCAATTTCCAGTATTCATGGTCTGGTTAGATGGAAGTCGCCAGTGACCGATGCAATTTTGCCAAATACAGGCCAAACATTTCTTCTGTAGGAGTCCGGCTTTAGTGACCGGAATATGACCTATATCCCAACTAAATCAGGATTGTTTGCCTTCCTGGTTTTTGCAAAGTATCGAAATTTCGTCCATGGTTTCCAATCTTTTCAAAAAGGAATTTTTTGATTGTGAAAATGCAGTCTACAGAGTTGTTCGCCAACAGGTCATGGGCAGGTCAGCCACTAGCAATTATTTTACATTCTATTCGTACCAATATTTTTAAAAACACGCTTTATAGAATTTTTCTATTCCAAATGTTGTCAAAGTGTGAGTAAAAAGAATTTCATTTTCAGTGGTGCAAGTTATAAAAAAGTAGCAAATGAATTGCAAGTTTTTTGATACAAACTATGAGTAAAAAAAAAAATGATTGATATGTTCTAACACACCCACCCAATTTTTCGGATATTAGACTGTCCGATTAGTATTTGCTTTTTTTCTCGAAAATTCTCTTCACCAAAAAAAAAAACTATCAGTTTAACCCCTTGGGGACGAGCGACACGTATACGTGCCGCAAAAAGGCTTAAGAATCCTCGTTGATACCCACCAGTAAACTTTTACTGTAAAATTTGCCTAATTCAATAGGAGCATTCTCTCGATTTAATAACACACAAATTTCTATTTATTAAAACCGGTGACAAAACATTAAAAATTTCGTAAAAGGCTCTCGTCGCGAAGGAGTTAAATGACAGAAAAAATCACCTCATTAAGTATTTTTCATCCAAATAAAAAAAAAGACAACATAAGGATTCTGACAATGTGAAAGACGGTTGGTTCGCAGAACACAACAGTATATACATTCTTCAATAATATCTCATCGTTTTCAAAATTTCCTTGGTTTATTTTTGCACAAAAAACGGAAGAGTTGTTTGGAACAACTAAACAAAAAGATTTGTTCTAAATAAGAATAATTCCTATCAGCACACAAATTGGGAGCAGAATCTCAGAATCCCAGATTATTTCTACCAGTAGAAAGTTTGGCCTACTTTTAAAAAAGAATTTCATTGACTGAATTAGAAAACAACTCAGGCCTATTCTTATACTGAATCGAAGCGCAGAATGCCAATATTTTCCTTTGTATTCGATTTCTTTTGAAAATATGTTTGAAAATATGCATTGGATCAGCCAAGAAGGGGTCAAATTGTTCTTTAACCCTCTCACGGACAAGCCCGTCTATAGACGTTCACTAAGCTCCAGGTTTCACTGCAATGCAAGCAATAATTAAAATGATATAACTCTGTTGATTTAATGGATTTTTAAAACATTGTGCAATTATTAACTCACTGAAGGATAACATTCATATTCGTAAATAAGATTTTTCTATAATTTTGAAAGAATCATATATTTTTAGCAATTAAAACAAAATGCTGAGAAAACAACATTACAATTTTGCCCTTTTGCAAGACTGTCAGAGGGTTTTAAACCAGTAATATTGTAAAATTTTCTTTGCGTTGATTAATGACAAAGAGTTGATTAAGAGTTCATCATGACAGAATTTTGCCTTGATTAATGATAATTGGCATAGATGCCAACATCTTCCGCTTTTTTTGGCCCGGAAAAATTTTATAGATATTTTACCATTTCAAACTGCCGTTATCTGCTGATTACATAAGCCAAAAATTTCTATTAAACTTTTCCGCGCCAAAAAATCAGAAGAGTTGGCAGCTATGGTAATAGGTAAGGTGAACAAAAGTATTACATTGTGGCGTGACATATAGCATCTGCATAACTATCGATTAAATAACTGTAGGTAGTATATCTTTTTGTCACAGACGCTACGTCGTCGATGCTATCTGAAACTGTCTAATGTGAAGAGAGTGTTGCCAGTGCGCTAGTTTTTTTAATGCAGATAACTTGATTGGCATATTTTTCTAAAATAGTGAAATTAACCTTATTTATCCTTATTTAATGACATACTAATTAACCACTTAACCCTTTCCGGCGCAGACAAATTCTATTCGTAAAATGAGAAAATGTTGACTGACACCGGAATTTACAAAAGACTTTCTTAGAAATTAAGAATTCCCTGGTTTAAGTGGTCGTTGTAAAAGTAAAATTTTACTAAAATATTACTGCTGCCGTTTGTAAGTTTGGAATTAAAATCAGGTGTTGCCGGAGTGGTAACACTGCGCCGGAAAGGGTTAACTGATCAATATTGTCGAAAATAACTTTCAAAATATGCCTAACTTTTCATGTTTTTTGCAGAATTTTTAATTTTCCATCACCGGTTTTTTTAAATAAAATTTTTTGCTCGAATCAGAAAAATGCTCGGATTTAATAGTGCAAAATTTACAATAGAAACTTGCTGTGTGTGTGTGTGTGTGTATTTATAAGATTGCTAAATATTTATATATTTATACATATATATGTATATATATATATATATATATAAGATACCAATAGTAAGAAAATAGCTGAAAATGAATGAAACATTCAAAATGTAAAAAAAAACCAAAATATAAAATTTCAAAATAGACTTACATTTATAATTACTTTCGCAGTGCAGCATAATAATTTAATTACTGATATAAAACCTTTAATTGTAAAACAATGTATATCAATAAAACATGAAAAAATCGAATATTCCTTTTAATTCATTTTCTCATGCTTTATTAACATACATTGTTTTGCAATTAATGATTATATACAGTGTCTCACAAAAGTGATGGGACACTTGTGCTTTATAAAAAGAAACTGCAATAAAATAAAAAAACAAACATGTGCAAAAATTTTTTGGGTGTGTTTCATATTTAAAGTTAGTAACAATTATTACATAACATACATTTTGTCAAAATATTAAAATATTAATTTAGTAAAAATACAATTGTTCAGAACGGAGCAAAAAATGGCTCACATAAGTGATGGGACACTCACTTTTCCATCAAATATTTATCCAAAAATTTTACTTTTTAAAAGGTTTTAATATTTTGTTGGATTTCCTTTTACTTTTAAAACATGATTTAATCTTTTTGGGATGGATTCGACTAATTTTTTTGTGATTTCTGGAGTGATTTTATTCCATTCTTCTTGAAGCACCGATTTTAGTTGTTGTTTTGAAGAAACGGTGTGTTTGCGAATTCTTGATTCCAATTCTTGCCAAATATTCTCTATGGCAGGGGTGCACAACCTTTGGCCCGCGGGCCACAATTATACCACTATTTATATTCAGAATAATTTTCCTTATAATAATGACAAAAACTTTGCTATTAAAGAAAATAAACTACACTTTTCAAATATTCTGGTGTCAACCGATTTTCTGGTAAAAAGGTTGTGCATCCCTGCTCTATGGGATATAAGTCTGGAGATTGTGGTGGTGTTTTTATTATTTCAGAACAGTTATATAGCAGCCAGAGTCTAACGTTCAGAGCAGTGTGCTTGGAGTCATTGTCCTGGTAGAATTTAAAATCGTTATGAAGGTTCAATTTTCGTGCTGAAGATTTCAAATTTTGCTTTAAAATATCAATATACTTGTACTGATCCATTATACTGTCAATAAAAACAAGATTACCAACTCCAGCGGACGACATACACCCCCATACCATAACTCTTCCTCCACCATGTTTTACCGTTGGTACCAAGTTCTGTTTGCGAAATTCTTCCCTGGGTTTTCTCCACACCAAGATTCTACCGTCAGAACCAAATATATTAAATTTACTCTCATCAGCAAATATAACTTTATTCCAGTAATCAGAATTCTTATTTATGTTGGATTTTGCGAAAGCTAGTCTGAGTTTTCTATTCTTTTCACTTACGAAGAATTTTTTCCTGGCTACTGTACTGTGATATCCAGCAGATCGAATTACCCTTCTAATAGTCTCAGGATTAACAATTATCCCATATAATGCTTGTAAATCAGCAGCAACTTTTGAAGCACTATTTCTTGGATTTTTTTTTAAATATTTCGAACGATAATTCGCTTTATTCCATTGGATAGCTTTGATGGTCGGCCAGGTCTTCTTTTATCCTGAATCATATGATTCTTTTTATATCGTTTAATGATATTGAAAACTGTTGAATGACTCAAGTTAACTGTTTCAGCAGTTTTTCCAATATATTTTCCACGTTCAATATGCAAATTAATAACTAATTTTCGAATTTCAGGCGAAGTTTCTTTTCGTTTAGCATGCATGGCTACACAGAGCTAAAAAACACAAAATTTTAAAACAAACTTGAGAGAAATACTGCAGAAGATTTTATAAATTATTGCCAATTGCTTTTAAGTAAAAATAAAACCCCAAAAAATATTTTTATTGCTTATTTCAGACGATTTTTTTTGCATATATAATGGTGTCCCATCACTTATGTGAGCTATTTTTTGCTCCGTTCTAAACATTTGTATTTTTATTAAATTAATATTTTAATATTTTGACAAAATGTATGTTATGTAATAATCTTTACTAAATTTAAGTATGAAACACACCCACAAAAAAATGTGTACATGTTTTTTTAATTTATTTGATTAGTTTCCTTTTGTAAAGCACAAGTGTCCCATCACTTATGTGAGACACTGTATATATAAATATATATGTATAAATTCAAAAAAAAAAAAAACTTGTGTTTTTTGTTTATTAAACATATTATATTTAAAGAAACATATATATATATATATAATTATTGTATGTAACAAAGCTTTACCTATGCATATAGATTTAAAATATCTCATTCTGTTTCCCTTTTAAGCAGCTGCTACTTCAAAATCAAAATGTAGAAAAGTTTTAAAATAACATGGCTCGGAGTAAGTTCTATTTTGTGCAAAGCGAAATCGTGACTAAAATAATGCAATCCAGGTTTATTTGCTGGGTAAAAAATTTCGGTTTTTAGTGAATTTGTTTTTTGGCAGGATCAGTATGTTTTAAAGCCAAAAATAAAATTACTAGTCTAAAAACAAAGAAAAGGCAGGAAAAACAGTACATTATGTTGTTTTATGTTTATATTGTGGGTTATAAAAATGTAATGTGTTAGCTTTTTTACATTCCCTGAATTCACGTTTACGGTTATTTACGTTTTTTGGCCGTATTAGAATGTTAAAATTAAAAAAACTGTTGTACTACTTTAGAAAAAAAAAAGAAAAGATGGAAAAACATTAGATTTTTCTTTAATAGAGGATTATTAAAATTTCAGTATATAATTTGGATGATATTGTAATTTTTTAAAAACTGTGTTAGGTTACCCATTTTTTCTGCAATTTCAAATAATAATAATAAAATAAAATTAACAATTCCTATCGAAATAAAATATAATAAAACACTGGATTATTTTTTTCTTTTTGTTCTAGGTCATAATAAATACGGTATATATATATATATATATATATATATTTAATTGTCTCGAAATTTACACTTCCCGGCAATTTAAGCAATTTTATTTTACCTCCCTTGAAATGTGTAACCTGAAACATGTTACTGCAATCGCAAACTTCCCTCAGAATTGTATTTAAAAAAATTTACCAAATTTAAATTAAAACAGTTTCATGTTAAATAAAATAAAATTTTCTTACATGAAAACTGGAAGATTAGCTCTTAACGGAGAAATGTCTTCATATAAGAAGCATAACAAAATTTATGCGCTTTAAACGACATTTTTATTCAATAAATCAAGTATAAAACTTTGTAAAATCACCATAAAATGAAAATAAAGTAGGACGCGTTTCGAGCTACAACAATAACAGCTCGTCATGAGCTAAACCGACACGTGTTCCGCAAGGGCACAGAGTCGAAATAAAGACTTTATTTCGACTCTGGCTTTGAAAAGCCAATGAAAAAAGATTAAAAATTCTGCAAAAGACGCAAAAAACAGACATTAATTGAAAGTTTTTCAATTAATGTCAATAAATTTCAATAATTTCAATTAAAATATTGAATAGTTAAGTAGTTAAATTAAATGGATCGTGCATCTTCTAGATGTCTGAAATTAGGCCTGGATAATAATAAAAGCATGTTTATTTCTTTATCTATCTTTTTCCATTATCATTTATTTCTCAACCGCAGATTTAACGACTGCTTGGCGTTATTGGCGTTTTGAAATTATAATTGGGTGATCCCGATGCTCCCCCCGCACTGCGTACAGCATTTTCTCGCCCAGTTTTCTATTTGGTAACTTGGAAAGAAACTGTTTCAGAAAGCTGACGCTGTAGGAGCTGAAACATTCTATGATCAGGGATTCTTCTGCGAAGAAACTGCTCCTGATGCATTTGTAGGGCAGCTCCGGTGTTGCCATTTGCACGACCATACCTGAAACGCATGTCGGTTTTTTCGGCATATGTAAAGTCTTCCATGACGAACGATATCACAATTAAAACTACGACTTCTTCTATTTGAATTCATGGCAGTAACGGTGACCAGTCACTTACTGCCCTATACCGACAGTGGAATCAACCCAAAACTCCATTTCTATTTGAAAAAGAGTTTTCTATTTTCAATTAAAAAAAATCGATTACATACCAAACATTTTCAAAGAATTTTATTTTTGTGTAATTATGAAATGTCAAGAAAAAAATAGCTTAAAAATTTTTCTGGTATGAATGAAAAATCTTGAAAATTTAAAAAGGGGACTAATTGTCCCCCCCCCCCCCGTGGTGTTGTTACCTTAATGCGTCACTTGGTCCCATACATTCCTATAAATAAATGATTATTACTGTGTGCTCTACCTACCCTTAAAGTTTGTACCATGCGTTTAGAAACACCCTGTATACTATATATATATATATATATATATATATATATATATATATATATACGAGGGCAATTCGGAAAGTAAACTCCGTTTATGAATTAAAAAAGAGACATTAGAATTAGAAAGATTAGAAAGATTAGAGAGATTATAAAAGAAACATGTTTTATTACTTACGTACGAAAGACACGTTCTTCAGCTACTTCTCAACATAATTGCCGTATTAATTAAAACAATTATCATAACGGTAACTCAGCTTTGAAATTCCATCGTCACAGACCTCTGCCGCCGACCTATTCAACTGCGATTATTTATAAATACAACTCGCACCACTCTTTCAATCCAGAGAATTTTAACATATTCGTTTATTCATATCAACAAATTCCGAATTGCTCTCGTAATATTTTGCGTGACCCATTATTTTTCAAAACATTTTTGGTAGTACATTTATCAGAAAATTATATAGGAAAATATGTTAAAATTCTTTGAATTGAAAGAGTGGTGCGAGTTGAATTAAAAATAATCGCAGTTGAATAGGCCGGCGGAAGAAATCTGTGATGATGGAATTTCAAAGCTGATTTACCGTTATGATAATTGCTTTAAATAATACAGCAGTTATGTTGAGAAGTAGCTGAAGAACGTGTCTTTCATACGTAAGTAATAAAACATGTTTCTTTTCATTAGTTTTTTTTTAATTCATAAACAGAGGTTACTTTCCGAATTGCCCTCGTATATGTATGTATACTAATATTTTACCTGGACAATAACGGTGCCCGTACGAGTCCTATTTTAAACCATATTATGCCTCGACATAATAAAAAAAGCCTAATTGTCGCAATTCGGTTATAAGATTTTTCTCATACCAATATTTTTGTTCAGAAATATTTGCTTTATGGAATCGCAAAATTTACGCAATTAAATAAAGCGAACATCTCTGCAAAATTTTACTGGTATCCAAAAAATCTAGAGGTTGGCAACTATGTAACAGTCATTAATTAAAAATAGATGAGATTTCCGCTTTTTTGGACACCAGTATAATCTTAGAGAAATTTTTGTTCTCTTAAATCGCAAAAATGTTCCGATTAAATAATATAGCATTTTCTCTAAGATTTTACTGGTGTGTAAAAAAGCGGAAATCTCATCCCTATATATTAAAAAAAATTATATGTATATAGCCTATTTTTCAGAATATTAACTGTTAGTGTATATCTCTTTTAAGCCACAGTAAATACTTCATATCAAAAATTTAATCAAAGATCGAGTTATTGCTATGCATGTTAGTATCACATTTATGTAGGATTCGTCAGTTTCAAAGGTGCGCCTAACAACTTAATCAATTTCCTGGTTTGTCAGTACGTCATACGGTCTACGTGTTTTTGCCAATCATGATTTACCCGTACCACGTCCGGGCATCTATATTCTAATCATGATTTATTATTCTCAGAGTAAATTTTTATTGTAAATTTTGCATTATTAGTCCTAGCATTTTTCCGATTCAATTAGGTAAAAATTTCTGTTTTGAAAAACCAATGATAAAAGTTAAAAATTTCTGTAAAAGACATGAACAAATATAGGCATTGTTTGAATGTTTTTGTTTAAAATATTTATCTGTTAAGTATTTAATTAGCTGTATGCCGCTTCATTTTGTGCATGGGCCACCAGTAAATTCCCCGTCGCTTTGATTGTGGCAGCGTTATCAGAGAGATATTTTTTAATTCAAATTCTTTCACTAGCGACAGTTGTTTGAAATGAAAACAATTACATTTTAATAACACATTAATTAATGCAAAAAAATGAACATTTTACCATTAAAAAAAAAAAAAAAAAACAGGGCCAATCATAAAATCTGATTAAAAAAAATAGGTCTGTATCAACACAGGGCCGTATGCTACCTGCAATTCCTCGTCAATACACAAAACTTTATTCGATCGGCACCAGTTATTTTCTTTTTTTTTTATTTCTTTAAATGCACAGTTTCAAAAGTGATCTGATTAATTAAGGTAAAATTACTTTTCATTTATTGCTGGTGACAGAAATAATTTTTAAAGGAAAAACGATGTCACCGCAGGGGCGACAACGGAGTTTTCACCTTACATTACCATGTCGCATAGCTACCACTAAAATTGTACAGAGATTTTCCATTTGTTTAATCATAAGATTTCGAAGATCAGATAAGATAATGTTTACTATAAAATTTTTGTGGTAGGAAAAATGCGTAAAAATTGGCAGCTATGCCATGTCGCCACAGCGGCGATAACGGAGTTTTCCATTTACCTTACAATGTCGCCGCTGCAGCGACAGCGAGTGCAAATGGTTAAAAATAATACTGAAGGGAAAAAAAAAAAACACTTAAAAATATGAAATCACATTGCTTATTTTGAACATCTCTTTTTCTCGATAAACTAAATTTTTAATATTTATTTTACACATAAATTCACTTCTGTTACTTCATATTGTAAATATTTTAAGCGATTTATTTAATATAATTCATGTAAATTTAAATAAAGGTTATCACATTCAAAATATTAGATAGGGTTAAGTTTCAATACATAAAATCATTTCACTTCCAAAATGGAATGAGAAAAATCGATGACAATATATACGACTTTTTCCAATTTGGAACAATTCCGGAAGATATATTTGAAAGTTTCAAACTGGGACTTGATTCCCCGCCTTTTCCTGGTACTCAGATTAAAAGATTTGATTTTTCCATCAAAGTCAGAATAAATTGTCTCTCTTCTTTACAAGAACGCGATTAATTTTAAACAGACAAGACCAAGAAATTAGCTTTATTTCAGCAAAAAGACTACCATAGAGAAATCATAAAATGTAGCACTTGACTTCAAAGAGAATGTCGATCAATATTTGGATGAAAAGTTTTATGGAATGAAGACAGTCTAGATAATTTTTTTTAGAATATTTCTTTTTAAAAAGCAAATTTAATATAAATGTTAGTTATTATTTAGTATTAAATAAACTGAATTTAGAATACTTTAAAAGTATTAATTAGAAGTACAGTATTACTGAAAACTAAGAAAAAATGCAGTTAAAAATTTTTGCTATAAAAATATGAATTTTCGAACCAAAAAAACATTGATATTCAAGAATTTTTCATTTGTAGGTGCAAACATAAAGTTTTCCATATTAAGTATACAGATACAGGGTTCGTATGTGTCCTGTTGGTTTCCGGGTGAAATATCAGACTTTAAACCACTTAATCGTCGTGCCCGAGACATTCACGGGCAGTTTCACAGCTTTTATTCAGAATTGTTTGATTCCCACCAGGTACATAAAATAGTCAAATTGGTATTATTCTGGAATCATTTTTCCTTTTCATTAAGGGAGACCCGAACCCCATTTTCGGCCAAAAATCATCAAAAGTTCATTTTTTTTTCTCAGAAAACGATAAAATACATATTCGCGAATATCCATGCAAAATTTCAGAACTCGGGGACACTTGGAACAGGTAGAAAATGAGCTTTTTAAATTGCACTCACTATAGAGTTTAAAGGACTAGCGGCCATTTAAAACTTGTTTTCCTGAAAATGACTTTTTTCATATTTTGCCTAAGTTCAAAGTACTTAAAAAAAAAAAACTCTTAAAAAATTTGCAACAAAAGTAAGGAGAAATTTTTTTTAACTATTTCTGAAAATTTTACATAAATTGGTAAACATGAAAATTATAACGAATTTAAGGAAATTTACCATGCGGTTTTTTTTTATTTTTTTTTAGCCGATTAAAATAGGAAATTAAAAATATTTCTCTTTAGTTCTTTTCTATATACTATAACACTATATACTATAACACTAAGAAATTTTAGTAATACCAAAATATTGAAAATAGAATGAGTAGTAATTTTAAAAAGTGTATTTTTCGACAAAAAAAAATCATAAAAATCCCCATAAAAAATATACTTTTTAATAAAAAGTGAATTTTTTGCTAATTATTCCTTACAAGAAGATTCTTAAATAGTACATCAAAATTCATTACTTTAAAATCAATCATAAAAATTTTGGGTTTTTTCTTACGGGTCTCCCTTAAAGAAGATGAATATTTTATTTTTCAAAAAAAGTGGTGGGAATAAAGAATTTGAATTTTTAAACCTTAATTTAATGCGCTCATTAAGTGGTTAATTTTTAAAAAAATCAAGTTAAAACGCGTCAAGCTTCGCCTTATTTAAACCCTTCGCGACGGGAGACTTTTACGAAATTTTTAATGTTCTTTCACCAGTTTTTGAACACAGAAATTTGTGCTTGATTAAATCGGGAAAATATGGTCTGATTAAATAAGGCAAATTTTACAGTAAAATTTTACTGATAAGAATATACAATGATTTTTGTGTCTTTTTGCGGCACTTATATGTGTCGCTCGCCCTCAAAGGGTTAAGGAGAGATTTTCTGTAAAAAAGTATGCTGGTATGAAATAATTTATGGTCTGGAAATTCCACAACCCATACGAACCCTGATCTAAATTCATTTGTGTTGAAATATTACAACACAATAATACAAACAACATTGTGGACAATTTAGACAATTTAATTCAAGAACGCAATTATTTTAATCAGACAAGAACCAGAAACTGACTTTATAACAGTAAAAACACTACTGAAAGATTATTAATGAAGTATGACTTCAAAGTGAATATCGACCAATATTTGGATGAAAAGTCTTATGGTGTGAAGACAGTAGAATTCTAGAAATTATTTTTTGGAATAATAAAAAAAAAAAAAAAAGCATAAAAGTTATTTTTATTTTTAAGTGAATTGAACTGATATTAAAATATTGTAAATTGTAGTAATTAGAAGTATAGTATTACTCAAAACTAAAAGAATGTAGTTAAAAATATGAAAATAACATTTCTAGTCTTGACATAACATTTCCAGGTAAAAATACTAAGTTTGTCATAATAATTATACAGATGTATGTTTTGTATGAATCCCGTTGATTTCCCAATGAAATATCAGAACTTTGTCATACAAAAAAATTAAATTTGGTTCAAAAGAGCGAAGCTTCACTTTATTTAACAACTTCCCTGATTAGCCCGGACGTCATGCAGGCAACCTGTTCCTACCAACCATAATTTGCCCGTACCAAGTCCGGGTATCCCTATTCTAATCATGATTTATTATTCTCACCATAAATTTTTATCATAAATTTTGCATTATATAATCCGAGAATTTTCTGATTCAAGCAAAAATTTCTGTTTTGAAAAACAGGTGATAAAATATTAAGGTTTCTGTAAAAGCAGGGTTCTCGTTGACACTCGCCATAGTGACAAAATGCGAGTAAACTCTTCGTTTGGCGAGTAAACAAACGATTAGATTCGCCAAATTGCTAGTGCGCAATTTTCGCTTTTTCTTTCTTTTCGTTTTCGTTTTTCATACATATACATATATACATATTTTTAATATACTTTTAGCGGATAGTTGAAATAAGATTAATAACAATCGTTGTCGCAGTTATAAAAACTTTATTTATTTTAGAACACATTGAAAAAAAAGGAGAAACATTAAGGTATTAAAGATCATTTTTTTAGTGACACGTTTGACAGATTTTTTTTAGTGACATTTTCTTTAGTGTATTATACACGGCGAATTTATTTTGCTAATACTTTTTTCATTTGGTGAATGTTTTTTATTGTTAATTAGCTAAATTAATAACGTTGGTCAACTGTCATCGAGAACACTGTGTAAAAGACGTAAAAATAAATAAATAAATAAATAAATAAAAAGCTTTTTTTTTCAAAGATATTGATCAGTTAAGAGGTTAATGAGAAATTTTCTGTTAGAAAATATGCTGGAATGAAATAATTTCCTCGTCTGAAAATTCCAGGAACCGTGCAAAAATTAATATGAATTCAATTCTATTAGACTTCTATATTTTGGATAATTTAGACAACTTAATTTATCAAACTTGTAACGATCTCGATCAGTATAAAGCGAGTTACTACCTGCGAGTAACTGGCTTGGCCTTTTGCTCAACGGTTAACGCACTCGCTTCCTGATCCGAGGTCCTCAGATCAAAACCAACCGGCGCCAATCTTCTTCATTGGTGACCCTGGACACGCACGCAACTCTCTCTCTCTCTCTCATCATCAACTTCCAGCGCACAACAATCAACTCACCTCTTTATCAACAGATGGCAGCACCAAACAAAATCTCTCAACGCAAAGCCTGTCCTCGCATCAGACTATGCGTACGACAGCATTCAATCACGAGTGCATATCGCTCGTCAGACGTCAGTAATACGTCTTTCTCACTGGGGGCATACTCTGTAACGATCTCGATCAGTATAAAGCGAGTTACTACCTGCGAGTAACTGGCTTGGCCTTTTGCTCAACGGTTAACGCACTCGCTTCCTGATCACGAGGTCCTCAGATCAAATCCAACCGGCGCCAATCTTCTTAAGCTTATATAAATTGAAATAAAGAATATCTCCCTTAACCCTTTCTTGTGCAGTGTTGCCGGGCCGGCAACACCTAACTTTAATTCCAAACTTGCAAACGGCACCAGTAATATTTTAATATAATTTTTCTTTTACAATGAAAGCTTAAATTAAGGAATTCGTAATATCTAGACAAGTCCATTATAAATTCCGGTGTCAATCGACAATTTCTCATTTAACTAATAGAATTTGCTTGCGCCGGAAAGGGTTAACCCCTTATCTGGTTAATTCTTTTACGTTCAATAAATTGAAAATAGCGGACTGACACCATTATTTTTTAAATAAAATATTTGTAACATTTAGTCTAAACATGTCCTCCTTTTAATACTATGAAAATTTTCTTAAAAGTAATACTGGTGTCAAAAATCTCTAAATGATGCAATAAGCAAATTCGTCTTGCCCGAACGCCGTTTGGGCAAACCATCTGTGGGGTTAAAATATCAGGAGTATACGAAGTTTCAATATACGAAATGCGTTTCACCTCCAAAATGAAATCAGAAAGATCGATGAAAAAAGATACTTTTTCCTGTTTGGAACGATCTTAAAAGATATATTTAAAAGTTTAGAACTAGCATTTAATATCCTACCTTTTCTTGGTACACTAAGATTAAAAGATTTGATTTTTTTCATTGAAAATCAGAATAATTCGTCTCTATTCTAGGGTTCGCACAGTTCTACCACTAAATTTTAAGAATATTTTCGATGTGTTTCACTGCAGAAAAACTTCGTAAAATCTGTGAATGAAGGAGGGGATTGCCAATGTTGTGATTTAAAAATTAAATGTAAATTTTCTTATTTTTAATAGTGGTGCCAGAGTACTTCGAAATTCCAAGGAGTGTGCGAACCTTGCTATTCATTATAGGGACGAAATAAATTTTAGACAGACAAGAACAAGATATTAGCTTTATATTCAGCTAAAGAAATACTGAAAAAAAATAATGGAAATAGAGTATTTGATTTTAACCACACGGATGAGTAATTCTGAAAAAAAAACTTTCAAATAATGCATATTTTTTTATTTCATTTACAGAATTTTTAGACTTTTATCAAAAGTTTTTCAAAACGTAAAATTTACCATAATGAAATGAGAAAAATGCTCGAATGCAATAATGCAAAATTTATGATAAAAATTTACTTGTGAGAATAGTAAAGGGTCATTTGATTATGGATGCCCGTACCATGTACGGGTAAATTATTTTTGGTAAAACAACTGGTCCGTATGTCTCACGGTCAAATTAGGGAATCGGTTAAAGACAATATTAACCAATATTTAGATGAAAAGTTTTATAGACCGACTAGATAATATTGTTATATTTTCATATGTAAAACAAAATTTTTCAGAATACTTATTGTTAAAAAATAAATTTAGTATATAAGACTTTTCATTTTGAATTAAAGTGAAATGATTTTAAAAATATTTGAAAAAGTACAATTGTATAGTATCACTCTAAACTATAATACAGTTAAAAATGTGAAAAGAATATTGCTAGTCTAGAATATTTCAGTTTTCCATAAAAACATTAAGTTTTGCATAATGATTATATAGATACGTGGTTCGTACAGATCCCATTTTTTTCAGGTAAAATACCCGTATTATTTCTATAGAAAATTAAATATAGCTTAGCTGGGTGAATATTAACCTTAATGAGGAGGGATTTTTTAAAAGAAAATATACTGGTATCAAAGAATTTCCTGTCTGGAAACTATCTCTGAAAATCTAGAAATTTTTAAACCTCGATTCACATATTAAAATGCAATCGGTCTGCCAAGTCATATATTCGTGAAAAGCACTTAAAAATCCTATTTTAGCGGTTAAAAAATTAGACAGATTTTGGTTAAACATATAAATTCATTTCTAATATACGAGATTGTGAACATTTTAGACGATTTATTTAAACCGGGAACATGCTCGCCGGGTCTAAAAACCCAAGTGAGCGCATTATTTTTACAGTTGTCACCAGTAATTTTTAAAAAGAAATCTACAACTTATTTTATCGCAGAATTTGTAAAATTTGTCTCTGACAAAATAAGGTGACGATTACTATTGGCGTTTATTGGTGATAATATAAAAACCATTCAAACTCTGGATATGCGCGCGTTCTCCCAGGTTAATTTGAATTATGTAAATTTAAATAAAGTTCATCTCATTCAAAGTTCTAAAAACGGATGGATTTCAATACATAAAATCGCTTCACCTCGAGAATTGAATGATAAAAAATCAATGAAAATAGATACGACTTTTTCCAATTTGGAACAATTCTAGAAGATATATTTGAAAGTTTCAAACTGGGACTAGAATCCCCGCCTTTTCCTGGTACTTAGATTAAAAGATTTGATTTTTCCATCAAAGTCAGAATAAATTGTCTTTCTTCTTTACTGGAACGCAATTAGTTTTAGACAGACAAGAACAAGATATTAGCTTTATTTCAGAAAAAGACCAATTGAAAGAGAAATGATAGAAGTGAATTATTCAATTCAAAAGAAATTATGGACCGATATTGGACTGAAACATTTCATAGAGTGATTGCAGTTTAGAGAATATTATTGATAATTTGTAATATTAAAAAACAAATTTATTATATAATTTCTTTTCATTTCAAATTGAAGTGATCAGGCATGAAAAACAGAGTGGCGAGTGGATAGATAAAAACACAGTCAATATAGATGATGAATACCAGTATTTTTTTAAAGATAAATTCAGTTTACAAAATCCCTTTATATTATTTGAGGTATTTTCTGTAAGAAAATACTCGTAGTTCTCTCTTTTCTTGACTGCATTTTTCCCGGTTTTCCCTGACCACTCGCCACCCTGAAAAATATTTTAAAAGTACTCTGCGACATTTTCAAAGTTAATCTAAAGGGAAAATTTTTGCAAAAAAAATACTGGTGCTAAAGTTTTCATTTAGTCTTTATAAAAAGTGTCAGTTCCGAAGCTTGTGCTAGTCTAATTTCATTTTTCAATAAAAATATAAAGTTTTGTGCAATAATTATACCGGGTGTCCAGTAAATAACTGACCCATTTTGAACTTAAATAACAAATAAACGGTTTGAGATAATAATGCGCGGTTTGCGGTAGTGTTATTAGAAAATCAATAAATTTTTAACCATGTACTTTGTTAATACAGTTCAAATTTCGGAAAAAAATATCGCGCTGGCGGTAACAGGCTGTTTGAATAGAGACATGACTCTAATTTTCATAAATATGATATTTTTGGCTGAATCTGAATCTATATGTTGTCGAATCTGAATCTATATGTTGAATCGACTCTCGAATCAGCTTCAGAAATAGGGTACGTTGGTTGGAAAATGATTTAAAATAATATTCATGATTGAACCATCTGTATTATACTTCACCTCCTCAGTCATGAGACTGAGATATTATTTTATATATTATTATATTACATTAACAAAGTGCATATTTTAAAATTTATTTATCTTCTAATAACAATACAGCAAGCCGCGCATTTTTATCTCAAACAGTTTTTTTGTTATTTACATTCAAAATGGGTCAGTCATTTACTGTACACCCGGTAGATATAACTTCAGAACTACTATACGATATCATTAGGGTAAGTTATGTAAATTGAAATTAAAATCATCTCATTTAAAATATCAAAGATGGAACAATTCTGAGATATATATTTGAAAGTTTCAAACTGGGATTTGATTTCCCGCATTTCCTCGTACTTTTAAGATCAAAAGGTTTGATTTTTCCATCAAAGTTAGAACAAATTGTCTTTTTCCTTTTTAGGAATGCAGTTAATTTTTGACAGACAAGAACAAGAAATTAACACTATTTCAGAAGGAAGAACAATTGAAAGAAAAATATTATATAATTTAAAAAAGAAAAAAAAACATCGAGCATTATTTGGATGAAACATTTTATGGAATGACTGATGTTCAGAGATTATTCTCTCCATATATTTAATGTTAAAAAATAAATTACCCAGAATTCTTATTTTAAGTGTATTAATATTAAAATTTTCTTTTTAAAGATTTTTTGAGACTCTTTAAAGTGCTGATGACCAGATGCTGTGTTTCCCAACTCTAAATATCTCCCGTAAAACATTAGGTATACCTAATGTTTTAATTTTATGCTGATTTATACAAATTAATTTTTTTAATACATGAAATGTATTTATGGAATCAAATTCTTTGACCATCTGCCCATGTAAAAGTAATTGGATTGACATTTAATAATTGTATTAATAGAAGTGATGTTTATAGAGTTTACTATGGAAGATTTGGTATGCGTATGAGCGTATATCAGTTAAACCGTATATGCCAAGATCTCTTAATTACTCCGGGCCTTACCTGGACAAACTGACACCTCTAAAAAAACAGATTTTTTTTTTACGATGATTGTAAAAGGAAATTTCCTATCAATAAAAGTCATGTTAAGAGAAAATTTGTATTCAAATTCACTGGTGGAAGTTTTCATCAGTGGTAGTTAAAAACTGCAGATCCGATTAAAAGAAACAGACGTCCTCTCCCTAATAGCATGCATGGTCACAGTGACGTCACAGTGAGTCACTTTGGTCACATCACATTTGGGACCAAAATGCCACTACTCAGTGACGTCACATTGTGACTGAGATGTGTCTTTCTTAAAAATCTTTAGAAATTTATAAATATCCTTCAAAACATGTTATTTACTTTAAAAACATGTTTCTGGCAATTTAAATATCGTCGCTTTTGTCACAGTTTCGTTACAATGTTAATGTCAAATTAGTCACAAATAACACATTTTTCACAAATTTGTCACATTGTGAACACTTTGTGAAACGTCACAAAATAGCTCTAAAACGTCCATAACGACTTCACATTTTAGTCACTGTGACTTCACATCGACGTCACGTGACGTCACATCGGCAATCGATGGTCACAAAGTCACAATGTGACTTCACAACGACGTTGCAGTGACGTCACCATGCTTTACGGGCTTGTGACAAACTCCTCAGTTACTTCACTCACAACTTTTATACAATACACTGTATACCTCCTCTTTTTTATTCATAACTCAATTGTCCCGAATGGTTTTTATCAGTTATTTAAAACATGATATTTTGTTAGAAAGGTAAAAGATTAAACAAGTGACAATAACAAAAAAATTTCAAGCTTAGTTCTGCGGTAAAATGCGTCAAATGGCATAACAAAACTAAACATTTTTTTTTTGTTGTTGTTGTTTGTTTCAAATAAATAAATAAAACACATAAACTGATAACAAACTTCCCATAATGAAATACTGAATTCTTTTCAAAGTTAAAATGTGATAGGTGTTCATTTAAATATATGTAACAGTTGCATTTATTTAAACAATTGCGATGCTGATAAGGGTTATTTGTATTCATAAAAAAACTTTGCTTTCCTAGTAACGCTTTTTGTGTGTGTGTGTGAGAGAGAGAAAATGAACATAATGGAAAATGGAAAACAAGAACACACGGGAAATGTGAGGGTTGAAAATAAAAAATCTTTTGATTATCAGAAGAGGAAAAGATACCCATAAATAATTCATATTGCATAAGTAAAGACTTTTAAATAGTATCAGATAAAAGGAAGCGGGCACGTATGAAAAGAAAACGAGTTATAAGTTTCTGAGTCGAAATTATAATAAAAGAGAAAATCTTAATTTATTTTCTTGAGGTTTTTATGGGATATGCAATAAATTCTGTTTAATTTCTTCACGTATCAAACATTTGTGTAATTTCTAATATTTTACTGCTTTTTTATAATCTGTTATTGAATAGCGAAAAATACCCTGATTAAAAAGGGTAAATTTTACAAAATAATAATAATAATAATAATAATAATTCGTGAGAATACATGACATATTCGACGATTTTTAAATTATTATTCGCCGATCTTTTAATTATTATTCGCCGATTTTTTAATTGTTATTCGCCGATTAGCACCACTTTTTGATTAGAGAATCTTTTACATAGACTTTGACAAATTTGTAATAGAGATACACTATAATATGTTTTTTGTAAATAATAACGGTGCCAACAGAATATAAAAATACTCGCCTGCAGCTCCTTGGATTTATGTAGAATTTTGAGTAGCTTAAGTGGAAGGTAAACCGGCCGCTCGTTCTAGGGGTTAACACTAGAAAGATGGGATACTTCACGCAACTTTTATAAAAAAAATATTTAACACCATAATTTTTATTTAAAATTGTTGAAGTTATTTAATAAACCCTGTTTTTTTTCTATTGTTCCATTTAAATATAATTTAAAAAGAAATTAATGGTTCGAACCGAAACATATTCCCTTAGTAGGGTCCCAATTGGCTCCTCGCCGCCATTTTAGTGTTAAGAGCACACACTAGTCACACAGTAATAGCCGAACGCTAATGATAAGTCTATGGGCGCAATCTTTTCAAATAGCTTGTTCAAATTTTAATATTTTTACATGATTTTTTTTTGCATAGGATAGTTGAGGACGATCCACAACCGGCCTAGTTTTTATTTTTTCAATTTTAGCTTTAGATTTTTTTTTAAAAATTACTTTAATTTTCAAAACCGGTTTAAACCGGTTCTGAAACTGAAACTATCATAATATAAAAAATATATAACCAAAATCGAAAAAGTAAAAACTAAGCCGGTTGTGGATCGTCCTCAACTATCCTATGCAAAAAATTCATGTAAAAATATTAAAATTTGAACGAGATATTTGAAAAGAACGACCCCATAGACATTACATTAGCGTTCGGCTTTTACCACGTGACTAGTGAACGCTCTTAAGAGCCCACAATAGTCACAGAAAAATTACTCAAAAAGACCCGGATGACCATATAAAGTCTATGGGAGCTTTCTTTTCGAATATCTCGCTCCAATTTTAATATTTTTGCATGATTTTTTTGCACAAGATAGCTGAGGGCGATCCACAACCGGGCAAGTTTTTACTTTTTAAATTTTTGTTTCAGATTTTCTTAAAAAAATACTTTAACTTTCGAAATCGGTTTAAACCGGTTCTGAAACTGAAACTATCGTAATATAAAAAATATGTAACCAAAATCGAAAAAGTAAAAACTAGCCCGATTGTGGATCGCTCTCAGCTATCTTGTGCAAAAAAATCATGCAAAAAAATTAAAATTGGAGCGAGATATTCGAAAAGAACGCTCCCATAGACTTTACATGATCATCCGGGTCTTTTTGTGTACTTTTTCTGTGACTATTGTGGGCTCTTAAGTCGAGTTCTGTGTATAACGTTAAGTATTGCTAGTTTGGCCTTCAATTTTTTTATTGAAAAATGCTTTTCACACTTTCTGGTTGGAGTCAAGTATTTAAATAAAAAGGGATGTCAATCTGACAACCGTAACGGAAATACAGTCTCTCACAAAAGTGATGGGACACTTGTGCTTTATAAAAAGAAACTGCAATAAAATAAACAAACATGTGCAAAAATTTTTTGGGTGTGTTTCATATTTAAAGTTATTAACAATTATTACATAACATACATTTTGTCAAAATATTAAAATATTAATTTAGTAAAAATACGATTGTTCAGAACGGAGCAAAAAATGGCTCACATAAGTGATGGGACACTTACTTTTCCATCAAATATTTAACCAAAAATTTTACTTTTTAACACTAGAACCGCGGAGACTGGTCATTTTGACCCGTACACAATGAAAAGATGTCGATTCGAACCAGATAAATCTTCTTAAAATAATTTAGATATAAGCTTCACAAAAATTATTTAAAATAAATAACTAAAATAGACTTAAATAAAAATTCTGATGTGAATTATTTTTATAAAACTTGGGTAAAATTTCCCGCGGTTCTAGTGTTAAAAGGTTTTAATATTTTGTTGGATTTCCTTTTACTTTTAAAACATGATTTAATCTTTTTGGGATGGATTCGACTTATTTTTTTGTGATTTCTGGAGTGATTTTACCCCATTCTTCTTGAAGCACCGATTTTAGTTGTTGTTTTGAAGAAATGGTGTGTTTGCGAATTCTTAATTACAATTCTTGCCAAACATTCTCTATGGGATTTAAGTCTGGAGATTGTGGTGGTGTTTTTATTATTTCAGGGCAGTTATATAGCAGCCAGAGTCTAACGTTCAGAGCAGTGTGCTTGGGGTCATTGTCCTGGTAGAATTTAAAATCGTTATGAAGGTCCAATTTTCGTGCTGAAGATTTCAAATTTTGCTATAAAATATCAATATACTTGTACTGATCCATTATACTGTCAATAAAAACAAGATTACCAACTCCAGCAGACGACATACACCCCCATACCATAACTCCTCCTCCACCATGTTTTACTGTTGGTACCAAGTTCTGTTTGCGAAATTCTTCCCTGGGTTTTCTCCACACCAAGATTCTACCGTCAGAACCAAATACCGGGTGATTATAATTAAAGTCCCGATTTTAAAAATCGATAATTTTAAAACTACTGGTCAGAATGACTTGATATTTTAGCAGAACAATCGTAAGGCAATGGAATTTTGTTTGGCGAAGGAAAAAAAAATAGTTCCAAAATGTGCCGATAGATGGCGCTGTCCGGGTAATATCAGGAGGAAAGACCAAAAATATATTCGTTAAACACAGAAATGTTGTTAGCCAAAAGAAAAAAATTAGAGTTCAGGGATTTACTAAAGATTTATTAGCGAAAAGACCAGAATACAGCGACAACAGCGATTATGACAAAAAAAAAGAGCTTCATGGAATCAACACCTTGCTGATGATTAAAGCATAAGTTGTTCGATATGCCCTCCGCCTTGTTCCGCTACTAATTGGAAGCGCAAAACGGCATGCTCCACAACAGATCGGAGGGTATCTGTACTGATGCAATGGATGTGGTGTGTGATGCTTGCCTTCAAGTCGGCTAGATTCTGAATCCTCCCGCTGTAAACAACATTCTTCAGGTACCCCCAAAGCCAGAAATCACACGGGTTTAAGTCGGGGGAACGTGGCGGCCACGTTGTTGGAAAATGACGGCTTATGATCCTGTCATCTCCGAAATTAGCACTCAGTAGCTGCTTCACAGGAGTAGCAATGTGCAGAGGAGCGCCATCTTGCATGAATATTGTGCGATCCACACACTGACGCTGCTGAAGTGCCGGAAGGACATGGTTACGAAGAAGTGTTTCATACCGCTTGCCAGTAACGGTGCAGGTAACGAGACCCGCAGGTCTGATCTCCTCGAAGAAAAACGGACCAACGATAAACGGTGCCGTTATTCCGCACCACACAGTAAGCTTTTCAGACTGAAGAGGTAATGGCTGTAGCTGGGACGGATTCTCGGTCGCCCATATCCTGCAATTTTGCGTATTTACAGAACCTTGTAAATGAAAGTGGGCTTCGTCAGACCACAGAATGTTCCATGGCCATCCGTTGTCCACTTCCATCCGGGCAAGAAATTGCAGTGCAAAAGATTGACGTGCTTCCAGGTCAGCAGGTAGCAACTCCTGCACATGAGTTATTTTATATGGATAACAGCTCAAGATCTTCTGTAGGATTTTACGCACCGTGCTGTTCGGCATATCCAGCATTCGGCCAATTCCCCGTGAACTGCTGATTCCAACATCACTGTTAGTCTGTTCTTGTAATGCTGTAGCCACATCTTCCACTGCCGCAGCCAAAACTGGTTTCCTTCCTCTACCCCGTTTAACGTCAAATGAACCGGTCTCTTCGAATTTAGCAATCATTTTTCGCAGACCTTTTGTGGTTATTGGACCCAATTTAATAGATTTTAATGTCCGAAACTTCCTAATAGCTGTAAGTGCACAGTCATCGTTCTTATAAAAAAGCTTCAAGAGCAGAGCGCGATCCTTCATAGTCAAAGTCATGGTGAAGCATTTAGGCAAAGAGCTGGTGCTCTGCATTTTTATGGCAGCTAAGTCTCATGTGCGCATGTCACGTATTAGTAATTTGCATATATCTAGACAATGTGAACACTGACAGCGCCATCTATCGGCACATTTTGGAACTATTTTTTTCCTTCGCCAAACGAAATTCCATTGCCTTATGATTGTTCTGCTAAAATATCAAGTCATTCTGACCAGTAGTTTTAAAATTATCGATTTTTAAAATCGGGACTTTAATTATAATCACCCGGTATATTAAATTTACTCTCATCAGCAAATATAACTTTATTCCAGTAATCAGAATTCTTATTTCTGTTGGATTTTGCGAAAGCTAGTCTGAGTTTTCTATTCTTTTCACTTACGAAGAATTTTTTCCTGGCTACTCTACCGTGATATCCAGCAGATCGAATTACCCTTCTAATAGTCTCAGGATTAACAATTATTCCATATAATGCTTGTAAATCAGCAGCAACTATTGAAGCACTATTTCTTGGATTTTTCTTAATATTTCGAACGATAATTCGCTTTATTCCATTGGATAACTTTGATGGTCGGCAAGGTCTTCTTATATCCTGAATCATATGATTCTTTTTATATCGTTTAATGAAATTGAAAACTGTTGAACGACTCAAGTTAACTGTTTCAGCAGTTTTCTAATAGATTTTCCACGTTCAATATGCAAATTAATAACTAATATTCGAATTTTAGGCGAAGTTTCTTTTCGTTTAGCATTCATGGCTACACAGAGCTAAAAAAAAAAAAAAAAAAAAAAAAAAAATTACAAAACAAACTGGAAAGAAATACTGCAGAAGATTTTATGAATTATTGCCAATTGCTTTTAAGTAAAAATAAAACCCCAAAAAATATTTTTATTGCTTATTTCAGACGATTTTTGTTGCATATATAATGGTGTCCCATCACTTATGTGAGCTATTTTTTGCTCCGTTCTAAACATTTGTATTTTTATTAAATTAATATTTTAATATTTTGAGAAAATGTATGTTATGTAATAATCTTTACTAAATTTAAGTATGAAACACACCCACAAAAAATGTGTACAGGTTTTTTTTTTTATTTATTTGATTAGTTTCCTTTTGTAAAGCACAAGTGTCCCATCACTTATGTGAGACACTGTATATTCGGAAAGATTTTGTAGTCACGCCGAATTTATAGGTAAATAGTTTAAATACAACTGTCTTGATATTCCATACAAATTCATCAACATGTGAAACTGAAAGTTTTTTTAAAATCTACATGTACAGGAAAGAGTTAACACTGTATAACAGAGTAAAATATTAAAGTATTACCTCAATTTTTAACAGCATTATCTTTTACTTTATTTAAGCCTAAAAAATCTACACGTTCCTGTGCCGATCAGGTGTTCAGAAATTCTATAATTTAAAATTAATAGAAAATTTCTTGTTTTGAATAATGGTTACAGACTTCTTGCATATTTCATAGAATCTTGATTAAAATCAAATTTTATGTTCTTCAAATAAACAAAAGGAAATTTTCAAATATTAATTTCTTTTCACATATCTATATATATAAATTAAGAGATGTCTGCCTGCCTGACCGCGTGTAACGCCGAAACTATAACACCCAGTTCTCTGAAATTTTTATCATGTGTGGATGCTAACACCGGAAAGAGCACCTCGCAGCCGGATTTTTAAATTTCAATTTAGATTTTATTTTAAAAATTAAAACTCACTCGGTAAGAGGGTATTTGCAGCTTTCCTCCAATCCACGCAAGGAAGTACCCAGGTTAGAGGTTATTTGCAGCTAATCACCGATCCGCGGCAAAGAAACAACCAGCCAATGAGAGCAGAATGTAAATATTGGATTTTAAGACTGCATTTCACCGCTGAATGCTACACTATTAAAAGTTTGAAACTTTTGCCACATCGTCACTCCACCATCTTTTATAGTAAACGATTGCTTCATTGTATTATGGAGCATTATCATTGGTTAAAATAGAAATATTCTATAAAAGCGATAGAGTGACGATGCAGCAAAAATTTGAAAATTTTAACAGTATAGCAACAAATTGTATACGCATTTATTAATTTTTCCTGTTTTGATGATTTTATTTTTCTTGATTGATTTACAATCGATCTTCAAAATCCATCCATGGCACCATAAAAAAAAAAAAAAAAAAAAAAAAAAAAAATAGTAAATTGGGTAATTACTCAATTTATGTTTTCTTAGGGATTGTTCAGATGTGCAGCGCACATCGCGCGTGCTAAGAAGATTTTGCATGGAGTAGGCCTCATTAAAGAAAGGAATTTAAAAAAAAACTTCAAATATTGCATTATTTTTGTGGTTCAAAACAGCTAAAATCAACGACTACATTTTTTATTCATCCAAAACATGATTTTCGTAAATAGTTTCAATTTGTTTGCAAGCATCTATGGTCCCGGGCAACGCCGGGTGGATCATCTATATATATAAATTAAGAGATGTCTGCCTGCCTGACCACGTGTAACGCCGAAACTATAACACCCAGTTCTCTGAAATTTTTATCATGTGTGGATGCTAACACCGGAAAGAGCACCTCGCAGCCGGATTTTTAAATTTCAATTTAGATTTTATTTTAAAAATTAAAACTCACTCGGTAAGAGGGTATTTGCAGCTTTCCACCAATCCACGCAAGGAAGTACCCAGGTTAGAGGTTATTTGCAGCTAATCACCGATCCGCGGCAAAGAAACAACCAGCCAATGAGAGCAGAATGTAAATATTGGATTTTAAGACTGCATTTCACCGCTGAATGCTACACTATTAAAAGTTTGAAACTTTTGCCACATCGTCACTCCACCATCTTTTATAGTAAACGATTGCTTCATTGTATTATGGAGCATTATCATTGGTTAAAATCGAAATATTCTATAAAAGCGATAGAGTGACGATGCAGCAAAAATTTGAAAATTTTAACAGTATAGCAACAAATTGTATACGCATTTATTAATTTTTCCTGTTTTGATGATTTTATTTTTCTTGATTGATTTACAATCGATCTTCAAAATCCATCCATGGCACCATAAAAAAAAAAAAAAAAAAAAAAAAAAAAAAAAAAATAGTAAATTGGGTAATTACTCAATTTATGTTTTCTTAGGGATTGTTCAGATGTGCAGCGCACATCGCGCGTGCTAAGAAGATTTTGCATGGAGTAGGCCTCATTAAAGAAAGGAATTAAAAAAAAAACTTCAAATATTGCATTATTTTTGTGGTTCAAAACAGCTAAAATCAACGACTACATTTTTTATTCATCCAAAACATGATTTTCGTAAATAGTTTCAATTTGTTTGCAAGCATCTATGGTCCCGGGCAACGCCGGGTGGATCAGCTAGTTATAAAATATGTGTCAATCATAAAATGATGATTCTGAAATATGACATATGTACATCAAGTAAAAAAAGGACACATAAAAGAAAATGTGCTATTTTTCGGAACGTGCTTGCGCGCTTATTCGAAAATGCTTGCATTTGATCTTTTGTGATATCAAGAGTTGTTTTGCTGATCTTTATCTATCATAGATATCTTCTTTTAACCCTTTTTTGTTCATTTTGCGTTTTTGAAGGGACTGCAGAGAAAAATCTTTTGTAAGTGAAGTATTATTTCATTCGCACAAAAGAAAACTAAAGGTGAGAGATAAATGCACTTATTAAATAAATCAACTCTTTTTATTGTCTTTTCTGCGCATTCATAGTAGTCAACGTTCATTATTTTTGAGCACCTTATGTATTCAAGTCTTCTTTATTCTTTTCATACGAATATTATAGAAACCTACCTGGCAGATAATTCTTGCTCTCAGTGCTGTAAAAAACTAGCACGGAAATTTTTTTTTAAATACTAGTACAGCAGAACCTCGATTAACCGAATTTCGATTAATTGAGGTTTCTGTTGACCGAGCCAAAAACGAAGTCTGATTTTTTCTTTGAAAATGAACTTTGGAAAAGATAATACGTTTTAATTTACTATCCGTGCAAGGTTCTTCTGGATTCCAGAACTATGGGTCATACTGAATTTGTTTAAGCAATAAGAACTGTCCTAAAATATTTAAATCAAAGAAACGATGTTACGTTGATAAATCTTCTATATATTAAATATATATATTCATATTTTTAAAATTTTATATTAGTTGTTGGTTTCCTTTTTTAATTTGTTGAACTGTGTAACTTTATACATGTTTATTTTTATCATTTAAAAAACGTTTTTATTGTCTTTTATTTTAAGAGATGTTAAATTCGCACGCACAGCGAGTTTCGATTCACAACTTCTATTGTCTGAGATTTCCGATATCAGAAGTACTAGCTATCCCAATTAGCTCGGATAATCCAGGTTGCAATGTATATTTCATAAAAGGACCAGCGAGAGTCTTTAAAAGGGTAAAATCCATTTGAATTTAAGTTTGGCTTTGTAATACTACGATTGCGTTTTTCTTACAAGAGACAAAACTGACTTCTCTTAAATTTCTTTCTAAATTACTATAACCTTCCAACTCAAAAAAATGGAATCGAGTCCAGTAGTGGCTTACGCCTCAGTTACTGGAAAGTTCTCTTTTCACGGCATTCGAGTTCGAGTCGTACTCTCGTATGAATCCAAAATTACGTTAGCCAGTTATCTACCAGTGTTTCGTTGAAGCAACGTTAAAACAAAGTGCATAAAGATTAACTGCATATCAAAAATTGTTTTAGAACTTGTATGTTGTTATCACCCAAAACATTTTTCTTCATAAATCATATAATCTGTACCTAAAATTAAATGACAGTCTATATTATCTATCCGTTCTTATGATATGTACCTATTATGGACCGTGTAAAATATAGCATCGCAGCGACACTTATTGAGTGGTGTACACCCAAATCTAAAGATCAATTTATGTCAAAATCATTTTCGTGTATTTCTATTATCGAGTTTCTCGATCCATTTGATAATAACCTCAAACGTTTGGCGAAAAAAGGGCGATAATTACTCTTGAAAGAGGTTATCCCAATGAACAAGTAATCCCAGCCTTAGAACTCACAGGGCTAAACATCCAAGACAACCTATTTGCAAATCAGAAATGCAAGGTTGACATCCAAATTTTATTTTTCTTTTGAGTCTAAAATGTACATTATAAGCAGATTAAGAGCTTTACATTTTCCGTTATAGCCGAAACTGTAAATCATTGCTTGTATAAGAATTAATTTGGGGCCAAGCAATCTGAGTACGTTATAGCCTGTGTCGACTGTACTTAGTATAGGTAAGATTTTTTATTTTATGTCTTGAAATAATAGTTAAAAAAATAAATAAATAATAACGATAGCAGGGAGCCTTTCCATCATCATCTTTCCTCTTTTTGCTTCATTGAAGCATCTCGATTCCAAAATCCATTGTTAACCCTTTCCGGCGCAGACATGTTCTGTTCGTAAAATGAGAAATTGTTGACTGACACCGGAATTTACAAAAGACTTTTTTGAAAATTAAGAACTCCCTGATTTAAGCTGTCATTGTAAAAGTAAAATTTTACTAAAATATTACTGGTGCCGTTCATATGTTTAGAATTAAAATTAGATGTTGCCGGAGTGGTAACACTGCGCCGGAAAGGGTTAACGTATGACAAAAGTTAAAAGCGATTACTCATTACCTAACATAATTATTAATTATCGTTTTCATTACGAGAAAGTCTGAATATTACGGTTCAAAAACAATCATTTTCAAAAGCAAGGATAAGTGGGAATAAGTAAACGAATCAAACCACGCAATACGTCTTATAACCGTCTTAAAATTTCTAAAATATTTATTCGGAAGTTTTGTAAAGAACGACACAATGATCAAGATTTTATTTCTGCCCTTAACACCTTTGGGACGAGCGACACGTATACGTGCCGCAAAAAGGCTTAAGAATCCTTCTTTATTCCCACCAATAAAGTTTTACGGTAAAATTTGCTTTATTTAATTGGAGAATTTTTCTCGATTCAATAAGGCACAAAATTCTGTTTTTAAAAACCAGTGACAAAACATTAAAATTTTTGGGAAAACTTCCGTCGCGAAAGGGTTAAAACTATTATTAAAAAGAAACTCACATATCCTTAAAATGGTGAAGCTTTAGCTGCAACCGCTTTTGCTGAGATTTAATGCCACCGAGGAAAACTTTTACCACTAAATTTAATTTGAAATGTTCCCTTATTTAAACATTTCGCTAATGCAAAAATTCATTTGTAAATGATAGCAAAAATCGATTCATTATTAGTAGTGGAAATTTACATCGGCGGCAGCCAGATCAGTATTTCCGCCATAGTGTGACAACCTAGACAATCACCTATAAGTGTGAATGAAAGAGATTGTAATTTGTGACTGGGTTGTCAATTCGGCCTCTACTTTCAATTAAAAAAATTCAAATTCCCATCAGAAATTCTGAAAGAAAAATCCTCTCTTTAGGTAATCACGAAATGTCTGTCATTAATTAGAGGAAAAAAAATAGAAGTTCTGGTGTGAACGTAAAATTTCAGATTTTAAAAGATTTAACCCTTTGCGTCACAGGGCAAATTCATTGCTTAAGTATTGAAATTAATGACTGACACCGGAATTTGAAAACCACTTTATTTGTAAATAAGAAAAAGCTATGTTTCACGCATTCAATAAACCGTAATTTTTTCTAACAAAATTCCGGTGTCAATGTAGCGTTTGGGACTTAAAATTAAATGGTATATCTATGAAACCACCGCGCCGCAAAGGGTTAAAAAGAGGCCAAATCTGGCAACCCAGATATGTGAGTATATTGCCACTAGTAAAAACAAAACGGTATTCTATCAATTTTTTAAAGAGAAGTTTTATATGAAATAGCCAGTAAAAGAAGCGCAATTATCAATGGAAATTTACTAATGGAAATTTCTGTTCCAGCTGTAATATGAAACTGTTGATCTAGTGTTAAAAATCTGTCGCCGTCGTCTGACCACTCCGTCAGTAACTTCGTTCACAAATGGTAGACAACACATTATATGTCTCTTCCTCTTTATTATTAATTCCAATTTTCTACCTCAGCAAACTTCCACCACTTTTTTTAAATGTAAATTTTATCTTATTTCATCATAGAACTTAAGCGATTAATTAAATCGAAAAATACATCCCGAATTAATGTTAAAGAAAATATGGGAAGGTTAAAACCTAATTATCCTAAATTTACAATTAGACAAGAATTTTTGTATATTTTTTTTTCTTTAAAAAGTAAATGAAAAAAGGCACTTATTTATTTTTAACCCATTAGTGTCTGAATTATTTTCTTCGTTAAAATTCAAATTTTGCGTTTTCCCACCACTTTTAATGCAAGAATAACTTTTATCTTAATTTATCGAGGACATTGTTTCGAAAAAGAAAGTATTTAATTATACTCCTTTTTATTGGTGTGAAATGTGCGTACTTGAATTTTTTTTTTAAACTGTCCCAAAAATGGGACGCTAGGCACTAATGGGTTAAACCCATTTCATCGTAAAATTCGTTTACATGTAATCATTTCAACATTTTTTAAACACAATATCTCTGTTCCTAAAAGCTTTTTAGGCTTTTAAGGACAGGCTTTCAGGCTCCCTGCTTTAAGATTGTTTTCGGAAAAATAACCACTTAAACTATATATATTGCATATGTTAAAGCTTAGCTGCCTACTTGTACGGATTTTTCAGGCCACTAAAATTTTATGAAAAATTATAGCTTATTGAATCACCTAAATTCAAGCAATAAAAACAAGTAAAAAAAATTTGCTTTAAATTTCAGTGGTAGGAAAAATCCGTACAAATTGGCAGCTATATTAAAGCGATTACCGTGAAAAATAATATTTGGAAATTCTAGTGGAAACTATTTAATTTTTCCTTTGTTCAACGAGTCTATGAATAGGTCATAAAGTGTTGGATAGTTATTTCTGTAATAATGTATTAAGTAATTGGTAATAGTAGGGTTATTTAATACACTAAATGCACAGCTCTTACCGATCTGATTATTTTATATCCGTATTTCTGAGGAAAGTTTTTCGAGCTAGATATTTACAACTTAAAAAAATAGAAAAAAAAAACTTTCCAGATTCGTGTATAGAAAATTCGTAAGAAGAATCTAAAGATAATATTTTTTAGGAAATGTATTAAAATTTTTTTAGGAAATGTACTAGGCCGATTGGGATGCCTAAAAATATAAAACTTTTACCAGAAAAAAAGATATAAAGTCAGTTTTGGGATTTTTACAAGTGAATTGTGATGTGTCAGTAGTAAAAAGCAATAGTTTTGTTCAAGTCAGTCTGCTGTTCTATTGTGGCAGACACCTATCTACACAGACAGATTGTTAACCTTAATTAAAAGTTCTGTTACGGTAATCACAAATTTGAAACATTTTTGAAAATAAAATAGGAAAATTTGTCCATTGCAGTAGTTCCCATGTTGTGGCGCATACGCCCCACCGGGCGGCAATTTCAATTGTGTAACTCACCCATTCACTGTGAGGTTTTTGGAAAAGTAATTTTTAGACTTAAAAATAAAAGTTATTTATTCAAAATTAAAATAATAATAATAATAATAGTTTTCATTTTTTTGCTGTTAGATTTTCAAAATGTTCCTAATCGAAAGCTTAAAATAACATTAACGACAGAATAATTATATAAAAAAATTTAAAAGATACTTTCAAATCCTTTTATTACTTTTTTTCTGTTTATTGTTCTAATTTCAAAATTTTCCAACTTTATCGATAAATGACGAATCGAGCTTTGCATTTGTATTTGCTCTGCGATAATGAAGAACCTTTAATACGTAAAACTACTTAAAAGAATATCTAAAATTTACTATATTGAACCTTTTTTTAAACTTAAAGAATATTTGGAATATCAAATCGGGGTACTATAAACTTTAAAAATATTAATATTGTTGTATATTTTGCTATTCATAGAAAACATTGTATGTTCCTTGTTATCAATTTTAATGTCAAATGGGAGGCGCTTCAGGATTTTGTGAAAATACTCATAATACAAAATAAGTGTATTATAGAACACTTTTATTAAAAACTTTAGAAAGCCAAATCAGAATTCTTTTGGGCGTAAAAGAGAAGAATCTTATTTACAAAATTACGTTAAAAACACATTTATGATAAAAAAAAATCATGTTTGATAAGTTTAAAAAATGTTAAATGAACAGTTATTATTAAGGCTTTGTTAGGCTACCTTCAGAATAATAAATTTCACTTTAAAATTATAACATATATCTATTACAGAATATGTGTGTGGGAAAAAGAAGTGGGAAATCATAGTTTCACAGATTCTTCGGTAGGTCGTGACCAATAAAAGGTTGGAAACCACTAATCTACTGCATAACTCAAAAACTTTAAGCAATATTATTTTTTTAGGATTCGTTACCTTCAAATTAACGTTGTATAAATATTTTAAATTCAGGACCAGAAACCAAAATTTCAGAATCATTTCTATTTTACATCATGTCTTTCCCAATTTCCAACAGATACTATTATTCTAGTAAACCAATTAGAACCGAAATTTTGTTTAATGTGGCGACCGTAGAGAAACAAGAAACATTTAATAAAACAAATTATCTGGTTTAAATTAAACATTTTTTTTTTTGTTTAAAAATCCTAAAAGTTAACTAGTATGCTGCAGAATCACTTACATTTTCAGTTTACATTACACGAATGAAAAAATGGACTTAATGAATATAGATATTATAAATAGAAATTAATGGATTTTTTTTCATTAATTTTCAAATGTGTTTAAAGGAGCATTTGTCAATTTAACGCCTTCTCAAAAGACAGTTTTTGAAAACAAATTGTTGACTGATATATTTGTTCTTATTTAATAATAGTAGTATTTTGAATTCATTTTATTCATTGATAACGTTTTGATGTATGTATTTTCCTGTGATTTCGATTATTATTTTTTCTTTCTCAAGAAAAATATCATTAGTTTTAACAGCATATAACATTTCTTACATTTTATATATGCCTGAAAATCGTCTTTTTTTAAGATATCGGTTAGTCTAATTTAGTATTCAATTTTGCTTGCCCCTTGGTATAATGGCGTTAAAAATAAAGAGGCGGAGATGTATTGTGTTTTGTCTACACGTTGAGAGAAGTAACTGAGGAAGTTATAACAAGATGGCTTCTGATTTTCTACGTTGAATCAAAAGAAACCAAAATTTCAGAATCATTTATATTTTACATCATGTGCTTTCCCAATTTCCAACAGATGCTATTATTCTAGTAAACAAATTAGAACCAATTTAACCCTTTCAGGGGCAAGGTATTTCTGCTCCGAAAATGTTCAAATAATTGATTCACACCACAATTTAAGAACAGATTTATTTGAAAATAATCAAGAGCTGTTTTTCGCGAATATTATAAAATCGAAATTGTACTAAAATTTTACTGGTGCCAATTCGAAATTGGAACAGTAATATTAAGTGTTTGCAGACTGCAAACACCGCCCCTGAAAGGGTTAAAATGAAATTTATTATTCTGAAGGTAGCCTAACAAAGCCTTAATAATAACTGTTCATTTCGCATTTTTTAAACTTATCAAACATGATTTTTATTAATCATAAATGTGTTTTTAAGGTAATTCTGTAACTACGACGACAATACTTCACCTTTAAGCCCAAAAGAATTCTGGTGTAGCTTTCCAAGGTTTTTAATAAAAGTGTTCTATAATGAACATATTTGGTATTATGAGTAGGGGAGAGTGGGGATACTTGAGCATAGGGGATACTTGAGCCACCCCTATTATCTCTACAGTTGGTCAATTTTTCTTTCTAAAACTGGGAACATGGTATACCTATTTATAGTTCTGAACATGTAAAAAAGAAATCACATACCTTGGTAACATTTTGAAAGTATTATGATTAAACCTTTCAGCTCTGCTGGTAGAATTTTCTACCACATAATTTTAATTCTGAAATGTCACAACGACACCAGAAAATTCGACCAAAATTGTTTGAAAAAGGTTTAATGCATTTTTTTCGCGTATTTTGTAAATCGTTTTTTTTCTTTGCAAAATACTGGTGCGAATGTGACATCTGGCTCAAGTATCCCCTCCATGGGGATACTTGAGCCACGATGTAAAAGAAAAAGTAAAAATTTATTAGACATGGAAAAATAGTTCAAAATTAATTGAAAGCGGTTTTCAATTGAAGAAAAAATATCAAATTTTCATTCTCAATATTTTATTTTGTTCTAAGAAATCATAAAAAAATTTAAAAAATTAAAATTTAAAAAATGGCTCAAGTATCCCCATCTTCCCCTACTTTCAGAAAATGCTGGAACGCCTCATATTTAGCATTAAAATTGATAAAAAGGAACGTACAATGTTTTCTATGAATAGCAAAATACACAACAACATTAATATTTATAAAGTTTATAGTACCTCGATTAGATATTCCAAATATCTTTTAAGTTATAAAAATTGTTCAATACCGTAAAATTGTTTCGGAATAAATTTCGACCAGTAAATTTAGAAGGAATAATCTTACCTTAATTTCGTGAGCTTGTTTGACTACCTCTAAAGAAAACTTTCACACGTAACAATGAAAATCATTTTTAACATTATTTACGACTGAAATTTCGCATTACGAAGGCGTTTAAATATACAGAAATTCTCTATTTTAACCCATTCGTGCCCAGCATCTTTTGCGTAAATTTTATTTGGTTGGTATCACTATTTTTAGAAGATTTAAGTTTAGTTGATTAATTACGAAAATGCATCATTTAAATAAAATAATTATTGCTTTTCTTTTTTACCGGTGTCAAAAACAGTGCTGAATGCACCTTTTGAAGCGTCCCTAAAAAGGGACGCTAGGCACTAATAGGTTATTTTACCTGTAGATTACCCCTTCAGTAGCAGTTACATTTGAAGCTTTATTAACTTAAAGATATGCCAATTCCTCTTTCTTAATAATTCTATACTTGGAACTAATGGAATACCTTCGTTCCGATTTTCTTTTAATTTATAAATATTTAAAAGTTATTAACATTACTTTTATTTTATTTTTTCAGATTTTGGAACGTTATCATTTTTTAAGTAATTTCCGTATTACATTTGTATATTTCATTTTTCCTGATGGTCATATGCTTCGGTATGCTTCGGTCATGAGCTTATATATCAACTGGATGTGCAAGTTGTACTGCTACTAGATAATCCGTAACAAAACAAACTCTGTTCTGTTCAGTTTACATAAGGCCCAGAGCCTGATTACTAACGGGGCACTCTCTTCCCAGTAAAATTACATAGAAATTTTCGCCTTGTTTAAACGCCCTTTTCAGTCAAAATTACTATCATGAATAAGGAAAAAATTTCTATTTATTTTTTCTGGTGGGAGAGTGCCCCGTTGATAATCAGGCCCTGATAAGGCCAATAATATTGGCCTTATATTGTGGCCCAATATTTGAATTTGAATATGGAGGTTGCATGAAACTGAAGTTGTATTTACTAAAGTTCAAATTTTATTCGATTCAGACATGCATCAGTGCACATACTACAGTCATAATCCTGATGTTTTCTATATTTTAAGTAGTATAGTCTAAATATATCACAAATGAAAGCAAACTCACGATTTATTAGAAATTTTGGAAAATTCGCACTGTATATTTCAAAAAGATATAATTTTAACCAGTGGATTCTTGCTACTGGAGTTGTAAAAATTTATATCTGATGTATATAACAGGGATGAGATTTCCGCTTTTTTCCACACCAGTATAATTTTAGAGAAAATGTTGGTCTCTTAAATCGAAAAAATGTTCCGATTAAATAATAAAGCATTTTCTCTAAAATTTTACTGGTGTTTAAAAAAGCGGAAATCTCATCCCTAATATAATATTAATGGGATTCCTTTTCAATTTTTTTTTTATTGAAATAGATTACATTATTTATTTTAATTATTCACAAGAGTGGCAGTTACTAATTTTCTATGGTTATTAATGAAATCGAAGGAGTACGCAGGGAAAATCCTCACAGTTGAACAACTAAAACAACGAATAATTGAATAGGCAGCACAATCTTAACACCATATATGCTTGCAGATATTTATCGCTCCACACAATAAAATAGAAGTCAATAATTTTACTGAAAGGTCAATCACATTGAAATTCACTAGTTGCAACATGCAACACAATTTTATTTCTGGGTAAACAATGTCAATTTTTAATTTGCTCCATCACAAAGATATGAATGAACTTTATTCTCCTGCGAAATTTTTACTTGTGGCATCTGGCTAGTTTTTTTATTTAGCCATTCTGATTTCTTTCTAGTGAGTTTTATTGAAGAAGGTGTGTGTGAAAATGGTCATAAATAGATTAAAAAAAAATGCTATTAAAATTTTTCTGGTTTGAATTAAATATTTTCAAATAAAAATCCGCCGGATGCGTCAGTTGTTAAAGAAATGAAACAGTTATGAAAAAACTTTTACTGACTGTGGTTATCTTTAAAGTTAAAAAGAAATCTGGATTAACATCACACATATTAAACAAAAAATAATTAGTATTCAAGTAAGACTTTTCGACAATTGTAATATGTAAGAAACGATTCTAATTTTAAAGGTGGCACAAAACAAATGAAAAAATAGTTGGCAGCTATGTAAATGCTACTTTGACAGACAGCCACAAAAACCAACTTTCATAGATATATAATTATTCTTTTCTACATACTTGCTGCTCAAGTATAATCAAAACCGATTCTGTCATACAAGAAGTAAGACTTTTTTAAAAATTTCTTACATAGTTAAAAACATTCACAAAAACACAGAAAATTTATTTTAAAGGTTAGAAAACACATAAAAATTATTTTAAAATCAAAGCATTAACGATGTCAAAGCATGTTACGAACTTATTCAATGATTTTCATCAGTAATGTAAGTAACACAAAATTACGAGACATAATATAACTCAACTTATAATTTAACAATTTGAGCTCTGATCATAGAATTTTCAACCACATAATTTTAATTCCGAAATGTCACAATGCCACCAGAAAATTCGTCCAGATTTATTTGAAAAAGGTTCAATGCATTTTTTTTTTTTTCGTGTATATCGTTAACCGGTTTTTTTCTTTGTAAAATAATGGTGCCAATGTGAAATTTGGAATTTTGCAGAAATTTACCCACCAGAGCTCAAAGGGTTAAGCCATATGCCAGAAATAATTGAACACGGAGATTGGTAATTTAGTTAGATAAAGATGGTGTACACTGGTGGTAATGAACTAGATTCATTGAGTGAGTATTTGGCTACTTTGTTAAACCATTCCTTCAGGAAAACACGGCTTTTGTATATATTGCAGTTCGATTTCATGACCTTGGCCAACTCAAACTTTTGAATTGTTTTTATTGTATTGTAAATAGGCGTAATATCTTTTTTTCACTTTAAATAATTATTACATAGTGTTATGCTTTATACATTTTATTTGTTGAAACATGTTTTCGTTACAAATATTTTCCAGGAAAACATCAAGAGATTTTTGAACATCCTTACATATATTTTTTAATTCTCTTTTTTTTTTTTTTTTTTTAATAACTTACAGCGAAAGCCACGTTTTAAAACGAAGTCCAACAATAAATATAAATATGACATTCTTAAACCTTTCAAAAGCATTTCCAACAAATTATCTAAAATATAACACATTTCGTAAAAATTTGACATGTAAAAAAGGTTCGTGTTTACAGTGACATTCTGGAAGATTTATCTTTTTTGTGAATAGAAAAAGTAGAGAGAGAGTGAGAGAATGTTTATTCTAAGAGAATTTTAAGAGAATATTTATTCTAAACAAAAAATTTCCTTTTAAAAGTAAAATCATGTTGAAAACGTTTAAAAAAAAGAAATATACGTACTTTGCACAGGAAATGAATTTGTTATTTATGGAATCGTTTAAATAAAATTCTTCAAACTTTTTCGGAAAACTTTTTTTTTTTTAATTACATTGTAAAAATTCACACGAAATTTTTTTTTTCGAGATGGAAATTCAGATTGTTTTTGAAAACGTTTTCACAAAGTTCAGTTTTTGCTGTAATTGCAACCTTCTGAAGATGTATATCAATATCTACTTATTCGACCGTGGATGGACAAAAACCCGAACAATGATTGTAAATCTAGTTCTATTCAGGGTTACCGATTTGTCATCTATTTTAATCCCTAAATTTCGGCTTCAAACTGAAAATTTTCTGAATGTGAATTTTTAGTTTAAGTAATCAAGATAAGTCTGGAATTAAATAAATCTGAAAATACTTTTTACAATTTATTTTGTGAATCTGATTTTTTTTTAAATGTAAGGCTAAACTGGCAACCCTGGTTCTAAAACAAGAAAAAGATAAGAAGGGGGATACATTATTATTAAGAAATTAATTAAGAAATGGAATTATTCAGAAAGGGGAACTGACATATTCTTTAACCCTTTGCGGCGCAGGACAAATCCATTTCTTAAGTGTTAAAATTAATGACTGGCACCAAAATTTTAAAACAACTTTATTTGTAAATAAGAAAACGCTATATTTCAGGCATTCAATAAACCGTATTTTTTTAAACAAAATTCCGGTGCCAATGTGGCCTTTGTGAATTAAAATTAAGTGGTATATCTATGAAACCACCGTGCCGCAAAGGATTAAAAAATGAAACTTCAAACTCTAACAGCTTTCGCAAAGGCTTCATTACCGCAGCAACTAACCCCCACCAGTGAATTTATGCAAAAAAATTTTCTTTACTTAAACGCCTCATAAATGGAAAATTTCAATAAAAAATAATGGCGAAAATCGATATTCATTTTTACTAGTATTTCGGCGGTAATAATTCCGCGACACTTTGACAACCAAGCCAACCTCCTGTCCGTGTCAGTTAAAAGATTATAAGGTACTTCTAGGTTATCCCGTCGACCAAAAAATTATCGCCAAACTATAAGATTAAATGCCAATAATGGATGATCGTGAATGTCACATTCAATGACATTAAATGCAATTCAAGTGTTTAAAACGTCATTAAGTGATTTTTATTTCGACTTTTTATTAATATTTTTATTAATACTCTACTAATTATTTGTTTTTTCGTTATTTAAAATAAAAATTATGTCAATATGTATAATTTGGCTATTAGTTTGGCGATTTGTATAATTTGGCGAAATTGGTCGACGGGATAACAGAGTAGTACCGATTAGAACACCTGGGCAAACTGAAAACAGGGAAAAAAAAGAAAATAAAAAGAATATTGCCCAGTTAAACTGTTGGCATTGAGCTCACAGGCAATGCATAGTATTTGTTCATTACAGCCTTATATTTCCAAGGGTTAATGCTGTTCGAAAAACAAGTTAAGGGGTGGAGGATAGCTCTCCCCATTTCCCCTTTTTGTACTTAACAATTGAACCCCCTAAACTAATCAGGGATATATTTATCATATAAAATACCCATTTATATAAATTAAAGAGTAGGGCATTAGCCCCCGTTCCCCCTTTTATACATATTGAATGAACTTCAAAAACTAATCAGGGAAGAGCCTTATCAGTATATATATATAAAACCAAAATTTCAAGTGAATACGACATTTTTATCATGAGTTATCGCGTTACGCACATACGTACATACAGAAGGGACGGGCACGTAAGCTCACAGACTTTGATAGCCTGTGAGCTAAAAAAGAAAAAAGAAATTTTTTACCATATTTGTGAGAGAACTTTTCCACCAATAAGGTGCTAAAATAAGACAAAAACTTCTACTTAAGCTTTCTCTGGAAGTTTTCATATCGGTTACTCAGAAGCTTTGAATCCAATTAAAAAAAAAGAAAAAGAAAAGCAGCCATTTTATGACAACTTTCTCAGTTACTTCCCTCGTAACTGTCATATAATACACTTTACATGTCTGACTTTTTATTCATAACTCCATTATACAGTGACGAAGTGGATAAGGTGACGAAATCGGATTTTATTCCGCCAGCTTATGTTAGGTGGTTCCTGACCTGGTATAAAAACGACTTTTGCCGGCTGTTCATGTAACATCCTGTCAGCAGTTCCTCAAAATCATTTACCTTCCTCTATCTCTCTCCGCTTATATATAAATTTATAAAACTATTACAAGGCAGCATGATTTCATCATACACAAATTGGATCCTAAATGAAATTTTATCTTTTATCAAAATATTCAGAAATAAATTATAGTAAGAATCGAGATAAGAATTTTTAAAAAGTGAAATATTGCAAAATGATGAGCTATTTGAGGAATTAAGGGTAAATAATCACCCGTAAGACATGGTGACGTCACTGCGACGTCGTTGTGAAGTCACACTGTGACTTTGTGACCATCGATTGTCGGTGTGACGTCATGTGACGTCATGTGGAGTCACAGTGACTAAAATGTGAAGTCGTTATGGCCATTTTAGAGCTCGTTTGTGACGTCACATTGTGACCACTTTGTGAAGTCACGGAGTGACAAATTTGTGAAAAATGTGTCATTTGTGACTACTTTGACATTAACATCGTGACGAAACTGTGACATAAGCGACGTTGTTAAAAAAGTGTTTTTTAAAGTAAATAACATGTTTTAAACAATTTTTGTAATTTTCTAAAAATTTTTAAGAAAATTACATCTCAGTCACAATGTGACGTCACTGAGTGGTGGCATTTTGGTCACAGACGTGATGTGACCACAGTTACTCACAGTGACGTCATTGTGACGTCACTGTGACCATGCATGCTATGAAGGCAGGCTCAGATCATTTTAAGTTACATGCAAATATGATCGATTTCATCCTTCAATGAGCTATAACGAGTTAAAAAAATTGCAGGATTCGGGTAATCAGACGTAGTGAAATCAGAAATGGGATGTTAAAAAATAAAAAGCAATAAATAAATAAATAAAATAAAGCAACAACTTCTTGTGTATTAATCCGAGAGAGACATGATGCCGAAAATTTCAAAAAGAATTTGTGGTGATTTATGTATGTTGTTGGATACAATATGACTATACAAGAACGGTACATAACTACTATGAATGCCTTAAATTGATTCATCCATCAAGCACTCAAAAAAAGTATGTGAATAACACATATATATACATGTGTGTGTGTGGTCATATGCATACAGATAAAAAGTTGTACGATTACAGAGCGCTTAATTTTTTTTTACCTTTGCTTCTAATTTACTAGTCTTAAACTTTATTGAATTTCATACTTTCGCTACAAAATTAAAACTAGTCGTTGGGGGCCATCGTAACACTTACCCATCATAGATATGCATAATATAAAATATGAAAATAAAACATGTGTAAACTATTTTTTTTTTATAAAATGCATTGCAATCCCAAAACAAAACTTAAACATGCATTTTAATACTTTTAATATACATAGCTCTATATATATGCTCTATAATGAATTGCTCATGAACCCATTTCGACAAATTATACAAAAAGACAAAGTACTCAAGTAAGTACCGGATTGCGTAAAAGAAACATCCTTATAACTCCAAAAATAATAATCATATTAACTAAACATTTACTGCGTCGATTTAAGCGTCTCATTTCCAATTAAAATATATCTTTGTATTGAAATTTGAATGAAATACAGGGTCAAGAAAAATCGAAGAATGTGAAAAACAGGGTTACAGATATCTCGGCAACTAATAATCCGATCGACTTCGTTCTTTATACAAAATTTGTGTTATTTTATTGCCTTTTATGTCCACTCCTTAAAATAAAAAAAAATCGAAAATTTTTACCTATCTTTCATCAGAACGAATTTTTCGAGAGTCCGAAAAAAATAGTTCCGGATAATCGAGGTAACTGATATTAAATAAGCTTCGTCCCATTTTTATATACTAAGTACATACAAAATTTCAAGTCTCTATCTCAATTTGTTCAGGAGATAGAGCGGTTACAGACAGACAGACAGACAGACAGACAGACACACAGACGGACGGACGGCAAAATTTTTTTTCTAAAAATATCTTTTTCGGAATCTCCAGTATCTGAAACGTGTAAATCCGTCAAAAAAATTTTTCGATTTTCAAAACGATTGCAAGACTTACCCTATACTACATATGATGGGTACGTAAAAAACGTTTAATAGACAGATAAATTCGCTAAACGCTTTTACAAAAAGGACATGATGCTAATCAGAGGATAATAATTTTAAGTTTTCATTAAAAAGAAATTAAGTGATTTTAAAGAATGATTACTTTAGATCAAAACCGGCTACCTATAATTTCGTTTTAAACATTTGCTCATTACGCAATTTTTTTATTTCATTGTAAATTAAATCTTTTCCTTGAATCAGTCGTCGGCAGAAATATCAAAGAGCAAATTTCTCAGAAGTCTTTTACCCATTTCCCTTTTTTTTTCTATCTCTTTTTAGTCTTAATTTTTATCCTTAATGATCATTAAACTGATTAGAAGAAAGTTTTCCAAATCTCTTATTGAATTTCAATTTCTTAAAAATCATTTAAAATATTTTAGTCGAAGTTAATTTTTTTATACGTTCTTGGAAAATTGTTTAATTCTATGTTAAATGCTAAACTAAAATATGTTATGCACATTAACCACTTAACTGATTCGTTTTTTACGCACAATAAATTGGAAATATGGAATAAACACCACTTTTTAAAACTAAAATATTCTTAATATTTAGTCTGAATATTTCTGTCATTAAATGGTAAGAGATTGTATTTAAAAAAATTAGTCATGTCTAAACTCTTTAATACGGGAGGACGCGCGCTTACCCAGGGTAAGAATGGTTTAACCTTTTGCGGCGCAGAGCAAATTCATTGCTTAAGTGTTGAAATTAATGACTAACACCGGAATTTCAAAAAAAATTATTCTTCAATATGAAAAAAAAACGAATTTTGCGCACTCAATAAAGTGAATTATTTTAGCCAAAATTCCGGTGTCAATGTTGCGTTTGGGAATTAAAATTAAATGGTTTCGTATATATACCAACGCGCCGCAAAGGGTTAAAAAGTGGCTGTTGAAATTTGAAAATAACTTTATCTGTAAATAACATAATGCTATATTTCACGCATTCAATTCAAAGTTATTTTTTTAAACAAAATTCCGGTGCCAATGTGGCGTTTGGTAATTAAAATTAAGTGATATATCTATGAAACCACCGCGCCGCAAAGGGTTAAACTTTGCAGCCAATAAAATTAAATTATAACAGTCACTTTATTTAGACGGAGGCAATTCTTACTAATTTTGTGATAGTATAAGTTAAAGATTACTTTAAAAAAATTAGTGGTTACAATTGTAAAAAATATAAGCACTCCGGCTCCTTTAAGACCTGCGCACGTCCTCCCGGGTTAAAAGATGGACCAAACAAGCACCTCTTGCCCATACGATGTACACGCAAATAAATTAAGTTACATTTCAAAACATTTTCTGAAATTTATCATATTAATTTTTATATTTGGTCATTCAGAAAGTCGTGTCCGTTTAGGAAAATCAATTCGTAGTAGAAAATACTACCCATTAATTACTAAACCTTAAATATCTGAGACAATATCTAATAATTAAATGATAGAATTTTTCGGTGAAAATAATTTTTTCCAAACGGACACGACTTTCCGAACGACCGAATACATAAAACTGGTCATTTTCGTAATCCTGTGACTACATTTACAGTAGGTTTGTATGGTTGCAAACTTTTACTTTATTTATATGAATTATAGGATGGCCTCACCAATAGTTTCTTTTTCAGTAACTGATGAAAATTTTCAACTTTTGCGCCATGATCTACGAAATTATCTTTTAATGATTTACGAAAAAAATGTTGTTCTACTCGACACTTTATCATTTCATAGGTGTTGAATCGACACCACCTGGATGTTCTACTTTTAAACTATCGACGGACATACTCACGTTTACTTATTTTTCAACAGACTCCGATCGGCTGTACTTAGGCCTTATTCTTGAACACTTTGTGCCGCAATGTTCCATTACACATTGGTGCCAACCTGACATCGATTATCCGTAATACATGCGTTAATTTGACCCTGGTTTAATGAGTTTCGAACCAGAATTTTTTCTAAGAAATTAAATTAAGTATGTTCCAGTAACAATCCTGAAATTAAATGAATAAAGATTCATGAACTATATTTCCTGGTTTGAAATGACGTTAACCTGGATCCAGGTATTACGGAAGATTAGTTGAAAGTTGGCAGCTATGCATTACATGAACCACCAATTTGATTCCTAAATAAAAGAATGACACCAGAATTCTGGTATAAATATTTTTCGTTTATTATTATATGTGAAAAATAGCTTTTGCTTATTTTGAAATAAATAAGTACGTAAATAACGATATCATTCATTCATTTCTACATTTTCGCATTACGAGTGCTCTATTACATAATATTTTGTTTAAGGTATTTTTGTCTTCAACACATAAAAGTTGTTTTCGGGAAACGAAAAATTCGGAGAAACCGCTTAGATGGTGTTATTTAGATGGTGTTTGATCGAGAATTCTAATATTTTGAATGAAACAGCTGAACGAATTATTTTAACCCTTTCCGGCACGAGCAAAATGTGTTCGAAAAATAAGAAATTATTGACTGGTCCCGGATTTTAAAAACGACTATTTTAGAAGTTGAAAATGGCCTTAGTTTAAAGTTTCATTGTAAAAGCAAAATTTTAGTAAAATATTCCTACAAGTTTGGAATTAAAATTAAGTGTTCTCGAAGTGGGCACACTGTCACGGAAAGGGTTAACACTAGAAAGCCTGGAAATTTTAGTCAATTCTTACAAAATATTTCATACTAGAATTTTGATTTATAACCAGTAGCGGCTTAACAGGGAGTGCTGCATCTGATTTTTCACACCACTAAAATTTAACAGAACCTTTCATATTACTTATTCGACAGATTTTGTTGATTGAATAAAACTGAAATCATCATACAATGTTAGTGGTGTGAATAAATTGATGCAGCACTCCCTGACGAGCTGCTACTGTTTATAACTATTTTAGTTAGCGTTTTCTTCTTCTTCTTTTTCTTCGTTTTTTTTTTTTTTTTTTTTTTTATGAAATTTCTGGTTTGAATCGAAATATATTCATATAGCAGTGGTCAAATGAACCACCGCTTATGGCCGTTCCATTGATAAAGGTGCAACATTATTGCTTACTTCATTCAAAATATTATCTATTTTCAATCTCTTAAAATGTTAATTTAACATTAAATTGTAATGTATTATAATGTGCTGTTCTTTCATTTTCAAAACGTGTCTTTTCTCAAATCTTCTTCAACCTTTTACTCAAAATACAAAAAATAATGGCAAATATACTTAAATAAAAACTAAAAAAAACTTTAAAAAAAACCATTTCGAAGTTATGTTTTTTTAATCAAGTCCAGAAAACTTCCATGTAACTATTATTTTAATTTTTAACCAGACTCTGCGAGAGAAAGAATAAATAAAATGACACATAAAAAACCCTTTTTTTTTTTTTTTTTTTTTTCTTTTTTTAGATTTTTGTGTTTTTATCACATTTATAAAAACGTACTAAACTGATAAAAATATTTTTCTAAGCTAGAAATAACATATTCCCCACAACAACTTTTTGGACACTAGTAAAATTTTATGTTTATTAATTAATATTTTAATCATATTTTAGCAGAAGAAACCTACTGAACGAAACTTTACTAAAAACATAAAAAGAAAAAACACTTTCAGTCATGTGTAAAAATTTTGGGGATGATATTACAAGCTAACCAAGCACGAAATAATTCATTTCTCTCAAAAGAAAATTATTAATTAAGAGTTTTCGTGTTCTTTTTTATGTAAATATATAAAACATAATGAACTTTATTTTTTTTAATTAAGAAAATTTCTGTGAAAAAAAAGGAAATTTTTTAAAAAACACTTTTTTGTTTCTCAAAATAATAACAAGAGCAATTATACTAATAACTTTAATAATGAATTCTGGAAATGCGATTTCTGAATAATTTAATAGACATTTACGCTTCATTCTATATTGTAATCTTTATCTTTTAAAATTCTTTTTTTTTGTGCTTATTTTATTTATTTATTCAATTATTTATTTTATAAATATAAATGAGGTAATACTAAAAACAATTTATTTAATAAAACAATTGTATAAGTTAAGCCCGGATAAATTTTTCTTTTTATAAAAGCATTCAAGCAAAATAAAAAATGGTTTTAATGCCTAAAAATCTCAGAAAGAAAATGTTTTGCTATTTAGTCTTTTAATCATTTTTACTCTTCCATTGGTTTATTGTTTTGAAAGGCAGCCATCTTTTTGGTTATCACTTTTTCTAAACAATAATCTCCATCGTAGTTTTCTATTGCGTGTCAAATATGCAACGGTGAACTACTGCTTTGAGGTTTTGTGGGCATTGTAGTAGTAAAGATCATACCCTCTAAACCCTATCAAACTATCTGTTATAATAAAAGTATTGCCTGTGTGATTCTTTTTTTAAATTCAGATTTCTTGATTTCATGGTTCGTACGGGTCCTGGAATTTTATGAGCAGGAACTTCTTTGGTACCAGTATTTTCTTATAGAAAATCCTTAATTAAATAAAACGAAATTTCACTCTTTTGAACGATATTTATTTTTCTATAAAGAAATGCTGGTATTTCACCTTGAAAATAACGGTACCCGTACGAACCATGGATTTGCACTTTTTTTTTTTTTTTTTTTTTTTTTTTTTTTTTTTTTTTTTTTTGAAATAGTTGAATTCGCATTATTTTATAGCATGTTATTTTGTGCGAAAACAAGATGTATTTTTCATTTCAGAAATGTTATGGTAATAAAGAAATCTGATTTAAACAGTCCATTGGCTACACTGTTTTCAAATTGGATCGTTACTCATGGCACCGACGATACCTTTATTGTCCCACTCAATAGAGGAATAAACTAGTCGTTGGGGGCCACCGTAGTACTTACCCATCATGGGTATGTATATGAAAATAAAACATGTGAAAACTATTTATACAATGCATTGCAATTCATAAACAAAATTTAAATATTGTTAATATACATAGTAATGCTATATTAAAGAACTGCTGATGTACCAATTTCGACAAATTATATAAAACGCCAAACTGCTCAAGTAGTACCGAACTGGGTAAAAGAAACATCCTTATAACTCCAAAAATAATAATTCTATTAACTAAAAATTAACTGCGTCGGATTAAGCGTCTAATTTCCAATTAAAATATACTTCTGAATTAAAATTTGAATGAAATACAGGGTCATGAAAAATCGAAGAATGTGGAAAACAAGATTACAAATATATCGGCAACTAATAATCCGATCGACTTCGTTCTATATGCAAAATGTGTGTTATTTTATTGCCTTTTACGTCCATTCCTTAGAACAAAAAAATTCGAAAATTTTTATATACCTTTCATCAGAACGAACTTTTCGAGAGTCCGAAAAAAAAGTTCCGGATAATTGAGGCTGCTGTTATTAAATAGGGTTCGTCTCATTCTTACATACTAACTACACACAAAATTTCAAGTCTCTATCTCAATTTGTTCGGGAGATAGAGCGTTTACAGACAGACAGACTGACAGACAGACAGACGGACGGCAAATTTTTTTTTCTAAAATTATGTTTTTCGGAATCTCTAGTATCTAAAACGTGTAAATCCGTCAAAATTTTTTTTTCGATTTTCAAAACGATTGCAAGACTTATCCTATACTACGTATGATAAGTAAGTAAAAGGTAAAAACTAGACTGTATTTCATCCTGCTGTCAGCTCTACTACACCACACAATAATGGAAGCTGAAATTACAAAAAAAAACATACAAATTAAAATCATATAGCCTGATCGTTTTTTACCAGTAACATCAAAGTAGTAGTATGGAATTTTCGTGGAGTTATACCTGCTATTACGCATTGATGTATATTCCCCAAGCTGAAATTGTCAATGTATTCCTCTTGATATTTTCAGCGCTCGCGGTATATGGGAAATTTTTTTTATAGTTCTTACATGTATTCCTAATCAACTATCTCCAAGATAAATTTCTTTAACAAATACTATAAATATATATGATGAAGATAAATATTTCATAATAATGGTAAGTAAATAAAATTTCTCTGATAGCTATATATTTCGGACTCTTGAAATATTCTTTCTAATGTAAAATACAAAAAATTTCCGATTTTTTAAAATTTTATGTAGTGGCTCTGAAACACAATAAAAATATAAGTTTTACATAAAGAATGAAAACAAACGGATAATTAGATGTCGAAATATTTATAATCTTATTTTTCCCAATTTTCGATTTTTCATGATCCTGTATTTCATTCAAATTTCAAATCAAATACGTATTTTAATTAAAAATGAGACAGATCATCCGAGTCAATAAACTGTTAGTTAATAAGTTTATATTTTTTGAGTTATAAGTATGTTTCTTTTTCTACTTGATTATTGCGTCGACCAAAAACTATCGCCAAACTATAATCTTCAATGTCAATAATGGCTTATCATAAATGTCAAATGCCCTTGACATTAAATATGTATACTATTATTTTCAACACAATCTAACTGATTGGTAAAGTAATCATACGAACTGAATATTTCCAACTGAGCGAAAAATTCACCAGGCTTTAAATCGAACCCAGATACTTGGCTTACATCTAAATGACAGACCAAATGTTATGACCAATAAGGTTATCTGAGCGAAAAATCCCAGCTGGCTGTCGCCCAGGTAGCTTAATAGGTAAAGCATTGGCCTTGTAAGCCAAGTATCTGGGTTCGATTCCCAGCCTGGTCAACTTTTCGCTCAGTTGGAAATATTCAGTTCGTATGATTAAATGTGTATGTTTGTAACATATGTTATACATATGTTTGTACATATGTTTGTAAATCATAACTGATTTTTAATTTGACGTTTTATTTGTATTTTTATTAATCTTTAAATAATTTATTTGTTATTTCATTATTTAAAGTAAATAATATGGCAATTTGCATATTTTACATGTAGTTTGGCGATTTATATAAATTTTCGAAATGGGTGGATTGAATAATCAAGTAGTACCCATAATTCCGTAATAAAGCATTGCTATGGATTAAAAATATTTAAATATATATGTTTAAATTTTATTTTGGAATTACAATGCATTTCATAAATAAATTACGCATGTTTTATTTTCATATTTTATAGTATTCATATCCGTGAGGGGTAAGTATTACGATGGCCTCCAAAGACTAGTTTATTCTTGTTTTTCAGAATCTAATCAAACTAATACCGTTTCTTTCTTGGCTAATAGTAATTAGATCTTATCTAAAAAGGACAATTTATCTTACCTTTACAAGCAAAACAGCGATTTTCATTTAAAGAACAAGTGAAACGCGGATTATAAATTTCACGAATATAGATTTAAACATATTTCAAATGCTACAAAATAAAAAAAAGAAAAAGAAAAGAAAAAGAAAGAAAAAAGGAAAGAAAAGTAAAAATAAAGAAAAAAGGAAAGAAAAGTAAAAAGAAAGAAAGAAAAATATAGTTACATGCATTTTTTATAGGTAGTAAATATTAATTTTTGATTATTTAAATAATCCATGTGCCTATTTGGAAATGGTACAATGTTATTCCGAAGTAAAAAGACAAAAAATCTTTGTAGAATTTTAATTCAACGGTGGTCAAATATGCCACGCTGGACACTACTAAAAGGGTATAGCCGGGTTTCTTAGTAAAATATGCGCTTGAGTCAACCACATAGAGTCCTACATGGATCGATAGCCCATAAAAATAAATTCATTTCTTCCCAGTTTTAAGTTTGTATCTCAAGACCATGGGGGGTAATGCTCTAAATGCCTGTTTTGGAAAAGAGCGCATTGTGTCCGAACTACTAAGCAGATTTCAATGAAAAAAAATAAGGGATGTAAAAAACCACCATACGAATGTTTGACATTTTTTTCAGATTTTTTTTTAAACAAAAGAACAAGTTTTCTAAGGTTTTTCCTCTTTTTAAATGTGCATTTTAATTTAATTAAAAACGGAAATTTCTGAGTGACCACCTTAACTTTTTTGAATGAAATACTATGAGACACGATGCATATTCACTATCAATTTCAAGTTTCTACGTATGGTGCATCATATTAAAAAAAGGCAAAATCATATTCCGGCCGTAATGTGGGGCGAGTCTCGGACAAATTTCACGCCTTCTTTTAAAAATACTATGTGAATTAATATGTGAGATTTGAAAAGAAGGCGTGAAATTTGTCCGAGACACGCCCCACATTACCGCCAGAATATGATTTTGCCTTTTTTTAATATGATGCACCATACGTAGAAACTTAAAATTGATAGTGAAGATGCATCATGTCTCATAGTATTTCACGCAAAAAAAAATAAGGTGGTCACTCAGAAATTTCAGTTTATTTTTAATTAAAATGCTCATTTAAAAACAGGAAAAATGTTAGAAAACTTGTTCTTTTGTTTAAAAAAATCTGAAAAAATTGTCAAACATTTGTATAGTTGTTTTTTACATCCCATATTTTTTTCGTTGAAATTTACTGAGTAGTTTCGTCACAATGCGCACTTTTCCAAAACAGGTATTTAGGGTCATTACCCCCCATAGTCTTCAGATACAAACTTAAAACTGGGGAGAAATGAATTTCTTTTTATGGGCTATCGATCCATGTAGGACTCAATGTGGTTGACTCAAGGGCATATTTTACTATGAAATCCAGCTATACCCTTTTGTAGCAATCATTGTCTTATCTAATCGTCATATTTCTGTTATCTAACCCTTTCCAGAACAGTGTGGGCACACCTAATTTTAACCCCAAACTTACAGAAGGCACCAATAACATTTTAATGAAACTCTGCTTTTACAGAAAGCTAAAGGATTCTTTATTTCTAAAGAAGTTGCTTGTAAATTCCGGTGACAGTGGATATTTTTTCATTTCTTTAATAGAATTTATCCATGCCGGAAAGGGTTAGAAGTCGGCTATCTCTTTAAAAAAATTAGTGATATCCAGCGTCCTACATTAGACCACCCTCATTTATTAATTAAATATATTTAACCAATAACTAGCAAAAGCCGTGCTTTGTTTGGATTCGCGAAGCATTATTTCATAAGATAAATATTTGAAAATAACATTATTATTTTATATTATTTTTGCATCTTTATTGAGCAAAAGTTTTATCTTATGTTTTGGCGTATTTAAATTTTAGAAATGTAAATTCAGCCAAATAATTAAGAATTTCCTCGGAATTTTTTATCTGTGATATAAGACTGGTATAAATAAAAAATTTTCGAAGCAAAATTTTACAAAATATTTTTTTAATTTTTAATCAAAAGTTTTAAAGGTGTTTTTACATTTCCCAATAGCCTCTGGAGTTATCTGAAATGATTTGAAATAGATATGTTTTCAATCTTTGTAATTCACATCAAATAATCTTTGATAGCAATCTTAGAATAATACATTCAAACAAAATATTTGGAAAAACATTAAAATCTACTCTCGTTGATACTAAGAACTATTAAATGTAATTTTTTTTTATTCTAATTTCTTCTTTTTTTCTGCATACCAGCATATGAAAATTTTTTATATTGTAGAATCTCTCGTAAGGAAATTTTCTATTAAATGATAAACCTTGAAGGAATTTCACTCTCGACAACGCTACGTGCGTTAAGCAAACTGGTGTCTCTTTATCCCCAATATCTACTACTGCTTTATCTGATGTCAAACCTTGAGATTTATGAATTATAACTGCAAAAACTGATTGCAAAGGAAATTGTTTTATTGAGCAATTTATGCTTCCATTTTTCCAGAATTTAATTATTGGGGGAATTGGTATGCACCAATTCTTATAAGTTAAATTACTGCAGTATTCAAATTTATCCATGATTATTCGCGGTATCTGGTCTGATGGCTTGTGATTTTCTTTAATACGCGCAACAAAGTCTAAAGTACCGTTCACTAAACCTTTTTCGGTCCACAAATAAGAACGTAACATTACTTTAAATCCAAATGATAAAGTAAGAAATGATTAAAGTCCATTTATAGTTTCTGAATCGGCCAAATTTGCTTTAGTACATTTATAAAGAGCTTGAATCGAGGCAACAACTTTAAGCAGTTCTTTTAATTTTTCATTTATATGGCAAATTTAAAAATTAATTTTATTTGCTTACAATTCTTTTGTTGCCACTTTACTAAAAAAAAAAAAAAAAAAATCCATAATACAATTCTTTTAAAATGTTTAAGTGTCATCCGTGCAAACGATTTTGCGGAGTGATGAAAACATATTTCATTTACTAAATTAATCATGATTCTATCTATAATTATTTACTCCATGATTTATATATTTTTTTTTCTGAAAATATACGCGTTTCATTTTTTATTTATTTGCTAAAATGCGTCCGCATTGGAAATGCATGTAAAATAAATTAATTAAAATAATAATTTTTTGAAAAGTATTTCTGTAAAAAAAATAATATTCTGCAAATCTACAGATCATAATTTATATTTGTGTTTAATTTCAAGTGAAAATACTGCATAGTTTTTTTGTAAAGTGTACGACAAAGTGTCATTTGAGTGGACTAGTAGAGGATTCGCTTCGCTCATCCTAATAAAATAACTTATGATTTTTATTTTCAAATTTAAATATCATAAATGAAACATATTTTTTTCAAACTTAAGATTGAATTAATTTGCTTCTTTAATACTTTACTTGCTGGTGCTTAGTTGATGAAACGGTCAAAATAAATGCGCATGCTTAAATCATAAAAGACGGAATTATTTATATTTTTAAAATATAAATATTTTTACATCACTTTTTTAGAATAAAACATTTTCTGTTACTTTTAACTGCAGTCAGACCTCGTTAACATGAACACGCTTAATGTGAATTATTTTTAACATGAACTGTTTTCACAGTCCCCTATAAAAACGAATACAGATATTTGATACTGATAACATGAATTACTGTTAACATGAACAAAATTTTGATTCCCATTGAGGTTCATGTTAACGAGGTTCAACTGCAATTTTTTTTTCTTTTTAAGAATCAAATCACGCTAATACTCTATTCTTTAATAGCTATTTCTAATTAGATCTTGTCTAAAAAAAGCAATTTATCCTACTCACACAAACAAAACTGCATCTTTCAATTAAAAAATCAGTCAAAGGCGGATAATACATTTCAAGAAAGTAATTTTAAACATACTTCAAGTACTGTAAGATTAAAAAAAAAAAAAAAAAAAAAAAAAAAGATCGTTTCATGCAAAATTTTATTTGCAACAAGTATTACTTTTTGATTATTTAAATATTCCATGTGTTTGTTTTGTATTCCTTTAATGTTTTTTCGAAGTAAAAAGACAGTAAAATTTCATATAATTTTATCTATTAAAACTTTTTACCCAATGATAAAATAAATTACAATTTTGATTTTCAAATTTAAATATCTTAAATGTAACACATTTTTTTTTTCAAATGTAAGATTGATTTAATTTACTTCTTTAACCATTTAACCTCTTGAGGGCCAAGCAGTAATGTTTCGGTAATATCGATTTTCACCGAAAAAATCGAAAAATTTTGTTTTAAAGTAAGAAAACGCAATTTTTTACGATTTATCCGCCACAGATAAAAATATAAAATTCTGTTAAAAGTTTCTGGTGAGAATCTCGTTTAACCCTTTAAGCCTTTCCGGCACGGGCAAAATCTGTTAGTAAAATGAGAAATTATCGACTGACACCAGAATACACAAATGAATTTTTAAGATATTTTGAAATTCTTAATTTACACTTTTATTGTAAATAAAAAATTTTAGTAAAATATTACTGGTGCCGTTTGCAAGCTTGAAATAAAAATTAGGTATCCCAGACCGGGCACAGTGTGCCGGAAAGGGTTATTCGCCACGAAACCACAAAATTTTAATTCCGATACGCAACACTGACACCGGTATTTTTATCTAAAAATAGACCTTTTATTTTGTATGTGAAAAATCACGTTTCTTTATTTAGAAATATATTTGTTCTTAATTACCGGTATGATTCATTTATTTCGACATCTTAGCAATGAAAATGCTTTGATCGTTAAAGGGTTAAATTAGAAGGGTTAAAACATATATCACTGTCCCACAAGGGAATTAACTGATCAATATTTTTGAAAAAAAAGAACCTTTCAAATAATGCCCATTTTTTTCAGGGTTTTTACATAATTGTTAATCTTATATCACCGGTTTTCAAAGCAGAATATTTTGCCCATTTGAATCAGAAAAATTCTCGGATTAAATAAAGCAAAACTTACAATAAAAATTTACTGGTGCGAATAATAAATCACGATTGCACTATGGGTAACCGTATGTTGCACGGGCAGCATTTTCAGAAAGAATCACGTTTTGAAAACCTTATCGCTGGAACAACGATTGGCCCGGAGATGAAGTCAATGCTACGCACCCTTTCTTGTTGGTGACGTCAAACGCCTAGCGAATAGCAACCCTTCCATCTGCAAAGAGATCACGCCTATTATTCATTTGTTTTTTCCGTATATGTTATCAAGCAAAGACGATAATATGAGGAAATGTTATTCACCGTTGTTTACGATTAAAACATAGCTTAAAACAAAGACCTTTTTCAGATTAAAATGCTTTAAATTTCACAAAACATCTAAACATAGTTTTTTTTTCTTAATTTAAAAATATTATTTCCTTAACTCGGGATGTTCGAAGAAATTGAGAAGTTAATTAAAAAAAGTTAATTATTAAAGTTAATTTGAACTTAGTTTATTTTTGTGTTTGGCGATGCAACTAGCTGAATGTTCTCGCTTTCGCCAACTCGCCAACGCTGGTGCTCAAAACGTGATGCTTTCTAAAAATGCGCACGGGCAAATCATCATTGGCAAAAACACATTGCTCGTATAACGTACGGGCAACTCAGGGAAGCAGTTAACACAATTAATCTCTGGTTTTGAGTTGATGCAATGTTTAAAATAAATGTGCATGTTTAATCTTTATAAGACGGAATTATTTTTATCTCTAAAATGTAAATATTCATTTCACATCACTTTTTCATGCTAGAAACTTTTGCCTTATTTCAAAGCGGAGTTTTTTGCAGTAATTCTTTCTGCTTCTTTTTTTTAGACTGTAATGAAACTTATGCCTTTTTTTCCCTTGTCTATTATTAATTAGATCTTGTCTAAAAGGGCAATTTATCTTATTCTTACAAGAAATTTGCATTCTCATTTAAAGAACAAACTAAGAGATGAGAATAAAATAGTTAATAGTTAGGGATAACATTTTTTTAAATGTAACATTGATTTAATTTACTTTTTTAACACATTAACAGTTGGTGTTGAGTTGGTGCTATGGTCAAAGTAAATGCGTATGCTTAATCTTTAAAAGATATTATATTTTTATCTTTAAAATATAAATATTTCATTTCACATCACATTTTCAAAATAGAAAATTATTCCTTAATTTCTCGCCGAGTTTTTGCAATAGTTCTTTCTTTTTCTTGTTTTTAGAATCCAATAATAATAATAATAATATTTTTTGTCTTCTTTTCTTCTTTAACTAATTAAATCTTGTATAAAAAGGCAATTTATTTCATTCATGCAAGGAAATTTACATCTTCCATTTAAAGAACAAATTAAGAGATGAGAATAAATTTTTCGAATGTAGCCTTACACGAATTTCAAACGCTATAAATTTAAAATAAAAGAAAGAGATATTTACATGCATAATTTTATTTGCGACAAATATTACTCTTCGATCATTTAATTCTTTGCACTCGAGAAGTGATTCTCACTGGCCTATAATGGTTCACGTTAACCCTTTAACGATCATAGCATTTTCATTGCTAAGATGTCGAAATAAACGAATGACACCGGTAATTAAGAACAAATATATTTCTAAATAAAAAAAAAAAAAAAACGTGATTTTTCACATACAAAACAAAAGGGATATTTCTAGATAAAAATACCGGTGTCAGTGTTGCGTATCGGAATTAAAATTTTGTGGTTTCGTGGCGAAACCAATGAACGTTAAAGGGTTACTGGGTGTTCCAAAAAATGCTCTGGACACCAGTATTTTAAACTGATTTTCTTCGCCTTATCTTATGGCCAACGAATCTGTGATAAGATGGTGCAGTAAACTGTAAGATATTAGCAGTTCCCAAGGGCATTTGGCGTTACGCTTTACGAGGCACACTGGACAACACTAGTGGTGAGTGAGAGTTCCCTTTCCAGTACAAAAAGTTAAGTATTCCATGTTCCTGTTATAAAATTCCGTAATGTTACATTATGTTATCAAAAAAAGCTAATCTTTCTCTTTACAATTACTGGGGTGCAATTAACAAACGTGTTGGTAAATTTTATTCGCAGAATCGCAAATATAGAGTTTAAAGGGTTAAATTAGCTACCAAGCTGCTGTTATTTTAAACTAAAGAATTTAATTAGATAAACTTCCAGATTAATAAACAAGAAGATAAATCAGGTCGTCAAATATGAAACATGTTACTACAAAAGGGCCAGATTAAGAACGAGACGAACTTCCACTAGTAAATTTTAATAGATATCTTAATCTTGTATAAACGCATCTTTCATGAAAAATTAGGAACATGAATAATATAAAAAATTCTAATATTTTTTTTTACTGGTGGAAGTTTGACCCGTTGGAATTAACCCGTCTTTTTTGTCGACACAAGTTTCATACTTGACAACATAAGATGTAGGGTAATTCTAAATTCCTTGTACAAACATTAAGGGTTGGCACTTTAAGAATCATTTATTGTGTAGGGTTGTAGGGTCGCAAGGAAGCATTGTGGTACAAACACCAAAGGTCCAATCTAACCTTTCTTAATTTCAAAATTTTTCATTCATGCCATAATTTCCTAACATTTTTTTCTATTTAAGACAGACAGACTTTCCAAATTTGGAAGTTTTCGTATGAAATCGAAATTTTTGAATAAAAAAAATCCGTAAATCTGTCAAACGCAGAAAATAGATGAAAAGAAATAGAAATAAAGTTTTCTTTAAGTTCAAATTTTTTGATTTCATAGAAGAATTTTTCAAAGAAGATTTTTTCAAAAGTAATCATGAAATGTCAGTCTTAAATAAAAAAAAGAATAATACAAAAATTTTCTTGTAATCAAAAATTTTGATATAAAAAAACCTAGCCAAATTGACCCGTGGTGTTTGTACCCAGGGCTCTCGCTATCACTCGCCAAATCGCCAATACTGGCAAAATCGCGACCAAATGCTTCATTTGGTGAGTATTTGAACAATCGGACTCGTCAAATTGGGAGTATTCAATTTCTGCTTTTGTGTGTGTGGATGGTTTTTGTCAATATAGTTCGTGCTACTCAAAGTTTTGTGTCCCTTTTCATGTTCAATTGCACTGTGTCATTTACATTACTCTGTATGCAGATTTTTTCATTAGAATTTGACTTTAGGAACAGCCAAAGACACAAAAAAGGCTTATGTGATCAGTCATGCGATATACTACTGAAATATTATTCGTGTTATTGAAAATTTTATAGACAATAGATTTTCCAATAATTTTATTTATTAAAAATTTTTTTACGCTGATAAAGTAAGTTTTAATTTTGTTTTCCAAATTTTACTATCATAAATGTAGATTTTGTTTTTCAAATATATTATTGGATTAATTTACTTATTTAACACCTTAAAGGGTAACACCTTGACTTCATACCATGTATGATTAATTAAGATTTGCACCAGAAAATTTTAAAGTTGTACTTTTCTTACGTTAGAGAAAAAGAGTCGTAAATTTTTTTTTCTTTTCTTGAGATAAAATCTTTCCAAATTTCATTTAAGATTTCTTAATTACACAAACACAATTGCTTGTCCCTCAAAAAGTTAACCCATTAGTGCCTAGCGTCCCTTTTTAGGGACGCTTCAAAAGGTGCATTCAGCACTGTTTTTGACACCGGTAAAAAAGAAAAGCAATAATTATTTTATTTAAATGATGCATATTCGTGATTAATGAACTAAACTTAAATTTTCTAAAAATAGTGGTGCCAACCAAATAAAATTTGCGCAAAAGATGCTGGGCACGAATGGGTTAATCTATTACGCACTGGTGTTAATACAAAAATCAAAAGAATAAGAATACCTTAATTATTAACTAAACTACTACTGTTTTTAAATGTTATTTCAGTGGTCGGCAAGTAATTTTAAGTGGGGTCTAATTAGTTATGAAAAATTTTATCGAGGTCAAGAATTAAAAAAAAACCCTACAAACAAATAAAAAACCATTAGACATATAAGTGCTTACTACATTTAAAATTTTTAATTTTACGTACTCATGCATGTTATATAAATTAGAACTTTTTTTTTCTTAGAAATTTCCACATACAAATGTATACATAGTTTATACACGTATTCATAATATTTTATCTTTATTTATTGAGAGATATTTAGCACCCATCTGAACTAAATAGCTTCTTTCGAATTTTCAGTTATAAATTTGGAATTTCGGTTTAAAACTGGAGTCAAAACTGGCAACCCTGGTTCAAAATACTTTGTTTATTATTATTTTTTAAAAGTTATCTGTTTAACATAGATAATTGGACTGCTAAGTCATTTGATATCAAGCGACGCTGGTAGACTTTGTAGAAGAAAAATACTTCTAAACTCAAGAATGTGTGAACATTTTTTTCAAAAATGAAATATGGCTGTTAAAACTTGAATCGATATAATTTATCTTAAAAAAAAAATAATAATAATAATAATAATAATATTTTTTAAGGGAAAAAAAGTTACTAAAACGTATCGTAATAAGCAAAGTCTTTTTGCTTGGACTAAACAGGTAAAGGGTTAATTGCAGAATGTTTTTAATTCTTTATTAATACGAGGTGGAACCCGTCGAAATTCGACGAAAGAAAATGTTTAAGAAAAAACTGCTCCATTGATTTATAATAAATCTACAAAATTACTTACAGTAAAAAAAATGCATCTTATATTGATCAGTCTAACTCTCAAACAAATATTATTTTAAGCTAAGATTAACAAAATACTATAAAACTCAGTTGTCCAAATTTTTAAAACTAAACTTTAAAATCAAACTTAATTAGTAAAATATAATATAGATCAGCTATTTATCAATTGTCTCTTATATTTGGTATAAATGCGAATGAAAAGAAGCAAAATTTATTCTGAATTGACACAATCATGAATTTCACGCGAAATTAAAACCCATCATCATTTTCATCTTCTCAAAATTTTAAGACGTTCTTCTCATATCCGTATTCACTATGTTTGAAAAAACGGTATTTTAATTTGATCACTTTCAAATCACTTTAACTCAAAACTTAAGTTATTTATCTGATGTATAAAAACGAAATAAAACCGAAATCACGGAATTTTATAACAGACACGATATTTTTTGCAAATTATACGCATTTTTTTTTTTTTTTTTTTTTTTTTTTTTTAAATTTTAAGAGAAAATGGAGTGGTTATGTTGCCACAATTAAAAAATTGGGCTAAAAACTATACAAAAATTAATATCTCAAAAACAAATTGAGATAGAGCTTTCAAACAAATTGCATTTAAAAGTACATTTTTTTCTCTATATGACGGTGTAAAAATCAAAAATATGTAATGTTTAGAAGTATAAAATTTGCAGTAGCGAAAAATGCAAAACTGAAATTGCATGGGAAAGTGTTGCCATTCGCAAAATGACGTATGCGTTACGCACAGATACGTTTGGCCTTTATTATATAGATTAAGTAAGGAGGAAAATTCTATTAAAAAATTTTGACAGTACACAATTTGTACAAAGCATATACTATATATGCATTTTTAACACAAAGTAACTTGAGAAAACAAATTTAAACAGATATTCGTTTTTAACAAAATTACTCTTTCAAGGTCACGATAATTAAGAAGTTATAAGGAGGAGATTTTTACGCGTTTTTACATACCAGTATAATATTAGAGAAAATACTCTTAAATCGCAGCATATGTCGATTGAGTAAAGTAACATTTTCTCTAAGATAACACTGGTGGGAAAAAACGCGGAAAATTCTCATCCCTAAAGTTAGACGAAACAACATTTTGAAGACTGTTATTTGAAACTGCTCAATGCGGAGTAATTTTATAAAATTTGCCTTTACTGAAATCGAAATGATACTATTTTCCCGTCAATTTTGATTATTACATTTTGACAAAAAAAAGGGCAATGTTTTCCATTTGTAAAGACTAAATTACTCTCTTCATTGAAATGACACAGAAAAGGCGGAGGTCTGAAATTTTGATTCCAATATTGAAGCATTTTTCTAATACTCATCTAGATTGGGAAAAGCTTTTTATATTCTGTAATTCATTTTCTATTGTGTTTTATTTTAAAGTATTTTTAAATTAAATTCAGCAATTACAACATTAGATATGCAGTTAATTTAATCCTGGTACGGAGTAATGCATCAATTTTAATTTTGTTTCAACATTTTTAGAAATGTTAATTTAAATAAAAAATTTAAAATCTTTAAAATCGAAAATTTAAAAAAAACCGTTAACTTTTTTTAAACCTATTCCAAGTAAAACGCAACAATAGTCACTGAAAAAGACCCGGATTATAATGTTAAGTCTATAGAGGCGTTCTTTAAAATATCTTGCTCAAATTTAGACATTTTTGCATACGATAGCTGAGGACGATCAACAACCGGCCTAGTTTTTACTATTTCGATTTTACTTATATATTTTTTATATTGTGATAGTTTCAATATAAGAACCAGTTTAAACCGGTTTTGAAAATTAAAATATTAAAAAAAAAAAACTGAAACCAAAACTGAAAAAGTAAAAACTAAGCCGATTGTGGATCGTTCTCAGCTATCTTGTGCAAAAAAATCATGTAAATATATTAAATTTGAGCGAGAAATGTGAAAAGAACGCTCCCATAGATTTTCATTGTCAACCGGGTCTTTTACTGTGACTAGTGTTGCGTCTTAAGGTAGATATGTAATTTAACACTTTAACGATCAAAGCATTTTCATTGCTAAAATATCGAAATAAATGAATGACACCGTTAATTAAGAACAAATATATTTCTAAATAAGAAAACGCGATTTTTCACATACATAATAAAAGGGATATTTTTAGATAAAAATATCGGTGTCAGTGTTGCGTATCGGAATTAAAATTTTGAGGTTTCGTGGCGAAACCAATGAACGTTAAAGGGTTAAACGTCATTTTAAGCAGAAAAAAAAACCCAGAGATCTTTAATGTTATAAATTATGCTTTAATGTTACAAAATATTCAAGTAAAAGAATTTTTCTTTTTCAAAGAAAATGCTTTTGAACTTGCAAATTAATTTAAGTCCACACAAGTTATTATTAATTAGACTAAGTCGAATACCGATGCTGTTACAATAAGATTTAATATTACAAAGTAAAAGCTGATGCTGAAAAGTTTAAACTGCATGTTTCTAGTGTTATGAAGGTATAATAGTTGAAACAATAGTTGACTTAGTTCATCAAAATATTTCAAATAGTTCAAAAGTATTTGCGAACTTGATTTGTTCTACATGTTTTTTGGGATTACGATGAAATACTCATTAATGAAAATAAATATTTTTTTAGCATTTATGGTTCGCTTACACGGATGCTAAAAGGAATTCCGATTCATACGGTCTGTGGCGGAAAAATCGTCTGCGGTGTGTTTTATTCTAAATGATATTACATTATTGTAAGCATATTGAAATTTATACACATATGAGGGGTACTGTAAGACACTAACGGTAGAATAGGATGAGCATAGAATTCATCGTTCATTTACAAAGACACACAAAAGAATTTGACAAGAGTGCTTCTCGAATAATAATTGCTGGAAGTGCGATATCATTTGAGCTGGCGCGTTTTTACTTTATTTATTATTTATTTTTTTTTTCATATTACTTACAGTGTAGAAATTCTATATATTATATACATACAAGAATGTACAAAAAATCGCCAGTACAATTTTGTTTATTGATGGCAATTTTAAAGTAGATTTTTAATTTTGTTAACTAAACTACGCTTAACTAAATTAACTTTTAGTATACTATGTAGTAAATATACACATTTAGATTACATATAAGAAGTTCAGGAAAAAAATAATATTTTTTGAATTGTTGATGGTTGTTGCAGAAATTGGGTTTTCAAATTGTTTATTTAGACATCATGTTTCAGCTTAATAAATTGCAAAAATTTTGTTACAGTATTATGAAAGTGTTGGAAAAAGATTCATAGTTTATGCTGGAAGCATGGTTTTTCGTTCTTGTTTGTTTTTCTACTCTTTTTAATTTTCAGAAAATAATAGATTTATTTTTATACGGTTTGTTAAGTAGTATAAAGTTCATATACTACTTAATATAGTATAAAGTTCATTCTAAAGGAATAATACGGAATTGCAAGAATACCACAAATTCAATAAACGAGCATGGTTAGATTTTTACTTTTTCAAATTCCTCATAATTAAGTATAGTTTTTAATTTTTTAAAAATAAATTCGGTAGTAGCTCATAAAAGGAAAATAAGTGAATATTCCATTCATATATACTGGTCTTACAATCTTTAAGATAAACACAATTTTGTAAATTACAGCATAAATAAAATTCAAAGTTTTCTATTATTATGAAAAAAATCGGCTTCCTGGCTAGTTTAATCAAGATTATCAGCGTAACAGCATTTTAGCGTACAAGGAGGATTCTGAAAGAAAATGAATAAAGGCTAAATTTTTTTCCTAGTTATTTATGAACCAAAAACTTTGAGGAGAGACGATTTTGTCCATTATTGGATATTTTTAATATGTTATCAATCAGCAAAAAAGCACTTATTATAACATACACTAAACCAGTTATTAATTTGATTATAGTGAATTTTTATTCATTTAATATGATAATTTAAAGAAAGGCCAAAGTTATAGGGTGGATCTGTAAGATTAAATATTTCACTTGTTCACAATATTATATGCATGCATGTATCCAGCTTATGCATTGTTCATATTCAGATGATAATTGTTGTAATGTATTTGTGTACTGACACTAGATGGTAGAACATGGTATGCATAAAACTTCATAAATAAATGCTTTAGCTTGGAAAAAGAAAGGTCAACTTACAGAGCATTCAAAAATCAATCATAATTTTTCAAAAGGTGAGATAAGCATTTTTTAATTCGCCCTCATATTCATACAAATATTCCATAAACAAGATATACGCGGTCAAATGGATGAAATATGAAAAATTGGAGCAACTTCGGACTTGCATGCTCTTCGAAGTGTTTTTCATCCCAAAGCGCTTGGCTACGGAGGTTGGCGTGAAACGCTGGGACGTTGAGTGTTTGTTTATTTGCTTCAGGGTAGGAAGGTTAATAATCTTTATAATATACTTTTGGCGTATCAAATACGTTATATTTTACACTTTTCTATGCGATAACTCTTAATCAATATTTGCATTATTTTTATCTTAATGTGGTTCATGATAAAGAAGAATTTTCACGAATCTAGTAAAAATAAATTTAAAAAACTGTAAACCGTGGGTTTTTTTCGTCTTCTTTGACACCATAAATTAAAAAAAGGCTATAACACCATTTTTTTCGTATAATATTTGCTTACATAATCGACAAATGGCTGGCATTAATAAAGATATGAATTTCAGTTAAAATTAATGGTGTGTAAAAGGTTTGAGTAAAGAAATAAGTAAAATTTTTTAATCGCAGAATTCTTTAAATTTCTCAGCGTTTAAATGAGAGGAAACATTCTATTAAAATTTTTTGACAGAACTTTATACTATTTATACAAGTCATATATTTATGCATTTTTAACAGTAAATGAAACATAACTTTAACAAGCAAATTTAAATGTATATTAGGTTTTACAAAATTTGTCTTTCAGTTAACAGTAATTCAGAATTTAGGAGAAATTGACCTTGAAGTCTTTAACTGGTTATTCTGAAATCCCCAAAGCGAAGTAATTTAATAGAAATCTTTCTGTATTGAAATTGAAGTGATACTGTTTTCCCATCAGTTTTGATTAATTACATTTTGTCAAAAAAAAAAAAGGCAATTTACTTCCATCTGAAAAGATTAAATTAAATTCTTCCTTTAAATGACAATGAAAAGGAGGAGATGTGAAATTTAGATTCCAATATTGAAAAAAATTTCTAACACTGATTTAGATTGGAATAAGCTTTTTATACTACGTAATTCATTTTTATTGTGTTTATTTTTACGTATATTTAAATTAAATTCAGCATTTACAATACTAGAGATGCAGTTAGTTTAAACTAAGTATGGAGTTATGGTATCTACTTATAATAAAATGCGTTCTTTAGAACTGTGTAGAACGGTTCCAGGATTCGCCACTCCTATCTGTGAATGGACCCTAGCAATACGCCACGTTAGGCTTAATGGAAAACAAATGCAGACATATGACTAAAAGATAATTTCTTTTACTTAAAATAACGTTTAAACAGCATATTTTTCTATAAAACATGTATATCATATCCAATTATAATGTATTAGGCTCCAAATTAAAAATAAGTAATTGTAAACATCAGATTACGATATAAACAAACGAACTCTGTTGCCATTCAGATTTTCCAAATCTTGAAACAAATGAATGACTCTTTGAACGCATTATTAAAAAAAAGAATACAGGTCAATTATCTAATTCTGTTCTTAAAATATTTGTAAAATCATATTAAACTGTTTAAATAATTTTATTTTGTTTAAAACTGTCAAAAACTCTTTTTGCAATCATCTATTGGCAAATAATATAAAGAATCGAACTTTGTTATAAACACGAGTTAATGTTCAGCATATCAAAAAGTTAATGTGAAATTTTCAGAAATTACATTTCACTTTGCTAATAATTAATCGAGATCTAAATCAGAAGCATGCATTTTTAAGAACTTTTCACTGTTTCTTAAAATGCAGAATTCTGATTGGTTAGTCACGTTTCGCTATCAGCGAAAATAACCTGGATCGTGGTATTCTTCTCGCAAAAAATGTAGTGAATCAATCACGTTTGAGAATCGTTCAATCAAAATTATTTGTATTTGAGAACGCACGTGTGTTTGTTGATCTTTTTGAACACGCGGTAGGTTTATATATTTTCAAGTAAATCGTTGTTTCTGTAATTTAACGATAATTTTAGCAATGCCTGATGAAAATGACGAAACGCCGATTGAACGTAGACGGCGATTAGCTCGCGAAAGAAAATCGAGATGGCTTGCTCGACAATCACAAGCAACATTGGGATTTAAGGGAAGAAAATCGCGAAAATCTTATCACTGCAAAACTTCACCATAAAAAACTAACTTATACAGTAGTTAGTGTTGACTTACCACAACCTTGGCATGCCATAGTGCTTGGCAGCCCTTTTTAATTAATTAATGTATCCAGCGGCTCTTTTTCATGTACATGATGGCCCTTACTGGATTTTTTTTTTTCAAATAACAAACGTGATTTCAAAAGGAGGGTAGTTTTTCAAGACTATTTGGCACTTAGTCGACAACATTTGAAATTTTTCTATAGGCAGTCAACAAATCTCATGAATACATAGTATTATTTCATTGTTGCAACACTTTGCCATTCAAGAAATGTTAAAATTTATATTCTACTTTTAATTAAAAAATATATACTTGCTTTGTCTTTATTTATGGAAAAGGTGTCATATGAGAAATAGATACTTGCATTAATCAAGTTTACAATATATTTGTTATTATTTATAGTATAGCTGCATGAATTTTCTGTTGTATTTGATGTGTTAATATTTTGATTTTGTTTAATATTTTTGCTGAACTTTATACTAAAAGGTAATTTTTTCCTTCATAGCCAGTATTATGTTGAATGTAAACTTTGTCAGATCTTTCCTTTTTTTTTAATCAAAGTTTTATTTTATTACTGGAATGCTTTGTTACTCAACAGATATTAAAATTTATCTTCTACTATTAAATAGATGCTTGCCAATATGAAAATTTACAATAATTTTGATTTATTCATGGAAAAGCTATATACAATTCATAAGCATGAATTTGCTGTCGTATTTTATATTTAAAACTTTTTATATTTATAAATATAACTGCGAGACTTCACCGTAAAAAACTAACTTATATAGTAGTGTTGACTTGAGGCAAGTTTGGCATGGCATAATGCGTGGCAGCCCTTTTTAATTAATTTATATATCCAGAGGCTCTTTTTCATCAACTTATGTACATAATGGCCTTTACTGTCTTTTTTTTTTTTTTTTTTTTTTCAAATAACAAACATGATTTCAAAAGGAGGATAGTTTTTCAAGACTTTTTGGCACTCAATCGACAACATTTGGAATTTTCCTACAGGCAGTCAACAAATCTCACGAATTTCATGTTCTTGATCAACGAAATTCATATTTTCTCTGTGCATGATAAGTGAAATTCACATTTTTTATCTGTATGCAATTGACAAAATTCATGTCTTCTGTGAGCATGATCGATGATATTTAAAATATTTTTAAAATAGTGACTGACAAAATTCTCAACTTAAGAATTTCCTATATAAATAACTATGGTATTGGCTACCTATATAACAAAATTCATAATTTTTAACTGGTTCGATAAAACTTGCAATTTTGCCATGAGAGAAGATGTCGAAATTCATGATTTTTTTTTTCTGCCATCCATGACAAAATCTGCAATTTTTTTAAATTATAAATTTAAGAAATTTGCAGACCACATACTTACATAACCCATCATGGGTCACAGGTTCATCCCTACCATTCTACTATTAACCTAAACAATTACTTAAAATAACATAATTTTAATCGTTAAAATATTTGTGAAACTCAATTTGATTTTGCTTACGTAACATTATGATTAACAATGTGATGTGTTAGAAATTCATTGATAACACATTTCACAGAAATTTTTGTACATTTTTTATTTTTTTTTATTTATTTATTTTTTTTTTATGTTTTGCCCATTTAAATTTGTTGAACTATATCAAAAATTGAATGTGTAGTTAACATGCTGTCATTTTTGACAAGGGTTATATACTAGTTTTATTATAATCACATTTAAAAAGTATTCTTGTTTCACATAGTTTCCCTTGGGCACACGAATAAAAGAAAATCCGGAAAATAGTTATTTAACCACTTAGCTGATCTACTTTTTTGAAAAAAAAAGCTCTCATATACAGCAGAACCCGGCTAATTCGGACCCCGTTAATCCGGATCGGTTTGGTCATTTTTTTTTTTTTTTTTTTCAACTTTGAGAAGCGATTGGCTAATTTCCACAACATTAATTTGTTTCATCGTCGTATTCTGAATAAAGAAAAACTTTTTCTGAAATCTTTTCGGAAAAATTAAACAAAGTAAACATTTTTATTGTCTGTAAATATTCAATAAGTTTAACATAAAAGTGACTTTCTGTAAGTATGTTTTATTTTATTTCATTTTTTTTCTAATTCTCCTGATAATCCGGATTTTCGATAACCTGGATTGGGTCCGGTCCCAATTAATCCAAATTATCGGGGTTTTACTGTAATACCTTTCTTTTTACCAAATTTTTAATCGTTTATCACCGGTTTTTCAATACAGTAACTTTTGCAGAATTGAATCGGAAAAATTCTGGGATAAAAAATGGGAAATTTACTGTAAATATTTACTGGAGAGAAGAATAAATCACGATTGGAATATGGATGCCAGTGCGTGGTACGGGCAAAGTCATGATTGACAAGATCACATTGTATGTATGATGTACGGGCAGCATTTTCAGAAAGAATCACGTTTTGAGCACCTTATCGCCAGAGCAACGATTGGCGCGGAGATGAAGTCAATGCGACGCACCCTTTCTTGTTTGTGACGTCAAACGCCTAGCGAATAGCAACCTTTTCTTCTGCCAAGAGATCGCGCTTATTGTTCATTTGTTTTTCCGTAAATGTCATCAAGCAAATGCTATAATATGAGGTAATGTTATTCACCGTTATTTACGATTAAAACATAGTTTAAAACAAAGAGCTTTTTCAGATTAAAATGCTTTAAATTTCACAAAACATCTAAACATAGTTTTTTTTTCTCAATTCAAAAATATTATTTCCTTAACTCGCTATGTTCGAAGAAATTGAGACGTTAATTAAAAACAGTAGTAGAGATTCTCTTGTAATAAATATAATTCTATTAATCATATGTTTTATGACACATTTGAACTTAGTTTATTTTGTGTTTGGCGATGCAGCTAGCTGAACGTTCTCGCTTTCGCCAACTCGCCAAGGCTGGTGCTCAAAACGTGATTCTTTCTGAAAATGCGTACGGACAAACCTGGGAAGCGGTTAAATTTTATTAATGCTAATTAGAATTAGGACTCTGGATTTAGATTTTTTGTAAAGAATTACAATTCTCAATAAAAGAAAAGGTTTTTATTGACTAAGTATTTTTAGAATGAGATAAGAAAATTAATCATCTCTATAATATATTTTATTATTGCGCATAAAATACATTATAATTTATGCTTATGTATGCGATAAATCTTAATCAGTCTTCGCATTTTATTTATCTGGATGTGTTTCATGAAAAAGAAGAATTTTCTGGAGACTAGTTAAATTAATTCCGAAAACTATAAATCGGTTTATTTGGACACCATAAGTTAAAAATAACGATATAACACCAATTTTTTCATAGAATATTTACTTACATAATCGATGAATGTATGATAATTCATAAAGACATGAATTTGTGTTAAAATTAATGGTGTGAGAAAGGTCTTAACAATGAAATAAGCAAAGTTGGTTAATCGTAGAATATTCTTTAAAATGCTCAGTGATTAAATAATAGGGAACATGCTATTAAAATTATTTAACAGAACTTTACAAAATTTATACAAATCATATATTAATGTATTTTTAACAGAAAGTGGAACATAACTTGAACAAGCATATTTAAACAGACATTCAACTTACAGTAATTCAGAAGCTAGAAGAAATAACATTTTGAAGACTTTAAATTATTATTCGAAACACTCCAACGTGGAGCAATTTAGTACAAATTTGCCTTTATTGAAAATGGAATGATACTGTTTTCTCGTCAGTTTTATTTAATTACATTTTGGCCAAAAAAAAAAAAAAAAAAAAAAAAAAAAAAAAAAAAAAAAAAATGCTTCGATTTGTAGAGATTAAATTACATTCTTCATTGAAATCACATAGAAAAGGAGGAGATCCGAAATTTAGATCGCAACATTGAAACGTATTTCTAATCGTGATTCCGATTGGAATAAGCTTTTTTATATTATGCAATTCATTTTCTCCTTTGTTTATTTTAAAATTAAATTCAGATGTTACGATACTAGAAATGCAGTTAGTTTAATTTAAATATGGAATTATGCTATTTTATTATAACCGCATTTAAAGGCATTCTTCTTTCAAATAATTTAACTTTCACAGATGAATAAAGGGAATCTTGGAAGTTAGATATTCAGGGATGAAATTTCCGCTTTTTTTCACACCAGTAAAATTTTAGAGAAAATGCTATATTATTAAATTGGAGCATTTTTGTGATTTACAATTACAAAATTTTCTCTAAGATTTTACTGGTGTCTAAAAAATAGGAAATATCATCCATGAATATTTAACCCCTTGAAGGGCGGTGGGATAAAATATATCCCATTTAATTTTAACTGCGAAATGCAACATTGAAATCAGAATTTTGAAATGAAAATTTTAATTTTATCAAGAATGTAAAGAAAAAAAATGCACTGATCTGTTTTGAAATAAATTTGTTTTTAAATTCTTGTGTCATGCAATCATTTCAGCATTTTATGAATAGAAATGCTTCTACTCTGAAATTATCCCTCAAAGTGTTACAGTTAATTATGATTATTCCATTGATAAATTAAATAACTACAGCAACAAACAATATATAAGTAATACATGAATGTATATGTATAAATATAATATACATTAAAATTTCTCTTTGCTTTTGCTTAACCCTTAAATGCATATTGTATCATTTCGATACAATTTCGTAATTAAATAAAGAAAAATTTACTTTTTAGATTTTTCTGGTATAAATTCAGATTCTTTGAATTGCATATTTTTTGGAACGCGTTATATCCTATGCATTTAAGGGTTAAATGCATTAAATAACTTTTACGCGCATTCTAAAAATTCAACTGTTTTCAGTTGCATTCTAATCATTAGCTTTTGGCGTAGAAAAGTTCTGTTCGTCAAATCACGTGTCGCTTTCGTCTTTCAACGTCAAATATTCGAAAGTATTTTGTTTTTTTACAGATCTTTTACTGTAATTCCGCCGTTAATTTTGACTGATCCTTTAATACATACATAAGTATTTTAATTAATACTTTTTTCAAAAAATTCCGAGTATGCCCAATATGGAGACCTTCCTTGTTAGCTTTACATTTAAGAGCGACCAAACTGGTCATCTACTTCGGCTGGTTACAAATAAGAAGTATAACAGAATTATAAATAAAATTGCTATTTAATATTTTTCTTGCGGGATAAAGACATATATTATACTTTGTTACATTTTTATTCATATATGCATAAATTCTAAAATTCCTATTATTTTATATTGATTATTTTTTTGCAGAAATAATTATTTTATATAATCGCACAATTTTTGCTATTAAATAAAATGAACATTCTTCTAAGAATTTAGTGGTACTGAAAAAATCAGAAGGTTTGCAAAGGTGGTGGTATTACATCGAGTTATGCCAATGTGTCAGTAACAAGGGAGTATTTTTTGCCCTATCTCGCACCTCCTTTTCAAAAGAAAAATCTTTAATCCCTTGCGGCGCGCTGGTATATCTATCAAACTACTTAATTTTAATACCCAAACGCTACATTGGCACCGGAATTTTGATTTAAAAAATTTAAATTTATTAAATTCCTGCAAAATTGCGTTTTTTTTTTCAATTAGAAATAAAGTTGTTTTTAAATTCCGGTGTCAGTCATCAATTTCAGCACTTTAAGCAATGAATTTTTTCTGTGCCGCCAAGTGTTAACGGACGCTTTCAGAACATTTGGAATAGAAATATACAGGTTGACTATTCAACTGTCCAACATGCTCATACTAGAAACACACTACATACATAATTAATGATTTTTACAATGGAATTAACAGCTGGCATCAGCAACTGTTTTCCGGGAACAAATATTTTCAATACCGTAACGCGGAGTTTCATCTTTTATTATTTTTTATATATTAATACAATGTTTAATATTTTCTGGTGTCAGCAAAGAGATTATTAGTGAAAAATAAGATTTTATGAAAAGTAAGTATCGGACGTTCCTCTCAGTCCACACAACTTTGAAGAATGTCCGTGGTAGATATAGCTGCCACCACCGATATTAATAGGTGGTGTCGGTCACCCACTGTGAGGTTTGTGTAAATGAAGACTTACGCTGTCAAGTAACTGAATTATCAGTTTATTAAGAATATATGTACACACTAAATACGCTATTTACAAATATATAGAATTACAACTCGGATATAGGTGGTTCAACTCGGTTCAACATTAAATTAGATACAGTAAAGATTGGCTGTGTACTATTCCAATTACACTTTCCACCTCACACTCAATACACGTTAAATTCACTTTATCGGAGCTCAACCTTGAGTCTCCCAACACAAGTATACTAGGCTCAGCGCACTAAACACCAGGACGTCTGTGTCCTTTGCTCACCAGAAAATGCACTGCCTTACGCTCTACAACACAGAGCACACTTTACCCGAACCTCTGGCATACACCTTCTAGGTACGAGACCCAGCTAAGGACTGACTGATCTGAGAGAAACTTGCTCTTCTCAACTCACGGGGTCACACAAATGCCAACCCCCCTTTGGAGCTCCCTCATTGGACACCTTCCCTCACCCGTTCTTGCCTAGTGACATGCTGCTAATCTGCTGATCATCTGCATACCTCACCGACAGATGGACATGCCTGTCAGCAATCTTCTCTTCCTCCAACACACCACCTGCATAGGATTATCTGGCAATTCCCCTTTCCACAAAGAAGGAATGTCACCTTGGAAATTCTGTACACAATCATACAATACGAAATATTGAAATAGAGAAATAGTAGAGATTCCATTCTTTAGCACAGGTGCTATCAGAACCTGACACCCCCCACCTTAGCGGAAAATATGTCTTTTAGGGGCTAATTTTCCCAAACATATAGTAATATCGCAGAAGAGTTCAATAGTCACTTTACAGATTTCTTCATTAGGCTTATTACATAAGTATTTCCAGGTGTCTGAACACTATCTACTGACATCTCTACTGAACCTTGTACCAATATTAATATTACATAAACAATACACGTACTAATACACTATTATAAACACAAAAATTCAAAAATATTTACACACACACAGAAAAAAAATTAAATGTGTGACGACATCCCTTTAAGGTTGTCCACTACTGGGTCGTTGATGCTGATGGGCTAACAACTGGTTGTTCTTCCCAGCTCTTTCTATGTAGACTGGATATTGCGTCAGCATTTAAATGCTGAGCTGCTGGACGAAGAGAAATACTCAGGTTCCAGCGTTGCAAAAGCCCATCCAGTGAGTTTGGGTGATCTTGGGGTTGTTTCAGTGAGAAATTTTAATGGATTGTGATCTGTAATGATCTCAATTTGAGATCCATAGGTCCACTTTTCAAACTTCCGCAACCCGAAGAGAACACTCCAAGCCTCTTTCTCTATACTCGGCCAAGCACGCTGAGCCCCTGACAATTTCTGACTGGCAAAAGCTATTGGTTTAAACTGACCCTTTTCATCTTTTTGAGTAAGACAACATCCTACTGCCAGGTCGGAAGCATCTGCGTGGAGCTGATATTCCCGGCCTGCGATAGGTGTAGCCAAACTCGTCACTTTACATAATTCATCTTTAAGAGTATTAAATGCTTTTTCTGCCCTTTCATCCCATGGTACAGTATTTTTAACCTTCCCTTTAGTCAATTCGGTTAAAGGTATAGCAATTTTGGCATAATTTGGAATATAAGATCGGTAAAATCCCATTAATCCCAAAACAGATCTAACTTCCTTTTTAGTTTTTGGTCTCTTTAGATCCCTTATTGCTCCTATTTTCTCCTCATCAGGTGCATGCGTTCCACCTCCAATTACATGACCTAAAAACTTAGTCAATTTCTCTCCAAATTTACATTTGTCTAGCCTAATCGTAAAATTTCTATTTTTAAGTTCTTCAATGACAGCCCTAACATGCTCACAATGCTCTTCCCAGGTGTCGGAGAAAATGATGACATCATCAATATATGCTTCCGCATACCTTCGATGACCTTGAAGAACCTCATTCATATCTTTCTGAAACGTGGCAGCCGCCCCTGATAATCCAAAAGGCATTGTACGCCACTGATAAGTTCCATTATGCGTTGTAAAAGCTGTCAAATGTTTACACTCCTCCGCCATTTTAATCTGCCAATAAACCCTCAATAAATCAATTGATGATAAATACTTAGCCGCCACTGCGGTATACATGATTTCTTGAGAATCTTTCATCGGAAAGGTTGGCACCTGAGTTACCGAATTTAACACTCTATAGTCTATACAAAGTCTAACAGTTGCGTCTTTTTTCGCCATGCAGACAATTGGATGACTAATTTCAGTATTTGACACTTCGATTAGATTTAATTCTAATAACTCCTGAATCTACCTATCTACTTCCTCTTTGTAAGCTACCGATACATTATATAACTTTGGCTTTTTCCTTTCCACCCCCGGTTTAAGATCAATACGATGTTCCCCCACATCCGCTGGTCGTACAGGACCCATAAACAACTCTTTATTCTCCCTCAAAATAGACTTTATATCTTTAACTTGATTGTTAGATAACCCTTTTATTTCGAACCTCTCTATATCTCGTTCTACTTCCTGATCCCGGTTCAAAATAGGAATTTCCCCAACTTCTCCAAATTCCTCATCACCCTCGAAAACAATATTAACTATATTACATTTAGCAATAAATTCTCTTATTTTATTTTGTGCACATGCTTCCTACTCCCGTCGGCTAACTCAACTATAAAAGAATTTTGGTTTCGCTTTTCGACGATAGTTGCCGGCCCTTGCCACCTAGAATATAATTTATTAGTCGAATCGGGAATTAACAATATTACCTTATCGCCTACTTAAAACGTTTTTTCTTTTGACCTTAAATTATAATGATACGCCATTCTATTTTGTTGCACCTCGGACGATAATTTTGCCTCATTTGCGGCTCTTTCTAAACGTCCCCTAAGTTTATTCAAATACTCATGAATCGGCGTAGTATCTAACTGCGCCCCATTATTTTCTCCTGCCCAGGATGACTTGAGAATCGACAAAGGACCCTCCGGCGCTCTACCATGTAATAACTGGAAAGGTGCGATTCCCGTCGTAGAATTTGGGACTTCCCTATACGCCCATAATACAAATGGTATTTGTTCATGCCACTTTTTTCCTTCTTCTCTAATAGTATGATGTAACATACGTTTAAGGGTCTGATTAAATTGTTCCACAAGCCCGTTAGACTGTGGATACTGTGGAGTCGAAAATCTTGGACTAGCGCCTAACCTTTTCTCAAATTCTTTCGTTAAGTCGGCAGTGAAATTGGTTCCATTATCACAGGCAATTATATTTGGGATTCCTGTCCTCATAAATATTTGAAGTAACGCATCACACGCGGTTTTAGCTGTTAAACTTTTTAAAGGGATCGCATCCGCCCACCTGGTATGCTGATCAATTAAGGTTAGTATATATTGATGCCCTTGTGAACTTTTGGGATCAATAGGCCCAATTAAATCAACATTAACTACCTGAAATGGGAGCTCCGGCCGCGACACTGGGGAAATAGGAGCTCTATCAGTTACTTTAACCCCTCTAGTCAATTGGCACTCTAAACATGACTCACAAAATTGTTTAGTTTCTTGCGCCATCCCCTCCCAATAAAATGAATACCCGATTCTCTGCAAAGTTTTCTTGGCTGCATGATGCCCTCCAAATACCGAACTATGCGCTAATTTTAGGATTTCTTCCCTTCTTACTTTGGGTACTACTAATTGCGCTATAGTTTCGCCTAACAATTTCTCTTTGTGATATAATAAGCCATTTACAATATAATAATCCCCCTTATCCATTTTAGCTAATTCCCAAGCTTTCTCTAACACTTTACATTCTAATTGGGATTCCTTAAACATATCGGAATTGCTAATATTAGCTTTATTACCTTTTTCCACTTCCGTTTTTTCCGTAATCTGAGTTTGTATATTTTCCGACCTCGCTTCTATTGCGTAAACATTACAACTATCGTTACTCCCACCACAGCCGAACTCGATCAGTCACGCGCTATACGGCCTTAACAAACACCAGTTTTCGCTGGAATCATTAAAGTGTCAAATAAATCGATAGATGGCGCTGATTGCTCACCTCATCCGTACGATTTAAAAGGGCTAAAATGCAACATACTCTGCGTATTAAATGACATCTTATTATCTTATTAAATGACAATTAAAAACAATCTAAGCACAAAATTTTATATGTTTGAAGAGTTTTGCTCCATTTATTTACACAGAACAATTAAGCATTAGAAATATGTATTTAGTATTTTCAATCCAATTTTTTTTTAGTTATCTTATATATAAGGACTATTAACAATTTGTTATTACCTTCTCATACAAAAATAAATAAATGATATTTAGTTTTAAAAAATTACACTTCTTTTTTTTTTTCTTCCTTTCTTTCAATTTTAAATTTCTTGCTTTTTAAAAAAAACTCAGGAAAGAAGAAACTACAGATACTCTTTGAAATTCACTGTATTTAACATCATCTGTATCATAACCTTTATCAATATTTATCTAATCAACAAATTTAATAGTTGAATAAGAGTTTTCCAGTAAAAATACTTGTTTTTTTTTCTTCTATTCAATTAATTTAATATTTGTTATAAGGAAAAAAAAGAACTTAAACTTTTTTTTTTTTTTTTTTTTTTTTTTTTTTTTTTTACTGCATTTCGTTTTAATAAAATAACTTTATGGTAAAATAAATAAAAAAAATAAATAAAAAAAATCTTTACAATTAACCAATTATTGAAGGAATTTTTTCACTTGAAATACAGAAAATGACTCTTTACTACATATCAATTAGAAGAAAAAAAATGTTTTCCCATTCAAATACTGAAAAAATTATTAATGATACTTTACAACATATCAAATATAAAAGGAAAACAAATGTTTGTGCATCTAAAAATACTAAAAAAAATTTATTCGTCACCAAAATATAAATTATTTAAATATATATTATATACATATATATGCAAAACCATTAATTATAAAACATATCAAAAGAACATGAAAAATGAATTAAAAGGAATACTCGATACATGCAGAACTATAATATATCAATCAGACCGCATATAAATATATAAACCACCAAATTTAATGCAAATTACCATTAAACAATTAATATTTGTCATAAATTATACTGATACCACTTGATTATACCACTACAAAATAGAAATATCCTATATATATATCTATATTAATGTGCAGCTGTGCACAATATGCAAATCTTTAAAAATATATACTGTTTATGAATCAGAAATTGAAAATTAATACTCATATGAAACACACTTATAGGTACATTTTATATACAGATGGATTCTAGTATTAAAAAGTAAACAAAAACAGAACAATTTTTTACATTTATATACATATTTACATTTGAGAGAGGATTTCATACATAAATTATTCTTATGTAAACTTTAAAAATTTTCTCGATAAAGAATGTTGCCAGAATTTTGAATTTGCTTTATCGGTAATATTTTTCGCCATATTTTTTAAAATTATCGGTATTATTATAGCACAAATACATGCACACAAATTTTCTTTGTGCTTATCCAAATGACATTTCCATAATGGGCATTTTAAAAGCTTTGGGTAAATAAATTCATGAAGACATTTCATAATTCCTGTTGTTTTCAGAAACGGAATAGCTTTTTCTGCAAAGTCTAAGATAATCGAAATTACAGAAATAATTTTTTCTTTAGGATATGAAAGTCCACCTCGATCTTGATTTTTAATTAAACCAAAGATTGGAGCATTGCAATCCATTGTTGTTACATCTGACATACAAGTTTCACAATCTACAGTTTCTTGAATAACTTTCACTATATAACCAGATACAATGGCAATGCTGGCAAATTTTAAATTTGTTCTAGGTAAATCTGCGGGAAAAAAGGAGAAAAATATTTATAAAGATGTGTATATAATCTTTTATCCAATTAAAAAAATCGCTAATATGTTATATAATTTCAAAATATAATTGACTTACCTTGTTCAATTAATAAGCGGTCCAGAATTTCTAAAGTTTCTTCAGGAAGTGATAAATTTTTTTCTATCGGTAAAATCATTGTTTTACTAAATTCGGGTTTTTTGGAGAAAATTATGCCATCTGAGCGACCAACATTAGAATGTTTTGAAGTAATCATTGTTCCTGTCTTCAAAATTTTTTCGATGCTCAGAAGAGTGCTTCTAACATCGAGAACATCATTTCCTCCATTCATCTGCCTTAAGGCAGAAAATAATGACTCTATGTTATCACTATTAAATGTTCGTGTCAGAACATAGTGGTATCCACATTCTAATAGGTATTTGACACAATCTACTGTAGATTTTGTTGTGAATTGCAGTGCTTCATATGTTTCTTTGGTAAGAAACTGCAATTTGTTATTAGTTGATGCTTGCTTTATAGATAAAATATATTGAAGAAAATCATTCTCCAACCAACCTAATCTTTCATCATTTAAAGAAAAGAAGTGTTTCTTGTTTTCATTTTTTGAATTAGCATGTTGTTGGCGATTTGAAACATCGTGAATGGAAAACCATTTATAAATATTTTTCATATATGTGATTGTGGCTTGAGCATCTTTAAACAGATAGGCTTTTGGATGATGACTTGCATTCTCACACAGAAACTCAAGAGCAGCTGTTACAGGCGGTGAAAAAATTGATACAGCACGACCAACATTCATTTTGTCAATGTTAGATGGTTCAACATGCCTCCTTGTTAAATTTCGCACTGGTTTAATATTTATATTGGGGTCTTTCTGGATTTCATATAGAAGCTTGACATATTTTCCAGATATTACTCCTTGACCATCTGACATTTCTTTTTCTAGAAACTGGGATCGTAAATTTTTAATTATATGATTTTGGTCAAAACTAAGAAATAAAAATCTGTTGTCGTCATTTGGATGCTTAATTTTATGTTGTAGTTTTCCGTTTCCAAACTTTCGAAACATAGCAACATTAACTTTATGATTGTCAGCCACTATTCGAATCACAACAAAACCACATTTTTCTACTTCCGTTAATACTTCATTTGTGAGTCTAAATAAATCCTTTCCAATCAGTTGTTTTGGAAAATAATATTCACACGGAATTCGATAGGTTGTGGATAATCCATTGATTAAAAAACAAAGCAATTTATTAGCTAATTGCGGTGATTCTTCAATTCTATCGTTCTCATTTTCGTTATTTGTTTTGAGCCCAAAATAACTATCACATTTCGTATCATATGTTAAGTTTTGTTGGATGGCCATCTCGTCAATGACAAGAGAACAGAATTTTTCATAATTATTTAAATTACTTGCTTCCTCTTTTAACCTATCTCTAATCAGAGATGTAATGCCATACTCCCCAGTAAATGGGCCAATATATCTCTTTAATGTCATATTTGATGGTAATGTTAATAACTTTTTTTGCCGAATGAAATTATATCCTTTTGGTGAACATGAATTTAATAGTATACATTCACGAATAACTTTATCATTCCATCTTGGTCTTTTAACAAAGAAATTTTCTAGTTGCTGTAAAATAAAATTGGCTTTGCTGTATTCTTCATCTTGTAAAATAATAATTTTTTCTAATGATGAATGATAAACATTACTTTCGTAATACTTTAATTTTTGTTGCATAGATTCTAACTCATTTTTTAATTTGTTCAATTTATTATCTTTCTTCCACAATTTACTTCTTAAAAGTCTGATTTTCCGTCTGCTTTTGTTTATTATGTCTTTATAAAAATTTGCTTTGATGCCTGTTGAAAAACTGGTCTTTCCTGATTTATTTTGAGATGATTTTTCTGCTTCATGATCTATTATATCATTAGTGGAGGTTTCTTGAGTTTCTGTATAAGAATTTAAATCCTTTACTAATTTTTGACGCTTATTATTGAGTTCAGCTTCCACACTGCAGGCTCTTTTAGGATTATTTATTTCCGCAGTAGTGTCATTTCGAATCAACTGCCGTCTGCTTTTAAATGTAGGAATTTTATATGACGGATAGTTTTCAAAAATAGAAGGCACTGCATTCGAGACTAGTTTTTTAATTTTCAATCCAGGAATAAAATCCTCTGGCTTGAAATGTTTACCACATACTACAGATGATGGCGATTTATCATTTACCGTAAAATTATCCCGGGAAATAACTTTCAGCCACTCTTTAAATAGATCCGAATTTGCAGGAAACTGGTGAAACGAAACACCTTCTTTATTCCTAGATGATGAGCGGCAATATGGTACACAACAATATACCATCTTTATTATAAAAATAAAATAAATAATACTAATCTTAAAACTAAATCATTTGTAAAAGCTAATAGCAAACGTAAACAAGTTCAAACAAGGCTTCATTCGAACTTGACGCCTTGACGCCGGTGTTGACTGAGGTGGACATGCAGTGCCAAATTCTTGCAGCGGCCGCAGCCGGAACTATATTTTGATTCCTTCCCTCCTATTGTATTCCGCGCAACTGTTATAGCCTGTAAGATCGAGTGAAGCCTTGCTCCCACCTTCCTTTTCATTCAAGTTATCAATAATTTCCGAACTTTCTAATTCTTGGGCCTCTAGCAATGGCTCCTTGCGGTTGACACCTGACAACTCATTAATCACTTCAGGATGTAAAATTACTTGCTCATTAATATTATCAGTCACTGCGCAAAATACTTCCTGATGAATTATATTAGTTTGTCCGAATTGCGGAATAGCTAATGGTAATTTAACCAACGGCGATTTAACTGCTTCACCGAATAACCCTTGTAAATATATACTACCCGCTCCTTTTAATTTCTCTTCCGGTACCAAATCTTTATGAACAACACTAATTTCACATACAGAATCAACCAATCCCTTTGCTTTTTGCCCATTTACACTAACTTCAATTTTCTCAAGTTTATTTAATTTCTCACCAATAACGTTAGTTCTCTGTTCGGCCTTTGCCGATATTCTCGCCACAATAGCTCCATTAGGTAACTCTTTGCTTTCTTTTACCACAACCTTATGCACACCCGCTTTCGGATCTCGCCCTTTATTACCATTATTTCCCTCATTACCCACTTTATTACAAAAACGTTGGTAATGACCTCTCAAACCACACTTAAAGCATTTCGGAGCTGAAGCATCACTAGGTTTCTTAAAATCTATTTTCCTATCCGAAAAAGAACTAGTCTCATTACTCCCATTTTGCCTCCAATTATTACTAACTTTGCTATCCTCCCTCGGTCTCATTTTTTCATTGTTTACATACTTATCTTTGCCCTTAAAACTTTTATACGTAACTGCATAAGATTTATTTTTATGGTCAAAATTATGGTCACATTCTATAGCAATTTTAGAAGCTTCTAACCACTTACCCTGGTGAGTTAACCCAATATATGACGCGGTATCCTCATCTAACGTACTTACTAATTTATCCGTAACTATTAACTGGTTGACCTTTTCATAAGAGTCAGCACCTCTAATCTTACAATAATTTTCCCATGTCGCTATTAAACGCGATACAAATAATACATGAGTTTCGTTCTGGTTTCTCCTAGCCTTCTTAAAATTTTCCAAACATGCCTTCGGTGTCGGCTCATGATCCCTTAGAACTAACTCCTTTAATTCCTCATAATTCTCCATTTGTCCCGTAGTCGTATAAATTAACAAATTATCCGCCTTATCTCCTAACATATTTAGTAGAATTTCGGCCTGCTGGTTTTCCGGTACATTTTTATTTTTGAATGTCCTTTCTAAGCTGTTAAAAAATAAATTCCATCCCTCAGTCCCTTCCGGTACTTTGATAGATAGAGTTTTTACGCTTTTGATCAATTTTTCTATATTACTTTCATTATTAGATTCCCTAGAAACATTAGAATTATTTGCCGATCCTTGAACCCTTATTCTCTCCATTTCTAATTCATGTTCCATCCTTATTTTTTCTATTCTCTCTTCTCTTTCTAACCTTTCGTGTTTTTCTTCGCGCTCTAACTTTTCCTGTTTTTCTAACCTTTCGCGCTCTAATTTTTCCTGTTTTTCTAACTTTTCGCGTTCTAATTTTTCCTGTTTTTCTAACTTTTCGCGTTCTAATTTTTCCTGTTTTTCTTCGCGCTCTAATTTTGCCTGCTTTTCTTCGCGCTCTAATCGTTCTGCAACAATAGCGTCAGATAATTCCTTAATAACCCCCTCGTCATACTCATCACTGTCCATTATCTTTTTCTTAAGCTGAATTCTGGTATCATCTTCCGCGAATTCAACACCTAATTCTTCAGCTATCACCTGAAGATCAACCTTTTTTAGTTTCAATAAGAAAGCCATACCTTCACCGATTGTTATTACCACCCCACAGGAATAGTTAAACCTACCAAATTAATATTTCCTAAATTTCTAACTTAGTACAGTTACATCTCCACTTATTATACTAATTAATATCCTTCAGATAATCAATGCATTTAATTTATAATTAACCTACTGAATAATCTAATTTTCCTCAACCATTGATATCACACAATTTACTTCCAATAAAACCAAAGGTAACACAACAATTCTATTTGATTACTATGCAATACAGATCTCAATTTATACACTTAGATAACAACATACAATTTACATAATAATACTGATACGTTGAAATTGAATAGAAGTATTGATGTCAATCAAGAAAATCCACATAAAGAAAAATTGTAAAACATGCATATATAAATTTCTACAATTATCCTCACTAAAATATTTCCAAATTCAATACTGGTTCTCACACTTAAACCAAATATAATATTTTGATCACCAGATCTTTACTTTTATTTTTCCTCACTATGGCTCTCTTTTGAGCCTTTTTTTTTCTTCCACTATGGCTCTCTTTTGAGCCTTTTTTTCCACTATGGCTCTCTTTTGAGCCTTTTTTTCCACTATGGTTGTCAATTAAAATTCTAAGCAAATGTTGTTATCAACTCTTCAAATTTAAAAAATATTGCTTCATTTAAATATTACTTTGATAATAATTTAAATTTAAATAAATTTAATTATTCCTTCCAACTACTATTACCACAATTAGTAAAAACAAATTATAGACCATCAATACTAGCTCAAGTTATTATGACCTTTCCTTAAAACAATAGCTAATATGGTTGTTAACACTTTATAGGTAGGAAGTATTGATAAAGCACATAAATGATATAGACAATTTACTTAAATTACTATTAATTATACAACAAATTTTGGTTCGAGATGTCAGTAGAAGGATATGATCAAAACACCTTACCTTATACTTTATTTGCTGGGGTACTTCTCTAATCACAGGTAGTTCCACGATGTAGCGGCACTATGGCACAACAGTTCAGTTTTTTCTAATACTGATACGGCACAGGCACAACACTTTAGCACACACTCGACGATACGGCACGACACTTTAGCACACACTCGACGACCTGGCACGATAATTTAGCACACACTCGACGATACGGCACGACACTTTATCACACATTCGACGATACGGCACGACACTTTAGCATACAATCGACGATCCGGCACGATACTTTAGCACACACTCGACGATATGGCACGACACTTTAGCACACATTCGACGATCCGGCACTAACAGACTGCAACATGGCTGGCTGGTCACTGGTTTCAGGCGATTCTATCCCACCGCTGCCACCAATTTGTCGGACGCTCCTCTCAGTCCACACAACTTTGAAGAATGTCCGTGGTAGATATAGCTGCCACCACCGATATTACTAGGTGATATCGGTCACCCACTGTGAGGTTTGTGTAAATGAAGACTTACGCTGTCAAGTAACTGAATTATCAGTTTATTAAGAATTTATGTACACACTAAATACGCTATTTACAAATATATACAATTACAACTCGGATATAGGTGATCCGGTTCAACATTAAATTAGATACAGTAAAGATTGGCTGTGTACTATTCCAATTACACTTTCCACCTCACACTCAATACACGTTAAATTCACTTTATCTCAGCTCAATCTTGAGTCTCCCAACACAAGTATACTAGGCTCAGCGCACTAAACACCAGGACGTCTGTGTCCTTTGCTCACCAGAAAATGCACTGCCTTACGCTCTACAACACAGAGCACACTTTACCGGAACCTCTGGCATACACCTTCTAGGTACGAGACCCAGCTAAGGACTGACTGATCTGAGACAAACTTGCTCTTCTCAACTCACGGGGTCACACAAATGCCAACTCCCCTTTGGAGCTCCCTCATTGGGCACCTTCCCTCACCCTTTCTTGCCTAGTGACATGCTGCTAATCTGCTGATCATCCGCATACCTCACCGACAGATGGACATGCCTGTCAGCAATCTTCTCTTCCTCCAACACACCACCTGCATAGGATTATCTGGCAATTCCCCTTTCCACAAAGAAGGAATGTCACCTCTGAAATTCTGTACACAACCATACAATACGAAATATTGAAATAGAGAAATAGTAGAAATTCCATTCTTTAGCACAGGTGCTATCAGAACCTGACAGTAAGATATAATTATTCTACGTTTCACGTTACACTATAGCATGTATCTAAACGTGTTTTTTATATTTTCAAAAAGGTGTTTAAATTTAATATAAATTTACTTTGAACAATTTTAAGTAACAAAGAAACACATTTTTTTAACATAACATTTTTATAATAAATTAAAAATGAAAATGTAAAGAAAATTGATATTTTTTTGCTTGAATATAAATTCAGCAACTAATATTCAATAATTAATATTCAAATCAAAATTACCAACTCTCATGTCTTGGGTGTTTTTCATTTGTTGTTTTTTTTTTTTTTTTGTTTTTTTGTTTTTTTTTTTTTTATAAACATTTGTTTTATTTAATGATTATATAATACACTGATAAGAGGAGACAAAGATTGCTATTCAAAAATAACAGTTTCAATAAACAAAAAAGTTGGGAGTTGAACTGATTTCCATTGTTATAATCTTAATAATGTAATAATATTCTTTTTTATACATATTTTTCATTTACAACCCAGATACATTTTATGAAAATGCCAAGGCATCTTTAATTGCGTAACCAGGGTGTATATTCAAAACCAGTACACTGTAAAAAAAAAAAAAAAAAAAAAAAAAAAAAAAAAAAAAAAAAAAAATCTTTCAAATTGACAGGAAAAAATTGTCAATTTTTGCGCTAGCTTAAGACAGTTTAATTCGCAGAAAATATCTGTAATTTATCAATTAATTTTTCTGTAAAAATTACAAAATTAAGTTTCTTCAACAAAAAAACTGTTTTTCTTTAAAACAGTTCATTTCTGTAAACAAGTGCAATTCCTTTATGTAAAAATTACAGTGTAATATTGTAAGGTTTTCTTCTCCTTGATTCATTGCAGAAAAAAAATATTTAGATAAGGCGAAAAGAACTTTAAAAAATATTCAAAGCCCTTGGGCATCCATCCTGGTTACGCCACTGATCTATCATAGCTACTTCTGAATAGAAAATTTATATTTAATATTCAACTTGCTCAATTTTCATTTTTTTTTAACCCTGCTGTTCTGTTCGGGTCTATCTGACCCGAAAATTTTATTGTTCACTTATAAAAAAAATTAGCGCAGAGATATTTCCATGAAACTTTTTTACTTTGTTCGTTAGTAATATAACTATATATTCCTAGAAGTAATTATGTTTATTTATATTTCCAAGATATATTTTTTAACTTAGTCCTAATGTATTTTTCGGGTCATATTGAACCGAGTTAAAAAATTTTATCATGCAATTTTAATTTTGTTTGGAATCATTCAATAAAAATAATTACTGCAACGTATCTATTTCGAAATCTGTTTCGTTGGCACAGGTGTTAGATCACGTGACAGGAGAGCAAAGTCAAATGTTGATATCATTGGTGGAAGGAAAAAAATGCACCTGTTAGTAGCGTTTCTTTTTTCTTGCTGTATTTCAATTTCTAATAATCTGAAGAACAGTTGTATCTCTGAGTATTAGTGAAAAAACGGCGAATCGTAGAAATTTGAGCAACGCAGATATTGCTAAATTAATGGAAGCCTCTGAGAGCGATGAGGAAAAAGCGTCTGAGTATGAAAATCATACAAGTGAGGAAATTGAAAGTGAAAGTTCTGACAACGATTTTGATATTGATATTCAAAAGACGCACAATATACAGAGTATTCAGTCTAAGAATCGTGAACTAGTATGGAAATTGAATCCCCTTTTTCATTCTGGTCGATTAACATCTGCTAATATTATAAAAACTACTCCAGGTGTCACAAGATATGCAGCGACAAGGATAACTGACATAAAAAGCGCATTTGCGACGGTATTCAATTCTACAATCAAGACGAAATAAAAAAAAGTGACTAATATAGAAGGAACAAAAGTGTATGAAAAAGAGTGAAAAACATATTAGTACTGAAACTTTTCAAGCGTACATCGGATTATTATTATTAGCTGGTGTGTACAAATCATATGGAGAATCAACAAAAAGTTTGTGGAATCAAGAAACAGGCAGAAACATATTTCGTGCTACGATGTCCCTCGAAACCTTTCATATGATATCGAGAGTTATTCGCTTTGACAATAAATCTACCAGGCAAGAAAGAAGGTCTGTAGATAAATTAGGTGCTATTCGAGATATTTGGGAAAAGTGGATAGAAATTCAACCTAAATTGTATAATCCAAGTGAAAATGTTACTGTAGATGAACAATTAGTAGGATTTCGTGGACGATGCCATTTCAAACAATATATACCTAGTAAACTCTCCAAGTATGGGATATAAATATGGACATTATGTGATAGCAAAATTCGTATGTACTGAATGCACAAATTTATACTGGAAAAAAATTAAGGATCAAAACCAGAAAAAATTCAGGGTATGTGGGTAGTGAGTGACCTTACTCATGGGTATTCGGGGCACAATGTTACATGTGATAACTTTTCCACATCCTATAACTTGGGAAAACTTCTTCTAAAACGGAAAATGACTATACTTGGCACCATTAGAGAAAATAAACCAGAACTTCCTGAGAAAATGCTAAACAAAGAAGTGCACAGCTCATCATTTTATTTTATAGAAGATACGACAGTTGTAAACTACATCCCTAAAAAGAACAAAAATGTTATTCTTATGAGCACTTTCCAACATCAAAATGAAGTTAGCGACAGACCTGATAAAAAACCACAAATGATATTAGATTATAATGCAACTAAAGGGGCAGTGGATAGTTTTGATCAACTTTTGAGTACATACACTTATAAGAGAAAAACAAATCGCTGGCCTATGATAGTATTCTATAATATGCTTTATACATATGCTTACAATGCATTTATTCTGTGGATTTCAATAAACAACAAATGGAATGAAGATAAATTAACCAAACGAAGGCTCTTTTTAGAAGAATTGGGGAAATCTCTAATTTTTCCATACATTGAAGTAAGACAGCATCTTCCCAGAAGCGAAGATTCAATCAAAATTGTGAAGAGAATGCGTAGTAAAAATGCAAACGTACTCTCGGAGTCAGATGAGAATACTTCACTGTGTACTAAACGTGCAAGATGCAAGTTCTGCCCATCAACCAACGACAACAAAACTAATATATTATGTGATAATTGCAAAAAACACACTTGCAAATTTCACGAAAGGTATTTTTGTCCAATTGTTGTTATTTTACTGTTGTTTTGTATTATTTGATATATATTTAAGCTTATTTTCCTATTTTTTTTAATTATTTCAATAATAGTTATTTTCATTTACTGCTAGAAAAGGTAATATTCTCAATCGGGTCACATTGATTCGTACACTACATACATATAGTAAATGCGAACAGAACAGCAGGGTTAAATGAATACAGCATTAGCTTTTTAATTCGGGACTATGACAATGCCAAAGTAGCAATTTTGCCGAATTATCGAAAGTCAAAATGTGTTTTATGTGCATATGCACATTATGAACTTCTGCAAACCACATAAATATCTGATAAAAATATACACTATATGGCCATTGATTATTGGACACTTGCGATTTTAGACATTTTACTAAATATCTAGAAAAATACATGAGGAATCATCTCGAAACTTTTAGTGTATAAATATAATAGTATACGTCATACATCTCCATGAAGATTTTTTACCGAAACTCCATAGGGGACCGTCAACAAATTAAAAAAGAATGAATATCTTTTGAATATCCCTGTCAAAACTAATGTAGCAAAAGCGCTCAAACTCCACATTATGATTGAATGCTTTATTGTAATGCACTGTGTTTATTTTTATGCAAATAGCATGCATACTCACAGAGTAAATAAGGTTTTTATAAAAATGGTCCCAAATTTTTTCAAGTTTTTCCCTTATAATTTTCAGAGTTCTTAATATAAAATAATATTTTTTTCAGAAAATATGACAAACAACATTGCACACAGTACCCTGTAATCAGAATTAAAAAATAATAAAAATTGTATGAAAAATGAGTAGATTTACTAAATAATTTTTTACTGCGCATGCGTCAAAGATATCAAAATTTCATTTACATATTATGTTAGCTAAATGTACAGAGCAACTTTTGAAAAGTTTCAAAATCATAGCTTGAAAATTCTGAAAGTAATCGTCTATAGAAAAAGGACAAAATCCGTTGTTTCCAAAATGAAGCAAAAAAAAATGAGGGATTTTTATCCAAATGTAGTAGTACATCCCGTATTGTGTATTCTATATTGACACTAATCAATGAATATATGGATACAACCCCTCTTGTTTTTGCTTCATTTTGAGAATAACGGATTTTCAACTTATTCAATTAACGATTATTTTCAGAACTTTCAAGTTATGATTTTGTATCTTTCACAAAAGTTGCTCTATATATTTAGCTAGCACAATATGTAAATGAAATTTTGATATCGTTGACGCATGCGCAGTAAAAAATTATTTAGTAAACCAACTCATTTTGTATACAATTTTCACTATTTTTTAATTCTGATTACTGGGTACTGTGTGCAATGTTGTTTGTCATGACGTATACTATTATATTAAGAACTCTGAAAATTATAAGACAAAAACTTGGAAAAATTTGGGACCATTTTTATAAAAACCTTAATTACTCTGCGAGTATGCATGCTATTTGCATAAAAATGAACAAGGCGTATTACAATAAGGCATTCAATCATAATCTAGAGTTTGAGCGCTTTTGTTACATTAGTTTTGACAGGGTTATTCAAAAGATATTCATTCTTTTTTAATTTGTTGACGGTCCCCTATGGAGTTTCGGGAAAAAATCTTCACTTAGATGTATGACTTATACTATTATATTTATTAGGATGAGCGAAGCGAATCCTCTACTAGTCCACTCAAATTACAATTTGTCGTACGCTTTACAAAAAAACTATTCCATATTTTAACTTCAAATTAAACACAAAAATAAATTATGATCTGTAGATTTGCAGAATATAATTTTTTTTCAGTAAAACGTTAAAAAAATTATTATTTTAATTAATTTATTTTACATGCATTTCCAATACGGACGCATTTTAGCAAATAAATAAAAAATGAAACGCGTATATTTTCAGAAAAAAAAAGTTTAAATCATGGAGTAAATAATTATAGATAGAATCATGATTAATTTATTAAATAAAACATGTTTTCATTATCCCGCAAAATCGTTTGCACAGATGACACTTAAACATTTTAAAAGAATTGTATTATAATTTTTTTTTTCTTTGTAAACTGGCAACAAAATAATTGTAAACAAATAAAATTAATTCTTAAATTTGTTATATAAATGAAAAATTAAAAGATCTGCGTGAAGTTGTTGGTTCAAGCTCTTTATAAATATTTTTGCGAGGGTCGTATTGTGGCTAAATAATATCGACTCATTAATCAGAAGGATTTTATAGAAAAATAAGACTTTAATAAGTTCGCAAACACAACAATAATTATTCGTGAAAACGTCACTGCGAGAATGAGAGAGCGCTTCGTTAAAAGTTAATTCCATTAATTGAGTTGCCATTCGCAGAAAGTAAAAAGTTCTCCCACGCGGAGAGAATTACAGCAATTTTCATACGCTAACATGTATAAAAACGAAGAAATTAAAATAAAATGTTTTACAGTTAAAAATTCATAGTATCAACGAAAGCAGATTTCAAATGTTTTTTCCAGAAAATAGGATTTTGAAGCACTAACTTTCTTCAAGCTTTCTTCAAATATATTATTCTAAAACAGCTATCAAAGATTATCGGATGTTGATTACAAAGATTGGAAACATGCATATTTCAAACAATTAAAAAACACCAGTGGCTACTTGAAATTATAAAAACATCTTTAAAAGAGCTTTTAGTTGAAAATTTAAAAAAAAAATTGTAAAAGTTTGCTTCGAAAATATCCTATTATGCCAGTTTTACATCATAAATAAAAAATTAAAATGCGCCAAAACATAAAATAACGTTTTTGTTTAATAAAGATGCAAAAATAATATAAAAAAAAATATTGTTACTTTCAAATATCTGTTTTATAAAATAATGCTTCGCGAATCCAAACAAAGCATGGCTTTTGCTAGTACACTAAGAGTTTCGAGATGATTCCTCATGTATTTTTCTAGATATTTAACAAAATGTCTAAAATCGCAAGTGTCCAATAATCAATGGCCATATAGTGCATACTAAATTTCATTTTTCCAACAACAGTGCTATTTAAAAAAAGATTGAGTACAAAATTTTAATTAGATCTGTGTACCGTAATTTCGTGCGTATACGCCGCGGCTCAGTTAAGTCTTTTTCAGACCGGAAATTTTATTGTAAAAAATTTTTATTCTAAAAGTAATATAAATGCTAAGCAAAATAAGTCACATTTTATTTAAAATAATTTCTGGGGCGAAATCGACTTATCTGAGGTGCAGCGGATACGCACGAAATTACGGTAATATGAATTGTAAGTTACATTGTACGTATAAAGCAACTAACATGAGTGTTACAATTTAAAAAAGTGTCTGATATCACATTACTTCCATGATTCGAATTTTTTCTTCAAATTGTGTTACCAATCGAAAATTGCGTTGCGAAGAGATCCAGAATCCAAATTTTAAAATATTTTCTTCTTTTATAGTTCTATTGAAGCATCTTTAACTGTGTTTCGCTGAACTTCAACCCATGAATATCCCTAATGCCTGTGACTGCATCTGAAATGTTAATTTTCTCGTAAAAATCTTCAAAAAAGTTCTAAGCGCGTCTTAACCCTTTGAGGGGCAAGCAATTGCGTTCGTGTAATTCTGAACTCCCACCGGAAATTTGTAAAAAAGTTACATCAAAAATAGGAAAAGACATTTCACGACTGTTTTCCATCAGAGTTAGAAAAGTGAAATTTAATGACATTTTTCTGGTGTAAATCTTCATCAATCGTAGGTGGTATATAATATATACCACCGCCCCTCAAAGGGTTAATCAATGAATATTTTTTACTAGTCTAGACGATGTGAACGCGCTGTGACATTAGTCCAGGTGACGTAAGTCGGGTTATTATTGCGGGTTTATTTTTTAAATAATTTGATTATATTGATTGTAAACTTTTAGTTTTTACGTTTATATTAGTTAAAGGATTTACTTTCAGCTTTTATGATTTATGAGTATTTTTTTACTTACTTTCTTACATTTTCATGCTTTTAACTTTAACTAACACAAAATACAAATTTTTAGAATAACCACTGTAACATTTAAATACTAGAATATTTTAGATTCCTTATCACAAAAACACTTGATTTTTGCGTATAAAGAAATCTATTTTTAAACTTTCCAATCTTCTCGACACTAATATACATATATTTGACTTCTTTGACTTGTTTTGTGAATGAAAAAGTGAGTTTTAGAGATAGGGATATAAAGAAAGAATTAAATCCCTCATGACAAATGACTTTCAATTTAAAAAATAGGTTTTTTTATCTCATTGAAAATGAAAAAAAAACACTTATTTCATTTTATTCCTTGTTTTCAAATATAAATTTAATGTACGAAGATAATTTTATTCGTGTTATCTATTGTGTATACGCGTTATATTTGTATTACCTTAATTTCCGGAGTATAATTTGATGATCAAACAATTACTTCGACCCAGAATTTTTTAAAAATAAAACGTAACTTTATAACCGCCGTAAATATTTGGCTTCTATAAGTAAATAAAATTTCTGGGTCTAGTAAGAATTGTTTAATCCATAGATTATACGCCGGAAATTCCCGTAGGTCAGTTGGAAGGTTCAGTCGTATAATGTTAGTTCCCGCCTCCTTTTTCTAAATTCAGTTTTCATCATTGACACCTCTTTCTTTGAAAAGGTAAAATTCCCATTATTTTCACCTTAATGTGATGGATGAAAAAAAAAAAAAAAAAAAAAAAAAAAGATGCCAATGAAAAAAATGTGAATTATAAAAAAAGGTTGGCGTGAAGTAACTTTCAGTTTGACCTAATATATTAATTATTTACAATATTTTTATAATAAACTGTTACAATAAACTTCTTTCTCAGGTTATTTTTAATCCATCAATAAAAATATATGTTAAATTCAATTTTTAGATAAATTATAGCATTTGTGATACATCAGAAGTAACCTAATACAATCGAAATATTCGTTTTTGGCTAGGTTATAAATTGCAAATTGATTAGTTCTACTTATATAAATTCAAAAATCTTTTATGAAGATTTGCCTATTCAGGCCTACAGTTAACATGCCGAAAAAATAAAGAGGAGTTTAGGCGCTACTATTGAAATACTGAAGCCAGAAGATAATGGTTGTGACTTCACCACTAGTATATGTCATCATTCGACTTCTCACTAGTGTTGGAATTCCTACCGGAAATTTTTGAATAACAAAATATTTTTTTTCTTTTTTTTTTTTTGAATCCCAATTAAAAAATTAATCAGATGTGGCAACACTGCGGTATTCTGCATAAGGCTAAAATGCTATTTAAGGATTCCGAATTCTAACCAGTAAGTTTAAATAGTTATCAACCCATTAACGCCCAGCGTCCTCGTTTGAGGACGGTTACAAAAACAGCAAGAATGCGGTTTTCCCACCAGTAAAAAGGAAGATAAATATATACCTTTTTTCACAAGACAGAATCCTCGATAAATTTAGATAAAAGTTAATTTTATTTTAAAAGTGGTGGGAAATACAAAATTTAAATTTTAGCGAAGAAAATAATTCGGGCGTTAATGGGTTAAAAGAGTTATTGTTTTGTAAGATAATATATTCCTCAAATCAAAGAAAAGACAATTGCTAATCAAAATTTTCCGGTGTGAAATCAAACACTGGTGAAAAATCGGTCGAATAGTCATGACGCCACACTCCTTGTGGAAAAACTGGAGACTTGAGTCTCAAGTTTTTCGATGCCAGCGATTTAGACCGTTACTGACAAATTCAATACCAACGTGGTCGGATTTTTTATGTGTTCATTTTTTTTTTCAATTTACCATGTATGGTACGAATAATTCGGATCTGTTATTTAAGTGTGTTCTAAAGATACCTCTTATAGTCTAGAAATAAAGGGAGGATTGAAGGTTAGAATCAGAGAAAAGCATCGAACTTTTATGTATCGATGAATCATTGGTATTCAACTACAACATATGCAGTCCGCAGAGCTTCTAGTTTTTTTAAAAAGAAATTTTGATTGTATATAATCCCAGAAGTTCTATTATTAAACAAAGCTTATGTTACTTTTTTCTAATACCGTAAATTGAGGTGTATAACCCCCGAATCAAACAATTATTTTTCGATACAGAATGTTTTTTTTTTAATAACGTGTAACTTTTTAGATCGCAGTAAATATTTGTCTCCATTTAGTGAATAAATTTTCTGAGTCTAAAAATAATTGTTTGTCCTGTGGATTATACGTCGGAAATACGGTACACGCACATACGCGTCGCTTGTCCCCAGGGAGTTAACCCTTTCCTGCACGAGTAAAATCTGTACTAAAATGAGAAATTATCGACTGATACCGGAATTCACAAACGATTTTTTTAAATATTTTGAATTCCTTAAATTAAGCTTTTATTGTAAAAGCAAAATTTTACTAAAATATTATTGGTGCCGTTTGCAAGTTTGGAATTAAAATTTTGTATACCAGAGCGGGCACAGTGTGCCGGAAAGGGTTAAATTGAATAAAATTTCTGTCATTGAACAAAGTATTTTTTTATGTGGATAAGTACTAGCATCGCTGAGGCACGCATGCTGCAGACTGTTCTATAACTAATATTATTATCCATTTAATAAAAATGCGCTTAAAATTTATTTATTTTTCTATTACAGATAAAGTGTTCTTAAAAACTTAAAACCACTGATATTAAAAATGTATATAAATAAAGATGTTATATAAATTAATACGGATATCTTTCAATCACAAACGTGATCATTTTCCAGGGGATGGCTTTAGTTATTATTTTTAACCCTTTCCGGCGAAGTGTGTCCGGTCTGGACACAACTAACTTTAATTACAACTTGTAATTGGCACCAATAATATTTTAATAAAATCTTGCTTTTACAATAAAAGAAGAGTTCTGTTTAAAGAGTTCTGTATTTCATAAATAGTCGTTTGTAAATTCCGGTGTCAATCGATAATTTCTCATTTTTCTAATAGAATTTTTTTTCGCGCCGGAAAGGGTTGAAGAAGTTTCATTGTATACAAAGAAATTATTTTTTTTAAATTGTGAGGTTTTTTCCAAAATAAAGTGTAAGTAAGTAATAATGTTTATAACTTTATAATGTCTATTAAACACTTAACTAACATTTTTTTTTCAAATATGTCTTTTAAGCTAATAAAGAACTTTTTTTAATCATTTGAGAGACGGTGGTATCACTTAAATCACTTAATTTTCATAACCAAAGGCCACATTGGCACGAGAATTTTAATTTAAAAAATTGATTTATTATATGTGTGAAATATAGGTTTGTCACATTTGCAAACAAACTTGGTTTCAAATTTTGGTGACATTCATTTATTTCAAACTTTTTGCAATGGAAATGCTCTGCGCCACAAAAGGTTAATATTATTTTTGAATTACAACATTTTCTCGCGTCATTTTCCATCGTTTAATCTCTTACACCTTCTCTTGAAGAATTTTCTTTTTATTCATTCTTTGCGTCATTTTCACGTGTCAGTGGAAATGAAACAGTTAGAAAAGACGGACTTGATGAATGCTTTACAAAAATAAATAAATAAATAAATAAATAAATAAAAATAAACATGTCAGATGGCAAATAAAGATAAATGACTTAATGCTTGTAGAAGAATTTTCTGCACCTCATAGTATTTTTCTCTATCTGTTCTACATAGAAACACAATAGTAAAACATTCAGAGCCTGATTACTAACGGGGCACTCTCTCACCAGAAAAAATTTATAGAAATTTTCTTCTTCTTTAAACGCCCTTTTCATACAAGATTACTGTCATGAATAAGAAAAAATTCTTTATTTCTTTTTCCTGGTGGGAGAGTGCCCCGTTAGTAATCAGGCCCTGAAAACATTAGCTGATCGTCAACCCATTCGCGACGGGAGCCTTGTACAAAATTTATAATGTTTTGACAACAGTGTTGCCGGTGGGCTACTTTTTTTAAATTCATATTTTTTGATTGGCACCACTTTTTTGAAACGGTGAATCACATTTTGTTTTCGCCTTAATTGTTATGTCATTAAATAAAGCACATTTTATCATTTGTAAAATGTGGTGCTAATCAAGAATCTGAATTTAAAAAAAGTAGCCCGTATGGCAACACTGTTTGTCAATGGTTTTTATAAACGAAAATTTGTGCATTAATCAAGAAAATGCTCCGATTAAATAAGGCAAATTTTACCGTAAAATTTTACTGATGGAAGTTAACCCATTAGTGCCTAGCGTATACAAAATGTGCACGCAAACAGGATTTTATGGCAACGTTTTGAGATTCCAATTAACTTTTTTAGAAAATGTGAATTTGGCCAATACGAAATTTTAAAAGGTGCATTCAGCACTGTTTTTGGCACCGATAAAAAAGAAACGCAATATTTATTTTATTTAAACAATGCATTTTCGCGATTAATGAACTAAATTTAAATCTTCAAAAAATAGTGGTGCCAACCAAATAAAATTTACGCAAAAGATGCTGGGCACGAATGGGTTAACAAGGATTCTTTGGTCTTTTGCAGCAATTATGTGTCAATCGCCCATTAGGGGTTAAACAGAAGCTGAGCAAGATGTTTGATCTAACATTAGATTTATCTCAATGATATACAATAAATTTCTATTGAAATCAATGTAATTAATGTGTTATAAATGAAAGATTACCATTTAAAAAGAATTTTTGAGTATTACTACATCAATTTATAAACGAGAACTTTTAAAGTAGTTTATTCATTTAATTTTTTAATAAAACAACTTAATCTCTAACAAGTGTTTTTATTTAAAACGTATATATATATACATATATATATATATATATATTTAAAGCATTCCTAAACTCTTATAATACAATATTTTTCTATCTTTTTATTTTATCTTAACACATTTATTATATTTTATTTCTACGCAATTTTTATTTTCTTATTTAAAAAAAATAATAATTTGTTGAAAGCAACTTTTCATAAAACCGCTTTACTTAATTTTATTCTTTCATTATTTTTAATATTTTTTATTTATCTTTTAGCAAATTCGATTACCCAAAGTTACCTGCGAGCGGCGCTGGAGCCGGATTCGTTACGGATTATTCCGAGAGACTGGGGGAATTATTATTTTTTTTTCCCGATTTAAAATTTCGTATTGGTCAAATTTACATTTTCTAAAAAAGTTAATTGGAATCTCAAAACGTTGCGATAAAATCCTGTTTGCGTGCACATTTTGTATGTAACGCTATTTGATCGCACATTTTGTATGAACTTTGATTTGAGAAGTAGAATTCTACATTATTTTTTGAACTGTTAACCTCTTCCTTGATTTTCCCTTACGTTTAATGGGCAACGTGTTTTTGTCAATCGGGATTTGCCCGTAAAACGTACAGCCATCCACATTCCAATCATGATTTATAATTCTCACCTGTAAGTTTTTATTAGCTCACAGGCTATCATAGCCTGAGAGCTTACGTGCCCGTTCGTTCTGTATGTACATGCGTAACGCTATAATTCCTGATAAAAATATCCGGTCCACATAAAATTTTGTATATGAGCATATCTCGATAAGGCGCTTCCCTGATTAGTTTTTGGAGTTCATTCGATATGTATAACAGGGGGGACGGGGGATCGTGCCCCTCCCTTTAATTAATATAAATGGGTTTTTCATGCATAATTATCAGTTTTAGATATAGGATCATTCTGGTTCGGCACCTCCGTGATTGGTATTAGGTTGTCATTGAATAAGTATATACAGGGGGAACGGGGGTTCTAATGCCCCTCCCTTTAATTTATATAAATGGGTTTTTCATGCAGAATTATCAGATTTCGTTCAAATCCCTAAATAGTTTTGGAAGTTTAATGGTTAAGTATAAAAAAGGGGGGATAACTCCTCTTAAATTATATAAATGGGTTTTTATTAAGAACTTTACGATTTGCTCTGAATTTTGGATATAGATTTTTTACATGATAAAGTATGTCCCTGATTAGTTTAGGGGGTTCAATAATTAAATATAAAAGGGGAGAGGGAAGTTGTTTCCCTTCCTTTTGTTTTTTTCCGAACGGAATAAACCCTTGAAAATATAAGGCTGTAATGTGCAATTAGTATGCGTAGCCTGTGAGCTCAATGCCATCAGTTTAACTGGGCAGTATTCTTTTTTTTTTAATTTTGCATTATTTAATTCGATCATATTTCTGATTCAATCAGGCAAAAACTTCTGTTTTGAGAAACTGAAGATAAAAGATTAAAAAATCCGCATAGTCATGAAAAAAAAAAAAAAAAAGACCTTATTTGAAAGTTTTTTTTACAAAAATATTGTTCAGTTAAATGGTTAAATCCTTGCGGCTCGGTGGTATACCTATGAAACCACTTAATTTTAATTCCCAAAAGCTACAATGGTATGGGAATTTAGATAAAAAAGAAAATCGGTTTATTGAAATCCCGCCAAATAGCTTTATCTTATTTGAAAATAAAGTTGTTTTTAAATTCTGGTGTCAGTCATTAAATTCAACACTTAAGTAACGAATTTGCTAATCATTTTATTTTTAAATAAATCTGTTCACAAATTCCGGGGTGAATTAATTATCGGAACTCTTTTAAAGCAGAAATGCCATGTCTGTGGAACGGTTTAAATTTAAAATTCTTCATCAGAAATTCTGAAGTAAGAATTCGGAATGAAAATGTAGCCGAACTGGTAACCCTGGTTTTCAGCTATGACATTTGCAGTACGCAGTTTCACACCTTCTCTTATGAAATACACTGAGTTTAAAACAGAACACAGTGTTTTTTAAATAAATACCTCCAGAGTATATTTGTATGAAGATGGGTGATAATAAGTTAAATAATTTTTTGTATTAAAATACTGGTATGAAAAATTTTACAATTAATTTTGCTTTTTTAAAATTATTTCTTGATAAATCTAACTATTTTAGGACAATGATGCCAGTAGACTTCTCTTTTTTTTAATCTATTGTTCTTGATTGGTACCACTTTCTTGAAATCGTAAAGTTTTTCTTATTTTCCTCTTAATTAATAGGGTTTTAAACAAGACGATTTTTACGGCTTAAAAAAAAAGTGATATCAATCAAGGAATATGAATCAAAAGATAACCCAAAGGCAACACTATTTGATTATTTATACTATAGTAAACTAAGAAAATCTGACTGAAATCTAATAAAGTTTCGAAAGAAAAAGAAAATATATTTGCTTTATGAACTAGACGTTTGTGGTTTTTACAGTACCATAATTCAAATAGAAAAACTAATAAATGTAACGGCAAAATCTTCGAAATCGATAGGTTACAGACAATTAACAATTAAATGCATATTGTATCATTTTCGATACCATGAGTTTTACCGATTTATTGGGGGTTTTATTCACATATTCCGTATTCTCACCAGAAATTTAAAAGAGCAATTTTCACTTTACTTAATGACAGATCATTCGTAATTAAATAAATAGAAATTTACTATTTAGATTTTTCTGGTATGAATTCTGATTCTTTGAATTGCGCATTTTTTGGAACGCGTTCTATCCTATGCATTTAAGGGTTAACGCTTCCAGGTGTAGAGAGAAAGACGATTACAACTGAAAACATTAGAAAAACTGTTACTTCGTAATTTTTTAATCTACTCTATGTTTTAACATTTTTAACACCAAAGCAAATTGATTAACAATATATTAAAATTAATTGGTGACACCGAAATTTGAAAACAAATGTATTTGTAAATAAGAAAGAGTTCTGTCTTTCTGTTTCACACAAATAATAAACCGTAAAAACTTTTACCGAAATTCTGTTGTCACTGTGGTATTTTGTAATTAAAATTGAGTTATTTCATACACTTATTAACGCTTCTCAAGGAATTAACAAGCTATAAAATTTAAAAATATTAAAATAGTAATTGAAATATACTTTTGAAAATTCGGCAAGCATGTATTATGAATATACATTTTTTTTTCATCTGACGTCATTCAAAAGTAATGAAAAAAACCTGGTAGTCGACGAGTTTATTATTATTATTGGTATCATATTTATTAATAATATTATTTATTTATTTATTGTTATCATTATTTACAGTTATTATTATTGTAATTTTACTGATATTAATATTATTATTATTTTGTCTGTTGAATGATTAAAATTTTTTCTCCATTAAATTGCTTACAACAAGGTTTTATTTTGTGATACTTTAATAAATAAGAAAAACCAAAATTATAACTTAAAATTCAGACGATACAGTTACTTTTATTTTTTCATAAACTAATTTATCTTTTTGTTCAGAATCTCTAAAGCAGAAAATGTTCAATAAAGTTTCATTATAACTCCAAGATCTTCTCTAAAATAGTTTCAGTAATTTTTCTTTTCAGTTTTTTATTTACTTATACCTTTTCTTATATAACTATTACTAATTAGATCTTGTCTGAAAAAGGCAATTTATCTTATTCGTACAAATAAAACTGCATCTTTCATTTAAAGAACAAGTTAAGGGCGCAGAATAAATTTTTCGAATGCATCTTTTAATATGTTTCAAATGCTACTTAATTAAAAAACTAAAAGATTGTTATTTGCATAATTTTATTTGCATCAAGTATTACTCTTTGATTGTTTTAATATACAAATTACTAATGAAATGAAGTCATTGTTAAAAGACAATGCATAAATTAATTTATTTTAAAAATACCCAATAAAAATGACTTGTTATTTTGATTTTCAAATTTAAATATCGTAAATGTAATACATTTTTAATTTCTTCTATCTTCAATAGAATAAAGTATTATAATCCAATTTTTTTTTTACTTCCAGGAATTATATGTTTTATGAGACCGAGATTTTAAAAAAGTTTTCTTAATAAATTAAAGGGCTATTACGCCTTGAAATTAATCACAAATATTAAAAATTATTTACATAACCCCTTGAGGGGCAAAGTATTTCCATTCTTAAAATGCTAAAATGACTGATTGACACCAGAATGGAAAAATAAATTTGTTTCAAAAAAGAAGCTTTTCTTCATGTACTTGTTAAGATTAAAATTTTCATTTATAAAATCTGGTGTCAATGTAGCATTTTGCAATAAAAATTAAGTGGTATATATTTTATACCACCGTCCTTTAAGGGGTTAAAGACGCATTTATTTACAATTAAAAACATTAATTAAAATCATAACCGACAAGTTTCGACAACCTGTTTTCTTCATCAGGGTCATTTAACAGTATGAAAGTGACAAACTTAAGGTTCATAAAAGTAAAAAATAAAAGTCACTACGTTACTGTATAGCGCTGTTTGTAAAAAACTGATGTCCAACCATCCAACCCCAAAAGGTGAACGCAAAGAAAATAACACTATTGGAGGTGAAAAACTCGCAACAGACTTTTAAATCCAAGTGAATTTTTTTTAAAGAAATCTAACCATAATCTGTGTATGTTGTGAGAGACTTCCTCATTACATAAGTCTCTACATCTCAATTCTATTTCCATAGATTCTCTAATTATGCTTTTATGTGGATACGTATAAGGCCAAATAATTCTTGCTTTCTCATGATCCATTTCTTTATTTTGATTTTTTGAGCAATAGCTTCCAAAATCTGTATATTTTCCATTATATTTTATATCAGCCTTATGTTCTTTTAATATCTTCGCAAACTTTGTTTCTGTCATACCTGTATAATATATTTTAGATAATGGGAACTTCATACACGCCGGCTAAACTTATAGGGGAAGTGGGATTAATTTTATTTGATAGAAAATTAATAACATTAGGTCTAGGAATTGCTACAAGCTGAATATTAAACTGTTTGAAGTACTTCTGTAACCTTACATAAATACTGGTGACATAACCAAATTGTCTGTATTTAACATTGGGCTTAGAACAATCTTGAATCTTGGGAGGGGGGCTACTATGTATTACAATATTAGAGTACATACCTCCAAAAATAACTTAATTTCACTAGAAAAGTCGCACCTGATCATGGTTTCCCTATTAAATTAATTGACAAGATTATTGTTAAACATATTAGTCCTCCATTACAATGCAATAAATTCATTTTCGATTTTTATGTCCCCCCCCCCCCCTTAAGCAGAATTTCTGAGTTAATTAAGGGAAAATCTATTCGCTTTTACTGGTAGATGTTTGCTCCAGTGGTCAAGGTTGCCTGTTTGGTTACCATTTTTAGTCAGAAAATCAAAATTCGTATCAGAAGTTAAATGCAGTATCTTTTACTTTATTTAATGTTGTAAGGAAGGACTGTTTAAAGGAAAAATTCTCCTTTCAACATTTCCGGTGTGACTTTGGAATTTCGAAATAAAAATAAAGGCCAAACCGTCAACTCTGACGGTGGTATTCAGATTCTATGGTCCCACGACATTGTGACTTTATAAACTATCCTCTTTACTTCTAGAGTTTCTCTCATAATTAAGGAAAAAATATCTATTATCTTTTACTGGTGGAAGTTTACTCAAGTTGTCAGAATTGTCTGTTTGGCTTCCATTTTTATTCAGCAAATCCAAATTCATTCCAGAAGTTAAGCATAGAATATTTTTGCTTTGTTTAACCCTTTCTTGGACAGTGTTGCCGGGTCGACAACACCTAATTTTAATTACAAACTTGCAAACGGCACCAGTAATATTTTAATATAATTTTGCTTTTACGATAAAAGCTTAAATTAAGGAATTCGTAATATCTAGACAAGTTCTTTATAAATTCCGCTGTCAATCGACAATTTTTCATTTTACTAATAGAATTTGCTTGCGCCGGAAAGGGTTAATGGAAGAGATTTTGTGATTACATAAAATAAAGATTTTTTTTTCAGAATTTCCGTTGTGACTTTAGAATTTCGAAATAAAAATGAAGTCCAAACCAATAACTCGGTAGTCGTCGGTAGTGAGATTCTGTGGTTTCACCATATGGTAACTTTATTTATATTTTTTATGTTATGTTTTATTATATAACTTTTTTATATTTATTTTATTATATTATATATATTTTTATGTTCGATTTTTTTTAAGTTTATTTTTCCCATCTGTTAGTAAAAGAGATTATGATTGCAAGGTTTGTATGCTTCAAGCACTTTCAAGGGCTTTGTATTATGTAACATTCGAATTTATTTAATGAAAATAAAAATCAATCGTCATATAGAATGGCGAAAACTTTACCAAATTTCTGGTACTAAAACACCTAAAATCCCCTTAAGTCCCTATATGTTTACGAACCGTGATAATACAGTCGTCGCAATCATATTTACGCAGACATTTTGATTGAATAAAAACTTTCAATAAAGCGAAATTATATTGTCAGGTTCCTAGAAGACATCTGCCCTGAATTAGAAAGGAATAACATTTCCTTATCTGAATATTTTATGTATTGTGGGTTGTGTATCCGTGAAGCTCGAAATATCTTTCTTTCTTTTCTATAATAACGAATGACAGGTGGTTATCCAGGCGCAGGTGTGCAGATGACGCACTCGTTGATGAATGAAAGTGATGGCCGCGGGGCGTGCCTCAGCTGTCATCTAGCTATTGGAGTGATGTGTAAACAGTAGAGGTCATGACTCAAGGTTGGTATGCGGAATTGAACCAATGGAGGAACTCTAAGAGGCCCTGCTGGGGGAAGGAAGATCTCTGACAAGGTCAACTCTGGACGGAGAGGTTAGACAGTTCTCGCTTGGCGTTGAGACCGATAGGTCGCTCAGGATTTGTGGTCCTGTTGGATAGTGTATATTTTGAGCGTGGGACAAGGCGTCCCGGTGGATAGTGTTATAGGCCGAGAAGTGAGGCCTAGTACCCTTGTGTATTGAGATTCTGCAGTAATCTCTGATAAAGCGTATCTAACGTGCGTTAAGTGTGAGGAAGAAAGGGTAAGCTGAACGGTACACAACCAACGTTTAGTGTAGTTAATTTAATGTTGAACCGGATCATCTATATCCGAGTTATAATTGTAGATAGTTGTAAATATTGTTTCTTGTGTACATACCTATATCTTAAATAAACTGTTAGTTCAGTTCATTAACAGCGTCAGTGTTATTTTACCCAATCCTCACAGCAGATGACCGATATCACCCATTAATATCGGTGGTGGCAGCTTAAACTACCTAGGACATTCTTCTAAGTTTGGTGGACTGAGAGGAGCGTCCGACAAATTGTTGGCAGCGTCGGGATAGAATCGCCTGAAACCAGTGACCAGCGAGCCGTGTTGCAGTCTGTTAATGCCAGAGTATCCAGTGGAGTTCTTGTGTGGTCGTGCCATATCGTCGAGCATGTGCTAAAGCATCGTGCCGGATCGTCGATTGTATGCTAAAGTGTCGTGCCGTATCGTCGAATGTGTGTAAAGTGTCGTGCCGTAGCGTCGAATGTGTGTAAAGTGTTGTGCCGTATCGTCGAGTAGGTGCTAAAGTATCGTGCCGGATCGTCGAGTGTGTGATAAAGTATCGTGCCATATCGTCTAGTGTGGACTAAAGTGTTGTGCGTATCTTTATTAGAAAGAACTAAACTGAACTGTTGTGCCATATTACCGCTACATCGTGGAGCTATCTGTGATTAGAAAAGTAATCCAGCAAAGAAAGTATAAGGTAAGGTGCTTTGATCATTCATTTCTTCTGACATCTCGAACCAAATTGTATTGTTGTATAATTAATAGTAATTTAAGTAAATTGTCTATGTAATTTATGTGCAATGAAATAATTGTGTTCAGATAGGTGTAAAGAATTAGTAACCACATTGCTATTGTTTTAAAGAAAGGTCATAATAATTTGAGATGATGATGATATACTATTTATAATGATATTAGTGAACTAAATTAATGCATTAAATCTAAATTATTGTTAAAGTAATTGTTAAATGAAGCAATACTGTTTAAATTTTAAGAGTTGCATTATCAAAATTCTAAGCAAATGAAAATTTTAATTGGCCAATACATAGTGAAAAAAAAAGGCTCAAAAGAGAGCCACAGTGAAAAAAAAGGCTCAAAAGAGAGCCATAGTGGAAAAAAAAAGGCCCAAAAGAGAGCCATAGTGAAAAAAAAAGGCCCAAAAGAGAGCCATAGTGAGTAAAAATAAAAGTAAAGATTTTCAGTATATTTGTTTTAAGTGTAAGAACCAGTATTGAGTTCGGAAATATTTTATGAGGATAATTGTAGAAATTTATGTATGCATGTGTTACAATTTTTCTTTATGTGGATTTTTTTGATTGACATCAATACTTCTATTCAATATCAACGTATCAGTATGATTATGTAAATTGTATGTTGTTATCTAAGTGTATATATTGGAATCTATATTGCATAGCAGTCAAATCGAATTATTGTTTTACTTTTTTGTTTTATTGAAAGTAAGTCGTGTGATATCAATGGTTGAGAAAAATCAGAGTATTCAGTAGGTTAATTAGAAATGAAATGCATGGATTATCTGAAATGGTATTAATTAGTATAATAAGTGGAGAAATATCTGTACTAAGTTAGAAATTTCGGAAATATTAATTTGGTAGGTTTAACTATTCTTGTGGGGTGGTTATAACAATCGGTGAAGGTATGGCTTTCTTATTGAAACTAAAAAAGGTTGATCTTCAGGTGATAGCTGAAGAATTGGGTGTTGAATTCACGGAAGATGATACCAGAATTCAGCTTAAGAAAAAGATAATGGACAGTGATGAGTATGACGAGGGGGTTATTAAGGAATTATCTGACGCTATTGTTGCAGAACGATTAGAACAAGAAAAATTAGAACGCGAAAAGTTAGAAAAACATGAAAGGTTAGAGCGTGAAGAAAAACAGGAAAAATTAGAACGCGAAAAGTTAGAAAAACAGGAAAAGTTAGAAATGGAGAAATTGAGGATGGGACATGAATTAGAAATGGAGAGACTAAGGGTTCAAGGTTCGGCAAATAATTCTAATGTTAGGGAATCTAATAATGAAAGTAATATAGAAAAATTGATCAAAAGTGTTAAAACTCTATCTATCAAAGTACCAGAAGGGACTGAGGGATGGAATTTATTTTTCAACAGTTTAGAAAGGGCATTCCAAACTAAAGATGTACCGGAAAACCAGCAGGCCGAAATTCTACTAAATATGTTAGGAGATAAGGCGGATAATTTGTTAATTTATACCACTAAGGAACAAATGGAGAATTATGAGGAATTAAAGGAGTTAGTCCTAAGGGAACATGAGCCAACCCCAAAGGCATGTTTAGAAAATTTCCGGAAAGCTAGAAGAAATCCGAGCGAAACCCATGTATTATTTGTATCGCGTTTAATAGCTACGTGGGAAAATTATTGTAAAATTAGAGGTGCGGATACTTATGAAAAAGTCAGCCAGTTAATAGTTACTGATAAACTAATGAGTACGCTAGATGAGGATACTGCAGCATATATTAGTTTAACTCACCAGGGTAAATGGTTAGAAGCTCCTAAAATTGCTAAAGAGTGTGATAATTATTTTGATGCTAAACATAAGTCTTATACGGTTACGCATAGAAGCTTTAAAGGTAAAGATAAGTACGTAAACAATGGAAAAATGAGACCGAGGGAGGATAATAAATTTAGTGGTAGTTAGAGGCAAAATGGTAGTAATGAGTGTAATTCTTTTCCGGATAGGAAAACAGAGTTTAAGAAGACGAATTATGCTTCAGGGCCTAAATGTTTTAAGTGTGGTTTGAGAGGTCATTACCAACGTTTTTGTAATAAAGTGGGTAATGAAGGAACTAATAATGGCAATAAAGGGCGAGACCAGAAAGCAGGTGTTCATAAGATTATGGTGAAAGAAAATCAAGAGTTACCTAATGGGGCTATTGTGGCTAGAATATCGGCAAAGGCCGAGCAGAAAACTAACGTTATTGGTGAGAAATTAAATAAACTTGAGAAAATTGAAGTTAGTGTTAATGGGCAAAAAGCAAAGGGATTGGTTGATTCTGGATGTGAGATTAGTGTTGTTCATAAAGATTTAGTCCCGGAAGAGAAATTAAAGGGAGCGGGTAGTATTTATTTACAAGGGTTATTTGGTGAAGCTGTTAAATCACCGTTAGTTAAACTACCGCTAGCTATTCCGCAATTCGGGCAAACTAATATTATTCATCAGGAAGTACTTTGCGCAGTAACTGATAATATTAACCTTTACGCAGGGGCTCGCTCAGTGTCTACCTGAGAATACATGTAAGCCCGGACAGATGCTGTCACAGCCCCTCCGTAAAGGTTAATGAGCAAGTAATTTTACATCCCGAGGTGATTAATGAGTTGTCAGGTGTCAATCTTGAGGAGCCATTGATAGAGTCCGAAGAATTAAAAAGTTCCGAAATTATTATTGATAACTCGAATGAAAAGGAAGATGTAAGTAACGATAGCTGTAATGTTTACGTAATAGACGCGAGATCGCAAAATGTACAAAGTCAGGATCCAGAAAAAACTGAAACGGAGGAAAATAATGAACCTATTGTTAGTAACTCAGATATGTTTAAGAAATCCCAGTTGGAATGTAAAGAATTAGAGAAAGCTTGGGAATTAGCTAAAAAGGAAAAGGGGATTATTATATTGTAAACGGATTATTGTATCATAAAAAGAAATTGTTAGGCGAAACTATAGCGCAATTAGTAGTACCCAAGGTAAGAAGGGAAGAAATCTTAAAATTAGCGCATTCATCGGTATTTGGAGGGCATCATGCAGCCAAGAAAACGTTGCAGAGAATAAGGTATTCTTTTTATTGGGAGGGAATGGCAAAAGAAGCTAAACAGTTTTGTGAATCATGTTTAGAGTGCCAATTGACTAGAGGGGTTAAAGTAAATGATAGAGCTCCTATTTCCCCAGTGTCGCGGCCGGAACTTCCATTTCAGGTCGTTAATGTTGATTTAATTGGGCCTATTGATCCTAAAAGTTCACAAGGGCATCGGTATATACTGACTTTAATTGATCAGCATACCAGATGGGCGGATGCGATCCCTCTAAAAAGTTTAACTGCTAAAACCGCGTGTGAGGCGTTACTTCAAATATTTATGAGAACAGGAATTCCTAATGTAATTGCCTGCGACAATGGAACCAATTTTACTGCCGACTTAAAGAAAGAATTTGAGAAAAGGTTAGGTGCTAGTCCAAGATTTTCGACTCCACAGTATCCACAGTCCAACGGACTTGTGGAACGATTTAATCAGACTCTTAAACGTATGCTACATCATACGATTAGGGAAGAAGGAAAAAAATGGCATGAACAAATACCATTTATATTATGGGCGTATAGGGAAGTCCCAAATTCTACGACGGGAATCGCACCTTTCCAGTTATTATATGGTAGAGCGCGGAGGGTCCGTTATCGATTCTTAAGTCGTCATGGGCAGGAGAAAATAAGGGAGCGCAGTTAGATACTACGCCGATTCATAAGTACTTGGATAAACTTAAGAACCGCTTAGAAAGAGCCGCAAATGAGGCAAAATTGTCGTCTGAGGTTCAACAAAATAGAATGGCGTATCATTATAATTTAAGGTCAAAAGAAAAAACGTTTGAGGTAGGCGATAAAGTTATACTGTTAATCCCCGATTCGACTAATAAGTTATATTCTAGGTGGCAGGGGCCGGCAACTATTGTAGAAAAACGAAACCAGCATTCGTTTATTGTTGAGTTAGCCGACGGGAGTAGGAAGCATGTGCACCAAAATAAGATAAGAGAATTTATCGCTAAATGTAATATAGTTAATATTGTTTTCGAAGGTGATGAGGAATTTGGAGAAGTTGGGGAAATTTCTATTTTGAACCGGGATCAAGAGATAGAACGGGATATTGAGAGGTTTGAAATAAAAGGGCTATCTAATAGTCAAGTCAAAGATTTAAAGTCCATTTTGAGGGAAAATAAAGAAGTGTTTATGGGTCCTGTACGACCAGCGGAAGTAGGGGAACATCGTATTGATCTGAAACCGGGTGTAGAAAGGAAAAAACCAAAGTTATATAGCGTGCCGGTAGCTTATAAAGAGGAAGTGGATAGGCAGATTCAGGAGTTATTAGAATTAAATCTAATCGAACCGTCAAATGCTGAAATTAGCCATCCAATTGTTTGCGTTGCGAAAAAAGATGCGACTGTCAGAATGTGTATTGATTACAGAGCTTTAAATTCTGTAACGCAGGTTCCCACCTTCCCGATGAAAGATTCCCAAGAAATTATGTATACCACAGGGGCGGCTAAATATTTATCTTCAATAGATTTATTGAGGGGTTATTGGCAAATTAAAATGGCTGAGGATTGTAAACCGCTGACAGCTTTTACGACGCATAACGGAACTTATCAGTGGCGTACAATGCGTTTTGGATTATCAGGGGCTGCTGCTACGTTTCAAAAAGACATGAATGAGGTTCTCCAAGGTCATCGGAGGTATGCAGAAGCATATATTGATGATGTCATCATTTTCTCCGATACCTGGGAAGAGCATTGTGAGCATGTCAGGACTGTCATTGAAGAGTTGAAAAATAGAAACTTTACGATTAGACTAGACAAATGTAAATTTGGAGAGAAATTGACTAAGTTTTTAGGTCATGTTATTGGGGGTGGAACTCATGCACCTGATGAGGAGAAAATCGGAGCAATAAGGGACTTAAAGAGACCAAAGACTAAAAAGGAAGTTAGATCAGTTTTGGGATTAATGGGATTCTACCGATCTTATATTCCAAATTATGCTGAGATAGCTATACCTTTAACCGAATTAACCAAAGGAAAGGTCAAAAATACTGTACCATGGGATGAAAGGGCAGAAAAAGCATTTAATACTCTTAAAGATGAGTTGTGTAAAGTGACGAGTTTGGCTACACCTATCGTAGGCCGGGAATATCAGCTTCACGCCGATGCTTCCGACCTTGCAGTAGGATGTTGTCTTACTCAAAAAGATGAAGAAGGTCAGTTTAAACCTATAGCTTTTGCCAGTCAGAAATTGTCAGGGGCTCAGCGTGCTTGGCCGAGTATAGAGAAAGAGGCTTGGAGTGTTCTCTTCGGGTTGCGGAAGTTTGAAAAGTGGACTTATGGATCTCAAATTGAGGTCATTACCGATCATAATCCATTAAAATTTCTCACGGAAACAACCCCAAGGTCGCCCAAACTCACTAGGTGGGCTCTAGCCTTGCAACGCTGGAACCTGAGCATTTCTCATCGTCCCGGAGTTCAACATTTGAATGCTGATGCAATTTCGAGGCTACAGAGAAAGAGCTGGGAAGAACAACCAGTTACTAGCCCATCAGTATCAATGTCAAAATAGTAGACAACCTTAAAGGATGTCATCACATGTCTAATTTTTTTTTGTGTGTGTGTAAATATTTTTTTTTAAGTTTTGTGTTTATAATAGTAAATTAGCATGTGTATTGTTTATGCAATAGTAGTATTAGTATAAGGTTCAGTAGAGATGTCAGTAGAGAATGTTCAGACACTTGAAAATACCTATGTAATATTTAGAATGAAGAAATCTGCAAAGAGACTATTGAACTCTTCCGTAATATTATTATATGTTTGGGGAAAATTAGCCCCTAAGAGGCATATTTTCCGCTAAGGTGGGGGGTGTCAGGTTCCTAGAAGACATCTGCCCTGAATTAGAAAGGAATAACATTTCCTTATCTGAATATTTTATGTATTGTGGGTTGTGTATCCGTGAAGCTCGAAATATCTTTCTTTCTTTTCTATAATAACGAATGACAGGTGGTTATCCAGGCGCAGGTGTGCAGATGACGCACTCGTTGATGAATGAAAGTGATGGCCGCGGGGCGTGCCTCAGCTGTCATCTAGCTATTGGAGTGATGTGTAAACAGTAGAGGTCATGACTCAAGGTTGGTATGCGGAATTGAACCAATGGAGGAACTCTAAGAGGCCCTGCTGGGGGAAGGAAGATCTCTGACAAGGTCAACTCTGGACGGAGAGGTTAGACAGTTCTCGCTTGGCGTTGAGACCGATAGGTCGCTCAGGATTTGTGGTCCTGTTGGATAGTGTATATTTTGAGCGTGGGACAAGGCGTCCCGGTGGATAGTGTTATAGGCCGAGAAGTGAGGCCTAGTACCCTTGTGTATTGAGATTCTGCAGTAATCTCTGATAAAGCGTATCTAACGTGCGTTAAGTGTGAGGAAGAAAGGGTAAGCTGAACGGTACACAACCAACGTTTAGTGTAGTTAATTTAATGTTGAACCGGATCATCTATATCCGAGTTATAATTGTAGATAGTTGTAAATATTGTTTCTTGTGTACATACCTATATCTTAAATAAACTGTTAGTTCAGTTCATTAACAGCGTCAGTGTTATTTTACCCAATCCTCACAGCAGGTGACCGATATCACCCATTAATATCGGTGGTGGCAGCTTAAACTACCTAGGACATTCTTCTAAGTTTGGTGGACTGAGAGGAGCGTCCGACATATATTTTTAAATTTTCCCTTGGAAGTTTGCCACGGTGATAATCTGTGACTGTTGATCCGATGTAAGCAAATAATCGTTTCCGTCTTATGACCACATTCTCAGAACCTTATTTTAGAATTTAACTTTATTAGGAACTTTACGTATTTTTGTCCACAGGCAAATTGTGAAATTTAAGCTCCCGTTTTACCATTTTTTCATTAATATACAAAGAAAGACAGTCTTTTTAGATTAACGGTGAAAATTATATAAGCTATAGATGCCTAAAATTTTCGCACGAAATAAAGAAAGAGTGGTATTTAAAAAAGGACCATATTAAGCTTTATATATTAACCCTTAAATGCATATTGTATCATTTTCGATGCCATAAATGTTCCCGATTTATTGGGGGTTTTATTCACATATTCCGTATTCTCACCAGGAATTTAAAAGAGCAATTTTCACTTTACTTAATGACAGACCATTCGTAATTAAATAAAGAAAAATTTACTATTTAGATTTTTCTGGTATGAATTCTGATTCTTTGAATTGCGCATTTTTTGGAACGGGTTCTATCCTATGCATTTAAGGGTTAAGTACAAAATTTTTGATTAAAATCTTAAAGATATCACAAGCATTTAAAAAGATGTTGATAGCCATGCTGGCAACCCTTGAAAAAAGACCAGTCACGGAATATTCATGCAAAGACAAAAAAGTCGGAAATTGCTCGTCAAGCGCAGTAAATGAGGTGCGTTCGTACTATAACAAAGTTTTAAAAATATTGATATCTTAATATGATATGTTATAGTATGCAGTACTTCAGCTACAGTACAGTAGTGGAAATCTTATGAGCGTTCCTGTAAATTCTATCTGCTTTCTATTATACAGTAGTAACTTGTTGTAAATCTCCGGAACATCAATCAAGATGTAGCAGAATCGCAGAATTTATAACCTCCTTGTTTAGTCACATAATTTCTAACCTTCCTACCCTCAATGGGTCTAACCGACCCATAACTATAATTTGTTTATACGATTCGAACCGGAACTTTTTTCTTAAACAAAGTTAAATAAAAGATTCAATCAAATAAGTCAATTAAATGTATTAAAATGTTCTAAATAATAATTCTGGTGTGAAATGTTTTTAATCAAGATTTAGTAAAATTTAAACAGGGTAGGAAGGTTAATATTTCTCTGTGATGAAATAAGGGGAACATTCTATAAAATTTTTTGAAAATACTTTACACACCTTTTACAACACATATATTTGAGTATATCTTTAATAGAAAATAGAATGTAACTTTAACAAGCAAAATTGAACAGTTCTCTGTTTATACAAAAGTATTCTTTCAATAATTGAAATTCAAAAATTTGAAGCAATAATATTTTGAAGATTTTAAATTGTTATTCGAAAATCCCCAGCACGGAGTAATTTAATAGAAATCTGCTTTTATTGAAATTTAAATAATACTGTTTTCCCATCAGTTTTGATTAATTACATTTTGAAAAAAAAAATATCCAATTTACTTTTATTTGTAAAGACTAAATTACATTCAAATGACACGGAAAAGGAGGAGATCTGAAATTTAGATTGCAACACTGAAACATTTTTCTAATCCTGATTCAGATTGAGTAAGCTTTTTACATTTGGGGTCGTCCACAAATAATGTCACTCTTCGGGGGAGGGAGGTTCGTGAAATTGTGACAGTTTGTGACAAAGGGGTTGGAGAAAATAACAATAAATGTGACATCATTTTGGTTAAAATAAAAGCATAAAACTAACCGACTTCAAAAAAAAGAATCAAGCTTGGAGACAACTTGGCGCTAACGCATATGGATGCATAGTTTTACTATGCTTATGATTTGAAAAATGTTGCAACAATAAAAGATGATTTGCGACAAATCATTTTTTTTTATCAAATCCATATTTTTACATTTAATAAAAATTCTAATCATCAGAATTTAATGAAATTAAAATGGGATCACATGGGTATCTCATACTTTCAAACAAACAAACAAAAAAAGTATTATCAAAACCGGTTCATATTTAAAGAATTTATGAGTAAACAAGAAATACATACAGGTCAAAATCATAACATCCTCCCTGAAGTCGGTTAAAAATGCAATTTAAAGTCAAATATATTAAATACGAATTCAAATTCCATAACACCATTGTTTTCAGCTGCTCTTTCATATTTTATTACTATTGTATATTATGTTTTATCTTCTAAACCTCAATCTTATTTAATACAAAATTGGTACATGAATCAGTTTTATTGTTATGCGTACAAGTAACATTAAATCACACAGTTAAAGTTAAAAAAAATTTAAATGTGATGTTTAAAGTATGTTTCTGAACTGCAAATATATGTGTATATAATACAGTGTGACACGTGACAAGGGGAGTCAAAAATATTGAAAAAAAAATCATTTATGGTAATACACCATATGTATTTACCACACATCACATATGTGACATCATTTATAGACAGCCCCTTTTGTGGTTCATCTTCTATTGTTTTTCATTTTAGCATATTTTAAAATTTACAGCAGTTACGTTGCAGTTAACCCCTTAATTGGCCCTTTCTTTTCGTTCAAAAAATTGAAAATAACAAATTATCACCGCAATTTTTTTAAAAAATTCATAACGTTTAGTCTAAACATTTCCGCCTTTAAATAGTATGAAATTATTTTAAAAAAAAAAATTGTGGTGTCAAAAAGCTTTAAATGATGAATTAAACAAATTTGTTTTCCCCGAACGGCTAACGGGCAATCAGTTAAAGGGTTAAGTAGAGAGGTAGATAGTTTAACACTAGAATACCGGGAAATTTTGCGCAATTTTTTAAAAATATATTAAAAACCAGAAAAATAAATTTAAACTATTTAGTCTATTTATTCAACTCATTTCATTGCATGATTTATAACTTATTTCTTGAAGATTTTTCTGGTTCGAATCGGCAATTAGTCCTGTGATAGGTGTCGAATTGACATCATTCCGGCGCGTTATTGTGTTAATGTACGTATGGAGTTAAGGCGTTTTATTGTAATCACACTGAATTGGCTTCTGGTTTTATTAGCTTCGTTTGCACAGATGAGTAAATGTAAATCTGAAAAATAGTTATTTAAAGGTTATTAGAACTAATTAGAATTAAGTTTGGAGATTTCAATATTTTGTAAAGAAAAATAAGTCTCAATAAAATGAAAAGATTTTTTTTACTAAGTACGTTTTGGAACGAGGTATTGTTTTTAGCTTTCGTACGCTTCAAAGACTTTAAGGCACATCTTCCATTGTTACAAACTTTGTACTGTAATATTTGCTTTATTTATCAAAGAAAATTCTATCTTGTGATATAGCTACCAGTATTTCACGAAACTTCTGGTACTAAAACCCCTAACAAATCATCTGATTTTTTTATGCCTATACGAACGCTATCAAAAGATTCGGGGTATTTGAGATGTTTTTGTACTCTAAATTTCGTAAAATACCTGATGCTACATCTAGAGATAATTTTTTTTTATTAACCATTTAACCCTTTCCGGCGCAGACATATTCTGTTCGTAAAATGAGAAATTGTTGACTGACACAGGAATTTCCAAAAGACTTTTTTAGAAATTAAGAATTCCCTGATTTAAGCTGTCATTGTAAAAGTAAAATTTTACTAAAATATTATTGGTGCCGTTTGGAAGCTTGGAATTAAAATTAGGTGTTGCCGGAGTGGTAACACTGCGCCGGAAAGGGTTAACTGATTCTTTTTTTCACGTTCAAAAAATTTTTTTTGAAAATATGGATTAACACCACTTTTTTATGCTAAAATATTCATATTATTTATTCTAAGCACTTCTGTATTCAAACAGTATAAAATTGTATTAAAAAAATTAATGGTGTCAAAAAGCCAGTGGTGAATCAAACAAATTCTTCTTGCCCGTACGACGTAAGGTCAAAACAAGGAAGCGGTTAACCCATTGGGGACGAGCGACACGTACACGTGTCGCAAAAAGGTTTCAGAATCCCTGTTTATTCCCACCGGTAAAATCATACTGTAAAATTTGCCTTATTCAATCGATGCAATTTCTCGATCTAAGAAGTAACAAATTTCTGATTTTTAAAACTGGTGACAAAACATTAAAAATTTCGTAAAAGGCTCCCGTCGCGAAGGGGTTAAGGGTGTTTTTAAATCAAAAAGGGCAACTTTGTGACTTAAATTATAATTTATTTTTGCTGATAAACGCATGAAACTAGCAGATATTATTGTTCAGAAACTATCAAATCACACACTTTTTTTAACGCAATAGAGCTTTCAATACACGCCGTCAAAGTTGGCGATTTGAACTGTATTTTCCAACGAAAGCCGAAAAACCGGTCTAAAAACTGGAGGAAAACGCATTATCACGTGATCGAAATAGCTAATAACTTGATAAGTAAATTAATTATCTTAAAATGGGAAACTAAGTTGGATTCGAAATCGCTTCCATAGTCAGACCTTCCAATTTTATATCTGTCTGCTGAAAAATGAATTTGTAAATGTGTCAAAACGTTTTGCGTTTGTTGAACTGAGCAGCCTTAAGTAAGGCAAATAATGCATTGCAAAAATGATGGTAAAAAATACCTGAAGCGTATAAACACTGGTCTTTAAGATTATGATATTTTTTACCATCAAAATAAGATCTATTAACCTTCCTACCCTGTTCAAATTTTACTCAATCTTGATAAAATCATTTCACACCAGAATTGTTATTTAAAACATTTTAATATATTTAATTGTCTTCTTTCGCTTAATGTATCACTTAACTTTCATTATGAAAAAAGTACTCGTTCGAATCGTATAAAACAAATAATAGATATGGGTCGATTAGACCCATTCAGGGTAGGAAAGTTAACAATTTCCTGTGCAGTGCATTTCAATTGCGAAAATGTTGAAATGACTGATTATAACCGGTCTTTACGTACAGTCTTTCGAAAATAAGAAAAACTGTTTTTCTCATTCTTAACCCTTTAACTTATTCTTTCGTTTCCGTTCAATAAATTGGAAATAACGATTCTCACCGCAATTTTTGAAATAAAATATTCGTAAAATTTAGTCTAAACATTTCCGTCTTTAAATAGTATGAAATTATTATTTTTTTTTAATGTGGTGTCAAAAAGCTTTAAATGATGCATTAACCCTTTCCGGCACGGGCAAAATCTGCTAGTAAAATGAGAAATTTTAGACTGACACCAGAATTTGCAAATGAATTTTTTAGATATTTTGAATTCCTTAATTTAAGCTTTTGTTGTAAAGGCAAACTTTTATGAAAATATTATTGGTGCCGCTTGCAAGTTTGAAATTAAAATTAGGTATCCCAGACCGGGCACAGTGTGCCAAAAAGTGTTAAGCAAAATCGTCTTGCCCGAACGGCGTAACGGGCAAATCAGTTAAAAGTTTAACCAATCACCCACTGTGCATTAACCTCTTCGCTACTGGTGATTAATACAGTATTTTTAATTATTATTGAATTATTTCTTCTCTCGTTTGACTTCAGAGAGATATTTTTGTTTCATTTTCATTAGCTCGAATCTTAGAATTCGAAACATATTATTTTTACATCGAAATTTCATTTATATTTGAGTATCATTAATAAAATAGGACAAAACTGATGTACCCATTTGAGTTCTCAGGGACTGAAGAGGTTAAATTTATATTTGTCTACAAAAGTATTATTAATCATTCTATTCATTAAATTAATCATAGTATGCAATATTTAAATAAAAGTTTCCGTAGGTTAGTTAAAATGCAACAGTTGCTTAAAACTGGATGTATTTTAATTATCTGAAAAGAGTTATAACATGTTTTTCTTTTTAAATATAATCTTTCGATTTGTTTAACCATAAAAAAAAAGTAAAAATTCTGCGAGTAAAAGAAATCATGAATTCCGCAATTATTTTATTAATCCATTATTCACATAAATTATGCGAGAATGGTATTCAGTTTTTTGCTGAAAAAAGGTTGCCCCCATAAATTATAAAAGATAATCTTCCGTTTACTTAACCCCTTCCGGCGCAGTGTGTCCTGTCTGGACACACCTAATTTTAATTCCAAATTTACAATTGGCACCAATAATATTTTAATAAAATCTTGCTTTTACAATAAAAGCCAGGAGTTAATTAAGGAGCCAATTAAGGAGTTCTTCATTTCTAATAAAGTCGTTTGTAAATTCCGGTGTCAGTCGATAATTTCTCGTTTTACTAACAGAATTTGTTTGCGCCGGAAAGGGTTAACGGTCAAAATTTCGCTTGTTAACCCCTTGGGGGTGAGCGACACGCAAACGTGCAGCAGAAATGCTTAAGAATCCTTGTTTATCCCCTCCAGTAAAATTGTACTGTAAAATTTGCCTTATTTATTCAGGGCACTTTCTCGATTTAAGCTTTTTCCGGCAAGTTCAAATTCTGTTACTAAAATGAGAAATTATCGACTGACACCGGAATTTATAAAAGATTTTTTTTAGAAGATAAGACCTTCATTTATGTTTTCATTGTAAAATTTTCTTGGAGTGTTATTAGTGCCGTTTGCAAGATTGGAATTAAATATACGTGTTCCCGAGTTGGGCACCCTGTGCCGGAAAGGGTTAATAAGACACAAATTTCTGTTCTTTAAAACCGGTGAGAAAACGTTAGAAATTTCGTAAAACGCTTCTGTTGCGAATGGGTTAAAAAAAGATGAGCCGAATTATCCGTCTCTTACATGTTATATATATATATATAGAGAGAGAGAGAGAACCGTTAGATAAAACTACAATTTAACTGAAAAACACACACACCAGACAAAATCGATATTAGTAGTAATTTTGAAAGAATTCTCTCGCCAGAGCTTAAAGAGTTAAACAAAAATTTTCCATCTTAAATAGCTATCACTGGCACCTTGGAAAATCTAAAGAGTGTATACCACACAAAAATCATTCCTATGGAACATTTGTTGGTCGGTTTCTTCAACGAATGTTAGGACCGTTGTGTATATTCCAAATTTATTAAATTTCATTACAATTCATTTTTCAGTATTCATTAAATAGTTTTACTTTTAAAATATTTTCATTCAGTATGAATTAACTAAGGGGTGCAAAAATCTAGGAGCCAGCAGGCAGTCTCTCAACAATAAATTTATTTTGTTGTTTTTCGTTTAATATTGCGCGTAAAATTCTTGTAAGAATGCTATTAAATTTTAACCGAAGAAAACTTTTATATTTTAGTGGTGAGAAACTACCCGCTGGCGCCTAGATTTTTGCACCCCTGAATTAACTGTTTACTTTTAGTTTGTATACTTATAATAGTCATATTCATTTATTGTTTACTTTTCATAACTTATAAATTTTTTTTTTTATATTACATTGCCATAAATTAAATAACTGATAACAGATTTTGATGATAAGCATGTAAAATTCAAGTGTTAAAACTTTTTAATTTTTTTTTTTTTTTTTTTTTTTTTTTAAGTCAAACTTTGATAGAATTTTGTGTATGCAGAAACCAATTTTATAAGCTTCCAACATTTTCGGAGTCAACATACGTGTATCTGATTTTTTTCACCTGATTTGTGAGTAAAAAAACTTCTTTGATATAGATAACAGTGTCTGGTTTTGTATTTTTCGAATGTACCGTAGTAAGTGAGATATCGTGTCGATCTAACATTTTTTAGAGATAAGGATATAAAAGAACGAAAGCTTTACCACCATGATAAATGGCTTTCAATTTAAAAAATAGGTTTTTTTCTCACTAGAAGTAAAAACAACATTTATTTTATTTTATTACTTGTCTTTATATACCAGTATAATAAATGGAGTAGTTTTCACCCGTGTTATCCATTGTCTAAAAACGTTATATATATATATATATATATATATATATATATATATATATATATATATATATATATATATATATATATATATATATATAATATTTGAATTGTATTTATAATAGGAACTGAAGAGGCAAAAAGCATATCATAATACAATGTTAATTTGTGAAACAAAGTATGTCTACATACATAATACTATGTTATACATACACTGGCGTGCAAAATTTAAGGACGAAAGGATTTTCAAGCTATAATTTTCACGCGAAAACTCAACAGGAAGTAATATAATTCGAATAATTACTATCCCTGCATAACAGCTAGTTCATATAACACCTCATTCAGGTCACACATGGTCACAAGAGTCACAGTCTTTACGGCGAAACAAAAAATAGGAAATTTCATACGTCTCTTTTATGAGTCTCAAATGACTACTATATGTGACTCCATTGTCAGGTCACTGCGACTACTGCTTTGTGACGAGTCACCAGGTGACTTTACAGTGTCGTTTTATTGAGCCTCTCATGTGACTGTCATTTGGAGGCTCAATTTCAAAGTCATTGTGAATGTTGCAATATTATAAATAACGAAATAATGACACATTAAAGTCACATGGTGTCTTTCTGTCACAAGACTTTGTCAAATGGTAACAGAGACCCGACTGTGAAGTAACCACTTTGAAAAGTGGTGAAAACTCACCATGTGACTTTAATGGTACATTGGTGATTTATCATAATGCAACATTCACAATACTTTGAAATTGAGCCTCCAAATGACAATCACACGAGAGTCTCAATAAAACGACACTGTAAAGTCACCTGGTGACTCGTCACAAAGCAGCAGTTGCAGTGACCTGACAGTGGAGTCACATATAGTAGTCATTTGAGACTCATAAAAGAGACGTATGGAATTTCCTGTTTTTTGTTTCGCCGTAAAGACTGTGACTCTTGTGACCATGTGTGACCTGAATGAGAGGTTATATGGACTACCTGTTATGCAGGGGTAGTAATTATTCGAATTATATTACTTCCTGTTGAATTTTCGCGTGAAAATTATCGCTTGAAAATCCCTTCGTCCTTAAATTTTGCACGCCAGTGTATGTATAACATAGTATTATGTATGTAGACATACTTTGTTTCACAAATTAACATTGTATTATGATATGCTTTTTGCCTCTTCAATTCATATTATAAATACAATTCAAATATTAGAAATATATATATATATATATATATATATCATACACCATGATAGTGCTGTGTAGTAGAGCTCAGCTGCATCTCTAATGTTAATGTCCAAAGTTTGCTTCTTAATAACTTTGGAACTAATCATCGGATCGCGACGAAATTGAACAGAGGAAGTGTCCTACCCTAGATCTCAAAGTATACAAAAATTCATCCAGATCCACCAATTAGTCTCGGAGATCCAAAACCCCTGTTTTGGAACTTTTTGCTCGTGAAACAAGAAAAAAAGAGAAACAACTCAATTATAACCCGAACCAGGAAACATTCAGTGACGTGTAAACAGCTTGTTCGAAAGCTTTTAATTTAGGGATGTGCCTTTCGAAAATCCGGTAAAAAAAAAAAAAAAAATATGGAAACAGCACCCATTTAAAATTTATAACGCTATACCTTTCATAATTTAACGTTATAGAAATCTCTCCTTTTTAATTGCTAATTCAATTGTTTCTTTCGAGTTGCCACCGACTAAAAAACAATTCAATAGTTTAAAAAAGAAACGATAACACGTGTTCTTTCTTTTTATACATCAATAAAAATTCTGATTCTCCTGATAGTTTTGAACTTTTGAAATTGACGTCATTCGAAACAGAAAATGCATATTTTTCATAAACATATGCATAAACTGTAATTAAATATGTGTGTTAAAACAACATCGCACCTTTATTTGGGTGTTTTCGACGTAAAACAGTTACTACACTACAGATATTTCATTTAAAAAGGGATAATTAGGGAAAAAAATCTTCTATATTTATAAAAATAACTATTTGAAAATGAAGCTAGGAAAATCTGTGTAGATACCTATCGTCTTAAGAAAATCTGCGTAGATACCGAGAAACTGCAGTTGGACTACCATCTGGGAGAGGGCGGTTCTGTTTCCAAATGTCGGCAAGTTTTTCGCCAACTTGGCTATATATCGCCAAATCTGGCGTCCAAAATCATTTGCCAAAATTAAAGCCAACTTGGCGTCATTCCGGTATTTCGCCAAAGTAATACGTTTACATATAACTTTAAACTAATACTAATAATAGTTTAGATTTGTTAATGGAAAGTGATTGATAATATTCCTGAAAGGATCTGAAAAAGCTATGAAATCATACAAAAAACTGGCGGAACAGAGAGAAAAGTAGAGCTCGATCTAAAAAAAGTTACAAAAAAAAATTGGGAAATATTTTCAATTTAAAAATGTGCGTATAAAGGAAAGGGAATCAGATGATCTGTAAACCTCATGAAATAACCCAAATTTTTGTTAGCTGAAATGTCGACTGAGCTGTACTGGTGCCTTATATTCAGAATTATACTATTATCTACTCAAAATGATAACTGAGGAAAGTAGTCAATAGAATATATTGTTATGTTGTCTCATATCGGTTAAGCTTCACAACGCCAAACAAATATAAACCATGATGTGATAATTAAAGTATAAGATTAACATTAATATAATTTAGCTGTTGAGGAATTGATGTAGATAAGTATGTCTAAACACAAATATTTAGCATACGATTGAATCGTATCTATTCAAGGTTTTAGTATTACTTGGAGCTTTGATCTTCCAGTTATCAAAACCGCTGGAATGGAATTGTGTTCACACTTTGTACTGAACGAACCATTCTCATTCTTCAGTACATCAGCCTGTAACATATAGTTATGAACCCAAATTTTTAAACTAATTATGGGTGATTAAAATACGGACTGAGTTAAAAATGCCTCTTTTTCCGTGATTGATTTTAAGGCACCAGTAAAGCCCAGTCCACATTTCAGTTAACAAAAATTTGGGTTATTTCATGAGGTTTACAGATCATTTGATTCCCTTTCTTTTATACGCACATTTTTAGATTGAAAATATTTCCCATTTTTTTTTCTAACATTTTTTTAGATCGAGCTCTACTTTTTTCTCTGGTTCCGCCAGTTTTTTGTATGATATATATAACTTTTTATACAATGGATAACACGGGTGAAAACTACTCCATTTATTATAGACTATTTGAGACTCATAAATGAAATTTCCTATTTTTTTGTTTCACCGTAGTGACTGTGACTCTTGTGACCATGTGTGACCTGAATGAGAGATTATATGGACTAGCTGTTATGCAGGGATAGTAGTTATTCAAATTATATTACTTCCTTTTGAATATTCCCGTGAAAATTATCGCTTGAAAATCCCTTGAAAATTGGCATTTTTGGACTCCGTCCTTAAATTTTGCGTACCAGTGTACATGATACTATGTTATTATAATAATACAATGTTAATGTCTATTAATTTTCTAATACATTACATACATTTTTGCAACGAAACATTCCATATATTAAAGCACATATCTTGATTTTATCAATTTAAAATATTTGAGAAAGGGAAAATTTTTGTTAATAGAAAACAGATTCTCATTTTATTAAATTACGTAAATTGTTTTTTATTTGAAAAGAACTATACTCAGTCTAAAAATCCACTGTACTTAAGTAAATTTACATATCTGTTTCGCAAATTCATAGGGTATATTATTTTCATTGGAAAACAATAGAAGAGTAAATGGTAACACAGTAGAACAAATCAATAATAGATTAAATGGTAAAACAAAAGTAGTAAACAATGCTAAAAAAAGAAACTTTTCCTAAAAATGCATGTTAGCTGTGTCATGTCACCTAAAATATATATACAGTCGACTCTCGTTAATTCGAAATCGGATAATTCGAATCTTCGTTTAAAGGGACAAGGGACCTTTAAAATCAATTTTTTTTTAGAATTGTACTTTAAATATTATTGAAGGGTACATTATATGCATTATAGCGTATATTTAACACAAAAAATGTAAAAAAAAAAAAAAAAAAAAAATGAGAAAAATAGGGAAATTTTTGCAATATTTTGGATTTTTCAAAATGCTCCATGCGCATTATTTTTTCTCTGAATGCTTTGAGATTTTTTATAGTTATTTATCATAATGTATGTCATAAAACTGCGCATGGTTTTTTGAAAACAAAAATAATTGTAAAAGTTATAGATAGTTTATTGTAAAAACAGATTAAAAAATGCTCATAATTTCAGAAAAAAAAATAGAAAATATTTTTTTTCTTACCTTTATATTCAGATATATAAAATCCCATGCACAGTTTTATTTTTATATGTAAATCAAACTTGTATAAATAATATTGGAGATTTTCATTGATATGGAATGCGCATGGCACATTTTGAAAAGTTTTCGTTAAATCTAAAATATTACAAATATTTCCCAATTTTTTTCAAAAGAAAATTATTTTTACATTTTTTGTGACAAATATATGTTATAATGCATATAATGTACTCTTGTATAATATTTAAAGTGCAATTTTAAAAATACAAAAAAATAATGATTTTAAAGGTCCCTCGTCCCCTTAATTAGAACTAAACACGAAGTCCAGAAATTTTCAAGGGCAGAATAACGTTAAAAAGTTTTGTTTATTCGAACTCATTTTCTCTTCACTTTTTTTTTTAATTCGAACTTAAAAGAATTCCGATTGCTCATTTTTTTTCTCACGGATTTCAGATTCTTAGAATAACTCCCTCCCATTTTTGTCAGAATTGTTCAGAAACTAATATACATATAATCCTATTCTTTTGATACCAGCAGTTTTAACCTTTTCCGGCACAGACAAATTCTGTTCGTAAAATGAGATTTATTTACTGACACCGGAATTTACAAATAACTTTTTTACAAATGCAAAACTTCTTAATTTAAGCTTTCATTGTAAAAGCAAAATTTTGTTAAAATATTCTGGGTGCCGTTTGCAAGTTTGGAGTTAAAATTAGGTGTGTCCGGGTGTAGGATTACTGTGCATCTCATCTGTCAATGACACTTCAAACCTTTCTTCCACAGTGCTTGTTCCTAATCTCTTAATTAATTTATGTATTTATAACTTTTAATTTAATATGCAGTGATATTCTAATGATAACGACCGAAATAATATTTAAATATACTATAACATTAATTCCTTTGTAATAGAACCCCTTTAAATATGTTTTTCTCTCACACTTTCCATAATTCGAACATTTTTTGTGGTCCCGACGAGTTCGAATTAACGAGAGCTGACTGTATCTGTTTCTAAAATTTATCACAGTGTTTTTACTAAAAATTATTAACAGAGTAAATGATAACTCAATAGTAATAAACAATACACAAAAAACGAAAATGTTGAAAAATGCATGTCATCTGAAGGTGAATTCATGATACAGGGCTGCCAAAAAAGATTTTTCTTATATTCTGTTGGCACCAATATTTTTCTAATAATTTTTTTTCTAAATGTTGTCAAAGTGTGTATTACTCTTTTCCGGCATACTGTGCTCGATCCGAGGTACCTAATTTTAATTCCAAACTTGCAAACGGCACTAATAATATTATAGTAAAATTTTACTTTTACAATAAATACTTAAATTTGGGGTTTCAAAATACCTAAAAATTTCGTTGTGAATTCCAGTGTCAGTCGATAATTTCTCATTTTGCTAACAGTTTTTGCCCGTGCAAGAAAGGGTTAAGAATTTATATTTAAAGAAAGTTGTATTAGATAGAACTAAAAAATAGTTCCATGTATCAGGCCTGTAATAGCACCAAAAAGACAAAAAATCCTCAGTGGCAGCTCTGCCAGCTACTTTTCTATTTTACTTTCTATAATACCAGAATCTACGCGATATTTGACTATTTTTTAACTACGTAATCGTCGTGTCTGAGACATTCACAGGCTTATTTAGAATTGGCCCATTCACACCAGTTTTATGTAATAGTGTAATTGATTTAATTCTAATATCGGTTTACTTGTCATTATATAAGATGAATAGTTTTGAATAATTTTCTTTCAAAAAAGTGGTGGCAATAATAAATTGGAATTTTTCAACCGTAATTTAATGTGACCGTTAACCCTTTCATTCCCAGTGAGTCCAAATGGAATCATGACATTATTTATTTTATTTCGATATTTAATTCGGATATTTCGAATTCATACCAGAAAATTAAAATAGAAATACTTGTTTTATGTAATAGCAAAAATTCCATAATTAAATAAAGAGAAATTTATCATTGAACTTTTCTGGTGTAAATTCAGATTCTTTGAACTACGGATTTTCTAGAACGTATTTTACCATGGGAATGAAAGGGTTAAGGTATTAAATGAGTTGTCCTAAACAGCTGTCTACTAAATAAATAAATAAATAAAAACTTACATCGTCCAAATTTTTGCAATTAAAAATTATTGCATGCAAATGCTCATACGTAAACAATTTTTTTAAAATATATTCATGTTTTAATAGCATACTATGTATGTTGTTACTTTTCAATTTTTCCGAAAATTATAAGTTTGGTTAAACTTGTATATGCTATAAACAAAACCAATTTCATTTTTTACAGAGACGTTAACATCTTCAAGAATATGAGTATTATGCATATAAACGTCGAAGTGCATAGTCATTTAGGGGAGAGTGGGGATACTTGAGCATAGGGGTACTTGAGCCACCCCTATTATCTCTAGAGTTGGTCAATTTTTCTTTCTAAAACTGGCAACATGGTAACATATTTATAGTTCTGAACATGTAAAAAAAGAAATCGCATGCCTCAGTACCATTTTGAAAGTATGGTGATAAACCCTTTGAGCTCTGCTGGTAGAATTTTCTACCACATAATTTTAATTCTGAAATGTCACAGTGACACCAAAAAATTCGACCAAATTTATTTAAAAAAGGTTTAATGCATTTTTTCTCGCATATTGTAAATCGGTTTTTTTCTTTGCAAAATACTGGTGCGAATGTGACATCGTGGTTCAAGTATCCCCTGCATGAGGATACTTGAGCCACGATTTAAAAGAAAAAGTAAAAATTTATTAGACATAGAAAAATAGTTCAAAATTAATTGAAAGTGGTTTTCAATTGAAGAAAAGATATCAAATTTTCATTTTCAATATTTTATTTTGTTCTAAGAAATTATAAAAAATTTAAAAAATTTAAATTTTAAAAAATGGCTCAAGTATCCCCATCTTCCCCTACTATATTGACAGACCATTTTGAACCAGGAGTGCAAAAATCTAGGTGCCAGCAAGTAGTCTCTCACCACTAAAATTTAAAAGTTTTCTTTATTAAAGTTTAATAGCATTCGTGCAGAAACATTGCACCAAATGTTAGATGAAAAATTTTGTGGTGACATATTATTTTCAAGTTGCCAGATTTTCTGTCTTCATTTTTCTGAATTTAATCTTTGACTCATACTCTCTGTAGAATTTTTTTTTACTCATTCTTTGAATCACTTTCTCATGTCAATGGAAATGAAACTTTTAGAATAGGAAGTCTAAATTGATGAATGCTTTAGGAAAAAATAAACTGACGGGTAGCGAATAGAGATAAATGACTTACCACTTGCCAATAGAATTTTCAGCACTTTATATTTCTCTCTATATGTTTTGGATAAAAATGTAGCAAGTAAAATGCCTCTAAATGTTAAAATGAAGCCGAACAAGATAATCGGTTTTCAACATTAAGTTTGTCCCACAAAAAGAAAATTTATAAATTTTTATTGAAATCAGTGTAATTAATTTATTATAAATGGGAGATAATAACGTAAAAATTAATAAGTATTATAAAATCAATTTATAGACGCCCACTTTTAAAAATATATTTTCATTTAATTTTTATAATAACATAATTTAATATGTAACTAGCTTTATTGTTTAAATTGTGTATATATGTATATATATATATGTCTATATATATACATGTATATATATACATATATAAATATATATATATATATGTCTATATATATATATATATATATATGTATGTATATATATATATATATATATATATATATATATATATATATATATATAAACTACTGGGCAAAACTTTAAGAGGTGATAGTACAGATCAAGACAAACAATATTAAATGGGAAACTAAGGGTCCAAACGTTTTCCGAAGGAGATAAGCGCCATCAAAGTTTAGGGTCCAAAATATGAACTGATTATAAAAAACGGAAAAATAAGTCGATTCGTTCGCGGTTTTCACTAAAACTATTTTTTATGTCAGTATTGTCTTAAAAATAAATTATAAACATAAATTTTAAAAAATGTCGATAGAGGGCGCTTTAGACTTTGGAGTAACGCACAACTATTTTTTACCGTTATTTTTTGCATCTCATTAAATTTTTTTGAAGCTTAGACATAAACTTAAATTTTGGGCTGAAAATCTGAATCGTTGAGAGTGGTTAAGTAGCGCTAACTAAACTGTGTTCAATGGGGGTGCGGGGGTTCAAATTTGAAATGGTTATTAAAAACGGAAAAATTGGCGAATTCGTTTGCGGTTTTCTCTAAAACCATTCTTTATGTCGGTGTTTCCCTGAAAATAAATTTTAAAGATAAATTAAAAAAATTCCGTTAGAGGGCGCCTTAAACTTTAGAGTAACCAACAACTATTTTTAACCGTTATTTTTTTTAAAATTATTATCTAAATAAATGTTTTAAATCTTGGACTTAAATTTAGACTTCAAAATCTGAATCGTTGTGAGTAATTAAGTAGCGAAAAATTGCCTGTGTTCGTAGGGAGGGCAGGGTAACATTTCAACTCCTGAACACAGTTCAGCTTGTGCTTCTTAACCCCTCCCAATGATTCAGAATTTGAGCTCAAAATTTAAGTTTAAACTTTTGCAAGCCTTTAATTAGATACAAAAAATAACAGTTAAAAATTGCTGTTGGTTACTCTAAAGTTTAAGGAGCCCTCTAACGGAATTTTTTCAAATTTATCTTTCAAATTCAATTTCAAGGAAATACTGACATAAAGAATGGTTTTAGAGAAAACCGCAAATCAATTGACCAATTATTCTGTTTTTTATAATCATTTGAAATTTGAACCTATCCACTCCTATGGAACACAGTTCAGTTTGCGCTATTTAACCACTGATTTTGAGCTCAAAATTTAAGTTTATGTCTAAACTTCTAAAAAAATTAATTAGATGCAAAAAATAACGGTAGAAAATAGTTGTTCGTTACTCCAAAGTCTAAAGCGCCCTCTGCCGGCATTTTTTGAAATTTATCTTTATTATTTATTTTCAAGACAATACTAACATAAAGAATAGTTTTCGTGAAAACCGCCAACGAATCGACCGATTTTTCCGTTTTTTATAATCATTTCAAATTTACGACCCTAAACTTTGATGGCGCCTATCTCCTGCGGAAGACGTTTGGGACCCTTAGTTTCCCATTTAATATTATTTGTCTTGATGTGTACAGTAGCCCCTTAAAGTTTTGCCCAGTAGTTTAGATACACCCTGTATATATATACATATAGGGCAACATCCCCAGTAATTGGCAGGCACCAGTGGTTAGCACATCCTACAAAAACGTCCTAAAATAAGATTCATATCCAGTCTTTTAAAAATGCAAGACCATATACCAGTTATATGCTCATTTACTTTACAGATTATAACTTTGATTTATGCTACTAAATGATAATAGTGCCTAGGGAAGAGAAACAACTATGGCTTGTATAAAATGAGCCATTTTTTGTTGCAAATGTTTCTTCTCTGGCTTAAGAATGACATGCATTTGAATTAATTATTATCTGATTTGTAGTATATTTTCAATTTTAATTGAAAACAGTTTTGTTTAGTTGAAAAGAGTTACTTTAATTGTGTAAAAGTTTAAGTGCCAATTACTGGTGATTACAGCAACTTTTTATAAATAAATTTTTATAAAAATACTTTTTCAAATATTTTTGCTTTTAGTGGACAAAATAGATGCACAGATATGCACTCTTTGATATAAAAATATTTACAAGTAAATACTTTATTTCTTGGTAATGAAAATAGAAGTAAGTTTAAAGACAAATCCTTAAAATGCCAATTACTGGGGATGTTACCCTATACATATATGTATATATGTGTGTATATATATTCTTATAATTTTTATAAATTTATAGCGTCAATTGAATCTTTAATTCGAAATTTTTGAAACTAATGAAGATTACTTATTTTTTATTTTAAAATTATTTTCTAATTGTTACATTTTCTTTCATTTTTCTGCGTATAATCTCTGGAGAATTTTCTTCTTGTTCATTCTGTGTATCATTCGCATGTCAGTGGCAATTAAACTGTTAGAGAAGTGCGTATAAATTGATTAATGATAAAAAAAAAAAAATGACGGATAGTGCATAAAGATAAATCACTTCGGCATTTTCAACATAGTGTCAAGTTCGTTACCAAATGTCAAGTCTGGTTTTTTAATGGTTATAATTTTTTTTCACCATTCTAATTTTATTTTTTATTCAAATAAGAAAATTTAATAATTTACATGAATATATACAGTAATTATTAGAAAAATTTCTTGCATAATTTCTATGTCATCAAAGTCTCGTTGCTAAAAATGTCTCTCATTTCAATTTAATTTAAGTATTATTGATAAATATCATGTTTTCAAATTTAGAGACATAAGTCACTTCAAAGTAAGTTGATTTTAGGAATTTAAAGCTCAGTATTTTCAATAATTTTGTATGGTAACGGACTTGACAATTTGCCTTACAAGCCAAATTTAAATAACCTTTGCATATTTTATTATAGGGTAAAGTGCACAACAATTTTTTTTTACATGTACCTTTAGCATTTACTTTAACACCTGTCTCCATTTTGAAAAGAAATTATTAAGTTTGAAAAATAAAAATAAAATTCTGAAATATAAGCGAATAGGGAAAATGGCCCAATTAATTCTTGCTAGCAGAATTTTCTCTACCTCATAATTCTCTTTCTATGTATTAGATAAAAATGTAGTATCAAACAACTCTCTTCAATAAAAGCCGATCAAGATGTTCGATTTTCATCAAGAATTTTGTCTCATAAAAAGAAAATTTATAATTTTTTATTTATTTTTTTTAAATCAGTGTAATTCATTTCCTATAAACGGAGGACAACTTCCTAAAAAATAAGTATTAAAACATCAATGTATTGACGCCCATTTTTTTAAACAAAATTTTATTCTTTCAATTTTGTGTTAACCCAATTTAATATGTAACTAGCGTTGTTATTTAAATTGCGTGTACGCATAAATAGTATATATACAAGTAATCCTTTATCTTCGCGAGTTTTGATTATTCGCGAAATAGAAAATGAAAAACATTTCAACATTTGCACCACTGATTAAAAAGAAAAAACTTTTAAATATACATTATGAACATTTGCAAGAAAATTATAATACAATATATATGTATATATTAATAGTGATGCAGACAGAATATAAAAATAGCAGGTCTTCGTTTGCGGTTTTGACGTTTGCTGAACCTAATCCTCACGAATGGCAAAGGATTACTGTACAGAATAATTTTCCTTATAGTAATGACAGAAACTTTGCTATTAAACAAAAGAAACTAAACTTTTCAAATATTCTGGTGACAAACGATTTTCTGGTAAAAAGGTTGTGCATCATTGCGGGTACACAAATACTTTTTATAGGCTCATTCCATGGGTTCTGTAGTGTAAGTCACATAACTTATTAATTCCTATACTTGTTAGCCACCGTTATTTTCGAAAAGTCTGCTTAGCCTTATTCAATTAATGAGAATGTGCCAATAAAATTAATCACATTTTTTTTGTTCTATAATACTGTTAGCCAAAAATCGTAGCCTGTGACTTACACTACAAGTACTCATGGAAATAGCCTATAGCATTATAGCATCGATTGAAGCCATAAACCTTTAGGGGCTGGTGTACTATTAATAGTACATGTCTTTTGATGGGGTATTATTTAGTTACAAGAAATACGTTTGCTAATATTTACATGTAATAATGTTAGTATATGTATATCCATTTACTATACGACTTCATTTATGTTTAGGCATTTCTTATTAATATTAATTATTATTATTTGTTTAATTCTCTTTACGCTGTTTGCGATTATTTTATTTTAAACATACATTTCACTCTTTAAATTTAAAATAAAAGTTACTTTCCTGAAAACGTTTTAAGTAATAAATCTCAAAAAGTATTAGAAAGTTGTAATATAAGTTACATCTTATTGTAATACAATATTGTATAAACATCTCCAAAAATAATTCCTTAGCCTATTGTCATAAGAATATTAATTGAATAATACGCAAAACAACAACATTCATCAGTTTTCAGGCAAGAAAATATTCGTGAAACACTAATTAATCTATTTGGATAGCAAGTGTTAATGTTATTAGCCTAAAAGTAATTTATTGAAAAATTGGGAAAAAAAAAAAAAAAAAAAAAAAAAAAAAAAAGATCAGATTCGAAAGAGTTATGTCGGAATTTTTTAATATATTTTATAAACTAATAAAGATTACCTTTTTTATATTCTTCTTCAGCTGTTACACTTTCTTTCTTTTTTTCTGCATTTAATCTTTGACACCTTTCAGTATGAAGATTTTTCTTTTTATTCATTCTTTGTGTCATTTTCACATGTCAGTAGAAATGTAACTGCTGGGGAAGTGCGTCTAAATTGATGAATGCTTTAGGAAAAAATAAACTGATGGGTAGTGAACAAAGATAAATGACTAGCCCTTGCTAGCATAACATTCTGTACCTCATATTCCTCTCAATATATTTTAGATAAAAATGAAGTATGAAAAAACTTTTCGGACGTAAAATAGAAGCCGACCAACACGTTTGATTTTCAAAGGGTTTAAGACATATTTTAAAATAATTTTTATTTATCCAGCTATAATTTTGAATTCTTTTTGTGGTGTTTATCTATATTATTTGTAAACAGAATCACATGATGAAACTTCACATAAGTATTTACATAGAATTTAAATTTCAAAATTTGTGAAAAAAGTGCAATTTAAAATCATTATAATTCACTATATTATCTATAGAATTTTAATTGTTTTTAAAAACAGAGATATATAAGCTATATTTTGATTCAGCATTTTAAATTAATAATTTTCAGCATTTAAATTAAATATTAAGAAAAGAAAAAATGAAATTTTATTTTAAAAAAATTATATATATATTTTAAATAAATATTTTTTTCTAATTTCCTGAATCAAAATTAAAGTAAAAAATTGAAAAAAAAAAACATGTTCCAAGTTTGAACCAGCTATCTTTAACAATACATGACTTATAATAGTTTAAACAGGAGAAATGTTGAAAAAACCCACCATGAAGAATAACGCTTTTTAACAAAATGTCGTTTCCACGACAGACATTGCTTGGCAGCTTGAATTTGAAAACGAACCATAACGAAAAAATTAATATTTCCTGTGAAAATTAAAATAAAAACGTGCTTTTAACGTCCTTTAAAGCAGGAAAAAACAAATATAATTTTAATGCAATAATCTGTTTTCCGAAAATTTGAAGAAATTTGTGTCCCGGAATCCCTTAAATCGAAATTTTTTATTATAGTTTATAAACTAATGAACATTAGGTTTTTTATATATTCTTCATCCGTTACATTTTCTTTCATTTTTCTGCGTTTAATCTCTGACATCTTTCACTCTGAAGATTCATTCTTCTTGTTCATTCATTGTATCATTTTCACATGTCAGTGGAAACGAAACTGTTAGAGTAGGAGTTCTAAATTGATGAATGCTTTAGGAAAAAAATAAATAAATAAACTGATGGGTAGTGAATAAAGATAAATGACTTAGAAGTTACTAGCAGAATACCTCATATTCCTATTATATAAATACTTTTATAAATACATCCAAAGTTATTCAGACAATACCATTAAATGAACCAATGAAAACATTATTTTTACAATCATATTAATTCAGATAAGTATTATTACATATCAACTAAATCCAATTTTGGTAAAATCCGAAGTTATAACAATGGTAGATATTTCCAAAAAGTATTAAAGAAGCAGCAAGAATAACAAATTGAATAAATACATCATTTCATGCGCTGTGCAGCATTAAAATAATGTATTTTAAAATTTTTTAAAATAAGGTTAATTTATGCCAAAATAGGCCTAAAGTGAAATAATCCACAAAATAGCTGCAAGAATTCATGTTATCTTATGATAACATAAAAAACAATATGTTTTAGATAAAAATGTTGTATGAACGTTATGTATAACGTCTCTTTGAACGTTAAATAGAAGCCGATCAAGATTCGATTTTTAACATTAAGTTTCTCGCATAAAAACAAAATTTACAGATTTTCATTGAATTTAGTGCAATATTTTTATTATTTATTTATTTATTTATTTATTATTATTATTTTAATAAACAGGGGATAATTTCGTAAAATATAATAAGTATTACAACATCAGTTTATAGACGACCATTTTTCAAAATATTTTTTAATTTAATTATATAATAACACAACTTAATACTTAAGTAGCGTTATTCATTAAATTATATGTATGTATACATATTTATACACTAATAATTTTTATTACTTTATAGATTCGATTGAATCTTTAAGTCTAAATTTTTGAATGTATTTTTTAAAGTAATGAAGATAAATTTTTTTTCATAATGTTCCTCTTTAGTTGTAACTTTTTCTTTCATTTTTCTGCAGTTAATCTTTGACACCTTTCTCTCTGAAGATTTTTCTTTTTATTCATTCATTGTATCATTTTCACATGTCAGTAGAAATGGAACTGCTGGAGAAGTGCGTCTAAATTGATGAATGCTTTAGGAAAAAAAAAAGTGACGGGAAGTGAATAAAGAAAAATAACTCAGCACTTGCTAGCAGAATATTTTGTACCTCATATTCCTCTCAATATGTTTTAGATAAAAATGTAGAATGAAAAAAGTTTTTGGACGTTAAATAGAAGCCGACCAAGATGTTGGATTTTTAAAATTAATTTTGTCACGTAACAAGGAAAAATTGCAAATTTTTATTGAAATTTGTGCAGTATTTGTTTTATAGACAGGGGAATAACTTCATAAAAAAAAAAAAAACAAAAAAAAAAAAAACATTAATTTATAGACGCCCATTAAAAAAAAATATTTCCAATCAGGTTTATAATAAAATAAACTAATATTTAACGAGAGTTTTTCTTCAAATTGTATGTATGTTTAAATTTATATATACTAATAATTTTTATTACATTATCAGGGCTCCCAAATGGTCCGCCAACTGAACATCAGAATTTTCTTAGAGAAATTTTCTTTTTAGATTTTCCTTGCAAATTGTCCATAAACCACCTTTGGAAGTTGATTCTAGCGCAAACGTATCATGAAATTTTCTGTTAAAAATTACTGATGATCAGTTCGCGGACCATTTGGGAGCCCTGCATTATAGATTCAGCTGAATCCTTAAGCCTAATTTTAGAATATATCTTTTAAACTAATGAAGATAATTTTCTTTTCATAATTTTCCTCTTTAGTTGCTACATTTTCTTTCATTTTTCTGCGTTTAATCTTTGACACCTTTTCTCTGAAGATTTTTCTCTTTTTATTCATTCTTTGTATCACTTTCACATGTCAGTAGAAATGGAACTGCTGGAGAAGAGCGTCTGAATTGATGAATGCTTAAGGGAAAAAAATAAACTGATGGGTAGTGAATAAAGATAAATGACCTAGCACTTGCTAGCAGAATATTTTGTATACCTCATATTCCTCTCAATATGTTTAAGATAAAAATATAGCATGAATGAACTTTTTGATCGTTAAATAGAAGCCGACCAAAGTGTTCGATTTTGAAGATTAATTTTGTAACACAAAAATAAAATTTAGAAATTTTTATTGAAATTAGTGTAATTACTCTGTTATAAACGGCGGATAACTTCGTAAAAAATAATAATTATTACAACATCGATTTATAAACGCCCACTTTTAAAAATATTTTTCATTTAATTTTATAATAACACAACTTAAGAGGGTATGGGACACATTCTAAAATGATTTTTATTTATTGAAATAAAATTTTTGAATTTAATTTGTTGGTTAACCATATTATTTGTTAATTAAAGCACCTGATAAAACTTCGCATAATAATTAAAAATATATATAATTTGAAATTTATTAAATGTGTGGAATGGTTTTAAATCGTGATAAGTCAAAATAAAATTTGTAGAAATTCCTTTTTTTACAGTTGAATAAACAGAAAAATCTAAATTTTAATTAAATGGAACATTTTTTAAAATATTGATTTAAAAAAAAAATTAAAATATCTTAATTAAATTTCTTTTAAGGATGTAAATTTTATTAAAGAAAATCATATTTTTAATTAATAAACGCATTAGGAAAAGGGGAAAAAAAAAGGTTACGAATAGTGATTAACCCTTTCCGGCGCAGTGTAACCACTCTGGGCACACTTAATCTTAATTCCAAACTTGCCATCGGCACCAAGAACATTTTAATGAAATTTCGGTTTTGCAATGAAAGCGTAAATTTGGGAATTCTTAATTTCTATAAAAGTTGTTTTTAAATCCCGGTGTCAATCAATAATTTCATATTTTATGAGTAGAATTTGCCTGCGCCGTATGTCGTTCACATTTTAGCAATTTCTAATAGGTACTATGATACTTGATTTTAAAGAAACATAATTTTAAATTTAATTTAAAATTAAATCATTTCTTGTACTTTTTTCTGTGTAATAAAGCATTCTACACTACTTTCTGCATTGTGTCATAACTGTGTCTTTGTGCTTCTTTCTCGCGGACAAAGCACTTGTATTGCTGAAATGTGGAAAAATGGGAATGACATCAGAAATCCCGGAAAATGTATTAGCAAAGAAGAAACGAGAACCTTTTCACATAGAAAATAAATGGAAAAATCATAATAAAATTTTGGTACCAATGTATATTTCGAATTTAAAATTTTCTAGTTTCGAAGAGAAATTACTGTCTGTGAAAGGGTTAACAAGTGAGAGTGACGTTTCCGCCCATGCTTTCCTGTGTAATTGTGGTTCCAAACGATGTTCTCTACCACCCCTCAAAGTTTGTACACGGATTTCTAGGACACCCTGTCTATGTCTCCTCCACTTTAGTCATAACATCATTGTTTCTTTCTTCCAATCAAGCTACGTACGCGTCAAAGGATTTGGAGTTTTAACCTTCCTACCCTGTTCAAATTTTGCTCAATCTTGATAAAAACATTTCACACGAGAATTGTTATTTAAAACATTTTAATACACTTAACTGACTTATTTCTCTGAATCTTTTATTTAACTCTCTTTGAGAAAAAAATTCTGGGTCGAATCGTATTAAACAAATTATAGTCATGGGTCGATTAGACCCATTCAGGGTAGGAAAGTTAAGGAGGTTGAGTATCATAATTTTTGAAAGAAAATTATCACTACATCTAAACACAGAATGCTTTTTATTTAAAAAGGCGTTTTTTTTTCAGAAAAATTCTAGCTTCTTCCACTGATGCATAGGAATTCAGTAGATCTATAATTTGGACTAATTCTATTTTACGAATTAAATGTTTCTAACAGAGAGAAAAATTTTCCAAACCGGGAACTGAACCCAGATACTTGGCGTAGATGGCCAATGGTTTATCGTTTAAGCTAACTGGACACGACAACCGGTAAGCATTTTTCCCTCAGATAACGATGTAGGTCATAACGTCTGGTCTGTCATTTAGACAGCTCAACAGAATGACCGCTTGTAAAGTAACTACACAGAACAATTTTTCGCTCAGTTGGAAGTATTTAATTCGTATGCTAACTTTACCAATCAGTTTGATTGTGCTAATAATGCAGTTAATTCTATTTTATATTATTATCATTATTTTCGTCTGCTACATTTTCGAATCTTATTTTTCTGTTTTAAACATATGAAACTTCCCCTGTTTTGTATTTACTTATCATTCATTCTTTCAACAATTTTTAAATCTCAATAGAAACAAAACTGAAATCGCACTTGATGCCTTAAGAGCGAATGAAAAGAATGACTCACTGTGAATAAAGATAAATGACTTTGCACCTTGCAATATAACTTTTGGAGTATCGATTTTTTCTCGATGTGTACTAGACTAGAAGATGTAGCTTCATAAAGTAGACTATAAAGTTATATCAGAAAACATATTACACTAGTCGCCCTTGGCGACCAATTTGGCCTCCTTGAATGTATACTAAGCATTAAATCATATTGCTTTTATTCAGGGGTGCAAAAATCTAGGCGCCAGAGGGTAGTCTCTCACCACTAAAATTTTAAAGTTGTTTTCGCTCAAAATTTAATAGCATTCTAGCAGGAATTTTACACGAAATATTAGACAAAGAAAAACGAAATAAATTTTGTGGTGAGAAAGTGCCTTCTGGTGCCTAGATTTTTGCACCCTTGCTTTTATTCATAATTTATTTTAATTGTTCAATTTTTTGCCAAATCAGGAGATTCCACTACAGAAATAGAGACAGATGTTATATACGCATCCCATAGAGCGATTGCAACAAAATGGCAATTATATATGCCTCACATGGTAACCTGGTTATTGTTATTTATTTATTAATAAACTGTTTGGTTGCTTTTATTTTATTTTTTTAATGACACAAATTGTTTTATTCTATAATTATTAACTAAACTTTTTTAATTATTATTTTCCACTTAAATTAATAGAAATTATTTAAAAAATATGTATTTAACTGATATTTGAAAATGAAGTTTTCGCAAAATTTACCTCAGAAAAAAAAACGCGCCAATGTGGTGCATATATAACATCTATGCTGATAAATCAGGAACTCGGTATTTTTATGCTAGCCCGGCGCAGATAATAAATCGCCAAATATTGTATCCGTGGCATTTTTTCATATTTCATTAATTATTTAAAATATAATAATATAATCCTTTCACTCATATCATTTATATTACATAAGTTTAATATGAAACCGAAAAGTTTAAAATTCACGACTTTTATTTATTTTTTAAGTAAAAAGAACAGATAAGTAAAAATAGTGGTATTTTGAAGCTCCATAATTGTAGCGAAGGAAACATAATAAATCCAATTTACCACAGCGTGATTCTTACCAAAGAACATTTGCCCAATAACCCATAAGGTATGTTTAATTTGGATGTTGCCATTAAACAATTAACAAATAATCGTGATTTTTGTGTAATATATGTATCGATTTTAACTTATAGTGTGTAATGACATCATACATATGAAAAAGTATAAGTAAAAATGCAAGTTTTAATAGACAAATTCAGAGCCACGGTACATCTTTATTTAACAAATATTTTCGTTATATACAATTATTGAAGTCTACTATAAAAGAAAACGAATTACTCATTAAATTTTCTGGCGTCCAACTAATTTTCTAATAGGATTGGAAAGAAGAAAGGGTTTCCGAGATTTTAAAAAATTTGGAGATCACTGGTGCCTAGCAAACATAAAAGTACTGAAAATGCCAAAAATTTGGTACAAAAGACCGATCGAGTACTTAGCTCTATAATGAGTTAAAAACAATATTCAAAACAGTTCTCTCGACAAAATGTATACTTCGCTAAAATATAATAATGTAATCCGTTAACCCGTTCTGGCACACTGTACCCGGTCTCTCCCCCCCCCCCCCCGGGATACCTAATTTTAATTCCAAAGTTGTAAGGTGCACTCATAATATTTTAGTAAAATTTAGATTTTACAATAAAAGCTAAAATTAGGGATTTCAAAATATCTAAAAAATTCGTTCGTGAAAACCGGTGTCAGTCGATAATTTCTCATATTAATAACAGAATTAGCCCGTGCCGGAAAGGGTTAACATTTGCTATGGTATAAATCTACGAAAGACAAAACCGAAACAGCAAAACTGCCGTATTTATATTCTTTTTGCATTGTTATTTTAAAAAAATACATTTTGTAATACACTTTTCTTGCAAATGTTGTCACCGTGCGTGCAAAAAAAAATTCACTTTCAAAGTAGTGCGAATGTTAAAATGTTCTGCATTTTTGATTTCGCCAATAATAAAAAACATAGGAATGTTAACCCTTACCGGAGCGGAGTAAATTAGTTTGAAATAAGTAATATACACCAGAATTTATAAGAATACAAGAAATTGCTTATTTTAAAATACTTTATAAAAGAGAAATTTCAATTAAATATTGGGTTGGGGGAAAAGTAAATTCGTTTTTCCCCAATAGATAGCTTTAAAGTCACATATCTCGAGTAATACTTACTCAATTAAGTCATACTATACAGCGTTTGAAAGGTAACAGTCTCTAAAAAATTCTAGATATAAAAGTAGCGTCATCTGTTTAACCAGTCAAAAGTTATTGCGTTTTTAAAATAGAGATTTCAGAAGATCATTTTCATCACATTTTATTTTTTTACTTCCAAAAAGGGAAAAATTGGCGCAGGCTCATCGAAACTTGTGTGGCATTTATGGTGATCAGTGCTTAAGTAAACGCCAAAGTCAGAATCGGTTTGCTCGTTTTCCTTCCGAAAATTTCGATGTTAAAGATGAACCTTTCCCTGGCCGGCCAATCCTTGAACAACTCGACGAGATTTTAAAAACAATCCAGGTAGACTGACATATTTCTTCCCACAACATTGCTACGGAACTAAACATCAACCATAAACCACTTTTAAACCATTTACATAAAATTGGATACCAAAAGAAACTCGATACTTGGGTTCCCCATAAACTTACAGTGAAAAATTTAATGGAGAGAGTTTTCATTTGTGAATTGCTACTGAAACGGTATGAAATCGAGCCATTTTTGAAACAAATCATTACTCGTAAAGGGAATCACATATAACAACAATGTGCTAAAAAGATCATGATCGAAGCTTCACAAACGGTGGCAAAGCCCGGAATGATGCCTACGAAAGTGATTCTGAATGTTTGGTGGGATTGGAAAGGAATTTTCCATCATGAGTTGCTCAAACCTGGCCAAACCATCAATTCAACTATCTTCTGTAAACAACGAATGCGATTGAAGCAGGCAATTAAAAAACCCGGTCAAAATTGATCGAAAGGAAATTCGCTGTCTTCCATCACGACAACGCTAAACCACACGCATCTTTAGTCACTCGGCAAAAACTGAAAGAGCTTTGTTGGAAAGTTTTGATGAACCCACAGTATAGTCCGGACCTGGATTCGACGGATTACCATTTGTTCCGCCCTATGCGGTACTCTCTTGAAGGTGTTAAGCTAACTTCAAAAAAGGCTTGTGAAAATCACCTTGTTCAGATTTTTGCTCTGAACTCTCAGAAATTCTATAGTGACAGAATTATTGTTTACCAGAAAAATGGCAAAAGGTGATCGAACAAAATAGCACATAAATTTTGATTAGTTTTTTTTTTATTTATATAAATAAATTCACTTTGAAAAACACGAAAAAAAGCGAACTTACTTTTTCCCCAACCCAATATTTTAGATGCGAGTTAAATAAAAAATTAAGTGTTCTGTTTTAAACCCTTGGGACAAGCGTTACGTATACGTTCCGCTAAAAAGGATTAACAATCCTTCTTTGTCCCCACCAGTAAAAATATACTGTAAAATTTGCCTTATTTTATCGGAGCATTTCCTCGATTTAATAAATTAAAAATTTCTGATTTTAAAAACTGGTGACAAAAGATTAAAAATGTCGTCGAAGGTTCTATTCATGAAGGGGTTAACGACACCTTTTTCGAAAAGATTAAAACCGCGAATGTTAGCCCTTTTCGGAACAGTGTGTCGACTCCGGGCACAACTAATTTTAATTCCATACTTACAAACGGCACCAATAATATTTTAGTAAAATTTTTCTTTTAGAATGACAGCTTAAATCAGAGAGTGTTTAATTTCTAAAAAGGTGTTTTGTAAATTCCGGTGTCAGTCAAAAATTTCTCATTTAACGAATAAAATTTGTCTGCGCCAAAATGGGTTAAGGGAATGCTGCATTTACTTATAATTGCATATCTCCCGATTTCTTTTAATACCAGTATTTTTATGGAAAAATACTTGTTTTCTGTAAAGGCGTAATTTCTTTTATAAAATAAAAGAAATTACGCGTTGTTATACATTTGTAAAAATTTACTCGTGTTAAAAAAAAAAAAAAAAAAAAAAAAAAAAAAAAATAGGTTTGCAACAAGTAAATTTAATACTAGAGTAGTAGTGGAACATTATTTCCTTTAATCTGTGAAGTAACTTTTTTTTCAATCTTCAGTAATACAGCTACATCCTGTTATTTTATAACTTCCAATTTTCAAAAACAAACCTTTTGGAATGGCAAAGGTGTTTTCAAACTACATTAACGCTTTTCGATAAAAATATCTGATTCAAAGCTCTAGAATGAATAATTTTTGTAAATATTCATGAACTTAATTTCCTGCAAAATGTTTCGTTCTTCGAGCGGAAGTGCCATGGAAATCGGGGAAGTAATCATTGCCTAGTTCCTGAAACGTCAACTTTCTTGCATTGTTTACAATGTAATTAAAAGTTTTATTTTCTCATTTCTCCTGTTTGCCAAATGCTAATTTAAATTTTGTTAAATCACATAAGAGTTATAAAATTTCTTGCAATATTTATGTATTTACTTAAACTGCAAATTCTTTATTTCATTTTTAAACAAGAGACATTTTAAATAGTACTGTAAAAATATCTGATAAAATCAGGCAAATATATTTTTAATACCAGTATTTTTATGCAGATTTTTTTTTGAGGGGGGGGGGCGGGGGGCAAAAGCATAGTTTCTATTATAAATTACGGAGAAAACTCTTGAAAGAATTTACTGGTGTTAACCCCTTGGGGACGAGCGACAGATATACGTGCCGCAAAAAGGCTAAAGAATCATTGTTTACCCTCACCAGTAAAATTGTACAGTAAAATTTGTCTCATATAATCAGATCATTTTCTTAGTTTAATAAGGCACAAATTTCTGTTTTAAAAAACCGGTGCCAATAGATTAAAAATTTCGTTAAAGGCTCCCGTCGCGAAGGGGTTAAAAAAAACCGTAAATTGGCAATAATGTATTTGTTATTTCCTTTAATCGGCGAGATAACTTTTTTTTCAATATTCAGTAATACAGATACATCTTGTGTTATTTTATAACTTCTAATTTTCAAAAACAAAACTATTGGAATGACAAAAGTTTTTTCAACTTCATTAACTCTTTTTGATAAAAAATATCTGATTCAAAGCTGTGAATAAATAATAATTTATGAAAATATTCATGGACTTAATTTCTTGCAAAATGTTTTGTTCTTCGAGCGGAAGTGCCATGGAAATCGGGAAAGTAATCATTGCCTAGTTCCTGAAATGTCAACTTTCTTGCATTGTTTACGATGTAATTAAAATTTTTGTTTTCTCATTTCTCCTGTTTGCCAAATGTTAATTAAAATTTTGTTAAAATAGGTGAGAATTATAAATTTTCTTGCATTATTTATGGTCTTTATTAAATTGCAAATTCATTATTTCATTTTTAAACAGGAGATATTTTAAATAGCGCTGTAAAAGAAATTTCTGAAAAATTTATGTGAAGTTTATTTAATACCAGTAATTTTATAGAGAAATATTTGTCTTGAATAAACGCATAGTTTCTAATATAAATTGGAGCGAAAACTTTTTCTAAGAAGTTACTGATGTTCGAAAAAATCGTAGGTTGGCAACTATGCATTTATTATTTTCTTTAATCGGCGAAATAACTTTTTATATAGCTACATCCTGTGTTATTTTATAAGTTCCAAATTTCAAAAACAAACCTGTTGTAATGGCAAAAGTGTTTTCAAATTTCATTAACTCTTTTTCTTAAAAGTATCTGATCCAAAGCTGTGGAATGAATAATTTATGCAAATATTCATGGACTTAATTTCCTGCAAAATGTTTCGTTCTTCTTGCGGAAGTGCCATGGAAATCGGGGAACTAATCATTGCCTTGTTCCTGGAATGTCAACTTTCTTGCATTGTTTACAATGTAATTAAAAGTTTTGTTTTCTCATTTCTCCTCTTTGCCGAACGTTAATTAAATTTTTTTTAAAACAGGCAAGAGTTATAAAAGTTCTTAAATTATTTATCTTCTTAATTAAATTGCAAATTCTTCGTTTCATTTTTAAACAAGAGACATTTTAAATAGCATTGTAAAAGAAATTTCTGATTAATTTATAAAAAGTTTTTATAATACCAGTAATTTTATGGAGAAATATTTGTTTTCTATAAACGCATTGTTTCTAATTTAACCCTTTGAGGGACGGTGGTTTCATAGATATACCACTTAATTTTAATTATCAAACGCCACATTGGCACCGGAATTTTGTTACAGAAAATTACGGTTTATTGAGTGTAATATAGCCTTTCCTTATTTACAAATAAAGTTGTTTTTAAATTCCGGTGTCAGACATTAATTTCAACACTTAAGCAATGAATTTGCCCTGCCCCGCAAAGGGTTAAATTAGAGCAAAAACTTTTGTACAAAGTTACTGATGTTCGGAAAAATCATAGGTTAGTAACTAAGCATTTATTATTTCTTTTAATTGGTGAAATAGCTTTTTTTTCAGTCTTCATTTATATAGCTAAATCTTGTGTTATTTTATAACTTCCAAATTTCATGCAAAAATTTTTAAATACCAATATTTTTATGCAGAAATACTTTGTGTGTGTGTGTGTGTGTGTAAACGCATAGTTTCTATTAAAAACTAGAGCGAACACTCTTGTAAGAATTTACTGGTGTTGAAAAAATCGTAGGTTGGCAATTGTGTTTTTATTATTTCCTTTAATCGGTGAAACAACTTTTTTTCAATCTTCATTTATATAGCTACATCCTGTGTTATTTTAAAACTTCCAATTTTCAAAAACAAACCTGTTGGAATGACAAAAGTGTTTTCAAACTTCATTAACATTTTTTGATAAAAATATCTGATTCAAAGCTCTGGAATGAATAATTCATGCAAATATTCATGGACTTAATTTCATGCAAAATGTTTCGTTCTTCGAGCGGAAGTGCCATGGAAATCAGGGAAGTAATCATTGCCTGGTTCCTGAAATGTCAACTTTCTTGCATTGTTTACAATGTAATTAAAAGTTTTGTTTTCTCATTTCTCCTGTTTGCCAAATGTTAATTAAAATTTTTGTTAAAACAGACAAGAGTTATAAAATTTCTTGCATTACTTATGCTCTTAATTTTATTACAAATTCATTATTTCATGTTTTAAACAGGTGACATTTTAAATAGTGCTGTAATAAAATATCTGATAAATTGATGCAATTTTTTAATACCAATACTTTTATGCAGAAATATTTATTTTGTGCAAACGCATACTTTCTATTATAAATTACAGCGAATACTGTTGCAAGAATTTACTGGTGTTAAAAAAAATCGTAGGTTAGCAATTATGTATTTGTTATTTCCTTTAATCTGTGAAATAACTTTATTTTCAATCTTCAGTAATACAGCTACATTCTGTGTTATTTCATGACTTCCAATATTTCAAAAAAAAAAAAAAAAAAAAAAAACTTGTTGGAATGACAAAAGGGTTTTCAAACTTTATTAACTCTTTTTGATAAAAATATCTGATTCAAAGCTCTGGAATGAATAATTTATGCAAATATTCATGGACTTAATTTCCTGCAAAATGTTTCGTTCTTCGAGCGAAAGTGCTATGGAAATCGGGGAAGTAATCATTTGCCTAGTTCCTGAAATGTCAACTTTCTTGCATTGTTTACAATGTAATTCAAATTTTTGTTTTCTCATTTCTCCTCGTTGCCAAATGTTAATTAAAATTTTGTAAAAACAGGCAAGAGTTTTAAAATTTCTTCCAATATTTATGCTCTTAATTGAATTGCAAGTTCATTTCATTTTTAAACAAGCGACATAGTGCTGTAAAAAAAATTTCTGATAAATGCTCATGAAGTTTATTAGGTGGTTTATAAATAGTTAATATCCTTTCAATTCCGGTGTCTTTTTCAGAAATTTAAAGAATTTTATTTTTCAATTTTTAATTTAATTTAATCTAATTTAATTTAATTTAATTATTATTTTTTAATTAAAAATTTTTGATATTTGACTTTTTTTTTTTTAAATTAAAACTTTTAGTTGCAGATAAAGACTATCCGCTATATATCTAAAGCATAATTTAGTAAATATAGAAACCAAATTTTACCAAATTCAGTCGGCTAGTTTCCGAGAATACAGGTCTTAAAACTCGAATATTTTTTACTGTATTGCACTGAATCTTGCCTCTCCTTAACCCCCTTAACTGTCGAAGCTTTAAAAAAAAGAAACTTCACATTTTTTGTTAAAAAAATTTTTGCCACCACAAATTTTGGAAAATAATCTTTCCTTTATTTAATGGCAAAAGTTTCTTTTTGTTAATAAAGCAAAATTTTTAACTCAAAAAAGTGGTTAAACATTTTCAGAAGCATGCATTTATTTGAGCGAGACGCAGTAGCGGCTTGTCAGGGACTGCTGCATCATTTTTTTACACCACAAAAATTGTAGTAGAATTTCAGTTTTTGTTAAACAACAAATAAATAATCTAAAAGATTCTGTTAAATTTTAGTGGTGAGGAAAGTCTGATGCAGCACACCCTGACGAGCTGCTACTGGCGAGACGTATATATTCGCCCGGAGTAGTTAAGGGGTTAACAATACACTGATCGATGTATTGAAAAATAAAACAAATGTTTTATTATTGTTTTTTATTTAATCAAGTCCTTTTTTTTAATAATGGTATGTTCCATACGCATACATAATTTGTGTCTACATTTTAGAAGCTAATAGTTATTTATTCTTTTTTAGGTAAATGCTTATTGCAACTGACTGCCAAAAGGTAAAATTTAATTTATCATTATTTTTTGTTAGTAGTAATTAGTTTTTGAAACATCTTTCGAGTTGTGTTTTGTAATTCAAATCACCTAACGCGATTGTCCGATATCAATGTAAACAAATTAAGTTTGAACAAAGTAATTGAAAAAGTATTCAGAAGATTTATTTTAACCTCCAATTGTGCGAAGTTTTGCATTATGCTATCAGACAAATTTAACCCTCATGATAGAATACAGGGTTTTTACACATGGGTATTTCCATGAGCCCTTGTCGTGTAAGTCACAATTCTAGTAACTGCTAAATTGTTGGTCACCGTTTCTTTCGAAAGGTTTGCATGGCCTTATTCCAGCGGTTCCCAATCTATGGGTCGCGGCAGTTGTTTTGGTGGGTCGCGGAACAATCGAGGTTTGTCATCAAAATATATGAGGACCCCTGAAGCCAAGGGGTATAAGTGACAAAATTGAAAAAATTGAGTTAAGTGCACAGGGCATCTGGAAATATGCTTTTTTCATTTCAGGCAAAGAAATATAGGTCATTTTCTGATTATTTGGAGAGTTGTAGAGATAAACCACTTTTTTCGAAAAACAAACAATATTGATTAATTATACATTTAAAGAAAATTGTACTCTATTTTTTTAACAGTTATTCAAATAAGAGTTGAAAGATTAGAATGCAACAAGCAGATGTTTCCTATTTCAATTTAGTCAATTGTTATTGATGTTCCAATTTAACATCAATTATCTTTAAACTCAATTTACTCCAAATCGACATTTTGTCACTTGTACCCCTTGGCTTCTGGGCTTCTCATATATCTTTTATTTCATCTGTTTAAAAAGATCTGACAATTTCAACACGAAATAATATTTCAAGAAAAATCCTAATTTTTTTCTAGATTAATATACGAACAGAATATTCAGAAATATTTAAATGAGCTTTGAGGTCCTTGATGAAATTCAGCATTTCGTGCTTATGAGAATATGCTTTTTCTACTTTGCTGTTTTTGAAAAACAAGTACTGAGACAAACAGCATGTTAATGTATGTTCCCACATTGGCAAACACAAGTATCAGAAATCGCCCTGATTATAAAGTTATGGTTTTATAATAATTAAACGTATTTTTAACTATCTTTGTAGTTTGTGCATTGTTTTAATTACTATTCACTTACACACATTGAGATTACCGATTCATGTTTTTGTTGATAATGTATCGTCCGTACGAAAATTGGCGTTTTTCATTGGATAGGATAGCCGAGTGTATAGGGATCGTACAAAAATTGGTATACTGATATGCAATTTTATCTTGGGTGAGTCACGAAATTGTTTTTACTGAAAGGTGAGTCGCGAAATTTTTTTTTCACTGAAAGGTGGGTCGCGTACCAAGAAAGTTTGGGAATCGCTGCCTTATTAAATTAATGAAGTATTTTCAATAAAATAAATCTCATTTTTCCGTTCTAAAATACTGGTATCCAAAATCGTAGTACAGTCGACTCTCGTTAATTCGAAATCGTCGGGACCACAAGAAAAGTTCGAATTATCCGAAGTTCGAATTATGGAAAATATGAAATAAAAACATGCTTAATAAGGTACTATTACAAAGGAATTAGTTTATAGTGTTTTTTAAATATATTTCGTCCGTTATCATTAGAATATGACATAATAATAAATTAGAATGTATAAATACATAAACTAATTAAATGATTAAAAACAAGCACAATGGAAGAAAAATTTGAAGTGTCTCTAATGGACAGACGGGGCACTAAGAAAGTGGATATCAAATGCATTGGATTATATGTATACTCGTTCGGAACAATTTTCACAGAAATCAAAGAAAGAAAGTTATTCAAATGATCTCAAATCCGTGAGTAATCAAAGAATAATGAAAAATCGGGATTCTCGTTAGTTCGAATTAAACGATGTCAAGAGAAAATGAGTTCGAAATAGCGAAAGTTTTTAACGTTATTGAGCCATTGAAAATTTCGGGACTTCGTGTTTAGTTCGAATTAAGCGAAGATTTGAATTATCCGATTTCGAATTAACGAGAGTCGACTGTATGTGACTTACACCATATGTGCTCATGAAATTACCCACATATAAGAATTCGGTGGATTTTAGGTATTTTAGAACCAGAAATTTTGCATACTTGTCGCTTTCTCTAATGATGGGATTTATTTTTATTAAATGAGGCGTATATTATTAAAAATTCTGATAAAAGTGTTTGAAAATTCTTTAAGCTTACGGACCCTAGAATACCTTCTAAAAATGCCGTACACAATTTATCAGAATGTTATTAATAATTTGGAGTACTTACACTGAGTTTACGAATTATGTTATTTAAATAATACATCATTATATAAAAAGAGCTTCTAATAATGCATAATGATGAATTCTAAGCGTAACAGAGGGGAAATTACACAAGAATTTTACCATTTAAATACTTACTAAATTTTCCAATGACAAAAACTTTACAAGACTATATTAATTTATGGAACAGTGCTTAATTAATTAATTAGATACGATGAAAAAGCTTAATTATTTAATTATAAATTAATTAAAATGGTATATGTAACAGAAGGGAAAAACCCCACATTTTTTTACATGCACTATAATTTATATAAAACTCTGTGATTTGGAAATTACAAAAAGGAAATTAAATGTATTTTTAAGTAAAGACATATCAAGGTACAATAATTACCTATCAGATTGTTTAAATTGAAAACACATTTTATTTAAAGGAAATTAATTGAACGTAACAGAGGGGACATATAATGTAACAGAGGGGACATCTTACAAATTCCGTGATCATATTTCCATTGCAATATCATTATCAAAGGTGTCGTTTTGATTTTTTAAAGTTGGAGTTCGTAGTACTTGTTTTATTTCAAACATATGAACCCATGTTATATCTTTATGATTATATTTAAATGTTTTCAGTCCACTAGACCGACTTAAAAATACAACATGGACATTGTCAGTTTCTTTGTCTATTTCAGTTATTTGGGCAATAAATTCCACCATCCTCTTCTTTCTTTGAAATCTAACAATTGCAAAATTGCCAACATTAACATCAGGAGTTAACAAATTGTTATTTTCTATAGATTTATCCATACCATCTTTGAAGCAAAACTGTACATCTTCTTCAACAGACACAGATGAATAAGAAATACAATATTTTTGTAGCACTCTAACACAATGAATTCTCCTCAAATTTGATATAGCTTTTATATTTAAATCTCTTTCATTAAAGGTAGCAATGTACCTTTCTACATCCTCTTTTGCACAATAAATAATTTCTACTCCATTGCAAATGATATCAGCAAATCATTTAGCATCAGATGGTGGAGGAGCCCATTTTGCCAGACATAATTCCTCGGTACACAGCCCTCTTTACAGTAACTCAAACTCCATCAACTGCACTCTTTACATGACTAGTAGCAAAATAATGCCAATTGACTTTAAAGGGTGAAAAAGTAACATTGCAAAGTGTGTATTTCTGTTTGAATTGGGATGATGACCCGTCACTAAAAGTGTCAATTTCTTTTAACACAGGAAATTCCTTTTATAATTTATCAAATAGGATTTCATTGAAAGTGTGGATTGCATAATTGTTATGCTGCATATAGTCTTTGGCTATGACATAACTCCTAATTTAATTTTCTTCCAAGAGATCATCTTTTGGGAGCCAAGCAACATAAGTAAAACAAAGGACACTGCTTGTGAATCCAATGTGCTGATTGTATCTCATTTTGTGTAACAAAAGTAAAGTTTTCGCTAAAATCTACTTGTAACACACACTTGGTTGGATTTTATCTAAGCTGTTTAAAATAGTTAGATTGTATTGAAAATTAGATTGTGTTAAAATAATTAGTTTCGTTCATAACCATGGTGTAACAGAGGGGACATTTAGCTCCGTCTCCTCTGTTACATCCCCTCTGTTACGCATATATTAAAAAAAATTAATATATTTTCAAAATTATTACATAATATGATTACACAAATGATATTTATTGTAAACTCTTTTTATTAAATTTAAATCTTTTTTATATATTGTATAAAATAAACTTTTAAAAAAATTGTAACAGAGGGGACAAATAAAAATTGTAAATAATTTTATTTTAAAGAAATAAGAAGAAAGTTGTATATGAAAATATTATTACTGTAAAATTATGATTAGGAACCATTTAACTTACTATATAAATGAAAAAATATATAAAATCACCATATTTTTAATAAATAATTGATCTTTTAAAAAGTCACATTTTTAACAGTATAAATCAAAATCATTAAATACCCATTATTTATCATAAAGTTTAAATAAACCATGCATAATTTTCAAAAATAAATATTAAATCCATTAACTGCAATAAATTGCCTTTAAAATGACACCAAATACTTGAAGATAACATGAAGTTGAAAAATTCACTACTGGTTTCCGTTGGCATGGAATTCGTCTTATATTACGAGGAGTATTTGCTTGTTGTAAACATATTTTATATCAGGGATACGCCGTCGTATTCTGACACCTTTTTCGAGCAAAAAAGACTCGGCTTAGTTTAAAAACAAATCGACTCCAAATCCGATTCCGGCTTTTTTTTATACATAGTTTGAAACAAAAGCAAACCAGTTATAGGTAATTTTAAATCTATAAAAGGAATTATTGTGAATTTTGGATTTTATCAGGCTACCCTAGTTAACCCATTCGTGCCCAGCATCTTTTGCGTAAATTTTATTTGGTTTGCACCACTATTTTTAGAAGATTTAAGTTTAGTCCATTAATCACGAAAATGCATCATTTAAATAAAATAATTATTGCTTTTCTTTTTTGCCGGTGTCAATAACAGTGCTGAATGCACCTTTTGAAGCGTCCCTAAAAAGGGACGCTAGGCACTAATGGGTTAAAGAGGGCTAAATTGCTGTCCAACGTACAGAGTTGATGAAAACCGTTATAATCGAAAACTCTAGTAAATCCTAAAATTATTTCCAAACTAGTAAAAATTTCATATTTATTTATTTATTTTGTTTTGTTTTGCTTCTTTTCCACCGAATTTTCTCAAGGAACCTCTGGAAGACACGACATAACATCAAAATTGTATTGGTTTTGCCTTTTCGAGTCCACGGATCCGAAATAGAAAATTTTTCGGTTTTGTTTTCTTCTTTAGATTTCTATAGTTGGAATTTTCGGGTATATTGGACGTAAAATATAAAAATTAGCAAAATAGACATTTTTTGTTTCTTTTTTTCTTTCGAAGCTCTAAGAATTATATTAATACCGATGTTAAAATTTTCGTGTTTTTTTTCCCTTGTTCTTCCTCATAATTTTAACCTACAGTAACACAAATATATTAGCCAGCCTGCTATCGGAGTCGGAATCGGCTGATTTTCCTACCGACTCCGAAGCCCAGATTTCATTTTATACTAGACGTTTCTCATATATTTTCCATTTTTCAAATTATTTTGAAGTAAATTTTCAAATTAAATGTCTTCTACAAAAAAAAAAAAAAAAAAGTTGGAAATAGAACGTGAAGCGTAGCAAATGAGGTGCGTTCGTACGATAACGAAGTTTTAAAAATATCACTCTCATATATCAATCTCATAAAACTGTAAATAATTACAATTAAAATGCGCACCAAAGAATGTTTTCCCTATACCATTATGCAATGGAATAGTTTTGTGTGGCCTTGTAAATCAATAACAAATATTCTTTGCAACACAGATTATACAAAATGTATATTATAATATGTACTTTATAGATGCATATCAATTTTATTACGTTCGAATGAGCGTAACACCATTAAAATGCACTTGAAACATTTTCCTCATAAATACTTTTGAATGTCCCTGTAATTGAACTATGCATCCGATTTTGATAAAATTTGAAGTAACTCGACAAAATTATGTAATAATTATGTATTAAAAAATTCAAACGATTAAAATGCATTTGAATCTTTTTTCCCCATTGACCGTAATGTAACGGAATCCTTTTGATTGTCCCTGTCATTGATCTATGCATCCGATTTTCATAAAATTTGAAATGACTCGACAAAATAATGTAATAATTATGTATTAACAAATTTCAAACGATTCGGTTGGGTAGTTTTTGCGTTGTTATATGCGAACGGACGGACAGACAGACGGACGGACTGAACGACAATAATAGGTGCTACGTATTTACATAATTACGAACGCACCTAAAAATTACATTCGAAGAAAGGTTGGTTTTGTGTTCTTCAAAAAGTTCCTGCCGGAAATTCCCAAACGAAGAATTTTTACTTCCGAAATCACGAAATATTGGCATAAACTAAACGAAACCTGCTATTTGAAACTTCTAACATAAATTCGGGTTTTCTGAAGGGGAAAGAATGAAAAAATGGCACCCCTGTTCATAAAAACTGAAGACTGGGAAAGATATTAAAATTTGTTCTGTAATACCAATATTTTCGTAGATAAATAGTAATAGTCAAATCTACTCTAAAACATGATTGAATATATCAGACGAATAATGCTTTTCAGAAAAAGAGATATTTAAATAAAATTTTGGCATTTCTGCCAGTCTTAAGGGGGCTCAGGGCTTGATCGATACGGAAAAACATGTAAACAGAGCTCTCGCTTTGAGTCCATATAAAAACAGATGTATTCAATGTAATTAATTTAAACTTTCTGATATTTTAAAAGTATGTTTGTAGACTTATAAAAATTATATAATGAAGTACTTCAATGCAATATAACATTGTAACACAATTTTCGAAAAAAAAAAAAAAAATTAGGTGTTCACCACATGTGTGTTATATATCACCATTCGCAAGATATCCTAATGTTGCATTGACATAAGAACCTAATTTTTGCTTTAAAATTATCAGGAAACTTTACTCTATAGAATGAATTAAAAATATAACTATCACTAAAAAAAAAAATAAAAATAAAAAAAAAATAAAAAAAAATAAAAAAATTTAAAAAATCTCAAATTTGAAAATTTAAAACCCCCCTAAAAATACAATTTTTTTTCATCAAAAATGCTCAAAATATTAAACTATCTAAAATATATTAATACATTCTATAGATAATAATGTTATATGCATGAAAAAAAAAAGCCATTCCATCAAATAGTTTTTTTAATCTTGCGGATAGTCGTCAAATATAAAGTTTTGAGAAAACGCGACTTAAAGTTCAAATTATATGGGTCGGCTATGAAAGTGTTGATACATAAATGCTTATAACTCCGTTAAAAATGCAAACATTTTTATGTGGTTTTTTGCACCGAATTCAGAATTGAGTAATCAAAAGAGATCATAAAAAACCGATTTTTTGAAAAGTTTTCAAGCCCTGAATCCCCTTAATTCGAAGGTATTATTCAAGTATTATATCTGCCATGTAAAGAAAATGAAGAGGGAATAAAGAGATAAACTAGTTACACTTACCCCTTAAGGGATGTATTTATGTATGTATTTTATGATATATATATTTTATCTTACCTAATTTATACGAGATTCTCATCCGAAACTTTTAATGGTGTATTTTGGTGTATTTTGTGACGGCCGATTATCTACGCTAGGGATATAGGCCCAGGGGGAGGGATGCCCTTCGTGGGGGGTCTTTCTAAGGGAACCTAACCCGTATTTACGCAAGGTTAGAAGAAAACCACGAAAACTCCGAACGGTTAGGCCGACGGCCGCGATTGGGTTCGAACCCAGCACCTGCCGTCTACCAGTTGAGAGGTCAGACCCTCTCGGCCACTGGTGGGGCCGAAACTTTTAATGAAATTTAATATTTTTAATATTGGCGGCAAAGCATCAAAATAGTGCCGTTTCCTAATTTAAAACATTTTTTTTTCACTTTTTCCGGTGAGAATTCAATATTATAAGGCATTATTTCTTGCCTCTCAAGTCAATGGTTGATTCCTATGATTGGTGTTTTGTTTTGTTTTAATTAATGTGAAAATATATTTAAAGCAACTTCTAAATATACACCCAACCAACATATCATTTTGAATATATAGAGAATTTTACAAGCTATCAATAATCAAAGTGTATGGATTTTTTGTATAATTTTTAACATCGTTTTTTGGATTATTTGCTCTGTATTTTGGTTTATCGCAAAAAAAAAAGTTTCAAATTCGGCAACGTAAGTGGCGAATTATTATTCATAAAATAGATTTTTCATTTCATTTTAAAACATAATATTCACTCATGTTGGAAATTTCAAGTTAAATATGCACCATATATTAATAACAGAGTTCATAAGCTTTAGCAAATTTTCCATGTGAAATGTTATTAATATTTCATAAAAGAATAAATCTAGGTTAAACACGCGAAATTTCGCCTTGTTTAATCAAAAATTTTCTACTCGAAAAATACTGTACCGCAGAATTTCTTGGTCGGAAATATTCAGGAAGCATACGAACCCTGCAAAATATTACTTTTCAATACGAAATTAATTATTTATATATAAGGAGATCAATAACAATACATACGATTCATTTTCTTTAATTCCTACAGTTTATGAATGAAGAACTTAAGATATTGCTGAACTTAGATAAAAGTTCGCCAAATCAGCTGAAATGTGAGTACAAAGAGAGTTCTTATACATTTCAGCATTATATGAAAACAGAAGCGTATTATTTGTTGCCAACATACATGAAATATTTTCCCCATGTAAGACGTAGTTCCTATTATGGCGATAAAATTACTAATTGTTCATTATCTACTCTATACTTAGAAGCTTATTATGGTTAATTCAAACCTACTTTAGTTTTAAGTTGTATTCCATGGATTATATGCTAGAACAAAAATGATATAAAAGGTTACTAGGATCTTTCTTGTAAGGGATAAAAACAATAGAATATATAAGAATTCTGTTTTTCAAAATTTAGTATCGCCTCCGATGAAAAGATAAATATTTATACATGTATAAATAGGGATAGTACAACTCATAATTCAACTTGAAGGCATAAAACACACGCTTTTATTTTATATAATAAAATGGCCTCATTCGCATGCGCATAAGAATCTCATATTTACGATTCAGTCTTAAACGGTAAGTGTAGAAAAGTATGCATGCGACGCCACTACCGTAAAATAATACTAGAGATGAAATTTTCATATTTTATAACAACAGTATTTTGTTACAGAAAATATTATTTCATTTAATCGAACAATTTTTGCAATTTAAGAGAACGACATTTTCTCAATGAAAATGCTGGTATGCAAAAACGTGAAAATCTCATGCCTTCAATACACAATTCAGCAAAAAAGCGATAGCGTCATTCTTGAATAAAAAAAAAAGTCTTAATGATTTATATGTTTGTAACATTTATATGGATACATAAAATTAAATTTATTCTATAACAGCTACATGATTAATCTTAAATCTTAAATTCAAATTCTTTTCAACATAGTGCGTATTTTAGTTACAAGTTTTTTCAGTTGTTATAGAAAAAAGAAACCAAAAATGCAATAACCTACTTCTTTCTATATATTTTTTCTTTACTTTCTTCAGAAACAGTGTTGCCAGTGGGCTACTTTTTTTAAAAATTCAAATTTCTTGACTGGCACCACTTTCTGAAACTGAAAAATTCTCTTTATTCTCACCTTAATTAATATGCTATTAAATAAGGCGCGTTTCACCATTTCAAAAAAGTGGTGCCAATAAAGAATCAGGATTTTAAAAAAGTAGCCCATCTGGCACCACTAGTCAGAAATCAAGGTTTACACACTCCTTGGAATTTCCAAGGACTCTGGCACCACTCGTAAAAATAAGAAGATTTACATTTAATTTTTAAACCACAACATTCGGAATCCTCACCTTCATTCACGAATTTTGCAATACTTTTCAGAGGTGAAACACATCGAAAATATTCTTAAAATTTAGTGGTAGAACTGTGCAAACCCTGGAAATGGAGTACTTCAGTTGCAAAAAATAAAAAACATGGCTTTAAATAAAAAAAATAACAATAATATCTCAAAAATCAATTGAGATGCGATTTTCAAACAAACTGCATTTAAAAAAATCTTTTTTTCCCCAATACGACAGTATAAAAATTGAAAATGTGCCATACTTAGTTGTTTAAAAAATTGCAATTGAGATTATCTGCATTTAGCGGAAACTATAATACATCTACATTGTTTAAATGGCATAACGGAATAATAACTTTATATAACGGAATGTTATATTTTAGATGAAAAACTTCAACTACTGATTAAAAGAAATAGCATATCGGGGGATATTAAACATTCACCCTATTTAGGGACGAAAAATTAATATTTATCGACACACCTCTTTTCCATTATGTCAAAAGAATATCCCCCAAAATTATTTATAGTTACCCTATTAATACACTAATTTCATATCAAACATTTAGGCTAAGAGGAATAAAAGAAATGATTATCTACTTTTATCTTCTGTAATCCACAAGAGAAAAAATTGTCCTGTCACCAGCTCAAGATAAAGTATGAGGTTAAAAAGGGCTGACATTTATAATAGCCATTTTATTTCTTTTTTAGAATAATAAAATCACATTGTTATCCTCTTAACTGGTTTGCCCAAACGCCGTTCAGGCAAGACGAATTTGCTTATTGCATCATTTAAAGCTCTTTGACACCACTATTATTTTTAATAAAATTTTGATAATATTGATGAGCGGAAATTTTTAGACTAAATTTTGCGAATATTTTATTTAAATAATAGTGGTGTGAATCCGCTATTTTCAATTTATTGAACGGAAAAGAATTAACCAGTTAACCCTTTAACGTTCATTGGTTTCTCAGCGAAAGAACAAAATTTTAATTCCGATATGCAACTACGACACCGGAATTTTAATTTTAAAACATTCATTTTATCATGCATGGGAAAAATCACCTTTTCATCTTTACAAATATATTTGCACACAATTACCGGTGTCAATCATTTACTTCAACATCTTAGCAATGAAAATGGTTTGTCCGTTAACCCTTTCCGGCACACTGTGCCCGGTCTGGGATACCTAACTTTAATTCCAAACTTGCAAACGGCACCAATAAAATTTTAGTAAAATTTCGCTTTTACAAAATAAGCTTAATTTAAGGAATTCAAAATATCTAAAAAGTTCGCTTGTGAATTCCGGTGTCGTTCCAAAATTTCTCATTTTTCATCAGATTTTGCCCGTGCCGGAAAGGGTTAAGGGGTTAAAAATGAAGTAATTTCAAGTCAGCCGTATAAGACATTAGGGATAGGATTAAATATGTAGAATTCCTTTTCTCTGTAAGGTCTTTTCTGAGTAAGACACAGCATAATAAACGTTCACTCTATCTGGGTTCTAAAAAAACGGCACCTCCTCTCGATTGTTTGAAAAGAATATTCCCCCAAATTATTATTACTTACCCTAGGTAGACACTAATTTCATGTCAAACATTTAACCTATTAACGCTTTTACGTTCATTGGTTTCGCCATGAAACCACAAAATTTTAATTTCGATCCGCAACAGTGATACCGGTATTTTTATCGAAAAATATCCCTTTTATTTTGTATGTGGAAAATCACGTTTTCTTATTTAGAAATATATTTGTTCTTAATTACCGGTGTCATTCATTTATTTCAACATCTTAGCAATGAAAATGCTTTGATCGTTAAAGGGTTAACTGATTAATTCTTTTCCGTTCAATAAATCTAAAATAGCGGACTCACACCACTATTATTTAAATAAAAAAATTTTTAAAATTTAATCTAAACATTCCCGCCTTTCAATAGAATGATTTTTTTTTTAAATAATACTGGTGTCAAAAAGCTTTAAATTATGAAATAAGCAAATTCGTCTTGCCCGAACGGTGTTCGGGCAAACCAGTTAAGGGGGTTAAGCTAGAAGGAAAAAATATATTAACTGCTATTGTCTTCTTTAACCCACATGAGCAAAAAATTGCCGTGTCACCTGCTCAAGATAAAGTATGAGGTTAAAAAGGGCGGACATTTATAATAGAGATTATTTTTCCCATTATCTATATTTTTTGCCTTTTTTCTGTGAAACAGTAATAAAGTCATATTATTATAAATGAAGTAATTTAAGGTCGTTCTATAATACATAAGGGATAAGATTAAATGTACAAAGATTCTTTTTTTGTAAGGTCTGGCTTTGTTTTAATTTATCAGAGACGCAATGGAAACTATTTACATATTTTAATTTCGAAACAGTATTCTTCGTGGAATACTTTCCAACAAGTGAAAAAGTATATTTTAACCCTAGAAGCGTCGGTAATTTCGCTCAAATTTCATAAAATATAAATGCACTAGATTTTTATTTAAAGCTTTCGGCTTATCTACTTTCTAATTTTTCTATAATATTCTTATATAACCGTTTTTTTTTTTAAAGAAATATCTCGTTCGAATCTAATTATGTATAGAGGATAGCAGTCAGATTGACTGTTCGCGATGCTTCTAATGTTAATGAATCAAGTAATTTCAGATCATTTCCGTAAAACAAAAGGAATAAGATGAAATATACAGAATTACCGTACTCACTAGTCAGTAACTCACTAGTCACTAGACAGTAAGCCATGGCATTTTTGCAATAAAAAACATTTATTTATTGTTTTTTTTTTTTTTTTTTTTTTTTTTTTCAAACAATTAATAGCTATGGAAGAGTTCCCAATATGCAAAAAAGAAATGAAGGGCGGATACATTAATAAATCAAATAAATTCGGGTCAGTTTTGTAGGACGTATAACAAATAAGATGAAATATATAGAGTTTTTATTATCAGTAAGACACAGCATAATATTCGCTCTATCTGGGTTCTAAAAAAATTGTGTTTATCGATACACCTTTTAATTGTATGAAAAGAATATACCCGAAAATTATTAACCCATTAACGCCCGAATTATTTTCTTCGCTAAATTTTAAATTTTGTATTTCCCACCACTTTTAAAAGCAAATTAACTTTTATCTAAATTTATCGAGGATTTTGTCTCCTGAAATAAGGTATATACAGTAAAACCTCTAAATAACGGACAGCTCGGGAGCGCTGAAAATGTCCGCTATTCGGAGGTGTCCGCTATTGGGAAAACCTCGGCGATTTAAAAATTCACGTATAAAAACATTTCATATTTATTTACTTAGAAGGTGTCACAAATAAAAATTAAATTAAAGAGTTGACATGTTTCGGTTCATTAATAAGAACCGTATTCATAACATATAAAATCAGTAGAAAATTAAATGACACTGGATATAAATATAATTTTTTTTTTTTTTAAATACGGTTCTTATTAATGAACCGAAACATGTCAACTCTTTAATTTAATTTTTATTTGTGACACCTTCTAAGTAAATAAATATGAAATGTTTTTATACGTGAATGAAAAAAGGTGAAGTGATTTTGTTTTAGTTTTTGAAAAAACGAAAGCTAACAACAGTTTTAACATTGATTTAAAAATTGATAAGAAATGAGTATGTTTCCTTATTTGACTCATATATGTCCTAAATGGTACTTACGTATTAACGCCACAGCAGCAGAAGTTGCGCTTATCCGCCAATAAACAAAAAATCTTCAAAATCAATAAAAACGGAAAAAAAAGCTTAGTGCTTTTTTTTTTAAACAAAAAACACTAAAAAAGTACTAAAAATGGTGTCGAAAATCAGCAAAAAGCAAGGAATCCGAAATATATCTGCGTGAGTGTGCAAACAACAAGATTGCTCTTTATAAGCGCATTAGCACAACTTCTGCTGCGGTAGCGTTAATACGTAAGTACCTCCTAAATATATGACCGTAAAAATATACCACCGTTTATTATATAAATAATCAGAAATTAAATTTTTTAAGCAATAAAACTGAAACGAAATTTTGAACACCTTTTGCTTTTGCTTGCGATTACATGTAATTTGCTTTTCGGTGTCAAGTTATAATCAAGGTGGTAGTTTTAATACTTTTGAATCATCTTTTTTTTTTCCTTATAAAAAATTGTATAACTGCTCACTATATTTTGCCGCTTCTTAAAAGCATAAAATCTCAAATTCTCGACGAGGTAGGAGCCATACCATTGCTCTGGAGAGTAGATTTTCTCCCAACTCACCCCCTGAATTCAATACAGGGCACGAGAAGGAGATTTTCCCCAGTCTAACAGTAAATTTTTCAGTGGTCAGAAAATATATGACACGTTGTCCCAATAAATTTAGAGATCTTTTTTTTTCTTTTTCTTTCACTTTTTTTCATCTTAAAAATAAAATTATCAGCCTTCATCGTCAAATTAGTGTCCGCTATTCGGAATGTCCGTTATTCAGAGGTTAAACATATAAAAATTAAGATTTTGGGAGTGGGGATTGGAAAACTGTCCGTTAAATAGAGGTGTCCGCTATTCGGGAGTGTCCGTTATGGAGGTTTTACTGTATTTATCTTCGTCTTTACTGGTGGGAAAACCGCTTTCTTGTTGTTTTTGTAACCGTCCTCAAAAAAGAACGCTGAGCGTTAATAGGTTAATAGTTGCCCTTTCAAAGCAATAATTTTATACCTAGCATTTAGGTTAAAAGAAATAAAGTTCAAGATAAAGTATGAGGTTAAAAAGGGCTAACATTTATAATAGAGATTATTTTTCGTTATCTTTATTTTTTGTCTTTTTTCTATCTCGTAGTTATAAAGTCACATTGTTATAAACGAAGTGATTTGGGGTCAGTTCAATAAGACATAAGGACTAAGATTAAATGTACAGAGATTTTTTTTCTGTAAGGTCTAGCTTTGTTTTAATTTATCTCAGGTACCATGGAAGCTATTTACATATTTTAATTTCCAAACAATAAATATTCGTGGTATATTTTCCAACAAGTGAAAAAAAAATTAACACTATATGCACCGGAAATTTCGTTCAAGTTTCATAAAATATAAATTCATCAGAATTTTATTCATAGCTTTTAAGTTAAATATTTTATTAAATTTTGTGTGATATTTTTTATAACACTTTTTTAAAGAAATATCTGGTTCCAATATAATTTTGTATAGATATAATTTTGTATAGATTTTGTGTAGAAAAAGTGAAATTGACTGCTCTTGGCGTTTCTAATGTTAATAAATCAAGTAATTTCAGGTCACATATTAAACGTTCACTCTATCTGGGTTCTTAAAAAAATGGTGTTTACCGATACACCTCTTTTCAATTGTATGAAAAGAATATTCTTCAAAACTATTGATAGTCATCCTATGTAGACAATAATATCATATCAAACATTTACGATAAAAAAATAAAGTAAATGATTAACTATTTCTCTTATTTTCTGTAACCCACAAGAGAAAAAAATTGTCGTGTCACCTGCTCAAGATAAAATAAGAGGTTAAAAAGGGCCGACATTTATAATAGAGATTATTTTTATAATTATCTATATTTTTTGCCTTTATTCTGTCTCGTTGTAATAAAGTCATATTTTTATAAATGGAGTAATTTGAGGTCAGTTCTATAAGACATAAGGGATAAGATTAAATATGCAGAGTTTCTTTTCTCTGTGAGGACAAGCTTTGTTTCAATTTATCAGAGGTGCCGTGGAAACTACTTACCTATTTTAATTTCTAAACAATGATGTGTGTGGAAGATTTTTCAACATGTAAAAGAGAAATGTATTTTAATAAATCACGTAATTTCATGTCAGTTATCTTAGATATAAGAGATAAGATGAAAATTGCAGTTTTTTTTCTGTAAGGCTCGGCATTCTTCAAATTTATAAGCGGTGCTATAGAAACTATTTGCTTTTTTATTTTTCTTTATCTTCTAACAATAATCTTCATGGAAGAATTTCCAGTATGCAAAAGTGAAATGTAAGACGAATATATTAATGAATTAAATGAATTCTGGTCAGTTTTACAAGACATAACAAATAAGATGAAATATACGGTTTTCTTTCTCTTTAAGACATAGTATAGTAAACGTTCACTCTATCTGGTTTCTAAAAAAGTGGTGTTTATCGAAACATTTGGGCCCCTGGTTTCCAGGGGCCCCCAAATGCTTCTAAAGGTTTCTCAAATTTTGTCTAAAATCTGATGTTATTTTATTAGCTAAAAGGAATTTTACATTTCATTCTATATTCTTTTGTGTTCATATTTTATTTGTATAACATTGTATATTTTGTCTGAAACATCCATATTTATTTAATTTATTACAATGAATATTTTCTTTTGTCTGTATCACTTAAATAATTTATTGCATTTTTAATTCTTATTTAATCCTCCTCTTGTTTTTGTCAGATTGTTTTGGGTTTGTGAGCGTAGCTCGTAAGTGGCAGAGCCTCCAAATATTTTCAATTATTATAGCTTGGTATGGTAAAAATTTATTATTAGTTGTTGCATATTTTATCATTACTCTCATTTCAGATATAAAGAATTGCATATGAAAAGGTAATCAGAAACATACTATTTATTATAAAACGTCTTATCATTTAAATTTCATACTTTTGAATTGATTAATATTTAAAAGAATTAATGATTATCACATTTAATTTTTTATGGATATTTTAAAGTAATTATTAAAGTCAATAGTTTTTATATTAATAAGTACATTTTTTATTTATTTTTCTTTTTTTACTCAATCCCCCTGTACGCATCTGTTCTAGGGCGCCCCAGTAGCCATCTGTGCCCAGGGCCCCCGAACTTGTAAATCGGGCCCTGCGAAACACCTGCTATTGATTGCATGAAAGGAATATCCCCCAAAATTATTAATAGTTACTCTATGTAGACAATAATAATACACAAAACATTTAGGCTAAAAGGAATAAAAGAAATTATTAACATATTTTTAATTAATTTTTCGATTAATTTTCAGCAATGAAATTAGGGGAAGATGGGGATACTTGAGCCATTTTTTAAATTTTAATTTTTTTAATTTTTTTATAATTTCTTAGAACAAAATAAAATATTGAAAATGAAAATTTGATATTTTTTCTTCAATTGAAAATCACTTTCAATTAATTTTGAACTATATTTCTATGTGAAATAAATTTTTACTTTTTCTTTTACATCGTGGCTCAAGTATCCCCATGGAGGGGATACTTGAGCCAGATGTCACATTCGCACCAGTATTTTGCAAAGAAAAAAACCGATTTACAATATACGCGAAAAAATACATTAAACCTTTTTCAAATAAATTTGGTCGACTTTTCTGGTGTCGTTGTGACATTTCAGAATTAAAATTATGTGGTAGAAAATTCTACCAGCAGAGCTCAAAGGGTTAATCACCATACTTTCAAAATGGTACCAAGGTATGTGATTTCTTTTTTACATGTTCAGAACTATAAATATGTTACCATGTTGCCAGTTTTAGAAAGAAAAATTGACCAACTGTAGAGATAATAGGAGTGGCTCAAGTATCCCCTATGCTCAAGTATCCCCACTCTCCCCTACTCTTGAAAATCTTGAATATTTAAAACGTGAATTTTCACATTGCTACTAAGCCTAGAACCAGCATAGTGAAAAATGTCCAAACCGGGGATTTAACCTGAAACCCTAGAAAAAACGCTCTACATGCTCTACCATTTAAGCTACGAGGAAATGATTAACCTCCTTTTATTTTCCGTAACCCACAAGAGAAAAAAATTGCCGCGTCACTTGCACGGCATGCCAGAGCATAAAGCATGAGGTTAAAAAGGGCTGACATTTATAATAGAGATTATTTATCCCATTAACTTTTTTTTTTGCTTTTTTCTGTCTGACAGTACCCGTAAGGCATGGTGACGTCACTGCGACGTCGTTGTGAAGGCACATTGTGAATTTGTGACCATCGATTGTCGATGTGACGTCACGTGACGTCGATGTGAAGTCAAAGTGACTAAAATGTGAAGTCGTTATGGCCGTTTTAGAGCTCGTTTGTGACATTTCACAAAATTTGTGAAAAATGTGTCATTTGTGACTAATTTGACATTAACATTGTGACGAAGCTGTGACAAAAGCAACGATATTTAAATTGCCAGAAACATGTTTTTTAAAGTAAATAACATGTTTTGAAGAAAATTCTAATTTTCTAATTTTTGTTAATAAAGTCACATCTCAGCCACAATGTGACGTCACTGAGTGGTGGCATTTTGGTCACAGATGTTATGTGACCAAAGTGACTCACAGTGACGTCAATGTGACCATGCATGCTATGAGGGCAATAATGTCACATGATTATAAATGAAGTAATTTCAGGCGATTTCTATAAGACTTAAGGGATAAGATTAAATGTACATATTTTTTTTTTCTGAAAGGTCTAGCTTTGTTTTAATTTATCTCAGGTACCATGGAAGCTATTTACATATTTTAATTTCCAAACAATAAATACTCGTGGGATATTTTCCAACAAGTGAAAGAGAAATGTATTTGAACATTGGAAGCGCCAGAAATTTCTTTTAAGTTTCATAAAATATATATTCACTAGAACTTTTTTTTAAACTTTTAACTTATCTCTTTAACTATTATTATTATTATTATTATTATTTTTTTTTTTTTTTTTTATTTTTTTTTTGCGATATTCCTATGTAACTTTTTTTTGAAAGCAATATCTGGTTAAAATCTAATTATGCATAGATGGTAGCAGTAAATTTGACTACTACCGTCTAAACCTTGAGCTACATCAAGCTCTTGGTGCTTCAAATATTAATAAATCAAGTAATTCCAAGTGATTTCTTTAAGACATAAGGGATAAGATAAAATATGCAGAATTCCCTTTCTCTTTAAGGAATGGCATTTGTTTGCCATGGAAACTATTTACTTTTTTTTCTATCTTCGAACTATAATCTTCATCTAAGAGTTTCCAGTATACAAAAAAAAAATGTAGGGTACATATATTAATAAATCAAATGAATCCTGGTCAATTTTATAAGACATAACAAATAAGATGAAATATACAGTTTTCTTTCTCTGAAAGGCTTAGTAGATCACTATACGGATTCTAAAAAAAAGTGTCGATGCACTTCCTTTCGATTGTATGGAAAGAATATCCCCCAAAATTATTGATAGTTATCCTATGTAGACAATAATTTCATATGAAACGTTTAGGGTAAAAGGAATAAATGACATGATTAACTACTTTGATCTTCTGTAACCCACAACAGAAAAAATTGCCCTGTCACCTGCTCAAGATAATGCGTGAGGTTAAAAAGGGATGACATTTATAATAGAGATTATTTTTCCCATTATCTATATTTTTTTACTTTTTTCTGTCTCGTAGCAATAAAGTCACATTGTTATAAATGAAGTAATTTGTGGACAGTTATACAGTAAAACCTCTAAATAACGGACACCTCGGGAGCGCAGAAATTGTCCGCTATTCGGAGGTGTCCGCTATTGGGAAAACCTCAGAGATAGAAAAATTGCTAATGAATGTTTACTGTTTCATTAGTCGATTTTAAAATGTCCTAAAACCTCTATCTATGATTAACCAGAAATTAAAATAATTTTTAAGGCAATTAAACTGAAATAAAATTGTGTATACTTTTATCCCTTGTTTATTACATTCTTACAAAAAAAATTGTTACAAAAGTTTGCTTTTACTTGCGATTACATGCAATTTGTTTTCAACGTGAAATTTTAACTCTGTCAATAGTTTTAAACCTCTTGAATCATCTTTAAAAAATGTATTAGTGTTCACTGTATTTTTCTGCTTATTAAAAGTTTACAATCTCAAATCATCCGAGATAGGGGGGTTTGTGATCACTAATAAACTTAGAGGGAGAGGATGTTTTACCTAAGGACCTACCTCATCCTCGCATTTATCTGTAATCACAAAATTTGTGAAATATTGCCCTGATAAATTTAGAGGGTTTTTTTTATTTCTTTTTCCTCGTTAAAAAATAATTTTAAATTCTTTTTAGCAACAATTACTGTCCGCTATTCAGAATGTCCATTATTCGAAGGTTAAACATACAAAAAATTAAGTTTTGGGTGTGGGGATTTGAAAACTGCCTGTTAAATAGAGGTGTCCGCTTATTCGGGAGTGTCCGTTACGGAGGTTTTACTGTATAAGACATAAGGAATAAGATTAAATGTACAGAATTTCTTTTCTCTGTAAAGTCTAGCTTTATTTTAATTTATCTCAGATACCATGTAAGCTATTTACATATTTTAATTTCCAAACAATAAATACTCGTGGAATTTCTCCAACAACTGAAAAAGAAATTTAACGCTAGAAGCATCTGAAATTTTGCGCAAGTTTCATAAAATAATAATTCACCAGAATTTTATTCATAGCTTTTAAGTTAAATATTTAACTAAATTTTGTGTGAATTCTATTATAGCTCCTTTTTTAAACCTCTCCAGCACACTGTCCCTAGTCTGGGATATCTAATTTTAATTCCAAACTTGGAAACGGCACCAATAATATTTTAATAAGATTTTGCTTTTACAGTGGCAGCTTAAATTAAGGGGTTCTTAATTTCTCAAAAAGTTGCTTCTAAATTCCGGTATCAGTCGATAATTTCTCATTTCATTAACAGAATTAGCCCATGTCGGAAAGGGTTAAGAAATGTCTGGTTCAAGTATAATTACGCAATTAGTCAAATTGACTGCTCTTGACGCTTCTAATGTTAACAAATCAAGTAATTTCAGGTAATTTTTCTAAGACATAATGGGTAAAATGAAATATGCAGAATTTTCTTTGTAAGCCATGGCATTTTTTGCCATAGAAAATAATTACTATAATTTCCTGCATATAATCGAACCATTCTTTCTGGACCCAGAAATTTTATTTAGTTATTAACGACAAATATTTACGGTGATCTTAGAAGTTACATGTCTTTTTAAACAAAATCCGGGTCAAAAGATAATTATTTGATACGTGAATTATACACAAAAAATTACGTTTTTTTTTTTTTTTTCCATTCCAGAACAATAACCTCTATGAAAGAGTTTCCAACATGCAAACGAGAAATCTTGGGAGATAATATTAATAAATCAAAAGAATTCTGGTCAGTTTTATAAGACATAACAAACAGAATGAAATATACAGAGTTTCCTTTCTCTGTAAGGCATAGCATATTAAACCTTCACTCTATCTGGGTTTTAAAAAATTAGTGTTTATCGATACACCTTCTTTCGATTGCATGAAAAGAATATCTCATAAATATATACAGGACAGTTGCACCATAAAATTTAACTAAAAGAATGTCTCTATTAAAATACAACACATTGCTCAGTAGTGCACAAAACAAGAATTTTAATATACATTTGTACAATTAAAATAAAATAAAACTATCAACGTTTCGCGCCGTCTTCTGCGGCCGTCTTCAGGAAATATGATAACGGAAGGACTAAGTTTGCATCTTGATCGAGAGATAATAATTATCAATTGTTACCTTATGTAGACACTAATTTTATATAAAACATTTTGGCTTAAAGAAATAAAATAAATGATTAACTACTTTTATCTTTTGTAACCCACAAGAGAAAAAATTGCCCTGTCACCTGCTAAAGATAAAGCGTGAGGTTAAAAAGGGATGACATATATAATAGAGATTATTTTTCCCATTATCTATATTTTTTGCCTTTTTTCTATCTCCTAGCAATAAAGTCACATTGTTATAAATGAAATAACTTGCGGACAGTTATAGGAATAAGGAATAAGATTAAATGTACAGAATTTCTTTTCTCTGTAAGGTCTAGCTTTATTTTAATTTATCTCAGATACCATGTAAGCTATTTACATATTTTAGTTTACAAACAATAAATGCTCGTGGAATATTCTCCAACAAGTGAAAAAGAAATTTAACGCTAGAAGCATCTGAAATTTTGCCCGACTTTCATAAAATAATAATTCATCAGAAATTTTATTCATAGCTTTTAAGTTAAATATTTAACTAAATTTTGTGTGAATTTTATTATAGCTCCTTTTTTAAACCTCTCCAGCACACTGTCCCTAGTCTGGGATACCTAATTTTAATTCCAAACTTGCAATCGGCACCAATAATATTTTAATAAGATTTTGCTTTTACAGTGGCAGCTTAAATTAAGGGGTTCTTAATTTTTCAAATTGTTACTTCTAAATTCCGGTATCAGTCGATAATTTCTCATTTTATTAACAGAATTTGCCCGTGTCGGAAAGGGTTAAGAAATGTCTGGTTCAAGTCTAATTACGATATTAGTCAAATTGACAGCTGTTGACGCTTCTAATGTTAATAAATCAAGTAATTTCAGGTCATTTTTCTAAGACATAATGGGTAAAATGAAATATGCAGAATTTTCTTACTTTGTAAGCCATGGCATTTTTTGCATAGAAAATAATTACTATACTTTCCTGCATATAATCGAACCATTTTTTCTGGACCCAGAAATTTTATTTAGTTATTGACGACAAATATTAACGGAGATCTAAGAAGTTACATGTCTTTTTAAACAAAATCTGGGTCGAAAGATAATTATTTGATCCGCGAATTATACACAAAAAATTACGGTTTTTTTTCTTTCTTTTTTTCTTTTTTTTCTTTTTTTTTTTTTTTTTTTTTTTTACATTTCCGAACATTATCCTCTATGAAAAAGTTTCCAACATGCAAACGAGAAATCTTGGGCGATAATATTAATAAATCAAAGGAATTATGGTCAGTTTTATAAGACATAACAAATAGAATGAAATATACAGAGTTTCATTTCTCTGTAAGGCATAGCATATTAAACCTTCACTCTATCTGGGTTTTAAAAAAATTAGTGTTTATCGATACACCTTCTTTCGATTGTATGAAAAGAATATCTCCAAAAATTATCAATTGTTACCTTATGTAGACACTAATTTCATATAAAACATTTTCGCTTAAAGAAATAAAATAAATGATTAACTACTTTTATCTTTTGTAACCCACAAGAGAAAAAAATTGCCGTGTCACCTGCTCAAGATAAAGTATGAGGTTAAAAAGGGCTGACATTTATAATAGAGATTATTTTTTACCATTATCTATATTTTTTTTGCCTTTTTTTCTGTTGCGTAGTAATAAAGTCACATTATTATAAATGAAATAATTTGTAGGCCAGTTCTATAAGACATAAGGGATACGATTAAATGTACAAAGAATTTTTTCTGTAAAGTCTAATTTGTTTTAATTTATCAGAAGTGCCATGGAAACTACTTACATATTTTAATTTTCAAATAATAATCTTCTTGGGATATTTTCCGACAAGTAAATAAGAGAATGATTTTAATAAAGTAATTTCTATAAAACAGCGGTTCCCAATCTATGGGTCACGACCCACTGGTGGGCCACGGTAGTTATTTTGGTGGGTCGCGGAACAATCGAAGTTTGTTATCAAAATATCTTTTATTGCATCTTTTTAAAAAGATATGACAGTTTCAACAGGAAATAACATTTCAAGGAAAAATCCTTAATTTCCTTCTTGAGTAATATAGATACGAATATCCAGAAATATTTAAATCAGCTTTGAAGTCCTTGATGAAATTCAACACTTCGTGCTTATGAGAACATGCTTTTTTCTACTTCGCTGCTTTTGAAAGACAAGTACTAAGACAAACTGCGAGTTAATATAACTTCCACACATTGGAAAACACCAGTACCAGAAACCTCAATTATTGTAAAGTTATGTTTTCATAATAATTAAAGGTATTTTAAGCTTTCTTTGTAGTTTGTGCAGTGATTTAATTTTAATTACATTCACTTACACACAGAGAGATTACCAATTTTTGCTTTTGTTGATAATGTACGAAAATTTGTGTTTTTCATAGGATAGGATAGCCGAGTGTATAGAGATTGTAAAAAAATAGCTATATTGATATACAACTTTATTTTAAGTGGGTCGCGATTTTTTTTTTTTTTTTTATTGAAAGGTGGGTTGCGAAATTTTTTTTTCACTGTAAGGTGGGTCGCGTACCGAGAAAGTTTGGGAACCGCTGCTATAAAACATAAGGGCTAAGATGAAATTTGCAGAATTTCCTTTCTAAGTAAGGCATGGGAATTTAAAAATTTATTTGCGATACCATGGAAACTATTTACACATGTATTTTTATTTTTATGTTCAAGCAATAATCTGCATGGAGGAGTTTCCAATATCAGGGATGCAAACGCTGCACCACAAATGATTTTTATTATCCAATAAAGTTTAATTGTATTCTTTGCTTTATTAAAATTCATAAATCTTGTCATTAAATACGGGATGAATGAATTTAGAACCGTAGATTTGTGGCTCAGCTCTCGCATCCATGCAATAAGCAAAAGAGAAATGCAGGGCGGACATATTAATAATTCAAATGACAGTGTTCGCACGTTCTACCACTAAATTTTAAAAATATTTTCAAAGTACTTCTCAGCAGATAAGTATTGTAAGACATATAAATAAAAGTGTGGATTGCGAATTCATAGTTTTAAAAGTTAAATATAAATTTTCTTTTTTTTAATAGTGGTGTCAGAGTCCTTATAAAATATAAGGAGTGCGCGAACCTTGAATGAACACTGGTAAGTTTTATAAGACACAGCGAATATGATTAAATATACAGATTGTCCTTTCTCTATAAGATACAGCACAATAAACATTATCTCTATCTAGATTCTAAAAAATTGGTGTTTACCGATAAACCTTCTTCCAATTGTATGAAAAGAAAAACCTCCAAAAATTATTAATAGTTACACTATGTAGACAATAATTTCATATCAAACATTTAGGTTGAAAGAAATAAAAGAAATGATTAATTTCTTTTATCTTCTGTAACTCACAAGAAAAAAAAAATTGCCGTGTCACCTGCTCAGGATAAAGTGTGAGGTTAAAAAGGGCTGACATTTATAATAGAGATTATTTTTTCCCATTATCTATATTTTTGCCTTTTTTCTGTCTTACAATAATAAAGTCACATTGTTTTAAAGAAGTAATTTCAGGTCGTTCTATAAGACATAAGGGATAAGATTAAATGTACAGACTCTTTTTTTCTGTAAGGTCAAACTTTTTTTTTTTATTTATCGGAGGTGCCATGGAAAATATTTATACATTTTAATTTCGAAACAGTAATCTTTATGGGATATTTTCCAACAAGTTAAAGAAAAAACATACTTTAATAAATCAGGTAATTTAAAGTAATTTCTACAAAATTTAAGGGATAAGATGAAATGTGCAGAATTTCCTTTCTCTGTAGGCATAGCCTTTTTAGGTGCGTTCGTAATTACATAATACGTAGCACCTATAGTGGTCGTTCAGTCTGTCCGTCCGTCTGTCTGTCCGTCCGTCTGTCCGCATATAACAACGCAAAAACTACCCAACCGAATGGTTTGAAATTTAAAATACATAATTATTACATAATTTTGTTGAGTCCTTTCAAATTTTATGAAACTCGGATGGATAGATCAATTACAGGGGCAATCAAAAGTATTAAATTACATTACGGTCAATGGGGAAAAAAGTTTCAAATATATTCTATACGTTTGAAATTTAAAATACATAATTATTACATAATTTTGTCGAGTTATTTCAAATTTTATGAAAATCGGATGCATAGATCAATTACAGGGACAATCAAAAGTATTCCGTTACATTACGGTCAATAGGGAAAAATGTTCCAAATGCATTTTAATCGTGTTACACTCATGCGAACTTAATAAAATTTATATGCAACTATAAAGTACATATTATAATATACATCTTACATAATTTGTGGTGCAAAGAACATTTGTTATTGATTTACAAGGCCACACAAAAGTATTCCATTACATAATGGTATAGGGAGAACATTGTTTGATGAGCGTTTTAATTGTAATTCACTATTTACAGTTTTATGAGATTGATATATGAAAGTAATATTTTTAAAACTTCGTTATCGTACGAACGCACCTAATTTGCTACGCTTCACATGCAATTTCCAACTTGTTTAAATTTATCAGCCGTGCCATGGAAACTGTTTATTAATTAATTAATTAATTAATTAATTTTTTAATCTCAAAACAGTAATCTTCATAAAATAGATTCCAATATGCAAAAGTGAAATCTAGGAAGGTATATTAATAAATCAAATGAATTGTGTTCATTTTCATAATCCATATAACAAATAATATGAAATATACAGAGTTTCTTTTTTCTGTAAGGTATAACATAATAAACGTTCACTCTATCTGGGTTCTATAAAAAGGGTGTTTATCGATACACCTTCTTCCAATTGCATGAAAAGAATATCCTTTAAAATTATTAATAGTATCCTATGCAAACAAAAATTTAATAGCAAACATTTAGGCTAAAAGGAATAAAAGAAATAATTAACTAATTTTTTTTTTATCTTCTATAACCTAAAAGAAAAAAAATTGCCATGTCACCTGCTCAAGATAAAGTAATATGAGGTTAAAAAGGGCTGACATTTATAATAGAGATTATTTTTCCCATTATCTGTATTTTTTGCCTTTTTTCTGTCTCACAGTAATAAAGTCGCATTGTTATAAATGAAGTAATTTGTGGTCAGTTCTATAAGACATAAAGAATAAGATTAAATATACAGAGTTTTTTTTCTCTGTAAGGTCAAGCTTTGTTTTAATTTATCGGAGTGCCATGGGAACTATTTACATATTTTTATTTCCAAACAATAATCTTTGTGGAACATTTTTCAACATGTGAAAGAGAAATGTATTTTAATAAATTATCTACCCTTTTCTCTGTAAGACATGGCATTTTTTATTTATTTATCAGCGGTACCATGGATAACTTACTACTAACTTACTGGGGTTTTTTTTCTGAATTATAATTTTCAAGGAAAATTTTCCAGCATGCGTGTATTTTCGTGATTACCTTAAATAAAAATTCTTCTATAGAAATACCCGGTACAAATTAAATTAGGAAATTATAAATAAAAAACAGGCCAAACTCGCAAAATTGATGTGATTTTTTTTTTTTTTTTTTTTTTTTTTTTTTTTTTTTTTTACCCTAAGCAGAGTTATAACCAACCTCATCAAAGAGCCCGTAATAATTTTTTAATCATTTGGAAAATAATTGTTTCTGTCGTCAAAAATAGAGAAATCTGAAGCATATCTGAAGTGATATCCGGATTTTATTCATTTTCTGATTGGTCCATGATTAATGTCCAGAGATTGAATACCTTTCTTGCGACAATGGAAAAAAGTATAAGAAACTACGAAATAAAAATAACTCAAAAACAAATTGAGAGCATTTAAAGGCATACTTTTTCCTCTATAAGACGGTATAAAAATTGAAGAAGCTTAAAATTTTGCAGTTGCGAAAATTGTAAACCTGGAATTTCATTTCAATTTGCTTATGATTGGTCCAGGAATATTAATGTTTAATCCACGGCGTACGTAATATCGGACTCTGTTATTGCGTAAGAAACGTTTTGATAAGATGTCCAAAAAAAGACGTTCGTATGAAAAATCGTCTTTAAAAGCAAAAATATGTGGTTTGATTTTCGATTCCACCGATTGCGAAATGTGCGACTATCACAAAAAAGGAATCAATGCAATGTTTGAACTAATTCGTTGTAAAGATCCGTGGTTTTTTTTCTTTTGTTGTTGTTGTTGTTGTTTTTGCTTTTTGCTTTTTTCATAGAATTTATTTATAAGTAAAAATCGGAAACGTGCGATGTTAAGATGTTTAAAATTTTGCAGGAGTGAAAACTGTAAAACTGAAATTTCATTTCAATTTGTTTATGATTGGTCCAGAAATATTAATGTTTAATCCATGGCGTAGGTAATATCGGAAATAATAATAATAATAATAATAATAATAATAATAATAATTATTATTATTATTATTATTATTATTATTATTATTATTATTATTTACGAGATTCGTTATATTTACAAGAATTTTTGTTTGAATAACGATGAAAATGTCGTTGCTATAATGCACAAGAAAGTAGAAAAGTTACAAAATAGCTAAATACAAATTATCAGATATGTAAAAAAAAAAAAAAAAAAATATATATATATATATATATATATATATATATATCCAAAAAAAGACGTCGTATGAAAAATCGTCCTTTAAAGCAAAAAGATGTGATTTGATTTTCGATTCCAGCGATTACGAAATGTGCGACTATCACAAAAAAGGAATCAATGCAATGTTGAACTAATTCGTTGTAAAGATCCGTGTTTTTTTTTCTTTTGTTGTTGTTGTTTTTTTTTGTTTTTTTCATAGAATTTACTTATAAGTAAAAATTGGAAACGTGCGATGTTCAGATGGACTCTGTTTTTGCGTAAGAAACGCTTTGATCATCATTAAAATAATGTTTATTATTATTATTATTATTATTATTATTATTATTATTATTATTATTTACGAGATTCGTTATGTTTAAAGAATTTTTATCTGAATAAGGAAGAAAATGTCGTTGATTTAATGCACAAGAAAGTAAAAAAGTTACAAAATAGCTAAATACAAATTATCAGATATGTAAAAAAAATCCAAAAAAAGACGTCGTATGAAAAATCGTCTTTAAAAGCAAAAATATGTGGTTTGATTTTCGATTCCACCGATTGCGAAATGTGCGACTATCACAAAAAAAGGAATCAATGCAATGTTGAACTAATTCATTGTAAAGAAACTTGTTTTTTTTTTTTTTTTGGCTTTATTATAGAATTGATTTATAAGTAAAAATTGGAAACGTGCGATGTTCAGATGTTTTAAATTTTGTAGTAGCGAAAATTGTAAAACTGAAATTTCATTTCAATTTGTTTATGATTGGTCCAGAAATATTAATGTTTAATCCATGGCATACGTAATATCAGACTCTGTTTTTGCGTAAGAAACGTTTTGATAATCATTAAAATAATGTATATTATTATTATTATTATTATTATTATTTACGAGATTCGTTATATTTACAAGAATTTTTATCTGAATAAGGAAGAAAATGTCGTTGATATAATGCACAAGAAAGTAAAAAAGTTACAAAATAGTTAAATACAAATTTTCAGATATGGAAAAAAAAAATCCAAAAAAAGTCGTCGTATGAAAGATCGTCTTTTAAAGCAAAAAGACGAGGTTTGATTTTTGATTCCACCGATTACGAAATGTGCGACTATCACAAAAAAAAAGAATAGTCTTTGAAAAAAATCATCTTCCAAATGGCTGTTAAAATTTGATAAATTACATTAAAATATTTATTTATATATTTCGATACCATTTTTCTTACTAAATGACAATGAAAAGTTAAGTACGTGATATTTGTAACAGCTTCATGATCTGCAACATGCAAGTTCATAATATGTTTGTATTTTAGTTTAAAAAAAAAAATTGAATTTTCAAGCAAATATCAGTTTTTTTTTCTGCATATCTTCAGCATCCATATGTTGAGATTTTGCAGAAACACGTTTTTAAACGGGAGATAAAAAATTTCTGTTGATTAGAATATTTTATGACCCTCGACTGCATATAAAGTGTTCCGTTTTTAGTGCCATAGTGAATTATTTTGTTGAGAAAAATGTAGTACAAAAGAAAAGAAAAGAAATAAAAATTACTTACTAAATAATTATTTTTATAAAAAGAGAAATGTTTTTTCCTGAGTGACAGTGCAAAGTCTTACATCCATGAATCATTAAAATTTAACTATCAACAAGAAAATTTCCTTAGATCCAAATGCTATAACTTACTTAAGGATGGATAATTTAAATATATCGTCATAAAAAGTAATGCTATTAAAAGCACTTAACAGAATATATTTTACTTTTTCTGGTGTCTAACTCTTAATATTAATATAAAATAATGTGCTTCCGAAACAAATATTCGTATAGAGTGGAGTGTTAAACATCTCTAATAAATGTGATGCAACTATACATAATTATAATGCAAACAAAAAATATATTTTGCTTTTAAGAGCTACTAACTTTATTAATTTAATTATTCTCTAAAATTAGTGTAGCCAACCTACGTAAAAATCAATAAATCTTTTTAAGAATATTGTCACCGTAATATCATATTTTCTTCTACTTCGTGATTCCTGGAATTATAGCCCCAAACTATGATAACCTGTTTATAGATATATGGTGGCTAGCCATTATTTATAGAGTTTATTTATTACTGTAATATTTATAAATGGTGCTTGCTAAGAATTTCCATATTTGAACTAGTTAGAATAGCATCTTGAAAGTACGTTAAATTAAATATAATGTAATAATTATTGTTGAAAGCTATCATTATGTGTTTAAAATTGGAATATAATGAGCTCCACTATACTTTTTTTATTATATGAGTGAGTTGTAGCATCAATTGAAAGTAAATTGATACAAATGCAAGTACTTTTAAAGAGTTTATAAAACAAGTGTTGCCAGATGGGCTACTTTTTTTAATTCAGGTTCTTGATTGACACCACTTTTTTCAAATGATAAAAATGTGCCTTATTCAATGACATGATAAATAAGGCGAAAGCAACTGGCAATTTACCGCTTCAAAAATGTGGTGTCAATCAAGAAATCTGAATTTTAAAAAAGTAGCTCACTAGAAACACTGTATAAAATAGGGTTGAGAGCAACCTCCTGAAAAAGGGAAATTCTAAATTCCAAGGAAAAGAGAACAGAGAGAAAACGAAAAAGGAGAATTAGAAACTCAGCGTTGATACTCAGCATTCGAATTACCGTAATTTCGCGCGTATCCACCGCAGCCTATATAAGTAGATTTCCTTTCAGATTTTTTTTTTTTAAATAAAATGTGACTTACTCTTGCTTTTATTTGAGTCTTTTTTTACAATAAAATTTCCGGTCTGAAAAAGAATTAACTGAGTCGCGGCGTTTACGCGCGAAATTACGGTAATTGCTTTATTTAACCCATTAACGCCCGAAATTTTTTCTTCGTTACACCTTGGGGGCGAGCGACCCCCTTACATTCCTCAGAGGTATTCAGAATCCTTGTTAATCCTCACCATTAAAATTTTACTGTAAAATTTCTCTTCTTTAATCAGGGCTTTTCGTAGTTTAAAAAGGCACACATTTCTGTGTTTTAAAAACTGGTGAGAAAGCATTGAAATTTTCGTAACAGGCTTCTGTCTTGAAGGGGATTTAAATTTTGGATTTCCAACTATTTTTAAAAGAAGAGAATTTATTATCCCATTTTATAAAGGGGATAAGTCTCGTGAAAGAATAAATATATTTATCGTCTTCATATATACTGGTGTGAAAAATGTTTTCTAGCCACTAAGTTTAGCAATCTAAAAATATTGGGTTAACCTCCTGAGGGGCTGTAGTACGTTTATAAAACCACTTCATTTTAATTCCCAAAAGAAGAGTTGCCAAGTCTCCGGCTTTTGGCTCACCACTATTATATTGGAGAAAACTTAGCTGTTTTAACCCTTAACCCTTTGAGGGGCAAGCAATTGCGTTCGTGTATTTCTGAACTCCCACCGGAAATTTGTAAAAAAGTTATATCAAAAAGAGGATAAGCATTTTCACGACTGTGTTCAACCAAAGTTAGAAAAGGGAAATTTAATGAAATTTTTCTGGTGTAAATCTTGATCAATCGTAGGTGGTATATAATATATACCACCGCCCCTCAAGGGGTTAACGGGTTAATTCTTTTCCGTTGAATAAACTGAAAATAGCTAACTCACACCACTATTATTTAAATGAAATATGCGTAAAATTTAGTGTAAACATTTCTGCCTTTCAATAGAATGAAAGTGGTGACAAAAAACTTTAACCCCTTGCGGCGCAGGGCAAATTCATTGCTTAACCCTTTCCGGCACACTGTGCCCGGTCTGGGATACCTAATTTTAATTCTAAACTTGCAAACGGCACCAGTAATATTTTAGTAAAATTTTGCTTTTACAATAAAAGCTTAAAGTAAGGCATTCAAAATATTTAAAAAATTCGTCTGTGAATTCCGGTGCCAGTCGATAATTTCTGATTTTAGTGCAAATTTTGCCCGTGCCGGAAAGGGTTAAGTGTTGAAAATAATGACTGACACCGGAATTTGAAAACTACTTTATTTGTAAAAAAGAAAACGTTATATTTTAAGCATTCAATAAACCGTAATTATTATAAACAAAATTCCGGTGCCAATGTGGCGTTTGGGAATTAAAATTAAGTGGTATATCTATGAAACCGTTGCGCCGCAAGGGGTTAAATGATGAAATAAGCAATTTCATCTTGACCGAATGGCATTCGGGCAAACCAATTAACCCTTTCCGGCGCAGAGAGATTCTATTCGTAAAAGGAGAAATTGTTGACTGACACCTGAATTTACAAAAGACTTTTTTAGAAATTAAGAATTCCCTGATTTAAGCTGTCATTGTAAAAGTAAAATGTTACTAAAATACTATTGGTGCCGTTTGTAAGTTTGGAATTAAAATTAGGTGTTGCCGGAGTGGTAACACTGCGCCGGAAAGGGTTAAGGGGGTTAAATCGCCCAAATGTTCCAGTTAAATAAAAAAGAAAAAAATATTTTCTGCATTAAATTACTGGTATCTGAAAAGACAGAATCTTAGCTACTCTGCCAAAAACCACATTAACTACAGAATTTTGATTTAAAAAAATCGATTTATTAGCTGTGTGAAATATAGCTTTTTCTTATTTACAAATAAAGTTTTTTTCAAATTCCGGTGTTATTTAATGACTTTAGCACCTAAGCAATGAAAGTGCGCTGTGAAACAAAGGGTGTTTATGATAGATATATAGAGATTACAAAAATTAAAAGTTCTCTTTTGGGATTACCGGTATAAATTCAAATTTCTCCAAAAAAAAAAAAAAAAAAAAAGGAAATCGGCAACTTGGATGTAAAATATTTTTCTAAAACTGACAGGTAAAATATTTTTACACTTGACATAATATATTTGTAAGTTAAACAAATGTGATTTCTTAAAATATTTCTTGCAAAATGTTATATTTTACTGAGAGGAAAGAGCTTTTCCGATTGTTCATTGTCAGATTCACTGTTCAGTGTCTGTTAATGAAGAATAAAGAAAGAACACTGGGGACCTCTACCAGGGATCACTCTACTGAATGTGATCATTACTATTCTGAAAAAGTAATAATACATGATATGTTTTCACCACACTTGGTAATTGATTGTGCACGATTTATAGGAGCAATTTTTAAAACCCTTTTTTTTTTCTTTTTTTTTTTTTGCATTTGTGTGTGTGTATTTAAATAAGCCTTTATAATTTCATTCATTCCAAGAATTTGCAAAATATCAACCATTTCATTAGAAATGAATCTGAATATCGTCGAAAGGAAAAAAAATACGCCAATCACATTTAACCATCACAGAAACCGCAACATAACATCGTATTTTTTTGTGTTGTTTGTGTGTGAGTGTGTGTGTGTTCGAATAATTTTTATTTGATTTGCGCTTGAGTGGTAAACTGAAACCTGACAACAAAAGATTTTCCATTTATTATTGAGCATAATTATTTTTTTAAATACATTGAACATTATTATTTGAACATAAACATTTTTTTAATATGCGATTACCACTTATAATTAACCCTTTCCATCACGGGCGAAATCTGTACTAAAATGAGAAATTATCGACTGACACTGGAATTCACAAACGAATTTTTTAAATATTTTGAATTCCTTAATATAAGCTTTTATCGTAACAGAAAAATTTTACTAAAATATTACTGGTGCCGATTGCAAGTTTGGAATTAAAATTAGGTATCCTAGACCGGGCACAGTGTGCCGGAAAGGGTTGAACAAACTAAAAAAATGCTATAAAAATGATAAAATACGTTTTCTTAGATTGACGTACGGTTTGATGCACAATCGGTAACATTTTCAAAATTATTTTTATTAGAAATATTTTCGCGAAAAATAAAATAAAACAAAATTGGATATTTCTGAGCTAAGTTAATTTTTACTATTGTTATTAATAATGCATGACATATCTTTTCTAATTAAAGGTATGTCGCGGAACACTGAACCATGGCAAATATTTTCGCTTCCTTAAAGTATCTCTATTGATTCCCGGAAGATACAATGTACAAAATAAATGTTTTTATGTGGACGCCAGTAAGATTCACCATTTTTTCGTTTTCTTAGATTGACGTACGGTTTGTTACACAATCGGTAACATTTTCAAAATTATTTTTATTAGAAATATTTTCGCAAAATTTAAAATCTAGAGTTTGGAAAACTACATCACGATTCTTCGTGGAGAATGCAAATCAATGAAAAAATAAAATAAAATAAAATTGGATATTTCTGAGCTAAGTTAATTTTTACTATTGTTATTAATAATGCATGACATGACTTTTCTAATTAAAGGTATGTCGCGGAACACTGAACCATGGCAAATATTTTCGCTTCCTTAAAATATCTCTATTGATTCCCGTATGATACAAAGTACAAAAAAAAATGTTTTTTATGGGGATTATGCTGGCTATCGGAACGCCTGTAAGATTCACCATTTTTTAACGAAAAAATTTCAGTTAATTCCAGAAAAATTTCCCTTCTCCACCCCCCCCCCCCCCCCAAAAAAAAGACCATTTTTTTCTTTACAGTGTAGATGATAAGTAAAATCTTGATGGCTAAATTATTCTGCTATTTAATTTATATTTAAATTGTTATTTTATGAATAACTATTGTTCGAAGATTTCCCAGGTGGTGATAAACTGTTGACACGATTTGAAAAAAAAAAAAAAAAAAAAAAAAACCTTCCCATTTTATGACAACCTCCTCAGTTACATCAATTGCAACTGGTAGACAATAATGTATGTCTCTGTGTCTCCACCTCTTTATTTATAACTTCAATATTTTAACATGTTTCAAAGAATTATCGAAGAATGCGCATGTAAAAAGTATTGAAAAATACATCTTACCGGAAAAACATGGTAATGTATTCTGGAGATAGTACATAAAAATAAAATCAGTAGGCAGGGCATTCTTATACAGCAGCGATTCCTAAATTTTTGGGCTCGCGGAGCCCTTTTTGGGAAGAGTTTATAATTCGGAGCCTTTGAACCCAACGATACTCTGTGATTTACAAATTAATGTTTTTTATGCCTATGGAACAGAGAAAAATCTGTTGGATAAAAATCCGAGCCAGTAATTTTCAGCATTGGTCCAAGTTTCTCAATTTGGTCTTTCCTGACACAGAAACTTTTAATTCATACTAGAAATTTTAAAAATAAATTTTTCTATTTTATAACTATTTAACAATTTTATATAACATTACTGTTATCGGTTACAATAAAATAAAAATAAGTATTAAAACCCTCTTTTTTATTCAAATATCTACATTGTATAATCGAGATATTTACTTCAAATACAGCAAAAATTATAATTAAAAATTTGTAATTTATGAAAGCTTTTAGTAACGAGGAAAACAAACTATTTTTTACCCGATCGATGTTCAAGCAGTACTGTTAAAGGGTTAATGACATCCTTTTTTTTGGCGAGGGAGGGGGGGGATTTTTAGTATGAACTTGGTATTTAAGAAAAAAATGGAACCATGTTTGCGTAAAATTATTATTATTTATGGCAAACGCCCTCCCCCTCACACACAATAAATAAGGTAAAGTGTACAGTTTTCGTTTACAGAGAGATGCTTTTGTATTATTCCAATAGGCTGCTTGGGAAGAAAAAAAGAAAACGCATAGTTCCAATCACCCATGTGTAATTATGTAACACATTTTCGCTAGTCCCGCCTACCACAATAGAATGATGCGATTATGGATTATTTTTTCGTTCTTCTTTAAGTTTCTAGTACTTCTAAACATGCAAAGAAAATAAATCGCCTCTCAGCTTCTTTTTTGAAGCAATTTAAACAATACATTTAGAAGCAGGTCATCGTTTTAGTGTTTAGGTGAGTGGAGTAAAATCTACAAGCTGCATTGTTAGGTGCAGCATTGTTCGCTTTTTTGGATATTTTATTTCAAGTATTTGGCTATTAATTATAGTTTTGAAAAAAAAATTTTTTCATCATTGTTTTTGCTTCAAAACACATATGCAGTTAAAAACTACATATGTTAAACGAATTGCAACTACTAGAAAAACTTTTCTAACAAAATAGGATGTATGGGTGGGACTAAATTTATATCAGGATTGATACTCATTGACACGCAGCCTAAGCAGTGAGTGGAACTGAGCATTTTTTTTAAATTCTTAGTGCGATGACAAATGTAAGGAACCAATATGTATTTTTTAAATTGCTACACTTATTTCTGGTTGAAAAAGGTAGCAGCGACCAATTAAAATAATATTTTAATCCTTTAACGGACAAAGAATTTTCATTGTTAAGAAGTTGAAATAAATGGTTGACACCGGTAATTGCGAACAAATACATTTATAAATAAGAAAGAATTATTTTTCACATACATAATAAAATGGATTTTTTAAATTAAAATTCCGGTATCGTTGTTTCATATCGAAATTAATATTTTGTGGTTTCGTAGAGAAACCAATGAACGTATTAGGACGTTTGAACCTTGTTACTAAACAAAAAAGAATTAAGTATAAACATATGATTAGGCTAAGCTCCAAAGAACAAAACTGTTCTCCCTTTTGGCAAGAACTGGCCGGGTCTTATGTGTTTCGATGTACTTTGTGTATTCGATTCAGAATACTATTTCTTGTAGCTTATTTTAAATCACATTTTTAACCCTTTAACGATCATAGCATTTTCATTGCTAAGATGTCGAAATAAATGAGTGACACCGGTAATTAAGAACAAATATATTTCTAAATAAGAAAACGTGATTTTTCACATATAAAATAAAAGGGATATTTTTAGATAAAAATACCGGTGTCAGTGTTGCGTATCGGAATTAAAATTTTGTGGTTTCGTGGCGAAACCGATGAACGTTAAAGGGTTAAAACACATTGAATGCAGAAACATAAAGTAAAGCAATTCTAACCAAAAATATTATACAGAAAATGAATAAATGTTAATGGAAATGTTTTAATTGTTCTGGATTGTATTTTTTTATTTTTCAACCCAGTTAATGATGTATTTATTTTGACTCACACAAACAAAAATTCCCGCATACTTTTGAAAATCTTTTACTTGCAATATGCTAATTTCTTTCATGTTTTGATTATTTTCCTGGAACGCTGAGGAGCCCCTGAAAAGTTTCCGCGGAGCACACTTTGGGAACCTGCGTTCTACAGTATGGAGCCTAGATATGTCACTTCTTACAACCGAAGGGATACAAAAATTAATTTGAGTATAGAAATAAGCTTTATTCGAGTTTCTTTTAATCTTGGACGGAATATCCCACAGAGTAGTAACAGAGAATCAACTTTCATTCTCTGTAATGGCAACTTGTTTAACATGGGATTACGCATAGACAGTAGCGACACGTGCGGACCACTCTGAAAATACGATCATAACATAAGACAGGTTGCTAATTCGGCGAAACATCGCTTCCCTTGGCGACAAATGATAAGGGAAAAAAGAAAAAAAAAATACAGCGACGGCTTGCTGCTTCTTGTTTTGAAATTTATGAAAGAATTATTTTAATATGAAATATCTTCGACGTATTCGTCTTGCAAACAATACATGTGTCTCTTCGTAACATAACGACCTAATAATTTAAACTTGAAAATTCAAGAATAATAACAGTAATAATTACGAATCAATATAAGCGCGGAAATCTAAGATCAAATAGCATAAGCACGTGTGCAAAGATAATCAAATCAGCATTCAGCAAGAAGCGCCAAGCCAGAATATGGTTACAGTTAAACAGAAATCACGAGGATAAAAATCGCCAACGCGATGGTTTAGTTTTTAAGTGATCCACTGAGGGCGTTCTTTTCAAGTCGAGTTGAGATATCCCATACAAGAAAGATCTTGGAAGAGGACAGTCGTCAATAAGATGTCGTAAAGTTGCAGCCCCTTCTTGATCGCTGTTTTGTAAATAAACCCGTTGGGGACGAGCGACACGTATACGTGCCGTAAAAAGGCTTAAGAATCCTTGATTATCCCCACCAGTGAAATTTTATTGTATAATTTCGCTTATTTAATCGGTGCATTTTCTCTCATTAACAAGGGTACAAAATCCTGTTTTAAAAACCTGTGACAAAATATTTAAAATTTTGTAAAAGACTCCTGTAGCGAAGGGGTTAAGAAAAGCTCGTTTATTCGGCTAATTACTCCCATTTTCTTTTTTTGGTTTTTTTTAAATTATTATCAACCGTCCTTGGATAATTCCACATCGAAAGGTACTTCAAACATGCGACAACTAGTGTTGCTAGAGTCCTACATAGATCAAGACTCCAAATGCTCTGGGCACCATTAACCCCTTGCGGCGCACTGGTATACCTATGAAACCGCTTTTAATTCCCAAACGTCACATTGGCACCGGAATTTTAGTGACAAAAATGTCGGTTTATTGAATTCCTGCTAAATAGCTTTTTCCACTTAAGCAATGAATTTGCTCTGCGCCGCAAAGGTTTAATGTCCTGCAGTTTATTTCTCCATCTTTAATCTCAGATAATATTGCCATTTGATAATGCAAAGAAAATTAGTTCAAAATACAGAGCATTTGGAGACCCGATTTGCGCGAAAAAAATGGTATCGCTCCGCAAAGCTTCACCACTGAACATTTGTAAAATGAAATGTGAGTTTATTGGAAAAATACGCATACGGTGTCGCAGAGTTTCAATTACCGGCGATTACATTTAAATGCTTTTTCGCCTGTAATTGAAACTTTGCAACTATTAGAAGGGCTGTCAGGAGTCATTTTAAACCTTACTATATAATTTATTTTAATTCAAACCAAGAATTTATACTTACAATATAATTTTGCCAGAGACAATAAAGAAAAAAAAGTTACATATGTAAGTTAAAAATTTTTAAATAAAAATTCCCGAGTAAAATATTTTCATAAAACTTGAATAAAATTTCCAGACTTTCCAGTGTTATAATCAATGGAAGTAAGTATACCCAGGCAGAGCCTGATTACTAACGGGGCACTCTCTCCCCAGTAAAATTTCATAGAAATTTTCGCCTTGTTTAAACGCCCTTTTCAGTCAAAATTACTATCACGAGTAAGGAAAAAAATTCTATTTATTTTTTCTGGTGGGAGAGTGCCCCGTTGATAATCAGGCCCTGTACCCAGGTCGAAATCCATGCTGGTATTTGTTTGCTAGACAAGCACCAAATGCTATAGCCCAACAAGTAAAATAGCATAAACTAGCATTACACATTGCTGGTTCCAGCAGAATTTCCAGCAATTCATGGTGTGTATTGGCCCACTTTGCTAGAAATAAGCATGAAATGCTTGCATATAGCTTGTCATGCTTTTGTTGTGCAATCTAGCGATATAGCATGTGATGCTACCATGGTTCGCACAGTTTTACCACTAAATGTTAAGAATATTTTCAAAGTGTTTCACTTCAGAAAAACAGCGTAAAATCTGTGAATGAAGGTGGGGATTGCCAATATCGTTGTTTAAAAATTAAATGTAAATTTTCTTATTATTAATAGTGGTGCCAGAGTCCTTGGAAATTCCAAAGAATGTGCGAAACTTGGATGCTAGCTAGCATATAATAGCATGTAAATTTAGCAGACATAGCAATACCTAGCAATAACTAGCATATTTTTGTTCCTGGTACAAGCATAAATTTTGACCTGGGTAAAGAGGAGGAGTCATATAATGTACTGACTACCAGTTACGAATAAAGTAGCTAAGGTGATTGTCTCAAATTGAAGCTGCCATTTTTTTTTTCGTTTTAAAGAACAATCATTTATAATTACATTTCTTCACAAATATGATAAAAAGTTCCATTTGTTTTCACTAATGTGAATTTGTCTCTTAAAACCGCCAGTTTGTTTCACCGGCTGTCACAATATGAAGGAAATACAGGATCAGACTATCATAAACGAGAACTTCTGCCTTTAAAAATGTATTTAAGTAAGTAGCCTTTTTAATTCTGGCAGACTTGAAATTTTTAAGTTCTGTTGCCTTTGAGAAAAATGGTCTGACAGACGGGCAAACATAAATCTAATAATGGTTAAGTTTTTGTTATTCAAATACGAAAAATGAATGTTGTACTTGCTTACGCATATGCGTAAACGAGAGTATGAGAGATTTTAAATTATTGCTTTAAGTATTTTTATTTTTATTTTATATTTCTTAAACTTACATGAAGCAAAAACGCGTTTTTTTTTCTAAAGAAGTCAAATCATTTTCAAGGAAAAATCTTAATATGCATTGTTTATATATATATATATATATATATATATATATATATATACACTGACGGAAAAAAAAATCCCAACACCATTAACCCTTTAATTCCCATGCTAAAACGCGTTCTAGAAATTATGTAGTTCATTTCACACCAGAAAAATTCAATGATTAATTTCGTTTTATTTAAATACGGAATGTACTGTTATTGATTAAAGCAAATATTGTTGTTTTAATTTTCTGGTGGGAACTGAAATATACGAATTAAAATATCTCGGGCGGTCTCGGGCGGTTTGGGATCCAGAGGGTTAAAGACTTGTGTTAGATAAACGAAATTTTGTAGGCGTGTTTATACATTTGAAATATGACATCTATTCAAATTTCACGCTCCGCGCATAACTGTGGCGCTAGCAGCGCCACTCACAAACTTCAAATCTGGTTTGCTTTAAATGCGTGCTGTAAAGTTCGTGATCATTATTTATCTTCGATATTTGACGAATTGAGTTGAGGTTGACCAAGAATGCTTTTAAGAAGCCGAAGAAGCCATTATCATAAGCTCACCGAGTTGGAAAGAGGTCGTAAAATAGGGCTACGAGATGGTGGATTTTTTTCCCGCGATATTGCAGAAAGAATTGGACAGAATGTATACACTACGCATGATTGTTGTGAGTAGTGGTCAAGGGATGGTACTGCCTCAAGAAGACCAGGTTCTGCTCGACCACGTGGCACTACTGAGAGGGAAGACCGTCGTATTAGGCGTACGGCTGAGGCGCATCGTACTGCGTTTGCGGCTGAAATTTGAGCTGCAGTTGGTACCAGAGTGACACAACGAACTGTTACAAATCATTTACTTCAAGGGCAGCTCCAAGGAATGCACCTTGTAGCACGAATCCAATTGGTTCCAAGTCATTGCCGTTTGCGACGGCAATGGTGTCAAGCCAGAGCTCATTGGAGGATGGAGTGGGGATCTGTTGTGTTTTCTGATCAAAGGAGGTTCTGCCTTGGTACCAGTCATGGTCGTGTGATGATCAGAATGAGGCCAGGAGAACGCCTGTAATCAAACTGTCTGCGGTCTAGACACACTGGACCTACACCTAGAGTCCTGGTCCAAGGAGCAATTTTCTACGACAGTAGAAGCACTCTCATGGCTATCCTAAATACACTGACTGAAATTTGTACATTAGTCTGGTAATTCAATCTGTAGTTCCGCCATTAATGAACAGCATTCAAGGGGGAGTTTTCCAACAGGATAACGCTCGCCCTCAAACTACTGTTGCAGCGCAACGTGCTCTACAGAGTGTCGACATGTTTCTTTGGTCAGCGAGATCACCAGATCTCTCTCCCATTGATCGGTTATGGGATATCATTGGACGGCAACTCCAGCATCATCCCCAGTTAGCAGTGACCGTCACAGTATTGACACAATGAGTACAACAAGAATTGAACACCATATCACAAAATGACATTCGGCATCTGGATGACACAATGCATGCATGTGTGCAGGCTTGAATTCAAAATTCTGGAGGTTATAGCGGCTATTAATGTAAAAGCATTTCACATTTGAAATGCATTTTATTAAGCCTAAATTAACCTGTGATCTTGAAAATCTAATCAATTAAACATGTTAACTAGACAAATGCACTGTCCAAATTTCATAAGTCTGCAGTAAGTTTTTCTTGGTGTTGGGATTTTTTTTTTCCGTTAGTGTATATTGTTATTTTATGAATTATTCTATATTCATTATAGATGTTATATAGGGGAAGGTGGTGTACCTTGGAGGGATGTGTACCTTGGAGGCACATTGATTGTGCAGCCACCTTGAGTGATAAATTTAAACTAAAATATTATTTGCATGTATTTGTTACTAGAGGCTCATGGGAAGTTCTTCTACTATTAATCAACACACTTGTTGCTGCGGTAAAAAACAAAGTTTATTTTCAGTACCAAAAAGTTACTTTTCAAGGACATATTCTTTTTCTTCCATAACTGTAAGCATCAACTTTTGTTTTAAACTGATTATCACAAGTTGAAATGCATGCTTTCAGCTACATTTATGTATGCTTGAAAATGGCTAAATCTAAAATATGAAGATGTGGAAATCATTTTTGTAAAACACTTGCTTGTAGTGTACCTTGGAGGTAGCTAATGTTGTGTACCTTGGAGGTACCTCCAAGGTATACACCTGCTAAATTTATTAATAATTCAGAGTAAAATTTGTTAGAAAGTATTTCTTTACTTTAATAACCAAAGTACTGGGCTGGGCAAATGGGCCTAAGTTTAAATGTTAGGCTATTAAATTGATGAAGCCTAAGTAAAAATTCAAAATCAAAGTTATCTAATCCTAGTATTAAACAATGAATAAATATTTTAATAAATATATAAATAATTATTTATATATATATATTTATTATGATAATATGAAGATAAAAAATTTTACGAGTTGGATAAATCAGATGTTGTCTTTAAGATGCCACATCCCATTGCCACAGGAGGTTCTGCAAAGCAGCTTGAAAAATTATCATTTGGTATAAATTTAGATCACCTGAATGTGGAATATAACTAAAGATGTTAGATATAAAGAGGGAGTGTTAAACAGTGGTTATTTGTATTTGACTAAACTTTATTTTATGGCTAAACTGTTCAAACTTTATTATTTCAGTTATATGAACGATTTTGTGTTCTTAAAATTGTAAATTTAAACTAATTAGACTTATATTAGCCTAAAGTTGTCTTATATTAAATCATATTACTGTAAACAAATAATAAATCAGCTTTATTTCATGCTGTGTAGTACTTAATCTGTTAAAAACAAATACCTCCAAGGTACACCATACCTACCTCCAAGGTACACCACCGGTGGTGTACCTTGGCTGTATTGTAAGCTATTTTTAAAAAAATAAAAATGTAGTGAAGAAATATATTTGGACATTTCAGAAAAAAATATGTAATAGCTAAGATCCTTAAATTTTTGAAAAAAAATGTTTTACAAATATTTTCCAAACACTTTTCTTGTAAAAAATCAAAGTTTGAAATTACCTCCGAGGTACACCACCTTCCCCTAGTAATATTGTATAATGGTTATATATATATATATATATATATATATATGTAATACAAATTGTTAAGATGGAAGGGTGCAACGGAAAATGGAGTAAAAGACCACTTTTGTTTTACACAGAATTAATTGTTTTTTAACCCTTTCCGGCACACTGTGCCCGGTCTGGGATACCTAATTTTAATTCCAAACTTGCAAACGGCACCAATAATATTTTAGTGAAATTTTGCTCTTACAATAATAGCTTAAATTAAGGCATTCAAAATATCTAAAAAAAAATCGTTTGTGAATTCCGGTGTCAGTCAATAATTTCTCATTTTACAAACGATTTTGCCCTTGCCGGAAAGGGTTAAATAAATTGCATTTTAATAGGTTTTGTAGAATTATTTATGAATAAAAAGTTTATAAATCCAATAGATTTTTTAAAATCATCATATTTTAAAAGATTCCCCTTTTTTATAAACATTTTAATAAAAATTTTATTTTACTTAAGAAAGGTGTTATAATAATTAAAAATAAATAACATTGATAAGTTTCGGATCCGTCTAATAAGATACATATAGATTTTATTAGACGGATCCGAAACATGTCAATGTCATTTATTTTTAATTATTATAACACCTTTCTTAAGTAAAATAATTTTTTTATTAAAATTTTTATGAATAATTATGTAAATAGAATTAAAAAAATTTGACCGCCAGAAAAAGTAATAGCATATTTTGTAAGTACTAATAAAAGCGGACAGCTTAAACTGAGCTTACATTTGTCACAGGGCCAAATCAAGTAATGTCGCTCTTTGAATTTGAGAAGAAGCGACAGTGAATTAACAAAATTATGAAAAAAGTGTAGGAGGTCACATTTAACCCTTTCAGGGGCAAGGTATTTCTGCTCCGAAAATGTTCAAATAATTGATTCACACCACAATTTAAGAACAGATTTATTTAAAAATAATCAAGAGCTGTTTTTCGCGAATATTATAAAATCGAAATTGTACTAAAATTTTACTGGTGTCACCTCGAAATTGGAACAGTAACATTAAGTGTTTACAGACTGCAAACACCGCCCCTGAAAGGGTTAACACCCTTGAGGGGCGGTGGTATAAAATATATAAGACTTGATTTTAATTGCTAAATGCCACATTGACACCAGAATTTTGAAATGAAAATTTTAATTTGATCAAGTACGTAAAGAAAAGCATTTATCTATTTTGAAATAAAATTATTTTTAAATTCCGGTGTCATTCAATCATTTCAGCATTTTGTGAATGGAAATGCTTTGCCCTTCAAAGGGTTAATCAGTTGCTAAAGAAGAAACTGCAGAAGTTGTTACAAAATGATGGCAGAATTTTACTTGGCATCAGCAATTTCTGATTAACGCGCTAGCAAACATTTACCAGTAAACATTGAGTAAAACATTTGCACTTATTTTTGCAACTTAGTGATGAAAAAATTGTCTTACAAACATACTGAAAATTTTTCATTCGTTTTTTTGCAGTGGAAGTTCGACCTGCGGTTACTCTTCCTCTGCGCAACTTTCACTGACAGCATCAAGAGATTGCGTATGTTGTCACAATATGGCGGGAACGTTCGCCCTGTCGACTGCTGGCATTTTTGCCGATTATACCGAAGCTAACATAGACAAGAAAATACGGACTTCTGATTTGTTGAATAATTAAAAGAGCAATTATTGTTTGTAAGTAAATCGTTCTGAATGCGGATGCACGTATTAGGAGCGTATATGGATATATATTGTTAAAATAAGAAACAAAATTGCATTATTTAAAAGTAATAAACAACTGGTTGTGTAAATATAGCGTAATTGACGCCATAAAAAGAAAATGCGATTGTAAATATTTTTTTTCTGAAATGTACGTGTTAGTGGCATACATGTACAAATTATGGTAAAATAAGAAAAAATGGCAATTTAAAACAAAAAATTAAGTAATAGAGAACAATTGAGAAACATCATAATTAACTTCTTTAATTCTAAATTCCAGAAAATACTTCTTTATCTATAAATAAATATGTAAAATCAGAAGGAAATTTATCAAAATCCATCTTTTAAAAGGTTCTTAAATAGAAATTAATGATTAAATACGTAAACTCAAAAATGAATAAAAAACAAAATGCTCTTTAAATTATTCAACCAATCAGAAGCTCGTATTTTCTCCTTTAATGCTAGCTTCGGTGGGATCGGCAAAAATACCGACTGCTGAAGTATATTTGCAACAATAAGAATGAGCAGTTGTTTTTGGCCATAATTATGACTGAAATTTTGCTACTACGGTGGTGGCTCTGTGGTAGTTCCCTCCGAAAGTTACTCCAATGATCCATTCCAAAACCGGTTACAGTTGAAACTTCTGCATTTTTCTACAAAATGCCTGTCTGTCCGTTCGTATGTAATCATTGTATCATCGAAAAGTGTATCAAATTAGGCATATAATTGAACCAATTTTTTCGTGTATATATTTGGCTGTGACAAGCTGCACTTCCTTGAGTTAAGAAATATTGTACCGGAAGGATAAAATAGAAGTAACATGCAAAAAGCCAGAGATTTGGCGACACTGTAAATACAGTACATCTTCTTAAAATAGAAGGGTTCAACGCAAGATGGAATAAAAAGCAATTTTGGTTTTAAGCTGAATTAGATGTTTTCTAAATAAATTATATTTTAATAGGTTTTCTAGAATTATTTATGAATAATCATGTAAATAGTAGTGAAAAGTCTTATTCACCAGAATAATATAATAGAATACTTTATCAATATTATTAAAAGCGGTAGGACTATTGAGATGGTACGTTTTCACTGGAGTAAATCAAGTATTGTCGCTCTTTTTAAGAAATTAAGAGGAAGCGACGATGAATAAATGAAGGAGCTAGAGTGTACATTTAATCAGTTGCAACTGATTGTTGTCACAAGATGATGGCAAATTTTTTACTTCGTATTAGCAATTTCTGGTTACCACCATAGATGTAGGAATATCTAGATTAGGCTTTCAATGTTATTCTTCCAATAGTTTTTGATTCTGCTGCAGCTGGGTGTCAACATCCATTAGAGTGGCAAAAAGTGGGTGGAACTTGCTATTCTACCATAGATAGAATATAGCATATTAGATATACGAGCGTTGTAAATGTGATTATGTGTAATGCATAATTAAGTATTTCAAAGAATTGAGTTATGAATTCGATCGAAAACAATAGAGTTAATTCACTAAACTACACTCATCAAAATATGTTAAAGCTTGTTATGAATTTGCAACAACAAAATAATTTAAAAATTAAATGTAAGTGAAATGTAAATAAGAATAAGTGTAAATATATATATATATATATGTATATATGTAATTAAATACTCTTATATAAAGTTAAATGTTAATCGCTGTATGTTAATCCCTTAGCGACGGGAACCTTTTACAAAATTTTTAGTCTTTTGTTACCTTTTTTTAAAAAACAGAAATTTGTGCCTTATTGAATCAAGAAAAGGCTCTGGTTAAAAAAGGCAAATTTTACCAGTAAGAATAAACAAGGATTCTGATCTCCTCAAGCAATTAAGAAAAAAAATTAGAAATCCTGAATAGATGGTTTATATTACGATGTTTTACATATATATATTATGGGGTTTCTTTCGTGCCGATTATATATAAAAAATGAAATGAAATAATGATAATTTCTTTTACAAATTCACTCATTCACACTTTTTATCAACTGTAAATAAGTGGATTTATTTATCGCTTCGTTAATATTGTATACTAAAAAGACCAAAGACTTCTTAAGAATTTTGAACTTGGTAAAATATTTCTTGCATTTTCTACCTTTATTGAGTAATGTTTGGCTAAAAAAATAATGCATAAAATGTGCATTATTTGTGATTTTTTTTTTCACACACACAAATAAAAAGATCAGCAAAGCTTAAATAAGTAATTTTTTTATTTACCATATTACTCTTTTTTTTTAGGGGAGGGGGGAGGTGAGATGAATAATTAACAGCTATCGCTGGGAATTTTTTTTTAAAGTTTAGTATGTAATGAAAGGTTGACATAATAATTTATTGTCATTACAAAGAAACATGGACAGAAAGGGAGGAGGGAAAATATTTTAAACATCTGGAAATTTCGAAACATTTTGTGAAGAACGAAACAGAAATCATCGAATGTAAGTGGGGATGATAAAAGTTGCAAATGTGAGGAAGAATTTTAGTTTAAACATTAATGTAAACTTCCTGAAAAAAGAAAAAAACATTTAAAATTTTACATGCATTAAAAATTTTTATTGTGCTTAGGAAAAAAAAATGATCTCAGTCACTGCTTTTAATGCTCATACTGTTTTGTTTAATTTCCACGTTGAAAGGTAATTAAAGATTATTGTAAAAAAAAATAAAAAAAAAAGTTTTTAATATTTTTTATTTATTTTAATCATAAAAAATAACATATAAAATGAAATACGAATTGTTAAAAATCATATATAAATGGTTAAAAATCATATATAAATTTTGAAATATCAACGGACGCTTAAAAAATATACATGATATATATATAAATGAATTTTAAGAATGCATATTTTCATCTTACATCGACTACTGGATCGCCGGCCATTTGTCACTCTAATGGCCCCGGTCGGAGAATCAACTTTTCTCCGCGTGTGCGCAATCTAGTTATTCCTATCTATGGTTAATGCATAAGTAAACTTTCACCAGTAAACTTTGAATAAAACATTTCTACTTATTTTTTTTAATTATTGTTAGCTTAGTAATGGAAAAATTCTCACAAATATATTGCATTTTTTCATTCGTTTTTTGTTAGTGGAAGTTCGCCCTGCGTTATTCTTCCCCTAGGCCTCTTTCACTAAGACCGACAGGAATTTGCGTAAGCTATCACAAAATGGTGGGAACATTCGAACTGTCGACTGCTGAAGTATATTTGCATCAATAAAAATGAACAGTTGTTTTGAGCCATAATTATGACTGAAACTGCGTTGCCTGGCGGTAGTTTCCTCCGTAAGTTAATGCAATGAACCATTCCGAAATTGGTTGTAGTTGAAACTTCTACATATATCTACAAAATGCCTATCTGTTCGTCCGTGTGTAGCCATTGTACCATCGGAAGATGCATGAAATTATGCATATAATTTAACCAGTTCTTTGTGTATACATTTGGTTGTGACAAGTAGCTCTTCCTTGAGTATACCCCTTTCCAAACGAAATTTTACGAAATTTTTAATATATTGTCACCGGTTTTAAAAACAGAAATTTGTGACTTATTAATTCGAGAAAATGCTCCGATTAAATAAGATACATTTTACGGTAAAATTTTACTGCTGGTTGTAAACAAGAATTCTTATGCCTTTTTGCGGCAGTTATACCTGTCACTCATCCTCAAGGGGTTAATAAAGATTCTACTGGAAAGATGAGATGCAATAGAAACTTTTGTGCCATTTTCATTATTGTACCATCGACAAGTGTGTGAGTTAATGCATAGAAATGAACCAAACTTCCTTGTATGTTTTTGAGTATGGCCAGTTGGCCCTCTCTCAAATTGGAAAAAAAAACTTCTGTATGTTTTTTGCTATGGACAGTAGGTTCTCTTGAATTTGAAAATATTCCGCCGAAATTCGGTGCTATAATAGAGATGTCCGTGTAATTTTAATTTTTGCACTAACAATAAGCATATGAACTTGTGCATATAATTGAACCAATGTTTTGTGTATTGCTGCCACAGGCGATTATTTTTATATTCTGTTCGCACCAGTATTTTTTTAAATAAAAATTTTGACATCTATTTCGCTTGAAAACGTTTTCAAAACATCTCTTAAGGATTTTTGTCTAGATAAAGTGGTGCCAGTTAGAATTAAAAAAAAAAAAAAATAGTCACTTATGACAGCCCTGTGCAGTGTTGCCAGATGGCTACTTTTTTTAAATTCAGATTCTTGACTGGCACCACTTTTTACAAATGATAAAATATGCCTTATTCAATGTCATGATAAAGACAAAAACAAAAGGTAATTTACCGTTTCAAAAACGTGGTGCCAATCGAGTAATTTGAATTTTAAAAAGTATCCCACTGGCAACACTGGCCCTGTGTATATATTTAACAGTGGTTAATAGTTTCTCCTTGAATTTGAAAAAAAACCAGCCTGAAAGGATTGCTGTTATAGCGAATTTTGTGTCATTTTCTTTATTTTACCTTCGAAAAGGATGTGGAATTATGAATTGTGTCAACTTTTTTGCGTATGTTTTTGGCTATAGCCAGAAGGTGCACATTGAATTTGGATATATTCCGCCGGAAAGGAGCTCTGTAATAACAATTTACAAAAAAAAAAAAAAAAAAAAAAAAAAAAAATCTCGGTTTTTTTGTCTATCAGCGTCTCCTGCAGCGATAGGACTCGCGTCTTGCTAAGCCGGTTATTCGCAAAAAGTTGATATATAATTGAATAACGAAAAACTGTTGGTATAAATAAATATTATGATTACGATTATTTCTTTTTTTTCCCTACGATTAATTGACTGAAGCATAAATTTAAGATGAAAATCAAAGTTCATACAGAGTAGAACTAATAATATTGCACATTACCATCGGCAACTGCTTTTTAAAAATATTAACATGTATGAGATAAAAGAACGTTTCGGGGTTGGCATATCCAACTAGTTCTTATTTATAAATAAACTTGTAGTTGAACTCCTGCGCCATTCACTTTTCAATATTTTACTAAGGAAGTGCTTTGTCACGCAAAAGAATAACCAAAACCCCTTTTTTATAGCGATTTTCAAGTTCTATATGTATTATGCTTCAAGTGAAGTAATTTACAATTGGATTATGTTTGAATGTGAAGAAAAAATAATTAAAATTTAAAACTGAAACATTTTGTTTTCTAAACAAGACAAAACATTTAAATCCCAAAATGCTAACATTCATTGCACTTTATTCTAAAACAAGGTAGAACCCGTCAAATTTTGACGAAAGAAAATGTTAAGAAGGAACTGTTCAATTGGCTTATAATAAACCTATTTGTTATAATAAAAAAGTGCATTTTATATTGGTAAGTCTAAATCTTAAACAAACGATATTTAACGTCAAATTAACAAAATACTCTTTCTATAAAACTCAGTTGTAGAAATTGTTAAAATTAAACTTTAATCGTACATGTAAGCAGTGAAAAATAATAAAGACCTGTTATTATGATAAAGTTATCAATTAAGGTTCTAGTGGGAGGTGCTAGTATTCCAAAATGAAAAAAAGCAAAATTTATTCAACTTTGATTCAATCATAGAATTTTTTTCCCTTGATATCTAAACCCGGCATCATTATCACTATGTCAAAATTTACAAATGCACATATCGTTTCAATATTCACTTTTTCAAAAAAAAAAAAAAAAAAAAAAAAAAAAGAAAAGAAAAAAGAAAGAAAAAAAAAAAGAAAAGAAAAAAAATCGGCATTTTGATTTAAAACTTGAAATGTCAATGCTATTAGCTGAAAGAGATATTTTACGGTTGATATTCTTCTACGTGTAAATCAAATTTTGTAAACATAAATGTAAAATTCACCGGTTTTATAACAGGAAATATTTAAATTTCAATTTTTTCCCTTTTAATGCAAAAATGGCAACATAAAGATACAGTAATATCAATATTTTCCCTTTTTTCCTTTGCTTTTAATAGAAATGGAGTACTCCTGATGCCATGATTAGAAAAGCGATATTGAAAAGTACAAAAAAATTAATATTTCGAAAACAAATTAACCCTCTGGATCCCAAACCGCCCGAGACCGCCCGAGATATTTTAATTCGTATATTTCAGTTCCCACCAGAAAATTAAAACCACAATATTTGCTTTAATCAATAACAGAACATTCCGTATTTAAATAAAACGAAATTAGCCATTGAATTTTTCTGGTGTGAAATGAACTACATAATTTCTAGAACGTGTTCTAGCATGGGAATTAAAGGGTTAAGATAGAGTTTTCAAACAAATTTCATTTAAAAGTAAATTTTTTTCCCTACACGATGGTATAAAAATTAAAAATGTGCGTTTTTCAGAAGTTTAAAAATTTGTAGTAAGCAAAAATTGCAATATCGAAATTTCTTTAAAAATTTTTAAGTGTTGCCATTCACAAAATGACGTATGCGTTACGCACAGATACGTTTGGCCTTTATTATATAGATATTATCGCATTTCACGTGCCACTAAAAATTAGATTTTCCAATAGAAAAGGTATTTATTTAACCCCTTGGCGACGAGCGACACGCATACGTGCTGCAAAAAGGCTTAAGAATTCGTGATTTTCCCACCGGTAAAAATTTACTGCAAAATTTGCCTTATTTGATCGGAGCATTTTCTCGATTTAATAAGTCACGAATTTCTGTTTTTAAAACCGGTTGTAAAACATTAAAAATTTCATAAAAGTCTCCCGTCGCGAAGGGGTTAAAAAATAAAACAAAAAATTTGTTCTTAACATAGCAGAAACTTTTAAAACTAAAATTGTTTTGTTATACTCTTTATTCTTAAAAGTTGTCATTTTTTCGCTTGTACGTGACAGTGATAAATATGTAATAGTGTTAAAATTGAACGATTAAAATCATCAAAATTTTGACTTTGGTACATTTTTTAACGCAATGGACTCAGAGTGTTTTAAAATGTTATGTTATTATATTAACACTAGAACAGCCGGGTATTTTACTCAAGTTTTATAAATGTTTTACTCACCAGAATTTTAATTTTAAACAATTTAATTTATTTAATTAGCCTATTTATCTGCTGCGTACATTTAGCATATCTTATGAAGAAAATTCTGGTTCGAATCGACTATTATCGATATGACAGGGGTCATTTTGACCCCTAATGGCGGTTCTAGTGTTAAAGAAAATATCAAAAATCAGACTAGGGAAAAATGTCTCATAAATATAATAAATATATTTTGACGTTTATTCTATTTTTGTTACACTCTCGTGGTATCCGGAGTGTTTGGACCCCTCCCCACTTTGACTACGCCATTGCTCATAATGCTAGGGTTAGGGGCTATACATACCACTGAACTCCACAATATTATGGAGGGCTAACTGACTATTTTGATATATTGAGTATAGCAGTCCGCCCATGAATATAATGCCAAAGATTTTCCGAGGAATATTTTTCGCAAAACAAAGGTTTCTTCTCATAGAATAGTGTGGGGTAAATATTTTCAAATTGAATTTTTTTTTAAATTTATGACAAAGTTGCTACAATTTTTATTTATATATATAGTTTATTAGAAATACTATTGATTTTACTTATATTTATCCCGAATTTTTGATTTCATATTAGTTAAAAATAAAATTTCTGTTAAACTCAACAAACAATAATGAAACATTTGTTAAGAACTGCTCATAAAAATATAAAAAAAAGGTGAAGAAATAATGAAAATTAATAAAAATTTTGTAAAAATGTTTGAAATAGTTAGAAAAACGGAGGTCTCATTAATAGCACTTATTGAAAATGTGATCCGTTGTTACGGCTTCCCCATAACCTTGGATGTCGCGCGCGCCTCTATGGCGCATTCTACTGTACTTTAGGTCTGCCGGTTTGGCAACATATGAGAATCGTTTGTTGTTGTTTTGTTTATAGACGATCTTAGCGGACCTATCGTGCGTTCGCTTGATCTACATTCTTTAATTAAAATGTAAATATAATGCATAAATAATTTTGTATATAAAGAATTTTAAGTAATATTAGTCGTAGTAATTGAACCAGCGACCAAATGAGTATTTTAAATATACTCAAACCATTCGACAATTAGTTCCATACGTTTTTAGCAGAAGTTGGATCGGTGAATTGACTCTCTGTATTATTGTGGAGCTCCGTGATCTATACATGACGTTATCAATATTTTGATAAATTTGGACCTCCTCTTCGTCTAACGATACACTATACGTCATCATTCGTTTACCTCCACTCCCCGATATCTTTATCAATGTCTAAAAAACTTTGATATTTAGATTTTTCTTTCTTTTTATATACTTGCAGTGATATAAGCAAATGAGTATACATTTATTAGTCGCAAACGCAACCACCAGAACACAAAAGGCCAGTAATAAAACAGCGGTTAAATACGGATATCTAGAGCAAATTTTTTTAACTTCTGAGGATCGCACATTTTCATTTTCTATACCATCGTATAGAGTGAAAGAGGTACTTTCAAATGCAATTGGTTTGAAAAGTGCTTCTGTATTTATTTTTGAGAATTGTGTAGTTTTTAACATTTTTTCTTTAAAGTTGGCAGCTAAAATACTCCATTTCTCTAGAAAATTAACCCCTTGGGGACGAGCAATACGTAAACGTGCTGCAAAAGGGCTTCAGAAGCCTTGTTAATCCCCACCAGAAAAATTTTACTGGAAAATTTGTCGTATCTAATCAGACCATTTTCTCGATTCAACAAGGCACAAACTTTTGTATTTTAAAACTGGTGACGAAACATTAAAAATTTCGTAAAAGGTCTCCCATCGTGAAGGAGTTAAGTATAAATATTTGGAAAACTTTTTGTTGTCATTTTCCAATAACAACTGAAAAATTTTTAATTAAAATTCGTGCTAGTTAGAAAAAAATAATGAATGGTTCATGAAAAAAAGAATGGAGCTATTATTATTATTATATATTTAATTTAAATATCTATATTGATATGACAAACAAATGAAGGCATTACAAAAAATTAAAGAGCTGGATTTTTTTTTTTTTTTTTTTTTTTGTATCTTTTTGCCACTTTCTATTTGTGTATTATTCTGTCATACTGACGTCATATGCATACTTTTCTGTACATAATGTTTAAAGACTGGGTCGTAAATAATGAACTATTTAGCGGAAGCAAGTACGTCGATTAATGTATAAAAATTCATGTTTTAGATATTAAAACTGGAATATTTTTTGTACTTTCTACATTTATATAAATTTAATTTAACTTTTATTGGGGGGGGGGGCGACAGTAATTTTTGAAAAGGCAAGTTCTTATTTTCTAGTTTATTTATTTATTTATTTTATATTCCTTTTTTCTATTAGTTGCTGATTGTTTGTCAAAATTGAAAGTTGTTATTTTCCGAAGAGCTTTTATAATGAACATGAAATTAATATAATGTTAAACATACTTTGGAAAATCTGTATTTAAAAAAAGTAGTGCAACAGAATTTAAAAATTGTCGCTCGTGGCAACCTCAAAACTATAAACCGTCTGATTCCATACTCAGCACACAACGTTTCCACAAAGCCTTTTTCACTTTCTTACCAACATAGGTGTCAACTTGACAACCTAATCTTCTGTAATACGTGCGTTAATTTGATCCTGGTTTAATGAATTTCGAACCAGAATTTTCTCTAAGAAATGAAATTAAATATATTTAATTTAGAAACATGAAATTAAATAAATAATGATTCACTTAATAAATTTTCTGGTTCGAAATAACTTTAACCTTGACCAAATTAATGCAGGTATTACGGAATTTTAGCTGAAAGTTGGCAGCTATGTACCAAACTCTCTTTTTCTGCAATAAATATATTTAAACAATGCACCGTCCTTGAAAGTCCTAAATTACCGAAGAAACATCATAACTGTCGTCATATTTATTTATTTATTTTTCCCATTTCTATTGACTGCGATCTGTTTGACGAAATTGGAAGAATTAGTCCTCCAAAAATTTATTACTTTCTTCTATCTTCAATAGAAGAAAGTATTGTAATCGAAATTTTTTTCGACTTCCGGTTTTCGACGGATTTACACGTTTTAGGGGGTCAGAGATTCCAAAAAACATGTTTTTAAAAAATGTCTGTCTGTCTGTGTGTGTGTCTGTGTGTATGTCTGTGTGTCTGTATGTCGCCATTCTACCATCGAAAAGTGTATGAAGTTATGCATAGAATTGAACCAAATTTTTTGTGAATATTTTTGGACGTGGCAAGCAGGTCCTCCTTCAGTTTTGAAATATTCCGCCGTAAGGGAGCGCTGCAATTGCAATTTTTGTGCCATTTTCAATATTGTACCGACCAAAAGTATATGAAGTTATGCATCGAATTGTACCAAATTTTTTGTGTATGTGTATTACTATGGCTTGTTGGTCCTCCCTGAATTTGAAAAAAATCCGCCGGAAGGGGGCGCTGCAATCGCGATTTTTGTGCCATTTTCAATATTGTACCGACCAAAAGCATATGATGTTATGCATCGAATTGTACCAAATTTTTTGTGTATGTGTATAACTATGGCTAGTTGGTCCTCCCTGAATTTGAAAAAAATCTACCAGAAGGGGGCGCTGCAATCGCCATTTTGTGCCATTTTCAATATTGTACCGACAAAAAATATATGAAGTTATGCATCGAATTGAACCAAATTTTTTGTGTATGTGTATGACTATGGCTAATTGGTCCTCCCTGAATTTGAAAAAAATCCGCCTGAAGGGGGCGCTGCAATCGCGATTTTTGTGCCATTTTCAATACTGTACCGACCAAAAGTATATGATGTTATGCATCGAATTGTACCAAATTTTTTGTGTATGTGTATGACTATGGCTAGTTGGTCCTCCCTGAATTTGAAAAAAATCTGCCGGAAGGGGGCGCTGCAATCGCCATTTTTGTGCCATTTTCAATATTGTACCGACCAAAAGTATATGAAGTTATGCATCGAATTGAACCAAATTTTTTGTGAATGTGTATGACTATGGCTAGTTAATCCTCCCTGAATTTGAAAATAATCCGCCGGAGGAGGGCGCTGCAATCGCGATTTATGTGCCATTTTCAATATTGTACCGACCAAAAGTACATGAAGTTATGCATCAAATTGAATGAAATTTTTTGTGTAAGTGTATGGCTATGGCTAATTGGATCGCCCTGAATCTGAAAAAAATTCGCCGGAAGGGGGCGCTGCAATACCGAATTTTATGCCATTTTCAATATTGCACCACATAAAAGTGTATGAAGTTAGTTCTAAAACTGAACTAAACATTTTGTATATGATTATTTTTTGTAAGGCAAGTAGGTCCTCCTTGAATTTGAAAAAAAAAATCTGCTTATAATCTATTGTCCATCGGCTCCTGCAGAGACGGAAATTCGTTTTTACTCCGATTAATTGATTGACGCAGAAATTTAACCCATTAACGCCCGAATTATTTTCTTCGTTAAAATTTAAATTTTGTATTTCCCACCACTTTTAAAAGCAAATTAACTTTTATCTAAATTTATCAAGGATTCTGTCTCGTGAAATAAGGTATACAATTTTCTTCCTCTTTACTGGTGGGAAAACCGCTTTCTTGCTGTTTTTGTAACCGTCCTCAAACGAGGACGCTGGGCGTTAATGGGTTAAGATGAAAATCAAAGTTTGTAAGGTATTGAATTAAAATTAGTATTAAAGCATTAAAATGAGCAATTTAAGAAATTTAAATGAAAGCATTTAAATGATTTTTTTTTAATATTAAAATGTATGTATGAGATAGAAGAAAGTTTTGGGATTGGCACATCCAACTAGTTGTCATTTGTTTTCAAGTCAAAGATTTTATGATAAATTTTATGATGAAATTGTAATTAATATAAAGTTAAGTTGAATTGCGAAAAAGATACAATGCATAGGTATAATACCTTGTCTTCGTAATAATAAATTTAAATACAAAAACATAATGTATCCTATAAAAATAGAATAACAATGCACCTCAAAAGTTGTTTGTTTTACATATTTTCTTTATAAACAAATTTATTTTTAAAAGGCTTTATTGCAATATTTACTAAAATTGTTTTTATATAAACATTATTACAAAACATTTCGCACCAGAAAAAAATGTAAATATATAAAATAAAATATAAAATTGCAATAGCAAGTTTGTGTTTTATAGTTTTTTTTTTTAGTAATCAAGCTACGTCATTTCTTATTGTAGAGACGGGGGATATTTAAACATAAATAAAAAAAATGGTTGTGTTGTGTTCGTGCATGAGAGAAATAATGATAGACATCAAACGTGGTGGTTTCGGTGTAATAAATTACCACCTGTAAATCTAGATAGAACTTTTAGCCTTTTTAAAACGCTATATTCATGCAGACTTTTTGTCAAAAATACGGTAAAAATTCACATTCGTTTTTATACGACTGCCACAGTTGACTATTTTCTAATTCTATTTCACGCCACTTTTTAAAAACAAAAATCTTTTACATATGCTTTAACATAGTTGCAAACTTCCTGATTTTCTTAACTCGTTAAAGCCTATCGGTACCGCATGTTACCGGAAAAATTTCGGTCATATCTTTTTTTATGCATTAGTAATTTTTAAAGGAATCATCACTTATTCTAAAAAAAAGACATCTTGCAAAAATTCTTTTTGCATTTTATTCCACTACTAGGTTTGTAATAGGTGCATTTTGTTACACAAAAAGTTTCATGTTTCTAGCTATGCGAAAAATCCCTTTATTACACTATATCTCCGTCTGTGACCACACAAGAAGGGTGAATTATAAGGGGAGGCTAAATAATCCAACTCTCGAAACTTTATTCTACGTCTTACTTTTCAAGGGTTTTACACTTTCATGAAAGTTTTCATTTTTGTATGCAGAACTAAGGGCTATAATTTCATGTAAAAGTTAAATAAAGCAAATTTTTCTTTTGCCTTTTCTGTGAAATTTACTTCTTTTGAGACATGTCACTTTTCTTGCAGAAGTTTGACATTATCTTTATTTAATTATTAAAACTACGGGATAAAATCGAACGAAAGTTGCTATACTTAAAAAATGTTGGCGAAGAATGGAAATTTCGCAGTTTTGATATGTTAAATGTTTTAATATGTTATGCATAATTTAACACTCTTTAGAGTATTAACAAAAATAATTATATTTATATATATAATTATAATTATAATATAAAACAAAAAAATCCAGGCTTAAAGGGTTATTACTAATTGTCTTTTGTAGAAATATTCTTTTGTAAAATCACACAATTCTGCAATTCAATAAAGCAAACAAGCTGGTTAAAAAAAAAAAAAAAAAAAAAAAAAAAAAAAAAAAACAGGTGATTGGCATCAATGTTTTAACAGCATTTGCAAAAGAGGTATAACTAGGGATGAGATTTCCGCTTTTTTGGACACCAGTAAAATCTTAAAGAAAATGTTGTTATTTGAAATCACGAAAATGTTCCGATTTAATAATATAGCATTTTCTCTAAGATTTTACTGGTGTGCAAAAAAGCGGAAATCTCATCCCTGGGTATAACATAAAATCAGTATTTAAAAAATAGTGCTGCGAATAAAAATAGTCGCCTGTAGCAGCCTTAGAGGTCTGCACGGGCCCGGCGGAATCGTTTCGAATTTTCTAACGGGCCGGGCCGACAAACAACGTAAACGGTCCGGGCCGACAAAAAATTTGAACGGGCCAGACGGGCCGATAAAAAATTTCGGGCCTGCCGGCCCGTTCTGAAGATTTCAGCAGAAACAATAAAATGTGATCTATTTTCAACGAAAATGGTTTTAACGAGAATAAGTATAAATGTGGCCATACTAGTTTGACAGCATCAATATAAAAATTCACAGTGTATCGGCATCGGAGAATTACATTATGTGTAACCCGTTTTAATATTTTTTCGCTGACTCATGCCGGTCCGAGATCACGCTTGCATTATTTTTCTACATGCAGACTGGCCGGACCGGTACTAGACTTAATTATTGGCAGAAAACATGATTTGTAAAATTATTAACAGCGATAAAGAACTTATGTTAGCTTAATCTTCGGATGTACACTTCTTGAGGATTTTTAAATTAATTTCTCAATAATGGGAAAGTTTGACACATTTTCTGATTAATTTTAAATTGTAAAAGTATAAAAGTGATAATCCTAACTATTGAAGGGATTTGAAATCGAATAGCATTTTTCATTTTTGGTAAATAAAATACTTGTATAACCTTGTTGAGATATATTAGTTTCTCAAATGATTGCAGGTTTTTCTCCCTTCCTTTGCTATTGCTTCCGGAAATTCTATTCAAAACGCTAATTATAACAGTATTTTATTTGTTTGCAGTATTCTTAAATTGCTTGTATCAAAAAATGGATAACGCCATTCGATTATATAGTTTTAGAATAAAGATATCTGCTAATCTTATGAGTTTCTGAGCAAAAAAAAAATGAATTTCGAAATGTATCAGAAAGGAGCTTCTTTGAATTTAAGAAGGAATTTTGATTTGAAATCTACAATAAAATGATATAGAAATATATTTATAAATCTTCTTTTATTAACAGCTTCAAAATTAACGACGTTTTTAGCTTTCTTTCTTTTTTCTTTTATTCTAAGCCATATTAATTTTTTAATGAATCTTTATTCGAATGTTGAAAGCGTAAGAATCTAAGTAATCATTAATGTTTTTAATGTGTATTTGCTGTAAAATATACTGTAAAATCATTCCATAGATATGTATGCAGTATTCTTTAAAGGAATCTTAGTTATATGATAAAAAGCTGAATTTTTTAGAAATCGTAGAAATTGTAACGGGCCAAAACGGGCCGGGACGGGCCTAAAATATAAAAATATAAACGGGCCGGGCCCGGGCCAAACTTTTGAGTTTTACAACGGGCTGGGCCCGTTCCCGGAAATTCCGGCCCGTGCAGACCTCTAAGCAGCCTTGTATATATACACGATCTCATATACGATCTCACGATCTCACACGATCTCACGATCTCTCTAAGCCACGGCCAAACTCGATTCCTCTTATATATAAGAAAGGGGTAGAATCATGTTTGGTCGTGACTAAGTAAACAACGTTTTCACAGAGCCTTTTTCACTTTCTTATCAAGCACCCCTTTTTTGCGATAGACAAATTTAAATGTTATACCCCCATAATTACCGAAGATGAATCATGAAACATCATGTTTATTTACTTATTCTGCATTGCCATTTCTATTGGAAGCGCTTTGTATGGTGGAAATGAAAGAAATCATCCTCCGAAAAGATTTTATGATGAACAATTATGATGAATATGAAATTAATATGAGGTTAAATTGAATTGGGAAAAAGTTACAATGCATAGGATTTGTATCGGAATTTCTTATGACATACAATGGATTGAACACTATCATAGTAATTCCTGCAAAAATGGAGCAATAATGTACATCGAAAGTTTTCCTTTTAGATATCTGCTTTATAAACTCATTTATTTTTAAACCCTTGAGGGGCGGTGTGATATATTTTTCCCACCTATTTTAAACTAGATTCTCATCAGAAACTTTTAATGAAATTTTATATTTTTAACTTTGGCGGCATAATGCTAGAGAGGGGGGAGAATAATGTCTTTATTTAATTTAAAACAAAATATTTCAATTTTTTCCGGTGAGAATTCAATATTACCGAGACATTATGGTTTGTTCTTCAAGTTATTAAAAAGTTTTACTGCATTGTTTAATATTGCTTTTACATGAGCATTATTGTAAAATATTTAGCACCGATAAAAAATTAAAGCATGTTAAATAATTGATAAAAACATAAAGATAGTTATATTCGTTTTGAGCGTAAAGGAAATTCCTCAGGTTTAAAGCAAACCGTTTGATTATAGGATGGGAAAACTGTTAAATTTCATTAATTTTCTAATTACAATAATAGGTAAGAATAATATTTTTCTAATAAATAATAATATAAGTTCTTCTAACCTTTTGGGTTCTGTGGGATGCACGGCGGAGTTCCGATAAAATTCTTGGCATCTTCTTAACACTAGAACCGCGGGGACGGGTCATTTTGACCCGTATCATATGGTGAGATGTCGATTCAAACCAGAAAATTGTTAATAAAATAATCTAAATATTTGCTGAGCAAAAATATTTTCAGCAAATAACTTAAACAGTTTTCAATGAAAATCCCGGTGAAAAATATTTTTAAAAAACTTGAATGAATTTTCCCGCGGTTCTAGTGTTAAAAACAATAAATCCAAAGACAACAAAAACACACACAAATATTTTCGCACACAAAATATATCTGTATTCTATTTACAAGCGCGAAATTATATGTTATATCTTTTATGTTTTTCTACAACAACTACTAAAATCTTATAAATATATGATCTCGACAAAAAAAGAACGTCTAGATTCTGGTAAACATAAATTTATAACGTTAGTATGGTAACGAATACCTCACTAAATCGTTGCCGTTTCTGCAAAATACAAAAAAAGGATTAGAGTCAGAAACTCATAAATAAGTCTATATTATAAAGGCCAAACGTATCTGTGCGTAACGCATACGTCATTTTGCGAATGGCAACACTTTAAAAATTTAAAATAAAATTTAAGTTTTGCATTTTTTCTTTTGCGAATTTTTAAACTACTAAATACCGCACATTTTCAATTTTTATACCATCGTATAGGGAAAAAAATGTACTTTTTAATGCAATTTGTTTGAAAGCTGCATCTTTATTTGTTTTTGAGTTATTAATTTTTTCGTAGTTTTTTTATACCGTTTTTGATTTGTGGCAACAGACATACTACATTTCTATTAAAATAAAAATGAAAAAAGCCAAAAGCCGAAAAAAAATTAGTGTATCTTTTTGTTGCCATTTTTTTAAAGTGAAAAAAAATTCGTTTTAGTTCGTTTTTATTTATTATTTAAAGCATTTTTAGTTTATTAAAAACTTTCTTTAAACTCGATACAACATTTTCTTTTTACACTCTGACGTCACAGGAATTTTGTTTGTCGTTTTTATTGCATGCATGTTATTTCAGAAATTTTCATTTACATTTAAAAGAATATAAATATATTAGTATCTGTTTATAATTAATAGCAATCGATATTTCAAGTTTTTAATTAGAATGATTTTGAAATTATCAAATTAAAATACCATTTTTTAAACGTGAAAACGGATAAGACATGTGCATATGTAAATTTTGAAGTGGTAAAAATAATGTCGGATTTAGATTTCATGGGGCAAAAAATTCTATGATTGACTCAAAGTGGAGTACGTTTTGCCTAAATTGATAACCTAATAATAATACAAAATCTTTATTATATTTTATTGTTTACATTTCGATTAAAGGTTAATTTTAATAATTTCTACAACTGAGTTTTATAGAAATAGTGTTTTGTTAATTTTAGGTTAAATATCATTATTTTCAGAGTTAAGACTTACGAACATAAGGTGCATTTTTTTATTGTGACTAATTAAGTAGATTTATTATAAATCAATGAAACAGTTCCTTCTTAAACATTTTCTTTCGTCGAACTTCGACGGGTTCTCACTTGTCATTTTAAATGAGGAACACTCAAGGCCAAATTCATCAACAGAGTGACATAAAGTATTTAAAATGTTTTACGACTATTGCAGGGACGTTTTAATGATAATTTTTTTGACAAATTTAAATACAACTTTTCGCCTTATTTAACCCTTTCCGGCACGGGCAAAATCTATACTAAAATGAGAAATTATCGACTGACATCGAAATTCACAAACGAACTTTTTAAATATTTGGAATTCCTTAATTTAACCTTTTATTGTAAAAGCGAAATTTCACTAAGATATTACTAGTGCCGTTGGCTAGATTGGAATTAAAATTAGGTATCCCAGACAGGGCACAGTGTGCCGGAAAGGATTAAATCCCATATCATTGCAGACGTTCTGTATACGGATAAAATTATATTCATGTTTACAGGGCTGCCATAGAAGACTCTTTTTTACTTGTATACCACATTGCCTCGTTAAAACAAAAACCTTTTACAAATGCTTTAACTACTTATCTCATTTTTTTCATCCAACAAATAGAAAATATCGGATTATCACTCCTTTTTAAAGTTGAAATATTCTTAATATCTAGTCTAAACATTTTCGTCCTTAAATAGTATGAAATTGTAATTAAAAAAGAAAATCAAAAGTATCAAAAAGTTTTAATCGATGGATGAAGCAAACTCTTTTTGCCCTTACAACCAGTGGCGCAGCCAGAATTCGATTCTAGAGGCGTTTTTGAGGTTCTGATACAGGTGTTTGTCGGTTATTTGAATCGCCGGTTAATAGAATCAGTACTAATTAGAATATTCACAGTATAATACTTAAACTCAAAGAGCATTTGTGTGGCAGGAAATCATTCTTTCAGCATAATGCGTTTCAGAAAAGTGATTTAGTTAAAATAACCAGTTTTTTCCTAACTAATCCATGTAATATGCGCGTTCACAGTTTTAAGTAGAATTTTTGCCATTTAATTGAATTCCTTTATTAACCCTTTCCGGCACACTGTGCCCGGTCTGGGATGCCTAATTTAAATTCCAAACTTGCAAATCGGCACCAGAAATGTTTTAGTAAATTTTTTCAATCAAAGTATCGAAAAAATTCGTTTGTGCATTCCGGTGTCAGTCGATTATTTCTCATTTTACTAACTGATTTTACCCGTGCCGAAAAGGGTTAAATGAAATCTAATTCAATAAACTGGCGGAATCCGAAGTACGCCAAAACGTCTAAATATCAAGTTTGGTTTTGATTCATATAAGCGGCAATTATAGCGATCTTTCTTAGCTCTGGGAGGGGTTTTAACCCCAAAACTACCCCCTTGGCTGCGCCACTGCTTACGACGTACAGGCAAATCACTAAGTGATTAAACGTTGCACCGTCCTTGAAAGTGTTAAATTACCATAGATACATCATGAAATCCCGTCATATATTTATTTATTTACTTATTTTTTTATAGTCTATTTCTAACAGATGCGCAGTGTATACAGAAATTGATAGAAGCCATATTCTCCAAAAAGATTTTATGATGAGCTTTATGATAAACTTGAAATTAATATAAAGTTAAGTTGGATTTAATGAAAGATGTATTGCTTGGGAATATTCTCAAAAGTGTCTTATGTCTTAAATGGAGTTAAATACAATGTTATAATTCCGATAAAAATGGAATCACGATGCATCTTCAAAAGATTTTATGCTAAATTTTATGATAATATGAAATTAATATAATGTTAAACTGAATTTGGAAAAGATGTTTTGTATTGGAATATTCTCAAAACTGTCATATGTCTTATAATGGAAATAAGTACAATAGTAAAAAACCCGATAAAAATAAAATCACAATGCGTCTCGAACCGTTTCCGTTTTACATATTTTCTTTATAAATAAATTCATTATTAAAACATTCTATGCTATTATTTAAACCGGCGGAAGTCGTGTCAAGAAAAGTTACGACAGGGAATGCGTAGGTGTGGAATATAATATATATCATACTTTCCCGCGGGTTAACATTGCTTTTATATGGATGTTATTACAAAATACTCAACACCGGAAAAATATTAAAATATATTTAATTAAGCAATAAAAAGAAGCCAAATTTATTGATCAATATATAAGATTGAAGTTGTTCAAGTAAAGTCGTTTCCCTAATTGTGAGATGACGTGATCAGGCGCCAACGTTGAGTTGCCACTAACGCGTCAACGCGTGATGTGGGGTGATGTCCAATAGCCAGTCACGCGCTGGCACAGGATAATCTTTCACTGATTCTTTGTTATAAAAAGTAAATCGGTTTCTGGGAAAAACCCACTTCTACACGGCGGCATTAACTATCATCACATCTTCACGTAAGCGGCAGGGAACGTGTTAACAGAATGGCTGCAATATGTTTGAGAGTAAAACAATTGTGAGCGAGATCAAGATGTGCTTGGTGACCTTCGGGGAAAATTAAACTCGTAAATTTAGATAATTTTTTTGTCTCATTTAAATGCCATATCCATGCAGACATATTTAATTCGGTGAAAATTTATATTCGTTTTTACAGCGCTGTCTCCGGCGACTATTTTTTAATTCTATTTTACATCACTTTTTTAAAACCAAAATCTTTTACATATGCTTGAACTACTTAACTGATTCTCTTTGTCTCATAGATAAAATTGAAAATGTCGGATAAACACCACCTTTTTCAAGCAAATTTTAGTGGTTGGAATGAACAAGGATTCTTAAGCCGTTTTGCGGCACGTATATGTGTCGCTAGTCCCCATGGGATTAATTTAAGCTTTCATTCTAAACGAAAAGTTATAGTAAACTCTCATTGGTGCCGTTTGCAAATTTGAAATTAAATTTAGGTGTACCTGAAAAAATTAGGTAAAAAGCGTATATGTAAAAAATTAGGTAATAGTGTAAAAGGTAAAAAAAAAATAGGTAATAGTGTAAGAGGTTAAAAAAAAAATTAGGTAAATAGCGCAAAGATAAAAAAAAATAGGCCTAAAAAATTAGGTAATAGAGTAAATTATTAAATAGCATGAAAGCGCAATTAGTAGTATCAAAATGCATCAAGTGGTGACCAAGTAAACTTTTCTCCCCCCCCCCTACAACGAACTGGTAAAACAGTTAAGTAGTTAAGCGTAGAATCGTTCTTAAAAGTGTAAACTACCGAAGCATACCTGCGTACAACTTCCGCCTTTTTGGCATAGTAAAATTTTATAGTAATTTTTATCATTTCAAATCCCTGCAATCTGCCAATTAAAAAAGGCAAAAATTTCTATTAGTTTTTTCCGGGCAACAAATTTGGAATAGTTGGCAGATATGCCGAAGATGCATTATGGAATTCCGTCATATTTGTTTACTTACTAATTTTGCATTCTTATTTCTACTGTATGGTACGCACTGTATGGTGGAAATAAAAGAAGGCATCCTCTAAAAAAATTATGATGAATTTTACCATGAATATGAAATTCATATAAAGTTAATTTGAATTGGATAAAAGTTACATTGAATAGGAATAGTCTCAAAATTGTTTATGACTTATAAAGGATTTAAATGCAATGTTCTAGTGTTTCCTATAAAAACGGAATAATAATGCATTTCGAACATTTTCCTTTTAATAATTTGCTTTATAAACTAAATTATTTTTTAAAAGTTTTCTGTATTATTTAATATCACTTTTACATGAATGTTATTACAAAACATTTATCCCCGGAAAAAAATTATAGCATGTTAAATAATTAGTAGAAAATATGAAGGTCTCTGCGCTTCTTACTGCATGCTAATCGAGGAGTAATTGAGTATCGTCTCTTCTTGTTGCTTACATGGCGGTTATTTAACCCTTTCCGGCACACTGTGCCCAGTCTGGGATACCTAATTTTAATTCTAAAACTTTCAAACGGCACCAATAATATTTTAATAAAATTTTTCATAATTAAAGCTTTAATTAGGGGATTTTTAATTTCTAAAAAAATCGTTTGTAAATTCCGGTGAAAATCGATAATTTCTCATTTTACTAACAGAATTCGCCCGTACCGGAAAGGGTTAAATAGATATGAATAAACAATTGTATTTTGTATTTTTTGCTCCGTTCTAAACATTTGTATTTTTATTAAATTAATATTTTAATATTTTGACAAAATGTATGTTATGAAATAATCTTTACTAAATTTAAGTATGAAACACACCCACAAAAAAAAAATGCGTACATATTTTTTTAATTTATTTGATTAGTTTTCGTTTGTAAAGCACAAGTGTCCCATCACTTATGTGAGACACTGTATGCTTTCCGGCATGTTAACATTGCTTTTATATGAATGTTATTACAAAATATTCAACACCGGAAAAATATTAAAATATATTTAATGTGTAAAAAGAAACGAAATTTACTGCTTGGGACGTAACTGGAGTTGTTCAAGTAAAGTCGTCTCCTTTTTTGTGAGATGACGTTGATATTAACACGTTCGCTGCCGCTGACGCGCCAGCGTGTGATCGGGCGGCAACGTCAAGGGGCCACTCACGCGTCACCGCGTAATATGGGGTGATGTCCAATAGTCAGTCACACGCTGGCGCGGGATAATCTTTTACTGATTCTTTGTTATAAAAAGTAAATCGGTTTCTGGGAAAACCCACTTCTTCAGTGCGACATTAACTATCATCACATCTTCAAGTAAGCGGCAGCGAACGTGTTAACAGATGTGTAGAATGGTTGCAATATGTTTGAGCGTAAAACAATTGTGAGTGAGATCAAGATGTGCTTGGTGACCGTCGGGGAAAATTAAATTCGTAAATTTAGATAATTTTTTGTCTTATTTAAATTCCATATCCATGCAGACATATTGAATTCGGTGAAAATTTATATTCGTTTTTACAGCGCTGCCTCCGGCGAGTATTTTTTAATCTATTTTACGCCACTTTTTTAAAATCAAATTTTTTTACATATGCTTTGACCACTTAACTGATTCTCTTTGTTACTTAGATAAAATTGAAAATGTCGGATATACACCACCTTTTTAAAGCAAATTTTAGTGGTTGGAATGAACAAGGATTCTTAAGCCTTTTTGCGCACGTATACGTGTCGCTAGTTCCCATGAGGTTAATTTAAGCTTTCGTTCCAAACGAAAAGTTATACTAAACTCTCATTGGTGCCGTTTGCAAGTTTGAAATTAAATTTAGGTGTACCTGAAAAAATTAGGTAAGTAGCATAAAGGTAAAAGAAATAGGTAATAGTGTAAAAGGTTAAAAAAAAAAATAGGTAATAGTGTAAGAGGTTAAAAAAATTAGGTAAATAGTGCAAAGATAAAAAAATTAGGCCTAAAAAATTAGGTAATAGAGTAAAAGGTTAAATAGCATGAAATCGAAATTAAAAAATATAGTGATATCAAAATGCTTTAAGTGGTAATCAAGTAAACTTTTTCCCCCTACAACGAACTGGCAAATCAGTTAAGTAGTTAAGCTTAGAACCGTTCTTAAAAGTGTAAACTACCGAAGCATACCTGCATACAACTTCCGCCTTTTTGGCATAGTATAATTTTATAGTAATTTTTATCATTTCAAATCACTGTAATCTGCCAATTAAAAAAGGTAAAAATTTCTATTAGTTTTTTCCGGGCAACAAATTTGGAATAGTTGGCAGCTATGCCGAAGATGCATTATGGAATTCCGTCATATTTGTTTACTTACTTATTTTGCATTCTTATTTCTACTGTATGGTACGCACTGTAAGGTGGAAATAAAAGAAGGCATCCTCTAAAAAAATTATGATGAATTTTACCATGAATATGAAATTCATATAAAGTTAATTTGAATTGGATAAAAGTTACATTGAATAGGAATAGTCTCAAAATTATTTATGACTTATAAATGATTTAAATACAATATTATAGTGATTCCTATAAAAACGGAATGATAATGCATTTCAAACATTTTCATTTTAATAATTTGCTTTATAAACTAAATTATTTTTTAAAAGTTTTACTGTATTATTTAATATCACTTTTACATGAATATTGTTACAAAATATTTATTCCCGGGAAAAAAATAAAGCATGTTAAATATTTAGTAAAAAAAATGTAGTCTTTCGCTTTTTATGGACTGTCCAGCTCAGTTTGTGGATCTAATGGACATTTTTTCTTTTCTTTTTCTTTTTTTATGTATTAAGTTAAACTTTAATTATTTTATATACTTATTTTCTAAACTTCTTTAAACTCTGCCACGTTTAAACAATTTTATGGCCCCCATTGCTTTGAAAATCACTGATTCTAGATATCCTGGATCTAAAGTTGCTCGACAACTAGGAAGTCTAAGTATCAGACTACATTGTTCCATTGTTCTGCGCTACTTACTGCATGCTAATCGAGGAAAAATTAAGTACCGTCCCTTCTTATTACGGACATTGCGGTTATTTAAATAGAAATGCATAAGTAGTTGCGTTTATGCTTGAGCGTAAAGCAAATTACCGTAGATTTCAAGTACCGTGCTTGATTACAGGCTCGGAATCATACCACTCGTAAATTTAGATACAACTTTTCGCCTTACTTAAGTTCCAAATCGTGCAGAGTTTTTGTATACAGTGAAAAATGTTTTTTATAGGGCTACCACTGGTGACTAATTTTTTACTTGTATCTCACACAATTTTTTAAAAATATAAATCTTGCACTACTTATCTGATTTCTTTTCCACACAATAAATTGATAATATCAGATTAAATATCGGATTTAAGTTGAAATGTTCGTAATATTTAGCCTAAATATTTATGTCATTCAATATGAAAGTGTAATTACAAAACAAAGTAGTAGTATCAAAAAGTTTTAAGCGATGGATCAAACAAACTCTTCTTGACCTTACGAAATACAGACAAATCAGTTAAGGGAGACCCGAACCCCATTTTCGGTCAAAAATCATCAAACGTTCAAAATTTTTTTATCTTAGAAAACGATAAATTACATATTTCCGAATATCCATGCAAAATTTCAGAACTCGTGGACACTTGGAACAGGTAGCATATGAGCTTTTCCTAATTGTAGTCACTAGAGTTTAAAGGACTAGCGGCCATTTAAAATGTGTTTCCTGAAAAAGACTTTTTCCATATTTTGCCTAAGTTCAAAGTACTAAGGCTCAATGGTAAAATGGTTTAGAAACAAAGTGTTTATGTTTTTAGAATCTTAAAAAAATTTGCAACAAAAGTAAGGAGAGATATTTTTTTTAACTATTTCTGAAAATTTTACATAAATTGGTAAACATGAAAATTATAACGAATTTAAGGAAATTTACCATGCGTAATTTCCTTCTTTTTTTTTTAGCTGATTAAAATAGAAAATTAAAAATATCTCTCCCTAGGTCGTTTCCATATACTATAACACTATTTAAGAAATTTTAGTAATACCAAAATATCGAAAATTGTATGAGGAGTAGTAATTTTAAAAAATATATTTTTCCACAAAAAAATCATAAAAATCGACTTAAAAAATATACTTTTTAATAAAAAGTGAATTTTTTTACTAATTATTCCTTACAAAAAGATTCTTAAATAGTACACCAAAATTCATTATTTTAAAATCAATAATAAAAATTTTGGGTTTTTTCTTACGTGTCTCCCTTAAGTAGCTAAACGTTGCATCGCTCTTCAAAATATTAAACAACCGAAGATACATGATGAAATCCCGTCATACTTATTTATTTTATATTTCTATTTTTATTGAATGAGTAGTGGATAACCCAATTGGAAGAAGTCATTTCCAAAAATATTTTATGGTCAATTTTATGATAAATGTGAAATTAATGTAAAGCTAAATTGAATTCAGAAGAATATATATTGCATGGAAATCGTCTTAAAATTGTCGTATGTCTTATAATGTAGTTACATACAATCTTCTAATTCTGACAAAATTGGAATCACAATGACCTCGAATGGTTTCCGTTTTACATATTTGCTTTATAAACTAATTCATTATGAAAACGAACTATACTGTAAAAAAACGGACGATTTAACGGAAGTATTACTGGTAATCTAAACGCCAGTACTATTTACTGTTTTTTAACGGAAAAATGTCCGTAAATTCCGGGAAAAAGTCGAAAAAAAAACGGAATAATCACGGAAATTTTTCCGTTAAAAAACAGTAAATAGTACTGGCGTCTAAATTACCAGTAATACTTCCGTTAAATCGTCCGTTTTTTTACAGTGTATGCCATTATTTAACATTGACTTTATATGAATGTTATTAGAAAATATTTAGCACCGGAAAAAACTAAACGATATTAAATATATGATTTAATATGATAATGAGTAGTTAACCCCTTGGGGACGAGCGACACGAATACGTGCCGCAATTAGGCTTAAGAATCCGTGTTTATCGCCAACAGTAAAATTATACAGTAAATTTTTCCTTATTTAATCGGAGCATTTTCTCGATTTAAAAAGTCACAAATTCCTGTTTCTTAAAACCGGCGATAAAACATTAAAAATTTCGTAAAAGTCTCACGTCGCGAAGGGGTTAAAATAGAAAATTATACGTATTTTCGTTCAATACCCAAAGTTGGGATGTTCAAGTTACGTCATTTCTTGTTACTGAGATGGCGATTATTTTAACAGAAATGTAGAATTATCAACACGTACTTCATGACCGGCAGGGAAAATTACCATTTGTAAGTTTAGATAGAATTTTTCGACTTATTTAAACGACATATCTATGCAGATTTTCTATATACGGTAAAAATTTGAAATATTTTTGATATTTATTGTAAACATTTCTGTCATTAAATTGTATGAAATTTTAATTACAAAACGAAAACTGTGGTATGAAAAAGTTTTAAGTAATGGAGCAAGCAAACTCTTTTTGGCCTTACGATACACACGCAAATCACTTAAGTGTTTAAACATAGCACCGGCCTTGAAAGTGGTAAATTGCTGAAGATACATCATGAAACCCCGTTATATTTATTTATTTACTTATTTATTTTACATTCATTTTTTTATTTTAATTGGATGCGCAGTTTATGGCGAAACTGTGTGGAGTCATAACTCTCCGAAAAGATTTTATGATGATTTTTGTGATAAACAAGAAATTAATATAAAGTTGAATTTCGAAAAAAGATATATTGCATAGGAATATTTACAAAATCGTCTAATGTCTCATAATGGAGTTAAATACAATATTATAATTACGGTAAAACTAAAATTACAATGCACAGCCATAAGATTTTATGGTGAATTTTATTATAAACATGAAATTAATGTAATGTTAAGTTGAATTTTCAGAAAGATTATTGCATGGGAATACTCTAAAAATTTTCTTGCGTCTTATAATGGAGTTAAATGCAATATTATAATTCTGCTAAAATTGGAATCACAATGCACCTCAAACGCTTTCCGTTTTACATATTTGCTTTAAACGCCAATTTATTATTAAAATGTTCATGCTATTACTTAAAATTGATTTTATATCAATATTATTACAAAATATTCAGCACCGAAAGAAAATTAAACCATACTAAATCAATAATAAAAAATAAATAAATAAGCTCTTCACGGAACCCAAATTAAAGAACGAGAAAGGATATAGCCGGGTTTCTTAGTAAAATATGCCCTTGAGTCAACCACATCGAGTCCTTCATGGATCGATTGCCCATAAAAAGAAATTCATTTCTCCCCAGTTTTAAGTTTGTATCTCAAGACCATGGGGGGGGGGGGTAATGGCCCTAAATGCCTGTTTTGGAAAAGAGCGCATTGTGACGAAACTACTAAGCAAATTTCGACGAATGAGATCAGGGATGTAAAAACAACCATACGAATGTTTGACAATTTTTTCAGATTTTTTTAAACAAAAGTACAAGTTTTCTAACATTTTTTCTGTTTTTAAATGAACATTTTAATTAAAAATAAATTGATATTTCTGAGTGACCACCTTAATTTTTGTATATGAAATACTATGAGACATGATGCATATTCACTATTAATTTCAACTTTCTACGTATGGTGCATCATATTAAAAAAAGGGGAAAATCATATTCCGGCGGTAATGTGGGGCGTGTCTTAGACAAATTTCACGCCTTCTTTTAAAAATACCGTGTGAATTCATATGTGAGATTGGAAAAGAAGACGCGAAATTTGTCCGAGACACGCCCCACATTTCCGCCAGAATATGATTTTTCCTTTATTTTAACATGATGCACCATACGTAGAAAGTGGAAATTGATAGTTAATATGCATAATGTCTCATAGTATTTCATGCAAAAAATTAAGGTAGTCACACAGAAATTTCAGTTTATTTTTAATTAAATGTTCATTTAAAAACAGAAAAAATGTTAGAAAACTTGTTCTTTTGTTTAAAAAAATCTGAAAAAAACTGTCAAACATTCTTATGGTGGTTTTTTACATCCCTTATTTTTTTCGTTGAAATTTGCTTAGTTGTTTCGTCACAATGCGCTCTTTTCCAAAACAGGCATTTAGGGCCATTACCCCCCATGGTCTTGAGATACAAACTTTAAACTGGGGAGAAATGAATTTCTTTTTATGGGCAATCGATCCATGTAGGACTCGGTGTGGTTGACTCAAGGGCATATTTTACTATGAACCCCGGCTATACACTTTGGTCCGATTCTATTCATAACTTCTTAAACTTTTAGGTGATAAAATTTTGAAAAGAGCCAAAAAATCGCTATTGCAGCGCAGATTTTTTTTCAAATTCAGGGAGGACCAATTAGCCATAACCAAACACTTACACAAAAATTTGGTTCAATTCTATGCCTAATTTCATATATTTTTAAGTGGTGCAATATTGAAATTGGCACAAAATTCTCTATTGTAGCGCCTCCTTCCGGCATTTTTTTTCAAATTCAGGGAGGACCAACTAGCCATAGCCAAACACTTTCACAAAAAATTTGGTTCAATTCTATGCATAATTTCATACACATTTAGGTGGTACAATATGGAAAATAACAAAAAAATCGCTTCTGCAGTACACACTTCAGGTAGATTTTTTTCAAATTCAGGGAGTATCAACTAGACATAACAAAATGCTTACACAAAAATGTTATTCAATTCTATGCATAACTTAACATACTTTTATGTGGTACAATGTTGAAAGTGGCACAAAATTCACTATTGCAGGGCCTCCTCCTTCGGATTTTTAACTCACAGACTATGAAAGCCTAGGAGCTTATGTGCCCGTCCGTTCTGTATGTGCGTATGTGCGTAACGCGATAACTCATGATAAAAGTATCGAATTTTCTTGAAATTTTAGACATATGTACATTCTGATAAAGCACTTCCCTGATTAGTTTTTGGAGTTCATTCGTTATGTATAAGAGGGGCAACAGGGGCTCGTGCCCCTCTCCTTAATTGATATAAATGGGTTTTTCATGTAAAAATATCAGTTTTCGTTAAAAATTTTGATATAGGATCATTCTGATAAGGCAACTTCCGTGATTAGTATTAGGTCATCATTGAATAAGTATAAAGAGGGGAAACGGGGGGGGGGCTCTTGCCCCTCCCCTTAATTGGTATAAATGAGTTTTTCATGTAGATTTCTGAATTGTGATTTTTCGAACGGAATTAATCCTTGAAAATATAAGGCTGTAACACACAATTGGTGTGAATAGCCTGAGAGCTCAATGCCATCAGTTTAACTGGGCAATATACTTTTTATTTATTTTTTCAAATTCAGGGAGGACCAACTAGCCATAACCAAACACTTGCACAAAAAATTTGGTTAAATTCTACGCATAACTTCATGCACTTTTAATCAGTCCGATATAGAAAACGGCACTAAAATCGCTTTTGCAGCGCCTGCTTACGGTGGAATATTTCAAAATTGAAGGAAAACCTATTTGCCATAGCCAAAAACATTCACAGAAAATTAGTTTAATTCTATGCGTATCTTCGTACACTTTTTGATGTTATAATGGCGACATACGGATACACAGATACACGGATAGACAGACATGTGTAAATCCGTCGAAAAAAATTTCGATTACAATACCTTCTTCTATTGAAGATAGAAAAAAAGCAATAAACAAAGCTCTGTGCTGTACTCCATGCTAATCCAGGAATGATTAAATAGTGTCATTTCTTATAGCGGATATGGCAGTTATTTAAATAGAAAAGAAAAATAATTGTGTTTTACTCAGGGTTCGCATAATTCTACCACTAAATTTTAAGAACATTTTCAAAGTGTTTCAGTCCAGAGAAATATCGTAAAATCTGTGAATGAAGGTGGGGATTACGAATGTTGTGATTTAAAAATTAAATGCAATTTTTCTTATTTTTAATAGAGGTGCCTGAATCCTTGGTAATTCTATGGAGTGTGCGAACCTTGGTTATGCTTGAGCGTAAAGGAAATTATCATAGATGATTGATGCATAGAATGCGTAGTGCTTGATTAAAGGCTGGGAAACTTACCATTCATAAACTTTTCGCCTTATTCAAATGCCATATCCATGCAGACTTTCTGTATACGGTAAAAAATTATACTAGTTTTTAAAGTCCGCCAATGGTGATGATTTTTAATTGTATTTCACACTACTTTTTTAAAACAAAATTTTTTTACAGATACTTTAATTACTTATCTGATTTTTTTTCATGCAACAAGCTGAAAATACCTGAATAACATACCTTGTTTTAAGCCTTTCCGGCACGGGCAAAATCTGTTAGTAAAATGAGAAATTATCGTCTGACACCAGAATTTACAAATGATTTTTTTTTTTAGATATTTTGAAGCCCTTAATTTAAGTTTTTATTATAAAAACAAAATTTTGCTAAAGCATTATTGGTGCCGATTGCATGTTTTGGAATAAAAATAAAGTATCCCGGACCGGGCATAGTGTGCCGGAAAGGGTTAAGTTGAAATATTCTTAATATAATTAGTTTAACTTAATAATAATTAAGCATTTTTTCTAAACATTTCCGTCATTAAATTGTATCAAATTGTAAAAAAAAAAAAAAAAAAAAAAAAAAAGCGAATACAGTGGTATCGAAAAGTTTTAAGCGATGACTCAAGCAAACCCTTCTTGGCTTTACGACATGCAGGCAATTCCGTTAAATAGTTAAACATAGCACCGCCCTTGAAAGTATTAGATTACCGAAAATACATCGTGAAATCCTGTTATACTTATTTATTTGTTTATTTCGTATTCATATTTCTATTGGATACGCAGTGAATGGCGAAACTGAAAGAAGTCATTCTTCAAAAAGATTTTATGATGAATTTTATGATAAACATGAAATTAATATTAAGTTGAATTTGAAAAAAGATACATTATATGAAAATATTCTCAAAATGTCTTATTTCTTATAATAGAATTAAAAAGAATATTATAATTCCTGTAAAAATTGAATCACAAAACACCCCGAACGGTTTCCGGCAAACATATTTGTTTTATAAACTAATTCATCTTTAAACGTCCCTTGCTGTTAGTATTTAACTTTGCATTTACATGAATAGTATTGCAAAATATTCAGCACCGGAAAAAAATTAGATAATATTAAATAGATGATAAAAAAAAGGAAGTCAATTATTCGCACGGTACATATATTTAGGTGAGTTCAAGTAACGTCATTTCTTTTTATTGAGATGGCGATTGTCTTTTACAGAGATGAAAAGATCGAATTCAGGAGACGTGGCTGCGTTATGATCAAGAGTGGAAAAGAAAAAAAAAATATTGAGAGATTCAAGATTTGTCTGATGATTGGTGGGGAAAATTACCATTCGGTAAATTTAGAACTGTTACGCTATTATCCTTTGAGGGGCAGGCAATAATATCTCTATACTATTGAATTCACACAGGAAAAATCGAAAAAAAAAATTTTTTAATACGAAAGAACAATTTTTCAACATGAGCCTACCAAAGTTAAAATTAACAAATTTCGTTAAAAGTTTCTGGTGAGAATCTCGTTTAAATTAGGTGGGATAAAATATACCCCACTACCCCTCAAGAAAATATCCCCTTAGGACAAGTGACACGTATATGTACAGTGCATATACCACAAAAAGGTTTAATAACCCTTGTTCATTATAACCAATAAAATCTTACTATAAAATTTGAATTATTTAATCAAAGCATCTTTTCGATTTAATTAGGCACAAATTTCTGTTTTTAAAAACCGGTGACAAAACATTGCAAATTAAAAAAAAAAGACTCCCATCTCGAAGGAGTTAAACGTTTATATCCATGGAGACTTTTTGTCTACGGCGAAAATTTATGTTCATTTTTATAGGGCCTGCCACAGGCGACTATTTTTTAATTTTATATCACACTACTTTAAAACAAAAATCTTTTATACAATTTTAATATAGTTGTTTACCTCCGGTTTATTTTAACACCAATATTTTAGTGTAGAATTATTTGTTTTATATAATAACAAAATATTTCCGATTAAATAAAGGTTTTTCTACTTCATCAACTTAAACTTCATACCTTGAGTTTCTTTTTTAAATTCTTAAACCTTTCCGAAACTCTGTGGCCAGTCCATTATTCCTAACTTTATACCAAACTTGTAAACGTCACCAGTATTATTTAACGGCGCAGGACAAATTCATTGCTTAAGTGTTGAAATAATTGACTGACACAGAAATTTAAAGCAACTTTATCTGTTAATAAGAAAAATTATTATTTGCCAATAAACTGTGATTTTTTTAAACAAAATTCCGGTGCCAATGTACCGTTTGGGAGTTAAAATTAAATGGTATTCAGTGCGTGTCAAAAGTTTAAGCACAACAGAAAATTTCAAAATAAAATTTTATTAATGAGTGAAAGTTAATTTCCTTTTCACATAATCTACAAATTGTAGTTTTAAAAAGATAGTTAACAGATTATTTTTATCTTAAATAATAAAATTTATCAAAATAACAAAAATGAGTGTGTCAAAAGTTTAAGCACAATAGTTTTTAGTCTTTAGCAGAACAAAAATTAAAAAAAATTAATACTTGATTATTGTTCCTTTCTGCTGAATTACTTTAAATGTACGGTCTTCCATCGATAAAATGAGATTCTGTATTGTTTCTGGTTCAATTTTAAACCAAGCGTTCTCTATGGCACCTTCCAAATCTTTAACTGAAGAATACTGCCTTCTATTTGGATGAACTGCATGAGTGAGACTACCCCACATATTTTCTATAGTGTTTAAATCAGGACTAATTGCCGGTCAATTCAAAACAGACACTTTCTTCGATTTAAGCCACGATTAAGTTGAGTATGAGGTATGGATCAAAGCATTGTCATGTTGTAATAACCATTTTTCTCCCCCCAAAACCTCGGCAATAGGAAGCAAATGATTGTCAAGTGTCTCTTGATAGTTTTTAGAGTTTTCACGACCACTGATGAATGCTAGAGATGTCTGACCATTGAAAGAAATAGCCCCCCATACCATTACAGAACCACCATTATGTTGTCGGCTAAATACACTCCTAGGTTCTTTGCGAAGATCATGCCATTAGTACTTAAACCCATCAGTGCCATCGAGGTTCCATTTTTTTTTCACCACTGAATATGGCATTCAGCCACTTTTCACCAAATGACATGTGCTCTTTGGCCCATTGTAATCTAGCTTCTTTATGGTGCCGTTTGAGACACGGTAATCGAGCCATTTTACGGTATTTGATGTATTTTAATTCCAAAACTCTTCTATGAACAGTTTTTTTCGATATTTGTCCTCCAACTGCATGTTTTATTTGCGAAAAAGAGTAATTGTCAGTTGAAGCCAAATTTCTGATACGGCTATCTTGGCGCAAACTAGTCACTCGCGGCCTTCCTGAACGAAATTTTCGTTTGAAATTATTACCACGAGCCAAAATTTGATCAATACTTCGTTTAGATATTTTTAATGTACATCCAATTTCAGAAACAGACTTAGATTTTGCTCTCATACTTCATATTTTTATCACCTCCTCCTCTGAAAATCTTTTCGACCGAGGCATTTTGTACTAACTCATAAACAACAACTAGCTGCTTCTTATACACCCAGAAATTGTTTTCGTGTGCAACCGCTTACGTCAGATTGTAAAATTTGCATAAAAACGATTTTGTGCTTAAACTTTTGACACGATTATTTTTGTTCTATTCCAAAACTCCATGGTTTGAAATTAAAATTTAAAAGTTAATTTCAATGAATATGGTGTTAAAATCGATATTAACATACACAATTAACATTGAAATAAGTGAATATTTAAAGTTGTATTTGAAAATTGCTATTGTGCTTAAACTTTTGACACGCACTGTATCTATGAAACCACCGCACCGCAAAGAGTTAAATAAAATTTTGCATTTACGATGAAAGCTTAAATTAAGGGATTCTTAATTTCTAAAAAAGTCGTTTGTAAATTTCGGTGAGAGTCGATAATTTCTCATTTTACTAACAGAAATTGCCCGTGACGAAAAGGGTTAACCCCTTGGGAACGAGCGACACGTATACGTGCCGCAAAAAGGCTTAAGAATCCGTGTTTTTACCCACCAGTAAAATTTAACTGTAAAATTTGACTTGTATAATCGGAGTATTTTCTCGCTTTAAAAAGGCACAAATTTCTGTTTTTAAAAACCGGTGACGAAACATTAAAATTTTTGTAAAAGGCCCTGCCGTCGCGAAGGGGTTAAGGGACGTTCTGTTAGTACCGGATATTGAAACCAATCTGTTATCAGTTATCAGGGCAACAAAAAACGGATGAAAAAATGCTCTAATTAAATAAGACATATCTTTTTCATTTATTATTGGTGCCAAAAATAATTTTTGCAACGAACGATGATGTCTAATCAAACTGGGCATACGAGTATAAATTTGTGTTATATTTACCGTAAACACTCGAGAGGTCCCTCTTACTCATTACTAGTGTTGTCAGGTGTCCCTCGTAAATTGGGAAGCCAAATGTTTTGGCCACCGTTAATATTTTACAGTTTATTTCGCCATATTTTATCGCAGATTATTCTGTCCTTAGATAAGGAGAAGAAAATTAGTATAAAATACTGGTACCCAGAGCATTTGGAGCACTCATTTACGTGGGGCACTATTAGTCAGTAAGAATCGCCTCTCTAGTACAAAGGGTTAATTGCCGTAAATAATTAACATTTTATAAATGATACTATAACATTTTATGTTAAATACTGAATTTGCTAACATTTACATGTTTTGCGATACTCTTTAACGCATTAGTCATGTTCAATATATTGTAATTTCTATCTTACATACATACAAACAACATTTAGACTCATTTTGCCTCATGTTGACAGGTTAGGTAAAGTATTAAAAGTATAAATTATTTCTAACAATAATTTAAAACTTTTAAATTACAAAAAAAAAAAAGGAAAATCGGGTATTAGATTTGTTCTAGAAAAATATGTTTTTTTCCTTTAGAAATAAAACCATTTTGATTTAAATTATTGTTAAAAACTCTTGAACAAAGAGATATTTTAATGCACCATTAGTTTTGGTTTTTGAAAACAAAATGATGATGTTTTAAAAAGATTTTTAAATGCTTAATGTTTCATTCTAGCTTCAACTTAAATTTTTAAAACCACTTATTTTAAACCATGCTAATCCTGTTATGTTCTATGTTATATTTAAACAATTTTACGTTTTACAAAGTATATTTCTGGTGGTGTAAAATAGATGCAATGCAATATAAATTTCTTTGTATCTTTTTTCTTTATTGAAGGCTGAAAAGTTTGTGAAAACAAAATGTTTTGAAAAAGGTTCTGCAATTAAACGTGCAGTTGACAAACTGAGCATTTTGATCAAATTGAAACAAATCAACTGAAAAAATGTATCTTCATTTTATGCACAATATGAAATTTATATAACGTTGATCATGATTAGGTAAAAGGTACGTTGTATCAGAATGTTATCAAAACTATCTTTAAGTCTTAATATATATTTGAATATAATAATGCAGTAAATTATTTTAAAATGGAATTTTCACGTTTTACTTAATTAAATTATTCCCTTGAGGGGCGGTGGGATATATTTGATCCTACCTAATTTAACCCTTTCCCGTGCAGTGTATCCGGTGTGGACACACTTAATTTTAATTCCAAACTTGTATTTGGCACCAATAATATTTTAATAAAATCTTGGTTTTACAATAAGAGCTTAAATTAAGGTGTTCTTGATTTCTTAAAAAGTCGTTTTTAAGGGTAATGTCAGACGACAGATCATTTTGACGCTTTGGTTTTCCAGTGAAAAATAAACATCTGCGCTACTTCCATCCACACGAACGTGACCTTTCCGTCAAAATATGCAGACGATTATTGTCTCCATTGATAATAGGAAGCTTTTAATTCGATGTTTTTAATTTAAATAAGATGGATTTTTTGGAGGAAATAAAGTATTCTGTAATTTTTTATCAATTATTCAAGAAATTAGAAAAAATATATGCATACACAGACGGTACTGTGTTCATTCTATGATAAGTGATAGATTATTTACCTGATATTTTTATTTAAAATATCCGAAATTACAGGAATTAAGAATTACATCTGATGTTAAATGAAAAATCCACCATCTTTAAGAAATACATATGACTGCAGATATTATTAAAATGGTAATAATTTTTATTCAACTTTCATTTGGATGAAATTTTTTATTTATTTTATTATTAAATAAATAAATAAACTAAATTGATTTAAAAAAAAAGTTGCTACAGAACGTGATAGCAAAACAAACATCTTAGTTGTATGAATGAAAAATAGGATTGACAAATTTCTAAAGTGTGAAATTTGCGTTACATGAGTCAAGAAGTATGTGCTACCCCCCCCCCCCGTCCCCTATGAGCAAAGGGTACATTTTTTTTCCGTTTGGAGGCTGTACGTGCATATATAACGATGTCACAATTTTTTTGGTAAATTTTGACCCCCTCCTCCTTTACGATAGCATACGCTATCATTCCTCGAACACCCTCTCCCTCCGTAATGGTACATTTATTAATGTCTAAAAATTCCCTTGATATTTGGAGTTTTTTCTTTTGTTTGGAGTGATATACAAATATGGTTACATTTATTTTTCGAACAATTTATTGATTCAGATGAAGCGAAGTTAATAAAATATCACTTTATATATGAAATAACTTTTTATCAAACAACATTTAAAAGAAATAATTAATATTTAAAAATATTTTAAAATAGCAATGTGTTACACAATACTTTCTACAGTAATACCATCTTCTTAGAATTGTTCTTAGAGTTGTTATAAAATAGGGGGAACTGGGGTACATTGATACATGGGGCACATTGATACACCCCCTCTACTGCTCACAGGGTCATAACATGAAGTTTCACAACAGCTCCAAAATGTGATGCTAGTGCATTCAACTACATACAGAAAGTCTTGGAGTAATTCAGTAGTATGATGAAATGGGATGGGTGGTTTAGTGTTATTGTAAGTCAAAAGTAAATTTGAGCTGTACAATTGAAATGGTATTACACAACTGTTCCAGTATTTTCAACCGAAAATAATACTCTCCCTGGAAAGTAAAGCTTCTCTTTATCAGCTCCTCATTCTTTATTGTTAGATAAGTTATGAAGTGTTGGAGTTAAGACTTATCTTATTCAAAATGGTTATATGGGGCACATTGATACAGTCTTTGTCGGGGCACATTGATACAACCTAAATCCTTTTATAGTTCATTTTTTCATCACCTTTCACTATTTTTTTTATCATACACTCCTTAATCCAACTATTTTTCGCCAAAAATTTCTAATATTAATTTTTATTGAAGCGTAATAGCTCTAATTCTTTTATATTAGAACATTTTTTAGTATTTTTGCAAACAGAAGACGTAAGAAGTTACCCAACAACTAGTGCTAGTAGAACAACAAAAGAAAAAAAGGCAGCCTGGCAAATCTTGAATTTATATCGATTTTCCAGAAAAAAAAGTATTTTCGAGATGAGAAATGTTAAGTAAGAGAAACAAGCTGCAGAACAGCAAAGGATAATTATATTATCAATATAATTTTAAATATAATTATCCTTTATTTTCTGTTTATAAATCGATTTATAAGCAGAAAACTCGTAATTTTTTCATTTTCCCCAAGAAAGAAGATAAGGCTGGGGTTGTAGTTCAAGATGTGACAAAGTTATTACAGCCAACAATCAGACAAGGAACAGTCAGAACATCAGGTCGTTATACATTTCCTTTTGTTTGCTTTAATAGTGCTTACAAATAAATTGTGGTTGATTTGAATATCAATAAATAAATGTAAAATGGTTTGCTTGCTATTTTCCTATGAAAAATATGCATTGGTGTTATTTTGTCTCCATTTTTCCCAGAAGTATCAAAGTGTATCAATCTGCCCCGGGGATGGGGTACATTGATACAAATGACTTTTTTTGATTTTTTAAAAATTACATGCAAAAATAATATATAAAACAATGATTGTGCATTTTTATAATACACTACACAAGTTTTTCTGACACCACATGGAAAAATAACTTTAAATTTCTGCTTTCTAGACACCAAAAAAATTCTTAGAAAAAAACTGTATCAATGTACCCCAGTTCCCCCTACTTGTATTACCTTGTTGAGATATAAGATATTGGTGTCAAATGGTTGCAGATTTTTCTCCCTTCCCATGCTGTCGCTTCCGGAAATTCTATCAAAACGCTAACATTGGCAGTATTTTCTTAAATTGTTTGTATAAAAAAATGGATAAATCCATTCGATTACATAGTTTCTGAATAAAAATATCTGCTAATCTTATACGTTTCTGAAAAGAAATGAATTTAGATAAGTGTCAGAAAGTAGCTCCTTTGGATTTTAGGAAATTTTTAATAAAATGATATAGAAATATTTCCATAAATCTATTTTTACTGTACAGCTTCAAAAATTACTATGCTTTTGACTTTCTTTTTTTTCTGTTATTCTAAACTACATTAATTTTTTTATGAATCTTTATTTGAATGTCGAAAATCTAAGTATCTAAGTAATTATTAATGTTGCCAATGTGTATTTCCTGTAAAATACACTGTAAAATGATCCCATAGACATGTATGCAGTATTCTTTAAAAGAATCTTACTTATGTGATAAAAACCTGAATTTTTTAGAAATAGTCGAAATTGTTACCGGCCAGAACGGGCTGAGCCAGGCATGGTTTTACTGATTTCTGTGCAGGCCGGGCTGGGCCTAGAAATGTAAAAATATGAACTGGGCTGGCAGGGCCCGGACCGAACTTTTTGTTTTTACAACGGGCTGGACCGGGCCTGAAAATTCCGGCTCTGGGGTACGCTAAAGCATAGAAGAATCTAAGAATGATATGACATAAAGATACTGTATAAAATGGATTTTTTTTTCTCTTTTTTTTTACTATTCTTTTTTATTTCCTTTACAAGATTTTATTGAATCAATATATTTGACAAAGCATATTGTTTAGTATCATTTTATGATTAGATGTTTTAAAGTTTAAAATAAGTCGGCTATTAAAAAATTGCTGATACTTTTTTTTTGTTTTATTCTTTATATGTTACTTTGTATACTTTTATGTACTAAATGTACTTTGCAGCGGAAGTTTCAAGCGGGGGGGGGGGGGGGGGAGAGAGCCAAAATCCATGTTTACCCAGAGCGCAAAAAAGGCTAGTTTCGGCCACGCAGATAGTTCATTTAAATGCAGTCCGGCAAAGCCCAAGAAAAAATTTTATGCAAATTGCAGAACACAATTTTTACAAAAATGTCGATTTTTTTATCATTATTTTCCTACAATTAAAAGCTTTTTGAAAGAATATTATACACAGTAAATTTCAACTTTTACGCTTTTTACCTACTACTAGTTTTGATCAGAAAAATTTGATTTTCTTCAAATTATATTTCCGATGATTAAGTAAGGTAAATTTATTTGTTAAAATACAGCGGTGAGAAAAAACCTGTAAAACTTGGCTGGTATGGTATACATAATTATACAAAATTATATGCTTGTAGTAAATAGAACCGCTACTGCGATATGATCACAGACGCATTATGATCATATTTTTGCGGTCCGTTTTTCCATTCCAAATTTTCAAAACTTTATCTAACTTATAATTATTTTAATTTCGAGGTCGGTTCAGGCTTAATTTAGGGCTTATTTAGAGACATTACACAAAAATTCATTTAATAAAACAATGTAAAAAAATCCATTAAATTTACATTAAAATGTTGCCAGCAGTTTTGGCCGTAAAAATTGCAGTAAAATTAGATGTAATGAAAAAAATTACGTATGTATTACTGCAGTTTTTATGGGAAAAAATACTGGCAAAATTGCTACCAGCAGTTTTTGCAATAAATTTAATGGATTTTTTTTCTACAGTGAACAGGCCCCTTTCTCCAAAATCCAAATATTAAAACAGGTTCCTTCTCCGAAATCCAAGAATTAAAAAGACCCTTTCATAAAATTCTATAGCATTAAAACATACTATACATTACTTTTATATTGTTAGGTTTAAAAATCTGCAGTTTTCAAAGAAAACTAGTTTCCCAGGTTTTTAATTTCAGTAACTGTATTTCATATTTCCTTACAAAATGTTACTTTTCACAAACATAAAATACTATTTACAAAAAATATTTTTACTTTTCGGAAAATTCCCCCCTCCTCTTTAATAAAACACCTGCAACGACCTCTGATTTTAATTTAATATTCTGGCAACATACTAAGACAAAATAATATTATTATAATTTGATAAAGATTACTTTCAGTTTTTTCCTTATAATAATATTTTATTGTAATATTTTTTCATATAAAATCTAATTTGTTACAGTAAAATAACTTTAAATGGTTTTTTAAAATATGAAAGAAAATTAGTTAAAATAGTGTTCCGATAACTTCCTCATTTTCTTCAGATTTTTTTTAATTTATTTTTTTTATCTAGAGTGCAACATACTACTGATCAATTTATTGTTTTTCTATTTTCATCCTTAGTTAATTCTGACGATATACCCTACAATATTCTTAATTATACAATATACAACCCTCTTGTCCGTCAAAAATTAGTTATTCCACGACTAAATCAATTTCAAACTCTAACGGGAAAATTCGATGCGCAATGACATCAAAAATTCATGAAAAACTGATAAAGAAAGTCAAAATCAGCGTTGAAATAGAAGTTCGTCTGCCCAACGTAATTTAAACAACAGCCTCCAGACCGTCAGCAGAGGCGAGCGGGCTGAGGGGAACGCCAGGTGCAAGCGTCAAGATTTTCTCCAATTTTGCGACGCTGGCCCTGGAACTGTCGTCTGACCGGACGAGAACATTTCTATTCCCTGATGAGTGGCCGTCAATATCGACGTTTTAAAAAATCGCTCGTCTGACATTGCCCTAAATTCCTGTGTCAGTCGATAATTTCTCATTTTAATAACAGAATTTGTCCGCGCCGGAAAGAGTTAAACGATATCTTACCAGTAACTGTTAACGAAATTTGACATTTTTAATTTCGGCGGCTGAATACTAAAACAAAGTTTATTTCTTAATTTAAAAGAAACTTTTATAGATTTTTTCGGTGAGAATTCAATATTACAAAGTCATTAATACTTGTCCCTCAAGTGGTTATACGAGTATATAAGTTTCGCTTTTATAAATTTTACTTGGATGAATATTATAGACAAATAATTTATCACTGGAAAAAAAATTAAATTACATTTTAGAAAGAATTAAAAAAATAAGCTGTAGGCAATGAAATGGAACTAGTAAATGCTAATTGAGTAACGTTGTTTCTAGATGCTGAAATGACGGATAATTAAAGAAAGATGGATAATTTTGTACAGTACAAACAAGAAGATAAATACGAAGTTGATCACTAGTAAATTTAGACAAACGTTTTCTTGTTATTAAAAAGTCACATTTATGCAGAGTAAATACGAATATCTGTCAAAAATAAGGCAAACATATTTATTACTTTTTACTGTTGTTTTGGGTATTATCAATTCTTATTTTTGTTGATAGTATATCCTTTGTACGACAATTTGCCTTTTCGTAGGATAGAATTATCAGCAGTGTATCGAGGTCATACAACAGTTCTCATTTTATATTAAATAGACCCTTATATTTGATGGGTCGCGAAAAAATGTTTTACTTAAAACTGGTTCGCGTACCAATAAAGTTTGGGAACCGATGAAATAGATGATAGTTTAAAAAACATTATGATAAAGCCCGACCCTTTTACCAAAAATAGATATAATCAAACAGTGTGTTTTCTTACCGCTGAGATGGTGATGATTTCAATAGCAATGAAAAAATAATTGCGAAATGTTTGAGTGTATCTAGATAGAATTTTTTATCTTTTTTTAAGATGCCATATCCATACAGAAATTCTGTCAATAATAAAGTAGAAATTAATTTTCTTTTTCATAGGACTGCCACAGGCGGTTATTTTAAATTTAACTTCACACAACTTTTTTTTGAAACACAAATCTATTATAATTATATATATAAGTTATATAACCATTGTTAGGTGCACCAAGGCTTGAATATGGCGTTGGTGCAGCTGCTAAAAAAGAAGAAAAAGAAATAATTCAAGTCAATAATTGTTGACCTTTTAAACCCTTCGCGGCGAAAGCAGATTCATCTTAATTTCTGAAATTGATGACTGACACCGTAATTTGAAAACAACTTTATTTCTAATTATGAAAAAAACTATTTTCCATGAATTCAATAAACGGAAATTTTTTAAATCAAAATTCCGGTGCCAATGTAGCGTTTGGGAATTAAAATTAAGTGGTTTCATAGATATACCAGAGCGCCACAATGGGTTAAAGTAGTTGCAAACCTTCATATTGTTTAAAAGTATGCTTTAATCCTTTACGGCAGACTGTACCCGGTCCGGGCACAATTTTAATTCGAAAATTGCAAATGGCACCAGTAATATTTTTATAAAATTTTGCTTTTCTAGTGAAAGCTTAAATTAAGAAGTTCATAATACCTAAAAAAGTCGTTTTTTAATTCTGGTGGCAGTCGATAAATACTGATTTTACCAACAAAATTTGCTCGTGGGGAAAAGGGTTAACCCCAACACGGACAAATTCCGTTAGTAAAATAAGAAAATATCGACTGACACTGGAGTTTAGGAACAACTTTTTGAGAAATTTAGAAGCCTTTAATTTAAGCTTTCGCTGTAAAAGCAAAATTATTTTTAAATATTATTGGTGACATTTGCAAGTTTGGAATTAAAATTAGGTATACTGGACTGGGCACGGTCTGCCGGAATGGGTTAACATTATGCAACTATGCTTAACAATATTTGAAAAAGAAACATAGTACAAAATTTTTATTTAAAAATAATGATTCAACCAAGGATGAGATTTCCGCTTTTTTGCACACCAGTAAAATCTTACAGAAAAGGCTATATTTTTCAATCGGAACATTTTTGCGATTTAAATTAACAACATTTTCTCTAAGATTTTACTGGTGTCCAAAAAAGCGGAAATCTCATCCCTAGATTCAACAGAATATATAGATAGTTTTCCTGACAACCCTTAACGACCTCAATCCATATTCAGCAAACAGCGTTTTCGCAAAACCTTTCTCACTTCTTATCAAGTCCTCATTTTCTGCAATAGACAAATTTAAATATTCCACCGCAAGTGAACAGCTTAAATTACCGAATATACATCATGAAATGACATCACATTTATTTATATATTTATTTTTCCATTCCTCTTGGATGCGGTCTGTTGGGTGAAATTGGAAGAATTCGTCCTCCAAAAAGATTTTATGATAGATTTTATGACGAACGTGAAATTAATATAAAGTTAAATTTAATTGGGAAAAAGATTCAATGCATAGGTATATTCTCAAAATTGCTTTAATAAAAATGAATAGTGAATTGCTCTTAATAAAAATGAATAGTGAATTTATGTACAATGTAATAATATATTTTGTAAAAATAGAATCACACTGCACCTCGAAAGTTGTCTGTTTTATATATTTGCATTAAAAAAAATTATTAAGAAACTTTATTGTATTACTTAAAATTATTTTTATATGAACATTATTACAAAATATTTAGCACCGGAAAAAATTGAAACATATTAAATAAATAGTAAAATAATAATAAAATGCTTGCGCAGCGTAATAAAGAATGAGATAATCAAGCTATGTCATTTCCTGTTGATGAAATGGCGGAAATTTAAACATAAATGAAAAAAGTCTTTGTTTTAAGTTGGTTCGTGAGAACAATTACGATCGATGTCAAGCATGGTTCTTGTAATCAGCTTTAAAAATTACCACCTGCAAATTTAGATAGAACTTTTAGCCTTTTTTAAAATCCGTATTCATGCAAACTTTCTGTCAAAAACACTAAAAATTTACATTCGTTTTTAGGTCTGCCACAGTTGACTATTTTTTAACCCCTTGGGGACGAGTGACACGTATACGTGCCTCAAAAAGGCTTAAGAATCCTTGTTTTTTTTTCACCGGTAAAATTATACTGTAAAATTTGTCTTATTCAATCAGAGCATTTTCTCGATTAACCCTTTAACGTTCATAGCTAAGATTTCGAAATAAATGAATGACACCGGTAATAAAGAACAAATATATTTCTAAATAAGGAAACGTGATTTTTCACATACAAAATAAAAAGGATATTTTTAGATAAAAATACCGGTGTCAGTGTTGCGTATCGGAATTAAAATTTTGTGGTTTCGTGGCTAAACCAATGAACGTTAAAGGGTTAAAGAAGGAAAAAATTTCTGTTTTTTAAAACCAGAGACGAAACATTAAATTTTCGTAAAAAGCTCCCTTCGCGAAGGGGGGCAATTCTATTTCACACCACTTTAACATAGTTGCATATTTTCCGATTTTCTTAACTTCTTAAAGCCTATCGGTATCGTATGTTACAGGAAAATTTTCTACTTTTTCTTTTGTTTGTATATAAGTAATATTTAAAGAAAACATCACCCGCAAAACATCTCGCAAAAATTCACTTTGCGTTTTATTCTGCTAATAGGTCAGTCATAGGTACTTCTTGTAACACAAACAGTTTCATAAGTATGGCTATGCAGAAAATCATTTTATTATGGTATATGTCCGTTTGCGACCACACAAGACGGGTGACTTGTGTGGGGAGGTTAAATTTACCAACTGTTCAAACTTTTGTAATTTTATGCGCGTTTTCATTCTTGTATAGAGAACTAAGGGTTATAAGTTTAAATAAAATTAAAATTATGCTATTTTTTCTTTTTTTGCCGGTTCTGTCAATCCAAGAGCCGACAGAAGAAAAACCTATGTTATCGATCAAAAGAAAAAAATTACGGAAGAGCAGTAATAGCGGAATCTAATGACCCAAGGAATTGTCCGGAAGTGAAGGGGTGCATAAGTCAAAAATTAATACCACCAGTGGTTTACTCGTATGTTTATCATTGCGTTTGCCTAACAATCAAAGATATGAAAACTTGGAAAACTGGGAGAAGAAAAACTTACGAGTGGGCCCATAGTGATATTAATTTTTGGCATATGCACCGCTTCACTTCCGGCAAACATGAATAATTAGATTCCCCTATTAATACTCTTCCATAAAATAAAGGTTTTTCTCTTGTGATCGATAACATAGATTTTTGTGCTGTCGGCTCCTGGATTATGCTAAATTTACTTCTTTTGAGACGCATCACTTTTCAGGCGTGTAAGCGACCTTACCTTTATTCAATTACTTAAACTTCAGATAAAATTGAACAAAAGTTGTTTTTTAAAAAACACTGATGAGGAATGCACATTTTGCATTTTAAATTGGAAAATAATTCCGGGTTAAAAGGGTTATTTTCAATAGTTTTATGTAAAAATACTCCTTTTATAAAATCACACAGGTCTATAATTAAGTACCTCGAACATTTTAGTACGGATTTACAATTTACCCATTAACTGGTTATTTCTTTTCCTTTCAATAAATTGAAAATAGCTGATTCACACCACTATTATTTAAATAAAATATTCGTTACGTTTAGTCTAAACATTCCGCTTGCCAACAGTATGAACATTTTCTTAAAAATTATAGTGGTGTCAAAAAGCTTTAAATGTTGGAATAAGCAAATTCATTTTGCCCGAACGGCGTTCGGCCAAACCAGTTAAGGGGTTAAAAAAATCGGGTGGTTGGCAACAATATTTTAACATCGATTGTGAAAGAGATATACTATAAAAATCTGTATTTAAAAATAGCGGGGCGAATAGAATATAAAAATAGTCGCTTGTGCAGCCCTGTATATATATAGACGATCTCATTCTATAAGAAAAAAACAACGTTTTCACAAGTCTTTCTCACTTTCTCGACAAACTTTATTTTTTTGCGATACATAAATTAAAAAGTTTAACCATAAAAGTTTTAAATTACCAAAGATACATCATGAAATCTCCTCCATATTTAATATTTTACTTATTTAGCATCCCTATTTCAGGGCTGCCACAGGCGACCTAGGTTCCAAGTTTGGTTTCTACTTTCAATTTAAAACTTATTTAACCTTCCTACCCTGAATGGGTCTAATCGACCTATAACTATAATTTGTTTTGTACGATTCGAACCAGAATTTTTTTCATAAAGAAAGTTAAATAAAAGATTCGGAGAAATAAGTCAATTAAATATATTAAAATGTTTTAAATAACAATTCTGGTGTGAAAATTGAGTAAAATTTGAACAGGGTAGGAAGGTTAAAACGAATTTACATGAGATATTCTGAAAGAAAAAGAAATTATATAATAACGGAACGTCTGTCATTAGGAAAAGAAAACAAAACCATATAAAATTTTTGGTGTGAATGTAAAATTTCAGATTTAGAAGATCTTAAAAACAGGCCAAATCTGGCAACCGAGGAGGTGACTATTTTTTAATTCTAATTGTCATCCCTTTCTCTGAACAGAAATCCTTAACCCTTTCGCGACGGGAGCCTTTTATGAAATTTTAATTATTTTGTCACCGTTTTTCAAAAACAGAAATTTGAGCCTTATTGAATTGAGAAAATGCTCCGATTACACAAGGCAAATTTTACAATAAAATTTTACTGGTGATTGTTAAGTCTTTTTATGGTACGCATACGCGTCGCTTGTCTCCAAAGGGCTCACACAACCATTGACAAAATTTGCTAGAGTATTACATTACAAAATTTACATCAGAATAATACTGGTGCAAAGAGAATATAAAAGTAGTCTCCTATGGTGGCCCTGCTATTCCAATTAGATTTACACTGTGTAGGTAAATTCAAAGAAGTTTTCCTCCGAAAAGATTTTATGATGAATATGAAATTAATGTAAAGTTACGTTGAATTAGAAAAAAGTTACACTGGATAGAAATAGCCACAAAATGGTCCTATGCGTTATAACGGATTTAAATCAAATATTATAGTATTTCCTGTAAAAATTGAATAACAATATACATCGAACGTTTTCCTTTTGCATATTTGCTTAATGTACCTCGAATGATTTCCTTTTACATATTTGCTTTATAAACTAATCTATTTTAAAGAAGTTTTACTGCATTATTCCTTATCCATCATACGTAGTTTAGGGTAAGTCTTGCAATCGTTTCGAAAATAGATTTTTTTTCTATGGATTTACACGTTTCAGATATTCGAGTTTACGAAATACTTGATTTTATGAAAAAAACTGGTGTCCGGCTGTCTGTCTATCTGTCCGTCTGCGTGTCTGTAAACGCTCTATCTCCCGAACAAATTGAGACAGAGACTTGAAATTTTGTATGTACTTAGTATGTAAGAATGGGACGACGAAGTCTATTTAATGTCACTAATCTTGATTATCTGGAACTATTTTTTTCGGACTTTCGAAAAAATAGTTCTGATGAAAGGTATACAAAAAAAATATCTTTTTTGTTATTGAGCTATTCCATCTCAATTCAGGCAGACAGTACTGATATGCATCAAGTCACCATCACAAATTTTTTTCAAAAAAATTCAGTAGTTAGAACTAAGTGATTTATAAAATTTCCTAAAAGGATTTTTCCCTAAAAATTTTTTTTCTCTGATTACAGCACTTTAAAGTTCATGATAAAATTGGCAGTTTTCAGAAAAACTGAAAAACGCTTCATTTTGAAATGAACACAATACAAAAAATATTCAACATATTCAGTCAATTTATTTTTTATAAATAGTTATTAAACTGAATTTTACTTTGGCATAGTTTTAAAAAATATAGTGACATTTTTACTTAATTAAAAAAATTAGATTTTAAGTATAAAAAATATAATTATTAGTGAATTAAAGATTTTTTTTCAGAATGAAAAAAAATATTTTAAAGCTAAACATTGATGGCAATCTAAAGACCTTTCATGGGAGTTTTACAGCAAATTTTATTTCAACTCTAAGGTGCTTACAACTTTTGTAATTCAATTTTAAATTTTGCAAAATTTTGTAAAACCCCTACTTTTGAAATGCAATTTCTCAAAAACACCATTTTTTAAAAATCTGATAATATGCTCAATTCATACCTTATTAGTCTCTAATAAATACCTTACAAGCAAATCGTGTGTTTTTGCTTAGAAAATTTTATATGATTTTTTGAAAATAACATGTTGTGTGTATTTTTCAACAGACCACAAAGTCAAGCTCTTCCTTATTTAACCGAACTTGTAATGTAATTAATATTTCAAACTAAAAAATACATCACTAGTACATAACTATTACTGTTAAATTATAGCTAATCATTTGCTTAAATTTAAAATTGCGTAAAATACAGCCAATAATAAAATTAGTATTGATCATATGTCATTTCATTCCATACTCATGAATGTGTTAAATCCATCTACAGTGTGTAAAAATTTTGCTATATAGTATGGATATAATATATTAATGTGCAAATACATACATAACAGAAGAATTAAGTAGTGAAGGTTTCTTAAATTAACTTCAACTCCTTATCGTTGAATGTATGAAGTCGCTCAGATTGTCCTATTGTAACTGGTTTTTCTGTTTCTAGAAGCACATTTTCCAATGGTAATGCACATTCATATTTTTTCTTTCCAGATTCTTTTGGCCACTGGATTGCTTTATCTATGGACCATGTTGGGTACATGAATGATACTTTAATGTCATTTAGTTCTTGTGATTGATATACCATTGATTTGTCCTATCCACCAATTATTTTCATAAATGCATCCAATAAAATCACCGATTTGGAAACTATGTATTGAATAGTGTCTTTTCATTTGGCTGAAGGTTTCAACTTTTGTCAATTCATTTTTACTTGCTCGTTCCATATAATTTTCATTATTTACAATCACCCTATAATGTTTATATCTAATACCAACAATAGATTTTGCATTAGCATATTCTTTCTCATTATTAGCTCTATAGGATTGAATAATATTTCTGTCTGGATGGACTAGAATGTTATTTTCTAGCAGAGAAGATAGTTCAGCAACAAATGAGACAGAATTTTGGATAGCTTTTATTGGCTCCTTTTGGAGATTAAATTTTGTTGCATAGTGCTTGTCTCAGCATCACATGCACTTTTAACATGGCCAGTACCTAAAAATATCCTCTACTTCAGTACAATTTTATTTTTGTGCAATTCATAAAACTGATACTTGTTTTTAAAATGTGCTCCAGCTCCATCTGATATATACATAGGTGATTCCAGTGTTTGTAATTGGTACAACTTAAATAATTCTTTTTTTACTTTTTCTATGTCACAAATTGCATGAGCTGTATCTTGAGTTAATCATCAGAAACTATGATAAAACTCTTTATTTCTTCTCTAAAGTATGCTGTGCAGGTAACTAATGATATCTAAGTATTCTGCCAGTGGTAGCTTTGTACTTCATTTGGCAGTATTAGTGAGTAATTTTCAGCAAAGTCAAAATGCATCACAAGCGCAGATTTTTTTTTAAGGGGTTTGGCTTATTTAATTTTATGAATAGGAATTTTTAAAGATTAGCTTATATTTATCTGCCATAATAATGTGCATATTATTATTTTTTCATTAAAAAATATTATTATAAATACAGAGAAATAAGAAAAAGCTTGATCTTCTGGTTTTCTGAGAAAAAAAAAAAAAACTAATTGGGAAAAAAACTAAACTTGAAAAAAAATCTAATTCAGTTGTAATGTATGTATTTGCATTTTAATATATTATATCTGTACTATATAACAAAATATTTAACACACTGTAGATGAATTTAGCACATTTATGAGTATGGAATGAAATGACATATGATCAATACTAATTTTATTATTGACTGTATTTTACGCAATTTTAAATTTAAGCAAATGATTAGCTATAATTTAACAGTAATAATTATGTACTAGTGATGTATTTTTTAGTTTGAAATATTAATTACATTACAAGTTCGGTTAAATAAGGAAGAACTTGCCTTTGTGGTCTGTTGAAAAATACACACAACATGTTATTTTCAAAAAATCATATAAAATTTTCTAAGCAAAAACACACGATTTGCTTGCAAGGTATTTATTAGAGACTAATAAGGTATGAATTGAGCATATTATCAGATTTTTAAAAAATGGTGTTTTTGAGAAATTGCATTTCAAAAGTAGTGATTTTACAAAATTTTGCATAATTTAAAATTGAATTACAAAAGTTGTAAGCACCTTAGAGTTAAAATAAAATTTGCTGTAAAACTCCCATTAAAGGTGTTTGGATTGCCATCAATGTTTAGCTTTAAAATATTTTTTTTCATTCTGAAAAAAAATCTTAAATTCACTAATAATTATATTTTTTTTACTTAAAATCTAATTTTTTTAATTAAGTAAAAATGTCACTATATTTTTTAAAACTATGTCAAAGTAAAATTCAGTTTAATAACTGTTTATAAAAAATAAATTGACTGAATATGTTGAATATGTTTGGTATTGTGTTCATTTCAAAATGAAGCGTTTTTCAGTTTTTCTGAAAACTGCCAATTTTATCATGAACTTTAAAGTGCTGTAATCAGAGAAATAAATTTTTTAGGGAAAAATCCTTTTAGAAAAGTTTATAAATCACTTAGTTCTAACTACTGAATTTTTTTGAAAAAAATCTGTTATGGTGATTTGACATGCCCTGCCTGAGCTGAGATGGAATTGCTCTATTATTTTAAGGAATGGATGTAAAAGACAATAAAATAACACAATTTTTGCATTAAGAACAAAGTCGATCGGATTTTTATTGCCGAGATATTTCTAATCCTGTTTTCCCCATTCTTCGATTTTTCAAGGCTTTGTATTTTATTCAAATTTAAATTCAAAGGTATATTTTAATTAGAAGTGAGAAGCTTAACCCTTTTATGGACGAAGCATTTTCATTGCTAAGATATTGAAATAAATGAATGACGCCGGTAATTACGAACAAATATATTTGTAAATAAGAAAAAGTGATTTTTCTCGTACATAATAAAAGGAATTTTTTAAACAAAATTTCGGTGGCATTGTTGCATATCGGAATTAAAATCTTCTGGTTTTATAGAGAAACCAATGAACGTTGAAGGGTTAATCCGACGCAGTAAACTCTTAGTTAATAGGATTATTATTTTTGGTGTTATAAGGATGTTTCTTTTACGTAATTCGGTACTTCTTGTTTAAATGGAGTTTTATATAATTTTTCGAAATTGGTTCATCAGCAATTCATTAACAGAGCATTACTAGGTATATTAGAAAATTTTAAATATACGTTTATTATTATTACTTTTTTTTTTTGTATTGCGACGTTATTTACAAATAAATTATACATGTTTTATTTTCCTATATCATAGTATGCATATCCATGATGGGTAAGTATTACGATGACCCCCAACGACTAGATTGATATTGCTTTTACAAGAATATATTACAAAATATTTAGCACCAGACAAAAATTAAACCATATTATATAAATAATCAAAAACAATTTTATGCTGTGCTTGAGAGAGGTCAAAAAATGCGGAGTTCAAAAATTGATTGAATAACATTTCTTATTGCTGCAATGGAGTTTCTTAAAAAAGAAAGAATTGTGTTATGCTTGAGCTTAAAAGGTATGACTATTACGATAGCTGCCAACATCTTCCGCTTTTTTAGCCCGGAAAAATTTTATAGAAAATTTTAACATTTCAAATTGACGTAATTTGCTGATTAGATAAGTGAAAAATTTCTATTAAATTTTTCCGGGCCAAAAAATCGGAAGCGTTGGCAGCTATGCTGTTACTATAGTCAAGCATAGTACTTGATTATCGGCGGATAAACTTACCGCTCTAAAACTTAGAAGAGACTTTTCGCTTTATTTAAACGTCATATCTATACAAACTTTCTATATACCGTAAAATTTTATATTCGTTTTTAAATAGCTGCCACCGACAATTATTTTTTTTAATTCTATTTCACACCACTTTTTAAAAACAAAAATCTTTTGCATATACTTTAACTACTTATCTGATTCTTCTTTTTTCATAACAATAAATTTAAAATATCGGATAAAGACCATTTTTTTAAGCTGAAATATTCGTAATATTCAGTCTAAATATTATGATTCAGTCTAAATATCATTAAATAGTATGAAATTGTAATTAAAAAATAGTGGTATCAAAAATTTTTAAGCGATGGAGCAAGCAAACTCTTCTTGCCTTTACGACGTACAAGAAAATCAGTAAAATGATTAAATGTTGCACCGCTATTGAAAATGTTATTTTACCAAAGATACATCATGAAATCCCATCATACTTATTTATTTATTTATTTTGCTTTTCCATTTCTATTGGATGCGCAGTGTAAGAAGAAATTAGAAGAGGTAATTCTTCAAAAAGATTTTATGATGAACTTTATGATAAACATGAAATTAATACAAAGCTAAATTTGAACAAGTTGGAAATTGCACGTGAACGTAGCAAATGAGGTGCGCTCGTGCGATAACGAAGTTTTAAAAATATTCAGATCTTGCTGATAACAGTATAGTAGTCGAAATCTTTACGTTTCTGTAAATATGCAGGAAGTAATTTTTATTACACCTCAGCAACGTATATCTTATCATAAAATGTGAAATAGTTGAATATAATTAAAACACGTAACAAACCATGTTTCCCCGTATAGCATTATATAGTGGAATACTTTTGTGTGGCCCTGTAATTTAATAATAAAAATTCTTTGCATCACAGATTGTACAGAATGCATATTTTAGTATATATTTCATAGATTCATGCCAATTCTATTATGTTCGAATGAGTGTAACACCATTAAAATGCATTTGAAACTTTTTCCCCATTGACCGTAATGTAGGGGAATCCTTTTGATTGTCCCTGTAATTGATTTATACATCTGATTTTCATAACATTTGAAATGACTCGACAAAATTACGCAATAATTATATGTTTTAAATTTCAAACGATTAAAAAGCATTTAAAACTTTTTTCCCTATTGACCGTCATGTAACGGAATCCTTTTGAATGTCCCTGTAATTGATCTATCCATCCGATTTTCATAACATTTGAAATGACTCGACAAAATTATGTTATAATTATGTATTTTAAATTTCAAACGATTCGGTTGGGTAGTTTTTGCGTTGTTATATGCGGACGGACGGACAGACGGACAGACAGACGGACAGACAGACGGACGGACGGACTGAGCGACAACAATAAGTGCTACGTATTTACATAATTACGAACGCACCTAAAAAAGATACATTACATGGGAATATTCTCAAAATTGTCTTATGTTTTATGATAGAGTCACATACAATATTATAATTCTAGTAAATATGGAATCACAATGCACCTTGAACGGTTTCCATTTTACATATTTGCTTTATAGGGTAGTTCATTATTAAAACGTTCTATACTATTATTTAACTTTGCTTTCATATAAATGTCATTACAAAAAATTTTGCACCGGAAAAAAATTATACCATACTACATCAATAGTAAATAAAATTGTACTGAAGACACGCACGATACGCAATTTCGGGTATGTTCAAATAACGTCATTTCTTCTTACTGAGATGGCGATTATTTTAACAGAAAACAAGAGTCGCTTGCGTTATGTTTGAGATTATATATATCACAACAACCAACATCTTCCGCTTTTTTGGCCCGGAAAAATTTTATAGTAAATTTTACTATTTCTAATCGCTGAAATCCGCCAATTAAATAAGACAAAAATTTCTATAAAATTTTTCGGGCCAAAAAATCGGAAAAGTTGGCAGCTATGATGTATGTAGATGGATTATAAGATGTGATTGATAACTGGCAATGAAAATCATCATTCGGTAAATTTTGATAGAGCTTTTCGCCTTATCTAAACTAGACAATCTGTGTGCGGTAAAAAATTATATTCGTTTTTATAGGGATGCCAAAGACGACAATTTTTTATTTATTTTTCAATGTAGGTTTTAAAAACCAAAAATTTTTTACACATGCTTTAGCCACATAAATGTTACTTATTTATTTTTTCCACATAAATAAAATTGAAAATACCAGATATAAACAACTTTTATGAAGCTGAAATGTTCGTAATATTTAGTCTAAACATTCTTTATTATTTTTATACCTTAACCCATAGGTGCCAACTCTTCTGATTTTTTTGGCCCGGAAAAATTTAACAGAAATTTTCCCCTTAATTAATCGGTGCATTATGGCGATTTGAATTGGCAAAATTTACTATAAAATTTTTCCGGGCAAAAAAGCGGAAGATGTTGGCACCTATGCCTCAACCCTTTGGAACGAGCGACAGGTATAAATGACGCAAAAAAGCTTAAGAATCCTTGTTTATCCCCACCAGTAGAGTTTTACAGCAAAATCTGCCTTTTATTTTCGGCGCGTTTTCTCGATTTAATAAAGCGCAAATTTCTGTTTTTAAAAACCGCTAGCAAAACATAAAAAATTTCGTAAAAGGTTTCTGTCGTGAAGGGGTTAACTTGATACTTACACTCCAAATTTTTCATCTTACCTTATTTTATATTGCATGCTATTTTCTCCTCTGATTTATCAAACTATGTAGTCGACGACACTCTTTTTCGCAATGTTCAATAATTTATTCATGTTTTTAACTGCAGTGTTAATTTGAACTCTCCTCATTCTTTAACATTCTCCTATCTTTTTGCATTTCTCATGCTTACGGTAATATATATACAGTAGAACCCCGATAATTCGGATTAATTGGGACCAGATCCAATCCGGATTTATTTATTTATTTATTTATGCCTAAGTGGGACAAGATCACCAGATCGCTAGGATCCGGTGTAGACCCTATTTGTCCCACCCGGAATGTTCCCCGGCATGTGGGGATTCATTACAATAACTTCAACAAAAAAAAAAAAAAAAAAAAAAAAAAAAAAACATAAAATACATAATATACAGGCTGTATACAACATCAACACAGTGGTATGCGCGCCGGAGACCTGCTCCATCGCGACAAGTGGCGCTACGACTGCCAAAAGCTCAACAAAGGCTCTAACGCGACAGCGGGCAGTCTTAGGAGAGAACGGTTAAGTGGTAAGATTGGCCAGGTCCATAAGGAAGTGATAAATTTGTGCCAATTGACGGAGTAGTTTTGGGCGGGTTAAGATATTTGTGAGCCAGGCATCTGGGCGGGAATAAGGGTTCTTAAGGTGCCAGGCCTCTGTGAGTGTGCAGAAGAAATAGTAGTGGTCTGGAGACCCTATGGCCCCACACTCACAGAGGTCCGTATCTGAGCGTTTAAAATAATTTAGGTATGTTCTGAATGGACCATGGCCGGAGAGGAATGCTGATGTGGGAGGGGAGAAAGCTAAGAGATTGTATGAGACTTTTGGGATAAGGGAATAGGTGTGCCTGCCTTTGCTTGAGGCATCCCAGTAGAGTTGCCAGTCAGAAAGAATGTTTCTTTTGAGGAAGTGGCGAACATGAGACGGGGGAACAGGAAGGGGGATATCTATGTTTGGACGTTAGGTGGCCTCCTTGGCCAGTGCGTCAGCTAGCTCATTGCCAGCTATGCCGATGTGAGCGGTGACATGGCCGAGAGAGACCCTATGGACGAGAGTTTTTAAGATAACTTTTATCTTAAGCACTAAAGGGTGTTTAGTTCTATGGGCGAATATTTCTTGTAGGCTTGAAAGGCTGTCACTATAAAGGTGAAAAAAAGTAGTATGAGGATAGAGAACAATCCATTCCAAAGCCCGCAGGATTGCGAAGAGTTCTGCTTGGAACACCGAATTGTTATCTCCAATCCTGCAAGCCCACTGATGAATAACAACACTGTCTTTGAAAACACAGAAGGATGATGCTACTCCCGTCTCCGTGTGTGAACCATCGGTGAAAATGGCTGGATTTTTCGAGGGGCTGTAAGAATGCTTATTAACATTAACTTGAAGATAGGATGTCTCATCCGCCGGATGCATAGTCCAGCTGTGGACTTTTCTTTGTAAGAGCAAGTTAGGGAAAAGTGCTGACTGTGTTGGTTCGTGTTCTAAGTGTAGTATTCTGTTTTTCTGAAATTCGTAAGCGAGTGTTAAGTGTATGGGTGGAATGCCAGTAAGTACTGTAAGTGCATCCGTTGAGATAGTTCTATAACCTCTAACCATTTGCAGAAGGAATATGCGCTGGATAGAGGCAAGTTTTTGCTTAGCCACTTTGGTTAGCGAACCTCCCCAAACGCCCACACAGTAAAAGATGATGCGTTCAATGATTATGTGGTACCATGTTTTTAACATATTGGGCTTGATGCCCCATGTTTTTGATGTTAATTTACAGGAATTATGGTAGTAATTTAAAAGTTTAATTTTTAGTGCTTTGATATGTGGAATCCAGCTCTGATGTTTATCAATAATTACACCTAATAATTTAAGAGTATGAACGTGGTGGACGCTAACCCCATTGACTCGCATCACGGGCTTGCGTTTGAGTTCTCTTGGTTTAATGAAGGTTAAAGCTTGGGATTTTCCGGGTGAAAGCTGGAGATGAAGGCGAGCCAACAACTGGCAAAAAGCAGGGAGAGCTCTTGCCGCTTGCAGTTCGAGATCCAGACGACGACGGCCCGAAAAAACAAAGTTGAAATCATCTGCGAAGGAGTAAAGATTGAAGCCTAATTTCTCCAATTCTTTTAGCAAGACATTGGCAATAAGCAGCCAAAGGATTGGGCCCAAGCACGAACCTTGGGGGCAACCCTTTTCTAATGGGTGAACTGAAGTTCCTGAACCCCAGTTGATAAGAATGCTACGAAATTTAAGATATGTTGCAATGGTTCCAGCTATGTTTCTCGGGCAGCCGATTTCACGTAATTGTAATAAGATGTCCCGCCACTCTACATTGTCGAAAGCACCTTTAATATCTAAGGAGACAAGAGTTGTGTAATTTCCTTCAGCTATGCTATGAGCACAGGAGGTAAGAATTGCAAACAAAGCCTTTTCACATGATCTGCCTTCTCTGAATCCGTATTGTCTGTGATGAAGTAAGTTATTAGATTCAAGAAAGTGGTTAAGCCGAAATACAAGTAATTTTTCTAATAATTTGCCTAAGGATGGTAGTAGGCAGATTGGGCGGTAAGAAGAAGGTTCTGAGGAGTCTTTCCCTTGCTTCAGGAAATATACTACTTCCCCTTGTCTCAGAGTGAGCGGGAAGTAATGGTGAGTGAGACAGAGATTAGCCCAACGCGTAAAAATTTTGGGAATTACATGGAAAGTTAATTTCAGAATTTTAAAGTCTATACAGTCCGGACCTGGAGCTTTTTTGTCATTAAACGTACGTAGCGCGGTTGCTACCTCAGCTTTTGAAAAGGGTTTGTCGGGGGGTGCATCAAAAGTAATGTCAGAATTATCTCCTGGCGGATATGAGGAGGGGCCAAAAAGATGTTTGGTGAGGTGCTCCATGTTTTCCTGCCTAGATGATCGGCTGGGTGGCAGTTCGAGCTTAATTTCATCAGGAGTGAAAAACTTTCCTGTGAAAAATTTTTGAGCTGTTCCGAAAGGGTCTGTTTGATTTGTGCAGAACTTTTGCCAGGCAGCATTTCTCGCATCCAGTACACTGCGCTTATATTTAGCGGAGAGAAGACGATAATTGGCGCTGAGATTGCGATAGTAATCCGTGTTAACATCTTCTGTTAGTCTGAGTCTTTTTAGTTTCCTCCTCAGTGCCGTGAGGTGATTACGCTTAGTCCTAAGATCGGAGGTCCAAAACGAGAATGACTGCTGCCTCCGAGTGTTCTTTAATCTAAAGGACGCTTTGGCTGCTGTTTTCATGGTTTCTAATAAATTAATGGTAAAGTCGTTTAATTGAGTGGTATTTGTAACGTCCTTTAGGTGTTGATTCAGGATTGGTTTGTGAGTTTTAATAACATGCGAGAATTTACGGAAGTTACCTCTTGCAGTATTGAATCTTCTTTGTGAAGTGTATAAGGGTGTTATTTCGAAAGAAAATCTTATATAATTATGATCTGAGTCATTGTGGACATCTTCAACTTGCCATTGCCGAATTTTCGGTAGTGTTGGGGGATTTACCAGAGTGTGGTCTGGAAAACCCTCAGCTATTTTCTCTCCTTTGCTGTTATATTTTTGAAATGTAGGTATAGTGTTGTCGATATTGGCAATGACAAGATTTTGAGCAACAATATGTTCGATGAGGCATTCTCCACGGTCATTTTCGTAGTCATATCCCCAGAGTGGAGATGTAGCATTGAAATCACCACCGCAAATGAAGAAATGCCTCTGTGTAATGAGGTGTTGCCACTCTTCGAGGGTTTCCTCGAAATCTGATTTTGGTGCTGCATAAGTCGAGCCAATTATGAGTTTTCCCTCCTTAGCAGTAACTGTGACAAAAGCGCAATGTGTGCCTGTGTAAAGATGTGAATAAATAAGGCTAGTGTTCTGAATGACAAGATGGGCACTCTTTGACGTGGACGGGAAGACCGCCCAGGAAATAGGAAAGTCCGTGAGTGTGCCCTCTCTGTTGCAATATGCGTCTTGCAGAAGAGCAATGTCAATGTTTTCACTGAAAAGATAATCTTTCAGGGTTGAATTTGCTGCTTTGCAATGATTTAAGTTAACCTGGAGAATTTTGATGTGACCGAAAGGTGGGCAATCCTTAAATTTTTGATCAGAGATTGGTGAAGCATTACTTAACGAGTTGAACCTGAAGTGAAGTTTTTGATGAAGGTATTTCTTCTTTGTAGGTTATATTTGTAAATTGGGCATTTATTTGAATCGGCTGAATGTGGAAAATAGTCGTCGGAGTGTAGGCAATTGACACAGTGAAATTTCGATGGGTCATTTTTTGTCGAGCATGTAGATGAGTTGTGTGTTCGAGTGCAGTATGCGCAGGATGCTTGGAATCCGCAATTTACCTCTGAGTGTCCGTAACGCTGGCAATTGGCACATCTTATTACCGGGCGATATTCGGATATTTTACATGAGTTAAAACCGATTAGAAGACGTCCAGATTTCATTAAGTAGAGAGCAATTGTGTCATCCACTTCTAAGACTAGTTGGTATGTCTGTGCTTTCTCCCTTTGGATCTTTTTGTGAATCGTTATTGGGAGTTCTAAATTTATGTCGTCCAAGATTTTCTCGGTGACTTCCTCTGGTTGTATAAGATTTGGGATTCCGAGTATGATTAATTTTTTCGATTTTATTGCCTTATATACTACTTCTGTCATTGTTTTAAGGTGTTGTATTTCTTCTATTATATGCAGCAGTTTATCTGTGTCGTCTTCACTTACTGATTTGATTATGAGTGTGTTGCGATCTCTCGCTTCTTCACAGAAAATCGTAGGCAAGTCTTTATGGTTTTTTGTTTCTTCATTTAATATTGAGCGAATTGTTGAGAGTGACACATTTGAGTTGCGCAATCTTTTCAGCAGAATTGCTGATTTTGAGGTTGTCGTTGGATTCTTGGCTGGTGTTTTAATTTTGTCGGAATATAGAGGTGCTGAATAATTTCTGTTTTGTTGATTTTCAGCTTCACTTTGATCATCTTGTGTTTTCAAGTTACTCATGATTTCTTCTGTGTTGTTTTGGATTACTTGTAACTTGGTTTGAAGATCTTGAAATAATTCTTTGCCGGGTGGAAAATTTTCTGACGTTTCATTTATTCTTTGCAATTGTTTCTGTAAATCTATTTCTATTTGTTGCAGTTGTTGAGTCTTTTCTGTGATTTCTCTGTGTAGCTTTTTATTTTCTTCTTTAAGATTAAGTGTTTCACTTTCTCGGTGATCTTTTGGCATTTTCAAATATACTAATAGCTGTTGTTTTCTCTCTTCGCTTTGTGCCTGTGACTTAGTCAGTTGCTCTTCTTTGAAGTTCAAGTCTTCTTTTAGAAGTTGGAATTGTTCATTCCAAGTGTCTTTTTCTTTTTGGAGTTGTTGGAGATTGTTCTGTAAGTGAGGTATTTCTTTTAGCCTATTCTCCATGACTGCTAATTGACCCTGGATTAATTGATAATATTTTGTTGCCTCGTCCCTGGAACCTTTGACGCGCGTTTTCATCAGATCATAAAGGATCCTTATCAATCCTGATGTTGGCAATTTTTCCGCTTCTTCAGGAACAAATTTCTGAAGATATTTACTTTTCTGCAGAGAGGTTATACTGCTTGACACTAGTCCTGGAATCTTTGTCTTATTTTTTTGAACTGGTTGTTCACTCTTTGACTGATGTTCCATTCTTGGGGATGTAAGATCAGGGAAGGAAGAGGATCTATCTTTACGTTGGATTCTCTTTTCTAATTCCAAAGACTCATCCATATTTGTTGAATTATATGATGGCTATTTTGTACTAGCCCTTATCAAAAAGGTTTTTAAAATTTTTTTCAAGTATAAAATATGCAAAATACCAGGCTTCGTCAGAGCCCCCTACATGTCTCGATGAAAGAAAGGAATATAGATGGATTATAGCATAAACCGGTGAACTTGTTCACCGTAAATGGCTAAGATAAAAATTAAAAATAAGTTAATATTAAAAAATAATTATAATAATAATTAAAAAAAAAAAAAAAAGACTAATTTTGAATAGTTTTTGGAATAAAGAGGGGAATATTTAATGGAAGTGGTCTAAACGAAGAATGTAAAGAAATAACTAATACGTAGTTGAAATGAAAAAATGTGCTGCTAATAAAAAAGAGAAAAATTTTGTATGTTTCTGTGCTTATTATTGTCGATCCCTGCCCTTGACATTCTCAAGAACTACTGGACATATATACCAGAGTGAGAAGCGTGTAATGAATTAACTTGAGTAAATATACTATTTTTATCACAAATATACACTACACATACACACACATATACATATACATACATACATACATATACACACACACATGCACATATACATACACGCACATACATATACACATACATATATACATACATATATACACATACATATTTATATCCATATATATATTTTTTACATTAATATTTTTTTTTTATTTGTTTTATATATATATACACATATATATATACAGAAAAAATATCCCGGTAAGAAAAATGCGTATATGAATCTTGAGTAAATATACCAATTTATAAATAGTTATCTGCTCAGTTATTTCAAAATAAATACAGTAAAACTATTAAAATATGTTTGGAATCACTCTCCGCCACAGCAAAAAAAAAAAAAAAAAAAAAAAACAGTAATAGGAGCAAAATGTAAGTTGTATTGGTGTGCCACATACTATGCATCATATATTGATCTACATTTTAAATTACAATATACATTGAACATTATACGAAATAATTAGACTTTAGGAGAATTACAATACTTGGAATAGGGAGGGACCTCTTATGGGCTAACCTGTTATTGAAGTTTACCTAGCAGCGCTTAAGCTGGAAATCTCCAGACACCTATATTATAAAATGCTCCATAGAGGGGGGGGATGAAAGTTAAATAGTGACAAGCGCTCTTAGAGAAAAAAAAAAAAAAAGATAGAGGTGCAACATGCCTGTTTTACGGTGATAATTTTGAATAGTCCCGAGAGTAGTTTAGAAGATGAAATTAACCCGATAAGGGGCCGCGGCGTGGCCCTAAACAGCAGGAGAGATCAAATGAAGGTAGAATTGAGCTGTGGGGGTCAGTAGCTTTCAGTAGACATGTTACACCAAAAATTGAAGACTCCCCCCCCTGCCCCCCCCAGGGGCGGTCCCCTTACAGTTACCGGGGAAATTCAAAACCCAGAAAAAAGTCTGTGCAAAGCCAGTCTAGCCAAAACATTTCTCCACGCTGTAGCACCCATAGAACAAGAGATATAAGCTGTTAAAGATTGAAAAGAAGTGAAGAAATGGGCCTTTTTGAGTGAATGACCAACAGGGGGGGTCTACAGCCCCAGGGGTGCAAAATTAATAAAAATTTTTAAATGAAGGTGATAGACAATTGAACGAGCGAAATTTTAAGGTATATGTTAGGGGGGTACGTACCCTTTCCCCCCCTGGACTGACCTTCAAAGATAAGATATTTTGAACTTAAAAAATTTTAATCATTTCCTCACTGTTCAATAAGATCTTTTAATGAGGAGGTCTGGGAGGGCCCAGCAGCCCTAATAGCCCCTATAGATCGAAACAAAATCAGAATGGATAATTAATAGATAAATTGAAGAGGATTAAGTTAATAAAGACAAGGAATAATGCTATCAGAGTATAATACATGCTGTAATGGTTACCCGCAGACCTTCATACCTGCAGCTAGACTACTAAATGCCCATGATATTACAAAAATCATTAAATCCGGAGAATAACTGTGTGGCAACACCATACCTCAAGCCTCTAGAGCAATTAATACCATTGAAAATATTTTAAATAAATAAACTAGCTATTAAAAAGGAACAACAAGAGATGGCAACTGGACATTGCCTCTCTACACTTTAGATCTTTAAGCTCTCTAAGTTATAATTGAGTTGATCCCTTAGATCAGCAACGGACCACAGTTTACGAGCTGGGGGACCAGCTATAAACTTCTCAACTTGTTCTGAACTTGGGCGGGAAGTGCTATACCCAAGCGTCGTAATGGGAGACATTTAAAAACAATGATAAACACTTTATAAAAACACTATTAGAGACACTTAAAATATTCAAAAAAAAACAATAAAAAGCATGGCGGAGAAAAGTTCAGACATTACTGTAGACATACAAATGCATTATTTTAAGTTAAGAGAAGAATTAATATTTTTAATTGATTTTTAAAAATAGTTACTCCCTATTGGGACCACATAAGCATATTATAAAAACGAACTCAAAACATTTTTCAAAAATTTATTTGAATAACTTAAAATAGTCAAAATGCTATCGGAATAGCGGCGGAGATCCAATCCGGATTATCCGGAGAACTAGAAAAAAATGAAATAAAATAAAACATACTTACAGAAAATCACCTTTATGTTAAACTTATTGAATATTTACAGGCAGTAAAAATGCTTCCTTTGTAATAAAAAAAGTTTGTAATTTTCGGCTGTGCCAGTTTTCTATACCTTTTGCGAGACATACCCTCACGCATCCGCTTGAGCATAAGTAGTTCATTGAGTGTAGTCTCCGCCTGACATTCAAAATAAACCATTAGTTGTTCCAAATGAGATGTTGCTTCATTTATTGTGTAGTGATTTTTTATGACATTTTTAGGTGGTTTAAATAGAAAATTGGGAAAATTGGAATGGCAAACTGAGTGATGCATTGTTGTTTCTTTGAAATATAACATCAAAGATTTGAAATAAGAAAGCTTAAGGTATTCTTACGAAAAGATGTCAGAAAAAGTTTTTTTTTAATTCAGAATACGACGAGGAAACAAGTTAATGTTTTGGAAATTAGCCAATCGTTTCTCAAACTCGAAACAAAAAATTGACTAAATCGATCCGGATTAACGGGGTCCGGATTTGCGGGGTTCTACTGTATATGTATATATATATTTATCATTTTTTAACGATGCTTAATTTTTAATGTCTGTCATTTTATACTGTTTTTTGAATATTTTAAACTGCTAAATTATAATGTATGGTCTCTATAAATAGTCTTTTTTTTTTAATTTTGGCGTTTCCCTATGATAGCTCTTTTTTTGCCTGTTTATGGACAGCACAACTCGGTTTTTGGATCAAATGGACATTTTTCCTTTTCCCTTAATTTTTTTTTTTTATTTATATTTATATTTTTTATTTTTTATTGTTATCCAAACATAAAATGTTTTCTTTTTTTTATTAAATCTCTTTGTATTGAGGCCACCAGCCATGCCTTAATAGCAAAATGGCTCCCTTGAAATGCATTGAAATACATTCCTATTTACTACATTGGATGTTAAATCTGGAATCGAGAAAATGACTACATTTCACCATGCATTGTCATTAAACCGTTTCCGACGCAGACAAATTTTGTTCGTTAAATGAGTAATTATTGAATGACACCGGAATTTACAAACGACTTTAACCCATTCGAGACGGGAGTCTTTTATGAAATTTTTAAGGCTTTGTCACCGGTTTTTAAAAATATAAATTTGCATCTTATTAAATAATGCAAATTTTACAGTAAATTTTTACTGGTGGGTATAAACAAGGTTTCTTAAACCTTTTTGCGGCACGTATACGTGTCGCTCGTCACCAAAAGGTTAATAAAAATTGAGTATTCCTTAATTTGTGCCTTCATTGCAAACGCAAAATCATGTGAAAATAACGTTGGCGCCATTTGCAAATTTGGAATTAAATTTAGGAGTGCTCGGCGGGGGGGGGGGGGGGGGAGTGGGAAGGAGTGGGACCACTATAATGGAAAAAGTTAAATAGCATGGAAATGCAATTTTAAAAAATGCGGTATCTAAAAGCTTTAAGTGATAGATCAAGCAAATTTTTCTTGCCCGTACACCGTACTGCTTAATCAGATAAATGGGTCGGTCGCACCGCTCTTTAACCCTTTCCGGCACACTGTGCTCGGTCTGGGATACCTAATTTTAATTCCAAGCTTGCATATGACACCAGTAATATTTTAGTAAATTTTTACTTTTATAATAGAAGCTTAAATTAAGGATTTCAATGTATCTAAAAAATTCGTTTGTGCATTCCGGTGTCAATCGATAATTTCTCATTTTATTACAGATTTTGCCCGTGCCGGAAAGGGTTAAAGTGTTAAACTACGGAAGCTACATCATGAAAACACGCCGTATTTGTATATTTATTTATCTTGCATTTCTATTTCTATTGGATGCGCACTGTATGGTGAAATTGAAATAAATCATCCTCCAAAAATATTTTATGATGAATTTTATGATGAATGTGAAACTAATATAAAGTTAATTTGTACTAGAAAAAGTTACATTGCATAGGCATAAACTCAAAATTACCCTTATAATGGATTTAAATGGAATATTATTGTAATTCCTTCCACCAGTTGGGAAGTAGCAACATGTATACATGGCGCCAAAAAAGGCTTAAGAATCCTTGTTTATCCCCACTAGGAAAAAATTACTGTAAAATAAGCCTTCCCAGTCCCAGATACCTAATTTTTATTCCGAACTTGCAATGGGCACCAATAATATTTTAACAAAATTTTGCTTTTACAATGAAAGCTTAAATTAAGGAATTCTTAATTTCTAAAAAAGTCGTTTTTAAATTCCGGTGACAGACGATAATTTCTCATTTTACTAACAGAATTTACCCGTGATGGAAAGGGTTAAAACCGGTGACGAAACATTTAAAATTTCTTAAAAGCATAGCTGCTAACATCTTCCGCTTTTTGGGCCCGGAAAAATTTTACAGTAAATTTTACTATTTCAAATCGCTGAAACCTGCTGATTAAATAAAGCAAAAATTTCTGTTAAATTTTTCCGGGTCAAAAAATCAGAAGAGTTGGCAGCTATGTAAAAGGTACCCGTCGCGAAGGGGTTAAAAATGGAATGAAATTGCATCTGATTTATAAACTAATTTATTTTTTAAATGTTTTACAGCAATTATTAATATTGCCTTTTCATGAATGTTATTACAAGATATTGGCACCGGAAAAAAATTAAAGTTTGTAAAATAATAAATTAAAATAAAAAGTATTCCTAAACTGTATGTTTTACTACATGCCAATCCAAGAATAATAAGTAACGTCGTTTCTTATTGCGGAGGTGACGGTCACTTGGAGAGAGAAGAAAAAATAGTTTTGTTATGTTTGAGCGTAAAGAAAGTTAGGTATATCAAGTGCACAGTGGTTGATAATAAGCTGGGAAATTTACCACTCGTAACTTCGGATACAACTTTCCGCCTAATTTAAATGTCATATCTATGCAGAATTTCAGTGTACGGTGAAAAAATGTATTTGTTTTTATAGGGCTGCCACAGGGCACATTTTTTTTTTATTTCACACCAATTTTAAAAACAAAAGTCTTTTGCATATGCTTTAACAAGTTATCCTGTACTTTATTTTGCATAAAATAAAATGATAATATCAGATGAACACCATTTTTTTTAAACTGAAATGTTCATATTATTTAGTCCAAACATTTTTGTCATTAAATTTTGTGAAATTGTAATTAAAAAAATAGTGATATCAAAAAGTTTTAACCCTTTCCGGCACACTGTGCCCGGTCTGGGATACCTAATTTTTATTCCAAACTTGCAAACGGCACCAGTAATATTTTAGTAAAGTTTTATCTTTCCAATAAAAGCTTAAATTAAGGATTTCAAAATATCTCAAAAATTCGTTTGCGAATTCCGGTGTCTGCCGATAATTTCTCATCCTACTAACAGATTTTGCCCGTGCCGGAAAGGGTTAAGCGATGGATCAAGCAAACTCTTCTTGCCTGTACCGTGCACAGGCAAATCACATAAGTGGTAAAACGTTGCAACGCCCTTGCAAATGTTAAATTACCGAAAAGAAATCCAATCATCAGGGCCTATTTATCAACGGGGCACACTCCCACCAAGGAAAATAATATAAAAAATTTTCCTTATTCATGGCAGTAATTTTGAATGATAAGGGCGTTTAAGCAAGGCGAAAATTTCCATAACATTTTTCTGGTGAGAAAGTGCCCCGTTAGTAATCCTGCCCTGCCAGTCATACTTATTTATATGTTTGTTTATCTTATACAGTAAAACCTCTAAATAACGGACACCTCGGGATCGCAGAAAATGTCCGCTATTCGGAGGTGTCCGCTATTGGGAAAACCTCAAAAATTCTAAAACCGCTTAGAAATGCTTAATGTTTCATTAATTTACTTCTATGTGTCCTAAAACCTCTATTATATTATTAATCAGAAATTAAAATTATTTTTAAGCAAAAAAATTGAAATAAAATTGTGCACACTTTTATCCACCGTTTATTATATTATTGTTAGAAAAATCTGTTACAAAAGTTTATTTTTGCTTGCGATTATATGTACTAATTTATTTTTCTGTGTAATGTTATTAGAAATTGTAGAGTTCCGGGAGAGGAGGGAGGGATTGCTCTTTTTGATCTTTAAAAGCATAAAATCTCAAAATGTTCTTGGATGACATTTCAATAGTCTGGGAGATTATTTCTCCCTGGCAACCCTTGACTTTAGCACTGAACGTTGAGGGGGGGGGGGATTTTCCCCAGATCTTTATTTACAATTAACTGTGATCACAAAATTTGTGACACATTGTCCTGATAAATTCAGAGGCTTTTTTACTTTTTTTTTCATTTTTTTTCTGTTTAGAAAATACTTTTTCATCCTTTATCGCCGAATAAAGTGTCCGCTATTCGGAATGTCCGTTATTTAGAGGTTAAACATACAAAAAATTAAGTTTTGGGAGTGGGGATTGGAAAACTGTCCGTTAAATAGAGGTGTCCGCTATTCGGGAGTGGCCGTTATGGAGGAACACACAAAAATTGTGTGTGTGTGTCTGTGTGTGTAAATTTTCTCTCAAAAACGGCTCTAACGATTTTCGCAAAAATTTGGATTTTACCATTTTTGGGCACGAGAAGACCATTGGGCTAGGTCACATGTTCGAGAAAATTCGATTATTGGGTCATTTTGGGTAATAATGGGTCAGGATCAAGCTATTTATATCTAGAGAACGGCTGGATCGGTTTTAAGGAAATTTTGTATCCAATTGTTTTTTGGCACGAAAAAACTATTGGGCTGGGTCACATGTTCGAAAATTTTTGATTAGTGGGTCATTTTTGGGACATTATGGGTCAAGCCATTTTTATCTAAGAAACGGCTCTAACGATTTTGACCAAATTTTATATTTTATCGTTTTGGATTACAAGAAGACCATTGGGTTAGGTAACATGTTCGAGAAAATTCGGTTACTGGGTCATTTTTGGGGTCATTGTGGGTCATGCTATTTTTATCTAGAGATTTTCTCACGCAATTTTGACTAAAAATTGCATTCTGTGGTTTTTGTCCACGGGAAAAACATTGGGCTAGGTTACATGTTCGAGAAAAATTTTTAATGGGTCATATTGGGTCATTAAGGGTCTGAGTCAAGCTATTTATATTTAAAGAACGGCAGAATCAATTTTATCGAAATTTTGCCTGTAACAGTTTTTTGTCACGAGAAAGCTAATGGGCTAAGTCACACGATCGAGAGATTTCGATTATAAGAGTAATTTGTGGGTCATGATGGGTCATAATGGGTCATGGTCAAGCTATATCTAAAGAACGGGCGGATCCATTTTAACGAAATTTTGTATATAACAGTTTTTTGGCACGAGAAAACTATTGGGCTAGGTCTCATAATCGAGAAATTTCGATTACTACGTCATAAAGGGTCATAAAGTGTCTGGGTCAAGCTATTTGTATTTGAAGAACGGAAAGATCGATTTTAATAAAATTTTGTATACAGCAATTTTTTTTGGCACGGTAAAACTATTGGGCTGGGTCACATATTCGAGAGATTTCGATTATAAGGATAATTTATGGGTCATGACGGGTCATAATGGGTCATGGTCAAGCTATATCTAAAGAACGGGCGGATCGATTTTAAGGAAATTTTGTATACAACATTTTTTTTTTTTGGCTCAAGAAAATAGGCCAGTCAAATTGTCCGAAAAAAGGGGCGATAGATGCAAAAATTCTGCTAGAAGATTTTATGTTTTTAAAATGTTTATGGGGATGCTAGTAACAAGAATTAGTGGTTTTTCAACAAAATATCTCGAGGCTAAATTTTGTGGAGCCAAAAAACCACAAAATTTTCGGACTTTTTTCAGTTTTTTGTTAATAACTCAAAAATTATAAATTTTTTGCGTAAAATACTCAATTACAAAAAGAAAGAGCATTAAATTCTCTATAAATTTTGTTATAAAAACGTTTTTCTAAACCCATGACTAAGCGTGCTATGGTTTTTTGAAAATATCCCCTTTTTTTAACTTTATAAAAAGTGACCTATTTTTCGCCTCCCATCCCAAAAAACTTTTTTCTTCACTAACAATGAAAATTAAATACACCTATTGATGAATGAGAAATGAAAGTTTTAAGAAAGGAAGGCAGAAGAAGCACAAATTCTAGAAATCCTATAAGAAAAATAATTGGCTATTTCCATGAGTACTTGTAGTGTAAGTCACAGGCTACGATTTTTGGCTACCAGTATTATAGAACAAAAAAAAGTGATTAATTTTATTGGCACATTCTCATTAATTGAATAAGGCCAAGCAGACTTTTCGAAAATAACGGTGGCTAACAAGCATAGCAATTAATAAGTTATGCGACTTACACTACAGAACACATGGAATTAGCCAATTACAAAGGGAGGGAGGACCAGGGATAAAAAGGAAATGTAGATGGAAGATTGCGGCCACGTGACTTTCCCGAGCCGTAATGATTTAGATGCGAGTGTGCTTTTATAAAGACACACTCGTCTAATATGTTGCTATTCAGTTTATTGTATCTCTTTTCGTGCAGTAATGAAAAATGAGTGCGCTAGACCGAAACTTGTGTTTCATGCGCCAAACGACTTCAAATAGTGATACTCGCGTTGTGAGCCAGAAAGGACTTGCCAAGCTCTTTGAACATAGTAGCGTTCAGCGTCAAAGTAATATTCATCAGTTTTTTGGAAAGTAGAAAGGAAGTTAGAATGCAGGATGATTGCCGAAAAACATATGCGAATGAGAGAAATATAGCAGCATATGTTCGTTGGAGTGAAGATTCTACACAGACTATAGTTTGTCCCTCAGATCGAACATTTCTTTCAAGTTTCAAGATAATTGTTTCTTATGTGAAAAAGGTAATCCCGGTGACTTCAACGAAAAACAATAAAAAAGCCCTAAGCAAAGAGAAATTTGATTCACAAAGTAATGAAGTTAGAAGCGAAAATTATAATTTTGAAAGCTGCAGAAAAACGTTGGGATAAATGGTCCCAGAAAGTAATTGAACGTATTCAGCACGAACCTGATTAGCAGATGCGAACCTAACTTGCAGATGCATGGTATCATAGTTTTTGTTGTGCAAAACTAGATCAATCTGTAACAAGTGGAGAGAAAAGAGAGCGTCCACTCGCACCATCCGTTGACGAAGCCAATGACATAAACAATAGCTTCTTCATTTTATTTCTTAAAACAAATTAAAAGTTTCAAATTAAGAATTTCAAAATAACAGAATTCAAGTTGAGGAGGCAAAAGAAGAAGCTGATGTCATGATAGTTATCTCAGCCATTTCAAGAGCTGTATCTTTTGAAAGCGTCGTAATTGTCGGAGAAGATATTGACCTTCTCGTGATCATGACGAGCTTAACCCATTCGTGCCCAGCATCTTTTGCGTAAATTTTATTTGGTAGGCACCAGTATTTTAGAAGATTTAAGTTTAGTTCATTAATCACGAAAATGCATTATTTAAATAAAATAATTATTGCTTTTCTTTTTTACCGGTGTCAAAAACAGTGCTGAATGCACTTTTTGAAGCGCCCCTAAAAAGGGACGCTAGGCACTAATGGGTTAAGCTATCAGCACAAAAATCTATTTTTCCAAAAGCCAGGAAGAGGTAACATCGAAACCAAATGGTTTTCAACCATGCCGTTCAAATACAATTACAACAATGTTCTTTTCACTCATGCAATCAGCGAATGCGGTACAACATCCGCTCTTTTGGGGCAAAGAAAGTCAAAGCTTTGTAACACTTTGAAAAAACATGATCAGCTTGGAGAAAAAGCCTGCGTGTTCAATAAATTAGGTTCTACCCGTCAAGAAATCATCAAGGTTGGAGAAAAATTCCATGCTGCACTATACTGTGGATGCATAGATACTACACAGAAATTGAAAACCTTAAGTTTTCAGCTATTTGCTAAAGCCGCCACAAAAAGCAAAGTTCATCTTGCAAGATTATCACCAACACAAGAGGCTGCGCAGCATCATTTTCTCCGATGTTATCATCAGTTACAAGGTAGGCTAGGAATCAACATCCCTCCTGAAGAATGGGGGTGGGCTCACAGGTCGGACGATCTCTTTCAGCCAGTTCAAATGTGCCAAGACCCGGCACCTGAATCCTTGCTCCATGCTGTGTCATGTAGCTGTAATGAAAGGTGCAGCAATGCATGTTCCTTTGATAAATTAAGACTAAAATGCTCAACAATTTGTAAAACATGTAATGGGATCGACTACGAAAATGTTAACGACATTATTTATGAAGAAGGAAGGGATGTAAAAATGTCACCGTAAGTATTTTTTACTTACAATCAGTTAAATACCTAATATTAATGTTCTCCACTAAAGCTCTAAATACAAAAAAAGTTACAATGTTCTTAATTTTTTACAATGTTACCGTTGTAATTCATCACGATTTGTATCATGCAAATACCTATAATTTAAGTTACATTAAAGAGGATAAAATAATTTAAAATTGTGTCAAATTTTCGTTTTTGCAATTTTTCCGTAAAGTTAGAAAAAAAAAGAGTTACTTTCAGAATGCTGTAGCGCGATTAATAATGGCTTTAGAAAAACAATTTCCTTATGAAATTTGTAGAGAATTTAATGTTCTCTCTTTTTGTAAATGAGTATAGTACGCATAAATTTTATAATTTTTAAGTTATTAGCAAAAAACTGAAAAGAGTCCGAAAATTTTATGGTTTTTTGGCTCCACAAAATTTAGCCTCGAGATATTTTGTTGGAAAACCATTAATTCTTGTTACTAGCATCCCCATAAACAGTTTAAAAACATAACATCTTCTAGGAGAATTTTTGCATCTATTTATGACAATTTGACTGACCTAAAACTACTGGGCTAGGTCGCATGTTCCAGAAATTTAAGTTAGTGGGTCACTTTTAGGTCATTTTGAGTTAAACCAATTTTATCTAAAAAAAAATGGCTCTAACGACTTTGGCCAAGTTTCGTGCTCTATCGTTTTGGATTACAAGAAGATTATTGGGTAAAGAGATGTGTTAGACAGAATTCAATTAGTGAGTCGTTGTTGGGCATGCTAATTTTATCTAGACAATGTCTCGCGCAATATTGACTAAATTTTAAATTCTATCATTTTCGGGCACAAGAAAATCATTGAGTTGGGTCAGATGCTCGAGAAAATTCGATTAATGGCTCATTTTGAGTCATAATGGGTTAAAGACAAACTAATTATATCTAAAAAACGACTCAATCGATTTTATCTAAGTTTTGTATACAAGCGTTTTTCGACGCGAGTAAAATTATTAGGGTCGAAATTATTAGAGTAAAATTATTAGGGTCATTTGTGGGCCATGATGGGTCATGCTAATTTCATCAAAAAATGGCTCTCACCATTTTCACTATACTTTGTATTATATGGTTTTGCGGCAAAAGAAAACCAATGGGCTAGGTCACATGCTCGCGAAAATTCGGTTTATGGATCATTTTGGGTCATAATGGGTCGGGGTGATTCTAATTATGTGCAACAACGACACAATCAATTTTATCTAAATTTTGTGAGGAAACGTTTTTTTTTCATGAGAAGACTATTGGGCAGAGTCGCATATTAAAAAAATTATATTAGTGGGTCTTTTCGGTTTCATTGCCGAATTCTATCAAGCTAATTTTATCTCAGAAATGGCTTAAACGATTTTGATTCAATTTTCTATACTACTGTTTTTGATTACCTACTTGAAGACAGTTGAGCTAAGTCACGTTTCATCAAATTTTATTAGTGGGTCATTTTGGGTAATACAGGTCAGGGTCACGATAATATGGCAACAGCCAATAAGTTGATAACTCTTGATAAAATATTGATGACATTTGGCCGAAAAATCGACTATTATGATTACGGAAGCCAAAACACGTATTTGGCGCCAAATGAAAGAATGTCGACAAATTTGGCTATATGTGGCAAAAATATTGTATTTCAGAATGTGAAGTATTTTTTTCACATTCTTAATAGGATTCGAAATGCATGGTTAAACCGATCAGAGTCGAGCTAAAAAAGTGATTTGGATTGATGTCCTTTCGCTGTAAATTTTAAAATAATGTAAAAAAGTGCATACATACATAATTGTCTTATTGACTGTTTTTGTAAATAATACTATTATAAGTAACATGTTTTATAATAATAATACGCAGAGACTGATTAAGTGAAAATACTAAATCGAGTTGAACACAAAGTTAATCTTGACCGAGATAAGCTCGGTCACTCCTGCTAGTTATTCTATTAAATGCGCAGTGTATGGCGAAATTGGAAGAAGTCGTTCTCCAAAAAGATTTTACCATAAATTTTATGATAAACATAAAATTAATACAAAGTTAAGTTGAATTCGGAGAATGATGTATTTCATGGAAATATTCTCAGAATTGTCTTTTGTGTTATAATGGAGTTAAATACAATATTATAATTCAGGTTAAACTGTAATCACAATTCACCTCGGACGGTTTCCGTTTAACATATATGCTTCATAAACTAATTCATTATTAAAACGTCTCTTGCTATTATTTAACATTGCTTTTATATAAATATTATTGCAAAAAATTCAGCACCGGAAAAAAATAGACGATATTAAATGAATAATAATAAAAAAAAAAGGTATTAATCAGTGCTTGGTATCCGAACGTGGGAATACTCAAGTAACGTCATTTCTAATTGCTTAGATGACGATTGTCTTAAAAGAAATGAAGAGGTAGTATTCACATTAGTAGTAGTGACGTTCACGGGCAGCAATTTTCACGGTTCTTATTCAGAATGGTTTGACTCTAACGAGTAAAAATAGTGTAGTTGCTATTCTTCTGGTATCATTTTACTTGTCATTTAATAAGATGAATATTTTTTTTCATAAAGTGGTGGAATTAATGAATCTGAATTTTTAAACCGTAATTTAATGCGACCATTAAGTGGTTTATACCACTATTTTAATGTAGAATTATTTGTTTTTTGTTATAACACAATTTCTGCAATTAATTGAAGTTTCTTCAACTTCATCAACATCAACTTCTTATCTTGAGTTTCATTTTTAGATTCTTAAAGGATAATCTTCCTAACCGAGAAAATTTTCATTTACAACTTGACCAAAATCTTAACCCTTTTGACTTCGCCGTCTGTTGCACAAATTTTACTCTATCGGCACCTTTCTTTCAAAAGAAGTTACTCCTCATTACACAATATAAAAAATGCTCTGATTAGATTAGAAATATTTTTATTTATTACTGGTGCCAAAATCAAATTTTGCTAAGAACGATGATGTCTAATCAGACTGTACAAATGAATGTAAAGTGTTAACCCCTCAACCCTTTAACGATCAAAGCATTTTCATTGCTAAGATGTCGAAATAAATGAATTACGCCGGTAATTAAGAACAAATATATTTCTAAATAAGAAAACGTGATTTTTCACATACATAATAAAAGGGATATTTCTAGATAAAAATACCGGTGTCAGTGTTGCATATCAGAATTAAAATTTTGTGGTTTCGTGACGAAACCAATGAACGTTAAAGGGTTAATGGTCGCATTAAATTACGGTTTAAAAATTCAAATTCATTACTTCCATTACTCTTTTTGATAAAGAAATTATATTCATCTTATTTAATCGCAAGCAAACAGCTACCAGAATAAAATCATTTGCACTATTTTATAAAACTGGTGAGAATCAAACAATTTTGAATAAAAGCCGTGAAGCTTGCTGCCCGTGAATGTGTCGTGCGTGACGAGTAAGTGGTTAAATGTCTTTGTGTTATATTAACTATATACATTCACGTGTCTTTCACACACCGCTAGTGTTGTTAGGTGTAACTCGTAAAACAGGACGCCAAATGTTTCAGACACCGCTAATATCTTACTGTTTATTTCGCCATATTTTATCGCAGATTATTCGGTCATTAGATAAGGCGAAAAAAATTGGTATATAATACTGGTATCCAGAGCATTTGGAGCACTCATTTACGTGGGGCACTACTAGTCAGTATAATTCACCTCTCCTGTGCAAAGGGATAATTGCCGTAAATAATCTACATTTTATAAATGATAATATAATATTTTTTGTTAAATACTGAATATGTTTTTTCTCTGCTAATATTACATGTTTTAGGATAACTCTTTAACGTATTTGTCTTGTTCAATGTATTGTAATTTCTATCCTACATATATACAAACAACATTTGAAATCATTTTGTCTTATGGACAGCTTAGATAAAGTATGAATTATTTCTATCAATAATTATAAACATTTAAATTACAAAAATGGAAAAATCAGGTATTAGATTTATTTAAAAACTATTTTTTTTTTCTTGAGAAACAAAACCAATTTGATTTAAGCTATCGTTAAAACCACTTGAACAAAAAGTTTTTTTTAAACACCATCACTTTTTTTTTTTTTTTTAATAAAACGACTGTATTTTAAAAAGATCTTTTAGTTTTTGTTATTTTACTCCAGCGTCAACTTATTTTCTTTAAAACCGCTTGTTTTAAACCGTGCCAATCCTGTTATATTCTAGGTTATATTTAAACAAATATATATTATGTTATATTTAAACAATTTTACGTTACATTAAATTGCTTTTACAAAGTATATTTTTGATGGTACTAAATAGATGCAATGTAATATAAATTTCATTGTATCTTTTTTTATTGCCGACTCATAAGGTTGTGAAAACAAAATGCTTCACCAAAGTTCAGCAATTAAACGTGCGGTTGACTTTTGCGCCAAATTATATGTGCTCAAATTTGCCATTTGTCCGCTGGCCTAAATTCCTAGACATTAAAAATAAATACCTTCACATGTATTTATTTATTTATTATTTACCCATCATACGTAGTATAGGGCAAGTCTTGCAATCGTTTTGAAAATCGAAAATTTTTTTTTGACGGATTTACACGTTTTAGATACTGTAGATTCAGAAAAACATATTTTTAGAAAAAAAATTTGCCGTCCGTCCGTCTGTGTGTCTGTCTGTCTGTCTGTAACCGCTCTATCTCCCGAACAAATTGAGATAGACACTTGAAATTTTGTATGTACTTAGTATATAAGAATGGGACGAAGCCTATTTAATATCAGTAACCCCGATTATCCGGAACTATGTTTTTCGGACTCTCGAAAATTTCATTCTGATTAAACGTATATAAAAAATTTCGAAATTTTTTATTTTAAGGAGGGGATATAAAGTGCAATAAAATAACACAAATTTTGCATAAAGAACGAGGTCGATCAGATTATTAGTTGCTGAGATACGTGTAATCCTGTTTTTCACATTCTTTGATTTTTCATGACCCTGTATTTCATTCAAATTTCAATTCAAAGATATGGTTTGATTGGACATGAGACGCTGCATCCGACGCAGTAAATTGCTAGTTACCATGATTATTATTTTTGGAGTTATAAGGATGTTTCTTTTACGCAATCCAGTATTACTTGAGTATTTTGTCGTTTTACATAATTTGTCGAAATCGGCTCATCAGCAATTCATTAATAAATCATTACTATGTATATTAAAACACTTTAAATATGCGTTAATTTTTTTTTTTTTTTTTTTTTTTTTTTAATTGCAATGCATTTTATAAATAAGTTACACATGTTTTAATTTCATATTTTATATTATGCATATGTATGATGGGTAAGTATTACGGTGGCCTCCAACGACTAGTTTTGTATTACAGTTCGTATTTGATAAGCACTTTGACTAAATTGAAGCAACTCAACTGAAGAGATTTGTTTCATCGACGTGTCTTTATTTTGTGCTTAATATGAAATTTATATCAGGTTGACCAGAATTAGGTAAAAGGTACGTTGTATCAGAATATTTTCAAAATTATATTTAAATTTTAAAATGTATTTAAGTACAATAATACAGTAAATCATTTTTAAAATGGAATTTCCACATTTAAGCAATTATTTTATCGCTTTGAGGGGCGGTAGGATACATTTTATTCTACCTAATTTAAACGAGATTATCACCAGAAACTTTTAACGATACTTTATATTTTTACGGTGATGGATAAATGTCAAATTTGTTTCCCCCTTGGGGTGAGATTTCCGCTTTTTTTGACACCAGTAAAATCTTAGAGAAAATGTTGTTATTTTAAATCACAAAAATGTTCCGATTTAAAAATATAGCATTTTCTCTAAAATTTTACTGGTGTGCAAAAAAGCGGAAATCTCATCCCTGTTTACCCCTTAACTGTTTTTTTTCCTCCGTTCAAAATTGAAAATACGGATTCACACCACAAATTTTTAAATAAAATATTCGTAAAATTTAGTATAAACATTTCTGCCTTTAAATGGTATGAAATTATTTATAAAAAATAGTAGTGTTAAAAAACTTTAATTGATGAATTAAGCGAATTCGTCTTGCCTGAACGGTGTACGGGCAAATCAGTTAAGTGTTAAGCAAAAAAGAATTACAGATTAACGGGTTATACGAATATGTAAGTTTCGTTTTCTTACATTTTACAGCATTGTGTAATAATACTTGTGTGAATATCAGAGACAAATAATTTATCACCGGAAAATAATTAAACTACATTTTACAAAAAATTAAAAAAAAGCCGTAGGTTACAAAATGGATCAGGTATACATCTATTCAAGTAATGCCGTTCCTAGTTGCTGAGACGACGGATAATTAACCTTCCTACCCTGTTCAAATTTTACTCCATCTTGATAAAAACATTTCACACCAGAATTGTTATTTAAAATATTTAATATATTTAATTGACTTATTTCTTTGAATCTTTAATTTAACTTTCTTTATCAAAATTTTTCTGGTTTGATTCGTATAAAACAAATTATAGTTATGGGTCGATTAGACCCATTCAGAGTAGGAAGGTTAAACAAAAATGATGATTGTGTACGCCATAACCATGCAGATAAGTACACTACATGGCCATTGATGATTTGCTCGCTTGCGATTTTAGACAGTTTGTTAAATATATAGAAAAATACATGGGGAATCATCAGAAAATTCTTAGTGTATACATATTATAGTGCAAGTCTTACATTTCCGTGAAGATTTTTTCCCAAAACTCCATAGAACACCGTCAACAAATTAGAAAAGAACGAATATCTATGGATCTAGAGGTCTGCATGGGCCGGAATATCCAGGCACGGCCCATTTTAAAACTCAAAAGTTCGGCCCGGCCCGTTTTGGCCCGTTACAATTTCTTAAAAATTCAGATTTTTTATGATGTAATTAAGATTCCTTTAAAGTTTACTGCATTTATGGAATCTATGGAATAATTTTACAGTATATTTTACAGGAAATACATATTAGCAACATTAATGATTACTTAGATTCTTAAGCTTTCAACATTCAAATAAAAATTCATTAAAAAATTAATATTTCCAAGAATAAAAGAAAAAAGAAAGAAAGGTAAAAACATCGTAACTTTTGAAGATGTTTAATAAAAGAAAATTTATAAAAATATTTCTATATCATTTTATTAAAGATTTTAAATCCAAATTCATTCGTTAATTCAAAGAAGCTCCTTTCTGATACATTTCTAAATTCATTTTTTTCTGAGAAACGCATAAGATTAGCAGGTGTCTTTATTCAGAAACTGTATAATTTAATGGTGTTATCCAGTTTTTGATTCAAGCAATTTAAGAATACTGCAAGCAAATAAAATAGTGTCATAGTTAGCGTTTTGAACAGAATTTCCGGGAACGATAGCATGGAAAGGGAGAAAAACCTGCAACCATTTGAGAAACTATTGTATCTCAACAAGGTTATACATGTATTTTATTTACCAAAAATGAAAAACGCTATTCGATTCCAAAGCCCTTCAATAGTCAGGCTTATCACTTTTATACTTTTGCAATTAAAATTAATGTGAAAATGTGTCAAACTTTCCGTTATTGAGAAATAAATTTAAAAACCACCAAGAAGTATTTATCCAAAGATTAAGCTAACATAAGTTCTTTATCGCTGTTAATAATTTTACAAATCATGTTATCTGCCATATAGATCATGAAATCAATTAAGTCTGGTTCCGATCCGGCAAATCTATATGTAGAAAAATAATGCAAGCTTGATCTCGGTCCGGCACGAATCAGCTAAAAAAATATTAAAACAAAACAGGTTACACACAATGTAACTGTCCGATGCCGATCTCTACAACGTACAAATTACATTTTTATATCGATGCTGTGAAACTAGTATGGCTCGTTACGCACATTTATACTTATTTTCGTTATAACCATTTTAGTTGAAAATAGGTCATATTTTATCGTTTAGCTTAAATCTTCAGAACGGGCCGTAGGCCCGAAAATTTTTTTATCGGCCTGGCTCAGCCCGCATGGCGCGTCCAGTTTTTTTTTGCCGGCCAGGCAACCCGATAGAAAATTCGAAACGATTCCGCCGGTATCCGCGGGCAGACCTCTAGGATAACCTTGTCAAAATTAACATAAACACATGACTTGTAAAGTTTTGCAAGTTCAAATTAGTCAGATGTAGCAATCCAAAAACTTTCTTCTATCTCTTACAGGTAAATACTTGCTGAAAATGCAGCATAGAACGTCACTTGTTAGATGATTTACACCAAAATCTAGTCTGCAACAACTTGCGTCAACTTCTAACTGAATCTGAAGTTTGGTGAACATACGTGATATTAGTTTCTGAGGTAAAGCTATTGCGGAAATCTTAAGAAACTCTGCATAACAGCGCAACCTGTTGGTTGATGAACAGCAAAAGCTCATAAAGATTAATTTTTATCATATACTAAATGAATTTGAAGTTTGATAAAAACCCATTCATCAGTTCATGATATCCAGCTATTGCGAAATCATGATAAATTCAGAATAGCAGCGATTACACACACACGTACAAAAGCCTCGCTAATCTTTAGGAGAGATGTTGTAGATTTTGTGAATAATGCAACGTAGCAGCTCCATCTGTTAAGCGATATCAGGGCTTCCAAATGGTCCGCGAGCTGAACACCAATACTTTTTTAACAGAAAATTTCATTGTAGGTTTCTACAGCATTTTTGCTAAAATTAAGATCCGAAGGCGCTTTCTGCGCAATTCGCAAGAAACAAAAATCTTCCTATGAAAATAATGATGTTCAGTTGTTGAACCATTTAGGAGCCCTGCGATATCCACCAAAAACTTATCCAAAATAACAGCTCCAGCTTATAAGATGGTCTAACTGAATCTAAAGTTTTGTAAACTTCCGTGAATTAGTTCTTGAGATAGAGGGTCCACAATGCTTTTGCCACATACAGACTCACAGAGTAACAGACATTTTCTAAAAACTTTCAAATCGTGTTCATTACCTTCTAAAGCGTATAAATCCATCGAAAACCAGAAATCTAAATTTTTGACAAATCCTGTACTTTCTTCTTTTAAATATAGTAAAAACATTTATGGACACAACATGCACTTCCAATAACAGTTAACCCATTCGTGACAAGCGTCTTTTGCGTAAATTTTATTTGGTTGGCGCCATTATTTTTAGAAGATTTAAGTTTAGTTCATTAATCACGAAAATGCATTATTTAAATAAAATAATTATTGCTTTTTTTTTACCGGTGTCAAAAACAGTACTGAATGCCCTTTTGGAGCGTCCCTAAAAAGGGACGCTAGGCACTAATGGGTTAATAACAAAAAAGAAGTATAAAAAATTCAGCATATACACTGACTGCAAAACAGCCATAAAACAATTTAAAACTGACTAAAACCAGCTATAATTAGTTCAAACGCCATCTTTAATATTTTAACGGTTAGAAAATCGTTATTCTATAAAATAACTAATTATATCGTACAATCTAACAATGTTACACACTTTAACCGCTTCGCGACGAGAGCCTTTTAAGAATTTTTTAATGTTTTGTCATCGGTTTTTAAAAACAGAAATTTGTGCCTTTTTAAATCGAGAAAATGCTCCGATTAAATAAGGCAAATTTTGTAGTAGAATTTTACTGATGGGGATATGCAAGGATTCTTAAGTCTTTTCGCGGCCTGTATACATGTCGCTTGTCTCCAATAGGTCTCCTTTAACGGTTAGACAACCGTTATTCTATAAAATAACTAATTATATCATGCAATCTAATAATTTTACTCACTTTAGCTTTCTTAATCTTTCCCGGCATACTGTGCCCAGTCCGGTGTACCGAATTTTAATTCCAAACTTGCAATGGCACCAATATTTTAATAAAAATTTTCTTTTACAATAAAAGCTTAGATGAGGGGGATTCTTAATTTCTCAAAAAGTCGTTTGTAAATTCGGATAACAGTTGATATATTCTCATTCTATTAACATAATTTGCTTATGCAGGAAAGAGTTAGTTAGATATTTCATAAAATAACTAAGTTTTTTTTTTTTTTTTTTTTTTTTTTTTTTTTTTTTTTTTTTAATAACGCATTATACGTTTTATCGGTAACACGTATACATAGGGGAAGATGGGGATACTTAAACCATTTTTTAAATTTAAAATTTTTAAAATTTTTTATAATTTCTTAGAACAAAATAAAATATTGAAAATGAAAATTTGATATTTTTTCTTCAATTGAAAACCACTTTCAATTAATTTTGAACTATTTTCTATGTCTAATAAATTTTTACTTTTTCTTTTACATCGTGGCTCAAGTATTCCCATGGAGGGGATACTTGAGCCAGATGTCACATTCGCACCAGTATTTTGCAAAGAAAAAAACCGATTTGAAATATACGCGAACAAATGCATTAAACCTTTTTCAAATAAATTTGGTCGAATTTTCTGGTTTCGTTGTGACATTTCAGAATTAAAATTATGTGGTAAAAAATTCTACCAGCAAAATTCAAAGGGTTAATCACCATACTTTCAAAATGGTGCCAAGGTATGTGATTTCTTTTTTACATATTCAGAACTATAAATATGTTACCATGTTGCCACTTTTAGAAAGAAAAATTGACCAACTGTAGAGATAATAGGGGTGGCTCAAGTATCCCCTATGCTCAAGTATCCCCACTCTCCCCTATATAAGGAAAGGAGCAGAAGATGTAGCAGTGTCTTAATTTACTCAGACAAGCTCAGTTGCTTTCATAATTCTAACATTTCTCAATCTAAAATTTCTTGTCACAACAAACGTCGAATATGCAATATCCGCCTTACAAATTCCACTATTTTAAAAGATTCTGTATTCTATTTTATATTTACACAATTTTATTTTAAAATATTAAATGCTTTTACAAGGTGATCGATAATATAATAATTACATAAATTTCATACCGTTTATTTTCTTCGATTGAAAACTTATTTAACCCTTTCAGGGGCAAGGTATTTCTGCTCCGAAAATGTTGAAATAATTGATTCACACCACAATTTAAGAACAGATTTATTTGAAAATAATCAAGAGCTGTTTTTCGCAAATATTATAAAATCAAAATTGTACTAAAATTATACTGGTGCCAGTTCGAAATTGGAACAGTAATATTATGTGTTTGCACACTGCAAACACCGCCCCTGAAAGGGTTAAAATAAATTATTTCAATAAAACTCAATCGTAAAACTTTCAATTGACGTTTTCTTCTTGATCTATAAAAACTTTCCAGAGTTATCTCAAAATGTCGCCGTAAACAATGATACTTGTTTCATTGTTTTCTTTATGCAATGAGTTAAGTTTTGTTTGTGGAGAAATGAGAACTTCCTTTCTTCGCTTTTTTTCTTGCGGAATTTGTCAAAGGAAGGAGAAGTAATAAAACATTTTTTTTTTTTTGAAAATAAGCTTAAAAATAGGTATATAGGAAATAGGGAAATAGGTATAGTATTTTATAAACGAAAGCATATTCTGCAACTTATTTTTAACTCCTGTTTTAGGTTACTATATAAAATAGAATGTTTTTTTAATCTTAAGAGGGTCCGGAATGCATTTTCAAGTAATATTTATTTATTGAATTAAAATTTTGAAGTTTTAAGTGATAATTAAAAATACGATTTCTAACAAAATTCAAGACAAATCTTCTCGCATTTTTTTTTAAATTAAAATTTAAAAATTTATTAAAGAAGTGGGGGAATTTAAAATCATTATAACTCAAAAAATATTTTGTAGAATTTCAATTTGTTTTCTTTTAAATCAGCAGAAATATATAAGCTTAAATTTGGATTCATCACTTTATAAATATTAATTTCAAGAAAACTTAAATTGAAAAAAAAAAAAAAAGATTTAACTTTTTTTAAAATCATATATTTAAGAGAAAATAATTTTTTTTTCAAATTTGAAAAATAAAAATTAAAGTAAAACAACTGAAAAAAATATGTTCCAAATTTGAACCATTTATCTTTAACGGTTCTTGACTTATAATATTATAAATAAGAGAAGAAGTGAAAATAATCATAATAAAAAAAGTATTTTTGCAAGAAGATATTTCATGACAACAACTGCTTCTAAGGTAAATATTGAAAATAAGCCAAACCAAAATAATAATAATAATAATAATAATAATAATAATAATTTCCTGTTCCAATTAGGATAGAAACATGCTTTAAAAATCATTTTAAGCAGAAAAAACTAAGAATCTTTTAATAAAATTAATTTACTTTACAAATTTAAATATTTTCGCGTCTCGGACCCTTTTAACCCTTTAACGATCATAGCATTTTCATTGCTAAGATTATGTAATAAATGATCGACACCGCTAATTGCAAACAAACGCATTTGTAAAGAGGAAAATGTGATTCCTCACATGCATAATAAAATAGGTTTTTTTTAAATAATAATTCCGGTGTCGTTGTTGCATTTCGGAATTAAAATTTTGTGGTTTCGTAGAGAAACCAATGAACGTTTGAAGGTTAAGGGCCAGGTACTTCTATTCGTAAAATGCCGGAAAGCGTAAATGACATTGAAATTTACAAACAGATTTATTTCAAAATAACCAAAGCTTTGATTTACATCATTAATAGAAGAAAAAACGTCATCCCTATATTTAGGTTTGAATGCGGCATTTAAGAATTAAAATTAAGTGGTCCGAAAATAAACTACCGCCCTTGACGGAGTTAATCCTTTCTGGCGCAATGTGCTCGGTCTGGGATACCAAATTTTAATTTCAAACTTGCAAACTTATAATATTATATATACTTGCAAACTTATAATATTAAACTTATAGTGAAATTTTGCTTTTACAATAAAAGCTTAAATAAATGATTTCAAAATACATAAAAAATTCATTTGTGAATTCCAGTGTCAGTCGATAATTTCTCATTTTACCCACAGATTTTGCCCATGCCGGAAAGGCTTAATCAAATTACGTATGGCTTATGAGAATTCTTTAATTTAATTTTTCATCTTATTTAATCGCAGAAAATATTCCAATTTTATCGCTGAGATGCAGCAATTAAAAAAAAATTATTTAACCCCATAACAATAGCATTAAATTGCGGTTTAGAAATTCAGATTGCTTATTGCCATTAATTTTTTGAAAATAAGTAATGCAATAAGCAATAACTTTTTAGACAAATTTGTATCAGATTAAGCCGATTACATTATTTTACAAAACTTGTGGCAGTCAAATAATTTGAATAAAAAGCACAGACCATAAATATCTTGGAAATGAGAATTCAGGGGTTTAAAATTAAATGTTTTTTTTTTAATTTTAAATGAAGCTACTGGATTTTATAGATATTCCGAGATGTGCCCGCACATTGAATTACTTTCATCATATTCTCTTTTCTTGATACTAAAAACATGAGGATTTTGTGTCCCTTCATTAAACCTGATTATAAACGGGGAAAATAATAAACCAATAAATTTTAGCAGCAATTTGTATCTTGTTTAAATGGCGTAATTTTATATCTATTCTTATAGATGGCATAACCCTGTCCGGCACGGGCAAGTTCTGTTAGTAAAATGAGAAATTATCGACTGCCACTGGAATTTACAAACGATTTTTTGAGAAATTTAAAATCCCTTAATTTAAGATTTCTTTGTAAAAATAAAATTTTATTAAAATATTATTAGTACCGATTGCAAGCTTGGAATTAAAATTAGGTGTCTCGGGGGGAGGGGAGGAGGACTGGGCACAATGTGCCGGAAAGGGTTACCACCTTTAGGAAAGATGAGATACATTATATTTGACCTAATTTTAACTAAAATCTACACCAGAAACATTTACTTAAATTTTACTTTTATAACTTTGCCGGGTAAACTTTGAAGAATTGTTTTTCCTAATTTTAAAAGAAAATTTTTTGTAAATTCTGGCTCGAAGTAAACATTACAGAAACACAATTGCTTCCCCCTCAAAGGTTGGCTTCTTATTGACGCCATAAAAAATTCTGTCATCAAGCGCAAGTTGAAAACATATCTGAAACAAGAGAATTTTCGACAAAGGGGCTTATAAAAGCAATTTTTGGATTTTTTTTTAACTGGGTAGGAGCGATATATAGATTAGTTACAACGGCTATAAAATGAAAGTTAATACCCTTTACAACTACCAAAATTAAACCTTGGGTAAAACACATATATCAAACGCACCATTTTTAGCTATGGACCAAAACTACCGAAAATAAACAGTGGAAACCGTCAAAAATATTTATTTATTTAATCATTTGTTCTCTATTCTAATTTCTATTGGATGCGCACTTTTTCGCGAAACTGAAAGAAGTTAACTATATATATAGATAGATAGATTAATTGTACGCTGAACATGCAATTAAAACTTTCCGAATGATTTGACTCATCCATAAATGTCATTCGTGCCAATTTTAAAAAAGAAATTACTTCCAATTACACAATTTCGAAAATTTTGTAATTAAAAGAGGCAAGATCTATTTTTATTTACAGTTAGTCCCAAAAGCAAATTTTGCAAGGAAAAATGATACCTTGTAGACTCGGGATTGGACCACAAAGTTTTTACATAGAGTTAAATTGTGTTTATGTGCTTATGTGGTATAATGGGTTTAAATACAGTAGTACAGCAAACCCTGTTAAAATAGGGTCAGAATGTGCGATAAAAGTTTTCAGTTTTATATAATTGCTTTATAAACACATTTCATTTTCAAAAAACTAACTGCATTCTTTAATAAAACATTTATGTAAATATTATTAAAGAAGAATTTATTACCAGAAAAAAATACATGCATATATTATATATAAAAAAGAAGAATTTATTTGGACTCATAAACAAATAGCAAAAAGAATGGTCAAGTTGAATCGCTTCATTCTGCGGAAGTGATTGCGAATTAAATAAATGTGGAAAATACTTGTTCTGTATTAGAGTGTGTGAGGAAGCACAATAGGAGTTAAGGGGACAGAGTGCATTGAAATTGAACAAAATATCAATTTCATTTTTTTTAATATTAACTGAAAGCTTCTTTGATTGTGAATATTTTGACGCCTCATTTTTTTTTACTTACCCATACAAATGAAAACTTTAAATTGATTTTTCACAGTGTTTGTATTTTCAGAATTTGCTTGTTCGATAAACACCAAGACTTTTTTTTGCTAATTTAGATAGATGTTTGATTTTTTCCCCCATTGGGGTATTTAATATTTTTGTGCATGGACTTAACATTCAAGTTGATAGTTATTTTGAAAAAAAAAAATTGCGAGTTTGTAGATTTTTTTTTTATTTTATTTTTTTTTTTTTGGTAAACACAAGTGAAAAAAAATCATATTAAATGTAAAATCCCATATATCAAGTAACACATAGTTTTTTGTAGTATATTCTAATGAATGCGGAAAAATAAATCATAAAGAAAATATTCATATATAACCCCTTGGTTACGAATGACAGGTGTACGTAGCGTGAAAAGGTTCAAGAATCCGTGTTTATACCCACCAGTAAAATTATACAGCAAAATTTCCCTTATTTAATCGGAGCATTTTTTCGATTTAATAAGCCACAAATTTCTGTTTTTAAAAACCGGTGACAAAGTATTTAAAATTTCGTAAAAGGCTCCCGTCGCGAAGGGGATAAAAACGTAGTAGGGATTTTAAAATAATATTTTTTATCCTTAATTGTTAGTAAAATAGGCTGTTTTTTTAAGTATAAATTTTGTTTAGTTTTTAGTATTAAGTATATTGACACCACAATAATATTCGAATATTCAAATTGAACAGGTGGTTTCAAAGATGTTGTGTCCCCTTAAGAGCAGTATACAATGTTTTTCGGGTACAAAGTTACTACTTTAAGTTAAAAAATGAAATTGCGATTTAGTTGAATTTTTTTTTCATTTTTTGGGTATACACAAGTGAAAAAAAATCATATTAAATGTAAAATCTCATATATCAAGTAATCCATACACAGTTTTTTGTAGTATATTCTAATGAATGAGGAAAAATAAATCGAAAACAAAATATTCATATATTTATTTCATTTTTTTACTTCGAAATTTTCAAATGCATATCACAAATGTTCAAAGAAGAATCTTTACTTATTTAATCACGAAATTTCCGTTATTTAATAATGCAATAAATATTATTTTTTAACTTCTAAATCGAATTCGAATTTTCTGAATAAAAATAGAGACCAAACTGGTAACTATATGCTAAGAAAAATTCCAACAGTAAATTTCATTCGAAATTTTCGCCTTATTTTATATGTAGAACATCTGCGGAGAGTAAGACGGGAATTCCTATTCATTCTTACAGGTGAAACTTTACCCCGGTGGTAATCGACCCTGGTTAAGCGATAACTTATATCAGGGATGAGCCAACCTGTGGCACATGCGGCACCACAGAGATACCAGAATGTATCTAGAGAAAAAAGTATCTTCTTTAATGACAGAAATTCTTCAATTTAAAAAAAGAAACAAATATATAAATCTTAAGAAACGGCGACATGTGAATTTTAGACAAAATGATTGGCCATTCCTGACTGATATATAAATATATACAGCGTATTTCATAAACAGATGGGCAACACTTTAACCCTTTGAGGGGCAAAGCACTTGTATTCTTAAAATCCTAAAATGATTTATTGACACCAGAATTTTTAAAAAAATATTTCAAAACAGAAAAAAGCTTTTCTTCATGTACTTGATGTAATCAAAATCTTCATTTCAAAATTCTGGTGTCAATGGGGCATTTTGCAATTAAAATTAAATGGTATATATTTTATACCACCAACCTCTAATGGGTTAACCCTTTGCGGTGCACTTTCATTGCTTTAGTTTAGAAATTAATGAATAACACCGGAATTTGCAAGAACTTTATTTTTAAATAAGAAAAAGGCTATGTTTCACGCATTCAAAAAAATGAACTTTTTTAAATTAAAATTCTGGTACCATTGTAGCGTTTGGGAATTAAAATAAACTGGTTTAATGGACATACTACTGCCCCTAAAGGAGTTAAGACGTCATAGTAAACATTTAAACAAACAACTTTCATAAATGAATGCATGATCGGAAGTAACACGCAAATGTGTTACAGGGCATCGAAGATCATATATTTTTACGAGGCAAAAACACATGAAAAATAATTAAATTCTAAAATGATAAAGTAGGCTTCCTATGGATCCTGAAATTTCCTGACCAGGAAATTCTTTGGTACCAGTATTTTCTGATACAAAACCTCTTCGGAAAAAAGATGAAATTTCGCGCGTTTGAAGTAAATTCTTTTTATTTTTCTTTTTTTAAGTCTGACATTTTCCCATGAAAATAACTATATCCTTTCGAACCGTGCAAAAGGAAGCTAGGAAAACGCTCTGTGTAAAATCGTTGAGCCTATGTTATATTTCTATTTGCTATTTTGTAGATGAAATGCTTACCAGCTATTTTTCAATTAGCGAAATGCAACATCTTCCGATACGTTCCTACTGCGATTGTCAGTTGTACACTCAGATCGGCGACTTTTATACACGAATCGTTAGAAAATTTTGCTCACGCGCTCTTCTTCATACACATATCATAACGATCACCCGAAAGCAAATTGATGTATCTCGCAAATTTTCATTTTGCGTTTTATTCCACTAATATCTCTGTGATAGTTTTGTCTTAACCAATTCGTGCCCAGCATCTTTTGCGTAAATTTTATTTGGTTGGCACCACTATTTTTAGAAGATTTAAGTTTAGTTCATTAATCACGAAAATGCATCATTTAACCCTTTCTTGCGCAGTGTTGCCGGGCCGGTAACAGCTAATTTTAATTCCAAACTTGCAAGCGGCACCAGTAATATTTTAATATAATTTTGCTTTTACAATGAAAACTTAAATTAAGGAATTCGTAATATCTAGACAAGTCCTTTATAAATTACGGTGTCAATCGACAATTTCTCATTTTACTAATAAAATTTGCTAGCGCCGGAAAGGGTTAAATAAAATAATTATTGCTGTTCTTTTTTACCGGTGTCAAAAACAGTGCTGAATGTACCTTTTGAAGCGTCCCTAAAAAGGGACGCTAGGCACTAATGGGTTAATACACAAAAATTTTCATATGAGTAGTTATATGGAAAATCACGTTCTTATGCTATTGCTGCTTTCGTAACCACAGAAAGAGTGATATCCACTCCTCCGTGTGGCGAGGTGCATTTAGCTAACCCTAGTGCTGTACACTAGTTTTGCCAGAAAATTGTTTGTCATCAGAATATTTGAAAAGTGGCAATTGTTTTATTTAATATCGGTCATTATTATAAGGAAAGTTACTTTGCATGAAAATAGTGGTAGCTTTGTGGCCTGCGGGCCACAGGTTGTGCATCTCTACTCTAAACCAAATCGTATATTTTCATTCTTAACCTTTTCCGGTACAGCGAAATTACAAGCGGCACCAATAATATTTTACTAAAATTTTGCTTTTACAATGAAAACTTTAATTAAGGTGTTTTTAATTTCTTAAAAAGTCGTTTGTGAATTCCGGTGTCTGTCAATAATTTCTCATTTTAAGAAAAGAATTTGTCCAAGCATAAAAGCGTGACGGTTTTTACGCTTTTATGCAATTTTTTACTCCTGCTTGCAGACGGGTGTTGCCAGATGTAGTATATTCAGTAGTACGGTAGTATTTTTTCGGCTGAAATAAGGAGTGTAGTATTTTTCGTAGTATTTCGTTTTAAATTGTTATTTTCCTGGTATTTTCGAAAAAAAATATGAAAGAAATCGCAAAAATTTAAAGAAATGGAGGAATTTGATATGAGCCAAATTCATTATATGACAATCTTCCATCTCCATAACCTGCTGAGTATAGTTTTTTAATCTTTAGCAACTGATGGAAGATATACTATGTTTACTAGATTGGTTTTTATTGCCAAGTACTTCTTCATCTAATTGTTTTCAGTTAAATATATACTGTATTTAAAATGACTTTTAGTTAAAACTTTTACGTCAACATGAAAGCATTGTTTTTAACTTATACATGTGACAAATCACATCACCCATTTTTTAGCTTATTATAGCGAATAAAGTAACGAATTTAGCGAATAACGTACTTTTGTCTGTAACAATAATTGTAATAGTACTAATAAACTCCGGCACATGCCGCTAAATTCAACTTTGTAGCGTAGTATTTTGTAGTATTTTTTCAGAGGTAGCTGTAGTAATTTTCGTTTTAAAAATCTGGCAACACTGCTTGCAGAGTTAAGTACTATAATTTCAAGTTACAGTAAAATAAGGAACATTTTCTTTTACCAATCCTTTAAAATTCTTGTGGGTGAGCGATATATGAATGCAATCAGTGTCGTTCTTCTTCCGATAATTGGAGCTTTAACGTTTGCATGAACTAAGCTTCCAAATGCGCCAGCATCTTTGTGTTTCATTTTCGGCCATGCATTCTCTGTTTAAAGTTGTTTATTTGAATATGTACAATTACATCTTAAAAGTTTTGCTCATCTTTCATGAAACATCCCATATAGAGATAAATAATATTTTAATAGTAATTTTAAATTTTTTAAATTTTAAGAATGTCTTCTATAAACGATATGTAATACATAAAAGGTTAATTTTCTTTATGATTTTTTAAAAATAATATCACATCCATCCATTATCCCATCCAAGAATTCCTGCCATTAACCCCTTGGGGACAAGCGACACTTATACGTGCCACAAAAATGCTTATGAATTCTTGTTTGTCCCACTCAGTAGAATTTTACTGTAACATTAGCCTTATTTAACCCCTTAACCCTTTAACGTTCATTGGTTTCGCCACGAAACCACAAAATTTTAATTCCGATACGCAACACTAACACCGGTATTTTTATCTAGAAATATCTCTTTTATTTTGTATGTGAAAAATCACGTTTTCTTATTTAGAAATATGTTTGTTCTTAATTACCGGTGTCATTCATTTATTTCGACATCTTAGCAATGAAAATGCTATGATCGTTAAAGGGTTAAAGCGCAGTGTTGCCGGGTCGGCAACACCTAAAGTTCCCCCTGTTTAGAGACACAAAAACTTCTTGAATATTTCAAAAACAACTCTAATGGCTACTTTAAATATTTCTTATGAGTTCTAGATGTCAGCACCACAGAGATAAATCTCTACTGTTTTTAAATAATAGGTAAAATGTTTTACTGTAATACGCGCTTCACAGCAATGCTCTTCTCACTGCGCTTATCAATGCTTTACTTATGGGAGGTTACCACTACGGCAACAGCTGTATAATTAAAATGGTTAGTGCAATCTTTACAAAACAATTCCCGTGTACTCCTCTAGGCCGAAATAGATTGCCTAATTTTTTTCTTTAAAGTCCAACTTTAAAGAGTAGTGCGCCGGAAAGGGTTAATCGGGGCATTTTCCCGATTTAATGAGGCTCAATTTTCTGTTTTTAAAAACCGGTGACAAAGCAATAAAAATTTCGTAAAAAGGTCCCGTCGCGAAGGGGTTAAACAAAATAGTTTTTTCTGAAATAAATATTGGTATCTCTCTAGTGGCACGTATGCTACATGATTTTTCATCTCTGATATAAATTATCGCTTAACCAAGATTGATTGCCACCGAGGTAAAAGTTCACCACTAAGAAAGAATAGAAATTTCTGCTTTACTTTTCACAAATGTTCTGCATATAAAATAAGGCGAAATTTTGTAATTAAACTTACTGGTGGAATTTTTCTTGGGCCAGAGTTACGAGTTTAGCCTCTGTTTTTATTCAGAAAATTCGATTTCGATCAAGAAGTTAAAAATAATATTTTTTGATTATTTAATAACAGGAATTTTGTAATTTAATAAGTAAAGATTCTCCTTTGAGCATTTACGGTATGTATCGGAAATTTCGAAATAAAAATGGAGTCTAAACTATGAACCATGTCGTCGACGACAACAGTGTACTTCCCTTAACCCATTCGTGCCCAGCATCTTTTGCGTAAATTTTATTTGGTTGGCACCACTATTTTTAGAGGATTTAAGTTTAGTTCATTAATCACGAAAATGCATCATTTAAATAAAATAATTATTGCTTTTCTTTTTTACCGGTGTCAAAAACAGTGCTGGATGCATCTTTTGAAGCGTCCCTAAAAAGGGACGCTAGGCACTAATGGGTTAACCCCTTGCGACGCGCTGGTATATCTATGAAACACTTAATTTTAATTCCCAAACCGCTCATTGTCACCTGAACTCATAGCTGCCAACATCTTCCGCTTTTTCGGCCCGGAAAAATTTTACAGCAAATTTTACTTTTTCAAATCGCCGTAATGCGCTGATTAAATAAGGCAAATATTTCTGTTAAATTTTTCCGGGTCAAAAAATCAGAAGAGTTGGCAGCTATGTGAACTGGAGTGTACTTCCGTAAACTTCTCTTGTATATTCAGACATACAGTTGGCAAAAAAAATTATTTGCACACTTCATTTTTTTTAAATATAATGAAATTAAATAAGACATTTAAGCAAAAAATACTGTAATACATTAATTTAATGCATTATAGTAATATAAAAGCAAAAACAAAATAATACGAAGTGATTTTTTACATTATAATAAACAAATGTACAAAAATATAATGCAAAAAAAGTATTTGTACACTACATTTATGTACTTTAAATAATGAAAAGTTAGTTAAATGATACAAACTAATATTTTGTGTGAATTCCTTTAGCGTTTATGACTACTTCTAGATGCTGTAACATAGATTCCACCAACTTTTTTATAGCGGTCTGGTTTATGTTATTCCATGACTCAATAAGAACTTCTTTAAAACTGTTTTTCCCTGATACATTTTTATTTTCGGATTTTTGCATCCAATAGCATCCACAAATTTTCTATTGGATTCAAGTCTAGAGATTGTGGAGGAGTTACCAGTCGCCTTCGAGCATTGTAGAGTAACTATGTGCTGGTGATCACAGCAGTATGCTTTGGTCGTTAACCTGCAGAAAGTGAAAAGCTTCCTCTACACGTAATTTGTTAGCACTGTTTAATAAATTATACCGCGACACATCAATGTATGTTAAAGCTGTCATTCCAATGTCAATAAATTCCAAATGTCCTGCTCCATTAGAAGCTATACACCCCAAAACCATAATATTCTCCCTACTATGCTTGATAGTTTGAAGTATACGTTCTGGATCAAGAACAGTTTTAGTTTTATGACAAATTTTTCGAATGCTTGATGGTAAGAAAATTCCAAATTTTCTCTCATCAGAAAAAATTACTGTTTTCCTAAAATCCAATGATTTACTTCTATATGCGAAAGCGGATTCTTTGCGTTTTCGCCTTTTTGTTTCTCTGATGGATGGAATTTTCCTTGAGGTTCTTCCTTTTAAATCTTCATTGAGAAGAATATTTCTTATTGTTTGAGGTATTACTCGGATGTTAGAAGATGTTGCAAGGTCTCCAGCAAAATTTTGAACTGAACCCATAGGATTTTTTAAAGGTTTTTTAACTACACTCCTTTTTCCCCTCATTGTTAATTTGCTGAGAAGTCCTGCTTTTCGTTGAATTTCGATCCATCCAATTTCTTCATACTTTCTCACTATGTATCCAATAGTTGTAAATGGTAATTTAATAGCTTTTCAAAATTCTTGTTGCGAATTTCAATTTTTATGATGCTCGATAATAGGATTTCATATATCTAGAGGTACCTCTCCAGTTTTAGGTGCCATTCTAAATTACTTCAAGAGCAAATTAGATTAAATGTCAGACAAATATAATATGAAGTTAAAACTTATTAATAACTTCTATATAAGTAGTCCGTTGAACCATAAACACTATAAAACACAGTATATATCAGGATGGGAAAATGTACAAATACTTTTTTTGCAACAAATTGTTAAACTTTTCCTATTAGGAAATTAGTTTACATATTAATCGAAATTTTCTGTTGTTTAATTTAAAACGCACGGTAAACATACTATATTAAAACTATTTTTGACAAAATATCTGTTCTTATTTATTTAAAAATTAAAAAATTTACGGCGGACAAATACTTTTTTTAGCTAACTGTATTACTTGTAATTTCCACTTACATTTAGTTATAAATACCCATTACTTCAGCAGTTAGAAGCAACGTTGCTTGATCACACCTGGTTTCATAGTACTCTAGAATGAAAGAGCAAATTATTCTTTTTTATATATAGAATTTACTTTTATTTTTTTCCGGTGAAAAATCTTTTTAAATAATATTTACATAAATGCGTTATCAAAGAACGCATCATATTTTTTGAAAACGAAATTTGTTTATAAAGCAATTATGTAAAATTGAAAACGTTTATGGTGCATTTCGGCCCCTTTTTTAACAGGGTTAACTATAATATTGTATCCAATCCCATTATATCACATAAACACAATTTTAACTTCTCTCAGTTTCGGGCAAAAATACGCATCCAATAGAAATTAGAATAGTGAACGAATGAAGAAGCAAATAAATATATTTGACGGGTTTTCACCGTTTTTCTTGATTAATTTAGGTTTATAGCCAAATGATGTTTTTATTAGATGTGTATCTGCATGTATCGTAAAAATTGAAATAAAAATAAAGACTAAACTACCAACCTTTTCCCCGACAATAATAGTGTATTACCCATAACATTTCCTGTACCCTCCAACGCATTACAAATGTTTTCAGCTTCTATTAATTCACCGTCACTTCAGCACACAGAAGCGATATTGCTTGATGATACCAAGTTAAGGGTTTTGTGCAAAAGAGAAAAAAAATATGGCTATTCTTTCTTATATATAAAACATACTTTTCTATTTTTTTCGGGTGATAAATTCTTTTGACGTGACAACGTCTTGTAAATTGGTTTGCCGGGAGACACTTCAAGAAACTGCGTTACGTTACGTTACGCTTTGCTCACGATACGGGCTCACTTTTCTCTTAACTTTTTCCGGTCACTTGTGGGACCATTTTCAGAACGTGAATGTGAATTCGCTGCAAGGAAGGGGCGGTGCTTAATAGGAATTTTAGATAGTATCAAACTAAGACGAAATACGTTATGTATTAGTTATTAGTATAAAGTACAAAGAAAATAAGTGTAGTTTATTTCGTAATTCGGTGGTATATTATGGAAAACTAATGATATGTGATTAGTGAAAGCCATTTTACTTTAGTTATATTCTGCTCATTGAAAAATTCTTTAATATGCTCTTTACAAAATTCAACATTTGACATCAATAAACATGAAGTAAAATGTGTTTAACAAACACAGTGTATTGCAAGTTATTGTATGTATATTTGTATATAAATACGTATGTATGTGTAAAGGTAAAAATAAAATTTTGTTAATATGAAATTCAGTGCGAGATTCTTTGTATAAATTAATGTTTTAAATATAATTCTTTGTATAAATAAATGTTTTAAATTGTTACTTTTATTTCATCCTTCTTCCTACTATACGAATGAATATTCACATTAAAATTATTTTACAACTCAAAGTCGTTGTCACGTAAAACTTTCGCCCGTATACCGACTTTACAGGCAACCAATTTTTTTTTTTTTAATAATATTTACATAAATTCATTATTAACCCCTAAATTGGTTTGCCCGAGCGCCGTTCGGGCAAGACGAATTTGCTTATTTTATCATTTAACTTTTTAACGTTCATTGGTTTCGCCACGAAACCACAAAATTTTAATTCCGATATGCAACACTGACACCGGTATTTTTATCTAAAAATATCCCTTTTATTATGTATGTGAAAAATCACGTTTTCTTATTTAGAAATATATTTGTTCTTAATTACCGGTGTCACTCATTTATTTCGACATCTTAGCAATGAAAATGCTTTGATCGTTAAAGGGTTAAAGCTTTTTGACACCGCTATTGTTTTTAAGAAAATTTTCATACTATTGAAAGGCGGAAATATTTAGACTAAATTTTACGAATATTTTATTTAAATAATAGTGGTGTGAGTCCACTATTTTCAATTTATTGAACGGAAAAGAATTAATCAGTTAACCCTTTCCAGCACACTGTGCCCGGTCTGGGATACCTACTTTTAATTCCAATCTTTCTAACGGCACTAGTAATACTTTAGTAAAATTTTACTCTTACAATAAAAGCTTAAATTAAGGAATTCATAATATTTAAAAAATTCGTTTGTAGATTCCGGTGTTAGTCGATAATTTATCATTTTAGTACAGATTTTGCCCGTGCCGGAAAGGGTTAACCCTTTCCGGCACACTGTGCCCGGTCTGGGATACTTAATTTTAATTACAAACGGCACCAGTAATATTTTAGTAGAATTTTGCTTTTGTAATAAAAGCTTAAATTAAGGAAATTAAAATAACTAAAGAATTCGTTTGTGAATTCCGGTGCCAGCCGATAATTTCTCATTTTACCCGTGATTTTGCCCGTGCCGGAAATGATTAAGGGGTTAAAGAATGCAGTAATTTTTTTGAAAACGATAGTTGCTTATAAATAGGGATGAGAATTTTCCGCGGTTTTTCCCACCAGCATAATTTTAGAGAAAATGTTATTTTAGTCAAACGAAAAATACTGCGATTTAACCCTTTAACGATCAAAGCATTTTCATTGCTAAGATGTCGAAATAAATGAATGACACCGGTAACTAAGAACAAATATATTTCTAAATAACAAAACGTGATTTTTCACATACATAATAAAAGGGATACTTTTATATAAAAACACCGGTGTCAGTGTTGCGTATCGGAATTAAAATTTTGTGGTTTCGTGGCGAAACCAGTGAACGTTAAAGGGTTAAAAGAACAATGTTTTCTCTAATATTATACTGGTATTTAAAAACGCGGAACACTCTCATCCCTATTATAAAGCCTTTCGACATTCTGGGGTTTTCCATTTCTTCTAAAAGATGAATTTATCAACCGAGTTTGTCAGTCAATGAAATTGCTCTGTTGCCGTATTACAATATCGTCTCACTTTTTCTTTTAATAGATATTCTTGAAGTGAAATTTATCTATCAAACAAATGTTACATAAATTTCATAAATACATAAATACATAAATTGGAGAATGTAAGACGATAATTTAAAACGTCTCTAAAATCAGGATTAAAAACAATTAATCAGAGTAATGTACTTCTTTTCTTCCATAAATATTTTAAACAAGAGAATACAGTCACTTTTTTAACCCCTTGAGGGTTGGCGGGATATATTTTATCACACCACATTTTAAAAAAGATTAGCACCAAAAACATGATTTAATTTGCTATTTTTAAATATGGTGGCAGCATGTTGGAAGATTGCTTTTTTTAAATTTATAATACAGTAATCCCTAAACATTCGGGAAGGTTAGGTTCCGCGAATGTCAAAACCACGGTCGCAAACCTGTTTATACTTTTTATTCTATTTTATAATCTATGCACACCCCTAATTAAACTAGTTGGATGTGTCAGTCCCAAAACTTTCTTCTATCTCATAAGTACATTTTTATATTTTTTTAAAAAAAAGTGGTGACCCCAAAGTTACCCACTATCGAATTTCCTCGAACGTTTGACCTAGCCTAATGAGATTCTGGTATCCGAAAAGCCTAAAACGCAAAATTTAATTAATATTCTGAGAAAATGAGCTTAGTAGTGCCTCATGTTGGGTAATTTATACTAAAAACTAATAAGCATCTATTTATGTCAAGACCTAACAGAATCTGAAATTTGATGGAATTTCGTCCATTAGTTTTTGAGATATAGTCATAACAAAAAATTTGCAAAACGTAGCACAGCAACATCATATCTTGGACAATTTATGCCAAAACGAAAAAAAGCGTCTAATTATGTTATGGTGTAAAAGAATCTGAAGTTTGATGAAATTCTGTGCATTAGTTCTTGAGATATAGCTAGTTTAAAAGAAACCGTGTAAAATATAGCACAGCAGCACCATCAGTTGAAGGATTTATAACAAAACGTAATCATCGTGTAATTATGTTATATGTCATTTTGTAACAAAATCTGAAGTTTGATGAAATTCTGTGCGTTGGTTGTTGAGATATAGCTATCGGAAAAATCGTGCAAAATGCAGCATAGCCGCACCACCTGTTGCAAAGTTAATACCAAAATGTAATCAGCGTCTAATTGTGCTATATATTCTAGTGTAACAGAATCTAAAATTTGACGAAGTTCTCTGCATTAGTTCTTGAGATATAGCTATCGCAAAAATCGTGCAAAATGTAGCATAGCAGAGCCACCTTTAAGGCAGTTCACACCAAAACCTTATCAGCGGCTATGTATGTCAAGGTATCGCGGAATCTGAAGTTTGGTGAAATTCTGTGCATTTGTTCTTGAGATATAGCTATCATGAAAATCATGAAAAACGTGGCATAGCAGCGCCACCTGCTGGCCAATTTACACCAAAACTTAATCAGCGTTTATGTATATCAAGGGGTCACAGAATCTGAAGTTTGGTGAAATTCTGTGCATTAGTTCTTGAGATATAGCAATCTTGAAAATCATGAAAAACGTAGTATAGCAGAGCCACTTGCAGGCTAATTTTCACCAAAAACCAATAGGCACTAATTCATTTCAAGGTCTAACTGTATATAAAATTTTATTAAATTTCGAGCATTAGTTCTTGAGATAGATTGCCCACAAATTTTTTGTCACATACAGACAGACAGATAGACAGACGGACAGATTCACAGACAGACATTTTCTAAAAATAGTCAAAACGTGTTCAGGACCTTCTAAAACGTATAAATCCGTCGAAAACAGGAAGTCGAAAATTTTCATGAATCCAATAATTTCTTCTTGTAAAGATAGAAGAAAGTAAAAAATAATAATAAAATATGCTTTTTTTTAAAAAAAAATACTAACCGACTTCAAAAAAACAATCAAACTTAGCGACAACTTGGCGTTAACGCATATGAATGCATAATTTTAATATGCTTATGATTTGAAAGCGGTTGCAACAATGAATGATTTGCGACAAATCATTATTTTTTTGTCAAATCCATATTTTTTTCATAAAAAAATTGTAATCATCAGAATTTAATGAAATTAAAATGGGATCACTTGGGTATCTTATACTTTCAAACAAAAAAAGAATTATCAAAAGCGGTTCATATTTAAAGGATTTATGAGTGAACGATAAATACATACAAGTCGAAATCATAAAGTCCTCCTTGAAGTCTGTTAATCCTTTCCGGCATGGGCAAATTTTGCCGTAAAATGAGTAATTATGGACTACCACCGTAATTTGCAAACGATTTTTTAAGGTATATTTAATTCCTTAATTTAAGCTTTTATTGTAAAAGCCAAATTTTACTAAATTTTAAGGAAGTAATATTATTGGTGCCGTTTGCAAGTTTGGAATTAAAATTAGGTATCCCGGACCGGGCACAGTGTGCCGGAAAGGGTTAAAAAATCTCGTATCGGTGTAAGAGTTATAGCCTGAAATTTTATTTATTTATTGTACACGCACATCTGACTTGTGTGCTCGACATGAAAGCCTGCCATTACCTGAAAAATGAACGCTTCTAATTGGATGACTGCTTCAAAAAGAATTGGAATTTTAATGTTTTTATTTTTAAAAGAATTTGATAAAATTGAATTGGGACCATCTGGGCATCTTACACTTTCAAACAAAAGAAGAATTATTAAAATCTGTTCATATTAGCGGAAATTATGAGTGAACAAGTAATACATACAGGTCGAAATCATAACCTTCTCTTTGAAGTCGGTTAAAAAAAAATCTTGTATTTTCTTGCGAAAGTTGTCAATGAGTATGTAAAATTCTTTTCCTTTTAAAAAGTGGTGCAAATGATGAAATGTTCTGTATTTTCTATTCGAAAACTCGCGAAAGTTAAATAAGGATTACTATACAGCAGTCCCTTAAGGCCCCTGCGTCTGCCCACGAGGACACTCGCGAGCGAATGCTATGGGGAGGCATTTTTCTCATAACTCTTTCGCATTTTGACTTTTTTTTTTCAAGTGAAAATAACTTAATAGAAAATACCTGCTAATGTTGAACTAATTTCCCGTACATAAAAGAAGGTTAGGTTTTAATTTTAATTAAAAAAAAACAATTAAAATTAAATAAATATACATATTTAATAAGCATTATATATTAACAACACATGCTTTGAATAGATTTCAATAATTATATACATATTGCACAAAAGTTATTTGCTAGTGCATGGTGGAAATATTTAGTGACGTGCAATTTTTGGCAGAGCAGATCTCATGTTTCTCAATGTCCATGAACAGAAATGTTACAGCCTCGATTTCTATTTTAAATTTAAGACTCCGCGCCAGTAAATAATAGCATTCTATTTCTTTTAAAACAAAATGGTATTGATATTTTTAAATTCCCCCGAAGATGTTTGCAAAAAATATTTCACCTGTGATAAAATTTTAAAAATTTTAGAAAACTGAATAAAAATTGCATAAAAAAGCGAAATTCCTGGCTTGTTTCTCTTCAACACAAGGGCTAAAGTTCTCGTAATTTAGGCCATAGAGTAATGCAGTAGGCTCCGCAGTATATACAAGTCCAGTATCACGTAGTTCATAGAATTGGTGAAATAAAGTGAATTTACTTTGTAAGAAAAATAGCCCTTATGGAATAAAATTCGCGAATGACCAAGTTCAGTCCCGGCAAATGATGAAATGTTTCGTATCATTTATTTCGCGAATAATCAAAGCTCGCGAATGGTAACCCCTTGAGGCTCGGTTGCTTATATATAAGACCACTTACTTTTAATTTCCAAATGCCACACTGGCATCGGAATTATTGTAAAGAAATTTACAATTTAGTGAATGTGTGAAATATAGCTTTTTTCTTAATTGCAAATAAAGTTGTTTTGAAATTCCGGTGTCAGTCACCAATTTCAACACTTCAGCATTGAATTGGCTCTGCGCCGTAAAGGTTTAACACCTTGAGCGGCGGTGGGATATATTTTGTCTTACCTAATTTAAACAAGGTTCTAAAAAAAAAAAAAAAAAAAAAAAAAAACATTTAACGAAATTTTATATTTTTAACTTTTGCGGATAAATGTTGAAAAATTACCTTTTCTTATTTTAAAACATTTTTTTTTCCGGTAAGAAATCAATATTACATAGTCATTATTTCCTGCCCATCAAGGGGTTTGGTGGTTACTTTTTTTTCGATGAGCATTGAGTATCACATAGTCATTATTGCTTGCCTCTTAAGAAACAAAGTGTCATCGCAGATTAAATTTAGACCAATCCGGTCAATTCCGTCGGAGCTTCTTTGACTCCGGTAATTTAAAAGTGCCCTGAGGAGCATCGTTCAGTGTTGCCAGTACTTTGTTTCTTAACCTTCCTACCCTGTTCAAATTTCACTCAATCTTGATAAAAACATTTCGCAGCAGAATTGTTATTTAAAACATTTTAATATATTTAATTGCCTTATTTCTCTGCATCTGTTATTTAACTTTCTTTATGAAAAAAATTCTGGTTCGAATCGTATAAAACAAATTATAGTTATGGGTCGATTAGACCCATTCAGGGTAGGAAGGTTAAGAGGCAAGCAATAATGACTAGGCTACTTTTTTAAAATTCAGATTTCTTGATTCGCGCCACTTTTTTGAAAAGGTAAAATTCCATTTCTTTTTGGCTAAATTAATATTATCATTAAATGTGATGAATTTTAACATTAAAAAAATGGTGCCAATCAAGAATCTGAATTTAAAAAAAAAATAGCCCATCTGGCAACACTGGCATCGTTATTACGGTCTCTGGCCCAAGCTTCTTTTTGGTGGTTGGACGATCTAGGTGTGAACAGTGGTGCAAATCTTAACTGGTTGTAAGAACCCTTTTAGACCTGGGAGTTTTTCTAGTCAAAACGGCTAGATATTGCAATTGTTGAGGTTTAGTTTAAGTGACGTGCGTTATACAGTTGTCGATCTCCAATGACAGCAGGGGTTGACCGGAGGCGACAGCACAAACAATCAACTCATCGATTTCTTGGATGAAATTTTAGAATTTATTTAATCTTGATTCGAATACTAAATCTAGATAGGCCTGCCAAGTCATATCTTGGCGGAAAACCCCTGAAAACCTGACTTTACCAGTTGACTCGTAGGTTTACCATTATATTTTCCTGCTCCCAATCCTCCGTGTGACATATCTCTCGATGCATGAAAACACCATGGTAAATTTACGAATCAACATCTAAAATCAAGGTTTTAGTTGTTTTTCACGAAGATATGGCTTATCAGACTGATTGGGTTTTAATATGCAAATTGAGATTTAACTAATCCTAGAATTTCATTCGTGAACCCGATGAGATGTTTGACGGTGCTGCTGCCTCCCTGTTTATGGGACATGTCAGCTTCATATACTCAGTCCGTCCCTGTCACGCAAGTCCCATACGTCTGTCCTACAGTGCAGTTTTGAGCGTTTTGCGGGCTATATCGCTACGTAGGTTCACCGCTATGAGAGGAAAATAGTTTTCGCACTTTTCAGCAAAATCCTAGTGTATGGGTTACATTACATATAAAATAAAATATGCAGGGCTCCCAAATGGTCCGCGAACTGAACATCAGAATATTTTTAGAGAAATTATCTTTTTAGTTTTTCATTGCAAATTGTCAAGAAACTACCCTTGGAAGATGATTCTAGCTCAAACGTATCATAAAATTCTCTGTTAAAAAATTCTGATGTTCAGTTCGCGGACCATTTGGGAGCCCTGAATATGGTATGACCAAATATTGAGTAGAATACAACTTTTGGCCATTCATGAAAAATTGGGAATAATTTTATTTTGCCACGAGATATAATAATTCAATGAATGACATGTACATAAAGCAATGACTGCCAAAATATAGTGTTTTTACCATGTTCAAATGAGTCAAAAAGGATATACAATTTTAATTTAAGCAGGGAAGGAAATTTTTTTTAAGTCAGTCAAGTAAGGTATCGTTTATTATGTATCTTTTAATTCTGGATTAAATGTCACCATCCGAAAGTCAATATCATCATTTGTAACAAAGTTACGGGAATTTTTTTTATGAATACAAATACTTCACTTCAGGTAAATTAGGTTTGAAGGGGGCAATAACTCCTAAAAATCAAAGTGTAGAATTACATTTTAAAATATTTGGTATCTAATCTTATCACCAATATATAAAATACATACTTCGAAAATAATTATTAATACAGTGCATGATTAAGAATAAATTCTATTAATTAATAAATATAAAATTTACGTTGCTTATTTATCTAGTTACCAAGGAATAATATATTTTTTATCTTTCTTACTTTTTTCTCAAAATGTATTTACCGTTTACTTCAAACGATTAGTATAATAAAACATAATTAAACAATTTATTTTCCTCTCATTATGTGTTAAATTAATTATCAGAATTTTAAAGCACTTATAATAAATTTACTCACAGCTTCTTAAGTCAAATACAAAATAATTAAATCACATTAACAACTTTAAAAAGGATTACTATACCATTGAAAAATGTCTTTATGTCTAGTGGTTTACAGTTTCGTAGAAACATAGTATCTCAGTTAATTTTCTAAATGTGTGTTTTAAATGAAACAGATAATCTTGTTGGCTTACTATAACATTCAGTGGAAATTAGTTTGTTATCGACTTGCAATTTAAGATAATATAGTGTATGAGATAATTCTCCGGCTTTTTGTTACATGATTAACACCCATGCAGTAAATTTTAGCGACATTTTTAACCCCTTAACTGTACGCCGTTCGGGCAAGACGAAATTTAATTAATCATTTAAAGCTTTTTGATACCACATTAAAAAAAAAATAATAATAATGTCATACTATTTAAAGGCGGAAATGTTTAGACTAAATGTTACGAATATTTTACTTAAGAAATTTTGGTGAGAATTCGTTATTTTCAATTTATTGAATCGAAAAGAAAGGACCAGTTAACCCCTTGAGGGGCGGTGATTTCATAGATATACAACTTAATTTTAGATCCCAAACGCCACATTCGCACCGGAATTTTGTAAAAGAAAATTACAGTTTATTGAATGCTTGAAGTATAGCGTTTTTTTTATTTAAAAATAAAGTTGTTTCAAAATTCCGGTGTCAGTAATTAATTTTAATACTTAAGCAATGAATTTACCCTGCCCCTCAAAGGGTTAAGAGATTAATTTTAATGTATGGTTTGGTTAATTCTTGGGTGCGCTCGTAATTATGTAAATACGTACTACCTATAGTTGTCGTTCAGTCTGTCCGTCTGTCCGCGTATAACAGAGCATAAACTATATAACCGAATCATTTAAAATAAAATTACATAATTGTTGGGTTGTCGAATCATTTAAAATTTGATAAAAATCAGGTGAATAGTTTAACTACAGAGACAGTCAAAAGTATTCCGTTTTTTTAATGGCGAATTGAAATAAAATCGTTTCAAATTCATTTTAATGGTATTACACTCTTTAGAACGTAAGAAAATTGATATACATCTATGAAGTATATACTAAAATATGCTGTCTGTACAATCTGTGGTGCAAATATTTTTTATTAATTTACAGGGCTACAAAAAACTATTTCATTACGTAATGGTATAGAAGGATTATTGTTTGAGGCGAGTTTTAATAATATTAAGCTATTTCACATTTTACGAAGTTGATATAAGTTGCTTAGGCTTACTACAAGTTATACTGTATAACAGAAATCAGACAGTACTTACAGGGACGAATATAAGGTTTCATATACTATACTGTATCTCAATTACTGCATACTATTACATCAATACATAAATAGTTTTTAATCTTCGTTTTAGTATGAACTCACCTCATTTACTATGGTTAATGTGAAATTTCAGAGTTTATCTTAGCTGTGTTTCAAAATACGATACATATATATGTATATAGTGATCTTATACATATATATGTATATAGTGATCGTGTGTGCATGTGTGTGTATGTACGATATATCTCTCTCTATATATTACCATAATTTCCTGTGTATAATCCGCGGATCAAACAATTATTTTTCGACTCAGAAATTTTTGTAAATAAAATGTTATGTTTTAGATTGCCGTAAATATTTGTTTTCAATTACTAAATAAAATTTCTGGGTCGGAAAAGAATTGTTTGATTCGCGGATTATACGCAGGAAATGACGGTAAATATGTATATATTAGTGATATATAAGTGATATATAAGTCTAAGATGTATATATAAGTTAATAAACATAAATTAAACTATTAGTTATTCATATCAAACTCCCATAACTTTTAAACTCTGAAATAACAATTAGTACAAGAATGAGTCATTTCGCATTTTTTCCGGTCTTTGAAAATACACGCAGAGTAAAAATCAAAGGTGTAAATGATTCCCAGTTACTAGTGTAAGTGTGAGTTCTCCACAGCCTGGATGCTCTTTCTGGGCAGGCAGGTCTAGTGTTGTGGACAGCGGAGACGAGTTTGAGCCGAGCCCAAAGCGTCCAAAATAGCCTTGGAGATGAGGTGCGCCGCAAAGGGTAAAGTGTCACTTTTTTTATAAGCCTGCTAAATGAAAAATTTTAATTAGTCGCACCTGCTATCTTACATGCGACTCAAGCCTGCTTTTTTCCGGAAAAAAATTCATGTTTATACAGCTTTATATTGTAAATACTTTGTACATAATTCATCTAATTTTTGTGATCATAATTTAAATAAATACGTGCACTAGCACTTTGAAAACTTAAAATTTGTTTGTTTGTTTATTTAGTTAACAAAAAATTGTAATTTTCAGACTTTAAATTGCAATTTTGGCGTTTAAAATGCTATTTTATCGACGCCATCTTGGACGTCCGCCATTTTGTTTCTTTTACCCCCAGGTCGACTCAGTTAAATGGCTTTATTTATGGATTTAAATTTTGGACGTCCGTCATTTTGTTTCTTTGGACGTCCGCCATTTTGTTTCTTGGACCTCCCCTGGTCGACCCATGGGAAATGGCCGCCATCTTGGACGTCCGCCATCTTGGATTTCATATCCGAGACCCCAGGCCACCTCATTAGATCCGCCATCTTGGACGTATAGAAAATCTGATAGGGGCTTGGACCTCTCTTCCAACTAAGCATAGTATTACCTTAGTTGGAAGACGTCCGACGTCCAGATGACCTTTGAAAGTCCAGATTTTATCAGAGTTAACCTTTGAAACGTCCAGAATGACATCACGCCTGCGTAGACCGCGTCCAGTTTTTCAGCCTGCTGATCACGTGACCCGCCTCAGAGCTTGCTGACCACGTTTCAATGATAATGCCACAATTTTAAATCAGAAATTTTTTATTAAAATTTTCTCTTCAGAATAATTATCAGTAAGAGATTAATTGCAGAGATTATAACGTATATGTGCTATTGAATAGATCAAAAAATTCTCCACGAAAAATGTGGTAAAAATGTATACAGCACGGAATGTAAATTTTGCATTAGAGACGGGTCTCGCTGTGTAGTTTATACCTATATTATAAAGAGGTAAAGTTTGCTTTTTATGGGGGGTAGTCTCCGAAACTACCAGACCGATTTCAAAAGTAATAGTACCGAAATGATGGTGCTAACATGGTCTAAACAGGCTATGTATTAATCCCTTGTCACTACCATCTGGGTTTGGCAAAACAACAAACTTTCTATCAAAGCCTTTGAATTTTTTAAAAATTACGTTTCTATGGAATAGTAGGCAATCCCTATACGATTTATAATTAAGGTTGGCAAATTAATGCTGGCAGCCCCTGCTTCAACACAGTCATGTTATGCTGATGCCACGAGCCTTAGAGATATGGTAGGCGTTAAAAAAGAAGCTTGGAATTTGTCACGATGATTAATTTTAACACCTTGAGGGGAAAGCAATAATGCTTCTGTAATATTGAATTTTCACCGTAAAAATCGAAAAATTTTGCTTTAAAGTAAGAAAAGGCAATAGTTCAAGGTTTTTGCCGCCAAAGTTAAAAATATAAATTTTCGTTACCCCCTTAACTGGTTATTTCTTTTCCGTTCAATAAATTGAAAATAACAGACTCACACCACTATTGTTTAAATAAATATTATTATAACATTTAATCTAAACATTTCCGTCCTTAACCCTTTCGACAACCGACAGAATTTGTTAGTAAAATGAGAAATTATCGACTGATACCGGAATTCACAATCGAATTGTTTGTATATTTCGAATTACTTAATTTAAGCATTTATTGTATAAGCAAAATATCCCTAAAGCAGGGCTGTCCAACCTTTGACTAAGCAGGGGCGCATCACAGCATTTGGCAAGCAATGAAGGTCGCCATTATTAAAATGGTTCAAAACATGCAAGAAAATCATCTTTAAATATTAGCAGCAATACATATAGGCAAATGCATAACGCTATAGAGACATAATGCCCGTTTAGTTCTACCGTGCCACTCAAAAAAGGGGAAAAAAATTAAAAAATAACTGTAAAGTGTAATACATTTCGAATAATACATTTTTCTGCGGGGGATTATGTCAAAGATTTTTGAATTGGAAGGAGCCAGAAAATGAAAAAATTCCTATTTTTAAAATAAAATATAATCAGATGTATTGTTATTCTGTAATATTTACTCTGTAATAACTGTTTTTTTCTTCTTTTTTTTTGAGGTGTAAATTTTTCATTATAAAAAAGTACAGAAACAATGTCATGGTTGACTCCAAAGAGAGAGCCTGAAAGAATTTTTAATGATGGGAATCTTTTCGCATGATTTTATAATTTTTTTAAAAAACAAAATCATCAAAATTATTTAAAGTATCAAAGGTCTGGGAGAGAAAAAGACAGCCTTTATCTGTCTTATAAAACAGCCCAATGACAATGAAACAACGTCAATAACGATAAGAAGCATGCTGAATTTTCATGCATGAAAGAGGGAGACGATCACTTAAATTTTTTTACATTTTACTTCTTAACATATTAAAAAAAAACATTCTCGATGTTTATTAATTTCTATTGGCATAATTTCCTTAAAAATATACAAAAAGAATAACTAGAAATTAGTGAAGAAACACAACAACACATCATTTGTTTCTTAAAAAAACTAATCATATGCTATTGACTTTCTTTTAATATGTTGCGTACGTTATAATTGTTGAGGTATGAAATATATAATGTAAAGATTTTTAAAACATCTCACAAAAGAGTATCAAGGATTTTAAATAAAGAATCCTTTACAAGGGAATTTTAATAATAAAAAAAATCAGTAACTGGAAACTTTCAAAGGGGCGCCAAGAAAACTGGCAAAGGGCGCCATGGCACCCGCGGGCGCCACGTTGGACAGCCCTGCCTTAAAGTATTATTGGTGCCGTTTAGAAGTTTGGAATTAAAATTAAGTATCTCAGACCGGGAACAGTGTGTCTGAAATAATTAAACAGTATGATATTATTAAAAAAAAATGATGTCAAAAAGCTTTAAATGATGAATTAAGCAAATTCGTCTTACCCGAACGGCGTACGGGCAATTCAGTTTCTAGTGAGCATCTCAATTAAAATGGGTGGGAAGTGTTATAAAATATATCCCACCACCCCTCAAAGGGTTAAGATGTAAATACGTTCTAAGAAGATGGTTTTTAAAGTATTCAAAACTTCAAATGAATACTGAAATAAACTTATAAATTGAGCATAAGAGTTTCAAAATATTTTCCAAATTACCATTTATTTAGAATTAACTTTAATTCTTCTTATTTATTTCGTCTCTTTTCTGTCTAATGCAATGCCATGATGTGGTTTAGTCAAATTGTGGCTTAACCCTTTCCGGCACACTGTGCCCGGTCTGGAATACCTAATTTTAATTCTAAACTTGCCAACGGCACCAGTATTATTTTAGTAAAATTTAGCTTTTACAATAAAAGCTTAAATTAAGGAATTCAAAATATTTAAAAAAATCGTTTGTGAATTCCGGTGTCAATCGATAATAATTTCTCATTTTAGTACAGATTTTGCCCGTGCCGGAAAGGGTTAAATGCTTATTTTTAAATTATTCCTAAAATTATAATTCTTTATAATAAAATTTAGAACACAAACATTTCTTGAAATATTTCAAATATTACATTAGCAAAGTCTCGAGATTTGCTAGTATATTATATTTCGGTTATATGGCTATTAAAACTTTCCACGCCAAATGCTTCAGACTACTTAAATGTGCATTATCGTTAAAAGAAATGAGCAGTAAATTCAAGAATAAAACAGTCAAATGTTACTTCTAATTAGGTTTCAGAAAGATAATTAGAGATTTTTTTAGTTTTGAAGCAATAAAAAATGGTAATGAATTCCAAGAATTCTCCAGCCCTTTAACATCTTGTTACGTAATAGCATTCATTATTTATTCCTACTTTACTCTGGGGAATGGTTTTTTTTTTTTTTTTTCAAACTACCTTGTTTTATGTAAATGTTGACGTAAAAACGGTTTTTCTTAATCACCATAAAAAAAAAGAAAAAAAAAAAAAAAAAAAAACGAAAGGATAAAAGACGCATTTTAACTAATTTTATGGCTAAGCCATTTTGAAATAAGAGCAAAAAATTATTTCATTCATAATGATTCTAATTGTTTAGTTATTAGACTTTATATTTAATTATCACGAAAAGATATAAAGTATTGAGATATAAATTTTATCCTCATATTTATTAATAAAAATTAGTTGTAGTAGAGAAAAATACTCTTTTTCTATATATTTATTAAGCGTAACAAGGGTTTCCTGTTATAGGTGATTTTTAGTTTAATTTCAGATGTTTAAATTTATTAACTTAGATTCTGATTAAAAATTCGTTACAAAAACTAATTAATAAAAAGTGCGCACCTTCTCCTCACTCTTTTAAAAGATTAAAAAAATCTTCTAGTATTGTAAACCTTTTTCAAAAGTGCAGTTAAAACTTAGAAAAAAAATCATTTATACTAATATATATTTAAAACAAATCTAAATACTGAAATAGGGAAAATAACTATAAAACTTCCATTACTAGTATAGGTAAGCGAAAATGCAGCCAAGCATGGAATTAATTAAAAAAGTATGTTGACTTTTTTCTTTATTTTTTATGCACTTAATATTTAAAACTGTTATTAAAATGTATCTTTCAACAAGAATATTATCCCCTCTTGTAAACAACTTTCTGTATTTTTTATGTGATATTAAATTATTTTTTTCTAGGGAAAAAAACTTTCTAAGTAAATGCATGAAAAAGCTAATATTTATTTTTATTTGATTTTTTAAAAATAATAAATATTGGGGCGAAAAAATCATATCATCTTGTAATTTATCCAAAAGGAAAACATTAATTTGCTTTTTTTGTAGTTGATTTTTTTTTATTTAGATTATGGAGAAATAAGAACTAATAAGAAAAAAAATATTTTTACACATGTTACAATTCAAGATTGTCAGTTTGGCTTTTTTTATTTTATTTTATTTTATTTATTATTGTTATTTTTTTTTTAATTTTGAAATGTCACTATTATAGCAGAAATTCACTATAATATTATTTTATTTATTTAATGACGAAAATTTCGGGATAGTTAACCTTTAAATGTGCATGCTATCACTTATGATACTGTCAGTGTGCGCGATTTATGGGTGAGAATTCAAAATTTCTAAAAAGAAAAATCTGGTAGATGCAGCAACACTGGTAGTTAGTGGCATACATATCTGTTAACAGCGCCAGAGTGTTGGGGCTTAACCCTTTAACGATCAAAGCATTTTCATTGCTAATATGTTGAAATAAATAAATGTCACCGATAATTGTGAACAAATATATTCGTAAATAATAAAAAGTGATTTTTCACATACCTAATAAAATAGATTTTTTTAGATTGCAATTCCGGTGTCGTTGTTTCATATCGGAATTATAATTTCGTGGTTTCGTAGAGAAACCAATGAATGTTAAAGGGTTAAATCAAATAGGGTATTTTAGTTTTTATGAACAATGACTTCTAATCTCTACTTTTTAAAACAACGTGTGTCAAACCAATCATAACTCTGTCTTTGCTATAATAGGTTGTAGATTTTTTTTTTTTTTTTTTTTTTTTTTAACGATGTCAGTTTTGTTTAACTTCATCGGCTTTTTATTAAAATATTGTAAGTAATAAAAAAATTAATAAAATGTAATAAGACAGACTTAAATACATTTAAAAAATAAAATTTATATACCAAAAATAAAAAAAATACTAAAGAACTTTTAAAAATACAAAAAAGTAAACGCTTCACCAAGCTACTCGTAATGCATCCTCAGTACAAAGATCTATTCCATAACAAACAATGGAACAAATCATGAATGGTTACAGTTAGTTATTTTTTAGAAATAGACATTATTCACTAGGGATAGAATGAGCCTCACTCAGAGTCGGCGATCGCAAATATGTGAATTAATCTTCGAGGAGTAATCTACCGTGATAACTGTTACATTCCAATTTTAAAATACTGGCATTCCCAAAATGCAGGATGTGTTTCGTTTGAATACAGTGCTGGACAATTTAAAAATGCAAATTACCACGTGTCAGAGTACCAGGATGTTGCTTCTGGCGAATTTGAAAATATCTGCCTGTTTCTGTCTGACAGACGTATGTTTGAAACCAAACATACTGATAAGTATCGCCATCTATGATCAACCTTTGGAACTATTTATTTCCATTCGCTTGAAGAAAACCTTTCATTTAGCATTTTTGTCCAAATCATACTCCTGTAAGACAGTTATTTCTGTTTTATATTGAATATTAAAATGTGTCAGAGACTTTTGCGGGACCCTGTATAATAGTAAGAAGTATACAAAACCAATTTTATATTAACTCGGCTTATTTCGAAGCAACATTTATTAACACTAAAACCGCCGGGTATTTTACTCAAGTTTTATAAAAAATGTTTCTCACCAGAATTTTAATTTTAAACTATTTAAGTTATTTACTTAGTCTATATTTCTGTTGCATACATTTAACATATCTTATGAAGAAAATTGAGGTTTGAATCGACTATTATCAATCTGGCAGGGGTCATTTTGACCCCTAATGGCAGTTCTAGTGTTAATAAATCAATTTGTTATTACAAATCATAAATTAATTTAATGTGACAAGACAAATGATATATTATTCAGATTCTTAAGCTAAAAATTTCAAAAATATATATTTAACATCATACTTGTTTCAAAGACTTAAAAAATTATCTATGACTCTTTAGATATTTGAAGCTCAAAGAAATATTTTTAAAATAATGTAACAGAAACCAGGATTTGAAATTAAGTTCGCCTTTTTCTTGAAATTCATGTCAGTGACGGATCAAAGCAAAATCCTACTTTTTCTTTGATGTTTGAGAACTTGATTAAACTACAGGCGATCTTAAAAAATGACTCAAAAAAGATTTTTATCGAAGGATAGCGTTTTGAACATTAATCATGAACTTCAGATAAAAACAAATGTTTGAGTGTTCTGATTTCTTCCATCATTCGAACTTTTTGTAATAAATGTAAACGTACATTTTGAGATGAAACGAGGATATATTTTTAAAAATTTATTATTGCAGAAATTAAGTCAATAACTTCCAAGATTCGAAATTTTAAAGTAAATAAACATAAACTGAACCAGAAATGTTTTTGTGAAGCTAAGACAAACAAGTAAGCTACCTTTATATTAACCCATTAGTGCCTAGCGTCCCTTTTTAGCGAAAAGGTGCATGTAGCACTGTTTTTGACACCGGTAAAAAAGAACAGCAATCTTTATTTTATTTCATTGAAATATTTTTGTAATTAATGACCTAAACATAATTCTTTCAAAAATAGTGGTGCCAACCGAATAAAATTTCGCAAAAGGTGGTGGGCACGAATGGGTTAATCTAGTTTTAAATTACAAATACAGTTAATGCCTTAAAGTTTGCAGTTTTAACATTCGTGCGTTTTGATTATTCGTAAAATAGAAAATACAGAACATTTCAACATTCGCGAATACTTCGCACCACTTCTTAAAAGGAAAAATATTTTACATACGCATAAATACATTTTCAAGAAAAGGGTAATGCAAAATGTATTTTTTTTAAATTTTGGTACGAACAGAATATGAAAATGGTTTCCTATGGCGGTTTTTCGGTCGGGATTTAGATGTTACAGGGGATGTTTCGAACGCGAATTCTTACCTCTTTGGTACGAGTAACCGGTAAAAATGCCGCTTAACCCTTTCCGGCACAGGCAAAATCTGTAATAAAATGGGAAATTTTCGACTGGCACCGAAATTCACAAACGAATTTCTTTGATACTTTGAAATCCTTAACTTAAGCTTTTACTGTAAAAGCAAAATTTTAGTAAAATATTACTGGTGCCGTTTGCAAGTTTGAAATTAAAATTAAGTATCGCAGACCGGGCACAGTGTGACGGAAAGGATTAAGATACTCAGAAAACCTTGATTATAATAACCAGTAAATTTTTATTGTAAAATTCGGTTTATCTAATACGCTCATTTTCCCGATTCGATTGCACAAAAAATTCGGATTTTAACCCTTTGCGGGGCAGGGCAAATTCATTGCTTAAGTATTGAAATTAATGACTGACACCGGAATTTGAAAACAACTTTATTTTTAAATAAGAAAACGCTATTCTTCACGCATTCAATAAACCGTGATTTTCTTTAACAAAATTCCGGTGCGAATGTGGCGTTTGGGAATTAAAATTAAGTGGTATATCTATGAAACAAGGGGTTAAAAAACGGTGATAAAGATTAAAAATTCTGCAAAAAAAAAAAAAAAAAAAAAAAAAAAAAATGGTTGTCCCGAAGGGATTAAGGGATTACTGTATATCAGAAGAAAATTTCTCAGAGTAGGTTTTTACAACATTTGCGACAACAACCAAATTTCACGCAGCTTTCTACAAATGATAAGCAGAATGAATTATTTTACAATTTGAATAAATCAATCAGCAATCCTCAAAAACACTGCTGCAGCTTTTCAAAAATTCAATTCGACTTGAAATACACTTTTATACAAGATCTTACTATTAATTTTCATCTCTTTTTAGAAAATTCAGAGAAATTGGTCTTTAAATAACAAGCGTATCTACGATATATCTGACAGCAGAAATAGAAATAGGCCCAAAGTTGAAATAATTTTAAATGCACACAATATTTTTCAATTCATTATTATTTTATTCTACTTCATTCGGCATTCCCTGTGTTTTGCTTAACAGATAACAAATTTGAAAACTGAATAATATCACGGGCCCGAGCAACGCCGGGCAGGTCATCTAGTAGATATATATACCATACATATTAATTTGTACTTATTTATATATGAGTTGTAGACAGAGAGACATATGTAAATATTTTAACACCAGAACTGCCGGCTATTTTATGCAATTGTTATAAAAAAATTGTTTTACACTAGAATTTTTATTTAAAACTTTTTAACATATTTTATTAGCCAATACTTCTGCTGAACATCTTTAACAAATCTTATCAAAGAATTTCTGGTTCGAATCGGTTATCTTCAGTTTGGCAGGGGTCATAATGACCCCTAATGGCGGTTCTAGTGTTAACATGTGCATATTTATATGTAAAATTTGCATGCTTTTTAGTAAAAAGGATACATACATGAAACATAAAATATAAGAAAATAAAAAATAATTGTCTAAAAATTAAATTTGGATGCGAATAAATTTGGATTGTCTAAAAATTAAATTTGTAATTTTGTAAATAAAAAAATATATATATTTGGACGCTTATTACATGAAACGGAAAGTACGGAGCTTTCTAAATCAATTTATTAGATAGTTTCAAGTGTGATTTATTGTCAGACATTGCCAAAATTTTATGGTTTAACGTCGTTTTCTTTTATGTTTTTCACTGCTCAACACTTAGCTTTTGTGTTTATGGCATAAAGCTACCATAAATTGCATCTTTTAAAATAAAAGTAATTGGGAAATTTTGAACTTTTATTTTTTTTATTTCCTTTTTTTTGGGGGGGGGGGGGGAGTTAAAAAGGCCTTTGTTTTGTTTTGATCTTTTAATGTAAAATCGTGGATATGAAAGAAAGAAATATATTTTACGATAAGTGTTTTAGATTTTCTTTGTTTTGGTCTTATATTTCATTACTTTACTGTATTCTTGAATTAAGTTTTTTTCTGTTGACATCATATTTCATAAAATCCCTGTACAAGAAATACTTGAAGAAAGGTATCTCTTTAAACTTGTGCTTTACTGTCCATTTAAAAATATTTTCAAAATCGCTATTTATCTAAAACTGGAACTACATATTACTGGAACTACATTCAATTTTTAATTTTTTTTTCACATTTATAATAATAAAATACTTAATTATAAGTTTTACATATATTGTATCAAGAATATTTTTAAAAAAAAAGTTAAAATACTTGTAAAAAATCATAGAAAAAAAAATTAACGAAAAATTAAAAAAAGTATTGTGCCGTATTACGTTTTATGTAGTTATTTTTGAAAATGCTTAAAAAAAAATAAGATAAGTACTAACTATTAATAAATACTAATATCTTCGAATAAACATAAAAAACTGCACTGTAGTTAAAATATTTTTATTACATCCATAATTATCACATGTTTAAAAATTACATTAAACATCCCTCAAACACTTTTTTATTTCACATTTTTTTATAATCTATATTTTAAAACCAAAACTAACAAATAAAGTCTTTCAAATTACAGTCGACTCTCGTTAATTCGAAATCGGATAATTCGAATCTTCGCTTAATTCGAACTAAACATAAAGTCCCGAAATTTTCAATGGCAGAATAACGTTAAAAACTTTCGCTAATTCGAACTCATTTTCTCTTGACATCGTTTAATTCGAACTAATAAGAATCCCGATTTTTCATTTTTCTTTTCTTTCTCACGGATTTCAGATAATTTAAATAACTTTCTTTCTTTGATTTTTGTAAAAATTGTTCCAAACGAGTAATCCAACACATGTAATCCAATGCATGCATTTGACATCCACTTTTATATTGCCCCGTCTGTCCATCAGAGACACATCAATTTTTTTTCCATTGTGCTTCTTTCTTATCATTTAATTAGTTTTTATGTTTATACATTCTAATTTATTATTATAGGGATGAGATTTCCGCTTTTTTAAACACCAGTAAAATCTTAGAGAAAATGTTGTTATTTTAAATCATAAAAATGTTCCGATTTAAAAATATAGCATTTTCTCTAAGATTTTAGTGGTGCGCAAAAAAGCGGAAATCTCATCCCTGTTATTATGTCATATTCTAATGATAACGGACGAAATATATTTAAAAAACACTATAAACCAATTCCTTTGTAATAGTACCATATTAAGCATGTTTTTATTTCATATTTTCCATAATTCGAACTTCGGATAATTCGAACATTTCTTGTGGTTCCGACGAGTTCGAATTAACGAGAGTCGACTGTTTCTTTTTTAGGTGTGTTCGTAAATGTGTAAATGCGTAGCACTTGTATGCATAGCATTTGTATTCGAAGTAAATTCCGTCCGCCCCGCCCATCTTTCGGTCTATCTTTCAGTCTCTCTGTCCGTTCTTCACATATAACAGAACAAAAATTATTCAACTAAATCGTTTGAAATTAAAAATATATAACGGTTGCATAATTTTATCGAGTTATTTCAAATTTTTTGAAAATTGGATGTATAGTTTAATTACAAAGACAATAAAAAAACATTCCGTTACATTACGGTCAAGAAAAAATTAATTTGAAGTGCATTTTGATAATGTTACACTCTTTTGAACATAATAAAATTAATATGCATCTATGAAGTATATACTAAAATATACATTCTGTACACTCTCTAGTGCCAAAAATATTTGTTACCAATTTATTGGGCCAAAGGAAAGTATTCCATTTCATAGTGGAATAAGGAGGAAATATTGCTTGGAGCGCGTTTAAATTACATTAAACTATTTCACATTTTATGAAATTGATATATATTGCTGAAGTTTACTACAAGTTATTTTCTATATAATTGAAAATAGATAGTACTCACAGGGAAATACAAAAGATTTCAGCTTCCATAGTGCATCCAAAGTACTGTATGCTCTTACACCAAGATCTGAATATTTTTAAAACTTCATTATAGTTCGAACCGAGTCTCTATATAACGAAATCCACCGTTCCAGTAAAAAATTCATTATATAGAGAAATTCGATGTATAGAGAATGATGTTAAAAATCGTATTTAATATGTGATATTTGAACAAATATTATTTTTAATCTTTTGAATTAAGTATTTGAAATACTTAAAAGTAAATATTAACCTAACATTTTATTTCTTAATTATTTAAGTTGTTTCAAAAAAGAGAACAGACATTTATTTGAAAGCTTAATGAAAATCAAATGAGGAAGACTTGCATTAATTTCAGACGAAGAAATCTGTAATTTTTTGTTGTTTTGATTTTAAAATTGTTACGCTCTCAAAAAAAAAAAAAAAAAAAAAAAAGGCTCAACTTTTAGCAATGTATGAAAAATTGTCATTAACATTTTCGTTCATTTGAAGGCCTCTCTTATGTGCTTTTCATTGATTCCTCTCTTACGTGTGTATCAATCCAATTGACTTTGTTTTGAGAAGGATGTGGAAAGGTGTGTGGGAGATGGGATGAATTCGTTGGATTTAAAGAACAAGGAGAGAAGTAATAAAAAAAACTCAGCACAGACGATAAATCAAAAATAAGTGATGAAAAATTGATTCCATATGATTTCGAAGCTTTTTAAAACTGAATAAAAAAAATTCGTTATATGGAGATAGATATTTCGCTATATAGAGACTGTTTTTAATGTAATCAAGCGAAAAAGGGACCGTTCCTACTAAAAATTCGTTATATAGAGAAATTTGATGTATGGAGTTTCGTTATAGAGAGACTCGACTGTAGTTCGAACGCGCACCCCATTTGCTACAAATAATGTGCAATTTATCGGGGAGAACAATCTTAGCCTCTTTCGATCTGGCGGATGTATGTCACTAGCAACCAATGTTGCAATATTTTTTTTCTTTTTTTTTCTTTTGAACTTACATCAAAATATTTAAATGCTGATTTTCTTTTATCAAATTTACAGAAAATCAAACATCGAGTACCGTAATTTCGTGTAGATAAGCCCCAACTCAAAGAATTCTGTTTCGACCCAGAAATTTTAAAAAATAATATGTAACATTTCGAATTGCGGTTTATATTTATCTCAAGCCTTTGCGACGCAGGGCGAATTCATTTCTTAAGTGTTGAAATTAATGACTGACACCGGAATTTGAAAACAATTTTATTTGTATTTACAAAATAAATAAATAAATAAATAAAATAAAATAGCTATATTTGATGCAATTAATAAACCGTAGATTTCTTTACCAAAATTCCGGTGCCAATGTGGCGTTTTGGATTTAAAATTAAGTGGTTTCATAGATATACCACCGCGCCGCAAGGGGTTAAATTACTGAATGGATTTTCGGATCGAAAATGAAATGTTTGAGCTACGGTTTATCTACGCGAAATTACGGTAAATAAAAAATAAAAGTCAAAATTTTCTGGTTGAGTACTCGATATGTCTAATTGAAAAATCTGCCAAATATCGGGACGTACGCTACGTACAACATTCTCGTGAATAATCAAAATATCATGACGTACGCTCCGTGCGACATTGTCGTAAATGACCAAAACATCATGACCCTACGCTGCATAAGACATAAAATACAAAACGTTAAACACACCATGGTACAAATTTTATTTTAGGTCAATCAAGCATAAATTTGGAAATTGTCTTATATTATAAAAATCCTGAAACACATGATGTATTTCTGATAGATAATCATTCAGCAATCTTTTATTAACTCCTTAACTAGTTAATATTTTTCCGTTCAATAAATTGAAAATAGCGGACTCACCACTATTATTTAAATAAATTATTCGTAAAACTTAGTCTAACCATTTCCGCCTTTCAATAGTGTGAAAATTTTCAAAAAAATAATAGTTGTGTCAAAAAGCTTTAATTGATGAAATAAGCAAATTCGTCTTGCCCGAACGCCGTTCGGGCAAACCAGTTAAAGGGTTAACCCCTTCGCGACGGGAGCCTTTTACGAAATTTTTAATGTTTTGTCACCGGTTTTTAAAAACAGAAATTTGTGCCGTATAAAATCGAGAAAATGCTCCGATTAAATAAGGCAAGTTTTAAGATAAAATTTTACTGGTGGCAATAAACAAGGATTTTTAGGCCCTTTTGCGGCAAGTATACGGGTCGTTCGTCCCCCACCCTTTCTTTTGAAAAGACAGCTTTCAGCTGATAGTGTTCACGAAAATAAATTAAGATACGAAAAAATCAATTTTATTTTTCTGTTCGCACATTTATTATACCAGCCATGCTCGTTTAGATCTGTTAATGTGTTAAATATTAAATTATAAACTGATTACCTTACCTCAAAAACATCTGTTAATATAAATCATATCTTTCATATATATATATATATATACATATATATTTCATATATATATATTTCATATTTATATTTATCTATATTTCATATTTATCTATTCATATTTATATTTATGGTTTCTGAGTAATACTAAGAATGTCTTTAAAAAAATGGAAGTATCGTAGATTTATTTATGTGTGAAATCGATACTAAATGTATCAGAGTGCAAGATATCATGTCTGAATCGATGCTGTAAGATATATGCTAAGATTTCCGTGCAAGAGAGAATGATTTTGAGCTTTCCTTTGCGTGTCAAAGCAAGAGAGAAACGTATTATTGTGTGCAAAGCCGACATATTGATGCATAAAATGGCATACTTAGCAAGTATATTTTCCTTTAAAACTTATAAGTATGTAAATTCTAAAGCAGGAATCCATATCTATACAGACGATATATCTTGAGTAAAGTAAATTTAGTTGTTCTGTTGAGAAAAAAAATATTTCTTGGCGATAAATTCTTTTTTAAGAAATTATGTTAAAATTTCAATGTACAGTACGTGCAGTATAATACAGTACAATAAGTACAGTACAATCTACGGTAGTAATCCGCGAGTTTTGATTATACACGAAATAGACAAAGCAGAACATTTCAATATTCGTACCACATTTTAAAAAGAAAAATCTTTTACATACCCATTGAAAACATTTGCAAAAATATAATAAAAAATGATTTTTTTTTTTTTATTATTAACACTAGAACGCCGGGAAGGTGTCAATTTGACGCCAATTACTAGACTAATTGTTGATTTGAACCAGAAAAATCTTAAAGATATAAGTGATATATCTGTTGCTATGAAATTAGCTAAACCAGAGGTTCCCAAAGTGTGCTCCGCGGAGCCCTTGGGGCTCCGCCTGAACTTTCTAGGGGCTCCGCGATTTTCCGGCAAAATAATCAAATTATGAAAGAAATTAGCATATTGCAAGTGAAAGATTTTCAAAAGTATGTAGAAATTTGTGTGTGTGCGTGTCAAAAATAAATATACATTTAATTGGTAAGAAAAATGCAAAAATACACCCCAAAGCCATTTAAGTGTTTGCATTATACATGTATTTGTTTTCTGTATAATGTTTTTGGTTTGAATTGCTTTATTATATGTTTCTGCATTTAATGTGTTTAAAAAATTCAATTTAAATTAGGCTACAAGAAATATTGGGTTGGGGAAAAAGTAAGTTCGCTTTTTTTCGTGTTTTTCAAAGTGAATTTATTTATATAAATAAAAAAACTAATCAAAATTTATGGGCTATTTTGTTTGATGACCTTTTGCCATTTTTCTGGTAAAACAATAATTCCGTCATTGTAAAATTTCTGAGAGTTCTGGGCAAAAAACTGAACAAGGTGATTTTCACAAGCCTTTTTTGAAGCCAGCTAAACACCTTCAAGAGAGTACCGCATAGGGCGGAACAAATGGTAATCCGTCGGATCCAGGTCCGGACTATACGGTGGGTACATCAAAACTTCCCAACAAAGCTCTTTCAGTTTTTGCCGAGTGACTAAAGATGAATGTGGTTTAGCGTTGTCGTGATGGAAGACAGCACCTTTCCTTTCGATCAATTTTGACCGGGTTTTTTAACTGCCTGCTTCAATCGCATTAGTTGTTTACAGAAGATAGTTGAATTGATGGTTTGGCCAGGTTTGAGCAGCTCATGATGGAAAATTCCTTTCCAATCCCACCAAACACTCAAGATCACTTTCGAAGGCATCAATCCGGGCTTTGCCACCGTTTATGAAGCTTCGATCATGATCTTTTTAGCACATTGTTGTTATACGTGATTCCCTTTTCATCACCCGTAATGATTTGTTTCAAAAACGGCTCGATTTCATACCGAGCATACCTTATTCAGTACCTTATTCATATTCTATATTCATATACCATTTTTCATACCTTATTCAGTAGCAATAAGGAAAGGGCATGTTTACAAACAAACACTTCTGTCAACCAATCTACCGCTACATTTTTGTCATAGCCATCATTGTAGGAATCATCTTGACAACGTAGCCCAATCATAGCAAGCAGACAACAATAATAAATTTTGTAGACCAATCAGAATGCCTGAATTTATATGTAGTGTCGGTGCTATAACGAAGCACGGGCGAAAACAGCTTGCCCACACTAATAAGAGCCTACAGTGACGTCAGCTGCCCTTTCCTTATTCACAAATGAAATCTCTGTCCATTAAATGTTTCACTGCAAGTTTATGCGGAACCCAGGTATCGAGTTTCTTTTGGTATCCAATTTTATGTAAATGGTTCAAAAGTGGTTTATGGTTGATGTTTAGTTCCGTAGCAATGTCGTAGGAAGAAATATGTCAGTCTACCTGGATTGTTTTTAAAATTTTATCGAATTTTTCAAGGATTGTCCGGCCGGGGAAAGGTTCATCTTCAGCATCGAAATTTCCGGAAGGAAAACGAGCAAACCGATTCTGACTTTGGCGTTTACTTAAGCACTGATCACCATAAATGCCACACAAGTTTCGATGAGCCTGCGTCAATTTTTCCCTTTTTGGAAGTAAAAAACTAAAATGTGACGAAAAAAATATTCTGAAATCTCTATTTTTAAAACGCAATAACTTTTGACTGGTCAAACAGATGACGCTACCTTTATATTTGGAATTTTCTAAAGACTATTACCTTTCAAACGCTGTATAGTATTTCTTAATTGAGTAAGTATTACTCGAGATATGTGATTTTAAAGCTATCTATTGGGAAAAAACGAATTTACTTTTTCCCCAACCGAATAGTATTCTGAATCGAATGCACAACGTCAATCAAAACAGAAAAGGCCCGGCAGTGCTGTTAACTTTGCTTGCTGAATAACTGTGCTTCAGAACACTTTTGTTCTTTGAAGCTCTGTCTATTGATATGTTTGTATTTATTTCTTTATTCCTCACACTTCATAATCAGATGAAGCAACAAAGGAGCTTTTGGACAATGAAATTATTTTTGTACCGTACACCCCAAATCAAATATTGTCATCAAAGCAAGACAGAACCGAGACATTGGGGGGAAGGCAATCTCGATAAAAAACTAAAATACGATGAAAATTACTTATAAAATAAGATTTATTGAAACATATGATGATCATCTTCTCTGTGTGATTTGTGGTAAAGTTTTAAACAACAGTTCATTGTTTTACGTTATTTGTATATTTAAACTTTCTATACTGCTTTTCATTGTACAACAAGAAAAAATACCTTTAGAAAAAAGTTATTTAAAATGCCCCTTTTTTGTAATAGCTTGTATCATTTAACAAACCTCTCAAATTAGATTAATTTAATATTTATATACGTGGTGTATATAGTTTTTTTTCCTTTTCTTAACTTTAATTGCTTTAATCTGTTTGTTTTATTTTTATAATTTCTCAGTTCTTTAAATTTTCTATGCTATTTTACATAATTGTATTTAATTTCAGCAGCAATGTATATTGCTGAAAACGCATTTTTTAGCATTACAACCCCTGTAAAACTTTCTTTTAATTGGACTCTGCCACATTTTCCAATCAGAAATAAGCCAATAGCAATATAAAAAATATATATTGGTTCTTTACATTTGTTATCAGAGTAAGAATTTGAAGTTTTGCTCAGCTCCACCTCTTGCTTAGACGTTTTGTCAATGAGTACCTGCCATGATATAAATTTAATCCCACCCATACATTCTATTTTGTTACTAAAGTTTTTCTACTAATTGCAGTTCGTTTAACATGTGTCGTTTTTACCTGCTTATCTGTTTTGAGGCAAAAACAATGACGAAAAAAAGTTTCTTTCAAAACTATAATTAATAGCCAAATACTTTAAATAAAATACCCCAAAAAGTGAAAAATTTTTCACCTAACAATTCAGCTTACAGATTTTTCCCTGCCCCCTTAAATGTTAAAATGATGACTTGTTTCTAAATGTATTTTTTAAAAATGATTCAAAAAAGAAGCTAAGGGGATTTGTTTTCGTTGCATGTTCAGAAGTAGTGCTAGAGACTTAAAGAAGCACGAAAAAATATTACATAATCGCACAATTTTAATACGGGTAGGTGGTACTAGCGAAAACGTGTTACATATTTTCTCATGGATGACTGGAACTACCCATTTCCTTTGTTTAGGGAGAACCCTATTGGAATTACACAGTGCAACAACTGTATAACCTACCTTATCTTCTGTGTGTGTGTGGTTTTCGCCATAAATAATCGTTTTACGTAAGCCCCCATGCAAAAAAAAATCCAGACATGGTTACCATTTTCATCTTTAATTCAGAATTCATATTGGAAATCCCAAAAGAATATTTTATATTTTAAAAATGGATGTCATGAACGAACCCATTAATACTTGGACTGCCATGGCTGTCATTTGTGAAAGCCAGTGATGTTTCCGTTGGGCCATTGGTTATCAGATATGACAGCCATGGTGTTTCAACACTTCAGGCATTGGCTATCAAAAACGGTACGAGTTACATGAAAATGGTTTTGGAGTTTGATTATTGGATTCCTTATATATGATATGTCAGATATACGTGGTTTGTGCAAATTGATATATGTGTCGATTGTATGAGCTAAGTGTTGTAGAATATGAAATACTTTCCACATTTTTCTCTTTCTTATTGTAATTAAAATTCAAAAAATTCTAACCTAATATAATAGAAAATAAATAAAAATATCGAAAATAAAATAATAGAAAAAATAATAGACAGAAAATCAAAACCAATAATCTCACAAGCTCATCCTCACATATATTTAAAAATTTTCCAATTTAAGAGATTATACGGTAGAAACATAAATCTTAATAAATTATTTTAATGATAAATGACAAATTTAGTTGGCTCTCAAATAAGCCTTGACCACTCATGGAAGAATTTACACTAACTTTCGTGGGGTGCTTTGGCTATCAATTTGGATAGCAAGGATGACAATCTCCCTATGTGTGTTGCAAAATGAGTCAGATTAAAAAATATTAATTTTATGTTCCAAATATTGAAATTACACACACACACAATTGGCACTCTGGTGAACATTAACAGTTTTTGCTTGGCAGCCAACGTGTCAACAGTATTGCTTGAACACCGCTCTGGTAAAAATATTTTGTTTTAGTATTTTACAGGGTGCGTAGTCTGGAAGCACCTTGTAAGGACCTTTTACCAGAATTTTTATAATGTAATATTTGTTTTATTTAAGGAAAAAGAAATCCTTTTTAAGATCTAATCACCAGTACTTTAAAGAATTTCTGATACTAAAAGAATTAAAATCCTCTGAGTTTCTTGATGACTACGCACCCTGTTTTTTAAGATTTTTAAAATTTCTAGTATGAATTTAGAATTTCTGTATCAGGAAAGGGCCAAACTGAGAATCATTTCTGGCTCGGATTTTTATCCATCAGATTTTTCTGTGCTCCATAGGCATAAAAGATTTATTTGTAAACCATAGAGTATTGTTGGGTTCAGGGGCTCCGCCTTAGAAATTCTTCCCAAAAAGGGCTCCGCGAGCCAAAAAGTTTGGGAACCGCTGAGCTAAACAAATAAACTAAATAATTTCAAATTATTTTTCTGGTTTCAAATATATTTTATAAAACGTGCGTAAAATTCCCCGGCGTTCTAGTTTTAATAGTGGCGCAAGCAGAATATAAAATTGCAGTTTTGAGATCGCGCTTTTGACATTGGCGGAACCTAATCCTCGCAGATGTTAAGTGATTACTGTATATATCCAACAAATACTGGCTATCGAACATTCGAGTTTTTCCGCTTAAAGAAGTTAACTATTAGGAGAAATTCCCTGTAAAAATATTGCATGTGGGGGGGGGGGAGGTGAGTGGTCAGGAGTCAAAAAAGCTGTTTAACCCCTTCGCGACGGGAACCTTTTACGAAATTATTAATGTTTTGTCACCGTTTTTTAAAAACAGAAACTTGTATCTTATTAAATCGAGAAAATGCTCCCAATAGATAAAGCAAATTTTACTGGTGGGAATAAAGAAGGATTCTTAAGACTTTTTTGCGGCACGCTTACATGTCGCTCGTCCCCAGGGGGGTTTAACCCTTTCCGGCGAGGACAAATTCTGTTAGTAAAATAAGAAAATATCGACTGACACCGGAATTTACAAACGACTTTTTAAGAAATCAAGAACTCCTTAACCGTTTCCGGCACACTGTGCCCAGTCTGGGGTACTTAATTTTAATTCCAAGTGGCACCAGTAATATTTAAGTAAAAGGAGGTGGGTCAGTAAGGGTATTTTTCGCCCATTATATACCCGGAAAAAAGTTTCGAATTTAGATGATTGTTCTGTGGCTTCGTATAGTTAAAGATAGATAGTTTTGTTTAATATAAGTTTTATGTGATAAATAAACTAGTAAGTCACGGAAATTATAGCCCGAAAGTAGAGTGTTTTGGATTTTTTCTGCATTTTTGACATTTTTGCGTTTTTGAATTAATTTTTGACTAAGAGGCGCTCGATGAACCCAATTAATTTTGACATGCACTGATTCTACTCTTTATAAGCTTTTATCTGAGCATTATTTTATTTGGGTTCAGTGTGCGCTTCTACCTGTAAAAAAAAAAAAAAAAAAAAAATGTATCAGGTGAGAGAATCAAATGCACTACTATAGGAGCGCGTTCAGACTTCTTTTGCCGTACTTAAAAAGTATTAACGTTGTTCAGACGTCAATGTTGCTTTCTAAAATTGTTTTCGTAAATATTTATTAAAGAAATTACTAATAAATAATGCTTGGATATCAATGTCATAATTGTAAAGTCTCGCAGAAAACTTTTCGTATCTGTTCTAAAAGAAAAGTTATATTGATACTTAGATGTTCGAAAAACTGAGATTTACAGAGTGGTTCTAAACAATGCTCTAAATACAAATAATATGTATTTCGTGCTCTCCATGCTCTAAATACTTCTATTTCTTCTTTTGATGTAACAATAAGAGATTATGCATCAACGATTACTGTCGATGAGACCACAAATAAGAAGCCTATTATACATTTAAATCAATATCTCATTATCACAATTCTAACACTTGTTGTATAGTATGTAAAGGTAAGAACTGCCTCGTTATTGTAGCAAAAACTATTGAAACTAAAGCCTTTTATAGAAACTTACATCTATATTTTGTCGCGAAAACGATGCTGTAAAACTCATATTACTTGATCGGTAAATTGACTCTGCAAGATTTAAGTCCTGTAAATCAGAATACGTCGATGTATGAAATGCGATGCATGAAAATATTTAAACTAATATCTGAAATGTAGCATAGAAGGCCTCGATTTTGATACACGGGGACACTTTTCCAAAATCTATTATTATATTCTCATGGGTATATTTATGTCTGATTTTAACGATATCTTTAAACTTGTAAAGTCCAAAATACGTTCCTCAATAAAGAGGTCATCTCGTACTTTCTTTGCAATGTTACTTGTAAAACTTAGAACTGGCCTCTATCATTGTGTTCTGTCTACATCAGTGATGCACAACCTTTTTAACCAGAAAATCGTTTGCCACCAGAATATTTGAAAAGCGGAGTTTCTTTTCTTTAATCTCAAAGTTTCTGCCATTACTATAAGGAAAATTATTCTGCATAAAAATAGTGGTATCATTTTGGCCCGCGGGCCAGAGGTTGTGCACCCCTGGTCTACATTATTCAACCCTTTGAGGGGCAAAGCACTTCTTTTCGTAAAATCCTAAAATGGTTATTTGACACCAGAATTTAAAAACAGATTTATTTCAAAGTAGATAAATGGTTTTCTCACGCACTTGATAAAATTAAAAATTTCATTTCAAAATTCTGGTGTCAATGTGGCATTTCGCAATTAAAATTAAGTGGTATATATTTTATACCGCCGCCCTTCAAGGGGTTAAAATAAGAAAAATAATAATATCTTCTGTAAAATATGAAAAACAGGCTTTGATTGAGAACGTTGTTCAAAAACAATGTAGAATGTTTTCATATTATGGTTTCTGGCTTACAATACTTCTGTAATCGCTCAATCAAAATTAAAAAAACAAATATCGAATATGTTCATATACTGTAGAAGACGCGGCCGCTGGATGGTCCGTTAGTGATTCTGGTGAAGCAATCAAAAACGAAAATAATCTAAAACACATTGTCCAAAAAGTCTGAAACTGTATGATTATTATTATTATTATTATTTGTTATTTATTATTTCCGATTTTCATGTATTGAAATAATAATCTTAGAAATCTGAATTTATCTTAATTTTACACTTATTGTAGTATTTACTATTGATTATACGGATTAAAATTAATGACAGTTGTGTTTATGCTCATTAAAACACATAATATTTAGTTAAATATATATATTCTCATCAATTATTAAACTTCCATCCAAGATATTATCTTCTTACTTGTTATGAGGTATACTAATGAAAAACATGTATGTCACGTCTAGGTGCTGATGGGCGAAAAATGGCCCTTATTGACCCACCTCCTTTTACTTTTACAACATAAGCTTGATTTAAGGAATTCTACATTTCTCAAAATGTTGTTTAAAAATTCCGGTGTCAATCGATAATTGCTCATATTAGTAACAGAATTCGCCCGTGCCGGAAAGGGTTAGTTTAAGCTTTTATTGTAAAAGCAAGATTTTATTAAAATATCATTGGTGCCAATTGCAAGTTTGTAATTAAAATTAGGTGTGTCCAGACCGGATACACTGCGCCGGAAAGGGTTAATACCAGTAAGTTGATAAAAAGAAATCCTCCTTATTTAATCCCTTTATATCATTCAAAGAATTTTGTATAAGAAAATACTGGTAGATATTTTTTTTTTCCTGACCACTCACCATCCTGCATTGGTACCAAAAATGTCTTATTCGGAATTTGACCCTACAAACAGTAGAAACCTGTTACAATTTATTATTGCGCACTCGTGGAAGCAGTTTAGACATTACTTATACTGACATAAAAATCACAGCTGTTTTATATAAATCTTCTGCTGATTTTTAGACAGACAATTTAAATAAAACTTCTAATTTCTTTAAAAAATCCATCATCTAAATACTAAATGCACCACAGTTTAAGAAGCCGTATATTTGTATTATTTATCTAAATATGCTTTTTATTTAATCGTAAATAGTACCCTTTCTATGATCATCTTAATTATGTTTGTTGAATATGTAATATTGCTGATAGCATTTTCTCCCCAAAGAATTTCTCTTTTCCTTCTTGAACGCCCGCATTACGTCATAAATTTTCGCATGACATTTTGGGCAGTTTGTATTTTATCTTACACATTTTTCGCTATTGCTCATCCCAATTTAAAATACTAGAGAGGCACAAGAAGTTTCCTAATGGACTTTTGTTCGGGAGTTGATAAGGAATACAATAAAGATTTTTAGATTCCTCCGAAAAAGAAGAAATGGGACAACAAGCTGATATAATATAGCAAGAGAAATTTAGCATTTTGATTTCTACAATGGCATAAGAAATTTGAAAGATAGCGTTATTGTTTTCGGTAATTAAGTAGTTCGTGTGCAGCAATATAGGTGTATACATTTAATAATTCGAATTGTTAAAAAAAAATTAGTAGAAATAAATATATGAATATGTTAAATAAACTCTGTAACAATATAAAATGTTCGGATTTTTTTTTTTTTTTTTTTTTTTTTTTTTTTTTTTTTTTTTGAAAAAATAGATATTTTTCAGGGATCATTTGATGATCAATATAAAAGATGACAATTTCTATTAAACCCAAAACACAACATTACTTATACAATCTGTTTTAAAATATAATTTTATTTATTGCAATTATTTCTTCCAACATATAAGTTCATGTAAGTTTAATCATAATAAACAGATCGAGACACTGAATTAGTTTTTCATACTAAAATTGCATTAACCTTTTCTATTTCATTTTAATGGTATACATTTCATCAAGTATTGTAATCATTCAACTAATAAAAACAGTAGGTTGACTTGGTTGTCACAATATGGCGTAACTACTTAGACGAAATTAATTTTCAATCGCTACAATAATATTAGTTTTTAGGATTATTTTTGATTGAAATTTTCCATTATTGAGTTGCTGAAATAACCAGAAATTTTCTACTTAAATTTACTGGTGGAAGTTTTCAGTGATGGTAATTAACCCTTCGCAAGTGGTTACATTTGAGGCTTCGTTTTTTTAATCCCTCGAGGGGCGGTGGGATAAATTTTATCTCATCTAATTTAAACGAGATTGTCACCAAAAACTTTTAACGAAATTTTATATTTTGGCAGCATAATGTTGCGAATCTGCCTTTTGCTATTTTAAAATAAAATACAGGCGACTCTCGCTAATTCGAAAACGGATAATTCGAATCTTCTCTTAATTCGAACTAAATATGAAGTCTCGAAATTTTCAATGGTAGAATAACGGTAAATATTTTCATTAATTCGAACTCATTTTCTCTTGACTTCGTTTAATTCGAACTAACGAGAATTCCGATTTTTCATTTTTCTCTTTTTTCTCACGGATTTCAGATCATTTGAATAACTTTCTTTCTTTGATTGTGGAGGAAATTGTTCCGAACAAGTATACGTATAATCCAATGCATTTGATATCTACTTTCAGTGCCCCGTCTGTCCATCAGTGACGTTTTAAATTTTTCTTCCATTATGCTTGTTTCTAATCCTTTAATTAGTTTATGTATTCATACATTCTAATTTGATATTAAATCATATGCTAATGATAACAGACGAAATAAATTTAAAAAACACTATAACATTGATTCCGTTGTAATAGTGCCATATTAATGATGTTTTCATTTCATATTTTCCATAATTCGAACTTCGGATAATTCGAACATTTCTTGTGGTCCCGACGAGTTCGAATTAACGAGAGCCGACTGTATTTCGATTTTTCTAGTGAGAGTTTAATATTACAGTGACATTATTTCTTGCCCTTCAAGAGGTTAAGGATATATCAGTTCATCCCTAATAATTCCATGTAAACACTAGACGGAAATTAAAGAGTGAATTTTAGTGGTGATAAAGTGCACTCTGACGTCTACAGGGCTGCCACAGACGATTATCCTTTAATTCATACTGATATCAATTTCTCTAGACAGAAATCCTAAAGACACACTTTGAAATCATTTGCAAGAAAAATATACTTTAAAGTTTTTATTATAAAAATATTGGTCCGAACAGAATATAAAAATAATCGTCTGTGGAAGCCTTGCGCTTACTTTTTACACCCCTGCTATTATAAAATAAATTGTTTAGAAGCGTTTTATTTCGTTACAACGATACAGTTTACAAATCGCAAATTTTTCTTTATCGTCACAACTACTTACGAGTTAACAATGCCTCAAATAACTCTTGCCAATATATGACAATTGGTTGTAAAACTCAAAGAACGAAATATTTTAAACATTAAAAAATAATATGTACCGTAATTTCGGGTGTATAAGCCGCGGTTCAAACAATTCTTTTTCGACCCAGAATGTTTTAAGAAATAAGTGTAACTACTTAGATCGCCGTAAATATTTGTCTTCAATCACTAAATAAGATTTCTGGGTCCAAAAACAATTGTTCGATCTGCGGCTTATACAACCGAAATTACGGTATATAAATAGAAAAATAAGAAGTATATTATTAATTAAAAAGTACTTACCCACTTAATGGTCGCATTAAATTTCGGTTTAAAAATTCAAATTCATTATTGTCACCACTTTTTTGAAATAAAAAATCCTCTTATTTAATGGCACATAAAATGATACCAGAATAAAATCGATTACACTATTTTATAAAATTGGTGGGAATCAAACAATTCTGAATAAAAGCCATGAAGCCTGGAGCCCGTGAATGCCTCGGGCGCGACGATTAAGTGATTAATAGTCAAAATAATTATGATTAAGGGATTACTTTAGTGAAATAACCAAGATCCATTCGCTAATGCTAATCCTATGAACGAAATTTATAAACATATCGCAATTGCGTTTCAATATTATTTTTATTATTATTTTATTTTTATTTTTATTTTTATTTTTATTTTTATTTTTTATTTTATTTATTTATTTATTTTTGAATTGGATAGTTGAGATTGATTTGAATGCGGGCCGTTTTATACTTTTTCAATTTTGGTTGTAGATATTTTTTTATGAAAATGCTTTCGTTTTCCTAACCTTTTAAATATCTGTAAACAAAATCAAAAAAAGTTAAAAAACGACCAGCATACAGATCGATCTCCGTTATCCAATACAAAAAATAAATAAATACATGTATAAATAAATAAAAAATAAAATAAAGTATAATATAATAAATCATTACAAAGTATTAAATTGCAATCGAGATATCTTTATAAATCTCTTGCATAGAATTAATATTAGTGAATGGGTCTTTTCAATTGAATGAAGTAGCCTCTTAAGAAACAATTTTAAAATCCTACATTGATAGTAATTTCTTTTTTTTTTTAAATATAAATTCATTCTTTCTATGAAACTTCTTTCGATCAAGCGTGAATGAAAGCAGTAATTATTCAATAATCTTGAACCACACCAAATTAACCTAATCATTTTTTTAATATACGTGAAATGCAGTCATGAAATAAGACGTTATTCAAAAGAAAAAAAACAATTTTTTAAGAACATTAAAAAAATAAATTTTTACTTTTATCAATTTTATATTGTTGTCTATTTGGAAATAATTCTCAATTTTAACGATATAAAAAATAGCTTTTTTGAAAAAAAAAAATCTTCTAAAAGTCAAATAAATTATTTGAATTCAATTAATTTTTCTTAATAAAAAGTAACACCTTTTTAAATGCGTTTTTGTTCTGTATACAGGTTTCTCTTTTCATGAAAAAAATCAATTAAAATCTTTTTGTTTCTTCAAAACCATGAATCCCATTTCATAACTTTTCTGGAGAGTGTGAAAAATAATTATGCTAAATAACTTTTTTTAATTGATTTTACTTTCTTTATTTAAAAGGGTGTCTGCAACTTTTGATGGTTTAAAATATTCAATAAATATTAATCTGCAAATAGCTTTTATGGTGTCAAGTAAAAAGCTAACAACAAATTAAAATATTATTAAATACACACAAGTTATTAAACTTCCTTATCACCGTTTTGAATTATTTTTTGCTTTTCGCCGGGGAAAAATGATTTTTTAATGTGTTTTTTATTTTTTTTAAATGTACTCCTTAAAGCGTTTTGTAAATTCGTTAACATCTCGTAAACATCTTAGATGCTTAAAAAAGTAGCATTTTTAAACATTCAAATAAATCATTTGAATACAATTGATTATAGATAAGAATAACAATTCTTAAATGAGTTTTTGTTCTGAAAGTATACTTTTTTATTGAATTCAATTAAATTATTTATTTTTCTTCCATATTAAGGATTAAGTTTTATTCTATATTTTATTCTATTCACGAGACTGCGTCTGATCTATTAACCCTTTAACGTTCATTGGCTTCTCTACGAAACCACAAAATTTTAATTCCGATATGCAGCGCGACACCGGAATTTCAATTTTACAAAATCCATTTTATTACGTATGTGAAAAATCACTTTTTCTTATTTACAAATCTGTTTGTTCGCAATTACCGGTGTCAATCCTTTATTTCAACATCTTATCAATGAAAATGCTTTATCCGTTAAAGGGTTAAACCATCTGCACTCCATTATTGGCGTTGCGGCAACTGGGTAAGTTAAGAGCCTGCATCAGTCAAACCGAAACTGAAAATCCTATCACAAACCTATGCGTGTTGCCACCAGGAAGGCGTATCCCGAACCCAAAGATTGACACTTTAAAAGACCAATGATATTTTCCAAGCTTGTAATTAATAAGAAAATGGTCATCTCACGCCACCCTTTACCTCCAGGCGATAAAAAGGGGATAAGATACCCCAGGAAGAAAAAAGTCATTAGCAAATGCTAAAAACTCTCGCACCTTTTCAATACTGATAGCCCGAGGGATATGTGCATTTGGATAGTTTCTTCGAGATAATTTCTTACCAAAACACTCGGATCCGTTTTAAAACAAGTCGACATTGACCTTTTTTGTTAGATAGTTTTAAGTGAAATTGAATCATTTATATGTAATTTTAAAAGACAACATACAGATCGTGATTATTATGTCAGAGATTGCACATTAAACATTTTCCAAAGAATCTCCTCTACATTTTAATATTTTTAAATGATTTTTTTAGCATTGAATAGCTGAGATCATTGAACTGTACAAAGACCGTTTTATATTTTTTCGATTTTGTTACGAGTATTTTATAGTGGCTTACATCAATAAAGCGAAATCCCAAGATAGAAATTTTTAAGATATCTCGTTTGTATTTTAATATTTTAAAATGATTTTTTTAGCATTGAACAGCTGAGATTTTTCGGTATAAAGACCGTTTTGTACTTTTTTGATTTTGTTTACAGGTGTTTTAAAGAGGCTACTTCAGTCAAGTGAAATCCAATGGAAGAAATTTATAAAAATATCTCTTCTACATTTTTATATTTTTAAATTATTTTTTGGCATTCGATATCTCAGATATTTCGGTACAAAGACCATTTTGTACTTTTTAGACTTTTATTAGGGGAATTTTAAAAAAGCTACTTCTGTCAAGTGAAATCCAATGGTAGAAATTTATAAAAATATCTCTTCTACATTTTAATATTTTTAATTGATTGTTTTGTCATTGGACAACTAAGATCTTCCGGTACAAAGACCGTTTTGTACTTGTACGACTTTGTTTAGGGGAATTTTAAAAAAGCTACTTCAGTCAAGAGAATTCCAATAGTAGAAATTTATAAAAATATCTCGTCTACATTTTAATATTTTTAAATGATTCTGTTGTCATTGGATAGCTGAGATCTTTCGGTACAAAGACCGTTTTGTACTTTTTTTTTAATTTTGTTTACAGGTGTTTTAACCTTTAGCTTCCGGGGGGATTACCGTAGTCCCAAGAAAATAAATGTTGAAGAATACGGGGTTGGGATTATCGTTATCCCGAAAACTTTTTCCCCTCCAACATGCGGAAAAAGAAATCATTAAGACCGTTTCGCTCAATAGGGGTCCGACTGATTATCGAGCTAGGGAATTTCTGTAGGGAGGATGTTAATTATCCTAGGGAAATGCCAGGAAAAAAAAAAACTTGGCAAAAAAATAAACATTGTTTGTGCAGACGACGTAAAGCTGCTTCTACCCCAGTGGCTACAAGGTATTTCAGATAGTTCTTGTTTGTGAGACATAATAATGAATAGATTATATTTAGCAAGTAGTTTTAGAGATTTAGCGTTGCTAATTTTGACTACACGTTTACTCTTAGAATGTAAAATGAAGCATTATTTTTTTTTTTTTTTCTTACTAACGCACTAAATATTAGAAATTACGTTCTAGAAATTACTAAAAAAAAATCAAATGTTTATAATTATTATTATATTTACGGAACTTATGAATATTCTCAAGCCCAAAGGAATTAGTTTTTGAAGCTTTTCTGAATTCATTTTTATTATTCAAAAACATACGAAATTGTTAACATATGAAACATATGAACGAGACGTGAAATTCTTATTTAAAAATTACATAATTGAATGGCGTTTTTAATTTATTTAATAAAGGCAAAAGCATTTCAGAAAATTATGTAAAATTTGGCGTTTTGAACAAAATTTCTGATCACGAAATTTAGGGAAAGGTGGAAATTTGCTGGTTGTATTTTTGTTGCGGTAATGTCAATAAGTAATTTATTTATAACAAAAACAAAATGGAAAAACTAAATTCGATTCCCAATTCTATCAAACTCCTATCCTGTCAGGTCTGACAATTTGATGCCACACGTTAAGAATGATTCAGAAAGTCATACGAAATTTGTATTTTTGTTGCGGTAATGTGAATAAGTAATTTATTTATAACAAAAACAAAATGGAAAAACTAAATTCGATTCCCAATTCTATCAAAATCCTATCCTGTCAGGTCTGACAATTTGATGCCACACGTTAAAAATTATTCAGAAAGTTTCACATTAGAAACCAGCTTGATTCTATGGTCACAGCCTACTAAAAAGTCATGCGCAACTATACCTTTTGCATAAATGAGAATGGAATTATACATTATCTGCTTCAGAAAATTGTCGAATTCTAGACTTATTTATTATTTCTAAATAACTTATTCACCGTCAAATTCAAATGAAATAATTTTTATTTATGCAAACCATAATAAAGATTGCATTAATAATTTCTTAGTTATTTTTCATCTGACTCCAAAAAGAAAAAGAAGAAGTTCGCAATTTAGCACTTTTTTGTTGTTGTTGTCGTTTTGTACGCTTATCAATTACTTCGAAACTATTCGACTGATTCATGTGCCTTTTTTTTGTTTGTTTCATTGAAAGATTATTCTCTGCAATATTATTCTCGAATAAAACAAGGGAAAACAAAAAATAATGATTTAATTATTAAAAACTTTCATGGCGAAACAATTGTTAAAAAATATAATAAATAATAATATAATTAAATTAAAAGTAAAAGCAAAAAGTATAATTAATGATAATAATAAAGTCTAAAAAATTGGAAAGAGTTTGAATTACTTCAAAACTTCTGCGGTACACTCGTTTAATTTGAAGAATGATATTTCTATGGTGGTGGGATTGTTACTCTAACACAGAATGGTTCAAAAGTCTGAATTTCATGTAAATTAAAATAATTAATGTCTTTTTTTACCTTCATTGGTAAATTTTGTTTAAAAAGCTAACTTTTACAACTTCTTTCACAGTGTCTTGCCTTTACGGAAAAGTAGAAAATACTATACAATCTCTTTGTTTCTAAATAAAAATACCATAAATTTCATAAATATGTATCTATACTATAAAGGCGAAACGTATCTGTGCATAACGCATACGTAATTTTGCCAATGCCAACACTTTCCCATGCAATTTCGGTTTTGCAATGTTCACTACAACAAATTTTTACACTTCTAACCATCGCACATTTTAAATTTTTATACTGTTGTATAGAAAGAAAAATGCACTTTTAAGTGCAATTTGTTTGAAAACTCTATCTCAATTTATTTTTGAGATATTAATTTTTTTATACTTTTTAGTACCAGTTTTGTAATTGTGGCAACAGAATCACTCCATTTTCTCTTGAAATTGAAAAAAAAAAAAAAAAAAAAAAAAAGAAAGAAAGGAAAGAAAAGAAAAGAAAAGAAAAGAAATTAAAATGCGCAGCGCTTTTCCATGCAATTTCGGTTTTGCAAATTTCGATTTTGCAAATTTTACACTTCTAAGTATCGCACATTTTAAATTTTTACACATTGTATAGAGAAAAAAATGTACTTTTAAATTCGTACTTTTTCCCCCAGCTCCACACTTAATTCGCAGAAAAAAGGAATTCGTATGGGTGCTTTTTAGATGTAAGAGATTAAAGTAAAATGTTACAGAACTACATACTATATGGCTATTAATGGCCGGACACTTTCAATTATAGACATTTTGTCGAATATAAAATAAAAACATATTTATAGGATTCTTCTGAAAATCCAGGATGACAAAGACGATGTTTGACCTCATATTTATGAATGCCCATTTCATAAGAAGGAAACTTAGGGAGCCGATAGGAAAAAAAAAAAAAAAAAAAAAAAAAAAAAGACATAGAAAAACTATAGTATTTGGGAACCCTCTTTACATTAAATTATACGAAACGATCTGCCGATGCAGAGTAGAAATATATGGATATTGTACAACATTTCTACTGATTTTTGCATAGAGAGTATAATAAGGAAAATATAGCATTTTCTTTAAGAGCAAAAAAAAAAAAAAAAAAAAAAAAAAAAAAAGTGATAGATTCGGAGTTTTTAGACACTCCGCTCCCCTCACAGAAGAACAAGGGGAAAATAGACAGTTCGTTCAGCTTTTACGTTCAGCTTTTTATGATATTTGGGGTATTTTTATATAAATTGATAATGTCCCGTTGTACAGTTTTATGAGGAAGATAATCATAGCTTATTTACTCCCCCTTCTGAAAAGCGGGAGATAAGCAAATTAACAGAAACTCATCTGATCTGTTATTTATAAACTTAGAAAACATTCTGACAATGTTATCTTCTAAAGTCGCGATAGATTTGAAGTTTAAAGACCTCCCCCCCCCCCCCCACCAACATGCACAGAAGAACAAGGGAGACTGAATTAAAAATATATATATAGTACCCAGTGTTTATATTCTAATTCTCCATATCTTACAAAAATTGATCATTATGACAATGAGAGGTTTTGAGATACTTTTAAAGCCCTTTCTTCTTCCCTCCCTCAGCCTCGGCAGAGCAAGAACGTCAAAATTTCAAAAAATCATCTTATTCTAGTATTTATATTCTAAGATAAACCAAGTGTATTATTATTGGAATCGTTTAAATATGATGTGATTTTAAATGTGTTAGCTTTTTTATGGATGCGCTTTAGTCAAAGCGCTTTTTTCCGTTTTATTTATTTTTTTTTAATTATTTTTTTATTTCTTTATTTTTTTAAACCACGAAAATACAAACGGAAGGGCCAGATAGCTTTGATTGTCTCTTTTTATAGTAATACAAGAGGACTATATGTATTTATCAATTTTTAACCCTTTCAGGGGCAAGGTATTTATGTTCAAAAAATGCTCAATTAATTTATTAACTCTGAAATTTACAAATTTATTTGAAAATAACTAAAAGCTCTTTTTCACATATATTATGAAATTCAAACTGTAATAAAAAAATTACTGGTACCACTTGATATTTTGGGCATTAAAAGTAACAGTTAGCAGAGTGCAAACGGCGGAAGGATTGAAAGCCCTTGAAGAAATTTTAACACCAAAATCTTTTTCTCTGCTGTGTTGACAGAATTTTCATATCCAGACTTCATCCAATATTTCTTTATAATAATATTCGGTTAATTATTTTACAGATTAAATTAAAGTAGTACTATTCGTAAATATTCGTTTTAGTTATAGTTAAAAACGAAGACCTTAATAGGAAACATAAATTACGTTAGATACCTCTTTATTATTTGTTAATATATTGTTTAACGATTCCTTATATGTTAATTTCTAATTTTTTCTTATCGTGAAATTTCTTTTTCTGTTTTAATTTAAATCGTTGAAATAATATTAACAATGATTCTTAAGGAAATCACTTATGCGTTATTTAAATATTTGAAAATTTAGCACTTTTTAAAATAATGTATTTTTGTATTGCCATATATACTTATAGTAATTTTGCCTATAACAAACCTTCATTTTTAGATTATACCCTTCAAGAAATCAAATGCTATTTAAACATTCAATAAACATCCATCAAGTTTTCTAATTATTTTTTAAAAAGACCACTCAATTACTACTAATATACGTTTTATTTAATGACACGCACTTCACAGAAAAAGATCATTTTTATCATTATAAATTACATCTTTTCAACGAACCTAAAGCATTACTTTCGATTCCGACAAGTAAACAGAAACAACCTTCTCTTAGGGAAGAAAATTCTCTTACCTTCTCACGAACGTGTAAATCATTAACACATGTTCTAAATGATAGCAGCATTTTCTGGTCACCTGCGGTGAAGGGTCATTAAGAAAGGGGGATGAAATCGCGTCAGTTCTCCCGTTGTAAAAGGATATTTTAGATTTCACTGTCCCGAAAGCTAAAGGTTAAAGAGGCTACTTCAGCCAAGTGAATTCCAATGGTAGAAATTTATAAAAATATCTCGTCTACATTTTAATATTTTTAAATGATTCTTCTGTCATGGGATAGCTAAGATCTTTCGGTACAAAGACCATTCTGTACTTTTTAGACTTTTATTAGGGGAATTTTAAAAAAGCTACTTCAGTCAAGTGAAATCCAATGGTAGAAATTTATAAAAATATCTCTTCTACATTTTAATATTTTTAAATGATTTTTTCTCATTTGATAGTTGAGATCTTTCGGTACAAAGACCGTTTTCTACTTTTTTCGATTTTGTTTACAGGTGTTTTAAAGAGGCTACTTCACTCAAGTTAAATCCATTGGTAGAAATTTATTAAAATATCTCTTCTACATTTTAATATTTTTAAATGATTTTTTTGTCATTGGATAGCTAAGATCTTTCGTTACAAAGACCGTTTTGTACTTTTACGACATTATTTAGGGGAATTTTAAAAAAGCTACTTCAGTCAAGTGAATTACAATGGTAGAAATTTTTAAAAATATCTCGTCTACATTTTAATATTTTTAAATGATTCTGTTGTCATGGGATAGCTAAGATCTGTCGGTACAAAGACCGTTTTGTTATTTTTCGACTTTGTTTACAGGTGTTTTAAAGAGGCTACTTCAGTCAAGTGAATTCCAATGGTAGAAATTTATAAAAATATCTCGTCTACATTTTAATATTTTTATATGATTCTTTTGTCATGGGATAGCAAAGATCTTTCAGTACAAAGACCGTTTTGTACTTTTTAGACTTTTATTAGAGGCATTTTAAAAAAGCTACTTCTGTCAAGTGAAATCCAATGGTAGAAATATATAAAAATATCTCTTCTACATTTTAATATTTTTAAATTATTTTTTGGCATTCGATATCTCAGATCTTTCGGTACAAAGTCCATTTATACTTTTTCGTCTTTGTTTAGGGGAATTTTAAAAAAGCTATTTCAGTCAAGTGAAATTCAATTGCATAAAATTATAAAAATATCTCTTCTACATTTTAATATTTTTAAATAATTTTTCTGTCATTGGATAGCTGAGATCTTTCTGTGTGAAGACCGTTTAGTACTTTTTTGGTGTTGTTTACAGGTGTTTAAAGAGGCTACTTCAGTCAAGCGAAATCCTGTAGTAGAAATTTATAAATGTATCTTTTCTACATTTAAATCTTTTTAAATGATTTTTTGGCATTGGATATCTGAGAGCTTGCGGTACAAAGACCGTTTTATATTTTTTCGAGTTTGCTATGGGGGTTTTAAAGGGGCTTACTTCAATCAAGCGAAATCCTATGAAGTTTTGAAGTTCATATAAATATATATTTTTCTCTTCTACATTTTAATATTTTTAAATGATTTTTTTAGCATTGAATGTTAGAAATTTATAAAGATATCTCGTCTACAAGTAAATATAAACTGATGATTACCTCAATCACGTAAAATCCCATGGTAGAAATTTATAAAGATATCTTTAAGATCATTTAAAAGTCATTTCTATAGATCATTTTAATACTTGTAATTTTTGTTTCATTATATAACTGATATCTTTCTTTACAAAGAACGTTTTATATCTTTTCGACTTTGTCACGGGTATTTTATAATTACTTACTTCAATAGAGCTAAATCACATTTTAGAAATTTTTAAAGATATCTCGTTTGTATTTTAATTGTCTTTAAACTTTTTTTCGGGGGGGGGGGGCATTAGATATCGGAGATTTCTCTGTACAAAGATCTTTTTACATTTTTTAGATTTTTTACGGGTATTTTAAAGTGTCTTACTTGAATAGAGAGAAATCCCATTATAGAAATTTATAAAGATATCTCGTCAACATTTTAATTTTTTAAATGATTTTTTTAGCATTGAATTTCTGAGATATTTCTGTACAAATACCTCTTTATATTTTTTTCGATTTTTTTACGGGTATTTTAAAGGTGTTTACTTCAATGAAGTGAAATCCTATGACAGAAATTTATAGAAATATCTCGTCTATATTTTAATAATTTTTTTTATATTGAACAGCTGAGATCTTTCTGCACAAAGACCGTATTACAATTTTTGATTTCGATACAGGTATTTTAAAGTGACTTACTTCAGTCAAGCGAAATCCCATTGTAGAAATTTATAAAAATATCTCGCCTACATTTAAAAAAATTATTACATTGAATAGCCTTTACGATTTCATTTATTTTAAAGAGGCTACTGCAGTTAAACGAAACAATGTCTTCGCTTTAAAGCTAATGCTATGAAAGAAATTTATAAAAGTTTATCGTCTGTGTTTTAATAGTTTTAAGTATTTTTTTTTTCTTACTTTGCCTAGTTGATATCGATTTGCACAAAGGCCATTTTCTATTTTTCGATTTATTTTACGGGTATTTAAAAAAAAAAAAAAAAAAAAAAAAAAAAAAAAAAAAAAAAACTTTAATTAAGCTAAACAATTTACTAGCTTATAATAATTCTTTCGACGATAATCCAACGGTCGAAATTTATAAATAAATCTCGTCTGCATTTTAATATTTTTTTCCCCCTTCAATAATTCAGAGCGATCTCTTCAAAGGCCTTTTTCTACTTTTTTAATTTTCTTTACAGGACAGTTTCATTTTCGGAACCGTTTTCAAAAGTGATATTATCCTCATATTTAAAATCTACAATCAGTATCGAAAAAAGTAAAAATCGGCCTCTATACTAACCATCGTCACCTATACTATGCAGAAAAAAAAAATAATTAAAAATTGGAATGAAAATATGGCATCTTTATAAAAATCTTCCGTAGGTTTAGTATAATTGAGTTTGTCTTTTCGCGTGACTGAAAAAACCGTTATTCTAAAATTTAGATCAGTTAGACTATGACAGGCTTTGGAATATATACGTATTATTTAGTTAAAATAGTATAAGAACTTTAAAAATCATTCGTTTATCTTTCTGAAAGGGAAAAAGACAGGAAAGACAATTTATATACAATAAAGCATAAATGTATCATTTACGGATGTGAATTTTACCGCAACAGAATATATTTGCTAAAGTATTGTAAATTAGTCATAATTTTCGATAGAAGTGTCAAAATAAATATATTTCTATCTTTTAAATTAGTGTTATCCAATTTAATCATAAATTGCATAATAATTACTTTATATTTTAGAGTGGGTATACTTCAAACTTTTATTGATTAAAATAGAAATATTTATGAAAAGGAACATTTAAACTAATTCATTAAGAATTGTCTAAAAGAATGATACAAAAAAAAAAAAAAAAAGACATAGAAAAATTTAATACAAATGTATTTATTCGCGAATATATCTATTCATTTTTAATGTCAGAACCATTGTTATTTTCTTTCTGCCCTTTCTTCTTTTCCCTTTGTCGACTGCAGACAGGGGCGTCGCCATGGGGGGGTATGGGGGGGGAGCCTCCCCCCCCCAATATATGTGAAGTTGGGAAATTTGAGCTTAGAGTTGGGAAAATTTAGATTTTTGAAAGACTTTCTTTTTTTTTAATAATTACAAGAAATATATGAACTTTTTATTCTTTCGGTGACAATGGTTTAGCAAACAAGTTAAATTATCAAAAGAAATCAACCAGACTCAATTTGTCATTGTATTTCTCTGTTCTATGAAAACATCATACACTTATTAGACCTAAATGTCTCTGCTCCTGTGTATCAATATCTGACTCTAAACAGCTTTCTCCACTCCTTTGTTTCCTCCAAAACTTTCATTTCTGAAAAATTTCAAATTATAGTCCGTGACTTTTATGTTACTTTCGTATGAAAATCCATAATGGCTCATATACTAGAAGTCTGTCCGGGCCTGGGCTTAGTCCAAGGTACTGGCATGGTCCGTGGACCGAGCAGGCAAACTTTCAAACAGAGTGCTTCCACCATTCTGATATAAAAATTTAAAAGAAGCTCATAAAATTTGAATTATTTTCAATAAATATGAGTTTCACAAGAATGCGTATAAATGTGCTGCATGAGCCGATTTTATTTTAACAACACTAATGCAAAAATATATTTTGTCCAAAATGTAGAGAACGTCATCGGATAGTTAATCATGTTTGAGCCTGAGCTTAGCTTTTTTTGCAGACTCGGGCAGGAGCACCGTCAGTTTATTACCCCTCCCCCTTTTTAATCCTCAAACCAGAAAAATTATCAAATCATAGATGCAAAAAAAGTAAAAATGTCGAATATGAAGTCGCAAAGGACTGATGAAAACTTTCACTTTAGACAGATTTTTATCTTTGGCGGGAAATTTTCAAGCAATTTTTACGTCAGGAGTATGAAAGGAGGACACTGTGCAACATCAAACACCCTACAGTTGGCGGGGGATTCCCCTCACATCGCCAGGTCCCCCAAAATGGCTTTCCAGATTGTTTATTACCTTGTTCATAGTCATATAATAACAAACATCTTAACATTAATCTCTCACATTTTCTTCCGGAAGTTTTTTTTTTTTTTTTTTGTAATAGAGGCTGCGATCAAAAATGTCTGTTTTCTTGTGGGGGGGATGTCTCCCCTGCCCTCCCCAAATGACTCTCCTGGACTCGGGTTAGGCCGAGGTAAGGATTATTTTTTTCTGCATAGTTGAGTCGGGACGGAACTGGACTTGGTTGCTCTTGGCATGTGTCGGGCGGACAGTTTTGCTTTGCAAAATAAGTAATAATGATAACGAACTTTTGGTAAGGGGAATCATCGGAAATGTATCTTGAGGTGGTTCTCAAATTCCCTGTTGAATAACACAAAACTTTCTGAAACATTTTCTGACTCATTTTTAAAAGAAAATGCATAACATTGACAGGCCTGAAGTGATTGGATTGAAACGATTTCGAATTGAATAGCGTTTTCCATTTTTCGATAAATAAATTACTTATCCAATTACAGGCGATTATTGTCACACAACGACATTTTTCTCTTCTTTACTTGCTATGACGTTTTGAAAATCGAATCAAAAACTAATATTTGACAGCCTTTTCTGAAATATATGTTGCTTTCATTCCAAGAAAAAAGAAAGCGCCATTCGATAACATTTTTTCTAAATAAGAACATCTGCCAATTTTATGCGTTTCCGAACAAAAGTGAATTGAGAAATGCGCAAGAAAATAATTATTTTAGATTCTTTTTTATCAGCATTCTTTAGAAAAATCTTAATTGTACGTTAAGAAAAATCCGAATTTTTTGTAGCTATCAAATTGGGCCGGATCGGGCCTGGTTTAATTGTTTTTTACGCAAGCTGTTCCTGTTTTCAAAGATTTTTGTTCAGGCCGGCCCCTGAACTGTGAAAATATAGATCCGGCTCGAGCCAAAGTTTTAATTTTCAAATCGGGCCGTGCTGGGCCAAAATAGCTTATATGTAGTCGGGACCGTGCTCTGATCTGGAAATTCCAGCCGGAAAAGACATGTATAGCAAAGACAGTAAACAAAAAAGGGAATTTTTAAACTAATGATGGTTGACGAAAGAAAAGAAATCGCAATAGATCTTTAAAAATAAAATTAATAATTCCAATTATAACATATTCTACTGTCAAAATGAAAATAAAACAAGAAAATATTCACATCTTTTCATATTTAACCCGTCGTCGTCGCGTCGCCGGAGAATTTATACAACGGCATTAGTCGTCGAGTCAATCTAAGCTTAAAAATCTGTAAATTTTATTTCAAAATAGCAATCTATTCTAATATTGTAAAACAAAAATGCAATTTGTATTTCCGTTTTATGCTAATCTCAAATAGTATTAAAAGAACTTGGAATAAGTAACTTTGAAAAAAAAAAAAATATTAAAAATATTTATTCAGGCGCCAAAAGAAAAAAAAAAAAAAAGAAAAGCTGGAGTCCTAATTTCTATAATAGTAGCTACACCTGCTATATTACGTAACTGGGCAACAATATCCAATGAGTTTTCGCCAGAAAAAATACTGGTAACCCTTTGTCGTCAAGAAAAAATAATCATAAAAGCAAATGTGATTTCAAAAAATTATTGATTCTGATAAATGTGTTCCTTTTTACTTTGTTTGTGTGCGGATAAAAAAACTGCTATATTTTTACCGGTTTATAAAATATGAAACCAAAGCGATATAAAGTTCAATGTTGTAATTGTAAAGCAGTATTTAATAATGACTATAAATCTCAGCATGAAAAAAACAATCATAATGGGAATAGAGTTTCTGTGCAGGAAATTGGAGCCCCTAAAAATCCATTCGATGCTTCAGTACGTAAAAGGAAAAAAGTGGACGATGTGAAATCGGAACAAATATATGGATATGTCAGCAGTCCGTCAAATGAAGAAATAATCAGCATAAGTTGTAATACTGATGTGTTGAACTTAAATAAAAAGTCTGAAGAAATAAAAGATTTTTCTTTTCCTATAAACAACACCGAGAGCGAAGATCAACTTCTTCAACAGTGTAATTTGGATTTTTCAAAAGAAAGTGAATTTCTACATGAGGCTACGAATTACAAAACTCAAAACCAATCTGAAATGGATAATGAATTTCAAAACGAGACTGCAAGCTTCACAAATGAAAACCAAACTAAAGAAGAAAATGAAAATAAGTCGGACTGGGTGTCTTTTATGGGAAAATTTTCTTTTATTCTCGAAAAATTAACTGAGAGCAAAACTATTTTTTCTCAATATAATGAATCTGACATAGTTAACGAGAAATTGGCAATAACTGAGATTGTTAACTTTATCTCTTCAATTAAAGAAACCTGTGATATAGTTCTTGAAGAGGGGTGCAGAGTATTGAATAAACTGAATAATGAGTTAGAATTTTCAATTGAAGACAGTGGAAGTGCCTCTGAAATAGTAAATCATGATCCTGGTCTACGTCCAGATACTTTAAATGAAAATCAGAAAAATTATTTAATTCAGTTAGGTCCACATCAACCTAAATTAGCATGTTTTCCTTCTGATGGAAAAAACCGGTTTAATCCCCACTGGTATACAGAATTTGAATATTTAGAGTACAGTACAGCAAAGCATGCTGCTTTTTGCTTTGTATGTTGTCTTTTTCCTGTTGGTATAGGTCGTGAAAAAAGAGAAGATGCTTGGACTTCAACCGGAGTAAAAGTATGGGGTAAAATGAAAAGTTGCGGAAAAGATAAATTAGGGAAGCTCCAACAACATTTCTCATCTCAAGCTCATAAGTCTGCTCTATATGATTTTTGTAATTTTCTTGTAAAGAAAAAACATATTGATGTCTTAATTGACAAATCAAAAAGACAAGTTTTAATTCAGGAAGAAAAAGTTCGAATGCACAACAGAGAAGTTATCAAAATTTTAATGGATACTTGTAAAACATTCGGAAAGCAAGGATTAGCATTTCGAGAGTCAAACACCGATGATATTAATAAAGGAAATTTTTGCGAAGTGATACAGCTTATCTCAAGGCACAATACTACAATGAAATGTTGGTTTGAAGATAAAAAATTGAGACCATATCATGTTACATATATGAGTCCAGAATCTCAAAATGAAATGATAAATTTAATAGCATCTGAAATTCGTCAGGTAATCACTTCTGAAATAAAAAATAGTTTATGTTTTGCAGTTTTGGCCGACACAACTCCAGATCTGTCACACAAAGATATAATGTCTATTGTTATCCGAAGTGTAAGTAATGAAGGTGAAATTAGGGAAAGATTGGTCAAAACAATTGAATGTAGTGACAAAACTGGAAAGGGAATGGCAGATTTAATTTTACAGTGCTTAAATGAAATAGAAATTGATTATTCGAAGCTTGCATTCCAGTCTTATGATTTTGCTCAAAATATGTCCGGGAGGTTCAATGGTGTACAAAAACATATATCTGAGATTGTCGGTCACAGTGTTCCTTACATACCTTGTCAAGATCACCGCACTAATACTGCTCTAGAACATGCTTGCAATGTTAGCATATTAATTCAAGATTTGTTTAACATCCTTGAAGAGCTCTATGTCTTTTTCACATCAAGTACAAAAAGATTTAAGCATTATCAGTCAAGTGTAGAGAACATTGATAAAGTAATTCAACTTAAAAATCTATCAAAAACCAGATGGACCGCAAGAGCTGAATCGGTCAAAGCCTTAACTCAATCGTTTGAAATGGTAATAGAACTATTAGAAAATATTTTCAATGAAAAGACTTTTGATTCCTCTACTAGAACAAAAGCATTTGGAATTTATAAAAAAATGAAAACTTTTGATTTTATTGCATCATTTTTTTTCATGAAAAACATCTTAAGCAAAATAAAAATTTTAACTGAAATTCTGGAGACACCTGATTTTAACGTCATTGACTGCATTGCGATAATAAAAAGTACTGTCCAAAGCTTACAAGCAATTAGTGATGATTCCACTGGAATGAATAATCTTATAAAAAGTTCAATTGTATTCGCTGAAAAAATGGGGATAGATGTTGAATCAGACTTCCGAAAACACCATAGAAAAAGGGTTCCACCTAAAAAAATTGATGAAAACAATAGAACAGCAATGGACATAGATTTAAATACTTTTTACAGGAAAGAATTCAAAGAAGTTTTGGACACATTAATAATGGGTTTCAATGACAATGTTTTATATATCAAAGATACTATTGAACCGATACATTCGATTTTTAAGCTACCATTCACCAAAGCAAATTTGAGCATAAGTAATCTAGAAAAAGTTATTAACATGTTTCCTCCTGGATCTGATAAACCTGACATACACGACTTGCAGAGTCAAATGGAAATACTTTTTGACTTGTGTTCAAACAATAATGTTGACTCTCTTAACGGACTTTTCGTTCATGCCAAAAAATTCAAAAATTATTTAGGTCAAGCCTTCAAACTGTGCATTTTAACATTCACAGCAGCTTATGGTGTTGCGTCAAATGAAAGGACATTTAGTCAGCTAAAAATTATAAAAAATGAATTACGAGCTACCATGAGCGATGACAGACTGGATAGCTTAATGCTTTTGAAATGTGAAAATAAAATAGCGGACTTACTTAAACTGGACGATGTGATCATTAGGTGGGCTTCTTTGAAGAACAGAAGGATCAGTGTTAAATGAAAAAAATTACAATGTAAGTGTTCATTAGCAATCGTTACAATTTTTCTTTATGTAACATTTTTTGTTTCATATTTCATATATTTATATAATTTTTTTTTGAATGTATGCAATGTCTCTAACTTTGAATCTTACATTTATTGCATTATTTGAAATTGTTTCTTTAACCTTTGTGGTAAAAGTATAATCTTTATCTCTTTTTCTTCTGATCTTTATTTTCATGCTGAAAAAATAGCAATAAATCTAGTTTTTTTTTTTTTTTTTTTTGGAAAAGAAATTATTTTTAATGCATAAGTATTGTTATCATTATAAGCACATTGCATTGTATAATTTTAATTGGAAATTAGAACAATATTTTTCAAGTTGGGAAATTTTTAAATTCTCCCCCCCCAAAAAATATCTGTAGCTACGCCTCTGACTGCAGATGACAAAAAGTTAATTCTGTTATGTTTTATGAATTAACGAATATATCACTTTGATGTTGTACGCAATTAACCCCTTGCGGCGCGGTGGTTTCATAGATATACCACCTAATTTTAATTCCCAAACGCGACATTGACACCGGAATTTTGTTTAAAAAAATTACGGTTTATTGAATGCGTGAAATATAGCGTTTTCTTATTCACAAATAAAGTTGTTTTCAAATTCCGGTGTCAGTCATTAATTTCAATGCTTAAGCAATGAATTTGCCCTGCGCCGCAAAGGGTTAAAGAATCTTTTTTAGAAATTAAACTTCAAATATATGGAAGAAAAATAATAAAAATGGTAAATCTTTTTTTATTCGAAATCAATAATGCTTTTAAAGTACATTTGAGATTAGATGCCTAATTAAACAAACTTTTTGAAATCAACATGTATTTACATCATTTCTGAAATTCATTTCTGATCGAACTTCTTGCGTGAGATATCATGCATTCAGAAAAGGATGTTTTTATTTTTTCATCCTAAAGCAGCAAACAACATTTTACTAATAGCCACAGGCAAGATTTTACACCTTCGTCCCTGTAAGACTCCCTACAGGGTAAACCCATATCGTCTTTCACTCTAATTACTCTTAAGGCGTCTCCCTTTTAAAGGCGGAGTTAAACACCATTTTCGACTCTTTTAAATCAAAGTGCTTCAACTTTTTATACAAATAGCATAGATTAAATTTTTTTAAAAATCAAAATAAAAAACATTTTCTGAAAGCTAAATAATTAAACTCTGCATGCTGTTTTACCAAATTTTAAAATGCCAAACAGATTTTTCGTAATAAGACATTAAAGGTGAATTTTAAAGACTATAAAATAACGCACTTGTATCGCCTTAAAATTCAAAAAAGAAATAAAATTTCAGAATAACGTGCATACTTTAAACCTACAGGTTTGCAAAACAACAAAAATTATTAAATTTGAGCAAAATGCAAAGGAATGAAAGCGATAAATTTCTTCCATTGAAATAACATTAGCCGTTCTATCTCGGAGCGTTACTGATGTAGGGCCTTAAGTTCAAAACTCCATTGTCGTCGCTGCGGCATATCATCAGTCCTTGTAAGTAATACAGAATACATTATTGTAGAAAAAAAAATCAAAAGAAATTTTAAAATTATCTGTACACAGATGCGTTTCATATGGCAATACAAAAGAAAATACTAAAGTATATTGTCCATTATAGGATTAACCCTTTGCGGGGCGGTGGTTTCATAGATATACCACTTAATTTTAATTCCCAAATACCACATTCGTACCGGAATTTTGTTAAAGAAAATTACGGCTTATTGAATGCATGAAGTATAGCATTTTCTTAATTAAAAATAAAGTTGTTTTCAAATTTTGGTGTCAGTCATTAATTTCAATACTTAAGCAATGAATTTGTCCTGCCCCGCAAAGGGTTAAATAAGCTTTTCACGATCCTTTTATGAAAACCTTTCATTGTCGCACTGCATTCTGCTATTTTGTATTACTGTTTAACCGACATAAAAATATTATATTATGTAAGGTGTTCTGGTGTAATAACGCCAGGCGGGGTAATAAGGCCAAGTGCTAATATTATGCATAATTATGAAATAATCTGGTAAATGACACCCATGTACTCTGCGCAGAAGGGTTTTGAGTCATATAAATCGCAAAAAACAGGTTAAATTTAATTTGTTCTATTTGTAGGTCTTATTGTTTTTAGAAGCAACTAAAATTAACGCTTGATCTAAAATGTGCGATGTACGTTTTGTTATGTGAAGACTATTTTTTTTATCCGGAAATACTTTGTTTATTACATAAATTTGTAGAGCATTTCATGTACTTTCAAAATGTTGTAGAAGATTTTGGATATCTTCTCGAGATAATTTGTAGTTTAAAATGTACTAAATATACTGCGCAATAAGTATACCGGGGTAATAACGCCAGTCCTTGGCATTAATACCCCGGTTGATTCTCAACAGTGGCCGAACTACATCCTAAATACTGATTCAAATAAACACACTTAAAACCGTGCAATGTTTCTAATAATTCTATTTAACCGGTCCTTTTTAAGCAAAAAGTAGCTTAGAATCTGATATTATTTTGCCTCCTCCCCCTCCCTCCACACACCACACCTTTATTTTTATTACACATTCACAAAAAATTGAATATTTTTCAATAGCTTAGAATGCAATTTGTCAATTTCTAGAGCTGCAGAGTTTGTATTTTTGGAATTGGGCAATCTACATGCCATTATTCCATCTTATTTTAAAATTTTGTTTGTTTGGCCTTATTACCCATATAGGTGGGTAATAACGCCATATAGTATTGGTCAAGAAACACGCCATTACATTTTATGAATATATATCTGTTAAATTATTTTTTTTATATAGATAGTCAATGAGTTGCTGTATCAAATCCTATATTTGTTTGAAAAATACAATCTAAAACTAAAATCATCTATTAATACTTTAAAATATATGTTTTGAATTACTTTAACCTTTATCATCAATTAATTTGTAAAAAACGGATTTATTTTAGCTTCAAATTGTTTATTCTACACTTTATCGATTAGGCAATCGTTATTCCATAAAATAACTAGTTAAATCATAGAATTCAATAAATGTACACACTTTAATGTATCTAGTTAGTTATTTCACGAAATAACAAGGTATTTTATGAAATAACTAAATTATACTCTTTAACGTTAAGATATATGCAGGGGTCGGAGCATATAGGACAAATTTTATTGTTCTCACCAGTATTTTTTTTTTCGATATTTCTCATGATATTGTTCTATTGCACATCTTATAAAAGTGTCTGTAAAAGATTACTGATAAAATATTCTGGTGAGAACAATAAAATTTGTCCTATATGCTCCGACCCTTGTATATGTATATATATATATATATATATATATATATATATATATATATATATATATATATATATATATATATATATATATATATATATAACGCAAATAAAGTGCTTGTATTCTATTATTTTTATTTTAAAAAATCCAATAGTTTTTAAGTGCGTCTTTTGCTGTGTGTATTAGCATCTCTTTTGATAATTTTTTATTAATTAAAATCTTTTTGTTTCTTCGTGATCATAAAACTCATTTCATATTTTTCTGGAGATTGAAAAAATAATTATATGAAATGACTCATCTGTATTGGTTTTTTCTTGTTTCTTTAAAAGGAAATATGCAAATGGAATGTTTTAAATTATTCAATAAATGTTATAGTGCAAATATATTTTATGTTGTCAAGTAATAGGTTAATTACAAATTAAAAATGTTACTAAACACACATGTTAATAATTGTGTTTCTGTAATATTGAATTTGCATCAGAATTTTTAATTTTTTTTAATCCTTCACTACAAAAACACAATTTAATTGCCACCAGAAAAATAAATTAGTTTTATTTATCATATAAGAATAATGTAACACTGGCCTTTGGATGCCCGGGGCAAATTTTAAAATATTTTTTTATTTATTGAGTTAAAATTTTGAAATTTTTTGTGATGGTTAACCATATTATTTGTAAACAAAATCGCATTATTAAATTTCTCACATTTTTTAAAAAATTTTCAAATTAGAAATTTATTTGAAAAGTGTGATAATTAAAAATCATTACAAATTGAAATAGAATTTTATTTGTAGAATTTTATTTGTTTTCCTTTAACACCTTGCGGCGCGGTGGTATATCTGTGAAACCACTTAATTTTACTTCCTAAACGCCATACTTGCGCTGGAAGTTGGTAAAAAAAAATTACGATTTATTGAAAATGTGAAATCTAGAGTTTTCTTATTTACAAATAAAGTTGTTTTCAAATCCCGGTTTCAGTCATTAATTTCGATACTTAAGCAATAAATTTGCCCTTCGCCGCAAAGGGTTAAATAAAAAGAAATAGCTAAACTTTAATCTTGATTCAGAATTTTTAAAAATATTAATTTACATAAAAATTAAAAATATTTACAACAGAAATTTAGTAAAAAATGATGCATCTTAAAGCAAAGAAATCGTATTTTCAAAAGTAAATATATATAAATATATACAGGGTGATTCAAAAAAGATGGGGAAATTTTTAAGGGGTAATAGTGTGTATCAAGACAAACAATAATAAATGGGAAACCAAGGGTCTCAAGCGTTTTCCAAAGGAGATAGTCGCCATTAAAGTTTAGGGACCAAAATTTCAAATAAACATAAAAAACGGAAAAATTGGTCGATTGATTTTCGGTTTTCACTAAAACTATTCTTTATGTTGGTATTTTCTTGAAAATAAATTATAAAGATAAATTCCGAAAAATGTCGATAGAGGGCGCTTTTGATTTTAGAGTAACGAACAACTGTTTTCTGCCGTTATTTTTTACATCTCATTAAATGATTTCGCAAGCTTAGACTTAAACTTAAATTTTGAGCTCAAAATCTAAATAGTTGGGAGTGGTTAAGTAGCGCAAATTAACTGTGTTCAGAGGGTTCAAATTTCAAATGATTTTAAAAAATGGAAAAATTGGTCGATTGATTTGCGGTTTTCACTAAAACTATTCTTTATGTCGGCATTTTATTGAAATAATTTATAAAACTAAATTTTAAAAAATGGCGATAGAGGGAGCTTTAGACTTTGGAGTTAATAAAAACTATTTTTTACCGTTATTATTTGCATCTCGTTGAAATTTTTTAGAAGCTTAGGCATAAACTTAAATTTTGTGCAAAAAATCTGAATCGTTGGGAGTGGTTAAGTAGAGCAAACTGAACTGCGTTCAATGGGGGTGGGGAGGTTCAAATTTCAAGTTATCATAAAAAACTGAAAAAAATAGTAGATTCGTTTACGGTTTTCACCAAAACTATTCTTTATGCCAGTATTTCCTTGAAAATAAATTTTAAAGATAAATTTAAAAAAAAATCCGTTAGAGGGCGCCTTAAACTTTAGAGTAACCAACACCTATTTTTAACTGGTATTTTTTGTATCTTGTATCTTATTAAAGCTTATAGTTAAATTTTGAGCTCAAAATCTGAATCGTTGTGAGTAATTATGTAGCGCAAATTTGAACTGTGTTCGAAATGCGGGGAGAGTAACATTTCAACTCTTGAACACAGTTCAGTTTGCCCTTCTTATCCCCTCCCAACTATTCAGAATTTGAGCTCAAAATTTATGTCTAAGCATTTGCAAGCATTTAATTAGATAGAAAAAATAACGTTTAAAAATAATTGTTGGTTACTCTAAAGTTAAGGGCACCCTCAAACGAAAAATTAAAAGAATTATCTTTAAAATGTTTTTTTAAGGAAATAGTGACATAAAGAATAGTTTTAGCGAAAACCGGAAAGAAATGTACCATTTTTTCCGTTTTTTTATGATTACTTGAAATTTGAACCTCCCCACCCCCACTGAACACAGTTCAGTTTGCTCTACTTAACCACTCCCAACGATTCAGATTTTTTGCGCAAAATTTAAATTTATGTCTAAGCTTCTAAAAAAATTTAACGAGATGCAAATAATATTGGAAAAAAATAGTTTTTCGTAACTCCAAAGGCTAAAGCGTCCTCTATCGCGATTTTTTTTTTAAAATTTAGCTTTGTAAGTTATTTTCAATAAAATACCAACATAGAGAATAGTTTTAGTGAAAACCGCAAATCAATCGACCAATTTTTCCGCTTTTTATAATCATTTGAAATTTGAACCCTCTGAACACAGTTCAGTTTGCGCTACTTAACCACTCCCAACTATTTAGATTTTGAGATCAAAATTTAAGTTTAAGTCTAAGCTTGTGAAACCATTTAATGAGATGCAAAAAATAACTGCAAAAAACAGTTGTTCGTTACTCCAAAGTCTAAAGCGCTCTCTATCGACATTTTTCGGAATTTATCTTTATAATTTATTTTCAAGAAAATACCAACATAAAGAATAGTTTTAGTGAAAACCGCAAATCAATCGACCAATTTTTCCGTTTTTTAAATTTATTTGAAATTTTGGACCCTAAACTTTAATGGCGGCTATCTCCTTTGGAAAACGCTTGGGACCCTTGGTTTCCTATTTAATATTGTTTGTCTTGATGTATACTATTACCCCTTAAAAATTTTCCCATCTTTTTTGAATCACCCTGTATATATGTATATATATATATATTTTTTTTTTTTTTTCAAATTTTCTGAATCCAGATTGAAGTTAAACATTTGAACAAGACATGTTCCAAGTTGCAGCTATTTCACTTCAATGGTTTTTGGTTTTTAACATTTTAAATTTGAAAAACAATGAAAAACCCATCATTAAGGAAAACACATTTTCACAAAAAGTCATTTCTATCACAACCATTGCTTGTAAAGTAGGTTTTGAAAATAAACCAAAACGAAAAAATTAATATTTCCTGTTTCAATTAACATAGAAACATGATTAAACGTCATTTTAACACTAAAAAAGCCGGGTATTTTACTAAAGATTTATAAAAAGTGTTTCGTACCAGAATTTTAATTTTAAACTATTTAACTTATTTAATTAGTCTATTTTTGTGCTGCATATATATTAAGATATCTTATGAAGAAAATTCTGGTTCTAATAGTCTACTATCATTCTGGCAAAGGTCATTTTGACCCATATTGGTGGTTTTAGTGTTAAGCACACACACACACACAAAATAATAATAATAATAATAATAATAATAATAATAATAATAATAATAATAATGCAAGCTTTTTTTTTCTTTAAGAAAATTTAAAAAATTTTGTGCCCCAGACCTCCATAATAAAAAATTTAATGTTTATTTCAAGAAATTACCTTTCCCTGTGTAGTGCATAATGCGATGTAAATATTAAGATGAGCAGTATACACAAAGCTGTAACCCGAAGCATGTTGCCAGTGGGCTACTTTAATTCAGGTTTATTGATTGACACCACGTTTTTGAAATGGCAAAATTTGCCTTATTTAACCCCTTGAAATACGTGCCGCAAAAAGGCTTAAAAATTCGTGTTTATCCCCAGAGGTAAAATTTTACCGAAAATTTTTGTTTATTTAATCGAAGCATTTTCTCAATTTAATAACAAAAAAAATTTTTATTTTTAAAAACCGGTGACAAAAGATTAAATATTTCGTAAAAGGCACCCGTCGCGAACAGGTTAATACATATGAATGACACATTAATGACATATCTTATTCATACAGAATTTCAGTAACAATTAAAGAGAAAATATTTATTTGCTTTTACGGGTGAAAGTTTGTCCCGGGTGCATTTTCAGAAAGAATCACGTTTTGAGCACCAGCCTTGGCGAGTTGGCGAAAGCGAGAACGTTCATCTAGCTGCATCGCCAAACACAAAATAAACTAACAAGGAAGGTCTCCATTGGGGCCATACTCAGAATTTTTTGAAAAAAATACGAATTAAACTACTCATGTAGGTAATAAAGTGTCAGTGAAAATTAGCGGCGGAATTACATTATTAGATATGTAAAAAAATAAAATAGTTTGGAATAATTGGCGTGAAAAGCTGAAAGCAACTCGAGATTTGGCGAGCAGTGCATTTCCTCGCCAAAAGCAGACGATTTTAACGAATCTGAAAATTGATTTTTTATTGACTTAACTGTTAAAAATCTGCAGCATTTACTGCAACGTCACTCCACTACTTTTATAGAATATCTCTCTTCTGACCAATGAGAATGCTCCATAGCACGGTGAATTGACCGTTTTCTATAAAAGCGGTGGAGTGATGCTGCAGAAAATGGTACAGATTTTTAGCGGTGTTGTAGCTTGTGCAACACTGTTAAAAATCTGCCGCATTTTGCTGCAACGCATTCCACCGCTTGTATATAATATCTCTATTCCAACCAATGAGAAAGCTCCATTTCACGGCCAAGTAACCGTTTTCTATACAAGCAAGGGAATGCGTTGCAACAAAATGCAGCAGATTTTTAACAGTGTATTTTTCAATTTGGAACAATTTTAATCAATTTAAATTGTGTTTTAAATGATAAATGATATGGTATATTAATTTCATTTTGTTATAAGTACATATAAACGTATATGACAAAATTACACTTAAAGTAAAGTAAAAATGCAAAACTAAAATTACTTAAACTAAACTTATTTAAATAAATTGAACATAGAAAGTTTTTTCTTTAAAAAGTATTCGAAGCGTAAAAGCGTATTTTTCAAAATTTCGTTTTTTCGCCAACCGGAGATAAATCGCCAAATAAACGAAATTTTTATTATTTTTTTACGGACGTTATAAGGAGGTTCCGCCGAAATTTTTTTATAAACATATATAACTATATGAGAAGAACATTCTGTAATTTTTTCAGATTTTTCTGAGTATGCCATAGCTGCCAGCATCTTCCGCTTTTTCGGCCCGGAAAAATTTTATAGAAAATTTTACCATTTCAAATCGCCGTAATCAGCCGATTCAATAAATCAAAAATTTCTATTAAATTTTTCCGGGCCAAAAAATCAGAAGAGTTGGCAGCTATGGTATGCCCGTATGGAGACCTTCCTTGTAAGTTCAAATGTGTCATAAAACATATGATTAATAGAATTATATTTATCACAAAATAATCTTTACCTACTGTTTTTAAATAACTTCTCAATTTCTTCGAACATAGTTAACCCTTTCCGGCACAGGCAAAATCTGTTTGTAAAATGAGAAATTATGGATTGACACCGAAATTCACAAACAAATATTTTAGATATTTTGAAATCTTTAATTTAAACTTTTATTGTAAAAGCAACATTTTACTAAAATATTATTGGTGCCATTTGGAAGTTTGGAATTAAAATTAGGTATCCCAGACCGGGCACAGTGTGCCGGAAAGGGTTAAGGAAATAATATTTTTAATTTGAAAAAAAAAAATCTATGTTTAGATGTTCTGTGAAATTTAAAGCGTTTTAAACTGTTTTAATCGTAAACAACAGTGGATAACATTTCCTCATATTATAATCTTTGCTTGATAACATTTACGGAAAAACAAATGATCAATAAGCGCGATCTCTTTGCAGAAGGAAGGGTTGCTATTCGCTAGGCGTTTGACATACAAACAAGAAAGGTTGCGTAGCATTGACTTCATCTCCGCGCCAATCGTTGTTTTGGCGATAAGGTGCTCAAAACGTGATTCTTTCTGAAAATGGGTCCCGGGTCTAGTCAGTCCCCGCCATACTGTGACTACGTAAAATATCCTCCTGCTAAAGTCATTGGAAGAGACTGTAATTCTGCCAGGGAAAAGTAACACCAGTAAAAAGATCATTTATTTAGAACACGAATTTTGCATGAATAAAAAATAAATAAATAAATAAAAGTATGTTAAAATTTACTGGCAGAAGTTTACCCCGCCGATAATCAGGCTCTGTTGATCCGATGTTAACAAACAAAAGCCGTCATATCGTGACAATATATACAGATATTTTTTTCGCTACAAGTAGGGATGAGATTTCCGCTTTTTTGCACACCAGTAAAATCTTAGAAAAAATGCTATTTTATTTAATCGGAATATTTTTGTGATTTGAAAGAACAGTATTTTCTCTAAGATTATACTGGTGTCCAAAAAAAGCGGAAATCTCATCCCTGGCTACAAGTAAACATTTCTTCTCCTTTTTATTCTTAGGTCAATTCTTGAAGCATGTATTAATACATATTACATATTTAACACCGCTATTACAGTTTAGAAAGTTTCAATTTGATACATAAATGGTAGAATTCGTAATCAACCCATTGAATCGCAGAACGTATGATATTCACCAAGGATTAAATAAGACCAAAAATTATTTAAAAAATGTATTGTAAAATTATTCACAACCTTCATTTGGCATCAATTTGTTATTATTAACCCCTTAATTGGTTAATTCTTTTCTGCTCAATAAATTGAAAATAGCGTATTTACATCACTATTCTTTAAATGAAATATTCGTAAAATGTAGTCTAATCATTTCCGCCTTACAATAGTATAAAATTTTTCTTAAAAATAATAGTGGTGTCAAAAAGCTTTAAATGATGAAATAAGCAAATTCGTTTTGCCCGAATGGCGTTCGGGGAAACTAGTTAAGGGGTTCACACCGCTGTTACAGATTAAAAAGTATATAAATGATATTTGATATATAAATGGCAGAATTCGTAAGCAACCCATTGAGTCGCAAAATGTATAATATTCACCATAGATTAAATAAGACCAAAAATTATTTTTTAAATGTTTTGTAGAATTATTCGCAACCTTCATTTGGCATCGATTTCTTAATATTAATAAAACTAATGTTTCCCAAATAAAGTAACTTATTTGACAATACATTTTTTTTAAATTGAAGAATCACTTAAATTTCTCTTTTCTTTTTAATCTCATATGTACAATATATATATAACACATAGCTGCCAACTCTCACGCATTTTTCCTACCACAAAGATTTTATAGTAAATATTGTGTTTTTTTAATCGTCGAAATCGTATGATTAAACAAATGGAAAATCTCTGTACAATTTTAGTGGTAACAAAAATGCGTAAAAGTTGGCAGCTATATATATGTATATAAATATATATATTTATTTATTTAAGAGATTTAACCCTTCTTGTACCAACCTTTAATGATTTCTGGGGATTTTTAGATTTACATTATTTGAATCAGAATTTTTTTTAATGCAAATTCTTCCTTGAAATTGTCTGATTCCTTTCATAAGTATGTTATTAATTTTCTTTGAAAGACAATAAAATTTCAAACTAGAAAATAATTGATGTCAAATTTGACCTTAATGGTATTAGGACGGTTAAACAGTCTTTTGAGAACTCTGAACAGTGTTAAGATCTATCTTATTAATTTATTTCAATTTTTTTTATTTATGGAATTCTCTGCTACTGCAAATATTATATAATTGATATTTTTGAAATAATTATTGTGTTCATAATTAATTATGTACATTTTTTAAGAAAAATTAAATCAAGAAATAAATGTTTTTATACGTGAATACAAACACGAATATAATATGCTATTTCTTCTTTACAAAAAAATAATAATATTTTTTTTTCATCTCGCATAAATTCTAAGGCACTATTTTTTGTATGATTTTCTTTTCCACGTATTGACAAAGATACATTTAATATTTAGCAATGTAATAATTAGCTTTTTTGCTTTATTTTCTTGTTTTAAGAATTATTTTTACACGCAAATAAATCATTTGAATAAAACCAATTTTTATTATCCAAGTTATTTCAAATGGGTTTTTTCTTCCAGGAATATATACATATATATATATATATACATATATATCATTAAATAAAAAATTAATTAAATTATCATTCTTTCTTCGAGATTATGTATTTCATTCCCCCTTCTTTACTAAATTCAACCAATTTTAAATTTCATTGCGAAAACTAATTTTGATATATGTTTTCTGTTGAATTTCCTTTGGAATTTTATTTGGTTATTTCAAGAAAAGTGTTCAGCTCCTGAAATTCTAAAATATAAACTAATTGTTATTTATCAAATAACTAATTGTCTTTTGACAATAACCTATCACATTTCTGGTTTTTTTTATCTATTTTTCAAAATGTAATTTTTAAAGAGTTAATTATTTTATAAATTTAATTGTTTAAAAAAATTTAAAGCGAAAATAAATATTTTAAATGTTATTTTTTATTGATATATACCAACACTTTTTACATGATTTTTTTTTTTTTTTGGGGGGGGGGTGTCTATATATATATATTTTTTTTTTTTTTTCAATAAAAAATATAATTAAAATGTTTTTGTTTTCATAATTATGATTTTTGTCTGGAGATTTATTCATTTTTATATTTTACTGCGGAAATTAAGAATTCTAAATAGTTTTCTTCAACTAATTGTTCCCTAATAATTAAAGAAATATTTATAACACTGTGTGATTTAATTTTTTAAATAATTGTTACATTGCAAATAATTATTATATTGTTAACCATTTATCTTAACCAGTTTGGTGCAAGTAATTGAGTTTCAGTAGTGTTGAATTAGCGACAATTTTTTTCTTTCTTTCTTTCTTTTCTTTTCTTTTTTTTTTTTTTTTCATTTTATTATTAACCCCTTCGCGACGGGAGCCTTTTACGAAATTTTTAATGTTTTGTCACCGGTTTTAAACAACAGACATTTGTGCTTTATTAAATCGAGAAAATGCCCCTATTGAAGAAGGCGATTTTTGCAGTATAATTTTACTGGTGGCGATAACAGCTGATTCTTAAGCCTACTTGCGCACGTATACGCGTCGTTTGCGTCCAGGGGGTTAACGAAAATAAAAACCCGTCAATTTTAAAAATGCAATTTTATCGTCACCAGAAATATAAATTAATTTCGTATGGTATGTAAAAACAATGAAACTAACGGATGCTTTCAAATCTTATCTAATGTATATTTCACGAAATTCGCTTTTACGGGGTTGTGTATAAAGCGATCTGAGAGTTAAAATGAGTTGTAAGCTCCAATACGTGTATCGCGTATGTAGCGTTGTGTTTCAAACGTACAAACCACGTAAGTATACAGGGTGCTGGCGGAACTTGGAATTTCAAGAGAAGGAAATTCTTCGGTAAAAATATTTGGTACTACTAGGTTAACTTGTCGACCAAAAAATTATCGCCAAACTATAAGATTAAATGCCAATAATGGATGATCGTGAATGTCAAATTCAATGATATTAAATTCGATTCCTGTGTTTAAAATGTCATTAAATGATTTTTATTTCGACTTTTTATTAATATTTTTATTAATATTTTACTAAATATTTGTTTTTTCGTTATTTAAAACAAAAATTATGTCAATATGTATAATTTGGGTATTAGTTTGGCGATTTGAATAATTTGGCGAAATTGATCGACGGGATAACAGAGTAGTACCAAATATTTACTTATAGATAATTCCTAAAATCTTTGAAGGTCGGTGGGATAAATTATAGCCCCATTAATTTCAATTCCAAAATGCCACATTGACACCAGAATCTAGAAATGAAAATTTTAATTTCATCAAGTACATGAAGAAAGCTTTTATCTAATTTGAAATAAATTTGTTTTTAATTTTCGCTGTCGATCAATCATTTCAGTATATTAAGAATAGAAGTGTTCTGTCCAGGGTTAAATAATGTAAAATTTCGCGCAGTTAAATTAGATTTGTTTTTATTATTTGTTTTTATTATTTGTTTTTATTACTATTGGCTCTGCTTCCTACAATCTACGCTCCTAAACCTCCGTACCGCCTCTAAAAATACGTACATTTGATCGGCTTCATAAAATTGAATTACAATTTTTAAAAAACAGTCGCGATTGTCTTATAAACGGGTATTTATTCTTTTCCTTTTTACAGAGGAGATTTAAGGCCGAATAAGCTACTGTTAACCCTTTCGTGGTTATAAGCGCGTATACGCGACCAGAATACCACTTAATTTGAATTGCGAAATGCCATACTGACACCGGAATTTTTAAATGAAAATTTTAATTTTACAAAGAACGTAAAAAAAAACCATTTATATATTATGAAATAAATTTGTTTTTAAATTCCGGTGTCATTCAATTATTTTAGTATTTTATGAATAGAAGTGCTTTAACCGTCAAAGGGTTAACGGCTATTTTCGCGTTGATTAAATAAGATTGTTTAAGCATTTAAGCATCTACGAATATAAAATGATCTTAGTTAACAGAGTTTTAGCTCAGGGGTGCAAAAATCTAGGCGCCAGCAGGCAGTCTCTCACCACTAAATTTATTTTGTTGTTTTTCGTTTAATATTGCGCGTAAAATTCTTGCAAGAATGCTATTAAATTTTAACCGAAGAAAACTTTTATATTTTATTGGTGAGAAACTGTCCGCTGGCGCCTAGATTTTTGCACCCCTGTTTTAGCTTACCCGGTATTTTGTAAAATTTATATAAGGTAATGGTTTTAAAAGAGGTTTTAATTCTTAACTTTAGGTAATTAGATGTTTATCTTCTTAATTCTTAAGAGGTTTTAATGGTTTTAATTCTTAAATGTGTCATTTTAAATCTGGCGTAATTTTCACTAAACTTTTTTTTTCGTTTTGAAATATTCAAGCTTAAATATTTTTATAGTTAGAAAGAAAATATCATTTACACTGTCCTTTTTTTTAATCTGATGTAAATTTTCTTCATTTGCGACTTTTAACGAATATTAATGAATTTATTCTGTAATTTTAATTTTTGTTTTCTTTTTATAATAGTCATGTGTTAAAAAAATTAATTTGAAGGAACTTTTATTCTATAAACTTTTTTTATAGTTGGCAAAATTTAAAATAATTTTTTTTTCTAAAATATGTAAAAATTCTATCGCGAAATCTTGAAAATTTGAATTTTTTCAGCAAATAAACAGTATTGCCATCTTCTATAGAGATTCAATTTTCTTCATTCGATAAAAATGCCCTCCGTGATTTATTAACTATAGTGCTTTTTACTAATTGTTATTTTAGTATTTTCTATCATCATTCTAGATTTCATGCTAAACTGCTGTTTTTACTGTCCCGGTTAATCCGGAACTCGGATAATCCGATCCCGATTAATAGAGACTCTCTTATGTAAACTAATTGCTATTTTGCAGACAATTACTATGGTGTAAATAAATAACAATAATAATAATTCTAATGTAAGACCTACACAAATAAATAAACTTTTTACCATTCCATTTAAATTAATATTCGACAGCTTCTTGTATACATTTTGAAGGGTAATTTTTTATTTGAGTTTTATCGCGTATTGACCAAAATACTTCTGAAAATTAACATTATAAAAGTGAGCGTTTGAAAAAATTAATTTCGTCTTAAGCGCAAATAACTCATTTGAAATCAATTCATTTTTATAACAAAAAAAAAAAAAAAAAAAAAAAAAAAAAAAAAGTTTTAAATTAGCTTTTTTACTCGCGCTAAATACTATATTTTGAAACTAAATATTTCATTTAAATATTTGTATTTGTTAATGATGATGAATTTCATTCCATATATTTCCTCTGGGAATTCAATAATTATATTTTACTCCGTATGTGATTAACAGGGTAGCTTTAATTGGTTTTTCTCTGGTAATTCATGGGAAAATAAGTAACTTCTTATGATGAAATAGTAACAAATAGTTATTATTTCCCAAATAATTATAATACTACCATATTTTTATTAGACTTTTTCAACACATATTTCACAGATTATTATTTAAAACCGTTAAGGTCAAATAAGGTGACATTTTTTTTTTTATTAGGGATCACAAGACTCCTAAAATTGGAAAAAATGATAAAAGACTATATTCAACCGTTAACACCACAAGCGCCATGAGCAGTCAATTTGACTACTACCACAAATGAATAATTTGATTGGAACCAGAAATATCTTTAAAAAGAGTTAAATATGAATATCATGCCCAACATAAGTTAAAAAGGTAATTTACAACACTCTAAAAGAAAATTCTGATATACATCTTTTTTTATAAAACTCGAGTGAAAATTCCGTCGCCTTTAGTGTTAACCCCTTCGCGACAACAGATTTTTAAGAAATTTTTAATATTTTATCACCGGTATTTTAAAACAGAAATTTGTGGTTTATTAAATGGAGAAAATGCTCCGATTAAATAAGGCAAATTTTACTGGTGGGGATAAACAAGCATTCTCAAGCTTTTTTGCGGAACGTATACGTGTCGCTTGTCCCCAAGGGGTTAATATCTTAACCCTTTGAGTTCTGGTGAGTAAATTTCTCCAAAAATTCAAATGTCACATTGACACCAGTACTTTGCAAAGAAAATATCCGGCTTAGGATAAACACGATAAAATGAATTAAATTTTTTTCAAAAAAATTTGGTCAAATATTCCGGTGCCAGTGAAATTTTGGAATTAAAACTTAGTGATAGAAAATTCAACAATCAGAGCTCAAAGAGATAAAATGTATATGATTTAAAACACGATTTTTATTGGGATGAAAACTGTAAGTAGATATATTTTACCCTAACCACGATTAATGAAGATTTGAACCAGAAAAAGTTTATTAAACTTTACTCTTTCAATTTTGATGGGGGGGGGGGCGAAAAGACGGAACAATGGAACAATGTAATCATTTTTTGTATTCACTAGTTGTGGAGCAATTTTATATACAGTGTAACAAAGCAGGAAGATTTTGCAATGCAATGGGAGCCATGTTAATGTTTAGGCGTGGCTGGTGTTCACAGAGAAAAGAAGTTTAAAAGATCAAAATAAGTATGTTATGTTGATATAGGAAAATTTTTTTTTTTTGAAAAAGAAAAAAAGGAAAAGAAAAAGAAAAATGTTTATTAAATTTAAAAACCGTGCTGAACAATTTATAGATAGGCGGAAAAAGCTATAATAGAGAAACGCCCCAATTTTAAAATAAATAAAAAAAGAGCCGTGAAATTGCTTTCCCTTATTTTAAAATTATATTTTTTTAAAATATGCGGTCGAAATTCGGAATTATAGAAACGCAACTGCTAGCCTCCGAAAAGGTTACATCTTTTTTATATTTTTAATACAAAGTTCTTTTTAGATAATACATAGCTCCGAAAATTTCAACAGTATAGTTTTCTCCTCCCTTTGTTCTCTTTAACAATAAAAAAGAAATCTAAGATTCAATGTATACAGATTAACACGAAACATGTTCTTTGAAATTTTCATTAACAACTTTCAAAAAATTTAAAAATATTTTGAGCATTATGCCAAAAAATCATTTGGAGAAAAGTGACATCAAATTTTCGGAAAATCCGCTTCCACTATTGACGGGCATAATTATAAAAGACATAATTTCTGTACTAAAGGGACTTTTAAGGAAACAATAGCACAAAAATGTTCAGAAAACATAGGGGTTTCACATCTAAAGAAAAATAAAATAAAATTATAAAGCTTAAGAATCCAAAGATCTGTTAAATAAATAATAAAAGATTTCTAATCGAAAAGAAAGGTTTAATGCTCCTTGAAAATTCCAAGCGGTGTATGTGTCTTGTAACTATTATACTGTAAATTAAAATCTAAAGAAAAGTAAAAATTTCATTATACAAGCATGTAAAATTTTAGTAAATCTGGCGCGCTTACTCTGAAGCCTTCAACTGAATGCATAATGGATTGCTAGAAGTTATAGAACTTGTGCAGATTCAATTAACATATTAATCGTGCGTCAAATTCTTTTAATTCGATAGACAGCTGATACCTTGTTGATGCGTCGGATGAAGCGAAATTTATATTTAAATAAATTTAATAAAATAATAATTAATTTAATGAAAATTCAACAGGATTAATGATAGATATTACTAAAGAATAGGAAATTTTGAATATACCGTAATTTAGCATAATAAAAAGAAATATAGTGAAGAAAGGGTGAATAATATACATGTCTATATATTTAATCTAGAATGTCCTTCTTTTTAACATTAGAACTATCAGCATGAATCAAATTCATTGAACCAAATGAATATAACCAAGATTCGCACACTCTTTGGAATTTCCAAGGACTCTGGCACCACTATTAAAAATAAGTAGATTTATATTTAATTTTTAAACCACAGCATTCGTAAGCCCCACCTTCATTCACAGATTTTACGATATTTTTCTGCCGTGAAACACTTCGAAAATATTCTTAAAATTTAGTGGTAGAACTGTGCGAACCCTGTATAACTGGACAAAAATAATTAGAAATAAAACTTTTCTGAAAAAAATAAAAATATATATATAAGAAAGCTTTAAACGCCTACCCAGTTGCGAAAAAAATCCACTTCTGTATCTGAAAAGTGACCAAGAAAAACATGAGAAAGAAGTGATAGTAGTATAACTCCAATACTTAATGCGACTACTGAACCCTTTCCGGCACGGACAAAATCTGTTGTAAAAGAAAAATTATCGACTGACACCGGAATTCTCAAACGAATTTTTTAAATATTTTGAATTCCTTAATATAAGCTTTTATTATAAAAGCAAAATTTCACCAAAATATTACTGGTGCCGTTTGCAAGTTTTGAATTAAAATTAAGTATCCCAGACCGGGCACAGTGTGCCGGAAAGGGTTAAAAAAGAAAGTATAGAAATAATAGCATATAATAAAAAGAAGGTAGATCACTCGGTCAAGCATCCACAAAGGTAAGAATGCCGAAACAAACGTATGGTGAGAACACTTAGAAAATTCAGGGAATTTGAGTAGAAAATCAAGAAAGTCTATTTAACCCTTTTAGAATTAGTGGTATCTTTAACGGAGTCACTTAGTTTTAATTGGCATGTGTCACACTGGCACCAAAATTTAGATAAAATATTTCCTATTTCATATGAAAGTAAAATATGGCCAGTCTACTTTATATTTCCAAAACCAGATTGTATTTTTTAAACAAGATGGTAAATTCTGGCATTATTCGGGCGATTGTGCAAATTATGAACAATGCAGCGTTTCATCGCCACGTGTTGAGCGATATTCACCTAAAACTGACCAACTCCAGTATCGAGGTCTAACAGAATTTAAAGTCTTGTGGAGGTCCTCGCATTAGTTATTGAGATAAAGCGCGCAAAAATTTTTTGGCACATACATACTCACAGAGTGACAGAATGACGAGTGGCTGAATGACAGAGTGACAGAAAGAATCAGAGACAGACATTTTCTAAAACTCATGAAATTGTGTTCAGGACCTTCTAAAACATATAAATACATCAAAAAAACAGAAGACGAAAATTTTCAGGAATCCAGTACTTTCTTCTTGTAAAGATTGAGGAAAGTAAAAATGGATGGAATCATCAATGTTCTATACAAAGGAAAAGTGACTACGGCTCGCACTAGATAGAAGAGAAAAAAATTGCAAACTTTAATGATTCTGTTTTATTAACTGTTTTATTAACTGATTCTGTCAACATCTGTTTTATTAAAACCGCCTTAGACAAAGCCAGAAATATTTTAAAGAAAAAAAATAATGATTTAAAAGGTAATGCACATATTTCCTTTTCAGTTATCCAGATACAGAGCTATTTACATTCATATAGCTTTAGTAAATTATAAAGAACAGCTAGAATTCACTTCAAATTCAAGCAAGGTCGCGAAATTGGACTACAATTTTAATTTGAAAATTCAAATTCGCACCATAAATTTTGATAGTAAAACTTGTATTTAACCCGTTTGGGACCATGCGTGTTTATATGCACCCTCTAAAATTACTTACAGCGCTTGAGTTTGATACCAGTAAAAAGAAAAAATGAAATTTATCTTATATAATAACGGCACTTATGAGATTTGTCAACTTAAATAAAATTATCAACAAAAAATGGGGCCAAACGAATAAAATCCGTCTAACAGATGCTGGTTCTGAAAGGGTTAACCTAATACTGATTGAATAAAAACAAAACGAAATATTCATCATTCATACATATCGATATTCATTCCGTGTTATATCGATAAAAATAGTAAATACTAAATATACATTTCAGTTAAATAAAATTTTTTTTACTGTGCCATATCATCAAGTCGTCACTTTTAGTGACAATATCATAAATACTAAACATAAATCTACAAATATTACAAACATTCTTTTTAACATTCTAATATGTGTCAAAGAAAAAAAAAACTCGATTTCTGTTCTTTTTCATTTTGATCAAAGTAACATTAAAATTACTTGGAATATGTAATTTTTAAGGGGAAAAAGAAGTTTTTTTTTTTTTCTAGACAAAAAATAAAAAAAATTGTCAATTTCTGAAAGTAACATTCCGAACGCAATTCAAAGTCTTATTATTAATACGAAAAACTTCCACCTGTAAATTTTAATAGAATTTTTTTGTCTCATTCAAAGGCCATAATTTAGGAAAATACACAGTGATGAATAACACAATAAATTCTATTATTTTCTACTGTTGGACGTTTATTCTTTTGTTAACCAGGCCCTGGCCCAAGTACGTGTCGGGTCGCTCTCGGACTCAGCCCATATCACTTATAGTAGGATCATTAGTAAAGCTATAATTTGCTACTACAAAAAAAAAAAAAAAAAAAAAAAAAAAAAAAAAAAAAAAAAAAAAAAACGTGCCGCAAAAAAGCTGAAGAATTCTTGTTTATCCCCACCAAGAAAAGTGTACTGTAAAATTTACTTTATTTAATCGGAGCATTTTCTCGATTACATAACGCACAAATTTGTTTTTAAAAACCCGTGAAAAACATTTAAAATTTCGAAAAGGATCCCTCCATAAAGGGGTTAAAGAGGTACTGTCACAAAAATTAATGTTACAGTATTTTTTAAATATATTTCGGCTGTTATCATTAAAATATGACATAACATTAAATTAAAAGCTATAAACACATAAACTAATTAAAGGATAAGAAACAAGCATATACGATGATGGGGGTGGAAGTGTCATTTATAAACAGAAGGGGCACTAAAAAAAGCGGATATCAAATGCATGAACTGTATGTATACTTATTTAGAAGAATTCTGACGTCAATGATCTGAAATCCGGGTGAAAGTAAGGAAAAATTAAAAAGCAGAATCTCTTTAGTTTGAATAAAACGAAATCAAGAGAAAAGAAGTTTGAATAAATGGAAAATTTAAACGTTATTCTGCTATTGAAAATTTCAGGTTTAGAAAACTTCATGTTTAGTTTGAATCAAGGGAAAATTCGATTTATCCGATTTCGAATCAACGAGATCCGACTGTATTTTTGTTACACTTGCTTAAAATTTCCGGTCATTATAGTGATAATTTTGCATAATTTTTATAGTTCAATTTGTTCACTTGATTATTTCAAGTATTGATCCAAGTAAAACGCGAGTATCTTCCTCAGAATGTTTAAGGAGTCGGGATTAACTTTTCTAAATCAGAAAAATTCTTATTTATAATTTAAATTGTACAATTTGTTAAAACACTCTTTGCCAAGTTAAAAAATTTCTGCTATTAATTAAGAGGAAAAAATTCTTTTTAAAATTTGCGGTATAATTGTACTTATCCTGAAAGTTCTTTGAAATTTAATTATTTAAAAAGTAGTTCGTCTAAAATGTAATTTAACACGTAAATGAATCATTTGGATTGAACTGGATTTAATAATTACTAACGAGATTTCTTAAATGCGTTTTTTTTTCTTCTGGGAATACTATAATTTATTTTTTTTTCAAAAATTCAATTCAATTCTTTTCTTTTTTCAGTGTTATGAAAACAATCCCTATTTTCGCATTCTTTTAATTTCGTTTTCTACGAAAAATGAGAAACTCTTGATGCTTTAAAATACATATTCTAAATGCATGCTGTAAAAAAGTATTTTAAAATTCAAATAAATCACCTAAATTCAATTCGTTCTTATTTTAAAATCAAGAATTCTTAAATGACTTTTGATTCTGGGAATTTATTTTTTAAATGAAAATTGAATTTAATTATTTTTCTTTAAGATTATCATCTCCACTATACATTTTTTATACAAATATCAACCAATTTTATTTTTTTACTTTATGAATAAATTTTAATATGTAACTTTCTTCAATCAGTTTCTTTTTCTCATTACTTAAGAAAAAACTTTTGTAACATCAAATGCTTTAAAATATGAAATTATTATTATTTCGCAAACAAATATTATACTTCTATTTAAATAGATACGAAAAAAAAAATCAAAATCTTTAGTCATAAAAAAATCATATTGTTTAATTTAACACTTTTATGTCTTTTCAAAAAAATTTTAAAACACATTTTTTTTTTACATTTTTTTTTTTTTTTTTTTTTTTACTTATCAAAATAAAAGAAACTGAATAAGAACTTATTTATGAAATTAAAAATTATTTAAAAAAATTACTTATAGAGATAGGTTGAATTAAATTCATTTCCATTAATAAAAACAAGAGTCCTTTAATGAGATTTTTTTGGTGGTAATATTCTTATTTTTTTCTCAAATTTAAATTTCCTTTCTTTTGAAAATTATGAGCTTCTTTTATACCTTTTTCTCGAAATTCAAGCAATTTTATGTTTTATTCAGAAACTAATTATGATAAGTAACTTGCATTAATTGATTTTTATTTCTTTATTTAAGATAATTATATATTCCCTAATGTTTTTAAATGTGAAAGAATTGTTAATTTGAAACTTAGGATACTGAACCAAAGAGTATAATGAAAATATTCAATTCTGCTTTTGAAAAAATGTAAATATTATGATTTTTTTTCTAATTTGAAAATTACCATTCTATAAATTTCAAGTTTAGCTTCCCTTTGTTAAACTGTGGAGATTTCATTTGATGCTTAGTCAGTGTTTTCTCAGTAAAGGGCCCTTTTCTGGACTTCAGTCGCTTATCGGGGACTGTTATCGGGGACTCGCATTGATTAACTCTCCGCTGGCAATAGTCACAAAATTTCACATCCCAGTTTTAGTTAATTTTAGTAATCTTTTTTTAAGCTTTAACTTTAACTTAATCCCCATTTTAGATTACGTCAGAAGCCGAAATACTTTGATTACTGGAGTTGTAGACCTTAGTGGTGTTCCAAAGTGTCTTTTTCAACACTAAATCAGCGGCCACCCTGAAAAACTTCAAAAGTAAACGAGTACTAGATGGCTGTCACTGAAAAATAAGTGAACTATATGGCCCCCGTATTTTTAATGTTTTGAGAGTTAGCTGTCGGGCTTGGTTACCTTATGCTACATCTTTTCTATGCTCGTTGGTTACCATACTACCTTTACATTCTCCAATTTTTTGCCTACGCCAGTCGGTGAAATGACATCGAAATGTGCGGCAACCAAACATGTTTGCGTTTGCATGCCCTATGCGTTACTTTTTTAAAGGTTATAATTAATCTCGTGCTTCCAGCTCTGGATAATTTCTGGATCCCCATCAGAATTTCCAATTTATACCATTTTAATGTGCATTGTTTCAAAATTCACTTTTTATGTTCACTTCTCAGTTTAGATGGAGGCTACGCGTAGCGCGTTCACGCTGCGTTGGCACTTCTTAACCCCTTGGGGACGAGCGACACGTATACGTGCCGCAAAAAGGCTTAAGAATCCTTGTCTAATTTCACCGGTAAAATTATATTGTAAAAATTTCATTATTCAATCGGAGAATTTTCTCGATTTAAAAAGAAACAAATTTCTGTTCTTTAAAACCGGTGACAAAACATTAAAAATTTCATAAAAGACTCCCGTCGCGAAGGGGTTAAGCACCGCGATGTCCTGTCATGTCAAGTGTGTGTGCATTTGATGCATTCATATATTTAAAACACCTTTTCGAGAAAATAATATTTTAAACTTCACTTTTTGTGTATGCTCTTTAAAAGATGTGTGCATTTTTCTTAGACATTTCATTTTTTTAAGTATATACTCAATTTTATATGAAACGTTAAAATTTTACTCATAGTTCGTCAGCTTTTGAAACGTAGAATATTAAATTAAGCATATATTTTAGAAATATTTTAAGAACTAAGGTTACAATAAGAAGAGTACACAGAAAACCGAAGTTAAATATATTAAGTAAGTTTTCCGAAGAGCTATTTTAAATATACAAATGCATCGATTAAACATAGATTTAACATTATAAAAGAGAAACTGGGTGATAGGCCCCTTTAGCGAACAAATGCTGCCAGATAAGTGGTATTTGAATATTTAAAAAAGTTTTTTTCCGTTTAGCATTTTTTTAAATTGTACTTTGATTAGACTTGCAAGATAAATTTACAATATATATATATATATATATATATATATATATATATATAATAATAGCGCAAACAGTACATAAAAATAGAATCATGCATTTAAAGCTACTCTCGTTAAGGATTAAATAAGAAAATAAATAATTGCATCTTTACTCTTAACGCAAAAAACCCCCTTTGAATAGCTGATTATTAATTTTCCTTTTAGAATATATCTTTTGTATTTTTTCGGCTTTAAATTTATGACTTCTCATTCTTTTGCATACATATTTGCATTATTATTTGTGTGCAGCTGTTTATTAATTTAGTATAGTTATTTATTACTGTATTATTATTTATTATATTATGAAATATATTCTATAATTCTATCAAAGAAATGTTGTGAAAAAAAGAAAAATAGCAATGCATATTCTATACATGCATTATCGTTTATATTTTGATCGTCAAATAATAAAAAAATATGTTTCTTTTCTTTGATTTTCTCTTTTCATTATTTTTCTTAATATCTTTCAAATAATATTACATAACATGGAAAAGAAATGCGGCTTTACTTTTCATATTTCGAAAAGTCTTTGATTCCACGATTAATCAATTTCTTTTTCTAAAATCACATTTTGTATATTTTCTCTTTCTCGCATATTCTAATGACTTGTCTTACTTTGCTTTTGTATATATATTTACTTATTTTTTCAGTTATTGAGTCTAATTTTACGCTGATGATAAATATTTATTGATTTTCCATTCTTTTTTCTACTCCTACAAATTCCCTTGGTGTTTTTATTTGACGCTACTTTAATTAGCATAAAGCGATGTAGAATAGGATAACATAAAAATGCAAATGCGTTTATGTGACTCTTTGAGACTTCAACAAAGAGATTTATTATTTCTTTACGCTATAATGTTTTTTTTTTCGTTTACAACAATAATGATTATTATTTTTTCAAATATAAATATTGCAAAAGAATGAAGTAAATACATATCATTTCTGTTTAACCCTTAAATGCATAGGATAGAACACGTTCCAAAAAATGCACAATTCAAAAAATCAAAATTCATACCAGAAAAATCTAAAAGGAAAATTTTTCTTTATTTAATTACGAATGTTTATCACTAAGTAGAGTGAAAATTGCTCTTTTAAAATTCTGGCGAGAATACAGAATATGTAAATAAAACCCGATAAATCGGGAACACTTATGGTATCGAAAATGATACAATATGCATTTAAGTGTTAAATTTTCAAACTGGATAAAATATTTCCTGTTTCATTCTTTGTAAACGTGTAATTTAAAATGCGATTTTTTTAACAAATGAAAAATATGTGCATAGAAATAAATACGGAGAATAATGAATGCAGAGAAGAATTTCAAAGCTTAGTCATCAGCCCCCCTACCGGACCAATGCCGCCATACAAGTGGCATTTGCTACCGTGACAAATTTTATTTTTCGCTCAGCACCACTTTTTTAAAAAACGTTTTGCTTGTACTTTGGCAACACGTGCAAGTGAAATTTACAAAAAAAAATTGTATTTAAAGTATAGTAGTACGAAAAGTATTTTTAAAAAAATCATGTATGTAACCCCTTCGCGACGGGAGCCTTTTACGAAATTTTTAATGTTGTGCCACCGGTTATTAAACACAGAAGGTTGTTTCTTATTGAATCGAGAAAATGTCCCGAATAAACAATGCAAATTTTATAGTAAAATTTTACTGGTGACGTTAAACACGGATTCTTAAGCATTTTTGCGGCACGTATACATGTCGCTCTTCCCCCATGGGTTAAAGCTACTGCTTGTTAAATATTTCAGGCACACTGTGCCCGGTCTGGGATACCTAATTTTAATTCCAAACTTGCAAAAGGCACCAATAATATTTTAGTAAAATTTTGCTTTTACATTAAAGGCTTAAATTAAGGAATTCAAAGTATCTAAAAAATTCCTTGGTGAATTCCGGTGTCAGTCGATAATTTCTCATTTTACTACAGATTTTGCCAGTGCCGGAAAGGGTTAACCCTTAAATGCATAGGATAGAACGCGTTCCAAAAAATGCGCAATTCAAAGAATCAGAATTCATACCAGAAAAATCTAAATAGTAATTTTTTCTTTATTTAATTACGAATGCTCTGTCATTAAGTAAAGTGAAAATTGCTCTTTTAAATTTCTGGTGAGAATACGGAATATGTGAATAAAACCCCCAATAAATCGGGAACACTTATGGTATCGAAAACGATACAATATGCATTTAAGGGTTAAGGATTAAATAACAAAATAAATAGTTGGTATTTGCATCTTTACCCTTAACGTAATAAAAAATAAATGAATAGCTATTCCTTTATTTTTTATAATTCCTTTACATGCATATTTAAATTATTTTTTATTATTAGAGTGCAGTTCTTTATTATTTTAGTATAGTTATTTTTCCGCTTTATTATTTACTATATTATGAAGTACATTCCATAATTCTAAATAATAATAAAAAAAAAAGTTGTGAAAAAAATAATAATAACAATGCATTTTATGTAAATACATTATCTTGTATATTCTGATCATCAAATAAATAAAAAAGTTTGTTTTTTTCTTCAATTCCCTGTTTACATTATTTTTCTTAATATCATTCAAATAATGTTGCATAACACGGAAATTAAATGCGACTTTACAATTCATATTTCGAAAATACATTGATTCCATGATTAATCAATTTCTCATACAAAATCGCATTATGTGTATTTTCTCTTTCACGCATATATTAATGACTTTTTGTTGCTTTGCTTTTACTTATATATTTATATATTTTTTCAGCTATTAAACATCATTTTTTGCTGATGATAAATATTTATTGATTTTCAATTCTTTTTTTCTCTTTTACAAATTCCCTGGGTGTTTTTGTTTCACGTTATTTTTCATTAGCATAAAGCGACGTAGCATGAGATAACATGCAAATGAGTTTATGTGACTCTTTGAGATAATCAACAAAGAGATTCATTGTTTCTTCACGCTATAATTACTATAATGCTATTTTTTTACATTAATGATTATTTACTTTTTCTATAAGCTTTTCAAAAGTATGAAGTAAATATATATCATTTTTATTTAAATTTTACAATTGTATAAAATATTTTCTGTTTCATTATTTGAGGAAATGTAATTTCAAATGAGATTTTTTTTTTCTTTTTAATAAATGAAAAATATGGTCTTAGAAATAAATGTAGAGGTTAATTCCGATCTGAGTAGTTATTCCCCTTGGCGGACGAATGCCACCATTTAAAACAACTGCTCATTAAGGGATAAATAACAAAATAAATTGTTGTTTCTTTACACTTAATCTAAAAAACTCTTAGAAAAATTGTTTATTAGTTTTCCTTTTAGAAAATATCTTTTGATATTTTATTCTTGGCTGTATATTTATGACATCTCGTTCTTTTGCATATATATATATGTATATATATTATTTTTATTAGAGTGCAGTTTTTTAATACTTTAGTATAGTTATTAATTACTGTACATTACTTGTTATACTTTGGAATATATTCCATAATTCAAATTTATCTAACAAATATTGTGAAAAAAATAGCAATGCATTTTTTTGTAAATACATTATCTTGTTATCTTAACATTATTCTTCTGATCTATAAATAAATAAAATATATGGGTTTTTTCTTTAATTCCCTCTTTTCAGTATTTTTCTTAATATCATTCAAATAATATTATATAACACGGAAAATAAATGCAGCTTTACTCTTCATATTACGAAAATACTTTGATTCCGTAATTAATCAATTTCTTTTTACAAAATCGTATTTCGTGTATTTTCTCTTTCTCGCATATAATAATGACTTTTCTTGCTTTGCTTTTACATACATATATTTACTTATTTTTTCATCTATTAAGCATCATTTTATGCTGATGATAAATATTTATTGATTTTCCATTCTTTTTTCTTTCCTACAAATTCGCTGGGTGTTTTTACTTCACGCTATCTTTCATTAGCATAAAGCGACGTAGCATGTGATAACATAAAAATGCAAATGAGTTTATGTGACTCTTTGAGACATCAACAAAGAGATTTATTGTTTCTTCACGCTATAATTACTATAACGTTAGTTTTTTGTGACAACATTAACGGTTTTTCATTTTTTATAGGTTTTTCAGAAAAATAAAATAAATGTGAACCATTTTTGTTCAAATTCTCAAATTGAATAAAATATTTTCTTTTCATTTGAAAATGTAATTTCAAATGTGATTTTTCTTTTTTAATAAATGAAAAATAAGGTCATCAAAATAAACCTAGAAATCGATTTACATACTTATGTTTTATTATTAATGAAAGATAAATATCCTATTTCAAACCCTATTTTGTACTTATGTTTCTTTAATAAGTACAGGGCCAGAAAAATATAAAAAATTAATAAATAAAATTATTTTGTACTGACTAAGCAAAGGATGGGGAAGTACCATAAATTTCAGGTGGGGTTGGGATTACATATTTTATTATAATACAGTCGAGTCTCTGTACATCGAAACTCCATACATCGAATTTCTCTATATAACGAATTTTTAGCAGGAACGGTCCCCTTTTCTCATGATTACATTAAAAACAGTCTCTATATACCGAAATAGATATCTCCATATAACGAATTTTTCCATAAAATATTCTTTATTTATCCAATTTTTAATAAGCTTCAAAATCCCATGAAATGATTTTCCCATCACTTGTTCCTGATTTATTGTCCAGAGCTGAGATTTTTATATTACTTCTTTACTTTGAATTTCCTTGTTCTTTAAGGCCAACCAATTCACACTCCCCCCTTCCCACGCACCTTGCATTAATGGCAGTCTTCCTCCCAGTCTAAAATTACTGTAAGTTTTCTTTAAGATTTAATTAAGATTTTCATTAAGATTTCAAATAAATGTCTGTTCTCTTTTTTGAAACTGTTTAAATAATAAAAAATAGAATATTAGGTTGATATTTATATTTAAACATTTCAAATTCTTAATTAAACATATCAAAAATAATATTTGTTCCAAAATTTACACATTAAATAGGAATTTTAACGTCATTCTCTAGACAACGAATTTCTCTATATAACGAATTTTTTACTGGAACCATGAATTTCGTTATATAGAGAATCAACTGTATAATCACTGCAACTACATAAAAATGTAATTTGACAAATTACAACGACTATTTGGAAAATGATATTTTCAAAAACTAAAATTTTAAAGACTTATAAGTAAATTCCATATTTAAACTAATAATAATATACATCATTTTTATGATGATCATGACGAGTCGCATATTACGTAGGCCATACATTAAACCTTAATATTCCTAGACCAATGACAAGAAAAAAAAAAAAAAACAGTAGTTTATAGATAGACAACTTTAACTGTTTAAAATGTGCATTTTTTATTGGATGGAGTTAATCAGACTGATTTCTGAATGCCTCATGTTACGCAAAACATGAATTAAACAATAATATTCCTGGACACATCATAAACAAATTTTAAATGAAATTTCAGTTTTACAATTTTTGGAACTGCAAATTTTTAAACTTCTAAACATCCGTCATTTAAAAATTTTACACCGTTCCGTAGAGAAAAAAAATGCATTTTTAAATGAAATTTGTTTCAAATCTTTCTCATAATTTGTTTTCAAATGATTTTCAAATGTTTTTATTGCTTTTTTGTCATTATCGTGGAAACAGGAGTATTTAATTTTGGACATTAAACATGGACCAATCAGAAAACGAATAAATTAAAATAAGTTGCAGAAAAAAAAAGATACAGATATACTTCAGATTTCCCAGTTCTTTACCGAGGACAATAACTATTTTCCAAATAGTTAATAAATAAATAAATAACTTGATCACCATTTCTACCACAGAGCCACAATCCCAAGGTTCAGTTGTTTTATTTTCCTTTCTCCTTTTTGATATTTCCTTCATAGTGAAATTGTGTTCGTAAAATGATGAAATGATTGACTGACACCGGAATTTATATAGCACTTTTTTAAATAATTAAAATTTGTTACATGAAATTTTCCTTTTAATAGCAATATTTTATTAAAATATTATTGGTGCCGATCCGAAGTTTGGAATAAAAATTAGATGGTCCCGACATGCATCGGAAAGAACTAAATAGAAGAGGCAGGCGAGAGTTTCTAACACTCGTTGGTCAAGGTGAGTGGTGGACCTAGCAGCTTGATGGGAGATGACTCAGCGGAGATGATTCAGCATTCTCCTTTAAAAAAAAAAAAAAAAAAAAAAAAAAAAAATTCTGGTAGTGTTTTGAGAAGAGGTTTTTTTTTTTTTTTTTTTTTTTTTTTTTTAATTGTTAATGATGTTCAATATTTCTTTGCAGGCACCGTATAATACGACTTAACATAAATAATTAACACGCACATGTTTAAAAATTTTGTAGATTATCAGTATTTAACCATGCAATGATGCACCTGCTTCGTTTTAACGGGTGACTTGCGGTTGGGTAGCGGATGTTATGTTTTATTAACGACACTTTGATTATTGCCGGAAAGAAATAGCACTTATTCGGTTAAAAAGAAAGATGATTAAAAGAACTAATATTTCTAAATTAACCCGGACCAGTGGCCGAGAGGTTCTGTCTCGAAAATTGGTTGACGACAGGTGCTGGTTTCGAACCCAATCGCGGCCGTCTGCCTAACCGTTCGAAGTTTTCCTAGGTTTTCGTTGAACCTTGGATTTCCTTGCGTAAGTACGGATAACTTTCCCTTAGAAAGACCTCTCACACACGGATGGCATATCCCTCTTTAGGACCTTCATCCCACGTATAGATAATTGGCCGACATAAATACAAATGAAACAAATCTAAATTAATGAAAGTGATTTTGTTTTCAAAAAATTTACTTTCTCTAGAATATTTAATAAAGATAACAGTTATACTAAGGGTGGCAAAAATTTTTGTCTAAAATTCACTTTTTTTCTCGTTTTGTGATTTTGCGCATAAAAATAAAACAAAGCTGATGTTTGTCTCTTTTCTAAAAAATAGTTATTGTCTTTCGTGTTAAAAACCTGTTATCTTTTATCCACACAGTCAAAAAATGATATTTTTAACAAATTCTTAGAAATTAATGTCTGCTATTATATTAATACTAAGCATATAAAATATGGATGACAAAATAAAATCAGAATAGAATATTCTGCATTTAATGATAAGTATCTCAATATTATAATGTAGATACACTAACCCTTTCTCCAGTCATTATTTATAATTTTCATTTAAGTATTTTAATTTAAAATAACACATAAGATCATCTTTTTTTAATAGAATTTTTTTTTCGTAATTTTATTAATCGATTCTGTATTTCAGTAATGTTTTATAGTATTGGAATATTAACGTTTTATCGAGCAGTGATAATAGACTTACCACTTAATTTTTATTAAATTCTGATTGATTAGCACCGGAATTTTTAGCGGGATAATTTGTATTAACATTAACCTGACAAATATGTCCGTCCATTTCGAGATAAATTTGTTTATAGATTTCGGTGGTAAAGGTGCTTTTCAACTTTTTAACCAAAGAATTGATTTATCCGATAAAGGGTTAAACCTTAACGTTTTGATCTAGCATGATTTTTTTTCTACTTTGATTTTCGTTTGTGAATTTAATAAAATAAATTAGAATCTATGTCTGGCTAGCTATAGCTAACTTTCAAGGTTAGACTTATTAAAAAACAATCAATATATATATATATATATATATATATTTAGTGAAAAAAAATTGGGTATATGAATTACTCTTTTCCAAATAAATAAACATATCGCGATTTAAATAGAATTTTAAAGTAAGAAAGAACAGTTAAAATTAAATATTTAATCCCTTGCATTCGAGAGATAATGCTCACTGACCACTAGTATCCCGCGTAATGGGGGAGGGGCTCAAAATGCCCTGGACACCAGTATTTTAAACTAATTTTTTCTTCTTATCTAATGACCGAATTATCTGTGATAAAAGATTGCGAAAAACATTGTAAGATATTAATGGTGTTCAAAACATTTGGCGTCAGGATATACAAGGATACCCGACAACTGGGTTGCCAGTTTGGCATGTACTTTCAATTTAAAAGTTCCAATTCACCTCAGAAATTCTGTAAGAAAAATTTATACTTTAGGTAAACAGGAAACGTCTGTCATTAATTAAAGAAAACCAAAACCATAGAATTTTTGGAGTAAACGCAGAATTTCATATTTAACGCCTTGAGGGGCGGTGGTTTCATAGCTATATCACTTAATTTAAATTTCCAAACGCCCCATTCGCACCGGAATTTTGTTAAAGAAAATTACGGTTGGTTGAAAGCGTAAAGTACAGCGTTTTCTTATTTACAAATAAAGTTGTTTTCAAATTCCGGTGTCAGTCATTAATTTCAATACTTAAGCAATGAATTTGCCCTGCCCCGCAAAGGGTTAAAAGATTTAAAAAAGAAGACAAATCTGGCATCCCAGCCTGACAACACTAATGGTAAGTTAAAGGCTCCTCGGGAGTGCAATTGGTTAATTTAAAAGGACAGAAATCTTTTCTTATGTATGTAATACTCTTTGATGAATGAAAGTTAATTCCTCAGTAGGATATGATTGTCATGTTAAGAGTTTGTTTCAGTTCATCATAACGAGTTTTCATTCTGGTGGTAAGAATTTGTTTCAGTTTATGATAATGAGTTTCCATTCAAAATTTTCCTGAAGTGTATGAATGCATACATTACTCTTCTCTATAATATCTATGCTGAAGTGTCCGTGATTTGAAGCAACATTGTGGGCTTTTCTTTGCGTGTCAAAGTAAGAGTGAATCGTATTAGTGCATCAAAATATATATTTAAGATAGATTTTAGTTTCCCAAACTTATGACAGTATAAATATTAAAAGAACTTTTTTTTAATATACATTCTGTAAACTGGGTATTCTAAAAAGAAAAGAAACTATGTTAAAATATTGATAAATAGAAAAATAATTTTAAAATTTCAGATTATACATGGATACACAGAACAATGCTGCCAGTGGCTACTTTTTAATGTTCGGGTTCCTTGATTGACATCATTGTTTAAGCAGTAAAATTTTATCCTTTAATGTTTAGTTATAAATAAATATGTCATTGAATATGTCAAACTTTACCAAATAAAAAAAATGGTTAATCAAGAAACCTGAGAAAAATAGCCCATTGGCAACATTACAAGCAAATACATTAATTAATATTATGCAGATTATTATCCTTTATATGGATCATATTCCGCTTTTTTTACACAGCATTATTTTGAAAAATGTTAATTTGAGAAAATGTTACTTTCTTTAAACTATTGAGGGGACAAAGCACTTCAATTCATAAAACGGTTAAATGATTGAATGACAGCAGAATTTAAAATCAAATTTATTTCAAAATGGATAAATGGTTCTATTTACGGAATTGATCAAATTAAAATTTTCATTTTAAAATTCTGGTGTCAATGTAACATTTTGCAATTAAAATTAAACAGGATATATTTTATCCCATCGCCCTTCAAGAGATTAATTGGAACATTTAACCCATTGGGGCGCAAGGGAAATTCATTGCTTAAGTGTTGAAATTAATGACTGACACCGGAATTTGAAAACAACTTTATTTGTAAATAGGAAAACGCTATATTTCACGCATTCAATAAACCGTAATTTTTTTTAAACAATATTCCGGTGCCAATGTGGCGTTTGGGAGTTAAAATTAAGTGGTATATCTATGAAACCACTGCGCCGCAAAGGGTTAACGACATTTTCTCTGGGAAAATAATAGTACGAAAAAAAGCGGAAACCTTAATCTTGTATGTATTAGACGCAATCTTTTACCTTTAACATAGTTCCCAACTCTTACGCTTTTTTTGTACCAGAAAATTTTTATTGTAAGTTTTGACTTCTTCGGTCGTCATAATATGCCAAATAAATAATTAAAAAATTTTTAATTTAAAAGATTACAACGACTGTTTGGAAAATGATACTTTCAAAGATTAAAAATTTAAAGACTTATAAATAAATTCTATACTTAAATTAATAATAATAATAACAAATATCATTTTTAGGATGATCATAACGAGTCATATTACGTACACCATTAATTAAACATTAATACTCCTTGGTCAATGATAAATAAAGTAGTTTATAGATAATACATTTTTATTTGATAGAGTTAATGAGAATGACTTCTGAACGCCTCACATTACGTACGACATGGATAAAACATTAATATTCTATCATAAACAAATTTCAAATGAAATTTCACTTTTACAATTTTCGGAACTGCAAAATTTTAAACTTCTAATCATCGCGCATTTTATATTTTCACATCGTTGCGTTAGGAAAAAAAATGCACTTTTATATGAAATTTGTTTGAAAGCTTTATCCAAGGTTCGCACACTCCTTGGAATTTCCAAGGACTTTGGCACCACTATTAAAAATAAGAAAATTTACATTTTAATTTTTAAGTCAGAACATTTGCAACCCCCACCTTTATTCATAGATTTTACGATGTTTCTCTCCAGTGAAACACTTCGAAAATATTCTTAAATTTTAGTGGTAGAAATGTGCGAACCCTGGCTTTATCACAATCTGTTTTCAAATAATTATATATTTATTAAGGTTTTTTTTTTTTTTTTTTTTTTTTTTTTTTTTTTTTTTTTTGTCATCATGGCAACAGAAGGATTCCATTTTTGGACATTAAAAATTGACCAATCAGAAAACGAATAAAATAAAAAAGTTGTGGAATTCAACCTATAAAAAGGTTCAGATATACCTCAGATTTCCCAGTTCTCTACGGAGGACAACAATTATTTCCCAAATAATTAATAATAAAGGCAGAAATTTCTAAAAAAGTTTTGTGAATATGCATATATGTGTGTGTCTTTATGCGCGGGTGTATGTAATATTGATTGCTTACTGAAAACTTCTTTAAGGGTCATTTTAAAATATTTTTTTATTTAATAAGCTGAAATTTTGAATTTTTTTGTGATGGTCAACCATATTATCTGTGAACAAAATCACATAATAAAACTTCTCATAATTTGTTCTTTTTATTTCAATTTCAAAAATTTTAAAAAAGTGATAAAACTTCTCATAAATAATAAAAATATTTAAAATTTATTAAAAAAGTGGGGTCATTTAAAATCTTTATAACTCAAAATATAATTTGCAAAATTTCTTTTTTTTTTTTTTTTTTTTTTTTTTTTTTTACATTTTAATAAACAGAAATATCTACACTTTAATTTTTATTCAGCATTTAAAAAAAAATACTAATTAAAAAAAGAATAATAATTGAACTAAATGTTTGAAAAAAAAATTACGTAACTTTTATTTAAAAAATCATACTTTCAAAAGTAAATATTTTTTTTTAATTTTTCTGAATTAAAATAATATATTTAAAAAAAGATGTGTTCCAATTTTAAAGCAATTACCTTTAACGGTTCTTGAATTATAACAATCTGAAAGGCGATTTTTTTTTTTTTTTTTTTTTTTTTTTTGAAAATTTGAAGATTTTTTGTGTTTTCACCCCTTAAGACAGAAATCTTGATAGTTTACTGATATTTTCAAGCAAAATATACTTTTTAAGTTGCCAAGAGCGTAATGAACTACGATGAAAATCATGATATATAAACTTCCACAGATATACACTACACATTCAAAAATTATTATGGTGATTTTCCGTATCTTTTATACATGCTAATTTTTTTTTAAAATAACTGTAAAATTTTAGAAAGTTTTTACATATTAGAAATGGCAGTTTATTACAATCATAAAAACACATAAACAGTAAGTAATATGCAAATAATCATAAATAAAGCATTTTTTGCAACTGACTGCTCTTGAAAATTTCGTTGTGCAGGGCATTTAAAATTTTTATTTCTGATTGTCCATAAATAATTTTTCTTCAAATTCTTAATATTCATATTTGAAAATAATTAAAAGAAAAAAATAAATTCAGATAATTTTCATTTTTACAATTATAAATACATAGTGAAATATTCATTTCTTACCCAAAACGTCTTCACGATAGTTTACTAATATTTTATTAAAAAATGTAAGTTGCTAAGTAGTAATAAACTACAATAAAGACCATAAAATAAAAACTTCTATAGATATACACATACAATAATCATCATGGTAATTTATCGTATGTGTTATGTGAGTTAATTTATAAAAATAACTGTAAAAGTTCAGAATTTTTTTGCATATAAGAAATGACAGTTCATTACAGTTACAAAAACACATAAATAATAGGTGACCAATTTTTTTTTAAATTATTGAAGATAAAAAATTTATTAAAAATGTTCCCTACGAATTCTTAAAATTCCACGGATTTATATTTTGCATCTTCTATTATACTAACATTAGAAATTTATTTCATTTTCAAAGTCCTTTAAACAGTTTTTACCGCAATATGCAAGTCTATTAGAAATATTTTCTTCAGATTATTAAATTTATCAAATTTATCTATAGTACCTTACTTAATATTAACATTTGAAATTTATTTCTTCTTCGAAGTCTTTTAAACGGTTACTACCACATATTTAAATGCGCAAGTCTATTTGAAATATTTATTTCAAATTTTTAGAATTTACCAAATTTATAAGTTGCACTTTGCTTTATATTAATATTATGAGTTTATTTCTGTTTTGAAATCATTTAAACAGTAAATACCACATTATTTAAATGCACAAGTTAAGTAAAAATATTTACCGTAATTTCCGGCGTATAATCAGCGGATCAAACAATTCTTTTTGGACCCAGAAATTTTATTTATGAATTGAAATCATATATTTACCGCGATCTAAATTGCTATATTTTAAATTAAAAAATTTCTAGTTCGAAAAATGATTGTTTGATCCGCGGATTACACGCCGGAAATTACGCTACATTAAATTATTAAAATTCACCAGATTTCTATGTTGCATCTTCCTTAATATTAACAATATAAGTTCATTTGTTCTTTAAATTCATTTAAACAGCAATCACCATATACATAAATAAGTCTATTTGAAATACTTACTTCAAATTCTCCAATTCTTAAAATTCACCAGTTTATCTATCTCATATTCCTTAATATTTACATTAGAAAGTTTTTTTTTTTTTTTCGAAATCCTTTAGCTCTTTTAAGGAATTTCCAATTCGAAAATATTGAAATGACTGACTGACACTAGAATTTACGTACAAATTTATTTGAAAATAAGAAAAAGCTAGTTTTCCCATACGTAGTAAACGGAAAATATTTTTATTAGAATTCCGGTACCAATGTGACATTTCCAAGTCATGTTAGGTATTCCATGTACTGGAACTTTGAAATACAAAAAGTTAAACACTATTTACCAGTTATTTTAATGCGCATTTCCAGTTCCAGAGTTCCAACACAGACAGACTTTTAAATGAGTTTAAGGAGTTAAAATAAATAAATAAATACAGTAGAATCCCGCAAATTCGGATCCCGTTAATCCGGGTAGATTTGGTCATTTTTTTTTTCAAGTTTGTTGAAGCGATTGGTTAATTTCCATAACATTAACTTGTTTAATCATCGTATTCTGAATTAAAAAAAAACTTTTTCTGAAATCTTTTCGAAAGAATTGAGCAAAGTAAAAAAACAGTTTTACTGTCTGTAAATATTCAATAAGTTTAACATAAAGGTGATTTTCTGTAAATATATTTTATTTTATTTCATTTGTTACTAATTCTCCGGATAATCCGGATTTTCGATAATCCGGATTGGGTCTAGTCACAGTTAATCCGAATTATCGGGGTTTTACTGTAAATAAAAGCTAGTTAAATAAACCAAAAAAATATTATCGCATTAATTTTTAAAGAAATTTTACTTACAATTCTTGGGCTATATGGACTTTGGTATAAACAATAATTTTAACCACTTCGCTGTTTTAACCGTACGTTATACGGACAACGTGTTTTTGCCAATCATGATTTGCCCATACCACGTACGGTCATCCATATTCCAATCATGATTTATTATTCTCACCAGTAAATTTTTATTGTAAATTTTTCATTATTAACCCATTCGTGCCCAGCATCTTTTGCGTAAATTTTATTTGGTTGGCACCACTATTTTTAGAAGATTTAAGTTTAGTTCATTAATCACGAAAATGCATCATTTAAATAAAATAATTATTGCTCTTTTTTACCGGTGTCAAAAACAGTGCTGAATGCACCTTTTTAAGCGTCCCTAAAAAGGGACGCTAGGCACTAATGGGTTAATCCGAACATTTTTCCGAATGATATAGTTTGGAAAAAATTTCTGTTTTTAAAAGCTAGTGGTAAAAATTCAATAAAAGACAGGAAAAATGGGCATTATTTTAAAGTGGTTTTCAGAAATTTTGATCATTTAAATGGATAATAACATTAGTCCACAATTGGCAATTTAAACACTGCAAGCTATCTCAACAGATTCAAAATGAAAATTTAATGCGTTAATAATTATTTTCCATCATTATATTTTGAAGGTTTCTTGTGTAATATTTATAATCTAAAAAGAGAAAAAATATAAGTTTTAAAATATTTCCATAGATATAAACCATCACGATATCACTATGATATAATTTCATATATTTTCTGAAATTTAAGTTACAAAAATAGTCGCAAAATGTCAGAAAATTCTCAAATTATTCAAAGCAAAAGTTCATTAGAGTCGCAAAATCATCAAAATTGTAGGAGATAGGTCTTCTATAAATACAATATTTTTCTGCAATATATTTCATTTTGCATTTTATTTGGTAATTTTGCAGTTTCGATAAAATTGTCCTTTTACATTGTTGCTGTTATTTAATATTTTTTAAAATCATTATTATTTATGGTTCACACTGCCTCTCGATGCCTCAGGACCTAATATTTTCATTTTTAATTTGAACACCAAAACATCATTTTCAAATACTATTGGAATTGTTTCTGCTTTTCTATTCACCTTAGTAATATAGTCAGATAGATTATCTATATCTGATCTAACGAAGTGCTGAAGAGAATCCGATTCTTTTACATCCAAATTCACCAAGTTAATTTTCATTAAATCTCGCGAATTATGAAACTTAAAAGACGGCTCTCCATGAAATGTTGCATTTTGAGTTTCCAAAGAAAATTTAATGTGAGCAAATACAGGATTACCGTCATCAATTCTTTTTAAAGAAATCACTTTCTTATCCTCCAAAGCAAGTTCCCAATCTGTTGAAGTATGCTGCTGACCAAATGATGTACGTACAGTGTCAAATATTTGGGAATAGTCTTTAATGTGCCAAGTAAAATTCTTTTTTCCAACAAGATATTCTGTATAGGTTACACTCTCTCGGTTATAATCTTGCATCTGAAAAGCATAGATATTCAACATCTGATTCAAAATTAATGCCACAAAATGATATTTTCTTACACTTGTTAGAGCCATACTTGATTTAAAATGATTCTATATATAACAGCTTTAGTGTTGTTTAGATTCCTGCAAAATGACGACCTTATTCCAATAAGGTATTAAGAATAAGAGATAACAGTTAATAAAATGTGTTCCGCTAGTTTACACAATCAGATAGGAAAAGATTACACAACTATCGTGTTAAAACATAAATCTTTTTTTTTTTTTTTTTTAGCACTTAAACTGTGAGAAAGTTGCCCGATTTTCCGTGAGAAAAAGAATCACATGACCTCATAAGCTGATTTTTGACCTTTTCACTTTTGCTCTTTGAAACAGAGATAAAAAAAAATTCATAGAATTTTGATTGTGAATAAAATGAAACTTTAACACAAACTATTTCACCCACTTGTAAAATTTACATCTATTAAAATGGAACTTTCTTTTGATGCTTTAAATCGAAAAAAAAAAAAATTTCAAATATGCAATAAATCATTTTTCAAAAATAAATATAAATGTTTACATTTTCAAATTTATTTAGGTTGTTTGCGCTTCAAGGACTTTCAATCATTTTTACTTAATATTTGCCATATTTAATGAAAATAAATTCTATATTTAGATATTGCGACCTATACTTTACCAAATTTCTGGTATTAAAACATTTAAAATCCATTCAATCGCTTAACCCTTTAACGATCAAAGCATTTTCATTGCTAAGATGTTGAAATAAATGAATGACACCGGTAATTGCGAACAAAGACATTTGTAAATAAGAAAAGGTGATTTTTCACATGCATAATAAAATGGATTTTTTTAGATTGAAATTCCGGTGTCGTTGTTCCATATCGGAATTAAAATTTTGTGGTTTCGTAGAGAAACCAATGAACGTTAGCCCTTTCCGGCACGGGCAAAATCTGTACTAAAATGAGAAATTATAGTCTTCCGGAATTCAAAACGAATTTCATAAATATTTCGAATTCCTTAATTTAAGCATTTATTGTAAAAGCCAAAGTTTACTAAAATATTACTGCTGCCGTTTGCAAGTTTGGAATTAAAATTAGGTATCCCAGACCGGACACAATGTGCCGGAAAGGGTTAAAGGGTTAAACCCTTAGGGACGAGCGGCACGTATACCAGGGCTCGCACCGTTCCTAAAATTTTCGCACGTTCCTACCAGTATTCTAAATCAAAAATCTTCATGGAAGGTCCATTTAACCCTTTAACGTTCATTGGTTTCGCCACGAAACCACAAAATTTTAATTCCGATACACAACACTGATACCGGTATTTTTATCTAAAAATATCCCTTTTATTTTCTATGTGAAAAATCACGTTTTCTTATTTAGAAATATATTTGTACTTTATTATCGGTGTCATTCATTTATTTTGACATCTTAGCAATGAAAATGCTATGATCGTTAAAAGGTTAACATCTACAATAGAATTATGCAATAAATATTACCGTCTTAAAATTGCTGTAGGAAAGTACAAAAATTTTAGGAACAGTGCGAACTCTGCGTATACGTGCCACGAAAAGGCTTAAGAATTCTTGTTTATCCCCACCAGTAAAATTTTAATGAAAAACTTGCCTTATTTATCAGAGCATTTTCTCGATTTAACAAACCACAAATTTCTGTATTTGAAAACTGGTGACGAAACAATAAAAATTTCGTAAAAGGCTCCTGTCGCGAAGGGGTTAATGCATAAGAACTCTGTAATTAAAAAGAGTTATGAATTTCTTTCGCATTAATAACATGCCGCATCCGTTGACATAATTTAGTTTCATTGCAATATCACGTAACAATATTTTTACGTTCTTCTATGTTTCCAAGAAGAAGGAATAGAATTCGTAAAAAATTTCGAATTCCGGTTTTCGACGGATTTTTTTCGTTTTAGGTGTTAGATATTCCAAAAAACATGCATTTACAAAATATTTTTTTGCGAGTCTGTAAATCTGTCTGGTAGTTTGTCTGTCGGTATGTGACAAAAATTTTGTGGGCGCTCTGTCTCAAGAACTAATGCACAGAATTTCACAAAACTTTATACTCTGTTAGACCTTGGTATAAACTAGGTCTGATTAGTGTTTGGTGTATATCCCACAACAGGCGGCGCTGCTATGTTTCCTTTTTCGCGATTTCCACAATCGCTATATATCAAGAACAAACGGACATATTTTCATAAAACATTAGATTTAATTAGTCCTTGATACAATATGACTGTAGTTACATTTTGGTGTAAATCGCATAACAAGTGGCGCAGCCAGGCGCCATTATTCATGCTTATCGGAATAGCTCTATCTCTGGATTTAATACACGAATTTTCATTAAACTTTAGATTCAGTTAGGGCCTGATGTAAATACGTATTCTTTAGTTTTTGGAATAAATCGCTCGATAGGTGGCGCTTCCATCTAGTTTTTTATGATTTGTGCAAAAATTGTATCTAAAACAATAATACATGGAATTTCATCAAATTTCAGATTCAGTTATAATTTGAAATAAGTTGTTGCAGATTAGAGTTTGATGTAAATTTCCTAATCGGTGACGCTGCTATGTTTCATTTTTCTGGAAGTATTAACGTGTACGAGATAGAAGAAAGTTTTGAGATTGGCACATCCGACTAGTTACTTATTGTTTGAGCATAAGAAAGCATTGAAATCGTAAAATTTTTCAACTTTCGTTTTTAGATGAAATTACACGTTTTAAACTGCCCTGAATACGATTTTACTCTTTTTGATAAAATGTCTGTCCATTTGTATAATAAAAACATTGTAGCCACTCAATATAAAATTGGGAATTTGATTTAACTCCATATGGCTAGTTCTATGTTGTTTTAATGTAGTCCCAGCCACATAAATTTTACACTTGTTGCCACCGTTATTTTAGAAAAATTTGCTTGACTATATTGATTTAAAGAGTTAACTCTCTCAAAAATAAGCCACATTTTCACGTTCTGAATTGCTAGTAGACAAAATTCGTCGCAGATGACTTACACAAAAAGCATTCATTGAAATAGTCATATTCAATCAGATCTCTACATATATTTAAGGCTATCCTGGACACAAATCATCAAATTTTCTAAAAAAATAAGTTATATTGCATTAAAATTTTTTCTGTTTTTTATGTTTAAAATGATGTATAAATCATGTCTTCTATCTAAATTATAAGAGAAAATATTATTTTGTTCGTTTTCGTTTGTTTTCAAAATTTAGCTTTCAAATAGTGGCTGTCATGGAACTAGCTTCTTCTAGAATGCGAGATGGGTTTTTTCACAATATCTCGGATTTTTTCAATTCTTATATCTCATGAACCGTTAAAAATAAATGCTTCTAGCTTGGAACATGTCTTTTTTGATTATTTTACTTTAATTTTGATTCAACAAATTTGAAGAAATATTTACTTTTGAAAAAAAAAAATATATTTTTTCATAACAGTTACATTTTTTTCAATTTTTTATATTAAATATTTCTATTTTTTTTATTAATATTTTAAAAAATACGGAATCAAAATAAAAATTCAGCTATTTCTGCTTATTTAAATGTAAAAAATAAATAAATAAATAAATTCTACAAATAATATTTTGGGTTATAATGATTTTAAATTACCCAATTTTTTTAATAAGCTGAAAATTTAAAACAACAAAAATGAGAAGTTTTATCCTTTGATTTTATTTACGAATAATGTAGTTAAACGTAAAAAAGAAAAAAACTTAATAAATAAAAATTATTTTTAAATGTGTCAAGGTCTTCCTAAGCCATTTAATCCCCTGGGGACGAACGACATATATACATGACGCAAAAAGGCTGAAGAATCCGTATTTATCCCCAGTAGAAATTTACTGCAAAAGGGTATAGCGAGGTAAGAATGGCGAAATGGCCCCCATGGTCAATGACTGAATTATTATTTGTACTAATATCAGCACTCTAAAAGAGTACGAAATACAATGTCATTAACCCCTGATCTTGACCTGTCTTTAAGATATTCGATAAAGTTCGTACGCGCGCCGTTATTTTTTAAATGTATTTTTCTGAAAAAACTATAAAAGCTAGAAAGATGGGGCCAATCGCGTATATTGAGAGATACTTCGAAAAATATTTTATATTTTTTTCAGAGTTTTCGTGAAATGACAACTATGCAAAATAATTAAACAAAGTATAAATCTTTTATTTTAGTACTGTTCTGTTATGTCTACCGCGCCAAAAAAAATATATAATATTCTTTAATTTATATACTTATAGCACACAAAAAATGATCAAAATCAAAGAGGCGCTTTTTGAGTAATATCTAAAAAGAAAATAGAAAAGGTTAAAATAAAAATTCTAAATAGAAAAGGAAGAAAAAGAGAAAAATTGATACCGGACAAATTTAAAAGAAAAAGTAACACTGATATACTACTAGTGAGACTCGGGAACACAGCAAGTGGAACATTGAAGTACAGCTAGTGTGTGGGTGGAGCGATGAAACTAGCGATCGCCACGACCTAAACACCAAATATATTTGTCCTGTTGCAATTCTGTCCAAAAATTTTATTAACCCTTTCCGGCACACTGTGCCCGGTCTGGGATACCTAATTTTAATTCCAAACTTGCAAACGGCACCAGTAATATTTTAGTAAACTTTTGCTTTTACAATAAAAGCTTAAATAAAGGAATTCCAAATATTTTAAAAATTCGTTTGTGAATTCCGGTGTCAGTCGATAATTTCGCATTTTAGTACAGATTTTGCTCGTGCCGGAGAGGGAAGCGATGAAGTCAATGTTGTAATTAACGAAAGCAGAGATGGTGATAATTAAAGTTATATCCAGGGTTCGCACAACTGTACCAGAAAATTTTAACAGTATTTTCAAAGTATTTCATTGCAGAACAATGTTGTAAAATTTGAGAATAAAAGTGATGATTGCGAATTCTTTTTCTTAAAAAAATAAATATAAATTTTCTTATCATTAATAGTGGTGCCAGAGTCCTTGGAAATTCCAAGGAGTGTGCGAACCTTGATTATATCTATCATTATCATGTCTACCGCGACAAATATATCTACCGTAATTTCGGGTGTATAAGCCGCGGATCAAACAATTCTTTTTGGACCCAAAAATCTTATTTAGTGATTGAAGACAAATATTTACGTCGATCTAAGTAATAACATTTGTTTCTTAAAAAATTCTGGTTCGAAAAAGAATTGTTTGATCCGCGGCTTATTATTTTCTTTCTTTTTTTTTGGGGGGGGGGGGGGTTAGATTTTTCCCTTTCCAAGTTTAATCACTGTATTTATCAAAATTGTTTCAGCCTAAAGTGGCTATGATTGACCACAGATGTTATAATTTTTTATCATCCTTTAAAAATGCAACCACGTCATTTTGACGGGCTACCTTCTAGTTGTATAATAATTGTCCACTGACTGGTGGATCAAAACAGCAAAATCTCCCTACAAAGACTATAACGCGCACGTACGTCGGGGCGATTGCAATTCTCACTACTTTGCCCGCTCAGTAATCGTACGTCTGTGTCACCCTAGCTGTATATGAGTATTTCTTTTTCTTTTAAATTTGTCCGGTATCAATTTTTCCCTTTTTCTTCCTTTTCTATTTAGAATTTTTATTTTAACCTTTTCTATTTTCTTTTTAGATATTACTCAAAAAGCGCCTCTTTGATTTTGATCATTTTTTGTGTGCTATAAGTATATAAATTAAAGAATATTATATATATTTTTTGGCGCGGTAGACATAACAGAACAGTACTAAAATAAAAGATTTATACTTTGTTAAATTATTTTGCATAGTTGTCATTTCACGAAAACTCTGAAAAAAATATAAAATATTTTTCAAAGTATCTCTCAATATACGCGATTGGCCCCATCTTTCTAGCTTTTATAGTTTGTCAGAAAAATACATTTAAAAAATAACGGCGCGCGTGCGAACTTTATCGAATATCTTAAAGACAGGTCAAGATCAGGGGTTAATGACCTTGTATTTCGTACTCTTTTAGAGTGCTGATACTAGTACAAATAATAATTCAGTCATTGACCATGGGGGCCATTTCGCCATTCTTACCTCGCTATACCCTTTCCTTTATTTAATCGGAGCATTTTCTCGATTTATTAAGCCATAAATTTACGTTTTTAAAAACCGGTGACAAAATATTAAAGTTTTCGTAAAATTCTGCCGTCGGGAGAGGTTAAGTCTGGAAGTATATAGCCCAACAGGTGACGCAGCTATGTTTATATAATTTTTGTGATTGTTATACCATGCCACCATGTTAGAGCTTCATCAAACTTCACGTTCCGCTAATTAAAAATTGCTGATGTTAAGGTTTCAGTACAAATAGACTAGAAGATGGCGCTAGCATGCTGTGTTTTCACTATTTTTGTGATAGCTATATCTTGACATACGATAAATGTAAGAAGTTTATCAAAATTCATATTTAACTAGACATTTATACACATTCATATTTAACTAGACATTTATACACATTCATATTTACTAGGTTCGGGTGTGTGACGTTTATATGATAAAATTTTATCAAATTCATATTTAATTAGACATTTACATACATTGACATTTACTAGGTTTGAGTGTATGCTTCTCAATAGGTGTCTTTACTGTGTATTCCTATATACTGACATATGTTGTAAAGGATTTCTCTAAATTGAATACGCAAGATATTTATCATTTATATGTTAACATTTAAATTAAATTAATTAAATTTTGGCTTTCTTCCCTCAACGGGCTTTCTTTCCTCCCTTACTTTAACGTAGCTTTCTGCTACGCTATTTTTTTTAACTATGGACTTTATGAACGTATCTCATCTTCTAATGGATAATAATCCATCAAATTTAATAAAATTATTGAATTAAAAAAATTAAATTTACTAAAATTTATTTCTTAATACTGTAGTTCCAGGAATTTTTGTAGTGTAAGAATCTTAACTGATAACTGCTAAGCTTGTTGGCCACCGTTAGTTTGGAAAACTTTGCTTGTCCTTATTTGATTAGTTAGTTATTTCCGATAAAATAAGTCAACTTTTTTACGTTCATAAATGCTGGTAGACAAAAATCGTAGCATGTGACCTTTTTACTTGCAAACTTCTATTTTAACTTCCCTTGAAGAAAAATGTGAGTTAATTTAAACACTGTTAAACACCCTTCGAACCAAAATTCTTTGAAAGAAGTGATTTAACACTTTCCGGCACGGGCAAAATCTGTTAGTAAAATGAGAAATTATCGACTGGCACCGGAATTCTCAAACGAATTTTTTAGATATTTTAAAACCCCTAATTTACGCTTTTATTATAAAAGCAAAATTTTACTAAATTATATCTGGTGCCGTTTTCAAGTTTAGAGTTAAAATTAGGTATCTCAGACCGAGCACAGTGTGCCGGAAAAGGTTGAAAGAAATTCCACTTAGAAAAAGAATTTTTAAATATCTCCCTCTTCCCCTTGCCACGCTGTTGCTCTTGTCAGGTAACTGGATTCTTCCCAGTCTGTCATCAATTGTCACTAACCGCGGATGAGTGGAATTGTTCACAAGCGCATCAGTAAAACCATCATTAATGTTGAAGTCAGAAAATTAAATAGCTAATGATACACCTACAATAGTTTCGCCATAAAAATTAAGAAATAAAAGTTTTGTTCGAACCAACCCTATAGCAGAAAAGGATCTGCTTTACTGAATGCAATCCTAAAATCGAAAGAGCGAAGGCAGGTACCGTAGGTGGGGAATGTCCCTGGAAATATTAAAAGGCTATCTGGAAGCTGTTCATTCCACCAGTGGCCGAAAGTTTCTGCTCTCGAAGCTAGTAAACGAGAGGTGCTGGGTTGGAACACATTTAAATGCCTTGTCAATGCAAAATTTTAGTCATAAATATAATGGCAGAAAAATTATTCAATTTTACTACTGAAGGGTCAAAAGGAGTGAAAGTAGATGACAGTAAGACCTTTCTTCGCCGGTACCATAATTTCGCACCTAAGATAAGTCGATTCCCCCCCCCCCAGAAATTATTTTAAATAAAATGTGAGTTACTTTTGCAATAGAAAATTTTTACAATAAAATTTCCGATCTGAAAAAGACTTTACTGAGCCACGGCGTATCCGCGCGCAATTACGGTATATTGAGACAAACTAGACAGTATCTGTGTATTGAGACAAACTAGTCAGTATCTGCGAAAAAGACTATAATACCTGGGCAAACTGACACCAGTATGAAATTTTTAGTATATTTCTGAGAAAAATATTTCCACGAAAAAGGCGTTTAAATAGGACATACTTTTCTATTCAAATTTAATGGTGGGAAGTTTACCAGGTGATAATCAAGAACTGTTTATAAATTTTTAACCCGGGAGGACGCGCGCCGGGCCATTTTGACCCGGAGTGCGTATGATTTTTGCAACTGTAACCACTTATTTTTTTAAAGTAATCTTCAACTTATTTTATCGCAAAATTTGTAAGGATAGTCTCCGTCTAAATAAAATTAAAAAAGAAAAGCAATAATTATTTTATTTAAATGATGCATTTTCGTGAATAATGAACTAAACTTAAATCTTCTAAAAATAGTGGTGCCAACCAAATAAATATTACGGAAAAGTTTGCTGGGCACGAATGGGTTAAGTTGACTACATTTACAGAGAAATATGATTCAAAATTTATTTTTAATATAATTTAAAAATAGTTACCAGTGGAAGTTCTAGAAAAAGTACTAATTCTGATTATGACTTTCTACTTACACCCTTTATGTAACTTATAAACAACTTATATTCGATGAATTTAGAAACATTTACCATAACAAATCTATTGAACGAAACCCATTAGTAGAATTCCCTCTAGACAAATAATCAGATAGATGATTATAATTCCCATCAAAACGCCATTAAATAAGGTTTATGACTTTTTCTATTACCCAGAAAACAAGATCTTTTATTGATAATTCCCGATGGTGTGAAGTAATCCAAGAATTAACTAAGAAAATTGCGAATGCGGTATTTCTGGATAAAAATTATTCAACTACAAAACTTTTATTTAATTAGGATAGTAGGGAAATAGAATTTCTTCAAATGCTGGTATTGAGAAATTTAATCCTACGTAGAATGATTTTTCTTTTGAAAATACATTTTTTTTTCATGTATAGTTCACAGCAATTTTAACCACTTAATCGTCACGCCCGAGACATTCACGGGCTGCAAGCTTCACGGCTTTTATTCAGAATTGTTTGATTCCCACCAGTTTTCAAAAACAGTGCAATTAGCTTTATTCTGGTATAATTTTACTTGTCATTAAAAAAGATAATTTTTTTGAGTGGTGGCAACAAGGAATTTGAATTTTTAAACCATAATTTAATGCGACCGTTAAGAGATTAAAGACTATTTCTTTGCCCATTTCATAGTAGACGATAATGTTCGTGCAATGCTAATATTAGTCCAAGAGCTGACAGCATAAAACCATATAGTTTCAAGCACAAGGAAAAAAAAATTCTTTATTTTATGGAAGAGTAGAAATAGGAGAATCCAATGACTTATATCTGCCGGAAGTGAAGTGGTGCATAAGACAAAAATTAATACCACTAGAGATTGACTCGTAAGTTTATCAATGTGTTTGTCCTACAATCAAAATATGAAAGCCTGGAGGACTGGGAACAGGAAAACACAATGATACCCGTACGAATCGACCACTCATGGTATTAATTTTTGGCTTATGACCCACTTCACTTCCGGCCGTCATGGATCTTTAGATTCTCTTATTACTACTCTTCCAAAAAATAAATGATTTCTTGTGCCTGATACCTTATGTTTTTGTGCTGTAGGCTTTTGGAATATATACACAAGTACTGTGATTTTATAATAAGGTATTTCCATGAGCACTTGTCGTGTAAGTCACATAATTAGTAACTGTTAAGGGGCTACTTCAGTCAAATGAAAAGACCCATTCACTAATGCTAATCCTATGGAAGAAATTTATACAGATATATCGGTTGAATTTCAATATTTTTAAATGATTTTTTGGCTTTGGATATCTGAGATCGATCTGTATGCATGACGTTAGTTACTTTTTTCTTTTTGTTTACAGTTATTTTTTACAAGGACGCTTTCATTTTTGGAACCAGTTTGGAAAGCGAAAGCTACCCCATAAAAATATCTGCAACCAAAATCGAAAAACTAAAAAACGACCTCCATTCAGATCAATCTGAGTTATCCAATGCAAAAATAATCATCTAAAAATATTGAAATGCAACCGAGATATTTTTATAAATTTCTCCCATAGGATTAGCATTAGCGAACGGGTCTTTTCATATGAGTTAAGTAGCCTCTTAAGCTGTTGGCCACCGTTACTTTGGGAGGGTTTGAATGGCCTTAATGAAATATCGCTGATAAAATAAGTCCGTTCTAAAATACTGGTATACAAAATCGTAGCATGTGACTTACACGACATGATCTTATGGAATTATCCAATACCATATATCTGCCCTATATATATCAAACTCTAATGCAGCAAATTTATGAAAAGATTTTACGAAACGACAGATAAAATGATTGATTAAGTCTCACGGCTATTTTTCCTAAAATATGGACCTTGTGGCAAAGAAATTAATACTAATTTTCCGTATTGATCCACAGATGTCAAAACTAGTATTGGAATTTTAAATTTTGATTTAGTTTCTGAATTTTTTTTTTTTCGATTTTAATTACATTTCTGTGGTGACAATTTGTAATGGCAACAAAATTATTTCATTTTTTAGAAAAAAGGGGCAACAGGGAAAAAGTATAAGGATTCTTAGATTACTTCTTTTTCATCAATTTCAAATTAATAATTGAAATTATCTTTTATTTTAATCGATAGCTAAATAATATTGTGATTAAATTATGTATTTTAAAATTTATTTTATGTGTGAAAAGTAAATTTATTAAAAAGAGAAAGAAATTTTAAAATAAGAATTAAAAAATCACTTGTCAAAAGCAGAAAATAATTAAATTTGCTTTAAAATATTTACACGACATCGTAAGAATTTACGAAAACTTTAAAGTAAGAGTTAACCCTTTCCGGCACAGACAAATTCTATTTGTAAAATGAGAAATTATAGACTGACATCAGCATTTATAAACGACTTTTTTAGAAATTAAGAACTTAATTTAAGCTTTCATTGTAAACCAAAAATATTATTAAAATATTATTGGTGCGAACATAAAAAGGTTATTAAATCTTTTAGATTTTTAAATCACAAGATATTAAGAAATATACCTTTTATATATAAACATTTCAATAAATAATTTTATTTTACTTGATAGGTGTAACGAAAAATTAAAAACAAATATTGACATGTTTCGATTCCATCTTATAAGAACCATAATCCTTATAAAATAAAATAAAATATTTTATTAGGATTATGGTTCTTATAGGATGGAATCGAAGCATGTTAATATTTGTTTTTAATTTTTCTTTACACCTATCAAGTAAAATAAAATTCTTCATTGAAATAATTATTGGTGCTGTTCGCAAGTTTGCAATTAAAATTAGGAGTAGGGGGGAGTCGGACTACTCTGCAGTAAAGGTTTGAGTGAAATCTCAATAGAATAGACTCCCTCAAACCTGCAACTCTCTAAAATGAAGATTTTAACTCAGATATAGGGACAAAATTTGATTTTTTCTTCTTTATATCAACTAAATATATATATTAATATGTATTTTTTTTAATATTACTTAATTCATGTTTTTTCCAGGAAGGAAGAATAAATATATTTCTGAAAATATTCAAAATATTGCTAGTATCACTCATAATCACAATCTTTTTACGAAATATATTTATGTATAAAGCTTTTTTTGGTCATTAAATTTGGCTAAACTTGAAAAAAAAAATACTTCCCCATTTTATGATTATGATATGAATTAGTAATCTACGTTTATGAGGCAAGTTTCACTGAATAATTTAGAAAAAATAGTTTTCATCTTTACAATGAATATATAATCATACATTATTGATAATTAACTTGAACTTTGATTTTAATATTTTAAACATATTGAAAATTATCTAAATTTTTATTTTTTAGTTTATTACAATTTTAAATATTTTATTGTAAACATTCATTATAGTTTCCATTGCATTATTAATTACATTCAAATTATTATTCAAAAAATGTAAACAAAGCTATAGCAAGAAATCTGCAAAACCTGTGGTCCCAAACTGTGCGGAATTGAGGGAGTCTACTGTACAACATAAATGATTTTAATTTTGCGTAACTGCTTTATAAACAAATTTAGTTAAAAAAAATAATGCATTATTTAAGATTGTTTTTATTTAAATATAATTAAAATGTACTTGCCACCGGAAAAATATGGATGTACATTAAGTAATAATAATAATTATATATTTGTTGCCCTAACAAAATCACTTTGGAAAACGTTCAAGTAATGTCGTTTCTTACTACTGAAACGACGGCTATTGAAAAGATAAACGTTTTTGTCCGTACATTGTACGATATGCGTGCAAGTAGGGTTTGCTTGATCCGCCATTTAAATCTTTTTGACACACTCATTTTTTTCTTAACGCAACTCCATACTTTTAAATGGTAGAAATGTTTAGTCTAAATATTATAAATATTTTAGTTTTAAAAAAGTGATGAATGTCTCATATTTTACATTAATTTACGTAAAAAAAAGAATCAGGCAAGTAGTTTAATAAGTAGCCCACAGGAAAAATTATTTTCATATTGAGTAGTTCGACATATTGTACAGACAATATTTTACCAGCGTCTCATTCCTAGATAGTCCCCAATGGAAGAACATAAAATGGGAAAGTCCACTTTTAATTGGGGTGATGTGTAGAAGTGGAGATATCTGTTAGCAGAATTCATTATTTTTGCATCGAATTATCATATAAGAAATTATTAAAGTATTTTATTAGATTCATTTTTAATACCATATAATAATTAGAATCAAAACGCAATCAAATAATGTTGTGCTTTTCTTTCTTTCTTTTTAAATTACGGCATAATGATTTGGTAATGATGTTTATACATGAATTAATATTATTAAAAATATTTTTTTTATCTTTCATTAATTATTTAAATCATTACATAATAATTTAGTTCAAGTGTAAACATTAGATCAGTTGTTTCTTTTATCACAGATATATTTCTTTGGACAGAAATTATACATTCAAGTATTTAATTTTTAATTTGAACTGGTGATAAATTACATCATCAACATCGAAGCTAAAGCATTTTGTTGTTATTTTTGTGAAAGGGAGTTGTACTATTTTTCAACATTTCGAATCATGTTGCTAGAAGCTACACACGATGCTTCTGCGATAAAAAATTACTTAAAAAAATTACTAAAAGGATTTTTTTAATTATTTTTTTAAATAAAATTTTTGTGTTGTATATTCAAACTGTCTTTTGCAATATAAATAAGTGATTTATAAATAATTATTTTAATTATTTTAAAGGTACAATGATTTTTTCAAAATTTTAATGGTTAAAATTAATTTTTTAAACTTAATTGAATATTTAAAAATACAAACTTTGTATTTGCTTATTCAAATTATTCTTTATAATTTAACTAAATGTTTATGAAAAAATTGTAAATAAACTTTATTATTATTAAGAATGTTTAACGATTTTAAAAAACGATATTTTTAAATTAAAATGATTTTTACTTTTTAATTAAATTTTCAAAGCTAAAATCTAAGTATTTTTCATTCTAAATTTTAAGCAATTTAAATTATTGAAAACATAACATGTTTAATATTTTCAAATCCATTGCCGTTGCGAACTCAGGATCTGCCAAATTGAAGACAAAATACATACCAAAGAGATATTTGTAGTTAGACCGAAATACCTTAGAACAGGCGAGTCCAAGCTTTTAATAAGCAGGGGCGCACTTCGGCTTTTGGCGCTCAATGAAGGGTGTCTTTATTGGCATGACTGGAAACATGCCGAAATATAATCGCATAATATTATCACACACGCACGCCTTAACCTAATGCAAATGAATCTTATAGCAGTAGACAAAAGGCCACTATAGTTTTTAACTTACATGCATTAATTTTAAAATTATACATTTTGGTACGAGATGTCTATCGCAAATAAGTTTGTAGGTTAAGAGGTTGGAACCTTTTATTTTTATTTCAGACATGACGTCAAATTTATTTTCTTTTAAATTATTTTTTTATAATTTTTCGCGTGGAAGTTTTTTATTAAAAAGTCATTGCCGCTGAAAAATTATTGTTCCAATTTTTTATTTTCTTGGCAACAGAAAGGAAAATGGTTAAATTTTATCTGAAAAATGCCTGTTGATTTTGCATGAAAAATAATTAAATTTTGAAATATTACGGAAAATATTTGAATAAAATAAATAAAAATTAGCCTATATTCATTCCACTCCTTTAATCTATCTATATGCGAAGATTCAAAGACATTAATCCATCCGTTTTGAAGCCAAGTTCATTCCAATTTTTCGGACACACTTTCACATTTATAATATATATAAAGATGAGAAATCAGGAAGCGGTTAAAAATTGTTAGTAGTGAAAGTCCTAGAAAAATTACTAATTTTGATTATCACTTTCTATTTACACGTTTTACGTAACTTATAAACAACTTATATTCGATGAATTTAGAATTATTTGCCATAACAAAACTATTGAACGAAACACATTAGTAGAATTCCCTCTAGACAAATAATCAGATAGATGGTTATAATTCCCATCAAAACACCATTAAATGAGGTTTATGACTCTTTCTGTTACCCAGAAAACAAGATCTTTTATTGATAATTCCCGATGGTGTGGATTAATCCAAGAATTAACTGATAAAATTACGAATGCGGTGATTCTGGATAAAAATTATTCAACTACAAGACTTTTACTTTATTAGGATAATAGGAAAATAGAATTGCAGAAAAGCTGGTATTGAGAAATTTATTCCTATATAGAATTATTTTTCTTTTGGAAATACAGTTTTTTATATTCATGTATAGATCCGGGCAATTTTAATGACTATTTCTTTGCCTAATTTCATAGCAGACTATAACGTTTTTATAATGCTGATGTGAGATCAAGATCCGATAGCATAAAAACATAAGGTATCAAACACAAGAAAAAAAATCCTTTATTTTATAGGAAAGTAGAAACAGGATAATCTAATTATCCTTTCTGTCGGAAGTGAAGATATGCATAAGCCAAAAATCAACACCATTAGTGATTGACTCGGAAGCTTATCATTGTGTTTATCGTGAATTCAAAGGTGTGAAAACATGGGGGATTGGGAACATGAAAACCAGTGATAACGCCTACAATTTTCGGATAGCCTTTTAATATTTCCAAAAACATTCCCCACCTACGGTACCTGCCTTCGCTCATTCGATTTTAGGGTTGCATTCAGTAAAGCAGGTCCTTTTCTGCTATAGGGTTGGTTCGAACAAAACTTTCATTTTTTAATTTTTATGACGAAACTATTGTAAGTGTATCATTAGCTATTTAATTTTCTGACTTCAACATTAATGATTTAACTGCTAATACTGTTAATTTTTGGTTTATGCGCCCTTTTACTTCTAGAAGCCATGAATCTTTAGATTCCTATATTTTTAATCTTCCAAAAAATAAATGATTTCTTGTGCCTGATACCTTAGGTTTTTGTGCTGTCGGCTCTAGGAATGCATACTATGATTTTATAATACCATATATCTACCCTATATATATCAAATACTAATGAAACATATTTATGAAGAGATTTTATGAAACGACAGATAAAATGACTGATTAAGTCTCACTGCTATTTCTCCTAAAATATGGACCTTGTGGCGAAGAAAGTAACACTAATTTTCCGTACTGATTTGCATATGACAAGACTAGTAATGTAATTTTAATTTTTGACATTGTTTCTGAAATATTTTTTTTCAATTTTAATTACATGTCTGTTGTGACAATTTGTAATGGCAACAAAATTACTTCATTTTTTTTTTTTTCGGAAAAAGGACAACAGGGTAAAAATATAGGGATTCTTAGATTACTTTTTTTTCATCAATTTCAAATTAATAATTGAAATTATCTTGTATTTTAATCGATAGCTAAATAATATTGTGATTAAATTATGTATTTTAAAATTTATTTTATGTGTGAAAAGTAAATTTATTAAAAAGAGAAAGAAATTTTAAAATAAGAATTAAAAAATCACTTGTCAAAAGCAGAAAATAATTAAATTTGCTTTAAAATATTTACACGACATCGTAAGAATTTACGAAAACTTTAAAGTAAGAGTTAACCCTTTCCGGCACAGACAAATTCTATTTGTAAAATGAGAAATTATAGACTGACATCAGCATTTATAAACGACTTTTTTAGAAATTAAGAACTTAATTTAAGCTTTCATTGTAAACCAAAAATATTATTAAAATATTATTGGTGCGAACATAAAAAGGTTATTAAATCTTTTAGATTTTTAAATCACAAGATATTAAGAAATATACCTTTTATATATAAACATTTCAATAAATAATTTTATTTTACTTGATAGGTGTAACGAAAAATTAAAAACAAATATTGACATGTTTCGATTCCATCTTATAAGAACCATAATCCTTATAAAATAAAATAAAATATTTTATTAGGATTATGGTTCTTATAGGATGGAATCGAAGCATGTTAATATTTGTTTTTAATTTTTCTTTACACCTATCAAGTAAAATAAAATTCTTCATTGAAATAATTATTGGTGCTGTTCGCAAGTTTGCAATTAAAATTAGGAGTAGGGGGGAGTCGGACTACTCTGCAGTAAAGGTTTGAGTGAAATCTCAATAGAATAGACTCCCTCAAACCTGCAACTCTCTAAAATGAAGATTTTAACTCAGATATAGGGACAAAATTTGATTTTTTCTTCTTTATATCAACTAAATATATATATTAATATGTATTTTTTTTAATATTACTTAATTCATGTTTTTTCCAGGAAGGAAGAATAAATATATTTCTGAAAATATTCAAAATATTGCTAGTATCACTCATAATCACAATCTTTTTACGAAATATATTTATGTATAAAGCTTTTTTTGGTCATTAAATTTGGCTAAACTTGAAAAAAAAAATACTTCCCCATTTTATGATTATGATATGAATTAGTAATCTACGTTTATGAGGCAAGTTTCACTGAATAATTTAGAAAAAATAGTTTTCATCTTTACAATGAATATATAATCATACATTATTGATAATTAACTTGAACTTTGATTTTAATATTTTAAACATATTGAAAATTATCTAAATTTTTATTTTTTAGTTTATTACAATTTTAAATATTTTATTGTAAACATTCATTATAGTTTCCATTGCATTATTAATTACATTCAAATTATTATTCAAAAAATGTAAACAAAGCTATAGCAAGAAATCTGCAAAACCTGTGGTCCCAAACTGTGCGGAATTGAGGGAGTCTACTGTACAACATAAATGATTTTAATTTTGCGTAACTGCTTTATAAACAAATTTAGTTAAAAAAAATAATGCATTATTTAAGATTGTTTTTATTTAAATATAATTAAAATGTACTTGCCACCGGAAAAATATGGATGTACATTAAGTAATAATAATAATTATATATTTGTTGCCCTAACAAAATCACTTTGGAAAACGTTCAAGTAATGTCGTTTCTTACTACTGAAACGACGGCTATTGAAAAGATAAACGTTTTTGTCCGTACATTGTACGATATGCGTGCAAGTAGGGTTTGCTTGATCCGCCATTTAAATCTTTTTGACACACTCATTTTTTTCTTAACGCAACTCCATACTTTTAAATGGTAGAAATGTTTAGTCTAAATATTATAAATATTTTAGTTTTAAAAAAGTGATGAATGTCTCATATTTTACATTAATTTACGTAAAAAAAAGAATCAGGCAAGTAGTTTAATAAGTAGCCCACAGGAAAAATTATTTTCATATTGAGTAGTTCGACATATTGTACAGACAATATTTTACCAGCGTCTCATTCCTAGATAGTCCCCAATGGAAGAACATAAAATGGGAAAGTCCACTTTTAATTGGGGTGATGTGTAGAAGTGGAGATATCTGTTAGCAGAATTCATTATTTTTGCATCGAATTATCATATAAGAAATTATTAAAGTATTTTATTAGATTCATTTTTAATACCATATAATAATTAGAATCAAAACGCAATCAAATAATGTTGTGCTTTTCTTTCTTTCTTTTTAAATTACGGCATAATGATTTGGTAATGATGTTTATACATGAATTAATATTATTAAAAATATTTTTTTTATCTTTCATTAATTATTTAAATCATTACATAATAATTTAGTTCAAGTGTAAACATTAGATCAGTTGTTTCTTTTATCACAGATATATTTCTTTGGACAGAAATTATACATTCAAGTATTTAATTTTTAATTTGAACTGGTGATAAATTACATCATCAACATCGAAGCTAAAGCATTTTGTTGTTATTTTTGTGAAAGGGAGTTGTACTATTTTTCAACATTTCGAATCATGTTGCTAGAAGCTACACACGATGCTTCTGCGATAAAAAATTACTTAAAAAAATTACTAAAAGGATTTTTTTAATTATTTTTTTAAATAAAATTTTTGTGTTGTATATTCAAACTGTCTTTTGCAATATAAATAAGTGATTTATAAATAATTATTTTAATTATTTTAAAGGTACAATGATTTTTTCAAAATTTTAATGGTTAAAATTAATTTTTTAAACTTAATTGAATATTTAAAAATACAAACTTTGTATTTGCTTATTCAAATTATTCTTTATAATTTAACTAAATGTTTATGAAAAAATTGTAAATAAACTTTATTATTATTAAGAATGTTTAACGATTTTAAAAAACGATATTTTTAAATTAAAATGATTTTTACTTTTTAATTAAATTTTCAAAGCTAAAATCTAAGTATTTTTCATTCTAAATTTTAAGCAATTTAAATTATTGAAAACATAACATGTTTAATATTTTCAAATCCATTGCCTTTGCGAACTCAGGATCTGCCAAATTGAAGACAAAATACATACCAAAGAGATATTTGTAGTTAGACCGAAATACCTTAGAACAGGCGAGTCCAAGCTTTTAATAAGCAGGGGCGCACTTCGGCTTTTGGCGCTCAATGAAGGGTGTCTTTATTGGCATGACTGGAAACATGCCGAAATATAATCGCATAATATTATCACACACGCACGCCTTAACCTAATGCAAATGAATCTTATAGCAGTAGACAAAAGGCCACTATAGTTTTTAACTTACATGCATTAATTTTAAAATTATACATTTTGGTACGAGATGTCTATCGCAAATAAGTTTGTAGGTTAAGAGGTTGGAACCTTTTATTTTTATTTCAGACATGACGTCAAATTTATTTTCTTTTAAATTATTTTTTTATAATTTTTCGCGTGGAAGTTTTTTATTAAAAAGTCATTGCCGCTGAAAAATTATTGTTCCAATTTTTTATTTTCTTGGCAACAGAAAGGAAAATGGTTAAATTTTATCTGAAAAATGCCTGTTGATTTTGCATGAAAAATAATTAAATTTTGAAATATTACGGAAAATATTTGAATAAAATAAATAAAAATTAGCCTATATTCATTCCACTCCTTTAATCTATCTATATGCGAAGATTCAAAGACATTAATCCATCCGTTTTGAAGCCAAGTTCATTCCAATTTTTCGGACACACTTTCACATTTATAATATATATAAAGATGAGAAATCAGGAAGCGGTTAAAAATTGTTAGTAGTGAAAGTCCTAGAAAAATTACTAATTTTGATTATCACTTTCTATTTACACGTTTTACGTAACTTATAAACAACTTATATTCGATGAATTTAGAATTATTTGCCATAACAAAACTATTGAACGAAACACATTAGTAGAATTCCCTCTAGACAAATAATCAGATAGATGGTTATAATTCCCATCAAAACACCATTAAATGAGGTTTATGACTCTTTCTGTTACCCAGAAAACAAGATCTTTTATTGATAATTCCCGATGGTGTGGATTAATCCAAGAATTAACTGATAAAATTACGAATGCGGTGATTCTGGATAAAAATTATTCAACTACAAGACTTTTACTTTATTAGGATAATAGGAAAATAGAATTGCAGAAAAGCTGGTATTGAGAAATTTATTCCTATATAGAATTATTTTTCTTTTGGAAATACAGTTTTTTATATTCATGTATAGATCCGGGCAATTTTAATGACTATTTCTTTGCCTAATTTCATAGCAGACTATAACGTTTTTATAATGCTGATGTGAGATCAAGATCCGATAGCATAAAAACATAAGGTATCAAACACAAGAAAAAAAATCCTTTATTTTATAGGAAAGTAGAAACAGGATAATCTAATTATCCTTTCTGTCGGAAGTGAAGATATGCATAAGCCAAAAATCAACACCATTAGTGATTGACTCGGAAGCTTATCATTGTGTTTATCGTGAATTCAAAGGTGTGAAAACATGGGGGATTGGGAACATGAAAACCAGTGATAACGCCTACAATTTTCGGATAGCCTTTTAATATTTCCAAAAACATTCCCCACCTACGGTACCTGCCTTCGCTCATTCGATTTTAGGGTTGCATTCAGTAAAGCAGGTCCTTTTCTGCTATAGGGTTGGTTCGAACAAAACTTTCATTTTTTAATTTTTATGACGAAACTATTGTAAGTGTATCATTAGCTATTTAATTTTCTGACTTCAACATTAATGATTTAACTGCTAATACTGTTAATTTTTGGTTTATGCGCCCTTTTACTTCTAGAAGCCATGAATCTTTAGATTCCTATATTTTTAATCTTCCAAAAAATAAATGATTTCTTGTGCCTGATACCTTAGGTTTTTGTGCTGTCGGCTCTAGGAATGCATACTATGATTTTATAATACCATATATCTACCCTATATATATCAAATACTAATGAAACATATTTATGAAGAGATTTTATGAAACGACAGATAAAATGACTGATTAAGTCTCACTGCTATTTCTCCTAAAATATGGACCTTGTGGCGAAGAAAGTAACACTAATTTTCCGTACTGATTTGCATATGACAAGACTAGTAATGTAATTTTAATTTTTGACATTGTTTCTGAAATATTTTTTTTCAATTTTAATTACATGTCTGTTGTGACAATTTGTAATGGCAACAAAATTACTTCATTTTTTTTTTTTCGGAAAAAGGACAACAGGGTAAAAATATAGGGATTCTTAGATTACTTTTTTTTCATCAATTTCAAATTAATAATTGAAATTATCTTGTATTTTAATCGATAGCTAAATAATATTGTGATTAAATTATGTATTTTAAAATTTATTTTATGTGTGAAAAGTAAATTTATTAAAAAGAGAAAGAAATTTTAAAATAAGAATTAAAAAATCACTTGTCAAAAGCAGAAAATAATTAAATTTGCTTTAAAATATTTACACGACATCGTAAGAATTTACGAAAACTTTAAAGTAAGAGTTAACCCTTTCCGGCACAGACAAATTCTATTTGTAAAATGAGAAATTATAGACTGACATCAGCATTTATAAACGACTTTTTTAGAAATTAAGAACTTAATTTAAGCTTTCATTGTAAACCAAAAATATTATTAAAATATTATTGGTGCGAACATAAAAAGGTTATTAAATCTTTTAGATTTTTAAATCACAAGATATTAAGAAATATACCTTTTATATATAAACATTTCAATAAATAATTTTATTTTACTTGATAGGTGTAACGAAAAATTAAAAACAAATATTGACATGTTTCGATTCCATCTTATAAGAACCATAATCCTTATAAAATAAAATAAAATATTTTATTAGGATTATGGTTCTTATAGGATGGAATCGAAGCATGTTAATATTTGTTTTTAATTTTTCTTTACACCTATCAAGTAAAATAAAATTCTTCATTGAAATAATTATTGGTGCTGTTCGCAAGTTTGCAATTAAAATTAGGAGTAGGGGGGAGTCGGACTACTCTGCAGTAAAGGTTTGAGTGAAATCTCAATAGAATAGACTCCCTCAAACCTGCAACTCTCTAAAATGAAGATTTTAACTCAGATATAGGGACAAAATTTGATTTTTTCTTCTTTATATCAACTAAATATATATATTAATATGTATTTTTTTTAATATTACTTAATTCATGTTTTTTCCAGGAAGGAAGAATAAATATATTTCTGAAAATATTCAAAATATTGCTAGTATCACTCATAATCACAATCTTTTTACGAAATATATTTATGTATAAAGCTTTTTTTGGTCATTAAATTTGGCTAAACTTGAAAAAAAAAATACTTCCCCATTTTATGATTATGATATGAATTAGTAATCTACGTTTATGAGGCAAGTTTCACTGAATAATTTAGAAAAAATAGTTTTCATCTTTACAATGAATATATAATCATACATTATTGATAATTAACTTGAACTTTGATTTTAATATTTTAAACATATTGAAAATTATCTAAATTTTTATTTTTTAGTTTATTACAATTTTAAATATTTTATTGTAAACATTCATTATAGTTTCCATTGCATTATTAATTACATTCAAATTATTATTCAAAAAATGTAAACAAAGCTATAGCAAGAAATCTGCAAAACCTGTGGTCCCAAACTGTGCGGAATTGAGGGAGTCTACTGTACAACATAAATGATTTTAATTTTGCGTAACTGCTTTATAAACAAATTTAGTTAAAAAAAATAATGCATTATTTAAGATTGTTTTTATTTAAATATAATTAAAATGTACTTGCCACCGGAAAAATATGGATGTACATTAAGTAATAATAATAATTATATATTTGTTGCCCTAACAAAATCACTTTGGAAAACGTTCAAGTAATGTCGTTTCTTACTACTGAAACGACGGCTATTGAAAAGATAAACGTTTTTGTCCGTACATTGTACGATATGCGTGCAAGTAGGGTTTGCTTGATCCGCCATTTAAATCTTTTTGACACACTCATTTTTTTCTTAACGCAACTCCATACTTTTAAATGGTAGAAATGTTTAGTCTAAATATTATAAATATTTTAGTTTTAAAAAAGTGATGAATGTCTCATATTTTACATTAATTTACGTAAAAAAAAGAATCAGGCAAGTAGTTTAATAAGTAGCCCACAGGAAAAATTATTTTCATATTGAGTAGTTCGACATATTGTACAGACAATATTTTACCAGCGTCTCATTCCTAGATAGTCCCCAATGGAAGAACATAAAATGGGAAAGTCCACTTTTAATTGGGGTGATGTGTAGAAGTGGAGATATCTGTTAGCAGAATTCATTATTTTTGCATCGAATTATCATATAAGAAATTATTAAAGTATTTTATTAGATTCATTTTTAATACCATATAATAATTAGAATCAAAACGCAATCAAATAATGTTGTGCTTTTCTTTCTTTCTTTTTAAATTACGGCATAATGATTTGGTAATGATGTTTATACATGAATTAATATTATTAAAAATATTTTTTTTATCTTTCATTAATTATTTAAATCATTACATAATAATTTAGTTCAAGTGTAAACATTAGATCAGTTGTTTCTTTTATCACAGATATATTTCTTTGGACAGAAATTATACATTCAAGTATTTAATTTTTAATTTGAACTGGTGATAAATTACATCATCAACATCGAAGCTAAAGCATTTTGTTGTTATTTTTGTGAAAGGGAGTTGTACTATTTTTCAACATTTCGAATCATGTTGCTAGAAGCTACACACGATGCTTCTGCGATAAAAAATTACTTAAAAAAATTACTAAAAGGATTTTTTTAATTATTTTTTTAAATAAAATTTTTGTGTTGTATATTCAAACTGTCTTTTGCAATATAAATAAGTGATTTATAAATAATTATTTTAATTATTTTAAAGGTACAATGATTTTTTCAAAATTTTAATGGTTAAAATTAATTTTTTAAACTTAATTGAATATTTAAAAATACAAACTTTGTATTTGCTTATTCAAATTATTCTTTATAATTTAACTAAATGTTTATGAAAAAATTGTAAATAAACTTTATTATTATTAAGAATGTTTAACGATTTTAAAAAACGATATTTTTAAATTAAAATGATTTTTACTTTTTAATTAAATTTTCAAAGCTAAAATCTAAGTATTTTTCATTCTAAATTTTAAGCAATTTAAATTATTGAAAACATAACATGTTTAATATTTTCAAATCCATTGCCGTTGCGAACTCAGGATCTGCCAAATTGAAGACAAAATACATACCAAAGAGATATTTGTAGTTAGACCGAAATACCTTAGAACAGGCGAGTCCAAGCTTTTAATAAGCAGGGGCGCACTTCGGCTTTTGGCGCTCAATGAAGGGTGTCTTTATTGGCATGACTGGAAACATGCCGAAATATAATCGCATAATATTATCACACACGCACGCCTTAACCTAATGCAAATGAATCTTATAGCAGTAGACAAAAGGCCACTACAGTTTTTAACTTACATGCATTAATTTTAAAATTATACATTTTGGTACGAGATGTCTATCGCAAATAAGTTTGTAGGTTAAGAGGTTGGAACCTTTTATTTTTATTTCAGACATGACGTCAAATTTATTTTCTTTTAAATTATTTTTTTATAATTTTTCGCGTGGAAGTTTTTTATTAAAAAGTCATTGCCGCTGAAAAATTATTGTTCCAATTTTTTATTTTCTTGGCAACAGAAAGGAAAATGGTTAAATTTTATCTGAAAAATGCCTGTTGATTTTGCATGAAAAATAATTAAATTTTGAAATATTACGGAAAATATTTGAATAAAATAAATAAAAATTAGCCTATATTCATTCCACTCCTTTAATCTATCTATATGCGAAGATTCAAAGACATTAATCCATCCGTTTTGAAGCCAAGTTCATTCCAATTTTTCGGACACACTTTCACATTTATAATATATATAAAGATGAGAAATCAGGAAGCGGTTAAAAATTGTTAGTAGTGAAAGTCCTAGAAAAATTACTAATTTTGATTATCACTTTCTATTTACACGTTTTACGTAACTTATAAACAACTTATATTCGATGAATTTAGAATTATTTGCCATAACAAAACTATTGAACGAAACACATTAGTAGAATTCCCTCTAGACAAATAATCAGATAGATGGTTATAATTCCCATCAAAACACCATTAAATGAGGTTTATGACTCTTTCTGTTACCCAGAAAACAAGATCTTTTATTGATAATTCCCGATGGTGTGGATTAATCCAAGAATTAACTGATAAAATTACGAATGCGGTGATTCTGGATAAAAATTATTCAACTACAAGACTTTTACTTTATTAGGATAATAGGAAAATAGAATTGCAGAAAAGCTGGTATTGAGAAATTTATTCCTATATAGAATTATTTTTCTTTTGGAAATACAGTTTTTTATATTCATGTATAGATCCGGGCAATTTTAATGACTATTTCTTTGCCTAATTTCATAGCAGACTATAACGTTTTTATAATGCTGATGTGAGATCAAGATCCGATAGCATAAAAACATAAGGTATCAAACACAAGAAAAAAAATCCTTTATTTTATAGGAAAGTAGAAACAGGATAATCTAATTATCCTTTCTGTCGGAAGTGAAGATATGCATAAGCCAAAAATCAACACCATTAGTGATTGACTCGGAAGCTTATCATTGTGTTTATCGTGAATTCAAAGGTGTGAAAACATGGGGGATTGGGAACATGAAAACCAGTGATAACGCCTACAATTTTCGGATAGCCTTTTAATATTTCCAAAAACATTCCCCACCTACGGTACCTGCCTTCGCTCATTCGATTTTAGGGTTGCATTCAGTAAAGCAGGTCCTTTTCTGCTATAGGGTTGGTTCGAACAAAACTTTCATTTTTTAATTTTTATGACGAAACTATTGTAAGTGTATCATTAGCTATTTAATTTTCTGACTTCAACATTAATGATTTAACTGCTAATACTGTTAATTTTTGGTTTATGCGCCCTTTTACTTCTAGAAGCCATGAATCTTTAGATTCCTATATTTTTAATCTTCCAAAAAATAAATGATTTCTTGTGCCTGATACCTTAGGTTTTTGTGCTGTCGGCTCTAGGAATGCATACTATGATTTTATAATACCATATATCTACCCTATATATATCAAATACTAATGAAACATATTTATGAAGAGATTTTATGAAACGACAGATAAAATGACTGATTAAGTCTCACGGCTATTTCTCCTGAAATATGGACCTTGTATCGAAGAAAGTAACACTAATTTTCCGTACTGATTTGCATATGACAAGACTAGTAATATAATTTTAATTTTTGACATTGTTTCTGAAATATATTTTTTTCAATTTTAATTACATGTCTGTTGTGACAATTTGTAATGGCAACAAAATTACTTCATTTTTTTTTTTTTTTTTTTTTTCGAAAAAAGGACAACAGGGTAAAAATATAGGGATTCTTAGATTACTTCTTTTTCATCAATTTCAAATAAATAATTGGAATTATCTTTTATTTCATTCGATAGCTAAATAATAAAGTGATTTAATTATGCATTTTGAAATTTTTTATGTGTGAAAAGTAAATTTATTAAAAAGAGAAAGAAATTTTAAAATAAGAATTAAAAAATCACTTGTCAAAACCAGAAAATAATGAAATTTGCTTTAAAATATTTACACGACATCTTAAAAATGTACGAAAACTTTAAAGTAATTAAAAAAAGGGAAAGAGTTAACCCTTTCCGGCACAGACAAATTCTGTTTGTAAAATGAGAAATTATTGACTGACATCGGCATTTATAAACGACTTTTTTAGAAATTCAAAACTTTATTTAAGCTTTCGTTGTAAACCCAAAATATTATTAAAATATTATTGGTGCTAACATAAAAAGGTTATTAAATCTTTTAGATTTTTAAATTACAAGATGTTAAGAAATACATCTCTTATATATAAACATTTCAATAAAGAATTTTATTTTACTTGATAGGTGTAACGAAAAATTAAAAACAAATATTGACGTGTTTCGATTCCATCTTATAAGAACCATAATCCTAATAAAATAAATAAAAATATTTTATTAGGATTATGGTTCTTATAAGGTGGAATCGAAACATGTTAATATTTGTTTTTTAATTTTTCGTTATACTTATCAAGTAAAATAAAATTCTTTATTGTAATGATTATTGGTGCTGTTTGCAAGTTTGGAATTAAAATTAGGAGTACAAGGGAGTCAGACTATTGTGCTGGAAAGGTTTAAGTGAAATCGCAATACAATAGACTCCCTCAAATCTGCAACTCTCTAAAATCCGCAAATAATTAACAGATGTAAACAAGATTTCAATTCAGATATAGGGACGAAATTTGATTTTTTTTTCTTTATAACAAGTTTATTTCTGAAAATATTCAAGATATTGCTGGTATCACTCATAATCACAATCTTTTTACGAAATATATTTATGTGTAAAGCTTTTTTGGGTATTAAGTCTGGCTAAACTGGAAATAAAACTTTCATATTTTATGATTTTGATGTAAATTAATAATGTATTTTTACGAGGCAAGTTTCACTGAATAATTTAGAAAAATACATTTTATCTTTATAACGAATTTTTAATCATACATTATTGAAAATCAACTTGATCTTTGATTTTAATATTTTAATCATATAATTAAAAATTATCTAATTTTTTTATTTTTTTTTAGTTTATTATAATTTTAAATATTTTATTATACTATTGTAAGCATTCATTATAGCTTCGATTGCATTATTAATTACATTCAAATTGTTATTCCAAAAATGTAAACAGAGCAATAACCAGGAATCTGCAAAATTCAAAATTTTGCAAATTCTCTGGTTCCAAGCAGTGCGGATTTGAGGGAGTCTACTGTACAATATAAATGTTTTTACTTTTGTATAACTGCTTTATAAAAAAAATTAGTTTAAAAAAATAATGCATTATTTAAAATTGTATTTATTTAAATATAAATAAAATGTACTTGCCACCGGAAAATATAGATGTACATTAAATAATAATAATATCTGATGGTTTAACAAAATTGATGAACATCTTGTAAACATTCAAGTAATGCCGTTTCTTACTGATGAAACGACGGTTATTGAAAGGAATAACATTCTTGTCCGTATAATGTACGAATAAGGATTTCCTTGATACCTCATTTAAATCTTTTTGACTCTCTAATTTTTCTTAAATACAGCTTCATACTATTTAATGGTAGAAATGTTTAGTCTAAATGTTGCAAATATTTTAGTTTTAAAAAAGTGGTGATTGTCTCATATTTTAAATTTATTGTATGAAAAAAAACGAATCGGGTAAGTGGTTAAATAAAGTGGCCCACTGAAAAAATTGTTTTCATATTGAGTAGTTCGACATTGTACAGACAATATTTTACAAGCGTCTCATTCCTACATCTTTCCCTATGGAAGAACATAAAATGGGAAAGTCCACTTTTAATTGGGGTGATGTGTAGAAGTGGAGATATCTGTTGGCAGAATTCATTATTTTTGCATCGAATTATTATATAAGTTTTTATTAAGGTATTTTATCAGAGTCATTTTTAATACCATATAATAATTAGAATCTAAACGCAATCGAATAATGTTGTGCTTTTCTTTCTTTCTTTTTAAATTACGGCATAATTATTTGGTAATGATGTTTATACATGAATTAATATTATTAAAAAATTATCTTTCATTAATTATTTAAATCATTACATAAAAATTTAGTTCAAGTGTAAACATTAGATCAGACATTTCTTTTCTCACAGATATATATCTTTAGACAGAAATTATACATTAAAGTATTTAATTTTTAATAGGATCTGGTGGTAAATTACATTATCAACATCGAAGCTAAAGCATTTTGTTCTTATTTTTGTGAAAAGGGAGTTGTACTGTTTTTCAAAATTTCGGATGATGTTGCTAGAAGCTACTGTAACGGATTTAAATAAGACCCTACTGCAAACTTGGTCTTTTTACTTTTTATTAACAACAATCACGTTACGTAAAAAACACAGACATATAATGACAGAACACACACTGAAAATAAAAGGGAGTATAGTTAAACAAGTAGGAAATGGCCTACGCGACCGCTTTCCATCGCCTTTCTCGAGCATCTGCCCTTCTGGCCGCGTTCAACTCCAAAACTTTGGTCACATGACCATCTTAGCCCTCATTAGTTTATATTTACCGAAATGTCAGTCCTGGCACTTCTCTCTGAAATTTAGTATTTTATTTAACAGAGTTATAGCCATCTGAAGTCTTTCAGTGGATAAGTTCGATTTCAACCGAGGTGGCCAATTAGTAAATACTGTCTATGAAATGTTTGAGTGGCCATGTGTTGCATTTCAAAGAGGAGTCATCAAGACGTTACACCTCCTCCCTACCAAAATTTAAATTTTTTTCTCAAGAAAAAAATTTTCTTAAACACACAGGTGCAAAATCACCATTAATTCAGGAGTTAACTGTAATACAAAATAAAAGCAATCTACTCTAACAAATTTTATTTTTAAAATCAAAACAAAACATTTATGTGAATATATTTTTTTTATTATTATTATTATTTATTATTATGAGATTCCTTTAATTATTTCTATTATTATGGTGGGAGGGATTCAGCAATATACTATTATCACAATACAATTGTACACTAGTTATACAAGAAGAATAATAATAATGATATTCACACCAATAACATAAAAAACTGTACCTTCGTTCAAGACTTTACCTTTAGCATAAACAAAATTAAAAAAAACATCACAGGTACTTTACACAATAAATCTATCTTTCATGTTATCATGTTTTTAAAACAATAAATATCTTCTAAGGATAGTTTAAATCAGAAACAAATATATATATTTATACAATACTAAACAAAGACGCGTAAACTATTCTTAATAATAATGCAACCCTTTTACTGTAAACCTAAATTGCTCATTCTCATTCATTTTTCTAAAAATGCGAGAAATATCTACTCGGATATAAATCTTATTCCTTATATGACACTTTTAGTTACACCACAAAACAACAACAATAAGTATCCTCTAAATATATAGTATTAAAACAAATACCTTTAAGTTATATTTTAATGATACAGTGTTACTGGTCAAAAGCCGCTCTGCTGAGACTGTCAGCATTTTTATGTTTTTTCCTGCACGATGTTCGATCTCAAAATCGTATGGTTGTAAAGCAAGGATCCATCGCATCAGTCTTGAATTCGAACTCGCATGAGTTTGTAAAAACCGCAAAGGATTGTGATCTGTTATGATTCTAAATTTTCGACCGTCTAAGTAGTAGTGCAACCTTTTTAAGGCAAAAACAATACCGGCACATTCTCGTTCGGTGGTGCTGTAGCGCCTTTCCACCGGAGAGAACTTTCGGCTTAAGTATAAAATCGGATGCTCGTCCCCTGTTTCGTTTTTTTGGCTTAACATTACTCCAACACCACAGGCCGAGGCGTCTACTTGAACAATAAATTCCCGCTGGAAGTTCGGTGCATGCAAGACAGGTTTTTCCGTAAGTTTTCTTTTGAGAGTGCAAAAAGCGGTCTCACACGCGGACGTCCATTCAATCTTTTCGCGCGTCCTTTTCCCTTTTAGTGCATCGCTGAGAAGAGCAGCGATTACGGAGAAATTTTTTATGTACCGCTGATAGTAGCCTGCGAGGCCGAGAAAAGCTCGGACCTGTGTTTTTGTTTGGGGAGTGGGGAATTTTTTTACGTACTCTACCTTGGCTTCTGCTGGTGACCGAGACCCATTTCCTACAACGTGACCTAAATACTGAACGTTGTTTTGGGCAAATTTGCATTTTGACGGTTTTATTTTCAGATTTGCCTTGTTGATTTTATCCAAAACTACAGTAAGATGTTTTAAGTGGTCCTCCCAGGTGTCCGAAAATACCGCAACGTCATCTAGATAAGGAACTGCGAATGCTTCCATCTCTCGTAGTAGTCCTGACATCATTTTACTGAAGAAAAACGGAGCATTTTTTAATCCAAACGCCATTCGCAAACAGCGAAAGGATCCGAAAGTTGTACAGAACGCTGTATAACGTTGAGCTCTGGGACTTAAAGGAATTTGCCAATATCCCTTTGCCAAATCTAGGATGGTTATGTATTTAGCTGAGGCTACTTGTTCAACCCGTTCTTCTATACTAGGGAGGGGAAAATATTCCGTTCTAATTTTTTTGTTTAGTTGTCTATAATCAATGCACGGTCTCGGTTCTTTTCCGGGAACTTCTACCAATATTAAAGGCGACGTATAGTCCGACTCGCCCAGTTCAATAATTCCTAATTTTAACATCTTTTGAATCTCCATTTTTACAATTTCGGTTTGTCTATGCGACATCCGATAAGGTTTCGCACGAACGGGTTCATGACTAGTTAGAATTATATCGTGTTCCACCAAATTGGTTAGGCCGGGGTCGTTCGAAAAACATGCAGCATATTTAGTCAAAATCTCTTTCAATTGGATAATTTGTGCTTCATTTAAACGTTTCTCTAACTCATAAACTATCTCCTGGAAGTCAAAAATGGTAGAATTATTATCTAAATATGGAATGTCTAAATCTTGATCTTCCATTAAACTTAAATCCTCCTCGGAGCACAACAAATTTACATGTTCGGGTCGGGTATAATAGGGTTTCAGCATGTTTACATGATAAATTTGAGATTTATTTTTTTTTCTGGTAGTTCTACTACATAATTAGTTTTGGATATTCTACTCTTAATTTTTCCCGGACCGATCCATTGTACGGACAGTTTATTTGGTCTAGCTACGGCTAAAACCAACACTAAATCCCCTTCCTTGAACTCTCGTTTAACTGCATTTTTATCGTACCACAGCTTTCTTTTACCTTGCATTTCTTCCATGCGTGTAACAGCTACTTCGTGACAACGTTTCAAACGATTTATTAATTTGAATACATATTCGGTCACTATATCATTTTCAGGTGGGGGATCTAACCAACGTTCCATTATTAACGTTTCTGGTGTTCGGAGATTTTTTCCATACACCAACTCAGCTGGTGAATAACCCGTACTTTCGTGAATCACATTTCGAAGAGCCAATAAAATCACAGGTAAATGTTTGTCCCAATCGGTACCTGATTCGATACACAACGCCCTCAATAGTCGTTTCAAAGTCCTATTATACCTCTCCAAAGGATTTGACTGTGGATGGTAAACCGAACTACGACTGATCTTAATGCCAAATCTATTTAGAAATTCGGTCGTTAAAACTGAGGTGAATGATTTTCCTTGATCATTTTGGATGTGACGGGGAAATCCGATACGACTGAATATATTCAGCAGCGCCTCAGTCACTCTAATTGAGGTGAGGTCCACAAGCGGAACGGCCTCCGGATATCTGGACGCCATGCATACTGCAGTTAAAATATACCGATGTCCATCAGTAGTTAGCGGTAAGGGTCCACATGCGTCAATATTTATTTTGCTGAAAACTTCCTGAATCACCGGAACAAGTTTTAGCGGGGCTTTCTTTTTTTCGTTTGCTCTGCCTGCCCTTTGACAAACATCGCAACTACGCACAAATTCGTCCATTTCTTTATAACAGTTGGGCCAATAAAAATATCGAATTAATTTATCCTTTGATTTCGTACCACCTAAATGTGCGGAAATGCCTTCATGACACAATGCTTTTATTTTCGGCCTCAACTCTTTTGGAATAACTAATAATCGAGTAACGTTTCCAAAACGATCTTCACGATTTCTTACTAGTAACCCGTTGATAACCGAATAATTTTTTTTGTCTTCTGTCTCGCCCATTCGCTCAAATAATCCCTTTAAGTCGACGCATTCGTGTTGTGCTTTCAAAAACCCCTCTTTGTCTATTTTTAACAACTCTAAATCCGGGGCATCAGCCTCTAACGCTGGAATAGTAATAGGTTCGTCCCCTTCCGTTGAATCCCTAAGTCCCGATTCCTCCTGGTTCGCTAATTTGTCATCGGGGTTACCGGCATCCGGAGCTTCACGATCTCCCGTTTCTTCTTTTAAACGTTTAGTAATCGCCCGTGTTTGTACTGCATTTACCTGTTCCGTAGGCAGGAATTCATAGCCAATTTCCTCTCTTATCATCGCAGCAGTCTTATTTCCTAAAATATATCTGTTTTGGTTCAACTGATTTTCGCAAACAGCGGCCTTCGTATAAATTTTTCCAAAGTCTCCTTCTATCTCGACACGCGCCAATGGTAAGCAAATCAACTCCAAACTAAGAGCCTGCTGCACCCAAATTGTCTCTCCACAAAAATCTTGCGGATCAATGAATTTTCTACAAACCACGTCTAACGTCGCACCTGTATCCCTTAGAATTTCGACTTTTTGTTTATTTACAATCCCAGGAAAGGTATAAGAGTCCAACCAGCCGGTTTTCTGGGGCTCTTGCAACTTATTTACTGAACCTGATTGAGGTTTTTTTTGTAACTTCGGGCACGATGAGCGTAGATGAGATTCGGAATTGCACACAAAACACTTCAAATTTGCTCTCCTTTCGAATGCTCTCTCCCGATTTCCCGGCCTGCGCAAGGAATTTTCATTCGAAGGAGGAGGGAAACGCGGTCTATTTTCCCGAGGCCTGTCTTGAAAAAAAAAGTGCGTTCTTTCCGCCTTATCATCTCTCGTGTCTTTTGCTTTCTGGCCTATCCTGGGAAGAGAAGTAGAGGCCCTCACGCACTCATATCCATCCAACAATTCCACAATCTCGGCTTCCGTTTTCAATAGAGGCCATTTATCTATAAAATGTTTGCGTATTTCACTTTTCACACGCCGTTTTATTTGATCTGCCACTAAAACATCTTTTAATTCCTCAAATGTGTTCACAGACAAACCAATTAACCATTCATTTAAATAATTTCGAATTTCATATGCAAAATCTTCCCAATTAACAGCGGGTAATTTTTGATGATTTAAAAATTTTTGTCGAAAGCTTTCTGGGTTTAATTTAAATTTTTTTAGTAATATGCTCTTAATATTATCATAATCTTCGGATTCAGTTTCAGGTTGTCGAGCAATTATAGAAATAATATCAACTGGCAACAAACCAATAAGATGTGAGACCCAATTTTCTTTCGGTATTTTTATTAGTTTAGCTTGGCGTTCAAATAAAATTAAATATAAGCTAATATCTGTTCGTTCAGGATTAAATTCTGGGATTAATTTTTTTAAATTTTTCTCTGTGGAATGTGAATGAATATCTGTCGCATTTTCTTGGGCAGGAAGGACCCCTTTCTCAATTCCTAATTTTTCTAATTGAAAATTTAATTCTAACTCTTTTGTTTTAAGTTCTTTTTCTTGAAGAATTTTTACCTTTTGAAAAGCCTCGTCGCGCGAAATTTGCTCTAATCGGGCTTCTGCTTTCTCTTTTTTTTCTTGTTCCGCTTGAGCGGTTAACAATATGTTTTCGTATAGCACCCTAACATAATCCTCGTCATAATCCTCTGATTCTACAATTAGCTTTTTTAATTCCGCCCTCTTTTCATTTCCGCGACGTTCTATTTCTAACTCATCTACCAATTGCATTAAATTTTCTTTTAAACCCTTACCCAAAAATGACATTTTGATTTTGATATTGTTATTATTATTATTATTAAACAATAAAAAACCTCTTATTTAATGGTATACACAATACACAATCAAACAAACAAAAGTAAACAACAACAAAAATTGTATATTACTGACTCACTCCCAACAATTTCCATAAAATTTCTTAAATTTTATTCCTAAAAAAAAACTTTTTTGTTTATTACCAAAACAAAAAAAAATATCTCTTACTATATATTTTTTTTTCACATTTATATTAACTCCTAAATCAATCAAGATTTTGACTTACCCCATTTGACGACTTGTGGTTTTATAATCCAATACATCTTCTTCGGCCAATTTCCCACAAAACGCGAAAACTATCTTCGGCTAATAGCCCACAAACGCGAAATCACTTTTTTCGGCTAACAGCCCACAAACGCGAAATCACTTTTTTCGGCTAACAGCCCACAAACGCGAAATCACTTTTTTCGGCTAACAGCCCACAAACGCGAAATCACTTTCTTCCAGTTCACAGGTAATTCCTATGAGAAAGTCAATGTTCCTCTCAGGGAGCCAAGGCCAACGACCCCTCAGTTCCGTAAGAAATTTCCGTCTCACAGCAGCCGGAGAATCTTTGCGCTTTTCACATCAGCGACCCTTCCGACGAGATTCAATTCGTCGACGAAGCAATCTTTCTATCCTTTCCAATTCTTAAACAGGAATCAGCATAGCAGTTTTCATGGTGTCCCTTTTTATTTCCTTAATAAATAGTCCAATCGCATGGCGCGATTTGTTTCTCGAAACAATGTTCAATTTAAAAAAATCAGGCCCGTGTGTGTCTGTCTGTCTGTCTATAATCCCAACTTCTGACGACCAATTCTGTAACGGATTTAAATAAGACCCTACTGCAAACTTGGTCTTTTTACTTTTTATTAACAACAATCACGTTACGTAAAAAACACAGCCATATAATGACAGAACACACACTGAAAATAAAAGGGAGTATAGTTAAACAAGTAGGAAATGGCCTACGCGACCGCTTTCCATCGCCTTTCTCGAGCATCTGCCCTTCTGGCCGCGTTCAACTCCAAAACTTTGGTCACATGACCATCTTAGCCCTCATTAGTTCATATTTACCGAAATGTCAGTCCTGGCACTTCTCTCTGAAATTTAGTATTTTATTTAACAGAGTTATAGCCATCTGGAGTCTTTCAGTGGATAAGTTCGATTTCAACCGAGGTGGCCAATTAGTAAATACTGTCTATGAAATGTTTGAGTGGCCATGTGTTGCATTTCAAAGAGGAGTCATCAAGACGTTACACTACGCAATGCTTCTGCGATAAAAAATTACTTAAAAAATTACAAGAAGGATATTTTAATTATTTTTTAAAATAAAATTTTTGTGTTTTATATTCAAACTGTCTTTTGCAATATAAATAGGTGATTTATAAATAATTATTTTAAACGTACAATGGTTTTTTTCAAAATTTTAATGTTTAAAATTCATTTTTTAAACTTGAATATTTAAAAATACAAACTTTGTATTTGCTTATTCAAATTATTCTTTATAATTTAACTAAATGTTTATGGAAAAATCGTAAATAAACTTTATTATTATTAAGAATGTTTAACGATTTTAAAAAACGATATTTTTAAATTAAAATGATTTTTACTTTTTAATTAAATTTTCAAAGCTAAAATCTAAGTATTTTTCATTCTAAATTTTAAGCAATTTAAATTATTGAAAACATAACATGTTTAACATTTTCAAATCCACTGCCATTGCGAACTCAGGATCTGCCAAATTGAAGACAAAAGACATACCAAAGAGATATTAGTAGTTACACCGAAATAGCTTAGAACAGGCCTGTCCAACCTTTTAATAAGCAGGGCGCACTTCGGCTTTTGAGCTCGATGAAGGGCGTCTTTATTGGCATGACTGGAAACATGCCGAAATATAATCGCATAATATTATCACATACGCACGTCTAACCTAATGCAAATGAATCTTATAGCAGTAGACAAAAGCCCACTATGGTTTTTAACTTACATGCATTAATTTTAAAATTATACATTTTGGTACGTGGAAATAAGTTTGTAGGTTAAGAGATTGGAAACTTTAATCATGTCTATAGTAACAACAATACAAATAAAAAAAAACTTGCAAATCAGGAATGCTGCTGGGTTTCTTATAAGATATGAAATTAAGCTTTGGCTTATTTGAAGGCGTGAATTTACTTTTATATAAAGTACAAAAAAAAAAAAAAAAAAAAAAAAAAAAAACATGATAGCGACAAAGCCATATGGATGATTGCAGAAAGATAATCATTCTGCACTGTTTTATTAATTTTTATAAGCAAACTGGAAAAAAAAGCCTCAAATTTTAACAGCCATCGAGAAAAAAAAATTAAAACCTTTTATCTCTTGTATAAAACTACGAATGAATCAATGTGACATCTGCAAGAAGAAAAAAAGGTAAACTATTATGCACATGTGTCTTCAAACGGGTGGGGAAGGTGAAAAATACTTATTTTCTATTACTTTTTAACCCTCTGGATCCCAAACCTCCCAAGATATTTTGAGATATTTTAATTCGTTTACCTTAATTCAAACCAGAAAATTACAATAGCAATATTTTCTTTAATTAGTAACAGAACATTCAGATTTTCTGAACTAATTATTATAGAGCATGTTCTTTCATGGTAATTAAAAGGTTTTTTGGTATAATTATATATTTGGTATAATAATAATAATAACCCTTGGTATTCCATTGTCTCCACTGCAGAGACATCATCTTTCCTTCCAAAATTTGTTTTTGGCACCAGTAATAAAGGAAAATAAAATTTTGCTTATTTAATCGGAGAATTTATTTTAAATTGTCTACTTCAAGGAAAGTTCTTTTAAAAAAGTGGTACTAATCGAATAAAATTTGTGTAAGAGGCACCGGAGTCCGAAGGGTTAAGAAATAAATAGCACTATTTCCAATTATTACAAAATTTAACCATCATAGTTACACTTTATAAACAATAACTGCAAATTGCAAAAATATGCATGATTGAATTTTCAAATTTCAAAGTATTTTTCCCATTTTTAATAGGTTTTCACAAATTTTAAAATTATCTCCCATGCAATTATGAACGATTAAAGAAAACATTCTTTATAATGGAATTTTAACAGGAATTTAACAGGAAAATTTCAAAAGGGCGCCGCATTGGACAGCCCTGGATTAGAACAATATTTGAAATACTAAATCTTAATTTTGTCAAAATGTATGGTTCCACTTCTGCACATCACATCGAATAAAAAATAGACTTTCCCTCTTTTCATTCTTCTATGGGGAACCATCTAGGAATGAGACGCTTGACGATAAGTTTTATAAGTTTTACGCGAGTTACTTTATGTTATTAAAAGTTTATAGCAGTGGATTTTTTCACTGTGCGGGTTACAGTTATTGAGATATATAAACTTAAAAAAAGAAAAAGAAAAGAAAACATTCGTAAAATATTATTGTTTTGGTACTTTCCCTTTTCTTTATTGCTTACAATGAAAAGATGAGATACGGAAGAACTGACATGCTACCTTCAGAACTACACAAGCTACTTTCATTTTTTACATTATTTATATTGATATTTCACTTATAGGTTTAAATTTTAATCTGTAAAAACATTGTTAATACGCGGGGTATAGGTGCACTTGGACACCATGAACTACCATAACTGCGATAATGTTTATATTATAAGCATCCTTCTGTTATAAGCATCTCCTGTTATAATCAACTGAAACTAATTGTGGAGCCTCTTCTGAATGTGCATTGATTTCTTTAGAACTGAATCTTACATTTAATTCAAAATAACATACTTACTAACTTTCGGCTTTTTCAAAACAAAAGATCCATAATTCAAATCAGAAAATTTGGCTAAATAAATTTGGCCATAAATGTGGCAGCAGTTTGAAATTTACTCATTTTCATACTTAAAGTAAATTTCTGGTTCGAAATATGATTTTTTGCTTTTAAAATAGTCGAAGATAGGCTTGTATGAAAAGCTAATTTTAATCAAAATGTTGGTCATTAAAAAAAAAAGTTTTTTTTTTTTCATTTCTTTTCTTTTTATGTTTTACAATTTTTTAAAGAAAATCTTTTATACATATTTTGACATCATCTGCCAGAGAAATATAGGTATTGAAAATTTTTTTTTCAAATAGAATTGTGTGAACAAATTATAAAAATAGTCTCCTGTAGTAGTTTTGCTACAGCTGTTATTATCCTATTATTTTTCTATCAGATACGGATTAATTTGTCCCATGTTAACCCTTTACATTCCGACACTGTTTAAATATTTACATTTGACAGATAACTTTCATTCGCCATGCTCAGTAAGAGTCACCACACGAGTGCAAAGGATTAATGCATCACTAAGAAAATTTTAATTTAAAATTTACTTAATTGGTATATTAACCATTTAACCCTTTCTGTCACAATATGCCCAATCCGGGATACTTAATTTTAATTCTAAGTCTTCAAACGGCACCAATAATATTTTAATAAAATTTTTCTTTTACACTGAAAGCTTAAATTAAGGAGTTCTTAATTTCTCAAAAAGTTGTTTCATAAATCAGGTGTCTGTCGATAATTTCTTATTTTACTATCTGAATTTGCCCATGCAAAATTTTTAGTTTGCATAGCATTTTCAGGCATTTTTGCAAATGCCCAAATTTGTAATTACAATTTCATACTGTTTAATGGTAGAAATGTTTAGTTTTAATATTACGAATATTTTAGCTTAAAAAAAGTGGTGTTATCCAATACTTTTATTTATTGTACACACACACACAAAAAAGAATTAATTAAGTGGTCAAAGAAAAGATTTTTAAAATTATATATAAAATACTTTACTTGATGTATTTAGAAAGCATATTAAAATATTTGAAACTAAATATTTTTATAAAACGATTTTTTCAGGACCATTTACCTAGATATAGGTTTTCTTTTATTAAAAAATGTTTTATGGAAAATTCCAAAAATACCATTTAAAATCTATTTTTCACATTCTTTGTTTTTAGAGGGATTTTTTTAAAACTTCCATGGCAGTATTTTTTGTTCATTGATCGAATTATTCATGTAAATATTTTATGAAAAAAAAATCTATATCTACCGATGTACTAAATCAGTTTTTATAAATAAACGCCCTTTTAATTATAATATTATAAACCAAATATCCTAAATCAAAAGAAATATATACACTCATATACATAATAATGAATTACATTAAATAAGTTAAAAACAATGAAACATAACATCACGAAAAATTCACAGAAATCACAGGACGAAAATGAAAATACAAAAATAATCTACCCAAATTTATTTAAATGATGCATGTGATTCATAAAAACATTGCCATCTTCAGAATCAAACATAAAATATTTATCTCGATATATTTTCTCTCTTCTACAAATACTGCACTTACTACAATCGTTTTAATGATCCTGCATATATAATATCATTGATAACATTTCCTCCCCAAAGAAATATCTTTTTTTCTTAATCCTTAGACGCCCGCATTTCATCATAAATTCTGGCAAGAGAGATTAGGCAGTTTTTATTTTCTCTCGCATTTAGACATTTTTCTTGGTTCCGTTTTTAAATTGCTAATGGATCCCATGATATTTGCAAATGGATTTGTTTTCGCAACTGATAAGAAGTATCTGGAGTTTATGTTCTTAGAACAAAGGAAATGGAATTGAAAATTGAATATGAAATAATAAAGTGAATTTGAAAAATTTCTTCTCAAGATAATGCTGAATTACAACAGTCATTTTTCTGTATTTTATCACTATGAAGTATTTTGTTTGTTTAATTGCAGATTGAATATTAAAGAACAAAATGAGTTGGGAAAAGTTCCTTCCAAGATAACATACGAATAATTCAGATGAGAGCTGTCATTTTGGGCTTTGTTTTTATCCTAAAATTTCGATTTCACGACGGAATTTTATGAAAAAGAAAAATTATTTTATATAATCAAGAGAAATTTAAAAATGAAATAGGCATTGTTCTCATTTTTTATGACAAAATTTTTCATTTTTTAAATAATTTATTTTTTTCTGATAATAAAACACCTTTACTCTATATTTATGAAACATATACAGGGTGTCCGGAAAGTTTTCAAAATGGGTGAATAAATTGGGAAGTACATATCAGATTGAAAAACAAGAAAATGCGCTTTAAATATTGATAAATAAGCTACTTAGTCTTATCAAATTCGACACATGCAACCAACCTCCTGGGGGTCAGAGGGGGGATCCAACTCTGAAACCTTAAATTATAGCCTCCCTTTTTTATTGCAGATTCGGATTTTACGGACAAAAATACGTAACTTTAGTATTTTATGTTTATTTTGGATCCTCGTTGTTCTGTGTAATCGAGCATATTCAACAGATACATATTTCGGTTTTCCCAACTATGTTTTACCTTCTCAAAATCTGATTAGCAGAGCTTTTTACGTCAAATTCCCCGTCTTTTGCAGGAATAGCATTTTTCGAACACCGCCCGTGGCGATTACTTCGATGATGCTATAGATTTTATATGTTTTACTCTACAAAAAATCATTGAAATATATTGATTTAATTTTGTATTTGTATTTTTATTTATCCAGTAAATCGTTTCTAAATAATGATCTACTAGTTTTGATATTTCAATGTGTAAATATGAACCTCCCCTCGCAAACAGAAAAAGCATATCTTCATTTTTTTTTTTTTTTTTTTGGGGGGGGGGGTATGTGGATATCCTTCGTTTCGATGAGTTCTGCCTTTTTTTTTTTTTTTTTTTTTTTTTTTTTTTTTCAAATCATTTAATTCAAGGGAGGGGCGGATGGGTGTTTATGGAGTATTTTTTTAATATTTTCTACAGTGTAGAATAACATGTAAGGCAAATTATTAAAAAATATATAAATATAAAATTATTTTGTGTTGACTAAGCAAGGTTGGGGAAGTACCGTATATTTCAAGTGGATTACAGATTGGGATTACAGATTTTATTATAATATAATTACTGAAACTACAAATAACATGTCCGCAAAACATTTAACTACTGTTTAATAAATATAATATTTTTTTGTAATTTAAAACATTTTTTTTTTAATTTTACATTTTTTCATAACTTTCAATTCAATACCTTTAATTATCTGAAAAATTTTGATCCTTTGAATTTTTTCATTTAAAAATTAATTCAGCTCTGTTGATCATTTTTAAAGAGCGACGACGCATTAATTTTATTGGGGATGGCTAGTGCAAATAATTGTTTAATTATTTATTTACTATTGCAATAAAATATCAAATGTGAAAATAAACAAGAAAGTGATTTGCAAAACTAATCAATTTATTTCTTATATTTTTTAACGCCCGAAAAGAGACTTTATTAAAAAGAATCATTCAGGTTTTTTTTCGTTTAATTTTCAAATTTTGTAAGAAATAAGTTATATAAATTGAACATTAACAAATAAAAACGAAATTCAAAAATGCGATAGTTAAAATACTCTAAAAAGCTAGATCCCCTTCAAATTAAATCGAATTAAATCTTACATTTTTAAAAATGTTTTTTATGTCTTACATGTCCCTCATTATTTTTCACACACTAGATTGTTTCTGTCACGTATGTTTTTGTTTAAATACAAGGTGTCCAAAAATTCGAATCCAAGATTCGGTGTCCAAAAGTCGATATAGTCGAAAACTCGAGAATTGCAAATCACATTGAAATACGAAAAAATGCGTGACTTAATTATGCTTGGAAAAGCTATTCAGGGATTCCAAAATTGACCCTCTGGATATCAGAGGCGCTCTTAATTTGAAATTTTAAATGATAACCGTCATTTTTCGCATACACCTATTACAAGGCCAAGAAACTCTTTTTACAGCGTGCCGCCATTAAGCTAGCGCACGCGCAGAGCTATTTGTGCATGGGCAAAAGCGGCACCTGGTATCTTCTGTTTGTCGCAGGAGATGATCTCAGCAACAGTCTGTCTTGTCATCTCAGAGATGTTCCTGTCACACCACTCTGAGATGTGATGATTATGAGATGTTGCGATGTCTCTGATACATTACGGTAAAACAAAAGTAGGGGTGCTTAGGTGACGAAAGCTCTTCCAATCAGATTTTATGTTGTTAAAATCTGGCTGAGAAAATAAAATATGTATCTGGTGTATTTTGTTCGATTACAATCGGAATTTTCGAAAATCCGAAAAAATGCTTAAAAACTGAAAAAAAAATAAGTATTTAAGTATTTTTGCCCGTAGCTACGGGCAAAAATAGTGGTGGGGTATTACCTGCTGGCGCCTAGATTTTTCCACCACTGCGTAGAGGTATTAGATCAGGAGGGGGCAGCACAGGCAAACACCTCATCAAATTGACGGCTGAAATTCCAGAATTAGATAAAACTCAATTCGCGTATTAAGACACAGTTGCTGTACCAAGTCTTATTGTGGTGAAAAACACCCGATTTTAGGAATTGTCTCGCGGGTTTACAATAGTATTTTCCTGCTGCCAGTCCTCCATGTTTCAAACCTTTGATTTTTAATTAATTCTGAAATTTCAGTCGTGAACTCTATGGGGTGTTTGCTTGTGCTGCCGCCTCCTGGCCTAATACCTCTACAACGCTACGTGGTGCTAAAATCTAGGCACCAGCAAGCAGTCCTCCACCACTAATTTTATTTTGTTTTCTTCCTCTAATATTTCGTGCAAATTGTTTATGAGAAAACTGTTAAATTTTCATATAAGGAAAACCTATAAAATTTTAGTCGTGAGAGAGATTTTTGCAGTCCTGTCACATGTATTTTCATAAACAAGAAAAAAAACAATAAAAACATTGCTACTTCACAATTTCTCAAACTTTGATGACGACTCTTCGAGTCATTATTTAGAGATTATATACTTCATTTTCATATATCAAACTGATCCATTTTTTCGCCATATATATGTAATATTTCTACTATTCATTTCCCATATTCACATGTGCTTTTGTCAGAAGAATGTTTATTTCTTGCCGATGTGCTCAATAAGGGAAGTATTTTGTCGTATAAAAAAGAATGAATACATAATAGGAGTATGGTTTCCTCGTAGTATTTATGATGTGATGAATGACAAAGTAAGTCTTATAGAAAAATATGAGAAAGTAAAAAAGGATTGTAATAAGCCTTGACAAAATTGCACTATTGAACGAATAAGTCGAAAATATTTCCGAGAGAAAGTTTCAGGATATTTAGTTAAATACCAATCGATGGAAATATAAATTTTATATGTTTAAATGTTATAAACCTCGTTTTCAAAACTTGCGTGTCTAATATAGCATTTCATTTCATCAGTGTAATTAAATTTAATTTTTTCCAATCTCCTATTTTTGATGTGAAAGGAATAATGTATTACTCCCTCTGTCCCAAATTAGTTGAGACATTTGAATACTTCTGTTCTGATTATTGATATTTATGGTTTCATGTTTCTGTTTTAACGTTTTTGAGAGAGCTTTACTATTAATCTACAAAATTTACTTACCTAGCATTCCCCACGTTATTCCATAAATCAGTATTGAATCAATTTAAAAAATCCCGTTTCACTTGCTACTAAGCCACGCCCCAATTTGCAAAGATTTTTTAAACATTAATCGCACAAAACTATCTTCAAGCTAATCAATCATAAATTCATTTTCAAACAATTCATTCTAACATTTCTAAAAAATATCCTTTAGCTTGAAGATGCTGCAAACATAATCGTATTCTGTTGAATTTTTTTCTATTAGACTTGGTGGTGGAAATACGTTCCAAAACTTTTTTCGCCTTGAGAATTCTGTTTACTATTGATTTACAAATTATAACAGCCTATGATAATTTTCGCAGAGGTTTTTTTCGTTTTATTTGGAACCTTTGATTTCGCTAATTAATTAAAAAAAAAAAAAATCTTTTTTTTTTTTTTTGTCAGCATTTACAATTTTTTTGTAAACTTACGTTCTAAATATCCTCATCTTTTATTTTTGAAACCTTTGTCTGTTTCTGAAAACGGAATGTAAAGGTGAAGATTACATTTAATACCTGCAGTATTTATGGAATTATGGATTAGCTTACCTATTTTTCAATCATCACTGCAAACATTCCAGTACAGAAAGTGATTCTTATTATTCATTTCCTTCTTTACTATTACTTTACATTCGAGTTTGATTGTTTTTGACACTTAGTATTCATCAGGGCTGTCCAACGCGGTGCCCGCAGGCGCCATGGCGCCCTTTTGCATAATTCCAATTTGTAGGAGTTTTTTAAAATGAAAAATCAATTTTAAAAGACGTTTTTTTCTTAATCCTCAGTGTTCCACAGTCTTTAGTGTTATAGGCGGAATTAATTTTTCGGCTCCTTCCTCTACAAAACATTTTGATAAACATCTCTGTCAGGAAAATATAATTTTAACATTTTTATGATTTATGCTTTTTTCTGCAATTATTTTTTACACCGAGCTCTGGATAGTAGAGGGCCATATGGCCCACATTGTTCAGTGTCTGTGCATCTTAATAGATGTCTGTATATCGTTACTTTCTACCATGGTTGAATCTATTGCCTCTTTCTTTATAAGGAAGATCCGAACTCATGCCAGAAATTATGAAAAATAATTTATAACTTATTTAATAGACTGGGAGACGGCTGCACAAACCTTCACTTAATCGAGTCGATGGCTGAAATTCTAGAATTAGTTAAAACTCTATTCGTATATTAAAATACAACTAGTCTGTCATGTCATATCTTGGTAGAAAACCCCTATAAACCCAGTTTTAATGATTCACAGTTTGAAGTTTATCATTGTGTTATCCTGACCTCAGTGCTCCATAACTTCTTATATTTGTGTACAGAAAAATACAATTTTAAACCCGCTGATCAATCACTTAAATCGAGCCTGCATAAAGTTTCCACCAAGATACTTATTGGCAGACCAGTTGCATTTTGGTATGCTAATAAAATTCTGTCTTATTCTTCAATTTCAGCCGTGATCTTGAGGAGGTGCTCGATCAATGCAGCCGCCTTTCCATCTGTAATGATTAACATTTTAAAGGGTATAGCCGGGTTTCTTGGTAAAATATGCCCTTGAGTCAACCACAAAGACTCCTTCATGGATCGATAGCCCATAAAAAGAAATTCATTTTTCCCCAGTTTTAAGTTTGTATCTCAAGACCATGGGGGGTAATGGTCCTAAATGTCTGTTTTGGAAAAGCGCGCATTTGACGAAACTACTAAGCAGACTTCAACGAAAAAATAAGGGATGTAAAAAACCACCATACGAATGTGTGTGCATTTTTCCAGATTTTTTTAAACAAAAGAACAAGTTTTCTGACATTTTTCCTGTTTTTAAATGAACATTTTAATTAAAAATAAACTGAAATTTGAGTGACCACTTTAATTTTTTTGCATGAAATAGTATGAGACATGATGCATATTCACTATCAATTTCAACTTTCTACGTATGGTGCATCATATTAAAAAAAGGCTAAATCATATTCCGGTGGAAATGTGGGACGTGTCTCGGACAAATTTCACGCCTTCTTTTAAAAATACCGTGTGAGTTAATATGTGAGATTTGGAAAGAAGACGTGAAATTTGTCCGAGACACGCCCCACATTTTCACCGGAATATGATTTAGCCTTTTTTGAATATGATGCACCATACGTAGAAAGCTGAAATTGATAGTGAATATGCATCATGTCTCATAGTATTTCATGCAAAAAAAAATTAAGGTGGTCACTCAGAAATTTCAGTTTATTTTTAATTAAATCGTTCATTTAAATACAGGAAAAATGTTAGAAAACTTGTTCTTTTGTTAAAAAAAAATCTGAAAAAATTGTCAAACATTCGTATGGTGGTGTTTTTTATCCCTTATTTTTTGCGTTGAAATTTGCTTAGTAGTTTCGTCACAATGCGCATCTTTCCAAAACAGGAATTTAGGGCCGTTACCCCTCATAGTCTTGAGATATAAACTTAAAACTGGAGAGAAATTAATTTCTTTTTATGGGCTATCGATCCATGTAGGACTCGATGTGGCTGACTCAAGGGTATATTTTACTATGAAACTAGGTTATACCCTTTCTTAAAGTAAAAAAAAAAAAAAAATAGAATTTCCAGTTGGAATTTTTAATTTCTCAAAAAGAAAAATAAATAAATAAAATTGAGTCCAAAATAGCAACCCTTCCTTATAGTGGGATAATATTGTTCTATATCTAGAGAGTGAATAATGGCGCCCTTAACTGTTTGACACTAGATGAAGTGCACCCGCGGTAACTAAAAGGTTGGACAGCCCTGGTATACATCATTATATTCATTCTAGTATAATTTTACTGGTGTGGATTTACTAAATTGCATCAGAAGTTATCTATGACTCCGCCTACTTGAAATGTCGCAACTAATTTGGGACAAAATTTTCAACCATAATGTCGCAACTAATTTGGGACAGAGGGAGTATTATTTATATATCTAAAATATAATACATTCAATGTTGCAATTTCGATTTAGAGTAAATATCTTCCCCAAACATGAAACTATTAAGAAAAAGGAACTTATATATTATTAAAAAGTGAAGCTTCAACTGCAACCACTTTCTAAGGACCCTCAGTATTACCGCGGCATCATACTTCCAGCAGAAAATTTCTCTTCATTTAAACGTCGCATTGATAAAAAAATTTCAATCAAAAATAATCACAAAACCTGATATTCATTTTTACTGATAAGAGTTTACTTGAGCGATAACAGTTCCGCCCGCCACTTTGAGACAAGCAAGACAAGATGATAAGATTGTAATACTTGAGCAAACTCACACCAAAATAATAATAATAATAATAATAATAATAATAATAATAATAATAATAATTAATAAATAAATAAATAAGGAATTTTTTTTTTACCTTAATTATGAGAGAAATTTATTTATCAACAGCGCTAACATAAAAAGAATTTTTCTATTCAAGTTTACTGGTGGGAGTTTTCACCGTCGGTAATCAGAAACTGTTGATCTGATTAAAAGAATCAGTTGTCATCTAGTGACAACCAACTCAGTTACTTCACTAGCAGCTAATAGACAATATACTATATGTCTCTTCTTGATATTTAACTCCATCACTCCAAACAGCAACTCCAAATCAATTAATGTTGCTACATAAACTAAGGCTCCAAATGCTCTAGATACTTCTATTTCTTAGTTAATTTCGCCCTCTTTATCTTCAGATAAATCTCCTAAGAAGAAGAAATTAACTTTAAAAATTGGTGTCAAGAATTTTCATTCATGAATTTTGTTTACTGTTGCCAATCGTGTTAAAAACGGTAATTAAATGTAGATTTAATAATTACATAATTACATACATGCCAAACTTTGACTTTAAAAAAAGAAAAAACTACTTTGTTAATGTATTCTTTTGAATAAATTTAACTTCAATTGAAATTACTATCACATTTAATTAAAGGGATATTTAATTTAAAAAATTCAGGTTCAAAGTGTATTTTTTGTTTAAAATAAAACAAAGTATGAAATTTTTATTTTGTGAGTGTATGTTATGGTTAGTAAATATGTAATTATTAATTTTTATTAAATACTTGTGAAAAGAATCCATATTTTTTAAATTAATTTGACTTTTTAAAACGTATGTACGATTTCGTGACAACTGTATTTCATAATTCTTTTTCGACTTATTTAATGTCAGAAAATTAACGCGTTGAAAACTTATAAATTTTATTTCTATTCAAATTCAAGGGACCATTGAAACACATAAATTTCTCAGTTCTTTTACCATTTCACATAATTTTTTTAAAAGATCTTATTTGCATGTAAGCAAACTAATGGGATAACCAGGGTTGGTGACCAACTACTCTGAGCTCACCCAGAGGCCGAGAGGTTCTACTCTCAAAGCTGGTAGACGGGGGGGGGGGGAGGTGCTGGGTTCGGACAAAATCGCGCCCGTTGGCCTAATCGTTCGGAGTTTTCCTTGGTTTTCATCTAACCTTGTATTTCATTGCGTAAATACGGGGTAGGTTCTCTTAGTAAGTCTCTCATGGAGGGCACTTCCCAATCCTAGGGCTTATATCCCTCATGATGATAATTGGCCGTCATTAATAAAATCAATTAGTCAAGCCAAAGTGCTCTGACACCGGTAATTTTTAAAGTTCTGCTTGGCTTATCAAACCAGAATTTTTTTTTCTTTTTTGTTATGTATCATTGCGAAGAAAACCTTAAAATATTATTGATTTTGAGCACCTACCCTGGTTACGTCCCTCCAAAAAGACTTTAAGACACTGAAAACGTTTCCACAAAGCACCTGGTCAAATGGAAATATTTGTTCAAACAACAACCAACATTGAGGAATTTAGTAATACATTTTCTTAAGTGAGCATGTTTACGTGAAATTCAGGCCCGGACTGGCTCCTTTGGGGGCCCTCGGCTAGAGACTGAAAAGGGGCCCCTTACGGGAAATTTAGCGAAAACAGAATATTATATTTTATTTTTAAATTTAGGCTTGGATGGCAAAAAACCACATTTAGGGTATTTTGTCACTTGGAAAATAGTTGAGTAAAATGTAAGCTTTTTGTAATGTTGTTAACTTACTTTCACAATATATATTTATATTATTTTTATACACCATACATAAACTAATTCCAAGCAAGAAAAAAAAAGTAAGAATTATTTATTTTAAGTGGTTATTACTTAAAAATATGCGTGATGTATATTTTTAGTTTTCGGCAATCAAATGACTGTGTCGAAGTCATAATAATCTAAATCCTACTGTGATACCTAAGTAAATATTAAAAGTGACATAACAGTAATAAAAAAAAGTGGGTACGTGTGATCGCAGATCACTCAGAGTATTTCCTTTAATATATCTTTCAAAACAATTTATCCTTTAATTAATAAATCCAAATTGTTGATTTATAATTATTAAATTCTTACATAGATGGTAGCATCAATAAATTTAAAATAAAAGGAAGTTACTTATTTTAATTAAATTAAAAATGTTCAAATTAAATTATTTAAATAAAATTCAAAGAGCAAAATTCTTTAAAAACTTGAAATAAAAAGAAAAATAGCAGAGATATAATTTTTTTTTTAATTAAAAAAAAAAAAAATGTTTAAACGAAATTTAAAATGCTGAATCATTAATAAACCGCTCGTTTTTAAAATAGAAAGAAAATTGTAGCTAAATATATATATATATATATATATTATATTAGTGATAAAAAATAATATAAATAGTTAAATCGGCAAAAAATACTAATTTTTTTCAAAAATTTCTATTTTATTATTTAACTGCAAGAAGTGAAAGTCACCAATTTTGACGAAAGTGGTATCGTTGGAAAGATCTCATTGTGAAGAGTAAAAAACCCAACGAAACTACCCGTCGGAAATGAGCCGTTTTCGAGATATCCGACAACTTATGTCATGTAGCTAGTGAACACTTACTGGGAAACTGCAAAAAATTTTGGTCTCGATTTCAACGAAAGTGGTATCGCAGAAAACATATTATCGAGAGGATTAAAAAACTCAATAGAATCACCCGTGGGAAATGAAACGTTTTCAAGATATCCGACAATTTGTATCACGTAGCTAATACGCACTTACTAGGAAACTGCATTAAGTTACATAAATTGTCGTATATCTCGAAAACTCATTTCCGAAGGGTAGCTCCATTGAGTTTTTTACTTCTCAAAATGATATCTTTCCAACGACATCATTTTTGTCAAAGTCGAGACAACAATTTTTTGCGGTCCTCTGTTAGGTATGCACTAACCCAGTATGTACTAGCTACGTGGCTTAAATTATCGGATATCTCGAAAACGGCTTATTTCCAATGGGTAGTTCTTTTGAATTTTTTACCCCTCACGATAAGATCTTTCCAAAAATACCACTTCTGTCAAAATCTAAACTAATTTTTTGCGATTCCAAAGTAAGTATGCACTAGCTAGCTACGTTACATAAATCGTCAGCTATCTCGAAAACGACTCGTTTCCGACGGGTAGTTCTATTGAGTTTTTTACTCCTCATAACGAGATCTTTCCAACGATACCACTTTCGTTAAAATTGGTGACTTACATTTCTTGCAGTTCCCTAGTTAGTATGAAAACTTCGAATTCCAGCATTACGATTCGAACTGAGAATTTTCTGTTTACTAGCGAGTCTGTTTTCCTAAAAGTCTTTCACATACCTTTCCTTGAAGGACATAGCCGACGCTTTGTTTGTTTGTATGTGTTTTATGCTGGCCAATTATTTACAAGTGGGATATAGGCCCTAAGGAGAGGGGTGCCTTCCGTGCGGGTCTTTCTAAGGGAACCTAACCCATATTTACGCAGGGAAATGCAAGGTTCGTAGAAAACCACGGAAAACTCCGTACGGTAGGCCGCCGGTCGCGATTGGGTTCGAACCCAGCACCTACCGTCTACCAGTTTGGAGGTCAGAACCTCTCGGCCACTGGTGGGGCCATAGCTAACACAAATTGCCAACTCGTAACAGCTATATCTGGAGTACTACCTACCATCATGCTGAATATTATGCTATTATATGGATCTTTTAAAATATTATTATAGAACACTGAACCTATTATTTGTTGTAAATGTTTGCATGGGCCCGGGTTTGGCCCGAGACCCGTATCCTGCCCGGTTTACATGCCGGTCAGGCAAAAAAAATTTAGCGGGAGTGCTGGGCCGATAAAAAAAAGGGACCTTCCAATCCGATATAAAAACTTAAACGAAGACGATAAAATATAATCCGCTTTCAGTGAATGACTTTCGCGAGAATGAGTATAAATGTGCGTCACGAGCCGATGCTAGTTTGACACCATCCAAAAAAAAAACGCGAGCACCGGCCAGTTATGTGATATGAGAGGCAGGGTTCAATTTTTTCAGCAGACTCATACCTAAGGCCGTGATCAGGTGTGCACTTTTTTTCTACGTAGTAGAGTCGGGCTAGAACTGGACTTAAATGTTCTCAGATTGTCTAGGGCAGTTACTATGTTTTTTAAAAATATTAATAGAAATAATAAACTTCTGTTAAGAGAATCTTTGGAAGTATAACTTAGGGTGGTTTTCAGTCCACTTCTTAATAACCCGAAACTTTCTGACTAATTTTTAACTGTAAATGCATAAAACTGACTTGCGTGACTATTAAAGGATTTGGGAACAAGGCCGTAACTAAGGGGGCACTATGGGCGGCTCAGCCCCTCCTGAAATATTTTTAGCCCCCCCCCCCTGAAAAAGATTCCAAGGTCACTAAATGAATTTCTGTTCCAAAAATTCAAATGAAATTCTGTTCAAATATCTAATTTAGTTTTACGGACCTTTAACAGTTTTGCAGAATTACTAAATTGTATCTAAAACAAATGTTTCAACACTCCTTCATCCTATTTGTACATATGGAGCTAGCATGATGTTTAATTTTGCACCAGTTATGCACTCAAAATTTTCATCCTCCTGTTCTTTTCTTAGCATAAAATGAAGTTATTACAACAGTTTAATAAGAAACATGGTACTTACAATGTAAACACACACTATTTTATTTTTCTGCGTCAGAGAGAGTGAAAAAAAAGTCATGACCCCCCCCCCCCCCCGCTATTGTTCACTTCTAGCTACGGCCCAGTTTGGGAATAGAATAATTTTTCCATTTTTGGTAAATAAATTATCAAATGGTAAGAGATTTTGTCACGTGACTGCAGGTTTTTCCCCTTTTCAATGATACCGCTTCCAAAAATTCAATTCAAAATGCTAACTTTGACAATATTTCTAAAAGATATGTCTTTATAAAAAAAAATGGAAGACACCATTCAATTACATATGTTCTGAATAAGAAAAAACAGTAAAACCTATGCATTTCCGAAGAAAATGAATTTAGAAATATGTCAGGAACTAACTCCTTTGGATTTGAAAGGAGCTCTAATAAATGACAGAGAAATAGTTTCACAAATATATTTTTTATAATACACCTTCAAAAGTTAATAATGTTTTTACTGGTTTTTTTTTTCCTTTAAATCTAAACTACATTAATTTTATAATGATTCATTATTTGAACGTTCAAAAATCTAGGCTTCTAAGTAATCATTAATGTTATTATCGTGTATTTTCTATGTTGAGAAAATATCGTGATTTTAAAGTATAGTTTTAAATATAAAATATTTCATAATTGTATATGTAGTATTCTTTAAAAAGATCTTAATTGTATGCTAAGAAAACCTAATTTTTTTGTGGAAATTGAGTGGAATCGGGTCGTCTTTACTACTTAACCAAGTATTAAAAGTTGTAAACATTTTTCAATGTTTAAAAATTTTCTCATTTTCTTCTTTCCTTTTCGTACTGTCGCTTTCGTACAACTGTTTCATGTTGACCACACTGTGAAATTGCACTAGTTACAACCATACTATATGAGATTGGCAAGTGAGCGTCGCGATGCACTCTGAATCCGCCTCTATGAGTACTGCAGAAAGGGCGATATATCATTCAGCAACCCTATTCCGTCTGTCCAACGACATGACACGACGAAGCTATATAAGTTACCATGAAAAAACTATAAATTGTTTAAAATTTATTGTAAACACATATTATTATTGGAAAATACTCAATTTTTTTCTTATGTAAGTAGTAATTATAAAATCGTATATTCCTTTTTTGCGTTGCATTTCCGGGGCCCCTTTGGGTCGGGGGCCCTCGGCGATCGCCGACCAGCCGACCTGGCCAGTCCGGGCCTGGTGAAATTCTTCTATTTTGATGAAAATAGCAAGGTTGCTAAATTTGTCTTCATACACTTTCTTATTGAAAAGTCAAATATTATCATCAGTGTATTATCAGTAGCTCAACCCTTATCAATCCTATGTCACTTCCCATGCCACATCAATATTTTGTCGTAATGGTCGTATGGTACGCCTGAAGTGATAATATTCAAATCTCGCTTCTTTTTATATTCAATAACTACTAATTAGATCGATCCCGAGAGAGTGACATGTTTATTTTAAATTAAAATGCATATAAAATTGCTTTTATGTTTTTTCATTTAGAGGTTTAATTACAGATATACGAAAGAATTCTGGTAAATTCCAATTTGAAATTATTTGCAATGTAAGTTAGCCCTAGGGATTTCAATAGAAAAGAGTCTAATGACAATTTCTTCTAATTATTGGATTCAAACTATAGGATTCAGCAGTTCTGCTTCCTTTCCAACACGTTCAATAATTCCGTTTACTAATTAGGCATGAGAACAGATAGCAGTTTTCTAAAGCGCGCACATTTTTGCTTAGAAACTAAAATTATATCATAATTCATTAACTTTAATGGGGAAAATGATTATTTAGCAATATAGATTTATCGAATTCCTAAAATCATTTCCCAGTGTTCTTTATTAATGTTTTGAAAAGTATTTGAATGTTTTAGTAGTTTTTTTTTTGTTTAAAGTTTATTTAATATACATTAAAAGAAAATAAAATTTCTCGTATTCTTTTTACGCTGCGTTATCGTGCAATTAGGGACTGTGCAAATATAACGTTATCATTTTAGGGGGGAGGGGGGCTGGTATATGGTATCATAAGATATCTGTTGGGAGAGGAGGGTTATCTTTTAATATCGATATCATTTTCGATCCATTCAAAAATTTCCGTTTTATTTTTAATACGTTTTTTGGTGCAAAATAGCATGTTATCTATTTTAATGAAAATAGAAAGTTATTAAAATTTTATCTTTGTTGACTTTCTTATTAAATAAAATCAAATATTATCTCTGGTATATTCAGGGTTCGCACAGTTCTACCACTAAATTTTAGGAATATTTTAGAAGTGTTTCATTGAAAAAAAAAATGTATGTATATATATATATATATATATATGTATATATAATGGGGAATATGATTATTTAGCGATATAGATTTTTCAAAAATCTAAAATCATTTCCAGTCTTCTTTCATTGTTTTGTAAAGTATTCGAAAGTTTTAGTAGTTTTTTGTATAAAGTTTACTTAATATATATTAAAAGAAAGTAAAAAAAAAAATCAGATTCTTTGTACACTACATTACTGTGTTTCTACATAGTTTATTATCTATTTGAAAAGGACACCTTAAGAAAGGATAGAATGTATTATTATCTCTTCAGAGTTCAACATAAAATGAACATTTCATTTTGTCTGGAATGTTAAAATTTTACCCACAGTTCATCAACTTTTAACACAAAAAATATTAACTTAAACATGCCATTTAGAAAGATTTTTTGAACTTAGAGAAAATAATTTTTTTCAAAAAGAGTTGAAAGAGGATAATGTTAAAAATGTTAATTTTTTGAGGAGATATTTTATAATATACGAAGCATTCTACGCCCATAGACACATTGTTGATGGGAATTCGGAAGCTGAATGACTAAAGCTCGTATTCACCATCTACCTCAACCTAGAAACCTCGGTTGGAAGCTAAAATGAAATTCATGATAACATTTGACTGGACATTATCAAAGAGAGGTCCAATGAGGATTAAAGGTGAATGCCGTTTAAACGTTCGACCGATGTTTTCGGCATAACTCGGGATCAAAGTTGTTGGTGAATACGAGCGTGACAGTATTAGCTCTTTACACTCGAGAGCTGATTCTCAGTGGCCACATGTGTCCTGTGTAAATGGGTGCTTCAAATGCTCTGAATACCAGTATTTTAATCTAATCTTCTCCGCCTTATCTTATGACCGAATAATCAGTGATAAAAGATGGTGAAATAAACTGTAATATATTCAGGGATGAGATTTCCGCTTTTTTCCACACCAGTAAAATCTTAGAGAAAATGCTATATTCTTTAATCGAAACATTTTTGCGATTTAAGAGAACAACATTTTCTCTAAGATTATACTGGTGTCAAAAAAGCGGAAATCTCATGCCTACATATTATTGGTGTTCAAAGCATTCGGCGTCCCGATTTACTAGAGACGAATGACAACACTAGTGGTGAATGAGAATCCCCTCTAGAGAACAAAGGGTTAAAATTTTTATCCAAACAGAATTTGCTACAAAACGCTTTTCGACACCACTAATTTTTAACCATTTTTAAAATTTATTAATTCTAGGACCTTTATTTGTAGTAAATGACATATTTTCATAAATATAAACTGGACAATTGCACCGTAAAATTTAACTACTAAGAATGTATTTATTAAAAATACAACACATTGCTCAATGGTGCACAAATTATCATTACAAAGTTTCATTACAAAGTTTACCTTGTAAAACCTTGTAATGATAATTTGCCCTACAATATACCAAAAATATGGCATAACATCATAAAATCTTAAAATTTTTATCTTATTGCAATATTTTAATTTTTACTCACGTGTAAGTGGCAACATTTTTAAACTTTTAATTCATTTCGATTTTAATTTATTAGAAATATTATCTCTCGATCAAGAAGCAAACTTAGTCCTTCCATTATCATATTTTCTTGAAGACGGCGCGAAACGTTGATATTTTTATTTTATTTTAATTGTACAAATGTATATTAAAATTCCTGTTTTGTGCACTATTGAGCAATGTGTTGTATTTTTAATAAATACATTCTTAGTAGACATATATTTTCGTACAGAAAAGTGGCCTGTTCTCCTTTTTTAGATTATAGTGTTAAAAATATTAAATAAAAACTGTTAAGGAGTTAAGAATATTTTTAGTTTATTGATGATTGTCGGAAATAACGAATCGCGTGTGCATGTTTTGTGTCCAATCAGACCGACGATTATTTGTTTGTGAAATGTGCAGCGTGATAGTTTGTGAAATGTGTGACTTTTCTGTGAGGCATGCTTATAACAGAACTATTAATAATCAAGAAAAAAAACATCTGTGGTGAAATACCACGGGAAACGCTCCTTCAAACTGTGAAGGTTAGTATATTACACCAGCGCTAGGTGGCAGCACCATACAGGCACTTTGCGTCGGAATGTTGTCGTCACAGGAATAAACAGAAATTAAGAGAACTGCTGATATATGCAACTTTCTATTGTGTTTTTCTGACTTTAAGACAATGTAACGTAGCTTTTCTTCTCTGTAATTAATATTTTAATATTGTACTTCCAAGCCTTAGTGCTGGAAGAGTATAGTTATAATAATTAGCATCTATTGTCGATGCTGTGGTAATGTATTCAAGAATTTTGTCATATTATCCAAGAATTAAATAAAAAGCAGCTTCATCTTACAACGACGTACTATCTGGACCAACATCGAGCATATCAACTAATGATTAATTTGTCTAGTTCTTTTACAGACACAGATGTCAGTCAGAAGACGAAACAGCTCCCAGTTTGAAAGAAAACTTCAAAAGGTAGGAAACCTTTTCCCATTAACTATTCAGTTTTAAATTGATCGAGTGATAAATTACAAGTAGAACTCACTACTCATCCTTCATTTTAAAAGATTATAGAGCCTGAAAAAGAGGATTAAAAATAAAATAAATCACTCCATTTACGAAAATAAATACATGAAAAAAAATACATGGTGAATAAATGAATGAATAATAATATCTAATATTAATAATTCATGTCTTATGTATACATATTAATGAATATTGAAATTACATATTTTATGTTTTTCATTTTATACTGAATATTGAATGAACATTTAAGTGCCATATAACGTCGAGTTATTTAAGATATAAACTAACAACAACAACAAAAAAATTACTTTCATACGACGCATCATGACTACAAAAGAGATAACCGCCGTAGAAAAATTAAATGACCAAAATTATTCAATATGGTCATTTAAGATGGAAAATTTATTAATAAAAGACGACCTCTGGAAATATATAACCGACGATCCACCCGTTACACCAAACGAAACTTATACCAAAAACTCGGCTAAAGCCAAAGCGGTACTATGTCTCTGCATCGAAGATGCACAAATAGTCCATATCCGAAGCTTAAAAACGCCTAAAGAGATATGGACTAAACTAAAGAACCTCCACCAGCGTTCCAATTTAGCTTCAAAGCTATATCTGCTCAGGAAATTGTACTCGCAGAGGCTGCAAGAAGGGGGGGACCTCAATAAGCACATAAATAACATCTTGAGTATAAGAGATGATTTGGCGGCCATTGACGAAGTCGTGAACGACTCACACATCGTGGCGTTAATGTTGTGCTCCCTTCCTAACTCTTACGCGCCGCTGATTACCGCTCTGGAAGCGAGAGAAAGTCAGCAGCTAGATATCGAAACTGTAAAAAATAAACTGTTAGATGAGTTCTCTCACCGCATTGAAGACAAAAACTCGAATACACGTAGCCGAGAAACGGCATATAAATTAACAAATAAATTTAATAAAAGCAAAAAATATTGTGATCACTGTTGTCGCAGCAACCACTCAAGAGAAGATTGCTATTATTTAAAAAACAAACAGAGAAATATGCCCCAGAGGGGTGAATTCAACAGATTCAGACAATACAATAATAATAATAACAACCCGAAAACACACCCTAGAAACTCAGGGCAAATAAAAGGGGAATCCTCAAACTATTGTTTCAACAGCAACTCAAAGATAGAAGATAACCTGAAAGAGACGATCATTCCTCTGTTCCAAGAGGACAATAATTATGAGAGCGAGTCAGCAGAGGTTAACCATACACAAACAAAAGACACACACAAATACATAGTTGACTCCGGTTGCACCAGACACGTCACCTCCACAAAAGAAAACTTTGCGACATTCACCGCTGGTAACTTCGGAAACATCACAATCGCTAACGGTAAAAGACTTATTTCACTAGGTATGGGGGACGTAAAGTTAAAAACAGACAAACAACACTACATTACTCTGAAGGATGTGCTGTACTGCCCAGAACTAAAGAGCAATTTATTGTCGGTTAAAAAGGCCACCGAAAATAACATAAAAGTGATTTTCGAAAAAGATGCATGCTTATTCGTCAAGGATAATAACATATTTATGACAGGAAAACTCAACGACAATCTTTATGAAATAAATCCCCAAGACGAATACGGATATTCATTAAGTACACAAACACACTGCAACAATACAAATTGCATATCGATTTGGCACAGGAGATTGGGACACAAAAATTTCGACGATATAAAATATATAGTTAATCACAATTTAGCAGAAGGTATAAAAATTAACAACTGCAAGCACGACACATATTGCACTAAATGTGTCGAAGGAAAACTCTCGACAAAACCTTACCCCAAGGTCGCCTCAAATAGAAGCAGAGAAGTCGGTTCTCTGGCGCACTCCGATATATGCGGGCCTATGCAGACGGAAACTTTGGGGGGAAAGAAATATTTCATAACGTTCACAGATGACTGCAGCAGATTCACAAGGACATATCTGCTCGCGCATAAATCGGAAGCCCTTGCTAAACTAAAAGAATACGTAGCATTAGTAAAAAATAAATTCGGTAGACCAATAAGATCAATCAGATCTGACAACGCACAGGAATACATAAGCGATGATTTCGAAAACTACTTAGCCGAAACCGGAATAGAACGACAGCTAAGTGTTCCCTATTCTCCCCCCCAGAATGGCGTCTCTGAAAGAAAGAATAGAACAATAGTAGAAATGGCTAGAACCATGTTATCAGATGCAAAATTACCTAAACATTTTTGGGGGGAAGCAGTAATGACCGCTACGTATCTAATCAATCGATTGCCAACAAAAGCCAATGAAAACAACGCGACGCCCTACGAACTATGGAATAAAAGAAAACCGAACCTTTCAAACATTAAAACATTTGGATGTAAGGCATTTGCCTATGTCGACAAACCTAAGAGAGAGAAATTAGATGAAAAAGCAATCGAGGGAATCATGTTGGGCTACGATCCTAGAAGCAAGGGTTATCGGATCTACACGGGGCAAAATAAAATAATAATTTCTAGAACCGTGAAATTTATCGAAGAGGGCGTTATGAGCGAAGAAATTACTACTACCGAACAAAAACCAGACGATCAGAAAAGGACAGCGGATAGCGTGGAAATTGAGTTAGAAAACGACGATGAAAATTCAATTCAAGCCCCAGCGCAAAAACCGCCCGAGCCTAGAAGGTCGGAAAGACAAAATCGCGGAGTACCTCCTAATCGTTTCGGCATAAGCGCAAATCTATGCCAAATTCAGGAACCGAAAACGTGGACGGATATACAAAACATTGAAGATGATGAAGTTAGGGACAAATGGTTAGAAGCAACAAATGAAGAGATAAATTCGCTGAAACAAAATAATACATGGAAATTAATTAAACCAATTCCGGGAAAACGAGTAATTGGATGCAAATGGACATTCAAAGCGAAAAGGGGAGCGAATGGATCCGTAGAACGGTATAAGGCTAGACTAGTTGCCAAGGGATACGCTCAAAAATACGGTTGTGACTTCGACGAAACGTACGCGCCAGTCGTGTCTCACACGACACTGCGGGCATTTCTGAACGCAGCAGTGTACAAAAATCTGAATGTTACTCACCTAGACGTCAAAACTGCCTTCCTACATGGCGACCTTGAGGAGGAGGTCTATATGTATCAGCCGGAAGGATACATAAAGAAAGGGGAAGAACATAAAGTGTGTAGTCTTAACAAAGCGATTTATGGCCTTAAGCAAGCGGCTAGGACATGGAACCTAAAAATTAATAAATCACTTAGAAATCTAAATTTCGAAGAATGTGCATCGGACAAATGTCTGTACAAAAGGGTTAAAAACGGAAAGGTTGCATACATAATCGTTTACGTGGACGACATCCTAGTAGCAGGTGACAAACAGGACACCGACGAAATTTACACACAACTGTCAAAACAATACGAAATTAAAAATCTAGGAAAGGTAACACAATATCTAGGGATAAACATAAGACAATCGGAGAACGGAAACCTAGAATTAGATCAGGAACACAAAATCATACAGATCGCAGAAAAGTTCGATCTATTAAACGCGAAACCAACCTACACGCCGATGAGCACTAACTATTTCAGTTTAGACCCTAACGGAAAATTAATGGAAGACAACACAAAATACAGGCAGGCTGTGGGGGCGCTTTTATACATCGCGACCTTAACTAGACCTGATATAGCATCAGTTGTAAATATCCTGGGAAGAAGGAATGAATCGCCAAGAGAGGTCGATTGGGAGGCAATAGAAAAAGTAATCAGATACCTCCTAACCACAAAAAACCTTAAATTTGTAATAGATAGAACAGAACCCCCAGTATTAACTGCATATAGTGATGCAGATTGGGGGAACGACAGAATAGACAGAAAATCAACCACCGGAAATCTATTCAAACTAGGAAGCAATGTCCTGGCATGGGCATCGAGAAAGCAAAGCTGTATAGCACTGTCTTCCACAGAAGCGGAGTACGTGGCTGCGTCAATCGCCAGTCAAGAAATCATATGGTTACTTGAGTTATTAAACGACCTAGAATTACGCCAGCAAACCCCCGTTACACTATATGAGGACAATTTATCCGCCATAAAACTTACCGAAAATGAGAAGGCACAGATAAAGACAAAGCACATACATGTGAAATACCACCACATACGCCACTTAAGTGAAACAGGCACCATTAAGCTAGTCTACTGTCCCACGAAAAGAATGCTAGCCGATATCCTCACCAAAGCCTTACCAAAAGCACACCTGGAGTATCTGCGTGAAAAACTACAAGTTAAGCAGTCCTCAGTTGGACACAAAAAGGAGGAGTGTCGGAAATAACGAATCGTGTGTGCATGTTTTGTGTCCAATCAGACCGACGATTATTTGTTTGTGAAATGTGCAGCGTGATAGTTTGTGAAATGTGTGACTTTTCTGTGAGGCATGCTTATAACAGAACTATTAATAATCAAGAAAAAAAACATCTGTGGTGAAATACCACGGGAAACGCTCCTTCAAACTGTGAAGGTTAGTATATTACACCAGCGCTAGGTGGCAGCACCATACAGGCACTTTGCGTCGGAATGTTGTCGTCACAGGAATAAACAGAAATTAAGAGAACTGCTGATATATGCAACTTTCTATTGTGTTTTTCTGTCTTTAAGACAATGTAACGTAGCTTTTCTTCTCTGTAATTAATATTTTAATATTGTACTTCCAAGCCTTAGTGCTGGAAGAGTATAGTTATAATAATTAGCATCTATTGTCGATGCTGTGGTAATGTATTCAAGAATTTTGTCATATTATCCAAGAATTAAATAAAAAGCAGCTTCATCTTACAACGACGTACTATCTGGACCAACATCGAGCATATCAACTAATGATTAATTTGTCTAGTTCTTTTACAGACACAGATGTCAGTCAGAAGACGAAACAGCTCCCAGTTTGAAAGAAAACTTCGAAAGGTAGGAAACCTTTTCCCATTAACTATTCAGTTTTAAATTGATCGAGTGATAAATTACAAGTAGAACTCACTACTCATCCTTCATTTTAAAAATGATTCACAATTTCCTATAAAATTTGTGTTTCTAGACTATAGAAGTTCCGCTTTTACTGAAAGTCTGAATTTTACGGAAAGATAATTTTTTTGAATTTATCTATTAATAAATATTTTGAACATGTTTGGATTTTATATGAAATTTCGTATTATCTGTGTTGGACTATTTAGTATATATAAGTAATATTTTTGATAAAAGCTTGTAGATATTTTATCGAAGTAAAATGGAGTGAGCAGAACTAAATATACAGATCATGACTATAACTAACAACATATCGTTTTAGAAACACGACTACTCTCGGAGTTCAACAGATTGTTAATATAAAAATTATCTATGAAAAAATAATTATGAAATTCTGATAAATTGAAATGCATACATATACAAGGATATAAATGTATTATTTAATAAATAATAATGATGATATTTATGCAAGTACTTGTACAATGAAAAAAACATTTAATGTTCTTTCACTGTTTCATATTTTTTAATAATATATCTCATACTTTTTTTCAGGTAAAAAACTCTAGTGGGAGTCAATATCATTTATTAAGGTAAGAATCAATGATAATTATTCACAATTATTCATTATTCTACTTTACTGAATATGTCTATAATATGTATGCACAGGGTGTTCCAGAAAGGACTCCCCAACTTTGAAATAGCATAACTTCAAAACAGTGAGAGATGGAAATGTGAAACAAGTTGAATGTTAGACAGATAGGTCTGGAATTTGTTTTACATCATTGAAAAAAAATAGTTCCAATATTGGATAACAGGCGGCAGCACAAGCACATAGAGCTTCAAATGGTACTCAGAAGTGCAGAAATTTTATTCGTGCGTCTGTTTCATTGCTGACACGTGTAAAAAATTTTTGTGGGGTTACTTGAAGGACGTTGTTTATTCTAAGAATGCCCAAACGTTGGAACAGCTTGAACAATTCATCTGTGAGGCATGTTCATCCATGTCAGTAGAAGTATTGCAACAAGTGATTTCGAACTTTACCTTTGTCGTAATGCGTTGCATAATTGCGGGTTGCGTCATGATGTTGCTGAAAAAGGTAACCATATCGAAACCATTGTAATTTGATTTTTATCTCAATTCAAACAGCTCCCTTTAAGGACCTATTTCATACACACAACTTTGTGATCGCAGCGCCCATCGTGTCCAATATTGGAACTATTTTTTAAAATTGATTTATAAAAAACTCCAGACCTATCTGTCTAACATTCAACTTGTTTCACATTTCTATCTCTCACTGTTTCGAAATTATGTCATTTCAAAGTTGGGGAAAACCTTTCTAGAACACCCTGTAAAAAGAAATTGTATACTATATTTATATGAGTTTGTAAGGAAAAAAAGATAGAAGTATGAATAGATCAAAAAATTAAAACAGTGAGAGTATGTACCTTGCAGTCAAAGAAAAAAAAATAAATAGCATATATTGGGTCGTTCAGAAAGTCGTGTTCATTTGGGAAAATCAATTCGTAGCGGAAAATTGTATCATTTAATTTTTACGTTCCTCCTTCCCCCTCCCCCCCCCCTCCGGATATCTAATTTTTAGTGATTAATGGGCAGAATTTTCCGGTACCAAATGATTTTCACAAATTATTTTAGATATTTATAAAAAGTGTAATAAAATGCGAACTAAAAGTTACTAAACTGTTCATTAAACTGTGTGATTTATATGCAACTTATGTTCATCAACTCTATACATTATAAAATGTACAACTAATTATTTTCTTTTTATGTTTTGCAACTAAAATATATTATATTTATGATATTTAACAAACATGTTTAAACTTAGAAATTCTAATGAGCAGAATATTGCAAGATTCGTAAGGTTCAGTGAAATCGAATGCCAGTTTTTAACTGAACATTATATCATTTTAACCGCTGCCATCGAAATACTCAAGACCAGAGGTCACGAGCAGTAACGTCATCACTAATCGAACAAGACTAACTAAAAAAACAGGCTACCGTGGTGCAATCCAAGTGTCTTTTTTTACAGACCGGTAGAGTGATGTGATGCCATTTTTTACTCCTTCATTACCCGTAAAGCATGGCGACGTCGTTGTGAAGTCACATTGTGACTTTGTGACCATCGACTGTTGATGTGACGTCACGTGACGTCGATGTGAAGTCACAGTGACTAAAGTGTGAAGTCGTTATGGCCGTTGTAGAGCTCTTTTGTGACGTTTCACAAAGTGGTCACAATGTGAGAAATTTGTGAAAAATGTGTCATTTGTGACTAATTTGACATTAACATTGTGACGAAACTGTGGCAAAAGCGACGATATTTAAATTGCCAGAAACATGTTTTTTAAAGTAAATAACATGTTTTGAAGGATATTTATAAATTTATAAAGATTTTTAAAATCCCATCTCAGTCACAATGTGACGTCACTGAGTGGTGGCATTTTGGTCACAGATGTGATGTGACCAAAGTGACTAACAGTGACGTCACTGTGACCATGCATGATATTAGGTTTTTTTTTTTCAAAACGTTTAAAACGAAAACTTTTAAAGCTTAACCTTTCGTTAGTTTTATAATCAAACATCTTCTCGCTAGAGTTAAAATTCACAACTAGAACATTTTTAATAGCCATTTTCTTTTATTTTAGTTGCGGGATATTTACTATCTAATAAAATAATAATAACTACAGTCGACTCCGATTAATTTAAAGTCGGATAAATCGAATCTTCGCTTGATTCTTACTAAACGCGAAGTCCCGAAATTTTCAGTAGTAAAATAACGTTAGATCTTTCATTTATTCGAACTCATTATCTCGTGACTTCGTTTAATTCGAACTAATGAGATTCCGATTTTTCATTTTTCCTTACTTTCTCCCGGATTTCAGACCCTTCAGGGCTCCCAAATGGTCCGCCAACTGAACATCAATATTTCCTTAGAAAGATTTTCGTTTTATATTTTTCTTGCAAGTTGCGCAGAAGACTCCGCCGAAAGTTAGTTTTAGCACAAATGCTGTGAAAACCTAATATGAAATTTTCTGTTAAAAAATATTGGTGCTCAGTTCGTGGACCATCTGGGAGCCCTGAACCCTTCAAATAACTTTCTTTCATTTTTATCAGAATTGGTCTTAACAAGTATACATTTAGTCCTATGCATTTGATATCCGCATTTTAGTGCCCCATCTGCCCATCAATGACATCCCCCCCCCCCCCAATCTTCGTTTGTACTTGTTCCTAATCCCTTTATTTGTTTATGCATCCATATCTTTTAATTTAATATTAAGTCATATTCTAGTGATAACAGCCGAAATATATTGATATAACATTAACCCTTAAATGTATAGGATAGAACGCGTTCCAAAAAATACGCAATTCAAAGAATCAGAATTCACACCAGAAAAATCTAAATAGTAATTTTTTCTTTATTTAGTTACGAATGGGCTGTGTTAAGTAAAGTAAAAATTGCTCTTTTAAATTTCTAGTGAAAATACGGAATATATGAATAAAACCCCCAATAAATCAGGAACACTTATGGTATCGAAAATGATACAATATGCATTTAAGGGTTAATATCTTCTTAGTATTAACTTTAAACATGTTTTCCTCTCATACTTTCCATAATTCGAACACTGAATAATTCGAACATTTCTTGTGATCCCAAAGAGTTCGAATTAACGAAAGCCGACTGTAATAATGGTAAATGAAAATCGTTTTATTCATAATTTCTACAAGAAATTCATATTAGTTGTACCGATAATAATTTGTTTCCATTAATTATGATGCAAAGAAAGCAAATATCTTCAATATAAATAATCTATTCAGATGTTTATCTAATAAAAATAATTTTATGACAGTAAAGTAATTAATTCAAAAACAGACTTACATAATTATGAATAATATTGCTAATCCGACGATATCATTTATCTCTATGTTTAATTATCGCAGTTACTCCACAAATAGATTAGTCTGCTTTTCAGCATAAGTTGTTATGCATCTTTAAGATTAATTTGCCGTCTAAGAAGATAAGAGTATTATAGACATATTCATAAAAAAGTTACTCGTTTAGTAAAGAAAATGATTAGATTTTTTTTTCAATTTATTATCAAGCTACGTATATTTCACACACAGTAAAATCTTTCCTTTCACTGCGCGATTTTTAGGTGCGTTCGTAATTATGTAAATACGTAGCACCTATTGTTGTCGCTCAGTCCGTCCGTCTGTCTGTCTGTCCGTCTGTCTGTCTGTCCGTCTGTCTGTCTGTCTGTCCGTCTGTCTGTCTGTCTGTCCGTCCGCATATAACAGCGCAAAAACTACCCAACCGAATCGTTTGAAATTTAAAATACATAATTATTACATAATTTTGTCGAGTCATTTCAAATTTTATGAAAATCGGATGCATAGATCAATTACAGGGGCAATCAAAAGTATTCCGTTACATTACGGTCAATGGGGAAAAAAGTTTCAAATGCATTTTAATCGTTTGAAATTTAAAATACATAGTTATTACATAATTTTGTCGAGTTATTTCAAATTTTTTGATAATCGGGTGCATAGATCAATTACAGGGGCAATCAAAAGTATTCAATTACATTATAGTCAATGGGGAAAAAGTTTCAAATGTATTTTATACGTTTGAAATTTAAAATACATAGTTATTACATAATTTTGTCGAGTTACTTCAAATTTTATGAAAATCGGATGCATAGATCAATTACAGGGACAATCAAAAGTATTCCGTTACATTACGGTCAATGGGGGAAAATGTTTCAAATGCATTTTAATCGTTTGAAATTTAAAATACATAGTTATTACATAATTTTGTCGAGTTATTTCAAATTTTTTGATAATCGGGTGCATAGATCAATTACAGGGGCAATCAAAAGTATTCAATTACATTATAGTCAATGGGGAAAAAGTTTCAAATGTATTTTATACGTTTGAAATTTAAAATACATAGTTATTAAATAATTTTGTCGAGTTATTTCAAATTTTATGAAAATCGGATGCATAGATCAATTACAGGGACAATCAAAAGTATTCCGTTACATTACGGTCAATGGGGGAAAATGTTTCAAATGCATTTTAATGGTGTTGCACTCATTCGAACTTAATAAAATTTATATGCAACTATAAAGTATATATTATAATATACATTTTACATAATCTGTGATGCAAAGAACATTTGTTATTGATTTACAAGGCCACACAAAAGTATTCCATTACATAATGGTATAGAGAGAACATTGCTTGATGAGCGTTTTAATTGTAATTCACTATTTACAATTTTATGAGATTGAGATATAAGAGTAATATTTTTAAAACTTCGTTATCGTACGAACGCACCTCGTTTGCTACGCTTCACGTGCAATTTCCAACTTGTTTCTATTTTTATGAAATCTATATATCAACATAGCTTCCAACTCTCCCGTTTTTTTTTTTTTTTTTTTTTTTTTTTTTTTTTTTTGACCCGGAAATATTTAATCGAAATAAATGTACAGCTTTTTTAATCGGAAGATTATGGCGGTTTGAAATAGTAAAATTTTTTATAGAATTTTTATGCATTGTATGCGAAAAAAAGGGAGATGTTGGCAAGAATGCATCGGTCTAATGATGGGAAAAATAGTAAAAAAAAAAATAATTTTCAATATTTCAACTAAAAATCTGTTATGTTATGGCGTGTACTCTCTATATCCAGTTAGGATATTTAAGTATTCTGTTGCTATATTTTGAAATTAAATAGGCTTTCATTAATTAATTTTACTTTTCTTGTCTGTAAAAATCAACTGTTAATTTTCAACACTACTTCAAATAGTAACACGTAAACTTATTTTTTTTTTCTTTACATACAACGCACAAAAAAAAAAAAAAAAAAAAAAAAAAAAAAAATCATCAAAATTAAAATTTTATATTAAAAATTGAATACAAAATCTAATGTATGTTCAAAATAAGTTTAAAATAGCACCTTTAATTGTGATTATAAAATCAATGAAGATTTTCCATTCATATGATAATAAAACACCACTATAATGCTTCATTAGTATTTATCTCGGATGTTCTTCTTCAAGAAAAGCTTCTAATTTTGAGATAGCTACTTCCGTTGATCAGGAATATGAAAAATTGAAATAAAAATATTCATTTTATTTTCTGACTTTAAAATTTTTAAATGAGTTCGTTTTAAAACGCTAATTTTAGAGTTTATTTTGATTTCGAACTTGAGTGCATAAAATCCGGCTTACGCTTTAATGAGAATGTCGAATTTTCGAAAGTTGTTTTCTCGAAATTTGGATACAACGTGACACTTTTAACATTAATGAAGCTGTTATTCCTGCAATAATGATAAATGTTGAAACTAAATCTTTCTTTTCGTATTTATGGATTCATATATTATTGTAGTGTACAGACTACACTATTTCAAATTTCACACATCATACATATCTAAAAACATTATGAATAAATCTTTTCCATTTTCTACAAACTTATGACGTTAGTAAAGAATTTCATTAATTCATATCTGTAAAAACCAATTATGAATTTTCAAGGCTACTTCAAATAAATTCACGTAAAAGTTCTTTTTTTATCTTTATAAAATGAAAAAAAAATCAAAATTAAAGCTTCGTATTAGAAATAAAATACAAAATCTAAAGTAAGTTCAAAAGAAGTAGAAAATAACCCCTTTAATTGTGATTATAAAATCAATGAAACTTTTCCATTCAAATGAAATTAAAAAGAGACGAAAACCGATAAAATATCTTTTTAACGTTTCATTAGAAATCATCTCGTATGTTCTTCTTCAAGAAAGCCTGCTAATTTTGAGATAGTTATTTCAATAGATACGAAATACGAAAAGAAGAAATAAAAAGATTCGTTAGATTTTTTTACTTTAATATTTTAAAATTAGTTCGTTTAAAATCGCTTACATTAGAAATACTTTTGATTTCGAAGTTGCGTATAATCTGATTTATACTTTAACGGGAAAGCCGAACTGGCGAAAGTTGTTTTCTCGAAATTTGGATGCAATGCGACACTTTTAACATTAATGAAGCTGTTATTTCTGCAATAATAACAAATAAATGAAACAATAATAAATAATGAAACAAAGTCTTTCTTTTCGTATTTTTGGATTCATATTTTATTGTAGTGTACAAACTACTCTATTTTAAATTTAATGCATTATGCATACCTAAAAACATTATCAATAATTCGTTTCCATTTTCTACAGACTTATGATGTTAGAAAAAAATTTCATTAATTCACATCTATAAAAACCAATTATTAATTTTCAGCGCTACTTCAAATAAATTCACGTAAAAGTTACTTTTTTTCTTTACACAATGAAAAAAACCCATCAAAATTAAAGCTCCCTATTAGAAATTGAATACAAAATCTAATATAAACTCAAAAGAAAAATTGCACTTTTAATTGTGATTATAAAATTAAATTTTTGTATTCAAATGAAAAAAAAAACGAATTCCGATAAAAAAAATCTCTTTAATGCTTCATTAGGATTAATCTCGGATGTTCTTCTTGAAGAAAATCTGTTAATTTTGAGATAACTATGCATTTTAATGAATATGAAAAACTGAAATAAACAGATTCATTATATTTTCTGACTTTAAAAATTTTAAATGAATTCGTTTTAAAACTCTAATTTTAGATTTTATTTTGATTTCGAACTTGCGTAAAATCCGGTTTATGCTTTAATGAGAGCGCCAAATCTGAAAAAAAAAAATCGAAATTTGGATACAATATCACGTTTTTTAACATTTAAAACTGTTACTTCTGCCATAATAGTAAATGCTGGAACAAAATCCTTCTTTTCGTATTTTTGGATTCTTATGTTATTGTAGTGTGCTAACTACACTATCCTAAATTTCAATCATTGTACATATCTAAAAATATTACGAATAATTCTTTTCCACTTTCTTTTACAAACTTATGACGTTAGTAAACAATTTTTTAATTTACATCTGTAAAAACTAATTATTAATTGTCCGCGCTACTTCAAATAAATTCAAGTAAAAGTTATTTTTTTCTTTACACAATGAAAAAAAATCATCAAAGTTAAAGCTCCATATTTGAAATAGAATATAAAATCTAATGTGAGTTCAAAAGAAGTAGAAAATAACTCCTATAATTGTGATTATAAAATCAATGAAACTCTTCCATTCAAATGAAATTAAAAACAGACGAAAACCGATAAAACATCTCTTAAACGTTTCATTAAGGAATTATCTTGTATGTTCTTCAAGAAAAGCAGCTAATTTCGAGATAATTATTTCAGTACAATATGGAGTATGAAAAGTAAAAATAAAAAGATTCGTTAGATTTTTGACTTTAATATTTTTAAATTAGTTCGTTTTAAAGCGCTAATTTTAGAAATTCTTTTAATATCGAAGGTCTACAAAATCCGATTTATGCTTTCATGAGAACGCCAAATTTTTGTTTCTAAAATTTGAAATACATTCTGCTTCACGTAATCAAAATAATTTTTTTCACATTAAACTGTTTACGTGTTTGCTTTTAAACACTATAGTATGTAACAGAAATATTTATTTTAAAACCTGTAAAATGTTTAGGCTTAAATGGTTAGAAAAAAAGCAGTAATTTAATTTTTCAACTCTATAATACTTTTACAATTCAAATAAAAGAACTAATCTTTATATACTTTAATTTCTGCCTGTTCCAGTACTTTTACATATTGTACATTTAAACACTAAGCTAATTAGAAATCTTCAAAAACTTTAACAAATACTGGGAGCAAAACTTTAATTTCGTATTTTTATATTTATATACTAATGTAGCGTGAAAATCGGCAATATTTTAAATTTCACACATTATACACATCTAAAAACGTTGAAATTCATAATTTTTAATTTTCTATGAACTTTTGGTGTTTGAAAAGAATTTCATTTATTCACATTTCTTAAAAGCAATTAGTAATTTTTAGTTCTATTTAAAAAATCTCAGTTTTTTTTTTTTTTTTTTTTTTTTTTTTTTTTTTACACATTGAAAAGAAAATAATCAAAATTAGATTAGAGCTCCATATTAGAAATTGAAGACAAAATCTGATGTTAGTTCAAAAAAAAAAAAAAAAAAAAAAAAAAAAAAAAACAGAATGTAGTTCCTTTAATTGTGATTATAAAATCAATGAAACTTTTCCATTGAAGTGAAATTAAAAAGAACCGAATTTCGATAAAGCGTCCTTTTAATGCTTTATTAGGATTTATCTCGTATGTTCTGCTTCAAGAAAAATTGTTAATTTTGAGATAGCTACTTCCGTTGATAAGGAACATAAAAAATTGAAATAAAAAGATTCATTATATTAGGGATGAGATTTCCGCTTTTTTGGCCACCAGTATAATTTTAGAGAAAATGCTGTTCTCTTAAATCACAAAACTGTTCCGATTGCATAATATAGCATATTCTCTACAATTTTACTGGTGTGCAAAAAAGCGGAAATCTCATCCCTGTCACGTTTTCTGACTTTAAAAATTTTAAATGAGTTCGTTTTAAAACGTTAATCTCAGATTTTACTTCGATTTCGAACTTGTGTAAATTCCAGTATATACTTTAATGAGAGTACCAAATTTGAGACACTTGTTTCCCCGAAGTTTGGATACAGTGATAATGTTTGGATACATATATCACGTTTTTAACATTAATGAAGCTGTTACTCCTGCAATAATTACAATCTTTCTTTTCGTATTTTCGTATTTTCTTATTTTCGGATTCATATTTTATTGTTGCGTGTAAAACTGATCTATTTTAAATTCCACACATTATACCATTTTCTATAAGCTTACGATATTAGTAAAGAATTTCGTTAATTCACATCTGTAAAAATCACTTATTAATTTTCAGACTACTTCAAATAAACCCATGTAAAAGTTCTTTTTTTTCTTTAGATAATGAGAAAAAAAATGTAGAAAATAAACCTTTTAATTCTGATTATAAAATCAGTGAAACTTTCCAATTTAAATGGAATTGAAAAGAACCGAATTCCGTTAAAATATCTTTTTAAGGATTTATTGGGAATTACCCATTTATTACATTTTATTTTATTACATTTACAGTCGGCTCTGGTTAATTCGAACTCGTCGGGACCGCAAGAAATGTTCGAATTATCCGAAGTTCGAATTATGGAAAAAATGAAATGAAAACATGCTTAATATAGTATTATTACAAAGGAATTAATGTTATAGTGTTTTTAAAGTTTATTTTGTCTGTTATCATTAGAATATGACTAATATTAAATTAGAATGTATAAATACATAAACTTATTAAAAGATTAGAAACAAGCACAATGGAAGAAAAATTTAAAGCGTCACTAGTGGACAGACGGGGCACTAAGAAAAGGATATCAAATGCATTAGATTATATGTATACTCGTTCGGAACAATTTTCACAAAAATCAAAGGAAGAAAGTTATTCAAATGATCTGAAATCCGTGAGAAAGAAAAGAAAGATGAAAAATCGGAATTCTAGTTAGTTCGAATTAAACGGATATAATGTGTGGATTTAAAAATATTGTATTTTTTCACGCTACATTAGAATATAAATACAAAAATTCGAAAAGAAAAATTCAGTTCCAGTATTTCTTGAAGTTTTTGAAGATTTATTCTTGCTTACTTTAAATATGCAATATTAAAAAACTCTGGACGAGGCAAAAATTAAAATAATAAAAATATTTTTAAAAAAAATCAGAAATCAAAATAAATAAAGATTTATTCTTTTTTATTATTTATTTTATTATTTATTTTCAATCCTTTGTTTGAACTGTAAAAATATGATAGAGAAGATGAAATTTAAATTTTCTCTTTTCTTCAAAACGTTTAAAACGAAAACTTTTACAGTTTTAAAATACAGTCGACTGTCGTTAATTCGAAATCGGATAATTCGAATCTTCGTTTAATACGAACCAAGCATGAAGTCCCGAAATTTTCAATGCCAGAATAACGTTAAAATTTTTCAATGAATGAGCTCGAATTAATGAAAAATTTTAACGTTATTCTGGCATTGAAAATTTCGGGACTTCATGCTTGGTTCGAATTAAACGAAGATTCGAATTATCCGATTTCGAATTAACGACAGTCGACTGTATTTTAAAACTGTAAAAGTTTTCGTTTTAAACGTTTTGAAGAAAAGAGAAAATTTAAATTTCATCTTCTCTATCATATTTTTACAGTTCAAACAAAGGATTGAAAATAAATAATAAAATAAATAATAAAAAAGAATAAATCTTTACTTATTTTGATTTCTGATTTTTTTAAAAATATTTTTATTATTTTAATTTTTGCCTCGTCCAGTGTTTTTTAATATTGCATATTTAAAGTAAGCAAGAATAAATCTTCAAAAACTTCAAGAAATACTGGAACTGAATTTTTCTTTTCGAATTTTTGTATTTATATTCTAATGTAGCGTGAAAAAATACAATATTTTTAAATCCACACATTATACACAACTAAAAAACATTGAGATTCATAATTTTTAATTTTCTAGGATCTTATGACGTTAGTAAAGAATTTCATTTATTCACATCTGTAAAAAGCAATTATTAATTTTTAATACTATTTTAAATATGTCGAAATTCATTTTTTTCTTTACACATTGAAAAATATATACAGGGTGATTCCAATTTTTTTTTACAATAAAAGAGGTGTGATAGTACACATCAAGACAAACAATATTAAATAGGAGACCAAGGGTCCAAAACGTTTTCCTAAGGAAATAGCCGCCATTAAAGTTTAGGGACCAAAATTTCAAATAAACATAAAAAACGGAAAAATCGGTCGATTGATTTGCGGTTTTCACTAAAATTATTCTTTATGTCGGCACTTTCTTGAAATTAAATTATAAAGATAAATTTCAAAAAATGCCGATAGAGGGCGCTTTAGACTTTGGAGTAACGAACAACTATTTTTTGCCGGTATGTTTTGCATCTCGTTAAATGTTTTCGTAAGCTTACACTCAAACTTAAATTTTGAGCTCAAAATCTGTGGTTGGGAGTCGTTAAGTAACACAAACTGAGCTGTGTTCAGAGGGTTCAAATTTCAAATGATTAAAAAAAACGGAAAAATTGGTCGATTGATTTGCGGTTTTCATTAAAACTATACTTTATTTAGGTATTTTCGTGAAAATAAATTATAAAGATAAATTTCAAAAAAATGCCGATAGAAGGCGCTTTAGACTTTGGAGTAACAAACAACTATTTTTTGCCGTTATTGTTTGCATCTCTTTAAATGATTTCGGAAGCTTAGACTTAAATTTTGAGCTCAAAATCTGAATAGTAGAGAGTGGTTAAGTAGCACAAACTGAACTGTGTTCAAGGGGGAGGGGAGGTTCAAATTTAAAGTAATTATAGGAAATGGAAAAATTGGTCGATTCGTCTGCGGTTTAAAATAAAACTATTCTTTAAATCAGTATCTTCTTGAAAATAATTTTTAAAGATAAATGTCAAAAAATTCCTTCAGAGGGCGCATTAAACTTCAGAGGAACCAATAATTCATTTTAACCATTATTTTTTGGTTCTAATTAAATGCTTGCAAAAGTATTTTAAATGTTCTCGGAAGCTTAGATTTAAACTTAAATTTTGAGCTCAAATCCTGAATCGTTATGAGGAGTTAAGAAGCGGAAACTGAAGTGTGTTCAGGAGTTGAAATTTAACCCTCTTTCCTCCTCGAACACAATTCATTTTTTTGCTACTTAAACACTCCCAACGATTCAGAATTTCAGCCCAAAATTTAAGTCTATGCATTTGAAAGCATTTAATGAGATTAAAAAAATAACAGTTAAAAAAGTTGTACGCTACTCCAAAGTCTAAGGCGCCCTCTATCGGCATTTTGTGAAATTTATCTTTAAAAATTATTTTCAGGAAAACACTGATTGATCAAGAAAACTGCTGATTTAAAAATTAGTTTTAGCAAAAACCGCAAACGAATCGACCAATTTTTTTCCTTTTTTACAATTATTTGAAATTTGAACCCTCTGAACACAGCTAAGTTTGTCTACTTAAACACTTCCAGCTATTCAGATTTTGAGCTCAAAATTTAAGTTCAAGTATAAGCTTACGAAAGCATTTAATAAGAAGCAAAAAATAACGCCAAAAAAGAGTGTTTCGTTACTCCAAAGTCTAAAGCGCCCTCTATCGGCATTTTTTGAAATTTATCTTTATAATTTATTTTCACGAAAATACCTAAATAAAGAATAGTTTTAGTGAAAACCGCAAATCAATCGACCAATTTTTCCGTTTTTTATAATAATTTGAAATTTGAACCCTCTGAACACAGCTCAGTTTGTGTTACTTAACCACTCCCAACTACAGATTTTGAGCTCAAAATTTAAGTTTGAGTCTAAGCTTACGAAAACATTTAATGAGATGCAAAAAATACCGGCAAAAAATAGTTGTTCGTTACTCCAAAGTCTAAAGCGCCCTCTATTGGCAATTTTTGAAATTTATCTTTATAATTTAATTTCAAGAAAATGCCGACATAAAGAATAATTTTGGTGAAAACCGCAAATCAATCGACCGATTTTTCCGTTTTTTATGTTTATTTGAGATTTTGGTCCCTAAACTTTAATGGCGGCTATTTCCTTAGGAAAATGTTTTGGACCCTTGGTCTCCTATTTAATATTGTTTGTCTTGATGTGTACTATCACCCCTCTTTTATTGTAAAAAAAATTTGGAATCACCCTGTATATATGTTAAAATTAGAGATCATGTTAGGGATTGAAGACAAAATTTAATGTGAGTTAAGAAGCAGAAAGTAGTTCCTTTAATTGTGATTATAAATTAATGAAACTTTTCTATTCAAGTGAATTCCGAATTTCGATAAAACGTCCTTCTAATGCTTCATCTATGGTAAGATTTATCTCATAATGCTAAGATTTACCTCGGATATTCTTCTTCATAAAAAGTTGCCAATTTTGAAATAGTTATTTCAATTGATAACGAATAGGAAAAATTGAAATAAAATGATTCATTACATTTTCTGATTTAAAAAAAATAATAATGAGCTCATTTTAATACTCTAATTTTAGATTTTACTTTGATTTCGAACTTGTAAAATTCCAATTTATGCTTTAACGAGAGTGCTAAATTTGCGAAAGTTTTTTCCTCGAAATTTGGGTACAATGACAATGTTTGGAGACGTGTCACGTTTTTAAAATTAATGAAGCAGTTACTCTGCAATAACAACAAATACTGGAATTAATTCCTTTTTTTTTTTTTCGCATTTTCGGATTCCTATTTTATTATTGTGTGTGAAACTGCACTATTTTAAATTCCATAAATTACGTATATCTAAAAACATTATGAATGATTCGTTTCCATTTTATATAAACATATAACGTTAGTAAAGAATTACATTAATTCACATCTGTAAGAATCAATTATTAATTTTCAGCACTACTTTAAATAAACCAATGTAAAAGTTCTTTTTTTCTATACATAATGAAAAAAATCGTACAAATTAAAACTTCATATTAGATATGGAATAAAAAATCTAATGTGAATTCAAAAACAGTAGAAAATAACTCTTTTAATTCTGATTATAAAATCAGTGAAACTTTCCCATTCAAATGAAATTGAAAAGAACCAAATCCGATAAAACACCTTTTTACTGCTTCATCAGGAATTACCCGTATGTTCTCCTTTAATAAATGCTGCTAATTTTGTGATAGTTATTCCAGTGGATAAGAAATATTAAAAGTAGAAATGAAAAGACTTATTATATTTTCTGACTTTAATATTTTAAATGAGCCGTTTTAAAACGATAATCTTTTGATTTTGAACTTTTGTAAAATCCGGTAAATGTTTTGTTAAATGTGCCTAATTATTTTTTCTTAAATTTGGAAAACATTCTGCTTCACACAAAGAAAATTAATTTTTTAACGTTTATACAGTTACATCTTTGCTTTTAAAAATTATATTAAGTAACATATATATTTATTTTAAAATAGTGTAAAATTTTACGCTTAAACGGTTTGATAAAAGCAAAAATTAAAAATTTATCAACTGTAACATATTTTCACAGTTTAAATAATAGAACTAATCTTTATTTATTTTTCATTTTTCATTTTTTTAATCTAGGTATGATTAAATTTCTGCTTCTAACTAAATTTTTAAATATTGTACATTTAAACACTAAGCAAGAATCACCAAACTCTTCAACAAATACTGGGACTAAATCTTTTTTTCTTAATTTTGGATTTACATTTAATATAACGTGAAAATGTGCAATATTTTAAAATCCATGCATTATACACATCTGAAAACATTGTGATTCGTTCGTTTTGATTTTAAAGGAATTTATGACGTTAGTAAAGAATTTCATTTAATTAGTTCTGTAAAAAGCTATTATTAATTTTTAGTACTACTTCAAATAAACCCAAGTATTTTTACTTTTTACACAATGAAAAAAAATCATAAAAATGAAAGCTTCAAATTAGAAATTGAAGACAAAATATAATATGGTTAAAAAGAAGTATAAAATAGATTCTTTAAATATGATTATAATATTAAAAATGTTCCATTTAAGTGAAATGAAAAAAACTTGAAATCCGATAGATAATTTTTATAATATTTCTTTAGGAATTATCTCGTATGTCCTTCTTCAAGAAAAAACGCTGTTTTTAAGATAGTTATTTCAATAGACGAGAACATGAAAAGTAGAGATAAAATAATTCATTAAATTTTCCGGCTTAATTTTTTTACGAGTTTTTTTTTTAACGCTATTTTAGATATTCTTTTGATTTTTACTTGTGTTAAATGCTGTTTACGCTTTGATGAGAGCACCAATTGTTTGTTTTTTTATTTTGAAATATAATCTTCTTCACATAGAGAAAATTATTTTTTTTTTCATAGTAAACTATTTATGTGTTTGCCTTAAAACATTTTTGTATGTAACACAAATAATTATTTTAAAATCTGTGAAAATTTTTGGCTTAAACGCTTTCAAAAAAGCGAAAACTTAAATTTTATCTGCTATATTATATTTTTACAGTTCAAATACAGGAACTAATCTTTATATATTTTGATTTTTGAAAATATAAGTATATTTTAATTTCTCCTTCTTTCAGTATTTTTAACTGCTGTACATTTAAACTATGTAAAGATAAATCTTCAAAAACTTCAAGAAATACTGAAACTAAATCTTTCTTTTCGAATTTTTGGATTTATATTCTAATTAAGTTAGAAACTACACTATTTTGAAATCCACACATCATACACATCTAAAAACATTGTGATTCATAATTCTTAATTTTCTAGGAACTTATGGCGTTAATAAAAAATTCTATTTATTCTGATCTGTAAAAACCTATTATTAATTTTAGTACTATAAATATGTCAAAGTTATTTTTTTCTTTACACATTGAAAAAAAAAAAAAATCATGAAAATTAGAACTCCGTATTAGGAATTGAAGACAAAATCTAATGTGTGTTCAAAAGAAACAGAACGTAGCTTCTTTAAAAATCAATGAAACTTTTCCATTCAAATAAAATTAAAAAGAACTGAATTCCGATTTAAAAAAAATCCTTTAGTGTTTCATCAGGAATTATCTAGTATGTTCTTCTTCAAGAAAGGCTGCTAGTTTTGATATAGTTTTTTAAATGGAGTATGAATATGAAAAGTAGAAATAAAAAGATTCGTTAGATTTTCTAACTTTAATTCTTTCAACGAGTTCGTTTTAAAACGCTAATTTTAGATGTTCTTTTGATTTCGAACTTGTGTAAAATTCGGTGTAAAATGCACTGATGAGAGCGCCAAATTATTGTTTCAAAAAATTGAAATAAATTTTTCTTCACATAAAGAAAATTATTTTTTTTCATATTACACTATTTACGTGTTTGCTTTTAAACATTTTTGTATGTAACACAAATATTTATTTTAAAATCTGTAAAAGTTTTTGGGTTAGTTTTTGCTTTTTAAGAAAGCAAAAATTTGAATTTTATCTAGTCTATCATATTTTTACTGTTCAAATAAAAAAAATAATCTTTGTAAACTATACTGGACAATTGCACTATAAAACATAACTACTAAGAATGTATTTGTTATTGACACATAATCTTGCTCATTCGTGCACAAAAGCAAGAACTTTAGCTCTTTGTCTACCGACGGTACTTATATGTACCATTAAAATAACTTATTATAAAATTCTTTTAACCCTTTCCCCGCACGGGCAAAATCTGTAGTAAAATGAGTAATAATCGACTGACACCGGAATTCTCAGACGATTTTTTTAGATATTTTGAATTCCTTAATTTAAGGTCATAATGCAAAAGCGAAATTATACTAAAATATTACTGGTGCCGTTTGTAAGTTTGGAATTAAAATTAGGTATCCCAGACCGGGCACAGTGTGCCGGAAAGGGTTAACCCCTTGCAGGGCGGTGGTTTCATAGATATACCACTTAATTTTAATTCCCAAACGCCCCATTCGCACCGGAATTTTGTTAAAGAAAATTACGGTTTATTGAATGCGTGAAGTATAGCGTTTTCTTATTTACAAATAAAGTTGTTTTCCAGTTCCGGTGTCAGTCATTAATTTCAATACTTAAGCAATGAATTTTCCCTGCCCCGCAAAGGGTTAATACATCAATTTATTGTAATACTGTTTAGAATGAGTTACAGATACATTACTTCATCTTGTTCCGAAAGCATTATTGGTTACATAAAAAAAGAAAAAAAATTAAAAGGATGATTTGTTTTGCCTTTGATCTTTTCAGCTTTTTTGGCGCTGGGGGTTGGGGATGGGGATTTTTCAATGCGGAAATATTTCCATATTTATACTGTAAGAACGTCGTAAATGTACATTTTATCATTCCACAAAATACAAAGAAAATAATTAAAAATAGAAGATTTAAGTGGGGTTATAAATCACAAAATCCCGGTAAATTTAAATTTAACTAATCCTTTTAAAATAATTCAAATATTTATTAAATGATTATGTAAATATTTTAATTTAGTTTAAAAAATTTGCGTAAAATGCTTTAGAATGTAAAACTTTGACGAATTCATAACGCGATAGATAAAGAGTTAATATGAACTTGGACAATTAAAATTAAAATATAAAATCAATGTTTCGAGCCGTCTTCTGCATTCGTCTTCAGGAAAATATAATGGTAAACAGACTAAAATTTCAGAGATGAACACTTCCTGCGGGAGATATACCGGGTGATCCAAAAGTCAGGACGAACTTTAAAAATGAATAACTCGAAAACGAATCAAGATACAAAGATACGGTTTGCACCAAATGGATGGAAAAGAAACCGGATTTTGTGTGACAACAAAAAAATATTGTTCTATTGGCGACCAACGGCATCACTAGCAGCATTGAAAGATGCCATCCGCCAAAACGTGTCTGCCATAAAGCAAGAAATGCTACTAAATGCTGTGAACGGTGTAGTGCCTAGTCTCACAGCTGCACTTATGAATGAGGGACAGCACATTGAACATTTTCTGTTGTACTAATTAACTGTAACTAAGCTGACTTGGAAATTGTCAACATTTTTTCATTTGCAAATCATCTTTTGGTGCAAAAAACACTACCGTGTCATTTTTTGGATGTCAACGGCAAACTATTTTTTTCGTTGTCACACAAAATCCGGTTTCTTTTCCATCCATTTGGTGCAAACCGTATCTTTGTATCTTGATTCGTTTTCCAGTTATTCATTTTTAAAGTTCGTCCTGACTTTTGGATCACCCGGTATTTCTAACAAAATAAAATCGAAATGAATCAAAAGGTTGAATATGTTGCCATCTAGACACGACGAAAGACTAAAGTTTTGCAAACAGATACAAATTAAAGACTTTATGGTGTTATGCCAGATTTTTGTTATATTATAGGATAAATTATCCCAAAATCTAGCATAGTACAATAAAGTCTTAACCCTTTCCGGCACAGGCAAAATCTGTTAACAAAATGAGAAAATTATCGATTGACTCCGGAAATCACAGACGAATTTTTTAGATATTTTGAAATCCTTAATTTAGGCTTTTATTGTAAAAGCAAAATTTTACTAAAATATTATTGGTGCAGATTGCAAGTTTGGAAATGAAATTAATTATCCAAGACCGGGCACAGTGTGCCGGAAAGGGTTAAATCTGTATCCGTTTGTAATACTTTAATTTTTCCTCGTGCATAGATGGCAACATATTGAAATTTTTTATGCATTTCGATTTTACTTTGTTAGAAATATTATCTCTCGTGCAGGAAGAGTTCATATCTGAACTTTTAGTCAGTTCATTATACTTTCCTGAAGACGACTGCAAAAGAGAGCTCGAAACGTTGATCTTATGTTTTATTTTATTTTATTTTGTATAATATAAGTCCATTAAAGTTATTTTTTTTTTTTAGCACCAATAAACAAGTTTTTTTTTCTTTAAAAAATACATTCTTAATAAAAGTAATCTTATTTTGATTTTGAATTTTTTCTAAATATAGAGGTATACTTTAATTTATACGTCTTTCAGTATTTTTAAATATTGTTCATTTAAGCGTTAGCCCCTTAAATGGTTTGCCGGAACGCCGTTCGGGCAAAACAAATTTGTTTATTGCATCATTTAAAGCTTTTTGACACCACTATTATTTTCAAGAAAATTTTCATATACTATTGAAATGCGGAAATGGTTAGATTATATTTTACAAATATTTTATTTAAATAATAGTGGTGTGAATCCGCTATTTTCAATTTATTAAACGAAAAGGAATTAACCAATTAAGGGATTAAGCAGGAATAAATAATTAAAAACTCCGGCAGGTACATGAACTAAATCGTTCTTTTCATATTTTTGGATTTATATTTTAATGTAGCGTAAAAATCTGCAGTATTTTAAAATCCACACATTATATACACCTAAAAACATTGTGATTCATTCTTTTTAATTCTCCAGGAACCTATGATATTAGCAAAGAATTTCATTTATACACACCTGCAAAAAGCAATTATTAATTTTTAATATTATTTCAAATCTAATTCCTTTTTTTCTTCATCAATGAAAAAATAAATAAATAAAATAAAATAAAATATCAGAATTAGAGCTCCTTATTTGAAATTTAAGACAAAATCAAATTTGAGTTCAAAAGAAGTGGAAAATAGCTCCTTTAATTGTGATTATAAAATCAATGAAACTTTTCCATTCAAATGGAATTAAAAAGAACCGAATTTCGATGAATATCTTTTTAATGTTTCATTAGGATTCATCATGTATGTTCTTCTTTAAGAATGTCTGCTAATTTCTAGATAGTTATTTCAATGGATAAGGAATATGAAAAATTGAAATAAAAATAATCATCACATTTTCTAACTTTAAAATTTCTAAATGAGTTTTAAAAAGCTAATTTTAGATTTCTTTAGATTTTGAGTTTGTAGAAATACGGTTTATGCTTTGACGAGATAGCGACATTCTCAAATGTTGTTTTCATGAAATTTGGATACAACATTGTGTTTCTTAACATTGGTGACACTGTTAATCCTGCAATAGAAATATCCATTCAAAGTATTTTTAAAATATTCCAAATACAAAGCTAATAAATACACTAAATTTATGTATAAATTTATTTTGTTTCGTTAGAACAATTTAAACTTTTCTCAAAATATTATTCATCATGTATAAGAAATAATTTTCTGAATTTATATGAAGTAATACATATCGACTCATCGACTGCGACTGAAGGTAAACTGAAGCAAAACGACTTCAGTAGGCACTTCCATCATACATGAATTGGTTCATTGATTCAACATATTACTTTTTTCAAATTTAAACCCCAAAAATTCAATTGGTAATTTTATTTTATTTTATTTAAAGAAATTCAAACAATTTAAAATCCAAAAGTAAGAATTAACTGCTTTCTATTGAGCAAATTATAAGGTATTTCAATTCTTGTGACTTAGGTACTTTTCCATATGTAAATAGCTCATAAAATAAGGTAATTACTAACGAATTAACTCCACTACAGTTGAAAATCGTTTATGACTTTGGTTTTTACGTACATGCATCTGCACAAACTCTCGTAAATATATTCGGATTTCTATCCAATTTTTGCATTTTATTGCGGTATACAATAGAAAATTCTCAAAATTTCGTTGTCATCGTATCAGAGGTTAGAAAGAAGTTTTTGTTTAATCAATTTCTTTAGCAATATCTACTCAGATTAATCTCTTTGAGGATATTCTAGAAAGCAATAAGTGAGCCAGAAACTCCCTCTGTAGTCTGATGTATTAATCTTTGCGGCCCATGCTGCAACAATCTGGACCTTTAATTTTTATCCTTTAACAGTCGAAATGTTCCTTCCAAGCACCGGAATCTCTTACACCAGCGCTTCCCTTTTTTCTTTCACCTATCCCTTTTCTTGAATTTTCATTTCCGAATACCTTTATTACTCATAAACCAATCCCTCTTGTTTGGCGCAGCATGTCCCTGAAGGGATTTTGCGCTATTAAACCCTATACAACCAACCAACCACTCCCTCTTGCCCCTTTCACTCAACTAAATAGAAAATACGTTCTTTAGTAATCATATATCATAACCAATAAATGGATACAAAATACATTGATATATCTAAATTTGTTGTCACTTTTCTAAGCATTTTTGTAATTTCAGCCATTACCCATCTTATTTTAATGTACTCCCAGCAGACTAGAGGTTCCACATAGGAAACTGCTGTCTTATGCAAAATTAACCTATTGGCAATACTTTTTAACCCTTGAGGACAAGCGATCGGTTATACATAATAGGTGTCCACTTGATATCGATTATCCGTAATACGTGCGTTAATTTGACCCTGGTTTAAGGAGTTTCGAACCAGAATTTTTTCAAAGAAATTAAATAAAGCATGTTCCACTAATAATCCTGAAAATAAATAAAGAAAGATTCATGAAATATATTTTCTGGTTTGAAATGACGTTAACCTGGATAAAACTAATCCAGGTATTACGGAGGATTAGTTGAAAGTTGGCAGCTATGTACGTACTTCATAAAATGCTTGGAATCCTTGTTTATTATCACCAGTAATATATTTATTAATTTAATCAGAGCATTGTCTCGATTCAAATTACCGTTTTTAAATGTTGATGACGAAAGATTAAAAATTTCATAAAATAATCTCGTCATGAATAAGTTACAGAAAGACTTTGCACTTTAAGAATATGAGTAAAGGATTTTTTTAAGGTGTACATTTAACCCCTTGGGGACGAGCGACACGTAAACGTGCCGCAAAAAGGCTTAAGAATCCTTGTTTATTCCCACTGGTAAAATTATACTGTAAAATTTGTCTTCTTCAATCGGAGCATTTTCTCGATTTAAAAAGGAACAAATTTCTGCTTTTTAAAACCGGTGACAAAACATTAAAAATTTCGTAAAAGGCTCCCGTCGCGAAGGGGTTAAACCATAGTGGTGTTAATGTAATATAAAAATAGAATCATGTACATAAAACTAGGGAAGCTGTTTGCCCACTCTAAACCGCAGAAGGCGAATCAACCAATTTCACATTAACACCAGTACTTTTTTTTTAATCTTAATTTTAGGTTTCTTACGTGCACGAATGCAAGCGTTTCCTTAATTACAGAAAATTTTTAAATTATCCCTTTGACTGATTTGCCTGAACGCCGTTCTGGCAAGATGAATTTGCTTAATTCATCATTTAGAGTTTTTTGACACCACTATTTTTTTAAATAATTTCTTACTATTTAAAGGCGGAAATGTTTAGACTAAATGTTACGAATATTTCATTTAAATAATAGTGGTGTGAGTCCATGATTTTCAATTTATTGAACGGAAAAAAATGAACCAGTTAACCTTTTCCAGTACAATGTGCCCGGTCTGGGATACCTAATTTTAATTCCAAAAATGCTAACTGCACCAATAATATTTCAATAAAATTTTGCTTTTCCAATAAAAGCTTAAATTAAGGATTTCAAGATACCTAAAAAATCCTTTTGTGAATTCCGGTGTCAGTCGATAGTTATTCATTTTACTAACAGATTTTGCCGTGCCGGAAAGGGTTAACTCCTTGAAGGGCAATGTTGGCAAATGACAACACCTAATTTTAATTCCAAATCTCCACACTGGCACCAGAAAATTTTTAGGAAAATTTCACTTTTATTAAATATACAAAAATACACTTTTATTAGTTTACAAATAAAATTTCGTGTAAATAGTGGTGTCATTCAATAATTTCAACATTTTACGAATGCAAGTGCAGTAGAACCCCGTAAATTCGGACCCCGTTAATCCAGATCTCCGGATAGGTTTAGTCCTTTTTTTTTTTTTTTTTTTTTTTTTTTTTCCAAGTTTGAGAAACGATTGTCTAATTTCCATAACATTGACTTCTTTCATCGTCATATTCTGAATTAAAAAAAAAAAAAAAAAGAAAAAGAAAAAACTTTTACTAAAATCTATTCGGAAGAATTAAGCAAAGTAAGCGTTTTTACTGTCTATAAATATTCAATAAGTTTAACATAAAGGTGATTTTCTGTAAGTATGTTTTATTTTATTTCATTTTTTTGTAATTCTCCGGATAATCCGGATTGGGTCTGGTCCCAGTTAATCCGAATTATCGGGGTTTTACTGTACCTTGTTCCGCAAAGGGTTAACCCTTTCCGGCACGGGCAAAATCTGTAATAAAATGAGAAATTATCGACTCACACCGGAATTTACAAACGAATTTTTTAGATATTTTGAAATCCTTAATTTAATCTTTTATTGTAAGAGCAAAATTTTAGTAAAATATTACTGGTGCCGTTTGCAAGTTTGGAATTAAAATTAAGTATCCCAGACCGGACACAGTGTGCCGGAAAGGGTTAAGGAGTTAAGTTAGTGTGGCATTGTGATCCTTGTGGATTATTAAAACGAAACTGTGCATTTACTGAGGAGTAGTTCGACAATTAAGTATTTACCCTTTCCGGCACTGAAAAATTCTGTTCGTAAAATGATGAAATGGTTGAGTGACATCAGAAATTACAAATAGCTTTTTTTTTTAGAAATTAAAAACTCGCTACTTTAAACGTTCATTGTAAAAGAGAAAGTTTATTAAACAATTTCTGATGCCTTTTGTAAATTTGAAATTAAAATTAAACGGTCCCGGCGGCATTTTCAGAAAGAATCCCGTTTTGAGCACCTTATCGCCAGAACAACGATTGGCACGGAGATGAAGTCAATGCTACGCACCCTTTCATATTTGTAACGTCAAAAGCCTAGCGAATAGCAACCCTTCCTCTTCAAAGAGATCGCGCTTATTTTTCATTTGTTTTTCCGTAAATGTTATCAAGCAAAGACTATAATATAAGGAAATGTTATTCACGTTGTTTACGATTGAAACATAGTTTAAAACAAAGAGCTTTTTCAGATTAAAATGCTTTAAATTTCACAAAACATCTAAACATAAGTTTTCTTTTCTTTTCTTTTTTTTTTCTTTTTTCTCAATTAAAAAATATTATTTCCTTAACTCGCTATGTTCGAAGAAATTGAGAAGTTAATTAAAAACAGTAGTAAAGGTTCTCTTGTAATAAATATAATTTTATTAATCATTGTTTTGTGACACATTTGAACTTAGTTTATTTTGTGTTTGGCGATGCAGCTAGCTGAACGTTCTCGCTTTCGCCAACTCGCCAAGGCTGGTGCTCAAAACGTGATTATTTCTGAAAATGCGTCCCGGCGTGAGACCATTGCGCTGGAAAGGGTTTAGCATGCTATCTAGTGCTTCTAGATGTCCCGCTTTTATCGGGGCTTCAAATGCTCCGAGAACCAGTATTTTTAAGTAATTTTGATCCCTATTTCAAGCAGTTTTGCCAGTGGGTTGCTTTTATTAAAATCAAAATTCATGATTTGGCACCATTTTTCTGAAATGGTAAAATCTCCCTTTGTTTGTACCTTAATTAATATATTAATAAGTAAGAGAAGATTTACCATTTCAAGAAGAGTGCTGGCAATCCAGAAATATCAATTTTAGAAAGGTAGCCTCTTGACAACATTGTTATAAAATGGGAAAATTATCTGAGATTAAACATTTCAAAATAAATTGGAAGGAATTAGTGGTGACTAAAGTATTATGAGCCCCTATTTATATAGAACACCAAGTAACACTAGCTTCGTCTCAACATTAACCACTTAACTTATCAATTTTTTGAAAAAAAAAAAAAAAAAAAAGAAAGAAAAAAAGAAAAGAAAACTTTCAAATTTTTTTCATATCTTTTTACAGAAGTTCTAATCTTTTGTCACAGGTTTTTCAAAACAAAAACTTTTGCATAATTGAATCAAAATAATGTATGGATTAAATAATGTGAAATTTACAGTAAAATTTGAAAATAATAAATCATTATATGTAGCTGGTGAAAATAATAAATCATTATATGTAGCTGGTGAAAATAATAAATCATGATTGGAGTATGGATGCCGGTACGTGCACGGACAAATCATAATTTGCAAAAAACATGTTGCCCGTACTACGTTGGTAAAAAAAAGGAAGCGGTTAATCAGTAGTTGAAGTCCTAAACATATTGAATTCACCTTTAAAAGTTTTCGGGCGAGATCTTTCGTAATGAGGATTTATTACAGTTCCTGGTAGTCTAAAAGTCAGGTACCGCCAATTCCGCGATTTTCTGGAGTTGATATATAAAATATAATTGCTTTTGCATTTTATAATTTAATTACTGCAAAAAACCATTTAATCCTTTAACGATCATAGCATTTTCATTGTTAAGATGTCGAAATAAATGAGTGACACCGGCAATAAATAACAGATATATTTCTAAATAAGAAAATGTGATTTTTCACATACTAAAAAAAAGGGACATTTTTAGATAAAAATACCGGTGTCAGTGTTGCGTATCGGAATTAAAATTTTGTGGTTTCGTGGCGAAACCAATGAACGTTAAAGGGTTAAAACATGAAATCGCTTCAGTAGTTGACGAGTAAAACAATGCATCAATGTTAGCTGTGCTACGGGTGACATTAACTCATTCGTGCCCAACATCTTTTGCGTAAATTTTATTTGGTTGGCACCACTATTTTTAGAAGATTTAAGTTTAGATCATTAATCACGAAAATGCATCATTTAAATAAAATAATTATTGCTTTTCTTTTTTACCGGTGTCAAAAACAGTGCTGAATGCACCTTTTGAAGCGTCCCTGAAAAGGGAAGCTAGGCACTAATGGGTTAAAACTCTTCTCATTCCCTTCAGATGTTTTCATTATTAACTGAAAAGCTACCAGAAGAAAGATTATTTTTTTTTTACTAATATGGGTGAATATAATAATCAATCCAAATATATTTAATATTAATGTTTCAAATATAGAGAAAAGTTAATTTCAAATTATGTGCTAGAAAGGATCATCATTTTAGGAATAATATTAACAACTGCCGAAGGATGTAAGCCATTTACAGATATGTTATTTTGAAGCAAGTATAATAATTAAATTTTCTAAAAACCATTTAATTTAAGTAGACTTGTTCGATATTTCATTATATTTATCAGAAATTACCTCAACTTTTGAGAAAGTATTCATTAGCTATGTGCTTAGATTATTGCTATCGGCAAAGTTAGAATATTTTAAAAGCATTAAGTGAAAATTAGAACAGTTGATGTTTCCTGGGAAACTCTTATTGGCGTTTCTTGTAAGAGTATTAAAACAATATTCAACTGTTAAAATCGTTACTGTATCCTGAAAGTTTTAAAACATATATTGAATGATTTAATTTTAGGGTTACTTAATTTGATGCATTTTAATATTTTTCCCACGTTCTAATAAAAATTATAAAGTTAAAATGCTAACATAGTTGTGGGTATTTTTACAATTGTAATATTAGATATCATCATTTACTTTATTTTAATGAGAACGAGGTAAGCACAAGTTTTTATTATAACCATGAACGTACGGTAGATTTAAATTCGTGGTTTTATTTTAATATTCTATTTTTATAATTTTATTTTAAAAGTAAATTCTTCAGTAAACTTCTTTGGCTCATGTTGTCAAAATACAAATTAAAGTGTTTCATAAAAAAGGAGAGGTGTCAGGCAAATAATATTGGTTAAGTATATATGAATGGTTAAAATTTCATTAGCTCTATGTAGCAATATTAGAAAAATAATAGTATCATTAGAAGATTTTTGGTATTTTAATAACAGAAATTTCGTAAAGTACTGATGGCTGCATCTGAAAATAGATTATTTTTCAGTAAATAAGGCAAATATTTAAAGAAAATTCTGGTAAAAGTTAATTGAAAATCTCAAAAGCGTACGAAACGCTATGGACAAACTACTTGCTTAAAAACTTAAATAAACATTTGCTGTAACTGATTAGATTTTTGGAGATATCTTTGATTAACCATTATTTTGCGACTAATAGAAAGTACGTTTTTAGTAAAATTCGGCACCTTTGTTCTCTCCATTGTATTCGTAAGAGGATATGAATTAGGAGAAAATATTTCACGTTGGTGGCAAAATGACGGACATGCGACTCCTGCCAAGATAAGCTAGGTTGTAAACATGAATTTTTTTGTGCATGAAACAGCTGTAATATTTTGAGAGAAAATAAGTGTATTTATAACGCATATTTACCTGAATCCGTTTATATTTGCAGGAACCTTAATGTTAAATCTCTATATTAAGAATTTATACCATTATTCAGAAGAAATCTTGCACGGAATTGAAAAAAAGCTCATTTTCAGCATTTTAGGGCAATTTATTTTTTTAAGTATATATCACATCGGATAAACTGATATGTTTCTAGTCATAACTATAATAATTATTATTTTAATTAAACATTTCTTTTATTATATATAGAAAATTTTATTTTTTCATATCGTGTCCCTCAAATAATTGAAGATTTTGAAGTTTTAAGAATGGTCAGTCTTCCTGAAAAGAGCGCAAAATTTTGGAAAGCATGCCGCTACCTCTTTACATTTATCGATCCACATATTATTCTTGCACAATTCTCAAGCTATCGTATCAAGACAGCTTTATTACACGAATCTTATCTCATTGAAAGATTTCCCCTACAAGTGAGTACTTGGATCATTCAACACAAATATTTTATTAGTTATTTTTTCCGGGGTTAACTTTTTTTTTCTTGTCTTAGTATTAAAAATAGGTATTCTTTTAAAAATATAAAGCAGTTGTAACTGAATTACAAAATTCTTAATTTAACCCTTTCAGGGCAAACCATTTTCAATGATAAAGTGTTAAAAGTTATTTCATATCGTGTTCCTAAAAAAATTGAAGATTTTGAAGTTTTAAGAATGGTATGTCTTCCTGAAAAGTGCGGTAAAATGTTGGAAAGTCTGCCGACATCCATTACCTCTTTACATGTATCGATCCACATATTATTCTTGTACAATTCTTAAGCTATCGTATCAAGACAGCTTTATATCTTGAATCCTGATTCGTACTGATCATAATTCCCTACGAGAGAGCATTTGGATCATGCAACACAAATATTTTATTAGTTGTTTTTTCCAGGGGCAACTTCCCCCCTCCCTAATATTAAAAAATATATTCTTTGAAATAGAAAAAGCAGTTGCAACTGAACCGCAGTATCCTTAATTTAACCCTTTCAGAGTAAAGTATTTTGAATGCTAAAGTATTAAGAGTTTTTTCATATCGTGTTCGTAAAAAAATTGAAGATTTTGCAGTTTTAAGAATGGTGTGACTTCCTTAAGAGTGCGTCAAAATGCTAGAAAGCAGGCCGAGACCCACTACCTCTTTACATTTATCGACCGACATAATACTACTGCACAATTCTTAAGCTATCGAATCATGGCAGCTTTATTTCTTAAATCGTGATTCAATAGTGCATTTGTACTAGATGGTATTTCGATCATACAACACAAATATTTTACTAGTTATTTCTTCCGGAGTAAACTTTTTTTTTTTTGCCTTAATATTAAAAAATGGTATTCTTTGAAATATAAAAAGCAATTGCAACGAACCACAATATCCTTAATTTAACCCTTTCAGCGCAAAGCATTTTCAGTGCTAAAGTGTTAAAATAAATGAATAGCACCGAAATTTTCCAACAAATTCATTTAAGAATAAGAACCAAAAAAAGCTACACGTACATTAAACATAAAATATTTTACCGAAATTTTTATGCAGATGAGACGTTTAGGAACGCAGGTGGACCACTCCGGGTACACTTATTTTTAATTACAAACTTACAAATGGCACCAAGAATATTTTAAAGAAATTTTGCTTTTACAATGAAAGCGTGGATTTAGGAATTCTTAATTTCAATAAAAGTCGTTTTTAAATTTCGGTGTCAATCAATAAATTTCTCATTTTATGAGCAGAAATTGCCCGCGCCGGAAAGTTTTACAATGAAGTGGTTTCATAAACATAGCTCCAGACCTGAAAGGGTTAATTACTGTGGTTATATATCAAATGCTGATAAGCGGGGAAACAAGCGTCATAAAACACAAGATATTCGACCTTTTTTTATGATTGCAGAATATTTTTACATTCGTCTCCATAATATAATTTCATACGAACATTATTTAAAATAATAGAGAATTAATTCTATTACTAATAACACTTATGAAATTTCATTAAAATGTGGATTTTTTTTTTCTTTAGATAGTCAGCAATAGTGACATATCCCGTAAATATGCTGAGATTTATCTACTAAAATTTCATAAAAGTTATAATTTATTAAATGTCTGCATACTGCAACTTAACCTCATCAGTCCTGGTGTCGCCTGTAAAACATTAAATAACAACCTTTAACACTTTGCGGCGCTGAGCAAAATCATTGCTTAAGTGTTGAAATTAATGACTGACACCGGAATTTGAAAACAACTTTATTTGTAAATATGAAAATGCTGTATTTCCAGCATTCAATAAACCGATTTTTTTACCTTAATTCCGCTGACATTGCAACATTTGGGTATTAAAATTAAGAGGTTTCAAAGATACACCATCTCGCCGCAAGGAGTTAATCTAAATGCTTCTAGAATTGTTAAAATTACTTCTAAAACTTTTTATTAAATACGTGCATATTATAAGAATCGATATACCGACTTATATATACTTTTGGAGATGTTGTATAGTAATTATAAACAGGTTTTTTTAGTTCCTGTTAATATTTGCAGAACTGAGGAGGACAATAACATGAAAATTAGTATTCTGGAATATTTTTTCTCACATTTGAGCCTACATCCTGCATCCGAAGCAGGAGGGCTGCCACAAGCGACTATTTTTTTAGAATAAAAAATGCTCAGTTGCACTTTCATAACATCTCTTGTACAACATATTTTTTAAATAGTGGTGCCGATGGAATATAAAATAATCGCCTGTGGAAGCCCTGAAGCAGGAACGTAAAAAAATATGACATAACCATATAAGTTCTTTCAAAATATGACATAACCATATAAGTTCTTTCAAAATCAAATCAAAAATAAAGTTTTTTTTTAAAAAATTGTACCTTATTAATCCTTACCGGCACAGTGTGCTCACTCCCGGCACACTTAATTTTAATTTTATACTTGTCAACGGCACTAAGAATATTTTAGTAAAATTATGATTTTAAAATAAAAGCTTGATTAAACCGTTTTGAATCTCTTAAAATGTCGTTTGTAAATTCTGGTGCCAGTCAATAATTTTTCGTTTTACTAACCGAATTTGCCCGCGCCAGAAAGGGTTAATGCTAAAAAGAGTATTATGGTTCTTGTATGGTTTCTTATCTCTAATTTTTCGCATTTTCGTAAAACAAATTTTCGAAAGTGTATTAAAATATTTTTCACACCTTTCTTTATTTTTAATGCTATCCTGTTTTACAAAATTTGAGCCATGTAGCTTCAAAAATAATTTAAATTTATTTTACAGCAGCACTTGATTAATATTTCATAATTATGGCAGTAGAAATATGACTTGAAACAAATTTATCGCTAGTCTTGTTATTTACGTTATTTTATGCTTTGGATCAACTACAAAATTTGAAAATGCATTTTGCATTAAAAATTCATAAAAATGTTTTTAAAATGATTGAAAAACTTTCACTTTTTTGCATGAATTTTGAAATAGTATTTTCGAGACATAGGATGAGCAGAGTTCTTCCATAATATATTTAATAGAATTATTAGAAATAATATGTAATTTATTATATGAGATATTTACAAAATTTCATGTTTATGATCAGCTTTGACATTAGGAAAATACATTTTGCAATATTTCTTCGCATACGTTTTTTAACACTAGAACCGCCGGGTACTTTATAAAAGTTTTATAAAAATTATTTGACACCAGAATTTTTATTTAAAACTATTTAACTTATATAATTAGCCTATTTTTGTGCTGCACATAATTAACTAATCTTATCAAAAAAATTCTGGCTCGAATCGGTCATTTTGAATTTGGTAGGGGTCATAATGATCCCTAATGGCGGTTCTAGTGTAAATCACATAAACCTTCACTGTACGATTTTATTTTTATTTTTATTTATATTTTTATTTATTTATTTATTTATTTTTTGTATGAAAAAAAATATTTGAAATCTATATATTGGTTTAATAATGGTAATAATAGCAAAATGAAATAAATTTCAAAATTTAAGCTAAAATTTGATATTTTATGGCATACACCCTATATACACAATTTGTGTTTCTAAATATTGTATTGTTATATTAAATGGGATAAAATTAATTAATTTTATCTGATTATCCCTCTCCAGCTTTCTTATATTAATATTTATAAGTATTTAGTAAAAATAATAAAAGTACATTTTAATCTATTTTTTTTCTCTAAAGAATATATTCTAGTTTTTTGTTGAATGCAGCCATTTCATATGGAAGAAACAAGTGTTATTTCATTCTTGGACCCTTTTTGATCATTTACATCAATCATATTAGCCAATTTCATGGCACAAATTGAAACATATAGGGTTTTTAGATATGTGCCAAATGTGGCACACTGTGCAGTGAAGGGTTACCACCTTTTTCTTTTTTCTCTTGAAACAGTTAACTAAAAATAAGGATGAATGTCAGTTTTTTCATACTGAAATATATTTTATATGTCCCAGAAATATTAGGACAAATTTTAAGGGGGTAGGGGACATCACAAGGATTCAGTTTTACATAGCAACCCATGGTCGAAACGTTTTCCTGAAACAGTAGGGACGATACAAAACAGAAGAAAGACTGGTCACGAGTACGGGGAGAAAGCATGTTTATTATCCTCAATACAGCAAAAAACTTCGGAAAAAGAATATTAAAGAGACAATGATCGTTATCAAAACAGGTGTTCAAAATTACGATCCCGGGCCGTGATTCACGGAGAGCATCTAAAAGCGCATGAATGATCTAATGATCACAAAAAAAACCCCAAGAATGTCCCGAGATTCAACTGCTGCCACGATGAGTGTAACAAGTTCCACGGCACTTCCCAAGATTGTCTCAGTATTTTTGCAACACTAAGAATAATAAACATGTTTTCTTTCCCTGTTTTTCAGGGTTTTTTTCTTATTTTTATGAAACTAACTATGACCTCTGACAACAAAAGTTCGGTGACTAGTCAGGTAACACTAACGTAGATGAAATATTAACGAAAGTTCCCGTACTCTCCTTCAGAATAGTGACCTCCCATAACTATGCACCGTTGAAAACTTCTAAACATCTTCTGGAAACTTTGCAAGAAGTCTTCTTTTGGCATGGAATTCAAAAGCTTCGTGTCGTTTCGTTGGATTTCAGGGGTATCGCCAAATCTCTTTCCTTTCAGTTTGAGTCGTGAGAATAAGATAAAGTCTGGAGGATTGTGATCTGCGAATATGTTGGATGTTTAAGTTGCACGACTCCATTTTTTAAAAGAAAGTTATAAAATTTTAATGCCTGACTATGAAAGCGATTTCGAATTGAATTTATTTTTCCATTTTATGATAATTAAATTACTTATCGAGTTATAAGCTATTTCGATGACTCAATCACCCGTTTTTCTCCTCCTTTTCGACTGGTTTTTCTGTTTTCGTCGGGAAATATGCTCAAAAGTGTCAACTTTGAAGTCTTGTTATGAAAAATCTATTGTGTTTTTTAAAAAGCAAAAGAATGAGTGCAATTAGACAATTTCTGAATAACAACACCTGCTATTTTCATGCATCTCCGAATAAAAACAAATTAATGCATGTGTCACAAAGTTGCCCTTTTTGGTTTAAGAACACCCTTAAGAGCCACTGATCAAGCACTTTGCAAAGCACATCTTACACAGAATATAATCGACGCTCAATTGAACAAAGGTGGGAAAAGATGGTCAACACCTGCCACTACGTGGATGCAGCGTTTTGTTTCGCTAGTGTTGCCAGATCGCGGTTTCTGAATTAATTCACCAAACTTTTTTGTCAGAGATTGTACATTGGTCTTATATTTATGGTCTACCCCCCCCCCACACACACACACGCACATACAAACATACAAACCCTCACAAAAGAAAAATACGAAACTTGCTCGAGTACTTTCTGAGATAATGGGGGTTTTATCTGAAAAATAGGATTTTACAAAATACTTAGACACTACTTACTTTTTTGAATTTTTGCACAAGTCAGACACATTTTTATCGAACACATGAATTAAAGTATGTATAAACACTTAGCGAAAATTTAGTTTCAAATTATAAATGAGGTTCAAAACAATTTTTAACCCTCATCGCGGCGATCTGTTTGAAGTGATTAACTTAAACAAGAATTGATAAACGAATTTATTAAAAACAAAGAAGTTTCTTATTTTCAAGTATGCTATAAAAGGAAAATTTTAACTGAATATTCTAGATGCTAGTAAAATGGGAATCAGATGTCCCTTTTTTTAAGGACACCGCACTCGAAAGTATTGAGCCAATAAAACAGAAATCAACTGTTCCCGAAAATTTCACTCATGTTTTTTCTTAAACCTTTGAGATTCAAGCAATTGCGTTTGTGTAATTCTGATCCCTACCGGAAATTTGGAGAAAAAAAAAGAGTTTTTAAAAAAGGGAAAGCTGTCTAGCGACCTTTTTTCCTCCAAAGTTAGAAAAACAAAATTTGATAAAATTTTTCTGGCGTAAATCTTAGTGAATCATAGGTGGGATGAAGTATAGTTTACCGCCTTTCTAAGTGTCAACCCCTTGGGGACGAGCGACACGTACGTGCCGCAAAAAGGCTTAAGAATCAGTGTTTATCTCCACCAGTAATATTTTACTGCAAAATTTTCATAATTCAATTGGAGCATTTTCTCGATTTAATAAAGCACAATTTTCTGCTTTTAAAAACCTGTGACAAAACATTAAAAATTTTGTAAAAAGCTCCCGTCGCGAAGACGTTAACCCGTTCGGGACGAACATCTTTTATATGAATTTAATTCGATGAACATCAATTTTTGTAAAACGAGTAAATTTAATTTGGCAATCAATATAATGTATTAATAAAATAAGGAAAGTTCTACTCTTTTTTTTAGTCGTATCAAAAACAAGCGAAGGTTTTACATACTTGCCATTGGGTGTCCAGATTTGGCCTCTTTTTTAATTCTGAAATTTTGCATACACACCAGGAATTGCATAGTTTTCTTTATTTCAGACGTTTCGAGATTAGCTAAAGAAAAGTTTTTTTTCAGAATTTCTGACTTAAATCCAAAGTTTTTAAATTGAAAATAGTGGCCAAACTCGCAACTCAGCCTAACAAACTTTCAGCATAACTTCCATAACTTGTTAGTTATTTAAACTAGGTTAAACATGTAACAAACCGAAAAGTACTTCTGATGTATTATTCACTATTTAAATTCTTATTTTACCCTGAAACATATTTCAAATCAACTCTTTAAAAATTTTTTGGCACGAAACTTGCTTAATCTGGTTTAAATTAACTCACATCTCACGAAAGTTAAATCCGAAGTTGCCAAATATCGTTATTATTGTTCATATATACACCCGCGGTCCGAAGGGGGTTACCAGTAATCGTTCCCTATTTAAATAAAGTTAAATTTATTATGAGAAATTTTCTGGTGTGGGTCAGATTTATCGACATACGAAAGTTTAATAATGTGTTATATCATGGGAATTAGAGGGTTAAAGGAATTATAATTTTACAAGTGATTTATACTGGTTATTTTATTCCTGTTATCGCGGTTTCCGCAAGTACGAATTTCTTACAGAACATTTTAACCCTTTGAGCTCTGGGGTGTAAATTTCTTCAAAATTCAAAATGACACATTGACACCAGTATTTTTTAAAGAAAAACACTAGTTAACGATAAACACGAAAAAATGCATTAAATCTTTTTCAAATAAATTTGGTCGAATTTTCTGGTACCATTGCGACATTTCGGAATTTAAATTATGTGGTAGAAAATTCTACCAGCAGAGCTCAAGGGGTTAACCCCGATCATTGCTTTGTATATTTAATTTCAAAAACATTATAATATTTTAAAAGTGTGATTATAAGAAAATATATACCAGCAATATGCATCATAAAATAGTTTTTTAATAACATAGCGTATTTAATAAATATTTTAACTACTCCATACTTAAGAACAACGTCGTTTTGCAGCAACTAATGACTATTTAAATTTTCGAAAATCCTTTACGTTAAGTAACATTGTCGGATCTTTTATGCAATTTCTCAAGAATTCCATAATTCTGAGAAAATATTCATTACCAAAATATTTAAACTATGATTTGGGAAAATTTTAAAGTTAGTAGTTAGAAATTAGAAAAGTTGATGTATCCAAAGAAACTTTTATTGAATTTCAGTGTAAGATAAGGAAAATAAACTTAAATATCTTAAGTAGTGGCTAAATTTTAAATTTTATTAATGACAGAATACTTTAATTTGTATGTGATTTTAAGTTTCAATGATCTAATGCTAATATTGTCTTAATGCTTATAGGGCGTACCTGTTTTAAATTACAAAAAGACAATTTTACAACATTTTGCCGCCAAGGTTAAAAATATAAAACTTCATTAAAAGCTTCTGGTGAAAATTTAAATTAAGTGAAATAAACTATATCCCACCGCCCCTGAAGAGGTGACGATTGAAATATTAAACTATACGCATTAAATAATGTATGTTATATGCACTTGCTATAGACTTTAACTAGAAATTTTGTTTTTGTACATAATTAGGAGAAATCTATTTTAAACGGGATCGTCTTAACGAAAGATGACTGCATTAATCGTTTAGAAACACATAAGACCAAAGGATTGTCATATGCCAGTATAGCCAAATCTAGTGTTTTCTTGTATTAAAAAAATTCTGATTTCCCACCAGAAAATTTTGAATAAAACTTTTTTTGCAGTTTATTTATGGTAAACTGCACATGTTTAAAAGGTACCCTTTTCTTTTTATTTTATTTGTATTATTATTTTATTTAATACCCCGTGTTTCTAAAGCTATGTTTACTTTTTATTTTATATTATCTTATAATTTTATGTATTTCTTGGGTACTACTCTGTTATCCCGTCGACCAATTTCGCCAAATTATTAAAATTGCCAAACAAATAGCCAAAATATACATATTGACATAATTTTTATTTTAAATAACGAAAAAAAAATAATTAGTAGAATATTAATAAAAATACAAATAAAAAGTCGAAATAAAAATCACTTAATGACATTTTAATCACGTGAATCCTATTTAATGTCATTGAATGTGACTTCACGATCATTCATTATTGGCATTTAATCTTAAAATTTGGCGATACTTTTTTGATCGACGGGATAACCTAGTAGTACCATTTCTTGTTACGTAGTTTTTATAATACAGTTAGACTTTTTCTCCCAACGGCTCATTATTTGAAAGATTCATAAATAGACTGTGAGTAAAGTTGATGTCAACTGGGAAGCATCTTAAAGACTCCACTGAGCACTACTCATATTTTGGCTGTCTGAAGGGCGGTGAGTAGACGGACTACTCACCCAATTTTAATACTAGAACTATTTTTTGATAAGATTTGTTAAATACGTGCAAAACAAAACAAAAAAAAACAGGCTAATTAAGTAAGTTAAACAGTTTTAAATAAAAATTCTGGTGTCAAACACTTTTTATAAAACTTGAATAAAATAGCCGGCGGTTCTAGTGTTAAATCGAAAACTGACAAATGGCGTCAAGAATACTTTAATGAAATTTTGCTTTTATAATGAAAGTGCAAAATAGCGGATTTTTATTTTCTAATAAATTTGTTGTAATATTCTTGTCTCAGTCAATTATCTAATAATTATAGAAAGATATAGATAAAAAGTAACTACTAAAGTTTTCTGGTGAGAATGTCGAAAAAAAGAAAAATATTGCAGTAACGTTGATTCTATTCACTTTTTTTTATTTCATGTTAGACATTTTTCTCTACATTTAGGTTTTATTTTCAAAATTTATGACTTTACATCCGAGAGTTTTATAGACATGTTGACAAGCGCTTTATTCAGAAGACAGAAAAAAAAATATTTGTAAGGTTATTCTGTATGTTTTTTCAAAGCCAGTTTATTTTAATATAGCCATAGATCACATTTTTATACAAATACATGAATGATTATTTTACTATCATTCATAATGCATATGTAGCATTAAATTAGATACAATAATTGTATAAAGATTGTGTCTGGATTGACAGTTTGGTCTCCACTTTTAATTAAACAAAAATAGAATTTGTATCAAATATAATAAAAGGTACTTTCTGATTTGTTTAATGTTGGAGTTATCTGGGTTAAATAAAGTAAAAATTGTCGAAAATAAACTTCGAAAATTACCGTTCTGAAGTTAAAATTTCGGGATAAAAATTGTGGCTTAACTGCTAACTCTGGTTTGTGTGTTTATTCTTTTAAAAATGCTTGAAAAAATAATTGGAGTGTTAATTTTAGACATAAATTTTATTGGTTTTATGTTTATTAAACTTGGAATAATATTTCAAACAGTTACAGATGCGTGACTATTTTAAGCCATATGTGTAAGGGATTACAAAAAAGTTTTACATCAGTTTGAATTCTGTATGGATTTATGGAAAATAGTGCAACAGCAGATTATAGAGAGACTCCGTCTGCGTCAATCAAATACCACTGTTTGTGCAAAATGTTATTTCCTAATCTGATTTTCCACGAAGTGTAGAGATATACGTATTTAGAATTTCGACAAAGTTTATTTTCGCCCATTTTTCATAAAATGTTTGGATAAACGAATTAAAGGGTTTTTTAAGCTTTTTTTTTTTTTTTTTTTTTTTTTTTTTTTTTTTCTACTTACCTATCATACATAGTATAGTGTAAATCATGCAATCTTTTTTAAAAAATGACGCATTTACACGTTTCGGACACTGAAGTTTCCGAAAAACATTTTTTTTAGAGAAAAATAATTACCATCCGTTTGTCTGCCTGTGTGTCTGCAAACTTTCTATATCCCTACCAAACTAATGCTTAAACTCCCCCCCCCCAAAAAAAAAGAGATTTTTTGTGATATTGCCGCTAATAATTGCAGAGCCATCTCTCATGACTATTTTTACATTCTATTCACATCTTATTATTCAAAAATGAATTTCATAATATGTTTCTTTTACATAATATTTTAAAGCATATCCGAAAGTTTTTTTTTTTTTTTTTTTTTTTCAAAGAGTGGTGCGAGATAGAATATAAAAAAATTCGCCTGTGGGATCCCTGTAATTGATACTTCAAAATAATTATTCGTATAATATGTTAATTTCAATGCAAACATTTAACAGGAAATTGCAAACAATTTTTTAAATATTTTCTCGTCTTAAATTAGCAAAATATAGAAATAGTTCAAATGTGTCTTTTCTAGAAAAATCTTATTTAATAACTAATTAGCCGTCCGGAACCAATTAGCTTTCTTATTAGAGAAATTATTTTGAACCGGAATAAAATATAGCGTTCGTTAATTATTTATCAAAATATATATTTTAAACAAATAGATAACAAGTTTCTAGTCGAGCTTTTTTAAAAATAGGCTAGGAAATTAACGTAAAATAATTATCGCGTAATTAGAGAAATTCCATTTATTCTAACGCGTTAAACGGTGTTTGGTGATCAAATAATATAAAAAGCTAAATAATAAATATATATATACATATTATGTCTGTGTGCAGAAATATGTTTCACTTCTTACATTATGCAGTGTTCGCACAGTTCTACCACTAAATGTTAAGAATATTTTCAAAGTGTTTCACTGCAGAAAAATTGTCGTAAAATCTGTGAATGAAGGTGGGGATTGCGAATATCGTTGTTTAAAAATTAAATGTAAATTTTCTTATTATTAATAGTAGTGCCGGAGTCCTTGGAAATTCCAAGGAGTTTACGAACCTTGATTATGGTGTAATTAGATGACTATTCCTTTGGTTATTTATTTTTTAAAAAATAAGAAAAAAGTACCTATTTAAACTTGTAGCATTGAGCTCACAGGCTATTCAGACTAATTTTACATTATACACTTATTTCAAAGAACAATTCCCATCGACAAATAAAGAAATACACAGTAAAATGCAAAATGGTAAAAAATAAAAATCGTAAAAAACAGATTTTTTTTTTTTTTTTTTTTTTTTTTGTCACAATGAAAACCAAAACAGTACATTGAGAAAACAAAAAACTTCTAAAACTAATTAGGGGGTATAAGCTTATCGGACTAAACGCATTTACTTAATTTGAAACAAATTGGATAATTCTGCATAAAATATCCATTTAGCTAAATAAAGTTAAAGTATTATAGATATAGTTAGGTAAATAAAGCTTACCAATTTTATACCCTCATTCAACCTTTAAATCGAATCTGGGAAGTTTCTTATCGGAATAAAGTGGTATCTTAAATTTGAAGCAAATCATATGATATTACTTGAAAAGAAATCACTTATCTAAATTAACCCTTTTCGGCATGGTGTCCCTAAAAAAGGACACCTAATTTTAATTTTACTCTCACCAAGAATATTTAATTATTTTTTTCCTTTTATGATATACCTGGAAAACAAAATAAAGAAGTTCTTATTTGTTAATTAATTCGTGTACAAATTCTGGTGGAGGTTATTTATTTTAAACAGATTTAGTACGCTTCGGACAGGGTTAACCGAAACAGGGTTAAACCGCCGAAACCCCTATATACTTAACCAATGAAATTTCAAATCTAATCAGCGAAGCGCCTTAACAGAATAATCCTGCACACTAAATTTTAAGCAAATCAGATAATTCCATATGAGAAATCCATTTAACTAAATTAAAGGGGGAATTAATCCTCATTCCCCTCCTCATCATGCTAAACCAATGTAATTCAAAAATTATTCAGGAAAACGCCCTTTGCAGAATGAACCTCCAAATATTTTTTGCAAATCGGGTATTTATATCAAGCGTTAGGTACATACAGAACCTGGTATAATAGATCTTAGGCTTTTGTTGCTAGTGAGCAAAAAATAAATAAATAAATAAATAAATAAATAAATAAATAAAAATAAATAAATAAATAAAAATAAATAAATAAATAAAAATAAATAAATAAATAAATGAAATCAGGAGGGGCCAACTGTCGCACGCCAGACAACAGTAAAATTTTGTAGTAATCATTCTCTTATCTAATCACCCAATCTCTTCATTTCAATAAGACAACTATTTCATTAAAAAATTAGTGGCATCTGGCCTACCACAGTTGGCCACACCTGAAATAGATAATTTTTTAACAGTTTTTTCCCTCACTTTTATGATTTTCTTCGGTAATGGCTATTAGTAACTTTACGAATTTTTCTCGATACCATTTCTATTTCTAGAGAGGATCCCATTGAACTTTATAACTGTGTTGAATTTAAATTTTCAACTGAGATTTCTTATTTCTGATAAACAACAGGATTGTACGTTTTTACTTTCTTCTATATTTTCAAGAACAAACTATTGACTTCGTGAAAAAATTTGACTTCCGGTTTTCGATCGATTTATACGTTTTAGAAGGTTCTGAACACGATGGTTTTTAGAAATAATATCTTTGTGAGGCTGTTACTGTGTCACTCTGTCGCTCTGTGAGTCTATATGTGACAAAAATTTTGTGGGCATTCTATCAAAAGAACTAATGCGCGGAATTTCAGAAAACTTTATACTTATTTAGATCTTGATATAAACTGGAACTGATTAGTTTTTCGTGTATATCACTCAAAAAGCAATTTCATTTATGGTCGAATTAAATTCACGTTTGTATGACATTTGCAATTATTTTTCCCTCTTAACCGCCTTACACACTGTCGCATACATACGCACATTTCAGGGATTTCTTTTTATTAATGAATCCCGAATTCACACAGAAAATTCCAAAAGAATAAAATTACTTTATCTAATCGTGAAATGTTTGTCAAAAAACTATTTCAGGGAGAAAGATGCCAATTGTTAAAATAATGAAATAAGGGGCTGCCACCAGAAGTTACTAAAAAAATATTAGCAAATAAGTAAAGGATATATTTCAGGCACATAACAAACTGAAATTTTTTGTATTAAAGTTCAAATGTCATTTCGGTATTAAAGAATTAAAATTAGGTGATATCATAACTATACCAACGATCTTGAAAAAGTTAAATAAGACACACATTTATTCAGAAGTTCTAGTATGAATTCGAAATCTCTGAATGAACTGCTGAATTAATGTGTCTTAAAAAGTTATATTGAAATTCTTAAAAATTGTTTCAATTCATCAGTAGTAAAAACACAGCACAACTCTTTATTTTTATGACAAATTATCTGCATACGTCTTTTTTTTTTCATGTTATATGTAACCACCTTTATAAAAATACGGAATGGGCAAAAAGCCAGCAAATACTTTAAAAATTCATAAAAATCGTAAAAATAACCAAAATAGAAAATGGTTTGCAAGGCTGGCATGCCTAGTTCACTGATTTTTTTTATTAGACAGGAGAAAAAACTCTTAAATAACAACCGATATGTGGCACTGAAAGGACCGACTTCAGTAGAAATATGCAAATGAGACGGTTATAAAAAATCTGCGCCCCAAAACAATAAGAAGTTTGTTGTTGTAACTGTGTATTTGAACAAAGATGCTAAGTGAGAAGGATAAAGCTTTGTTGGTTCAGTTGTTTTATATGAACAAAGAATTAGCGGCCATTGCCTTGCTCGAATTTTGAATTTAGAAGTACACGAGAACTGGTAAAGGGCCTTTAATCCTTTGTGTTATAGTTCTAGAGATAGAGTTATTGCGAGAATAGGAAAAAATTCGGAGTAGCAGGGGCATCTGTTGAGCGATTGACACAAAAACCTAAAAATAATCAGTTTAAATCTAGGATTAGCAGAAACTTAAGTTTGATGAACAGCTGTGCATTAATTCTTCAGATAGAGCTATTTTAAAAATCGTTAAAAATGCAGCATAGCAGCAGCACCTAATAAGCAATTTACGCTAAAATGAAAGCAGCATCGATTCATACCAAGAACTAATCTAATCTAATGTTTGATTAAAATCCGTGCATTAGTTTTTGAGATACAGCCGTTGCATAAATCATTTAAAAATGCAGAAAAGCAGCGCCACCTGTTGACAGATTTACACCAAAACTAATCAGCATCAACTTATATCAGGGACTACCCATTTATCAATTTGCAGTAAAATCCATGCATGTTTTTGTGATGCAGCTGTTGCGCAAATCGTAAAAAAATCAACATAGCAGCGCCACCTTTTAAGAAATTTACACCAAAACCTAATCAGCAACAATTTATTTTAGGAAATACCAGTATATAAACTTGCATCAAAATCTGTGCATTAGTTCTTGTGATATATCTATTGTGTAACTCGAAAAAATGCAGCATAACAGTACCAGTGTTATGCAATTTACATAAAAAAAAAACCACTCGGCATCAATTTATATCGATGACTACATGAATTAAAATTTTTATTAAACCCTAGCATTTGTTCTTGAGATAGCGCGCCCACAAAATTTAAATGACATACAGACAAACAGGCCGGCTCATAGACAGACATTTTATTTAAAAAAAAAAAAAAAAAAAAAAAAAAAAAAAAAAAAAAAAAAAAAACATGTTTTTTGGAATCTCTGACCCCTAAAACTTGCAAATCCGTTAAAAATCGGAATTCGAAGATATTCACGAATCCAGTATTTTCTTTTTATAAAGATGTAAGAAAGTTAAAATATATCATATAATATATAACTCTTTATTTATTTATTTTTTTTTACTTCAGTCGCATTTTTCAGAAAAAAAAAATTTTTTCAAAGTTTTTTTTTTTTTTTTTTTCACATTTTTATTTTAATTTAATTTACTTTGTGAGCATGAACAATAACCAGAGTTATTTAAAAAATAGATATAGGAAGAAATTACCTGTTTATAAATTCTCTTTTTTTATTCATATTTTATGTAATAAAATCTCCTTTATAAAAATATTTCTTTAAACAAAAACTAATGTTTTCCCAACAAACTGCTGTTTACCGGCCCTTAAAACCTTCAATTTTATCACACCACTATGTTATATACTTTTTTACTTGAAATTAAAAAAGTGAAGCAAAGTTTTAGTTAATTTTCTGCACCGTTTAGAAATGCCTGGTACACATAAAAAGCAAACAAAGCGTAAAATTATATAATGCTTTTAAAAGAAGAATCAAATAAATTAATAATGATTTTTACACAGGTGAATTTTTTTCACTTTGATACGCAAAAAGTATGAGTAAAAAAGAAATTCTCGAAAATAGACATTGATAATAAAAACACATAAGATATTATAAACAAGGTGTATCGAAATTCATGGTAGAAACTTTAAGGTTTGATACAGGACACTGTAACAATAATTTATTACTTAGAAATGTAAATGCGCAAGTGACGTGTGGGGTACAAAGAATGGGCAAATTTTCACTTTTTTATTTCAAAATTTCTCATACTAGAAAATTCCTATATTATTTTATTCATTATTTAGTCCAGGCATTTGGTAAAAAATAAATGCAAGTTTTGGTGTAGTTTTGATTTTTGGTTCCCTTTATGTTTTTTGGGTCGCTGAACACGAATCTGGCATTATCCAACAAAATTTCTCCCCGGAAACACGTTTTTTTGGCAAAAAACGTGCAAAAAACGTGGCTTTTTTTCGTTTTTTCTAAATAACTTCAAAATTATGCATGTTACATAAAAGTCATCAATACGTAAATTAAAGAGCACAAAATTTCCTACATTTTATGTATCTAAAGTTTTTTCTCTGATCAATGGTTTAGCCGTGAGAGAGCCGAAAAAATAGGTGTGAAAAGCAAAAAATTCTGAAAAACGTGTATTACAGCACCGTACGTCGATGAAACTTGAAAAACAATCATTTTACGCAAATTTTCCCCACTTGATAATGCTAAATCTATTATTATTGAGTATATTTTATTAATATGATGTTCATTGTTTCTTTCATAACTAAAAAATAAATAAAAATGAGCATATCTGTGAGCAAAATCTTCATTTGCTATTACAAAATAATAATAGTAATAATTTCTTAATTTGACTTTTAAATAATGTAAATAAAATAATTAAAACAGGCTTTAACTCATCCCATCTGCACTTCCCCTCTTGATTGAAAGGGTGCAAGTGTGAAATAACGTTGGTCAAGCGCCCACCCCCGCATCAGTGGAATACTACGCCCCCCGCCCCCCTTCTCCACCAGTCTCGCCTGTGTTAGAAATATGCGTTTCACAGATCACTAGCTTATCAGGAAGACACATTCCTCTCAGTTTCTATATGCAACTGCTTACTTATAATTTAGTAATACTTTGTTTGTGTCTTCGTGAATATAGTGAACATCTAAAATGATTTTGCGCGATATCGCTGAGTTTTATTTGCGACTTTCCTTTAGAAAAGGGGTCAGTGAAAGTTAGTCAAGGTATTGCATCGTTAATCAAGGCAAATACAGAAAGAAAGGATGGAAAGGCAGTTTTCCTAAAGGGGAAAATCTCAGTAGATGTGAATGTTAAGTGTAGAAAAGCATACGTAAATGAACGGATGATTACTGCTTATGTGAAGAAGATTGAGGAACAAAGCGCTAGCACTTCTCAAATTTTAAACTTCCTACCCTGAATGGGTCTAATCGACCCAATCCTATAATGCGTTTCATTCGATTCAAACCAGAAAATTTTTCATAAAGTAAATTATATAAATAACACAAAGATTTAAGTTAAATAAGTATGTTAAATGGATTTAAATAAAAATTCTGGTGTGAAATATTTTAATCAAATTTGAGTCAAATTTCAACAGTTTAGGAAGGTTAAGATCAACTCCTTAGTTTAATTTTCGAACTAATTATTTTATATGTGGATTGTGCATCTCAGAAGAGTTCATTGCAACACAAGCGAAAAATCCACCAAGCGAATGCAATATTGTATACAGTGTGCGACACATGGGATTCAAAAGTACAATTCTGAAAGCAGCAAGAGCTCGCAGTGATGATTATGGACAGCTTATAAATCGGCGCATCGAACCAGTGAATGATTTGATCACAGCAGATGCTCAATATCACATCAAATGTTTAAAATATATTTATGGGAGGCCAAAAGTCCAAGAACAGAAGAAACGTGGTCCATTTGCCGAGGCAATCGACATAATAATGCAAAGTATATACGATTACCTTGAAAATCATAATGACGAGTGTCAATTCTCCATGGAAGAGCCAATGAAACAGGTTACAGGGAGTTATCAACCTAATATGAGAACTGTAAAGTTTAACCTCATCGAGAGATATGGAGGCGACATACTGATCACAAAGAATCAGAAAAAAAAGTCCATTGTGTGTTTCAAGAATATAGGAGGAAAGATACTGACTAATGCATGGTATCAGGAAACATGTAAATCTGATCGAGATGAGAGGGTGCGAGTGTTTAAAGCAGCAGCAAAAATTATTTGCGAAGATATCAGATAGAAGATTTGCTTCGGGAAACTGCAACAGCATCGCAATTGTGTGTCAAGACGAAGAGGATGAGCTAGACTTTGAAACCGATCTGGAAATGGATTGTCCACACAATGAATCAGAGGACCCAATGGAAGGGGAAATAGTCATGCCGCAAGATATCAAATATTTACTATTAAAAAAAACTTTTATTTATAATATTAATAGTTATAAAAACACCCACTAATTCCATTCGTCTATTTTCTATTTTGTAAATGTCGGTGAAAAACAGGGACCCTCAAATAAAAGAAAGCGGAAATAGTACTTTGTTTTTTAAGTAAATGTACTTACTAATGTACATAATTTTATATAATTAAATAATAATTCATAATGAGTCGTCGTTTTTATTGTTAGCAACTTCATTGTAAAATATAGTCGATCATAATATCTTCAGTATCATTTAAAGTCAATCTTTGCGAAAAATGGTCCATTTTCATGTTAAATCTAATGTATAGTGCCATAACTCCTATTTTACGGATTTTTTTTTATTGTCACACCCACAATTTGAACTTCGAGAACTTTAAGAACTGGAATCCGTGTCAGCTTTTACATGTTAAAGCCTGTTTTAGTTATTTTATTTACATTATTTAAAAGTCAAATTAAGAAATTATTACTATTATTATTTTGTAATTGCAAATGAAGATTTCGATCACAAATATGCTCATTTTTATTTATTTTTTTGTTATGAAAGAAACAATGACCATCAGATTAATAAAACATAGTCAATAATAATATATTTAGTATTATTAAGTGAAGAAAATTTGCGTAAAATGGTTGTTTTTCATGTTTCATCTACGTTCGGTGCTGTAATTCACGTTTTTCAGAATTTTTTGCTTTTCACACCCATTTTTGCGGCTCTCTCACGGCTAAACCATTGATCAGAGAAAAAAACTTTAAATATATAAAATGTAGGACATTTTGTGCTCTTTAATTTATGTATTGATGATTTTTATGTAAAATGCATAATTTTGAAGTTATTTAGAAAAAAACGAAAAAAAGCCACGTTTTTTGCACGTTTTTTGCCAAAAAAAACGTGTTTTCGGGGAGAAATTTTGTTGGATAATGCCAGATTCGTGTTCAGCGACCCAAAAAACATAAAGGGAACCAAAAATCAAAACTACACCAAAACTTGCATTTATTTGTCCTTTTTGAGCACGTAATGCCTGGACTAATTGTAGGAAGACGTTTCATGGTTACGCATGGAAAAAGTTCTTTTCTAAAAATTTCTGGTGTAAAATCAAAATTTTGAATTTAAAAAACACACGAAACTTGCCAATCTGTCATACAGGATATACATGGAAAGAAATAGAAATGAAGTTTTAAAGTCAAATAATTCAATTTCACACCGAAAATTTTTCAAAGAAGAAATTTATATTTGACTAATTATAAAATGACAAATAGTAGAGGAATTTTCTGATGTGATATGAAAATTTTTCGAGAGCCAAACTAGCCTCATTGCACATGCGCCACTTGTGTCAATGTTTACCTATATCATAAATGATCGTTACAAGTAGCCTGTACCAACGCTGAAAGTTTGTACCACGAATTTAGAATCACCTGTATATTAGAGGGAATATACGTACGTGTCTTTGTTTCATTTCTAAGACTAATGAACGTTTAAAATTTTTCTTAAATTATTTTCTAAATTATATCAAACACACACGTGTGGGCATATATACACACATTTATAAGTAGAATGATAAGTACAGCAGAGCTCCCAAATTGTTAAGTGTGTAAGTGTGATCACATACCGATCAGAATGTTTGATTTAATGTTCTTTGAAAAAAAAATTAGTAAATCCAAATAGCTAATTCACGATTATTAAATTCTTATATAAAACGGGATGACATAGAGGATTGAAGGTAGAGGTAGAGAAGATAGGGGAATGGTGAAGAATTACATTAAATTTTTTTAAGCTTAAAAGAAGCAGGCTTCCAAAGAATATTTCATTGTAATAAAATGAATGATTCAGTTAAATGCTATAATTTCCCTTTCTTATCGAAACCATATGAATTTAAATTAAGTTAGAATATAATATGTCATAAACTTGGAAAAAATATTTACCGGTTCAATTCCTTTCTCCTTATCTTTAGTAAACATCAGCCACGAATCTATTAATTATTGTTTAAATAAGTTAAAATTGTTTTGTCAAAGAACATTCATATTAACTTAAAACATCATTTCGACTTGAAAAGAGAATAATATTTTGGAAATTCTACTTATAAATATGTATCAATTTACATTTATACACATACTTAGCTACAAAGTTCTCTTATTTACATTACGTGCTAGTTCCATTAATTCTCTTTTTTCCCGACCATTTTTTAATAAGGATGGGGTATTTTATATGTCCCTATCAGTTTTATAAAGGATAAAAAAAATGATTTATAAAAAGGGTTTTATGAATAAAATATATCACTTCTGATAAAAGCTAAGGAAAAATATTCTTTTGTCCTCAAAGTATATAAATTTCAATATACGAAAAACATAATGTCGAGGGAAAAGACAAGAAAAGAGAGCGCCATTTCTTCACTCTTTGTCTTTAGCTAATATAATCAATCAAGAGTTCACCAATTTAAAATTTAAAAAATCTTATCCAAGGAAAGCTATCGGGTATAATGAATTTATTGTCTTCAAAAAACGGCACCTCATAAATTCTGCAAGTCCTAAAGAAAAAAATGCATATCTTGTGTAGAAAGTTCCAGAAAAAATCAATTTATTAAGTACTTGCTGTTTTATCCTTATTTGACGTATTTTTTAAAGTAATATACGTGGAAAAATATTAACTTATTTATAAATTGAAATACAAAATAATGACCAAGAAATATAACTGTAGAAATTAATAGCTAAGCAAAACATTGAAAAAACTCAAAACATACAATCTTAATATAATAGTAGCAGTCATTTAAAAATAAAAAAATTCAGATTTGAGAACAATATTAAATAAAAAATAACTATTGTACAAAAATGCAAAATACAGGGATGAGATTTCCGCTTTTTTGCACACCAGTAAAATCTTAGAGAAAATGCTATATTTTTAAATCGGAACATTTTTATGATTTAAAATAACAACATTTTCTCTAAGATTTTACTGGTGTCCGAAAAAGCGGAAATCTCATCCCTAAAAATAATAAAGATAGGTCAAAAACTCAACTGGGTCAACAGCTGCAGTTCCTTAAATTTAGTAAACAAATACTATGAATTTGTTAATCATTATTTTAATATTTTAAAAAGTTAAAATTGTTTTGTCTAAGAGCATTCGTATTATTTTAAATCATCATTATGATTTGAAAATGAATAATATTTTTGAAATTTTAGTTACAAATGTATATCAGTTTACACCTATATACTTAGCAACACACTTTTATTATTTGCCGAAACGTCAGTGAAGGCTTACTTTGGAGACACGAAATTTATTTTGTTTCTGTCTGTCTGTAAGTCTGTCTGTCTATCAGTCTGTCAGTCTGTCTGTCTGTTCCGCGATAACTAACGTAAAAAGCATTCGATTGACTTGAAATTAAGTGGGTATGTTAGTGAGGCACTGGGATTAAGCTGTATAGGTTTTTGTTAGATTCGATTCACTCGTTCGGAAAATATAGAATATTTTATTTTCCGCAATAATGCTTTTCTATAGCAAATCCAACGATTTTCATTTTTTTTTTCTTGATAGAAAATGAAACATTTGATTAATGGAATTCAATGATAAATGGATACTGAAATTTACCGGTTAATTTATTCGTATTGTTTTGAAATTTTGTCTACGCATTTGTCAGATTTTTAAAATTATTACTGTAAATTTTTGAGATTTTTTATAAATGTGTTCCAATAATATAGATTAATTTGTTTTAGAGATTTACTTATTTCAAATGTATTTATTTCATTTTCTGTATTTTCTCATAATGGTTGCTAAGCAACCATTTATCCTAATTCTTATCCATAATTTGAAAGCGTGTACTAAAATTTGAATAAAGTCAACATCAAAACTGATGAATTAATTAATGTCTTTGTATCTTTGCATATTAATATAACATAGCCCAGAAAAGAACATAGGTTATGCTTTATTAATTTTATTCAAATATTTTCCTTAATTCAAAATTTCATTCTTTTTCATACACAATCAATAGAGACTTTTTAGAAACAATTTAACCAATTTCTTTTATCGTTGCCAAAAAAATTAAAATCTGGAATAATTATTTTTCAACGGCAATAAGTTTCAATTGAGCAATTTCCATTCGAGAAATTAAACTAAGAAAAAATAAATAAATATGACGTCAGAATTAAAATAAAAATAGATACAGTACTTTTTATTAAATATTAAACACGGATATTTGTTTCGTTAATAAGAATTTTTCTGACAAAAATGGGGACATAATTAGAAGTAAAAGAAATAAAGAATTATATTTTTAATAAACATTTCACTTGGTAAAATATGACATCATAATTCAAATAAAACAGGTATTTTATAGTAGTTAAAAATACAAGAAACATGGATATCAATAACTCATGAATAATGACGTCATTGCCGAAACTTCAGTGAAGGCTTACTTTGGTGACTCGAAATTTATTGTTCATGAAAATATTCGAAATTTATTGTTTATTCCGTCTGTCAGTCTGTTCTTCTGTCTGTTCCGCGATAACTGCTGCAAAATGCAATCAAACTTTTGTTTTCGGAAAAAAATGTTAAACTCTAGATTACTAATTTTACACTTTGAAAAGTTCCTGATACATCAGATTTAGGTGTTTGTGGTTGGCAGGCATGTAGAAGTATGAGGTTAATGAAAAATGCTTGTCCAAACTGTTACTTATCCTTATAAATCAAAATGTGTAAAGAAATGCAAGATATACGATTACCATTAGCACAATTAATAGAAAGTTGAAAATTTAACTTTAATGAGACAAGGGGGGTTCAGGTGGGCTGCGCCGCCCTGAAGAAATCTTCTATGTTATAATAAGAAAAAATAATAGATGATGAAAATTTCAGAATATCCTAACATAACTAAAATTTTAATTTAACAGATTTGATGGCTGAAAACTTCTTATTTTATTCTTATAAATAATTACGTAATTTGAAAATTTTAAATTACAGTTTCCAGAAAGTTGAATTTTGCGCAGAGTGTGTTTAAAAAAAATTATGTGCAAAGTTGACATTGAGGCTCCTGATCTGCAGATTTACTTGTTATATTACATGCAAGTTCCATGATACCCTTTTTTTAATAAAAATGGAATATTTTATCTGTCCATATCTGTATTTTAAAGGATACAAAATTGGATTTATAAAAATAGTTCTATGTATAAAATATATCACTTCAGATAAAAGCTAAGGAAAAATATTCTTTTATCCTTAAAGTATATAAATTTCAATCTAAGAAAAAACATAATGTCGAGGAAAAAGACAACAAAAGAGAGCGGCATTTCATCTCTCTTTGTCTTTAACTAACATAATCAATCAAGAGTTCACCAATTTAAATTTTTAAAAAAACTTTTCAAAGAACGCTATTGGGTAGAATGAATTTATTGTCTTTAGAGAACACCAAATCATAAATTCTGCAAGTCCTAAAGAAAAATATGCGTATCTTGCGTAGAATAGTCCAAAAAATTTCAATTTATTAAGTTCTCGCTGTTCTACCCTTGTTCGACGCATTTTTAAAAGTAATATACGTGGAAAAATATTAACAATAATAAACAGTAAATATAATTGTAGAAAATAATAGCTATGCAAAACACCAAAAAAAAAAAAAAAAAAAAAAACAATCTACATATAACAACAGTAGCCATTTAAGAAATAGTAATAAATTGAGATTTGAGGAAAGCATTCCATAAGAAATCACTATTGTACTAATATGCAAAATAATAAAAATGGGTCAAAAACTTGAAAGAAATATTGACACCTATAATTCCTTTCTTATTACTTTAGTAAACATCAGCTATGAATCTATTAATCACTGTTTAATTAATTCAAAAGTTAAAATCGTTTTGTCTAATAACATTCATATTATCTTAAAACACTATTCCTAATAGAAAAAGAATAATATTTTTTAAATTTAAGTTATAAACGCATTTCAGTTTACACCTACAATACCTACTTAGTAACAACTTATAAATAAAATACGTGCAAGTTCCATTAATATTCTTTTTTTTCCACACCTTTTTAATAAAGATGGGGTATCTGTCCATATCTATTTTTTAAAGGATAAATAATTATATTTATAAAAATAGACTCATTTATAAAATATATTACTTCAGATAACAGTTAAGGAAATGTATTCTTTTGTCCTCAAAGTATATAAATTTTAATCTTCGAAAAACATAATGTCGAGGAAAAAGACAAGAGAAGAGAGCGGCATTTCTTTTCTCTTTGTCTTTAGCTAACATATTCAATCAAGAGTTCCCCAATTTAAATTTTTAAAACATGTTTTCCGACGAAAGCTATTAAGGTATAATGAATTTATTGTCATAGAAAACTTCACTTCATAAATTCTGCAAAAATTCTGCCTAAAGAAAAAATGCATAACTTGCGTAAAAAGTTCCAGAAATGTCAATTTATTAAATACTCGCTATTCTCTTGTGTGGTACATTTTAAAAAGTAATATACGTAAATAAAATATTAACTTACTTATAAATTGATAGATAAAATAATGACCTGGAAATATAACGGTAGAAAATAATACCTAAGCAAAACATAAGAAAAAACTCCCAAAACATACAATCTAAATATAATAGTAGTAGTCATTTAAAAAATAATAAAAAAAATCATATTTCAAAAGAACATTACATAAGAAATCAGTATTGCATTAATATCCAAAATAATAAAAATAGGTCAAAAACTTATTTAAAAAATATTGACAGCTGCAAATCCTTTCTCATTACCTTTAGTAAACATCAGCTATGAATCTATGAATCATTGTTTTAATTATTTAAAAGTTCAAATTGTTTTGTTTAAGAACATTCATAGTATCTTGTAAATCGGTTTGAAAAAGAATAATATTTTTGAAACTTCACTTACAAATGTGTATCAGTTTACACTTATATACTGAGCAAAACACTTTTAATATTTTAATTATATGCAAGATCCATTAGTTTTCTCTTTTTTTTTCGACCGTTTTTTAATAAAAATGAGATAATTTTTCGGTCCATATCTATTTTTGAAAGGATAAAAATTTGGATTTACAAAAATGGTTTTATGTATTAAATATATCTCTTCAGATAAAATGTAAGGAAAAGTTTTTTTTAGTCCTCGAAGTATATAAATTTCAATCTACGAAAAATATAATGCCGAGGAAAAAGACAAGAAAAGGGAGCAGCATTTCTTCTCTCTTTGTCTTTACCAAACATAATCAATCAAAAGTTCACCAATTTAAATTTAAAAAAAATGTTTTCCATGCAAAGCTATCGGGTATAATGAATTTATTGTCTTCAGAAAGCGGCATATCATAAATTCCACAAAGTCTAGAGAAAAAAATGCATTACTTGCGCAGAAAGTTCCAGAAAAAGTCAATTTATTAAGTAGTCGTTGTGCTAATCTTGTTTGATATATTTTTTAAAGTAATATACGTCGAAAGATATTAACAATAATAACCAGGATGTATAACTGTAGAAATTAATAGCTATGCAAAACATTAGAGAAAATTAAATATATCAATAGTACTGGGTTCGCTTTGCTCTACCACTAAGTATTTTCAATATTTTTAATGTATTTCGCTGCAGAAAAATAATGCGAAAATTGCGAATCGAGGGGGTGGTTGCGAATTCTGTTTCTTAAAAACTAAATATAAATTTTCTTGTCATTAATAGGGGTGCCAAAATCCTTACAAAATATAAGGCGTGTGCGAACCCTGTAGTAGTCATTTAAAAAAATAATAATAAAATTGAGATTTGAGGAAAAGATCACATAAGTAAACATCAGCTATGAATCTATTAACCCTTTCCGGTGCAGTGTTGCCGGGTCGGCAACACCTAAAGTTCCCCCTGTTTAGAGACACAAAAACTCCGTGAATATTTCAAAAACTACTCAAATGGTTACTTTAAATCTTTCTTATGAGTTCTAGATGGCAGAAACACAGAGATCAAACTCTACTGTTTTTAAATAATAGGTAAAATATTTTACTGTAATGCGCGCTTCACAGCAATGCTCTTGTCACTGCGCTTATCAATGTTGTGCTTATGGAGAGTTACCACTTCGGCAACAGCTGTATAATTAAAATGGCTTGCGCAATCTTTATAAAATTATACCTGTGGACTCCTCTAGGCCTAAATAGATGGCCAATTTTTTTTTTCCTTTAAATTCCAACTTTAAAGGGTAGTGCGCCGGAAAGGATTAATCATTGTTTTTATTATTTAAAAGTTAAAATTGTTTGTCTAAGAACATTCATATTACATTAAAACATCATTCCAGTTTGAAAAAGAATAATATTTTTGAAATTACGTTTTTAAGAGTATAACAGTTTAGACTTACAATACATACTTAGCAACAACTTTTAATATTTACATTACGCAGAAGTTCCATTAATTTTCTTTTTTCCAACACTTTTCAATAAAGACAAGGTAATTTATCTGCCCAGATCTATTTTTTTAAGGATAAAAATTGGATTTATAATGCATAAAAATTTTTATGTATAAAATATATCTTTTCTGATAAAAGCTAAAAAAATATATTCTTTTGTTATCAAAGTATATAAATTTCAATCTAAGAAAAACACAATGTCGACGAAAAAGACAAGAAAAGAGAGCGGCGTGTCTTCCCTCTTTGTCTTTAGCTAACATAATCAATCAAGAGTTCCAACAATTTAAAATTTAAAAAATCTTTTCCGAGGAAAGCTATTGGGTATAAGAAATTTACTGTCTTTAGGAAACGGCACCTTATAAATTCAGAAAGGCGTAAAGAAAAATATGCATATCTTGCGTAGAAAGTTCTAGAAAAAGTCAATTTATTAAGTACTGCTCTGTTCGACCCTTGTTTGACACATTTTTTTTAAGGTAATATACGTGCGAAAATATTAATTTTCTTATAAATTGATATGCAAAGTGATGACCACGAAATATAACGGTAGAAAATAATAACCATGCAAAACATAACAAAAAAACTCAAAACATGCAAGCTAAATATAATAGTAGTAGTAGTCATTTAAAAATTAATTATAAAATTGTGATTTAATGGAAACATTAGTAAGAAATCACTATTTTAATAATCACTGAACTTATGAATAGTTACAGGGTTCCCACAGTTCTCCCACTAAATTTTAATAATATTTTCGAAGCGTTTCACGGCAAAAAAATACCGTAAAATCTGTGAATGAAAGTGGGGCTTACGAATGTTGTAGTTTAAAAATTAAATGTAAATCTACTTATTTTTAATAGTGGTACCAGAGTCCTTGGAAATTCCAAGGAGTGTGCGAACCTTGGGTTAAGAAAAAATTAATAGAACTTTCAAATAACGCTTCTTTTATGTCTTTTATAGATTTTTTTTAATCATTTATCACCGGTTTTTCGAAACGGAATTTTTTGACTCATTGAATTAAAAAAATGATTGGATTAAATAATATAAAATTTACAGTAACAATTTACTGGTGAGAATAATAAATCATCATTGGAGTATCGATGCTCTACATGGTAGGGGCAAAACATGTTGCCGTATGACGTACAGCCAAATCATGGAAACGGTTAATATACAAAATAATAAAAATGAAATACATATCTATACAAAGAAGTAATAAAGGTAAAAATAATTAAAAATCGGTTATCTGTTGTCTAAATATGATAAAAATAATCAGTTTAGATTAATTTTTAGTACAATTAATCAATCGGTAAATAAATCATAAAAGTTGTAAATTTTTCAAGTGGTTATAAAAAGTCCGAGCCGGGATTCTAACCAGGGTTAGCTTGGAGGAAGCCGTTAATGAAGTTTCGATGCAAACATTCCGGACATACCTGGAAAACAAATTCTCCCAATTACCCCTTAAGGTTACTGGTCACTCATTTTCCGAATTCCCCTCCACAATTTTAAGTCTATTTACGCTGATGCATTCTTATATTTAATATATCTACTCAGAAAATTAATATTTTAAACTTCTTTCGGGGTGTTCTCTTCTTAATGTATCTCATTTTTTAGCTCACAGGCTATCATAGCCTGAGAGCTTATGTGCCCGTCCGTTCTCTATGTACGTGCGTTCGTGCGTAACGCGATAACTCATGATAAAAATATCCGATCCACTTGAAATTTTGTACATAGGTATATCCTGATAAGGCGCTTCCCTGATTAGTTTTTGGAGTTCATTCGATATGTATAAGAGGGGGAACGGGGGGCTCATGTCCCTCCCTTTAACCCTTTAACGATCATAGCATTTTCATTGCTAAGATGTCGAAATAAATGAATGACACCGGTAATTAAAAACAAATATATTTCTAAATAAGAAAACGTGATTTTTCGCATACAAAATAAAAGGGATATTTTTAGATAAAAATACCGGTGTCAGTGTTGCGTATCGGAATTAAAATTTTGTGGTTTCGTGGCGAAACCAATGAACGTTAATGGGTTAATTGATATGAGTGGGTTTTTCATGCAGAATTAACAGTTTTTGTTCAAAATTTACACATAGGCTCTTTCTGATGAAGCACTTCCGTGATTGGTATTAGGTGTTCATTGAATAAAGATAAACAGGGTAAATGGGGGGGGGTCTAATGCCCCTCCCCTTAATTTATATAAATGGGTTTTTCATTCATAATTGTCAGATTTCGTTCAAATCTCCGAATAGTTTTGGAAGTTTAATGGTTAAGTATATAAAAGAGGGGGATAACTCCTTTTAAATTATATAAACGGGTTTTTATTAAGAATTATCCGATTTGCTCTGAATTTTGGATATGGATTTTTTTTACGATAAAGCATGCCCTGATCAGTTGAGAGGGTTAATGATTAAGCATAAAAAGGGGAAACGGAGGAGCTGTTCCCCCCCCTCCTTAATTTTTCTGCGAACGGAATTAACCCTTGAAAACATAAGGCTGTAATGTAGAATTAGTATGTGTAGCCTGTGAGCTCAATGCCATCAGTTTAACTGGCAATATTCTTTATTTTCTTAGTTTTCATAATACTTCTAAAGTATGCTTATTTTATGTGTTAAAAAATGACGAACGAAGTAAAATTTTAACACTTCATATAAAATTCGGAATAAATTTTAGAAATATTTTGAAAAATAACAAGAGAAGAAGATCATTTAAGAAGAGATAACAAAAAGAATAAGATAAAAATATTAATTTCCCGAACAGATATTTTAAATATAAGAATACATCAACGTTCATTTACTTAACATTACGAAGAGGAATTTGGAAAGTCAGTGACCAGAGCCTTAACCCATTGGGGACGAGCGACACGTATACGTGCCGCAAAAAGGCTTAAGAATCCTTGTTTATTCCCACCGGTAAAATTATACTGTAAAATTTATTTTATTCAATCGGAGCATTTTCTCGATTTAACAAGGAACAAATTTCTGTTCTTTAAAACCGGTGACAAAACATTAAAATTTTCGTAAAAGACTCCCATCGCGAAGGGGTTAAGGATCACAGAATCTGGTGTAATGTCTGAATCAGTCCAGCAGAATAAATTAAAGTTATTTTTTGGAAATGTGATTAACACTGCAGGCGTATGTGTAATCATCTGTTAATATTAGATTAATTATTAAAACAATTATTCTATTGGAAAATACGAGATGTTTTTTAAGTAAGAGGTGTTTATGAATTAAAAAATGAAAGGAAACATTTTTATTACCTACAGGCAGATTATGCAGCTACTTCTGAACATAATCGGTACATACATTAAAACTTCTATCTTAACGAACAATAGTTTGTTAATTCCATCTGCATAAAACTTTATCGCCGACCTATTCAATATTGGAATTTTTAAATTCTACCTCGCATCACTCTCTCAAAACAGAATTTTTCAACACACATTTTGATATGTCCAAGAGAAATACAATACAAACCTATTTTATATATGTGTTTAATACTGCAGATAGAATATAAAAATATTTATCAATTGAAATAATCACCAGAGAAATTTTGTGAAGCGTCTAAGTAGAAAACTGTTTTAAAGTAGAAAAAAATGTGAAGGATCCTTTCAAGTCTTCTGAAACAGATATGTGCTGAGAGATAGATTATTCACATTAATGCTTTCTTATGTAGGACACTTAACATGGAAATAAATAACATAGAAAGTATCAGAATGTATCTATTATCAGGGATGAGATTTCCGCTTTTTTGCACACCAATAAAATCTTAGAGAAAATGCTATATTTTTAAATCGGAACATTTTTATGATTTATAATAACAACATTTTCTCTAAGATTTTACTGGTGTCCAAAAAAGCGGAAATCTCATCCTGATCTATGACAAAATTTTCAATATGTTATTTTAACACTAAAACAGCCGGGTTTATTACAAAAGTTTTATAAAAAAGTGCTTCGCACCAGAATTTTAATTTTAAACTATGTAATTTGCTTAAATATTCTGTTTCTGTGCTAAATATATTTAACATATCATATGAAGAAAATTCTGGTTCGAATCGACTACTACCGATCTGGCAGGGGGTCATTTTGACCCCTAATGGCGGTTCAAGTGTTAAATAAAAAATTTCAATTTTTCCAGTGTGGAAAATTTAAAAAATAAACCTTCTGAAAAAAAAGAGGTATTTTTTTCAAGTTTTTCGGTTTTAATATCTATTTCCAAGTCGGGACCACATAATTTTAATTACAAATTTACAAATGGCAGCTAGATATTTTTGTAATAATTTGCTTTTACAATGAAAAAAATTTTTAGTTTCTTAAACAGTCGTTTGCACTCAATTATTTCATCATTTTATGAACAGAATTTTTCTATGGTGTAAAGGGTTAGTAATAGATAGATTTTTCGTATTCTGTTCGTTTCAGAGTTTAAATTTAACAATTCAAACAGTTTTTGCTCATTAAATTGTCGCTTTTCTATAGCTTATTTTTTTCTACTTGTCTAATCTTATGTTAAATGCAGAAAACCTTTATCTTTTTTTTTTTTTTTTTTCTCGTGTCTCTTTCTGCCAATCGATTTTGATTTGTCAAAGTAAAAAAAAAATTCATTTTGCGCTGTACTACAATAAATATTTAACTGATTCAATTGGATTTATTTTTAAATACAAATTTTTTCACGTTTTTGTGTTTACACCCTTAAATAAATACACTGAATAACTTAATGTGACAAGAAGTTTACCATTCTTTAATAGTATTTATTTTTCTATGTGAAAAGAAAATCTAAAAAAAAAAAAAAAATACTTAAACTCTTTTAACTTTAAAAATTTGTTGATGAAAGTACAAAAGTTACGGGCAAATCAGGGAAGCGGTTGAAAAAACTTAAGCAAAACATTTTATATTTTACAGTATCTTTACGCAAAAATATCACTAATGTTAATTTAATTGCATTAATAGTATACATTAATAGTATTGATAGCATACATTGTAACTGTATTGATAATTTATGCGTAAAGTAAATGTATAATAAAAACTTAAAATAAAACTTAAAATAAAAAAGCACAAAAATATCTTCAATCAATATGTTTTATTATGATGTTGAATAACAATATTACAGAGGTGTACACTGAAATCATTCGTTAAACTGTAGAATATGCTTCATCATGCATTTTTTTATGTTTATTACCAGAAAATGCTTAAAATATTTTGTCACATATAGTGTAAATTTCCGGCTCCCTAACGCCTCTGCAACACAACTTACCTCCAAACTGGATGTAAAGTTTCCATGCAACTAGGTAGTCCACCAAGCTGATAACATTGTTCTATTGGTTGCTTCATTTTAAATATATGGAAAACATGAATTTATAAATGGTCTAAAAATTGTCAATAGTAAATATTCTTTTAAATTTTACATTTCCTATAAAAAAAAAAAGTCCACACATTGATAGATTTCTGCTTATTGCAGCTCAGAAAATGTCCCCAAACAGAACGTAAAACCGAAAGGGGAATCGAGAGCATTTAAGAGCCCACACTACTGAGTGAAAAAGATTCGGTTGATAATGTTAAGTCTATGAGGTCGTTCTTTTCAAATATCTCGGCCAAATTTTATTATTTTTACACTTTTTTTTTTTTTTTTTTTTTTTTTTTGCATAGGATTGCTGAGGACGATCTACAACATTTTTTACTTTTTTGATTTTTTTTTATACTATGATAATTTCAATTTCAGTACCGGTTCTAACCGGTTTCGAAATTAAAGTACTTACAGTTAAAGTTAAAAAAATCTAAAACCAAAATTCATTAAGTAAAAACTAGGCCGGTAGTGGATCGTCCTCAGCTATATAATGAAAAAAAAATTGAGCGAGATATTTGAAAAGAACGCTCCCATAGATTTAACATTGTCATCCGGGTATTTTTCACTCAGTTGTGTGGGCTCTTAACCGCTGCCATCGAAATACTCAAAGCCAGAAGTCACGAATTGTGACGTCATCACTAATCGACCGACTTCTCACTAGTGTTGGAATTCACACCGGAAAATTCTGAATAGTAATTTTCTTTTATTTTATTTGCCGAATATCTACCATCTTACAAAACAATAATAACTATTTAAACTTATTGGTAAGAATTTGAAATTCCTTTAACCCCTTGCCGCGCGATGGTATATCTGTGAAACCACTTAATTTTAATTCCTAAACGCCACATTGGTACCGAAATTTTGGTTAAAAAAAATTACGGTTAATTGAATGTGTGAAATATAACTTTTTCTTATTTACAAATCAAGTTGTTTTCAAATTTCAATGTCAGTCATTAATTTCAACACTTAAGCAATGAATTTGTCCTGTGCCGCAAAGGGTTAATTAAAAATAAGCTAGATGCGACAACCGCACCTGGTATTCCACACCTCACTGAAATTTTATTTAGGGATTCCAAATTCTCACCAGTAAGTTTAAATATTTTTTATTGTTTAATAACAAGATGGATATTCCTCAAATAAAATAAAATAAAATTGCTGTTGAAGAGTTTGCTGTTTGGATTACTATAACATTAGTGAGAAATCGGTTGATCAGTGATGATCACATTCGTGCCCTCAGACCTTGAGTATATCGATGGCAGCAATCATTTTCGAAATGGTTAAAAAAAGTTATGCTAACAGAAATAGTATTCGTATAAAATAGGAAAAAGTTTCATTTGTACATTTTTCAATTTTAGCTCTTTATTGCGCGAATTTAACTATTTTTATGACAGAAAAAATATATAAAATCTGTATATCGGGCTAGTAATAAGAAAAATAGTTCAAAGAAAAAATAACCTTTTTTTTTCAAATTTAATTTTCAAATTTTCAATTAAAATTTTATATTTTATAATAAGTGCCATATGTACACAATTAGTACTTTAAAATGTTGCATTCCTATATTTTGTAAGTAAATAAGCTTAAATTATTTAATATTATCTGATAACACTGCTCAACATTTTCATATTAATGTTTTTCAGCATTCATTAAAAAAAGACAATAAATCTTAGCTTAATCGAAATTATTATTATTGTAATTAAAAACACTTTATTTTTTTAAAAGTGCAACCATCTGATATGTACAACATGTGCGTTATTCTCTTAGTCGGATTCTTTCTGATCAAGTATAGTATAGAAATCATATTAGCAAATTTCATGGCTCATAATATAAATTTTAATGTTTTTTAAATTTGTGCCAGTTACGACACATGGTGCAGTAAAAAGTTAGTAGAAAACAAGTTTTTAAAAAATAAAATAACATTTTTAACATTACGCAAACACAAACTACTCTGTTTTAATACATCAGATTTCTTTGAGAAACACCAATCTTTGAAATTACATTCATTTGCAATTATAGATTGCTTCTCTAGCAACATCTTTTCTATAGTGATAAATTTCCATTACATGAAAAGTCCATTAATTTACTTTTTAATATCCTTTTTAAAATGTGACATTATACATCTAATATTTAAAGATACAATGACGGTGTTAAAAATGATACTTTAGTCTTCTAAAATGTATCACTTAAGATAAAATCTAAAAAGAAAATATTTTTCTTTTCTTAAAGTATATAAATTTTAAACTACAAAAGGAAAAAAATAACCTGGAAAAAAAAAAAAAAAAAACGAAGAAGGTATAATACATTTTCCTCTTTGACTTTACTTAAAAACAGCTAATAATCCATCAATCTTAAACTCACCAATTTAAAGTTTAGAAAAATTTTTCACCCGAGAAAGCTGGATTTTTCCTGGTAATTTAATGAATTTATCATTTTAGATGACATCATTCCAGAATTGCGTCTGGATTCAAAATAAGGAATACTGATGCAAATTTTCCATTTTTCATTTTTGGGTGAAAAAAGTCAGGGCCAGGATTCGAACCAGGGATGTATTGGTTGCAGTCGCCAATGCTCTAACCAACTGAGCCATCCCGGACACGAACACTGGAGGACTATTTCACTCAATTAACCTCAACGATCACTTTATCTGGTCTGATACCCTCGATCAGCTTGTGAGGGAGTGACCTTTGTCATAAAGGCACTCTAGTATTTCTGAGATCGTGACGTCAATAATTTAACATGTGTAAGCGTAAAAGCGACATCTATCCTCTCTTTTACTTTAACTTTCTAGAGTGTGTGTGCTCTTTCGGATTCTGCAGTTAGCTCGCGGTTATTAGTAATATGCTAATGTGAAGTATCTCAGTTTGCAGCATATAAAAGCTTGGGTGTGAGTGTGTGGTGAGTGTCTCTGGCATTAGCCAGCGAGAGAGCATCTGTGGCGTTAGCCAGCGTGTGAGTATCTGTGGCGTTAGCCAGCGAGTGAGTATCTCTGGCATCGACATTAGATAGCGAAGTGCTAGCAAATTGAAGGTAGCAGCGGGCCTCCAGTGAAGTGTAAAGGAGTTTCGATATTTTACTTGAGAGTTGGCCGTGGTAAGAAACTTCATTTTGATTATTTGTGAATAAAGAATTACACACAGCCACGGGCTGTCTAATTAAGCTTTATCTAGCAGCTCAGCCAAGAGATAGTGAGAAGTATTAGAAGGTGCCACGATTGAGCTAGGCCGGAGCCTGTGAGTATGCATTTAGCTTTTTCATAGTATTCTCAGTTGTGTAAATTCAAGACTTGCTCCACTTCCCTTCAGCCCTCATCATTTTAATAAACTTTGTTGTTTTATCTTAATTACTGAGTATGTCTGCATTTAACCTCCACCACGACCAACCAATCGTTACAAATGACACTCAACGTGTATATAACGTTACAAGCTCAACAGAATAAATCGAAGGTCAATATATGGAACAATATGGAATCGATTTATTCTGTTGAGTTGATCGAGGGTATCAGACCAGATAACGTGATCGTTGAGGTTAATTGAGTGAAATAGTCCTCCACTGTTCGTGTCCGGGATGGCTCAGTTGGTTAGAGCATTGGCGACTGCAGCCAATACATCCCTGGTTCAAATCCTTGCCCGGACTTTTTTCACCTAAAAATGGAAAATGGAAAATTTACATCTGTTATAATTAATTTACAGATTGAATAATCGTGTTTAAAAAAATTAATCTAAGTAATACTGTTTCTGGCAAGTCAATTTTAAATATTTGTATATACAGAGAAATACTTTATAATAACGCGATGAAACATCAATATTGCACTGTGGAAATAGTTTTATTCCGAGTAAATAAAGATTTCAAATGCTCTGGACAATACTAATATCTTTCAGCTAATTGCGCCAATTTTAATCTCATATATTCTGCAATAGATCAATTTAAATCTGCTTTACGTTCGTGAAATGCTGAATTCCCACCATAAATTTGGAAAATGATGGTAGTTAAATAGGGAAAAATCAGTTCTTCATTTTCCCCCCAAACTTAACCAAAAGACTCTGGTGCAAATCTTAATTAAACTTAGGTGGGTTATAGTATATCCCATCACCCCTCAAGGGGTTAAATCTAGAAAGAATGCAACAATAGATCGAAAAGTTGAACAAAATTGACAGCTGCAATTCCTTACCCGTTGCTTTTATTAAATATCTCTTATGAATCTATCAATCATCGTTTTATTAACGCTACAACACCAGCGAATTTTACGCAAGTTTGACAATAACATTTCTCAGCAAAATTTTTATTCAAAATTATTTAATTGATTCATTTAACTCAAATCTGCGTTTATTGAATTTAAATTATTTCAAGAAAAATTTTCTGTCTCGAAGTAAAGTTTAATCATATGGTTGGAGTCGAATCGACACATTCCAGGCCTTCTAGTGTTAATTAGTAAAATCGTTTTGCCTAAGAAAGTTGATGCTCTAACACAATTTTTCTTCGAAAAAGAGTATATTTTTAAAATTTTAGTTGTGCTGATCATTAATTTACACTTGTTTATTTACTTAAAGACTTCCAACATAGCTGCCAACATTTAAGAATTTTTGCTACCACTAAAATTGTACAGCGATTTTCCACTTGTTTAATTATAAGATATCGATGATTAAATAACACAATATTTACTATAAAGTTTTTGTGGTAGGAAAGATGCGTAAAAGTTGGCAGCTATGCTCTTATAATGTTTATATTAACTACAAGTTCCATTAATTTTCTTAACATTTTTTTCCTTCATTTTTTTTATATAGATGAGGTGTATTCCATCTGTTTATCTATCGTTTAAGGAAAAAAAAACTGAATTTATAAAGATGATTTTCATGTATAAAATATAAATATATATATATATATATCATTTGAGATAAAGGCAAATTAAAAAATTTGTTATGTCCTCAATGCATATAAATTTCAATATACAAAAAAAAAAAAAAAAAAAAAAAAAAAAAAACATAATTTTAGGGAAAAAGACGACAAAAATGAAAAGCGATTTTTCTCTCTTTGTCTTTAGCCAACATAATCAATCAACTATTCCTCAATTTAAAATTTTAAAAATTCTTTCCCTAGAAAGCTATTGGGTATTATGAATTCATTGTCTTTAGTATACGTCACATCATAAATTCCGAACACATGCAAAGAAGAAGTGCTTATCTTCAGTTTCTTAAGTAATCGTTATTCCATATTTGGCTTTACTTTTCAATTAAAATACAAAATTATGACAGTTTTCTAAGTATATAAATATAGAAAATAATAGCTAGCAAAACAAAAAAGAAGCTCAGTTTTATGCCATCTAAATACGATAGTAGTACGGTAGAATCGCGCTATTTCGTACCCCGATATTCCGAAAATACGACAATTCCGAACAGAATTCAGAAAAATACCGATTTTTTAAATTTAAAAACAGGAAAATTTAAAAAGGCGTTTGTGAAAAACGTATATTTATTGTTAACAAATGAGTTAAATTGAGCTTAATCCCTTAACTGTTCTGTCGTATACATATATCTCGTTCAAATAAATGCATATTTCTGAAATTAACTATCGAAAAACCACTTTTTTGAGTTAAAAATTTTTCTTTATTAACAAAAAGAAACTTTTAACATTAACCCTTTCCGACGCGGACAAATTCTTTTAGTAAAATGAAAAATTATTGACTGACACCGGAATTTACAAACGCTTTTTTAAGAAATGAAGAACTCATTAATTTAAGCAATTATTCCGAAAGCAAGATTTTACTAAAATATTATTGGTGCCAATTGCAAATTTGGAATTATAATTAGTTGTGTCCACACCGGACACACTGCGCCGGAAAGGATTAAATAAAGGAAAAAAGTATTACTTTCCAAAATATGTGGTGGCTGTTTTTTTTTTCTTTTTTTTAAGCAAAAAAGTTGACGATTCTTTTTTTTAAAGCTTTCCTACCACTAAAATTGTACAGAGATTTTCCATTTGTTTCATCATAAGATTTCAACGATTAAATAAGACAATATTTACTATAAAATTTTCGTGGTAGGAGAATTGCGTAAAAGTTGGCAGCTATGAATGTAACATCACACATTTTGTTTAAAATAAAAAACAATAAAAATCAGCAAATTAAATTTTGAAGTTATTTTGAAGTATTTTGTGTTTATAAACTAAAGATAAGATTTAAAGTCAAACATATGAAATTCAATTTTAAATTCTCAAATGGTAGTATTTTTACCTGGTCTTTCATACTAATATTTTAATACTATTATATAAATTCTGTTTCTGTTGTAAAATTTAATCTTATTTCAAGTGAATCATTTTCATTGTTATGCTTACAAATGTCATTAAAACACGTAGTTAAAGTTTTAAAAAAATGAATGAAAGACTTAAATTATAAATAAAAAAATTGTACCGTAATTTCGGGTGTATAAGCCGCGGATGAAACAATTCTTTTTGTATCCAGAAATTTAATTTAGTAATTGAACACAAATATTTACGGCGATCTAAGTAGTAACATTCATTTTCTTTTAAATTCTGGGTCGAAAAAGAATTGTTTGGTCCGCGGCTTATACACCCGAAATTACGGCAATTTAACAAATTACACCGACTATTTGGAAAATGATATTTCAAAAGACTAAAATTTTAAAGACTTATAAATAAATACTATATCTAAATTAATCATAATAATAAACAACATTTTAGGATGACTATAACGAGCCATATATTACGTACGCCGTGCCTTGAACATTGATACTCCTAGAGCAATGATTAAAAAAAAAAAACAGTCGTTTATAGATAGACAACTTTAACTGTTTAAAATGTGCATTTTTATTTCATGGAGTTAATCAGACTGACTTCTGAAAGCCTCATATTACATACGACATGGATGAAACATTAATATTCCTAGACCCATCACAAACAAATTTTAAATGAAATTTCAGATTTACAATTTTTAGAACTGCAGATTTTTAAACTTCTAATTGTCGCACATTTAAAAATTTTACACTGTTGCATAGAGAAACGAACGCACTTTTTAATGATATTTGTTTAAATTCTTTATCATAACTTTTTTTTTCAAATTATTATTATTTTTAAGTTTTTATTAATCTTTTTGTCATCGTGGCAATAGAAGTATTCCACTTTAGGACATGAAACTTGGACCAATCAGAAAACGAATAAAATAAAAAGCAAAAGCATACCATTTCTGGACATTAAACTTGGACCAATCAGAAAATGAATAAAATAAAATAAGTTGCGGAATTCAACCAATAAAAAGATTCAGATATACTTTATATTTCCCAAATAGTTAATAAAAATTGAAATATGATCTATGACGAAATATATATTTTTTCTAAACTGCAAGTATATCTTTAAGTAATGTAGCATGATATGTGACAAGGGGGGAGTGGGGTGAAGTATGACATTTTGCAACAACAGGGGGGGGAGGGTGTCAAAAATATTGAAAAAATGTGTGACATTATTTATCGACAGCCCCTTAAGAAATAAAGTCGATGATTTTTTTTCTGAGTAACAGCGCTGAATCGACTAGGTATCTTGTTTTTGGTCGGCATTGATTCAGATTTATTACAGGGGGAAAAAGCATATTTATTCCTATACTATAATATTTGGAGTTTTTATTTGAAGAGTCTATTATATATTTTTCGGAAAAAAATTCACATTTGAGTAAAATTTTTAAAAAAATTAAGGAAATTGACTTTTGATTACCTAGCAACACTGCTTTAAACGCTTATTATAAAAGCAAAATTTGTTTTTGACATATTCCTGGTGCAGGAGTCGCAGCGTCCCTGAAATTTTGGCACATTTCTACCAGCATTTTAAATGAAAAAACTTCGCCTCAGCCCGTAAAGCATGGTGACGTCACTGCAACGTCGTTGTGAAGTCACATTGTGACTTTGTGACTATCGATTGTCGATGTGACGTCGATGTGAAGTCACTGTGACTAAAATGTGAAGTCGTTATGGCCGTTTTAGAGCTCTTTTGTGACGTTTCACAAAGTGGTCACAATGTGACAAATTTGTGAAAAATGTGTCATTTGTGACTAATTTGACATTAACATTGTGACGAAACTGTTACAAAAGCGACGATATTTAAATTGCCAGAAACATGTTTTTTAAAGTAAATAACATGTTTTGAAGGATATTTATAAATTTCTAAAGATTTTTAAGAAAGTCACATCTCAGTCACAATGTGACGTCACTGAGAGGTGGCATTTTGGTCACAGATGTGATATGACCAAAGTGACTCAGAGTGACGTCACTGTGACCATGCATGCTATTAGGAGGTATCTTTAGCATATCTACAATAAATATTATCATTTTAAAATTGTGGTAGGAAAGTATGAAAACTTTATGGACGCTGCGACCCCTGATGGTGACATTTCTAAGTTTGGAATTAAAATTAGGTGGTCCCGGCGGGGAACCACTGCGCTGGATAGAATTAAATTCTTTGAGTCAAAACAATCCGCCAAAATATATAGAATTTTCACTTATATTAAATTTTCATGGAGTTAGAAGAGGGGATATGGAACGGATGCTAACTTTAAATACACGCGACTAACTTTAATTTGTATCTTGACGAAAAACCTTCCAATTTCAAAAGTTTGATTTCAGTGAGATACATTCGATAGTCCCAAACAAATTTTATTTTAGATTTTTAGCTATGTTTCTTTTTTATACTTTATTTCAATCTATGTATTTTGAAAAGTAATTTATAATATTTTTCTCTAATATTTGCATAGTTTCATGTAAGTGCAATAAATATTTCAGATAACTGATTAATTTTTATTTTATTTTATTCTTATAGATTTGTGTTTTAAAGACTTTCGTGGATCAAAACTGTGCACATTTTTGGACTACAAACATTTAAAGGTATTGTACAGCAATATTTTACATTTACTTTATTTACAGTAAACCTTTATATTTACAAAAGTTAAATATTCATAAAAAGTTCACTAACCCTTTCCGGCGCGGACAAATTTTGTTAGTAAAATGAGAAATTATCGACTGACACCGGAATTTATAAACGAATTTTTAAGAAATCAAGAACTCCTTAATTTAAGCTTTTATTTTAAAAGCAAGATTGTATTAAAATATTATTGGTGCCAATTGCAAGTTTATAATTAAAATTAGGTGTGTCCAGACAGGACACACTGCGCCGAAAAGGGTTAAAGCAGAGCTACCAAGTCTCCGGCTTTTTGGATACCAGTAAAATAATACAGAAAAAGTTCTTTCATTGAATTGGAACGATTAGCCGATTTAAAATTAAAACATTTTCTCTAAAATAATACTGGTGCGCAAAAAGCCGGAGACTTGGCAACTCTGGTTAAAGTATATTTTCCATAAACTTTTCATAAACAAATTAATATGGAATAGGGGCTGTTTAAATAATAAAGTTATCCTTTTTGGGAAGAAGGAGTGGTCTGTCATACGATATCGTAAGATATATGTAGGGGAAGGAGGGTGTCGTTTGATATCGATATCATTTTTCATCCAATCAAAATTTTCTCTTTTTGTGTATAACATGGTTTTTAGTACAAAACAGCATGTTATTTTTTTTAGCCCGTTATGTATTTTTTTGTTAAAAAGCAAAGTTATTAAAATCAATAAATTATTATAAAATTATTTAAATCTAAAATATGGATAATAATGTAATTTTAAAAACTTGTTACAAAACATTTATACCTGCCAACTTTTATGTGTTTTTGCTACCACTAAAAGTTTACAGAGATTTTCCATTTGTCTATTCATAAGATTTCGACGATTAAATAAGACAATATTTACTATAAAATTTTTGTGGTAGGAAAAATGCTTAAAAGTTGGCAGCCATGATTTCGTAACAAACAACTGTCATGAATGGGTTAAATTAAGGAGTTCTTAATTTCTAAGGAAGACGTTTATAAACTCCGGTATCAGTCTAATATTTCCCGTTTTACTTACAGAATTTATCCCGATGGAAATGGTTAACCCTTTAATGTTCATTAGTTTCTCTACGAAACCACAAAATTTTAATTCCGAAATGTAACAACGACACCGGAATTTTAATAAAGAAAAATTCATTTTATTATACATGTGAAAAATCACTTTTTCTTATTTAAAAAATAATATTTGTACGCAGTTACCGGTGTCAATCATTTATTTTAATATCTTAGCAATTAAAATGCTCTGAACGTTAAAGGGTTAAGTGTTATCTGGGCTCGTACGCATCAAAAGTTTCATGGGACTTCAGGTGTTTTTGTACCAGAAATTTCGTAAAGCCCTGGTCGCTCTAGTGTAGAATTTCTTTTCGTTATTTTTGTCAAATAAGGCACATATTACTTTGCAAAAAATCTGGTAAACTGTACCTTCAAGCCCTTGCAGTGTATGAACTCTGGTTATGCTTTAACTATTTTTTTTTTACTTATTTCTTTACCCATAATTATTTTATTAAAATTTCTGAATGAAATATCTAAGAAAATTATTATACCAGCAACGTGCTGAAAGGGCATGTTCGTAAGATGAAAGATTTTCATACAAAATAGAGACTTAGAACTCCACTATATCTACCCCAACAGTCACCAACTTCCTTATTCTAAAAGATACTCATATTACTCCACGGAAGTACTTTACGGCCATAGGAGCTTCCTACCCCAAGCGCATATTGCGATTTATAGAATATTTCTTATTGTCTGCTTTCCCTACTATTTTTGATTCATTCAGAAACTTTCCATTCTCATACCACCCTCTGAAGTACATTTGCATATCAACTTTTTCGGAAACATATTTTCATTCACTGAGATGCATGAAGTAAATTGAATAATACCAGGGGAAATATTTGAAACATGCTAAAATACTGAAATTGTAAAGTAGAAAATATAACATAATCATAATAAAGAGATAATCTCTATATTCTTTGTATTAAAGAAAATACTCGAAAATCCTTGCAGTATAGAAACCCTCATTATGCTTTAACTAATTTTTTTTAATCTACGGTTTACTGTAATTATTTTATTACAATTTCTGAAGAAAAAAAATGTAAGTAAATTATTATACCAGAAACCTGCTGGAAGAAACTGTTTATAGATGAAAGATTTTCATACAAAATAGAGACTTAGAACTCCACTAAATCTACCCCAATAGTCACCAACTTCCTTATTCTAAAAGATAGTCATATTACTCCACGGAAATACTTTACGGCCATAGGAACTTCCTACACCAAGCGCATATTGCGATTTATAGAATATTTCTTATTGTCTGCTTCCCCTACTATTTTTGATTCATTCAGTAACTTCCCGTACTCATACCACCCTCTGAAGTACATTTGCATATCAACTTTTTCGGAAACATATTTTCATTCAATAAGATGCATGAAGTAAATTGAATAATACTAGGGGAAATATTTGAAGCATGCTAAAATGCTGAAATTGTGAAGTAGAAAATATAATATAATCATACTAAAGAGATAATCTCTGTATTCTATGTGTTTAATAAGAAATATTTGTGGATATGTAAGATTAGACATTTAACCATTTAACTGATCAATATATATATTTAGGTGCGTTCGTAATTATGTAAATACGTAGCACCTATTGTTGTCGCTCAATCCGTCTGTCTGTCTGTCCGTCTGTCCGTCTTTCCGTCCGCATATAACAACGCAAAAACTACTCAACCGAATCGTTTGAAATTTAAAATACATAATTATACCATAATTTTGTCGAGTAATTTCAAATTTTATGAAAATTGGATGGATAGATCAATTACAGGGAAAATCAAAAGGATTCCGTTACATTACGGTCAAAGGGGAAAAAAATTTTAAATGCATTTTAACACGTTTGAAATTTAAAACATATAATTATTGCATAATTTTGTCGAGTCATTTCAAATGTTATGAAAATTAGATGCATAGATCAATTACAGGGACAATCAAAAGAATTCCGTTACATTACGGCCAATGGGGAAAAAAAATTCAAATGCATTTTAATCGTTTGAAATTTAAAACATATAATTATTACGTAATTTTATCGAGTCATTTCAAATGTTATGAAAGTCGGATGCATAGATCATTTTCAGGGACAATGAAAGGCATTCCATTCCATTACGGTCAATGGGAAAAAAGTTTCAAATGCATTTTTATGATGTTACACTCATTCGAACATAATAGAATATGCATGAATCTATGAAATATATACTAAAATATGCATCCTGTATAATCTGTGATGCAAAGAATTTTTATTTTTAAATTACAGGGTCACACAAAAGTATTCCACTACATAATGCTACACGGGGAAACATTGTTTGGGGCGTGTTTTAATTATATTCAACTATTTCACATTTTATGAATAAGATATAGGTTGCTGAGGTGTAATAAAAATTACTTTCTGTATATTTACAGAAACACAAAGATTTCGACTACTATACTGTATCCGAAGTACGCTCTACTATATCAGAAAGATCTGAATATTTTTAAAACTTCGTTATCGTACGAACGCACCTCATTTGTTACTTTCTCGTGCAATTTCCAACTTGTTTAATTTCAAACAATGCCTATTTTCTACGTCTTTTACAGAATTTTTAATCTTATCACCCGTTTTTTCAAAACAGAAATTTTTGCCCAATCGTAACAGAAAAATGCTCTAATTAAATAATATAAAATTTACTGTAAAAGTGTACTGGTGAGAATAATAAATCATGATTGGGTTATGGATGCCCGTACGCAACACGCGCAAATCATGATTGTCAAAAACACGTACGTACAAATCACGGAAAGCGGTTGAATAAATATATGTATTTTTATATTATATTTACAAGGTAGAACCCGTCGAATTTCGACGAAAGAAAGTGTTTAAAATGGAACTGTTTCATTGACTTATAATAATATAAAAATTAGTTATGGGAAAAAATAAATTTTATATTGATTAGTCTAACTCTTAAACAAACGATATTTACCGTGAAATTAACAAAATACTATTTCTGTTAAACTCAATTGCAGAAACAGTTAAAATTAAACTTTAACCGTGCATGTAAGCAGTAAAATATAATAAAGATCTGTTATTATGATAAAGTAATCAATTAAGGTTCTTATGCTAGTATTCCAAAAAAAAAGCAAAATTTTTTCAACTTTGACTCAATCACAGAATTTTTTCCCGTGAAATCTGAACCCGGCATCATTTTCATCACATCAAAATTTATAACATGCACATTAGGGTGGAGCGAAAAAAATTTTTTTTTGAAAATCAAAAACGGGTAGGGGCCAAAAGTTGCCTTTATACTAGTACATCAACTGTGTGAAATTTTACCGCTGAAAAAAAATGGCTTGAGTCTGCGCTTTTGCTCCAAAAATCGAAATTTTGGGTAAAATTTGTCATTTTTTGACATTTTTTCAAAAAAATTAAAAAAATCCTACAGAGCTGGTTAGTATTTAAAAGTGTTGCTTAGAGCTTTATATTTATCTGCTTAACATATTTAAACTATAAAACAATATGTTTATTCTCTATAGCTGGAGCAAATCAGACAACTTTTGGTAAGAAAACAGCATTACCACTCTATTGGGTCATACAACGAATTATTGTTTTTAATACAGCTCTTGTTTTCAAAACTACCTTGGACATGCGTCGTGAGTTGGCTATATTTCCCATACCACTCGGCCCAACTATTCGATCATCTTGGTACAGTGTTTTATTTATACATTGATTTGTGATTTTCTTTATAAAAATTTGGCATGTTTTCGATGCTTCCACCTTGTTCATCTGTTCTTTACATCCACATGCTGCTGTAACTATCTTCATGCATATTTTTACAGTTTATACAAAAAAAAATGACAAGCAGAGTAATGCACGGGAATATTATTAAAGGGATCTATTCGGCCATCTATTATATTTATCAATCTTACATTCAGTTGATGAATAGTGATTGGAAGTTCTGTTACCACAACATTTTTTCAGTCAATTGTATTTTTTTTACATAATGATTTGCTTCAAAGATGATTTCAGATATTTCAACTATAAGTATGCCATCATTTATTCTACTTTTGCATTTTTTAAATGTTGAGAAGCGAGCTTTTTCATGTGATGCTGATCGTCAGAGAGAATTGCAATGAAAATTTGTTCTCCATGTGTAAAGCAACCGCTGTTGTAAATAACTTTTTTTGCATTAGTTTTATGCCGTTTTCTAAGTGTTTTCGTATCTATGTAATTTACTATTAACTTTTAGATCCCCTTTTTATGAGCGGACAACATTTGATGGTGAAATGTCCTGGGCATAAACTTATAATGCATAGTACTTTGAGGGAATGTACGGATTCTAATCGACAATAAGTGCTCATTTAAAATTAGGAGAATTTTATTTGTCACTGTGAACCATTTTGCATTGGGTAAGCTTAGAATTGTGTATAATATTGAATCATTCGATACTTCAACTCCAGTGAATTTCCTCTGCGTCAATTATTTGAGAAGTCGATATAAAATGTTCTAAGCTACTTGGATTCACCGGATCAATAAGGAAAATCTTTGTCTGCTTACTATTCACTTCCTATTGCAATTTTTTTTATAAAATAGAGAATAATTTTGAAAAATTATTTTCTCAAATTGAGAAAAAGATACTCAGAACAGACTAGAAATTTCTGTCGGAGATTGCAAAGATAATTCATAAGGAAAGCTATTTCTCAGAGAGAATGGGGAATAGGAATTTGGAAAACATCTCACACAAAAGACAGCTCATAAAGTTAATAAAATTTTCCGCTTTATATAAGCACAGATAATCAATCAGCGTTTATATGTTCACTCACAAAATGTATAATCCAAGTTTATACCGCGGGATGTTTTATACCAAATGTACTACACAACTAAATAATAGATCTAAAATCTTATTAGAAATGACTAGACTACGGAACAATACAGGAAACGACATAAAGCATACTAAAACTTCTTTAGAAATATTGTTGTTTTACAACAAGTAGTTTTTGCAAATTTTGTTTGTAGTCCTCTGTGACAATCGTTATAATATTAAACAGCTGACTTCTCAGCATATATTCAATGTAATAGGTTCAATAAATGATGACATACTAGAAATTAAATTCATACAATCAATTTTTAGGCAAATCATTGCATATAAAAGTAATTGATTGAAAGAATGCTGTGATAACAAAACTTCCAATCATAATGTACTAATTGCATGAAATTTTAATGAAGATAATAGACTGCTGAATAGGTTCAATTAAGAACATACCCAATACATTGCTCAGCTTCTCTTCTGTTATACATGGTATAAAAATATACGTCCAGCAGGTCACACCAGCATGATCCAAATCATCCAAAGTCAGTGAATATAAAGAAGAGATAAATTACTTTGATAGATAGAAAACTTATACTCGTCTTCGGGAAAAAAATAACAGTTCAATACATAAATAAAACACTGGGCCTAGATGATTGGATGGTTGAGACGGGTGGGATAATGCAACCACCTCTATGAGTTATATATACAGTAGTTTTGAAAGCAACTAGGTAAGAAATGCATTCAAAACAACATTTCGTTGTATGCTCCAATAGAGAGGTTAACGCTGATTTTTCACAAAAAGTTGTAAGATTTGCTCCAATTATACAGACTACAGATATTGTTTTATAGTTTAAATATGTTAAGCAGATAAATATAAAGATCTAAGAAACACTTTTAAATACTAACCAGCTCTGTAGGAATTTTTTACTTTTTTTGAAAAAATGTCAAAAAATGACAAATTTTACCCAAAATTTCGATATTTGGAGCAAAAGCGCAGACTCAAGCCATTTTTTTTCAGCGGTAAAATTTCACACAGTTGATGTACTAGTATAAAGGCAACTTTTGGCCCCTACCCGTTTTTGATTTTCAAAAAAAAATTTTTTTCGCTCCACCCTAATGCACATTTCGTATCTGTATTCACCTTTTCAGAAAAAATCGGCCTTTTAATTTGATCATTTTGATTCAAAACTTGAAGTCTCAATACTATTAGCTGAAGCAGATATTAAACTATTGATATTCTTTTAAGTGTAAATCAAATTTTATTAATGAAATCAAAATTCACAGGTTTTTAGAACAGAAGATGTTTGAATTTCAACTTTTTTCCTTTTAATGAAAAAATGGCAACATAAAGATATAGTAATCAATTTCTTCCCTTTTTTCCTTTCCTTTTAATAGAAATGGAGTACTTCTGTTGTCACGATTAGAAAAGCAGTATTAAAAACTGCAAAAAAATTAATATTTCAAAAAGAAATTATGATACAACTTTCGAACAAAATTCATTTAAAAGTAAATTTTTTTTCCTACACGATGGTGTAAAAATTGAAAATCAGCGATATTTATAAGCTTTAAAATTTGTAGTAGCAAAAATTGCAATACCGAAATTTCATTTAAAATTTGAAAGTGTTGCCATTCGCAAAATGACGTATGCGTTACGCACAGATACGTTTGGCCTTTATAATATAGATATGTATATTTTTTACCTATTTCTTTACCCATGCTTTACTATAATTATTTTATTAAAGTGTCTGAAAAAAAATTTGCTGAACAAATCATTATACCAGAAACTTGCTGGAAGGCAGGGTTTGTTCGTTGATGAAAGATTTTTATACAAAACAGAGACTTAGAACTCCACTAGATCTACCCCAACAGTCACCAATTTCCTTATTCTAAAAGATACCCATATTACTTCACGGAAGTGCTTTACGGCTATAGAAAACTTCCTACCCCAAGCGCATATTGCGATATATAGAATATTTCTTATTGTCTGCTTCCCCTACTATTTTTGGTTCATTCAGTACCTCCCCATACCTCATACCACTGTCTGAAGTGCATTTGCATATCAACTTTTTCGAAAACACATTTCCACTCAATGAAATGCGCGATGTAAATGGAAGGATACCGGGGGAAATATTTGAAGCATGCTAAAATACTGAAATTGTAAAGTAGAAAATATGACAAACGCATAATAAAGAGATAATCTCTATATTTTATGTATTAAATAAGAGATATTTGTGGTTATGTTAGATTAAAAATTAAAAAAAGCATTTTGTATAGGGGAGAGTGGGGATACTTGAGCATAGGGGATACTTGAGCCACCCCTATTATCTCTACAGTTGGTAAATTTTTCTTTCTAAAACTGGCAACATGGTAACATATTTATAGTTCTGAACATGTAAAAAAGAAATCACATACCCTGGTACCATTTTGAAAGTATGGTGATTAACCCTTTGAGCGCTGCTGGTAGAATTTTCTACCACATAATTTTAATTCTGAAATGTCACGACACCAGAAAATTCGACCAAATTTATTTTTAAAAGTTTTAATGCATTTTTTCGCGTATATTGTAAATCTTTTTTTTTCTTTGCAAAATACTGGTGCGAATGTGACATCTGGCTCAAGTATCCCCTCCATGGGGATGCTTGAGCCACGATGTAAAAGAAAAAGTAAAAATTTATTAGACATAGAAAAATAGTTCAAAATTAAGTGAAAGTTGTTTTCAATTGAAGAAAGAATATCAAATTTTCATTTTCAATATTTTATTTTGTTCTAAGAAATTATAAAAAATTTAAAGAAATTAAAATTTAAAAAATGGCCCAAGCATCCCCATCTTCCCCTACAATTGATTAGGTAATTTTATCATAAAAGTTTGTAACAAAATAAATTGTCTTTTTGTAAAAGATAAATGTTGGAGTGACATAAATTTTAACTCGCAACTACTGTTCCTTACTAAATGATATCAAGGCTGGCTGTAAAATTGCTAGCAACTAGGCAACCTGTTGATGCTGCTCTACTGTTCAGCTGTATATAAAGAAGTATGTATACATGAAATTACTGAACCCTTGAAGGAACTTTTGTAGTGTTGATTGCGTTGAATTTTGCGTGAATGCACATATGAACAGGCGCCTCTCCATAATGTATCTGAATATTCATACTGTTTATAATTGTTTTTTAATACCATCTTTTTCTAAAGGTATTTTTATTCTATAAATTTTTTTAACCTTTTTATTTTATATTTCTTGTTACATAGACTTTTATTCTAATGTTACACTTTTCCTCGAAACGGCTCTTCATTTGAAAGATATTCTTTCTTTCTAACCGATGACCAGGCCCTTACCTGCCAAGTTATCTCAGCTTATCGCGTTAGATACTTGGTATCGGGGCGGACGACCACCTAATTGTGACGTAGCGACAATAAACTTTGCTTCGCATGCCATCATTTCTGCAGTACTTGCTTGTCGTTGAGCATACTTTGTTTCGCCTGTTAATTAATGGTACATTCTGTTGTTTGAACTGCAAATGGCTTCGAAAGATGGTCTCGTAATTTAGAGCCTTGATCAGATGACGATACCTTCATCTGGCAAGGCACCTCCAGAGGTATAATTCACAGGTAACTTGGAGGAATTTGCACCCATGACGGATTTTACATGCACCAGGCGCCATTAGCGTACATGATGGAATTTGAAAGATATTCATCTATAGACTGGGGGCTAAAGTTGACGTCAACTGTAAATTCCCTTAAGGGGACAAACGACCCTTAAGCTTAAAAAAAAAAAATAGATTTTTCACAAAAAAATATATTTGTAAGTCTGAATATTTCTGCGCATTAAAAAAAAAAAAAATCATGAAAATATTCCAATTATTTCCAGAGATATGATACAAAACTATGGTGAATTCTATGGTGAATTATTTAATAATTTAACTTTAAAGCCATTTATCTCAAAATGTGCTTTTTTCACATTGCGCGCAGGATATCTATGAAACTATTTAATATTTTTTTGTGAAATTTTCACACATTGTGTAACATATTAGATCCTTCAAACTGAACCTAAATTTTTACATCCCCCACCCCCCCCTCCCCATTTATCATGCAGGTCATACTTCAGATTTTATTAAAAAATAATTGTTATTTTAAACTTTTTTTTAAAAAAAATATTTTTTTAGCTTAAATTTGAACAAATTTAGGTTCAGATTAAAGAGAAAGTATTGTAATATGTTATTACAGTTGATTTTTTGTATTACATTAGATATTTTGTTTGAAATCATGCGCGCAAATAATTGTATCAGTTTTTTTTTTTTTTTTTTTTTTATAATATTTATTGTTTAAACCTTTACAAAAATTAAACCTTTTTTTTCCTTTATAAGAATATAAAAAATATCTTTTAAATTGTAAAGCTTCAGTTTATAGCCAGTAAAAAAATTATGGTCATAGAGCAAATACATTCTGAGAAATTAAATGTTAAACATGATGATTTTTCTTGCCCAATTTTCACTTTTAAAGGTCGTATGTCCCCTTAAGTGCCCACACTACTGATTGAAAAAGACCCGGATGATAGTGTTAAGTCTATGGTGGCGTTCATTTCAAATATGTCGCTCAAATTTTAATATTTTTAGATTTTTTTTTTTTTTTTTTTTTTTTTTTTGCTTAGGATAGCTGAGGACGATCTACTACCGGGCTAGTTTTTACCTTTTCGATTTTGGCTATATAATTTTCATATTATGATGGTTTCAATTTCAGAACCGGTTCTAACAGGTTTCGTAATCTAAAGTTATTTCTTTTTAAATCTGAAATCAAAATTGAAAAAGCAAAATCTAGCCCGGTTGTAGATCGTCCTCAGCTATCCTATGTCAAAAAAGCCATGTAAAAAGTTTAATATTTGAGCAAGATATTTGAAAAGAACAACCCCATAGAAATAACATTAGCACTCGGGTCTTTTTCAGTCAGAAGTGTGGGAACTTAACCCCTTCGCGACGAGAGCATTTTACGAAATTTTTAATGTTTTGTCACCGGTTTTAAGATACAGAAATTTGTGACTTATTAAATCGAGAAAAATGCTTCTATTAAATAAAGTAAAATTTACAGTATAATTTTACTGGTGGCAATAAACACGAATTTTTAAGCCTATTTGCGGCTAGTATACGTGTCGCTCGTCCCTATGGGGTTAAAGTGATTTCACTGTTAAGCATAACTCATGGCTGCCAACTTCTACGCCTATTTGCAGTCAAATAAACATATTAAAAACAGAAATTTTATTTAATAATTGACAAAATGTGCTACAATCCATAACATTGAATGCATTTGGCATACATTTTACTAAAAATATTTTGTGGTTCCAAACAAGTTTATATGATTTAAGAAGGCGTAGAAGTTGGCAGCTCTGATAACTGAATGAATCTAATACCGATTATTGATTCTTGTTCCTAGAACTCTGCAGATTCTACTCCAATAATGAGCAACTTTATTGTTCCAGTGTTCTCAGTTTGACTTCTATATTTATTCAGAAATTTCGTATTCATGTCAGAAATAAAGAATAGTATTTAATTTTTTAAGTAATGGTGACTACATTAAGTGAAAATCTTCTGCCCAAATTTCTGGTGTGTATTTGAAATTTCGAATTAAAATGGGAAGCCAAACTGGCAATCCTGCATTATCCTAAAACTCAAAGTTCATTACATTACTTCAATTTACCAAGCAGTCTGATATCACTTCCTTGGATTAGAAAAATTTGTGTAATTTTTTTCGTTAGTTTTAATAATTCTTATACGTTTAATAAAATAAATTACAGTATTTTTCTGCAATTACATAAGGCCAAAATAACAAAATTGTATTAACCACTTCACAACGAGAGCTTTTAAGAAATGTTTTGTCAACGGTTTTAAAAAACAGGGAGTTTTATCTAAATGAATCGAGAAAATGCTTCGATTAAATAAGGCAAAATTTACTGTAAAATTTTACTAGCGGGGATAAATAAGGATTCTGATCATTTTTTTCGGCACGTATATGGGTCATTTATTCCCAAGGGTTTAAAAATGTGGAAAAGGCATTTTGATTATTGTCGAAGAACGGTTTTAGGCCACAATATACTTTTTAATCTTTAAACACATTGTGTTTTGTTGAATATTTTTTACTGTCTGCTTCTCTTACTATTATAGATCCATTGAGTAATTCCAAATACAATAGAACCCCGCTAATTCGACCCCGATAATCCGGATCTCCGGATAATTCGGATCGGTTTGGTCATTTTTTTTCAAGTTTGAGAAGCGATTGGCTAATTTCCATAACATTAACTTGTTTCATCGTCGTATTCTAAATAAAAAAAACTTTTTCTGACATGTTTTCGGAATAATTAAGCAAAGTAAACATTATTACTGTCTGCAAATATTCAATAAGTTTAACATAAAGGTGATTTTCTGTTAGTATGTTATATTTTATTTCATTTTTTTTTTCCAATTCTCCGGATAATCCGGATTTTTGATAATCTGGATTGGGTTCGATCCCAATTAATCCGAATTATCGGGGTTTTACTGTATATCACTCCATTTTCTGAAATACATTTGAATACTAAAATGTTGGAGTGCAAAGTCTATTTTGTCTATCTTTCTGTTTGGGCCGTGAAATGGAATTTCCTTTACACAATTCCAAAACTGCCAGTCATCAACAACTGACGCAGCCTAAATAGATACTTTAGTGCCAGTTTGCGGTAACTGACATAGCACTCAACTTAGTAAACTTTTACGAAACTTATTTTCACTCAGCGCATGAAGTAAATTGAAGAATTCAAGTTGAAACTGTAGAATCATACAATTAGAATGTTCCAAATACTAAGAGTATAAAAAAAGGAAAATGGTTACGTGTATTGAAAATTAAAATTAATATTTGCATTTCAGTAATAAATGTTAATTTCTTAGTTACTGTAAAACGTAGAATAATAGTGTTACATATTTCCATTGCTAAAAGTGTACATTTAAAAAACTTGAAAGAAGGCCAATTTTCGAAAACAAGCACGGAATTTACTTCAAGCCTTTAGGAGGTTAATATTTTATGACTCAATAAACTAGAAATAGGAACCATAAATAATTTTAACTAGTTCATTTTTGAATCAGTTAATTTTCGTTTTTAAATTCCGTATTTGAACAAGAATATTGAAATGAAAATCAGTGTTTCTAATTTAGAGGATTATTTAATTTAGTTATCAAATCCATACCAGAAATTTAAATTTGCAATACTTGCTTTATTTAAAAGCATTCAATAAGTATCTAAATCATAAGTTCCCAACGGGGGCGGTACCGCTCCCCAGTGGGCGCTGGAGTCTTCCAGGGAGGCGGTAGCGAGTCTAGAGAAAAATGGGGGGCATTAGTAAAGTCATGGGGGCAGTGAAAGCATACCAGCCTATTTAGGATGTAATATAGAGAAAATAGTTGATTGTCCAGTTCATAACAAAAACTTTAACTGCATCTTTAAAGGGAAATCTATACAGGCGAGCGTACATTTGAGGCGGGTGAGGGGAATTGAATTTATTTTACTATTTTCAAAAAATCGCCGTGAACACGAAGGAGGGCTAAAATCGCGGAGAACTTTTTTTTTTTAATATTAGGCTAAAGACATTGTTGCAACTCTTTCATGAATGTCAAAATATCACAGCGAAACACGAAAAATCGCAAATGACTCGCATTAAAAATCATTATGAATTCAAAAGTTATGAAGTACAAAATTCGCGATAACTGACTGGCTAAAAGCTTTAAACAGAATTCTTTTTCAATTAACCTGTATTTCGAAAAACTCTGAAGTATGAAGACACTTAAAAGAGACCTTAAAAGAGATTTTTAAACGAATCTGTAAATTGAATCAGTTCAAGAAATTTGTTTATTCTTTGTAAAAGTGATAAAAATCCTTATATTTATATATTTGTACAAATGTAAATTTATTTAAACTTAAATAAGGACAAATTTTATGTTTAAATATTTTAATCGAAGAAGAAATGCCGTCAGTACAGTACACTGTAAAAAAAAATTCAAGAGGTTACTAAAAATTTCTTAGTAAATTTGTATTCCACAGAATTTTTTAGTAACCATTACAAACTTTTTTTTTGCAAGTGAAACAAGCATTTCTTTTGTAAACTGAACAAAAGAATTTTTTGTATAACTAACTTAAAAATTTTTAGTATGAGCCACAAAGCAAATTTTAGTAATAGCTCCAAAATTACTTTTAATAACCATTACGTGCAACCGAAGCGGAGGAGCTTCCTTCGAGCTGCATCCAAAATTCTGAAGCGGAAGATTTTCGGCAAAACCGCAACAGATGGCAGCACTAAACATTCCTTACTGCTCCGATCGGATTTTCTTAGTTCCTTTATTAACGAGACACTACAGACATTCGGGGTGCATTTGGCTGTGGCAAGTTTCGAACCCGGGGCCTTTTAGCCTGAAGTCCGTTACTATAACCACTATGCTATCAGGGCCACACCAACTGAGTTTTAGTAAGAGCTATTAAAAATATAAAACTATTAACTCTATTCGTTGCTAACATTTTTCTAGTGATTCTTACAGATTTTCTAGTAACCGACTAAGATTACTAAAAATTTTTTAGTAATTACAAGAATCACTAAAGTTTTTTTAGTAGATCGACCTTTTTTTATTACAGTGTACTGAGTATTTGAAATATGGATCTACGTACTCTATTACAAACCAATCGTTACCTATGGTCTTCACAAAAAGTTTTTTTAAATACCATGAAGCCCCCTAGGCTGTAAGATCATTTGAATAAATGCGTACTGATAAAAAATACACAAATGTGCTGTATTTTTCAAAGACTGTAAAAGAAATTCTTAAAACAGTCAACTACGTATATCAAACTTTTTTCAGCCGTCTTTTAAAGAAGAAGATGACTCATTACGAGTCTCATATTATGTTGTTAATCGCAAAAGTATGAAACCGCACACAATCGGCGAGAAATTAATCTTGCTGGTAGTCAGAGAGATAATAAAAACTGTTCTTTATCATAAGAAACCGTCGGATAATCATCAGAAAAAATCCTGAGTAATAATTCGGTGCAAAGAGGAATAGGTGGCTAAAGGCATTGAAATATCATTATGTTATTACTTGAAGACCTGCAAATTTTCCATTCAACTCGGTGTATTAGCGTTACCAAATAACAAAAACTCATAAAAAAAGAAAACAAATGTCAAGAGCTTTATTTGCTAAAAATTTGAAAAATGATACAAAGAGATATAATCGATATTAAATACTACGAATTTAGTCCAAGAGAAATAATCCGTTTTCATAGTATTTTCTCACTTGCTACTGATGTTGCTCCTGCAACGATGAGACATCAGAAGAGTTTCATTAGTACTGCTTATTTGAAATACGTAAGTTAAATGTGCTCTTTGAACATTCTGTTACGCATCATCAGCATATGGTTTCAAATATTTGGAATAAACACCCATATTCGTGCTTCATTACATTATTAGAGCAGCCAATAAGAATAGAAGCAATTCATTGACTTGACAGGATATTTAGTCACCATTATAGTAAAAATCCTTTCACAACAAGGTAAAACAATTGTTTCACTTTGCTGTGCAGTTTTCAATACCAATTTGAGTCAAACTTGCAAATGTTTATATTCAATCGCTGGCTCACACAGAAGTTCGTTGTCTTTGAAAAGGTATATGTCTGAATCGTTTTTCGATTTATTTGATTCAGCATTACACTTAACTGAAAACAGAAATTTAAAACTGTGGTAAAACCTGATTACATTAAGGGTGTTCTTAAATCAAAAAGGGCAACTTTGTGACACAAGCATTGATTTATTTTTGTTCGGAAATGCATGAAAGTAGCGGATGTTATTATTCAGAAACTGTCTAATCGCACTCATTCTTTTGTTTTTTAAAAAACACAATAGATTTTTCATAACAAGCCTTCAAAGTTGACACTTTTGAGCATATTTCCCGACGAAAGCAGAAAAACCGGTCGAAAAGGAGGAGAAAAACGGGTGATTGCGTCACCGAAATAGCTTATAACTCGATAAATAATTTAATTATTACACTGTAAAAAAATTTCAGAAACATTTCTGAAAATAACGAAGACCTGTGCTGCACGATACTAACGGAAAGGTTTCTGATTCGAACAGGAAAGTGTTTCGGTTAAAACACGGAACCTTTCTGATCCGTAATGAAAAGTTTCTGAATGTATCCGAAACCTTCTTGAATATATCTGAAAGCTTTTTGCATACATCTGAAACCTTTCTGAATAATCTTAAACCTTTCATTATGGATCGGAAAACTTTCTGAATATATCGGAAATATTTCATTACAGGTCGGAAAAGTTTCTGAATATATCGAAAATACTTCATTACAGGTCGGAAAAGTTTCTGAATATATCGAAAATACTTCATTACTGATCGGAAAAGTTTCTGAATATATCAGAAGCCTTTCTGAATATATCTGAAAACATAGTAAAGCTTCCATTAAGGATAGGAAAGTTTTCAGATTGTGTAGCCAATCTTTCATTGCGGAACGGAAAGGTTTCGGAATATATATGGAACATTTCATTTGGGATCGAGAATGTTCCTGAATATGTATAAAAGTTTTTATTATATATCAAAAAGGTTTCCTGTTTTAGCTAAATGTTTTTCGGTTGAAATCGACTGCCACTGTAGTGCAGATGTGCTCAAATATTTTTCGGCGATGTTTCCGTATATATTCGAAAACATCGCGGAAAAATATTTATACGCATTTTTTAATATTCTGTTTTGCTTTGATAGTGGCACAACTGAAAATTTCACGTTCATTCTTAATTTGAAGTCAGCAATAAAAATATGCATTATTGGACTTATGAAAGACTGAAACAATTGAAAATAGCATACTAACTTTATAATAAAAAATACTGTAACTGCACTGTTAACATCAGATTTAGGGAATCAGAAGAAAAAGAAATTTATATCTGAAAGAAATTTAGCTGTGGCCTGTATTTTCAAAAAGAAAAAAGGTAGTAATATTATTAATAAAAAAAATAATAACTTCGAGAATTGATCCCCCCCCCCCTTTTTTCGCAAAAACACACATGAACATTGTTTTTTAGAGGTTTTTCTTTATATTTTTGTGTGTGCAACATGAATGTATTTTATTACCGACATTGCTGCTAAGTCTTATGCACTGGAGGAAACAAACTACCCCCCAAAAATTCCTCTAGCAAAACTTATTAAAAATTTGCTGCAGTTCTGTTTTAAGTGGTTGTTTAATACAGCAAAGTACTGAAAGTAAGTCAATCCTTTAGCAGACAGGAAATTCTAGTAATCTTAAGAAATTCTTATAATTAGAATTTTTTTTTTTTTTTTTTTTTTTTTTACAACTTAAACTTACAACTTTTTATTACTTTTTTTACAACTTAAGCATGAGATACACATGATGAATCTAAACGGCATCTGTAACTTCTTCCCACAAACACTGTCTTCTGGGTTTGCAATGCAAATTCATTATTTAGAAAATTCCATTCAGCAAAGCTTAAAAGTAGAAGTAGATTGTGTAAAAAATCATAAGCTAACTGTACATAAAAATTAAATGAACGCAGAATCATAATCCAGTTAATTTCAATCCAATTTTTCAGGTGAGAACACAAATTATGAGTCATTTAAATAACTTTTTTTGTGTGTGTGTGGGGGGGGGGGTGTCAGATTGAAAAATGATAAATGTAAATATTAAAAACATTCAGAAAAAATCTACTAGGTTATGATATCTGTAATGATTGGAGATCTTTTTTCACTGCAAAAACTTTTTCCCTCATCTTCAAATAATTATTAGCAATATGAAATGCTTTTCAAATGCATGTTGTTAGCCACCAATCTTTGATGCGTTAATAGTACAATATGGAACTCACAATTTTTCATAGTAAGGAAATGCTGATGATTTTTCTGTTTCTCAAAAAATGTCCCTTAGCCCTAACTTTTACCTTCATGGTTTGATCAAGTCCATTAACGAATTTAAGGCTCTTTTTCCTGCAAACCAAGACACTTGCGAGCTAGTGTTTTCTCTATGAGGTTATTTCTTAATAACTCGTTTCTATTTTTCTTTCTTTTTCTGCATTGGATAGCTGAGGTTCTTTACATTGGTGCTTTTTTTTTTTTTTTTTTTTTTTTTTTTTTGGTTGCAGATATTTTTTAGAATGACACTTTTATTTTCAGAACCGGTTTTGAAAGCAAAAGCAACTTTGAGGGACCTCAGCTATCCAATGCCAAAATAATAATAAATAAATAAAATACTTAAAAATCTCTAAATGCAAAACTGTTATTAGAAAATAATCTCTTTCTAAGAGGAGCATTAGTTGAGAGCGTCTCTGCTTGCAGGAACAGAAACCTTAAGGCTTCTTAATTTTTTGTGTTAATTTCAAAATGATCCATACAAAATTATCGCAGTTATCGTGCGGACAAGAAAATGAAGTATATATACTTATATAAACGAAAGCATTGCAATATACAGGATTTCTTACATAACTCACCTAAAAACAGTTCCTTCAAAAGCTTGTCAGATTACATAACTCTGTAATACACTTCTTTATGAATATTATGACATACATTTTTGTTATGAATGCATGATAAATATTTTTGTTCTTTAGTATAAAAAAAGGAACATTTTATTACTATTGTTCTATTTGTGCATTATCTATGCAAATATTGAAATTTAATGCTTAAACATATATGCTTACTTTCAATTTTTCTTTGAGTTGCATGCATCATTTCTTTTCTTTTTCCCTTTTAAGACTTTAAACATTAAAAAAATTGTACAATAGTTTTTGAGTCAACATTGTTACCTAACCTAGATGACTACATATTGTCTTTTATGACCAGAGTTTCCACTTCAAGTCTCCTCAAAATATTCAGGACCATTTTGCTGTATTTAGTCACTATTTTACATCATAGATCCCCCCCCCCCTCCCAATATTTTGATTCAATTTCTTTCTTGAACAAAATGATGGAAAAAATACAGTACTGGAAAATAAAAACAAAAATCCAGGGCTTATCCAGATATTCCAGAATCCTTGCAAACCCTATTTAGTCTTTCCTTATTTGTGTTTGGTATATGTATTGCATGTCAATTCAGACATGTATAAAATTGATGTCCTTCATAAGATGGCTCCTTGATTACTTTTTGATTTTGGTCACAATTATTTTTTATAAAGTTATTTTCACTTTCAGAACCCATCAGAAAGTGAAAGTAACTTTATAAAAAAAATACTTGAGACCAAAAATTGTAAAAGTAAGCAAGGAGTGTTCTTGTGAAGGACATCAACTATACAATGCAAAGAAAATTATTTAAAAATGTCAAAATGAGAAAGATTTATTAAAAAAATGCCACCCTACAGGAATAGCATTAGCTCACAAGTGTCTATGCAGGCAGGGACAGGACCCTTAAGACTGATTATTTTAGATTATTTTGCATATCAGTGCATGAAGACTTTCACAAAATATAGCTAATGGGATTCAGAGGTCATATAAAACATTAATATATTTAACTACTTTAGAAAGGCATTTTTTTTTTATATAAACAGTACCTAAAATAATTATTTTACTTATTTTATTTATTTATTTTAACAAGGTATTTATGACAAATTGTTAAGAATTATACTTATTGAACATTGAATAAAAAATAATTTTTTAACTCAATAATTTGTCCAATTTTGAACTCAGTTATCCCATTATGATGTTTATGAATATAAATTATAAAAGTGATAACACTAAACATATTTAACATTCTACTTCTCTTATTGAAATAACTATTGTCAGCATTACAGATATAATTTTTAACAGCAAAAATACTTTGACACACTAAGCAAATATTTCAAAATATACACATAATTTTTTAAATTAAAATACTTATTATATTAATAAAAAGATGATATCTTATGTAACCAGCACATAAAAAACGCAAATTTGTAGAGAAATGCAGATAATGAAACGACCATGCTATATTATGTCAGTAATTGTTCTTAGTAAAATATGTAATTAAAAATGCTTTAGTTTTCATGGTTTAAATGGCAATATTTATAACATCAGTAATTCATGTAAGTTTATGCATATGACTAAGTATTAATGTTAATATTATTAAATACATACCAGTTTTATGCATGTAAAAAACCTCTGCTTTCTTTTAAATAGACGGTACACAAAGAAACACATTGTTTCTAGCTCAAAGATAACATATTATTTAAAAAAAACAGCTATGAGCTATTGATATCAAATTAGACTCAAATTTAAAAGTATATAAAAGCTAGATACTTATGAATCATCAACAAAAACAAAAAAAATTATTCAAAATGATTTATTGAACTAATATTTTATTCAAAAATTAAAAATATCAGTCAGAAAGATTTTAATAAGACTTAAAACTTCGACAAAATATTACAAAAAGTAATTTAGTTGGAAATGTTTCGGGGATTAATTCCAGAATGCAACTTTCATAAAACAAATATGTGGTTGTTGCTCGTTTAGGGTATTCAGTATTACACACAAAATACATTCCTACTGCTACAGATACTGCCTCCAAAAATCCATTACATTCGATAATAATACTTTTTTCTGAAACCATATTTACTCCAATATAGTTAAAAATGTTCCCGATAACAAGAAAAGACTGAAATGTTTCACTGTTGATGTTGACTTGTGATGGAATGCACTCCAAAGACAAATTTCTTTGCCTCTTTGGTGCCAGCAATAACTTGTCGGTGTAAACCTTTCTTCTTGGAGTAGGCACTAAATCTTTATTTTTCCTGACATCCTCTCTCACTACATCATATACCTTGATGTTCCAACTTTCATGACCTTTCCCAATGTAAGATTTTAGGGAAGGATATTCATATATTAGTAAACGAACTATGATGTCCGGCTGTTTCATATTGGGGAATAATGTATATTCCTTAATTTCGTTTGAAAGATGTCTGAACAATTGACTTTTTGTCAACCACAGCAACTCATCAATCATTGTGATCAATCTGTTGAAAAATTCGCTTTTGGAATTAGAAATGTGGCAGGCCAAGGAAGTAGTTTTATGCCTGGAAAGAAAATGTATTTAGTATAATCATTTCTGAAACAGAGATACATTTTATTTTCTGCTGAGACTGATAAACTAAATTATTAAAATAAATGTACATGTATCAATATAAAAATAAAAACCCTAAATGAGTTAAAAGTGGGATACAGCCAGGGTTGGAAAAAAACCAAAAAAACCGGTTTTTTTGGTTTAAACCAGGTTTTTTAAAGAACATCCTTTTTTAGTACATATGCATGCATATTTATTAATAAAAATAGACATTGTTGGATTATATGTAGTATAAATTCATTTTAAAATAATTTAAATTAAATAATTAGAGTGAACTATGTAGAAAATTGAAAAAAAAATAATATTTTAATTTAAACAGTTATTAGTAAACAGTCTTATGTCCAAACAATAAACTACTCTACACAGTGAAACTTTGAAAAACTTTATAAACAGCCTTTTGATTACTTATAATAAACATCTGATGTAGTTTGATGAATGTAAATATTATTTTCCATAATAGAAAAAAAAAGAGATACTTCTTGGGGGTTTTGTTTTTTGAGAGACAATTTGAAATCAACCTTTATAGTCATTAGATTTAGCAGATAACAACAGGGTTGTTATGATTTTGCCCAGCCCAAAAAACCCAGGTGGGTTTTTTATGAAAAAACCCAGGAAAAAACCCGAGTGGGTTTTTTCAAAATTTCAACTTTAAATTACATATATAATGTATTTATATTACATATATAATATATTGTAATATATTTCTTAATATCAGTACACCACTCAAAGTTTATAACCATCACCCCCCACCCCAAAGAAAAAAAATGTCCTATTTATACCATCACAATTTTTAAAAGAAATAATTGTTAGTTAATCTCTGTAGCACGTGTAAGTAACAAACAAATTTTTTCCCATTAAAAAAAAAATACTTTGATGTGTAATCCGTTCTATGTCATACAATAGAAACTCATAACAAAATACCATATATGCTTAGAATCCTAATTTAATTATGTAGACATGTAGAATTACTTGGCTTATTCTATTATTTAGTAATAATAAAAAATACTTTATAAATTATTACTAATAATCAATTTATCACAATTTTGATTACTGTCATTGATATATGTCATATAATTGTAATAATCAATTAGCTACTTTAAATTTAGAAATAAGAAATTTTTTTTTCAAGCATTCTCAACCACCTCCAATAAACCCCCAAAACCTGAAAAACCCCGAAAAACCCTGATAAAACCCCCAAAACCCTGATAAAACCCCTGAAAAAACACAGTGGATTGGTTTTTTCCTGAAAAAACACAGGTATTTAACAACCCTGGATAACAAAGGAGGAAAAATTAGTTTGTTATTGTTAAAATACTATAACTAGCACCCAATTTTTGAATACTCTCTTATACAACATCATATTTTGATTTTTAAAGATTATCTCCCCAAGAAAAAAAAATTTCTTTTATAATTTTATCAAAATGTTAAAGATCATCAAGTTTTGTAGCTCCATATTCAAAAGCTTGTGCATGTTATGATAGATTGCTTTAAATAATCTGTATTTTTTTAATGAAAATATTTCATACTAAATATTGAATATTTTTAATCTATTTTATCTTTGATCAATTCACATGTTCTAAGATTTTTCTTTACAGCAATGGAATATGTTCACCAATGCATAGTGATTTTCATCCTATACATAAAAAAAAAAACCTAGGCCCACTATATCTAATACTTATTGCTGAAAAAAAGTGTTAAAAGAGAAAATATTTATATCCAATAATTTATAAGTCTTAAATTATAAAGAAAAATGAGAAAATATCATTAGATTTTTTTCGAAAAAAAAACAATTGGTTTAAACCATGCCAACCCTGGATACAGCATTACCTTATGGGAGCTTTAAGATATTACATTTAGGTTTTAAATTGTTAAATATATCAAATTCTGTGTGATACTCTGCTATTAATATAAATGAAAAAGAAATTTCATATTCTATTTGCATAATTATATAAACAGTACAAACATTATTTTGGATGTAAAAAGAAATAAAATTTACCCACTGGTGTTTTTTATTAACTTCTTTCATAAATTCAAAAGATGGATTTTTTTTTTAATATTAAAATTTAAGTGATCCTGTGGTGGGACTTTAAAAAGGATTTGCTTTAAAATTACATTACAACTTTTTTCTTTTGTCTTCTGAAAAATATTTAAACATTCAAAAAAATTTTTTTTTACTTTCCATATACACATTCAAATATATCATACTTTCACTGAGCTTATAGCGTGTATTAAATGCATTTATTTTATTAAACTAATTTTATTTTAATAAATATCTTTTGCTTCATTCTATCCAAAAACACAAGCAATTTTTGCATAAATATTTTTTTCTTTTGTACTACTTGATTATTTTTTCAACCAAAATCTATCGCCTATGATAAAATACCAAAAATGGATAATTGTAAATGTCACTTGACACTTAACAAGAATGTTACATCATCAGTGATTTTTAATTTATACTTTTATCAATATTATACTAATTTACTCGCTTTTTCATTATTAAAAATAAAAATTATGCCAATTTGTATAATTTAGTGATTAGTTTGGATATTTGCATAATTTGGTGAAATTAGTCAATGGCATAATCAAGTAGTATTTTTTTTTTTTTTTTTTTTTTTTTTTTTTTTTTTTTTTTTTTGCATTACATTTCACATAATTTGGATACAATGAAGCAAAGTAGCCTTTTACAAATTTTAATGGATTAATTTATAAACTAAATTATATAAAATACAAGTTTTCCTGAAAAAAAAAAAAAAAAACTATATTCAATAGAAGAAAATAAATACCAGAAGACGGCGCATAAAATTAAGACTAACTTAGAAACATATTAGGGCATTCCATGGAAAAAGGACAAAATGTCCTGCATGCGAAAACTTAACTTAAAAACCTTTATCTATTGACTTATAAGTTGTTAAAACATAAACTATACCTCAAAGTAAAATATTTTGCAACAAACCTTCAGCTGATCAAAAATGTTTTGTGGGAATTAAAAAAAAAAAAAAAAATTGTATGTGTAGGAGTGCAATTTCATCTTTTATAAAAATTTACGATATTTTCCCTGTACTGATAGGTAAATTTTGAGACCTTTCTTGAGACTGGTTGGAGAAAATCATGGGTAAACTTAAATCTTCTACAATAATTTTAATCCTCAACCGTTTGGTGGATTTTGCAGCTTTTCTGCAAGCAACTGCCAAAAGAGCAGAGCTTTTTCTGCGATTGACCAACTACCCATTGATAAATCCCCCCCCCCCCCCAAGGACCAGTTGACAAAACCTTAGTAGTGAGACAAACTTTGTGGCTTTTTCCTGCGACTGGCAAAATTTATTGATATTTTTTCTGCTTTTGAGCAATGAATTTCACAGTTTTTATAGTCAATCCAATGGCAAATTTGGCTATATTTACCTGCAGCTGATTGCAAATTGTGATATTTTCTTTCTATGTATCAACTATCAAAAACTGCGCAGCATTTTTTGCCTGCGATCAACCAATGTATTATTTCATGGAGTTTTATTTACTTTTTTTTAGTTTTTCTTTGACATAGCAAAAATTTTGATAACTTGGTTAAATAGAATTTGAATTATTAGGACTGTCGGCCATTAAATGGACCGAGCAGAGTGTTGCAGCATATTTGTGGAAGACTTAAAATATTACAACAGTTCTCATAACAAATACTTTTATTAATGACTAGGATGATGACCAGCATTGCCATGGGGGCCCACTTGAAAAAACCCATTATGGGTTTTCCAAAAATTTTCATGATTTTACAATTGTATCAATATTTAATCTAAGTTATCAATGCAAAAATAAATGCGAATTTAAATATATTTCAAAAGAACCAGATTTAAAAGGAATTTCTAAGCATTAATAAAATGCCCCTCCCCCCCCTCAAAAAAAAAAAAAAAAAAAAAAAAAAAAAAATTAGCTGTAAAGAAAGAAAATAAAAAGTTTTTAATTGATCTCTTATTTGCAATTAATGAAAGAAACTATATAAATTTAGCATATTTAACTTAAAGCAGGGTTGTTATGATTTTGCCCAACTCAAAAATTCAACTGTTTTTTTTTCAAAATTTCAACTTTAAATTATGTAAGGTTTAGGTTAATTTTTTTAAATATCGTTATTAATATTTTAATATTGATATGAGGATATATTTCTTAATAACAATACACCACTCATATAGTTTCTTTCTTGATCACAAGGGGGGGGGGATGCTTAATTCTCCCACTGATTAAAAAGAAATATGTCACTCTTACTTAAATAAGGAAAATATGTATTCCTTGCAAGTATAATGCGTTTAAACATATTGTTCACTCGCAAGAATAGTGACACATCTCAACAAAAGTAAATTTTAAATGAGAGGCAAAAGACAATTTGCATAATTATACTGTATAGCAGTTAGTTCTGCATGCAGAAATGGAAACATGCATAAAAACACAAAATCTTCAAGAATGAGGATGCAGAATGAGGTATCGAGAGTTGAATACCTCCTTACACAATCCACCTCACTTCTGTGGTCAGAAGTCACAAATGGATATATCATTAAAAAAGTAAATTTCCATATAACTTCACTTATGAAACTTTGTGTAGCAAGACACACATATGATGGAATAAAATGATTAGCGGAATAAAACACAGCATGAACTTTTGCGAGATTTATCACTTTTCTTGTAGTTGATCGATATGATGTTTTAACATATTTTAAATTGACTACATATTACAGGGAAGGTGGCAGTTTGTTAACATGTATCAAACTATAGTAAAAATCGTAAATAAGCCTTAAATGAATTATTATTAAATGGATTATTATTAATAATCCAAAACATGCAAAAACAGTAAATCTTAAAAATCCATCATAGTTTTTTAAGAATCTGATTGCAGTTTATCTCGTAAAATACTACAGTACACTCCCTCTAATCCGCACAGGTTGGGACCAAGGGTTTTGCGGATTATAGAATTTCGCAGATTATAGGTCATTTCTTTGTTTACATTCTAATATTTGGAATTTATCAACAAATGTTAAATATGCAGCAAATAAATAACACAGAAATGAAAGAAAATACTTTTTCATGCATAAAAAGCTATAGTCAATAGGAACACATTTAAATGATATAATAATATAAAATTAATTGAAAACATTTTTTTTATTTTTAAATCTATCAAACATCACAGTGATGGTTGTTTGCTTTATCATTTTTTATTTATGCTATGCAGTTTAATCTTGATGCCCTTAAGAGTCAGAATTTCTTGATTAGTAACATAAGTTTGTTTATTCTAAAAAAATAAGATATTTATCCTCAAGAGCTATCTATCTTTTACATAGTCAGCAAATGTGCTCAGAAGATAGCAGTCTTAATAGTTATTTATAAGATACATAAAACATTTTCTTTTAATAAATGCAGAAATGCATTAAAAATTTCTAAATTCATCAGTACAGTCAAACCTTTATTATAGTCAAAGTGTGCATCTTGGTTAAAAAAAAGGAGAATTTAACTGTTTGTTTACATCTGAAATATAGAATATAGAGCGGATTATAGGGTTGCAGATTAGAGGGAGTGGACTGTATTATGATCAATCACAGTAAAGAATTACACCTATAGTAGTACTGGAATTTTGCATTTCTGAATCACAATACAATTGATTGTAAAATACAGTAGACTCCGTCAAAGCCACACAGCTTGGGACCAGAGGTTGTGCGGATTTTAGAATTTTGCAAATTTCTGGTCATTGCCTTGTTTATATTTTTTAAAACAGCAATTTAAATGTAATTAATAATGCAGTCAAAACTATAATGAATGCTTACAATATAATAAAAAATAAAATAACTAATATACTAAAATAATAAAAAATTACATAATTTTCAAAATGATTAAAGTATTAAAAGCAGTTCAAGTTAATAATTATTAAGGTATGATTACATGTCCATTATGCAGATGAAATGTACTTTTCCGAAATTAATCATTGTGCCTTCATAAAGGCACATTACTAATTCATATCAAAATAATAAAATATGGAAATTTTACGGTCAGACTTAATAACCAAAAAAAAACTTGACTAGTACATAAATATATTTGGTAAGATTGTGATTACCAGTGATATCAGCAATATCTTAAATTTTTCAGAAATAAATTAAATTTATTTTTCCTTGATGAAAAAACAGGAATTCAGTAATAACAAAAATGACAAATTGAAATATGTTTGGAATCGATATAAGACTAAAACAGTCAAATTTTGTAATTATATCTGAACTAAATATTTCATAGTTTACATTCGTAAATTATGTGGGGATTTTAGGGAGTCTACTGTAATAGAATATTTAAAAATATGCATAAAATCAGGAGAAATATGTCGAAAATCAGGAGTATAGAAAAACATGTGAAAATTAGAGTTTTCTGTTGAAATCTGGAGACTTGACTCGTCTGAAATATTTATTTTAATTAAAATATAACAAAAATAAAGCTTTAAGGATTACCTTTTTTAAATGCTCAGGTACTTCATGCCTCATTTTATGGCCAAAAAACTGGGACTTCAACTTTATTTTCTGCTACATTCAACCATGATTTCTAGAAAAAAAAAATATTTTTTTTATTTATTTATTGTAAGCATGATTTGGCCTTCTTTAACATGGTGTGCCAAGTGCATGAACTGAATGTGAAAATGGCGATTTTCTGATAGGACAGAAACATTTTATGTTCTGGCAGCCTTTGAAAATGAAAAATCATTGCACACACACTTAAAATTAATCTGGAGGACTTTTTTTTTGCATATGTGTGTGTGAATGTTTGTTTCGCGACTATTTTTGACATTTGTAAAAGGGAAAGGTTTCAGTCTTTCAATTCAATAAATTTTTTCCTCTGAAAATAATTATACAACTTAAGAGATTGTTCTAGTTTTGTAGCATTTTCTTACTGATTTTTCCTTGAAATTTGCATTTTATTTTTGTGATCTTCTGGCGAAATTCACATAATCTTTTCGCTATACTCTGATAAAATTCACATATTCTTTCTGAGATATTTTAAATAAATTCACATTCAAGACTTGAATTTCAGGGCGGGATGGCGGGATTCGAGCCTGAAATTTTGAAATCCCACCCAAAAGAATATCATATGCGGGAGGCTCCCGCTACAAAAAAATCACAAATTTTCTGATATTTTCGTGTGAATGAATGACATATTTTGCGAGTTTTTTACAGCGACAAATTGATCGAATTCACGATATTTTTCGCAATGGATCGTCAAATTTCGCATTTTTTTCTGCAATCGATTGACAAGTTTCGTGCAATTTTCTGTCGCGAGAACGGAGTAATTCCGTTTCAAATTTTCCAAAAAGTTAACACATTCGATTTCAAAAGTTATGAATTATGATTGATCATTCATCAGACTAATCATTCATTATGATTTATCAGCTCAGAAATTCGGATAGTTATCTCCGAATTTCCATACTAATAACCGATTTTTCATAGCTTTTGAACGGAGGAATAAATGTATATTTTCACAATCAATTTCATCAATCATTTGCAGAAAATTTTGTTAGATTATCTCGATAGAAACGTCAATTTTCTCAAAGAATCGCGAAATAAAAACTCGCTTTTTCTTAAATGATCGCTATAAAACATAAATTTCTTTAAAAAATCGAGAAATAAACACTAATTTTGTGAAATGGTTGCGGAATAAACGCGAATTTCGTAAAATCATTGTGGAGTAAACGCGAATTTCATAAAATGATTGCGGAATAAACACGAATTTTGTAAAATGACTGGGGAATAATTGCGAATTTCATGAAAGGATCGCCATATAAACAGCGACCTGGGAAGGGGAGGGAGAGTCGCCCTGGGTGCAGAAAAGTACGGGTGCCAATTTTCTACTACCAACATCATTTTTGGCCTGTAAGAAGAAAAAGAATACTAAATTGAAATTTTGCATTGAGTACAGTTTTCTCTTTGCACGCCCCTGCATATAAACCCAAATTTATCAAAATGCCACTTAAAAAACACGAATTTTATGAAAGAATCTCGAAGTTTTCATTAAAAGATCATAAAAGAACGGCAATTTTGTTGATAATCGAGGAAAAAAATGCTAAATTCTTTAAAGGATTGCGGGAAAATGCCAAATTTGTCAACGGGATCTTCAAACTTAATTCTAAGCAAAAACTTCCTTGAAATTCGCAACAAATTTTCTGAAAAGTTACAGCAGATTGTGCGAGAAATGGAGGGGGGGGGGGAAGGGAAATTACTTTTGGTTCTGTGTTTTTTCTGCGACCTTTTGACGAAATTTGTGGATTTTTCGCGATCTTTGAACGAAACTATCGGACTTAGGTTTTTTTTTATGAAATTTGCAAATTTTTCACGGTTTTTTGAGGGAATTTGCGGATTTTTCACGGTTTTTTGACGAAATTTGTGGAATTTTCGTGATTCTTTGACAAAAATTGCAGAATTTTTAAGATCGTTTGGCGAAAGTTGTGGTTTTTTTGCAGGTATTTTGATGATATTTTCGTTTCAACTGTGATCTCCATCCGAAATTTGCTTTTTTTCCCCAAATCTTTGATGAAATTTCTGTTCTTTCACTATTGTTTGACGAAATTCACATTTTTTTCACGATCTTCAGACGAAATTTGAGTTTTTTCACGATTATCTACAGAAATTCGTGTTTTTTGCGCAAAACTCTAACGATATTTACGATTTTTCTGCGAATGATTTACGACATTGATTTTTTTGGGAGGCGATTTAACGAAATTTGCAATATGTTTTTTGTCTAAATTTCCGGATTGAGGACAATTTTTTTTTTTTTTTCCGGAACCGAAAACCTTTGATTTTTGAAAAATACATAGCAGAATCGCCTTTGGATCGTTTAGTTAGTATGCTAAACCCAGGGCAAACATATTTTGGTGCCCCCCCCCCTTTCCTCAGTAAAGCATATTTACAAATATAATTTTACTAATTTTCTAATATCTTACTTCATTTAAAATTAATAATAATAAAATATGTAATACTGAGCTATGTATTATCTTTTGTAAAATATTGATTCATTAATTTTGTAAGTGGAATCGGAAATAATCTAAAAAGATTCCGGTTTATACAGGATCTTTATGCCATATCCTTAAATTCTTCTATATTTTGGCATAACCCAGACAGGACGTGTTTAACAATACCGCGTTAAACATAATCGTGAGAAATATCAAAATACAACAGGTTCACATGGTCTCCCTTCGCCTGGCGCCTAGGGCATGTGCCCCCTCTGCCCCCCCATTAGTTTTGGTCTGTTAACTTGTTATCCAACACTGGTTCAAACAGCACCCCCTCCCCCTGATTCAACAATAGCTCTAAATATATATATATTAGGGATGCACCGAATAATGATTTTGGCCGAATACCGAATATTCGGCCAACAGCTGAACCGAATACCGAATATTTGGCTAGCCGAATAGTAATTGTTGGGCCGAATACCGAATATTCGGCCAGCCAAATAGTAACTATTTGGCCGAATACCGAATATTCGGCTTTCCAAATACTTTTTATATTTCAAAGTTTAAAGGTATTAAAATGTTACTTTTTAAAACAGTTTTACATGATATTTAATAAAAGAGACTTATATTTTAATAAACGAACTTTTTATAAGAACATTCAGTATTGAAAAAAATCTGCCCTTTTTTTTAAGAAGCATAATTGAGACTTTTTCAATTAATAAAATCATCTTAAATATCATGATTTCTTCCAACGAATTAAAACAAATATTTTGAAATCAAAGAGAAATAATGAAAAAAAATAGTTGAAGAAAAACTATACAGTCTCATATTTGTTCTTTTTAAATAACTCAAGGCAGATTTTTTTCAATATGAAGTATAAATACTTTCAACTTAATTCTGAATAAAGGAATGCCTAAGTCATAGTTCTTTACTTATGAATGGTGGCATTTTCCATCCTTCTCATCATATCATATTTTACAGAAATCAAAGCATGTGAGTTGAAAATATAGTTATAGTATCTTCTTTATTGTTAATGCAACAAACGAAAACACAAGTTTTCTTGAGTTAAATTTTACATATAGCAAATAAATAATGTAAAAACATTCTATTTTATTTAAATATGATTTTATTTCTAACTATTTTAAATATATTTATAAATTGACAGTTAAAAGCAGAAATCGTGAAAAGATTTTTAAAATGTGTTTTAAAAGGCTTTATTAAGCATTCGATTCGGCCAAATACTTTGGTATTCGGCCAAACCGAATATTCAGCAGGCCGAATAGTTTCATATTCGGCCAAGCCGAATATTTGGCTTAACCGAGTAGTTTGATATTCGGCCTAACCGAATATTCGGTAAAATGGCCGAATACCGAATAGATACCGAATATTCGGTACATCCCTAATACATATATATATATATGGCATTATTGATAATACTTGCTAATCTTAATTGGCAAACGGCAGAGCTCCCAGCTTTCTTGTTAAATTTTTCTTTTTGTTTTTTAATTTAAATAGATAAAAATATAAAATAAGGATCATTTATGTATTATATCATTAAAATACATACAAATGTGTATGTATTATATCATTAAAATACATACAAATGTGTATATTTACATTTATATTAAAACTGCATTATTATTATAAAGATATTTGTATCTAAATTTTGTTACGTTTAATATGAAAAGCATTTATGTCCTGTCTGCAACTCATAAACTTGAATGACTAATTCTACATTTAAAAAAACGAACTATAAAAAATAAAATATTGCTAATATTAATTAATTTATATATACATTCAATTCTTATCAAAAATATTTTTTTAGCCTTTTTTTAAATAAAATTGACATTTTCTAAAAAGTATAAAAACTTTCAAAATAGAAACTGCGTACATCATGTCTGCAACGTCTATAATTTGTGATTTGTTTCGACTTTAAATTCTTTTCTCAGTAACATATAAATGTATTTTGAAGAACTTATCTTTTATAGTAACAATTCAAATTATTCATTCAGCTCAGTATCTTATAAACAAATAATTCAATGAACTTTGTAAATGTCATGTACGCAATACTGTGGAATCATCCATAAATAAACTAGAAATGTATATATTTTAATGTATTTGCAAGTAAGAAATTTATCCTTTTTCTTAGTAAATGTTAAAGTATTATCATCATTTTTTTTTAAATTGGTATTACTTCTATTACCTTTCAAACTGAATTTCATGGACATCAGTGAAATATGCAATACTAAATTAATCACCTGAATTAAACTGGTAAACAAGTTAAAAATAAATATTAATAGAATTGAATTATAACTTTAAACTCAAAAGTAAATAATAATATAACACAAACTTACTTTGTTTATGCAAGAAAAATGCTTTAGAACATCGAAGTGGTGATGGTGATTAGGCGGGAACATATCACTTCCGATTCTCGCGGTTGCAGAAACACGACTAGAGAAATAGTTGGACTGCGCATGCGTTAGCTAGGATTTCGTTCACTTCGGAAAGTAAACCGAAAATTTCCTGATTCTATCGGAAAGTAAAAACAGCTCTGACATATCAGATAATATCGGGAAGGTTACTGTTAATTTGAATAACGTTCCGAAATTTTTTTACAGTGTATAAAATGGAAAAATGAGTTCAATTCAAAATCGCTTTTATAGTCAGGCATTAAAATTTTATATCTTTTTGTTAAAAAATGAATTTGTAAATGTGTCAAAACGTTTTTCGCTTCTTGAGCGGATCAGTTGAGAACCAGTTGAGAAATTTTTGTTAAAAAAATGGCATCGATTATTTGACAGACATGCTTAGAATCTTTAATTAAATCAATTTAAATAATCTAAATATTCATAATAAGATGTAAGATGATTGCATGACAATGAGTTGAATTTAATTAAAACAAAAAATCTCATACCGTAATTTCGTGTAGATAAGCCGCAGCTCAAACAATTCTGTTTCGACCCAGAAATTTTCAAAAATAAAGTGTAGCATTTTGAATCGCCGTATTTATTTATCTTAAATTACTGAATGAATTTTCTGGGTCGAAAATGAATTGTTTGAGCCGCGGCTTATCTACACGAAATTACGGTAGCTGCTTCTATGGGTAAACTTCTTTTGTTCAAACAAAATCTAAGTAGAGGAAATCACAGCCACTTTGCCACATTATTCGCAGTCTGCGAAAACAGGAATATTTACTTACTTACTGTCAACACTTGGATGTTCTTTATGAAGTTTTTTCAGAAAGCTTCTAAGATTTTTTATACATGAATATACCAAGTTTGTTTATAGATCTTTCCACAAATGATACAGCAATATCACAATATTTGGAGGAGAAAATCGTGGAACACACAGCAAACGAGAATTAAAAGTAAAATTCAGAATTGGATACCAAGAGTTATAACTTTTAAAACCAATACAGCTCTCTAAAATGGATTGTGAACGAGAGCACATAAAATTTCTTTATCTTCATCAGATTTGGCTGAGAATGGGTTCCGTATAGTAGCTATTTTTTTTTTTTTTTTTTTTTTTTTTTTGTCTAAGAAAAGGAACAGACATCTTTGAACCTGACAGTTTGTGACTGATATTAAAGAAATTGGAATTCAACATGAACAAATTGTTAAAACTTCATCAGCCTCAACCATTTCGTTATTATTTTTAAATTCTTATAGGGTCTTGTGTTTATTTTTCAATTTTTAATAAACAATATTTTTTACTACATTTGATAATCATTTTAATTAACTTCTACTTTATGATTTTTAATTGATAGATAGACAAATAAACTATAGATAATTTGCAACAATATTTTAACATTATGTACAACTAACTAATGTGAGAGAAAGGGCGTTGGCATTTTTTTTCTCTTGTAAATGAGGCGGTGCTCCAGAAAAGGTTGGGAATCTATGATCTAAATGAAGGCAAAGTTAATATTAAAATTTTATGGCGTGAATTCACGTTCCGTGAACTACGGCTTTCTAGAACAGACTCTACAACAGGAATCAGACGGTTAACCTTTTCTGGCACAGTAAAATTCTTTATTATTTACTGATACCGGAAATTTACGAAAGATGTTTTTAGAAATTATGAATTTATTAATCTGAACCTTTCATTGTATTTTTGATTTTGAAATTTAGAATTAAAATTTCGGGTGCCCGGAATAGGACGATTGTGCCGGAAAGGGTTAAAGAAGGGGTCGGGGAATATATGACAAATATTATGGTTGTTACCAGTACCTTTTATCAATAATCTTCAAAAGATATTTTTATAAGATAGCCCTTTCCGGCGCGAACAAATTCTGTTAGTAAAATGCGAAATTATCGACTGAAACCGGAATTTACAAACGACTTTTTAAGAAATCAAGACCTCCCTAATTTAAGCTTTTATTGTAGAAGCAAGATTTTATTAAAATATTTTTGGCGCCAATCGGTAAGTTTGGAATTAAAATTAGGTGCGTCTAAGACCGGACGCACTGCGCCGGAAAGGGTTAAACAACAGGAATGTATCTTGAGGACTATTGCAAACAGATACTGATAAATGAGCAGTAAAATTTGTCCTATATACTTCGATTTGTGGTTTAAAGTAGTAGTCCTCGTCTTAGTTAATTGCAGAATCTTCGGTAATTTATGAAGGTTAAAAAATCTATATGAATATTCATTTATAGAATTTGAAATCTCAACGTTAAAATATTTTTTAAAATAAACAATACTAATAAAATCGAATTTATATTAAAATCACATATATTAAGAAGCAACAATAAAATTAATTAATTAATTAACCCATTAGTGCCTAGCGTCCCTTTTTAGGGACGCTTCAAAGGGTGCATTCAGCACTGTTTTTGACACCGGTAAATAAGAAAAGCAATAATTATTTTATTTAAGTGATGCATTTTCGTGATTAATGAACTAAACTTAAATGTTCTAAAAATAGTAGTGCCAACCAAATAAAATTTACGCAAAAGACGTTGGGCATGAATGGGTTAATCAAAAAATTATCACAATCCCCAGATATAATTTTAAGATAAACTATTTATATTTTTACAGAAAATAATAAAATAGTGTTGTTTATTATGTTTTTTTTTCAAAGTTTTGTTTTCAGTATAATAATAAATAATTTACAATTGAAATGCAAATAAGACAGATCTATTTCTGTCAAACCTTATTTAATAACAGAAATTTGCGACTAAACAAGCAAAATTTTTTATTTAAGAAGTCGTGGTATACAACGTCCGCAAGCTAATAATTTTATATTCGTTTAGAAGCAGAATTAACAGTAGTCTTGCATTTTGCCAAAAGATTTTTTTTTTCCAAACATAATCTGCAGAATTTTTTTTGCCAACTGAGGGTTCAGTTACTACATGCCATGTACTTTTAGATTATATTCCCTACATACAATTGTAAACATAAAAATTAATAAATGCAGATATAGTATTTAAATTGTTACATAATTATTTACGTTGTTAAATTTATATATTTGTGTTAATAATTTTTTTTTCGGTATTAAAATAAATAATTTAAAGTTTAAAATTTACAATTGAAATTAAAATACGATATTGTGACTTCTGTTAAATCTTACCTTATTTAATCTTTTCAAGGATGGTGGTACGTTTATGAAGCTACTTAATTTCTAATGAGCATAATAGCACCAAAATTTTTAGTATAAATTTTCCCATTTACTTTGTATGCGAAATAAAGTTCTTTTTTATTTTTCTAATTTCAAAATAATAATAATAATAATAATAATAATAATAATAATAATAATAAGAAGAAGAAGAAGAAGAAGAATAAAAGGTCGTAAATTCCGATGTCATATTTAACTGTTAAATGAGCAATATATCACAGTTGGGATTTTTTTTATTTAACTTTTAATAAAGAAATGAAGTTCATCGCAAACACAATATTTATATAGAAATATTAATCCTATAGAAGTTCGCATAAATATGTTACTAGTTGGCTATTTCCATGAGTACTTGTAGTGTAAGTCACAGGCTACGATTTTTGGCTACCAGTATTATAGAACGAAAATAATGTGATTAATTTTATTGGCACATTCTCATTAATTGAATAAGGCCAAGCAGACTTTATGAAAATAACGGTGGCTAACAAGCATAGCAATTAATAAGTTATGTGACTTACACTACAGAACCCATGGAATTAGCCAGTTAAAATTATTAAAAAAATGTATCTAAAAATTTCTCGTGTCTAATTCTGTATATACAAGTGTAAAAAACTCCATTCTAAAATAACGATTCTCATATTTAACGGTTAATTCAGCAAAAAATATTATTAAAGAAATAGTGGTACAGAATATCTTACTGCCAATAATCTTACGGTCGAATCAGAATTAGATGTAGTACTGCACTTCGCTCGCGGGAATATTTTTTATGCACTTCAAAACTTCATCTGCAGAAAATTTCTACCCTGCGATATACCGCAGGGTAGACATTTTATTAGGAATATTTGACTATAGTCAAATATTCCACGCCACATATTTTTACACGTATGGAAAAACAAATAAAGCCTTCGTTGCAAATACTCCCCAGCCAAAATTTTAAAGTGCTGTCGTACACAAAAATCAACTTTTAAGAGCTGTGTCATCATGACATATATGCAATATTTCACGACTCTGACATTGATGATTCAACGCAATAATAAAAGATGGGGACATAACTGCATTTCAACGAAGAGTGGAGATGAGTAGGGGGATGTTCTGTGATAGCCATATGACAGCTAGGCAAACTTTTGTCGGTCTGGGTTTATTAAAAATATTTTTATTTCGGACTTTTCACTTTATGAAATACTCATATCTATGATGGATAAGTTTGGTTTAAAATACTTTTCATACTAATATCTCATGCTTAATAGTGTTAAAGTTCTTCCTTTGGAACATTACTTAAAATTTTTATTTTGGGTTTTATTTTACTATAAAATTATGGCTTTCTCACTTTGTATATCCATTTTTTAATAATGCATTTTTCTTGTTTAGTCGCAGATCTGTGATTAAATAAGGAAAAGTTGAGCTGAAATACCATTGCTTTATTTATATTTCAACTGTATGTTTTAAATTATGCATTTTACACAGAAAAAAAAAACAATTCCGTAAGAAATATATAATATTTATATACTTATTATACATTGTGTAATTTTGTATAGTTATAATATAATATAACATAATATAATATAAATATTATAAGATATGGATATAAGGCTTATGGATTTTGAATACCCGTATTTATTTAATGATTAGTTTTGCTTGTTTAGTAGGTGACCTGTGATTAAATAGTGAGAGGTTTAAGTGAAATATCATTGCCTTATTTACATTTCAACTATGTATTTAAATTATGCATTTACCACCGAAAAAAATGCTTCTGTAAAGGAAATAATGTAATATAATAATTATCTTTTAACAACATTTTAATAATTATTAAGAAAAAGAAAAGTGTACGATATTTTAAAATAAATGAAAACTTGAATATTTGCTTTTAAGTCTATTAAAATACTTCACTAGAAAATAGAATTAATATAATTTCATTGATTTATCGTATGATAAGACTGACTTGCGAAATATTGGGTACACAGGACTGCCACTAATCTGCCTTTTGAAACATTACTTCAAACCGTATATTCGATAGTTCAAAAATAATACAATCAATATAGCTATTAATCAGCCATCCCCCTCCCAAATATATATATATATATATATATATATATATATATATATACATGTTTTGAAAATTAAGTAAAATACATGAGACACATAAATTACACTACCTCTTTACAAAAAAAAAAATCACTTCTGCATTTTACAATGTCTTATAGCTAACATATAACACATAATAAAATAGAAACACTTGTGTCTAACTTTTAGAAATGCATCAGAAAATGACAAATCATTTTCTGAATAGAAGATGTATTATTTTCTGAACAAAAAAAAAAAAAATTCTTCCCATATTTTTTATTCTATTAGCATAGAATAAGAAGCGTTTGTTCAGATCGTTTTTCAAAATTGATAAAGGCAATGAAACTTATTTTTCAAAATCACAGGTTTTTCTGAAATATTCGGAAATATTGGTGATTTTAGAAAGAAAATAATCGTTTTCAACCCACGTACGCATGTCGTATAAGATGGACTGAGTCTTTGTATATGTTGCCCAGTAATTAACCACTTAACTGATTTTTATATTTTACACTTAAGAAACTGAAAATGTGGGATAAAAACACTTTTTAAAGCTTAAATATTACCAATACTTAGTTTAAACCTTTCTGGCATTTAATAGTTTGAAATTATAATTAAAAAAAATAGTGATATCAAAATACTTATAGTGATGAACCAAGTAAGTTCTTCTTGCCCGTACAACGTACGGGCAAATCTGTTAACCCCATGAAGAGCGGTGAGATAAATTTTTTTGTCACATTTTTAATTGAAAAAAGATTCGCACCGCATACTTTTAACGACATTTTATTCTTTTAGCTTTTGAAACATAAAACATTGTCTTTCCTTAGTTTAAAATAATTTTTGTTGGCTATTCCGGTGAGAATGCAATATTACAGAAGCATCGTTGCTCGCGCCTCAAGGGAGTTGAATGGTTAACTCACCAAGAAAGTTTCAGGGTGTCTTGACATCCCAAAATCAGGCAGTGTATTAATGGTTTTTATTTTGTCGCTAATAAAAATAAATACTAATCGTAACTTAATTTTGTTGGATACAATTATTACAAATTCTGTGATAAAATTAGTTAAAAATTAATTTTAAAATAGAAGAATTAACAACTGTAAACTCCATAGTTTCTCTCGGGTTAACCAAAAATTTTAACTGTTTCGTAAAAGAGTTTAAGAAGAGATAAAAGAAAAATATTTACTTCATAAATAAATAGGGAAACATCCCCAGTAATTGACATGCACCAATGATTGGCACATCCTACAAACATGTCCTAAAATAAGACTTATATCCAGTCTTTTAAAAATGCAAAACTATATACAGTTATATGTTTATTTACTTCAAAGATTATAACTTTGATTTATGCTACTAGATGACAATAGTGCCTAGGAAAGAGAAACAATAATGGTTTGTATAAAATTAGCTTTTTTTGTTGCAAAAGCTTCTTCTCTGGCTTAAGAAAGGCATGCATTTCAATTCATTATTATCTGATTTATAATGTATTTTAAATTTTAATTGACAACAGTTTTGTTTAGTTGAAAAGGGTTACTTTAATTGTGTAAAAGTATTTTTGATACAAATATTTGGATTTCTGAATTAATGATCGATGCCAATTAATGGTGCTTCAATTTTGCTAGTTCCAAATAATTGGCACCTATTCCAATTACAAGGGAATTGCAAGATTTGAGATTAAACTACTTATTTTGACAGTACTTTTAAAGTTATAGACTAATTTTGTTTATCATTTGTTTTTATTTGAAAATATGAAATATTATCAGTAATTGGAATCCATTAAAGCTTCATTTGACAATTACTGGCAACAGCATGACAATTACCGGGTATTAATATAAATATATTGTATTGATTTAAACTATTTACATTTCAGACTAATATGCTGATTTCCTGCTCTCAAAAACTTGAATTATGGCAGCATTATCTACAGTAAATTCATTTAAAGCGATTAAATCCAATGCAAAATATAAAGTTTTTTTATATATAAACATTTGCCAATTATTGGATCACAAGGTGTCACACATTGGTGCTCTTGGTGCCAATTACTGGTGACGACAGCAACTTTTTATTAATATATTTTTATAAAAATACTTTTTCAAAATTTTTTGCTTTTAGTGGGCAAAATAGATGCACAGATATGCATTCTTTGATTTAAAATTATTCGCAAGTAAACATTTTATTTTTTGGTAATGAAAATAAGTAAGCTGAAGTAAGTTTAAAGACAAATTCTTAATGTGCCAATTACTGGGGATGTTACCCTACGTTTATTCCTATTTAATGCACAAGATTTTCAAAGTGCTTTCCATTACTTACAATAATATGGTGAAGTCTAAAATAAAGTTATCCAAAACAAAACGAATAGTTGGCAATGTGACGCCCAAAATTTAACAGAAATGGCTTGTTGGAGCCCATCTAATGATTGTTGTGAATTTTTGAACACATTGTTCAAATGCGCATGTCAACACATGCTTAAAGTAGCGCCTATCAGAAAATAATCCATGGGGGTTCAAGTCCAGAAAATAGGCAGGCTATTCAATCTCCTGTCCTGTTGCCTCAGCATAATTCAAACCCAAAACTCTGTCATGGGGATGTTTTATTAAAAGTTCAAAATTTTCTTTATTTCTATGGGACCTGGCATCAACTTGCATAAACCATGAAACATCAACACACCCAAAAACCATCATTCTAACAGGTGACCATACATCTCAGTATTTGCCAACCAACCAACCAACTAATCTAACAGGTGAATGTAAAGTGTGGTCCTTTAACCCTCATAAGGTGCTCATTTTAAATGTACATTGTTTATATGGTTTACAATAATATTAATATGGTTTTTGGGTCGAAATAGACACGAACACTTTAGCAGGGTTAAATGGGTGGGGCTACTAGGTTTTGCATGTTCTAGTTTCGTATATTTTAAACCGTATAATGTTACGTTAGCTAAAGTAATTTTCATTGTGAAATAACTTCAGAATACCTTTTGAAATAACTTCATTATGAAATAAAAACAGTTATTGAAGTTTAAAATTTTCAGTTAATTACTGGACACCCTAATAAAACTGTCAGAGGATTTTGCTTTCTATAACATTTTGATAGTTCATTAAGACAGAATCTTCAATATTATAGCAGTGGTGCAGAAGATTATGTTTTTAAATTTTGTCAGTATACAGGACATATTTAACAGTGGAACAAAGTACTTTCACTGGTGACAGTTTCTGAATCACGGATACCAACTCTTATGATTTGTCATGTCATAAAAATTTAATACTAAATTTTACCTTCTTAAAACGTCATAATGTGCTAGTTAAATAAGGCAAAATTTTCTATTATTTTTTTGTGGTATAGTAAATTATAAAATGTTGGTAGCTAATATTTCAATAGCAGATGTCGTAATCACGCGCTGAATGGCAATATTTGTAATAATTTTCTGAACCTAGAAAAATTATCACAACATTTTAATTTTGATTTTTTTTTAACAAGAGAAAATAAAATCTTTCAGTTAAACATAGTACTGAAAATGCGATTGAAACATTAACCTTATCCGGCACACACACACAAAATCTATTCGTAACATAAGAAAATGAATGAAAGACGGCGAAATTTACAAACGACTTTTTTTTAGAAATTAAAGGGTTTTCTACTTTAAACTTTCACTGTAAAAGCAAAATTTTATTAAAATATTCTTTATGACATTGGTAGGTTTGGATTTAGATCTATGCCGTCCCGCCGTTGGATCACTGTAACCCTTTAACGTTCATTGGTTTCGACACGAAACCACAAAATTTTAATTCCGATATGCAACGCTGACACCGGTATTTTTATCTAAAAATATCCCTTTTATTATGTATATGAAAAATCACGTTTGATTATTTAGAAATATATTTGTTCTTAATTACCGGTGTCAATCATTTATTTCGACATCTTAGCAATGAAAATGCTTTGATCGTTAAAGGGTTAAATGAAAAATTTCTAACGAGAAATGAGACTATTACATTCTTTGAAAATTTCAAATAGGTTAACCCCTAGAGGCGCGCTGGTATATCTATAAAACCACTTAATTTTAATACCCAAAGGCCACATTGCACCGGAATTTGGTAAAATTTACGGTTTATAGAATGCGTGAAATATAGCGTTTTCTTATTTAAAAAATCAAGTTGTTTTCAAATTCCGGTGTCAGTCATTAATTTCAACACTAAAGCATTGAATTAGCTCTGGGCCGCAAAGAGTTAACCGCTTGCCTGATTTTGCCAATCATGATTTGCCCATATCATATACGGGCATCCTTATTCCAATCATAATTTATTGTTGTCACCAGTAAACTTATATTGAAAATTTTGCATTATTTAATCCTAGCATTGTTTTGATTCAATTACATAAAATTTTCTGTTTTGAAAAACCGGTGATAAAATATTAGAAATTCTGTAAAAGACTCGAAAAAAAAAACATTATTTGAAATTATTTTCAAAAATACTGATCACTTAAGTGATTAAGACCTTGTTTAAAATGAAATAATTAGAAAATATTCGGATTTTAATTTTATAATTGCCCCAAAATTTTTATTACACGAATATATTTTATTATTGCATGAATAAGCATTTTTTATGCTAACCCCCTGACCGCCGAACAAAAGGGGAACATTGTAGTGTTGTTTTCACTGTAATTTATGTTCAATGTTAATAAAAGAGGGATTTTCTAACATACTATAATTTTTTTTGTTACGTATATCCTTATAAGTGTTGAACGTGTCGATCATAGCTTAATTTCTTAAAACTGGATTATATTTGTAGAATTATATTAATTTAAATAAAGCTTCATTTGCAGTGAAACCTGTAGCCTAGTGAACGGATATATCTGGTCGCGGCAGTGGAAAGGAAAACAAAAAAATCAATTCTATAATTGTTGAATAAAATTACACCTCATCCGTATTCTGAATGCACTGTTCGTCCTTAAATGGCCTGAATCAGAAAGAAAATTATTTTAAAAAATAAAATGCTCTGAATACAAAAAATTGTACTACTTTCGACACAAAAATCTTTTCTAGTGTTTCCAACGTCTTTTAAATAAAAAATTACATAAAAGAAAATGGAAGATAGCTTAATTTCTTAAAACTTCCACTTGTATCTCAATTTTGCTAGCATATCATTAGATGACATACCTCATTTTCTGAACAAAAGACATATCGTTTTCTAAAAAAGAATGTCCTATTCATGTTTTTTTTATCCGATCAAAATTCCTTTTTTAGGTATTTTTCACGATTGTCTAAGGTAGTAAAAGATGTTTTTCAAAAATGACAAGCTTTGGAAAATAGCAGGGAGTATAGTGATGATGCTAGATTCTAAATAATCGGATTTGAACAAGAATCTGAAAATATTCTTTTTTATGCTCAATAATTCAAAAATATATCTTCAGATTTTCAGCTTTAAATGCATACATTTAAAAATACGTTAAATAGATAAGATATAAAAGAAACGAACTTGCTTTTAAAAATGTATTTATCGAGGTACTTACATAAATAACCAAATTAAAAGGTAAAATACACTTAGTTAAATAATAAAAACGAAATACTTAGTATTAAAAAACTATGTTGTTAGTGGGTTACTTTTTTTAACCCCTTAATGGTTGCATTAAATTACGATTTAAAAATTCAAATTCATTATTGCCATCGCTTTTTTGAAAAAAAAGTATATTCATCTTATTTAATGACAAGTAAAACACGACAAGAATAAAACCAATTACACTATTTTATAAAACTGGTGGGAATCAAACAATTCTGAATAAAAGCCATGAAACTTGCAGCTCGTGAATATCTCGGGCGCGACGATTAAGTGGTTAAATTCAGATTTCTTGAGTTTCTTTTTCTATCGATGTTTCAACTTTTGATAAACGCTTATAAATGACAAAATATTTTAATAATAATACAAGAAATGTTATAAAGGTGTGACTCTATGTTATATAGTATATGATATAGAGTTCAAATAATGAGGTGGATTATAGTATAAAGCAATCATGATAGCGGATTCCCAAAAAGTCATTCCAAGATTATTTTTGTCCGAAAGCTAGATTTTATTAACAAGCCAAAACGAAAAAAATAATATTTCCTCTTTTATTAAGATAGAAACATTATTTAAATGTCATTTTAGAAATTAAATAAAATAGAGAAATTTGAAGATTTTTTTGTTCTGGATTCTCTTAAGATCTTTTTTTAAATGAAATAATTTGAAAATACCTGGATTACAGTTTATAACTTCACGATTTTTTTTTTTTTTTTTTTTTTTTTTTTTTTTTGCAACTGCATGAACAAACACTTTTTTTTTGTTTAAAACAAAACAGCTATTCAAAAATTATTGAAGAAAATTTTGCATCATCCGCATTCTGAATGCACTGTTCTTTCTTACACGTTCTGAATCGGCAAGAAAATTATTTTAAGAAATAAAATGCCCCAAATACAAAATTGTACCATTTTCGATACAAAAAACTCTTCCAGCGTCTTTTAAATAACAAATAACATAAAAGAAAATGGAACCACTTGTATCTAAATTTTACTGGCATATGATCAGATGGCATATCTTTTTTTCGGAATAGAAGACATCATTTTCTGAACAGACGACATATCGTTTTCTGGAAAAGAATGTCCTAGTCATGTATTTTTTATCCAATCAAACATTCTTATTTATTTATTATTCCAAAGTTGTCTAAGGTAATAAAAATGTTTTTCTAAATTGGCAGGCTTTGGAAAATAACAGAGAGTATAGTGATGATGCTAGATTCTAAATAATCGGGACTTAAACAAGAATCGAAAGAAATATATGTTTTTATGTTAAAAATTTCAGTAGCATATTTTCAGATTTTTAACTTAAAATGCACGCATTTTAAAATACGTTAAAAATAATAAGATATAAGAAAACGAACTTGCTTTTGAAAATGTATTTTAAAATAATAAAAAAAAACATTCATTAAATAATTTGCTTCCAAAATTAAAATGTAAAACTTCGTTAAAAGTTCCTGGTGAGAATCTGGTTTAAATTGGGTGTGTTGAATTATATCCTACCGCCCGCAAGGGATGAAAATTAACTAATTAGAAAATACATGAATATTAGTTCAGAATTTCGGAATTTTTTTTTTTATTATAGCTGCATACAACTACTTTTTTTTAGAGGGGGGGGGGGGTGTTAAAATAAAAGAGCTATTCAAAAATTGATGAAGAAAGTTCCGCATCATCGGCATTCTGAATGCTCTGTTCTTCCTTAAATGTTCTAAATCGGCAAGAAAATAATTTTGAGGGAAAAAAATTGCACTACTTTCGATACAAAAATATCTTCCAGTGTTTACAACGTCTTTTATCAGTCATATTATGCTATATTAAACCCTTCGAGACGAATTTTTAAATGTTTTGTCACCGATTTTCAAAAACAGAAATTTTTGCCTTATATTATACTTTCACGAAGCTTTTCATTATAATTGCATGAACAAACATTTTTTGTTAAGGAAAAAAAACTATTTAATGATTGTTGAAGAAAATTATGCCTCGTCCGCATTCTGAGTACACTGGTCTTCCTTACATGTTCTGAATCGGCGAGAAAATTATTTTAAGAAATAAAAAGCCCTAAATACAAAAATTGTACTACTTTCGATACAAAAATATCTTCCAGCCTTTACAACATCTTTTAAATAACAAATCACACAAAGGGAAATGGAAACACTTGTATCTAAATTTTACAATAGCACATGATTAGATGACATATCTCATTTTCTGAATAGAAGACGTATCGTTTTCTGGAAAAGAATATCCTATTCATGTTTTTTATCCGATCAAAAGTTCTTGTTTTAGGCATTTTTCAAGATTGTCTAAGGTAGTAAAAGATGTTTTTCAAAATTGCCAGGCTTTGGAAAATACAAGGGACTATAGTGATGATGCTAGATTCTAAATAATCGGATTTAAACAAGAATCGAAAAAATATTTATGTTTTTATGTTAAAAAATGTAGTAGCATATTATTCAGATTTTCAACTTAAAATACGTACTTTTAAAAATACGCTTAATGAATAAGATATTACAAAAGGAATTTGCTTTTGAAAATGTATTTATCAAGGTACTAACATAAATAATCAATCTAAAACTTTAAGTACTCTTAATTAAATAATGAAAACGATGTATTTAGTATTCAAAAACTAATATAATAATACAAGAAATGTTATAAAGATATAACTGTCTATGCTATATAGTATGTGAAATTGAATTAAATTAATGAGGAAGATTATAACATAAAGTAATCATGAAGAAAAACGCGGTTTCACAAAAACTTATTTTCATTACAATTTTTGCCAAAAAGCTAAGTTTTTTTTTTTTGGGGGGGGGGGGTGGGGGAATAGTATTTTCTTTTCTGATTAAGATAGTTTTGGAATATCTTTGAGGCCTATAGCAGCTGTGGCTGTCGCCTCGAAAGATCCATAATAATATACTCTGAAAGAAACACAAATCAGCACAATATTTATTTCTTGTATCCGTTACATATACAGGGATAACAATATAAAGAGACAGCACAAACATCTATGGCTTACCCGCATCTGATTAACCCTTAAATGCATAGGATAGAACGCGTTCCAAAAAATGCGCAATTCAAAGAATCAGAATTCACACCAGAAAAATCTAAATGGTAATTTTTTCTTTGTTTTATTACGAATCGACTGTCATTACATAAAGTGAAAATGGCTCTTTTAAATTTCTGGTGAGAATACGGAATATGAGAATAAAACCATCAATAAATCTGGAACACTTATGGTATCGAAAATGATAAAGTATGTATTTAAGGGTTAAGATAGGAACATGACTTAAATGTCATTTTAAGAATTAAAAAAACTGAAATTTTTAACGCGGTAAAATATTTTCGGAAAATTAGATTTTTGTGCTCCGGACTCTCTTAAGATCTTGTTTAAAATGAGATAATTAGAAAATACTTGGATTTTAGTTTATAGTTTCACAAAATTTTTCATCACAAGTGCATGCAACGAATATTGTTTTGTTATAACAAAAAAGCTATCAAAATTTGCTAAAAGAAATTATGTATCATCTGCATTCTTACAGTACTATTTTTCCTTAAACTTTATGAATCGTAAGAATTATTTTAAGAAATAAAATGCCCTGAATACAAAAATTGTACTACTTTCGATACAAAAAGCTCTTTTACTCCTTATAACATCCTTCAAATAAGAAATAACATAAAAGAAAATGGAACCACTTGTATCTAAATTTTACTAGCGTATGATTAGATGACAGATCTCATTTTCTAAACAGATGACATATCGTTTTCTTTAAAAGAAAGTTCTGTGCATGCTGTTTTATCTGATAAAAAGCTCATGTTTAGGTATTTTTCAAGATTGTCTAAGGTACTAAAAGATGTTTTTGAAAATTGCTAGGCTTTGGAAAATAACAGAGAGTACTGATGATGCTAGATTCTAAATAATAGGATTTAAACAAGAATCGAATATATATATATATATATATATATATATATATATATATATATAATCATTATTATTATTATATTATTATTATATATATATTATCATTACATATTATTATATATATATATATATATAATCATTATTATTATTATATTATTATTATATATATATTATCATTACATATTATATATATATATATATATATATATATATATATATATATATATATATATATATATATATATATATATATATATATATATATATATATATATATATATATATATATATATATATATATATATATATATATATATATATATATATATATATATATACATATATATATATACATATATTCTATACATATATTCTCAAAAATTCAGAAACTTACATTCAGATTTTCAGCTTAACCCTTTCCGGCGCGGACAAATTCTGTTAGAAAAATGAGAAATTATCGAATAACTAGTACACCGAACCCGGGGTTCCCGGGTCACAAAGTAAAGGTGAAAACTTTTTTAAAATTTAAAATTGGAAAGTCTAATAAATTTTTTCTGCGTAATAGGCTTTTTAAACTGCCAACTAATTCCAAATAGCAATTTTATATGAAACATATTATTTATGAAATCATATACAGCTTTAAAAATTATCGGTACTTCCGTATTAGCGGGGTCGTAGCTAAGGGGGCGTTATGGGCGACTCACTCCCCCCCAAATATTTTGAGCCCCCCCCCCTGGAAAAGATTCCAAGGTCACTCAATGAATTTCTGTTCCGAAAATTCAAATGAAATATTGTTTAAAAATCTAATTTAGTTTTGAAACCTTTTCACAGTTTTGCAGAGTTACTAAATTGTATCTGAAATAAGTGTTTCACACTCCCTCATCCTATTTGTGCATATGAAGCTAACATGATGGGCTATTTTGCACCAGTTATACTCTCAAAACTTCATCATCATATACTTTTCTAAGCATAAAATGAAATTATTTTAACAGTTCAATAAGAAACAGAGTACCTACAATATGAATATGCACTAATTTATCTTTCTGCGTCAGAGAGAGAGAGAAAAAAAACTATAACCCCCTTACATTCTCTTGAGCCCTCCCTATTGTTCACTACGGCCCTGCGTATTAGACGCAAGATAGCAGTTATTAGCCAAAAATTTCGCCAAAGAATAAAATTGCATTCTCAGTTTTTAAAAACAACTAAGAAAATATAACACCCAGATATTCTTTCAAATATATTTTTGTAAAGGTTAATTGATGTATCTTTTGTAAAGTAAGTTTACAACGAACTAAAAGTCACTAAATTCATAGATAAAAACGAAACAAAACCAACAACATTCACCGGGTTTTTTAGCCGACGATATATTGACATAACAGGTTTTTAATTACTATTTTTTTCAGTTGCTATGAAAAAATAACAATTAAAATATACAGTGATCTGTTATTTTCCATGGAGAAAAGAGATAGATGGATGTGCAGTATGCGATTAAAACGGTTTGATGGGCATTATTCTTAAAATATAAGTCTCTCATTCGGCCCAAGCAAAACAATCACATGGAACAAAGACCAAATTTTTTAACATCATTTTTTCTCTAAATGAAAAAAATCTGAATATATTTTAGCATTATAAAATAGCATTTCATTGTATTATGAATTAAAATTGCATCGCTAAAAGTTTTTCTTTTCTGTGAAAGCACGCCGTTGTGTTTGATGCAATGCAGCGAATTTTAGAGTTACATTTTTGGCGTCACCTCCAGGCACTAAACTGCATCTCTATTTTTTTTTATTTTTTACTCTATGGCTATTTTTTCTCTTTTTCCCACAGAAATGCGATACTCAAGTTGCCACCATCAGAGAAATTGAACCAAAAACTACAAAAAAATTAATATCTCAAAAACAAATTGAGATACAGTTTTCTAATAAACGGCATTTAAAAGTGCATTTTTTTTCTCTAAACGATGGTATAAAGATTGAAAACGTGCAATGTCTAGAAGTTGAAAAGTTTACAATAGCGAAAATTGCAAAACCGAAATTTCATCGGAAAGTGTTGCCATTCAAAACATGACGTATGCGTTACGCACAGATACGTTTGGCCTTTATTATATAGATACCGGAATTTACAAACGACTTTTTACGAGATCAAGAACTCCTTAATTTAAGCTTTTATTGTAAAAGCGAGATTCTATTAAAATATTATTAACCAATTGCAAGTTTGGAATTAAAATTAGGGCAACACTGCGTCGGAAAGGGTTAAAATACATACACTGAAAAATACATTAAATAAATAAGATATAAGAAAACGAACTTGCTTTTGAAAATGCATTTATCAAGGTATCCACATAAATAAAAACCTAAAAAGTGAAATACACTTACTTAACCTATTTCCTGATTTGCCCGTACGGTATACGGGCAAAGTGTTTTTGCCAATCATGATTTGCCCCTACCACGTACGGTCAGCTATATTTTAACCATGATTTATTATTCTCACCAGTAAATTTTTATTGTAAATTTTGCATTATCTAATCCGAGCATTTTCTACTTCAGCTAGGCAAAAATTTCTGTTTTGAAAAACCGGTGATAAATAAATAAAAATTCTGTAAAAACATGAAAAAAATAAACATTTTTTGAAATTTTTGTTTTCTAAAATATTGATCTATTAAATAGTTATACAATAAATACGAAACATTTAGCATTCAAAGACTGTGTTGTCGGTATGATATTTTTTTAAAAAGTGATATTTATTGATGGGCACCACTTTTTTAAAATGAATATATTCCCCCTTTTAACAACTTTATTAATACGTCATTTAAAGAAAAAGTTTACGATTTCAAAAAAGTAAAGCCAATGAAGAAATCTAAATTTTAAATGGTAGCCAACAGGTAACACAGTTCAGAAACGTGTTTAGTCATTTTTAATAGTTGAAAATTTAAATGTCTTTTGACTCTTTGAGTTCCAGTACTCCATTACATAAAAACAATCGACTTAGTTCTCAAATGCCACTGTGACACCAAAATTCTGGTATAAATAATTTCCGTTTGTAATGTATGGGAATAAATGGATTTTCCTTATTTTGAAATATATTTGTACGTAAATTCCGGTGTCAGTCCGTTATTTCAATATTATCGCGATGTAAGTACCCTTCGCCGGAGAGGATTAAGCAGGGTATTTATATAGGTATAAGAAAGTTTTAACTCAATCCTTGGTTCTCCTAGGCTCAGACAAAGTGTGGAGTTTTAGCGAAGTATTCCTTCTAGGCACTTGAACAGTAAAATCAATAAAGGAATCAATCTATGCATACTTTTATTGTACTTGAAAGCCTTTAAAAGAAATTTAATGCTGATTGATTTATAAATTATGCATTTGTTTTTCAAATATTCTACTATTCCTTGCATTAGATCGTTTCTACCAAAGGAAATACAGTAAACCCTCCTTAAGGGCATTCCCAACAACTGTAACCTCCAAATACCGGTTATGTTTTAGTGTTACCGAATCAATTCTATAGAAATAACATATGAAGTATGTGATTAGCTTTACTATCTACAACTCTTGCAAGTCTGGTAGTGAAATACGCTGTAGAAAGATTTATTAGGATATATGAAGAAATGCCACTAAAAACATTTTACTGAAACTAAATTGGAATAAATCATTGAAATTTGTTTCTAGTTTAACAAAAGTGTTTTTTATGACGCATGAACAAATATCACTTAATCAATTAACGGGTTTGCCCGAACGGCGTTCGGGCAAGACGAGTATGCTTATTGCATCATTTAAAGCTTTCTGACACCACTATTATTTTAAAGAAAATTTTCATACTATTGAAAAGCAGAAATGTTTAGACTAAATTTTACGAATATTTTATTTAAATAATAGTGTTGTGAATCCGCTATTTTCATTTTATTGAACGGAAAAGAATTAACCAAAGTTGGGGTTAATATATAAACTAAGAAATCCTTTAAATGAGGTCATTATGTTATAAATGAAAAAAAGATTGAAAATATTTTAAAATTCAATATTAATTATTTAAGTAAGCATTATAATTTAAAAAAGAAAAAAATTTTAATCATATCCTACATTAATTTTTCAGCGTTCGTACGCATCAGGGATTCATAACGTACTGGTTGCTGTATCTGAAGAAAGAAAAAAAAATCAGTAAATAAAACAAATATTAATTTACAAAAATTCCGATAAAAAGTACTCGAGTCTTACGAATCCTGTTTGTCTTAAAAATAATTAAAAAAATATTCATTAACTAATTAATATTGATATTCTAGTTAATATTCATAAGCTTTTGTAAATATCATTTTCACTCGAATAATCAGAAGAATCTTAAAAAAATAAACTTTATTAAACCTAAAGACACACATTCTAATATTCGCGTATGTCACCACGAGAATGCATCTGCACTTCTGGAAATTCGTATTTTACTGCAAGAATGATGTGACAACAATCCGCTTCGAAGCCGAAGCAACTCGAAGGGAAAAAGCAGCACACAAATGCAATCGGTTGAAATAAAAACTTATCCTCGCTAAGAGAGAAATAGCAGACAACTACAAAATTAATCTATTACCATCATTAAGCAATTTAAATTGATATTAGTCTTATTGTCAACATAAAAAGAATATCCCTCTTTTCGCTGATGTACTTCATTATAGCTGCCAAGTCTCACAATATTTATATACAGTGGACTCTCTCTATCTAAACACTCTCTTATCTGAACACCCCGGTATTATGAACGCATTTCGATGGTCCCGGCGAAACTCCATAGACTTAACATAAGATAAACTCTCTGTATTCTGAACACCCCGCTATTATGAATGCTACTTTTGATCCCCATTTTTACTTCACCTCTCTGTAAACTGAACGTGTGTTTGGAATCGGAATTCAAAAAATCCCTGCATCATGGAAATCCCGCGAAACTTGTTGCAGAAGATTAAAAAGATTTAACACACTCAAATAAGTGCAGAATTTTGGAATAGAAAACGGGAAACAAGAACATAAACTTTAATGTTCGGAAGACTTTTTGTCAAATGGGAACAAAGAATCATCCTGTCACTGGACCCCTACTTCGGATTTTTTGAGAAAAGCAGGTACTTGCAGAATTAAAGGCATCGGAAGAATTGTTGACTCATTTCAAAATTTAACATAACATCGAATTCAAAATAATCAATGGTGAAGCTGCCGATGTAAATATCGGCACTGTGGAAGAATAGAAAATAAAACTTCTGAACACAATGAAGGATTTCGATACAGCAAACATCTTCAATGCTGACGAAATTAACCTGTTTTTTACAGCTCTTCCAAACAAAACTCAAGCAGAAAGCAGCGAAAATTGCACAGTTGGGAAAATGTCGAAAGAAAGATTTGCCATTATGCCCTGTACCAGTTTTATGGATGAGAAGCTCAAATCACTTGTGATCGGAAAACGTTTAAAATATGTCAAGATCGCATCATCGCCTGCACAGTATAAAGGAATCGGAAAGTGTAGATGTAGTTCACAATTTTCTCATAGTGGTTTGAGAGAATTAGCGAGATAATGAAAAAAGAAAGGAAGAAAGAAAAATGTTGTTGTTATTAATACCAGATCACTTACAAACATGCAGCTGAGCAACATAACCTTGAAGTTCCTGTTACAAAACTGTACTTCTATAATCCAACCATTAGATCAAAAAATAATCAAGACCCATTTTCTGAAGAAATTGTCTCTGGTGATGGAGGCAGCAAATTCGGCAGAAGGAGGTCGATGTCATGGATGCTGTCTATTGGATATCAACAGCATAAAATGAAACAAACTCCTACACCATCCAAAGATGCTATTATAAAGTTGGATTCCTATGTGAGAATGGGCAAACAAAAATAGAGGACCAAGAAGCAACAGTGGAGAGTGACTTGGGATCAATTCTTCAGAAGCTTCACACTGAAACAGAACTTGGAGTTTATCTCGAAACCGATGAAATGCTCATGGTTTGCAAGAACAACATTGTTGAAGAGGAACAGGAAAGTGAAGGAGAAGCAGAACCAAAAGAGTCTGACGATATAAGATGAACGATGATTACAGTCAATTTGACTAAGAGACTCATTCAAGACCTGTTGAACTGTGTGTCTGAACATCACCTAAAGCTTTTCCACTTCTAAAACAGCCAGATAACATGTACATTGCATAAACACATACAATGCAAAAAACAGACTAAAGTTATTTCTTTAAGTAATATACTGATTATGTTTTCAAGAAGTGTATTGTAATATAAATATGTTTTGTAAAATAATTTTAATAAAAAAAATGAGATGGTACAGTGCAAATCTGACTAAACATAGTTTGGCATTGCACAATGGTATGACTAATCATGCTAAATATTTTATAACGGCTGTAAATTCAATACATAGTAGTAGTAGTAATGCATTTCCAATTCTCCCTCTATACTGAACACCCCCATAATCTGAACATTTTCGGTCGGTCCCATGAGTGTTCGGAATAAAGAGAGTCCACTGTACTTTAACCCTTTGCGGGGCAGGGCAAATTCATTGCTTAAGTATTGAAATTAATGACTGACACTGAAATTTGAAAACAACTTTATTTGTAAATAAGAAAACGCTATACTTCACGCATTCAATAAACCGTAATTTTCTTTAACAAAATTCCGGTGCGAATGTGGCGTTTGGGAATTAAAATTAAGTGGTATATCTATGAAACCACCGCCCTTCAAGGGCTTAATTGGTAATTTCTTAAAAGAATCTTACTTAATGACTGAAAATTGAGTTTAATAAAAATAAAAATTTCGATATAGAAATACTAATATTTAAAAAATTGAAAGAATTTATATTTATCCGTTTACTTTCAAAATTTCTTAAAGTATTTTATAGTTTAAAGGAAGTGTTCCGCGCCTTAAAGGGCTAAATATGTATACATATATCGCTAAAAAAGAATAAGTTCGTCCAATGGTCTTATCTACAATTATGAAAAATAATTAATACAATTTAACTGATGTTTTTAATCAAGCATATTGTAAGAGACATGGATAAAAACCAGTGAGAAAAACTGAAACGCCTAGAATAGACTCATTGAATAATCCTTTGCAGCCGAACATTTATGAAATCAACTAATGGCAACGCGTAGACGATGGTGAAAAATTTAATCTAAGATGGAACGTGATGCTAGTGGTGTGGGACTATAACAAGAAAAGTGTAGAATGTAGTAATTTATAAGCTGTGAAATAAATTATTAGTTTTTATCGTATTGAATTTTATCGTTATAAAGTTAATAAATGGATTTGAATGTTTATCGTCTATCATATTACGCAGCGTCTACATTCTTCGATCCAGTGATGTAAAATACCTTTCCTTCAGCAGTTTAATCATTTTAGAAATTACGAAGGCGGGAAACTTAATATTGTGGAATTTCATGACGCAATTTTTGATATTAGACAATGAAAATTTTAATTCTTTTTTCATCAATAGTTACTTAGCCGTGTACACATGTGTAATTTTATTCTGAATACCACTTTTTCCAAAAAGAAATTTTTGCCTTATTACTGCTAGATTTTTTTTTAATAATCTGAATATTACAACTCAGAAATAGTAGTAGTCAGTTGTAAGAACATCTGTGCATACTGAATGATTATTTCAATTTACTTTATTTGTCATATAAATATGTTTTTTAATATATATGAAAGATGTTCACATTTTGTTACAAAAAAATGTCTTGTATACCTTGGTAAAACTGCCAACCTATAATATTTTAAAAATGGAACAAACATCCCATGCACTAAAATTTAAATTAATAAATAAAACAAAATATGTTCCTATGTAACAACATAAACTATTATATAACTTTATTAAAATATTTCGAGTTCATGTTTTTTTTTTTCAATTGAATAAAACAGCAAGAATGGCAGATATAACATATTTAACCCTTTGAGCTCTAGGGTATAAATTTCTTCAAAATTCCAAATGTCACATTGGCACCAGTGTTTTAAAAGAAAAAACCGGTTAACGATAAACACGAAAAAATGCATTAAACATTTTTCAAATACATTTGGTCAATAATTTTCTGGTGCCATTGAGACATTTCGGAATTAAAATTATGTGGTAGAAAATTCTACCATCAGAGCTCAAGGGGGTAACTTAAAACGTTAGGTGCATATAGTTCAGAGGCATTTTTGATAATACTTTTGTATAATATAATTTTAAAAGGATGAAAATATTTTTTTCATACTATTTTTAAATAAAAAAAAGAAATATTAACACCAGAAAGATTAACAAATTATTAAATTAAATATTTTGACCAATATGCTCCTTCAATAATTTTGTTAGAATCGGTGAGTGTTCTTGTAATAATGTTATCTTCCGGGATAACTTAAAAGTGTTAAAAAAGTGATTATTTCGCGGAACTTTTAATTTATGTTTAGCGACGAACTCTGGATAGGGAGGAGTTGATATGTCGCCATAATGGTGATTTGTGAACTGGTGATGTTCACTCTATAATGATGATGCTAACCATGCGGTTCCGCAGGTCCTAATTATGTCCATTGCAAGCTTCCACCAGTCAATTAATATATATTTTGCTCCTTAAATGACTCATTTATGAAAAATTTACGTTATAGTTAAGGCAAAGGTATTTGTTGCATTTTTACAGGTGAAAATTAGCTTCTGAGCAGTTATGATGAAATAAAATGTTTTGCAGAATTTCTAAAAGCGTTCTTCAGTATTTTTAAAACAGGCTCACAATCACGAAAAGTTTTGTTCATATTATTGAAAGTTATAATTATATACATTCATTTTAGTTATTTTTAAGTGAAAAAATATCATTTTTATTCAATGCGCAGAAGCGTTTTCCTTTACGTCCATTTTCATTCAAATAAACCTATTTTGAATTATCAAAGTTGGACATGAATTCAGGTAATTTCAACTTTTTTTACTCCTCATATGAGTACAGAAAGAAAACGTTCAATGAATTTGTGAAATATAAATATACATACTAGCATAAGCCATGTTTGGTTTGTTTGGATTCGCGAAGCATTATTTCATAAGTATTTGAAAATAACAATACTAAAAAAATTAACAAATTTATTTTATTAATATAATAAATTGAGAATAATAAATCGTGATAGGAATATGGATGCCAATACGTTGTATGTATAAATCATGATTGGTAAAAACACGTTTCACATATAACGCATGAGCAAATCAGGGAAGCAGTTAATCGTTTTAGCAATTTCTGATTACTCCAGGCGAAAACTTCCATCAGCAAATGTGAATAAAAAATTTCGTTTAATTAATGCTCTTTAATTATGGGAAATTTCGCTCACAAATACAGTAATATATATATATATATATATATTTACTGGGTATTAATTTACATGAGTAATTACAATCTCTTTGCAAGGCAATTGATTGCCTTGGTTACTACAATATGGAGGATCCGTTGCTGCCAGAGTAAACATGTATTACAAAAAATGAATATTAGATTTTGCCCTTTATTTTTGATTGAAATTTCCTACTATTGAAGCTTTTAAATAAAGAGAAACTTTCCATTTAAGATTATTGGTGGAAGTTTTCCGTGGTAGTATTAATTCCTACGATGTTGGTTACAATTGGCGCTTCAGTATTTTAATAGTATAATATTTTTTCAGTGAATAGAAAATTTCGTTTAATTTATGCTCCTTAATAATGGGAAATTTCGCTTACAAATACGGTAATATATATATATATATATATATATATATATATATATATATATATATATACCGGGTGATCCAGAAGTTCCGGGAGTTTTCAAATGCTAATAATTAACAAACTATAAACAATAGAAGTATGCAGTTTTCACAGAAATGCTTAGAAACTTATGGGATTTCTATTTTTGATGAAACAAACAAATTATGTTAGTTACACTTTTTGCCAACAGGTGGCGCTAAAATTGACAGTATTATTTTTATGGTATGATATAGCTCTCTAAAAAGAAAGAATTAGTGTCCAAGAGTTACAAATTTTCATTATCACGCCCCGAGCTTATAATTATTGCTGTGAGCCGACGCAAAACAACGTGCACAGTATCCTCAAAAGACAAAGAAATTCCAGATGAAATTTCAAATTTATCGTGATATTACAAGTGTACTAATTTTTATGAGCTGGTGATTTCCACCGAGTATTGGCATCGAATTCTACCTCATTTACGATTGCAACAGACATTTCGGATCTCCTGCTTCTATTACGATCTTTCAATTAGCCTTTTTCTCAAACCTTTCTTACCATGTCATTTCACATTTCTAATGGCCATTAAATCTTTTTCTATTTTAACTTCTGTATTGTACGATAAGAACACAGCTCGACATGCAAAGAAAGCATGTCTAAACATAGCAGTTACTCATCAAATTTTGTATCGAAATTCCCTTTCAATGCATTTTCAATCACTTTAAAAAAAGTGATTGAACATAAACCACCTTTAAAACGAAATCTCATTAATAGCCTACAAAAGATGTTTTGCAATGAACTCATACTCATGTGTCTATAAAGCATATTTTATAGTTACATCCAGTGTTGTACAACAGCGCCACCTGTTGCTAAAAATTGTAACTATATACATGTAAAAAAAAATCATGCTAAACAAAATCCCACGTGTTTCTGAGCATATATCTGAAAACCGAACCTTTGTATTGTACATAGTTTCCAAATTATTAACATTTCAAAACTCCCGAAACTTTTGGATCACCCGGTATATATATATATATATATATATAAACATATGTTGCGGCCAATACCCGGAGCCTGGCCAATTCTAGAACTGGTCGGCCAATACCCGAAATGGCCAAACTTCCTTGCCAAAACCCGAAATACATGAAATGAATAGCGTATTTCGGGTTTTGGCCAGCCAATTCGCGAACTGGCCGGGAAGCCTTGGCCAACATCCAAACTATGATGCATAGGTATCAATTATTTTGTAATTAAGATAATGTAACATTAAAATGTACAGTAAAAAAAATTCCCATTGATTATATTGAAACTAAATATTTTTTGTACCACAGTAAATTAACCAAAAATAGTACACAATTTCCTTTCAATATCGAAATTAATTGATAAACCAAATACGATGACAATTGAGGACCCCAGAAGCCAAGGGGTATAACTGACAAAATTGAAAAAATTGAGTTAAGTGCGCAGGGTATCTGGAAATATGCTTTTTTCATTTCAGATAAAGAAATATAGGTCATTTTCTGATTATTTGGGGAGTTATAGAGATAAACCACTTTTTTCGAAAAACAAACAATATTGATTAATTATACATTTAAAGAAAATTGTACTATATTTTTTTAACAGTTATTGAAATGAGAGTTCAAAGATTAGAATGCAACAAGCAGATGTTTCCTATTTCAATTAAGTCAATTGTTATTGATGTTCCAATTTAACATCAATTATCTTTAAACTCAATTTACTCCAAATCGACATTTTGTCACTTGTACCCCTTGGCTTCTGGGCTCCTCAATTACAAGTTATTCGGAAACTTTACTCGAATTAGATAAATAACAGGCTGACGTCTAGACTATTTGAATTCATAGACACTTTCAACTATGTTAGAAAGGATTAAGCCGAGTGCTTATATCTATTTCGCAAATTGGCCAATTGCATCTGGCCAGTTCGCGAATTGGCTGGCCAATTCTAGAATTGGCCAGTCATTTTTTAACGTTGTTGGCCAATTCGGGAATTGGCCGGCCAGTTCTAGAATTGGCCAATTTCGGGTATTGGCTGCAACATATATATATTTACTGGGTATCAATTTACATGAGTAATACAATCTCTTTGCAAGGCAATTGGTTGCCTTAGTCGCTACAATATGGAGGATCTGTTGCTGCCAGAGTAAACATGTATTACAAAAAATGAATATTAGATTTTGCCTTTATTTTTGATTGAAATTTTCTGGTATTGAAGCTTTTAAATAAAGAGAAACTTTCCATTTAAATTTATTGGTGGAAGTTTTCCGTGGTAGTATTAATTCCTACGATGTTGGTGACAATTGGCGCTTCAGTATTTTAACCCCTTGCGGTGCGGTTTTATATCTATGATACCACTTAATTGTAATTCCCAAATGCCACATTGGCACCGGAATTTTGGTAAAATATAGCCTTTTCTTATTAACAAATAAAGTTTCTTTTCAAAATCCGGTGTCAGTCATTAATTTGAACACTTAAGCAATAAATTTGCCCTGCGCTGCAAATGGTTAAGAATATCTCAGTTCCTTTTTTTTTTAATAGTTCCATGGTCGATAGATGGATTGTCTAGTTACATTGTGAGCCACTGAGAATAGATTAAATGTAGTTTTAAACTTCGTAAAAAGTAAATTACAATCGAAGTGAAAAAAAAATAAAGAATTTAAAAAATTAAATAGATTAAATAAACTAAAACGGATAAATAACTGTTAAAATATTTATGTTAAGGTAAGAGAAAATGTAATATACTTAAATATATTATGGATGAAGATTGGATATAGATGTAGTTACTAAAGCTACTAAATAGTTTTAAAAATTGTAAACATTTAAAGTTAGTACATGTTTAGAAATAATAGTCACTAAGGCAGTAAAGCTGTAAAGGAGGTGGCAAGCCACTTTAAAAACAACAACAAAAAATCTTCAATCAGGGCTACATATTATTTGAATATTTTTGAGGATAATAAAAATAATACAACCTGTCGTTTGTGGGCCACCGTAATACTCACCCATCATGGATATGCATAGTATATGAAAATAAAATGTGTGAAAACTATTTATAAAATACATTGCAAGTCCAAAACAAAATTTAAACCTACATTTAAATATTTTTAATATACATAGTAATGCTCTATTAATGCATTGCTGATGAACCAATTTCGATAAATTATATCAAACGCCAAATTATTCAAGTAGTACCGAATTGGGTAAAAGAAGCATCCTTATATTTTCAAAAGTAATGATCATATTAACTAACAGTTTACTGTGTCTGATGAAGCGTTTCATTAAAATTAAAATATATCTTTGAATTGAAATTTCAAAGAAATAAAGAGTCATGAAAAATCAAAGAATGTGGCAAACATGACTGCAAATATCGGATTATTAGTTGCACAACAATTAATAATTTCGATCGATTCCGTTATTTATACAAAATTTGTGTTAATTTATTGCCTTTCACGTCCACTTCTTAAAAAAAAAAAAAAAAATCGAATTTTTTTATATGCCGTTCATCCGAACGAATTTTTCGAGAGTCCAAAAGAATAGTTCCGGATAATCGAGGCTACTGATATTAAAAAGTCTTCGTCCCATTCATACATACTAAGAGCATACAAAATTTCAAAACTCTATCTATATTTGTTCGGGAGATAGAGAGTTTATAGACACACAGACAGACAGACAAACAGACGGACGGACGACATTTTTTTTTTCTAAAAATATGTTTTTCGTAATCTCCAGTTTCTGAAACGTGTAAATCCGTCAAACAATACATCGGTTTTCAAAACGATTGTAAGACTTATCCTACACTACCTATATGTATGATGAGTAAATATAATAACATAGAAAAAAGTATCTTGGTGTGGTGAACTCAAAGTTCACTGCGATTCCATATTCACAGTATATGTCGGTTGTTTTCAAATAGCAGGTTAGGAAATGCGGAAATAATTTGAATTATGTACATTTAAAAAAAAAAAAAAAGTTAAGGCAATCAAACAGTTTGAATTATGAAAAGGAAAATAGCGAATGGATAACACTGGCTTGAGAGGAAAAATTGACCAAAAAAGTCATTTTTGTATTTATTTTTTTATCTGTAAATAATAGATATATGATATTTGTCTCCGCTTGAAGATTAATTAATGTTGTCAACAACTGCTTTTCACCAATTTTCAAGCAAAAATTCTCGTGAACGAACTTTTTCATTCAACGGCTAATTACATTCAGTTTCTCCAATACGAAAATTACGTATCTATTTATAAAGTAAAAAAATAAAAATACTATTTCCTTTCACATTTTTTTTTTTTTTTTTTTTTGAAATTGTATTTATTATTTCGAAATTTTTTAGACATCAAACATTCCAGCCTCCTATATTTTAGCTTTTAAGTTCTTGACCTAATCTGTGCGTGAAAAATCACTTTTCTATTTCGGTTTCTACTTTCGCATTTGCCGGATTTATCGTGGTAAGTGTGAATCCATGTCTGCTTCTAACAAGATTTCAAGATAACACTTTAAAAGAAACAATCAACCGAAGTGACATCTGACATCGGAATCTAAGTGCCTTTTCTTCTTGCAGAAATACGAAGTAATGCTTTTAGTTTATTGAGTTGGAAATTTTGTTCTTAAATTGTGTATAACCATTTCTATCATAGATATGAGTTAAGTACATATTCTATATTATCAATGCTTAGTGCGCTAGCTATATTCATTTTATTTTTGAAAATTCATGCTTTTGATACTATATGGATTATATCGTTAAAATTGAAGATTAATACTATGTACTGGTTTCTAAAGTTTCTAATTTTTTTCTGCCATTATTTTAAAATTTTAGTTGATGGATTTAATTATTTAAATGTGTTGTTTGTTTATTTACACCAGTATTTCTCTGCAAAAAATTTCGTTTTAAAATACAAAAAAGTTTTCTGGAGAAGGTAATTCCAAAACAAAAATATTCTGAAGCAACACATCGTCGGTACTATGTTAAAGTACCTAATATGAAAACAATGTTTCCAATGGGCTACTTTTTTAAAAATTCAGATCTCTTAATTGACATCTCTTTTTTGAACTAGTAAAATTTGTCTTACTCGATGTTATTTAATGACGTATTAGTAAAGCCGAAAACAATGGCAATTTTATTATTTCCCTAAAATAGTGCCAATCATGAAATCTAACGTTTAACCCTTTTCGGAACGAACAAATACTGTTAATAAAATGCGAAATTATCGACTGACACAGGAATTTACAAATGACCTTTTTAATTATTAAGAACCCATTGATTTAAGATAAGATTTAAAATATCATTCGTGCCGTTTGTAAGTTTGAAATTAAAATGAGGTGTTCCCAGACAGCATGAGATTAATTAGCTCTATCAAGGTCAACTTTTACCAATTTTTGAGAGAAAATTCTCTCAAACAAAATTTTGCATTTAATAGCTAATTATATCCAGTTTCGTAAGCGCGAAAATTATATACCTACTTATAACATAAGTAATAAAACAATACGCTTGGCCTTTTTTTATTGCATTCATTATTTCGAACGCTTTTGAGCCGTCAAACTTTCCGAAGTCCTACTTATAGCTTTCAAGTTCTTGACCAAATCTGTGCATGAAAAATCACTTTTCTATTTCGGTTTCTACTTTCGTATTTGCCGGATTTATCACGGTAAGTGTGAATCCATGTCTGCTTCTAACAAGATTTCAAGACAACACTTTAAAAGAAACAATCAACCGAAGTGACATCTGACATCGGAATCTAAGTGCCTTTTCTTCTTACAGAAATACGAAGTTTCGCAGATGCTCTTAGTTTACCGAGTTGAAAATTTTGTTCTTAAGTTGTATATAACCAGTTCTGTCATAGATATCAACTAGTTATAAATTTTATATTACCGAGACTTAATGCGCTATTTATACTCATTATATTTTTGAAAATTCAATCTTTTGATACTGTATCGATTGTATCTTTTAAATTGCAGTTTATAACTTTATATAGGTTTTCAATGGTCTTAATTTTTTCAACCTTATTTATTTTTACAACCATTATTTTTAGTTAACGGAATTTATCATCTAAATGTGTTGCTTTTTAATTTACACTATTTTTGTGCAAAAATTGCGTCTTAAAATACAAAAAAGTTTTGAGAAAAAGCAATTCCAAAACAATAATATCCAGATGCAACACACCGCCTGTATCTTGTCAAACTATCCAGTATGAAAACAGTGGGGCTACTTTTTTAAAATTCAGTTTTCTTAACCCTTTCCGGCACGGGCAAAATCTACTAAAATGAGAAATTATCGACTGACACCGCAATTCACAAACGAATTTTTTAAATATTTTGAATTCCTTTATTTAAGTTTTTATTGTAAAAGCAAAATTTTACTAAAATATTACTGGTGCCGTTTGAAAGTGTGGAATTAAAATTAGGTATCCCAGACCGGGCACAGTGTGCCGGAAAGGGTTAAATGAGAACTCTTTTTTGAAATAGTAAAATTTGTCTTACTTCATGATATTTAATGACAATAATGAAGCCGAAAAGAAACGGAATTTTGTGTCTAATTAGTAATTATTTAGTGAAAAAAGTGATTTACAATGTCTCGTCTTTAATTTTTGTGGAATTCTTGCTGTCATGAATGTTAAATTTTAAAAATGCACAGTAAACTAACTGGCTGCTTCTCTGATTTATCCGTACACCTTACGTTAAAGATGTTTTTGCTAATCATGATTTATTATTCTCACCAGTTTTTTTTTCCTGTTATTAAAAAATGTAAGAGTTGGTAGCCACGCTGATAACAATATTAACGTTTTAAAATTGTTATTTTGGGCAAAGGCGTTTCTAATAAATTTATTTTTAAACAAATTAATAACCGACTCACAGAACAAATAATACAATCACAATTAAAATTTTCTATAATTAAAATAATACGCTGCTCCTAACATAGTTTCATATGTAAATACTTAATGTTTCATCATTTATATTATTCAAATTAACAGTAAGAGCGTAGTGATTCATACCTAGCTGAATTGCATTTTACAAATTTAATCCCTATTCAGCACATTCTAGTTTCAATTAATTCAAGAGAAATTCCTCAAGCACATTAATTAAAATGTTTCACCAAATAAGGTTGATGAAGACTTTAATAAGGTTTCAAGTTGAACAGATCATGATTAAATGTGGAATGCGAGAAAATTAAACCTATTTGCATTCTCTTATATAATATAAAGCAGTTAAAATAGAAAGGTGTCTCGAAAAAAATTAAACGAGCTTTATTTTTGACCAGTTGAATTTAACAAACAATGTAATATGGAAAAATGTTGAAAATGGTGTAAGAAGTAATGCTTAAATGCCTGATTTTTCAAAAATCAATTTTAATATGTTTTTCAGGTTTCATGTCTTAAATAACTCACAGGAAAAATATTTAAATGGTTATAAATTGCTTTTTTTTTAATTTAAGCTGTATTTTTAAAAATTATTCGGTAAGAATTCAGTATTACAGTGATATTATTGCATGTGTCCTACCAAGTGGTTATTTCAAATTATTATTAGAGGCTCCTATTTTATTAGCTTACTTCGAAGATTACTTTTGTTGAAAATATTGTTAAATCTTTTCGACACAGTGTGTCCACTTCAGATACACCTAATTTTAATTCTAAATTTGTAAATGGCACTAATGATACTTCAATAAAATTTAGCTTTTACAAAGAAAGTATTAATTAAGTAGTTCTTAATTTCTAAAATAGTAGTTTGTGAATTCCGGTGCAGTCAATATTTTTTCATTTTATGAACAGAATTTGTTTGAGCCGATAAGTGTTCAAACATATCACGAATTCTTTTTATTCAAAAATACGGATACTAAAAGAACGGAATAATGAAAGTCCTTCTATTAAATTCTTCTTTGTTTTGTTTTCTTCAACTATTTTATCTCTGACACTTTCTTTCCTTAGCATTTTTTATCATTCGTTTTTTCACGTTAATTTCAACTGTCAGTTGAAATGTAGTTATTCGAAAAGAAATTTTCCTCTAAAGAGAAATTGAGATGTATAAAAATAGGAATATAAGAGAGATCGATAGCTTGATGTCAGATCATTTTTTTATCATCTCTCTTTCCGAATGAACTTATCATAAAGCATCATTTAACCCCTTGCGGGGCGGTGGTTTCACAGGTATATCACTTAATTTTAATTCCAGAACGCCACATTGGCACCGGAATTTTGTTAGAGAATATTACGGTTTACGGAATGCGTGAAATATAGCCTTTTCTCATTTACAAATAAAGTTGTTTTCAAATTCCGGTGTCAGTCACTAATTTCAATACTTAAGCAATGAATATGCCCTGCCCCGCAAAGGGTTAATGTATTAAAAATTAATTTATGACTTTTTTTCTCCATGAAAAACAGCCAAACTTGTATAAAATTCACTGAAGATTAATTATGTTGTAAATATTGTTAAAACGTATCAAGTATAAAAAATTACTAACGGTTAAATGAACGGTTTAACGAAAGTTCTCCTATTTAATAATTCTTTGTTTTGTATTCTTCAAATATTTTATCGCTGACACTTTCTTTCCTTAGCATTTTTTATCATTCGTTTCTTCATGTCAATTTCAACTGTCATTTTAAATGTAGTTATTCGAAAAGAAATTTTTCTCTGAAGAGAAACTTAGATGAATAAAAAATAGAAATATAAGAGAGATCGATAGCTTGATGTCAGGTCATTTTTTATCATCTCTCTTTCCGAATAAACTTTCATAAAGCATTATTTAATGTAATAAAAATTAATTTATAAAAAAATTTTGTTTATCTAGATAAAGGGTGGTCAAACCTTTTGTCTAAAATTCACTTGCTGCCGTGCCTTAAGTCTCTATCGTATTTTTATAGGGGGGGGGGGGTCCGGGACATATTTTATAATAATTCTTATTTATCAAGTTACATTTTTTAAATTATTTTGCGATGGTTAATCATATAATTTGTAAACAAAATCACATGATAAAACTTCGCATAATTAAAAAATAAATAATAATTATAATTAATGTAATTAAAAAGTGGGGGTGATTTAAAATCGTTCTAACTCACAATACGCGTAGGATTTTTTTTTTTTACTTGTAAATAAACAGAATTATCTAAATTTAAGTTTGATTCAGCATTTTTAAAGACTGCAATTACCCCTTGGCGACGGGAGCTTTTTATCATAGCTGCCAACTTTTACGCATTTTTCCTACCACAAAAATTTTATAGTAAATATTGTCTTATTTAATCGTCGAAATCTTATGATTAAACAATTGGAGAATCTCTGTACGATTTTAGTGGTAGCAAAAATGCGTAAAAGTTGGCAGCCATGTTTTTACGAAATTTTTAATGTCCAGTCGCCGGTTTTAAAAACAGAAATTTGTTTGTTATTAAATCTAGAAAATGCTGCAATTAAATAAGGCAAATTTTACAGTATAATTTTTTGATGGGGATAAATAAAGATTCTTAAGCCTTTTTGCGACACGTATACGTGTCGCTCGTCCCCAGAAGGTTAAAAAAAGTTAAAAATTTTAAAAAAAAATATGTAACCTTTATTTAAAAAAATCATATTCTCAAGAGTATTTTTTTTTTTTTACAAATTTTCTGAATCAAAATTTAAATAAAGCAATCAAAAAAGACATGTTCCAAGTTTGCAACATTTATCTTCAACGATTCATGAGTAATAACAATTTAAATCCAAGAAAATTGTGAAAAATCTATTCTGAAGAAAAACGCATTTTCACAAGTAGTCATTTCTATGACAGATGAAAGCTATATTTTTTAAACAAACGAAACCGAAAAAAATAATATTTTCTTTTATGACTAAGAGATTTAATGTCATTTTAAACATAAAAAATTAATTTTCAATGCGATAATTTTTTTAGCAAATTTGAAGCTTTTTCTGTCCTGAACCCCCTCTTAAATTGAAGAACTCCTGTCATTAAACAAAATAGGGGTTTTTAATACTTTTAATAGTTTAATATCCTTTTTTTTTTTTTTTTTTTTTTTTTTTTTTTTTTTTTTTGTAGATAAATTCAGGTATTTCCGTGGCACGTGTGCCGCCGTTTGGCCATCCTTTCTCCAGATTAGTATGCAAATAAATACTTGTCAGATTATAACAGGGGTGGCCAAATTGGCACACCGCATACTACGAAATTTTACAGAAGTCATTACCTTATTTCAGTATTTCAGTAGCGGCTCGTCAGGGAGTGCTGCATCACATTTTTCTTACCACTAAAATTTAATAGAATCTTTTGCATTATTTATTCGACAAACTTGATTGAACTGATTGAACTTGATTGATTAAAACTGAAATTATTACAAAATTTTATTGGTATGAAAAAATTGGTGCAGCACTCACTGACGAGCCGCTACTGCCTTATTTATTCATCGAATCTCTGCGATTCTATAAGTAGACTATTTCTATTTCTTTAAAAAATTACTCGTATCCAGCTTTCCACGTCTGAATATTTTTGGATTATAATTCAAAAACACTCATATGTTGTGCGCATTTTTCAGTACCATTTTTTAAAAGTAATATTTGCCTTAGAAATTCTACGATTAAACAGAGCAACAATTTACTTTCAGAAATAGGGGAAGGGATATGTTATTAGCACACGTCACTCGCAGTAAGAGATCGCTGTACTTTTCAACGTGAATAAACGCTGTGAGTCTTTCGGGCAAGAATGCAACTAAAACAAGTTGGAAATTGCACGTGAAGCGTAGCAAATGAGGTGCGTTAGTACGATAACGAAGTTTTAAAAATATTCAGATCTTGCTGTTTTTGTAGACAGTACTTCGAATATACTATAGTGGTCGAAATCTTTTTTTGTGTTCCTGTAAATATACAGAAAGTAACTTTTATTACATCTCAGCAATGTATATCATATTCATAAAATGTGAAATAGTTTAATATCATTAAAACACGCCCCGAACAGTGTTTCTCCGTATAGCATTATGTAGTGGAATACTTTTGTGCGACCCTGTAATTTAATAATACGTATTCTTTGCATCGAAGATTGTACAGAATGTATATTTTAGTATATCAATACTTTTATAAATACATCCAAAGTAATTCAGACAATACCATTCAATAAACCATACATACTTCACAGGTTCATGTTAATTTTATTATGTTCGAATGAGTGTAACACCATTAAAATGCATTTGAAACTTTTTTTCCCATTGACCGTAATGTAAAGGAATACTTTTGATTGTCCCTGTAATTGATCTATGCATCCGATTTTCATAAAATTTGAAAGGACTTGGCAAAATTATGTAATAATTATACATTTTAAATTTCAAACGATTAAAATGCATTTGAAACTTTTTCCCCATTGAGCGTAATGTAAATGAATACTTTTGATTGTCCCTGTAATTGATCTATGCATCCGATTTTCATAAAATTTGAAATGACTCGACAAAATTAAGTAATAATTATAAATTTCAAACGATTCGGTTGGAAAGTTTTTGCGTTGTTGTATGCGGACGGACAGACAGACGGACAGACGGACAGACGGACGGACTGAACGACAACTATAGGTGCTACGTATTTACATAATTACGAACGCACCTAAAAATGGCATACAATATCACTATTCTCATTAGTGATGTGCAGAAAGAATGATATTATGATTCGAATAAATCATTCGGCATGCTCAAAAACATAGCTGCCAACCTTTTTTTTTATTTAAATTGTACCCGAAATTTTGTATAAAAAATGAAGTTTCTTTTATTAATTGAAAATTATCTAATGTACGTGCCTACCGGTGTTGCCAGTTAGTGATTTTTTAATTCAGATTGTTTGGTTGCCATTGCTTTTTTAAATATAAAAACATCTGGCCTACTTAAAAACGGATTGATAATTCTGAAAAATATGGCGAATTAGTATGTCTATTTTTAAAAAAAATTTTGAATGTTACTTAAAAAAATTGAATAATCTTAATTTAAAAAAGTCCCCAATATGGCAGCACTGGTGTCTACCTTCTGAGGACTTTTTTGAAAAATATGAAATTTTTATTCGGCACGCGTGTTTTTAGTTAAAACAGGGATTTAAACTGTGAAATCTTATAAATTCTTAATGAAGTTTTAATTAACATTTCAAATTTTGGCAATATATAGTCACATTTAAGTAGAGAATTGTGTTTTTGTCAAACCTTCTAGGGACCGTCCAAGTATTACGTAAGCTCTAAAGGGGGAGGGGGGGTCCAGAGTCTGCTTATTTTTTTTGACAAGGGGGAGGGGGGGTCACAATAGTTCTTATGTAAGCATCAAACAACGAAGCAACTGCAGTTCAAATTCAACAAGCAAACAAAGTATGATGGGGAAAGAGCATTCTACAGTCCGTTCGAAATTCGCCATTTATTTTCGATTTTATCCTTTGCTTATCCATCGGCAATCATGTGACCTGCATCGCCCACTCGCCCTTTGTCTTCATTGTTATCTGTTAAGTTGTGTGCCAAGTCAAGTACATTGATAGACTATAAAACACAGGAACCAGTGTTGCTGGGTTATATTGCCAGGGTAACTGGTCAGTTGACTTTATTTTAGGTAAGTCCGGTATTTTCTTTTCTCCCTTTCAATCGGTCATGAAATTCCGGGAATTTTTGCAGAATTTCTGGAAATTTTTGTCTTTCCGCTCCTATTGTCGAACTTCCTTCTCTACAGGTTTTGGAACTTTAGAAAACAGAAAACCTACTTGGGGTTTTTCTTGTCTCTGATACATAGCACAGATATTTATTGTTTTAGCTCAGTTGCATAGTGAATTTACATAGTGAATTTTTAGTGAAAGTGTATTGCTTTTAGTGGCATAGTGAATTTAATCGGATTTAATTACGGGTACTAACATTGACAAAGAACAAGGACCGGAAACCTGCAACACTCCAGGCCACTGTTCCAGTGAAAACTTTATAATAGACAATGTTGAAACATGGGTCAAGGATCCTGGACATCAGATTAATATATGAACACCAAATTGAACTCCAATATTTATGATTCATGTCAAAAATTTTAGCTATGATCCCTAAATAAGTTAAGACTTCTTGTATATCTTTATTGTTCAATGTGGTAAATAACAATATATTTAAACCATTTTGTATTCTGTGGTTTTTTTAATGCAATAAGCAACAATATATTAAAACCATTTTATATATTTTGATATCACAATCCCTATATGCCTATATAAATTTGTAGGATTAATAATGTAATTGATTGGTAACTTTTTATAAGTCAAGAAGTATTGATGTATAAACTGTCATAAAATCTTACGTAAGCAAAGGGGGGGGTGTCGTAAAGAAATGTCACGACATCGCTTAGAATAAAATAAAAGAAAAGAAAAGGAAAGGAAAAAAAACAAAGAGAGAGAAAGAATAATAATAAAAATAAATAAAATAAATAAACAAATAATCTAGAAAGAGATAGAAAATGAAATAATATTAATGTATATAAAAAAAGTATTAAAATAAATTTTTATTTTAGCTTTTGTAAACAAGAAATAATAACAATAATATGTGTTGTTTGTTCGGAAGTTTTATTATACTATAAGCTCTTTTTAGTCAGAGCCTGGGAATGGCAAAATCACATGGGCGAAGGGATTTTCTCACCATTAGTTTAAAAAGGAACAAATGTTTACGAGAAGCAATAAAACCTAGAGTCGCCATTTGTGACACTAACGTACACAAGCAACAATGAGAGATTTACAATCAAATTTATTACTCTCGTGTGTGGTCTACGTGGGGTCGCCGGCTCGGAATCGTAGATCAGGCAATAAATAATGGAGGAAGAATGTCTGAAAATCCAACCCCGCATCTTTTACTTGACCAATGGACAGTGAAACATATTCAAAGCCAATTGGAGTCCAAATTTTATACCCAATGGGGTCAAAGGGGGCGTACAGGACCTGAAAAAGGAAACCCCACATGAGTCAGTGCATTTTTGGAATTGAAGGTGTAAAGGTGGAAAAAAGATTTTCCTCTCTGCTCCGAGTCTCCCGCTAAGATGATAGGGAAAAGAAGAAATCGAAATAATCTGTGTCATCGGGAGATGCGATCTTATGCCTCCCGAACGAAGTGATGAAAATTGACTGATAATGCTCTGCGAATCGTCGACTGATGTCCAATTCAAAAGGAACACCTGAGTGCGCAAAGCTGACTAATTTTTCATCAGATGATTCATAAGGATTGCTGAGCTGACTATTTTTCATCAGATGATTCCTAAGTTTAGAAAAGTTGCTACTATTTGTGTTAATTAGAAAAAAATGACTGATAACTCGGCGCAAATCGTCGACCGATTTCCAATTCAAAAGGGAACACCTGAGTGCGCAAAGCTGACTATTTTTCATCAGATGATTCCTAAGTTTAGAAAAGTTGCTACTATTTGTGTTAATTAGAAAAAAAATGACTGATAACTCGGCGTGAATCGTCGACTGATTTCCAATTCAAAACGGAACACCTGAGTGCGCAAAGCTGACTATTTTTCATCAGATGATTCCTAAGTTTAGAAAAGTTGCTACTATTTGTGTTAATAAAAAAAAATGACTGATAACTCGGCATTTGGATATAAGTGTGTTGGTGTACTAATGAACTGTACGGACAGCTATAAGCCAAGGGCGACCAATACCAGCAACATACTTGTAAGGTGAGAAAATTTCATTGTTCATGTGACTGGCCAATTTATTTTAGTGATATAATGTTATGTTAAAATTTTGGTTTTAAAATTTGATTTTTTAAAATTTGATCACTTAAAATTTGATTATTTTAAAATTTTTAAAATTATTATTATCTTTGTGACTCAAAATTATCAGAATTTAATGCTCAAACTTAATAGTAAAATGAATAAATAAATAAATTAATAATACCAGCAAGATAAGAGGAATAATAAGAAAGAAGGACTCGAGTTTATAAAATACGAAATTTTGGGGCTTTGCCTATAAGTTGTGTCGTGAACTCAAGCGTAATGAGCTGCGAGGATAAATGAAATAAAATATTTTGTATATTTCGCTATGACCATATTTCAGTAGTTATTGCCTTGCATATTATATTTTTATAGTGTTTGCATGATGCTAATTTATGTGTTTTAATAAAATTTTGTATATATGTACCTATTCTTGTCTTTATTCCAGTTTTCTCCCTTTATGTATTTTAAGGTAATTTCTAGATGCAGATTAGGGAATGTTAACATTTAAATTTGTAGATTAATGTCTCAAGTATTTTATTGACTCATCAATCCCAATTTTCACAAATTCATACGTTAAATAAGGCGATCCTAATGTTATTGCAAATGTTAATTTTATGTATGATATTAAGGAATTAATTTCAGTAATTAAGAATATCCGATCTTCGTTCACAACGCCGAAGGGATATTATTTTCATTTGTCTTCGTACTAACCACGTCAAGATTGCGTACCTAGTAGGAGGTGTTTATTTTCGTCACCACACTACTAAAAGTTTAATGGTGCTCATACCAGGTGTATGAATTTGTATTTGGGATTCAAAATTGAAAATTTTCTGCATTTAAATATAAATAAAGATAGCCAGTATTATGATTTTATTCTTAATTACCTATCTCCTCTATCTTCTCTTAGCTTTTTCTCCTTCTACTAACAAACATTATTTATCCATATTGTGTTTATAAATATTGTGTGTATATCTAAAAATTTACGAAATTGAAATATAATAGTTGAGAAGATGAAACAAAAATATATAGAAGAGTTGGTTTAGTTCACGACACATTAGCTTGTAAGATTGTAAAGAATTTCGTTACTATATATATCCGTATTTCGGAAAATTTACTTTGTCATTATATTTATGTGTATTTATAAAAATATTTAGGGCTATTTCATAATTTCTATTATATATTATTCTTGAATGAGTATAAATTATAATAATTCATTACAAAACTCATATCTTGAGAGTTTATGATAGCATAATTTGAGGTGTGAAAGAGTTAAAAAAAAAATAAAAATAAAGGAAAAAGTATTAAACATCAGTCTGTGTGAGATTTTCCAAATAAGTAAATAAATATGACAGGTAGAAATAAGGCAAGGCAGTCTTCTCCTGAAAGGGACACATTTAAAATTGGAATAGACACTCTATTGAACTCTTTACAAAATTTTGAGGACAAACCAGACCAAAATATATCATATTTTTTCGAAGAGTTCGAAGAATTAGCCGCAGCGGCACAATTTCCTGATGATTTAAAATTGGTGTTGGCAAAGTCAAAATTTAAAGGCCAAGCGAGAGAGATTCTAAAAAACACAGCTGAATTGCATAAAGCACAAAACTATAACACATTCAAAGAAAATGCGATAACACAATTTAAAAAAGAAAGATCGTTTGCTGACGCTCAGGCGCAATTCATAAATGCAAAACAAACACCCAACCAAACTATTGAAGAATTTACTAAACAATTCAACATTGAGGCACAAAAATACCTTGTCTCGTCAGGACATGAACAAAAGAACGGAGCTAAAGAATTATTAGAAACGATTAAATTAACTAAATACCTTGAAGCACTAAGACCGGACATCTCTTTTGAATTAAAAAAATACCCACCCACAAAGTTTGATGAAGCAGTAAAAAAAGCTAAAAATATCGAAAGTGCTTTGAACAGTAAATGTGCAGGAGAAGTAAACAATTTAACTGAAAATAGCGAAATTAAATTATTCGAGGCACTTCTTAGCATGTCGCAAGAACAAAAATCGGAAATACACCAATTAAAAGAACAAATAAAAGATTTAAAAATTCAAAAAAATGAAAGCGAACATAACAACGCTGAAGTAAATCAGATAACACATAATTTTTGTCATATCTGTAATAAATCCAACCACCAGACACAAAATTGTTATTTCAATCAAAAAAGTGCGAATTTTTTTCAACCAAGGGGAGCGCAAAACAATGTTCGGCCACGATTTCAAAAAAATTATTATCAAAATAATAATTATAGAGGCTTTCAAAGATTTCCACAAAATTATGCACAACATTTTCAAGCGCCACAAACATTGGATTTTACAAGACCTTATTACAATCAAACTAGAGTTAATGATATGCAAATTCAAATGCCAAATTGGCAAAATTTGACCCAATCACAAATAGGACAGAATCAAATGTATCCTGGAAATTACAATATGCAAAATATGATTCCAACGCAAAACTTTGATCCAACACAAGGAAACAACACACAAATTGCATATACAGGGCAGCATCAGGGTTTCGCAAATATGCAAAATAGCCTAAATCCTTTGCCGCAAAATAATGAGGGAAATAGGGAACATCAGCCCACAATTACTTTTCCTAACGAAAACAGAGACAGGCGAGGCAGACACAATAATAATAATAGGAACAGGGGGCAAAGTCATTTAAACCGGTAAGCGGGCCTACAAAATTGCGAGGAATACAAGCCCGTAGGTCCCGTAACATTGAGAAAAAACAGGGTTATAATATAAAAAATAAATCAAACAAGGAATTAAAAATATTGAAACAAAAGCAAACGAAAAAGACAATGATAAAAAAAAATGAGGAAGAAAAAAAAGATATAACACAAAAATTGATCGCAAGTTGTAACTCGGAAAAAAACAATGAATTACCAATATGGGACTTAAAAATAAAGAAAGATTTAATTATACCCAGCCTTATTGACAGTGGGGCGAGTATAAGTTTAATATCTCCAGGGGTCTTTGAAAAAATAAAAGAGACGGATATAAAGATTAAATATTTAGCTAACGCTATAAAAATTACAACTTTATCAAACAAATCCATTCCTTTTAAACACTGTGTAAAATTTAAGTTTAGATTTAACAACACTTTCTTAAATGGCACATTTTATGTAACTAAAGATGAATTTGACCGTAATTACAAAATTATTTTAGGATATGATTTCTTAAAAAGTAATAAAATAATCATGGATTTTGAAAATAATACTTTTAAACTCAATAATTCAATTATACAATTAAACCCCAATGAAAATCAAATTACGGAGGTGAATAAAATTAAGCCCGTACAACAAAATGATGACTTTCAAACAATACCAAAACAAATCAAATCCTATCAACACAATAACATTCCGAAAATTAATACACGAGTATTTGTAAAGAAAACCATTACTTTGAGACCTAGAGAATCGAAATTAGTAAATTTAATTTTTGATGGGAAATTAACAAACAAGCAACAATTTTTTTTCCAACCAAAATATAACAACAGGAAATTAGTAATCCAAAATTCAGTTCATGAAAACAAGGAAACAGAAAATAATTCATTCACAATATTAGTACAAAATAAATCGAAAACGTATTTGAGACTTCATAAGGATCAGGAAATGGGAAAAATTACCACTGATTTTTTTATAAAAAAACAAAATAAACCAAATACTGATAATATTTACGAAGTAAATAACTTAAATATTACACAAATTAGAGAATTACGAAAAAAAGAACTTTCAGAGAAGGATTTTAAAATAGATCACTTAACACCGAAGGTACAAAAAGAAGTATTGAAAATTTTAATGAGACATGCTACCGCTTTCAGCAAATCATACAAAACTCTAGGAGAAACGGACGTAATAAAACCGAATTTTAAATTAATGCACGACTTTCCTATACAAACGAAACCATTCAAATTAGCGCATGATGTAAAAAAATTCGCGGAGAAAGAAATTCAAGATTTATTGGATGCAGGTATCATAGAGCCTACGAACTCAAGTTATGCTTTCCCAGTAATTTTCGTAAAAAAAAATTCTACGTCAAAAACCAGTGATCAAAACTTAATAAAACTTAGAATGGCTATAGATTTTAGAGCTCTTAACGATATATTAGAAAGCGATCCGTATCCAGTCCCTAACACAAAAAGTATTTTACAAAGCATTGCTGGAAAAAAAATATTTACAGTTCTAGATTTGCATTCTGCATTTTTTCAAATCAAATTACAAGAGCAGGACAAGCATAAACTAGCATTTATCACGGAGGATAACCATTTTCAAATAACACGAATGCCATTCGGAACTAAAATCTCAACAAATATATTTGCTCGTCTAATCGATATAGTTTTAGGTGATTTAAAAAAGAAATACAACATTCAATACTTTATTGATGACATTTTACTTGCCGCTGATAATATACAACAAATGCACACATTACTAGAAGAAGTACTAACACAATTAGAAAAATTTAATCTCACAATTGAACCAGCTAAAATAAAACTATATATGCAAGAAATAGACTTTCTGGGATATAAAATTAGTGAAAAAGGATATGCACCCTCAGAAAAAAATATAAAAAAAATAACAAGCTTTGCAGTCCCTACATCTCAGAAAACAGTGCGAGCATTCATTGGATTATGCACGTATTTTAAATCAACTATAAACAATTATGCAGAAATTATAGCGCCACTGACAGATCTCACTAAAGCGAATACAAAATTCAAATGGAATGACAAAGCACAGGAATCATTTGAAAAAATACAAAAAATTATCATGGAACAACCTACCATACATCCCCCAGATTTTAATAAAGATTTCTATATAATTACAGACGGATCAAAAATTGCAACATCAGGTATACTCGCGCAAAAACAAGGAGATAAAATGATACCAATTGAATTTACAGGCAGAAAATTAAAAGAATCGGAAAAGAGATATCCAAGCATGCAGATAGAGCTTTTGGCAATATATGAAACTATAACTTATTTTAGAAATATTTTATTAGGAAGAAAATTTTTTCTCCTAACAGATTCAAAAGCATTAACATACCACTTACACTTGGAAAAACAGCCGGAAATCGTAGCACGATGGTTACTTAAGCTACAGGATTATGATTTTGAAGTATCTCACATTGAAGGTATTCATAACCCAGCAGATTTCTGTAGTAGAGAAACAAATGCCTTAACTATAGCGGACGATTTAAACAAACATCTTTTTGCGGTAAATAAAAATTTGAATGCAGACAATATAAAAAAAGAACAATTAAAAGACCCTAAATTAAACGAAATTATTCAAGCTTTACAACAACAAAAAAAAGCAAAAAAATATGAAAAATACAATTTAAATAAAGAAGGAATATTAATTCTAAGAAAATCACGAAATTCAAATAATGATGATTTATATATTGCGCCACAGAATTTAAAAGAAGATATTATAAAAAGCGCACATGTCCCACACTTCGCTTTTCTAAAAACCTATGGCATAATAAAAGAAAGATTTTTTTGGTATAGAATGTATCAAGATATAAAACAATTCTGTGCGAAATGTATAACATGCAATACATTTAAACAGCATAAAACGATAAAAATTCCACTGAAAACTATGGATAAAAATTATATACCTGGTCATAAATTAACTATTGACGTAGTAGGAAGTTTGGTTACATCTCTAAATAGGAATAAATATGTTTTAACTATTGTCGATACAGCATCACGCTTCCTACAAGCATTTCCACTTAGATCGACGGATACTAAGGTTATAATCAATGCATTAAATGGTTATTTCAGTACTTTTGGATTAGCGAAATATATCTCTACAGACAACGGAGCTTATTTTAAATCGAAGGATTTCAAAGATTATATGAAAAATTTAAATATTGAACTAATACCTTCGTCGGTGTACCACCCGGAATCGCAATCTGTACTTGAACGAATACACCGGGATTTAAAAGCTTCCATTGCCTCTATGTGTAATAAAACTTACGAATGGGATATAAAACTTCCATATTTCGTACTTATGCATAATTCAACTGTACATAGAATAACAAAATTTTCTCCAAGCATGTTATTTTTCGGTAGAGAGATAAAAACGCCATTCACGAATTTTGAAGCGCATAATATGGATTCTTACAGTACATATGTACAGAATAAGCTCAAACATATGCACGATATTAGATATGAAGTTATGAAGAATCAAGAAAAGGCGGATTTGGAACTGAATAAGAATTCGAAGTTAAAACACAAAGAATTAAAATTGGGTGACGAGGTCTACATGAAAATGCTCAGAAAACCTAAGGCCTTACATCAGAAATTTTCAGGCCCATATTATATTGAGAGAATTTTCAGAAATGATAACTACCTCATAAAGAACAAACATAGGCCAGACCTGAGACCTATTAGAATTCATATTTCTAAATTATTTGCGCCCAATGTGGCAAACAGAACAGAAAACAAATAATCATTCCTTAGAAAATATAAGTGTAAAAAAAAAAAAAAAAAAAAAAAAAAAAAAATTTTAGACTTCAAGAATTTGTTAAAATTGTTTTAAGCGTCTACCGAAACTGTCAAAATCTTTTAAATATACCGTATTTAACATATCAGCCAAACCTAAAAAAAAAAAAAATTTTTACAATTAAACACAGAAAATTCTAAAAAATGTTCGAATCTTGCAAATTACATACAAAATTAACGTTATACATAAAAAAAAAAAAAAAAAAAAAAAAAAAAAAAAAACGGAGCTATATTATGGTCTCATACGAAATATGTTTCGTACTTCCCGGGATGTGAGTACTTATTGCTGGTCGATAACTTGCATGGTATGGAAAATATTTTTTGGGAGACTATACATAGACAAAATATATGTAACAGAGACAAATAAATATTAAAAATAGGCATTACATGAATAGTCGTTATATATTACCTAATATAAAAAAAAATAAACTAGATTCAAACAAAAAAAAATATATACATATATATAAAAATTATATTTACGAATTTTTCATAACACGGTATGTTATACAAAAAGGAAAATGAAGATAGAAAAGGTTTCAGAAAAATAATACAATAGGATCGTGAAATAACGTATGATAACAATAAAAACGGGAAGGAAAATGAAGTCATAAACAGTAGCATGAACAGTAGTGAATTCTAGTGAGTATGCGTCTCAGTAGGAAATTCGAGCGAATAATATAGGTATCGCGAAGGCGAATATGTTTATTATATTTGGTAGTTTTCAAAGGCCTACACATTGCAATGATCATTTTCTCACATTTAATGTATTTGTGTATGTTATTTCAATTTTTGTATTACTATGTCCATTTGTCATTACAGGTATATATTTATAATAATGGTATGGTATTCTTGCACATCTTTTAATTTTAAGTGATTAGATTATAAATCTGTATATATATTATAGCTTATTTTTGGATAGAATAATTTTTTTTCTTAAAGTAAGAGGGGATAAGCTTGTCGTAAAGAAATGTCACGACATCGCTTAGAATAAAATAAAAGAAAAGAAAAGGAAAGGAAAAAAAAACAAAGAGAGAGAAAGAATAATAATAAAAATAAATAAAATAAATAAACAAATAATCTAGAAAGAGATAGAAAATGAAATAATATTAATGTATATAAAAAAAGTATTAAAATAAATTTTTATTTTAGCTTTTGTAAACAAGAAATAATAACAATAATATGTGTTGTTTGTTCGGAAGTTTTATTATACTATAAGCTCTCTTTAGTCAGAGCCTGGGAATGGCAAAATCACATGGGCGAAGGGATTTTCTCACCATTAGTTTAAAAAGGAACAAATGTTTACGAGAAGCAATAAAACCTAGAGTCGCCATTTGTGACACTAACGTACACAAGCAACAATGAGAGATTTACAATCAAATTTATTACTCTCGTGTGTGGTCTACGTGGGGTCGCCGGCTCGGAATCGTAGCTCAGGCAATAAATAATGGAGGAAGAATGTCTGAAAATCCAACCCCGCATCTTTTACTTGACCAATGGACAGTGAAACATATTCAAAGCCAATTGGAGTCCAAATTTTATACCCAATGGGGTCAAAGGGGGCGTACAGGACCTGAAAAAGGAAACCCCACATGAGTCAGTGCATTTTTGGAATTGAAGGTGTAAAGGTGGAAAAAAGATTTTCCTCTCTGCTCCGAGTCTCCCGCTAAGATGATAGGGAAAAGAAGAAATCGAAATAATCTGTGTCATCGGGAGATGCGATCTTATGCCTCCCGAACGAAGTGATGAAAATTGACTGATAATGCTCTGCGAATCGTCGACTGATGTCCAATTCAAAAGGAACACCTGAGTGCGCAAAGCTGACTAATTTTTCATCAGATGATTCATAAGGATTGCTGAGCTGACTATTTTTCATCAGATGATTCCTAAGTTTAGAAAAGTTGCTACTATTTGTGTTAATTAGAAAAAAATGACTGATAACTCGGCGCAAATCGTCGACCGATTTCCAATTCAAAAGGGAACACCTGAGTGCGCAAAGCTGACTATTTTTCATCAGATGATTCCTAAGTTTAGAAAAGTTGCTACTATTTGTGTTAATTAGAAAAAAATGACTGATAACTCGGCGTGAATCGTCGACTGATTTCCAATTCAAAACGGAACACCTGAGTGCGCAAAGCTGACTATTTTTCATCAGATGATTCCTAAGTTTAGAAAAGTTGCTACTATTTGTGTTAATAAAAAAAAAATGACTGATAACTCGGCATTTGGATATAAGTGTGTTGGTGTACTAATGAACTGTACGGACAGCTATAAGCCAAGGGCGACCAATACCAGCAACATACTTGTAAGGTGAGAAAATTTCATTGTTCATGTGACTGGCCAATTTATTTTAGTGATATAATGTTATGTTAAAATTTTGGTTTTAAAATTTGATTTTTTAAAATTTGATCACTTAAAATTTGATTATTTTAAAATTTTTAAAATTATTATTATCTTTGTGACTCAAAATTATCAGAATTTAATGCTCAAACTTAATAGTAAAATGAATAAATAAATAAATTAATAATACCAGTAAGATAAGAGGAATAATAAGAAAGAAGGACTCGAGTTTATAAAATACGAAATTTTGGGGCTTTGCCTATAAGTTGTGTCGTGAACTCAAGCGTAATGAGCTGCGAGGATAAATGAAATAAAATATTTTGTATATTTCGCTATGACCATATTTCAGTAGTTATTGCCTTGCATATTATATTTTTATAGTGTTTGCATGATGCTAATTTATGTGTTTTAATAAAATTTTGTATATATGTACCTATTCTTGTCTTTATTCCAGTTTTCTCCCTTTATGTATTTTAAGGTAATTTCTAGATGCAGATTAGGGAATGTTAACATTTAAATTTGTAGATTAATGTCTCAAGTATTTTATTGACTCATCAATCCCAATTTTCACAAATTCATACGTTAAATAAGGCGATCCTAATGTTATTGCAAATGTTAATTTTATGTATGATATTAAGGAATTAATTTCAGTAATTAAGAATATCCGATCTTCGTTCACAACGCCGAAGGGATATTATTTTCATTTGTCTTCGTACTAACCACGTCAAGATTGCGTACCTAGTAGGAGGTGTTTATTTTCGTCACCACAGGGGGAGTCTAGCATTTGCTTATATTTTCTTACAAGGGGGTGGAGGGGGTACAAAATGGCTAAAAATATGCTTACGTAATACTTGAACGGTCCCCTATAAGGAAATCTGTATTTCACTTTTTTCAGTAATATATTAGCAAACCACTTACCTATGTTAACCCTTTAACGATCAAAGCATTTTCATTGCTAAGATGTTGAAATAAAAGAATGACACCCGTAATTGCGAACAAATACGTTTATAAATAAGAAAGGGTGATTTTTCACATACATAATAAAACGGATTTTTTTAGATAAAAATTCCGGGATCACTGTTGCATATCGGAATTAAAATTTTGTGGTTTCGTTGAGAAGCCAATGAACGTTAAAGGGTTAAGAAGTAAAAGATTTGCAATACTTCTTAAATTTATTAATATATACCATAGCTGCCAATTTTTACTCATTTTTGCTACCAATTAAATTGTACAGAGATTTTCCATCTGTTTAATCATAAGATTTCGACTATTTAAATAAGACAATATTTACTATAAAATATTTGTGTTAGGAGAAATGCATAAAAGTTGGCAGCTATGCATATACCCAATTTTGTATTCAAAACAAGAATTCTTTTTTTTTCTTAATGTGTATTTCTTAGTAAAAACAGCTGTTAAATTAATATATACATTCTAAAAGACTGTTTTTTTGCTTCTTAACATACCAATAGATAAGCAGAACACTATAACAAAATTTATTTCAATCCAAATTTTTATCTTAAAGAACTTTTTTTAAAAGAGGATTTTTTTGTTATGTAAATAATGAAAAACGATGCATTTTTCCTGAAAATTCAAATTAAATTACAGCATAGCTGCCAACTTTTACGCATCTTTCTACAACTAAAATTGTACAAAGATTTTCCATTTGTTTAATCACATGATTTCGGCAATTAAATAAGACAATATTTACTATAAAATTATTGTGGTAGGAAAAATGCGTAAAAGTTGGCAGCTATGCTGTACGAGAATGTGTTGTACCTCTGACAACGTTATACCTTTGACCACTTAGGCTGTAGTGCCTTCTAGAAACATTTTATGAATTTTGGTGTATATATAGTATATGGTGTATATAATATTTAGTTCCTTTACTAAAGGGCTTATACAATCTTCCGTGGACTATTAAAGTCAGAAAGGATTCCTGTAAATATTAATAATTCATTTTAATCATAAAAATGTAAGTATTTTTTGTAAATGTTTTGCCTAAAATTAATTTCTGTTCTAGGTATTTGTTGATATAAATAATTTATTATGGTAGCTACAGACTTTGATAAAATATGATCGGGCTTGTGAAAATGATTATCCTAATTCTAAAACTGTAGCGTGCTTTGTAATTTGCAATAGCAAGATCTTGTAACTCTGACCATGATCAGTCGTTGTTCCTTTGACCAAATCAAAGGAACAATACACTTACCCCTTTAACTGATTTGCCCGTACGCCGTTCGGGCAAGACGAATTTGCTTAATTTATCATTTAAAGCTTTTTCACACCACGAATTTTTTTAAAAATAATTTCATACTATATGAGTGCGGATTTATTTAGATTAAATGTTACGAAAACATTTAAAAAATTGTGGTGAGAATCCGTTATTTTCTATTTATTGAACGGAAAAGAAAGTGCTAATTAACCCTTTCAGGGGCAGGGCAAATTCATTGCTTAAGTATTGAAATAAATGACTGACACCGGAATTTGAAAACAACTTTATTTGGAAATAAGAAAACGCTATGTTTTACGCATAAATCTTAATTTTCTTTAACAAATTTCTGGTGCCAATGTGGCGTTTGGGAATTAAAATTAAGTGGTATATCTATGAAACCAGCGCCCCGCAAAGGGTTAAGGGGTTAAAATATTTTTGAAACATTTCAACTTTTATGATTTACTTCCTACAACTGTCTTGAAATTAAGTAGCGATACTTTTTTTTTTTACTTCAGTTGTTCATAAATATGAAAAAATAGGCACAGTAGGCTTCTTCATATCAGTAAATCTTGGACTCTCAAGTTGTGTGGATATCTGGTCATGACATTGTTGACATTTTTTAAACAGTGATTTGAATGTAATAATGCAATCAAAATTGCAAAGAATGCATCTCATATAATAAATTATAACGTAAAATAACTAACTAAAGTGATAAAAAGTAATACAGTCGAGTCTCTATATAACGAAATCCACTTTTCCAGTAAAAAATTCGTTATATAGAGAAATTCGATGTATAGAGAATGATGTTAAAAATCGTATTTAATGTGTGAAATTTGAACAAATATTATTTTTAATCTTTTGAATTAAGAATTTGAAATGTTTAAAAGTAAATAGTAACCTAACAATTATTTCTTAATTATTTAAGCTGTTTCATAAACGAGAATAGACATTTATTTGAAAGCTTAATGAAAATCAAATAAGGAAGACTTGCATTAATTTCAGACGAAGAAATCTGTAATTTTTTGTTGTTTTGATTTTAAAATTGTTACGCTCTCAAAAAATGCTCAAATTTTAGCAAGGAATGAAAAATTGTAGTTAACATTTTCCTCCATTTGGAGGCGTCTCTTATGTGCCTATCATTGATTTCTTTCTTACATGTGTATCAATCCAATTGACTAAGGAGGACGTAGAAAAAGGACGTAGAAAGGTGTGTAGGAGGTGGGATGAATTCGTTGGATTTAAAGAACAAGGAGAGAAGTAATATAAAAAAACTCAGCACTGACGATAAATCAAAAATAAGTGATAGAAAATTGATTCCATATATTTTGATGTTTTTTAAAACTGAATAAATTAAGACCAATTTATGAAAAAAATCGTTATATGGAGACTGTTTTTAATGTAATCATGCTAAAAGGGGACCGTTCCTGCTAAAAATTCGTTATATATAGAAATTCGATGTATGGAGTTTCGTTATAGAGAGACTCGACTGTATACTTAAAAACATGATTAATTTATTAATACTAGAACGCCAGGAAGAAGTAGATTTGACTCCGGCTATGTGATTAAATTTTAATTTGTGCCATAAATTTTTCATTTAACCTCTTGTGGACGAGCGACAAGTATAAGTGCCGCGAAAAGGCTTAAGAATCTGCGTTCATCCCGACCAGTAAAATTTACCTTATTTAATCGGGGCATTTTCTTGATTCAGTAAGGCACAAATCCCTGTTTCAAAAAACCGGCGACCAAACATTAAAAATTTCGGAAAAGGTTCCCGTCGCGAAGGGGTTAGGAATTGTGCAGTTAAATTCAAACCGCTTAAATTTACGTTAAAAATCGATTAATCCTTTCCGGCGCAGACAAATTCTGTTCGTAAAATGAGAAATTGTTGACTGACACCGGAATTTATAAAATACTTTTTTTAAATTAAGAATTCTCTGATTTAAGCAGTCATTGTAAAAGTAAAATTTTACTATATTATTATTGGTGCCGTTTGTCAGTTTGGAATTAAAATTAGGTGTTGCCGGAGTGGTAACACTGCGCCGGAAAGGGTTAAATAATTTTGAATAAAGATTCTGGTGAGAAATATTGTCATTAGCTTGAGTAAAATTTCCAGGCGTTCTAGTGTTAAAAATAAAGACAAGTAGATTAATAATGCATACTAATTAAATATGCATAAGAAAAAAGAGATTCATTTTCTTTGAATCATTCGAAGAAACATTTTTCATAAAGGTACCATATTCCTTCATATCGAAATCATAAAATAAGGAAGTCTTATTTGACATTTAGTCAGTCTTAATAGCCTATCAAGCTTCATTTATATATATTATAAAAGGATTTTGTTTATCAGGGATATCATCAATATCTTGAATAATCTCTTACATAAAGGGCGTAGCCGGAGAGATATTGGAAAAATAACTTTCAAACTTAAACTTGGACTTAAACTTAACTTGGAACTTAAAATGTATTTTATTTTTAACGCATCTTTTCGCTAGATTAATTGCCTGGTCAAAGGTACAAACACCAGCGGTCAAAGGTACAAACACCAGTGGTCAAAGGTACAAACACCAGTGGTCAAAGGTTCAAACACCCGTGGTCAAGGGTATAATACGGTGTTATGTTTTTGACCACAATGTTTTTATTTTTAAAAATAAAATTAAACATAAAAACTTAAAACTTGAAAAATTAAAGAGGATAAACCAGATGATATCGATTGCGATAAAACTATGAGATTGAATTTAATCTTAATAGTGAAGCTAAAAAAATAATTTTTGCAAAGTAGTCAAAGTTACAGCACGTTCCCCTATCACATAAACTGATGTATAACTAGTTGGATGTGCCAATCCTAAAACTTTCTTCTATCTCATACGTACATTTTAATATTTAAAAAAAAATAGTTACTCATTTTAATTCTTTAATAATTTTAATTCAATACCATACCAACTTTGATTTTCATCTTAAATTTCTGCTTCAATCAATAAATCGGAGTAAAAACGAATTTACGTCTCTGCACGAGCCGATGGACAATAGAATGATAGGCAGTTTTTTTTTTTAATTAAGGGAGGACTTACTTGCCTTACCAAAAAATAAGCATATGCAAAAAAAAAATCATATGCATTCTAGAACTAACTTCATACACTTTTAAGTGATGCAATATTCAAAATGGCATAAAATTCGCTATTGCAGAGCCTCCTTCCGGCGGATTTTTTTTCAGATTCAGGGCAATTCAACTAGCCATAGCCATACACTTACACAAAAAAATTCGTTCAATTCGATGCATAACTTCATGTACTTTTGGTCGGTACAATATTGAAAATGGCACAAAAATCGTGATTACAGCGCCCCCTTTCGGCGGAATATTTCAAAATTGAAAAAGAACCTGCTTGCCACAGCCAAAAACATTCACAAAAAATTTGGTTCAATTCTATGCATAACTTTATACACCTTTTGGTGGTAGAATGGCGACATACAGTCACACAGATAGACACACAGACACACGGACAGATAGACATTTTGTAAAAACATGTTTTTTGGAATCTCTGACCCCTAAAACGTGTAAATCCGTCGAAAACCGGAAGTCGAAAAAATTTTGATTACAATACTTTCTTCTATTGAAGATAGAAGAAAGTAAAAATTTATATTTTGGGCTATAATTTAGCTTCTAATCATCTGTGAACCGAAAATAAGGTATTTTCTAGAATCCTAAATGTTTTAACTTTAGTTTATAATAATAAAATAAAATTCAAAAATGTTCGCCAAAACGGCGATTTGAGGATAGGCACATACCTTAATAAGTGCATAAAAACCTAGAAATTATTTTTATCTTCAATTTTTCTGAGAATAATTTAATAAAATATTACGAAAGATGAGATCTTTGTTTTTTTTTCTTTTTATAAAAATTCTGTTGGTAATTGGTTAAGAATTTGTACAAAGAATAAAAAATATTTTTTTGTGCATGCCTGTCATGTGTCGGCTTTTAAAAACAGAAATTTTTTCTTTATTAAATCGAGAAAATGCTCCGATTAAAAATGGAAAATTTTATTGATAGGAACAAACAAGGTTTCTTAAACCTTTTCGCGGCACGCATAAGTGTCGCTCGTCCCCAAGGGGTTAATAGAAGAAAAAATATATTCTAATATTCTGATGTGAATGAGGCAATTAAGAATTAAAACTAGGTGGTCTAAAAATGAATCACCGCCTTTGAAGGGGGGTTAATCTTTTGCAAATTGCAAGTCTTTCAGGGCTAACCCCTTCGTGACCCTTTTACGATATTTTTAACGTTTTGTCACCGGATTTAAAAAATTGAAACTTGTGACTTTATAAATCGATAAATTGTTCCGAATAAACAAAGCAAATTTTTTACTGATGGCGATAAACATGGATTCCTAAGCCTTTTGGCGGCACGTATGCGTGTCGCTCGTCGGTTAAGCGCTGCATGGTTTTGAACACTCTACCAGCCTCGAAGGTACAGGTAGGAAACTTGATTTTTAATAATACCTATACAGTAGATAAATGTAAAAAATATTTATTATTTAAATATGATAATGTTTTTATATTTTTCTGGGATGAAAATATTATTATTTGTTTTTACTTTAAAATGTTATAGGCATGGCTGCCAACTACTACGCCTATTTAAAGTCAAATAAATATATTAGAAACAGAAATTTTAGTAAATAATTAACAGTATATATTGTAATAAATGAAATTGTATATTTTTGGGGTACATTTTACTAAAAATTTTTTGTGGTTCTAAACTTGTTTATATGATTTAAATAAGCGTAGAAGTTGGCAGCTCTGTATAGGTTTTTTGCAGTTTTCTTTTTCTCTTAGGCAAGGGAAGATAGAGAGATAGCTAACATTGTGTTTCTTTCATTCACGGGAATTTCAGATGTGCTGTTTTTATTAGAAACTTCTGATGCACTGAAGTCGTTGCCAGCTAATTTTTATGCGTTTGTGGGTGTATAGGTATATAATTGAGACGTTTCATTCTTGTTTATTTCTAGGTTTTTCTGGGAATATTCCTGAAATCAAAAAGTCGTAAAAAGTACAGTTTATCGTCGCGTACACGAACCCGAGTTATGTAACAATATACGCATTTTTTTTTCTTTGTCATTTATAATTCAGATTTTCTGTATTGATCCCATTCCTTTTTTGGATTGAATGCTAAAGACTTCTTTTCGAATTTTCTTCCAATATTCTCGTTCATTATATTGTTGGAGTATCTTTAATAAAGATACCATTTTGAGGATCTTCATCAAAGTATGAGGAAGAGCAAGTTGTAAGAGTTCAGACACAAAATAGCGTAATCAAGAACATTTTTTAATTTTCCATGTTTTATTTTAACAGGTGCAATCTTCTGATTTTGTTTCGCTTGCAATCTCTTTAGTACTTATCATTAATTTTGAAAATTAAATTTCTCCTTCTTTAACCTCCCTACCCTGAATGGGTCTAATCGACCCATAACTATAATTTGTTTTATATGATTCGAATCAGAACTTTTTTAATAAAAAAGTTAGATAACAGATTAAGAGTTATAAATCAATTAAAGATATTAAAATGTTTCACATAACAATTCTGGTGTGAAATGTTTTTATCTAAATTGAGTAAAATTTTAACAGGGTAGGAAGGTTAATTCCAGAATGTCTCACGATTAAACAATAAAGTTGTGAATAAAAAGGAGGATACATATAAAGTATTGTCTACCAGTAACGAGCGAAGTAACTGAGGAGGTTGTCGCAAGATGACGGACATTCCTTTTATCCGATCAAGAGTTTCTGATCGGACTGCAGATGAAAAATTCCACCCGTAAACTTGAATTGAAAATATCTTCTAATTTAAGCATCTTATTAACGATAAAATTCTCTCACATACATATTACAATATTTCTATTACTTTATACTGGTATCATTTCGCTCAACTATTATAGTCTTTTCACTGACACAGACAATAGATTGTTTTGGTTGACACAATGTGGTGGAACTGCTACCGCCGAAGTCATATCCGACTGAAACCAATAAAAATTATTGTCACTTTTTGCCATTATTTTTTGATTGAAATTTCCCACCAATGAGGAGTTTCAATGAACACAAATTTTCTTGTTAAATTTACTGGTGGTAATGAACCCACTGTAAAAGTGGTTACAGTTGAAGCTGCGCTATTTTAAAGATATGTCAGTTCCTCTTTCTTAACCTTCCTTCCCTGAATGGGTCTAATCGACCCAGTCCTATAATGTGTTTCATTCGATTCAAACCAGAAAAATTTTCATAAAGTAAATTAAATAAAAAACACAAATATTTAAGTTAAATAAGTATGTTAAATAGATTTAAATAAAAATTTTGGTGTGACATATTTTAATTAAGCTTGAGTAAAATTTCAACAGGGTAGGAAGGTTAAGCCGTTGCACTTGAGAGATGCTTCTCACTGACAACTAATGTCTCGCGTAAATGGGTGCTCCAAATGCTCTGGACACGAATATTTTAACTTTCGCCATCCTGTAAAATGGACGAAGTGTCTGTGATAAAAGATGGCAAAATAAATTGTAAGTTATTAGTGGTGTCCAAAGCATTTGGCGTCCGATTTACTGACAACACTAGTGGTGAATGGGTGTCAACTCTCGCTGCAAAAGATTAACAGTTCCGTGATTAGTTTTATTATCTATTTTAGTGCAAAGTACTACTATTCTAAAACGTTCTAATGATTCAAAGGCACTGACATTTAGGAATAAACTTTGAAAATAAGCACTATCTTCCTTGTAGGAGTTAAAGGCCACCTTCTTACAAATAATAGACATTACTGACCTTATCTGCAATTATCATAAGATTTTTTGGGGGGCCTATTATACCTGTATTTGGGCCTATCATATTAAATCTGTGCCTTTGATTTTATTTAGAATCTTAGAATAATATATGTAAATTGAAAATACCTCATTGTTTGATTTATAAAGATGATGTGAAGACATTATAGATCTTTTCACGGAAAAATAGATTTATTAAACAAAGAAAATTCATTTAAAGCTTTTTCGGAGTTCCTACTGATCAAGGAATTTCACTGACTTAAAATCAGATGTACATCGGTAATTTCTTAATGAAAAACTTTTTCCACATAAAAATTATGATATTGCGGCTGAAAATGGGAACACTGTTATTATTTATTCAGGGGCACCGTTTACAATCTGCAAACGGTTAACTTTTATGCCGAAACGAATAGTGCACAAGTAATTTTTTAGTACAATTTCGAATATTTTCAAATAAATTTGTTAACAAATTACTGTGTAAAATAATTATTTGAATGTTTTTGGAGCAAAAATGCCTTGTTCCGCAAAAGGTTAAAGGGGATTAAATTCAAGTGAAGATATTGGAAAAACCAAATCGGGTAAAATTTCAGCAAACTTGAGTGTGCAAACTTGAGCACACAATATTGTGTTTAAAATGCAATAATCTCGTAGTATTATGCGAAGAAATAAATCTCGAATTTAAAAGTGAAATATGTGTTTTGGTGTAACAAAATATGGTGTATGTTTTTATTTGTTGAAATAATTGTCGAAGCTAGAGCATGATTTTTCTATCCTGTTTCATGTTGTACTGTTTCTATTGCATTTTTTACTCTTTTCTGTCTTCTACATATAAGAACATTTAAGGAGTAGTAATTGTCTTTTTGTAATATTAAAATAACGATAGAGTTTTCGAAAAGTCTTATTTAACCCCTTGAGCTCTGGTGGTAGAATTTTCAACCACATAATTTTAATTTCGAAATGTCACAATGACACCAGAAAATTCGACCAAATTTATTTGAAAATAATTTATTGCATTTTTTCGTGTTTATCCTTAACCTTTTTTTTCTTTGCAAAATATTGGTGCCAATGTGACATTTGGAATTTTGAAGAAATTTACACCGCAGAGCTCAAAGGGTTAATAATAAAAAATGCTGTTTTAATATTTCAAAATTACATAATCGAAATTTTGTTAAAAAATGGAGACACAGGGTTGCCTCGTTTCTCCCTTAAATCAGGACTCAAAGTACACTAGACACCAGTATTTAACCATTAAACTGACTACTTTTTGAAATAAACTGCTTTTTTACGTGCATGAAATTGAAAAAAATGGATTTACACCACTTTTTTAAGTCAAATTATTCGTAATAATTAGTCTAAACAGTCTTAAATAGTTTGAAACTGTATTAAAAAAAATTAGTGGCGTCATAAAGATTTAACCCCTTTCGGGCCAGCGACACGTATACGTACCGCAAAAAGGTTTAAGAAACTTGTATCCCCATCAGTAAAATTTTACTATAAAATTTGCCATATTCAATAGGACCATTTTCTACATTTAAACCTTTGCGGCGGAGGGGAAATTCATTGCATAAATATTGAAATTAATGACTGACACCGGAATTTGAAAACAATTTTATTTGTAAATAGGAAAAAGTTATATTTCACGCATTCAATAAACCGTAATTTTTTTACCAAAATTCCGGGCCAATGTGACTTTTGGGTACTAACCACTTCGCGATGGGAGACTTTTGCGAAATTTTTTATGTTTTGCCACCGATTTCCGGCACGGGCGAATTTTGCAGTAAAAGGAGAAATTTTCTACTGTCACCGGTATTTACAAACGACTTTTTATGAAATTAAGAATATCTTAATTTATGCTTTCATTGTAAAAGCAAATATTTATTAAAATATTACTGGTGTCTTTGCAAATTTCGAATTAGAATTGGGTATCCCAGACAGGGCACAGTGTGCCGGAAAGGGTTAAAAACAGAAATTTAGGCCTTTCTACATCGAGAAATTGCCTCGATTAAATAAGACAAATTTTACAGTATATTTTTACTGTTTGAGATTGACGCGGATTCTTAAGCCTTTTCCCGGCATGTATACGTGTCGCTCTTCCTCATGGTGTTAAAATTAAGTGACTTCATATATATATATATATATACAGGGTTGTTATAATTAAAGTTCGCCTATTCAGAAGGTTCTAGAGCCGGTTCTATTGCTCCAAACGACACAAAATTTCACTAGTACATAGTTAAAGAGATGCGCTCTGCGAAAATCGAAAAAAATTAGTCACATTTTTTATTACTAGGTGGCGCTGCACCAATATTTAAGGCGATGTTTGCAGATTGATGATATCAATATCAGTCAATCCAGACGAAATACACAAATTTAAAAGTTTCAACAAACTTGAACGAGCTGCGAATTGTTATAATTAAGTTCACCTAATCAGACAGCTCTAGAGCCTGACCTATGACTCCGAACAATACAGAAAAATGAATATAATTTCATGTGATGTAATCCGTATCAACAAAAATAAAACATGTCGCTCGACAGTAAGGAAATAACGAAGAATAACATGACGCATGCTCAATGAATCCTTCGCCATTTTTAATAATGCATTCCATTCTCAGAATTGTGCTTTCTACAGCATTGCGTAAACTGTCCTGTAAGATTGAGCGAATGTGAAGTCTAATGCTGTGTTTTAGATCAGAGATTGTCTGACATCTGTTTTGAAATACAGAATCTTTCAAAAATCCCCAAAAAATAAAGGAATCTGCAAATATTGGCTTAAATATTGGCGCAGCGCCACCTACTGACAAAAAATTTAACTAATTTTTTTTTCGATTTTCGCAGAGCGCATGTCTTCAACTACGTACTAGTGAAATTCTGATTCGTTTGGAGCCATAGAACCGGCTCTAAAGCCTTCTGAATAGGCGAACTTTAATTATAACAACCCTGTATATACAGGGATGCAAAAATCTAGGCTCCAGCAAGCAATCTCTCACCACTAAACTTTAAAAGATTTCTTCATTTAAAATTTAATAGCATTCTTGCACGAATTCTACACGAAATGCTAGACGAATAATAACGAAATAAATTTAGTGGTGGGAAAATGCCTGCTGGCGCCCAGATTTTTTTGCACCCCTCTATATATATATATATATATATATATATATATATATATATATATCACCGCGTCGCAAGTGGTTATTATGGCACAAATTTCTGATTTTAAAAACAGATGACAATACATTAAAAATTCCTTAAAAGATTTCCGTCGCGAAGGGGTTGAATCAAGCAATTTCTTCTTGCCCGTACGACGTACAGGCAAATCAGTTAAGCCCCTTTCTTATTCTTATAATGGTAGAACTATCCGCGTTTAAAAATGGAGAAATAAATTGTAAGAAAATAGTTATGTCCACAGCATTTGGAGCTCTGATTTCCGCAAATAACAGCAGGTACAAATTTTGATTAAAATTTACCCTTTGCATTCCGTTGTCGCCGCTGCGGCCACATCATCTTTTTTTCCAGAATTTGTTTTTGGCACCAGTAGAAAATGCAAATAAAATGCGACATATTTAGATCAGCAGATCTGTGATTTTATTTCACAGCATTTTTAAATTTGTCTGCTTGAAGAAATCTACTAGTTAAAAAGTGGTGTCGAACGAATAAAATTTGTGTGAGAAACGCTCTCCAAAGGGCAAATAGTTTAAAAAGCATACCATCTCACTTCATAGAGCTAGTACTGCTTTCCCTTCAGTGGTTTTCCTTTTTAGCACTTTCAAACTAAGTGAAAAATAGTTTATGCAGTTTCTATCTGTCTTTTCACGGTCTCAATCCCATAAATATACTTATTATACTTATACTTATATTTTCACGCAATTGATTAAGCTTATTTATGATCACAAAAGCATATTTGGCATTACATATGACGTATGTACGATTACAAGGTTCGCACACTCCTTGGAATTGCCAAGGACTCTGGCACCACTATTAAAAATAAGAAAATTTACAGTTAATTTTTAAACCACAACATTCGCAATCCCCACCTTCATTCAGAGATTTTAAGATGATTTTCTGCTGTGAAATACTTAGAAAATATTCTTAAAATTTAGTGGTAAAATAGTGCAAACCCTGGATTAATGGTTCATTTACAGGGACACTCAAAAGAAATTGATTACATTATGGTATATGAGGAAAAATTCATTTGGAGAGTATTTTAATGACAATACGAAATTTCAAATGTATTCAAACTGATATCTCTTATGCTCATACATAAGAGACAGGCTACGATACGCTCACGCCAGTGTGTTGTTATGTGTTCGTTCGTAAATATGAAACGCGGAAAAAATAAAAAATGATGTATTGAATAAGTATGCTATTTCGGAATAAATATATTAAGACTTAAAAAAGGAATGATAAGAACAGGGAAAAAGTAAGTTCTATAAGGAATTTAAGAAGTAAGATTTATTTAAGGATACTTTAAATTTAGAGCCATTTATTTTAGATTTACCCGTATTGGAATTAATGTCTTTTAGCCCAATTAAGAAATTATATCGCTCCTTCAAAAATTAATAGATAATATCTAACAACAGGATTTTAATGTCATAAGCGGGAATAAATATGGAATATTATTAAAATGAAACTAATGTAATGTAAGGTTAATTTTGGCGAAAAAATAAATTTTGTTATATATAATTTATATATATATATATATATGTGTATATATATATATATATATATATATATATATATATATATATATATATATATATATATATATATATATATATATATAAAGCCATAAAAGTGCTTCCAAATATGCAATAAATAAGGTGTTCGCATCAAAAAGGAAATGCTAAATTAAGTTGCGTCAAAATAAGCCATAATGCAAAAGCCATGGTTGCAAGTTGGTTTATTCCCCACACACTTAGAACTCTGGAACGCGGCCAGAACGGATAAATACTTTTTACGAAAACCAATTTCATCTAAGCTTTAACTGCATATCTTGTCAGCAGCTTCTCAGCAACGTTTATAAAGCAGCTTTTTAAAAGTTGTTTTTAACCAGACTTATCTTTTTTGTCGACGTAAGGATGACAGTGACATATTAAAGATGATGCTTTTAAAAATAATAATTACTGACTGGAAATATGCAACTAAAAATTCTTAAGTAACCTAATATTAAATAGTTTTATTTATTGAGTTAATCAAAGGGCATATATGTTTTTTAATGTCTAATAAGCCTGTCACCACTATAAAATGTAAGAAAATTTATATTAAAATTCCTATTTTACACGCTAAATAGAGGCTTGTCCCTATGTAAGGGAAAAAAATAAAGCTAAAATAGGCAGAAAAAATTATTAAAAAATTGTGCTGAAAGCTATGTACTCTGGACTAAATTTCGATTGAAACAAATATAATGAATATTCTTTCTTCAAGAATATTGAAGTAAAATGAAAATGATTTTTGTTAATAATTATCATCGCTCAAATTCAAATGCCCCCATTCTGCCCAAACAAAATAATCATGTGGAATAGTGACCGAAATCTTTGACATCAGCCGTGCATTTTTCCACTAAATAAAAATGAACTTCTTATATTTGAGCATTATAAAGTAGCATTTTATTGGATTATGAAATAAAAACTGTATGACTAAAAGTTTCCTTCTCTCTTCACGAAAGCACGTGGTTGTGTTTGGCCCTAATGTAGTGGATTTTAGGGTTATATTTTTGGCATAATTTTGAGACACTAAACGTCATCTCTATTCTTTCTTTTGAATTTATGAGTAAAAATAAATCTAATTTTTCACTGTTACTTCTCATTACAGTTGAGAACAGTTTTCCAATGCGCATTATTAATAAACTAATCAATATATATACCGGCTATTCCAAAAATGACTGATGGGTTTTAAAATTCAATAACTTGCAAACGGTGATAGCAATTTAAAAAATTTTTGCAGGAGGGTTATCTATAATGTCAGGAGTTTTTTTTTACCGTAATTTTTATTTTAGTTCGAATTTCAAACAGTAGGTGCGCTGATGGCGATTGAAGGCCAGGTGATCAATGCTGAGTGAAGCGTCGACCTGGCCTTCAATCGCCGTCAGCGCCACCTATTGTTTGAAATTCGAACTAAAATAAAAAATTACTGTAAAAAAAACCTCCTGACATTATACATAACCCTCCTGCAAAAATTTTTAAATAGCTGTCACCGTTTGCAAGTTATTGAATTTTAAAGTTCATCAGTCATATTTGGGACACTCGGTATACATAAAACATAAAAACGAAAGAAAAAATTACCTAGTATTATAAGATATTGCAAAATGAAATACATACCAGAAGTTTTCGAAAAACACGACATGCACTTTTTCGTTTAGGCGTAAATTTAATCCCCTTTCCTTCAGTAACATTAAAAGATCTAGTCAGTGCCAAACGTAGATCCGATCTTGAAAGATGAAATTTCTGGAGTGTACGTAATTTCACTAAATACAGAAAATATTTATCTCGAATACATAGAAATAACTTCTCGTAAACTCAAAGATCGTATTAGGCTATTTCCATGAGTACTTGTAGTGTAAGTCACAGGCTACAATTTCTGGCTACCAGTATTATAGAACAAAAAAATGTGATTCATTTTATTGGCACATTCTCATTAATTAAATAAGGGCAAGCAGACTTTTCGAAAATAACGGTGGCTAACAAGTATAGCAATTAATAAGTTATGTGACTTACACTACAGAGCCCATGGAATTAGTCATTAAAGAATATTTGAGAGATTTGAAACAAATAATCGACCAGAAACAGTTCTGTCAAGACTCAACCAGAAGCAGAAAATGCAAGTTAATTTCAAAGATGCAAAAATTATATGTCCGTAGAAGAATTATCATGAATTAATCCTCTGAGAATCATTAGAAATTATTACTAAAGAAAATACTGTTTGCAATGACGTTTTATTCTACAATATACCCATAATTTGGATAAGTTTGCTTAAATACTCATAAAATAAGCAATATTACATTTTCTTCAATATCTACATTTTATTTTCCCAATATTTTCCCAATCTAAAAATTCATTTTCACTTTCACTTTTTTTGACAGTACCTGACGTTACATTGCAGATATTGTCAGCAACTGATGTATTTTTAATGACAAATACCGAATGCTTTTTTATCACAGTAGTATGTAGATTACAACAATGGAGTTATAAATAAAAAGGGAGAAACACACTGTGTATTGTAAAGTTTGTATTATTTAATCCGAAAATTTTTCTGGTTCAAGTAGCCAAAAATTTCTGTTTTGAAAAACCGGCGATAAAAGAGTAAAAATTCTGCAAAACATATGAATAGAATAGGCATTATTTGAACGTTTTTCAAAAATATTTATCAAATAAGTGGTTAAAGCACGTTGTTTTCTTAATAACATTCGTAAATTTAGAAAATAAATAGAATAAAAATTCTGAGCTCATTACAATAAAAAAGAAGAAGAAGAAGACGAAATGAAATTTCTGACTGCTGCTGTAGATGTTTATAGAAACCGTAAAAATACTTGAAAAACATTTGCACATGATATCTACTACTGATGTATTTTAAATAAAGCATTCCGGATACGTTTTGATCTCAATAGTGTGTGTATTATAACTAAAAACATATAATCAAAACGTGAATATAGAAAAAAAAATAAGTAGTACTTCGAGAATAATATTTCAATAAAGTTAACACTAAAACAATTATAAGAAGGGGGGAGGATTGTACTTTGTGCTTATATATAACTAAATAAATAAACAACGTTCAAAAGCACAAATATAAAATAAAAGATGTTAAAAGATGTTAAAAAGCATACATTTTTAAACTTTTAGCACTGATGATGGGACTTAAGAAGTCCCGAAAAATGTATGCTTTTTAACATCTTTTAACATCTTTTATTTTATATTTGTGCTTTTGAACGTTGTTTATTTATTTAGTTACTAAAACAATTGTTTACAAACTGAAGAATTAAGTGTAATGCACATTTCAAGTTTCTTGAATTTGGTCTATTTGTGTTCGTTTACTTAAATCTTCTGATAATTATTTTAAACAGCTTGCGGCATACTTTGATGCGCGTTATTATCCAACATGGAATTTTAAATCAGCTTTTAAATAACTTTTGTATCCTTTTCCATTCTTTGACAAGTAATTTAGACATTAATTTTTGGCATTTCTATACTTATGAATACCCCGCTTTTCCTGCAAGCAATGCAAAATACACATACAAAACAGAAAATACTTTCATTATACAAGTATTACATTAATATGCTAATCTTCCCATATATAAATAAACAGTCGGATTAAAGCAATAATTCTAAGAAGAAAATCTTTTGCAAAGTCATTAGTATTCATTAGCAATAAGATGCTTAAAAATCTATAATGAATTCTTTAGGATTTTATATAAGCTAATGATCTTTTGAGGCTGTATTTTAATTTTAAAGGAATCAACTTTACAAGTACGAAATTCTAAAGTATGAGAAATATCAAGCAGATATATATAACGCGTACAACTAATTGTATGAGAAAATTTTATTGGAATGTTTTAGGTGTTTAAACATAGAAAAAATATGAATTCTGTAAATAACGAAATAATTATGGCTAGTGTTGAATAAATATTAAGGGCAGATTAACCCTTAAATGCATAGGATAAAACGCGTTCCAAAAAATGCGCAATTCAAAGAATCAAAATTCATACCAGAAAGATCTAAATAGTAAATTTTTCTTCATTTAATTACGAATGATGTGTCATTAAGTAAAGTGAAAATTGCTCTTTTAAATATCTGGTGAGAATACAGAATATGTGAATAAAACCCCCCAATAAATCGGGAACACTTATAGTATCGAAAATTATACAATATGCATTTAAGGGTTAACCCTTTGAGAGACAAGTAATTGTGTTTCTGTAATTCTGAATTACCATAAGAAATTAAAATAATTTATTTGAAAATAAGGAAATGCAATTTTACAACTTCTTCCCCCCTAATGATATCAAAGAAAAATTTAAATTTCTGGTGGAAATCTTGATTAAAACTACTTAGAATATAATGCATCCCACAAAAATAATTTATTCCCTCATATATCCCTCTCGGTCCTCCATAGACTAATATTTATAAAATCCATTAAAACGTGCATACTTTTTACTGAATAAATTCAGTATTTAACCGATTTTTAAAAAATACGCGATTTGTTGTATGTTGACGAAAAAAAAACATGTAGAAAAATTCACATTTACCAAAAAATCCACTATGCAGGAGTTTTGCACCTTAACATGTATTTTTATTTTGTTATTTAGATAGTTATTACTATGTTAATGTATAAATGTGAACATCTCTCAAGTAATCCGGAGTCTGATCAAAAACAAAAATAATTCCAGCCGAAAGTTTTATTTTGTCAAAAAACTGAAAAAGACACCTGCTAAATACCGCCAAGAAAAATGACTCTGAAATAATGGAGAGATGGTTGCATCTACGTAAATGTGGAATTAAAATAATAATAATAATAATAATAAGTTTAATTTAACGGGAAAATTTTTTGCATAAATTGATTAGCTCTTATCTAAAATGGTAAATTTAAATTTACTTTATTTTAGTTGAAACTTAGTTTTGAGTCTCTCTGAACAATTAGGACGAAATTTGACTTTCGACTATTTGGTTTTTTGTGCGCACATTTTTCGTATAGCTGTATTCGCCATGTTTAATCGTAGTATTGAATTAAAATTTCACAATTAAAAAAGTAAATTAACATTCCAAATTACTGATAATTTTGCATCACGCGGCTTCGTTGTTTTGAAACTGTTCATGTAAGAGGCCAGGTGAAATTTGGAGGGCAGTAACGTTTAGTTTAGTAGAAGCAGTCATCTTTATTGTTAGCTAAGACATGTGGTTTAATTAGTATCTGGATTTTATAAGCAGTGTCAAGCTGAAAATAAGTTAGAAAGAAAAGTATATGTTTATTACTGTCACTACTGTCTCGTAGTTATTTTTTTCTTTATTATTATTTCTGTTTATTTATGATTTTATCAGAATGTAACACATTTTTTCTTAGTTCAAAATATCCTATTACAGTCTTATTAAAATTAGCTTTCTAGGTTCTAAGATGCAATTTTGTTAAATTTGTTGCTATTGTCTATGACTCTTTTAATTGAAATTGCATCAGCTTATTAACCGTTTGAAATTTTACTCAAATACAAAATTACCACAAGATACCCCAGAATTAGTGGGCTACCACAAATCTAAATCTTATTGATATAAAAGATTTGTTAAGAAATTTTTGGCTCGAATCGAATACAAAAAATTGAAGAAATTTGTTTGTTAGGGGTTGGTATTTTAAAACTCTTTGGGGGGGGGGGGGGCGGGGAGCTCTGGTCGGAGAATTTCTTTCCATTTAGTTTTAACCTCCAAATGTCACAATGATACCCGAATATTCAATCAAATTTATTTGAAAACAAATGAACTCTAGAACGCCGGAAATTTTACTCAATTTTTGTAAATGTGCTTTTGGCCAGAATTTTTATTCAAAACTATTTAATTTATTTAATTAACATATTTTTCTCTTATTCTTATTTAACTTCTTTTATGAAGAAAATTCTGGTTCGAATAGACATTTAATCATGTTGTCGGAGTCAAATTGACTCTTGGTAGACGCTCTAGCGTTAATGATTTTTTTTAATAAGCGAAATACTGTGCTGATGTGACATTAGTTATTTTCAAGAAATTTTCCTACCAGAGCTCAAAGAGTTAACACTTTCCGACACAATGGTCACATTTCTTGCTCATTTGGTTTTAATTCCAAAATTACAAATGGCACCAAGGACATTTTTACAAAAATGTGCTTTTAGAATGAATGTTTAAATTAACTCTTTAATCTCTAAAAACTCTTTAATCTCTAAAAACGACGTATGTGAATTCCGTGTCAGGCAATCATTTACACATTTTGCGAACAGAATTTTTGTATTCCGGTCAGCATTAGCGAAAAAAAAGACATTTTAAGTTTATGACAGAATAGCGAACATTATTCGCTACTTTATGTCTTATCAATTTCTTTATGTTTGAAACTAAACTTTTGTCACTAAATCACAGAGTGAAATTACCTAATTACAGTGGAATGGCCCATACATCTACTATATAGTAAACTATAATTTGATTCGGCTTGAAAATAGGCAGCATAGTTAAAGTTCCATATCAGAAATTTCTGTCAATAAACAAAAAAGTTCCTAGTATTTAATATAATTTATACCCAAGCTAATGTCACGGGTTCTTGTAGTGTAAGACATATAGCTGATAACTGCTATACTTGTTGGCAACTCTTATTTTTTTAAAGTTTGCTTGGCCTTATTCAAATTATCAGATATCTCCTGTAAAATATGTTACACTTTATCGTACTAAAATACTGGTAGCAAAAAACCGTAGCATGTGACTTATACTACAGGTACTCATTGAAATAACCACTCAACCAGTCCTAGTAAAAACAAGTCGGAAATTGCACTTCAAACGAAGAAAATGAGGTGCGTTCATACTCTGACGAAGTTTAAAATATATATAATACTTCCGATACAGTACCATATCCGAAATCCTTTCTGTGTATTTGTAAATAGTATAAGCTTTCTTTTATACACGAAGTAACTTTTAGTAAACCTCAACAATGTATATATATTTCATATAATTTGAAATATTTTAATGTCATTAAAACACAACCCAAACAATGTTTCACCCTTTACAATTATGTAATGAAATAATTTTGTGTAGCCCTATAAATCAATAAAAGGTATTATTTGCACGCCAGATTGTACAAAAGGTATACTTTAATATGCATTTCATAGAGGCATATGAATTTTATTACGTTCGAAAGAGTGTAACATCCTCAAAATGCACTTGAAACTATTTTTTTTCAATGATCATAATCTAAAGGAATATATTTGGATTGACCCGGTAATTGAAGTGTACATTCGATTTTCCTAAAAATTTCGAATGACTCGAAACTATTATGTAATAATTGCACACTTGAAATTTAAAATAATTCGTTTGAGCAGTTTTTACATTGTTATATGCGGACATGTGTATGGACAGACAGAGAGACGGACTAAACGTCAACTATAGGAGCTATGTATTTACATAATTACGAACGCACCTAAAATAGTTAAACGTCATTCCACAAATATTGTTAATAGGCAGTATTGAAACCAAATTATCTTTTGTGACTCTGTATATGAAAGATGAGTGTTTACCACATTGTATAGAAGCCTCATATAGTTCTCCTCTATTAAAAAATAAAGAAACTGGGGAGAATAACATAGATTCTTTTATACTTTAGTAGTATAATGTAAATGACTCTTTTGTAAATAAAAGATATGAATAGAAATTTCAAAATTCCAAATTACTTTACATCACGCATAGTTTTATGCTTCTGATATATATATTTTTTTAAATACATTGAAGTACAATACATATGAAAAAATTATTAAGTAAAAAAACAAAACTTTTATATCTTTAAAGTCAGCTCTGCATGCTACAATATTTGTGAAAGATGAATATAAGCTTCTTCAAAAAAGTTTCCTTACATTATGATATATATTTCTTTTTCTTAAAAGAAAACATACAATTTTTTTAAATCTTTACAAACAACTTTACTCATAAAATGTTTAAAATTTGGAAATAGTTTTATATCACGCAATAAATTTTTATGCTTAAAGAAAATAAAATTTGAAACCTGCTAAAAGATATTCAACTTCAATACTTAGATAAATACTTTAAATTTTTTTCATAAAACTTTAAACAATAAATTACTTTATAGAGTGGAAAACATTGTACAATAGTAGAAAAAAAATAAACATCTTCTATTAACTCCACAGCAAATTATTGTGGAATAAAGTTACTGGTGCCATACGTTTGGAAATAAAATCTACACTTAAATTATGTATATAAATTTTGCTAAGGAAGCATCTACATGCCAAAATTTGTCTTTTACTCTAGCACTATCCAATTACGATAACATGAATAAATTTTAATACTTGCAAATGAGATGATTCTACTTTCGATGACTTAATTTTAATTCTTAACCCCTTCGCGACGGGAGCCTTTTACGAAATTTTTAATGCTTTGTCACCGGTTTTAAAATACAGAAATTTATTCCTTCTCAAAGCGAGAAAATGCTTCGATTGAAAAAGCAAATTTTACAGTATAATTTTACCTGTGGGAATAAACAAGGATTCTAAAGCCTTTTTGTGGCACGTATACGTGTCGCTCGTCCCCAAGGGGTTAAATGCCACATTGAGATCACAATATTGAAATGGAAAGTTTTCTTTCATTAAGTACGTGAACAAAAACCTTTTTTGTTATTTTTTAAATTAGTTGTTAAGATTATGGCGTCATTCACTCATTTTCAGCATATTACAAATCGAATCACTTTATTATTGAATGGGTTAACTGTTTGAGCTTCCTCAAAACAAATTCGGAATTTCTTCAAAATTTCAACTATCATTTTGGCACTAGTATTTTGCAAAGAAAAAATTCGGTTTAAGATATACACGGGAAGAAGAAGAAGAAGAGGCATTAGCCCTTTCCGGCACGGGCAAAATATGTTAGTAAAATAAGAAATCATCGATTGACACTGAAATTCATAAACGCATTTTTTAGATATTTTGAAATTCTTAATTTAAGCTCTTATTATAAAACAAAATTTTACTAAAAAATTATTGGTGCCGTTTGCAAGTTTGAAACAAAAATTAGGTACCCCAGATCTGGCGCAGTGTTCCGGAAAGGGTTAAACTTTTATTGAACTAAATTTGGTCGAATATTCAGTTGCCATTGTGACATTACGTAATTAAAATAAAGTGGTAGAAATTTCAATCATCAGAGCTTAAAAGGTTAAATCATAGGTTCCCGACGAGGGCGGTACACCCCCTCTCCCCAGTGGGCGTTGGAGTCTTTCAGGGGGGCGGTAGCGAGTCTAGGGCAAAATGGGGGGCGCTAGGACAATCAAGGGGCGAGGGTAGTCATGGCATACCTACTTATTTAGGAACTAATGAAATGAAAATAGTTGATCTACTCTGCATTGCCCGATCCGTGACAAAAACCTTAACCCATTCGTGCCCAGCATCTTTTGCGTAAATTTTATTTGGTTGGCACCATTATTTTTAGAAGATTTAAGTTTAGTTGATTAATCACGAAAATGCATCATTTAAATAAAATAATTATTGCTTTTCTTTTTTACCGGTGTCAAAAACAGTGCTGAATGCACCTTTTGAAGCGTCCCTAAAAAGGGACGCTAGGCACTAATGGGTTAACTGCACTTTAAAAATGGGAATTTATAAACAGGAACATAGATATGGTGAGGGGGGGGGGGGATTTATTTTACTAATGTCAAAAAATCGCTTTGGAACACGTAGAAGGGCTAAAATGGCGGAGATCAAACTTTTATAAAATTAGGCTAAATATATCGTAGCTGCAATTGTTTCATGAATTTCAAAATAGCCCAACGGAACATAAAAAATCGCTATGACTTGCATTAAAAATCATTATGAATTTCAAAATTGTGGAGTGCAAAATTCGCGATAGTTTTTGCTGGCTAAAAGTTTTAAACAGACTTATTTTTTTTATTAACCTGTATTTCAAAAAATTCTGAAGTATGACGACACATGCTGTGACAGAGATTTTTAAACAAATTCGTGATTGAATCAGTCAGGAAATTTGTTTATTCTGAGCAAAAGTGATAAAAATCATTATACCTAAAAATTTGTTCAAGAGTAAATTTATTTAACTTAAATAGAGAAATTTTTATAGTTCAAAATATCTTAATCGAAGAAGAAATACCGGCAGTAGAGTATTGAGCACTTGAAATATGGACCTAGGCACTCTCTTATACGTTCTTCTATGAGCTTAATTCGTGTAAAAGTTTTTTTCAAATGAAGCCATGGAGCCTTCTAGGAAACAAGAGTTTTTGAATAAATGTGTACTGATAGAAAAGACAAAGATATGTCCTATTTTTACTTTCTTCTATCTTTGCAAAAAGAAAATATTGAATTCGCGGAAATTTTCGAAATTCGGTTTTTGACGGATTTATACGTTTTAGGGGTCAGATATTCCAGAAAACATGTTTTTACAAAATGTATGTCTATGGTTATGTGAGTCTGCGATTCTCTCAGTTTGTCTGTATGTGACATAAATTTTGTGGGCGCTCTTATCTCAACAATTAATGCAAGAATTCAATAAAAATTTATATTCAAGTAGCCCCTGCTATAAGTTGATGCTGATTAGTTTTTGGTGTAAATCGCTCAACAGGTGGTATTCTTATGCTGACTTTTTTTTATAATTTCCGCAACATCTTTATCTGAAGAACTTCTGCACAGATTTTCACTTTGTTAGTCCTTGACACGAATGGATGCTATTTACATTTTGTTGAAAATTTCTCAACAAGTTCCGCTGCTATGCTGCTTTTTTCACGATTTCTGCAACAGCTCCGTCTCAAGAACTGACGCGCGGAATCTCACTAAACTTCAGATTTGGTTAGTTCTTGACACTGATATTTATACATGAATATACCGAGTTTATCTTTAGATCCTTTCACAAATGCAGATTCAAGTGAAAAAATCATAAAAGTCACAGCAAATGTGAATTAAAAGTAAAATTCAGAAATGGATACAAAGAGTTCTAACTTCAAAAACCAATACAGCTCCCTAATCTAGATTGTAAACAATAGTACATAAAAGTTTAATTGCTTTTGTTTCATAAGATTCGGCTGAAAATGGGTTCTGTGCAGTAGCTAATTTACTGTCTCAAGAAAGGAACAGACATCTTTGAACCTGATAATTTCTGAATGATATTAAAGAAATTGGAATTCGACATGAACTAAAAGTTACAACTCCTTCAGACTCAACCATTTCGTTGTTTTTTTTTAACTCTTTTTGGTCTTGTGTTTATTTTTCAGTTTTTAATAAACAATTTTTTACTACATTTGTTGGCCGTTTTAACTAACATATACATCATGATTCTTAATAGATAGATAGACAGATAAATTATAGATAATATGCAGCAATATTTTAACATTTTGTACAGGGTGTCCCAAAAGGTCGTTTACAAACTTAACATGCTGGTCTGTCATATCATGATGAACAATATTAAATAGGAAACTAAGGTTCCCAAACGTCTTCTAAAGGAGATATGCGCCATTAAAGTTTAGGGTCCAAAAATTCAAATGATTATAAAAAACAGAAAAATTGGTCTATTCGTTTGCGGTTTTCACTAAAACTATTCTTTATGTCAGTATTTTCTTGAAAATAAATTATAAAGATAAATTTCAAAAAATTCGATAGAGGGCTCTTTAGACTTTGGAGTAACGTACAATTCTTTTTTATTCCGTTATTTTTTGCATCTCATAAATTTTTTTAGAAGCTTAGACATAAACTTAAATTTTGAGCTCAAAATCTAAATCGTTGGAAGTGGTTAAGTAGGGCAAACTGAATTGCGGGAGGAGGTTCAAATTTCAAATGATTATAAAAAACGGAAAAATTGGTCAATTGATTTGCGATTTTCACTAAAACTATTCTTTATGTCAGTATTATCTTGAAAATAATTTATAAAGATAAAATTAAAAAATGCCGATAGAGGGCGCTTTAGACTTTGGAGTAACGTACAACTATTTTTTTCCGTTATTTCTTGCATCTCATAAATTTTTTTAGAAGTTTAGACCTAAACTTAAATTTTGAGATAAAAATCTGAATCGTTGGGAGTTGTTAAGTAGCGCAAACTGAACTGTGTTCAATGGGGGTGGGGAGGTTCAAATTTCAAATGATTATAAAAAAACGGAAAAATTAGTCGGTTTTCGCTAAAACTATTCTTTATATCAATATTTTCTTGAAAATAAATTTTACAGATAACTTTCAAAAAATTCCGCCAGAGGGCGCCTTAAACTTTATAGTAACCAACAACTATTTTTAACCATTATTTTTTGTATCTAATAAAATGCTTGTAAAAGTTCAAACTTAAATTTTGTGCTCAAAATCTGCATCGTTGTGAGTAATTAAGCGGCCAAAAATTAAACTGCGTTCGAGGGGTGGGGAAAGTAACATTTCAACTCCTGAACACAGTTCAGTTTGCGCTTCTTAACCCCTCCTATCGATTTGGATTTTGAGCACAAAATTTAAGTCTAAACTTTTGCAAGCATTTAATTAGATTTAAAAAAAAGAAAAAAACTGGTTAAAATAATTGTTGGTTATTCTAAAGTTTAAGGCGCCCTCTAACGGATTTTTTTTTAATTTATCTTTAAAATTTATTTTCAAGGAAATATTGATATAAAAAATAATTTTAGCTAAAACCGACCAATTTTTCCGTTTTTTATAATCATTTGAAATTTGAACCTCCCCACCCCCATTGAACACAGTTCAGTTTGCGCTACTTGACCACTCCCAACGTTTCAGAATTCCATCTCAAAATTTAAGTTTATGTCTAAGCTTCTAAAAAAAATTTATGAGATGCAAAAAATAACGGAATAAAAAAGAATTGTACGTTACTCCAAAGTCTAAAGCGCCCTCTATCACCATTTTTTGAATTTTATTTTTATAAGTTATTTTCAAGATAATACTGACAAAAGAAGAAATTTATCTTTATAATTCATTTTCAATAAAATACCGACATAAAGAATAATTTTAGTGAAAATCGCAAATCAATTGACCAATTTTTCCGTTTTTTATAATCATTTGAAATTTGAACCTCCCCCCCGCAATTCAGTTTGCGCTACTTAACCACTTCCAACGATTTAGATTTTGAGCTCAAAATTTAAGTTTATGTCTGAGCTTCTAAAAAAATTTAATGAGATGCAAAAAATAATGGTAAAAACTAGTTTATCGTTACTCCAAAGTCTAAAGCGCCCGCTATCGACATTTTTTTAAATTTATCTTTATAATTTATTTTCAAGAAAATACTGACATAAAGAATAGTTTTAGTGAAAACCGCAAACGAATCGACCAATTTTTCTGTTTTTTATAATCATTTGAATTTTTGGACCCTAAACTTTAATGGCGCATATCTCCTTTGGAAGACGTTTGGGACCCTTAGTTTCCTATTTAATATTGTTCATCATGATATGACAGACCAGCATGTTAAGTTTGTAAACGACCTTTTGGGACACCCTGTATAATTAACTATTATGGGAGAGGGGGGGGCGTTGTCATTTTTTTCTCTTGTAAAGGGGGCTGTGGTTCAGAAAAGGTTGGGAACCTATGGGTTAAATTCTTCAATTCGTCTAAAATCAAAATTTCATTAAATCCGTACAATTAGGTTCAGAGAAATTAATTATTTTAAAATAAGCTTTTTTAGAACCTGCATCCAAATTGCAATTCGTTATTCGATTGTTAAAATGCTATGCATTGACTATATCACTTTTAGAACATATTATTACTTGTCAAGATGATCATTTCTTTCGCTTAATATGTTTGGATAGTTGCCAGCTGAGATGCTTCAATAAAATTAGTAAAATATTTTTTTTATTTTCAAATTATGATTATTTTCACATCATAGACAGTACGTTAGATTATCATTTTTAAGTTATTTAATAATAATTGTAAAACTACCTGGAGGAAAAAAATTGAAAGCAAGACATAATAATTATAACTATATAAAAGAAAATTTAATTTCCAATTCATTTTTTTTTTCGAATTTATGTATCATAATTCGTATTACATATATACTTAATATTAGAAATTCGATGTATTTATGTTTGGGTTGTTTAGTATCATAACCACACCTTTCATCATGAGGCTAAAGAAATAAACATGAGATTTCTGGGCCGTTGTTGAAGTGGACCATCCCTCAAAACAAACTGATTTTATTGCAGCAGAATAAGAGCACTCAAAATTTACGTTACGAAGATTAACAGTTATTCATCGGTAATCACAATGAAAAAGTTCATACATATTTTTAAAAATAGAAGAAAATTAAGAATGAAACATGATTTCCTACGGCTGTAAAAATTTAAATATATATATATATATATATATAGGGATGAGATTTCCGCTTTTTTGGACACCAGTAAAATCTTAGAGAAAATGTTGTTATTTTAAATCACAAAAATGTTCCGATTTAAAAATATAGCATTTTCTCTAAGATTTTACTGATGTGCAAAAAAGCGGAAATCTCATCCCTGTATATTTAACTCCTTAACTGATTTACCCGTACTCCGTTCGGGCAAAATGAATTTGCCTAACTCATCATTTAGAGCTTTAATGACACCACTATTTTTTTTAAATATATTTTCATACTATTTAAAGGTAGAAAATTTAGACTAAATGTTACAAATATTTTATTTAAATAATAGTGGTGTGAATCCGTTATATTCAATATATTGAACGGAGTTATTATTAACAACCGGTCGTTATTAACAATCGGTTGCATTATTAAATGAATAAAAGAAACATAAACTATGCATAAAAATCATTCAAAACAGCAAAAAACTCAATATTTACTACAAGTGCTAAAATAAATTTTACATTTTACATTTTATTTTGTTGAGATTGTTGCTATAGGGAGCAATGAAACATACTCGAAATGCGAGTAAATAAAAAATATTTTTCATTTTTAAGTTTTATTTTATTTTTTCTAGCAAATACTTAGTATTTTAAAAGAAACATTTTATTATATTCTATATGTATATTTAAAAACTTAACACTCAAACGGGCATAGCTTCTTTTTTATTTATTTATTTATTTAGTTAGTTAGTTAGTTAGTTAGTTAGTTACACAAATAATTATATTTTGATCTGAACGATAAAACTTTCATAAAATAAGTGAAATACAAATCACTTAGATGTAAGTTGTATGTACATTTTAAATGGTAAATTTTGCCGTTTTATAATTTTTTTTTTTTAATTTGAAAAAATTCCGCTTGTTCCAGCATATAAATAAATAATATTTTGAAGAACTAGAATATACGAACGTTTATTATTATTATACCCACCAATCTTCTTCTTTTCTCAGTACCATTATTTTTAAATAACTGTTCTTCAAGCTACTTATCTAAGATTTTTAACCCTCAAATCAAATAAAGTGAATATTTTTTTTTTCTAAAATTGTAGCACTTATATAAGTGAAGATTAATAGTCATTGTGTGTGACTATTAGTCAAAAAAATACCGGAAATTTTACTAAAGTTTTATTAAAATTTTATGCACCAGTATTTTTATTCAAATTGTTTAATTTAACAATCTAACTTTGAGTTTGATTCCAGTGTCTAGTTTATTTTAACCCTTTCCGGCTCGGGCAAAATCTGTACTAAAATGAGAAATTATCGACTTACACCGGAATTCACAAACGAATTCTTTAAATATTTTCAATTCCTTAATTTAAGCTTTTATTGTAAAAGCAAAATTTTACTAAAATATTACTGGTGCCTTTTTCAAGTTTGGAATTAAAATTAGGTATCCCAGACCGGGCACAGTGTGCCGGAAAGGGTTAAAGAAATTTCTTGTTTAAATAAATATTCCGAATGTAACTGCTGACTTCACTATACCCGTCTGGTAGGCGTGGGATTAACAAGTTAATGGTCGCATTAAATTACGGTTTAAAAATTCAAATTCATTAACGCCACCACTTTTTTTATGAAAAAAAAGTATTAATCTATTTAATGACCGAATAAATGGATATTGAAATAACAACCAATCACATTATTTTATAAAACTGGTGGGAATCAAACAATTTTGAATATAAGCTGTGAAACTTGCAGTCCGTGAATGTCGCGGGCGCGACGATTAAGTGGTTAAGGGTGTTCTTAAATCAAAAAGGGCAACTTTGTGACACATGCATTAATTTATTTTTGTTCGGAAATGCAAAAAATAGCAGGTGTTGTTATTCAGAAACTGTCTAATTGTACTCATTCTTTTGTTTTTTTAAAAAACACAATAGATTTTTCATAACAAGCCTTCAAAGTTGACACTTTTGAGCATATTTCCCGACGAAAGCAGAAAAACCGGTCGAAAAGGAGGAAAAAAACGGGTGATATCGTCATCGAAATAGCTTATAACTCAATAAGTAATTTAATTATTATAAAATGGAAAAATAAGTTCAATTCGAAATCGCTTTCATAGTCAGGCATTAAAATTTTATAACTTTCTGTTAAAAATTGAATTTGTAAATGTGTAAAAACCTTCTTCGCTTGTTGAGCTGATCAGTTAAGAACACCTTTAAAGAAGTAACAAGGCGAGATTCTTATGCATAAATGGATTCAGAACTACTTTAATATTTTCATCATAACAATTTTTTAATCCTAAAAACATTATAGATTTACGCAATAACATGAATAGGAGGGAAATTAATAATAATCTGAATAACAATAACAAATAATAATTATATAATTAATTACACATACTTTAGGAGACTCAGCAGCTTGATCAGGAGAAAATTGACGAAAATAATACAATTTTTTTTTTTTAATTTTTTGCTTACCGTAATTTCCTACGGGTAATTCCATGAGCACATGTCGTGTAAGTCACATACTATGATTTTGGATACCAGTATTTTTAAACGGAAAATGTGACTTATTTTATCAGAGATATTTCATTAATTGAATAAAGTCATGCAAACCTTTCGAAAATAACGGTGGCCAACAATTTAGCAGTTATTAGAAATGTGATTTACACGACAAGTGCTCATGGAAATACCCCTACCTATAATCCGCGGATCAAATAATTCTTTTTAGACCCAGAAATATTGTTTAATGATTGAAGACAATTATTTATGGCGATCTGATTAGTTACATTTCTTTCTTTAAAAATTCTGTGTCTAAAATTAACTATTTGATCCGCGGTTTATACGCAGAAAATAACGGTAAATTAAACTATATTACCCCAGGTGCATTATCATGAAGTTTTGTAAAGATCCAAGTGTTATGAATACAGTTTAACCCTTTATCGTCCATTGGTTTCTCCACCACAAAATTTTAATTCCACTATGCAACAATGGCACCGGAATTTTAATTTTAAAAAATCCATTTTATTGAATATACGAAAAATGGATTTTTCATATTTACAAATATATCTATTCACAATTACCGGTATCATTCATTTATTTCTACATCTTAGCAATGAAAATCCTTTGATCGTTAAAGGGTTAAAGCAATTTTATTTCATCGCTTTAATGCCACAATCCACATCCATTTAAAATGATTTTTCTCAGTTTGTGGCGAATAGGCATGTTAAAAATGATAAAACTTCTATGTATGTTGTGCAGTAAACTCAATTTTGTTTTCTCTTTTTCTTTTATGTTATTGTTCCTTATTAGACTATTTGATAAAACTACTATTGAATTTACAAGAAATTAAGAAGTGTTTTTCATACACATAAAAATGTAAAATAAATTCAGATTTTTGCTGTAATTTTACGAACGTGCACATTTAATTTTTCTTCTCTCAAAATAAAAAACTTGGGATAAATCCTACACTTCAAATTATACAGTATACTTCCAAGAATAACAATAAAAAAAATAGCGAAAATGTTCAAAATTGCACGCTAACATGCATTTTGAAATTTACTTAAAATTTTCATAAAAACTATTTTTTCGACTTTTACCAATCGAACAATTTCATGAAAGAAAAAATCATTTTCCTTCATTGAGTTCTTTATTATTATGCCAAAAATGCACCTTAAAATGATTAAATTTAAAAAAAAAGAGTTCAAAGGGTACCAAGGCCCTGAAATGAAATAAAAATATCTTAACCCCTTGCGGCGCAGTGGTTTCGTAGATATACCACTTACTTTTAATTCCCAAACGCCACATTGGCATCGGAATTTTGTTTAAAAAAATTAACGTTTATTGAATGCGTAAAATATAGCAATTTTTTTATTAACAAATAAAGCTGTTTTCAAATTCCGGTGTCAGTCATTAATTTCAATACTTAAACAATGAATTTTCCCTGCGCCGCAAAGGGTTAAATAAGACGTTTTCTTGAACACTGACTTTTTTTTTTTTTACCATTTTCATGTTTACGATCGAAACTAATGGGTAATTATAATTTTTTTTAATTCTAAAACAGATAAAAATAACAATGTTCTGCAAAAGCTTTTAATCTATTATCTTTAAATAAGTTAAAGAAAGCTGAAATAATTGTTTGGTTCTTTTCTTCTACTTTTGATGAGGAAAGAAATTGTTTGGCAAGGATATCTCAATGGTTCTTGTCATTCAACATTAATGTGGAGGAAAAAGAAGACAAAATACTTCCTTTCCTTTTAAAAAGTGAATGGGCACTAGAAAAAAGAACTTACGATGAGTGTTGACTACAAAAAAAATTATCGAGTAACAATAATGATAATAATAATGTTTTGAATGGATATTTTACACATATTTCTCACTAATCTGAATTGCAGTTACCGTAATTGCAGTACCGCAGTTACCGTAATCCTCGGATCAAACAATCATTTTTCGACCCAGAAATTTTATTAAATAAAATGTAACTTTTTAGATCGCCGTAAATATTTGCCTTCTATTACAAAATAAAATTTCTGGGTCGAAAAAGAATTGTTTGGTCCGTGTTAATTACAGCGCTAGTAATACGCGGCAGTACTTGCAATTATGGTATGTTCCTAATATAAGCACAACATTTTTATTATTTTTTTTTTCTCTAGATTTTTTTTTTTTTTTTTTTTTTTTTTTTTTTTTTGCATTTAAAGGATTTTTTTTATTTAGGATATTTAATTAAATAAGTAAAAAATATCTAATAAGTTTAATTATCTAATAAGTAGATGTTTATAAATTTGACTTCAGTTTATTAGAAATAATTTATATTCTGTATATGAAAAAAATTCAAGCAAATATCTATGATTGTTTCTGAGAAAAGTTATAATAATTTAAGATAGTAACAGGGATGAGATTTCCGCTTCTTTGGACACCAGTAAAATCTTAGAGAAAATGTTGTAATCATAAATCACAAAAATGTTCCAATTTAATAATATAGCATTTTCTCTAAGATTTTACTGGTGTGCAAAAAAGCGGAAATCTTATTCCTGGATCTTAAGTACAGGACCTTCCAACTCCCCTTAACCACTTCGCGAGGGGTGCCTTTTACGAAATTTTTAATGTTTTGTCACCAGTTTAAAAAAAAACATAAATTAGTGCCTTATTAAAACGAGAAAATGCTCCGATTAAAAAAGGCAAATATTACGGTAAAATTTTGTTGGTTGGGATAAACAAGGAATCTTAAGCCTTTTTGCGGCACGTATACGTGTCGCTTGTCCCCAAGGTGTTAACAAGGTGTGTCTTTTACAGAGTTTTTAATCTTTTGTCACCGGTTTTTTATGTTGAAATTTTTGCCTATTTAAATCACGAAAATGCTCTGATTGAATAAGGCAAAATATCATTAAATAAACCAATGAAACCAGTATTTTTACAATCATGTTATTGAAAACAGTTGAAGTTTGAAGTGACTCTGAAGACAGATTACCAAATTACTAAAAAATATATGGCTAAATGGACATTATATAACCAGCGTAATTCATATATTACCATAAAATAAACCAATGAAACCAATATTTTTACAGTCATCTTATTGAAAACAGTTGAAGTTTGACGTGAAATAGGAGGCAGATTACCAAAATAATGAAAGGTAAATGGATAAAAGGACAGTAGAAGGCTTTTTTATTAAATTACTTATCAGGGGGTGCATAGTTTAACAAAAAAGCAAAAACATCCAACCGGTTTCTGTTATGAGTCGTGCTAAAAGCTAAGAATTCGTCTCACAATCCACCCGACTGGCTGGAAGCTTTTTACTATAACAAATTAGTAAAAAGATACTCATTGAAGGTATATATATGCGTTTAATTTTTAAAACTCAGAATTGACCTTCATTTGAAGATTTTACAATAATTTTCTGCTGTGAAATATTTTGAAAATATTCTTATTTAGTGATAGAACTGTGCGAACCCTGTACTAGTGAAAATATTCAAAGATTCTGAGCACTTTATGCGGCATGTATACCAGTCGCTCATCCCCAAGGTGTTAATTCTCGTTCCCGTGATATTCACGCTCTGTGTCTTATTTAGATTATTTGATTGCCGCCAGTTTTATAAAGTAGTGTAACTGGCTTTATTCTAGTATCATTTTATTTGTCATGAAAAGGTGGCTATTAATTTTTCTAAAAAGTGGTTACAAAAAGCAGTCTAAACTTTTAAATCATAATTTAATGCGACCGTTAACCCTTTCCAGCGCAGGCAAATTTTGTTCGTAAAATGAGAAATTGTTGATTGACACCGGAATTAACAAAAGACTTTTTTAAAAATTAAGGATTCCCTGTTTTAAGCAGTCATTGTAAAAGTAAAATTTTACTAAAATATTATTGGTGCCTTTTGGATGTTTGGAATTAAAATTAGGTGTTGCCGGAGTGGTAACACTGCGCCGGAAAGGGTTAAGAAGATAACCCCTTGCTCGCTGGCAATGTTAGCGAATATAGGGCTTTCAAATGATCCGCCAATTCAACATCAATATTTTCTTAAAAAGATTTTTGTTTTAGAATTTCATTTTAGATTTTTTTTTTTTTTTTCAAATTGCGCAGAAACACCTTTGGAAGTTAGTTTTAGTAGAAAAGTATAGAAAGTACTATGAAGTTTTCTGTTGGAAAATTTTGGTTTTCAGTCTGTTTGTGAGCCCTACGGATGTATGTCCCGAGCATGGAATTACAGTACCCCCTCGTTATATCGCGCCTCGATATCTCGCGCATTCGGATATATCGCGCATGTTATATGTCTCCCAGCTTTTTTTCTTCGAAAATTCTGCTACGAAAAATAATTTAACGTGCTAAATAATAAATCATGCAAAGTGGGAAAAAAGCCTGAAATGAAATAATAAGAGACAGGGGTGGGGGGATAGGTAGAGGGTGAAAAGAAAGCAGATGGATAAATCGCATCCCATTGGCTGGGCCATAATGTAATTTCTTATTTTTAAATGGTAAATGGAATTTCTCTGTCTTCATTATAAGATATTTTTTACTTGCTATTATTTTACTTACTATTACTCTACTTACTATTTTTATTACTGTACTTAAATTACTAATTTTATTTTTAAGACTTAGGCTGGTAAAAGATGTAAAATTTGTACTAAATCACCCGCTCCCCCGGATATATCACACATTCGGATATATCGCGCATTCGGATATATCGCACATTTTTCTTGTCTCCCGAAAAGCACGATATAACGAGGGGCTACTGTATAAATAAAGAGAAATTGAAATACAGTCCGCTCTCGTTAATTCGAACTCGTCGGGACCACAAGAAATGTTCGAATTATCCGAAGTTTGAATTATGGAATGTATGAAATGAGAACATGCTTTTTATATGGTAGTATCACATAGGAATTTATGTTACAGTGTCTTTTTTAATTTATTTTGTCTGTTATCATCAGAATATGACTTAATATTAAATTAGAATGTATAAATACATAAACTAATTAAAAGATTAGAAACCAGCACAATGAAAGAAAAATTTGAAGCGTCACTGATGGACAGACGGAGAACTTAGAAAGTGGATATCAAATGCATGGGATTACATGTACACTCGTTGGGAAAATTTTTCACAAAAATCAAAGAAAGAAAGTTATTCAAATGATCTGAAATCCGTGAGAAAGAAAGGAAGAATGAAATTCTTGTTAGTTAGAATTAAACTATGCAAGAGAAAATGAGTTCGAATTAATGAAAAAGTTCAACGTTATTCTGCCATTGAAAATTTCGCGACTTTATGTTTAGTTCGAATTAAGCGAAGATTCGAATTATCCGATTTCGAATTAACGAGAGTCGACTGTATTCCTAAAAAAGTGAAGCTTCAACTGTAACTTTTTTTATAGAATTTGATAAACTCCGAAACAGACTTCCACCAGTAAACTGAAATAGAAAATCTATCCTTATTTAAATACCTTTTTAATGTAAAATTTTACTCGTAGATGATGGGTAAAACACACATTTATATTTATTGGTGGTTGTTTACTTCGGTGGCAGTTAGGCGTCATATTTTGACAATCTAGACAACCTCCAGCCAGAAGATCTAATACCTGCGCAAACTGCCACCAATAATAATAATTTAAAAAAAATCTAACAACATTTGTAAGATAATTTTTTTACGAAAAGCTACTAAACTAAGACAAAATTTTCTATTTAAAAATTACTAGTAGAAGTTTGTTTCTGTGGTAATTAGAAATTGTAAGTACGATGTAAAAAACCAGCCATCATTTTGTAATAATTCCATCAGTTATTTTTCTTGAAATTGTTAGACATTGCGCTATATCTCTCCTCCTTTACATTCATAACAATACTGTTATTAACCACCGGTGTTCGTTGCAACATCTGGCAGAATTTTGTTAAAGAAATTTTGTATTCACAATATAAAATTTTATTGGTAATTTTCTTGTACTTTATTTATGAATAAATTAATCATCTTGTAATCCAAAAATAAGAGTTAAAATTATCTGGTGAGTAGTGGAATGTCCAATTAAAAATTCAGCTGTATATCATGGCGTAAACTACGTATGTCCTACGTATGTCAATGTCAAAAATGACCAAAGTAGCATGACGTACTTCGCATGCATGATGCAGCGCAAGAAATTAAAGTTTTACTGAAAAAAAAACTATTATTTTTTTTTATCATTGTATTTTGAAAATTTCGGTTAGCACGTTATTCCTGGATGTATATTTACACAACAAACACATCTTCACGCATGAAGGCTGTGTTTGCACCTTTGTTTTATAAACATTTACATACATGTTAGTTCGCACTTATTTTCAAGCAACTATTACTGTTTAAATATTTTAAATTTCGGGGATTAGTCTACGAATTATTGGTGTTCGAAAAATTAAAAAAATAATCGATTATTTTTTTTATGGATGATAATTTTTATTTAGGTATTCAGAAAATGCGGATCTAAGCTTTCTTTTTCATTTTTACCTTTTTAAATGACTGATCAAATTTTTTATACCACTTGATTTTAATCAAGATATTAACCAGAACTTTTTAACAGAATTTTCTTTATAAAAACTTAACCCGTTAGTGCCTAGCGTTCCATTTTTGGGACAGTTTTAAAAAATTCAAGTAAGCACTTTTTACACCAGTAAAAAGGAGGATAAATAAATAATCTCTTTGCCAGGACAAATTTCGCGATAAATTAAGATAAAAGTTATTCTTGTTTTTAAAGTGGTGGGAAATGCAAAATTAAAATTTTTACGAAGAAAATAATTCAGGCATTAATGGGTTAAAAAATATATGGTGCTAAATAGTCCTTTACAAAAATTGTAGAGTGAATCCAATATTATAAAAACGCAATTAAATGGCCCTGAAAGCAATAAAATGTTAGTATCAAAAAATAAAATATTACAGTAGCTATACATTTACACGCTATTCTCAAATATTTAAATCAAACGTTCTTGAAAATCTAAAAAGCCCTTTCATTCTTCGTTAATTCTTGTTAAACAGAATGCGTGATTTGTATTCCTGGAGTGAACAGTACCTGTGAATATTCATGAGGTTAATTTCCGGCGGAAATTTTCGCACTTTCATTAAGAATCCCTTTAACGTTACAGAAGTAATCTATGTATTTCTAAGCCATATGAAAATCAAATTTTTGAAGTTATTTATGCTACAATGAGTGTTTTGATTTTTAAATTTCTGTTTTGAAAAATAATTCATTTCTATTGCCAAAAATAAAAATCTGAGACAGAAATCGAAATTGAGCATATAGACGAAAAAAAATATTTTGTCTTATTATTATTTATTATAGCATAAATTTGTATTTTTCTATTTTCTAATAATCTAAAATACTGGAAAACCGGAACCAGTAACAGGAGTTACTAGTGAGCGAAAATTCTAACGTGAATAAAACATTACAACTACATAATTAGTTGGCCTTCAAAGCGATAAAATATCAGTTTAAATAAATAAAATATATTAGTAGCTGTGTATTTGCATGCTATTCTCAAGTGTCTATATCAAATGCTCTAGAAAATCTAAAAAGCCTTTTCTTTCCTCGTTAATTCTTGTTGAACGGATTGCGTGATCTCTATTCCCGGAGCGAACAGTTCCTGTGAATACTCATGAACTTAACCCATTAGTGCCTAGCGTCCCTTTTTAAGGACGCTTCAAAAGGTGCATTTAGCACTGTTTTTGACACCGGTAAAAAAGAAAAGCAATAATTATTTTATTTAAATAATGCATTTTCGTGATTAATCAACTAAACTTAAATCTTCTAAAAATAGTGGTGCCAACCAAATAGAATTTACGCAAAAGATGCTGGGCACGAATGGGTTAATTTCCGGTGAAAATTTCCGCACTTTCATCAACAATATCGTTAACATTCGAGAAGTAATCTGTGTATTTCTGAGCTATCTGGAAGTAAAATTATTCAAGTCATTTATGCTTCGTCCACGGATTTGATTCCTAATTTGTTGTATTTGAAAACTAATTTATTTCTATTGTCAAATTAAAAATTTAAGACAGACATTGATGTTGAACGGATAGACAAAAAACCCAATAGTACTTTCTACCCAATTTCTTAACCCCTTGAGGGTCAAGCAATAACATCTCTATAATATTGAATTCTGACCGAAAAATTAAAAAAAAAATTGTTTTGAAAACAGAAAAGACAATTCTAAAACATTTTGCCACCAAACTTAAAAATATAAAATTTTGTAAAACTTTCTGGTGAGAATCTCGTTTAAAGAAGGGGGGGGGATTGTACTTTGTGCTTATATATGTTACAGGCCAAACCCGATTTTAGGCCAAACTAGTTTATCCTAACGCCCATCGGATAGACTAGTTTTTCCTAGGCCAAACCGGTCTATCCTAAAGCCCATCGGATAAACTAGTTTTTCCTTGGCCAAACCGGTCTATCCTAACGCCCATCGGATAAACTAGTTTGTCCTAGGCCAAACCGGTCTATCCTAACGCCCATCGGACAAACTAGTTTTTCCTAGGCCAAACTAGTTTGGCCTAACTCTTATAGGATAAACTAGTTTAGCCTGCTGTTTATTGGTCTGAACTAGTTTCTCCTAGGCCGATCTAGTTCATCCTAGGCCAATTCAATTAGGCGTGATTTTATTGAATTCAATGACCGCCACAGCGCCAACATTCTAGTTTGTCCTAGGCTGATCTAGTTTATCCTAGGCCAATTTAATTTTACGTGTTTTTAGCTTGCAGGCGTCAAAGCCTGAGGAATAAAGGGCTCGCAGGTTCTGTATGTATGAATGTACGTATGTATGTACGAATGTACGTACGTATGTACGTGCATATGTACGTAACGCGATAACTCGTGATAGAAATATCCGATATCCTAGGCCAATTTAATTTTACGTGTTTTTAGCTTGCAGGCGTCAAAGCCTGAGGAATAAAGGGCTCGCAGGTTCTGTATGTATGAATGTACGTATGTATGTACGAATGTACGTACGTATGTACGTGCATATGTACGTAACGCGATAACTCCCCAGGTCGAAATTCATGCTGGTATTTGTTTGCTAGACAAGCACCAAGTGCTATAACACAGCAAGTAAAATAGCATAAACTAGCATTACATATTTGCTGGTTCCAGCAGAATTTCCAGCAAGTCATGGTGTGTTTTGGCCCACTTTGTTGCTTGACTAGCATACAAAATCCAGCTTGTGTTGCTTGAATATGTTGCTGGCCTAGCAGCAATCAAGAGCACCACCTGCTTGTACTTTCTGCTAGTCTAGCAGTACGTTTCTAGCAAAACTTGCTTTTTATTTTTGCTATTCTAGCATCATATTTCTACCATCCGTTGCTTTTAATTTTTACTATTCTAGCATTACTTTTCCAGCAAGTCATGGTGTGTTTCGGCCCATTTTACTGCTTGACCAGCATTCAAAATCCAGCTTGCATTGCTTGAATTTGTTGCTGGTCTAGCAGGCAATCAAGACCACCCCCTGCTTGTACTTTCTGCTAGTCTAGTACAAAGTTTCTTGCAAAACTTGCTTTTAATTTTTGCTATTCTAGCATTACTTTTCCAGCAAGTCATGGTGTGTTTTGGCCCATTTTACTGCTTGACCAGCATACAAAATCCAGCTTGCATTGCTTGAATTTGTTGCTGGCCTAGCAGAAATCAAGACCACCCCCTGCTTGTATTTTCTGCTAGTCTAGCATTAGGTTTCTAGCACCACTTGCTTTTCATTTTTGCTATTCTAGCATTATATTTCTACCATCAGTTGCTTTTATTTTTTGCTAGTCTAGCATTACTTTTCCAGCAAGCCATGGTGTGTATTGACCAATTTTACTGCTTGACCAGCATACAAAATCCAGCTTGTGTTGCTTGAATATATTGCTGGTCTAGCAGAAATCAAGACCATCCCCTGCTTGTAATTTCTGCTAGTCTAGCATTCGTGATAGAAATATCCGATTTGCTTCAAATTTTGGATGTACGTTCATTGATATAAGGTACTTTTCTGATTAATTTTGTGAATTTATTGGATAAGAATAAAGGGAAGCGAACGGAAGGCTAATCCCCCACCGTTAAATTAGAGAAATGGATTTTTCATGCAGAATTATCAGTTTTCATTTAAAATTTTAGATATAGGATCAAACATACAAGGCGCCTCCATGATTAGTTGTAGATATTTATTGTTTAAGTGTAAAAAAGGGCAATGTATGTTACCCCTCCCCATAATTTAGATAAATGGTTTTTGACGCAGAATTTACGGATATGCTTCACATTTGTATGTAGGTTCTTTCTGATAAGGCGATTCCCTGAATAGTTTTGGGGGTTTAATGGTTAAGTATGAAAGGAAAAATGAACGATTACCCTCTTACATAGAAAAAACTAGTTTATCCTGTGGGCATTTAGATAAACAGGTTTGGTGTAGAAAAAACTAGTTTATCCAATTGGCATAAGGATAAAATAGTTTGGCCGAGGCTAATCTAATTTAGCTCGAAAACGGGTTTGGCCAGTAAAAAACATATCTTTCACTAGAAAAAGTATAAATGTGTGTCAAGAGTCATTGCTTATGACACCAATACAGAAATTTAACATGTTCACCTTAGAGACATGATACATTGGACATGGTGTTTGCTTATTCAAGCAAAATATTATTATCTACTTTAATATTACTTACCCATCACACGTAGTATAGGGTAAGTCTTGCAATCGTTTTGAAAATCGAAAAATTTTTTGACGGATTTACACGTTTTAGATAGTGGAGATTCCGAAAAACATATTTTTAGAAAAAAAAAATTTGCCGTCCGTCCGTCTGTCTGTCTGTCTGTCTGTCTGTCTGTAAACGCTCTATCTCCCGAACAAATTGAGATAGAGACTTGAAATTTTGTATGTAGTTAGTATGTAAGAATGGGACGAACCCTTTTTAATATCAGCAACCTCGATTATCCGGAACTATTTTTTTCGGACTCTCGAAAAATTTGTTCTGGTGAAAGGTATATAAAAATTTTCGATTTTTTTTGTTCTAAGGAATGGACGTAAAAAGCAATAAAATAATACATATTTTGCATATAGAATGAAGTCGATCGGATTATTAGTTGCCGAGATATTTGTAATCTTGTTTTCCACATTCTTCGATTTTTCATGACCCTGTATTTCATTCAAATTTCAATTCAAAAGTATATTTTAATTGGAAATGAGACGCTTAATCCGACGCAGTTAATTGTTAGTTAATATAATTATTATTTTTGGAGTTATAAGGATGTTTCTTTTACGCAGTTCGGTACTACTTGAGTAGTTTGGCGTTTTTTTATATAATTTGTCGAAATTGGTACATCAGCAGTTCTTTAATGTAGCATTGCTATGTGTATTAACAATATTTAAATTTTGTTTATGAATTGCAATGCATTGTATAAATAGTTTTCACATGTTTTATTTTCATATAGATATCCATGATGGGTAAGTATTACGGTGGCCCCCAACGACTAGTTCTTTACTTTTGTACAGGCAGAGCTCTGTCTGTACAAATATCAGTGAAAAAGAGACTCAGTCCGGCTCAATCTGGCCTACTCAATTTCTGCAAAAAATTCAGGTTTTACTTTACATACAAATAAGATTCCTTTAAAAAATACTGCTTATATACTTATTGGATAAATTTACAATGTATTTTTAAATTATGATGTGTTCACAGAATGGAAAATACACAATGTATTAATGATTATCTAGATTCTTAGAGTTTCAATATCCAAATACGGATTCATTAAATAATCAATGTAGTTGAGAACAAAAGAAAAAAAATATGAGAGTTATAAACATCATAACTTTTGAATCCGTTCAGTAAAAAGTAGATTTGTGAATATATTTCTCTGTCATTCCTTAAGACTTTTCTCAAATCCTAAAGAGCTACATCCTAACACATTTATGAACTACTTCCTTTTCGAAAATGCATAAGGTTAACAAATTCAGATAATATGTAATCGAATGGCGTAAACCATTTTCTCATAAAAGCGATGTATCTTTGAGAAAATAATAAAGCTACGTTTTGAATCGAATTTCCGGTTACGACTTCACGAAAAAAAAATTGACGCCGTGACAAGAATAGCTTATATGTCGACAGGTAATTAATTTCTCAAAAATGGAAAACGCTGTTCGATTCCAAATTATGTTCAGCTTCAATCTGGCTCGAATATGCAATCATCATAATAATAATAATAAATGAAAGTCAGATCTCAGTTGGCACGAGCGTGAAAAGAAAAAAAAAAAAAAAAAAAAAAAAAAAAAAAAAAAAAAGCAAACACTATGTCCAATGCATTATGTCTCAAAGGTGAACATGTTAAATTTCTGTATTGGTGTTATAAGCAATGACTCTTGACATAAATTTATACTTTTTCTAGTGAAAGATGTGTTTTTTACTGGCCAAACCCGTTTTCGAGCTAAATTAGATTAGCATCGGCCAAACTATTTTATCCTTATGCCAATTGGATAAACTAGTTTTTTCTACACCAAACTTGTTTATCTAAATGCCCATAGGATAAACTAGTTTTTTCTATGTAAGAGATGTAATCTTTCATTTTTCCCATCATACTTAACCATTAAACCCCCAAAACTATTCAGGGAATCACCTTATCAGAAAGAACCTATATGCAAATTATATGAAGCAAATCCGTAAATTCTGGGTCGAAAACCATTTATCTAAATTATGGAGGGGGGGGGGGTAACCTACATTGTCCTTTTTTACACTTAAACAATAAACATCCACAACTAATCATGGAGGCGCCTTGTCTGAATGATCCTATATCTAAAATTTTAAATGAAAACTGATAATTCTGCATCAAAAATCCATTTTTCTAAATTAACGGTGGGGGACTAGCCTCCCGTTCGCTCCCCTTTATTCTTATCCAATGAATTCCCAAAATTAATCAGAAAAGTACCTTATATCAATGAACGTGCATCCAAAATTTGAAGCAAATCGGATATTGCTATCACGAGTTATCGCGTTACGTACATACGTACGTACATTCATACATACATACGTACTTCATACATACAGAACTTGCGAGCCCATTATTTCTCAGGCTTTGACACCTGTAAGCTAAAAACACGTAAAATTAAATTGGCCTAGGATAAACTAGATCAGCCTAGGACAAACTAGAATGTTGGCGCTGTGGCGGTCATTGAATTCAATAAAATCACGCCAAATTGAATTGGCCTAGGATGAACTAGATCGGCCTAGGAGAAACTAGTTCAGACCAATAAACAGCAGGCTAAACTAGTTTATCCTATAAGAGTTTGGCCAAACTAGTTTGGTCTAGGAAAAACTAGTTTGTCCGATGGGCGTTAGGATAGACCGGTTTGGCCTAGGACAAACTAGTTTATCCGATGGGCGTTAGGATAGACCGGTTTGGCCTAGGAAAAACTAGTTTATCCGATGGGCGTTAGGATAGACCGGTTTGGCCTAGGAAAAACTAGTCTATCCGATGGGCGTTAGGATGAACTAGTTTGGCCTAGGCCAATCTAGTTTGGCCTAAAATCGGGTTTGGCCTGTAACATATATAACTAAATAAATAAACAACGTCGAAAAGCACAAATATTATAAAATGAAAGATGTTTAAAGCATACAGCTGTTTCGGGACATCTAAAGTCCCATCATCAGTGCTAAAAAGTGTAAAACGTAAAAGAAAGTCACATCGTAAAATAAAATAAAATAAACCGTGCACTGAGCTCGCCGCTAAAGCGAACTGACTAAGAAACGTCGCAAAGCAACAGTTAAAATTAAACTGGCACGCGCACCCAGAGGAGACCAATCATATGTCACTTCTCACTGGACGAGTCCAAATCAAAGAGAACAAGAGAAGGGGAGGGGGAAGGGGGAGTGAAATTACAGGAATGGAAACCAGACATCAGAAAATCTTGGAGTACTGGACAGTCATTAATCACTACATCAATAGTAATCAGTACATCACTAGTGATTTAGTTAATGACATGTCCAGTATTCCGAGATTTTCTGATGTCTGGTTTCCATTCCTTTAATTTCACTCCCCATCCCCCCTTCCCCCTCTTGTTCTCTTTGATTTGGACTCGTCCAGTGAGAAGTGACATATGATTGGTCTCCTCTGGGTGCGCGTGCCAGTTTAATTTTACTGTTGCTTTGCGACGTTTCTTAGTCAGTTCGCCTTAGCGGCGAGCTCAGTGCACGGTTTATTTTATTTTATTTTACGATGTGACTTTCTTTTACGTTTTACACTTTTTAGCACTGATGATGGGACTTTAAAAGTTCCGAAACAGCTGTATGCTTTTAACATCTTTTATTTTATAATATTTGTGCTCTTCAACTTTGTTTATTTATTTAGTTAATCTCGTTTAAACTCGATGGGATATAATATATCCCTATAAGGGTTAATGTCCTACAAAAATACCACAGGATTATATCCTTCAGGGTTTTTTTTACCAGATTTTTCGAAAATTAAAACTTATTGTATTTAATGAAAATACTTCTGTGTTTATAAAGACCGGCCAGTATTTTACTAAATTCCTGGTACTAAAACACCTAAAATCCCTTGAACCCTGTGCTACAATTCTTGCCTATAAGTATTTCCGAAAAGAATTCTTCGACTTATTTCATTGAAAAAATAACGCATGCAAAGACATTCGCAAGCTATTTTAAAATTAAAGGCATCTTTCTCACTGGCGCCGACTTCATGCGAACAAAAGAAGCAATTAAACATTCTTAAACCACTAATTTCGATAAGTATTTTGTCATTATCAATCACTGTGATTTTTATAATACCAAAATAATATTTTAAAATTAATGGTAGAACTTTGAATTATGTGATGGATGTCTCTCTCCCTTGTCCAATTTGACTCGACACTTTCGCTTGATTTCAAACTTCTCGTTTGCATTTTAGTATTTTATTTTATTATTATTCATTTATTTTATTATTTTTTTTTAAAGTTTTTATGGAATATCTAAGGTTGGTCTCTATTTGAAAACATTTCTACTTTTTTTTCGCTGCAAATTATTATTATTTTTTTTATAAGAGCAACTTTCTATTTTAGAACCAGTAAGTGATACAGAAATTAAAAATTCCTCATAGAAAACTGCAACCAATATAGAAACAGTAAAAACTTCCGAATTAGATATTAAACTAAATTATTTGGAGAAAAAAAATAATACATTTAAAAAAATTGAAATGCAAACAAGAAATTTTAAAGTAAAGATGACATTGTTTTAATATTAGCTAATGAGTGTGACACACGACTAGCGTATGCTCTGAATTAAGCATGCTGTGCAATGCATGTATGATGCAAAATTTTTGCACGGCCTTTAATTACCTATTTTAGAAATATAATATTTGAATGTAGGTGAAAATCGGACACCATATTATTTTGTACTTCTTGAAGTTAAAATTTTAAACCAAATTGGATGTAACAAACATTACATACATTCTTTGCACTTATTCGTACTTAATAATCTCGTCAAATATTGTTTACGGGCAATAAATCATTTATTGAACAGACCGTAAACAATATTTATTAAATGTTTATTAAATGTATTTTATTATTATATTATATTATTTAATTCAATATTTATTAAATGTTAATATTTATTAAAAACTTTTATTAAATGTTTTCTAAAATACTTTTTTATGCCATGTAGAATATCTGGTATATTCGAAGAGCACGTACGCACGAAAGCGTGCCATAATATCCCTCCTAAAATTTAAGCAACAGTGTCAACCAGAGAAATAAATCATTATTAAATATAAACCACATAATCAAGGTTCGCACACTCCTTGGAATTTCCAAGGACTCTGGCAAAACTATAAAAAATAAAAAAATTTACATTTAATTTTTAAACCACAACATTCGTAATCCCCACCTTCATTCACAAATTTTACGATATTTCTCAGTAGTTAAACACTTCGAAAATATTCTTAAAATTTAGTGGTAGAACTGTGCGAACCCTGATAATAAATATAAAAACGTTCAATATTTTTAAAAGCGTTAAAATATCAGAATTTTATAACAAATAAAAAGTTATAACAAAAATTTATAAACACAGAAACTACGAAAATTGTTGGAAGTAGATATCTTATTTCAACCGTTACCCACTCGAGACTAATTTAAATGGAATAAAATTTGAGTTAAATTATTTCACCTAACTAAACGATTTTACACTTGTCCCCTATATTTTCACGATTAGTTTCGACATTATACAAAATAAAATATACCTCATTTTTAAAGTTTAAAGAATTAAAAAATAAAAAAAAAAATAATTAACAACAAAAAACGACCATCCATACCAAGTCTGCAACAAGGAACTATTTTTATATTCTATTCGCACCACTATTCTAAAAAAAAAAAAAAAAAAAAAAAAAAAACATTTATAGTACATTTCTCTAGGAAATGTTTCAAATCTCCTATAAATGACTTCTGATTTGAAATGGAGTGCGAAGTAGTATTAAAACATAGTCGCCTTTGGCAATCCTTATAAAGACAATTAATACACTAAACATGAAATCTTACTGACCCTTTTCACTCCGTTCTTACGCTGAAGCGATATCAACCTTCCATGCAACATACGTTTTTAGAATCAGTAATGAAGGAAAACAATACTTGCTCTTTTTAGATGCGTTCGTAATTATGTAAATACGTAGCACCTATTGTTGTCGCTCAGTCCGTCCGTCCGCATATAACAACGCAAAAACTACCCTACCAAATCGTTTGAAATTTAAAATACATAATTATAAACATAATTTTGTAGAGTCATTTCAAATTTTATGAAAATCGGATGGATACATCAATTACAGGGACAATCAAAAGTATTCCGTTACATTACGGTCAATGGGGAAAAAGTTTCAAATGCATTTTAATCGTTCGAAATTTAACACATATAATTATTACGTAATTTTATCGAGTCATTTCAAATGTTATAAAAGTCGGATGCATAGATCATTTACAGGGACAATCAAAAGTATTCCATTACATTACGGTCAATAATAAAAAGGGGCAAATGCATTTTAATGATGTTACACTCATTCGAACATAATAGAATTGGCATGAATCTATGAAGTATATACTAAAATATGCATTCTGTACAATCTGTGATGCAAAGAATTTTTATTATTAAATTACAGGGCCACACAAAAGTATTCCGCTATATAATGCTATACGGGGAAACATTGTTTGGAGCGTGTTTTTATTATATTCAACTATTTCACATTTTATGAATAAGATATATACGTTGCTGAGGTGTAATAAAAATTACTTCTTGCATATTTACAGAAACACAAAGATTTCGACTATTATACTGTATCCGAAGTACGCTGTATTATATCACCGAGATCTGAATATTTTTAAAACTTCATTATCGTACGAACGCACATCATTTGCTACGCTTCACGTACAATTTCCAACTTTTTTTTTTTAAGAAAATGTAATTTATTTTAAAAAGAAATTAAATGATACGCATTCAGAAATTCTCTTTAAAAAAATTCGGATAGAAAAGCACAAAACATAAATATGGTCAATGATAGCTGTATGTTTCATGAGGGAACATTTTAAGCGTTTTCACATGATGAATAATATTTGTAACTTTTATAAATTACATTGCTTTGAATGTTTTCTCAAAAATCTTTTTTTTATTTCTCGGACGTTGCTAATCCTGAACAAAATACAGATACGTCAGTTTATCTTTTATTTATTTATTTATACATTTTTTTAAGGTTAAAGGAAAACTATACCTACAATTGAAGGAATCTTAATCATATGGAAATTTCAGATCACGCATGGATTTTTAATTAATTTATTGATATTTATCTTAATTATCAATTAGAAAATACCGATAACAAAATAATAATAATAATAATAATAATAAAGGGTTTTGTTGTGATTTATTTGCCCACACTCATTCAAAAAAAAATAAAAATTATCGCATTATGTAAAATGTATGTTTAGACAGCTTTAAAATCAATTATGCGTTACAGATTTTAGACAGTTTTTAAACACTTGATATACGTGTGTATAATATACATATCACTTAATTTTAATTTGAAATGCCACATCAGCTTCAACAGTATGGAAATCAATTTTACTTTTTATAATGCAACGAAGTAAAGTTGTTGCTAACTTTCATATAAATTCGCTTTTAAATAATGGTGGCGCCCCGCCAGTGGCTGAGAGGTTGTGCTCTCGAAGCTATGAGACTCGACGGGATAAGCTGGATCCGAACTCAATCACGCCAATCGGCATAATCGTTCGAAATTTTCCGTGGTTTTTTTTCAAACTTTGAGTAAATTTGTGTAAATTTGCGTAAATAGGAGTTATGTTCTTTTAGAAATACCCCCCCCCCCCCCACGGAGGACACTCCTTTAGGGCCTATATTCTTCCTACAGATAATTGGCCGTCATAAATAGCACCAAATAACACAAAACACCTAAATAATGGTGTCAATCATTTTAATAGTTAAGGAAAAGAAGCATTTTACCTCTGAAAGAAATAAATTTATTGGATATCAAAATAAATCTAATATATATATAATATTATTTAAAAAATAATCAATCACTTTTTTTTTGTTTTACGTAAAGTGTATGATTGGACGTCGATAAAATCTATTGTACGCAATATAATTTAGGCATTTTTTTAAACTAAAAGTTTTTTTTTTTTCAATTTCATTTTTTAAATAAAAAGATTGGTGGTTTTACATAGCTATAAGGCATTGATATTTTTATGTCATAGATTTTGTTATCGATTATGTTAAGCATTACAAATATCAGGAGCATTTAAAAGGTCTGTGAAGTTGGCCCCCTCACTTTATGGAATATAAAAACTGAAAACACCATTCGTTTGAGCGCGTTTGAGCAACAAAAATATTCGTTTGAGCGACAAACTGAAAAAGTTATAAACAAAGTAAAAAAGTGAGGGGACCGCATATTGTAAAGTTGGCCCCCCGACCTTTTCGAATTTAAAAACTGCAAGACGGCATTCGTTTGAGCGTCGACTGAGCGCGTTTGAGCGGCAAACTGAAAAAAGTTATAAGCAAAATAAAAAACTGAGGGGGCCACATTTTGTGAAGTTGACCCCCCGACCTTTTCGAATTTAAAAACTGAAGACGGCATTCGATTTAGCGTTGTTTGAGTGCGTTTGAGCGACAAAAATTTTCGTTTGAGCGACAAACTGAAAAAAGTTATAAGCAAAATAAAAAACTGAGGGGGCCACATTTTGTGAAGTTGGTTCGACGCGCTCAAACGACGCTCAAACGAATGTCGTCTTCAGTTTTTAAATCCGAAGAGGTCGGGGGGCCAACTTCACAAAATATGGCCCCCTCAGTTTTTTATTTTGCTTATAACTTTTTTCAGTTTGTCGCTCAAACGAAAATTTTTGTCGCTCAAACGCGCTCAAACGACGCTCAAACGAATGCCGTCTTCAGTTTTTAAATCCGAAAAGGTCGGGGGGCCAACTTCACAAAATGTGGCCCCCTCAGTTTTTTATTTTGCTTATAACTTTTTTCAGTTTGTCGCTCAAACGAAAATTTTTGTCGCTCAAACGCGCTCAAACGACGCTCAAACACATGTCGTCTTCAATTTTTAAATCCGAAAAGGTCGGGGGGCTAACTTCACAAAATGTGGCCCCCTCACTTTTTTATTTTGCTTATAACTTTTTTCAGTTTGTCGCTCAAACGAAAATTTTTGTCCCTCAAACGCGCTCAAATGACGCTCAAACGAATGCCGTCTTCAGTTTTTAAGTCCGAAAAGGTCGGGGGGCCAACTTCACAAAATGCGGTCCCCTCACTTTTATACTTTGTTTATAACATTTTTCTGATTGTCGCTCAAACGAAAATTTTTGTCGCTCAAACGCGCTCAAACGACGGTCAAACGAATGCCGTCTTCAGTTTTTAAATCCGAAAAGGTCGGGGGGCCAACTTCACAAAAACGAAGGCCCTGAATTTTGTTTTGTTTATAACTTTTTTCTGATTGTCGCTCACACGAAAATTTTTTTCGCACAAACGCGCTCAAACGACGCTCAAACGAATGGTATTTTCAGTTTTTATATTCCATAAAGTGAGGGGGCCAACTTCACAGACCTCATTTAAAGAGAGGTTATTCAACATCGCCTTTTTGAAGATTGTTGAACATGCTTTGAAAAGATCGACTGTTTCTACAGTCAAATTTCTAGAACTTTTGAAAAATGTTACCCAATGTAATTGGGTTTTTTTCTTTGCTATTATTTAAAATGTAAAATACTCTATAAAATTTATGGTTTTATCTAAATATTAAACAAATACTTAGTTTCGTATTCTATATATAAAATTACTTTAGACCTTTACATTTAATTCCAAAACAATTTTTCATTGAAATGAAAATAATTATAAAATCAAGGTACTGTGCAGTAGGGTGGAGTGAAAAATCGAAAGTTGGAATTTTGATTTTGGATAGCAGCCAAAAGTTGCCTTTTAGTACCTCTAATACATGTGTAAAATTTCATGAATTTTGAAAAACTTCTTGAGTCCCCTACCAGGACATTTATATTTTCATTGATTTATACGATAGATTCTTACCATAAATTATAAATTAACAGGATTTTTTGGTAATCTCGTTTGATATTTTTATATTTATAATGTTTAGTGTAATATCTTTCATCATTTTCAAACTTTAAGTCTTTATTTTTAAATACTTGAAACGGTTTATTGAGTTTTTAAAATTGTATGTTGTCATTTTTACAGTCAAAATGAGTACGTGTGTAAGCAAATCGAAGTTTACCATTACTAGAAGTTGGTGATTCTTCAAAACTAAATAAAGCTGTTTTGCAACAATAGCAGAATTCTATAAAATATTATTATCATACAAAACAATAAATAAAACACAGCAGTAATTGTAAAGTTTTGCAAAATCAGAGATAAAAAAAAATCTTAAGAGAAAACATCGAAGGCATCAATTATTGTAGTTTCCAAAAAATGTATGATCAAATGATACACAATTTTTCTGAATATCAGAAGCTTATTTAATTCCCCCAAATAAGAAAGCCTACAAGAAAATGTGCACAAGAAAAACGAATTTCGAAAACGGATAAATGAAAAAAAAAATTAATACATTTGAATGATCAAAGATAATATAAACAAATCATATATATTTTCATGTAATAGATATCGTTGTCATTTATGTTAAACTTTTCCACTGCGGTGATCCCATGTCGGAACCACCTATTTTAACCCCTTGAGGATGACCGACACGTATACGTGCCGCAAGAAGTCTAAAGAATGTTTTTTTATCCCCACCAGTAAAAATTTTCCCTTTTCAATCGGAGCATTTGTCGATTTAATATGGCTCAAATTTCTGCTTAAATAAAAGGAGACAAAACATTTAAAATTTCGTAAAAGGATCCTGTTGCGGAGGAGTTAATTCGAAACTTAAAGACCCCACCAAGAATATTTTAATAAATATTACTTTTACAATGATAGTTTAAAGTAATAAGTTTTTAATTTCTGAAAACGTCTTTTGTAAATTCTGGAGTCAGTCAATTATTTCATTATTTTATGAAGAAAATTATTCTGCAGTGAAAAGGATTAACCCTTTAACGGATAAAGCATTTTCATTGCTAAGATGTTGAAATAAATTATTGACGCCGGTAATTAAGAACAAATATATTTGTAAATTTAAAAAAAAAGTGATTTTTCCCATACATTATAAAATGGATTTTTTAACCCTTAACTGCATAGGATAGAACGCATTCCAAAAAATGTGCAATTCAAACAATCAGAATTTATACCTGAAAAATCTAAATAGTAATTTTTTCTTAATTTAATTACGAATGGTCTTTCATTAAATAAAGTGAAAATTGCTCTTTTAAATTTCTGGTGAGAATACGGAATATGTGAATAAACCGCCTCCCCCCTCAATAAATCGGGAATACTTATGGTATCGAAAATGATACAATATGCATTTAAGGGTTAAAATTAAAATTTTGGTGTCTTTGTTGAATATCGGAATTTTAGTGGTTTCGTAGAGAAACCAATGGCCGTTGAAGGATTAAGCGATGCATTTTTTCAATTGCAAATTAAAGAATAAGTTCTACTTATAACACATAATTAAAAAAATTCCGTTAATTTCAATTTAAACATTTTAACACTTTTTTAATTTTATTACTCTACTAAATTATTTTTAAATAGATCTTCCAACTTGTTAGTTTTTCCTTTTATCAAATTAATAAAACTAAGGTTATATAACATAAATCTTAACATAACACTTTAAGCTAGAATGTACATTAAGGCAAACTTTTTTTTTCTTTTTCATTTTGAAGCTTTTATTAAAAATTATTCAAGCTGACAAAATTATTTCCTTAATGAAAGCTAGAATCAAATATACCAGCTTTGTATATTTGAAAAAAAAAGTTTACAGGACTTTTATTTGGCTATTAAACAATTTAGATAAAAGTACATACTTTTTTCATTTAACCTTCGAACAATAAAAAAATAATATCTTAATTAAATATATCTTTGACTTGTGGTTTTCTTTAAATAAGGAAAAAGTTAGAATGCGTAAAGCAATTATGACTCATTTTGCATAACATGATCAGATGATTTAATTACGTTAACTAAATTATATGTAGGTTGAAATTATCTAAAACTTGGTTAATTCAGTTTTGCAAAATACAGTTAATTGCTATTAACTATTTCTTTATGAGAGTGTTCATGAGTTTACTCTTGAGTACTAAAATGTTTTTTCTTAAAATGTAAACCACAGATAATATTACTTTCTTTTTTTTCCCAATTTCCATTATTTTTATCACAATATTTTTAAAAATTAGACTATCAGACTTGTTTCCTAGAACTTTTTTTTAGAAATTTTAAGATATGATATAATAAAACATTTTTGTAATTTAAATTATTTCTAAGAAATCATTTTTCAATACTTTGTCTATTTAATATATTTTAGAACATTTTAACATAGAACATTTAATATACCGAATATTTAATATATCTTATTAAAATATTGATATATATTTATAGCATATTCTTTGCAGCTCCACTATATTTTTTGATATTTTGTAAAAAAAAAAATAATAACAATAAATTTAATAATTCGCATTTTAGATTAATATAGATTTCGCTCCTATATAGTGTTATAATTATGATTAAAAAAAACATTATGAACGAATGCAGTCGTTATATTATAAAATAATATGATAGAATACACATTCCTTATTTTATGTTACACAGTACAGTAGAACCCCGCAAATCCGGACCCCGTAAATCCGGATCTCCGGATAATCCGGATCGGTTTGGTCAAGCGATTGAGAAACGATTTGGTTAATTTCCATAACATAAACTTGTTTCATCGTCGTATTCTGATTTTAAAAAAACTTTTTTCTGAAATCTTTTCGAAAGAATACCTCAAGCTTTCTTATTTAAACTACACCCACGAACTACTTATGCTCAAGCAGATAAGTGAGCGTACGGCTCACAAAAGGTATAGAAAACTGGCACAGCAAAAAATTACAAACTTTTTTTATTACAAAGTAAACATTTTTACTGTCTGTAAATAATCAATAAGTTAAACATAAAAGTGATTTTCTGTACGTAAGTATTATTTAATTTAATTTTTTTCTTATTCTCCGGATAATTCGGATTTTCGATATTCCGGATTGGGTCTGGTCCCAATTAATCCGAATTATCGGGGTTCTACTGTACCTTATTTAATAATAAATATTTTTAATATTGTATAAAATTTATGCATTCAGTTCAACTTTTTAAACAAATATTTAGTTTTGCAATGCAAAACTGCTTAATTAAACCTTTGCGTCAATTAATTAATTTATTAATTAATTAATTTTTGTTATCTAAAAAAATTATAAATATCAGCAGGGGTGCAAAAATCTAGGCGGCAGTGGGCGTCTAGACAACTCTCACCACTAAAACTTGACAGTTTCTACGCTCAAAATTTAATAACATTCTAAAAAGAGCTTTACATGAAAAATCAGACAAAAAAGAAAATGAAATGAACTTAGTGGTGGGCCAGCAAGTGCCTAGATTTCTGCACTCCTGAATATAAGATACCAATAAAGAAAAGTGTAATAATCATTTTTTTGTACGCTTCAAGGTTTTTAAAGATAAATACCAGTATTTTTAAGTAGCAAAATAGATCTTAATTGCGAAAAAGAAATTTCGCCCTAGTGAGTGTAGAATTTTCGATAAAAATACTGGTGCTGAAGAATTATCTGGTCTTAAAACTTCAGGAGGGGTGCCATAAAGAAAAACTGTGAAAACCTGCGGTAAAAAAAGGGCATTAGTAAAAGAAAATTCCGAAATCAGATAAATAAAAAAAAATCATTGTGACAAAAGACCCATTTGGAAAACTAAAGAACATAGCATTTAAAGAATCTTACTCACCAGAAAATTATAGATTAGAAAATTCAACAGCAACAACACACTCATGTCAAACATTCTACCAGGAAATCACTTCAACAATATTTGGCAGCTCATCATATGAAGAACATACAATAGATTCACCAATAGAATCACAACACCCATTCACGAGATCAGAGCTTAAATCAGCCATCTACTCCTTCAATAAAAACAAGGCCCCGGGATTGGATAATATAGATCATATAATAATCAGAAACAACCATAAAAATCATGAACACATCCTATTAAATCTGTACAACACATTGCTAAACCTAAATTACTTCCCCAACAACTTTAAAGTAGGAGAGCTGGTGTTAAAAAAAAAAAAGGCCGCCCAACATCAACAGCTGACTCCTATAGACCAATAACTCTCCTGCCGATCTTGGGGAAAATATTCGAAAAACTACTCCTAAAAAGAATAAATTTTTCGCTCAGCAATTCTACGGAAGTAAGAACAAACCAACACGGATTTATCGAAGGTAAATCCACAGAAACAGCCATTCAAGACCTTCTATCAACAATAGACCTACTGACGGAAGAAAAAAATTACATATCACTCATATCACTGGATATCAAAAACGCCTTCGACACCCTTCCCTGGGAAGAAACAATGCAAGAACTAAGACGCATTAAACTGGACGACATCTACATAAACATCATAAGATCCTTTCTCTCGAAAAGAGGTGCTCTACCAAACTGGCAATCAAAGGAAATCCACTGGTTTAACAAAGGGTGTCCTCAGGGATCGTGCTTCGGGCCGTTTCTGTGGCGTAACCTCCTAAATTCACTATTACGACAATTATTGGAAAAAATTACAAATAATAGCATATGCTGACGATATCATAATAATAATATTTGGGCAAACAAGAGTGCAGTTAGAAAAAATGGCCAATGAGATCCTAACCTTAATAAGTGAATGGATGAAACAACATAACTTGAAAATCTCATACGAAAAATGTAGAAGCCTCCACCTTAGAAAACCCAAGCACCTTAAAAGAAAACCAACAATTAAAATAGATAACAAATCAATTAAACAAGAAAACACATTAAATTATCTTGGAATTACAATAGACAATCCCTTTCTTTTCTTCCACACCTAAGACAGAAAAGACAAGAAATAAATACCATAACTCAAAGCCTGCTAAAATTTGCCTCAGCCTACGGAAGAATAAACAAATCAATATTAAAAACCTGGTACCATGCAATTCTAGAGAAGAAAGTCACCTATGCAAGCGCCACGTGGTACCATGGAATAAAAAATAAATATGCAGAAAAATTAATTTCGTCAATACAATATCAATGCCTATTACTAATTACAAGAGCCTACAAAAAAAAAACATCAGCAGCCGCCTTATGTGTACTTTCAGGAATTCCCCCACTTAACTTACAGCTACAGTACACAGAAACAACAGGAAGAATACTAAGATTAGGAATACCAACAGACATATACGACCCAACATTCTATCAATCAAAATCAAACACAAACCAAGTAAAACCATACATAGATTACCTAAATATAATAGAAGATGGAGAAGAAGACAAAGCAGAAGTCCAAATATATACAGATGGCTCGAAATTAAACAACAACACAGGATATGCATACTGTGTATACAAAAACGAAGAAACAATATATGAAGACCAAACCCAACTTAATAGTGAAAACACAGTATACCAAGCAGAATTACTGGCATTGGAAGAAGCGGTAACATGGGCAACCAACTCAAAATATAACTCAGCAATAATTTATTCAGACAGCCTGTCAGGCATAACAGCACTACAGGATATCTTCTCAAGGAATCCACTAGTAATTAATATAAAAAAACTACTCCAGGAAACATCAACGAAAATATATTTCAAATGGATAAATGGCCACTCCAATATAGCAGGAAATGACAGAGCCGATGAACTGGCAAAACAAGCCACGAAAACATCATCAAATGTGAAAAAAAGATTCTACCCCTGTCCCCCATCATACCTAAAGAAAACTTTAAAAGAAAACCTACTTAAAAGATGGCAAGAGCTATGGGACTATGGTGACACAGGCCACTACACATATGAACTAGTGCCAAAAATAAAGCAAGACTTCCTACTTCCACACAGGAACTTGTACATCTTCGCAACAAACAATGGCCCATTCTTCTCCTACCTCTACAAATTCAACAAAGTCCACTCTCCTTTATGCATATGTGGAGAATACGCAACATCTCTCCATTACCTAACCCAGTGCACTCTAACATCTCACTTCCACATAAGAAAAACACAGTTACCCCTAAAACAATGGTTCTCACTTGTCCTTTCAAAACCAAGCCTATACCAAAAGATAATAGACTGCGTAAAACTACTGGAGAAAAACCAATTCTTGTTCCAGAACCCAGAAGTTTATCTCCTAGACTAGCTGTAAAAACTGTTATTGTGCATCTAATTTAGATCATATTACTAACCAATCTGAACATATTAAGCATGTAATATATATATATACATATTATTGTTATAATTTACAAATTGTCTTTAAAAATCAAGTATCAACAATGCAAACCATTTGTGTACGCCCGGCAAGCTCGGGAGAACCCTTGAAAAATTGCATTGTAATACCCCTCACCCATTCCCTATGTCATTTCAAGAAAAGTAACAATCCATTACCTCCCCATAACATTTCAAGCTTATTTTAAAAATCTTAATTTAAATTTCAAATTTGCATTCAAATAATTATAAAATCCTCATATCAAAAAACTCTAAAATCCTGTTTTTTTTTTTTTTTTTTTTTTTTTTTTTTTTTTTTTAAATAATTAAACAAAAAATTTCAACTATAAATATACAATGATTGAAACTTTTATTGTACCCAACCTCTAATTTTTTTTTTACAAGAATTTTGCCAGGCGGGGCTAGTGAGTGCTTAAGCCATCTGGTAGGCCTCCCCGCCTGGTTGACCCTTGACCCTTGCTAAATGCACAATGAAAATAAAAACAGAACATTGATGTTTTTATGTCATAATTATTATTATTAATTATGTTAAGCCATTTTTTCTATTGCACCGAGAAAAGTTCATCTACTTATAAGGCAATGCATGATTCAAACACCTTTATTGCTTAACTATCATACGTAGCATAGGGTAAATCTTGCAATCGTTTTAAAAATCGAAATTTTTTTTGACGGATTTACACGTTTCAGACACTGGAGATTCTGGAAAAAAATTGCCATCCGTCTGTCTCTTTGTCTATAATCGCTCTAGAAGTTGACATAGAGACTTGGAATTCGGTGTGTACATAGTATGTAATAATGGAAATAAGTATATTGAATATCAGTAACCTCAATTATCCAGAATTACGTTTTTAAGTACTCTAATATAAATTCGTTCGAAATATTCGTTCTAAAGAAAGGTTATATAAAAATCTTCATGAAGGGAATAAAAAAAGCATAATTTTGCATAATAGAATAAAGTCTATCGAATAATCAGTAGCCAAGATATTCGAAATCATATTTTCCACACAATTAGTACATGACCTTGTATTACATTCAAATTTTAATTCAAAAATACACTATATTGCCATTGATTATGGGACACTTGCGATTTTAGACATTTTACTAAATATCTAGAAAAATACATGAGGAATCATCTCGAAACTCTTCGTGTATAAATATAATAGTATACGTCATACATCTCCGTGAACATTTTTTACGGAAACGCCATAGGGGACCGTCAGCAAATTAAAAAATAATGAATATCTTTTGAATAACCCTGTCAAAACTAATGTAGCAAAAGCGCTCAAACTCTAGATTGTGATTGAATACCTTATTGTAATACACTGTGTTCATTTTTATGCAAATAGCATGCATACTCGCAGAGTAATTAAGGTTTTTATAAAAATGGTCCGAAATTTTTCCAAGTTTTTTCCTTATAATTTTCAGAGTTCTTAATATAAAATAATATTTTTTTCAGAAAATATGACAAACAACATTGCACATAGTACCCTGTAATCAGAATTAAAAAATAATAAAAATTGTATGAAAAATGAGTAGGTTTACTAAATAATTTTTTACTGCGCATGCGTCAAATATATCAAAATTTCATTTACATATTATGTTAGCTAAATGTATAGAACAACTTTTCTAAAAGTCTCAAAATTATAGCTTGAAAATTCTGAAGGTAATCGTCTATAGAAAAAGGACAAAATCCGTTGTTTCCAAAATGAAGCAAAAAAAATGAGGGATTTTATCCAAAAGTAGTCGTAACATCCCGTATTGTGTATTTTATATTGACACTAATCAATGAATTTATGGATACAACCCCTCTTGTTTTTGCTTCATTTTGAAAATAACGGATTTTCAACTTATTCAATTGACGATTATTTTCAGAATTTTCAAGTTATGATTTTGTGACTTTCACAAAAGTTGCTCTATACATTTAGCTAACATAATATGCAAATGAAATTTTGATATTGTTGACGCATGCGCAGTAAAAAATTATTTATTAAACCAACTCATTTTGTATACAATTTTCATTATTTTTTAATTCTGATTACAGGGTACTGTGTGCAATGTTATTTGTCATATTTTCTGAAAAAAATATTATTTTATATTAAGAACTCTGAAAATTATAAGGAAAAAAACTTGGAAAAATTTCGGACCATTTTTATAAAAACCTTAATTACTCTGCGAGTGTGCATGCTATTTGCATAAAAATGAACACAGTGTATTACAATAAGGCATTCAATCATAATCTAGAGTTTGAGCGCTTTTGCTACATCAGTTTTGACAGGGTTATTCAAAAGATATTCATTCTTTTTTAATTTGTTGACGGTCCCCTATGGAGTTTCGGTAAAAAATCTTCACGGAGATGTATGACGTATACTATCATATTTATACACTAAGAGTTTCGAGATGATTCCTCATGTATTTTTCTAGATATTTAGTAAAATGTCTAAAATCGCAAGTGTCCAATAATCAATGGCAATATAGTGTATATTTTAGTAGAATATGAGACTCTAATCCTACGCTGTAAAATGTTAAGTAATATTATTCAAGGTTCGCGCACTCCTTGGAATTTCCAAGGACTCTGGCACCACTATTAAGGATAAGAAAATTTTCGTTTAAATTTTAAACCACATTATTCGTAACCCCCACCTTCATTAACAGGTTTTGCGATTTTTTTTGCAGCGAAACACTTCGAAAATATTCTTAAAATTAAGTGGTAGAACTGTGCGAACCCTGGTAATATAATCAATTATTTTTTTCGAGTTATCAAGATCTTTTTTTTTCACTTTGGTACTACTTGATTATTCTGTTAACCAAACAACTGTTTCCAAACTATCTATATTATAAAGGCCAAACGTATCTGTGCGTAACGCATACGTCATTTTGCAATTGGCAACACTTTCAAATTTTAAATGAAATTTTGGTATTGCAATTTTTGCTACTACATTTTTTTCAACTTATAACTATCACTCATTTTCAATTTTTATACCATCGTGTAGGGAAAAAAATGTACTTTTAAATGAAATTTGTTTGAAAGCTGTATCTTAAGTTGTTTTTGAAATATAATTTTTTTTTGTAGTTTTTAGTACTACTTTTCTAATCGTGGCAACAGTAGTACTCCATTTCTAATAAAAGCAAAGAAAATGATTACTGTATCTTTATGTTGCCATTTTCTCATTAAAAGGGAAAAAACTGAAATTTAAATATCTTCTGTTATAAAACCCGGTGAATTTTGATTTCATTTACAAAATTTGATTTTGTACACGTAAAAGAATATCAACAGTTTAATGTCTGTTTCAGCTAATATCATTGAGACTTCAAGTTTTGAATCAAAATGATCAAATTAAAATGTCATTTTTTTTCTGAAAAGTGAATACAGATACGAAATGTGCATTTGTAAATTTAGATAGGAGGAAAATGATGCCGGGTTTAGATTTCACGGGAAAATAAATTCTATGATTGAGTCAAAGTTGAAATTTTTTTCTTTTTTTCTTTTTGGAATACTAGCCAAAAATCCTAAATTGATAACTTTATCATAACAGATCTTTATTTTTTTTACTGCTTACATGTACGATTAAAGTTTAATTTTAACAATTTCTACAACTGAGTTTTATAGAAATAGTATTTTGTTAATTTGTCGTTAAATATCGTTTGTTTCAGAGTTAGGTATACGAATATAAAATGCAATTTTTACTAAAACTAATTTTGTAGGTTTATTATAAATCACTGAAACAGTTCCTTTTTAAACGTTTTCTTTCGTCGAAATTCGACGGGTTCTACCTTGTAATATTAAATTCCAATATATGCTTATCATAAATCTCACATTCACGTGACGTTAAACACGTAACACGTATTTGATACGACGTCAAATGATTTTTAATTCGATGCTTTATTTATATTTTTATTAATGATTTACCAGTTTACTTTAATATTTTAAAATAAAAAATAAGCCAATTAGTATAATTTTGCAAATAGTTTGTCGATTTAGATAATTTGTCGAAATGGGTCGACGGGATAACCAAGTAGTATGCGCGATTCCGTAATAGAGCATTATTATGCACAAATTTTTTTAAATATACATTTAAATTTTATTTTAGAGCTCCAATGCATTTTATTAATAGTTTACACATGTCTTATTTTCATATTTTATGTTATGCATATCTGTGATGGTTCAGCATTACGGTAGGCCCCATCGACTAGTTTTAAATATTCGTTGATATTAATTTAAATATTTCGCATCTATCTAATTTTAATCAACCAAATTATATTTAAATAGAACTTGTGACTTATAGTCTTTTTCCTTTTAACTTTATAGTATAAAGGTTCTAGTAATTATAGTGAACATAAACCATTTTATGCTAGAATGCCCATTAAGACAATCTTTTTTATCTTTAGCATCATGAAGCTTTTAGGATAAATTATTCAAGCTGATAAAATTGTGTCTTTAACAAAAACTGGAATCAAATATAACCAGGTTTCTGAAAAGAAAAATGTTTATAGGACCTTTATCTGGCTAATAAACAATCGAGAAAAAAGTAAATATTTATAGATATTTTTTTTTCAATTCACCTTCGAATTACAATAAAATAATAATATCTTAATTAAATTTTTCTTTGACTTGTGGTTTTTTTTAAGAAAGAAAAAACTTAGAATGCTTAAAGCAATTATAACCCAATTTGAATAACACGATTAGATGATTTCGTTACGCTAACTAAATTATATGTAGGATGAAATAATCTAAATCTTGGTTAATTTAGTTTTACGAGGTACAGTTGTAATTGTTACAAAATATTTGTTTATCAGTGTTCATGAAATTATACTTAACTACTAAGTTTTTTTTTCTTAAAGAACCATAAACAAACCACAGATTATACTACTTTCATTTAATTTCAAATTTCCATACTTTTTTAGTACAATATTTTGAAAAGTTAGACTTGTTACCGACAACTTTGTTTTTGAAATTTTAATTCATGATAAAGTAAAAGATTGTTACATTTTATATTGTTTTTATGAAAGCATATTATTTCTTATTTATTGATTACATTGACAGTTTGGAACGTTTGTCTTTTATTTTTGGCATTAGAGTGTTAACTCATATTTAGGGATGAGATTTCCGCTTTTTTGGACACCAGTAAAATCTTAGAGAAAATGTTTTTATTTTAAATCACAAAAATGTTCCGATTAAATAAAATAGCATTTTCTCTAAGATTTTACTGGTGTGCAAAAAAGCGGAAATCTCATCCCCATCATATTCCACATGATTTAATCTCTAATTTGGCGGTTAATGTATAACCTAGAAAATATGGTAAAAAAATAATTTCTTGTAAGGTGTTTATAGTCAAACCAAGTCGTGTGTTAAATATTATATTTTAATAAGTTTATTATTTTTTCTTCTTTCCGGAATTTTTAAAACGTATTCTAGGGCATTAGAATGTTAATTCATATTCCACATGATTTAATTTCTAATTTGGTGGTCAATGTAAAAACAAGAAAACATGGTAAATATAATATTTCTTGTAAAGTGTTTCTGTACAACTTAAACAAAGTCGTGTGTTAAATATTCTCACGAAGTTGAGTTTATTACTTTTTACCGTACTTACTCGTGTACAGGGCGCAAAACAAATGCGCGTGTATAAGGCGCACCCCTACTTTACAAGTAAAAATAGCTATTTCTTAAAATCTTGTATATAAGGCGCACCATAAATTTAATACGCTAATGAAGAATGACCAAATGAATTTCAGTAAAAAAAAAGTCGAAGCAAACATTACACCTGACCAGAAAACAAGACGAAAATTCATTTTTAGACTTCGGGTTGTAAGAGAATGACGGGAAATAGGAATCAGTGGCGGTAAAGAGAATTGCTGATTAGCGTTTAGATAATTTCATTTGCGCTGTTGTATAAAAAAAAATGCAACGAATGATATAAATATGCAGTAATACCTGGACTAAGTAACATTTTCCAAGTCTTAATATTTTCTTTGAATAATTTCTTGTTTCATATGTATATCGTTCGATTGCATCCAACAGTAAAAAAAATATTCCGTGTATAAGGCGCACCTAGAAGTTTTGCTCTAATTTTTTGGAAAAAAAGTGCGCCTTATACACGAGTAAATACGGTATATATTTTTCTTCTTTGCGGAATTTTTAAATCGTATTCTATCTTGGGCATTAGAGAGTTAACTCACATTCTATCTGTTTTAATCTCTAAACTGGCAGTCAATGTATAACCAAAAAAATATTGTAAATAAATATTTTCTTGTATGATGTTTCTAGACAACTTACAGTAAGTCGTGTGTTAAATATTCACATAAAATTGTGTCTATTATTTTTTTTTTCATCGAGTCTTTTAAGAATTTGAGATATTGAAAAATATTACTGGAATCAATGTGGAAATTTGATTGTTTATTTCATTATTTCTTGTGGAGGAAAGAATGCTATTACATAGAATTAACGTAGAGGAACAATTCATTAAAAATACTATAACAGAAAAAAAATATGTCATTAAACACTTATTTTGGCTTATTTAAAAACACGTTTTCCTGAATGATTTTAATTTTTTTATTTTGTGAAACATACTATTACAAATAACACAATTTAGATGAGAAAAAAATGAGGCTTTGGAAGGCATAGAGATGTATAGTTATAATTTAAATTTTGAACAATGTTGAAAAGTGTATGAACGTTTAATTCTTTCAGGTGCTAGTAATTGTGTCTCTGTAATGTTGAATTCAAACTGGTATTTTAGAAAAAAAACTTAAAAATAAAAGAAAAAACCAAACATCTTATTTTTTTTTCTTACCACGTCTGTAACATGAAAAGCAATTAAAAGTTTCTAGTGAAAGTCTTCATTAAGCTCAGGTAGGATATAGTACAGGCTGTTCATAAAAGAAGTGCGGGATTTAAAAGAAAATTTTAATTCAATCATAAAATTAGTAATGTTATATAGATGTACTTAAAGGCATATTTATCAAGAATTTTTACCATTTAGTAGATTTCAATGCGTGGCCCGTTTGTGGCATGGTAAACGTCCAACTGGTATGCAATCTCGTCCCATGTCGTAGCCAACGTGTCTAGAATGATGATTGCTACACAATTGATTATTCTTTGCGAGAGATGCTTTACACCTTGAATTTCTTTAGCGTAAACAAGATTCTTGAAATGTCCTCAGAAAAAAAAAACTTCAACGAAATCAGGTCCACTCCCCGATATTTTAATGAATGAGCCCTTCATTTTGACGGCTACTATATAAATATGTTTCTGTTAAACGAGAAATTTTATTATGAAATAAGTTTAAATGAAGCAAAGAAAAATGTTAAATATTAAAGTTAACCCATTCGTGCCCAGCATCTTTTGCGTAAATTTTATTTGGTTGGCACCACTATTGTTAGAAGATTTAAGTTTAGCTCATTAATCACGAAAATGCATCATTTAAATAAAATAATTATTGCTTTTCTTTTTTACCGGTGTCAAAAACAGTGCTGAATGCACCTTTTGAAGCGTCCCTAAAAAGGGACGCTAGGCACTAATGGGTTAAACTGTTTTAATTCAAAATTCTGGCGTGAAATTCTAGTGTTAAACGCATGTATCCACTGACGAATGGTTTTTTGTCAGTGGAGCTTTATCACCATGCTCATAGATGCCAACACCTCTTAATTTTTTCTGGAATCCGATCCAAGATGAGCATGTTTTCAATCGGAAATTTTATTTGACCAAATACTTCAGGATGAAATCATATATATAAAATGTAGAAAGAAGACACATTTTCCTAGATATTTTTTCCGGTTTTAGAATGCAAATTTTCGATCAGACTGATGAATAACTAAGAGATGTTGGCATCTATGCCATACTCGCTCCAAAAGTTTAGCTTACAATGCTTTGTGCTCTGATGGTAGATTTTTCTACCACATAATTTTAATTCCGAAATGTCGCAAAGGCACCAGAAAATTTGACCAAATTTATTTGATAAAAGTTTAATGCATTTTTTCCTGCATATCATTAACCGGTTTTTTTCTTTGCAAAATACTGCTGCCAATGTGACATTTGGAATTTTGAAGAAATTTACCCACGAGAGCTCAAAGGGATAAGCCAGATAACACACAGAGCTTTTTATTGCGGCGTCACTATCGCACTGCTGAATAGAATGACGGAATGCGCGCCTGTACGTTACTTCAAGATCAATGACGCGCAGCGGTAACTGGTATTGAAAAAAATAAACTGAAATTGTCTTGGATAAAATTTCATGAGCTACAGGTTTATTCAAAATTAATTGAAATGATTCAATTCATACCGTTAACTTGATATTGTTTTTGAACCACTTAATTGATCTGCCCGTACGCCGTTCGGGCGAGAGGAATTTGTTTAATTCATCATTTAAAGCTTTTTGGCATCACTATTTTTTAAAGTATGATTTAATGCAATTTAATTTCCGAAACATTTAGGCAAGGGGTGCAAAAATCTTGGCGCCAGCAGGCAGTCTCTCACCACTAAATTTATTTTGTTGTTTTTCGTTTAATATTGCGCGTAAAATTCTTGCAAGAATGCTATTAAATTTTAACCGAAGAAAACTTTTATATTTTAGTGGTGAGCAACTGCCCGCTGGCGCCTAGATTTTTGCACCCCTGGTTTGGACTAAATATTACGAATATTTAAGCCTAAAAAACTGGTGTTAACCCAAATTTTCAATTTATTGTACGTAAAAAAGGAATCACTTAAGGGATTAATATTCCGTTGTTCTTTTATGGACAACCTGTATATCCAACCGCCCCTCAAGAGATTAAAAACTTGAAAAAGATAATCTCTAATTTGGAAAAAACCCTCCCATCAGTTTAACATTAACTTGTCAATCTCTCCGCATTACTAACATCAACTCTTAAAGGAATTGTGTGAAATAAATAATATTAAAATTAAAAAAAAAAAAAAGATTACTATTATTATTATCATTATTATTTAATTATTGTTGCCGTACAGCATGCTTTAATTGTGTCATATGTCTTCTCGTAACTTACCGAAAAAACAGAATTTAAGTAAATGAAACGTTATTCCATTATTGATACATGACCATGTATGATTTTGATTTTGAACGATTTAAAATGAATTTAGAAATATAATACATCATACCCTTCACTCAGAGAAATATTTTGAATAGCTTTTCTTAAAAATGGATTTTTGATGTTCTGCAAAATGCTATCGCATTCAAATAGATTCTTTACGATATGCAGAAAATAATCTAGCTTTCAAAAGAATGATTCTTCATATTCTATTGACTTTTCTCTTATATGCAGCATATGTTTTCACACAAAGAAAATATAAATGCAAATAAAGTTTATGTTTTCATGAATAAAACAACAGACAATTTTCACATACTCTGGATGAATTAAACGTTCACATGGGCTGTGAGATAAGGAGAACCTGAAATGACAACAGTTATTAGCAAAAGCAATGCTTTATTTGGATTCGTCAAGCATTATTTCATCAGATAAATATTTGAAAGTAACCAAAATTCTTTTATATTATTTTTGCATATTCATTAAGCAAAAACGCTGTCTTATGTTTTGGCGCATTTTAGTTTTAGAAAAATAAGTTTAGCCAAATTCTATAAACTGTTTTTTAAATGGCGAACATATTACAAATAATAGTAATAGTAATTTCTTCTTAAAAATAAATGTGTTTCATTTGGTTTAATTTTCAACCTTCGAATTCGAATAACACGATATATAACGAATTTAACAATAAGTTTATTTGTTTACAATTCTTTGGTTGCTACTTTACAATAAATAAATAAATAAATAAAATATAAAGCATATAAAAATCATTACTTTTTTTTAACTCGTAAGTATCGTTGAAAATGATTGCAAGTTGCGTAAAGGATTTCTCACTATATGTGAATAAATTATGCACAGTAATCCCTTTACATTCGATTTTCACATTCACTAGTTTTGATTATCCTTGAAATAAAAAAACGATGAATATTTCAACATTAGCACCACTTTTTAAAAAGAAAAAAAAATAACGTAAAATGTATTTTTTTAAAATAGTGGTGATAACTTAATATAAAACAAGTTGGAAATTGCACGTGAACGTAGCAAATGAGGTGCGTTCGTACGATAACGAAGTTTTAAAAATATTCAGATCTTGCTGATATAGTAGAGCGTACTCCTGATATAGTATAGTAGTCGAAATCTTAGTGTTTCTGTAAATAATCAGGAAGTAATTTTTATTACACCTCAGAAACTTATATCTTATTTATAAAATGTGAAATAGTTGAATATAATTAAAACACGCCCCAAACAATGTTTCCCCGTATAGCATTATGCAGGGGAATACTTTCGTGTGGCCCTGTAATTTAATAATAAAAATTATTTGCATCACAGATTGTACAGAATGCATATTTTAGTATATATTTCATAGATTCATGCCAATTCTATTATGTTCGAATGAGTGTAACATCATAAAAATGCATTTGAATCTTTTTCCCCATTGACCGTAATGTAATGGAATACCTTTGATTGTCCCTGTAAATGATCTATGCATCGGACTTTCATAACATTTGAAATGACTCGATAAAATTACGTAATAATTATATGTTTTAACTTTCAAACGATTAAAATGCTTTTGAAATTTTTTCCCATTGACCGTAATGTAACGGAATCCTTTTGATTGTCCCTGTAATTGATCTATCCATCCGATTTTCATAACATTTGAAATTACTCGACAAAATTACGCAATAATTATATCTTTTAAATTTCAAACGATTAAAATGCATTTGAAATTTTTTCCCCATTGACCGTAATGTAACGGAATACTTTTGATTGTCCCTGTAATTGATCTATCCATCCGATTTTCATAAAATTTGAAATGGCTCGACAAAATTATGTTATAATTATGTATTTTAAATTTCAAACTATTCGGTTGGGTAGTTTTTGCGTTGTTATATGCGGACGGACAGACGGACAGACAGACAGACAGACAGACGGACGGACTGAGCGATAACAATAGGTGCTACGTATTTACATAATTACGAACGCACCTAAAAAGTCGTTTTGAGGTCGCGTTTCTGACATTCGTCGAACCGCTAACTCTTGCGAATGTTCTTGGATTACTGTATTTGAAACTTAACACTGAAAAATACTCTTATAACTGAATGTAAATAATTGGATTTTCACAAATTTTAATTCATTAAAAATACACTATAATTTTTATTGAAAAGGATATTTAAAAAAGTCATAAAAGAAATAGCGAAACGATTATGCTGTTAATCCTTTGAGCTCTGATGGGTAAATGGTATAGCCGGGTTTCTTAGTAAAATGAGCCCTTGAGTAAACCACATCGAGTCGTACATGAATCGATTACACATAAAAAGAAATTCATTTTTTCCAGTTTCAAGTTTGTATCTCAAGACCAGGTGTGTGTGTGGGGGGGGGGGGGTGAAGGGGGAGGTTATGACCTTAAATCAGGGGTGCAAACATCTAGGCGTCAGCGGGCAGTTTCTCACCACTAAAATATAAAAGGTTTCTTCGGTTAAAATTTAATAGCAATCTTGCAAGAATTTTACGCGCAATAATAAACGAAAAACAACAAAATAAATTTAGTGGTGAGAGACTGCCTGCTGGCGCCTAGATTTTTGCACCCCTGCCTTAAATGCCTGTTTTTGAAAAGAGCGCATTGTGACGAAACTACTAAACGGATTTCAACGAGAGAAATAAGAGATGCATAAAACCCCCATACGAATATCTGATGAGTTTTTCAGATTTTTTTCAGGGAAAGAACAAGTTTTCTGACACTTTTCTTGTTTGTAAATGAACATTTTAATTAAAAATCTATTGAAATATTTGAGTGACCTCCTAAATTTTATTGCATGAAATACTCTGAGATATGTTGTATATTCAGTATCAATTTCAACTTATTACAAAGGGTGCATCATATTAAAAAAAGGCAAAATCTTATTCCGGCGGAGATGGGGGCATGTCTCGCACGAATCTCACATATTAGTTCAAATGGTGATTGTCAGGTTCTGAGACAACATCTGCTACAGATCGGAATTTCTGTTATTTCTCTATCTTAATATTTTATGTATTGTACCAGCTGTGTACTGGAATTTTCAAGGTGACATTCTTTCTTTGTTAAAATGAGAATTGACAGTTGATCTTGTGCAGGTGGTGAAGTGAGAAAGAGAACATTGCCGAGAGGCGTGTTCATCCGTCAGCGATGTATGTGAATGATGAGCAAATAAGAAACATGCCACGAATCAAGAAAGCAATGTGGAATGTGTCCAATGGAGAAGCTCCACAGGGTTGTTGACATTGGGGAAAAGCAATGATTTGAGAAGGGCAAGTCTTGTCTGAGATTTTGAGCAGTTCGTATCTGGGCTCGTACCTAGAGATCAGTGTAGGACAGAGGTCCTTGCAAAGAGTGTGCTGTGTCAGAGAGCGTAGGCTGAGTTCGTAGCTGGAGAGCAAGGGACGCAGACGTCCTGGTGTGTAGTCTCTGGGCCGGATAGCGTTGGCCGAGTATCCATGTGTTGGGAGATTCGAAATTGATCTCCGGTAAAATTAATCTAACGAACATTGAGTGTGAGGGAGAAAGTGTAATTTGAACAGTATACAGCCAACCTTTACTGTATTTAATTTAATGTTGAACCGGATCACCTATATCCGAGTTGTTACTGTGTATCATTGTATATAGCGTATTTATTGTGTACATATATTCTAAATAAACTGTTAATTCAGTTAATTGACAGCGTCAGTGTTCATTTACACAATCCTCACAGTGGGTGACCGATATCACCTGATAATATCGGTGGTGGCAGCTATAACTACTACGGACTTTCTTCAACGTTGTGTGGGCTGAGAGGAAAGTCCGACAAATTCATGGCAGCTTCGGGATAGAAACGTCTGAGACCAGTGACCAGCGAACCGTGTTGCAGTGTGTTAGTGCCGGAGTATCCAGTGGAATTCTTGCGTCGTAATGCCGGATCGTCGAGTGGAATTTTAGAGAGATAAAAATCAAGTGTTGAGCGGAACTAAAGTGTTGTGCCGTGTCAGTATTCGAGAGAACTGAACTAAGTGTTGTGGCACATTATCGCTACATCATGGAACTACCGGTGAATAGAAGAGTACCCCAGCAGATAAAGTACAAGATAAGGTGTTTTGATCATTTCCTTCTGCTGACATCTCGAACCAAATGTTGCTGTTGTATAATTAATAGTAATTTAAGTAAATTGTCTAGATCATTTATGTGCAATTAAATAATTGTGTTCGGATAGGTAGGAAGTATTCATAACCATATTTGCTATTGTTTCAAGGAAAGGGCATAATAATTTGAGCTAATATTGATTTTCTATATTTTGATAGTAAACAAATTTAATGCATTGTGTTAAAAGTAGTTGGGAGGAATAATTAAATTTACTTAAATTTAAATTATTGTTAAAGTAATATTTAAATGAAGCAATATTGTTTAAGTTTGAAGCGTTGATAACAACATTTGCTTAGAATTTTAATTGGCTAGAGGTAGTAAAAAAAAAAAAAAAAGGCTCAAAAGAGGGCCATGGTGAAGAAAAGTAAAAGTGAAGATTTTGAGTATATTTGTTTTAAGTGTGAGAACCAGTATTGAATTTGGAAATATTTTAGTGAGTATAATTGTAGAATTTTATATGTGCATGTTATACAATTTTTCTTTATGTGGATATTTTGATTGACATCAATACTTTTATTCAATTTCAACGTATCAGTTTTATTATGTAAATTGCATGTTATTATCTAAGTGTATAAATTGGAATCTATATTGCATAATAGTCAAATCGAAATTACTGTTTTACCTTTTGTTTTATTGGAAGTAAATTGTGTGATATGAATGGTTGAGGAAAATTAGATTAGTCAGTAGGTTAATTAGAAGTGTAATACATCGAATATCTGAAAGGTATTAATTAGTATAATAAATGGAGGTATAACTGTACTAAGTTAGAAATTTAGGAAATATTAATTTGGTAGGTTTAAATATTATTGTACTGTAAGGTGGTAATCACAAACGGAGAAGATATGGCTTTCTTATTGAAACTAAAAAAGGTGGATCTTCAGGTGATAGCCGAAGAATTGGGTGTTGAATTCGCGGAAGATGATACAAGAATTCAGCTTAGGAAAAGATAATGGACAGTGATGGGTATGATGAGGGGGTTATTAAGGAATTATCTGACACTATTGTTGCAGAACGATTAGAGTGCGAAGAAAAACAGGAAAAATTAGAACGAGAAAAGTTAGAAAAATGGGAAAGGCTAGAAAGAGAAGAGAGGATTGAAAAATTAAGGATGGAACATGAATTAGAAATGGAGAGGCTAAGGATTCAAGGATCGGCAAATAATTTTAATGGATTTAGGGAATCTAGTAATGAAAGTAACATTGAAAAATTGATCAAAAGTGTTAAAACACTGTCTATCAAAGTATCAGAAGGGACTGAGGGATGGAATTTATTTTTCAACAGTTTAGAAAGGGCATTCAAAGCTAAAAATATAGAGTAAAACAGCAGGCCGAAATTCTACTAAATATGTTAGGAGATAAGGCGGATAATTTGTTAATATACACCACTAGAAAACAAATGGAGAATTATGAGGAATTAAAGGAGTTAGTTTTAAGAGAACATGAGCCGACACCGAAGGCGTGTTTGGAAAATTTTAAGAAAGCTAGGAGAAACCATGTATTATTTGTATCACGTTTAATAGCAACATGGGAAAATTATTGTAAGATTAGAGGTGCTGATTCTTATGAAAAGGTCAACCAGTTAATAGTTACTGATAAGTTAGTAAGTACGTTAGATGAGGATACTGCATCATATATTGGGTTAATTCACCAGGGTAAATGTTTAGAAGCCTTTAAAAATGCTAAAGAATGTGACAATTATTTTGACGCTAAACACAAGTCTTATGCAGTTACGTATAAAAGTTTTAAAGGCAAAGATAGGCATGTAAACAATGAAAAAATGAGACCGAGGGAGGATAGTAAAGTTAGTGGTAATTGGAGGCAAAACGGGAGCAATGAGACTAATTCTTTTTTGGATAGGAAAATAGATTTTAAGAAACCTAGTGATGCTTCAGCTCCTAAATGCTTTAAATGTGGTTTGAGAGGTCATTACCAAAGTTTTTGTAATAAAGTGGGTAATGAGGGAAATAATAATGGTAATAAAGGGCGAGATCAGAAGGCGGGTGTACATAAGATTGTGGTAAGAGAAAACATAGAGTTACCTAAAGGAGAGATTACTAATGTGGCAAGAATATCGGCAAAGGCCGAACAGAGAACTAATGTTATTGGTGAGAAATTAAATAAACTTGAGAAAATTGAAGTTAGTGTAAATGGGCAAAAAGCAAAGGGATTGGTTGATTCTGGATGTGAAATTAGTGTTATTCATAAAGATTTGGTGCCGGAAGAAAAATTAAAAGGAGCGGGTAGTATTTATTTACAAGGGTTATTTGGTGAAGCAGTTAAATCACCGTTGGTTAAATTACCGTTAGCTATTCCGCAATTCGGACAAACTAATATAATTCATCAGGAAGTACTTTGCGCAGTGACCGATAATATTTATGAGAAAGTAATTTTACATCCCTAGGTGATTAGTGAGTTGTCAGGTGTCAACCGCGTGGAGCCATTGCTAGAGTCACCAGAATTAGAAAGTTCAGAAATTATTATTGATAACTCGAGTGAAAAGGAAGATATGAGTAGCTATAGTTGTAATGTTTACGCAATAGAAGCGAGGTCGGAAAATGTACAAAGTCAGAATCCAGAAAAAACGGAAGCGGAGAAAAATAATTATTTTTAACTTTTCACCAATTCTTTCATCAACTTTCATGCAACTTTTATATTTATTGTCTATCAAACAATAACTAACAAGGAAAGATCATAATTATCACTTATTCATCTCTTTAACTTTAGAACGCGTGGAAGGTGTCAATTCGACACCGATTACTGGACGAATTATCGTTTCGAACCAGAAAAATCTTCAAGAAATAATATATGCAGTGGTTGCAATGAAATGAGCTAAATAAATAAACTAAATGATTTCATATTATTTTTCTGGTTTTAAATATATTTTGTTAGCAATCCAGATATATATTTAAGAAATCCCAATTGGAATGTAAAGAGTTGGAGAGAGCTTGGGAATGAGCTAAAACGGAAAAAGAGGATTATTGTATTGTAAATGGCTTATTATATCATAAAGAGAAATGTTAGGCGAAACTATAGCGCAATTAGTAGTACCCAAAGTAAGAAGGGAAGAAATCCTAAAATTAGCGCATATTTCGGTGTTTGGAGGGCATCATGCAGCCAAGAAAATGTTACAGAGAATCAGGTATTCGTTTTATTGGGAGGGGATGGCGAAAGAAACTAAACAATTTTGTGAGTCATGTTTAGAATGCCAATTGACTAGGGGGTTAAAGTGAATGAAAGAGCTCCTATTTCCCCAGTTTCGCGGCCGGAACTTCCATTTCAGGTAGTTAATGTTGGTTTAATTGGGCCTATTGATCCTAAAAGTTCACAAGGGCATCAGTATATACTAACTTTAATTGATCAACATACCAGTTGGGCGGATGCGATCCCTCTAAAAAATTTAACTGCTAAAACCGCGTGTGATGCGTTACTTCAAATATTTATGAGGACAGGAATTCCAAATATACTTGCCTGTGATAATGGAACCAACTTCGCTGCCGACTTAACGAAAGAATTTGAGAAAAGGTTAGGCGCTAGTCCACGATTTTCGACCCCACAGTATCCACAGTCTAACGGTCTTGTGGAGCGTTTTAATCAGACTCTTAAACGTATGTTACATCACACTATTAGAGAAGAAGGGAAAAGATGTCATGAACAAATACCATTTATATTAGGGCGTATAGGGAAGTCCCAAATTCTACGACGGGAATCGCACCTTTCCAGTTATTATATGGTAGAGCGCTGGAGGGTCCTTTATCGATTCTCAAGTCATCCTGGGCAGGAGAAAATAAGGAGGCGCAGTTAGATACTACGCCGATTCATGAGTATTTGAATAAACTTAGGGGACGCTTAGAAAGAGCCGCAAATGAGGCAAAATTATCGTCCGAGGTGCAACAAAATAGAATGGCGTATCACTATAACTTAAGGTCAAAAGAAAAAACGTTTGAAGTAGGCGATAAAGTAATACTGTTAATCCCCGATTCAACTAATAAGTTATATTCTAGGTGGCAAGGGCCGGCAACTGTCGTCGAAAAACGAAACCAGCGTTCGTTTACAGTTGAGTTAGAAGACGGGAGTAGGAAGCATGTGCATTAAAATAAAATAAGAGAATTTATTGCTAAGTGTAATATAGTTATTATTGTTTTCGAAGGGGATGAGGAATTTGGAGAAGTTGGGAAAATTCCTATTTTGTCCCGGGATCAAGAGATAGAACGAGATATAGAGAGGATCGAAATAAAAGGGTTGTCTAATAGTCAAGTCGAAGATATAAAGTCCATTTTGAGGGAGAATAAAGAGGTGTTTATGGATCCTGTACGACCAGCGGAAGTAGGGGAACATCGTATTGATCTGAAACCGGGGGTGGCAAGGAAAAAGCCAAAGTTATATAGCGTACCGGTAACTTATAAAGAGGAAGTAGATAGGCAGATTCAGGAGTTATTAGAATTAAATGTAATCAAAGTGTGAAATGCTGAAATTAGTTATCCAATTGTTTGCGTGGCGAAAAAAGACGCAACTGTTAGACTTTGTATAGATTATAGAGCTTTAAATTCGGCAACTCAGGTTCCAACTTTCCGATGAAAGATTCACAAGAAATCATGTATACCGCAAGGGCAGCTAAATATATATCTTCGATTAATCTATTGAGAGGTTATTGGCAGATTAAAATGGCTGAGTGTAAACATTTGACAGCTTTTAAACGCATAACGGAACTTATCAGTGGCGTACTATGCCTTTTGGATTATCCGGGGCTGCTGCTAAGTTTCAGAAAGATATGATTGAGGTTCTTCAAGGTCATCGGAGGTATGCGGAAGCATATATTGATGATGTCATTATTTTCTCCGACACCTGGGAAGAGCATTGTGAGCATGTTAGGGCTGTCATTGAAGAGCTGAAAAATAGAAATTTTACGATTAGGCTGGATAAATGTAAATTTGGAGAGAAATTGACTTTCGCACGACATTGTGTCTCGCACGAATCGCACATATTAGTTCAAATGGTGATTGTCAGATTCTGAGACAATATCTGCTACAGATTCGAATTTCTGTTATTTCTCTATCTTAATATTTTATGTATTGTACCGGCTGTGTACTGGAATTTTCAAGGTGACATTCTTTCTTTGTTAAAATGAGAATTGACAGTTGATCTTGTGCAGGTGGTGAAGTGAGAAAGAGAATATTGCCGAGAGGCGTGTTCATCCTTCAGCGATGTATGTGAATGATGAGCAAATAAGAAACATGCCACGAATCAAGAAAGCAATGGGGAATGTGTCCAATGGAGAAGCTCCACAGGGGGGTTGACATTGGGGAAAAGCAGTGATTTGAGAAGGGCAAGTCTTGTCTGAGATTTTGAGCAGTTCGTATCTGGGCTCGTACCTAGAGAGCAGTGTAGGGCAGAGGCCCTTGCAGAGAGTATGCTGTGTCAGAGAGCGTAGGCTAAGTTCGTACCTGGAGAGCAAGGGACACAGACGTCCTGGTGTGTAGTGCTCTGGGCCGGATAGCGTAGGCCGAGTATCCATGTGTTGGGAGATTCGAAATTGATCTCCGGTAAAGTGAATCTAACGTACATGAGTGTGAGGGAGAAGATGTAATTTGAACAGTACACAGCCAACCAGTCTGTATTTAATTTAATGTTGAACCGGATCACCTATATCCGAGTTGTAACGGTGTATCATTGTATATAGCGTATTTATTGTGTACATATATTCTAAATAAACTGCTAATTCAGTTAATTGACAGCGTCAGTGTTCATTTACACAATCCTCACAGTGGGTGACCGATATCACCTAATACTATCGGTGGTGGCAGCTATAACTACTACGGACTTTCTTCAAAGTTGGGTGGGCTGAGAGGAACGTCCGACAGTGATCTAAAAAGAAAGCGTGAAATAAAATTGTACGACAGAACTTTCCGGTAGACCTAATATGTGAGATACGCATGCAGATATACATAAGTGAGATGTACATAACTTCGCATTATGGGACCGAAGTAGTAGGGAAACAAGAGTTTAAGCTCAGGAGCAGGGACCAGGGACCGTCCCTGCTCCCGTCCCTGCTCAGTCGCTGGGAGGAAGGGACCGTCCCTGCTCCCACCGTGCCACCGCCGTCCCTCATGGTCCCCCACCATACACCCCCTTCCACGATCGCCCCCTAGTGGAAAAAAGGAACATTCTATTATAACAGGATAGGTGAACAACCTTCCCTAATTAAAAATATTATCAATCACATCTCAACTCGGAATCATACTATAAGATGAAGATTAAATTTATATTTGAATTTTGAAGAACCGTAATTTTAATGAGTATTATTAATTAAGCGAAACAATTAAAATCTCAGTTTTTAACCATTTTATTTAGATTTCTTCAACTACAAGAAGAGATTATCAATTTAACACAAGAAAGTTAAACATATATTTGAATTTTGGTTGATAGACATCTTAATGAGTAGTATTAATTAAGTAAAAACAATGGAAAATATCAAGTTTTATAGAAAAAGACTGATTTCTTACTATTTTTATCAACTTAAGAGGGAAAACTTAAACGTACATTTCAGTTTTTCAACATCTATAATCTTAATGAGTATCGTTAATTAAGTAAAAAACAATAGAAAATATCAAGTTTTATAGAAAAAGACTGATTTCTTACATTTTTTTCAACTCAAACTTCAGAATATCAATTTGAGATAAAGAAATTTAAACGTGCATTTCAGTTTTTAAGTGACTATCACTTTAATATCGTCTTAATGAGTTTTGTTAATTAAGCAAAACAACGGAAAATACCGATTTTTAAAGAAAGAAAACCAATTTCATCATACTTTTATACACCAACTAAGTAGAACGAATAATAAACGAATTATTTAAAGAAATATTCAACACATACGCACATTTGAACCTACGAAACGAAGCATTCTTCATTACGTCATATCCAAACTAAAACTTTTTTCTACAACCCCTCCACCCATGTACTCCAAGTAGGGGAAACACACAATAGAGTTCTGACGTCACAACTTACAAAGGTATACAAAAAAAAAAATGTTTACGTTCAAGTAAAAGTATCGCATAGAGAGAAAAAAGAAGACATTTAAACTATTTATCCATTCTAGTTTTATAACAGTTACCACAACATCATCAAATTAAAATTTGAAGTCATAATGAGTGTAATTAATTAAGCAAAATAATAGAAATATTAGTTTTTCAGTGAGGAAAAGACGAATTTAAACAAATTTTATTAGTCTTACACTAGTTTAATAATAATTTTAAGAGGAAAAAGACGAATTTAATAAATTTTTTTTTAGTTTTACACTATTTTTTCTCATCTCCAACACGGATATATGAATTTAACAGAAGAATTAAACGTGTATTTTAGTTTTTAACAACCGAAAAGTAATAAGTATCATTAATTAAACGAAAATAAAATTCGATTTTCAAGAAAAGACAATTTTTTACACAAATTTTCAACTTTGAAATACATTTGTTTACATAGGTTATTACAATATATTTCCAAACTAACTATTTTTAAAAGTTTGAATGTAATTATAAAATGTTCATATTTTATATTTTTCATGTCTTGACTACATTCGACATCTTTCAACAAATAGTATGCATTTTTTTTTTTTTTTTTTATTCTAGAAACTGAAAAAAGTCACATCTTACTGTTTCAGAAACTTAACATGTGAAAACTTCTCTGAGTTATTCGATTCACATTTTTAATCAAATTGGCATATTTCACCTCACCTTTTTGAAATTTCCATATTATCAAACATCAAGTTATTTAAAATATAAATACTGCTTAGTGTTTAGATAGTATACATGACTGCTTCTACTTATTCTGTTCGTATTATTAATCAAATTAGCAATTTATTATAAAACTTATTTGTACGCATGCGCAAATTGTCACGTGACATAAACGATTAAAAGCAATATGAATTTTCGAAAAGCAGCGCAGCTTTTTGCATTCCCACTGTTAGACTTGAGAGGGAAGTTGGTAGGTGCACGACTCTGACTAATTTCCAGATTTTAATGCAAGTGAAAACCGTTTTCTTCGTTAACGAATAAGGTAAGTTTTATTATATCATTACAATATATATGTATCAATAAAAATAAATTTAACGAAATTTAAAAAAAAAAGATTTTTTATATATTAAGCATTTATTAAGTATATAAATATACTTCTTTTATTACACAGATGTTTCAGCAAGATGAAGCAAAACAGCAGCAAATTTCTGAAATGTATGATCCGACTGATTCGACCTTAGCACATACAAAGTTAAAGAATAATACATATGTAAGTTACTTATATGTTAAATACTAGAATTCATACACTATGTATAATTAGGTTAAATTTACATTAAAATATTTTGTCCTATATTCAATAAGAAGTATTTTTATTTGTAATATTAGAGTGATATCTAACTGTTTACATTAATTTCCCTTACAGAATTGCTCTTTTTGTGATAAAAACTTTTCATCTAAATGGAATTTAAAAGAACATATACAGATCCATGCCAATGAAAAACCATTTACTTGTGAGGACTGCGAAAAACTGTTTTCAAGAAAGTGCGAATTAAAAAAGCATATGATGATGTATGATACTTTATCACCTGTTATATGTGAAATTTGCAAATTATCTTTTACTAGGAAATGTGCTCTAATAACTCATATGAAAACACATCCAAACAGAAAATTGTTTAAGCATGAAAAGTGTGAGAAATCCTTCAACTATCGTTATAGATTAAATCAACATACGCATATTCACAATAGACCGCAATTACATTGTTATGAATGTGGGAAATCATTTTCAAGTGAAAATAAGTTGAATCACCATTTAAAAATTCATCAAATCCAACATCGTCCACTGTTTAAGTGTAAAAAGTGCGAGAAATCCTTCAATTATCGTTATAGATTAAATCAACATATGCATATTCACAATAGACCACAATTACATTGTTATGAATGTGGGAAATCGTTTTCAAGTGAAAATAAGCTGAATCACCATTTAAAAATTCATCAAGTTCAACATCCTCCACTGTTTAAGCATGAAAAGTGTGTGAAATCCTTCAACTATCGTTATAGATTAAATCAGCATACGCATATTCACAATAGACCGCAATTACATTGTTATGAATGTGGGAAATCATTTTCAAGTAAAAATAAGTTGAATCACCATTTAAAAATTCATCAAATCCAACATCGTACACTGTTTAAGTGTGAAAAGTGTGAGAAGATCTTCAGCTATCGTTATAGATTAAATCAGCATATGCATATTCACAATCGACCTCAATTCAATTGTAATGAATGCAAGGAAACATTTTCAAATGAAAATAGACTAAACCGTCATTTGAAAGTGCATCAAAACCTACAGCATACATGTGATCAGAGTAAACATAAATTTAATAATAAATTAAATTTAAATCAACATTTACGTACACACCATACTAAAAAAACGTCTTGTTCCTGTTAACAGTGAAATGCCTTTACCCACTGTAGACTTTAAAAGAATAAAACATGAAATACCAGCTTTCGAAGTGTTTGAAACTCTAACTTTTCATCCTGAGAAAAATGAAGAAGGTTGCTTAGTTACAATGATGGATATTCAAAAATTAACCAATCATTTGAAGAATTTAACAGTCAAAGATCAGATTGGAGACACCGAAAAATTGAATGTTTAGAACTGAATATTTCAAAGTATGGCACCTTATCTAGAAATTGATTTTACATCATGTAAATATGTATTCTTTTAAGTGTCGATTTTATAATTGATAGGAATGTATATTATTAACAGTGTATTGTATAAATAGCAGTAATAAATAAATAAATAAATAAACATAGTCTTGAGTTAGTCCTTTCATATTATTAATCAAATTATGTTTCGTCCTACATTTCAGCGCTTTCTGAATTAACATTCATCAAATTGCTTAAAATATAAATACTATCTTTATAGTTTCAATGGTACATAGTATACATGGTTTATCTTGAGTTAGACCTTCCATAGTATTAATCAAATTATATGTTCCATCTTACACATCCGAATTATCATCCATCTAGTTGTTTAAAATATTAATAAAATGTTTATAGTTTTTGATTATACATAGTATGTATTAATACAATCTTTAATTTTTAACAGCTCATATTTCAAAAAACCTATTTTCGAAACCAAACTATGTGAATTTTACCACAATGCTTATCATCATACAAAGATTTGTGTTTCATACTTTTTCTAAAAATTATCAGATATGTACGCCTCAGAGGAATTTCTATCATTAGAATAAATGAAAAAAATTAATTTATATTAAACGTAGAAGAAATTTGATTACAATATACGTGTATTTAATAAAAATAAATAAATAAGCGATTATTTATACATTAAAACCTTTACTAAATATATATTTCTTGCATTATACAGATTTTTCAATAAGGTGAACACAAACAGCAGCAAACTTCAGAAATTAATGATCTGAATGATTCATCACTAGCACATATAGCGTTAATGAATTATACATATGTAAGTACTTATATGAAAAATACTAGAATTCGTATATGAATCGTAATTAGAGTAAATATAAAATGATTTGTCTTATTACCTACACTTTAACAAATGCCTTTTTACCTATATTGTTGAAAAGAATCCTAATTATTTGCATTTATTTCTATTACAGATGTGTTCTATTTGCTACAAACGCTTCTTAAGTAAATGGAATTTAACAGAACATACAAAAATCCATACAGGTGAAAAACCTTACACTTGGGAAGATTACCAAATGCTGTTTTCAAGAAGGCATGAATCAAAAATGCACACATCATCATATAAAGCATCGTCAGTTATATGTAAACTTAGTGAAGATATTCAAAAATTATTCAGACGTTTGAAGAATTTAGACATAAAGGAAGATATTTAGACTATATATCCATCATATTTTCATAACACTTACCACAATATCTCAAACTTAAAATTTGGAAGACATACACACTGCTGAAAAGTAATTTTGTTACCCGTGATTCTTCTAACCAGCATGAATGTATAGATATTATTTTGCAATGTATTCTTTAAATGCTCACAATAAATATTCTTTTATATGCATATATCGTTGTGTTTATTTTTTTAAAATCTATTACATTAATAAAATAGGTTACACACACATACATACACATAACATTTTAAGTGAAACAACACTCTCACAACTTAAAAAATGCATAAGAACATACAAAAATAAGCAGATGTATGAAAAAATATGCAAGTTTACAAAATAATTTCACTGTTTTCTAGAAATACCAACAAAAAATATTTACAATATAAAAAAAATTACAAAAGTGAAAAGAAAAAACACAAATGTAAAACAAAAAAATCACAAAATGAAAAACTCACAACAAAGTTTTTGAAAAAAAATTTACAACAAAAATTTTTTTTACAAAAACCAAAACTTCAAAAAATACTTTTACAAAAAAAATTTTTTTCAAAAACATTTTTCACAAAAAATTTTTTTTTCAAAATAAGTTTTTACAAAAGTAAAAAATAAAAAATCACAACGTTAAAAAATGAAAAATTTAGTTAAAAAAAATGTAAAAAAATTGTAAAAATTTGCAAAAATTTCAAAAAAGTTATGAAAAAAGTATCAAAAATTTTGTTCTTTTTAATACAGTATGCAATGGCAAAACCATTGTATTTGCTATTAAAAAGAACAAAATTTTTGATACTTTTTTCATAACTTTTTTGAAATTTTTGCAACTTTTTTACAATTTTTTTTACATTTTTTTTAACTAAATTTTTCATTTTTTAACGTTGTGATTTTTTATTTTTTACTTTTGTAAAAACTTATTTTGAAAAAAAAATTTTTTGTGAAAAATGTTTTTGAAAAAAAATTTTTTTGTAAAAGTATTTTTTGAAGTTTTGGTTTTTGTAAAAAAAATTTTTGTTGTAAATTTTTTTTCAAAAACTTTGTTGTGAGTTTTTCATTTTGTGATTTTTTTGTTTTACATTTGTGTTTTTTCTTTTCACTTTTGTAATTTTTTTTATATTGTAAATATTTTTTGTTGGTATTTCTAGAAAACAGTGAAATTATTTTGTAAACTTGCATATTTTTTCATACATCTGCTTATTTTTGTATGTTCTTATGCATTTTTTAAGTTGTGAGAGTGTTGTTTCACTTAAAATGTTATGTGTATGTATGTGTGTGTAACCTATTTTATTAATGTAATAGATTTTAAAAAATAAACACAACGATATATGCATATAAAAGAATATTTATTGTGAGCATTTAAAGAATACATTGCTAAATAATATCTATACATTCATGCTGGTTAGAAGAATCACGGGTAACAAAATTACTTTTCAGCAGTGTGTATGTCTTCCAAATTTTAAGTTTGAGATATTGTGGTAAGTGTTATGAAAATATGATGGATATATAGTCTAAATATCTTCCTTTATGTCTAAATTCTTCAAACGTCTGAATAATTTTTGAATATCTTCACTAAGTTTACATATAACTGACGATGTTTTATATGATGATGTGTGCATTTTTGATTCATGCCTTCTTGAAAACAGCATTTGGTAATCTTCCCAAGTGTAAGGTTTTTCACCTGTATGGATTTTTGTATGTTCTGTTAAATTCCATTTACTTAAGAAGCGTTTGTAGCAAATAGAACACATCTGTAATAGAAATAAATGCAAACAATTAGGATTCTTTTCAACAATATAGGTAAAAAGGCATTTGTTAAAGTGTAGGTAATAAGACAAATCATTTTATATTTACTCTAATTACGATTCATATACGAATTCTAGTATTTTTCATATAAGTACTTACATATGTATAATTCATTAACGCTATATGTGCTAGGGATGAATCATTCAAATCATTAATTTCTGAAGTTTGCTGCTGTTTGTGTTCACCTTTTTGAAAAATCTGTATAATGCAAGAAATATATATTTAGTAAAGGTTTTAATGTATAAATAATCGCTTATTTATTTATTTTTATTAAATACACGTATATTGCAATCAAATTTCTTCTACGTTTAATATAAATTAATTTTTTTCATTTATTCTAATGATAGAAATTCCTCTGAGGCGTACATATCTGATAATTTTTAGAAAAAGTATGAAACACAAATCTTTGTATGATGATAAGCATTGTGGTAAAATTCACATAGTTTGGTTTCGAAAATAGGTTTTTTGAAATATGAGCTGTTAAAAATTAAAGATTGTATTAATACATACTATGTATAATCAAAAACTATAAACATTTTATTAATATTTTAAACAACTAGATGGATGATAATTCGGATGTGTAAGATGGAACATATAATTTGATTAATACTATGGAAGGTCTAACTCAAGATAAACCATGTATACTATGTACCATTGAAACTATAAAGATAGTATTTATATTTTAAGCAACTTGATGAATGTTAATTCAGAAAGCGCTGAAATGTAGGACGAAACATAATTTGATTAATAATATGAAAGGACTAACTCAAGACTATGTTTATTTATTTATTTATTTATTACTGCTATTTATACAATACACTGTTAATAATATACATTCCTATCAATTATAAAATCGACACTTAAAAGAATACATATTTACATGATGTAAAATCAATTTCTAGATAAGGTGCCATACTTTGAAATATTCAGTTCTAAACATTCAATTTTTCGGTGTCTCCAATCTGATCTTTGACTGTTAAATTCTTCAAATGATTGGTTAATTTTTGAATATCCATCATTGTAACTAAGCAACCTTCTTCATTTTTCTCAGGATGAAAAGTTAGAGTTTCAAACACTTCGAAAGCTGGTATTTCATGTTTTATTCTTTTAAAGTCTACAGTGGGTAAAGGCATTTCACTGTTAACAGGAACAAGACGTTTTTTAGTATGGTGTGTACGTAAATGTTGATTTAAATTTAATTTATTATTAAATTTATGTTTACACTGATCACATGTATGCTGTAGGTTTTGATGCACTTTCAAATGACGGTTTAGTCTATTTTCATTTGAAAATGTTTCCTTGCATTCATTACAATTGAATTGAGGTCGATTGTGAATATGCATATGCTGATTTAATCTATAACGATAGCTGAAGATCTTCTCACACTTTTCACACTTAAACAGTGTACGATGTTGGATTTGATGAATTTTTAAATGGTGATTCAACTTATTTTTACTTGAAAATGATTTCCCACATTCATAACAATGTAATTGCGGTCTATTGTGAATATGCGTATGCTGATTTAATCTATAACGATAGTTGAAGGATTTCACACACTTTTCATGCTTAAACAGTGGAGGATGTTGAACTTGATGAATTTTTAAATGGTGATTCAGCTTATTTTCACTTGAAAACGATTTCCCACATTCATAACAATGTAATTGTGGTCTATTGTGAATATGCATATGTTGATTTAATCTATAACGATAATTGAAGGATTTCTCGCACTTTTTACACTTAAACAGTGGACGATGTTGGATTTGATGAATTTTTAAATGGTGATTCAACTTATTTTCACTTGAAAATGATTTCCCACATTCATAACAATGTAATTGCGGTCTATTGTGAATATGCGTATGTTGATTTAATCTATAACGATAGTTGAAGGATTTCTCACACTTTTCATGCTTAAACAATTTTCTGTTTGGATGTGTTTTCATATGAGTTATTAGAGCACATTTCCTAGTAAAAGATAATTTGCAAATTTCACATATAACAGGTGATAAAGTATCATACATCATCATATGCTTTTTTAATTCGCACTTTCTTGAAAACAGTTTTTCGCAGTCCTCACAAGTAAATGGTTTTTCATTGGCATGGATCTGTATATGTTCTTTTAAATTCCATTTAGATGAAAAGTTTTTATCACAAAAAGAGCAATTCTGTAAGGGAAATTAATGTAAACAGTTAGATATCACTCTAATATTACAAATAAAAATACTTCTTATTGAATATAGGACAAAATATTTTAATGTAAATTTAACCTAATTATACATAGTGTATGAATTCTAGTATTTAACATAAAAGTAAATTACATATGTATTATTCTTTAACTTTGTATGTGCTAAGGTCGAATCAGTCGGATCATACATTTCAGAAATTTGCTGCTGTTTTGCTTCATCTTGCTGAAACATCTGTGTAATAAAAGAAGTATATTTATATACTTAATAAATGCTTAATATATAAAAAATCTTTTTTTTTTAAATTTCGTTAAATTTATTTTTATTGATACATATATATTGTAATGATATAATAAAACTTACCTTATTCGTTTTATAATAAATTGCTAATTTGATTAATAATACGAACAGAATAAGTAGAAGCAGTCATGTATACTATCTAAACACTAAGCAGTATTTATATTTTAAATAACTTGATGTTTGATAATATGGAAATTTCAAAAAGGTGAGGTGAAATATGCCAATTTGATTAAAAATGTGAATCGAATAACTCAGAGAAGTTTTCACATGTTAAGTTTCTGAAACAGTAAGATGTGACTTTTTTCAGTTTCTAGAAAAAAAAAAAAAAAAAAAAAAAAAATGCATACTATTTGTTGAAAGATGTCGAATGTAGTCAAGACATGAAAAATATAAAATATGAACATTTTATAATTACATTCAAACTTTTAAAAATAGTTAGTTTGGAAATATATTGTAATAACATATGTAAACAAATGTATTTCAAAGTTGAAAATTTGTGTAAAAAATTGTCTTTTCTTGAAAATCGATATTTATTTTCGTTTAATTAATGTTACTTATTACTTTTCGGTTGTTAAAAACTAAAATACACGTTTAATTCTTCTGTTAAATTCATATATCCGTGTTGGAGATGAGAAAAAATAGTGTAAAACTAAAAAAAAAATTATTAAATTCGTCTTTTTCCTCTTAAAATTATTATTAAACTAGTGTAAAACTAATAAAATTTGTTTAAATTCGTCTTTTCCTCACTGAAAAACTAATATTTCTATTATTTTGCTTAATTAATTACACTCATTATGACTTCAAATTTTAATTTGATGATGTTGTGGTAACTGTTATAAAACTAGAATGGATAAATAGTTTAAATGTCTTCTTTTTTCTCTCTATGCGATACTTTTACTTGAACGTAAACATTTTTTTTTTGTATACCTTTGTAAGTTGTGACGTCAGAACTCTATTGTGTGTTTCCCCTACTTGGAGTACATGGGTGGAGGGGTTGTAGAAAAACGTTTTAGTTTGGATATGACGTAATGAAGAATGCTTCGTTTCGTAGGTTCAAATGTGCGTATGTGTTGAATATTTCTTTAAATAATTCGTTTATTATTCGTTCTACTTAGTTGGTGTATAAAAGTATGATGAAATTGGTTTTCTTTCTTTAAAAATCGGTATTTTCCGTTGTTTTGCTTAATTAACAAAACTCATTAAGACGATATTAAAGTGATAGTCACTTAAAAACTGAAATGCACGTTTAAATTTCTTTATCTCAAATTGATATTCTGAAGTTTGAGTTGATAAAAATAGTAAGAAATCAGTCTTTTTCTATAAAACTTGATATTTTCTATTGTTTTTTACTTAATTATGAATGGTTATTAAGGTTATAGCTGTTGAAAAACTGAAATGTACGTTTAAGTTTTCTCTCTTAAGTTGATAAAAATCGTAAGAAATCAGTCTTTTTCTATAAAACTTGATATTTTCCATTGTTTTTACTTAATTAATACTACTCATTAAGATGTCTATCAACCAAAATTCAAATATATGTTTAACTTTCTTGTGTTAAATTGATAATCTCTTCTTGTAGTTGAAGAAATCTAAATAAAATGGTTAAAAACTGAGATTTTAATTGTTTCGCTTTATTAATAATACTCATTAAAATTACGGTTCTTCAAAATTCAAATATAAATTTAATCTTCATCTTATAGTATGATTCCGAGTTGAGATGTGATTGATAATATTTTTAATTAGGGAAGGTTGTTCACCTATCCTGTTATAATAGAATGTTCCTTTTCTCCACTAGGGGGCGATCGTGGAGGGGGGTGTATGGTGGGGGACCATGAGGGACGGCGGTGGCACGGTGGGAGCAGGGACGGTCCCTTCATCCCAGCGACTGAGCAGGGACGGGAGCAGGGACGGTCCCTGGTCCCTGCTCCTGAGCTTAAACTCTTGTTTCCCTACTACTGACCGAACAGCAAAGTTGCAATTTTTAAAATTATTTTCGAATATTAATCATCGTTCTATTTAAACAAAAGATTTCTATCATAGCTAAGCCAAAAACCTTACAATTCAAAAATAATAATGGGAGTTTGCTACCACTATTGTGTTGTAATCTTACTTCTTTACTGTAATCAGAATTTTGTTGTATAACGAATTATTTTTAACTTTTCACCAGTTATTTCATCAACTTTCATGCAACTTTTATATTTATTGTCTATCAAACAATAACTAACAAGGAAAGATCATAATTATCACTTATTCATCTCTAACTTTAGAACGCGTGGAAGGTGTGAATTCGACACCGATTACTGGACGAATTATCGATTCGAACCAGAAAAATCGTCAAGAAATAATATATGCAGTGGTTGCAATGAAATGAGCTAAATAAATAAACTAAATGATTTCATATTATTTTTCTGGTTTTAAATATATTTTATAAAACTTCCATAAAATTTCCCGGAGTTTTAGTGTTTATTAAAAAAAAATGTATCTTCCAAGTACGTCTTTAACCCCTTGCGGCGAAGTGGTTTCATAGATATACCACTTAATTTTAATTCCCAAATGCCAGATTGGCACCGGAATTTTGTTAAAGAAAATTATTGTTTGTTTATTGAATGCGTGTAATACAGCGTTTTCTTATTTATAAATGAAGTTGTTTTCAAATTCCGGTGTCAGTCATTAATTTCAACACTTAAGCAATGAATTTGCCCTGCGCCGGAAAGGGTTAAATAGGAAACTTTCTCTAGACTAAAGTGTATAAAACTTATTCATGTATGTAAAAAATGAACTTCTGTCATAAATAAGGTAAAAAAACTCCATTCTAAAATGTTGTTAGAAGTTTACTTTTGCTTTTCAGAATCTGCTCTCATCGCAAATTATTTTTTATTACTTAATAATTATTACTCACCTAGCTCTTTCAATATCGCTCATACATATATCCGTCAAGTAATGTCTAACAAAAAAAAGATCATACTTATCACTTATTCATCTCTTTAGCAAAAAATCCATCTTCCAAGTACGCCCTCAAATGGGAAACTTTCTCATGACAAAAGCGTATGAAGCCTACTCATGTAAGAAATGAAAAGGAGGAGTGGGAGTCGAGGGGAGAATGAATGTGACAAAGCCAGAGAAGAAACAGGGGCGTAACGTAATGGATGAGTCGGCCAGTGGTCATCTCGGAAGTGGCCTTTGTGTGGCATAAAAAATTGCAGTTATTAATCTGTCAGTAGCCACTTAGTAAAATGCTTATTGATAATAAGTATAAGGAGGCATGTCTGGGACGGCGGCATTTGGAGACGAAAATGAATGGGAACGTTTTAGAGCGATGCAGGAGGGGTTTAATATATTTTGACATCAAATATTTCTTAAAGATTTATTTATCAAATTTCAGACAAGCCAATATAATGTTTAGTTATATATTTCGAAGTATGCTTCATGTTTTAAGGTGAAATTTAATTGGATTTTTTAATAACATTTTGAATTTTCAGTTTTTAAGTTTCTGAAAAACTCACATTTATGTTATATAAACAATGAATCAGACCATAAGTTAGAATGCGTTTGTTTTGGAAGCTCACATACGTCATTTTATTTGAAAAGAATGTCAACATGTATTTGTATATTTTATTTTTTCATTCTTATATATTATAGTGGAATAAACACATTTAAACTAATAGACGGTGAGGCGGCAGCACAGACAATCACCTCATCAAATTCACGGATGAAAATCTATGATTAGTTGAATTTTGATTTGCGTATTTAAACGCAATCAGTCTGCCAATCATATCTTACTGAAAAATACCTAAAGGCACTATTTTAACGGTTGACTAATAGACTCACTATTATGCTTTCCTGCACCCAAAGTATGAAAACATGGAAAAATGGAAACAAGAAAAAATATTGCATAGCTGCCAACTTTAACAATTTTTTTTTTTACCACAAAAATTTTTTAGAAAATATTCTTTTATTTAATCGGCGAAATCTTAATGCTAAACAAATGGAAAATCTTTCTACAATTTTAGTGGTAGCAAAAATGCGGAAAAGTTGGCAGCTATGCATAATGGTAAATCTATGAATCAACCACTAAAATCGGATTTTGGGTGTGCTTCACCAAAATATGATTTGGTTAATTGATTGTTTTTTAATATTAGAATTTATTTTTAAGCTCCTGAATTTTCACCCATGGACTTGATGAGGCGATTGTCTATCTGCTGTTTCTCGGTCTATACATACATAAATTGATTTTTTATAATACTTGTAATAAAACGATTCTGAGAAATTATGACTGTTATCGGTGAGATACCAAATTGGGTATTAAAGCAATGAAAATATCAATTTAAATTTGGAAACTTATACCAATATAAAACCAATGTTCACGCATGCTCAAGAAGGAAAATTATCAATGAGATATAACATTCACGTGATATACAGTATTTATATATATAGACGTTTTGAGATTCACCATATGATGTTGCTCATGTGAACGTTTAATTTACCCGAAGTATGTAAAAAAGCTCTGTTGTTTTATTCATGAAAATATGAATTCGATTTGCATTTATATTTGCTTGATGTCGAAACATAAGAGAAAAGTCAATAGGATGTGCAGAATCATTCTTGTGAAAGCTAAAATATTTTCTGTATATTGAGAAGAATTTATTTGAACATCATACCATTTGAAAGAACATTCAAAAATCACAGTTATCCAAAATATTTCAAAGAGTAAAGCTATGATGTGTTATGTTTCTAAATTCATTTTAAATCTTTCAAACATCGCAACATTTTAAGATACAGTAATAAAATATTAATGGAATATTTTCTGTTGTTAATTGGGTTCTCTGACTTTGTAGGAGAAAAAACTATTTATATGCTGTCATTTAAGGAATAAGCTTCTGTTTATTTATTACTTTCTTTTATCTTTACAAGAAGAAAGTATTCGATTCGTGTGCTGCACGAACCATTAAGATTTTTACCATGAATTTAGAAATACCCTGTATATCTTTGTGTAACTCACCCCTAAATTTTCGAGAGGAACAAAAAGTGAATACCGGAACTTCACAATGATCTCTATTTTATTTATCAGTAAAATTTCTAATAATTCTTCTTTTATTTAAATACGTGTTTTCTGTCTGTTTTTTCCCTCTAATTTGGTGGTCGACTTTCATTCTGGCATTTATAATATTATACCACTAATATCAAGGGAAAATGTTCGTCGCTTATCTATAAAATAATGTGGAAAAAAAGTTAAAAAAAATAAATAATAAAAAATAAAATAAAAAAACAATTTTGAAACTTATGCTTTGAAAAAGTTTTAGGTATAAAAATAGCAACCAAAAATATATCATTTTTGTTTTTCTTTGTAAAATAGTAAAATATTTTTGCCTTGTTATTCCATGCAGAAATGAGTATTTTATTTAATAAATATTAATTACGAATCATAATTCTTTTTTACCAGCTTTCACAATATATAGTTAATAATTTCACCAGGTGCTATAAATTATTTCCAGCACTTATAAGACCATCCAATCAAACTCACTCCTTTACGCTCTTTTGATGTATGCTTACAAAGTGCTTCAAATTCCTCAATACGCTTTTTTTTCTTTCTGAACATATTTTATTTTTTATTCATATTCAGCAGCGTCTCTTAAAAAGTAATGGGATCCTTGACCTATGCATAGAGTACGAAATACTCATGCAAAGAATATAGAATAAGAAAAATTTTCTAGTCTTTGGCAGTTTTTCTTACGTGTGTATAAGGATTCTTCAATTTCTGCGAGCCGTTCTGAGAGGGGCGTCAAAATAATTATAAGTAGTTTTACATCTATGTTCGATTCGTCGTTATCACATACTTTTGAAATTAAAAAAGGCATTAACTCTAAAACAAAAATAGTAAGTATAATAATTATAATTCACATAAATAATACAAATAAATATGCTAAATTTGCTTTCAAATAGACACATGGGTAATATAAAATTGTTTAAAATACATAAAAAATATCTTGAAATGCATTATGAATCATTTTTAAAAAGTTTCCAGCTGTTTCACGGCCGTTAACTGGGGGGATTTTAACCCTTTGCGGCGGAGGGCACATTCATTGTTTAAGTGTTGAAATTAATGACTGACAACGGAATTTGAAAACAACTTTATTTGTAAATAAGAAAACGCCGTATTTCACACATTCAATAAATAGTAATTTTTTTAATCAAAATTCCGGTGCCAATGTGGCGTTTGGGAATTAAAATTAAGTGGTATATCTATGAAACCACTGCGCCGCAAGGAGTTAATATTGATTTTTTTTTTCTTTGAGAATTCGAGAATTGTCGAAAAGAAATCAGTGTAATTTAAAGTTTGTACACCAAATTAGATGCACCTTAAGGATATTTAAATTCCCTACAAAACCATTACGCAGCAGCTCTTTCTATACTCCATGAATATAGTATAATCCTTTGTGTTTCAGTTTTCCATTACATGAAACACTCAGCTTGATTCCTGAATGCCACAATGATTTCAGAATTCTGGTATAAATATTTTTCGTTTATAATGCATGGGAAAAATAGATTTTTCTCACTTTCAAAGGCTCTTCGTAACCTGAAAATAATAAAGTTCTATCTGTGCTTTTGAAAAAAAATTGCTTACCAATATAGAAAGGTTCTATTTGTATCTAAGAAGATATTTTTGCATCAAAATGATGTTATATATAATTTACATATAGTATATCGATTATCTTATGACATTATTTTAATCCAGAAATGCCTTCGAAGATACAAATAGAACATTTCTATATCGACAAGACATTTTTTTCAGAAACGCAGATAGAGCCTTATTATTCTCATGTGACGATTTGTTCGTAAATTCTAGTGTCATTCATTCATTTGAACATTTTCACAATGAAAGTGCCCTGCTCAGGAAAGGGTTAATCGGGCAGAGAGAAAACCATTCAGACGACAGGCAAACAGAAAAACTGAATTGATAAACACTTTTCAATTCTTTGGGACAGTATTAAATGTTGAAAAGTTCTGATTCAGAAATAGGAAATAAAATACTTTTGCTAACTGTTTAATCCTTCCAGGGGTAAAATAATCATGTTAGCAAAATACCGAAATAAGTGACTGTTACCAGAATATTTAATAAAAACTCACTATTTACCACTTAATTTCAAAAGTAAAATTTTATTGTAACAGAAGTAATTTGTTCCATTTTTCATTATTGGGTGAAAAAAGTCCGGGCTAGGATTCGAACCAGGGACGTATTGGCTGAAGCCGCTTATGCTCTACCAACTGAGCTATCCCGGACACGAACACCGGAGGACTATTTCACCCAATTAACCTCAACGATCACCAATTCAGCCAATACATCCCTGGTTTGAATCCTGGCCCGGACTTTTTTCACCCAATAATGAAAAATGGAATAAATTACTTCTGTTATAAATAATTTACCGATTGAATAATCGTGTTTAAAATTAATCTAATGTAATTTCGTATGCAGCGATTTTCTGCAGTTCCATATACTGACCTTCGATTTATTCTGTTGAAATGATCCAGAGTATCAGAGCAGATAATGTGATCGTTGAGGTTAATTGGGTGGAATAGTCCTCCAGTGTTCGTGTCCGGGATAGCTCAGTTGGTAGAGCATTGGCGGCTCCAGCCAAATACATCCCTGGTTCGAATCCTGGCCCGGACTTTTTTCACCCAAATAAAGAAAAATGGAATAAATTACTTTTGTTACAATTAATTTACCGATTGAATAATCGTGTTTAAAATTAATCTAATAAAATTTTATTATGATTTTCCCGATTAAAATTCTCAGTTTTGGAGTTAAAATCAGCTGGCTAGACCTTCTAGCTATCACCCTTGAAAAAATTAAGAGGTGTAAGATTAAAACTTTAAAAACAGTAAAATAGTTTTGTTTGGCTGTTGACATATTTTGACACAAATCGAATCATTTTCAAAACAAATAAGTAATAATATTCTGAAATTGTGCGGCCTACAATGCAATGATCTGTAAAGCAATAAATCCATTTTTCGTGTCGTTATTTATTTATTTATTTATTTATTACATGGAAGAATTTTACGTATAGTTTGTCGACATTTGCAAGAGAAATATAATGTAAAATGGATTTTTTTTAAATAGTGGTGCGAACAGAACATAAAAATAGACACCTGTGCCAGAACTGAGGAGAAAAAGTACGGAGTTGCTCAATCGTTACGAAAACAGAAACAAACTTCCGAGTAATATGAATAAATAAGGGGCATTCCATGAAAAACTGAATGATGGCGCATCAAACCATTGCATCATAAATCGTGCAAATTTAGATTATTATTATTTATTTGTTTTGAAAATAACTCGGGTAAGGTTGAAGCATGTCATCGACAACAAGAACAGAAACAAATGCCTTTTTAACCCCTTGGGGACGAGCGACACAAAAAGGCTTAAGAATCATTGTTTATATCCCCCAGTAATATTTTACTGTAAAATTTGACTTTTTTAATTGAAGAATTTTCGCGATTTAAAAAAACACAAATTCCTGTTTTTAAAAACCGGTGACAAAATATTAAACATTTCGTAAAACTCTCCCGTCGCGAAGGGGTTAACCCTTTAACGATCATAGCATTTTCATTGTTAAGATATCGAAATAAATGACTGACAGCGGTAATTAAGAACAAATATATTTCTAAATAAGAAAATGTGATTTTTCACATACAAAATAAAAGAGATATTTTTAGATAAAAACACCGGTGTCAGTGTTGCGTATCGGAATTAAAATTTTGTGGTTTCGTGGCGAAACCAATGAACGTTAAAGGGTTAAGCCTTTGAGGATCAAGGATATCTGTGTAATATTGAAAAAATATATAGTTTCTGGTGCTAATCCTTTTTAAATTAGGTGGGATATAATTTATCCCACCACACTTCATGCAGATTATCTTACAACTATTAAACAGTTAGCAATAGTTTATCATTACAAGGTGTTATCCTATTATATATTGGTATTATTCTTTATCCGGATATTTTGAAAAACTTTTAGTACATTTTTTAACACGTTGCAGTAATTGTCGATATTTTTTAATGAATATCTTTTTATTAAAATCAAATTTGTTATACTGGAAATTCAATTTTTTATTAGAAAAACGTTTAAAAAGTTCATTTTATAAATGATTATTGAATTGCCTGTTATTGAAAGATATTAAAAGAAGAGTTTTTTAACTTTAAAATCTCCTCATAACAGAAAAAAAGGAAATCCAACATTTCATCCGGATAAAGAATTATTTTATCGCAGATATATGCAAAAGAATATCTGACGAAAACAACTTAAAAAACAGAATAGATTTCAAAAAATCTATACGTTGACTTTTTAGTTGCAACTTTCAAAGATAAATTTTATGCTGTTATTAAATTTTTTTCTGCAATTTTGTCGATGAAATACTTATACTTTTTTCTTCTTTTTCGATTGAACAGGAAACGAAGTGAATATATTTCATTGTAAGCCTACGCAGAAAAGAAAAATCAAAAATACAGTGAGCAAATTGCATTCGTGAATCTCTGAAAGAATGCTGATATATCACTCTTTTGAATAGAGCAGAATGCTGTGAATTTCCTTGTCAGATTTCAATTTGATTTTTTACTGGCTGTTTTTTGTTTATTTTTTCATCTTCTTGCATGGGATTATCAGCCCCATTTTTGATTTTATGTACTTCTTTTATTTATAGCTTCGTATGATCAGAAATTTTAGGAAGTTAATTTCCACATTTAATTGTTTTTTACAGAAGTTATTGCTGATGAGAAACAATATAATATTATTTTTCCTTAGTTCTAAGTTTTACATTTTACTGAAAATTCTACTTGTTTATAAAGATAAAATTTGTAGATTTATTCCTCTGTTTCAATGAATGTCCTTCTTTATTTTTTAATATTTCGAAACATCAAAGGAATGAGTAAACATGAAATATTAAACAAAACATTTTTTCTAATTTATTTTTAGGTCTATATTTAGGGCAGCCGAAGCCACTTTTCTTCTGTCTACAAAGCTTTTTTAAAAAAAAAACCTATCACCAGTGCCAGATATACGGCAGGGCTTTCGGGGCACAGGCCCAGGGCCCCTGATTTTCAGGGGCCCCCAAATGTCGCTGAAGGTTTTTCAATTATCAAAAATCTGACATGGTTTATAATATCCAATGACATTTTACATTTCCCTCTAAATTCTATTATGTTCATATTGTGTTTTTATAATGTTGAACTTGTCTTGAAACATCCATTTATTATTTTATTTTACATTTATCACTTTAAAAATGTATTGTATTTTCAATTCTTGTTTAATCCTTATCCTGTTACCGTCAGATTATTTGAGTGTTGATGAGCATAGCTTGTACTTGTAATAATATCCTCCCCCCTACTATTTTAATTATAGCTTGGTGCTGTCAAAAGTTTATTATTAGTTGTTGCATACTTTATCATTCCATATATATAGTTCTTGCATAGAAAAAGAAAATTAGCACCACACAGTTTATTATAAAATTTGTACTCATTTAAATTTCATAATTATGAAATGATTGTTTAAATGTAATTTATTAATTATCATATTTAATTTTTAATGGATATTTTAAAGTCAATAATGATTACTTGAGTAACTACCTTTTTATCATTTTGTTAAGTCAATCCCCCAGTAAGTATCAGTACAAGGGGACCCCGATAAGCATCTGTGCTCAGGGCCCCCAAATTTGTAAATCGGTCCCTGCCTATCACAGAGAAATTTTATATAAATAGCGGTACTACTACTACTTATGTTAAAAGAAACGTTTCCGGCAACTTTATATTTTGGATTTAAAATTTATGATTATGCTTATATAACCTTCCTACCCTGTTCAAATTTTACTCAATCTTAATAAAAACATTTCGCACCAGAATTGTTATTTAAAACATTTTAATATATTTAATTGACTTATCTTTCTAAATCTATTATTTAACTTTCTTTATGAAAAACGTTCTGGTCCGAATCGTATAAAACAAATTATAGTTATGAGTCCATTAGACCCATTCAGGGTAGAAAGGTTAAGCAAGTATATTAAACAAGTGCCAACATAATAAGTTCTGAACAACCGTTGTTGCTCAAGAACAATGACAAAAAAAATCAAGTGTATATGGCTTATAAATAGAACTACCAATAAACAGGAGGAGGCATATAATATGGTGTTTACTGGATGAAAACAAAGTAATTGAAAATGTTGTCACATGATGGTGTCTATTGTTTGTTTTTATCGGATCAGGGCCTGATTCATCCGGAACAATCATCCACCAATAAACTCGATTTGATATTATAGCCTTATATTTGATAGGAAGTACATAAAACGAAGTTTTAAGCATAGATGCCAATATCTCTTAATTATTCTGGAGTCTGGTGGTGGAGTCTGGCAAACAAGTTTAAAACCAGAAAGTGGTTGTAAGAAAGCGTGTCCTATTCCCTCATGATAATTACTAGATTTCATTTTAAAACCGTTTTTGGTTGTAAACACGTTTGTCAATGATCAGACTCCGATATTGGCATTTATGGTTTAACCTCCTCAGTCCTGAGAAAAATTTGAAGTTGCACTACAAAAACTAGTTTAAAAAAATTATAAAACATCTTCAAACTTGCATTAATTTGTATATCAGTGCTTCTAACATGCACACATCTATTATAAAAGTCTAATGTAATTTTAACAAATCTGGAAGATATAAAATTAATTTAAAGGGTGATTTTTAGTGTCGCCTCCAGGAGACATCAGGACTAAGGGGGTTAAAGCAAAATTTTTAATTCAAAATTATTAGTTGAAATATTCCCCTGTGGTAATTAGATTCACTTCAGCTGAAAAACTGATTGTTTATGTACTCATAATGTAATGCAACAAGCCACCGGCAAAATGTTTATAACTAAAACGAATCGATAACGTTTCCTTTATTATGTCAAAAATTTCGATCGAATAATAGATTTAAATAAGCAAGAAATTTATATTCAAATTTACTGATTAAAGATTGTCTCAGTGGTAATCATGCCCCACAGAACTGATTACGATTAAAACTTCATCGTTTTAAGGATACGTCAATTCCTTTTATTCATAGTTCATGATTTCCTTGACCCGTACACATGCACGTCTACTTTTGTAAAGTTAACACACTTATGGGATGAATTTCATTTCATTTTATGTCGAATGATATTTTTGGCTAAATACTTTTTAAAGTTTAATGTACTATTCTTTATTGTAAAATACATCACTAATATTTTTTTAGGGGAAAATAATCATACTTTTCAAATTTATTTTCAGATTTTTTAACAGTTTCTGTAAAAATCACGTTTTTGTTTTTTAGAAATTATGCGAATGATTTGTTTTACACCAACATGTATTATTTGTAAAAATATATCTCAACCTTGCTACAAAATTGTCATTACTCATAAACTGAGCTTTTTGAGTTATGGCTGCCATTCTACGTAGGTTTTATTCCTCTAACAACCAATTAAAGTACAACATAGTACACTAAAAATTCAGCCACCATAGCAGATAGCAGGCAGATCCAGATCGCATATCCATCCAGATAGCAGATGTGTTTGCAATATGACAATTAAGCATTTCACTGCTTCAAACAGTTTTTTGCATTTTCTGAAAGACTGAGTATTTTTAGTTATTACACTTTTAAAGAAAGAGTGCGATATATGTATTACATTTAGTATATTTTTATCAATCTATATCAGGACAGGCCAACTGTGTCACTCTAGACACTACTAAAAATTGATCGTAATCATTGTCTTATTTAACCCATTTTAGGCCAAGCACAGAAATTTTATAAAATGTAGCATTATTTTTATTGAAATATGCTTAAATTACATACATTAAGACACAAAAAAAGATTCGTGCATGAAAAATAATATTTTATATAAAAAATAATATTTTATATAATAATATAAAATATTATTTCTTATAATGAATAATATGAATATGAATAATATTTTTATGACTTTTGTTTTATTCTTATTTCATATACAGAATTTGCAACTTTAATCTATTTTAAAAGCATATAATTCATTTCAATTGGAATAATAATATATATTTAAAAAGTCGAATTTGTCAAAGGCGTTTCAAATTAAAACTCTAGCGTATTTTGAAAATTTTTTAAGAGAAAGTGTTTACTCCAATTGAATTACTAATATTTTATGGATGTCTTCAAAAGCCTTAAAAAATAGAAGAAAAATAAAATTCTTGAAAAAAATGTGTCAGAGTGTTAAAAAAAAAATATTTATCGAAATGTTTCGTATACGAACCTTTGGCCGAAAATGGGTTAACACGGGAGGACGCGCGCAGGGCCTAAAAGACCCAGAGTGCGTATGGTTTTTACATTTGTAACCACTAATTTTTTAAAGTAAATTTCAACTTATTTTATCACAAAATTTATAAGAATTGTCCCCGTCTAAATAAAGTGACTTTTATAATTTGATTTTATTGGTGACAAAGTGAAAACCATTCATACCCTGGGTAAGCGCGCGTTCTCCCGAGTTAATAGTGTATACGATTCAAGAAGTCGGATATTTCTTTAAAAAAATAGTGGTATCCGGTGCGCCACAGTTGGCCACCTCTGATCTATTCAAATAGCACTATTTGATTAAAGTTGTTTTAATGTGCGTTATCCTGTAACAGATGAAAGTATTGATATTAAATGCTTGTACATGCACGGAATTATTTAATCCCAAAGGTATTTTTATACCCTTCGAAACGGACAAAGTAAAGCAATAGCTTTGCCCTCTCCCCCTTTGTGGAGCTTGACTCTGAAAAATACAAGTCATGTCACAAAAATCCTCATTTTTTTTCGATGAAAAACTGTAATTGGGTGAGATTTACACCAGCGTGTGTGCTTAGAGGTTAATACAGGATTTGTACGGGTGACATTAGATTTTCAAGTCAAATACTGATGAATTTTTTTTATTATTATTAATAAAATATTCTTGTTCAAACGCGCAAAATTTCGTCTTAATTAAAGAGAAATTTTCTATAAGAGAATACTGGTACCGAAAAATTTCCAGGTCTTGAATTTCATGACCTGTACGAACCCTGTAATATATATACACCCAGAAAAAAGTTTTGTTGAATCAACAAAAATTTGTTTGGTTCAACAAATCTTTTCTTTTAAATATGGGTCAATGGAATTTTTGTTTGAATAAACAAAAAAATATTGTTGATTTTTTTTCAATTTTCTGGCCACAATTTTTATCCGAAGGGCATAATATCGTAATAATAACGTCATTAATCAGTCTCAGTTTGAAAAGTTTTTATTATCCAAAAATTATGTTGATCCTTTATAGCTATATACGTCAATTAAACAAAGTTATGTGAGAGAATTATGGCTATTGCACACCAATTTAAATTTTGCAAAAACAGCTAAATTTTGTTCGAATTACAAATTGGAAATACAAGATTTTAGGAATATTCAAATAAAATTGATGAAATTTTCCTAAAATGTTTATAAGAGTGGTAACAATATATATATATATATATATATATATATATATATATATATTTTTTTTTTTTTTTTTTTTTTTTTTTTTGTCTGAGCAACAAACCGATGTTTGACTTTAACTAAAAAATTCGCTTAAAACAACCAAATGGTACTCAACAAAACATGTTTTGTAATTTTAATCAATTCCTTTTTCTGGGTTTAACTGCTTTAAATCAGTATTTCTGACGTATAGACATTACAATTAACCATCTATTATGTACCTTTTCGACTGAGACAACGTTTAAAGTTTAATTTTACAATATTATAGAGAACACACACTTCTTACGGTCCTGAAATTTCCAGAACATTAAATTCTTTAGAATCGGTATTTTTTTATAGATATTTTATGCTTAAATAAGCCGATATTTACTTCATTTAATCTAAATTTATTATTCTATAAACAAAGTAACTGATATTCGTATTGAAAATGTTCCTAAAATGTGTTTGAACATATTTAATTTTATGTTTGAAAAATTTATTTTGGACAGTATGATTATTGATATGTGAAACATGTTTTCAACAGCTTTCAATAAAATTTATTCAGTATTTAAGACATTTATTTCATTACAAAATAATTTATTTTTATTATAAATTCACTTGTAATGCAATAGATTTTGCAACTGAATATCGCATCTCCAAATCTGCCAGTCTTCCATGTATCCACAAAGGATTTCTCCAATTTCTATTTACCTGTTTATCCAGATTTATACAAGACATGTTATATATGCGGTGTTATTAGATTTCGAAGTACGTAAACACAGAAAATGCGTCGAAATTGAATTTTTAATATTATTTTCATTCAAAATACAAATATTTCTTTGTTTATCTGATGATCTTATTTGAATTTATCAATATCTCATATTTTTCAATTTATATCGCAAATCTACACAAATCATTTTTGATGCATGTATAAGGATAAATTTTAAACGAAACAAAACAATAAATTTGAAGTTAGAAATAGAAGTTATCCACAAAATATGTATAAAAAATTATAATAAAAAAAAACCTATATTTTTAACATGAGAAATTTTTATTATTTTTTGATTTTCCCTCGAGAAAAAGTAAAATATCTAAATATATATTTTTTATTTTTACATCCTAAAATATAAATAAATGGAATTTAAAATCTAGACTAAATAGTGAACCAGTTAGGAGATTTTGATTATAGCGATTATTAAGGGGACAAGGGACCTTTGAAATCATTTTTTTATATTTTTAAAATTGCACTTTAAATATTATTTAAGGGTAGATTATTGCATTATATCATATATTTATCGCAAAAAATGTAAAAAAGAAATTTTCTTTTGAAAAAACTAGGGAAATTTTTATAATATTTTAGGTTTAACGAAAAAAATTCAAAATGCTCCATGCGCATTATTTTTTCTCTGAATGCTTTGAAATTTTTTGTAGTTATTTATCACAATATATGTCATAAATCTATGCATGTTTTTTTGAAAATAAAAATAATTGCAAAAGTTATAGGTAGTTAATTGTAAAAATAGGTTCGAAAATGCTCAAAATTTCAGAAAAATTGAGAAAATATTTTTTTTTTCTTATCTTTATATTCAGATATATAAAATTCAATGCACAGTTTTATTTATATTTGTAAATCAAACTTGTATAAAAATTATTGGAGATTATTATTGATATGGAATGCGCATGGGACATTTTGAATAATTCCCGTTAAATCAAAAATATTTCAAAAAATATCCCTATATTTTTCAAAAAAAAAAATTTTTTTACATTTTTTGTGATAAATATATGCTATAGTGCCCTTTTAATATACCCTTTGAATAATATTTAAACTGCAATTTTAAAAATATAAAAAAATGGATTTCAAAGGTCCCTTGTCCCCTTAACAATATGTAACATCAATAACAATTTTATAATTTTTAATACTTTCCAACAAAGTTGAAAAGTGTTTATACATTGAGTTTGTCTGTTCGACTGCCTGCACTCAAATTTACTTATATGTAAGCGGATTCTCATTCGATTGATAAAAATTATTTAGGGTCACCAAAGCATGTTTGGTATTGTATATGAAGTATTTGAGATGAATAGTTTATTTACAAGGTTGCCAATTAGCAATGGAAAACATCGTCAAAAAAATTGTACATTACCGGTATTTTTTTAAGAAAACATTCAAGAGACTATAAAGAGATTAAAGAAGGCGAATTTCTCTTTAACAAAATACTGGTATTTAAGGCTTTTTTTGACTGTGCTTTTCCCTGATTACTCGCCACTCTATTTACAAAATCCCTAAAAAAAAAATCTATTACAGTATGATATATAGGAAAACATTTTTTGCAGAGTATTTTAATGGAATTGCGCTATTTCAAATCTATTGAAACTGATATGCATCATTGAATTTCACTACAAGTAGATTATGCTAGAATAACTCATTCATAACATTTGTCGTTCATTTACATGGATACATAAAAGACATCGGTTAATTGTATTTCAGTAATAATTGCTGGAAATGCGTTTTATTATTCGAATTTAAAATTTGAATAATTTTCTGCAACTTACTCGTTGTATAAAAATTCTATACCTCATATACAGGTTTACAGAAAAGAATTCATGTACCAATTCCTCATCATCAGAAATTGCTGAAGGACAATTTTTAACAGAAGTATATGTATTTCATAACTAAATTTTGATATACATGTAGTTCTCTTATGCGTTTTTCTCTATAATTTTGTCTATTTCTGTTTCAATAATTCTCTCTTTCACTGGTATCAAATTCAAACGCTGTAAGAAATTTTTGAGGGTTCATATATGCATTCATGTCCCAAACGGGTTAATGAAGAAATACTACATATTATTTCTCTCAAATTTGGGGATCGAGATAGTCAGAACTTCCACTCATCTGTTTTTTGCAGACCAATATTTCCGGAGAATAATTTTCGTGGTAAGTTTCTAAATAATTTGGAAGAGAACTCATATTCGGCACAGCGTTTTTGCAAAATTTTAAGAGAGATTTAAAAATCTATTTTTATGCAAAATAAAAGGCTTTCAAAAAATGGAGGTAGTGGGAACTGTGCATCTTCCCTAAAAAAAGAAAACCTTATAAACACCATGACGCGGTATTTAAAATGGTTTTTGGCGTTATTATCTTCATTTGACTAGGAAAAAAGAAAGGTTTTCAGGTATAGAGGACTCCAATTAGTCCATTTCTTTAAGAACCAGTATTATTTCAGAGAAAAATTCCTAGTTAGTTTTTGCAACAATCATAAGGAAAAAGCTGTTTTGCGTGACTATATACGAAATTTATAATTAAAACTTTTCTCAGAAAAAAAGTGCTGTAAATTAAAACTTTTCTCAGAAAAAAAAGTGGTGTACAAAGAAAACGGACGGAGTGGGAGTCCTATATGTAGTATCACAATTTTCGGTATTTTAATAATCTGACCAAACAATACAATATCGACCCAGAAATTTTATTTAGTAATTGAAGTGAAATACTTACTACAATCTAAAGCATACATTTTACTCCTAAAATTTTTTAGGTCAAAAAATGATTCTTTCATTCGCGAATTATACGCTGGAAATTACAGTAAAAAAAATCCTAAATCAAATATTGAATCACATAAAAACATATTTATAATTTTCTTTTTCCTATTTCAGAAAAATAGTTCTTTCTTATCATTTAAAGTAAAAACAGGACACAAAGCTTTTTCCTAATAGAGATATTTTTATCACTCTAGGCGGTTATTCAGCCTGAAATTCTACCAGATCAACTTCACAGAGAAAAATGGCCTTTTTTCCTTTTTCGCCTTAAAAAGATTTTCAACAAAGAGAAGTTCAAGTATTTTTGCCTTGAATTCATTTTTTAAATGTTCTCGCTTTTATGATTCCCACGTAACAGCATATAAGCTATAATCACTCCAACCCCTGAAGGAAATATAGAGCTAAAATCGAATGAGAATAAAACGTCAGATACTGCTGATATATTACTTTTGGTAAACTCAGAAGTGCAATTTTTTTTTTCCTATTTCCAGGTTATTTGTCGTTAGAAAATAAGTATCTGTCATAAAGCATTTGTTAATACTAAAAACTATGTTTCTCTTTTGCTTAGAGTTATAATTTACGGAGTAATTATTGAAAAAAGTAATACGTTTTCAATTGTATACACTTGTTCATTACGAGGTATGATTTAATTGAAAATCTTTTTTGATCGTTAGAAATCCATTATTGTGAAATAATGGATAAAAGCATAGCTGCCAACTTTTACACATTTTTCCTACCACAAAAATTTTATAGTAAATATTGTGTTGATTAATCGTCGAAGGAAAATCTCTGTACAATTTTAGTGGTAGCAAAAATACGTAAACGTTGGCAGCTATGATAAAGGACTTCAAAGCATGGTGAGGAAGTAAAAATACGCTAAATAAAAACATTTAAGTTGCGTTGATTAACCCTTTAACGATCAAAGCATTTTCATTGCTAAGATGTCGAAATAAATGAATGACACCGGTAATTAAGAACAAATATATTTCTAAATAAGAAAACGTGATTTTTCACATACATAATAAAAGGGACATTTTTAGATAAAAATACCGGTGTCAATGTTGCATATCGGAATTAAAATTTTGTGGTTTCGTGGCGAAACCAATGAACGTTAAAGGATTAAGTAATATGCATGGTAAGTTGTAGAAAAATATTTTTAAAATGTCATAATTTTTCTCCAAATCAGATGATTTCTTTCAAATGCATAAAATTTTTCTGGATTAAAACTGTAATATTACATTTTACAGTATTAAGTCTACTGCTCAATATAATTTTTATAAACTAAAAACTTTCTAAAGGAATTTTTTTTCCAAATATTTAATTTAATTTAATTAAGTAATTAAATTTGTTTATCTACTGTTTTATGTTTTGCAAATTACTTTCTTTGACGCATAAAAAAGGTTTATGTTTTCTCAAAAATAGTATTTTCTTATAATCTGAAGAACTTACGATAGAAATGTGTAAAAATTTTTGTATAAAAATGCGATTTTACATAAACGTTTTATTAAATGATTTTTGGTGCTTATTATGTTTTTAAATAATCAGAAATTTTCCATCTGTGACATATATATATATATATATATAATAAAGTACTGAATCTTATATCAGCATATTTCTGATTTTCATTTTTCAATGTAAAAAATAGTTCTTTCTTTTCATTTAAAGAAGAAAAAGAAGACAAAGTTTTTTCCTAATAGAGGTATTTTTATCACTGTAGGCGGTTATCCAGCCTGAAATTTTACCAGATACATTTCATAAAGAAAAATGGCTTTTTCCTTTTTTCGCTTTAAAAAGATTTCCAACAAAGAGGAGTTGAAGTATTTTTTGCCTCGAATTTATTTTTTAAATGTTCTCGAATTTATGATCACCATGTAACCGCAGATAACTACTCTCTGCCACTAAAGGAAATATAGTACGAAAATCGAATGAGACTAAAACGTCAGATATTGCTGATATATTACTTTTGATCAACTAAGAACAGCAACATAAAATATTTTTCTGTTTTCAGATTCTTCGTCTGCGGAAAATAAGTATCTACAATAAACATTTGTTAACGCTAAAAACTAAGTTTTTCTTCTGCTAAAAGTTGTCATTTACGGAGAAATGATTAAAAAAAACTGTTACGTTTTCAACTACTATAAATACTCATTCATTATTATAGTTCATTAACTATATATACTCATTAACGGGCTTCCATATTCAAAACATGGTGTATTTTTCTAGCCATTACATTTTTATCATCATTTTTGTAAATCTCGTATTATTTCGTCCGAACATTTTTCTTATTCAAATATGCACAAATTTATCTTATAAAAAACCGATAGTTTAAAAATAAAAGATAAAAAATTCTGTAAAGAAGCATTATTTAAAAGTCTTTTTCGAAAGTATTTATCAGTTAAGTAGTAAAATATTAGACTTACTACTAGATATCTTTAAAACTATTTTTCTTCGAAAAAAATATTTTTTTTGGTTAATTGGGCAAAGTATTATTATTTGTTACCTCTCTCGTGCGCAATCCTTGATTTCCACAGGATAAACAAATGTAACAAAATTTGCACAACAAGCGATTTCTGCAGGGATGTATTTTTTCTGCCTGACTAACGCTCCTTGATTTGTCACAGCATTTATTTTTTATTGTAAATTTCATGGTGCATTTTCCAGATTAAATTAGACAAATATTTCTGCTTTAAAGAACAGGTGATAAAGTATTGAAAATTCTGTATAAGACGCTTTTTCTGATAACTTTTTAAATAATCTATTTCTATATTGAAAAAAAAAAGACTCCACAAAATCTTATCACATATTTTACCTCTAAAATATATGTAGATGCGTCACATGTAATTAAAGAAAATCGCAATTTATGAACCAATTTTTATACAATTATGCGGCGACAGGATTAAAGAAAAAACTAGGCAAAAGTATTGTTCGTGATAGAGGTATTGTTTTCACACTAGGCCTTTATAAATCCAGAAATTCTATTAGATTAATTTGACAGAGAAAAATGAATTTTACCTTTTTAGCCTTTCAAAGACATCTAACAAAAATGCGTTCAAGTATTTAACCCTTGAATTTTTTTTTAATTGTTCTCATTCTTTATGACTATGACGTGTAATTGTAGATACCTATAATCAATTCTTAGGGAAAAATTTGAGTGAAAATAACCTCCTCAGTCCTGATGTTGCCTGGAGGCGACACTAAAAATCACCCTTTAAATTAATTTAATTTCTTCTAGAATTGCTAAAATTACATCTAGACTTTTTTAATAGATGTGTGCATGTTAGAACCATCGATGTATAAAATAATGCACAGTTGGAGATGTTCTACAATAATTTTAAACTGGTTTTTGTAGTGCGACATAAAATTTGTCTCAGGACTGAGGAGGATAAAATGTGTGAAACTGCCGATATAGTATATCTGAAAAACATAGAACAGCAAATTAAAACATTATTCTGTTTTTGAAGACCGATAACCACAGAGTTCCAACCGGTCTGGTTTTTTATACCAGTAATTTCTAAGAATAATTTTCAAGGTAAAGTTTTACACTATTTGGAATAGTAATAAATTTCGAGGCATGTTTTCAAAAAATTTCGAACAGAAATCTAAAAAGGTGTTTACATAAAAAAGGAAATTTTTTTTAAAAAAAGGAGTCCTCTTTACACATTGGAATATACGCGAATAAAGGTACATAACTATTTTCTAAAATATTTTTTGGTGCGAATTATATTTTTGAAAAAATCGGTACTTACCCGTATAACAGCACATTTCAAATTTTTTTTCTCTGATTTCACAAAAATAATTTTTTTATATCATTTAAAGAAAAACAAGATATAAAGATTTTTCCAAATACTTATACTTTTACCACTCAAGACTGTTGGTTATCCAGCCTGAAATTCTGTCGGATCAATTTCAGACAGAAAATGGCTTTTTCTTTTTTCTTCTACTTAAAAAGGCTTTTAACAAAGATGCATTCATATATTTTATGCCTAGAATTTAGTTTTTAAATGTTTTCGCTTTTATGACTACTATATAACACCAGATAGCTATAACACTTCCTGACTTCCTGATAACACTTCCTGAACACATCACTCCAAAATTTGAGTGGAAATAAAGAGCATGAAACTGGTGAAATCTTATTTCTAAAAAACACAGAACAGAAAATTAAAATATTATTTTGTTTTCAAAGATCGATTAATACAGAGTTTCAACTGGTCCATGTTTTTGCATATAAGTAATTCCTAAGAATAAATTTCGAAGTATTTTACATAATTTGGAATAGAAATAACATTCGAGGCATTATTTAACCAAATATAGAAGTTTAATCTAAAAAGGTGTTTGCATAGGAAAAAGAATATGTATAAAAAAAAAAAATAGAGCCATCTATTTGGAAAATACACCAATGAAAAAGAAATATATTTTAAGAATTTTTTTTTTTTTTTTTTTTTGTAAATTACGTTTATGAAAAAACAATACTGGATTGTATAACAGAATATTTCTATTTTTGTTACTCCAGTTTCACAAAAATAAGTCTTTCTTATCATTTAAAGAGAAAACGAGACACAAAGCTTTTTTTAAATATAGATACTTCTATCACTTAAGAAGGTTGGTTATCCAGCCCGAAATTCTACCGGAATTTCAAAAAGAAAAAAAGAGTTTTTTAAATATTACATATTTTTAAATATTCATATTTAATATGAATTTTTTACTAATCAAATAAATTTAAAAAAAAAACATGTACACATTTTTTTGTGGGTGTGTTTCATACTTAAGTTTAGTAAAGATTATTACATAACATACATTTTGTCAAAATATTAAAATATTAATTTAATAAAAATACAAATGTTTAGAACTGAGCAAAATATAGCTCACATAAGTGATGGGACACCATTATATATGCAACAAAAATCGTCGGAAATAAGCAATAAAAATATTTTTGGGGGTTTTATTTTTACTTAAAAGCAATTGGCAATAATTTATAAAATCGTCTGCAGTATTTTTCTCCAGTTTGTTTTGGAATTTTTGTGTTTTTTAGCTCTGTGCAGCCATGAATACTAAACGAAAAGAAACTTCACCTTAAATTCGAAAATTAGTTATTAATTTGCATATTGAACGTGGAAAATCTATTAGAAAAATTGCTGAATCAGTTAACTTGAGTCCTTCAACAGTTTTCAATATCATTAAACGATATAAAATAATCATATGATTCAGGATAAAAGAAGACCTGGCCGACCATCAAAGCTATCCAATGGAATAAAGCGAATTATCGTTCGAAATATTAAAAAAAATCCAAGAAATAGTGCTTCAAAAGTTGCTGCTGATTTACAAGCATTATATGGAATAATTGTTAATCCGGAGACTATAAGAAGGGTAATTCGATCTGCTGGATATCACGGTAGAGTAGCCAGGAAAAAATTCTTCGTAAGTGAAAAGAATAGAAAACTCAGACTAGCTTTCGCAAAATCCAACATAAATAAGAATTCTGATTACTGGAATAAAGTTATATTTCCTGATGAGAGTAAATTTAATATATTTGGTTCTGACGGTAGAATCTTGGTGTGGAGAAAACCCAGGGAAGAATTTCGCAAACAGAACTTGGTACCAACAGTAAAACATGGTGGAGGAGGAGTTATGGTATGGGGGTGTATGTCGTCCGCTGGAGTTGGTAATCTTGTTTTTATTGACAGTATAATGGATCAGTACAAGTATATTGATATTTTAAAGCAAAATTTGAAATCTTCAGCACTAAAATTGAACCTTCATAACGATTTTAAATTCTACCAGGACAATGACCCCAAGCACAATGCTCTGAACGTTAGACTCTGGCTGCTATATAACTCTCCTGAAATAATAAAAACACCAACACAATCTCCAGACTTAAATCCCATAGAGAATATTTGGCAAGAATTGGAATCAAGAATTCGCAAACACACCATTTCTTCAAAACAACAACTAAAATCGGTGCTTCAAGAAGAATGGGGTAAAATCACTCAAGAAATCACAAAAAAATTAGTCGAATCCATCCCAAAAAGATTAAATCATGTTTTAAAAGTAAAAGGAAATCCAACAAAATATTAAAACCTTTTAAAAAGTAAAATTTTTGGATAAATATTTGATGGAAAAATAAGTGTCCCATCACTTATGTGAGCCATTTTTTGCTCCGTTCTGAACAATTGTATTTTTACTAAATTAATATTTTAATATTTTGACAAAATGTATGTTATGTAATAACTGTTACTAACTTTAAATATGAAACACACCCAAAAAAATTTTGCACATGTTTGTTTATTTATTTTATTGCAGTTTCTTTTTATAAAGCACAAGTGTCCCATCACTTTTGTGAGACACTGTATAATCACTTCTTACCCACTGAAGGAAAGTATAGGATGAAAATTGAGTGAGAATGAAATGTCAGGTAGTGCTGATAAATTACTTCTGGTAACCTGAGGAATGCAACATAAATATTTTTCCTGTTTTTAGTTTATTTCCCTGTACAAAATAAGTATTTGCAATAAAACATTTGTCAACGCTAAAATATATGTTCTTTTCTTGTTAAGAGTTGTAATTCATCAAGAAATAATTGAAAAAAATTATTTTCTATTGCATACATTCGTTTATTATGGGGTATGCTTTTATAGAAAATCGTTCATCAGGAAAAAATGGTTAGCGGCCTGTTTTAGCATAATGTGTCAGAAAAATCAACCCCTTGATGGGCGGTGGTGTATATTATATAGAGCATAAGATTAATAAAGATTTGCACAGCAAAAATTTTATTAAATTTTGGTTTTCGAACTTTGGTGGAAAAAAAAAATCATAAAATTAGTTTTCCTTTTTTTATATACAATTTTTTCAAAAAACAAAGACTTCCTTATTCATTAGAAAATACTCCAATATATATAAAAAAATGTGTTATGAAATATTTTTTGGTGTGAATTATGCTTTTGAAAAAATCAGTACTGAATAATATAACTGAATATTTTTATTTTTTTTCCCCGATTTCACAAAAATAAATAATTCTTTCTTATCGTTAACAAGAAACAAAGTTTTTCCAAATACAGATTCTTCTACCACTCAAGGCGGTTGGTTATCCAGCCCGGATCAATTAAAAAAAAAAATAGCTTTTTCCTTTTTTTTTTCGCCTTAAAAAGGCTATAAAGAAAGATGAATTCAAGTATATCTGTCTGGAATTTATACTTTAAATGTTCTCTCTTTTATGGTCACCATGTGATAGCAAATAGCTATAATCACGCCCTGGCCCCTGAAAATTGAGTGAGAATGAAATGTCAGATACTGCTCATATATTACTTCTGGTAAACGCAGAAATGGAACATGAAGATTTTTCTGTTTTTAGATTGTTTGTCTGTACAAAATAAGTATCTGCTATAAAATGTTTGTTAACGCTAAAATATATGTTCTTTTTTAGTTAAGAGTTATAGTTTATCAAGAAATGATTGAAAAAACTAGTGTGTTTTCCATTGTATACACTCGTTTATTATGGGGTATAATTTAATTGTAAATCGTTTATTAGGAAAAATGGCTAATGGCCAGTTTAAGTATGAAGTGTAAGTAAAATTATTAAAGAAGTTAAAAAAATGTTTTTACATTGCACTGACTGTCATTTTCGGCCTATTATCCGCTGTTCAAACAATCATATTTTGACTCTCGTATTTTTTTAATACAAATTTGAATATTTAGATAGCGATAAATATTTATGTTCACTTACTGGATATATTATCTGTGTCAAAAGCGAATTCTTTGATATTCGGATTATACTCCGGAAAATTGCGTTAATTTGTTATTACATTGACTTTTGATTAAAAAATCCATAGTTGATTTTTCAGCCATTTTATTGGGAAAAAATCTTAGACTTGAAAAACTTATTTAACTTTATGATTCAATATTTCACTGCTTGAAAATGTATTACATTAAAAAACAAGTGCAATTTGCTTAAGGAGCAAAATAATACTTGCATTTTCAGATTGAAAAATTAAAGCAAAATCATAGCAGCCAATTCTTCTATTTCTTTGTGCCACAAAGAAACAATAGAAATTTTAAAAAGTTAAATATACAGTAATTTTTTGTGGTACAAAAAGCGTAAGATGATGTCAGTTATGCGAAAGGTGACTAAAGATGAATATTTAAATGAAGAAATGAATAAAACACACATAGGAGATATTACGTAAATGGGAAGAACATGCATCATCTTCATTTTAATGTATTATCAAAGCATCATTAATCGAGATTAAGAATCGTCTTCTTTGTATTTTCTCAAAAATTATGTCGGTGAGTTAATTTGTCTTCTTTTGTTTGGCAACACTGAAAGTTCTCTCTTTAAGCTGCCAGTGTATCAACTAAGATGTTGCTATTTTAATAATGAAGATAACATTTCCTTGAGAAATTATTAATGATGGTTCATAAGAAAGAATCATTATTTAGTCAACCTCTTTTCTGATAGATTCATCAACCATTTAAATCCTATTCTGTTTTTAAAATTCAAAGACAAAAAGGATTTTTAGAATGTGCTTTCATACAGTTTAAGGCTTATATAAAAATTTATTTTTAGCATCAGAAAAAGCATTAAAATAAGAAAGTTTTGTAAAAAGAAATAGCTTCAAATAAAACATTTTTATAGTCTTTATTAACTAGTTTTGATCTTGTTGAAAAAAATTAGCACATGTCTGGTGAAAGAAAAGGTAAAAAAATGAAAGAAAGAGAAAATGAAAGTCTATGGCGTTTAATTATTTGTTCCATCTGTAATAAATGTCATGAAGGGAAATAAACAAACAGTAGGTTAAAAAATATTAGTCTCTAAAAAATTTCATTTAGTTCCGGGTTTTCAAATAGCTCAATTGCAGAACGCAGGGACATTTGTCATTTTTAGAATAATTCCACTATATCTATTATGACAAATTAAATTAGTTTTTTCATTAAATAAAAAGGTATAAATACTCTACTAAGCAATTGAAAGCTCAGAGTAATGTTGTCAAGTGTCTCTTGAAAACCAGCACCCTAAATGCTCTAGACCAGGCCTGTCCAACTTTTTAGTAAGCAAGGGCGCACCTCAGCTCTTGGCACTCAATGAAGGGCGCCATCATTCACTTGATCGAAAACATGCGGCGCTATCGCAAAGTGTTGTATAAACGCATGTCATTACGTCATGGTAATGAATCTTACAGCGATAGACCAAAGGCCCAACGGTTCTGGAGTTAAATATATTAAATTGGAAATCATACATTTTTCCAAGAAAGGACTATTTCAAAAATGCTTGCAGAGTAAAATGCCAGAAACTTTAATCACGCCTATAACAACATCAATCAATAAAAATAAATGAACATGGAAATGAAAGATATTGCTATGGTTCTTTTAGAATGTGAAAACAAGTTATGACTTATTTTTAACGACTGAATTTAGTTTTATAAAAAGTACAAAAACAAAGACAGGCATATTAGTGACCAATCCATTTGGGTGGTTTCAGAGGATAGTCTAAAAGTGCTTTCATAGATGAAAATTATGCTTAAATTTTTTAAGCTAAAATTTTAAAAACTCTAATTTCAAAAGTCAAGAAGGAATAATAAAGCAGTCAACGGGCTAGTGTGACAACAGCAAAAAAAAAAAAAAAAAAAAAAAAAAAGGCTGACCTTTCATACACATGTGTATCTTTAAAATATTGGGGACATGTGAAATGTTTTTATTCTGTTTCTCTTTAGCAATTAAAAAGATCTATTTCAATTATTGCCAAAATTGCAATACTTACCAAATAAAACCATCATAATTACACTTTATAAACAATAATTACAAATCGTGAAAATATGCAAGATTAAATTTTCAAAGTATGCGTCTAGTTTTTAAATCTTTAAAAACAAATGATTGTGTTACTCTGATATTGAATTCGCAAAAGAATTTTTATAAAAAAAGAAAGGGCAATTTAAAAAATATTTTTTTTCATCAAAGATATAAACATAAAAGTTCATTATATTTCTGATGGGAATCTTGATTAAAATTAGGTGGTAGAATATAAGATATCCCAACGCCCCTCAATGCGTTTTAATGCGTTTTTGAAAAAATATCTCTGATGCAAATATTAAGGATTTTAAAGAAAGTATTCTCCATAATGAAATTTTAATTCTAAAAAGTCTAAGAAAAGAAAACCTTAAAAGGGCGCCAAGAAAATCTTCAAAGGGCGCCATGGCGCCCGCGGACGTCGCGTTGGACAGCCCTGCTCTGGACTAATTTATGCACAACCTTTTTGTCAATATACAACCTTTGTTGTCAATCTTTTTGTCTCTCTACCAGAATATTTGAAAAGTAACGTTTGTTTTATTCAATATCAAACTTTCTGTCATTATTATGAGGAAAATTATTCTGCATGAAAAAGGTGGTTGCTTTGTGGCCTGCGGGCCACAAGTTATGCATCACTTCTCTAGACTACTAATTTTTTAAAGTTTATTTTGCCATGTTTCAACATTTAATGTTCATTGGTTTCTCTAGGAAACCACAAAATTTTAATTCCGATATGCAACAGAGACACCTGGATATTAATTTTAAAATATCCCTTTTATTATGCATGTGTGAAATAATTTTTTTTTATTTGAAAATATATTTATTCGTATTTACCGGTGTCAATCATTTACATCAACATCTTAGCAATAAAAAAATTTTGTCCGTTAAAGAGTTAAACACAGATAATTCTGCCATTGCGATAAGGAGAAGAAAGTATCTTTTAAACACTGGATTTAAGAGAATTTTTAACACTAGAACAGCCGGGTATTTTACTTAAGTTTTATAAAAAGTGCTTTTCACCAGAATTTTAATTTTAAACTATTTAATTTATTTATTAAGCCTATTTTTCTGCTGCATACATTTAGCATATCTTATGAAGAAAATTCTGGTTCAGATCGACTATTATCAATATGGCAGGGGTCATTGTGACCCCTAATGGCGGTTCTAGTGTTAAGCCCTGATTTATGATTGATACCCCTGACAACACTAACTGTGAAGGTCGTAGTTGAAATGTTGGAAAACTGCAATATTCTATATTGTAACTATATTCATCATCATATTGGGTAACCTTCCGTTTATTTGAATAGAAAAAAAAAACACTACGAACCAGAAAATTGATTTAAATAAATGTGTCATGAAAGTTATTTCAAGCGATTTGGTTTTACTTATTAAATATTTTAGTTAGAAGCATGAATTTTTCATTTAAAGAAACACACTATGTTTGAAACCATCTCTACAATTTTGTATAATAGGGGAGAGTGGGGATACTTGAGCATAGGGGATACTTGAGCCACCCCTATTATCTCTACAGTTGGTCAATTTTTCTTTCTAAAACTGGCAACATGGTAACATATTTATAATTCTGAACATGTAAAAGAGAAATCACATACCTTGGTACCATTTTGAAAGTATGGTGATTAACCCTTTGAGCTCTGCTGATAGAATTTTCTACCACATAATTTTAATTCTGAAATGTCACAACGACACCAGAAAATTCGACCAAATTTATTCTAAAAAGGTTTAATGCATTTTTTCACGCATATTGTAAATCCGTTTTTTTCTGTGCAAAATACTGGTGCGAATGTGACATCTGGCTCAAGTATTTCCTCCATAGGGATACTTGAGCCAAAAGTAAAGTAAAAAAAAAAGTAAAAATTTATTAGACATAGAAAAATAGTTCAAAATTATTTGAAAGTGATATTCAATTAAAGTAAAAATATCAAATTTTCATTTTCAAAATTTTATTTTGTTCTAAGAAATTATAAAAAGTTTAAAAAAAATTACAATTTAAAAAATGGCTTAAGTATCCCCATTTTCCCTTACTGTATTAATGTGTGGTAGCATAGTGCTTAATACTAAAAAATAAATAAAATTTTAAAAAATCTTGTAGAACAACCTATTTTGCTGAAATTTATTATTTCTTTTAAAATTAACTTTTTAAAAATATCTAATATTTTTATAATTATGAATACTCTTTACCTCAATTTTTATTCACATACACAAGAATATACTACATAAAACTGTGCATGAATTCTTAGATGTATGAGATTTTACATTTAATATGTTTTTTTTTCTCTCTCTCTCATGTATATTAAAAATATGGAAGAAATCCAACAAGCTTTTAATTTATTATATATTTTTAAATAACTATAAACTTTGATGTTAAATCCATGCACAAAATTATAAAATATACCACATAGAATAAGTAAAAAAAATCAAGCGTTTATCTAAATTAGCAAAAAAGCTTTACTATTTATCGAACAAACAAGTTATAATCACATAAATTGGGTGAAAAATCAGTTTAATGTATGAGTAATTGCGCTTGATCTATTGACAAAATATGCAATATCTCACAATACAATTGTCGTATAGATAAAAATGAGGTGTCAAAATTTTCATAATTAACGAAACTTTTAGTTAACATTAATATAATTGTAAATAGTTCTCGAAAACAATATATTTGTATACTTAATATCAATTCCATACTTGAACAATTACTTCTTATCTTTCTAACGCACGAAGTTTGAATAGTTCACTTTATTAAGTGTTGGCGTTGCAAGAAAATTTAAATTCTCATTCCATAGTTATTATTAACTGCTATACATAAAAGCCATACTTAACGCTGTAAGTCTTGAGCTTAATTTCAATACCAGCATTCGCTTACTTGCACAAAGTTAGTTACCGATACTTACAATTAATAGTTAGTCTGCTAGCCCATTAAATCTATGACCAGCTTAGACATTCATGTTCCGTACTAAGTGGAAATCTAATTTCTCAATTACGTCAGAGTAGTACATTAATTCAAAGCTTAACTCAATACCTGACATAAGTGATTTGATTAAACATCAAATAATTCATTACTCTTACATGGTTCGCTGACGACGGACTTTATCATATTACATTTCAAATAATTTCTAAGTAATTTGATGGTATATTACTGTGAGAATTTTGTTTAAAAGCCATGACTTTAAATTTCTTAATATATTTAAATTTATTTTTCGGTATTTATAATATGTATTATTATGAGATATTTTTTAAATAATATATTTAGTTTTGATTGCATATTATATAAAACTTTATATGTCTCTGAAAATGAAAGTTATTATTTTTGAGTAAACATTGATTTTTAATTACACGTTGCATATTAATTAATTTATTAAAAGTCAAGTTTTTAATATAGATTTCATAAACTGTTCAGCACAATTTTATAAAACAATTTTTCGTCTTGTTTAATCTCAGAAAAAGAAACAAGCAATGTGCAATTTTTCACAATACAATTTCCTATAGAAAAAAATATGTTGTCGAAATTTTCTATATTAAAGATTTTTTCAGTTAACATTAATATACTTGTAAATAGTTCCTGAAAACAAGATATTTGTATATTTAATATCAACTATATTGCTGAGGAATAACTTCCTATCATTCTAACACACGAAATTTGAATAGTTCATTTTGTTAAGAGCTCACGTTACAAGAAAATTTAAATTCTCATTCGATAGTTACTATTAACTGATACATATAAAAGCCATACTTAACACTGTAAGTCTTTAGCTTATCTTAATTTCAATATCAGCATTCGCTTACTTGCACAAGGCTAGTTATCGATACTTACAATTGAAAGTTAGTCTTCTAGCCAATTAAGTCAATAACCAGCTCAGACATTCAAGTTTCGTACTAAGCGGAAATCTAGCTTCTCAATTACGCCAGAGTAGTATACTAATTCAACGCTTAACTCAATACCTGACATAAGTGATTTGATTGAACATTAAATAATTCATTACTCTTACATGGTTTGCTGGTCAAAGACTTTGTCATATTATATTTCAAGTAATTTCTAAATGATTTAATATTATATTACTATGAACATTTTGTTTTAAAAGCCTCGACTTTAAATTTTTTAACACATATCAATTTATACAGAGGTCCACTCTCAACAGTGGCCAATGGCTAATTTCTATACCGTTAGTCATAGACATATAGTTCTAATTGCAAAAATGCTTTTAAAAAGGCGAAAAAAAAAAAAAAAAAAAAAATGTTTTTCAAGCGATTTAGATTTTTAAAAAAATTACGAAAATTAACTTTTTATACGATCTTCCGGTCCTTTTAGTGGTATTTAGTAAAAGTTTTCCATCACCCTATCAAGCAATACAAAAAAAAAAAAAAAAAGGTCTCGTTCATCTAACATAAAATTGACCGAGTTATGAAGCTTTAAAGTTCATGATTTAAACCACTTTTCTGTAGCCGAAAATGAATGAGTTGGATTGAGTTTTCAGGGAACGTATCTAAATGCTTAAATTATTATAAAGGGTGTCCGTTTCCAACGCTGTCCAATAGCTAATTACTAAACCATTTGCCACAGACATATAGTTCCAATTACAAAAATGTTTTAAATGAGATAAACATTTTTAAAGCAATTTAACTGAAGGCGCTACCAGTTTTACGGTAGTGTTAATTTTTATTAATTAACTTCCAGATTGGTTAAAATAGTTGAAGACGTGAGTTTTAAAATTCTTTTTATCGAGAAAATCAAATTTTGAGAAATCGCGATTTTATTTTAAAAAGGTTTGTTATTTTGATAAGCTTTTATTTTGCTTAAAACGTTCGTACGCATGTTTCTGTAGTTCAAAATTTGATTCAAATTTTAACTCACTTCCAAATATCCGATCGAGGTTCAATTTGCACACTTATTTATATCCAATGACAATGTATATTAATATTTTCAACACAATCTGACTGAATGGTAAAGTAATCAAACGAATTGAATATTTCCAACTGAGCGAAAAGATGCCCAGGCCGGGAATCGAACCCAGATACTTGGCTTACAAGGCCAATACTTTACCTTAGAAGCTACCTGGGGGATAGCCGGCTGGAGTTTCTCGCTCAGATAACTTTATTGGTCATAACATCTGGTCTGTCATTTAGACAGCTCAACAGAATAGACCGCAGATAAAGGAACTCCATTGTATATCTACGTACCTTTCATCAGATGGAGTTCCTTTACCTGCGGTTTATTCTGCTGAGCTGTCTAAATGACAGACCAGATGTTATGACCAATAAGTTTATCTGAGAGAAAAACCCCAGCCGGCTATCCCCCAGGTAGCTTAACAGGTAAAGCAATGATCTTGTCAGCCAAGTATCTGGGTTCGATTCCCGGCCTGGGCATCTTTTCGCTCAGTTGGAAATATTCAATTCAATGACAATGTAATATTAACATAGCTGCCAACTCTTCTGATTTTTTGACCCGGAAAAATTTAACAGAAATATTTGCCTTATTTAATCAGCGCATTACGGCGATTTGAAAAAGTAAAATTTACTGTAAAATTTTTCCGGGCCGAAAAAGCGGAAGATGTTGGCAGCTATGTATTAATACAATTTTAGGTGAGTACCATTTATTTATTTTATTGGACTACATCAAATTCTGTTAGATAAAGTAAAGCTAAAATATTTGCAATATTTACTCCAAACATTTCCGTTATTAAATAGTACAAAAGTGTTAAAAAATAAACACTGGTATCAAACAATTTTAAATGATGATCAGAGCCTGATTACTAACGGGGCACTCTCTCCCCAGTAAAATTACATAGAAATTTTCGCCTTGTTTAAACGCGCTTTTCAGTCAAAATTGCTATCATGAATAAGGAAAAAATTTCTATTTATTTTTTCTGGTGGGAGAGTGCCCCGTTGATAATCAGGCCCTGATGATGATTCAAGCAAACTCTGCGGCATATGGGAAAATCAGGGAAGTGGTTAATACTAAAAGAATTTTTAAAAATCAAAACACTGTTGTCTAAATATTGCAGGTATTAGTTAATCCCTTAAATAATGACAAGATAAAGGACACCACGTCCACTCACATGAATTTTACCCTGATATTCTATATTAATTTATAACATATATCTAAATTTTATCTAATTGTTTAAAAATACTTTAATTCACATGTTTGATAATTCTCTGCAAGAACTTCGCACACGTTTCTAAGTTTTTCAGCTCTCCGAAAAACTGTACTTTTCAAAAAAAAAAAAAAAAAAAAAAAAAAAATATATATATATATATACAGGGTGGTCATAAAAAAAACTTTGCCGATATACGGAGCTCTAGCGGCCAGTCCACTCAACTGAACGAAATGAATTTTCAGATAGAGCTATTCAGAGGTATGAGCTCGAGATTCTGTGAACGACAACAAAATGGCGCTCACGGTTACGGTTATAGTTACAGAAACTCGAAAATTGCCAATGACAACACCCATTTTTTTTTCATCGCAAAATGCTCAGCGCATGCGAAAACCCTAAATGGCGTTGGAACCGTACGTGTATCGCAAGAAACGGACATGTTATGCACGCACAAAAAACTGTTCTGCGAATCCTCCCCCCCCCATAGAAAAAACTCGGTTGGGGCGCAAGGAGGAAATTTGCATATGACACAGAGTCAGTACACTAATCTCTGATTACAATACAGATCGGAGAAACTTAAAATTTTATTTTGATTACACATTTTCCACATGGGTGTTGTTACAGGCAATTAATGGTGATGGCACCCATGTGGAAAATGTGTAATGAAAATAAAAGTTTTAATTTACCCGATCTGTATTGTAATCAGAGATTAATGTACTGACTCTATGTCATATGCAAATTTCCTCCTTGCGCCCCAATCGAGTTTTTTCTATGGGGGGGGAGGATTCGCGGAACAGTTTTTTGTGCGTGCATAACATGTCCGTTTCTTGCGATACACGTACGGTTCCAACGCTCTTTAGGGTTTTCGCATGCGCTGAGTATTTTGCGATGAAAAAAAAATGGGTGTTGCCATTGGAAATTTTCGAGTTTCTGTAGCTATAACCGTAACTGTGAGCGCCATTTTGTTGCCGTTCACAGAATCTCGAGCTCATACCTCTGAATAGCTATATCTGAAATTTCACCTCGATCGGTTGAGCGGACTGGCCGCTAGAGCTCCATATATCGGCAAAGTTTTTTTATGACCACCCTGTATAATAGTAATAATTAACTTTTAAAATACATATTCGATTCGAGTGAAAAAAAATTGGTGGTATATAATAAATGTAATATCATAAATGACAGACAGGCCAAAAAAATAATTAGTTTCAGAAAAAAAATTTCTGAAAAATGGAAAAATTCAAAAAAATTTATATTGCTCTAATACAAAAAGTTTTAGCTTCTGAAAAAAAAAATATGTTTTAGTTCTTGAGATTGCATTAACTTTTGCTATAATGAATACGGATTGCGAATTTCATCAAAATCGGTCGGGTAGTTTCCAAGAAAATAGGTTTTAAAGCTCACATATTTTCCATAGGGTTATACCATGTCATGTCTTATTCCCAATATACCCGCTCGGACAAGAATAGTTTGCTTGCTTCATCATAAATCTTTTTTAAACTACAACTTAATTTTAACTATAAAACCTTCGCTTTTTTCATTGACTTACATTTTAAAATTAAATAAGGTAAATATTTTGGTGCAAAATGTGTTGTCTTGTACATACTCTTAATATATTGTGTGAAAAAAGGTAAAAGAATGAAAAAAAAAAGAATCTGTTTTACCTCTTCAGTCCCTGAATACCCAAATGGGTACATCAGTTTTGTCCCATTTTATTAATGATATTCAAATATAAATGAAATTTCGATATAAGAATAATATGTTTCGAATTCTAAGATTCGAGCTAACGAAAATAAAACAACAATCTCGTTCTGAAGTCAAACGAGAGAAGAAATAATTCAGTAATAATTAAAAATACTGTAATAATCGCCTGTAGCGAAGAGGTTAAATTTAAATATGAAAATTTTTAACTAAAAATTTTGAATTTGAGAGGCAATCTTTCTTTGGAAATGAAATTATCTCTCGGTAAAAAATATTTGTCTCAATTTCTGACAATTAACACGAATTGGGAAATATGCGATCGTCTTTATTCATCGAAATCCGTTTCTAACTATTTCAAGTTTGATATGTATTAACCCTGTGCGGTGTTAAGGACATATGTCGACCTGGCGACTATTTTTTAACCCATTACCCCCTGATTTCACATTCACCCAACAGTCAAAATAAATACACAAATTTAAGTTACTTACATATCCAAAATGATTTTTCATTTTAAAATTTGGCCTTTTTTAATGACAAGAATTTAAGATCATATAAACAAGGTTTGCGCACTCCTTATATTTTGTAAGGACTCTGGCACCAATATTAAAAACAAGAAAATTTATATTTAGTTTTCTAAATATAGTATTCCCAATCTCCACCCTCATTCACAGATTTTGCACTATTTTACAGCAGTGAAAAAATTCTTAATATTTAGTTGTATAATTGCGCGAATCCTGTATAAACTGAAAATTTTCTTCCAGAGTTTTTGATGGCAAACAACGTTCAGCTAAAAATTTTAAAATTTCAACCTTATAGTTTTGGAGATTATTGGGTTAACCTCTTTTTAACACGGGAGGACGCGCGCAGGGCCAAAAAGACCCTGAATGCGTATGATTTTTACAATTGCAACCACTAATTTTTAAAAGTAACCTTCAGCTTGTTTTATTGCAAAATTTGTAAGAATTGTCTCCGTCTTAATAAAGTGACTGTTATAGTTTGATTTTATTGGTGGCATAGTTAAAACTATTCATACCCTGGGTAAGCGCGCGTTTTCCCGGGTTAATAACTTCTACAGAGACTTAATTTATACTGGGACATATTCCATAAAAATCTGTGACAAAGAATTATTTTGGAAATTGTCGCACGAGGGAATATAAAAATAATCGTCATTCCTAGCCAGTAATCAGGTATTATTAATCAAAATGCGTGAACTCATTAAAATTTCGAAGAAATAGTACACCAGTATTTAGTATTAGAAATCATTGCCTAATTTTTTTCTTCAGTTCAGAAAACTTTTTGTGTTCCACCGAAGATTTTTTTTAATATTTTGCTGCAATTAAATAAGACTAAAAATTATATGTGAAAATTTTACACACTTTGAAAATAGTACATGTTTTTTGCGGCAAATCATCCCATACGAATTCATGTAAATCAACATCAGTTACTTATTTTAGTCCATATTAATCTCTTCGAGACTTGAATCTTTTACAAAATTTTCAACCTTTTCCGGCACACTGTGCCCGGTCTGGGATACCTAATTTTAATTCCAAACTTGCAAACGGCACCAGTAATATTTTAGTAAAATTTTGCTTTTACAATAAAAGCTTTAAATTAAGGAATTCAAAATATTTAAAATATTCGTTTGTGAATTACGGTGTCTGTCGATAATTTCTCATTTTAATACAGATTTTGCCCGTGCCGGAAAGGGTTAATGCTTTGTCACCAGCTTTTAAAAATTGGCTTTAATTTGTGCTTTATCGAATCGAATCGAGGAAATGCTCCGATTAATTGAGACAAATTTTACAGTAAAATGTTACCGGTGAGGATAAATATGTTTTGTTAAGCTTTTTTTTTTTTGCTTCCCCTACACGTTTGGCTCGTTCCCAAAGGATTAAATTAAAATGCTTATACGATATCTCATTACAGATGTCATCATATCATAAAATACCAAAAATTAAAAATCGTACAAAAATAAAGCAAAAATCTGATAGTTAAATGCAAATCTGAAAATAATAAAAGCAGATTTTTTATAATTAAGTTCAATATGAATATAAGGGGGGGGGGAATAGTTGTAACCACTTCTTTTATTTAGATTGATTTCCACTCGCCTCTCCTTTTGCTCATACTTAATGAGGTCATATCATGCAGCTATTAAGAAGAAAGAACTGACATATCCTTAAAATAATGAAGTTTTAACTGCAACCGCTATCGCAGAGGTATCTTACCACCGCGGAAAACTTCTACTCTTAAAATAAATTATTTGTAAATTTTCTACTTATAAATGTCTCTTACTTTACACGTTTCGTTTACTACCATTTACCACTCACCAATGTCTTCGCCTTATTAGCATAAATCCCTAAAGAATTTGCCTGAAATACACTATATTAAAATTTGAAAAGAATATTATTATTATTATTACTATTACTATTATTATTATTATTATTTACCTAATTATTTATTTAAATACTTTGTCTTGCTACATGCTTTATATATGTTTATGCATTATATAACTTATCTACAGAATAGCATTTAAGTAAATGAAACGCAACTCATTATTGCTACATGACCATGAATAAACGTGATTTTGAACGAATTTAAATGAATTTACACCATAATGCATCATGTCGTTTACTCTTAGAAATATTTTGGATAGTTTTCTTTAAAAATAAATTTATGATGTTCTTTAAAATGGGATCGTATTCTGATAAATTCTTTATAATATGCCGAAAATATTTTATCTTTCGCAAAAACGATTCTTCACTTCTTTTGACATTTATCTTATGCAGCATATGTTTCTACATTATGCAAATATGAATGCAAATCGTGTTTAAGTTTTCATGAATAAATCAACAGTAAAATTTTCACATATTTCAGATGATTAAACGTTCACAGGGTAATGCGAGATAGTGAAGTTTGGCCAATATTTATAAATACTGCAGATTACGTGAGTGTTATATCGGGGGTATTTTCCCTCCTGAGCGTGTACAAACAAATATTGTATATTGGTATTAGTTTGCTAATTTAATCACTTAACTCATCAATATTTTTGAACGAAACTGCCAAATAATGCTAATTTATATATTTTACAGAATTTTGTGTCTTTTATCACAGGTTTTAAAAAATAAAAGTTTTTCCCTAACTTAATTCTTTAACTTATCATTCTTTTCAAATAAAAATAACTGAGTAAGTTTCCAAAACAGAAGCATATTAATTTATCATCTGATTCACTATATGTATAACATAAATATATGAGTATTACAGAAATTTTCAAACTGAAAATTCAAATTGCTCTTAAAAAAATCCAATCAAATTTCACTTTAAAACTTGAAGCATGATTCAAAGTTTATTAGCCAAACATTTTATTGGCTTATCTGAAATTTAATAAATAAATATGACATGAAATATTTCATATCAAAATATATTAACCCTTTCCGGCACGGGCAAAATCCGTTAGTAAAATGAGAAATTATCGACTGACACCGGAATTCACAAAAGATTTCTTTGAGATATTTTTAATTCCTTAATTTAAGCTTTTATTGTAAAAGCAAAATCTTATTAAAATATTATTGATGCCGTTTGCAAGTTTGGGATTAAAATTAAGTATTCCAGACCGGGTACAGTGTGCCGGAAAGGGTTAAAACTTTCCTTCAACGCCCTAAAACGTTTCCATTTATTTTCGTCTCCAAATGCCGCCGTCCTAGACATGCCTCCTTATACTTATTATCAATAAGCATTTTACTAAGTGACTACTGACAGATTAATAACTGCAATTTTTTTACCACACAAAGGCCGCTTCCGCGATGACCGCTGGCCGACTCATCCATTACGTTACGCCCCTGCTTTCTCTTTGGCTTTGTCACATTCATCCTGCCCTTGACTCCTCACCGCCTTTTCATTTCTTACATGAGTAGGCTTCATACGCTTTTGTCATGAGAAAGTTTTCCATTTGAGAGCGTGCATGGATGATAGATTTTTTGCTAAAGATATAAGTGATAAGTATGATCTTTTATTGTTAGACATTCTTTGGTGGATATAAATATAAAAGTTGTATGAGAGAAGTTGAATGAATTGTTGGGAAGTAAAAAATAATTCGCTTGCAACGAAATTCTGATTACAGCAAAGCAGTAAGTTTAAAGCTCAGTACCAGGCAGCTAACTTCCACCATTATTTTTGAATTGTAATGTTTGCCTTACTTAAGATAGAAACCCTTCATTTAAATATAACGACGATTATTTTCGAAAGTAATAAAATTTAGAAAGTTTTAAGAATTTACATTTGCGCTATTCAAACTCAGAATCCAAACAAAACACGTGTACGCATGTTAATTCAAAACAACAGCAAGTTATTATCACATTGCCTTCAGACACTACATTTTTCAGGACACTGGCCCACATTCTTCATTTTAACTAATAATAAATTATGATTTTTTTAATGTAATTTATCTATTGGCTGAAATTCTTATATCCTTCTGTAATATATCAGAATAAAAAAATAAAGTCTCAAAAATGTCTGCTATGAACTTTTTTTTTAAATAAAATGACATACATAAGTTTTCAAAACAAGCACATATTAACGTATCATCTGATTCATTAATTGATCAATATAAATATCAGTTTTTAAGGAACATCAAAATCCAGCAAATTAATAATTAAAAAAAAAAAAATCCCATAAAAATTTTACCCTGAAGAATGCTTTTAAGTATATAAATAAACAGTATATTTTTCATATCTCAAATTTAATAAATAAATCTTTAAGGACTATTTCATGTCCACGTTTTAAAACGCTCCTCCATTGCTTTAAAACGTTTTCATTTATTTCCATTTCCAAATGCCACCGTCTTAGACATGCCTCCTTATACTTATTATCAATAAGAATTTTGCTAAGTGGCTACTGACAGATTAACTGAATTTTTTTGCGCCACACAAAGGCCTCTTCCGCGTTGACCACTAGCCGAATCATCCATAATGTTACGCCCCTGCTTCCTCTCTGACTTAGTCACATTTATTCTTCACTTGACTCCACCCCTCCTTTTCATTTCTTACATGAGTAGGTTTCATATTTTTTTGTCTTGAGAAAGTTTTTCATTTGAGGGCGTACTTGGAAGATAGATTTTTTGCTAAATAAGTGAAAAGTTTGATATTTTTTGTTAGACACTACAGGATAGATATACATATAAAAGGCTTCATATTAGTAGCGGTTCTTCAGGGGGTGCTGCATCAATTTAGCATCAACCACTAAAATTGTATGGTAATTTCAGTTTTATTTAATCAACAAAATTTGTTGAATAAATAACGTGAAAGATTCTGTTAAATTTTAGTGGTGTGAAAAATCTGATGCAGTACTCCCTGACGAGCCGCTACTGCTTCATACGCTTTTGTCATGAGAAGGTTACCCATTTGAGGACGTACTGGGCGGATAGAGATTTTTCTAAAGCGATGAATAAGATATGATCTTTTCTTGTTAGCCATTACTTGGTGGATGTAAATATAAAAGTTGTGTGTGCAATATTGAAAGAATTAAACGGAATACATTAAAGAATTATTAAAAGAACTTAAGTAATAATTGGTGAGTAGTAAAAAAAAAAAAAAAAAATTGAAATGCAAGCAGATTCTGAAACAAAAGGAAACTTTTACCAATGTTTCCGAATGGTATTTTTTTGCCTTGTTTTTTTTTATAGATTTTTTTTTAATTTTGATTTCTTTTTTTTGCGGGCAAGACGAATTTGCTTATTTCATGATTTAAAATTTTTGACACCACTATTATTTTAAAGGAAATTTTCATACCGTTGAATGGCGGAAATGTTTAAACTAAATTTTACGAATATTTTATTTAAATAATAGTGGTGTGAGACCGCTATTTTCAATTTATTGAACGGAAAAGGATTAACCAGTTAAAGGGTTAATGAAGCGAAGATAATTATTAGAAAATAGTCATAAAAACTTACCCGTGCTGAAATATAGCACAGGATGCGAAAATTTGTACTTTTGTGTGTGTTGATTCAAAGAAAGAGGAAGTTTTGGATACAATGCCTGCCGGAAAAACTTTCTTTAACACCTTTGCTACGCGATCCTTTTGCTTAAATCTTTTACCACCGATTTTTCAAAACAGAAATTTTTCTTATTTAATCGCGGAAATGCTCTGATTAAATAAGGTAGACTTTACAATGAAAAACTAGCTGTTGAGAATAACGAAAAACTCTGAGAACCTTAAGTGACATGTATACCTATCACTCGTCCCCAAGAGGTTAATAAAACTTGCCTGTATACTTTATTTCTTCCAGGAAAAGTCAGGACAAGTCTGTTGTAGTGAAATAGTTGCAGAGGAAATTTTAAAACTGTGCCACCAGTCATTGAGATTTTCCCTTATGTCAGCGGTTCCCAAACATTATTGATACGCGACCCACCTTTAAATAATAAAAAAAAAAATTCGCGGCCCACCTAATGTAAGAGTGTATGCAGGGAACTCGCTCAGGGGGGGAAGGGGGGAGCCTCCCCCCCCAAACATTTGCGAATGTTTGGACATTCGCAAATGTTTGGGGCAGGCTTGGCAAATTTAAAACTTTTATGGCAAATTTAATATAAATTTTAATAAAAACTGTAATACATTTCCTATTTTTGATGGAACTTGCAAAAGTTACAACTCTAATTGGGAATATTAAACTCTTTACAAATAAGAATTGTATTGCATTTTCTAAGTGTGGTAACTTGGCAAAATTATAAAACGAGTTGGCAAATAAGAAAATTTGACTTGGCAATTTAAGATCTTCTCCCTCACCAATAAAAAGACTTAGCGATGGCCCTGAGTGAATGTGAGTATGGCAATTATTGTATGACCTCTATAAGCTATCGGCTATCCTACCCAACGAAAACGGCAAATATTCGTACGAAGGATGATGCATTATCAAGGAAAACAACAATTCGTAATTCCAGTGTGTGTAAGTGGAATAATAATTTACACAATACACAAACAAATATAATTAAAAATACATTTAATTACTATTAAAACATAACTTTATAATCTGTGCGTTTTCTGGTACTGGCGTTTACTGATGAAAGCATCTATATCAGGGATAAAACTTGTTAGCCCTTTCGAGGTTATAAGCGCGTATACGCGCCCAGAATACCACTTAATTTGAATTGCGAAATGCCATACTGACACCGGAATTTTTAAATGAAAATTTTAATTTTACAAAGAACGTAAAAAAAAAAAAAAAAAAAAAAAAAAAATATATATATATATGAAATAAATTTGTTTTTAAATTCCGGTGTCATTCAATCGTTTTAGCATTTTATGAGTAGAAGTGCTTTAACCGTCAAAGGGCTAGTTTCAATCTTAATTCACTTCCAACGCACAGTTACTTCTATCCTTGTTTTTCAAAAATAGCCAAGTAGAAAAAGCATGTTCGTACGAGTATTTTGTGTTGAACTCCATCAAGGAATTCAAAGCTCATTTAAGATATTTCTGGATACTCTGTCGGATATTTCTTGATACGGAAATTAAGGAATTTCCCTAAAAATATTATTTATTGTTGAAATTGTTAAATTTTTTTGACAATTGGAGTAAAAGGTATATTTTTGTGACAAACCTCGATTGTTTTCGCGACCCACTAAAATAGACGCCGCGACCCATAGTTTGGGAACCGCTGCTACAGGCGACCGCTTTCAGAATTTTCGAACTATGTTTTTGAAAGTTTTACAGAAGTTGTTCCATTATACATTTAGCTAACACAATATGCAAATGAAATTTCGATAACGTAGGAGCATGCGCAATGAAAACTTATTTACTAAGCCTGCTTATTTTTAATAGAATTTTTATTATTTTTTAAATCTGATGGCAGGGTATTGTGTACAATGCTGTTTGTCATATTTTATAAAGAAAAAAAACATTATTTTAAATTAAAAATTCTGCAAATTATAAGAATTTTTTTAAAAAATTTGGGACTGTTTTTATAAAAAACATAATTTCTCTACCAGTGTACATGCTTTCCACATAAAAAATAAACACAGCGTATTACATTAAGCTGCTTAATCATAATCTACACTTTGAGCGCTTTTGCTGCATTAGTTTTGACAAGGTTATCAAAAGATATATTTTTTAATTTGTTGACGATCTCCTAAAGTTTCCAGAAAAAAATCTTTCTAGAAATGTGTGCCCTGTACTACTATGTTTACACACTTAGAGTTTCAGGATAATTCCTCATGTATTTTTCTAAATATTTAACAAAATATCTAAAATCGCAAGGGGACGGTCATCTTTGGTCATGTAGTGTAAATATATATATATATTTATATATATATATATGTATGTATAATAAAGTACTGAATCATATAAAAGCATATTTATGATTTTCCTATTCCTATTTCATAAAAAGTTCTTTCTTATTATTTAAAGGAAAAACAAGACACAAAGCTTTTTTTAATACAGGTTATTTTTATCACTCTAGGCGGTTATTCAGCCTGAAATTCTACCAGATCAACTTCATAAAGAAAAATAGCTTTTTGTTTTTCTCTTTTTCGCCTTAAAAAGATTTTCAACAAAAGAGGTTCAAGTATTTTTGCCTTGAATTTATTTTTTAAATGTTCTCGCTTTTGTGATCACTACGTTACAGCAGATAGCTGTAATAATTCTCTGCCACTGTAGGAAATATAGGACGAAAAACGAATGAGAATAATACCCCAGATATTGCTGATATATTACTTTTGGTAAACACAGTACATAAAATATTTTTCTATTTTCAGATTCTTTGTCTGTAGAAAATAAGTATCTAAAGTAAGCATTTGTTAACACTAAAAACTAATTTTTTTTTCTTCAGAGAGATATAATTTAAGACGGAATGGTTTAAAAAACTAATGTGTTTCTAACTGTATATATTCGTTTATTATTAGTTATTATTTAATAAAATTTGTTCATTAAGAAAATAAATAAATGATAAATGTTTACTTGTTTTAATAAGTAAATAAAATGAATTAAAATTGCAAATAAAGCCTTTGTGCAAAAATTGTTTAAAGACAGAAAACCATCGATTATAAAGGCACAAATAATGTATGAAAATGTATCAAACAGCTGTTTTGAATCTACTATCGAGATTCTTCATCAGTGCAAAACTCAGCGAGCTAGAAAAATCAAAACTGAGTTAAGTTTTGCTAAGTTTAACAAATTTTGTGCAATCCGTGATTTCAAATAAACAAATTTTGTGCAATCCGCGATAACAACTTTTTTGCAATTCGTGATGGAATTTTTCCGGATAACTTAACCTTTTTGATTTGTCCCACTATTTATTTTTTATTGTAAATTTCGAATGGCACTTTTCCGAATAAAGTAGAAAAAAAAATCTCTTTTGTAAAATTGGCGATTAAAGACTAAAATTTCTGTAAATGGAGCTTTTTTACTATCTTTTTAATTAATCTAATTCTATATTGAAAAACAAAAAAGAATCTACAAAATTTTATTACACATTTTAACTCCAAAATATATGAAAATGTGTAGCATATACAGGACTCCCAAATGGTCCGCGAACGGAACATCAGAATTTTCTTAGAGAAATTTTCTTTTTAGATTTTTCTTGCAAATTGTTAAAAAACCAATTTTGGAAGTTGATTCTAGCGCAAACTTATCATGAAATTTTCTGTTAAAAAATACTGATGTTCAGTTCGCGGATCATTTGGGAGCCCTGATATAGTAAAAAAAAAATGCTAACCAATTATGATAAAACACTTAGGCAGCGAGAGGATAAAAGAAAAATAAAACGCAAATATTTTTCAAGATAGAGGTATTTTTATCAGCCTAGGCCATTATCCAGCCATAAATTCTACTAGATTAAGGGGACAGTTTATATTAATAACCAAATCCTTCTATTTTCAATAGATTCATTTCAAAATTAGCAGACGTGTTGATGGCAAGCTCAAACTGTTAGTTTCAAAATTTTGTGATAAAATAATAAAAAGTTTTTAAATTATTCAATTGTTAAATTTTTTAAATAATAAAAAATTTTAAAGTGTCCCATGCGCTTTTTCTTTGCATAGACAACATTTATTTATGAGATACTTTTTATGTATTATAATAAAAGTTGGCATGACTTCTAGAAAAACATTGAATTTACAAGTAGAAAAAAACCCACTTTAATAAGTATGCTTCACTTATTCAAAAAATAGATATATATATTTTCGTATTTACATACATTGAAACATAAAAATATTCCTGAAATGCAACTTTTTTATGCTAACATTTACTGTTGAGCAGAGAATATAAAGCATAACTTTTAAACAAATCTGATAATTAAGAATGCGCATGGAACATTCACAAGGTTAGAAATGTGCAAAATTTTCAATTTTTAGAAAGCAGCTATTTAAGTAAGACAAACTGCATAAATATGTACAGTTTTTACAAATGTAAAAGCTTATACTTCTACTAAGAAGCTTCAGAATTGAAAAATTCTGTTTATGTCAGATAAATTTGAAAATTTAGTTTTATAATTTTCGAAAAGAACATTAATTTATTTCTATGTCAAATTTCGTTATTTTGAATGTCTATTGTCGCTTAACTTCATATAGAAAAGTGGTTTTTCACTTTTTCGTCTTAAAAAGACGTTTAACAAAGATGTGTTCAGGTATTTATGACTTGAATTTTATTTTTTAAATATTCTCGCTTTTATGCTAACCATGTAACAGAAGATAGACATAATCACTTCTCATCTCTGAAGTAATTACACGGTAAAATTTGAGTGAAAATGAAATGTGTAAAACTGCCGATATTGTATATCTGAAAAACGCAGAATTGCAAATTAAAACAATATTCTGTTTTTGAAGGTCGATTAACACAGAGTTCCAACTGATCTGTTTTTGCATACCATTCATTCCTAAGAATGATTATCAAGATAATGTTTCACACTGTTTGGTATAGAAATACATTTCGAGGCATGATTTGAAAAAAATTACCTGTGAGTTCTAAAATATTAGCTTATAAAAGGAATTTTTTTTTTTTAAATGACCCTCTTTAGACATTAATAGACCCTCCTTAGTGACAATGAAATGTCAGATATTTCTTTTCTTTATCTTCTTCTTCTTCTTCTTCTTCGTCTTCTTTTTTTTTTTTTTTTTTTTTTTTTTTTTTTTTTTTTTTTCGTTCAATAAATTGAAAATAACGGATTTACACGACTATTTTTTTAATAAAATATTTGTAACATTTAGTCTAAACATTTCCGCCTTTATATAGTATAAAATTATTTTAAAGAATAGTGGTGTCAAAAAGCTTTAGATGATGAATTAAGCAAATTCGTCTTCCCCGAACGACGTACGGGCAAATCAGTAAAGGGGTTAAGAACTTTGTTTAACAAGAAATGATTGAAAAAAAAACCTAGCGTGCTTTAAATCGCATACACTCGTTTATTACGGAGTATGATTTAATTGAATGTCATTCATTGAGAAAAATTTGCTAACGGTCAGTTTAAGCATGAAGTGTAAGTAAAATTGATCCCTTGAGGGGCGGTGTGGTATATTTTATCTCAGCTAAAATTAATAAAGATTTGGACTACAAAAATTTTATTAAATTTCACCTTTCTAACTTTGTTGGAAAAAAAAGCCGTTAAATTGGTTTTCCTTTATATATATATATATATACATATATAAATTTTCCAAAAAAAAAAAAAAAAAAAGCCTTTCTTATACATTGGAAAATACGCCAATATAGGAAAAGAATGTTTTATGAAATATTTTTTATTGCAAATTATGCTTTTGAAAAAAAAAAAAAAAAGGTACTGAATCTTCCACACTAAGAATAATCTTAAGGTTATCTGAAGAAATCGCCACTTTTTACAGAAATTCTACAGAAATTTGCAGACTTAGCTTTACCTTTAAAATATCTGCAGAATTTTTAAAGATATTCCTTAAAATATCTGCATAATGGGCCAAATACCTTCGGATTTCATACATATTTTGGGCCAAAAAGCTATAGATTTTCTTCAGATATTTTTTAGTGGGGTTATACCAGCATATTTCTATTTTGCTTCTCTAATGGCACAAAAATAAGTATTTCTTATCATTTAAAGAAAAGACTAGACTCAAAGCTTTTTACAAATACAGATACTTTTACCACTCAAGGCGGTTGGTTATCCAGCCCGAAATTCTACCGGATCCATTTCAAAAAGAAAGATGGCTTTTTCTCTTTTTTTCGTCTTAAAAAAGGCTTTCAAGAATGATGATTTCAAGTATTTCTGTCTCGAATTCATTCTTTAAATGTTCTCGCTTTCATGATCACCATGTAACAGCAAATAGCTGTAATCACCCCCTGCCCCCTGAAGGAAATATAAGGTGAAAATTGTGTGAAAATGAAATGTCAGATACTGTTGATATATTACTTCTGGTAAACGCAGAAATGCAACATAAAAGATTTGTTCTGTTTTTAGGTTATTTATCTGTACAAAATAAGTTTCTGAAATAAAACATTTGTTAATGCTAAAATATATTTTTCTTTTTTGTTAAGAATTATAGTTTATCGAGACATTGTTAAAAAAAAAAAAAAAACCTAATGTGTTTTCCATTACACACTTGTTTATTATCGGGTATCATTTAAATGAAAAACTTTCATCAGGAAAAAAAAAAATTAGTAACCTGTTTAAGCATGATGTGTAAGTAAAATTGACCCCTTAGGGGCGGCGGTTTATATCACATAACACCTAAGATTAATAAAGATTTGCAATAGAAAAAAAATATTAAATTTCGCTTTTCTAACTTTGGTGAAAAAAAAAAGTCGTGAAATTTTATTTTCCCTTTTTTATATATAAATTTTCCAGAAAACAAAGCCCTCCTTAGACATTGGAAAATACTCCAATATAGGTAAAAGAATGTTTTATGAAATATTTTTGGTACGAATTATGCTTTTGAAAAAATCAGTGCTGAATAGTATAACAGCATATTTCTATTTTGGTTTCCCCGCTTTCCCAAAAATAAATAATTATTTCTTATCATTAGAAAAAACAAGACACAAAACTTTTTCCAATTACAGACACTTTTATTACTCAAGGCGGTTGGTTATTCAGCCTGAAATTCTACCGGATCAATTTTAAAAAGAAAAATAGCTTTTTCTCTTTTTTTCGCCTTGAAAAAGCTTCCTAGAATGATGATTTCAAGTATTTCTGTCTGGAATTCATTCTTTAAAAGTTCTCGCTTTTTTTACCACCATGTAATAGCAAATACCCATAATCACTCCCTTCTTCCTGAAGTAATATACAGGGCGAAAACTGAGTGAGAATGAAATGTCAGGTTGTGCTGATATATTATTTCTGGTAAACGCAGAAGTGTAACATAAAACATTTTTCTGTTTTTAGGTTATTTGTCTGTACAAAATAAGTATCTGCCTTAAAGAATTTGTTAACGCTAAAATATAGGTTCTTTTTTTTTTTTTTTTTTTTTTTTTTTTTTTGTTAAGAGAAATAGTTTAACAAGAATGATAGAAAAAAACTAATGTTTTTTCCGTCGTATACACTAGTTGATTATGGGGTATGATTTAATTGAAAATCATTTGTGCAGGAAAAAAATGGTCAATAGCCTGTTTAAGTTTAATTTGTAAGTAAAAATTAAAAAAATAAGTTAAAGTAAATGTTTTTACATTGTACTTACCTTAATTTCCAGTATATAATCCGAGAATCAAACAATCATTTTTTGAACCAGAAATTTTTAAAAATAAAATTCAATTATTTATATCGTGTAAAATATTTATAATTACTTACAGAATAAATTTTCTGGGTCCAAAAAAGAATTACATGATCTGCGGATTATATAGCAGAAATTACGTTACATTATTTTTACATTGACTTTAGTTTAAAAAATCCATCGTCGATCTTTGAAAGAAAAAAATCTTAGACTTGAAAAACTTTTTTAACTTTCTAAAACATTATTTCACTGATTGAAAATGCATCATATTAAAAATAAATATGCAATTTGTTAACAATGAAATGACAATGACATTTTCCGATTGAGAAATTAAAGAGAAAACATAGTTGCCAACTCTTCTGCTTCTTTGTACCACAAAAACTTAAGAGAAAATGTTGCCTTTAATCCAAAAAATTACAGAGATTTAAAAAAGTAAAATATACTGTAAAAATTTTGTGATAAAAATAATATAAAAAATGCAAATAAAAAATAAAAGTGAGATGTTGGCAGCTATGCGAAAGGGAATTAAAGATGAATATTTAATAAAAGAAATAAATAAATGAATAAAATACACCTAAAACATATTACCTAGATAGGGAGTACTTGTACCATCCTCATTTTAATGCATTATAGGGACTCATTAGTGAAGTTTAAGAAACGTCTTCTTAGTATCCTCTCAAAAATTATGGCGGTGAATAAATTTGTCTTCTTTTGTTTGGCAACACTGAAAGTTATCTTTTAGCTCCAATGTAGCAACTAAGATATTGCTATTTAAATAATAAAGATAAAATTTTTTTGAGAAATTACTAAATTGTTTATAAGAAAGAATCATTATATATTCAACTTCAACAAAGATACAGAAATATTTTTTGGTACGAATAATGTTGTTGTAAAAACCGTTACTGAATTATATAAAATATTTCTATTTTTATTTCTGCAGTTTCACAAAATTGGTCTTTCTTATCATTTAAAGAAAGAAAAAGAAAAAAATAACAAGACACAGAGAAATTTCCAAATACCACTCGAGGCGGTTGGTTATCCAGCCCGAAATTCTACCGGATCAGTTTCAAAAAGAAAAAATGGCCTTTTCTCTTTTTTCGCTTTAATTTTTTTTTTTTTTTCAAGAAAGATGAATTCATGTATTTTTACCAGGAATTCATTCTTTAAATGTTCTCGCTTTTATGATCACCATGTAAAAGAAAATAGCTATAATCATTCCCTGCCCTCTGAAAGAAATATAGGGTGAAAATTGAGTGAGAATGTAATGTCAGATACTGCTGATATATTACTTCTGGTAAACGCAGAAATGCAGCGTAAAGCATTTTTCTATTTTTAGGTTATTTGTCTGTAGAGAATAACTGTAATAAAACATTTGTTAACGCTAAAATACATGTTCTTTTTCTTTTCTTTTCTTTTCTTTTTTCTTTTCTTTTCTTCTTTTTTTTTTTTTGTTAAGAGTTATAGTTTACTAAGAAATGATTGTAAAAACTAATATACATTCGTTTAGTATGGGGTATGATTTAATTGAAAATCGTTCATTAAGAAAAAATCGCTTACGGCCAGTTTAAGCATGAAGTGTAAGTAAAATTTATAAAAAAAGTTTAAAAAAAGGTTTTTACATTGCAATGACTGTAATTTTCGGCGTATAATCCGCTGTTCAAACAATCAAATTTCGACTTAGGTATTTCTTTTATACAAAATTTAAATTTAGATAGGGGTAAATATTTATGTTCACATACTGGATAAATTTTCTGGGTCAGAAAAAAAAAATGTTTGATCTACGGATTATACGCCTGGAATTTACGTTACATTGTTATTGCATTGACTTTTGATTAAAAAAATCCATCATTGATTTTTTATCTATTTTAAGGGGAAAAAAATTTTAGACTTGAAAAACTTTTTTAACTTTCTTTAATATATATATACTTTCTTTAATATAAACTTTCTTTAATATAATATACATTGCTAGAAAATGTATCACATTAAAAAATATATGCAATTTGTTAAAGCAACAAAATGATACTTGAATTATCAGATTGAAAAGTTAAAGCAAAAGCATAGCTGCCAACACTTCTACTTCTTTATACCACAAAAAAATAATAGAAAATTTTATCTTCAACACTAGAAAGACGACAAGGGGCGATTCAGGCCCCTACCAAATGATTCTATTTTTTTTCAAACCAGAAATCTCTTTAAAAAAAAGTAAATTTAAAAAGCACAAAGGAAAACAGGTTTAATTAAATAAAATAAACACTTTTAATTAAAAATTATGATATTAAATATTTTTGTTAAACTTGAGTAAAAATCCCCGACATTCTGGTCTTAATCGACAAATTACGAGGATTTTAAAAAGTTAAATATACAGTAATTTTTTTTTGTGGTACAAAAAGGGCAAGATGTTGTCATCTATGCGAAAGGCAACTAAAGATGAATATTTAAATAAAGAAATGAATAAAATACACATTGGAGACATTACGTAGATAGAGAGAACATGCATCATCCTCATTTTAATGCATTATCAAAACGTCATTAGTCGAGGTTAAAAATCGTCTTCTTTATATTTTCTTAAAAATTATGTTGGTGAGTTAATTTGTCTTCTTTTGTTTGGCAACATTGAAAGTTCTCTCTTTAAGATGCCTTTGTATCAACTAAGATGTTGCTATTTTAATGATGAAGATAACATTTCTTTGAGAAATTATTAATGATGGTTCATAAAAAAGAATTATTATTTACTCAACTCTTTTTTTTTTTTTTTTTGATAGATTTATCAACCATTTAAATCGTATTGTGTTCTTAAAATTCAAAGACAAAAATGATTTTTAGAAAATATATTTATGCCGTTTAAGGCCTATATATATACATAAATATATATATATACTAGCTGTTACGCGTGACGTCGTTCACGCAGCATAAAAAAAAGATAAACGCTTTAATTAAACAAAACATTTCGTTAACAATAATTTAAAATATGTATAACACATATCTTATACCAGGCTATGCAGTAGATTTTTTTTTTATAGGGGACTTAAAGAACTCAGTCGAATAAATGGAAAATGTGTTAGATAATATGAACAATCGCGAAAATGAAATTGCAACCATTTATACTGTAGAACATCTGTAACATACCACAATTGTATAGAAATCATGTTGTAGTGCATTTCAGAATTCCATATCAAAGAAAGAAAAATCCTGTGTTAAACCTAGGTAATAAAAAAATATCCAACATTTCCATAAAACATAACTTCGCCGGCCCAGTCTTTTCTGCAGCTGTGTATATGATCTATGTGTTTGTAAATATTCTAAATACAATGTTAAAATTTTGCTTAGTTAGAAAAAGTATAACGAAGATTAAAATTCACCTTTAGCAATTTCTAATAATAAGCAGAAACGTACTTGAATTCTTTTGTACAGTCCTGTATATTACTTGCAAATATTTATACGACCGCATATTAAGCTTAAATTATTCAAGCAAAAAACCCGATTCAAATTATTGAATTCATATTTCCGGGAATCGCTATTGCCCAGGTGACCATATATCCAGTTTCTTGTATAGTCCGATACATGATTTATTTAAATTCTACAAACATCTCTTATTATACCAAATGTAGCTGAACTTCAGGATGCATTAGTTTTCCTTAAAATACATACGATAATTGAAAAAGCTCTTCAGCAATCTTTTCTAATAGACCATACTTTGGATACAATATCTGAGATCTGGACACAGGTCCAAAATCTTTTATGCGTCTCTGTAAATGAACAACAAATGTGATGCAAATCATACTTAACTGCAAGCATATTAGTAAATTTCAGTATTTATCATTGTATTGATTATCTCAGTATATTAATTTCATCATGTTTGAAATAGTGCAACGCAATTAAAATACGCTGGGAATATTTTTTCCCCGTAGACTATTATATTACCGAACATTTTTCTGTTATCTTGTAAAAAAATTTTAAACCTTTTCACCCCATTTTCTACAGAAATCCTGTTTTAGTGCACTTCAGAAACTGATAATTTCAATATTATTAAAATAACCTTAATAAAATAACCTTATTAAAATACGCTGCAAATGGTTTTTTTTTTTCACAGACTATGATATATTGAAATACTTTTGAGCTCCCTGTACGCACACTATAAGTACTATACTTAACATATTCGATAGTAACCATGTTCTTGTAAACCTTAAAAATTCATGTATATTTCGTTACATTTAAAATTATGTAACATTATCAAAATACACCACAAATGATTTTTTCGCCGTAAACCATAATGTAAAGTCTCCTTTTGAGTGCTCCTGTGATTCAGCTATAATTGCTACCGGGTTCATATTCAATGCCACACATGCTATAGCAAATCTCAATAACGTATGTTATTTTCGTATGAATCCCATGATAGTAACTCAAGTTGAAATACGGACAAACAGACGGCAGACCCCAGGCACTCGGCATCCGGTATACAGACATGCTGAAGTCGTAAACACTTTTAGACCATGTTAGAAAGTGTCAAAAAGGGGATAGTTTCCGTAAAACGAAAAGAAAGAAAAAAACAAAAAACAGAATTTTTGAAAATTTAAAAACTTATACTTTGTTTCAGATATGAAGTTACATTGATATTTTTAAAATTCTTAATGGAAAGTATTCCTGTGACGTCACAATTGGTAAAAAGTTGAATTTTATAGCCTCGAAACGAAAGAAAGAAAAAGGTTAATTTTTATTACGGATTATGATCTGGAAAAACTACTAAAATATTCATATTCTTGTAAAGTGTGAAGTTATATTCTTGTGAAGTCTTCTAAGTGTAAAAGAAATTTTATATAATCGTCTGCGTGATATAAGAAGAAAAACAGTGTTCCTCTGACGTCACAATTGGTAAAATCGCGGGTTTTAACCTCGAACCGAAAAACAGAATAGGGTCCATTTATTTATTTCATTTTCTTTTATCACGTGAAAACCTTTCAGTTGAAAATTAATTACAGAAGAGAAATAATTATTCCGGTTTTTTTATTTTTTGGCAACGAAAAAAAAAAAAAAAAAAAGATGATAAAATATTATGGAAAATTCTGTTTGAAAAATAGTGAAATGTTGAATTATTAAGAAAAATATTTGAATAAAATAAATAAAAAATAGCCTATGTTCATTTCAGACCAATAATCTATCTATATACAAAAATTCAAAGACATTAATCCATCCGTTTTGAAGCCAAGTTCATTCCAATTTTCGGACACACTTTCACATTTATAATATATACTAGCTGTTACCCGTGACGTCGTTCACGTAGCATAAAAAAACAAAGATAAACGCATTAATTAAACAAAACATTTCATTAACAATAATTTAAAAAATATATAACACATATCTTATACCAAACTATGCAGTAGTTTTTTTTTTTTTTTTTTTTTTTTTTAAGGGATTTAAAGAACTTAGTCAAATAAATGGAAAATGTGTTGGATAATATTAACGATCGCAAAAATGAAATTGCAACCATTTATACTGTAGAACACCTCTAACACACCCCAATGGTACAGAAATCATGTTGTAGTGCATTTCAGAATTCCATATTAAAGAAAGAAAAATCATGTGTTAAACCTAGGTAATAAAAACAATATCCAACATTTCCATAATACATAACTTCGCCGGCCCATTCTTTTCTGCATCTGTGTATGTGATCTATGTGCTTGTAAATATTCTAAATACAATGTTGAAATTTTGCTTAGTTAGAAAAAGTATAACGAAGATTAAAATTCACCTTTCGCAATTTCTAATAATAGACAGAAACGTACTTGAATTCTTTTGTAGAATCCTGTATATTACGTGCAAATATTTATACGACCGCATATTTAGCTTAAATTATTCAAGCAAAAAACCCGATTCAAATTATTGAATTCATATTTCCGGGAATCGCTATTGCACAGGTGACCATATATCCAGTTTATTGTATAGTCCGATACATGATTTATTTAAATTCTACAAACATCTCTTATTATACCAAATGTAGCTGAACTTCAGGATGCATTAGTTTTCCTTAAAATACATACTATAATTGAAAAAGCTCTTCAGCAATCTTTTCTAATAGACCATACTTTAGATACAATATATCTGAGATCTGGACGGACACAGGTCCAAAATCTTTTATGCGTCTCTGTAAATGAACAACAAATGTAATGCAAATCATACTTTACTGCAGTGTTGCCAGATGGGCTACTTTTTTTAAATTCAGATTCTTGATTGGCACCAGTTTCTACAAAGATAAAATATGCCTTATTCAATGGCATGATAATTAAGGGAAAAAACAAAAGGTAAGTTACCGTTTCAAAAAAAATGGTGCCAATCGAGAAATCTTAATTTTAAAAAAGTAGCCCACTGGCAACACTGCTTTACTGCAAGCATATTAGTAAATTTCAGTATTTATCATTGTATTGATTATCTCAGTATATTAATTTCATCATGTTTGAAATAGTGCAACGCAATTAAAATACGCTGGGAATATTTTTCCCCGTAGACTATCATATTACCGAACATTTTTCTGTTATCTTGTAAAAGAATGTTAAACCTTTTCACCCCATTTTCTACAGAAATCCTGTTTTAGTGCACTTCAAAAACTGATATCAATTTCAATATTTTTAAAATAACCTTATAAAATAACATTATTAAAATATGCTGCAAATGGTTTTTCTTCACAGACTATGATATATTGAAATACTTTTGAGCTCACTGTACGCACACTATAAGTACTATACTTTACATATTCGATAGTAACCATGTTCTTGTGAACCTTAAAAATGCATGTAAATTTCATTACATTTAAAATTATGTAACATTATCAAAATACACCACAAATGATTTTTTTGCCGTATATCATAATGTAAAGTCTCCTTTTGAGTGCTCCTGTGATTCAGCTATAATTGCTACCTGGTTCATTTTCAATGCCGCACATGCTATAGCAAATCTCAATAACGTATGTTATTTTCGTATGAATCCCACTATATTTACTCAAGTTGAAACACGGACAAACAGACGGCAGACCCCAGGCACTCGGCATCCGGTATACAGACAGGTTGAAGTCGTAAACACTTTTAGACTATGTTAGAAAGTGTCAAAAAGGGGGTAGTTTCCGTAAAACGATAAAAAAAAAACAGAATTTTTGAAAATTTAAAAACTTATACTTTGTTTCAGATGTGACGTTACATTGATATTTTTAAAATTCTTAATGTAAAGTATTCCTGTGACGTCACAGTTGGTAAAAAGTTGAATTTTATAGCCTCGAACCGAAAGAAAGAAAAAGGTTCATTTTTATTACGGATTAATATCTGGAAAAATTACTAAAATATTCATATTCTTGTAAAGTGTGAAGTTATATTCTTGTGAAGTCTTCTAAGTGTAAAATAAATTTTATATAATCGTCTGCGTGATATAAGAAGAAAAACAGTATTCCTCTGACGTCACAATTGGAAAAATCGCGGTTTTTAACCTCGAACCGAAAAACAGAATAGGGTCCATTTATTTATTTCATTTTCTTTTATCACTTGAAAATCTTTCAGTTGAAAATTAATTACAGAAGATAAATAATTACTCCGGTTTTTTTTTATTTTTTGGCAACGAAAAAAGAAAGATGATTAAATATTATGGGAAATTTTTCAATTTATTCTGTATGAAAAATAGTGAAATGTTGAATTATTAAGAAAAATATTTGAATAAAATAAATAAAAATTAGCCTGTGTTCATTTCAGACCAATAATCTATCTATATACAAAAATTCAAAGACATTAATTCATCCGTTTTGAAGCCAAGTTCATTCCAATTTTCGGACACACTTTCACATTTATAATATATATAAGGATAAGGATTAGCAGTAGAAGGAGCACTAAAATAAGAAAGTTTTTTGAAAACAAATCACTTGAAATAAAACAGTTTTTTGTTTGTATTAACTAGTTCATCTGGTTGGAAAAAGTAGTCAAGTGTTTCGTGAAAGAAAAAAATAAAAGAATGAAAAAATGGCCATAATGATTTAAATTACTAGTTCTACCTGTAATAAAAAATCATGAATAGAAATAAGTAAAGAGTAAGTTAAAAAGTAATTGAATATTAGTCTCTAAAATATTTTTCACCTAGTTCACGGCTTTCAAACAGCTCAACTGCAAGGACAATTTTTAGAATAATTCCCCTCGTAAATCAGCATCCAAAATGCTCCAGACACTACTAATTTCTTTAAGTTTATTTTGCAATCTTTAATCGCAGATAAATCTGTCTCTGCGATAAGGAGAAGAAAATAACTTTAAAACACTGGATTCAGGTGAATTTTAAGCCCTGATTTATGATTGATACCCCTGACAACACTAACTGTGAAGCTCGTAGTTGAAATGTTGGAAGACTGAGTTCTGTATTGCAACTATATACATCATCATATTGGGTAACCTTCAGTTTACTGGAATAGAAAAAACACTACGAACCAGAAAAAATTAATTAAATAAATGTGTACTAAAATAATTTGAATTAGGTCATGGACTCTTTGGGACCCGGAACCCCCCCCCCCTCCCCTTGATTCTGATGTTCTGTATGTCAGACTTTGGTTATGACTTGAATTGTTCTACGTATCATTTCTCTACTAAAGGTAAAGGGCCGTCCATTAATCATGCGAGGCTCGAGAGGGGAGGGCGGGTCCATAAAAAAATCACGAAATATCGCAAGGGGGGAGGGGAGGTGTAGTAATATATCACGAGTATTTATTTTTTTCGGCAAACGCGCGATACTGAACCGAGGATCGGATACTTTTGGAAAGGACATGCCAGCAGTGTGCATTCTTCTTCTGTACAAAAACAAAAGTTAAAGCACATCTGAATTCTTGTCACAAGCAACTGAATCCGAGCAATAATAGCCTAGAAATGACCAATGTCCGTCCTTCTCTCATCCTCACGCGACGAACGAATGGTAGATCGAGAGAGATTCTCTGCGTAGTGCGCGAAAATGATGACGCCGTGTGGCTTGATGAAACCGATGTTAATCTTCAACAAAGCACTGTGCCTACAACTAACTTGCAAGATGCTTATCCAGTTATTGGTGTTGAAGAAAGTCTTGCTAATCTCTGGTCTGAGGACATTGTAAATTAAATTATGTTTATGTATTACTACAAAAAAGTTTTTCACATTTCTTTCATTATTTTTATGTCAGTCCAAAACAACTTGCAACCTTTCTGTTCAAAATGGATTAAGAAAAAAAACGAAGTTTTTTATCTATAAAACCTTTCTGTTTACCTCTTAAAGTTGTTATTGTAGTTTTTTTTTCTATAATAAAATTTGATGACACTTGAACCTGTATTTTATAATAAATATTATAAAAAAATTAAGATTCTTTGTAGGTACTAAAAATACACGTGATATAGGGTAGGGGAGGCGGGGGTAGTCTTGAACCTCACCATATATCACCAAGGGGGAGGGGGGGGGTTAAAAATGCCAAAAAAAAACATCACATGATTAATGGACGGCCCCTAAAGAGTTGATCTCTTCAGACACTCTAACAACTATCCCGTCAGAGTCCAAGGTTGTACTTATTAAATATTCTGGTTCGAAGTTTGTATTTTTCATTTAAGGGACTATGTTTGAAACCATCTCTTTAATTTTGAATAAAACTGTAATAATATAATACTTAATACTAAAAATTAAATAAAATTTTAAAAATCTTGTAGAACAGCCTATTTTATTGAAATTTATTATCTCTTTTAAAATTAACTTTTTTAAAATGTCTAATACTTTTATAAATATGAATATTTTTTATCTCAATTTCTTTCCACATATATAAAAATATACTATATAAAACTGTGCATGGATTTTTAGGTGTAAGGGATTTCACATTTAATACGATTTTTTTTCTCTTGTGTGTATTAAAAAATATGAAGAAAATGCAATATGTTCTCAATTTAATATGTATATTTATAAACAACTATAAACTTGGATGTTAAATTAAGTACACCATAAAGAACAAGTTAAAAAAAATTTAACCTCTATCTGAATTAGCAAAAAAGCCGTAGTATTTATCAAACAAACAAGTTATAAAAATATAAATTAAGAGAAAAATCAATTTAATGTATTGGTAATTGGGGTGGATCAATTGACAAAATTGGCAAAATTTCACAATACAATTGTCTTATAGATAAAAATGAGGTGTCGAAATTTTCACAATTAAAGAAATTTTCAGTTAACATTAATATAATTGTAAATAGTTCCCGAAAACAATATATTTGTATATTTAATATTAACTCCATAGCTGAAAGGTAACTTCCTATCATTCTAACGCACGAAGTTTGAATAGTTCACTTTGTTAAGTACTGACGTTTCAAGAAAATTTAAATTCTACTTCGATAGTTACTATTAACTGATATACATAAAAGCCTTACTTAACGCTGTAAGTCTTGAGCTTATCTTAATTTCAATATCGGCATTCGCTTACTTGCACAAGAATAGTTATCGGTACTTACAATTAATAGTTAGTCTTCAAGCCCATTATCTCAATAACCAGCTTAGACATTCAAGTTTCATACTAAGGGGAAATCTAGTTTCTCAATTACGTCAGAGTAGTATATTAATTCAACACTTATGTCAATACCTTGCTTAAGTGATTTGATTAAACATTAAATAATTCATTACTCTTACATGGTTCGCTGACGAAGGACGTTGTGATATTACATTTCAAGTAATTTCTAAATACTTTGATGTTATATTACTACGAACATTTTGTTTTAAAGCCTTGAATTTAAATTTCTTAATTAATACAAATATATTTATTTTACGGTATTTAAATAATGTTTTGTTATGAGAGATTTTTTTAATAATGTATTTAGTTTTAATTACATAAAATTTTATATGCTTCTGAAAATTATTTAATAATATTTTTTGTTAATTTTGGGAGTAAATATTGATTTTAACTCCCCATTACATGTTAATAAATTTATTTAAAATCAAGCTTTAGTATAAGGTTGCATAAACTGATAACACAGTTTTATAAAATATTTTTTCATCTAGTTTTAATATAAAAAAAATGAATAACTATAAGTTTCAAATTCCACAATTAATATTAAAAATTGTTTTTTTTTTAAGTCAAAACAATGTTGTCTATCTTAGTCTAAATATTGCACGAATTAGTTAATCCTTTAAATGACAACAAGACTAGGACGTCACGCCCACACATTAATTTTACTCTACCATAGCTGCCAACTTTTAAGTATTTTTCCTACCACAAACACGTTATAATAAATATTGTCTTATTTAATTGTCGGAATTTTATGGTTAAAGAACTGGAAAATCTCCGTACGATTTTAGTGGTAGCAAAAATGCGTAAAAATTGGCAGCTATGACTCTACCATTTTACATTCATTTATTATGTGGAACTAAATTTTATCTAATTGTTTATGTATGGTTTAACACTAGAACGCCGGGAAGGTGTCAATTCGACACCGATCACTGGAATAATTGTCGATTCGAACCAAAAAAATCTTCAATAAATAAGATATATATCAATTGCAATGAAATGAGCTAAATAAATAAACTGAATATTTTCAAATTATTTTTCTGGTGTTAAATGTATTTTGTAAAGCTTCTATAAAATTTCCCGGCGTTCTAGTGTTAATTAGTGTGTTTCATAAGTCTGTGCAAGAACTTTACACAACTTAGAAGAGCCTAAATTTTTTTTAGCTCTGCGACAAATTGTAGTTTTCAGGAAAAAAAAAAAATTAACTTTTAAGGCTACAGTGGAATCTCAAATCTAATTTTTTAAATTTTCAATGAATGTTTTTTAAAAATTTCTGGGAATAATCATAATGTATATATCTCTTATTTCGCAATTTTTTAAAAGAATATATTCAATAGTTTTTGAGATACGGATTTTTATTTTTTTAAATTAACAAAAAATGGCAATATTTCAAAATGCTCCATGCGAAATTCTTTATGCCCAATTTTTCCGATTTTTTGTTTAAAATGCTCTCTATATATGTGTTAATAAATGTTACTAAGCATGTTTAGCATATTACTTGTAAAACATTTAAAAAAATGATTTTAACTTAATTATTTTGTATTTTCTTTTAAAAAATCACTAAAAATTTCATATAACTGAAATTTAAAAAATTTACATGCGTCTAAAAAAATTATTTCTAGTAACATTTGTTAACACATACATAAAGAGCATTTTAAACAAAAAATCAGAAAAATTGGGCATAAAGAATTTCGCGTGGAACATTTTGAAATCATGAAAACGGCGAAAATATTCATTCTGAGAAAAAGAGGTTTTAGTAACTACAGTGGTTATAATTGCTTAATGTTTTCCTACTGACACAGTTTCAGCTATTAAGGGATATAATATCATTCAGTTCTGTAATTGGGTGGGAACGCGTGGGAGCGCCGTTCCCAGAAATATTTGGTTTGTTATTGTAAAAAAAAAAAAAAAAAAAAAAAAAAAAAAGAATCACGTACGAACGCAACCTATTCTTTCTTCGAGCAAAACATTAAAATTTGCTAGTTTTAAGAAGTTCCGTTACCATTTATCGAAAAAGGCGATATTTAGACCATACAGATGCTTTGAAGCCGCCCTTCTGCCACCGCCCTTTGAATTCTAAGGCCAGACACTAAAATGGGGGGTACCGAAGTCGGATTTGTTTAAAAGTGTGCATGGTCATAAGTTTAAGTTTTCACCCCAGTATTTTATGAAAGATTTCTTAGACTTCGTTAACCCATTAATGCCTAAATTATTTTCTTCATTAAAAATGAAATTTTGGGTTTCCCACCTCTTTTAAAAGACGAATAACTTTTATCTTAGTTTATTGAGGAATTGGTCTAGTGAAAAATAGTGCTTATTTATCTTTCTATTAACTGGTGTGAAAAGTGCTCTATTGCCTTTTTTATAATCGGCCCTAAAAAGGGACGCTAGACACTAATGAGTTAATCTCAGAAAAAGAAAGCGAAAAAACTTAAAATAAATATTGATATCAAAACTGAAGAGATGGTACACATGCTGAAAAGATCTACCTTTGGTAGCCGCCACTTTTTTTGTCAGCGCTGAGGACTAGTATTCAGGAGGCGGGGGTTCTGAATTGACATCAGTTTCCCTATTATTATGGAATAAAAGCAAGTTACATTACTATAAATAATTCAATACAATAATTATAACTGTAAATTTTTTTAAAAAAATCTGCTTTTGGTTAAATGTTTCAAATTTGGCTTTTGGGAAAAAAAATAAATACGGTAGCATAATAATATATGAAAATTTGAGTTCCCACAAATATTTTTTTCCAACTACAGCACTGATATCATTTCTAGCTTATATGTAAGTGTTTTATGTTTTTATGGTAAATTCACATAAAATATGTGGCTTCAACAGTAATTCATGCAAAGGACGTGAAGTATCTGAATTTAAAAAAATCTTCTCAAAAGTAACATTTTCTCAAATTTTACTAGAAATATTCATGGTATAAATACCTCTTATTGTATAAATTTTTGTTAAATATATTAAATATTTTTAATATTTTTAATATTTTAAATATATTAATATTTTTTAATTTACGCTAAAAAGATTGGGGACAAAAAGCAATTCCTCTAAATACATTGTAAACAAACGCTTAAAGAAACAGGCAAAAGTTACAGTTAAAGTATTGTTTTGCGAAATCACAAAATTAATAATTTCAGTGCAAAATAATAACATTTTGTATGGTAAAACTAAAAACTAGGCTAAATTTTACGGATTTGAATCGGCAAAAAATTTAACAAAGGGGCGTGGCACAGTCAGCTGATTAACAAAAATTCTTCTAACTCCAGTAAAAATAGTCGAAATAGAAAAAAAAATTGTGTTCAATAGCAGGCAGTTCGTATAATGTTATTATGCTAAAAATGAAAATTCGACAATTTGATGATTTTTTGCGATTTTGAAAGTCCACTGTAGCCTTAAAAAGTCACGATTGATTTGTATAAAAAAATTGTTGGTAGATAACAAATGTAAGATCATATGTGACAGACAGTTTAAAAAATAACAATTAGTTTCAGAAAAAAAAAAATCTGAAAAATTGCCATTGCTCTAAAATAAAATGTTTAGTTCTTAGACAAATCTGCCTGCTTTAAATTTTGAGCATAATACAATGAATATGGATTCCAAATTTCATCAAAATCTGTCGGGAGTTTTCCAAGGAAACAAATTTCAAAGCTCATATATTTTCCATTGTGTTTCACTTTGTCTTTTCTCCCAATCTACCCGCTTTGACTAGAAGAATTTGCTTACGTCTCTGATAATCATTTTTACACTACAATATCATAGCTGCGAACTTTTACGCATTTTTGTTACCACTAAAATTGTACAGAGATTTTCTATTTGTTTAATCTTAAGATTTGGATGATTAAATAAGACAATATTTACTATAAAATTTTTGTGGTAGGAAAAATGCGTAAAAGCTAGCAGCTATGCGCAATATAATTTTAACAGTAAAATCTTCGTTTGATTAGTCGACTTGCATTTTTAGATTACATACATCAAATATTCCGTAACAAAAAAGTGGTGTTTTATACCTATTCTTAATAATTAAAAAAAAAGAAAGAAAAGAAAGAAAAAAGAACCTATTAAAGTATAAATATGAAGCATTTTTAACTACGTATTTTGAATTTGAGAGACATAATTGCATAAACCCAGTATTTTTCTGCAAAAAGAGTGAGTCTTGATATATTATCTCAATTCTTAGTATATTGTGCCAACAATAACAAAAAAAAAAAAAGGGGGGGGGGAGAAAAAAAAGGTCTAAAGCATAGCTGCGAACTCTTCCGATTTTTTGGCCCGGAAAAATTTAATAGAAATTTCTGACTTATTAGGATGAGCGAAGCGAATCCTCTACTAGTCCACTCAAATTACAATTTGTCGTACGCTTTACAAAAAAACTATTCAATATTTTAACTTCAAATTAAACACAAAAATAAATTATGATCTGTAGATTTGCAGAATATAATTTTTTTTACAGTAAAACGTTAAAAAAATTATTATTTTAATTAATTTATTTTACATGCATTTCCAATACGGAAGCATTTTAGCAAATAAATAAAAAATGAAACGCGTATATTTTCAGAAAAAAAAAGTTTAAATCATGGAGTAAATAATTATAGATAAAATCATGATTAATTTATTAAATAAAACATGTTTTCATTATCCCGCAAAATCGTTTGCACAGATGACACTTAAACATTTTAAAAGAATTGTATTATAATTTTTTTTTTTTTTTTTTTTTTTTTTTTTTTTGTAAACTGGCAACAAAATAATTGTAAACAAATAAAATTAATTCTTAAATTTGTTATATAAATGAAAAATTAAAAGATCTGCGTGAAGTTGTTGGTTCAAGCTCCTTATAAATATTTTTGCGAAGGTCGTATTGTGGCTAAATAATATCGACTCATTAATCAGAAGGATTTTATAGAAAAATAAGACTTTAATAAGTTCGCAAACACAACAATAATTATTCGTGAAAACGTCATGCATATTTCAAACAATTAAAAAACACCAGTGGCTACTTGAAATTGTAAAAACATCTTTAAAAGAGCTTTTAGTTGAAAATTAAAAAAAAAATTGTAGAAGTTTGCTTCCAAAATATCTTATGCCAGTTTTACATCATAAGTAAAAAATTAAAATGCGCCAAAACATAAAATAACGTTTTTGTTTAATAAAGATGCAATAATAATAATAATAATAAAAATATTGTTACTTTCAAATATCTGTTTTATAAAATAATGCTTCGCGAATCCAAACAAAGCATGGCTTTTGCTAGTTTAATCGACAAATTACGGCGATTTGAAATGGTAAAATTTTCTATAAAATTTTTCCGGTCTGAAAAAGCGGAAGATGTTGGCAGCTATGCTAAAGTGTAAAGATGAAAATTTGAGAGATAATTTTTTATTGCAAATTAAATTATCTCTCAGTAACATTAGATTAAATTCGTACAAACTTTTATGTCTGAATTTCTGACATTTAACAGGAATGAGGAACTATGCAATCTTCTTTTTTCAGTGACATTCATTTCTTACTACTTCAAGTTTAAATTTGTTGTCTATTAATCCTTCGTAGACGGGATTGGGAACATATGTCGTCCCGGCGACTATTTTTTACCCTATTACCCGCTGTTGTTGCATTCACAGAACGGTCAAAATAAGTACTCGTATTTAAATTACTTACAGATCCACCATTATATTTCATTTAAAAATCCGGCCTTACTTAAAGACATAAAAATTTAAGATCTTACAAATCGAAAATTAACTTTCTGAGTTTGTAATGACTATCGTAAAAAAAAATTTGGAAATTTTCAGAAAAGATAAATTTGTCATAAATATTTCACTTACCCTGTCTGTCTTACAAGTTGCGACTTCTTTTGTTTTCGTACTGCCGAATCTAATTGATCCTACTCTACTAAATTAATCATTCTCTACTATAAGTAAAGATGGTATTCTTATATATTGTTAACTATATTATTTTATATTTACAAGCTATTTACAATTATTAATTTTGTTTAATATTGAAGCTTTTAAGTTATTCTTTACGGATATACAAATCCATTCACTCACACTCACATATTTTATTCTATGCACAAAAAAAGACGTAAATATTCTAAAGTTTTTTAATTCAGTTCAGTTAAAAAAAAGATTTTGAAAGTCAAGTTACAGTTTTATGAATGACTCATTAAAAGGTGAAATAGAGGGAGCTGTCCGTGACAATGGCAAACGACGTTCAACTAAAAGTTAAAATTTTCAACCTTAAAATTTTGGAATTTAATCAGTTAATTCTATTTATACTATTTAACCCCTTGAGGGGCGGTGGTATATATTATATACCACCTACGATTGATGAAGATTTACACCAGAAAAAAGTAATTAAATTTCCCTTATCTAACTTTGGTGGAAAACAGTTGTGAAATTGCTTTTCCTCTTTTTGATATAACTTTTTTACAAATTTCCGGTGGGAGTTCAGAATTACACGAACGCAATTGCTTGCCCCTCAAAGGGTTAATAACTAATCCCTTCGCGACGGGAACCTTTTACGAAATTTTAAATGTTTTGTCACCGGTTTTAAATAATAGAAATTTGTATCTTATTAAATCAGGGAAATGCTCCGTTTGAATAATGTAAATTTTAGTGTATAATTTTACCGGTGGGAATAAACAAGGTTTCCTAAGCCTATTTGCGGCACGTATACGTGTCGCTCGTCCCCAAGGGGCTAATTCAGCCAGATGCGGCAACACTGTGGCATTCCACATGCGGACGCCTTTTTTTTTTCTAGAAAATAAATTATTATAAAAAAGGTGGTATCTTGTCACAAACATTCATGAAACAATCGATTTCGCGAAAAGACCAATTTTTAGTGCCAGTAATTCCTGAAATTCCATGACATTCAAAGTACTATGATTCGGTACGTTTTAGTCCGAAAGAAAAATAGGATTTTAAAAAATATTCTTTTTAGACTCACAAGGAAGGTCTCCATTGGGGGCATACTCAGAATTTTTTGAAAAAAATACGAATTAAACTACTCATGTAGGTAATAAAGGATCAGTGAAAATTAGCGGCGGAATTACATTATTAGATATGTAAAAAAATAAAATAGTTTGGAATAATTGGCGTGAAAAGCTGAAAGCGACGCGGGATTTGGCGAGCAGTGCGTTTCCTCGCCAAAAGCAGACGATTTTAACGAATCTGAAAATTGATTTTAATTGACTTCACTGTTAAAAATCTGCAGCATTTACTGCAACGTCACTCCACTACTTTTATAGACTATCTCTCTTCTGACCAATGAGAATGCTCCATATCACGGTGAATTGACCGTGTCATACACTGTTAAAAATCTGTTGCATTTTGTTGCAACGCACTCCACCTCTTGTATATAATATCTCTATTCCAACCAATAAGAAAGCTCCATTTCACGGCCAAGTAACCGTTTTCTATACAAGCAAGGGAGTGCGCTGCAACAAAATGCAGCAGATTTTTAACAGTGTATTTTTCAATTTGGAACAACTTTAATCAATTTAAATTGTGTTTTAAATGATAAAATATATTAATTTCATTTTGTTATAAGTACATATAAACGTATATGACAAAATTGCACTTAAAGTAAAGTAAAAATGCAAAACTAAAATTAATTAAACTAAACTTATTTAAATAAATTGAACGTAGAAAGTTTTTTCTTTAAAAAGTATTCGAAGCGTAAAAGCGTATTTTTCAAAATTTCGTTTTTTCGCCAACCGGAGATAAATCGCCAAATAAACGAAATTTTTATTATTTTTTTTACGGACGTTATAAGGAGGTTCCGCCGAAATTCTTTTTATAAACATATATAACTATATGAGAAGAACATTCTGTAATTTTTCAGATTTTTCCGAGTATGCCCATATGGAGACCTTCCTTGTCAGAGCTAAAAATTCTCTAAATATAGAAAATAGGGATCGTATAAAAGTTCTTTAATTTAATTATTTATACATCCCCAAATCTACAAATTTTGATTTGTTCACTTTATAAATAGCTAAATTTGCAAAAAGAAAAAAAAAAAAAAAAAAAAAAAAAAAAAAGTAAATTTGCGTTGTTATTAGTAACGATTAACTGATCTGACATAAAGTCGTAAATTTCGTAAATCTTGAGCTGATCTAAATTTCAACACCGGTTCATTAGCACAAAGTTAGTTATTATTACAGGGATGAGATTTCCGCTTTTTTGCACACCAGTAAAATCTCAGAGAAAATGTTATATTTTTAAATCGGAACATTTTTATGATTTAAAATAACAACATTTTCTCTAAGATTTTACTGGTGTCCAAAAAAGCGGAAATCTCATCCCTATTATTAGTACATGCATTGCTTTTAACAGTTAATGGACCTTTATGTCTATGAAAAGCTTAGAAATTCAAGTTTCGTAATATCGGATTGTTAATGCTAAGTTTCTGAATTAAGTGAATACAGCAAATCACATCAACGATTAATTAAATGCATGGTCTGATTAAATGTTAAATAATTCGTTAATACGCCTTAGTATTCTTATTTGTTTGGTTGTAAAAGGACTTTGTCATATTAGTTATCAATTCTCTAACTCAGTAACTACAAGATGTCTTATTAGGGGTATATATATGTGTGTTATTATATATACGTGTATATATATAATTGTGCATTACATATAAAAACCTAATCATAAAATTATGGAAATTATTACCACTTTGTTAACCCTTTCCGGCACAGAAAAATACAGTTCAGAAAATGAGAAATTATGACTGACACTGGAATTTACAAAAGCCTTTTTTTTAAATTAAGAATTCCTAAATTTAAGCTTCCATTATAAAAACAAAATTTTCTTAAAATATTATTGGTGCCGTTTGCAAGTATGGAATTGTGCCCGGAGTGTTGCCACTGTGCCGGAAGTGGTTAACCTCATGAGGTGCGATGAGATACATTATATCCCACCTAATATTAACCCCTTGAGAACGAGCGACACGTATACGTGCCGCAAAAAAAGCTTTCCAATCCTGGATTATCCCTACCAGTAAAATTTTACAATAAAATTTGTCTTATTTAATCGGAGCATTTTCTTGATTTAATGAGGCACAAATTTTCGTTTTTAAAAACCGGTAACAAACCATTAAAATTAAAAAGCTCCCGTCTCGAAGGGGATTTTAACCAGAAAAAGTTTGTTAAATTTTACTTTTCTAACTTAGGTGGAAAACAGTCTAGAAATTACTTTTCCTTATTTTGAAATAAAATTTTACAGTCGAACCCCGTTATAGCGAACCCGGTTTATAACGAACTCCTGGATATAACGAACGGAAATTTTGGTCCCGCAGTTTTCCTATTGTATTTAATGCTATTTTATCCTTTTATAGCAAGCCTTCGGAATCTTAAGAATCGGTTATAACGAATTTTTGTTCTAGTCGACCATTATTTTTTTTTCTCTATTTACTTTTCCGCTGATGTGAAAAAAGGTTTTCGACTCTTAATTTTATAAGAAAATTTATGTCGGCTGGTAAAACATTGTGCAAACTAACGATAAGTCATTTTATTAAAGAGTAGTAAAACCTGCATTCTTTCTCTTTTATGGTAGCTAATCTGCAGGTGTGATTACGCCCACCCGTTCGTTATTTTTCATTACTCCTGTCATAGCAATTCAGTAACGCATTTAAACTAACTTATTTAACTAATATATTTAAGAATGAAGCAAGCAATTATCAAAATCTTTTTTCTTTAAATTATACTCTCTGGAGTTCACAAGATGATTGAAAATGTAAATGATAAAAAAGTAAACAAACAAAATAAAAATAAAACGATTTTTAACGTGTCAATAATTAGTGGTAGTCATCCTAAGCCTGGATAAAGTGTAAAGATTTTAGTACAGTCAGGATCATTCCTTAAATTGTTTGTTCATTTATCCTAACATTTATCCGAACTAGGGTTGGTCTCCAATGTTTAGATAATCGGCGTTTTACTGTATTTCTATTTGTCTTCATTTTTACTTAATTTAATTAATATTGTGCCAGTTTAATGTAATCAATTTTAGTCAATTTAATTCATTAATTATCATATCTGATAGATTTTACATTTTTTTGCTTTCTACATCATTATGGAACATATAGGTATCAAGCAATAATATATATGTATTGTAAACTCACACATATTTTAATGGTTAGGATATAGCGAACCACCGGATATAGCGAACAAAAACTTCAGTTCCTTGAAGTTGATATAACGGGGTTCGACTGTACTAAACTTCCGGCGGAAGTTCAGAATTACGCAAACGCAATAACGTTTCAAAGGGTTAAGCAAGTTGCATTTTCAGCGTGTTTGAATGTGTAACAGGCAAATTCAATCTAGAATGTAGAAATTTTCAGAAAGTTTCAACTGTTATTTTTAGTTCATAAATAGATAAACATTCCGCGAATAAAAAACTAATCAAATATCAAAGTAATGTAAATATATATATATATATATATATATATATATAGGGGAAGATGGGGATACTTGAGCCATTTTTTAAATTTTAATTTTTTTAAATTTTTCATAATTTCTTAGAACAAAATAAAATATTGAAAATGAAAATTTGATATTTTTTCTTCAATTGAAAACCGCTTTCAATTCATTTTGAACTATTTTTCTATGTCTAAAAAATGTTTACTTTTTCTTTTACATCGTGGCTCAAGTATCCCCATGGAGGGGATACTTGAGCCAGATGTCATATTCGCACCAGTATTTTGCAAAGAAAAAACCCGATTTACAATATACGCGAAAAAATGCATTAAACCTTTTTCAAATAAATTTGGTCGAATTTTCTGGTGTCGTTGTGACATTTCAGAATTAAAATTATGTGGTAGAAAATTCTACCAGCAGAGCTCAAAGGGTTAATCACCATACTTTCAAAATGGTACCAAGGTATGTGATTTCTTTTTTTACATGTTCAGAACTATAAATATGTTACCATGTTGCCAGTTTTAGAAAGAAAAATTGACCAACTGTAAAGATAATAGGGGTGGCTCAAGTATCCCCTATGCTCAAGTATCCCCACTCTCCCCTATAATATTAACACAATACAAATATCTATTAAATCTTAGTGCATAGAAGTCAAGGACTGAATTAACAGCATCTTTCGAAAGAAACCTTACATTTAAACGTGTGATAATCAGTAGCGGCTCGTCAGGGAGTGCTGCATCAGATTTTTCACACCACTAAAATTTAACAGAATCTTTCTTATTCTTTATTCGAAAAAATTTGTTGATTAAATAAAACTGAAATGGCCATTCGATTTTAGTGGTGTGAGTATATTGATGCAGCACCCCCTGACGAGCCGCTACTGGTGATAGTGAAATATGACATTCTGATACAATGATATGTAAAGATACTTCATAAAAATAAATTTCATAACATATATTTATTACGAAATATGGGGAAAAAACTAAAGGTATTTCCAGAAAAAAAAACTGATAAGCGTCAGAAAATAAATCTTGGAGGTAAGGGTTTATGAAGTTATTTTTTCAATGTGTAGTGGGTAAATTCAGTAAAAAAAGATGATATTTTTAACAGAAAATTTTAAACGAAATTGTTATCTTTAGTTGATCCCCTTGCTGCGCGGTGGTATATCTATGAAACCGCTTAATTTTAATTCCCAAACGCCACATTCGCACCGGAATTTTGGAGAAAAAAAATTCGGTTTATTGAATGCGAGAAATGTAACTGTTTCTTATTTACAAATAAAGTTGTTTTCAAATCCGGTATTTCAACACTTAAGCAATGGATTTGCTCAGCTCCGCAAAGGATTATAAATAGATAGGCATTCGGTGAATAAAATAATCAAATTAGTTATCAAAGAAAAATGAAAAAAATATTAACTCAATTCAAATATCTATTAAATCTTAGTGCATAAAATTCAAAGACACAATGAACAGTATCTTCGAAAGGAGCATTGCTTTCAAAAGTTATAGCTACTAATTTGTATGGATTTTTCTTACCATTAAATTTTAATGGAAAATTTCACCTAAAACAATTACCGAAATTTTACGATTTCCAACGAAGAAACAAGACAAATATTTCTATTTAATTTTAGCAGTGGGAAAAATCCATACAAGATGACAGCAATGAAAGTCTGATAGCAAAGTATGACATTCTGATTCAATGATATGCATATATACTACTAGATAAAAATAAATTGCATTGGATATGATTATTTATGAAATATGGAAATTGAAAACTGAAGAAATTTCCTGAAAAAGCAGCAGGACTGATAAGCGTCAGAAAATAAAATTTAGAGGGCAATTTTTCACAAAATGAAAAATTTACATATGTGTGAAATGGGCTTATATTAGTAGAGGGCTTGATTTCGTTACTGACGGTATATAACCGTGAAACTTTGAAAACAATGAAACGATCCGTTAATAAGTAATTTTTCTTATGTATTTGTCTTATTTTATGAATAAATGTATCTCAATGCCTGTATACATGTAATTTTAGGATTTATTTTGAAAAATCTTCAAGGATTTTCAAGCACATTTTACCAGAATTTTTGTAAAGTAATATTTGCCAAACGTAACCCCTTGAGCTCTTTCTTCAAAATTCCACGTGTCACATTAGCACCTGTATATTCTAATAAAAAATATGTATTAAAAAATATGTATTAAACGTCTTATGTATTAAACGTCTTCCAAATAAATTCGGTCGAATATTCCGGTACCATTGTATCATTTCGGAATTAAATTTAAGTGATAGAAAATTCAACCATCATATCTCGAAGAATTCAGTTGGAATAACCGTCACATTAGCACCTGTATTTTACAACGAAAAAATGCATTGAACGTCTTTCAAATAAATTTGTTCGAAATAAATGGTCAAATAAATTTGGTCTTGTGTCATTTCGGAATTAAAATTAAGTGGTAGACAATTCAACCATCAGAGCTCAAAGGATTAATGCAAATGAAAATCTTCAGACATAGCTGCCATTACTGTACAAAATTTCGATACTGAAATACTTAAAATCCCCTAAATCCCTTGATGCATACAAACTTACATTTCTTGCTATCTTCAAGAATAATTTCATATAATGGAACACTGAAACCCAAAGGGTTAGAAGGGGTAGAAAACCTCTTGAATATTTCATGTAGTGTACCCACTTTACAGCTATAGAATTTTAACCTCCTCAGTCCTAAAACATATATAACGAAGGACCACGAAATCCTCCTTAAAATTTGTATAAAATATTTCCAACGGTATATCAGTTTATATAACAATACTTATAATATGCATACATTTATTTTAAAAAGTCTAGAAATATTTTTAAACAATTCTAGAAGCATTTAAATTCATTTAAAGGATGTTCTTTAGTATCTCCTACAGGCAACATCGGGACTGATGAAGTTAAAACTTTAGGTGGCCTTTTGAGGACATTTGAAAAATATGACTCGTCAAAGGTTTGCAGTTTGTCTTCTCTCTGAATTCAGAAATTCCGAGTTCATGTCGGAAACTTCGAAAGAATTTTTATGTTATCATACAAAATCTGTAAATAACTGTAATGTGGAATATTTTCTTTTCAAAGTATCTGGTATGAATTCTAAATTCTTAAGTAAAACAAGAGCCCGACGAACAAGTCTGACCTTTTCATAAAAATTATATCGCTGTCAAATAAAACAGCGAACTTCTTGAAAGACCTGAAAGACATAGATATGAGTTAAATTGGTAAAAGTTTCTTTTTTAATATATAGTATGAAACAAATATTTTTTCTGGTGACAAAAATAGTATTTTACTTAACAAATATTGTTTTATAATCTATTTAGAGTCGGATTAAAAAAATAATACCTTATATAACTTTAATATCTTGATTTTCAAATATAAAAAACGGAAATAGCCTTTCGAATAAAAATGATACATTTTTCAATTTATGCTAAAAAATAAGATTAAATTATCATCTTCTTATTGAAGTTTTAAGTACAATTGTTTCATTTTCATCTGATTTGAACAACTGGACTATGAACAAAGGGGAAGCACACATCGGTAAATTAGTGAAGATTCAACTGTAACCGCTTCCCAGGGTTTGACTAACGCGTGGGCTGACATCGATCACTAAATTTAAATAGAAATATTTGTGTTATTTTAACCACGGAACCATTAACCGCCTTACTGGTCGCATTAAATTACGGCTTAAAAATTCACATTATTGTAAACACTTTTTTGAATAAGAAAATTCATCTTATTAATGACAAGTAATATGATATCAAAATAAAACCAATTACACTATTTTATAAAACTGGTGGGAATCAAACAATTCTGAATAAAAGCATTGAAGCTTGCAGCCCGTGAATGTCTCGGGGGCAATGATTAAGGGGTTAATAAAGATAACCTGACATACCGGGTGATCCAAAAGTCAGGACGAACTTTAAAAATGAATAACTCGAAAACGAATCAAGATACAAAGATACGGTTTGCACCAAATGGATGGAAAAGAAACCGGATTTTGTGTGACAACAAAAAAATATTGTTCTATTGGCGACCAACGGCATCACTAGCAGCATTGAAAGATGCCATCCGCCAAAACGTGTCTGCCATAAAGCAAGAAATGCTACTAAATGCTGTGAACGGTGTAGTGCCTAGTCTCACAGCTGCACTTATGAATGAGGGACAGCACATTGAACATTTTCTGTTGTACTAATTAACTGTAACTAAGCTGACTTGGAAATTGTCAACATTTTTTCATTTGCAAATCATCTTTTGGTGCAAAAAACACTACCGTGTCATTTTTTGGATGTCAACGGCAAACTATTTTTTTCGTTGTCACACAAAATCCAGTTTCTTTTCCATCCATTTGGTGCAAACCGTATCTTTGTATCTTGATTCGTTTTCGAGTTATTCATTTTTAAAGTTCGTCCTGACTTTTGGATCACCCGGTATATCTCTAACCCCTTAACCCTTTCTGGCACGGGCAAATTCTGTTAGTAAAATGAGAAATAATCGACTGATACCGGAATTCACAAACGAGCTTTTTAGATGTTTTGAAACACGTAATTTAAGCTTTTATTGTAGAAGAAATATTTTACAAAAATATTACTGGTACCGTTTGCAAGTTTGGAATAAAAATTAGGTAACCCAGAGCGGGCACAGTGTCCCTGAAAGGGTCAAGGACGAGCAACAAGCATACGTGCCGCAAACAGGCTTAAGAATCCTTGTTTATCCTCATGAGTAAAATTTTTCAAAAATATTTACCATACTAAATTGAAGTATCTTCTCGATTTAATAAGGTACAAATTTCTGTTATAAAAAAACTGGTGACAAAACATTAAAAATTTCATAAAAGCCTCCCGAAGGGGTTAAATTGTGAAGCTTCATTTGTAACTGCTTTCTCAGGGATTAATTATCGCCAGAGCAAACTTTCACCATAAATTTGAATGTAAAATTTCTGCTTATTTAAAGATTTTATTAGTGCATTTTTCAAACAGAAATAATCGCAAAAACAGCTATTCATTTTTAATGTAGATGTTTCCGTTGTCTGAAGTCAGACTGAGTTTTAGATATATGCTATATGGCCAAAGGTGACCGGCCACTTGCGATTTTGGACATTTTGTTAAATATCTAGAAAAATACTTGAGGAATTATCCTGAAACTCAAAGTGTGTAAACATAATAGTACAGGTCATATATTTCAGTGAAGATTTTGTTTTTTCCGAAACTCCATAGGGTCTGTCAAAAAATTGAAAAATGACGAAAATCTTTTGAATAACTCTGTCAAAACTAAAGTATCAAAAGCGTTCAAACTATAGATTATGATTAAATGGCTTATTGTAATAAACTGTGTTCATTTTTATGCAGATAGCAAGGTTTAAAAAAAAAACAGTCCAAGTGTTTTGCTTGTAATTTGCAGAGTTCTTAATATAAAATAATGTTTTTTTTCCAAAAATATGACAAACAACATTATACTACACATTGCCCTGCAATTAGAATAAAAATATAAAAAAAATTCTATGAAAATAAGCAGGTTTACTAAATAAATTTTCATTGCGCATGCGTAAGCGCTATCAAAATTTCATATTCATATTTTGTTAGCTAAATGTATGGAACAACTTTTGTAAAAGTCTCAAAAACATAGCTAGAAAATTCTGATAGTGATCGTCGATAGAAAAAGCACGAAATCCGTTTTCCCAAAATGAAGCAAAAAGATGAGATGTTGTATCCATTTATCCATTGATTACTGTCAATACAGAATACACAATATGGCACGTACTAATATATTTTAATTTCAAAATGAATTGAATATTTACGAATTAAAAGTGAGACAATATTGAAAATTACGTCATGAAACTATATTTACATATGAATATTAAAAGAGAAAGAAAGTATTAAAATGCATTAACAGCAGTCAATGAAAAAAACTACGTCATATTTAAAATTGCCAAACAATGATATTGCAAACAGTTTAAATTAAGATTATACAATTATGTCAGATACACACATTAGAACATTCGCTATTTTTTCTTTAAATTATATTCTTACCACTTGTAACAAAAACAAAGTCTATTCCATAATTTTGTACTTGGAATTTTCAGAAATCCCTTAGAAAGAAAACTTTCTTTGTGATTCGATTGAATATAAAAATAACCACATGTCCTGTAAGTATAAAACGTTTATGTTTTAATTCTTTAAAGTAAAATTTATAATTTTTATTTTTTTTTATTTATTTTTTTTTTTTGTTGTTGCACTTTGTTACAATATTATTTTGTTAATATTGCTCCTGATGTTTTTAACCCATTCGTGCCCACGACTTTTTGCGCAAATTTTATTCGATTGGCATCACTATTTTTAAAAGAATTAAGTTTAGTTCATTAATTACGAAAATGTTTCAATTAAATTAAATAAAGATTGTTGTTCTTTTTTACCGGTGTCAAAAACAGTGCTATATGCACCTTTTGAAGCGTCCCTAAAAAGGGACGCTAGGCACTAATGGGTTAAATATTCCAGATATTTCTATCCGGCTAGTTTCTTTATTTTTTAAAATATAAATACATTCACAATTATTTTCTAATAGCTATAGGTTCATTTAAAGAAACATTTAATTTATGGAAATTAATTGCACTTTTTTTATTTTATACCATTTCTTGCTGATATGCTCCATATAAACAAATCACCTGGGGAAAAGTAGTAAAACACACATATATATATATATATATATACCCTGCTTGAAATTGCATGGAATTGAAAAGAAACTTAAATAATAGCAGTTGTAATTGTCGGTTAGAAATTTAATAAATTTCCAAATGCGAATTTCGTAATTATGATTTTCTACACTTTCCTAATTACATCCCTTGATAATTCTATCCAGTTTATGTATTTCTTTCATAAAAAAAGATATTATTTACTCATCATTTTCTATTTCATTAAAAGAAAATGTACTATTCAAGCTTTCATATTAGGAAGAACTCGTTAGAAAAATTTTAAAATAGCTCGCTTTTTAATGCTGATTTAGTGTATTTGAAATATCATTTGGTGCTAGTGATTGGCAGAAAATTTCTTGAACAATAGGCCTGGTTGCAAAACACAAACATGGCAGCCGAAAGCGATTTTTTTAACATGTGCACGTCGCTCTAAATTCTGTCACCAGTATTTTATATAAGATTATTTTTATCTAGTTTAATCTCAGGAAACTAAAGTGGAAAAGAACTTAAAAAAATATTGGTATAAAAATCCAAAAGACCGTAGATGCGTTAAAAAAAAAATGGCAGTTGTCATTCTTGTGTCAGCATACTGGCCTAATATTGAAGAGACTGTGCATGCACCTGTAAAATACTTTAATTTATAACTCTTAAAAATATTTTATTTAATAAAATGTATATAAATTATTTTTTATATGGCTAGCATGATCCAAGAAACTCAAATTTAACGTTAAAATTGCGTTATTATTATGTTAAAAGTGGATGTTACTGTTTTAAAAATATACGTTAATGCAACTTTTAATATATAGATGATTCCTACTTCAAAAGATTATATTTATTTTCTGGAGAAGGATAACGTTCGATGCCTAATAATATAGTTGGCATAATTCTATCTCAACTTATCTGTTAGGGCTATTTCCATGCGAAATTTTCTCGTCTGTCACACATCTGAAAATCGCAATGCTTGTTGACCTCCGTTATTTTCGAAAAATTTGCTTCGGCTTAGTGAATTTATGAAACATCTCCGATAAAATAAGTCACATTTTTTCGTTCGAAGATGCCGGTAGCCAAAAATCGTAGTGTGCGACAGACAAGAAAAGCTGGCATAGAAATAGCCCTAGGAAAAGTAGTTGGGCGCGACCGAGTTTAAACCCCCTTCTTGGCGCGTTTTCAAAATATCGCCACATTGGCGCGCTTTTGCGTTTTGTCTTCCGGAGTTTCACTCCAGATGACACCATTCAAAAGAGCGCAATTCAAAGTGGCGATAATGAAAATAAATCAAAAATACAAGTTTTAAAACATGGAAATTTAAAAGAATTTGAAATATCACATATAAAAAAACAAATAATCCACTTACCGACAAACTAGGTTTTTAAGGGAGTTTGAGAGATTGCGACAATAAAAATAGAGCAAAAATACATATATTAACGCAGAATCTTAAAATATTGCAAAAATTAGGATGTAAAAAGCATGCATATTGAGAAAAATCAAAACAAATATCTCATTTACATACAAAATTATTTCATAAAATTTAAGATTCCAAAATCGGATCACCATAACCAAAAATTTAATTTACAGAGCTTTTAAAAGAAAAAAAAATCCTTTCTCAGGAGAGCTCTGCCCCCCTGAACCCCCCGGTCACATTTTTCTTTAAAACATGTATAATATTTAAACATTCAAAACAGCTATGTTCAAGAAACAAAGAAATTGTACACATACCTTTTTTAAAAACAAAACCAGTCTTTTTTTAAATAAAGAAAGAAATCAATAATAGATTTTCTGAAGAAATATATTAAGTTTTGAATGCAAATGGTCATTTTCATTTATATTTAATATGTAATTACTCAACCAACTCTCATCGTAATCCAACGGTCTAATAACACACAAGAAATTTAATTAACTTCAAGGCGCCAGAATTTAAATTTTACAGTTTCTCCTCTCTCTTCCAATAATAAAGCTAGAAAAGAAAGAACGAACAGAGCATGCGCCGCAAGCTCCCGCAAACGAGGGAGAAATCGCTTCTTCACTCCGAGGGTTACCGAGAAAAGCGACAGCGAAAAGTAAAGGAAATCAAGGCGTGGCGTAGTTATCGCGCGCAGAAAAAACGCCGCCAAGAAGTGGGTTAAAACTCAGTTTACCCAGTAGTTATATCCATTTTTTTATACACTGTACCTTCTATTCATTACATCACTGATGTTTCCAAAAAAGACTTTTAAAAAATTACGAAATATATGCCAGAAAATTAATTGGTTGGTTTGTTAAATATAGGTTAATTTGTTTTTAAGTGTAATTCCTGCTTGTCATTAATGTTTACAATGTTTACAATGTTTTAATTCAGGGAGTTTGATGAGAAGCAAATTATCTTTAACCCTGTGCACTCTTGCCCCACCAGTGGCTGAGAGGTTGTATTCTCGAAGCTAATAGACGGAAACTACTGGGTTGGAAACCAGTCACTCCCGTTGGGATAAATGTTCAGAGTTTTACATTGTTTTCTTCAAACCTTGTATAAATACGGGTTAGGTTCCTTAAGAAATACCTCCATGGAGGACATTCGCCCTAGGGCTATATCGCTCTGCAGATAATCGGCCATCATAAATGACTCCTAACACCTAACTCTTTGCACTCGTTATGTCCAGTCTGACTGGCTATCATCTTTCTGAGCAAAATTTGTTATTGCCACCAGTAATAGAGAAAAAAATGTCTTATTTAATTAGAGCATGTTTGACATCATGTAATTGTACGTAACTTCTTTAGAAAAAGTGGTTCAGACCGAATAAAATTTAAGTAGGAGATGTTGAAGAGGAAACGGTTAATTCTTGCGGCGCGGTGGTATATCTACGAAACCAATAAATTTTAATTCCCAAACGTCACACTGGCACTAGGATTTTGATAAAAAAAAATTCTGTTTTTTGAATTCTTGCAATATAGCTTTTTCATAATTACAAATAAAGTTGTTTTCAAATTCCGGTGTCAGTCATCAATTTCAACACCTAAGCAATGGATTTGATCTGCGCCGCAAAGGATTAATCGATATGCAATCGATAACGCATGAGCAGCGTGTTATGGACGTACTTAGGCTTAATGGAATTTTAAATTTTGTTTAATTATAAAACGTTTCAAATAAAATTACTGTTAGCAAAATTTCTACTAGTTTTACCACATATTGTGCAGCTAAAAAGAAAATATATTTTAAAATTTTCTTTTCAAATGACTTTTTAACATTAAAATGTTTTATCTCAGAGTTGCCAAGTCTCCGGCTTTTAGCACACCACTATTATATTAGATAGAGAAAATCTGATTATTTTAAATCTCCGAAATGACCTAATTAAACAAAGGAATATTTTGTATATTTAAATACTTGTATCCAAAAAGCGGGAGACTCGACCGTTCTGTTTTTTCCTTTTATGAAATTAAGCATAAAAGTTTTATGGTAATTCTTTTAATGTACAGAAAATAAATTGTATCTTTCCAAGTGTAAATTCTGCCTTTACTATAATTGTAATAATAATTGCGTATAATAAGAGATAGTATAACTTGATATTTTAAATGATTTATGAATTATGTTATTATTATTATTATTACATTATTATTATTTTGTTATACTTTTTAATGCAAGTTCAGACATCTGTTTTATTAAATGATTTTCTTTAAAAATGAAATGAAGCATAAAACTTATTGAAAAATTTTATAATCTAATGATCCATAAATAAAACTCTTTATCTTTATTTTATGCTGTAAATTCTGTACTTACTGTAATCGTCTCGATGGATATATATCATCAATGGTAATCATTTCTTTATTTTCAGAAAAACTCAATTTTTGTTTCTTTTACTATAAACATTATATCAAAAGTTTTGGCAGAAGAAGGCATCATTTTATGACTTTTATTTTGTTTTTCTTATACTTGAAGTTTTTCTCATCTATTCTTTATGTTTTTAAAATGCTGATAAATTATATATAGTATCGCCGAATAAACTTGTTCCCTGAATTAATAAGACATACCTCAGGACGCCTTATTTATCTGACACAAAAGCAAGTGGGAATTGCAAATGAAATGTGAAACAATAAAATAAAACTGAAAATTTAAATTTTTGGCTTGTAATAAGCACAATCATAATAACAATAAGAAGAATTGTTTTAATCGAATACATTGATTCTTTGAATGCATGTGAAAAATCAATTTAGTATGACATTATTTTAAGAGTATCATATTATGGCCTTTTTAACTATGCAAAAAACAAAAACATGGAAATTAAATTAATGACTTTAATCCTCGGAATGAATAAAACACTCCTCTATTTATTTTTTTATAACAGTTTATTATAAAAACATAATGAATATGTATATGTGGGGATATCACAAAGTTTAGTTACTTGCAAATGTTCTTTATTGCTATATCGAAGCACATTTTCTAAACAAAAATCTGTTACATATGCTTTGACGACATTTGTAAGAGAAATATCCTAGGAAATGTATATAAAAAATATAGATGTCTGAATATAAAATATATATATATATATATATATATATATATGTATAACAAAAAATATTCGCCTGAATTTGAAACTTTGCGATACCTATTCGTATAAATATTCGTTTGACTATTTTTATATTATCTTAGCCCTTGGGAACAAGCGACGCGTATACGTGCCGAAAAAGGCTTAAGAAAGCCTGTTTATGCTCACCAGTAAATTTTTACTGTAAATTTTGCCTTATTTAATTAGAGCATTTTCTCAATTCACTATGGCAGAAATTTCTGTTTTTAAAAACCGGTGACAAAACATTAAAAAATTCGTAAAATACTGCCGTCGTGAAGGGGTTAGCACCAGTGTATTTTTCAAACATAAATTTTGAAGTATATTTCTGTTTCAAATGATGTAAAAGTGTTTCTTAACCCTTTGCGGCGCAGAGCAAATTCATTGCTTAAGTATTGAAATTAATGACTGACACCGAAATTTGAAAACAACTTTATTTATAAATAGGAAGACGCTATATTTCACGCATTCGATATACCGTAATTTTTTTAAACAAAATTCTGGTGCTAATGTGGCGTTTGGGAATTAAAATTAAGCGGTATATCTATGAAACCAGCGCGCCGCAAGGGGTTAAGGATTTATGTTTTTAGAAAGTGGTATCACTTGGAATTTAAAAAATATTCTCCTGTGGTAGCCCTGATACATGGGAATTTTACTAGCGAATAAAGTATAACAATATGTTCTATTCTTAGCTCAATAAAAGTAAAATTAATTTCGCAATATACTTCTGTTGCAAATGTTATCAAAGCATATGTAAAAGTTTTATAAAAAGGTGCGAAATAGCATTAAAAAATATTCGCCTGTAGTCGAAACTTTTGATATTTTCATTTATAGAATGTGTGTATTTGTAATTGGTAACAATTTTGTAAAGAAAAAACAACCAAAAATAGAAGAAAAATTCTGTATTGAATAAATTATAAATTTTAATCATTAATATAACCATGCTTGATCATTGAAGATGTATTCACAATGGAGCTACGGATAAATATGGAGGGACATACAGTATAGTGTGTACTACTTGTGTATGAAATAATTCCAGATGTAGACAAAAGATTGCGACTGTCATTTGCATACATCTGATCAAGGTCAAATTAACGCCAGGGTAAACTTCCACCCTTGAAATTGAATTTAATTTTTCTTTATTTGTAACAGAATATCTACATTGGTATAATATTTAAAAAAGGCGGAATACCTACTTAAATTTCTTGTATGTTTCTCCAGGTGGTAATGAAATTGACTTTGACAAGAGGATTGTCACAATATGGTGGAGCCGTGGGAACTGATTGCCGTGGAAGAAAGGTGTAACACACAAAACATTTCAAAATAAGAAAATAATATCTGTTAAACATACATAAATAAATAAAAATACTTTATGTTTAAAAATATTTCTTAAAAAAAAATCATGGCGGTCTCTAATATACTTGTTTAGATTAGTCATAATGTAAAAATGCTGCTGAACTCTATAAAATATGCAAAACATTTTAAGATTAAGCACTTCGGGGCGAGCGTCTTTTACAGAATTTTTTATCTTTTGTCAGCGGTTTTTAAAAACAGAAAATTTTTCCTACTCGAATTGGAAAAGTAATCGGATTAAATAAGGCAAAATTTACAATAAAATTTTACTGGTGAGAATAATGAATGGGCATCTGGGCATCTTAAGGGCATCGATACCGGTCGCTTGCCCCCAAAAGGTGAATATGCAGCTGAAAAATAGTTCTAGTAAAATTACAATATAAACAAGTGTATACTGTATGTATCTGTGTGTGTGTGTGTGTGTGCATATGTATAGTGCACTTTTAAAGTGAACAGTGGTTTTGGCTTCCCAAGAAAGAACTGCAATTTATTGGATCGTGTATGAATTTTTTTTTTTTTAATTTTTACCCATTTTGATTTAAATTGTTTATTTATAATTTTTCAGCTTGATTTAAGATGCTTAAAAACAACTTGTTCATTCCAGTTGTTTCCACTCTTTAGGAGAAGCTGACTTTCAAATCGTGAGATAAGTGGATTTCCGCTCAACATGGGTTATTTTGTGATTGTGATTTTATGAGAGTATGCTATTATACAATTACTGGGTGTCCCAAAAATGACTGATGGATTTTAAAATTCAATAACTTGCAAACGGTGACAGCTATTTAAAAAATTTTTGCAGGAGGGTTATGTTTAATGTCAGGAGTTTTTTTTACCGTAATTTTTTATTTTAGTTCGAATCTCAAACAATAGGTGGCGCTGACGGCGATTGAAGGCCAGGTGATCAGTGCTGAGTGAAGCGTCGACCTGGCCTTCAATCGCCGTCAGCGCCACCTATTGTTTGAGATGCGAACTAAAATAAAAAATTACGGTCAAAAAACCCCTGATATTAAACAAAACCCTCCTGCAAAAAATTTTTTAATTGCTGTCACCGTTTGCAAGTTATTGAATTTTAAAATCCATCAGTCATTTTTGGGACACCTGGTATATATATGTGTGTATAATTGTACACACGTGTGTTCAAGAATTTATAAAATTCACAACTATTTCTTGTATTTTAGCTCTCTGTTTGCCAAATTTTGTCATGTATTAGAAAAGCAGACTGCTTCCTTTAATTTGCTTTAACTTTTATAAATTCTTTTGCAGGTGATTGACCATTTAATTTTTATATCATTTTGAAAAGTACTTGTTCAAAAGGGTAAAAATATTCTATATTAAAGTATTAATCATCTTTAAAATAGTGTTTTTTTATCGTTCATATATTCTTTTCTTACAAACTGAAAGTTACCCCAAAGATCTAACTTAAAGAAAATAACATATTTCTATTTGAATTATTAATTTTTGGTATAATCGTTAACAAAAAAAAAAAAAAAAAAAAAAAAAAAAAAAACCTCCGCAAAATATTATCTGAATATTTTTTTATTAATTTCCTATGTCTTAAAAGACTGTTGAGAAAAATATCATAATAAATTTGAAAAATAAAGAACAGAATACGTACTGTAATTTCCAGCGTATAATCCGCGGATCAAACAATTCTCTTTGGTCCCAGAAATCTTATTTTGCGGTTGAAGACAGATAATTACGGCAATCTAAAAAGTTACATTTCTTTTACAAAATTTACAGGGTCGAAAAATGATTGTTTGGTCGGCGGATAATACACCAAAAATTACAGTAGTTGTTGGATAAATTATAAGTTTATAAGTAAAATTTCTCGTTCTTTTCAAATCTTTCTGCTCATGAACCTAATTCTAGATTCATTTCTTCCTGAAAATTTGTAAAGTAGTTTTATCTACATTAATAATGGAGATGTTAATAAAAAGGAGCATTCATAAAGTACATTGAATACCGTAATTTTCGGCATATAATCCACGGATCAAACAATTCTTTTTGGATTCAGAAATTTTATTTTGTGATTGAAGACAAATATTTACAGCGATCTAAACAGTTACATTTCTTTTAAAAAAATTTCTTTGTCGAAAAATGATTGTTTGATCCGAGGATAATATGCCGGAAATTACGGTAGTTGTTGGATAAATTGTTAGTAAATTTTCTCGTTCTTATCAAAACTTTCTGTTAATGAGTCTTATTCGAGATTTATTTCTTCCTGAAAATTTGTAGTTTTGTTTACATTAATCACTTAATCATTTCTTGCGCAGTTTTGTTTACATTAATCACTTAATCATTTCTTGCGCAGTGTTGCCGGGCCGGCAACTCCTAATTTTAATTCCAAGCTTGCAAACAGCACCAGTAATATTTTAATATAATTTTGCTTTTACAATGAAGGCTTTAATTAAGGAATTCGTGATATCTAGACAAGTCCTTAATAAATTCCGGTATCAATCGACAATTTCTCATTTTACTAATAAAATTTGTTTGCGCCGGAAAGGGTTAATCGTCGCGTCCCAGGCACTCACGGTCTGCAAGTTTCACTGCTTTTATTCAAAATTGTTTAATTCCCACCAGTTTTATAAAATAGTATAATTGGTTTTATTCTAGTATCGTGTTACTTCTCATTAAATAAAATAAATGTTTTTTTTTTTTTTTTTTTTTTTTTTTTTTTTAATGGTGGCAATAATGAATTTGAATTTTTGAACCGTAATTTAATACGGCAATTAAGGGGTTAATAATGTAGTTGTTAATAAAAAGGAGTAGACATATAGCATATTGAGTACCAGTTTCGAGTAAAGTAACTGAGAAGGTTGCCACAAGATGACGACTCACATTTTATTTCGGCTCTATGGTATCTGAGTACTGACGGAGCAATCTTCCACCAGATAATTTTAAATAGAATAGCTTGCCTTATGTTTTCGTCTTCCACAAGAAAAATTTCTCTATCAAATATGGTTAAAATTTCTATTTGTTTTTACCGGTGACAATTCATCAGTTATTTAGTTTTTTTTCAATGAGATTGAGAGGAGATTGTGTAGGTTGTCTCAAAATGGCTTAAATGCAGGAGACTTACTACCGCCTAAGTAAATATCTATTAGTAAAAATGAATTATCTGTTTTTGCCATTGTTTATGCCTGAATTGTTTTTGTAAAATGGCGTGTAACCTCTTCAGACCTGATACATTTTAAGCCATCATAAAAATTATTTCACAGTTTGTTCCATCTATTTATACGTATAGAAACATAATTTTGTAATAAAAAGTAAAATAATTGTTATTAGTTAATATTTACTAGCAGGTACACATATGTGCACCTCCGGTTCATACTATAAAAAAACACTTCATTTTTCAAAAGATCATTTAAATGAGGAATTTGGTGGACAATTGATACATATAAGCTAGTTTTAAGTGCTATTTTAGAAAAAAAGTCATTTTTATATATAAAAATATGTATTCCATCTTGTACAAATAACTCTTTTTCTTGATTCAGTCTTCATACCTGCATTTTGAAGCAAAGTTATCATTTGTTGAATGAGGAAACTGTTCAATTTTGTCATATCTAATATAGTAAATTGACTTCTAAATACCCTTACGTTGTTTTCGCTGTGGTTTATTTGCTGAATCGTCTTCAGAACTATTTTCCGATGAAAAAAATTTGCGTGGTCTCGATGGTTGTCTTTCTTCACTTACTTTGCTCTTATATTTCATCAGTATTTAAGCAATCTCTAAAAATATCGCAAGAGAGACAATTTGTCTTTTCGAGGAACTTTACCTGTTTTGCAATTTCTGATATACACTATCCAACAAATGGAAATAACCAAATCTATAAAGTGTACAAAAACTCTTGTTGACTATTTTTTGTGTGAGTAGAACAACGGTAATAAGCTAAAAACCTATCATTTAAATCTGTATTACTCATATACGTTTTGTATTCACAATTGCAGGTTGTGATACATTAATTTTACAGTTTTGATCTTTAGACCAACTAACGTAACTGCTCTTGGGATCGCTATCGATGCAAATCGAAAGCAAAGTTACACATTTGTTATCTTTCCAGTTTAGTATACACATATCCTTCCCTTAGTCACTCATCCTACTCTCCGTGCTACAAATCTCGATCATTCTTGATTTTTTTAGCTGCTCTTCCTAGTCTTTTGTTCATAATCTTTCCAGTTTGGTAGATATTGTTCCTCAATAAAAAATCGACACATTTTACACTAGTAAAAAACTGTCCTAGTAAATCACCCGTGTGTTGTCTTTTGGTATAAATTTAAAAACGATTTGACATTGCCTCCACCTAGACCTAATCATAATTACTTTGAATCATCAGCTGGTACAGTTCCTTTTCCATGATATATTTGGCAATCAAGTCTATGCTCATACATGAAAGATGAAATAAGTTTTTTAATCCCAACGGATTAGGTTTTAACGGCACAAACTGTCTAGATCCACAACGTCCAGTAAATGGTATCCCACGATCTGTGTTCATCTATTGATAAAGGTTTTGGCCGGAGCAGGGACAAATATTTTATTCTTACTGCATTAAAAATAAGATTTACTTTCCATAATTTGTCATCTGCTTAAAGATCATTTGATTTATCTGCCAAATGAAGAAATTTTCTAATCTCAAAAACTCGACACAGTAGTTGCAATTCTAAGTATTGACAAGTCTTTTTGTCAGTAGAACCTTGATTGTAGATATTTTAAAGTTCCCACGATTATGTGTACGTCTGCAACTTTTATAACTTCATATTGAACGGAATATAGCGGAATTGGAATTGTTTGAATGGAATTGGTTTCATATGAAACTTTTTCCAAAAATCTTCATTTACCTAATCTAGAAATGATTGAAAAGGATTTATGATGTTGTAAAATCTGCTTTTAGATAATCCTCATCAATCAATGATCCTTGAAATACTATTAGAAGAAAAAAAGATTAAATAAATATTTGAGAAAACGTAAGATTTTATTACTCTAGTGTGCTGTAACACAAGTTTTAAGAATTTACTTATTTTCAGCTTTCCATAACAAAGGCCTTTTAGGTTAAACTTTATTGTTACATGGATTCGGGATAGGTACTGGAGCAATATACTTAGTTATATCTGTGTCATCTAAATTTTCATTGTCAGAAGACTCACCATCACCGTTGGCCTCACCAGTTTATTTACTCTTACAACGATATAATAATTATGATTTTTAAAAACTAATTTTTAATTTAAAACATCAACAAAATGAATTCTTATCTATAATTAAGTATATTTTTTAATAATTCAATAACTTTCGCACTGCACCAATTAGATACCATTCAGTACAAATTTTTTGTGTGAGATGACTTCTTTCCAAAAACACAGAATTGAAACCGGAGGTGCACATATGTGTACCTTACAAATTTCACCTAATTTAAATAGATATTATTATCTAGCTAAAAAATTTAAATGAGTTATGCAATATAGAAGAGTTTATAAGTATTCTTAAAAAATATTATAAATAAATATTAATTTTCAAATTATAAAAATGTACTTACTTTTTCGAAGTTTTATATATTTCTCAATTGCTCGTTTATTTTATCCAAATTCATATGAATTAGAGTTGGGAAATATGGTTATTTTTGGTTAACAGGTTACATCATTCCACAGTAGCGCTGGTAACAGGTTCCAACATCCTGTTATTTTTGTAACAGGATACAATAAACAATTTATAAACAATCGCTAAATATGCTCCCAAACGGACAACACATGGGATATGGGCCCCTCGTGGAGGGAGGGGGGGGGGGTCTTTCTAAGGGAACCCAACCCGTATTTACGCAAGGAAATCCAAAGTTCGAAGAAAACCACGGAAAACTCCGAATGATTGGGCTGACGACCGCGATTGGGTTTTGTTCTAATCCAGCGCCTGCCGTCTACCAGTTTTGAGGGCAGAATCTCTCAGCCACTGGTGGGGCAACAACATTTAAGAAAATATCTATAGGCACATATATTTTTGAATATAAAATAATGTATCCAATAGGAAATACGAAAAGCAGGAAAATTAGAAAGTACAAGAAAACATATTAAGAAAACTTTCTTTGACATACAGGGGAAAACGAATTTTTCAAAAATCCATTTTCCGTATACCGCGTTTCTCAATCAGCACTGTTGATGTTTTAAAATCTGAGATGAAATGCATTACTGAATTTTCGTACAGCAAGTCAATGCGTGCTGCCACTACTAGAGTGGCTGCAAAACATAAAACAAATATTAACTGATAGGACAAAGAAACTTCTGAAATAGGACAGATGGTAGAGAATGAAATTTTTTCCAGACTCAGTTTTTTTTACTAGTTTCTTAATAGCAGATATATATAGTATGCAAGATCTATTGTACGCTATTATGAAAGCAAAAGAGGGTGCTACAAAAAAATTAACTACCATTTACTTCATATTAATAAGGTAATATTGTTGCGCAAAATAAAATATTCTAATACTTTGAACTCATCTAAATTTTATCCTGCTATTTTTATGTCTTTCAGAAAGCTGTAAACCTAATATATTGTACTGTATTTTATATTTTGTAAATATTAAAATCTTATCTAAACATTCCAGATTCAATTTATAAGAAATTTAATTGCATTTACTTAGTATAAAAATGATTAAATTGAAAATAATTTTTTAATAATTTTTCTCAATTATTTTAATATTTGGAATATGAGTTGTATTAAAATGGTTCCAAAGTTCACTAGCTCATACTTTTTTATATGGATCCATACATAAATAAAAAATAAGACTTATTTCCACAAAATTCCCCCCCCCCCCCTTAAAAAAGTGGCATTTTTCGAGTGCCGACAGAAGTGAAAACTTGGACAATTACGTTTTTATTTTTTGAATTGTCAGGACATATTTTTTTGTAATCGTCAGGAAACATTTTATTGTGCAGGAAATACTTTTAAATAATGTGTTTTTTTTATTCATTATTATAAAGTACTACTACAAAAATTGCATTACAATTTTCATTTAATGCGCAATTGTGCATGAAAAATAATGCATATTGTTTTACATAAAAAAATTGCAATAAAAAAAGACTGAATAATATTTATATGGCGCAGATGTCATACACACATCACGTTGGCACAATTTTTTTCTGATACCGATTTGGCAAAAAACCTCGAAGAAGTTTAAGAAATTTAAATTTCAACCCATTATGGGTCCGTAACGTGACCCAGAATAACGGGAGAAAATTTTTTATGCTAGATTTGTAATGTATGAAGCATAAGTTTTCGATAAACATATTACATCAAAAAATGAGAAACGCCTCCCCCAGCCCCCCCTCCCAAAAAATGGTCCTATAGGGAACCCCCCCCCCCCCTCCAAAAAGAGCCCTTTAGAAATCAAATCCACAAACCTCAAATTCAGTCTTTCTGATATTTAATAAAAAAGAGACGAAATCATTTTTTATTTATCCTCTTTCTTCAACAACCGCGAATGAAAACCAAACAGGAAACGAAACTTTAAATCAAAAGTCGTTAACGATAACAACATTACCCTCAGACAAAACGTTTGAAAATAAACAACAGTTACGAAGCGATAAAATGTTCTTTTGTAATGTAAAAAACTACATTTTTTCAAAAACGGGTGGAAAATCTAACAGAAAAGAACTACATAACTGAACTGAATTGAAAAACTGGTGAAAAATCTAACAGTTATTGAATTAGCGAATATTAAAATTAAGGAGTTATTTCTTCTGTGGTTGCATAGGCGTAACCAGCTTTGTGAACGGGTGGGTGCCCAGAATTTTTAACCTGAACTTGCTGGATACAAACAATATCTTATTTTATATAGTAAAACCTTCTAAAACTGAAGCCTATAAAACAGTTTTAAATTCCGTTTTAGACAGTTTTTTTATCTTAGAGTGTATAATTGTGAGATTTTTTTTAATAAGGGTTTTTAAGGGTGTTTTAATAAGGGGGGGGACGCAAATTTTTTAAATAATAGCGAATGGGTCTGCGCAAGCAGGGGGGGGGCTGTTCGGGCTGTATTTGCTGGATACAAATAATATCTTATTTTATATAGTAAAACCTTCTAAAACGGAAGGCTATAAAACAGTTTTAAATTCCATTTTAGACAGGTTTTTATCTTATAGTGTATAATTGTGAGATTTTTTTCAATAAGGGTTTTTAAGGGTGTTTTAATAAGGGGGGGGGACGCAAATTTTTTAAATAATTGTGAATGGGTCTGCGCAAGCAGGGGGGGGGGGCTGTCCGGGCTGTACTTGCTGGATACATACAATATCTTATTTTATATAGTAAAACCTTCTAAAACGGAAGCTTTTAAAACAGTTTTAAATTCCGTTTTAGACAGGTTTTTTATCTTAGAGTGTATAATTGTGAGATTTTTTTAATAAGCGTTTTTAAGGATGTTTTAATAAGGGGGGGACGCAAATTTTTTAAATAATTGTGAATGGGTCTGCGCAAGCAGGAAGGGGAGGCGCTGTCCGGGCACCCAGCCCGGACATTCAACATTCTTCGGCAAACGTCTCAAAAGAAACGATTAAGGACGTTTTTAATGAATATTATTATTATTTTAGAGGTACAAAAAATGAAATCTTGATTAAAACAAGTGAAGGAAGATGCTGTCATTAAGAACCATGTGTTATTTATTTAACAGGGACTTTTCAGTAACATATTAATGCAATATTAGGTTCTAGCGTAGTAACACTGTTATTTATCCTAATACGATAAATAATGCCCATCCCTAATATGAATTAAGACAGCTAGCGCAATTTCTTGCTGAAACTAAAAAAGACTAAAGTACACAAATAACATCCTCTCGTCTCAATAAAAATTTTTCAAATATTAATTGAGATACGCAGTTGAAATCAGAGGTACACATATGTGCACCTCAGGTCTGAAGAGGTTAAAGAGAAAGAAGAAAATTTCTGTTTTAATTTACTGGTGGAAATTTGCCTGAACGGTAATCTATCCCTTCTAATCATTTTAACCCTCAGAGGAATACGTAAATAATTTTGTATAATGTTGAATTCCCACCGGAAATTTAAAAAAAAATGATTTCTGAATAAGGAAAGCCAATTTTTTTAACTATTTTCCATCATATTTTTAATGGTATATCTTAGTTTCTGATGCAAATTTAATTAAATTTAGGTGGGATATAATATATACCCCTCCCAATTCCCTCGAAGTGTTAAAGGATTGTATTATCTGAATAAATACATTGTTTACAGTTTTCATGAGCGATCTTTTTACATAACATATATCTGCTGGCAAGCAAACATGATACATAATGCTATTGATACTACATTTGTGTTAGAAAAATCTATCATAGATGAATCTTTATGAAATATATGGTGTCAAAATATATTAAAATATCCTTTATTGTCTTAAGGTGCTTCAATTTTTTTCTCAAACCCCAGCCAACAAATGCTTTCTTCTTATAACCAATGAGCGTTTTACTAAGTGACTACTCACAAATTAATAACTATAATTTTGTCTTCCACACAAAGGTCACTTTCTCAATGACCACTAGTCGATTCATCAATTACGTTATGTCCCTGTTTCTTCGCTGAGCTTGACACTTGTATCGCCCTCCCTCACTCTTTTATTTCTCACATGAACTGGCTTCGAACGCTTTTGTCATGAAAAAGTCTTTGATTTGAGTACATACTTCGGAGTTGGATTTTTTGTTTAAAAGTGATGAACAAGTGATATATGATCGTTTCGTGTTGGCAGATCTCCCATTCGGGCCATCTCTTTAACGCAACTTTCTACAAAAAAAATCTTTATTTTAGATTTTTTTTTTTTTTTTTTTTTTTTTTTTTACAAATTTTGAAGAGCTACCCGGAATTTTTTTTAAAAAATTTTCTTACAAAGCACGACAAGTTTTCTTTACAGGGCTGCCAGGCAGCCAATTCTATAAGTTGTTCGCATCCCAATTTAAAAAAAAAAATCTAGTAGATTTCTCTCAAATTTTGTCAAAGCGTATTCAAAAGTTTTTTGCTTTGAAAAAGAGCTGCGAAATATAATTAACATATAATCGCCTCCTATGTTTAGATATATTTATTTTTATACTTCACTGATATTCAAAAACCGGATTAATAGGAGTTATAAGGTAGAGATTATACTTGATGTCTACAAATACAGCACATAAAGATGGAGATCAGGAGTGCGATATCATACCATTTTTATTTAAGGAACCTCGGGACTCTTAAATAAACATTTTCTTCTTTCTCTTTAAACGCCATTTTACAAAAACATTTCAGGCATAAATAATGGCAAAAACAGATAATTAATTTTTACTGATAGATATTTACTTAGGCGGTAGTAAGTCTCCTGTATTTAAGCCATTTTTAGACAACTTACACAATCTCTCAATCTCATTGAAATAAACTGAATAACTGATGAATTGTCACCGGTAAAAACAAATAGAAATTTTAAATTTCATTATTTTTTATATCTTAATCGCTTCCCTGATTTCACGTACGTCATACGGACAACGTGTTTTTGCCAATCATGATTTTCCCGTACCACGTACGAACATCCATATTTCAATCACGATTTATTATTCTCATAAGTAAATCTTTATCGTTAATTTCGCATTATTTAATCCAAAAATTTTTCATCAATTTCATAGAGAAAGATTTTCCTTTTTTGCCTTTAAAAGATTTTCAACAAAGAGGAGTTTAAGTATTTTTGCCTTGAATTCATATTTGAAAAGTTCTCGCTTTTATGATCATCATATAAGAGCAGATACCTATAATCACTCCCTGCCCCTGTAGGAAATACAGAGCGAAAATCAAATGAGAATAAAACGTCAGATACTGCTGATATATTACTTTTGGTAAACTTAGAACAGCAATGTAAAATGTTTTCTGTTCTCAGGTTATTTGTTTGTAGAAAGTAAGTTTTCGGAAAAACATTTATTAACGCTAACAACGAGGTTTTTCTTTTGTTAAAAGCTATAATTTACAGAGGAATGATCAAAAGGACTAATGTGCTTTCTACTGTGTATACTCGTTAATTATTAGTTAGGATAGAGAAAAAAATCGTTCATTAAATTAAGTAATAATTGACAATAATTTGCTTGTTTGAAAAGTAAATAAAATCCACATAAAGATAATTTTTTACATTGTATTTATTACTAAATATAGATGAAGAGTTTTAATAAAAATATTTAATATAAACTCAACAATATTACATCTTTTTAAATTCAGATAGAAACCCTAATAGCATGCATCGTCACAGTGACGTCACTGTGAATCACTTTGGTCACATCACATCTGTGACCAAAATGTCACCACTCAGTGACGTCACATTGTGACTGAGATGTGACTTTCTTAAAAATCTTTAGAAATTTATAAATATCCTTCAAAACATGTTATTTACTTTAAAAAACATGTTTCTGGCAATTTAAATATCGTCGCTTTTGTCACAGTTTCGTCACAATGTTAATGTCAAATCAAATGACACATTTTTTACAAATTTGTCACATTGTGACCACTTTGTGAAACGTCACAAAAGAGCTCTAAAACAGCCCTAACGACTTCACATTTTCGTCACTGTGACTTCACATCGACGTCACGTGACGTCACATCGACAATCGATGGTCACAAAGTCACAATGTGACTTCACAACGACGTTGCAGTGACGTCAACATGCTTTATGGGAAGGCATAGTATCAAACCGATAATGGTTCAATGATGCGCCAATATTTCATATATTGGAAATATTGCTAATAAAATGCTAATATTGATTATATATTGGCATTTCATAGGAAATATTTCCTGTGAATTCCCAATATTGCACAAATCTTATTACATTGGAAATATTTCCAATGAATTTCCAATATTGTACAAATGTTGGCGTTACATTTGAAATATTTCCAATGAAACCCCATTATTGGCATAATATTGGCTGCAAATACTGGCTAAATAAGGGCAAAATGTAAACACCCCAATATTGGAGCAATATTTCATGCCAGTATTGCGCCCATGTGCCAATATTGCTCCAAGATGTAGAAAATATTGGCCCAATATTGTGTCAAAAAGCAGCATAACATCACGGAAAGGACGATTGCTGTGATGTGTTAATTCATGTAAAAATAATTTTATTATTTCTGATAGTCTGCTCATATGAAGTAAAATTTTATTGGTCATAATTGAAATAAAATATGGATTTTGTCTGCATAACAATTTCCAAATTTACGTTTTTGTGCGCAGAAAAAAATGCTTACATGCAAACTCTGGCACAAGTGCCATAGGTTCGTCAGCCATGCACTATGCCATTATCCAGTCAAACATCCCTCCAGATTAACTTCATAAAGAAAAAAATGTTTTACTTTTTTAGATTTAAAAATATATTCTAACAAAGATGTGTTCGTATTTATGCCTTAAATTTATTATTTAAATTTCTCGCTTTTACGACTACAATATAACAACACACAGCAATAATCATTTCCTACCCCTAAATGAACACAGAGCAAAAATTGAGTGAAAATTAAATGTATAAAATTGCTCATATCGTATATCTTAAAAACGCAGAACTGTAAATTAAAACATTATTCTGTTTTTAAAGGTTGATTAACACAGAGTTGCAAATGGTTCATTTTTGCATACCAGTAATTATTAAGAAATTTTTTTATGGTAAAGTTCTACACGATTTGAAATGAGAAATATTTCGTGAAATTTTTTGGTAAGAAATATGTTTATGAAAAAACACATACTGAATCATATAACAGCATATTTTTATTTTTTATTTCTCCGTTTTCACAAAAATAATCCTTTTATATTATTAAACAGTTTCCGGCGCGTACAAATTCAGTTATAAAAATTAATAAATACTCGTTGGGTTCCTTTAGAAAGACCCCCCATACAATGCACTCGCCCTAGAAACTGTATTCTTCCTGCAGATAATTTGCCATTATAAATAACTCCTAACACCCAACTCTTTGCACTCATACTTCCAGTCTGACTGGACATCATCTCTCTGTAATAACGGAAAATAAAGTATGCCTTATTTAATGAAAACATTTTTATAGTATATAATTGAAAGTGACTTCTTTTGAAAAAGTAGTGCCGATCGAATTAAATTTGAAAAAGAGATGCTGGAGTCAAAAAGGCTAATAGATTTGCAATCGACAAGGCATATGAATAGTGAGTTACTGACATAATTAGGCTTAATGGAACTTTAAATTTTGTTTAATTATAAAATGTTTGAAATAAAATGACTGCTAGTAAAATATCTCCTTATTTAATCACATACTGCACAACTTAAACAGATATATATTTTAAAATTCATATTCAAATGACTTCTTAGCATTAAAATGTTTTTTTTTTTCCTCAGAGTTGCCAAGACTCCGGTTTTTCTGTACACTACTATTATATCAGAGAAAATATAGTTATTTTAAATCTCCGAAATGTAACTTTTCCGAAGGAACATTTTCTGTACTTAAATACTGGTACCCAAAAAACCGAAGACATGGCAGTTCTGTTATTTTCTTTTATGGAATTAAGCATAAAAGTTTTATAATAACTTTTTAATGTACAGAAAATAAATTGTATATTTCCAAGTAAAAAATTGTGCATTTACTACAATTGTAATAATAATTGTGTAAAATCAGAGATAGTATATCTAGATATTTTAAATGATTTATGAATTACGTTATTATTATTATTATTATTATTATTATTATTATTATTATTATTTTGTTATATTTTTTAATGCAAATTTAGACTTCTGTTTTTAAAATGAAATTTTATTACAAATGAAATGAAGCATAAAACTTATTGAACAATTTACAATCTAACGATCCATAAATAAAACTCTTTATCTTTATTTTATGCTGTAAATTCTTTACTTACTGTAATCATCTCGATGAATATGTATCATCAATGGTAATCATTTCTTCTTTTCAGAAAAACTCAATTTTTGTTTCTTTTGTTACAAACATTACATCAAAAGTTTTGGCAGAAGACGGCAGCATTTTATGATTTTTATTTTGTTTTTTTTATACTTGAGGTTTTTCTCATCTATTCTTTATGTTTTTAAAATGCTAATAAATTACATATAGTATCGCCGAATAAACTTGTTCTCTGAATTAATAAGATATACCTCAGGACGTCTTATTTATATGACACAAAAGCAAGTGGGAATTGTAAATGAAATGTGAAACAATAAAATAAAACTGAAAATTTTATCTGAAAATATGAATTTTTGTCTTGTAATAAGAACAATCATAATAACAATAAGAATAATTGTTTTAATTGAATACATTCTTTCCAATGCATTTGAAAAAGCAATTTAGCATGTCATTATTTTAAGAGTATCGAATAAGGGCATTTTTAACTATGCAAAAAACAAAAAAACGTGGAAATTTAATAAATGACTTTAATCCTCGGCATGAATAAAAAACTTCTCTATTTATTTTCTATAACAGTTTATTATAAAAACATAATGACTATGTATACGTGGAGGTATCACAAAGTTTAGTTACTTGCAAATGTTTTTAATGCTTTCGCAGTACTTTTTTAACAAAAATTCTTTACATATGCTTTGAGGACATTTGGAAGCGAAATATGCTATTAAGTGTGTTTAAAAAAAATAGATGTTTCAATATAATAAAAGTATATGTAACAAAAATACTCGCCTGAATTTGAAACTTCACGATACCTATTCGTATCAATATTCATTTGACTATTTTTATATTCTGTTAGCACCAGTATTTTTCCAACATAAAATTTGAAGTATATTTCTGTTGCAAATGATGACAAAGTGAGCGTTAAGGATTTATGTTTTTAGAAAGTAGTGTCATTTGGAATTTAAAAAATATTCACCTGTGGCAACCCTGATATTTGGGAATTTTACTTACTCTTCGAATCATTGTTTTATTTTAAATATACATTTCGTAGTATATTTATGTTTCTAATGTTACGAAAGCGTATGTAAAAAAATGTTTAAAAAAAAATAAAAAAGGTGTGAGGTAGCATTAAAAAATATTCGCCTGTAATTAAAACTTTTGATACCTCCATTTATATAATGTGTGTGTTTGTATATGGTGACAATTTTTAAATAAATAACAAACAAAAGCAAAATAGCAATTCCGTATTGATTGTGCCATAAATTTTAATGATCAATATAAGGATACTACATAGCTGCAGATGTAAGCAAAATAGTGCTATAAATAAATAGTACAGACATGTAGCACAGAGTGTAGTAATTGTGGATGAATAGACGAAAAATGTAGACAAAAGATTGCGACTATCATTTGTATATAACTGATTAGGGCCAAATTAAAGCCAGGGTAAACTTCCATCATTGAAATTGAATTTATTTTTTGTTTATTGTAACAGAAATTCTACATGAGTAAGGTATTAAAAAAAGGTGGTAATGCGTATTCAAATTTATTGTTGTATGTTTTCCCAGACGGTAATGAAATTGACATAGACAGGAGGATTATTCATGGTGTCAATATACGACGGATCCTTGAGAACTGGCTGCAAGTAGGAGAAAATATAACGCACATAAAATATTTCAAAGAAAATAGCGTCTGTTATACATAGACAAATAAATAAAAATACTTTAAAAATATTTCTTTAAAAAAATACATTGCTATCTCTAATATACATAGTTAGATTAGTCAGCATGTAAAAACGCTGTTGATTACATTAAAATAAACAAAAAACATTCAGGTTAAGCACTTCGGGACGAGCGTGTTTTGCAGAACTTTCAATCTTTTTAAAACGGTTTTTAAAAACAGAAATTTTTGCCTAATTGAATCGGAAATATGCTTGGACTAAATAAGCCAAACTTTTCAATAAAATTTTACTGGTGAGAATAATGAATGATTCTGGACATCTTATGCGACGCGTGTACCGGTCACTCGTCTTGATAATTTGCTTATTTCAATTACAACTTGATTTGATATTTAACCCGGGAGGACGCACGCAGGGTCTAAAAAACCCGGCGTGCGTATGGTTTTTATAATTGTAACCACTAATTTTTTTTAAGTAATCTTCAACTTATTTTATCGCAAAATATATAAGGATTGTCTCCGTCTTAATAAAGTGACTGTTATAATTTGATTTTATTGGTGGCAAATTTAAAACCATTCATTCCCTGGGTAAGCGCGCGTTCTTCCGGGTTAAAAACAACTCATTTACTCGAGTTGTTTCAAATTTTTAGGGGAAGCTGACATCCAAATCGTGAGATGAGAGGACTTCCGCTCAGTATGAGTTATTTTGTGGTTAAGATTTTAAGAGAGTGTGCAATTATATATGTGTGTATGAGTGTTCATGAATTTATAAAATTGACAAATATTTCTTGTTGAATTTTAGTTTTTGTATGCCAAATTTAAGCATGAATTAAAAATGCACACCCCTTCCTTTAATTTGCTTTAACTTTTATAAATTCTTTTGCAGGTAATTGACAATTTACTGCTTACATAATTTTGAAAAGTAACTTCTTCAAAAGGGTAAGAATATTCTATATTAAAGTATTGGTCACCTTTAACCCTTTCCAGCACACTGTGCCCGGTCTGGGATACCTAATTTTAATTCCAAACTTTCAAACGGCACCAATAAAATTTTAGTAAATTTTGGCTTTTACAATTAAAGCTTAACCACTTCAAGTGTTTCAAGTTATCTAAAAAATTCGTTTGTAATTTCCGGTGTCAGTTGATAATTTCTCATTTTACTAACAGATTTTGCCCGTGCCGGAATAGGTTAAAGTAGCGTTTTTTAATTTTTCGTATATACTTATCTTACAAATTGAAATTTACCCCATAGATCTACCTTAAAGAGAATAACTTATTTCTAACTGAATTATTATTTTTTGTATAATCTTTAACAAAAACAAACAAACAAACAAACAAACAAAAAAAAAAAAACTCCGCAAAATATTATCTAAATATTTTTTTATTAATTTACTGTGTCCTAAAATACTGTTGAGAAAAAACCCAGGTATCTTATTTTGTCATTGAAGACAAATATTTATGGCGATCTAAAAAGTTACATTTCTTTTAAAAAATTTTGTGGGTCGAAAAAATGATTGTTTGATCCGCGGAAAATACGCCGGAAATTACGGTAGTTGTTGGATAAATTATAAGTAAATTTTCTCGTTCTTATCAAATCTTTCATCTCATGAGCCTTATTCTAGATTCATTTCTTTTTGAAAATTTGTAAAGTAATTTTGTCTACATTAATAAGTGAATTGTTAATCAAAAGGAGTAGATATATAGTATATCGAGTACCAGTTTCGAGTAAAGTAATTGAAAAGGTCGCCACAAGATGGCGGCTCATATTTTATTTCTGTTCTATAGTATCTGATCACTGATAGAGCAAATTTCCACCAGAAAATTTAAAAAGAATAGTTTGCTTTATGTTATCGTATTCCACATGAAAAGTTTCTCTAACAAATATGGTTACAATTTCTATTTGTTTTTACCGGTGACAATTCAATAGTTATCCAGTTTTTTTTTTTTTTTCAATGAGAGTGAGAGGAGATTGTCTAGATTGTCATAAATTGGCATAACATATTCGCGACGAGACCCTTTTACGGAATTTTTAATGTTTTGCCACCGGTTTTCAAAAACAGAAATTTGTGGCTTTTTAAATCGAGAAAATGCGCTTCTTAAATAAGATAATTTTTTCAGTAAAATTTTACTGGTGGGTGTAAATAGAGATTCTTAAGCTTTTTTGCGAGCAACAGGTGGTACAGTCGGCGTGAACGTGTTAAACGCAGGTGACTTATTACCGCCTAAGTAAACGTCTACCAGTAAAAATGAATTATTTGTTTTTGCCATTATTTATGACTGAAATGTTTCAGTTAAAAGTCGTTTAGAGAAAAAGAAGAAAATTACTATTTAAAGTTACCGCTGGAAATTTGCTTGGACGTAATCAATCCCTGCTAATCATTTTAACCCTCTGAGGGGCACGAAATTAATCGTGTGTATTGTTGAATTCTCACCGGAAATTTCGGAAAAATTTATTTCTAAATAAGGAAAGCCTATTTTGCAACTACTTTCCAAAATATCTTTAACGGTAAATCTTAATTAAAAGTTTCTGATACGAATTTAATTAAATTTATGTGAGATGTAATATATACCCCTCCCAAGATCCTCGAAGTGTTAACACTAGAACCGCCGGGTATTTTACACAAGTTTTACAAAAAGTGTTTCTCACCAGTATTATAATTTTAAACTATTTAACTTATTTAATTAGACTATTTTTGTGCTACACACTTTCAACATATCTTATGAAGATAATTCTGGTTCAAATCGATTAATATCAATCTGGCACCCCCTATTTTGACCCCTAATGGCGGTTCTAGTGTTAAAGAAGTGTATTACTCATCTTGAATAAATACATTTTTTAGAGTTTTCATGAGTGATGTTTTACATAACATATCTCTGATGATACGCAAACATGATACATAATACTATTCCGAGAATACTTCTGTTGGTGAATTCAATTTATTTAAAGATTGATGATACTTTGTACTAGCGAGACATTTCGGTCAGAAAAATCTATGATAGATGAATCTTTATGAAATATATGGTGTCAAAATATGTTAAAATGTCCTTTATTGTCTTAAGGTGCTTCAATTTTTCTTCTCCAAACCCCAGCTACAGTGCCTAGAAGAGATAGTGTGGAAATCAACCAACGAAACCATATCCAAAAAATTACATATTTCGCCAGAGGGCGCTAACTTCAAGTTCATTGCTATGAATGAATAGGAACGTAATGTGTTTTAGATATTTTTTGATGTAATTTAAGTATGGGAAACTTTTTTTCGAAAGATAAATTTTGTGAAAAACAGAATAAAAAAATTAGCTTGTTATACACGATATATTAGGGATAAACGAAAATTTAGGCATATATTTTAAATGCATTTCGCACTCGTACGAATTGCAGAACACTAGTTTCGGATTGCTTAATTATAATTCATGTAATATTTCATGTGATCAGCATACATATTATTATTATTTTAGGCTAGAGATTCACTAAAGTACAAGTATTTTATTATTAATATGTCGGAATTATTATAATTTAATTATTTTAATAAAAATAATTTATGCTTAACTAATTTTATCGTGTGCATTCCGAATAAATTCTTTTTGATATATTTTTGTTTACATTAGTAAAAAGAACTTGCTTTTTCGGCAATGAAATTGATAGATAGCTTGGCAAGTTTGGGAATATAGTAGGAATGGCATCAGATTTTAAAATTGGCTTACCTCTAGGTATTGTAACAATTTCACCTTTAATTATATGTTCATAATTTCTGGCAATAAATTCCTTTTCAAAATGAAGTTCACATATACCAGAATGCAAGCTCAATTCTTTGTCGGCACGAGGAATAATTTTTTTTCCATTTTTCAAAAAGATCTTGATTGGGTACACCGAAAATAGACAACTTGCTGTTCTTGTATTGTGTAGTATAACCAGGAACAAAACAATGTGAATCTCGTTTTTTCATCGTTTTAGATAAATTTTGCATGTTTTCACTTAAATTTTCAACATTTGTAAACACTGCACATAATACTAAAAATGTTTATGACAATAAGAAAACCAAAACAAAAAACAAAACCTAAGCTTTCACGCAATGAAATTGTCGGCAGCGCCATCTACGAAAATGTAAATTTTTGGATGCGATCGAAAGCTATACCGGTATTAGCGATTTCCACACTATCTCTTCTAGGCACTGTACCCCAGCCCAAAATTGTTTCTTCTTATAACCAATAAGCGATTTACTAAGTGACTACTCACAGATTAAAAACTGTAATTCTGTCTGCCACACAAAGGCCATTTCCTGGATGACCACTAGCCGACTCATCAATTATGCTACGTCCCTGCTTCCTCTCTGGCCTTGACACTTGTATCCCCGACTCCTTTTCATTTCTTACATGAGTAGGCTTCGAACGCTTTTGTCATGAGCAATTTTTTTATTTGAGTCCGTACTCGGAGTTGCGTTTTTTGCTCAAGAGTGATGGATAAGTGATATATGATCATTTCGTGTTGGAAGAACTCCCACTCAGCCCATATCTTGAATGCCACTTTCTAGAGAAAAAAAAAAGCTTAATTTTGGATTTCTTACTTTTTTTTTTTTTTTTACAAATTTTAAAATGAACTACCCAGAAGTTTTTTTTTTTTCGTTTTTTTTAAACAAATTTTCTTACAAAGCAGCACAAGTTTTCTTTACAGGGCTGCCTCAAGCAACCATTTCTATATTCTGTTCGCATCACAATTTTTAAAAAATACATTTTATAGTATATAGTATATATTCTCTCGCGAATGTTGTCAAAGCATATGCAAAAGTTTTTTGTTTTGAAAAAGAGGTGCGAAATAGAATTAAAAAATCATTGCCGATGGCAGTTGTCCTATCTTTAGAGATATTTATTTTTATATTTTACTGATATTCAAAAACCTGACTAATGAGAGTTATAAGATAGACATTTCTTGGTGTCTACAAATATAAGATATGAATGAGGAGATCATCGGTGTGCTATGATACCATTTTTATTTAAGGAATCTCGTGATTCTTAAAGCATTAAATTTTTCTTTATTTTAGTATTTTAAAATTTGGGCTTGGGATAATTTATGACCACAATTTGTTTTACCACATTTTTACTCGACCTGAAGCTTAAAAATAAATAAAATAATAATATAAAATAATCTTATGCAATATAATAAATTACATATTATAATAAATTATACACAATACCTTGACAGATCTGGGAAACTCGATGAGATGCAATGATCTAAAAGTAAAAAAATAATGATTTTTTGATTTTTTTTCCAAAAAAAAAAAAAAAAAAAAATCTGCCACGGGAAACGATTAAATACTCTGCTGTTAGTTTGAAATAATAATCGAGTAACTATGATTGAGTTCTCCCTCTTTCAACATTGTTAAATTTCAGACTGTTATCACACTTTCTCTACGGCAAAGAATTAACCCTTAACCCTTTCCGGCACTGGCAAAATCTGTGCTAAAATGAGAAATTTTCGACTGACACCGGAATTCACAAACGATTTTTTAAAATATTTTGAATTCCTTAATTTAACCTTTTATTGTAAAAGCTAAATTTTACTAAACTTTTACAGGTGCCGTTTGCAAGTTTGGAATTAAAATTAGGTATCCCAGACCGGGCACATTGTGACGGAAAGTGTTAAGGGGGCTCAGCGGTTAAAAACTTTTCAAAAAATCGATTTTTTTTAATATAATCTAGTTTGATTATTCAATTAATTCTTAACTCAATGCAAAAAACCGCATAAAAATATTTGCATTTTTAACGGAGTTATAAGCATTTATGTATCAACACTTTCATAGCCGCAGCCATATAATTTCAACTTTAAGTCGCGTTTTCTCAAAATTTGATTTTTGACGACTAACACCAAGATGTAAAAAAAAAAAAAAAAAAAAAAAAAAAAAAACTAAAGAAAAAGAAGTTGTATTTTTTAGGGGTATTTTAAATTTTCAAATTTGAAGGATTTTTTAATAGTTTTTTTTTAAGTGATAGTTATATCCTTAATTCATTCTGTAGATAATAATGTTATATGCATGCAAAAAAAAAATTAAGACATTCCATCAAATAGTTTTTTTTTTTCAAATCTTGGTGTTAGTCTTGGTTAGTTTTAGTTACTCTTGGTTAATCTTGGTCGTCAAAAATCAAGTTTTGTGAAAACGCGACTTACAGTTGAAATTATATGGGTGCGGCAATGAAAGTGTTGATACATAAATGCTTATAACTCCGTTAAAAATGCAAATATTTTTCTGCGGTTTTTTGCATTGAGTTAAGAATTAATTGAATAATCAAATTAGATCATAAAAAAATCGATTTTTTGAAAAGTTTTCAACCCCTGAGCACCCTTAAATGCATAATGATGCTTTACTTTTTAATTGATTCTTAGCAACTACTATATTATATGAAAATATTAATCACACAAAAATTTATTTAAAAAAAAATTGTTAGAACATAAAGATCTATTTTAAAATTTCTGTTTTTTAATCTTTAACATTAAAATAAAAATATAATTCGAAATAAATAATTAATGCATTTAAAGGTTAAGTTTTATAAAATAAAAATTTGTAATAAATAAAGTATTTAGATCGATATTTATTAAAATGCGAATTAATTCGCAATATTTTAGTTATAATAGTCGTTTTTAACTGTATTGCAGATGTGCAGCGTAAGAAAACATTGACGTATTCTACGAAAAATGTATCTCTGATATTTTCATTATTTTCCCCGTGTAACAAAATGACTGCCTTACCTACATTTGAATAATATATAGATGGCGCTGTTGCTACTATGGGAAAAATATTCTGAGATATTTTACCGAAGATGAAGAGAAGCAAGGTAATTCGGCGTGATTAAGCTTGCAATATGTATTCGGAATGTGTTTCACACCAGAGATGTTTTTATGTGTTTTATCGAGATTTACGAGTCTTCAGTTTATCATGTTGCGTGCTTTGCCGATAATGTATATTGCAGTATTGCCAAGGCTCCGGGTTTTTGCACATCACCATAGCTGCCAATTTTTACGCATTTTTCCTACCTCCAAAATTTTATAGTAAATATTGTCGTATTTAATCGTCGGAATCTTATAATTAAAAATATGGAAAATACCTGTATAATTTTACTGGTAGCAAAAATGCGTAAAAGTTGGTAGTTATGCAAACCGCTATTATCTTATATAAATTGTTGTTCTTTTAAATCGCCCAAATGTTTCAATTAAATAAAATAATATTTCCTTTATTTAAATATTTGTATTCAAAAAGCTGTAGATTTTGCGGCTCTGATATGGTATTGTATATAATGCGTCATTATTAAAATGTGACGTTTTAACCTGTGTTTAATATTTGAATTGACGAACATCTGTACGCTTGTGTAATAAACCTTTCTGAGAATATTCATAATGTTTTCGAAAAAAAAATCTTGCATTTAAGGGTTAAAATTTTTAAATCAGCATTTCTTTAGATTTATACATACGCAGAGCCTGATTACTAACGGGGCACTCTCTCCCCAGTAAAATTACATAGAAATTTTCGCCTTGTTTAAACGCCCTTTTCAGTCAAAATTACTATCACGAGTAAGGAAAAAAATTCTATTTATTTTTTCTGGTGGGAGAGTGCCCCGTTGATAATCAGGCCCTGTACATACGAAAGAGTCTGACTTTAAAATAAAAATGATCATTAATCATAAAAAGTTTTAAATTGGTTTAGAAAGTGTAAGTCTTTTATATTTTTTTTTTCATAGTTAATAAATGAACAACGTAGTAAAAGTTTTCTCTAGAATTTTAAAATGACCCAGAATCCAATCATTTTTTTTCCCATTAGTTCTGCTTTAAAAGTGTGTTTTTAATACGGATTTTTCGTTTTTTTCATTCATACCTCGGCGTCACCTAGAAAAGGAAAGAATCCTTATCCTTGACCTATATACATGGAATATGAAATATTCATGCAAAGAATATGAAATAAGAAAACTTTTTTTACCGAAAGCAGTTTTCTTATGCACGTGTGATATAAGAATTCTTGGAAGTTTATGAACTTTTTTAGGCGACGGCTGTTTAAAATGTCTTATAATTGCTCTCTTTTTCTTAAAAACTGCTCTTAAAATTTCTGTTTTCTAGTCCTTAGCATAAGAATAAAAAACATAATTATAAAAGAATAATTCATGCATTTAAGGATTGATGATAACGTTTACACAATAAATATAGTTTTACAAATTTATATTTATGTATATATGTGTGTTTGTGTGTCTAAAATAAGGTATTTAAATTGATATTTATTAAAATATTTACTAATTTGTATTTTTTACTTATAACAACAGTTTTTACTTATATTGCAAATGCGTAAGATAACAAAAAGTTGACGTATTATACGAAAAATGCATTTCAGATTTTTTTTTCATTATTTTTCTTGTGTAATAAACATTTTTGAGAATCATACTTACTGTTTTCGAAAAACAAAATCATGCAATTAAGTTTATGAAATATTAACTCGTCTTTTTTTTATAGAATTTTCCCCAGAACTTTCTTTTTAGAACTTCTTTACCTATTGAAGAATCTGACTCAAAAGTAAAAGTGACCATTAATCATAAAAGTTTTAAATCGTCTTAGGAAGTGTAAGTTTTTTTTTTACAAATGTTTTCATACTAAATAATTTAACAACGCACTCAAAGTTCACTGTGGAATTTTAAACACAATCCAATCATGTTCATTCCATTAGTTCTGCTATAAAAGTGTGTTTTTAATATGGATTTTTCGCTTTTTTATTCATAACTCGGCCTCAACTAGAAAATGATGGAATCCTTATCCTTGACCTATATACATAGAATATGAAATATTCATGCAAAGAATACGGAATAAGAAAACTTTTTTTACCGAAAGCAGTTTTCTTATTGCATGTATGATATAAGAATTCTTGGAAGTTTACGAACTTTTTTAGAATACGGTATAACTGCCTTTCTTATATGGCATGCTAATAATAATACATAAGAAAAGCCAATTGAATTCAAACATAACATTTCTGTTTTTTATTCATTAGCATAAGAAAAAAACACAATTTAAAAAAAATAATTCATGCATTTAAGAGTTAAATTTTACAAAATAAAATTTTATATAAAATAAAATATATAGATTGATACTTATTAAAATTTTTACTAATATGCTGTGTTTTAGTCCGAACAGTAGTTTTTATTTTTATTGCGATTTGCAGCATAAGAAAAGGTTGACGCATTATACGAAAAATGTATCTGTTTATTTTTCATTATTTTTCTTATGTAATAAACTTTTCAGGGAATCATATATAATGTTTTCGAAAAAAAAATTTTTTTAGAAGGATCATCATTTAAGGGTAAAAATTTTAACTCACCAATTATTTTGATACCACTTTTATTTAGTAAAAAAAAATATTTATGAAATACATAAATTCGCACTAGGAAGGTGCTTGTTTTGAGATTATTTCAAACACTTATCAGGATTTTCTTTCAAAATATTGCTAGTTTTCAAAAACTGGTCCAGTGAGAGACCTGTTTATAAAAATGAATGAATTTGACTTATAAAAATCATCATTAATCTTAAAAAGTTTTAAATCGTCTGAGAAAGTATGTCTTTTACAAATCTTTTCATAGTTGATAATTTAACAAAGCACTAACAGTTCTTTCTGAATTTTGAAAGTAACCCACAATCCAATCATTTTTGTTCCATTAGTTCTGCTTTAAAAGTATGTTTTTAATATGGATTTTTCTCTTCTCCATGGCGTTTTTTCTATTCATACTCGGCCTCACCTAGAAAATGAACGAATCCTTATCCTTGACCTATATACAAAGAATATGAAATATTCATGCAAAGAACACGGAATGAGAAAACTTTTCTACCGAAAGCAGTTTTCTTATGCACGTGTGATATAAGAGTTCTTGGAAGTTTACGAACTTTTTTAGAAGACGGTAAGGCTGCCTTTCTTATATGGCATGCTAATAATGTTGTAAAAGCAAAGCCAGTAGAATTCGGACATAACACAAAGCTTTAACTCTCTTCAGCTCGGACAAAATATTTGGTTGGGGAAAAAGTAAGTTCGCTTTTTTTCGTGTTTTTCAAAGTGAATTTATTTATATAAATAAAAAAAAAACTAATCAAAATTTATGTACTATTTTGTTCGATGATCTTTTGCCATTTTTCTGGTAAAACAATAATTCCGTCACTGTAGAATTTCTGAGAGTTCTGGGCAAAAAAATGAACAAGGTGATTTTCACAAGCCTTTTTTGAAGCCAGCTTAACACCTTCAAGAAAATACCGCATAGGGCGGAACAAATGGTAATCCGTCGGATCCAGGTCCGGACTATACGGTGGGTCATCAAAACTTCAAAACAAAGCTCTTTCAGTTTTTGCCGAGTGACTAAAGATGCGTGTGGTTTAGCATTGTCGTGATGGAAGACAGCGCCTTTCCTTTCGATCAATTTTGACCAGGTTTTTTAATTGCCTGCTTCAATCGCATTAGTTGTTTACAGAAGATAGTTGAATTGATAGTTTGGCCAGGTTTGAGCAGCTCATGATGGAAAATTCTTTTCCAATCCTTTCAAATTCTTTCCAATTTAAGGATCATTATATTGATAGTATGGATTGTCGTTTAATGTTAGCAATTTTGTAAAACAGTTATCATATTTGTAAATGCTTTGTACTAGAGTGATATTATGTTTACATGTCTTGTGTATAGTTATATTTTCAATTGAAGGTAAGCCCATTTCCTTATTAAAACCCTTTCCAGTACGAGCAAAATATGTTAGTAAAATGAAAAATTATGGATTGACACCGGAATTCACAAACAAATTTTTTAGATATTTTGAAATCTTTAATTAAAGCTTTTACTTTAAAAGCAAAACCTTACTAAAACATTACTGGTGGTGTTGCAAGTTTGGAATTAAGATCCCATTTAAGTATAATTAAGTAAATAATTAAGTAAATAATATATATATAATATAAATATATATATAATATAATTATGTATCTTTATATATAAAAATCTTCTGTGCGTGTGTATGTAATTGAACTCTTACTAAACGACTGGACCGATTTTGATGGAATTTTGTGTGTGCGTTCCAGTAGATTCGAGAATGGTTTAGATTCACATTTCGTCGAAATTGATTCAGCACTTTTTTAGTAATTAGGCAAAAACTAATATTTAGTGATTTTTCGCTAATTAAAAGTGCTATATATATTAAAGAAAGTCAGGATTTCGTATTAATCATAGCACAAAAAAATCTACTGATCCAAAAATCTTGAAAATTGGGGTAAAAATACTTCTTATAACATCGAGTGCCGCTAAAAATGGATTTTCGAAAATTCCACCCCTTCGAATGGTAGTAAAAAGAACGAACATTTAAAAAATTCCTTAAAGTCGGCTTTTGTAGTTATTTTTCATCTGATAACATATTTTAGTGTATTGTTTCATGCTGAATCGAACGGTACTAAGCAAATTTGTTTAAGTCCAGTAGTTTGTGAGATAATTTACATTTTCCTAATTTGGCGATTTTTTCGGCGCAAAAACCTGAAATTTTCAATGCTCATCTTTATATATAAAAATCTTCTGTGCGTGTGTATGTAATTGAACTCCTCCTAAACGACTGGACTGATTTTGATGAAATTTTGTGTGTGCGTTCCAGTAGATTCGAGAATGGTTTAGATTCACATTTCGTCGAAATTGATTCAGCACTTTTTTAGTAATTAGGCAAAAACGAATAGTTAGTGATTTTTCGCTAATTAAAGGTGCTATATATATTAAAGAAAGTCAGGATTTCGTATTAATCATAGCAGAAAAAATCTACCATACCAAAAATCTTGAAAATTGGGGTAAAAATACTTCTTATAACATCGAGTGCCGCTAAAAATGGATTTTCGAAAATTCCACCCTTACGATGAGTAGAAAAAAGAACGAACTTTTAAAAAATTCCTTAAAAATCGGCTTTTGTAGTTATTTTTCATCTGATAACATATTTTAATGTATTTTTTCGTGCTGAATCGAACGGTACTAAGTAAATTTGTTTAAGACCAGTAGTTCGTGAGATAATTCACATTTTCCTAATTTTGCGATGTCTTCGGCGCGAAAACCTGAAATTTTCAATGCTTATCTTTATATATATAAATCCTCTGTGCGTGTGTATGTCACTGAACTCCAACTAAACGACTGGACTGATTTTAATGAAATTTTGTGTGTGCGTTCCAGTGGATTCGAGAATGGTTTAGATTCACATTTTGTCGAGATTGATTCAGTATTTTTTTAGTAATTACGCAGTGATTTTTCGCTAATTAAAAGTGTTGAATATGTTCGATGAACAGAGTGCGGGCGGAATGTCCGAGCGGTCTAGGGCGCCAGATTTAAGCTCAGCTTCTTGAAGAAAGAGATCGCGTGTTCGAACCCCACTCCTGACAAACGTGTATGCTTTACAATAATAGTTCCTGTATTATAATTTTGATTAACCGACTTCAGAAAATCGTTAACTTTTAACTAAAAAGAAAAAAATAAACTTTTCTATCAAAATTTTAACCGACTTCATAAAATACTGAAGAGTGAAAAATAATTTCCTTACATAATTGTAATAAGAAATTAAATTAAGAGCGTAGTGTTTATCGCGCGTATTACCATATTTACGTACATTTATTTGATTTCCTTGAGACGGTGCCAAGAAGCACAACGTCTGTCGGTGACAGGACAACGTCTGTCGGGTCCGCTAGTATTATATATACATAATTATATATATATAATATATATAATTAAGTAAATAATTAAGTATCCCAGACCGGGCACACTGTGCCGGAAAAGATTAATTAACACTTTATCTACTTACGGTACTTATAAGTACCATTAAAATAACTAATTATAAAATTCTTTTAATACGTCAATTTCTTGTAATACTGTTTATAATGATTGGAGATACATTGCTTTATTTTGCTCCAAAGGAATTATTCGCTACACAAAACAAAAATATTTTTAATTTATTCTTTTGCTTTTTCAGCTTTTTAGCTTATTTGGCGCTGAGCGAAGGGGACGGGGATTTTTCAGTTTGGAAATATTTCTATATTTATATTGTAAGAACATCCTATTTGTACATTTTATAATTCTACCAAATACTAAGAAAACAATTTAAAATAAAAAAAATTGAGTGGGGTTATAAATATTGCACAAAATGCCTGTAAATTCAAATTTAATCAATCCTTCTAAATCCTTCAATCCTTCTAAAATCCTTCAAAAATTTATTAAATGATTGGGTCAATCTTTTTATGGGGGAAGGGTGGGGGGGATGGGGGAGAGGCAGATGGAAATTCCTATCAACAAAACAAGTGGACAACATTCTTTATCTTTCTCTTTTATTTATTACTAAACACAAGTTTTATTTCAAATATATTCACATATGGTTTCTTAAACCATGATTATATATTAATAAAAAAATTAAATAATTTTACGGTAATTTAGAGATTTTAATAATTTTATATTTTCATAATAATAGGTAATCGACTTAAAATGATAACATACAATTTTGACCTTAAGACCGTTTTACAAATTAAAAAAAGAAAATTTCGTTTGGTACAAAAATGATATCGATACCAAAAGACAAATCTCCCTTAGAGATATCTTACGATATAATGCGCCAGACCGCCCAACCTTCCACCTAAAATGATAACGTTATGTATGCACAGCCCCTAATGTGATTATGACTTGAGTCAACATATTAAACATCATTATATTAATAGTATGGATTCTCGTTTAAAGTTGGCAATTTTGCAAAACAGTTACTATAATTGTAAATGCTTTGTACTAGAGTGATATGTTTGCCTGTCTTGTGTATAGTTATATTTTCAGTTGAAGGTAAGCCCATTTGCTTATTAAAACCTTTTCAGGCACGGGTAAAGTCTTAGTAAAATGAGAAATTAATGGTTTACACCGGAATTCACAAAAGAATTTTTTAGATATTTTGAAATCCTTAATTTAAGCTTTTATTATAAAGGTAAAATTTTACTAAAATATTATTGGTATGCCGTTTGCAAGTTTGGAATTAAAATTAAGTATCCCAGGACAGGGCACAGTGTGCCGGAAAGAGTTAATTAAATTCTGTAAATTAATTTTAATATTACAAAATTTTTACGCACCAGGAGAATCAGGAATTTATAAGTGTTTTAATGCCAGAAATTTCGTAAAGTATTGGTCGCTATATCGGAAGATATATAAATTATTTCACTAAATAAGCCAAATATTATTTTGCGAAAATTCTGGTAAAACGTGCTTGAAAGTCCTTAAAAAACACATATCCGGTGCTACGGTATTGAAAAAAATAATATTTAATTTTGTGTTCTGCTTTAAAAAAAGTTAAACGCAAAAAAATGAAATTTTTTTTCAAAAATTAGTACAGTAATCGCCGTTTGATAAAATCATATTCGTTCTGAATCAAATTGATTTTAAATAAGCGGTTAAGTTTTATATATGGTGAACATTCCTGAACCGAAAGACAAAGGCCCCGCAGATTCGAAAATAAATTGCAAAATGCGACATCTAATGACATCAACAAAGAAATATTTTTTGTTTAAAATTATTTAATTATTCATTTAAAGTTTAAAAAAAAATTCACAATTACTATACATAAAATTAATTTAATTACGCATTATTACTTACATTATTGCGTTTTATGTGAAACTGGTCGACGGTACTTTATTTGAACGGAGCAATCAATTGTTCAATATTTTTAGCAAAAATAATATTGACTGTACAGTTTTTGTTCCGAACCCCGGCTCTCTAGTATTCTTCCTAATGTAAAAAGATATTTGCGAGTATCAGTAATAGCGAGTAAGAGCAAGAATCTGGTTCTTCAACTAACTCCAAATCCTCATCTTCACTAACTGGTGAGTTTGAAATTTGAGAAAACCAGAACAGCTTTACTATTTTTTTGTTGGCCCCACCAGTGGCCGAGAGGTTCAGACCTCTCAACTGGTAGACGGCAGGTGCTGGGTTCGAACCCAATCGCGGCTGTCGGCCTAACCGTTCGGAGTTTTCGTGGTTTTCTTCAAACCTTGCGTAAATACGGGTTAGGTTCCCTTAGAAAGACCCCCCACGAAGGGCACTACCCCCTGGTCCTATATCCCATTAGTGTAGATAATCGGACGACAAAAATAAACCAAACCAAACCAAACTATTTTTTGTCACATATTTCACTGGAGTTTGAGAGATTTTCCTAATTTTCAACATATTGAACAAAATACTTGTAATATTCTTCCTTATTTTCGAAGGTGGCAGCAATTTCGTGTAACTCTTCAAATTTAAATTGAAAAAAAAAAAAAAAAAAAAAAAAAAATTATCTTATTTTTTGTCACATTCAGAAATTTCAGATTCATTCCGAAAATTCCGAAAGAAGAATTTTCATTTTATGTAACCGCAAAAGCATCATCATTAACGCTAGAACTACCATAAAATAAAATCAAGATTTATAAAAGTATTGCATACCAGGATTTGTTTTTAAAACAGTCTAACTTTATTATTTAATATTTTTCTACTTTGTACTTATCAACCCCTTAACCCAGCGGTGCACAACCTCTGGCCCGCGGGCCACAATGATACCACTATTTTTATGCGGAATAATTTTCCTTATAGTAATGACAGAAACTTTGCTATTGAAGAAAAGAAACTTCTCTTATGAAATATTCTGGTGGCAAACGATTTTCTGGTAAAAAGGTTGTGCATCACTGCCTTAACCCCTTACGGAGCGGTGGTTTCATAGATATACCACTTAATTTAAATTACCAAACGCCAGATTGGCACCGGAATTTTGTTTAAAAAAATTACGGTTCATTGAATGCGTGAAATATAGCCTTTTCTTATTTAAAAATAAAGTTGTTTTCAAATTCCGGTGTCAGTCATCAATTTCAACACTTAAGCAATGAATTTGTCCTGCGCTGCAAAGGGTTAACTGGTTTGCCCGAACGCCGTTCGGGCAAACCAGATCCGGGCAAACCAATCCGTTCGGGCAAGACGAATTTGTTTATTTAATCATTTAAAGCCTTTTTACACCACAATTATTTTTAAGAAAATTTTGATATTATTGAAAGGCGGAAATGTTTAGACTAAATTTTAGGAATATTTTATTTAAATAATAGTGGTGTGAGTCCACTATTTTCAATTTATTGAACGGAAAAAAATTAACCAGTTAAGGGGTTAAGTATAACAAAAGTCAATATTTGAAATTTATACCACAGGCAACCATTTTTATTTCCATTTCGCGACACTTATTAAAATTAAAAATCTTTTACGTAAGATTGGACAACATATGCAAGAGAAATATACTATAAAACGTATTTTAAAAAAAATAGTGGTGCCAGCAGAATACAAAAGTAGTTGCCTGTAGCAGCTCTGTGGCATAAATTCGAAATTTCTGAATAGAAAAATAAGCCAAACTCGCAACCTTACTTCAAAGTGGTAGCCAAAGAAATGAAATGCGAAAAGTTAAAAACTTTTTTTTTCTTTCGCAAAGGAAAAACCAACTCTTCTAAAATTATGTGTTTTTCCCACTTTCCTGTGACAAATGGGGATTGAGGTAAAGTTTTCGCTCTACCATTTAACTTCTGAATTCAAAGAAAGATTTCATTTCCTGGATAAAATGAAAAAAAAGCACTCTCCGACGTTACCAACTGAGTAGATTTCGTCTTTTTATTTTATTTTCAACTATTTCCTCCAACGGTAGAAAAAGGGTGAGCCAATTTTCGCAAGTATTATATATATGTATATATATATATATATATAGTGACATCAACTGGGGAAAAAGAAGAGAAAGCGAATGGGTGAAATATCTGTGGGTTGATCCATTGTTCATATTTCTAGTTGTTGTTGTTGTTTTTTTTCCTCATACAACACTTTCTTTTAAAGTTTTTGGTGTTTTGACACTATAAATTTTAAAACATTTTTGATCTTTTAAAATAAGAAAAATGAAAGGTTAGTAAGATGTTTATTATTATTATACTAAATGTAACATATGGAAGCAAAAAACCTTAATCTATTAAATTTTAGAAAAACCTTTTTTTTTTTTTTTTTTTTTAAATAAAAGATCCTAGATAAAGGGATTGATATAAATAAAATCTTAGCTGACGAATGCTGACATGTTCGCAATAGCCAATTTTTAAATTGCTAAATGTATTCTTTCCATCTATCCGGGCCACATTTTTTAACATATCTTTCGCATTGACCGATTGTTAAAATTTTCAGATTAGATAAGACTATATTGACATCATACTTGTGTCCAGTTGTGAAAACAACATTTAGATCGGGGCCAGGGTTGCCGTTTCACGTGTATTAATTCAAAAATTTCGAATTCATAAATGAAATTCTGAAAGATAATATTTTACTTTTAAAGGAATTTTTGTCTTTCACAACCGGTTTTTCAAAACTGAAAATTTTGCCTAATTGAATCAGAAAAATACCCGGATAAAAAAATTGCAAAATTTAAAATAAAAATTTACTGGTGAGAATAATAAAACATGAATGGCAGAAACACGGTGCCCGTACCACATACGACCAAAACAGGGTAGCAGTTAAGCAACTATTGGATGTTATTTATTAATCCTTTGCTGCGCAAAACAATTTCTTTGCTGAAGTGTTTAAATTAATGAGTGGAACCGGAATTTGAAAACAATTTTGTTTGTAAATATGAAAAAAAAAAAAAAAAAAAAAAAAAAAAAAAAAAAGGTCTATAAGTCGCGCATCTAATAAAACAATTTTTTTAACCAAAATTTTGGTATCAATGTGGCTACTCGGTATTAACCACTTCGTGATGGGAGACTTTCACGAAATAATGAGCAAGTAAAAATACGCTAAATAAAAAGTCTCACGTTGTAGTTATTAAAAAATATACATGGTAACTTTTAGAAGAATATTTTTTTAAGTTATGATTTTTCTCCGTATTAGATGATTTCTTTCAAATACATAGTACTTTGCTAAGATCAAATTGTAATAACAGCTGTTTCAATATCAAGTCTACCAAATATAATTTTTCAAAACTACTTTTTCCTGATGGAAATTTTTCTCCAAGTATTTAATTAAATAAATTAATTATTTAATTTGTTTTGCGAATTAAATTTGTTTGACGCGTAAAAAAGGGAGAAGTTTTGAGCAGTTTAACAGCAACAACAAAAAAAAAAAAAAAAAAAAAAAAAAAAAAAAAAAAAAAAACATAAATACTGAATCATATAAGAGGTTATATCAATTTTTCGTTTTCTTAAAGATAGCATTTTTTTATAATTTAAAGACTTTAGGATAGAAATGTATAATAATTTGTGCACAAAAATTGGATTTTTCAAAAATCGGGGTCCTGATTATGAATTGATAAATATGAAAATATGCTAATGAATATACAGAAACATTTCATCAAATAATTTTTTTGGTTCATATTATGTTTTCTTAAAAATGGGAAAATTTTCTGCTACGACATAAATACATATATATATATAATAAAGTACTGAATTATGTATAAGTTAATTTCTAATTATCTTTGAATTATGTAAAAAAAAAAAAAAAAAAAAAGGCACTCCGGGAGTGCCGACAGAAGTGAAAACTTGAACAATTATGTGTGTATTTTTTTAGTCGTCTGGACATATTTTATTGTGCAGAAAATACTTTTAAATGAAGTGTTTTTTATTCATTATTATAAACTACTGCTACAAAAATTATATTACAATTTTCATTTAATGCGCTATTGTACATGAAAAATAATGCATATTATTTTACATACAAAAATTGCAATCTATTGCTTAAAACATAAATTTACAAATGCATGAAATATGAAATATCGTCAGTTGGTATTCTTTGAAATAAATACCCATAAAACTTATGAATTTTCATCCCCATTTCAACAATTCTTCCATCATCATCATCATCATTATTATCATTATATTCTAGATTTGATATTATAGGTTTATGGTAACTAAAATATATAGCAAACAATTTTGATTCAATTCTATTTAAATATCTTGTAATGACTGCATCAATTGTAATTTTTTATCTCTCTGTGCTAAGATTGCGATGGTTGGTCATTGTTAAATCAAATTTTCTATTTAAAAATTCAATTAATTGTAGATTTTCATCATCCACAAAGTTGATGTTGAAATCCCTACTCAAAATCATCGGCAAATCATCAAATCTCTTTCCAATTCTATCTTGAAGTAATGCAGAAGCCTCTTTAGAACAAATAAATAAATTTTCATACAAAAATTCTCATTTGCACTTAAAGACTTATCCGGTGAAATATAAATGGCAACCAATACAATTAGTTTTTCATTTTCAGAGTGGCAACAACAAACACATATATCACTGATATCAAAAACATTACTACTAAACATACTGGTGTACCTCACATGCACATTCATATGAATTGTGGAAATATATGCCCATTACATCAAACAACCTTTTATAAATAGCTACTCCTGCTGCTGGACGACCGTATCTTCTGAAACTTGCAACAAATTGAATAGTAATCAAACAATATAAGTTGTTAAACTCTAAATACAATTTTTTTAAAAAATGGTTGGAAAGTGCAGCATAATCGATGCACAATATCATGATTTTTCTTTCTTAACTTTTTATTCCATCTGGTAACAGTATATTTTGTTAAACTTTAAATACAATTAAAATTTTTAAAAATGGTTTTGAAATGTAGCATAATTGATGTGCAATGTCATGTTTTTTCTTTCTTAACTTTTTATTCCATTTGGTATCAATTTATGTTGTTACTATTTAAATACAATCAAAAATTTAAAAAAAAGAGAGAAAAATGGTTGGAAAGTGCAATGTAATCAATGCGCGATGTCATACTTTTTCTTTCTTAACATTTTATTCCCTCTGGTAACAGTATAAGTTGTTAAGGTTTAAATACAATTACAATTTTTAAAATTGGTTGGAAAGTACTGCATAATCAATGTACAATATCATGTCTTTTCTTTCTTATCATTTTATTCCATTTGATAACAATATAAGTTGTTAAACTTTAAAAACAATTGGAAATATATATATATATATAAAAAGGTTTAAAAGTGCAGCATAATCGATGTGCAATGTCATGTTTTTCTTTCTTAACTTTTTATACCATTTGGTATCAATTTTTGTTGTTACTATTTAAATACAATCAAAAATTAAAAAAACTGAAAAAAGTGGTTGGAAAGTGCAGCATAATTGATGCACAATGTCATATTTTTTCTTTCTTAACATTTTATTCCTTCTGGTAACAGTATATGTTGTTAAACTTTAAATACAATTATAATTTTAAAAATTGGTTGAAAAGTGTAGTATAATCGATGAGCAATGTCATGTCTTTTCTTTCTTAACTTTTTATTCAATTTGATAACAGTGTAAGTTGTTAAACTTTAAATACAGTTGAAAATTTAAGGAATTGAAAAAAAAATGGTTGGAAAGTGCAGCATAATTGATGTGCAATGTCATGTTTTTTCTTTCTTAACTTTTTATTCCATTTGGTATCAATTTATGTTGTTATTATTTAAATACAATAAAAAAAATGAAAAAAAGTAGTTGGAAACTGCAGCATAATCAATGCACAATGTCATACTTTTTCTTTCATAACGTTTTATTTCATCTATTAACAGTATAAGTTGTTAAACTTAAATACAATTATAACTTAAAAAAACACACACGGACATTCGCGCAAGCGCCCTGTGCCGCCTAAACGGAGCAGCACACTCAGGCACGGTAGAAAGAGTGGGAGATACTAGTTCCTCTCCCTTCCCCTCGATCTTACGCTTTTTCGATCAGCATCACGTGACCCTGACGCGAGTTTGGAAGTTTTTACCCATACAAAAAGTGCTCAGCGCCGCTAAAGAAGTTTTCACTTCAAAAATGGTTCTTTCTTATTATTTAAAAGAAACACAAGACGCAAAGCTTTTTCCTAATATAGCTATTTTTATCACTGTAAACGGTTATTTAGCTTCAAATTCTAGCAGATCAACTTCATAACGAAAAATGGCTTCTTCCTTTTTTTTCGCCTTAAAAAGATTTTCAACAAAGAGGAGTTCAAGTATTTTTGCCATGAATTTATTTTTTAAATGTTCTCGCTTTTATGATCACTATGTAACAGCAAATAGCTATAATCTCTCCCTGTCCCTGAAAAAATATAGGGCGAAAATCGAATGAGAATAAAACGTCAGATATTGCTAATATGTTATTTTTCGTATATTCAGAAAAGCGACATAAGACATTTTCCTGGTTTCTGGTTTTTTGTTTGTGGAAAATACGTATCTGCAACGAAACATTTTTTAAGGCTTTAAACTAGATTTGTCTATTGTTAAAAGTTACAATTTTCGGAGAAATGATTTAAAAAACTAATATTTTTCAAACGTATATAGTCGTTTATTATTAGTTATGATAAAATAAAATAAGTCAAATAAGCAATAATAAAAAATGTTTACTTGTTTAATAAGTAAATAAAATCAACTAACCCGTAAGGCATGGTGACGTCACTGCAACGTCGTTCTGAAGTCACTTTGTGACTTTGTGACCATCGATCGTCGATGTGAAGTCACAGTGACTAAAATGTGAAGTCGTTATGGCCGTTTTAGAGCTCGATTAATAACGTCACAATGTGATGTTACAAACGAGTGGTGGACAAAAGTGGTCACACAATGTCACACAAGTGGACAAATGTGGGTGTTACAAAAGTGGTCACAATGTGATCACTTTGTGAAGTCACGTTGTGACAAATTTGTGAAAAATGTGTCATTTGTTACTACTTTAAGATTAACATTGTAACGAAACTGTGACAAAAGCAACGATATTTAAATTGCCAGAAACATGTTTTTAAAAGTAAATAACATGTTTTGAAGAATTTTTTTGTAATTTTCTAAAGATTTTTAAGAAAGTCACATCTCAGTCCCAATGTGACGTCACTGAGTGGTGGCATTTTGGCCACAGATGTGATGTGACCAAAGTGACTCACAGTGATGTCATTGTGACGTCACTGTGACCATGCATGCTATGAGGGAAAATACAGTTTTTCACATTGTATTTATTAATAAATGTAGACGAAAACTTTTATTAAAAATATTTAAAATAAACTCATGATTTTGCTTCTAATCATACAATTTGCACCAAATTTATAAAAGTTTCAAAAAATGAAGAAAGCAGTAACCTTGCATTTTCACTAAAAAAAAACTTATAAACTCAAAGAAACAAGAGACATTATTTAACACGTTGAGTGCCATGAACACTGATAGTGAACTTTTCGTTTCGGCAGCATCAGTCATAGGTGATTAACAGTGTAAAATATGATCTAAAAATATAAAATTTATGTTATTTTAAGTAAATGTTATGAAAGTATAATGCAGTAATAAATAAAAATTAAATAAATTTTAAATAAATTTTCAGCATTTACTTAAAGAAATGTATTTTTTTAGTTTTATATCTTATTTTAGACTGTCAATGAACAATGACTGACCTTGCCTAAACGGAAGTTTTAGTGCCAGTCACCCGTGGGTGACAAGGCACTCAGCGTGTTAAAATGATATCTTAGCTCTAATTATGTTTATTTGACTAGAACGCCCGGAAATTTTACTCAAGTTTGATAATAATATTTCACACCAGAATATTTATTCAAAATTATTTAATTGATTTATATATCGTAAATCTGCATGGTTTAAATTTAGCATATTTCAAGAAAAAAATTCCGGCTCGAATTATAGTCGGAGTCGTAATATCTCCTTCCGGACGTTCTAGTGTTAAACGAAAGCTTTCAAGTTCTGTAGCACCGTAATTTCCCGCGTATAATCCGCGAATCGAACAACTCTTTTTTGACCCAGAAATTTTATTTAGTAATTACAGTGAAATATTTACCATAATTAGAAAATTACATTTTATTCCTAAAATTTTCTGGGTCAAAAAATTATTGTTTGATCTACCAATTGTACTCTGGAAATCACGGCAATTAAAAAAAAATAATAAATATCGAATCATATAAAAGCATATCTATAATATTATTTTTCCTTTGTCAGAAAAGTAGTTGTTTCTTATCATTTAAAGTAAAAACAAGACACAAAGCTTTTTCCTAATAGAGGTATTTTTATCACTGTAGGCGGTTATTCAGCCTGAAATTCTAGCAGATCAACTTCATAAAGAAAAATGGCTTTTTCTCTTTTTCGCCTTAAAAAGATTTTCAACAAAGAGGAGTTCAAGTATTTCTACCTTGGATTCATTTTTTAAATGTTCTCGCTTTTATGATCGCTATGTAACAGCAGATAGCTATAATCACTCCCTGCCTCTGAAGAAATATAGGACGAAAATCGAATGAGAATAAAACGTCAGATATTGCTGATATATTACTTTTGTTAAACTCAGAACAGCAACAAAAAATAAGTTCCAGTTTTTAGGTTCTTTGTTTCTAGAAAAAAATTATTTAATAAAGTTCGTTCATTTAGTTAAATAATAAATTACAAAAGTTTGCTTGTTTAATAAGTAAACAAAGTTAAGTAAATAAAATGCACTTAAATAATTTTTTTTACATTGTATTTATTAATAAAGATAGACGGAGAGTTTTAGTAAAAATATTTAAAAAAAAACTCTTGATTTTGCTTGTAATCAAGCTTTTAATAATTTGTATCAAATATATAAAAGTTAGCTGAAATAAATTTCAATAACACCTTGTTAAATATCAGACATACCACTAGGTATTTTTTATACTACTTTTCTTTAAAAAAAAATTTTAAATCGGATTTTTGGGACGAAATATTTTTATTGGAAACCTTCTCGTACACATTCCTCTATTTCCACGGGTTACGTGGAGAGCTACTACTAACTAAATTTGGCTAACTTAATTAACTAATACTAGTAACTAAATTTCTACTTCTACTACTAACAAATCTTGTGTAATCCGCGATTTCCGCGGTGATGCAATTTTTCCATCTAATTAAACTTTTTTTTATCAGTCCCACGGTTTATTTTTTATTGTAAATTTAAAATGACATTTTCCCGATTAAATTAGCAAAAAAAAAAAAAAAAAAAAAAAAAAAAAATTGTTCTGTAAAACTGGTGGAAAAATATTAATTTTTCTGTAAAAGATACTTTTTTAATAACTTTTTTACCCCTTGAGGGCGGTGAAATATATTTTATCCCACCTAATTTTTACGAGATTCTCACCAGAAAATTTTAAAGAAATTTTATATTTTTAACTTTGGCAATTAAAAGGAGAAAATTGCCTTTTCCTGTTTTAAAATAAAAGTTTCGATTTTTCCGGTGAGAATTCAATACTACACAGGCATTATTGCTTGCCCCTCAAGGGGTTAATGATCTAATTCTACAGGGTGTCCGAGAAAGATCCGTACAACTTCAAAAAATTATTGAAAAAGAAACAATAGGGTTACAGCGCAACTAATTAGTACATTAGATAGAATAACTCAAAAAGTTTTTTTTCCTATAACTTAGTAAGTTATTACCTTAGGAAATTTCTACATGAGACCCTTTCGTAGCACGAACAATATCAAGACGATATTCCAATTCCATCCACGACCGTTTCAACACATCAACAGTAGCTACAGCTGTTTGGATGTTTTGCTTTAATTCTTCGAGACTATTAACTTGCGTTCGGTATACAGTATCTTTGACATAACCCCAAGAGAAAAAATCCAGTGGTGTTAGGTCAGGAGACCGGGGTGGCCATGCAATGGGACCATCCCTGCCAATCCAACGCTGTGGAAAAGAATTATTCAGCGACTGAAATGTGTTTGCGTATCGGATTTTGTTTCGATAAACCAAGCAACACATAGAGCTTTCTTCACGCGATCCGCCATTGAAATAACTAAAATGCTTTAATATTCCTTTGCATGACATGTAGCGCCATCTATGGTCAGAAACATACTGCAGAAAAAACTTTCTGAGTTATTCTATCTTATGTCCTAATTAGTTTCGCTGTTACCCTACTGTTTCTTTTTCATTAAATTTTTGAAGTTGTACGGATCTTTCTCGGACACCCTGTATATTTAAAAAAAAAAAAAAAAAAAAAAAAAAAAAAGCCTACAAAATTTTACTACACATTTTAACTCCAAAATATATAAAAATGTGTTACATGTAATAAAAAAAAAATGCAATTTATGAACCAATTATGATAAAAGCTAGAGGATGAAAGGTAAAATTAGACATAAAGATTTTTCCTGATGAGGTATTTTTATCCGCCAGAAATTCTACCAGATTAGGCAGTGGTTAAAAATCAAATTCCTTTATTTTCGATGGATTTATTTGAAAATTGGCTGACGTGTTTTTGGCAAGCTCAAACAGTTAGTTTCAAAATTTGGTGATAAAATAATAAAGAGTTTTTAAATTATTCAATTCTTAAATCCTTAAAATTATGAAAAATTATCATACTTTTAAAATGTTCCATGTGCTTTTTTCTTTGCATAAAATACGACAACTTTAATTTATGATATACATTTTATGTATTACAATGGAAGTTATCATGAATTGTAGAAAATTATTGAATATATAAGTAGAAAAAAATACTTTAATAATTATGCTTCATTTTCCATAAAAAGTAGCTATATATTTTCATATTTACAAATATTTCAACATTAATATATTCCTGAAATGCAACTTTTTATGCTAACATTTACTGTTGTACAGAGAATATAAAGCGTAACTTTTAAAAGAACCTGATAATTAAGAATGCGCATGGAACATTCACAAGGTTAGAAATGTGCAAAATTCTCAATTTTGAGAAAACAGCTTTTTAGGTAAATCAAATTGTATGAATATATACAGTTTTTACATATGTAAAAGCTTATAACTCTACGAAAAAGCTTAGAACTGAAAAATTATTTTTGCGTCAAACACATTTGAGCATCTAGTTCCATAATACTCGAAAAGAAAAAAAATTATTTCATACCATTGTCGCCTTAACTTCATAAAGAAAAGTGGCTTTTCCTTTTAACCCCTTTAAAAAGTTCTTTAACCCCTTAACCCTTTCCGGCACGGCCAAAATCTGTAATAAAATGAGAAATTATCGACTGACACAGGAATTCACAAACCATTTTTTTAAATATTTTGAATTCCTTAATTTAAGCTTTTACTGTAAAAGCAAAATTTTACTAAAATATTACTGGTGCCGTTGCAAGTTTGGAATTGAAATTAGGTATCCCAGACCGGTCACAGTCTTCAGGAAAGGGTTAACTGGTTAATTCTTTTCCGTTCAATAAATTTAAAATAGCGGACTCAGACCACTATTATTTAAATAAAATATTCGTGAAATTTAGTCTAATTATTTCCGCCTTTCAATAGTATGAAAAATTTCTTAAAAATAATAATGGGGTAAAAAGCTTTTAATGATGAAATAAGCAAATTCATCATACCCGAACGCCGTTCGGGCAAACCAGTTAAGGTGTTAACAAAGATGCGTTCAAGTATTCATGCCTTGAATTTTATTTTTTAAATGCTCTCGCTTTTATGACTATTATGTAAAACCAGATAGTCATAATCACTTTCTGTCCCTGAAGTAATTACACGGTGAAATTTGAGTGAAAATGAAATGCACGAATCTGCCGATATCGTATGTCTGAATAAAACAGAACTGCAAATTAAAATATCATTCTGTTTTTGAATGTTGATTACTACACAATTCCGACTGGTCTATTTTTGAGAACAACTAATTCCTAAGAATGATTTTCAAGATATTGTTTTGCACTATTTGGAACAGAAATACCTATCGAGACACGATTTGAAAAAAAAAAAAAAATAGAAGTGAATTCTAAACTATTTTAATAAAAAACGGAGCCCTTCTCTGACATTGAAAAATACGCCAATAAAGGTATAGAAATATTTTATGAAGTACGTTTCTGGTGCGAATTATGTTTTTGAAAAAACCTATACTAAATCACATAACATATTTCTACTTTTGTTTCTCCGATTTCACAAAAAAAATCATTCTTATCATTTAAAGAAAAAACAAGAAACTTTCTTCAAATACAGATATCTTTACCACTCAAGGCGGTTAGTTTTCCAGCCCGAAATTCTACCGGATCAATTTAAAAAAGAAAAATGGCGTTACTCTATTTTCGCCTTAAAGAGCTTAAAAAAAAAAAAAAAAAAAAAAAAGAATTCAAGTATTTCCGTTTGGAATTCATTCCTTAAAAGTTCTCGTTTTTATTATCAGCTTGTAACAATACATAGCTTAATCACTCACTGCCTCCTGGAGGAAATATAAGGTGAAAATTGAGTGAGAATGAAATGTCAGATACTGCTGATATATTACTTCTTGTATTACAACATAAAACATTTTTCTGTTTTTAGGCTATTTGTCTGTATAAAATAAGTATCTGCAATAAAACATTTGTTAATGCTAAAATATGTGTTATTTTTTTATATTAAGAGTTATAGTTTACTCAGAAATGATTGAAAAAAAACTAATGCGTCAGCTACTGTATGCACTCATTTAAAAGGGACATGATTTAATTGAAAATCGCTCATCAGGAAAAAAATGGTTAACGACCTGTGAATCATGATGTATCAATAAAATAAATACTACATAATTAAATAAATATTACCTATTTAGATCGCACAAAAGATTTATGTTTATTTTCTAAATAAATTTTCTGGGTCTGAAAGAATTGTTTGATCTGCGGATTATATACCGGAAATTACTTTGCATTGTTTTTACATTGACTTTAGTATAAAAAACCCATCGTTGATTTTTGATCCATTTTAATGATGCAAATCTTAGACTTGAACAACTTTTCTAACTTTCTCAAACAATACTTCACTGATTAAAAATGCATCACATTAAAAATAAATATGCAATTTGTTAAAAATGAAATGACGGTGGCAGTTTCCGATTGAAACATTGAAGAGAAAGCATAGATGCCTTCTGTTTCTTTGTACCACAAAATGTAATAGAAAATTTTACCGTTAATACGCAAATTACGGAGATTTAAAAAAGTAAAATATACTGTAAAATATTTGTGATAAAATATATAATAAAATAAAAAAAGCAAAAAAATAAAATAAAATAAAATAAAAGTTAGATATTTCAGCTTTGAAATGTAAGGTTAAGATAAATATTTAATAAAATAAATGAATAAATAAATAAAATACACACATAAGGTATTACCTAGATAGGGAGCACATGTATCATCCTCATTTTAGTGCATTATGAAAGCGCCATTAGTAAAGTTTAACCCATTCGTGCCCAGCAGCTTTTGCTTAAATTTTATTTGGTTGGCACCACTATTTTTAGAAGATTTAAGTTTAGTTTATTAATCACGAAAATGCATCATTTAAATAAAATAATTATTGCTTTTTTTTACCGGTGTCAAAAACAGTGCTGAATGCACCTTTTGAAGCGTCCCTAAAAAGGGACGCTAGGCACTAATGGGTTTTAACCCTTTGCAGCGCAGAACTATTTCATTGCTTAAGGGTTGAAAATGATGACTGACACCAGAATATGGAAACAACTTTACATGTAATTAAGAAAAAGTTATTTTGCAAGAATTCAATAAACCTAATTTTTTTAACCCAAATTCCGGAGCGAATGTAGCGTTTGAGAATTAAAATTAAGTTGTTTCAAAGATATATCACCGCACTGCAAGGGTTTAAGGAACGTCTTCTTGGTATTTTCTCAAAAATTATATCAGTGAAATAATTGTCTTCTTTTGTTTGGCAACACTGAAAGTTCTCTCTTTTAGCTATAATGCAGCAACTAAGATGTTGTTATTTAAATAATGAAGGTAACATTTCTTTGAGAAATTATTAATGATAACACATTAGGAAGAATCATTATCTACTCAACTTCAACAAAGGTACAGAAATATACATATATATATATATTTGGTGCAAATTATGTTGTTGAAAAAACCGTTACTGAATTATATAACAACATATTTCTATTTTTATTTCTCCAGTTTAAACAAAATTGGTCTTTTTTATCATTTAAAGAAAAAACAAGACAAAAAGAAATTTCCAAATGCAGATACATTTGCCGCTCCAAGGCGATTGGTTATCCATAGCGAAATTCTACCGAATCAATTTCAAAAATAAAGAAAAATGTCTTTTTCTGTTTTTTCGCTTTAAAAAAGCTTTCAAGAAAGATGAATTCAAGTATTTCTGCCTTGAATTTATTCTTTAAATGTTCTCGGTTTTATGATCACCATGTAACTGCAGATAGCTATAATCACTCCCTGCTCCCTGAAGGAAATACAGAGTGAAAATTGAGTAAGAATGAAATGTCAGATAGTGCTGATATATTACTTCTTGTAAACGCAGAAATGCAACCTGAAACATTTTTCTCATTGTAGGTTGGCTGTACAAAATAAGTATCTGCAATAAAACATTTGTTAACGCTTAAATATATGTTCTTTTTTTTTGTTGTTGAGAGTTACAGTTTGCCAAGAAATGATTGAAAAAACTAATGTGTTTTCCACTGTATACACACGTTTATTATGGGGTATGATTTAATGGAAAATAGTTCATGAGGAAAAAAAGGTTAACGGCCTGCAAGCATGAATAGTAAGTAAAATAATTTCTTTTTAAGTTAAAGAAAATGTTTTTACATTGTACTTACATTGTTTTGACATTGACTTTAGATAGGTCTCCCCACCCAGTTGAACTTGACTTTAGTATAAAAAATCCATTGTTGATTTTTAATCCATTTAATGAAATCTAAAAAGATGTTTGCATAAAAAGGGGAATTTTGAAAAAAAACGGAGCTCTCCTTATACATTGGAAAAATAAGCTACATAATAAAGGAATAAAAAATAAAAAACTTTTATGAAATATTTCTTTGTGCGAATCATGTTTTTGTAAAAAAAGATACTCAATAATCTAAAAGCATATTTCTATTTTTATTTCTCCAGTGTCATAAAATTAAGTCTTTCTTATCATTTAAAGAAAAAACAAGAAGGGAAGCTTTTTCCAAATACAGGTACTTTTACCACTGAAGGTGGTTGGTTATCCCGCAAAAATTCTTCCTGATCAATTTCAAAAAGAAAAAAAGCTTTTTCTGGTTTTTTTAGCCTAAAAAGAGGCTATAAAAAATGAATTCAAGTATTTCTATCTGGAATTCCTGCTTTAAATTTTCTCGTTTTTATGATCACCGTATAACAGCAAACAGCTATAATCACTCTCTGCCCCATGAAGTAAATACAGGGTGAAAATTCAGTGAGAATGAAATGTCAGATACTGCTGATATATTGCTTCTGGTAAATGCAGAAATGCAACATAAAACATTTTTCTGTTTTTAGATTATTTGTTTGTACTTAATAAGTATCTACAATAAAATATATGTTAACGCATAAATATACATTCTTTTTTTGTTAAGAGTTATACACTGCTCAAAACAATTAAAGGATATTTTAAGTTTTATATAAAATAAAGATATAAACGAAATTTTTTTTGCCGAAAATAGAAGAAGAGAATCACAAATGCAAATTTTTCTGGTTTTCAAACTGTGGAATATGCAAATTTTGAGTTCGACGTCAAAAACGTCGCTTAAGCGGCAGCGAATGAAATTTGACTTTCAACTGGATAAAAGAGAATGAAGACAAGGATGATCGGCATTCAGTGATTGCTTTGTTTCGATGAGTACGATGTCTCAGCGAAGTCATTTGACAGATTCAGGAGCTTGGAGAATTGTTGGTAGGTTAGAAGGGGGCCAAATTCAAGCCGAAGTAGCGCTAGCCATTGGAGTGTCACAAAGTGTCATTTCCAGGATCTGGAACCGTTTTTTGGAAAGTGGATGTGCAGGCCGAAGACCAGGGCAAGGTCGTAGACGGGCAACAACGCCCAATGAAGATCGGTATTTAGCTTTAACAGCTCGGAGACACCGAAACATGAACGCTACTCTTCTCCAACAACACCTTCGCTCGGCTTCAGGCACCACGATTTCAACTCAGACTGTCCGAAACCGGCTCCATGCTGTAGGTCTGTATGCTCGCCGACTGATGGTATGTGTTAGATTAACATCAAGGCATCGTCGCGACCGCAGGGAGTGGGCAACCGAGCATGTCAACTGGAGGAGAAATGAATGGAGCAATATTCTGTTTTCTGACGAGTCCCGTTTTTCTGTGCATCCAGATAATAGGCGTATTTTCATCTGGAGGGACCGTGGCAGTAGGAATAATCCTGCGTTCGTGCACAAAAGTGTCAGATTTGGCGGTGGAGGAGTGTTGGTGTATGGTGGCATCTTCATTGACGGGCGCACTGACCTCTACGTCAATCGAGGTGGAGCTCTGACTGGTCGCCGATATAGGGATGAGATCCTCAGACCTATTGTAGTCCCTTACGCTGCAGCAATCGGAGATAACTTCATTTTAATGGACGATAACTGCAGGCCACATCGTGCAAACCTGGTGGAGGATTTCCTTTTCGAGGAAGGAATCGTTCGAATGGAATGGCCAGCGTGTTTTCCAGACACGAATCCAATCGAGCATGTTTGGCACGCTCTAGGAAGACGAGTTTCTGGCCACCAACAACCCCCACAAACTCTCCAAGAACTGGAAAGAGCTCTTCTGGAAGAGTGGGGCAGAATACTTCAACTCGTCATTAATAGCCTCATTGAGTCCATGCCTCAAAGGTGTTCAACGTTTCTGGCCGCCCGTAGAAACCATATCCCCTACTGAAAATGATTTTCTTTGAAGAAAATACCTTTTTTTATTCTTTTTTTTTCTCATATGCACAAATTGTGTTTTTTTCCTTTTGTACACAAATGCGCAATAAAATGCATTTTTTTCTGCCAAACATGTGTAATTTATTCTCATATAACCTACTATGTCTGTCGACCATGTATCAGTCAGCTAAAAAGTTTCCCAGATACAAAATCCACCTAAAACTGCAATATCCTTTTATTGGTTTGAGCAGTGTAGTTTACCAGGAAATGATTGAAAAAACATATGTATTTTCCGTTGTATACACTCGTTTATTGTGGGGTATAATTTAATTGAAAATCGTTCATCAGGAAAAAATGGTTATCGACTCTATTAAGCATGAGGTGTAAGTAAAATTAACCCCTTGAGGGGCGGCGGTATATTTTATATAGCACCTAAGATTAGTGAAGATTTGCATCAGAAAAATTTTATTAAATTTCAGTTTTCTAATTTTTGTGTATGTGGGGGGTGGGGAAGGCGTGAAATTTGTTTTCCTTTTTTATGTATAAATTTCCAAAAAACAAAGCCTTTCTTATAGATTGGAAAATACTTTAATATAAGTAAAAGAATGTTTTATGAAATATCTTTTGGTGCGAATTATGCTTTTGAAAAAACCTGTACTGAATCGTATTACAGCATATTTCTATTTTTCTTTCTCCAATTTCTCAAATATAAGTTTTTTCTTATCATTTAAAGAAAAAAACAAGACACAAAACGTTTCCCAAATACAGATACATTTACCATTGACCAAAATTTTATCGAATCAATTCCAAGACGAAAAATGGCCTTTTCCCTTTTTTTCGCCTTAAAAAAATTCCGAGAAAGATGAATTCAAGAATTCATCAATCAAGAAAGTCTAGAATTCCTTTTTTTTAAATGTTCTCGCTTTTATGATCACCATGTAACAGAAAGTAGTTTTAATCACTCCCTGCATCCTAAAGGAAATGTAGGGTGAAAATTGAGTGAGAATGAAATGCCAGATACTTCTGATATATTACTTCAGGTAAATGCAGAAATACAACATAAAACATTTTTTAAAGCTATTTGTCTGTAGAAAATAAGTATCTACAATAAAACATTTGTTAACGCTAAAGAAATGTTTTTTTTTTTGTTGAGAGGAAGTTTGACAAGAAATGATTGAAAAATTAATGTGTTGTCCATTGTATGCACTCGTTTATTATGGGGTATGATATAATTGAAAATAGTTCTTTAGGAAACAATAGTTAACGGCTTTTTAGCCATTGCGTGTAAGTAAAAAAAAAAAAAAATTAAAGAAAATTGTTTTTTATTGCACTTATCATAATTTCCGATGCATAATCCGCAGATCAAACAATGGTTTATCGACCCAGAAATTTTTTTAAATAAAATTTAACTGTTTAGGCCTCGGAAAATATTTATGTTCACTTACAGAATAAATTTTCTTGGTGCAAAAATAATTGTTGTATTTCAGGATTACATACCGGAAATTATGGTACATTGTTTTTGCACTGACTTTAGATTAAGAAATCCATCGTTGATTTTTGATCCATTTTAATGGAAGAAATCTTAGACTTGAAAAAAAAATTAACTTTCAAAAACAATATGTCATTGTTTGAAAATGTATCGCACTAAAAATGAATATGCAATATGTTTAGCAACAAAATGGCAAATGCATTTTCCGGTTGAAAAATTAAAGCGAAAGCACAGCTGCCAACTCTACTACTTTATTTTACCACAAAAAATTAACAGACAATTTTTCCCTTAACACTAGAACCGCCGGCTATTTTACTCAAGTTTTACAAAAAGTGTTTCTCACCAGAATTCTAATTTTAAACTATTTAATTAGTCTATTTTTGTGCTGCATAGATTTAACATATCCTATAAAGAAAATTTTGGTTCGAATCGACTATTATCAGTATGTCAGGGGTCATTTTGACCCCTAATGGCGGTTCTAGTGTTAATCGACAAATTACGGAGATCTTAACGCTAGAATGATGGCGAGAGGACAATTTGGCTCCTATTAAGTAAATATATTTCAGATCAAACCATAAATTTTTTTCTAAAATATGTTTAAAAGAAACATAGTAAAAATGGTTAATTAAATAACTTAAACAGTTTTAAATAAAAATTCTGGTGTTAAATATTTTTTTATAAACTTGCATAATACTTCCCGTCTTCTTAGTGTTAACCCTTTAACGATCAAAGCATTTTCATTTCTAAGATGTCGAAATAAATGAGTGACACCTGTAATTAAGAACAAATATATTTCTAAATAAGAAAACGTGATTTTTCACATACATAATAAAAGGGATATTTCTAGATAAAAATACCGGTGTCAATTTTGCAAATCGGAATAAAAATTTAGCGGTTTCGTGGCGAAACCAATGAACGTTAAAGGGTTAAAAAGTAAAATATACAGTAAATTTTTTGTGGTACAAAAAGCATAAGATGCTGTCAGCTATGCGAAAGACTATTAAAGATCAATATTTAATTCAAGAAATGAATAAATAAATAAAATACATACAGAAGATATTACGTAGACAAGGAGAACATGCGTCATCCTCATTTGAATGCACTACGAAAGCGTCATTAATGGAGATTAAGAAGCGTCTTCTTTGTATTTTCTCAAAAATTATATCAGTGAGTTATTTGTCTTTTTTTTGTTTGGCAACACTGAAAGTTCTCTCTTTTAGCGGCCAGTGTAGCTACTAAGATGTTGCTATTTAAATAATGAAGATAGCATTTTTTGAGAAATTATTAATCATGGTTCCTAGGAAAGAATCACTATTTACTCAACCTGTTTTCTGATAGATTCATCAACCATTTAAATCCTATTTTGTTTTTAAAATTCAAAAACAAAAATGGTTTTTAGAATGTTAATGCATTTAAGGCTTATACATAAATTTATTTTTAGCATCAGAAAAATCATTAAAATAAAAAAGTTTTGTGAAAAAGGAAACCCTTGAAATAAAACATTTTTATTGTTTCTATTAACTAGTTTTGATCTGGTTGGGAAAAATAATCAAGTGTTCAGTGAAAGAAAAAAGAATAAAGGAATGAAAAAAATGCCCATAATGATTTAAATTACTAGATCCAACTGTAATAAAAAATCATGAATAGAAATAAGTAAAGAGTGCGTTAAAAAGCAATTAAATATTGGTCTCTTTCTTGGTCAAAACATTTTTCACATTGTTCAGGGTTTTCGAACAACTCAGCTGCAGGGCGCAGGGATATCAATAATTTTTAGAATAATTCCACTTTATCTAACGTGACAAATTAAATTAGTTTTTTTTCATTAAATAAAGAGATTTAAATACTCTTCTAAGCAATTCAAAGCTCTGAGTAATACTGTCAAGTGTTTCTCGTAAATCAGCATCCTAGTTGCTCCTGACTAGTGATGCACAACCTCTTTGTCAGCAAATTGTTTGCTACCTGAATATTTGAAAAGTAACGTTTGTTTCATTCAGTAGCAAAGTTTCTGTCATTATCATAAAGAAAATTATTCTGTATGAAAAAGTCGTAGGTTTGAGGACTGCGGGCCACAATCTATGCACCCCTGCTCTGGACACTACTAATTTCTTTAAGTTTATTTTGCCATCTTTAACCTTTTAACGTTCATTGGTTTCTCTACGGAACCACAAAATTTTAATTCCGATGTGCAACAAAGACACAGGGATTTTAATTTAAAAAATCCTTTTTATTATGCAGGGGTGCAAAAATCTAGCCGCCAGAGGGTAGTCTCTCACCACTAAAATGTTAATGTTTTTTTCGCTCAAAATTTAATGGCATTCAAGCAGGGATTTTACACGAAATATTAGACGAAGAAAAACGAAATAAATTTTGTGGTGAGAAACTGCCTGCTGGCGCCTAGATTTTTGCACCCCTGTTATTATGTATGTTTGAAATGAAATTTCCTTATTTGCAAATATATTTCTTCGCAATTACCGGTGTCAATCAATTATATCAACATCTTACCAAAAAAAAAACTTTGTTAAGGGGGCTCAAGGGTTGAAAACTTTTCAAAATATCGATTTTTTATGATCTAGTTTGATTATTCAATTAATTCTTATCGCAATGCAAAAAACTGCATAAAAATATTAGCATTTTTAACGGAGTTATAAGCATTTATGTATCAATACTTACATAGCCGCATCCATATAATTTCACTTTAAGTCGTGTTTTCTCAAAACTTGATTTTTGACGACTAACACCAAGATTTAAAAAAACTATTTGATGGAATGGCTTAAATTTTTTTTGCATGCATATAACATCATAATCTAGATTATGAATTAATGATATAACTATCACTTAATAAAAACAGTATTAAAAAATGTCTCAAAGTTGAAAATTTAAAAAACCCCTAAAAAATACAACTTTTTTTCCATTAAAAATACTCAAAATATTAAATTATATAAAATATATTAATTCATAATCTAGATAATGATGTTATATGCATGCAAAAAAAGCAACTCCATCAAATAGTTTTTTTTTTTTTTAAATCTTGGTGTTAGTCATCAAAAATCAAGTTTTGAGATAACGCGACTTAAAGTTGAAATTATATGGATGCGGCTATGAAAGTGTTGATATATAAATGCTTATAACTCCGTTAAAAATGCAAAAAATTTTATGCGGTTTTTTGCATTGAGTTAAAAATTAAATGAATAATCAAACTAGATCATAAAAAAATCGATTTTTTGAAAAGTTTTCAACCCCTGAGCCCCCTTAAAGAGTTAATTACAGATAATTGCGTCATTGCGATAAGGAGAAGAAAATATCTTTTAAACACTGGATTCAGGAGAATTTTAAGCCCTGATTTATGATTGATACCCAAGACAACAATAGCTGTGAAGTTCCTAATTGAAATGTTGGAAAATTTTGTTCTACATTGCAACTGCATTCATCATCATATTGGGTAAGCTTCCGTTTATTTGAATAAAAGAAAAACACTACGAACCAGAAAATTTATTTAAATAAATGTGTCCTGAAAGTTGTTTGAAGCGACTTGGTTTTACTTATTAAATATTCTGGTTAAAAGCTTGATTTTTTTCATTTATGGGAACACAATATCTTTGAAACCATTCTTCAATTTTGAGCAATACTGTAATAATACGTGGTGGCATAGAATTTAATACTAGAAAATAAATAAATTTAAAAAAATCTTGTAGAACAGCCTATTTTACTGAAATTTATTATCAATTTTTTAAAAATCTCTAATATTTTTAAAACATATGAATACTTTTTACCTCAATTTTTTTCCTACAGACTTTAGATATAAAACTTTGCATGAATTTTTAGATGTATAGGATTATACATTTAATATGATTTTTTTTCTCGCGTGTATATTAAAAATATGAAGGATATCCAACGAGTTCACAATTTAAAATATATATTTTTTAAATAACTATAAACTTGGATGTCAATCCGTGCACAAAAGTATTAAATACACCATAGAGAACACGTATAAAACAAAATTCAAGCGTCTATTTAAATCAGCAAAAAAGCCTTAGTATTTATTGAACAAACAAGTTATAAAAACATGAATAGGGAGAAGAATCCGTTTAATTTTTTTTATATATATATGGGTAACAGCGCTGGATCTAGAAGCAAAATTTGCAAGATCTAAAAATACAATTATTCCATAAATAAAAATCCGGTAATAAAAAAATTTAACCATCTATCTAAATTAGCAAAAAGGCGTTAATATTCATCAAACAAACAAGTTATAAAAATATGAATATTGAAAAAATTAGTTAAAAGTTTTTATTTCTATGGATAATTGAGCTGGATCTATTTACAAAATGTGCAATATCTCACAATACAAATATCATATAGATAAAAATGAGGCGTCAAAGTTTTCACAATTAAAGAAGTTATCAGTTAACATTCATATAATTAACGACAGTTCTCAAAAACAATATATTTGTATATTTAATTTCATGCTTCAACAATTACTTCCTATCATTCGAACGCACGAAGTTTGAATAGTTTGCTTTGTTAAGTGCTGACGTTACTAGAAAACTTAAATTCTCATTCGATAGTTACTATTAACAGATCTACATAAAAGCCATACTTAACGCTGTAAGTCTTAAGCTTATCTTAATTTCAATACCAGCAGTCGCTTACTTGCACAAGATTAATTATTGATACTTACAATTAATAACTAGTCTTCTAGCCCATTAAATCAAAAACCAGCTTAGACATTTAAGTTTCGTGCTAAGCGGAAATCTGGTTTCTCAATTACGTCAGAGTAGTCTATTAATTCAACGTTTAACTCAATACCTGACATAAGTGATTTGATTAAACATTAAATAATTCATTACTCTTACATGGTTCGCTGAGGAAGGACTTTGTCATAATATATTTCATGTAATTTCTAAGTGATTTAATGTTATATTACTACAAACATTTTGTTTTAAAAGCCTTGACTTTTAATTCTTTATACATATCATTTTTTTTTTTTGTATTTATAATACGTATTATTATGAAAGATTTTTTTTAATAATATATTTAGTTTTAATTGCATATGATATAAAATTTCATATGTCTTTGAAAATGAAGGTTATTGTTTTTTGAGTAAATATTAATTTTTAATTACACATTGCATTAATTAATTTATTAAAAGTTAAATTTTTAATATCAGATTGCATAAACTGTTCAGCACAATTTTATAAAATAATTTTTCATCTTATTTGATCTCAGAAAAATAAATAGCGACAAGCAATTTGCAATTTCTCACAATACAGTTGTCTATAGATAAAAATAAGTTGTCAAAATTTTCTTTATTAAAGACGTTTTCAGTTAACATTAATATAATTGTAAATAGTTCCCGAAAACAATATATTTGTATGTTTAATATTAATTCCATAGCTGAAGGATTACTTCCTACATTATAACGCACGAAATTTGAATAGTTCACATCGTTAAGTTCTGACGTTACAAGAAAATTTAAATTCTACTTCGATAGTTACTATTAACTGCTACACATAAAAGCCTTACTTAACGCTGTAAGTCTTGAGCTTATCTTAATTTCAATACCAGCATTCACTTACTTGCACAAGGTTAGTTATCGATACTTACAATTAATAGTTAGTCTTCTAGCCCATTAAGTCAACAATCAGCTAAGATATTCAAGTTTCGTACAAAGCGGAAATCTAGTTTCTCAATTACGTCATAGTAGTAGTATATTAATTCAACGCTTAACTCAATACCCAGCATAAATGATTTGATTAAACATTAAATAATTCATTACTCTTACATGGTTCGCTGATAAAGGACTTTGTCATATTACATTTCAAGTAGTTTCTAAGGGATTTAATATTATATTACTGTGAACATTTTGTTTTAAGCCTCGACTTTATATATTTTTTAATACATGTAAAGTTATTTTTCGGTATTTAAAGTATGTATTATAGTGAGAATTTTAAAAAATATATATTTAGTTTTAATTACATATCTCAGATTTTATGTGACTCTGAAAATAAATATTATTAATTTTGTTAATTTTGTGAGTAAATATTGATTTTTAATACCCCGTTACATATTGATTAATTTATTAAAAGTCAAGTGTTTAGTATAAGATGGCGTAAACTGTCAACACAATTTTGTAAAAACATTTTTTTTGTCTTATATAATTTGAGAAAAACAAATAGCTATAAGTTATAAATTCCATAATTAATATTAAAAAGAGATTTTTTTTAAAGTAAAAACAGTCCTGCTAAATTTCTTGAAAAGTCTAAATATTGCAAGTATTAGGTCAACCGGAAAGTTCTATCCTATAATGTTATGTTACGCCTACTTTTTATAAAATTCATATTTTTTCACTTTCGCAACTTTTTTTGAAATGGTAAAATTAGGATAGTTTTAACATTTTACGTTAAGATGAAAAAAAAAGTCGGGGCTCTTTTTAATATGTAGGTGGCTCAGTAAGCGAATTTGATATATATCATCACAAAATAGACATTTTTTTCTTCATTTGGTATTAGTTACTTTCTTATTTTTTTTGCAAAGTTAGTAGCGGGTGTTTATTTTTTTTTCCACGGTACATATTAGTTAACACTAGAACCGCCATTAGGGGTCAAAACGACCCTTGTCTGATTAATAATAGTCGATTGGAACCAGAATTTTCTTCGTAAGATATGTTATATCAATGCAGTTAAAAAATAGGCAAATTAAATAAGTTAAATAGTTTTAAATTAAAATTCTGGTGAGAAACACTTTTTGTAAAACTTGAATAAAATATCCGGCCGGCGGTTCTAGTGTTAATTTTTCGAGAATTATAATAATTTACTAACAAAATTGTAATTTAACAAATTACAACGATTATTTGGAAAATGATATTTCAAAAGACTCAAATATTAAAGACTTATAAACAAATTCTATATTTAAATTAATAATAATAATAAACATCATTTTAGGATGATTATAACGAGTCATATATTACGCATTCCGTGCATTAAACATTAATATTCCTAAACCAATGATAAAAAAAGTAGATTAAAGATAGACAACTTTAATTGTTTAAAATGTGCATTTTAATTTGATAGAGTTAATCAGACTGACTTCTGAACGCCTCATATTATATACGACATCGATTAAACATTAATATTCCTAGACCCATTAGAAACAAATTTTAAAATAAATTTCAGTTTTACAATTTTCGGAACCTCCAAATTTTTTAAATTTTCAAATGTCTCCCATTTTAAATTTTCACACCGTTGCGTAGAGAAAAAAAATGCACGAAATTTGTTTGGCATCTTTATAACAATTTGTTTTTAAATTATTATCTTTTAAAAGTTTTTATTACTCTTTCTGTCATTTTGGCAACAGAAGTATTCCATTTTTGGACATTAAACTTGGACCAATCAGAAAACTAATAATAATAATAATAATAATAATAATAATAATAATAATAATAATAATAATAATAATAATAAAACAGAAGTATTCCATTTTTTAGGCATTAAACTTGGACCAATCAGAAAACGAATAAAATGAAAAAGAGAAGTATTCCATTTTTGGATATGAAACCTGCACCAATCAGGAAACGAATAAAATTAAATAAGTTGCCAAATTCTACCAATAATAATAATAATAATAATAAAAAAACAGGAGTATTCCATTTTTAGACATTAAACTTGGACCAACCAGGAAACGAATAAAATTAAATAAGTGCCGGAATTCAACCAATAAAAAGATTCAGATATACTTTAGCTTTCCCAATTCTCTACCGAGAACAACAACTATTTTTTCCAAATTGTTAAAAAAAAAAATACTATTTAAAAAAAGTGTTGCCGGTGAAGAAATCCGAATTTTCAAAAAGTAGGCGTGAAATATTGTTACATGACAGAAAGGTTCGCACAGTCCTACCACTAAATTTTAAGAATATTTTCGAAGTGTTTCACAGCAGACAAATATCGTAAAAGCTGCGAATGAAGGCGGGGATTGCGAATGTTGTGGTTTAAAAATTAAATGTAAATTTTCTTATTTTTAATACTGGTGCCAGAGTCCTTGGAAATTCCAAGGAGTGTGCGAACCTTGATGACATAACTTTCCGGTTGACCTTATATTAGTTGAACCCTTAAATAAAGGCAAGACTGAGACGCCACGCCCGCTTACATTAATTTTACTCTCATATTTTGCATTAATTTATTATGCGTAACTGAATTTTATCTAAGCCTTTATATATAAATTATTTCACGTGTTTCATAAATCAGTGCAAGAACTTCAAACAAATTAGATGTCTAAAATTTTTAGCTATATAGCTAAAAAATTTTGCTTTTTTTAGCTATATATATATCGAGAATTATATCGCAATATTTCTCGATATAATTCTCGAATATATTAAAATATGGTGTAAAATTATTTATAATTATAGCTTTCAGTTAATATTAAAAAAAGAAAATCGATATTTTGACCAATTTCAAGGTAGTGCATCTTTTTAATAAAAAATATAGGTTGGCAAATATACATTATATTTCGTAATTGTAAATAGTTTCCGAAAACAATATATTTGTATATTTTACATTAACTCCATAGCTGAAGGAATATTTCCTATTATTCTAATGCACTAAGTTTGAATAGTTCACTTTGTTAAGTGCTGACGTTACAAGAAACTTAAATTCTCATTCGATAGTTACTATTAAAAGATCTATATAATAGCCATACTTAACGTTGTAAGTCTTTAGCTTATCTTAATTTCAATACCAGCATTCACTTACTTGCAGAAGGTTAGTTATCGATACTTACAATTAATAGTTAGTCTTCTAGCCCATTAAGTCAATAACCAGCTTAGACATTCAAATTTCGTACAAAGTGGAAATTTAGTTTGTAATTACGTCAGAGTAGTATATTAATTCAACGCTTAACTCAATACTTGAAATAAGTGATTTGATTAAACATTAAATAATTCATTACTCTTACATGGTTCGCTGACGAAGGACTTTGTCATGTTACATTTCAAGTAAATTCTAAGTGATTTAATGTTATATTACAACGAATATTTTGTTTTAAAAGCCTTGGCGTTTAATTTCTTAATACATATAAATTTATTTTTCGGTATTTAACATTTGTATTATTATGAGGCATTGTTTAATAATATTAATTATATAACATATAAAATTTTATATACCTTTAAAAATGAAATAGTAAATATTAATTTTTAATTCTACGCTGTATATTAACCCCTTCGGGACTTGAGCCTTTTACGAATTTTTTAATGTTTCGTCACCAGTCTTAAAAGACAGAAATTTCTATCTTATTGAATCGGGAAAGTGCACCGATTTAATAAGCAAAATTTTACAGCATAATTTTACCGGTGGGAATAAAGGAGGAATCTTAAGCCTTTTTTGCGGCACGTATACGTGTCGCACGTCCCCAAGGGGTTAAATAATTTATTTAACCCTTTTCGACACGGGCAAAATCCTGTGTAAAATGAGAAATTATCGACTGAACCGGAATTCACAAACGAACTTTTTAGATATTTTGAAATCCCTAATTTAAGCTTTTGTTGTAAAAGCAAAATTTTACTAAAATATTATTGGTGCCATTTGCAAGTTTGGAATTAAAATTAGGTATCCCAGACAGGGCACAGTGTGCCGGAAAGGGTTAAAGTCAAGTTTTTAATATAAGATTGCGTAAACTGTTAGCACAATTTTGTAAAATAATATTTCGTATTTTTTAATCTCAGAAAAACAAATTGCTACAAGTTATAAATCCCACAATTAATAATATAAAGAGTTCTTTTAAGTCAAAACAATGTTGTCAAACTTCTTGAAAATACTAAATGTTGCTCGTATTAGTTAACCCCTTAAGTGAAAACAAGCTCACTCACATTAATTTTACTTTAATATTTTATGCTCATTTATTATGTGTAATTAACCCTTTAACGTTCATTGGTTTCGCCACGAAACCACAAAATTTTAATTCCGATACGCAACATTGACACCGGTATTTTTATCTAAAAATATCCCTTTTATTTTGTATGTGAAAAATCACGTTTTCTTATTTAGAAATATATTTGTTCTTAATTACCGGTGTCTTTCATTTATTTCGACATCTTAGGAATGAAACTGCTATGATCGTTAAAGAGTTAAATGTTATCTAAACATTGATATATGCTTTAATTCACGCGTTTCATAAATCTGTGCCAGAACTTCACACAAGTATTTAAGTGTTTTAGCTCTCAAAAAATTGCAATTTTCAGCCAAACCCCCATAATATTCTTAAAGTACATGAGTGATTTCGATAAAAAATTTTTGGTGATAGATAATAAATGTAAGAACAAGTGTGGTAGACAGTTTTAAGATATTTAATTAATATGAGAAAAGAAAAAAAATCTGAAAAACGGAAAGATTCAGAAAAATTGCCATTGTTTTAAAATAAAAACTTTAATTCGCAGAAAAATTGGGAATTGTGAGTCTGTTTAAATGAGCACCAGGCCACCGGCAACACGGCTTATTTTGTTATCCTTGTTATTAAGTTGACTCTTCAACTAAGAGGTCCATTTCCACGATTACATCTTTCATTGTTCATTGTTCATTGTTCGCAGAAAAAAGTGTCGGCCTTAGTTTTTGAGCGTAATACAATGAAAACGGATTCCAAATTTCATCAAAATCTATCGAGAGGTTTCCAAGAAATCAGGTTTCAAAGCTCATATATTTTCGATAATATTGCATATAGTCTTTGTAATTTATTCGCTATGACTAAAAAAGCCTTCTTTCTTCGCTCATAAATCTTTTTCATCCTACTATTTAATTTTAGCTGCAAAGTCTGCCTTTTCTTAACCTCTTGGGGACGAGCGACACGTATACGTGCCGCAAAAAGGCTTAAGAATCCTCGATTATTCCCACCGGCAATATTATACTGTAAAATTTGCTTTATTCAATCGGAGCATTGTCTCGATTTATGAAGAAACAAATTTCTATATTTTAAAACTGGTGACAAAACATTAAAAATTTCGTAAAAGGTTCCCGTTGCGAAGGGGTTAATTGACCGGCATTTTTAGATCACATAAGCCAAATATTTTTATATAAAAAATATGACATCTTATACCTATTCATAATATATATTGTATAAAAAAATAAAGAAAGAAAGAAAAGAAAGAAAAAAGAACCTATTAAAATATAAATATGGCAATATTTTATCTACATATTTTGTATTTTAGAGACATGATTACACAAACCCAATATTTTGATACAAAAAAAAAAAAAAAAAAAAAAAAAAAAAAAGAGTCTTGATATATTGTGTCAATTCTTAATATATTGTGTCAAAAAAAAAAAAAAAAAAAAAAAAAAAAGAACAAAAATGAAAGGAAAAAAAATGTGTTAAAGTGTAAGTATGAAAAAATTTCAACTAAAAATTTTGAATTTGAGAGATAATTTTCCATTGCAAATCAAATTATCTCTCAGTAACATTGGATTAAATTCATACAAACTCGTCTTTTAACTAGTTAAAATCGCCTTTTTTCATCGAAATTCATTTCTCACTATTTCAAGTTTAAATTTATGTTTTATTATTCCTGTGATTACGACCCGGCGACCAATTCTTAACCCATTACCCACTTTTGTTGATTTCACAGAATTGTCAAAATAAATACTCATATTTAAGTTACTTACAAACCCATCACTAATTTTCATTTAGAAATCTGACCTTATTTAAAGACGCTAAAATTTAACATCTAATAAATCGAAAATTATCTTTCAGAGTATGTGATGGCAAACGACGTTCAGCTGAATAGTCGAAAATTTCAACCCATTAATTTTAGAAATTAATGGGTTAATTCTATTCGTACCACTTTTTAATAACTAATTCAGCCACTCTAACATTTCGCACGTTTTTTTTTTTTTTTTTTTCATTTTTAAGAAATAAATTGTTATTAAAAAAGGTGGTATATTGTAACAACCGGCTTAAAACAATCGATTTTGCTACAGTTAAAACAAACAGACCAATTTTTATTGCCTGAAACTACATGATAATCAAATTACCATAATTCGGTATGTTTTGTTCCGAAAAAATTAAGGTTTAAAAATATTCTTCTTAGAGTCAGAGGTAAAATTCTCTAAATATAAATTATAGAAAAAAGGATCGCATAAAAATACTTCTTATTTTATTATTAATGCATTCCCAAATCTAGAAAGTTTGATTAGTTCAATTTTTTAATAACTGAATTTACAGCAAAATGTAAATTCTCAGCATTACTAGTAACGGTTAACTGATATCACATAGAAGTCGTAAACTTCGTAAAATCTTGAGCTGATCTGAATTTCTACACCGGCTCACTTGCACAAAGTTAGTTATTATCAATATATGCAATGCTTTTAATAGTTAGTGGACCTTTATGTCAATGAAAAGCTTAGAAATTCAAGTTTCGTAATATCTGGTTGTTAATGATAAGTTTCTGACTTAAGTGAATGCAGCAAATTACATCAACAATTAACTGAATACATGTTCTGATTAAAGTGTCTGATTAAATGTTAAATAATTCGATTACACGCCTTAGTACTCTTATTTGTTTGGTTGTAAAAGGACTTTGTCATATTAGTTATCAATTCCCTAACTCAGTGACTACAACATGTCTTATTAAGGGTATATATATATATGTGTGTTATTATACATTAGGGTGGGCCGAAAAAAACTTTTTTTCGATTTTCGATTATGGCGGGTGCGGAAAAGTGGCCACTGGTGGCACCCAGTTCACACAAAAAATTTGAGATTTTTTGGACTTTTCCTTACCCTGCCGCAAATGGCTTGAAAATTTGCAAAAATGCTGATTTTTGAACTTTTTTAGCTAAAAAGTTAAAAATGTTAAATTAAATTTATTTTGGCTGTATTTAGTTGAAAAGGCAACTTTAACGTACCAAATGCTTAAATAAGTTCTGATAATGCATTATTTAATTGCTAAGTGTATTTTAAATAATCCGATTTCCATAGTTTTTTCACGTATAACAGGCAAAAATTGTATTGATTTGAATCGTTCGTTAATTTCTCTCTTATTTACGTTCCTTTGTCTTTAATTTTTTTTCTATGCGTCAAAGGTAATATATTTGGGCAGCGGACAGCAGTATAACTTAAAAAAAAATCTGGAAGGTAAGAAGGGGTGAAGCAGGACTCTAAGATTGTGCAATGCCTCATCGTAATGTTGAGGGAATTAAGGAGGAAATAAAACAGAAGAGAAAATTGCGATAAGGGATTGTTATTATTTTACAATGCTCAAAACCAGCGACATATCTTCAGTGTGGACGTTAAACCTTTACCTAGAGAGATTCGGTACTTTTTCGATCTTTGACGCACCATTACAGTGTTTTGTGCGTTTTATTACGACGAGCTTAGAAATGGCTAGTATGAAGGTCCATGGCAATGTAAAAGACACGCGACAGCATGAAAAGTATCCTTTTTGGGCACCATGCTTGTTGAAGGACTTGCAACTGCTAACTTATGCTGATATCATACGCCACTACTACTGATTGCGAAGCGATATGGCAGAAAATTGAAAAATCAAATATTAGTCAATAGATGATGTTATTAAAATGGTAGATAAAAAAGTTACCGAAATCTGAATAAAAGCCAGTATTTTCCCAACGATCAATTTACAAAAAGATTAAAAACTATTAAAAGAAGTGTAGATCATTGAAGAAATCCTAAAATCGTATGGGCTTGAATGTAAAGACAACCCGCGAAGAATTCGTACGAAATGGTGAAAACTTTTAGTAGTTTTTAATCTTTATGTAAATTGATCGTTGGGAAAACACTGATATGGAAGCTTTTTTTCAGATTTCGGTAACTTTTTCACCTACCATTAAACTATTATTCTAAGCTATCACTATTAAAAGAAGTGTAGATCATTGAGGAAATCCCGTAATCGTATGGGCTTGAAAGTAAAGACAACCCGCAAAGAATTCGTTCGATATGATGAAACCTTTTAGTAGTTTTTAATCTTTTTTGTAAATTGATCGTTGGGAAAACACTAGTATGAAAGCTTTTTTTCAGATTTTGGTAACTTTTTCACCTACCATTTTAATAACATCATATATTGACTAATATTGGATTTCTCGATTTTCTGCCATATCGTTTCGCAACCAGTAGTAGTGCGCATGATATCAGTATAAGTTGGCAATGCAAGTCTTTCAATAAGCATTGTGCCCTAAAAAGGGTACTTTTCATGCTGTCGCATGTCTTTTACATTGCCATGGACCTTCATACTAGCCATTTCCAAGCTCGTCGTAATTAAAACGCACAAGACACTGTAATGGTACGTCAAATGATCGAAAAAGTACCGAATCTCTCTAGGTAAAGGTTTAACGTCCACACTGAACATATGTCACTGGTTTTGAGCATTGTAAAATAATAACAATCCCTTATCGCAATTTTCTCTTCTGTTTTATTTCCTGCTTAATTCCCTCAACATTACGATGAGGCATTGCACAATCTTAGAGTCCTGCTTCACCCCTTCTCACCTTCCAGATTTTTTTTTAAGTTATACTGCTGTCCGCTGCCCAAATATATTACCTTTGACGCATAGAAAAAAAAATTAAAGACAAAGGAACGTAAATAAGAGAGAAATTAACGAACGATTCAAATCAATACAATTTTTGCCTGTTATACGTGAAAAAGCTATGGAAATCGGCTTATTTAAAATACACTTAGCAATTAAATAATGCATTATCAGAACTTATTTAAGCATTTGGTACGTTAAAGTTGCCTTTTCAACTAAATACAGCCAAAATAAATTTAATTTAACATTTTTAACTTTTTAGCTAAAAAAGTTCAAAAATCAGCATTTTTGCAAATTTTCAAGCCATTTGCGGCAGGGTAAGGAAAAGTCCAAAAAATCTCAAATTTTTTGTGTGAACTGAGTGCCACCAGTGGCCACTTTTCCGCACCCGCCATAATCGAAAATCGAAAAAAAGTTTTTTTCGGCCCACCCTATTATACATCTATAATTATATAAGTGTATATTATATATATAAAGTTAATCATAAAACTATGGAAGTTCTATGATTATCCTTTTGTTAACCTTTTCTGGCACAGAAAAATTCTGTTTGAAAGTGAGAAATTATTGTTTGACTTTACAATTTACAAAAGCTTTTGTTTCATATTCAGAATCCTTAAATTTAAGCTTCCACTTTTAAAAAAAAATTTTATTAAAATACTAGCAGCCTTCGCCCGCTACGCTGGTCACTTTTTTTTTTCTTTTAAGAAACTATGAATTAAACGAAATTTTTGTATCATATCTATGAAGTATCTGTCATCGCTGAAAAATCAGTCATCTAAACGGAAAGTTCAATGTTAGTCACCAATGAATGACGTAGCGCTCAACATGTTAAAAATTTTAATCACATAAAAACTCATTCAGCGGAACTTTTAAAATAAAGCCAAACTTTTGTAATTGGGTTCCTCTGATAAAAAAACATTTCCTAAGTATTCAATTAAACAACGTAGAATGCTACATTTCATTTGTTACAAAATTTCTGAAAAATTTTCACCTAACAATTTAAAATCCATTAAAATCTATCTTGTAGGACTTAGTTATAAGCAACCGCAATGAAATTTCACTTTGCGTTTTATATATATTGAGATAATTAAATATAGCTTACATAATCATGTTAACCTGATTATAGAACTCTCTTTCAAAACTGTTGGATCAATAGAGTTTTTTGTGCTGTCATTAATACGAAATCCAGACTTTCTTTTATATATACAGATAAGGATTGAAAATTTCAGGTTTTTGTGCCGAAGACACCGCCAAATCAGAAAAATGTGAAGTATCTCGCGAACTACTGACTTTAAAAGAATTTGCTTGGTACCATTCGATTCCGCATGCAAAAATACACTAAAATATGTTATCAGTTGAAAAATAACTACAAAAGCCGATTTTTAAGGAATTTTTTAAAAGTTCGTTCCTTTTTTTAACCCCCTTAGGGGTGGAATTTTCGAAAATCCCTTCTTAGCGGCACTCGGTGTTATCAGAAGTATTTTTACCCCAATTTTCAAGATATTAGGTTCGGCAGATTTTTTTGTGCTGTGACTAATACGAAATCCAGACTTTCTTTTTTATATATAGATAAGGATTAAAAGTTTCAGGTTTTTGCGCCGAAGACACCGCCAAATCAGGAAAATGTGAAGTATCTCGCGAACTACTGAACTTAAAATAATTTGCTTGGTACCATTCGATTCCGCATGAAAAAATACACTAAAATATGTTATCAGTTGAAAAATAACTACAAAAGCCGATTTTTAAGGAATTTTTTAATAATTCGTTCCTTTTTTTAACCCCCTTAGGGGTGGAATTTTCGAAAATCCCTTCTTAGCGGCACTCGGTGTTAACAGAAGTATTTTTACCCCAATTTTCAAGATATTAGGTTCGGCAGATTTTTTTGTGCTGTGATTAATACGAAATCCAGACTTTCTTTTATATATATAGATTATTGGTGCCGCTTACAAATATGGAATTGTGCCCTGAGTGCGTAGATTGTGTCGGGAACGGTTAACCTCTTGAGGGGCGGTGGGTTATATTATACTGACCTATGATTAATGAAGGTTTGCACCAGAAAAAATTTGTTACATTTTACTTTTCTAACTTAGTTAGAAAAGTCTTGAAATTACTTTTTCTTATTCTGAAATAAAATTTACACTAAATTTCCGATGTTCAGAATTACGTAAACGCAATAGCTTGTCTTTCAAAGGGTTGAGCGAGTTGCATTTTCAGCGTGTTTGAATGCGTAACAGGCAAATTCAATTTAGAAAGCTGAAATTTTTAACAGAAAGTTTTAATTGTTATTTTTAATTTATAAATAGATAAATATTCCGAGAATTAAAAAAAAACTCTATCAGGTATCAAAGAAATGCGAAAATATATTTAGGTATGAAATATTAACTCAATAAAATTTCTATTAAATCTTAGTGCATAAAAATCAAGGACAATATTAACAGTATCTTTTGAAAGGAACATTCTTTTCAAAAGTCTTATAGCAAAGTATGCCATTCCAATACAATGGTATGTAAAGATACTGGATAAAAATAAATTACATGAGGTATATTTATTTACGAAATATGGAAACTAAAAACTGACGAAATTTTCTGATAAAACAGAAGGATTGATAAATGTCAGAAAATAAAACTTGGAGGGGAGGGCTTATGAATGTATTTCTTGAATGTGTAGCAAATAAATTGAGTTTGGAATGCTGAAGTTTTTAACAGAAAGTTTGAATGGTTAGTTTTAGTTTATAAATATGCAGGCATTCTGCGAATAATATGACTAAATTAGATATCAAAGAAATATGAACAAAAATATAAAATATAATTCAATACACATATCTATGAAATTTTGGTGCATAAAAGTCAAGGATAAAATGAACAGTATCTTTCGAAAGGAAAATTCTTTTCAAAAGTCTGATAGTAAAATACGCCATTCTAATACAATGGTATGTAAAGATACTAGATAAAAAAAAAATACATGCGGTATATTTTTTTACGAAATATGGAAACTAAACACTGAAGAAATTTCTTCAAAAAACGGAAGGATTGATAAGCATCAGAAAAAAAAATACTTGGAGGGTAGGGTTTATGAATGGCACTTTTTCTCAAAACGAAAAATTAACATACAGTCAAGTCTCTCTATAACGAAACTCCATACATCGAATTTCTCTATATAACGAATTTTTAGTAGGAACGGTTCCCTTTTCGCATGATTACATTAAAAACAGTCTCTAATAGCGAAATATCTATCTCCATATAACGAATTTTTCATAAATTGGTCTTAATTTATTCGTTGTTTTAAAAAGCTTCGAAATCATATGGAATCAATTTCCCATCACTTATTTTTGATTTATCGTCAGTGCTGAGTTTTTTTTTATATTATTTCTCTCCTTGTTCTTTAAATCCAACGAATTCATCCCGCCTCCCACACACCTTTCTACATCTTTCTTAAAACAGTGTCAATTGGATTGATGCACATGTAAGAGAGGAATCAATGAGAGGCACATAAGAGAGGCCTTCAAATGGAGGAAAATGTTAACTATAATTTTTCATTCCTTGCTAAAATATGAGCTTTTTTTTGAGAGCATAGCAAATTTAAAATCAAAACAACAAAAAATTACAGATTTCTTCATCTGAAATTAATGCAAGTCTTCCTTATTTGATTTTCATTCAAATAAATGTCTGTGCTCTTTTTTGAAACAGCTTAACCCTTTGACGGTTAAAGCACTTCTATTCATAAAATACTAAAATGATTGAATGACACCGGAATTTAAAAACAAATTTATTTCATAATATATAAATGTTTTTTTTACGTTCTTTGTAAAATTAAAATTTTCATTTAAAAATTCCGGTGTCAGTATGGCATTTCGCAATTCAAATTAAGTTGTATTCTGGGCGCGTATACGCGCTTATAACCACGAAAGGGTTAAATAATTAAGAAATAAAATGTTAGGTTAATATTGACTTTTAAACATTTCAAATTCTTAATTCAAAAGATCAAAAATAATATTTTTTTCAAATTTCATACATTAAATACGATTTTTAATATCATTCTCTAAACATCGAATTTCTCTATATAACGAATTTTTTACTGGAACCGTGGATTTCGTTATATAGAGACTCGACTGTATATGAGAGATGGGCTTATTTTTTGGAGGGTGCTAAATTTCGTTACATTACGGTATATTTCCGTGAAAATTTGAAAACAATGAAACGATCTCTTAATAAGGAATGTTCGTATGTGTCTGTTTTATTTTATGAATGTATATATCTCAATGCCTGCAATGATTTTAGGATTTATTTTGTTTAAATCTTTTTATCGAACAGGTTGCGTATGCTTCAAGCATTTTCAACCACCTTATTCCAGAATTTTTTAATGTAATATTCACCTCATTTATCCCTTTGACTTTTCGTGGGTAGATTCCTTCAAAATTCCAACTGTCGAATTACCACCTCTATTTTTCAAAGAAAGAATTCAGTTTGCGATATAAAGGAAAAAATGCATTTAAACTTTTTAAAGTAAATTTGGTCGAATATTCCGGTTCCATTGTCTTTTCTGAATTTAGATTAAGTGGTAGACGATTCAACCATCAGAGGTCAAAGGATTAATTTTACCCTTTGACGTTTATTGGTCTCTCTACAAAACCACAAAATTTGAATTCCGATATACAAGAAGGACACTGAAATTTTAATTTAAGAACATCCATTTTGTTATATATGTGAAAAATCACTTTCTTTTATTTAACCCAAGCATTAGCATTTCTGTAATATTGAATTCACACCGGAAAAATTAAAAAAGTCTGTTTTTAAATATGAAAGGCAATAATCAATTATCTTTCGCCAAAGTTAAAAATATAAGATTTCGTTAAAAGTTTCTGGTGTGAATCTCGTTTAAATTAGGAGGGATAAAATATATCCCACCGCCCCTCACGGGTTAACAATATATTTATTCGCAATTACCGGTGTTAACCATTTATTTAATCCTCTTAGTATAAAAAATACTTTGTCCGTTAAAAGGTTAAAATATTTCAAATAAATTTGGTCAAATATTCCGGTGCCATTGTGTCATTTCGGAATTAAAATTAAGTGGTAAAAAACTCAATCATCAGAGTTCAAAGGGTTAATGTCATTAACCCATTAACGCCCGAATTATTTCCTTCGCTAAAATTTAAATTTTGCATTTCCCACCACTTTTAAAAGCAAATTAACTTTTATCTAAATTTATCGAGGATCCTCGCGAAATAAGATATATATTTGTCTTCCTCTTTACTGGTGGGAAAACCGCTTTCTTGCTGCTTTTGTAACCGTCCTCAAAAGAAGACGCTGGGCGTTAATGGGTTAAACCTTTAAATATAGCGACCAATGCTATACAAAATTATGATACTGAAATACCTAAAATCCCCTGAATCCCTTGGGGTGTACGAACTTGCGTTTTTGCTATTTTCAAGAATAATTCCATATAATGGAACACTGAAACCCAAAGGGTTAAAAGGGGTGGAAAACTGCTTTTATATTTCATGCAGTGTACGCACTTCACAGCTCTAGAATTTTAAACTTTAGATGTCCTGTGGAGGACACCTAAAAATTATGACTCGTCAAAAGTTCCCAGTTTGTCCTCCTTCTGAATCCAGAAATTTTGAATTCATTTCGGAAACTGCGAAAGAATTTTTATGTAATCACAAAATGTCTGCAAATAGGATGAAAAATTTACTTTTCAAAGTATCTGTTATAAACGCTAATTAAAACAACAGCCCAGCAAACAAGTCTGACATTTTCGTAAAAATCATACTGCTGTTAAATGCAACAGCGAAATTCTTGAAAGAGCTAAGAAATATAGACTATCACACTGTCGAACTTTTCTTTTAATATATATATAGTAAAAAACAAATATTTTTTCTGGTGACTAAAATAGTATTTTACTTAACGAAGATTTTTTAAAATTTATTTAGAGTCCGATAAAAAAAATTACCCCTTTAACGATCAAAGCATTTTCATTGCTAAGATGTTGAAATAAATGACTGACACCGGTAACTGCAAACAGACATATTTATAAATACGAAAACGTGATTTTTCACAAACATGATAAAATGGATTTTTTTAAATTAAAATTCCGGTGTCGTTGTTCCATATCGAATTAAATTTCTGTGGTTTCGTAGAGAAACCAATGAACGTTAAAGGGTTAACACCTCATATAATTTTAATATCTTGATTTTCAAAAACAAAAACGGAAATGGCCTTCCAAATAAAAATGATACATTTTTCAATTTACGCTAAAAAAATGAGAACAAATTATCTCCTTCTTACTGAAGTTATAAGTACAAACATTACATTTTGATCAGGTTTGAACAAGTTACTATGAACAAAGAGCAATTAACATATCGGTAAATTAATGGAGTTTCAATTGTAATCGCTTTCGCAGGGTTTGACTACCGTGAGGGCTAATTTCGATCACTAAATTTAAATAGAAATACTATTAATAAAAAGAATCTGATATATATCCTTAAATAGTGAAGCTTCAATTACAATTGCTTTCTCAGGGATTTATTTATCGCCGGGGCAAACTTTCACCAATAAATTTGAATGTAAAATTTCTGCTTACTTAAAAATTTTATTAGTGCAAAATTTCAACTATAAATAATTGCAAAAACAGCTACTCATTTTTATTGTAGATGTTTTCGTTGGCCGCAGTCAGACATTTTGACATATTATGAGAGCCTAAGCAAACCACCTATCAATAAAAGTAAATATATATATATATATATATATATATATATATATATATAATACCTGGATAAAGTGCCACCAGAAACAAAATTAGAAAATTTTTACCTTTTTAGTGAAATAATTTTCTAAGAATACGGGGATTAAATAAGAAGAATTTTCTATCCAAATTTCCTGGTGAAAGTTTGTCCTGGCTATAAGAACTGTTGATTCCATTAAAAAAAAATACCAGCCGCCATCTTGTAGCACCATCCTCTGTTACTTCAATCGCAACTAGTAGGCAATATACTATATGTCTTCTCCATTTTATTCACAACTCCATTTTTAAGCGTCTTATTAATGAATAATTTCAGTTATAAATTATCGCAAAACAGATATTTATTTTTATTGGAGGAAGTTTACTTCAGCTGTAGTTAGGCCCTGCGTTTCGACCGTAATGTAACAGCATTAGCAAATCATGTCAATGACAGTGAAAAAGATTAAAAAATCAGGACAAACTACCACCAGTTAAAACAAGTACAAATTATTACTGGTAAAGTTAAAATTATTTTCAACGTTAGAACACCAGAATATTCGTACTCATTAGAACATGCGCTATTTTTTTTTTAAATTATATTCTTAACACTTGGCAAAAGATGAGTCTATGGTACAAACTTGTACTTGGAAATTTCAGAAATCCCTTAGAAAGAAAACTTTTTAAATTGTGGTTCGATTGAACATAAAAATAATCAGCTGTTCTGTGAGTATCAATAATTTATGTTTTAATACTTTAAATTAAAATTTGTAACTTATATTTTATTTTTATTTTGTTTTGTTTCATTTTGTTGTAGTATTGGTTTGTTGATATTGTCCTTGATGTTTATAATTAGTTCAGATATTCCTTTCCGCTTAATTGACTTACTTTTAAAAAATATAAATTCATTCACAATTATTTTCTAATAATTATAGGTATATTTAACAAAACATTTAATTATTGGAAGTTAATTGCACTTTTCATTTTATACATTTTGTTGCTGATATCTTCCTTGTAAATAAATCATCTGGGAAAAAATGGTAAAACATATACCCCTACTTAAAACTGCATGCAGTTCAGAAAAAAACATTCAAATAATAGTATTTTTCATTATCAGTTTAGAAATTTAATGTATTTTCAACTATGAATTTTGTAATTACAAATTTCTACACTTTCCTAATTACGTCCCTTGGTAATTCTATCGAATTTATGTATTTCTTTCATAAAAAAATCGACACTATTTACTCTTCATTTTCTATTTAATTAAAAGAAAATGTATTATTCAACCTTTGATATTAGAAAGATTTCGATATAAAAATTAAAAATGTCTCGTTTTCTAATGCTAATTTTATAAAATTTCTTTAAAATATCGTTTGGCACTAGCGTTTCGCGGACCAGCTCCTGAATATTAAACCTGAGAGCAGACACAAAAATGGCGGTCAAAAGAATTTTTTTTTTTTTTTTTTTTTTTTTTTTTTTTTTTTTTTTAACGTATCTACAATTTGCAAAATACAGTCACCAATATTTTATAAATCTTTTTTTAATCTCGTTTAATCTCAGAAAACTAAAGTGGGGAAGAGCTTAAAAATTATATTTTTTAAAATTCAAAGGGACATATACGCCCTGAAAAAAACCCACCTACGGCAGTCGCCATTTTTATGTCAACACTATGACCTAATATTCAGGAGACGGTGCATATACCCATAAAATACTTTATACCTCTTAAAAAGAGTTACAAATGATAAATCTTAATTAAAATATATAAACCATATATAAATTAAAATAAAAAAAATGAAAAATATATAAACTATTTTTTACATGGCTGTATTGATAAAAAAATCTGAATTTTTGCGTCAAAAGTGGATGTTGCTGTTTGAAAAATTGAAGTTGATGAAACTTTTAATATGTAGACGCTACATATTTCAAAACATTATATTTACATTCTGCATGAAGATAATATTCATATATTCATCATTCGCTATTTTCATGCGAACTTGTCATGTTTCTCACACAGCTAAAAATCGCTATGCTTGTTGGCTTCCGCTATTTTCTGACAATTTGCTTCGACCAATTTAATTGTTCCTATAAGTCACATTTTTTCGTTCTAAAATATCGGTAGTCAAAAATTGTAGTAGGGGAAGATGGGGATACTTGAGCCTTTTTTTAATTTTAATTTTTTTAAATTTTTTATAATTTCTTAGAACAAAATAAAATATTGAAAATGAAAATTTGATATTTTTTCTTCAATTCAAAACCACTTTCAATTAATTTTGAACTATTTTTCTATGTCTAATAAATTTTTACTTTTTCTTTTACATCGTGGCTCAAGTATCCCCATGGAGGGGATACTTGAGCCAGATGTCACATTCGCACCAGTATTTTGCAAAGAAAAAAACCGATTTACAATATACGCGAAAAAATGCATTAAACCTTTTTCAAATAAATTTGGTCGAATTTCCTGGTGTCGTTGTGACATTTCAGAATTAAAATTATGTGGTAGAAAATTCTACCAGCAGAGCTCAAAGGGTTAATCACCATACTTTCAAAATGGTACCAAGGTATGTGATTTCTTTTTTACATGTTCAGAACTATAAATATGTTACCATGTTGCCAATTTCAGAAAGAAAAATTGACCAACTTTGGAGATAATAGGGGTGGCTCAAGTATCCCCAGTCTCCCCTATGTGGCAGACATAACAAGTTCGCATATACAAATAACCCTAGTAAAAGTAGTTGTATCCATTTTTTACACACTGTACCCTCTACTCATCACTGCACTGATGGTTTCAAAAAAGCCTTTTAAAAAATCTAAGAATTTAATGGCAGGTGAATTATTTATTTGGTTTGTTAAATATAAATAAATTCGTTTTTAAGTATAAATCCTGCTTGACACTGAGGTTTCGTTTAAAGTGTTTTAACTCTTTGAGCTCTGGTGGGTAAATATCTTCAAAATGCCAAATGTCATATTGACACCAGTATTTTGCAAAGAAAAAAAATCCCTTAACGATATACGCGAAAACATGCCTTAAACGTTTTTCAAATAAATCTGGTCGAATTTTCTGGTGCCGTTGTGACATTTCGGGATTAAAATTAAGTGGTAGAAAATTCAACCATCAGAGCTCAAAGGGTTAAATTAGGGAGATTGGTGAAAAGCAAAAAAATCTTTAACTCATTCCTGCACGGACAAATTATGTTAGTAAAATGAGAAATTATCAACTGACACCAGACTTTATAAACAATTATTTAAGAAATAAAAAATTAATTAATCTAAGCTTTCACTATAAAAGTAAAATTTTATTAAAACATTATTGGTGTCGTTTACATGTTTGGAATTAAAACTAGGTATCCCGGACTGGGCACAGTGTGACGAAAAGGGTTAAGTCTTTACACTCTTGCCCCACCAGTGGGTGGAAGGTTGCGGTTTTCAAGCTAGTAAACGTGATATACTGGGTTCAAACTCAATCGCGGCCATAAAACCATTCAAAGTTTTCCGAGGTTTTCTTCGAACCTTGCGTAAATACTCGTTAAATTCCATTTGAAAGACCCCCCTCTCCCCCATAAAGGGCACTCGCCCTTGGGACTATACCCTTCGTGCAGATATTAGGCTCTTTATATATAACATCTAACACGTAACACTTTACACTCGCATGTCCAATCTGACTGGACATCATCTTTCTGAGCAAAGTTTGTTGTTGGCACCAGTAATAGAGAAAAAAATATGCACTATTTCATTAGAGCATTTTTAATGTCGTGTAAATGGAAGAACGTCGGGACCACAAGAAATGTTCGAAATATCCGAGGTTCGAATTAATGAAAACATGCTTAATATGGTACTATTACAAAAAAAATAATATTATAGGGTTTTTTTAACTTATTTCGCCTGTTATCATTAGAACATGACTTAATATTAAATAAGAATGTATAAATACATAAACTAATTAAAATATTAAAAAGCATGATGGAAGAAAAATTTAAAGCGTCACTGATGGACAGACTGGGCTCTAAGAAAATGGATATCAAATGCATTGGATTATATGTATATACTCATTCGGAACAATTTTCACAAAAATCAAAAAAAGAAAGTGATTCAAATGACCTGAAATCCGTGAGAAAGAAAAGAAAAAGGAAAAATCGAAATTCTCGTTAGTTCGCATTAAACGAAGTCAAGAGAAAATTAGTTCGAATTAATGAAATTTTTAAACGTTATTCTGCCATTGAAAATTTCGGGACTTCCTGTTTAGTTTCAATTAAGCGAAGATTCGAATTATCCGATTTCGAATTAACGAGAGTCGACTGTAACTTGTTTTGAAAAAGTAATGCCGATCGAAATTTGCGTAATAGAAGCGCTGAAGTTGAAAAGGTTGCAATGAATAAGGCATTTGCAATAAGGCAATTATGGAAATATATTTGCAATAAGGCAAATGCATAAGGCAATTTGCAATGAATAAGGCATGACCTTTGTATCATGGACGTACTTAGGCTTAATGGAATTTCAAATTTTGTTCAATTATAAAATGTTTGAAATAAAATGGCTGCTAGTAAAATTTCTGCTATTTTAATCACACACTGAACAACTAAACCATATATATATTTTAAAATTTTATTTTCAAATGATTTCTTTGCATTAAAATGCTTTATATCCTTTTATGAAATTAAGCATAAAAGTTTTAAGGTCATTTTTTAATATAGAGAAAATAAATTATGTCTGTCCAAAAGTAAATTCTGCATATACTGTAATTGTTATGATCATTTGTAAAATCAGAGACAGCATAACTTGATATTTTAAATGATTTATGCATAACATTATTATTATTATTACTTTTTTATTATTATATTTTTAAAGCAAGTTCAGACTATTATTTCTTAAAATGAAATTTTTTTTTTACGAAATGAACTATAAAATTTATTGCACATTTTATAATCTAAAGATCCATAAAAAAAACTTTTTATTTTAAGGTGTAAATTGTGTATTTACTATAATCGTCTTTATGAATATGTATCATAAATGGTAAAAATTTCATTCTTTTCAGAAAAACGCATTCTTTGTTTCTTTTATCATAAACATTACATCAAATGTTTTGGCAAAAGGCAGCATTTAATGATTTTTATTTTGCTTTTCTTATACTTGAAGTTTTTGTCATCTATTCTTTATGTTTTTAAAATGCCAATAAATTACATATAGTATCGCCGAATAAACTTGTTCTCTGAATTAATAAGACATACCTCAGGACGTCTCATTTATCTGACAGAAAAGCAAGTGGGAATTGTAAATAAAATGTGGAACAGAAAAATAAAACAGAAAATTTTATCTGAAAATATGAATTTTTGACTTGTAATAAGTACAATCATAATAAGAAGAATTGTTTTAATCGGATACATTGATTCTTTGAATGCATGTGAAAAAGCAATTTAGAATGACATTATTTTAAGAGTATTATATTAAGGCATTTTCAACTACGCAAGAAACAAAAAACGAGGAAATTATATAAAAGACTTTAATCCTCGGGACGAATAAAAAGCTCCTCTATTTATATTCTATAACCATTTATTATAAAAACATAATGAATATGTATACGTGGTGGTATCACAAAGTTTAGTTACTTGCATACGTGTTTTAATGCTTTGTCACAGCACTTTTTCTGAACAAAAATATTTTACTCATGCGTTGAAGACATTTGGAAGAGAAATATGCTAGGAAATATATTTTTAAAAAATAGATGTTTGAATATAGTAAAAATATGTGTAATAAAAATATTCCCCTGAATTTGAAGCTTTGCGATACACATTCGTATAAATATTCATTTGACTATTTTTATATTCTGTTAACACCAGTATTTTTCAAACATAAAATTTGAAGTATATTTTTGTTGCTAATGATTTAAAAATGTTTGTTAAAAATTTATGTTTTTAGAAAGTGGTGCCACTTGGAATTTAAAAAAATATTTGCTTGTGGTAACCCTGATACATGGGAATTTTACTGGCGAATAAAATATAATATATATATATATATATATATTAATATTCTATATTAAGCACTATTGAAGAAAAATAGATTTCGCAGTATATTTCTGTTGCAAATGTTGTCAAAGCATATGTAAAAGTTTTGAAAAAGGCAAGTCAGAGCAAATCGGAAAATTCTTAATAAAAACCCATTTATATAATTTAATATGAGTTATCCCCCTGTTTTACACTTAACTATTAAACTTCCAAAACTATTCAGAGATTCGCCTCATGAGATTGAACCTACATCCAAAATTAAAAGCAAATTTGACAATTCTGCATAAAAACCCCTTTTCCAAATTTAAAGGGGGGGGGGGAGTTCTCGCAAGGGAAGCGCTTTATCAGAATGAACCTATATCTAATATTTGAACGAAAACTGATAATTCTGCATGAAAAACGCCTTTTCTTTCAATTAAGGGAGGGCATGATCCCCCCGTTCCCCCCCTCTTATGCATATCGGACTAACTCAAAAGACTAATCAGGGAAGCCGCCTTATCAGAATATACCTACCTATATACGAAATTTCAAGTGGATCTGATAATTTTATCATGAGTTATCGCGTTGCGCACGAACGAACTTACGAACATACATACAGAATGGGCGGGCACTTAAGCTCTCAAGCTTTGATAGCCTGTAAGTTAAAAAGTCGGTACACTCTGTAAAACAAGCAAAAAACTTTAAGATTAATCACTACGGAACGAGCGTATTTTACAGAATTTTTAATCTTTTGTCAGCGGTTTTTAAAAACTGAAAATTTTGCCTATTTAAATAGGAAAAAATGCTCGGTTTAAAAGGGGTAAAATGTAAAATAATTTTACTGGTAAGAATAATGAATGATTCGGAGCATCTTATGCTTCACGTGTACCAGTCTCTCGCCTCCAGGAGATTAATATGCAATTGAAAAATAGCCATAAAGGGTTAATCGTCGCGCCCGAGACGCTCACGGGCTGCAAACTTCACGGCTTTCATTCAGAATTATTTGATTCTCACCAGTTTTATAAAACAGTGTAATTGCTTTTACTCTGGTATTATTTAAATGTCATTAAATAAGAAGAATATTTTTTTTTCAATAAGTGGTGGCAATAATGAATTTGAATTTTCAAACCGTAATTTAATGCGATCATGTAGGTGTTAAAAATTACTTTTAGTAAAATTACAGTATAAACATGTAAGCTGTATATATTTGTGTTTGTGTGCATATGTATACTACTCTTTTATTGGATCGTATATGACTTGTTTTTTAAACTTCTTACTCATCTTTATTTAAATTCATTAGTTCAATTATTAATCGTGATTTGAGATGCTTAAAAACAACTCGTTCACTCGAATTGTTTCAACCCTTTAGGAGAAGCTGACTTTCAAATCGTGAGATGAGTGCATTTCGGCCCAACATGAGTTATTTTGTGGCTGAGATTTTAAGAGAGTTATACATAAGTGTGTGTATGATTGTTCAAGAATTTATAAAATTGACAACTATTTCTTGTTGTATTTCAGTTTTTTGTATGAGAAATTTAGTCATGTATTAAAAATGCACACCCCTTCCTTTAATTTGCTTTAACTTTTATAAATTCTTTTGCAGGTAATTGACAATTTATTGCTTGCATGATTCTGAAAAGCACTTGTTCAAAAAGGTGAGAATATTCTATATTAATGTATCAGTCATCTTTAAAATATTATTTTTTATTTTTAGTATATGCTTTTCTTACGAATTGAAATTTATCTCAAGGATCTAACTTAAAGAAAATAACTTACTGCTACTTCAATTGTTATTTTTTGTATAATCTTTAAAAAAAAAAAAAAAAAAAACTTTGCAAAGTATTACCAAAATAATTTTTTATTAATTTCCTATGTCCTAGAAGAATGTTGAGAAAATATCATAATAAATTTGAAAAATGAAGAACAGAATACGTACTGTAATTTTCGGCGTATAATCCGAGGATCAAACAATTCTTTTTGGACCCAGAAATTTTATTTTGTGATTAAAGACAAATATTTACGGCGATCTAAAAAGTTACATTTCTTTTAAAATTTTTCTGGGTCGAAAAATGATTGTTTGATCTTCTGATAATACGTCGGAAATTACGGTAGTAGTTGGATAAATTATACGTAAATTTTCTCGTTCTTATCAAATTTTTCTGCTGATGAGCCTTATTCTAGATTCATTTCTTCTTGAAAATTTGTAAAGTAGTTTTGTCTACATTAGTAATGGAGTTGTTAATAAAAACAAGCAGACATATAGTATATTGAGTACCAGTTTCGAGAAAATAACTGAGGAGGTTGCCACAAGATGGAGGCTCATATTTTATTTCGGCTTTATAGTATCTGATTGCGAGATTCTAAAAGATAGCCACATTTTAGTATTATTCGCTTTAGTTGCGTTCTCATTGGTTGTTATCAGTCATGTGTCATAGAAGCTGTTGTATTGGCTCTTTAGATTTGGCGTATTTTCCAGAGATCGGAGAAAGTTGAAAATCCGGTTTTTGTTTTGTTCTAATAATCGCTCTTGATGTAGATGTTATCAAAAAATATAAATGTTTGAATGTTACATCCCAGCTGGTGTTTTATTTTCCTTTCTTAAATGTTGAAGAAAATTTTCTCAATAAATTAAGATAAAAGTTATTCATCTTTTAAAAGTAGTGGGAAACCCAAAATTTCATTTTCAACGAAGAAAATAATTTGGGCATTAATAGGTTAAAAAATTGATCATTAATCATAAAAAGTCTTAAATCGTCTTAGAAAGTATAAGTTTTTTACAAATCTTTTTATACTTTATAATTTAACAACGCACTAAAAGTTCTCACGAATTTTAAAATGACCCACAATTCAATCATTCTTATTCCATTAGTTCTGCTTTAAAAGTGTGTTTTTAATACGGATTTTTCGGTTTTTTCTTCATACCTCGACCTCACCTAGAAAATGATAGGATCCTTATCCTTGACCTATATACTTAGAACATGAAAAATTCATGCAAAGAATACGGAATAGGAAATCTTTTCTACCGAAAGCAGCTTTCTTATGCACGTGAGATATAAGAATTCTTAGAAGTCTACGAACTTTTTTAGAACATCGTAAGGCTGCCTTTTTCTTATATGGCATGATAATAATAATATATAAGGAAATCCAATTGAATTCGGAAATGAGATTTCCGTTTTCTAATCCTTAATATAAGAATAAAAAACATAATTTTAAAAGAATAATCCGTGCGTTTAATGGTTAAATTTTAATGGTAAATGGTTAAAGTTTAATGGTAAATGTAAGTAACTAAACAAAATTAAATTTTAAAACATTTTAACGATAAATGTTTAATTAGTATGGCAGCTATTCATACTGTTATTATTACTCCGCAGCGAACAGCTGTAGATTATTCTAATAACTGTAATATTATTATTAGCTGTATTTCTTGTTTTATTATTTTTTAAGCTGAATTAAAAAGGCACGCGCTAAAATGCCCCCAAAATCATTTTAAAACTTCTATTTTAAAAAGTTTTATATCGCTATACTAAGCTTACATATATTAGATATATTTTTTATTCAACTTTGTGTTGTATAAACTAATTACACAAAACAGACTTTCCAACATTGAGACTGAATGAACAGTGCGCCAAATCTAAACACGCCAAGACAAGAGCATCTATAAAACGCGACTGATAACTGCGAATGAGAACGCTGCTAAAATCAGTAATGCTAAAATGTAATTACCTTTTAGAATCTAGCGTATCTGATCATCGACAGAGCAAACTTTCACCAGAAAATTTTAAACAGAATAGTTTACCTTATGTTATCGTCTTTCACATGAAAAGTTTCTCTAACAAATATTGATAAAATTTCTATTTGTTTTTACGGTGACAATTCACCAGTTATTCAATTTTTTTTCAATGAGATTGTCACAAAATGGCTTAAAAGAGGAGACTTACTACCACCTAAGTAAATGTCTACCAGTAAAAATGAATTATCTGTTTTTTCCATTATTTATGTCTGAAATGATTTTGTAAAAAGGCGTTTAACCACTTAATCGTCACGCCTGAGACATTTACGGGCTGCAGGCTTCATGGCTTTTATTCAGAATTCTTTGATTCCCTCCAGTTTTATAAAATAGCGTAATTGGTTTTATTCTGGTATCGTGTTACTTGTCATTAAAAAAGATTAAAATATTTTTTTTCAAAAAAATTGGTGGCAATAATGAATTTGATTTTTTAAATCGTAATTTACTGCGACCATTAAGAAGTTAAAGAAAAAGAAAAAAATTCTATTTAAATTTACTGGTGGAAATTTGCCTGGACGGTAATCAATCAATGCTAATCATTTTAACCGTCTGAGGGGCACGTTATTAATTTTGTGTAATGTTGAATTCCCACCGGAAATTTCGAAAGAATTTATTTTTAAATAAGGAAGGCCAATTTTTCAACTATTTCCCATCATATCTTTAATGGTATATCTTAATAAAAAGTTTCTGACGCAAATTTAATTAAATTTAGGTGGGATATAATATATACCCGTTCCACCCCCTCGAAGTCTTAAAGGAGTATATTACTCATCTTGAATAAATGCATTTTTTACAGTTTTCATGAGCGATCTTTTGCATAACATATATCTGCTGGTAAGCAAGCATGATACATAATACTATTCCGAGAATACATCTGTTGGTGAATTGAATTTATTTAAAGATTGATGATACTTTATACTAGCGAGACATTTGGGTCAGAAAAATCTATGATAGATGAATCTTTATGAAATATATGGTGTCAAAATATATTAAAATATCCTTTATTTTCTTTAAGTGCTTCAATTTTTCTTCTGCAAACCCCAGCCCAAATTTTTTTATTCTTATAACCAATAAGAGATTTACTAAGTGACTACTCACAGATTAATAACTGTAATTCTGTCTGCCACACAAAGGCCGGTTTTTCGATGACCACTAACCAACTCATCAATTACGCTATGCCCCTGTTTCATCACTGTCCTTGACACTTGTATCCCCCCCCCTCCCTTTCATTTCTTACATGACTAGGCTTGGTACGTTTTTGTCAGGAGAAAGTTTTTCATTTAAGTACATTGATCTTCGAAGTTGCAATTTTTGCTCTAGAGTGATGGACAAATGATATATGATCGTTTCGTGTTGGCAGATTTCCCACTCGGTCCATCTCTTGAAAGCCATTTTATACAAAGAAATATCTTAATTTTAGATTTCCATTCTTTTCTTTTCTTTTTTGTAAATTTTGAAGAACGCTACCCGGAAGTTAATTTTTTTCAACAAATGGTCTTACAAAGCAATACAAGTTTTATTTACAGGGTTGCCTTAGGCTATATTCTGTATTATTCTCTTTCTATATTCTGTTCGCATCACTGTTATAAAAAAATACATTTTATTCTATATTTGTCTCGAAAATGTTGTTAAAGTGTCTGCAAAAGTTATTTGTTTTTAAAAAGTGGGGCGAAATACAATTAGAAAACCTGTAGGATGTGGCAATCCCAAAACTTTCTCACTTTTTTCCCAAAATCTCATACACGTTAATGCATTAATACTTTCAGAAAAATGAAACATGGCAGCGTCACTGTACAGGTAATTTACAGCAAAATCTAATCTGCAACAACTTATTTCAAATTATAACTAAATCAGAAGTTTGATGAAAATCCGTGAATGGTTTTTGAGATAGTGGTTTACAAAAAGCTGGAGACTTTGCAGCTCTGATATGGTATTGTATATAATGTGGCATTATTAACCCTTTAACGATCATAGCAATTTCACTGCTAAGATGTCGAAATAAATGAATGACACCGGTAATTAAGAACAGATATATTTCTAAATAAGAAAATGTGATTTTTCACATACAAAAAAAAAAGGGATATTTTTAGATAAAATTACCGGTGTCAGTGTTGCGTATCGGAATTAAAATTTTATGGTTTCGTTGCGAAACCAATTAACGTTAAAGAGTTAAAATGTGACATTTTAACCGGTATTTAATATTTGAATTGACGACCATCCCTACACTTGTGTCTAATAAACTTTTCTGAGAATTGTACATAATGTTTTCGAAAAGAAAAAAAAAATACATTTAAGGGTTAAAACTTTTAACTAACCATTTCTTTAGATTTATACAAACGAAAAAATCTGACTTAACCCTTTAGTGCCTAGCGTCCCCTTTTAGGGGTGATTAAAAAAAAGGCAATAAAGCACTTTTTACACCAGTAAATAGAAAAATAGATAAACACTATTTTTAACGAGAAAATTTTCTCAATAAATATAAAAGTTAATCATCTTATAAAAGTTGCGGGAAACCCAAATTTCATTTTTAACGAATAAAATAATTTGAGCATTAACAGGTTAAAAAAATTGATCATTAATCATAAAAAGTTTTAAATCGTCTTAGAAAGTACAAGTTTTTTGCAAATCTTTTCATACTTTATAATTTAACAACACACTAAAAGTTCTCTCTGGGATTTTAAAAAAACCCACGATTCAATAATTCTTATTCCATTAGTTCTGCTTTAAAAGTGTGTTTTTAATATGGACTTTTCTGTTTTTAATTCATACCTCGGCCTCACCTAGAAAATGATAGGACCCCTATCCTTGACCTATATACTGAGAATATGAAAAAATCATGCAAAGAATACGGAACAGGAAAACTTTTCTACCGAAAGCAGCTTTCTTATGCACGTAAGATATAAGAATTCTTAGAAGCCTATGAACTTTTTTAGAATACCATAAGGCTGCCCTTTTCTTATATGGCATGGTAATAATAATATACAGGGTGATTCATAAAAGATGGGCAGAACTTTAAGGGGTTATAGTACACTTAAAGACAAATAATATTAAATAGGAGACTAAGGGTCCCAGACGTATTCCCAAGGAGATAGGGGGCATTAAAGTTTAGGGTCCGAAATTTCAAATGATTATAAAAAATGGAAAAATTGGTCGATTCGTTTGCGGTTTTTGCAAAAAATTTTCTTTATGCCAGTATTTTCTTGAAATAAAATTTTAAAGGTCAATTTCAAAAAATGCCGATAGGGGGCGCTTTAGACTTTGGAGTAACAAACAGCTATTTTTTAGCGTTATTTTTTGTATTTCTTTAAATGATTTCGAAAGCTTAGACTTAAACTTAAATTTTGATCTAAAAATCTGAGTCCTAACGAGTAGTTAAGTAGCGTAAACTGAAATTTGAAATTTGAAACCCTTCTCCCCCCAGAACAAAAATCAGTTATTCCCGATCTTTGTGTCGTAGATTAGGCTCTAACTACTGCCGCGTTTTGCTAAAATTATTCTTTATGTCAGTATTTTCTTGAAAATAAATTTTAAAGAAAATTTTCAAAAAATTCCGATAGAGGGCGCTTTAGACTTTGGAGTAACGAACAACTATTTTATACCGTTATTTTTTGTGTCTCATTAAATGCTTTCTAAAGCTTAGACTTAAATTTTCAGCCCAAAATCTGAATCGTTAGACGTGGTTAAGTTTCTGGGGAGAGGGGTTTGAAATTTCTACTCCTGAGCACAGTTCAATTTACCATGTCCACACATTGTGTGCTGTGATACGAGGTAAAAAGACACAAATTAGGATTATGTTACCAAAGCATATTTATTAACATGTAATTACAATAAATGTTCAAAATTGTGACCACCAGAGGTTATGCACGCAGAACAACGGCGAAGAATGGAACAGCGAACATTCGCGAAAACATCAGGCTTTTCGAGCACTTCCCCTACAGCGGCGGAAAGTCTGGCGACCAGTTCCAGGGATTCAATGGGTGTCTCATACATAAGAGCCTTCAATTGTCCCCAAAAAAAGAAATCGAGGGGTGAAAGATCTGGCGAGCGAGCAGGCCAAGCAACAGGACCACCTCGACCAATCCATCTGTTCGGAAATGTGATGTCCAGATAGTTGCGGACGTCTCGTACGTAATGGGCTGGCGCTCCATCGTGCTCGAACCACATGACCCGCCGGATGCGTGAAGGAACAACGTTTAACAGGTCTGGCAGCACATGTTGCAGAAATGTGAGGTATGTTTTACCGTTGAGGCGTTCAGGAAGAAGGTACTGTCCGATTAGGTGGTCTCCGAGGATTCTTGCTCAAACATTGATGGAAAAGCGTCTCTGATGAGCATGTGGATACGTAGCATGTGGATTGACATCCGCCCATACATGTGCATTGTGTGTGTTAAATGTACCTTCACGTGTGAAGGTACATTCATCGGTGAAAAGCATAGTTCGTCCAAAATGTGGATTTAGCGCGTTCTGCTGCAGAAACCAGCGGGCGAATTCAATACGATTTGGATAATCCCCTGGAGACAGTTTCTGGACTCGTTGCACATGAAACGGGAGCAAATGTTCATCCTTCAGTACCCTCCAAGTCATAGACTGTGAGGTATCCACCTGCCTAGCCACTGTTCGTGTACTTGTACTTGGCTGCGCCGCTACTACATCTAGAATGGCTTCTGCAACAACTACTGATTCGTCCTTTTTTGCACGACCTGCATTCGACCGGGAAGCGAGAAATGATCCCGTCTCACACAACTGTCTGTGCAAGCGCTCGAAAGTTCTGCGGTTAGGCAACCGCCTGTTGGGAAATCGCTCTCCGTACATTCGTTGTGCCTCTGCACCATTTCCATCTGCCGCTCCGTAAATTAAATGCATCTCAGCTTTTTCCTTATTCGTGAAGGGCACCATCTTCCGATTCATTACTACAGCGACTTACACTTGACTCACCGTTCAGTGGTTTTTATGCCTGAATCGTGTCGAAATTTTGCATACGTGTTCTTCTTCTTCCCCATTTGACATTTGCATACTTTCTGTCTCCTTCTTCACCCGGTGACTAGCGTCAGGAATGGAGCTTTAACGTTTGCATGAGCGACGTTTCCAACTGTGCCAGTGCCTTTATGAGTGAATTCCGACTATGCAGTCCTTGACGAAAGTTGTATTTTTGCCTCGTATCACAGCACAGAATCGTTGGGCATGGTTAAGTAGTGCAAACTGAACTATGTTCAGAAGTTGAAATTTGAACCCCCTCCCCTCGCTACTGAACCACGCTCAGCGATTCAGATTTTAAGCTGAAAATTTAAGTTTAAGTCTAAGCTTTAGAAAGCATTTAATGAGACACAAAAAATAACGGTATAAAATAGCTGTTCGTTACTCCAAAGTCTAAAGCGCCCTCTATCGGAATTTTTTGAAAATTTTCTTTAAAATTTATTTTCAAGAAAATACTGACATAAAGAATAATTTTAGCAAAACGCGGCAGTAGTTAGAGCCTAATCTACGACACAAAGATCGGGAATAACTGATTTTTGTTCTGGGGGGAGAAGGGTTTCAAATTTCAAATTTCAGTTTACGCTACTTAACTACTCGTTAGGACTCAGATTTTTAGATCAAAATTTAAGTTTAAGTCTAAGCTTTCGAAATCATTTAAAGAAATACAAAAAATAACGTTAAAAAATAGTTGTTTGTTACTCCAAAGTCTAAAGCGCCCCCTATCGGCATTTTTTGAAATTGAACTTTAAAATTTTATTTCAAGAAAATACTGGCATAAAGAAAATTTTTTGCAAAAACCGCAAACGAATCGACCAATTTTTCCATTTTTTATAATCATTTGAAATTTCGGACCCTAAACTTTAATGCCCCCTATCTCCTTGGGAATACGTCTGGGACCCTTAGTCTCCTATTTAATATTATTTGTCTTTAAGTGTACTATAACCCCTTAAAGTTCTGCCCATCTTTTATGAATCACCCTGTATAAGGAAATCCAATTGAATTCGGACATGAGATTTCCGTTTTCTAATCCTTAATATAAGAATAAAAAACATAATTTTAAAAGAATAATCCGTGCGTTTAATGGTTAAATTTTACAAAATAAAAACTTATATAACAAAGTATTTAGATGAATGACTAATTTGCAATATTTTAGTTAAAACTGTAGTTTTTAATCATATTGCAGATGTGTAGCATAAGAAAAGTTTGACGTATTGTAAAAAAATGCATCTTTGACATTTTCATTATTTTTCCGTGTAATAAAATTTTGAGAAACATATTTTATGTTTTCGAAAAAAACTCACCAATTCTTCAGATTTATACAAACGAAAGAATCTGACTTTAAAGTAAAAAATGATCATTAAACATAAAAAGTTTTAAATCGTCTTAGGAAGAATAAGTTTTTTACAAATCTTTTCATACTTTATAATTTAACAACGCACTAAAAGTTCTCTCTGGAATTTTAAAATGACCCATAATTCAATAATTCTTATTCCATTAGTTCTGCTTTAAAAGTGTGTCTTTAATATGGATTTTTCTGTTTTTTATTCATACCTCGGCCTCATCTACAAAATGATGGGATCCTTATCCTTGACCTATATACTTAGAATATGAAAAATTCATGCAAAGAATACGGAATAGGAAAACTTTTCTACCGAAAGCAGCTTTCTTATGCACGTGAGATATAAGAATTCTTAGAAGTCTACGAACTTTTTTAGAACACCGTAAGGCTGCCTTTTCCTTATATGGCATGGTAATAATAATACATAAGGAAATTCAGTTGAATTCGGAAATGAGATTTCCGTTTTCTAATCCTTAATATAAGAATAAAAAACATAATTTTAAAAGAATAATCCGTGCGTTTAATGGTTAAATTTTACAAAATAAAAACTTCTATAACAAAGTATTTAGATGCATGACTGAATAAGTTTTTTACAAATATTTTCATAGTTAATAATTTAACAACGCACTAAAAGTTCTCTCTGGAATTTTAAAATGACCCAGAATTCAATAATTCTTATTCCATTAGTTCTGCTTTAAAAGTGTGTTTTTAATATGGATTTTTCGGTTTTTTATGCATACCTCGGCCTCACCTAGAAAATGAACGAATCCTTATCCTTGACCTATATACATAGAATATGAAATATTCATGCAAAGAATACGGAATAAGAAAACTTTTTTACCGAAAGCAGCTTTCTTAAGCAGGTGTGGTATAAGAATACTAGGAAGTCTATGAACTTTTTTAGAACACCGTAACGCTGCCTTTTTCTTATATGGCATGGTAATAATAACATATAAGGAAATCCAATTGAATTCGGAAATGAGATTTCCATTTTCTAATCCTTAATATAAGAATAAAAAACATAATTTTAAAAGAATAATCCATGCGTTTAATGGTTAAATTTTACAAAATAAAAACTTATATAACAAAGTATTTAGATGCATGACTAATTTGCAATATTTTAGTTAAAACTATAGATTTTAATCATATTGCAGATGTGTAGCATAAGAAAAGTTTGACGTATTGTAAAAAAAAAAAACATCTTTGACATTTTCATTATTTTTCCGTGTAATAAAATTTTGAGAAACATATTTTATGTTTTCGGAAAAAAACTCACCAATTCTTCAGATTTATACAAACGAAAGAATCTGACTTTAAAGTAAAAATGATCATTAAACATAAAATTTTTTAAATCGTCTTAGGATGAATAAGTTTTTTACAAATATTTTCATAGTTAATAATTTAACAACGCACTAAAAGTTCTCTCCGGAATTTTAAAATGACATAGAATTCAATCATCCTTATTCCATTAGTTCTGCTTTAAAAGTGTGTTTTTAATATGGATTTTCTGGTTTTTTATTCATACCTCGGCCTCACCTAGAAAATGAACGAATCCTTATCCTTGACCTATGTACATAGAATATGAAATATTCATGCAAAAAATACGGAATAAGAAAACTTTTTTACCGAAAGCAGCTTTCATAAGCACGTGTGATATAAGAATTCTAGGAAATTACGAACTTTTTTAGACTAAGGTAAGGCTGCCTTTCTTAAATGGCATGCTAATACTGTTGTGAGAACAAAGCTAGTAGAATTTGGACATAACACAAAGCTTTGGGATTAAATACATAATTAATTGCATGTATACGGGGTGTCCCAGAACTTCGTATACAAACTTTGAAGGGTGGTAGGGAATATCGTTTGGAATCACAATACATAGGAAAGCATGGGCGGAAACGTCTTGTTAATCCTTTCGCAGACAATGATTTGTAAATGAAACTACAAAATTTTAAATACAAACTGAACACTGATACCGGAATTTTAATATGATTTTTCCATTTATTATGTTTGTGAAATGTCTGGCTTTTCTTCTTTGCAAAAAAAAATCTCCGCAATTTCTGATGTCAATCATATTTTTTCACATTTTAGCAATGAAAGTGCTTTGTCCGTGAAAAGCTCAAAGAAACACAAAGACACAGTTATGATACAATGCGGAAAGCAGTGTAGAACGCTTTATTATACAGAAAAAGTACAAGAAATGATTTAATTTTAAATTAAATTTAAAATTATGTTTCTTTAAAATCAAGTGTCTTAGTAGCTATAAGAAATTTCTAAAATGTGGAAAAATATGAATGACGTCAGAAATCGCGGAAAAATGTATTTGCAAAGAAGAAAAAAATATACATTTCACATACATAATAATTGGAAAAATCATATTAATCTTCTGGTGTCAATGTTCATTTTGCATTAAAAATCTTGTAGTTTCATAGACATACCGTTGTCTGTGAAAGGGTTGACAAGTGAGGATGATGTTTCCGCCCATGGGTTCCTATGTAATTGTGGTTCCAAACGATGTTCTCTACCACTCCTCAAAGTTTGTACACGAAGTTCTGGGACACCCTGTATATGTTAACTGCTTGGTCCATTATCTTTTAAAAAACTTTTTATAGCAAAAAATGCATATAATGCTACCCCTTTTTTAAATGGAATTTATTTCTTTTGTTTGGAGCGATATACAAAACTGGTTACATTTGTTTTTCGCATACCTTATTGGTTCAAATGAAGAAAAGTCAATAAAATATGAATTATATCGAATAACACATAAAATTTGTTACTATATTTTAAAATATTTTATAACTTTTTGTTACATAATGCATTCAACAGTAAAAAAAGTCTTGTTGCAATTCCTCCGAATGGAAGAGGTGGGGGGGGGGGAGGCAGATAGAAATTCCTGTCAACAAAACAATTGGACAACATTCTTTCTCTTTTATTTATTACTAAATATAAGTTTTATTTGAAATATATCCACATATGGTTTATCGAACCGTGGTTATATATTAATTAAAAAATTAAATAATTTTACAGTAATTTAGAAATTTTAATAATAAATTTGTATTGTCATAAAACTTGATAACCGAATAAAATAAGAAAAAACATACTGTTTTGAACTAAAGGCTATGTTACAAAAAAAAAAAGGAGGAAATTTTGATTAGAATAAAAATGGTATCGATATCAAAAGACAACCCACCCCCCCCTTCCCGAGATATGTTACGAAATAATGTGCCAGACTTCCCTTCCCATCTAAAATAATAACGTTATATATACATAGCCCCTAATGTGATTATGACTTGAGTCAACATGTTAAGGATCATTATATTAATAGTACGGATTGCCATTTAATGTTAGCAATTTTGCCAAACAGTTACTATAATTGTAAAAGCTTTGTACTAAAGTGATATTATGTTTGCATGTCTTGTGTATAGTTATATTTTCAGTTGCAGGTAAGCCCGTTTTTCTATTAAAACTTTTTCCGGCTCGGGAAAATCTGATAATAAAATGAGAAATTATTGACTGACACCGGAATTCACAAACGCATTTTTTAGATATTTTGAAATCCTTAATTTAAGTTTTTATTATAAACGTAAAATTCCACTAAAATATTATTGGTTACGTTTGCAAGTTTGGAATTAAAATTAAGCATCCCAGGACAGGGCACATCGTGCCGGAAAGAGTTAATTAAATTCTGTAAATTAATTTTAATATTACAGAATTTGTACGCACCAGGAGAATGAGGAATTTAAAAGTGTTTTAATTCCAGATATTTCGTAAAGTATTGGTCGCTGTATCTGAAGATAATAAATTTCTTTAATTAAATAAGGCAAATATTATTTTACGAAAATTCTGGTAAAAAGTGCTTGAAAGTCCTTGAAGAACAGAAATTCTGTGCTATAGTATTGAAAAAAAAAATTTAATTTTGTGTTCTGCTTAGAAAAATATAAACGCAAAAAAAAGAGAGATTTTTTCAAAAATTAGTACAGTAACCGCCGTTTGATAAAATCATATTCGTTCTGAATCAAATTGATTTTAATACGCGATTAAGTTTTATATCTGGTGAATATTCCTGAACCCAAAAACTAAGGCCCCGCAGATTCGAAAATAAATTGAAAAATATGACATCTAATGCCATCAACAAAGAAATATTTTCGTTTAAAATTAGTTAATTATTCATTTAAAGTTAATAACTACCATACACATAAAAAATAATTCACAATTACTATACATAAAATTAATTTACTTACGCATTATTACTTACATTATTGCGTTTTATGTGAAACTGGTCGATGTTAATTTATTTGAACGGAGCAATCAATTGTTCCGCGTTTTTAGCAAGAATAATTTTGACTGACAGTTCTTTTTCCGCACCCCGGCTTTCTAGTACTCTTCCTAATGTATAAAGATATTTGGGAGTATCAGCAATCTGTCTCTTCAACTAACTCTAAATCTTCATCTTCAATAGCTGGTCTGCTTGAAATTTGCGGAAACAGGAACTACTTTACTATTTTTGTGTCAAATATTTGACTGGAGTTGGAGAGATTTTCCTCAATTTCAACATATTGAAACAAAATGCTTGTTATAGTCTTCTTTATTTTAGAAGGTGGCAGCAATTTTGTGTAACTCTTCAAATTTAAATTTAAAAAACCCCAGATATTTATCGCACTTTTTGTCACATTCAGAAATTTCAGATTCATGCCGAAAATTCCGAAAGAAGAATTTTCATTTTATGTAACCACAAAAGCCTCATCATTAACGCTAGAACTTCCATAAATTTGAGTGAAGTTTTATAAAAATATTGCGTACCAGAATTTGGTTTTGAATGGGTTTAACTTTAACATTTTTCTTCTTAGTACTTATTAAATTTATTTTATAATCAGATTTCTGGTTTGAACCAAAACATATTCATAAGGGAGCCGTCAAAATGACGGTTCGTGATAGTTCTTGTGTTAAGTATAGCAAAAGTCAATATTTGAAATATATGCCACAGGCGATAATTTTTATGTTTCGCGCCACTTATTAACCCCTTCTCGACGGACGACTTTTATGAAATTTTTAATGTTTTCTCACCGGATTTTAAAAACAGAAATTTGTGCCTTTTTAAACCGAGAAAATGCTCCGATTAAATAAGACAAATTTTTCAGTAATTTTTTACTGACGGGAATAAACAAGGTTTCTTAAATCTTTTTGCGGCACATATATATGTTGCTCGTCCCCAAGGGGAATGGTGAATGGGTCTAATCGATCCATAACTATAATTTGTTTTATATGATTAGAACCAGAACTTTTTTAATAAAGAAAGTTTGACAGAATAACAGATATCTGTATTCTGCCTATCTGTATTCTGCCGAATAACAGAACTCTGAATAACAGATTCAGAGAAATAAATCAATTAAAGATATTAAAATGTTTTTATCTAAATTGAGTAAAATTTGAACAGGGTAGAAAGGTTAAAAACAAAAATCTTTTACGCAAGCTTGGACAACATTTGCAAGAGAAATATGCTATAAAACGTATTTTGAAAAAAAAATAGTTGTGCCAGAAGAATACAAAAATAGTCGCCGGTAGCAGCTCTGTGGCATAAATTCGAGATTTCTCAGTAGTTAAAGAAGCCAAACTCGCAATCTTACTCCAAAGTAATAGCCAAATGAATGAAAAGCGAAAAGTTTAGAAACTTTTTTTTTGTATTTTCTTTCGCAAAAGGAAAAACCAACTCTTCTTCTAAAATTATGTGTTTTTCCCACTTTCCTGTGACAAATGGGGATTGAGGTAAATGTTTCGCTCTGCCATTTAACTTCTGAATTCAAAGAAAGATTTCATTTCCTGGATAAAATGAAACAAATTGGAAATTGCACGTGAAGCGTAGCAAATTAGGTGCGTTCGAACGATAACGAAGTTTTAAAAATATTACTTTCATATATCAATCTCATAACATTGTAAATAGTGAATTACAATTAAAACGCTCATCAAACAATGTTCTCCCTATACCATTATGTAATGGAATACTTTTGTGTGGCCTTGTAAATCAATAACAAATGTTCTTTGCACCACAAATTATGTAAGATGTATAGTATAATATGTACTTTATAGTTGCATATAAATTTTATTAAGTTCGCATGAGTGTAACACGATTAAAATGCATTTGAAACATTTTTTCCCATTGACCGTAATGTAATGGAATACTTTTGATTTTCCCTGTAATTGATCTATGCATCCGATTTTCATAAAATTTGAAATAACTCGAAAAAATTATGTAATAATTATGTGTTTTAAATTTCAAAAGTATAGAATATATTTGAAACTTTTTCCCCATTGACCATAATGTAATTGAATACTTTTGATTGTCCCTGTAATTGATCTATGCACACGATTATCAAAAAATTTGAAATAACACGACAGAATTATGTAATAATTGCGTATTTTAAATTTCAAACGATTAAAATGCATTTGAAACTTTTTTCCCCATTGACCGTGATGTAATGGAATACTTTTGATCGTCCCTGTAATTGATCTATCCATCCGATTCTCATAAAATTTGAAATGACTCGACAAAATTATGTAATAATTATGTATTTTAAATTTCAAACGATTCGGTTGGGTAGTTTTTGCGTTGTTATATGCGGACAGACGGACGGACGGACAGACGGACGGACGGACAGACGGACGGACAGACGGACGGACTGAACGATCACTATAGGTGCTACGTATTATATAATTACGAACGCACCTAAAAAAAGCACTCTCCGACGTTACGAACTAAGTAGATTTCGTCTTTTTATTTTATTTTCAACTATTTCACCCTACAGTAGAAAAAGGGTGAGCCAATTTTCACACATATATATATATGTGTGTGTGTGTGTGTATTGTAGAATGCACTTGCGAAAAAGAGAAGAAAGCGAATGGGTAAAATATTTGCGGGTCGATCCATTGTTCATATTTCTATTTGTTGTTTTTTCTCATATAACACTTTTTTTTAAGTTTTTCGTGTTTTGAAACTATAGATTTGAAAACATTTTTGAGCTTTTAAAATAAGAAAAATTAAAGGTTAGTAATATGTTTATTATTATTATACTAAACATAATAATTGGAGGATAGAACCTTAATCTATTAAATAAAAAAAAACCTTTTACTATTTTTTTAATAAAAGATTGTAGATAAAGTGATTTATGTAAATTAAATTTTAGCTGAGGAATTCTGCCATGTTCATGATAGCCAATTTTAAAATAACAAATGCGTTCTTTCCATTTATTATTGTCTAGGCCCCACTTGTATTATATATATATATATATATATATATATATATATATATATATATATATATATATTGCATTATTTAATTGATTGAATTTTGAGATTAGATAATGCGATATTGGCAGAATACTTGAGTCCAGTTGTAAAAAATACATTTCAAGCAGGATTGCTAGTTTAACTTTTATTAATTAAAAAATTTCGAATTCATAGATGAAATTTTGAAGGAAAAATTTATACTTAAACAAAAATCCATTGAATGCTATTTATAAAATAAAGAAAAAAAATAATATAGATAATTTCTGGTATTAAAGTGAAATTTCCAAATTAAAAAGAAAGCCGAACTGCCAACCCTGATTTGGACAGTAAAAATCAGTTGTTGCAAATCTGGCGACTTCTTTACTAATTCATTAAATATGTTTTTGTGAAATTAAATGTTCAACGCGGAATTAATGCCTGTTAAATTTTCAGCTAATTATTAAAGCCCAAAGTATTAAATTAAGTATTTGTTTACTTAACCCGGGATTGCACTCACAGGTTATCGATATAGTGAGGAAGTGCGCGCTTATTATATTTCTCACCACTATTATTAGAAGAGTAATCTTTAAATTATTTTATCGCAAAAGTTCTCACTAATACCAATTAATAAATAAAATGACGATTTTTGTTTGGATTTAACCCCTTGAATGGCGCTTGTATGTCTACGAAACCACTTAATTTTAATTGCCAAAGGCCACATTGGCAACCGGAATTTTGGTAAAAGAAATTTCGGTTTATTGTGCGTGTGATACATAGCATTTTCATATTTATAAATAAATTTGTTTACAAATTCTGGTGTCAATCATTAATTTAAACATCTTTGAAATGGAATTGATTTGCGTTGCAAAGGGTTAATAGTGACAAAGTATAAATCGTACATATGCTTGATATGCATTCCTGTATTGAGCAACATTTATTTATTTAACCCCTTTGGGACAACAGTCTCAGGATTCCTAATCTTTTATTACCGGTTTTTCAAAAGAGGTATTTTTACTAATTGAATCCCTAAAATGTTCGGACCAACCCTTTGCGGAGCGTTGGAATATCTATGAAACCACTTAATTTTTATTCACAAACGCCATATTGGCACCGGAATTTTGCTAATAAAGGTTACGGTTTATCGAATGCCTAAAATATAGCTTTTTCTTATTTACAAAAAAAGTTGTTTTCAAATTCCGGTGTCAGTCATTAATTTCAACACTTAAGCAGTGAATATACCCTGGGCTGCAAAGGGTTAAATAAGACAAAATTAGCAATTAAATTTTACTGGTGAGAATAATCAAGGATTCTGTGCACCTCACATACCTGTTGCTTGACACCAAGTGCCCAGCATCATATATGTAAAATATCATTTTCTTATTAAATAAGCAAATTTTTATGTTCAAGGGGTGTGGCATTCATGTCAAATTGAATGAAACAAATAATCTCAAAATCCAAACGAATTTGTACAGAAAGATTTTATTTTATATTGAATAATGTGGCCATTCTCACATTTATCATACGAATTGAATATTTTCAACTGAGCGAAAATTGCCCAAGCCGGGAATCGAACCCATATACTTGGCTTACAAGGCCAGTGCTTTTACTAGTTAAGCTAACTGGGCGATAGCCGGCTGGGATATATCGCTCAGATAACCGTATTGGCCATAACATCTTTTTCGCTCAATTAGAAATATTTAATTTGTATGATAAATTTACCAATCAGTTTGATTCTGTTAAAATAGTACTCCCTCTGTCCCAAATTAGTTGCGACATTTGAATACTTTTGTACTGATTATTGATATTTATAACTTTATGATTTTGTTTGAACATTTTTTAGAGAGCTATACTATCAATCAACAATATTTACGTACCTAAAATTTCTTCCATAATTCCATAAATAATTAATTAATTAAAAAAATCCCTGTTCATATACTCTTAAGTCACGCCCCATTAAAATTCTTTTAACAGTAATCACATAAAACCGTCTTCAATTTAATCAATTGTGAATTCATTTAAGAACAATTTATTCCAACTATTACTTTTTCTTTTTTTAGTATAAATTCAAGATTCTAGTCTAATTTTACTGGTTTCGATCTGCTAAACTGCATCAGAAGTTGTTTATGACTCCGCCTACTTGAAATGTAGCAACTAATTTGGGACAAAATTTTCAACCTAAATCTCGCAACTAATTTGGGACAGAGGGAGTAGTATATGTACGCATCCATCGTTATGTGGAGTTCCATTATCTGCGGTTTATTCTGCCGAGCTGTCTAAATGACAGACCAGATGTTATGACCAATAAGGTTATCCGACCGAGAAATCACAGCCGGCTATCGCCCAGTTAGCTTAACAGGTAAAGCATTGGCCTCTTATGCCAAGTATCTGGGTTCGATTTCCGGTACGGGCAATTTTTCGTTCAGTTGGAAACGTTCAATTCGTATGATAAATTTATCTATCAGTTTCATTGTGTTAAAATAATAGAACATTTTGTTGGTCGTCAAATTTTAAGAAATGTTTTTGACATTAAAAAATATAAGGCTTTCCTTCAACCGTTATCCATTAAGTATAAATTACGAAATGAGATAAGATTATTTCTCCTATATTTACTTACAACAAAAACAATTGTCTGCATAATACCGACACTTTTGCAATTGGTAGGAAACCAGACATACTAATAAAAGATGATTGTTAATTTAAGCTGTACTCTACCTGATTTCTGGTAAAATTCATGCAGACTTACAGTCCGTTTGATGGTTTGTAGTGGTCATCTTCTACTCAGTTTTTTCCGCGGTGTTTCCAGTAGGCTACTATTTTGAAACTCATATTTTTTGATCAGCTACACTTATCTGAAACAGCAAAATTCCTTTTGTTTTCGTTTAAATTAATGTATTGTTAAATAAGATTAAATGAGGCAAATTTTGTTATTTCCAAAATGTGGTACCAATCAAGAAATCTGAATTTTAACAAAGATACCCATGGAAACACTGTTTTTAAAATGGCGTAGGCAAAATTTTGATTATTAATTGGGGAAAAAAATATGATAATTTGAAGAAAAACTAATTACTATTTAAGTTAGATTCATATCTACCAACTTATGTAAGACCGTCTTCTCACAATTCTTATTTTAAAAAATACATCAATCTCGACTGCATCCAGGGGATAACTTAAGGCTTGCACTACACAATACAGATCGAAAAAAAGCATTGCAATCATCTAACAATTATAAACAATTTGCAAGCACCTACGTATCACTGAATTCATGTAAAATAATGAACGATACTTTATAGTATTTTTCCTTTTCACAGTATTTTATTCTCAAACAATATTTATACCTATACGCATAAATAAAACCACTGCTTTATAAAACTATATGTTTAATTCAGACCATTAATAAAGAAGAGGCATAGATGTTAACGTTTCTTAATTATTCCTGATATAAGAAAAATATGATTTCAACAGGAAATTTTATTTAATAAAAAAATTTAAAATGCAAAATGCAAACATTTAAACAATTTTTTGTTGTATAGAACTGCAGTATAATTAAGAAGTGTTAGCATCTAAGCAGAAATATAAGCGCAGAACCGAAAACACATTTCACTTTAATTACGTTTACGATTAAAAATAGTCAATGCTCTACCCAGAGGTCGCCACAAAATTTTTCGTAAAATTGAGGATCGGAAACGGAAATTGTTAGCATACCAGTTTCTCTTATTTATTTTCCGTTTTAGCGAGAGAAATATTTTTAGTTAGTGATAAAGATTAAAAGTTAGGTGGTTTATAAAATTAAAATCATTCTTCAAACTCTTTGGGGACGAGCGACAAGTATACGTGCCGCAAAAAGGCTTAAGAATCCTTGTTTATGGCAACCAGTAAAGTTTTACTATAAATTTCGTCTTATTTAATCGGAACATTTTCTCGATTTAATGAGTCGCAATTTCCTGTCATTAAAAACCGATGACAAAGCATTAAAATTTTCGTAAAAGACTCTCGTCGCAAAGGGGGTTAAAAATACTAAGTTAGAATTTAACTTTCGTTACGCTCTAACAAATATATAATTATTAATTAATAAATTACTTAGTTACTGAGAAATTACTTAGTTACTAATAACTAATCTGTTTTTAATAATTAATAATTATTAGTTATAGTTACCCCTTTAACGATCATAGCCTTTTCATTGCTAAGATATCGAAATAAATGAATGACACCGGTAATTAAGAACAAATATATTTCTAAATAAGAAAACGTGATTTTTCGCATACATAATAAAAGGGATATTTTTAGATAAAAATACCGGTGTCAATGTTGCGTATCGGAATTAAAATTCTGTGGTTTCGTGGCGAAACCAATGAACGTTAAAGGGTTAAGTAATAAATAATAATAAATTAGTTATAACTTAAAAAAATTGTAAAACATTTAAATTGTCTAAACGCCAGTGAAATTGACTTCTTTTGGATAAAAAGACATCCATGCAAGGGAATTTAATTTTAAGATTATAGCTAAAAGTTAAAATTATAACTCACTCCGAAAGAAAAATCTTCGGCTTAGATTTATTTTGCAAATTTTATAAGAAACCTATCCTGAATGTTATTTTTCAATGCAAATATTATTAAAAGGCACTAAAGGAATATTTATACAGAAATACCAGTAGAAAAAACACGTACCAGTGGAAGTCTTACTAGCCCTATGATTTCGAACTTTTTCAAAAACTTTATACCTACAACTGAAAAATAAAGTAATTAAGTCCTCAACGAGTACTTCCTAACATGCATTCATATAATTCGATACTCACTGCTCTTTTCGATTTTTCAAATAACAAGAATTTTTCATCAAAGGAAATATTTCTCAACTTCACTTTTAAAGACGAAAATGAAATGCAATTTCTAAAGATTTATAAAGTTGCTTTTTTAATTGTGATTATAAAATCGAAGAGCTTTTCAATTCAAAGGAAGAGAACAGAATATCGATAAAAAAAATCCATTTTCATGTGCGCTTTTAAGTACAATAAGAATCGTTAATTATCTTATATTTATTTCAATTCGATACACAAATGTGAAGAGTTTGAAATAAAAGTTTTTTTAAAGCTATTTTAAAAATATTGTTGAAACCTTTTATCTGATACGCAATCAATACTAAATGTGACAACCTTGAGTGAATCGTTTTTTTTAAGTTGATATTGAAATATTTTCATTAGAAAAAGAATATATTTTTAAACACGAAAACTGATTAAAGGTAACATAAAAATAATGAAGCAAGCAATTTCTTTGCACCATATAAAATACAAAAAAAAAGAAAGAAAAAAAGCTGTGTAAATTTAAAACTAGTCTAGATTTGAAGCAACCCAATGTGTTACATTTAAATTTAAGAGTTTCATAAAAAGTCTTTGTAAGGGAAAGAAATTTAATTTTGTTCTATATTCAGAAATAATGCGTAATTTAATTTTCTTAAATGCTAAATTTTAAGTGACAAATCATGTCTACAGTAGAAGTTAAAAATTTTCTCAAGCAAAATATGCTTTTTAAATTAAACAATTTAAAAAAAGAAAACATTGTTTCTGCTCAAAATCTAGCTTTTAGAATAAGAGGGATGTTGAAATAAAAATGTTGTACTTTTGACAAGCATGAAATACATTTTAGTTTTATGAATTAAAACAAATGCTTAAAAAAACGTAAACCTCCGTAAACTATAAAAAATTATTTCTTTTCTTATTTTTTATGAAAAAGTTTTGTGCTAATAATAATATTAAAATAGCAAATAAAGTCTTTGTTATGAAAAGGTAGTAAACAGCTTTTTTGAATCTACCATCGAGATTCTTCATCAGTGCAAAACTGAGCGAGCTAGGAAAAGCTTAACTGGGCAGAGACAGAGAAGCGCAGGCTTATATACCCGATACTGGGAATATCCCGCCTAAAGAAAAGCAACCAATGAGAAGAAATCAGCCTTAACAACTGGGTGGACAAGTAGAGACATCTACCGGAGAACGAACAAAACAAAAACTAAAAAACGAGAGGGGGGGGGGAAGCTTTAAATTAAAGATTTCCAAATGCTTGGAAAATAAGGAGTGCTTGATAAGTCATTGACTAAGCAGTAAGAATTTTTAATGATATAAGCTTAAAAAAATTAAGATCAAGAATAGAAGGACACCTATGGATAATGGTGACTGTAGAAGAGTTGTTTTGTTACTAGAGCAAAATACTATTAAAATATTCTTGAAGCTGTTTGTAAATTTGAATTAAAATTAAGTACTCCTGGCATTGAGATCAGTGTGCCGGAAAGAATTAAAATATAGTGGTTCAAATAGAATACAAAAATAAAATCATGTATAAAAACGGGGTATTGAGTAGTCAGTGAAAAAACGCAGTAAAAAGATGTCTAATAAATCCCTGTTAATTTAAATATTTTTCCTTGCAATAGAATAATTCATATTCCCTTCACACATTTAAAAAAATCTAATTAAATAAATTTAACTCTAGCTACCGCTACATAATGTTATTTTCGTAGCACCAGTTTAACCCATTAGTGCCTAGCGTCCCTTTTTAGGGACGCTTCAAAAGGTGCATTCAGCACTGTTTTTGACACCAGTAAAAAAGAAAAGCAATAACTATTTTATTTAAATGATGCATTTTCGTGATTAATGAACTAAACTTAAATCTTCTAAAAATAGTGGTGCCAAGCAAATAAAATTTACGCAAAAGATGCTGGGCACGAATGGGTTAAATATATAAGGCAATGGATAATTTTAAATTTTTATGCTCTTTATACTGAAACTTTTGATATTATCTGTCATAGTAAATAAAAAAGATTCAACAAAATAAAGAATGTTTGTATTTTGAAAGCAAACAAAACTGAGAAATGCATGTTTCCAAAATGTTTTTTATTTTTATTTTCATTGTTCGAAATCTAATAACATTGCTTATTCCAAACGTCTCATATAAATCACGTTGAAAGGATAAATATAGAAATTGAACAAAACCTCTCACCAGAGAAAAGTGTATGATGGATTTAGAGATGATGTATTTATTGATAAAATATATTATGTAGTAAGTTCATTTAAAATAAATATATTTTATTATGAAGAAATGAACTTTTGAAGTAAAAAATAAATTATACTGAATCAGTTCAATGTTCATTACAGAAGTACAACAAAGTAGAGGATTAGTTTGGAAAAAATGAATGAAATGTGATGAACACGATAAATTGCGATTCATAATGTTGACAAAAAAAAATTTAATATGCAAAGCTCTTGAAATAAATGTAGAAATTATTACGCAGCAACTAATTTTTGTCGGCTTAATAAGAATTTTTATATGTGATATTCATTGATAAATTGTTCTTTGCAATTAAGCAAATTATGAATAATGAATTTATAATGAAAATCAATAAAACTCGAGACAGTATAAAATTTCAATTTTAAAAATTGTTTGATTTTATGGAAGCAAAAATATTAATAAGGAAAACATTTCGTTTAGCACTTTAAATCCCTTGGCAATGTTTAGGGATATTTAAAGAAAGTGTATTTATTTATTAAATATCTTCATACTATTTTAATATATCTTAAGTTGTATGATTGTATAGCATATTATGGGTTTAATTATGAGATTCTTTTTAAATGTCAGATAAATCTCTACTTACGTTTCATATAGCTGATTTATAACGATTTAACTGATTTATTACAGTTTAATTGATTTATTACGATTTATTTGCAATTTATTTTTAATATTTAAATTTAATTTTCCTACGAAAAAATTATATTTTTGTCTCTCTAACTCTTCACCACAACTAAGATAAATTTCACAAACTTTAAATTTATGATCATATCTTTTTACGTTTCTCTAACTTTACAAGAAAAAAGTATTGAATTCATGAAATTTTTCGAATTCTAGTCTTTAACGGATTCACACTCTTCTTTCAGAATCAGAGATTCCAAAAAACATGTTTTTAAAAAATGCCTATCTGTGACTATGTGGTTCTGTGACTTTGTGACACTGTCAGTCTGTGACAAAAACTTTGTGGACGTTCTACCTTTAGAACTAATGCACGGAATTCGATAAAAATTTATATTCAGGTATTCTCTGGTATTATCTCAAGAATTAAATCGTGGATTTTTATTTAACTTTACACTTAGTAAACCCGTGATATGAATTTGTTCTGCTTACCTGTTGGGAGTTAATCTCTTAGCAGGTGGCGCTGTTATGCTGATTTTTTTCCGATTCCTGCAATTGCACTATCTCGAGAACTAATTCATGGATTTTCATCAAACTTCAGATTCAGTTATAGATTGATAAATATTATAGATGATTTTGTATAAATCGCCCGACAGGTGACGTTATTATGTTGCAATTTTCCGAATATCCAGAATAGTCTTATTTGAAGAACAACTGTATGGAAATTCGTGTCTTTAAAACCTTCACGATGAGCACAGATTGTCATTTAATTTTGGTATTGAGGTAGCGAATTTTGAAGTATTAACAGGCATTAGAAAGAAGAAAGTTTGGGATTGCCAAATCCGACTAGTTTAAACTCTATTTCTATTTCCTTCAGACATTTGAAAATTAAAGAAATTTTAAAGAAATAAAAATTAAAAGAAATAACAAGACCAAAAACACTCTCCTAATAGAGCCATTTTTATCACCAGAAGCGCTTGGTTATCCAAACTGAAACTCTGTCAAATTAATTTCATAACAAAGTGCCTTTTCCTCTTTTTTTTCGCTTTCAAAGTTTTTAAAACAAAAGCTAATTCAACTATTTCCGACTGAAACTCACTTTTTCAATGTTCTCAATTTCATATATACTTTTTTATGTAATTTGTTTTAAACAGGATTTATTCTTTATTGTCTATTACAACCAAATTTACACTTTTTTGGCAAGAGACTGTGATAAAAGTTTAGAATAGAATAAATATTGAAAACGGAAAGAATCTCAGCGACATGATTATTATTTCAAATTCAAGCTAGTAAATTATGACTAGTTATTATTTTTATTTTATTCACGGAATATCTATCATTGTATTCTGAATTTCTAAATAATAAAACATGCCATTTATAGTAATACTGAGATAAAATATCAAAGTTGAATCTAAGTGTTTCTTTCTGCAATTCCTTTTTGAATTTCCTTCATTTTTTGATATACACGAGACAAAGAACTTCAAACTAAAAGTAAAATCTCATAGATCTAAAAATCTACAAATTGTAACTTCAGAAATCACAAATGGTCCGCCAACTGTAGATAAAAATTTTCTTAGAAAAATTTTATTTTCAGTTTTTTTTTTTTTTTTTTTTTTTTTTTTGTAAACTGCACAAAAAAACATCTTCAGAGGTTGATTCTACCCAGGGATCAGATTTCCGCTTTTTTGCACACCAGTAAAATTTTAGAGAAAATGCTATATTGTGTAATCGAAACATTTTTGTGATTTAAGAGAACAACATTTTCTCTAAAATTGTACTGGTGGCCAAAAAAGCGGAAACCTCATCCCTAATTCTACCGCAAATGTTGTAGATACGTAATACACAATTTTATGGAGTACTTTCTAATAAATGTGCAAAAAAGATGTGAAATTATTCATAAATATAAAAGTAGTAGAGATTTCCAAAAAACTTCTTTATTATTTAAATTTCGTTAAAAAACGCTATTTTACAAAGAAATTTCTTTTTCAATTTTATTTGATTTTTGGTATTAAATATTGTGCCACCACATAAATTGCAATATCATTCAAAATTGAACAGATGGTCACAAATGTACTGTGTTACTTTAAAGAGAGAATAGGAGGATATTAAAAAGAAAACCCCTTTCTATTAAAGTCATTTGTAATATGAACCGATATCTAACAGAAAATTACAACAGATTAATTGCACAAAGAAAAAAACACCTTTTCCCTGTTCGCTTAAAAGTGATCTCCAAGAAAGACGAATTCAAGTATTTTCGACTTGAATTCAGTTTTTAAATGTTCTCCCTTTCATAACAGCCATACAATGACCGCTATATAACAGCAGATAGTTATAATCCTTTCCTGACCCCTGAAGGAAATATTTTGGGAAAATTGGAAAGAATGAAATAGCAAGAATTGCTAACATATCATTTTTGAGAAAAAAAAAAGAATCGCAATTTAAAACATTCTTTTTCAGTGTAACATGGACATAAGAGAAGTTTGGCAGATGTTCTTGAGAAACATAGAACTATGATTAAAATGAAAAATAATATCCTCATAATAGTGAAGCTTCAAATATAACTGGTTTTGCAGTAGCCTATTAATTTCTTGGAAAGCTTCCACCAGTAAATTATACTTCCTCTTTATTTGAATGCCTCAGGATTGCAAATTTTTAGTAATAGTTATTACCACAAATGGAAAATTATTCCTATTGGTGGAAGTTTAATTGGGTAGTACTCAGTCCCTGCGTTCGGTCGTCTTGAAAAAGTATAAGCAGCTTCCTATCAGTCCGGCAAACATCAAAAACCGTTGATCCAATGTAAATAAAATCTGACTCCATCTTGTGACAACCATCTCAGTAGCTTGCGTCTGGTAAACTCCATACTATATTCTTCCCTTTATTTATTCTTAACTCTATTAACCCGACGATTTGAAATATTCAAGCCGACATTTTGGCAGATCAATTTCAAAAAGAACAAGTTGGATATTGCACGTGAAGCGTAGCAAATGAGGTGCGTTCGTAGGATAATGAAGTTTTAAAAATATCACTCTCATATATCAATATCATAAAACTGTAAATAATTACAATTAAAATGCGCACCAAACAATGTTCTCCCTATACCATTATGCAATGGAATACTTTTGTGTGGCCTTGTAAATCAATAACAAATATTCTTTGCACCACAGATTATGCAAAATGTACATTATAATATGTACTTTATAGATGCATATTAATTTTATTACGTTCGAATGAGTGTAACATCATTAAAATGCATTTGAAACATTTTTCCCCATTAACCGTAATGTAACGGAATCCTTTTGATTGTCCCTGTAATTGAACTATGCATCCGATTTCGATAAAATTTGAAATAACTTAACAAAATTATGTAATAATTATGTATTTAAATTTTCAAACGATTAAAATGCATTTGAAACTTTTTTACCCATTGACCGTAATGTAACGGAATCCTTTTGATTGTCCATGTAATTGATCTATACATCCGATTTTCATAAAATTTGAAATGACTCGACAAAATTATGTAATAATTATGCATTTTAAATTTCAAACAATTCAGTTGGGTAGTTTTTACGCTGTTATATGCGTACGGATAGACAGACGGACGGACTGAACGACAACAATAGGTGCTACGTATAATTACGAACGCACCTAAAAAGAAATTTGTTTTCCCAATATTTTTTAAACATGATCTCTAACAAAGACGTGTTCAAGTACTTTTGATTAGAATTCATTTTTTAAATGTTTTCACTTACATAACAGACGTGCAATGACCGCTATATAACAGCAGATAGCCATAATCGTCCCCCCCCCCCCCTTGAAGGAAACATAGCGTGAAAATTGGACGAGAAATGGAATGTCAAGAACTGCTGATATATCTCTTTAGGAAAGAAGCAAAACTGCAACATGGAATAATTTTTCCTCTGTTCTGTCAGATATTTTGTTGCTGGAATGGAGTATTTTTTTTAACATGAAACTTTTTTCTCACCTGTTTTAATAGTTAAATTTTATTAGCAAATTTTACTTATAAAGTAGGATCCCGCTAATCCAAAATTCATATTAATCGAGACAGATTTCATTTTCGACGTCTATACATGAGAAGATTAACATAAGAAATTTTTTGGATTACAGGATGAATATCGAGAAAAATTTGTAGAAATTAGAATTTAAAAAAAAAATGGCAATTAAATATGTTATACACTTTCCAAAAAAGTTGAAAAGTGCTTATGGATTCGATTTTTCTGTCCGTCTGACTCCCGTAACTATACTTGGATTTTCATGCGAATGATAACATTTATTTAGAGTCACCAATTGGTATTGCATAGGAAATATGTATGGTTAATGGTTCATTTGCAGGAACACTAAAAAAATTCGATTACATTATGGTAAATGGGAAAGATAATTTGGAGTATTTTAATGACAAAACGCTATTTCAAATGTATTGAAACTGATATAAATCACTGAATTTCACTACGATCAGATTAAAACAGAGCATTTATAGCATTTTTTATTCATTTACAGTGACCCTGAAAAAAAAAATCGGTTACAGTACTGTGTTGTTGTGTAATAATTGCTGAAGATTACGTTTTAAAATTCGGCATACGCTTTTAAATTTAATTAGTTTTTCGCATATTACTCTTTATATATAAATTCTATACTTCATATGCAGAGATGCACAAAAGTATCCGCATACCATTATTTTTATTAGAGGACAGTGCTGAAGGGGAATTTTCTGAAATTGACACTGGTACAAGTGACAAACTTGAGACAAATTTTGCGAATTTTTCACGACAGTAGTCTTTAAACTTCGTACCCTGTTCAATTTTTACTCAATCTTGATAAAAACATTTTACACCAGAATTGTTATATAGAATATTTTAATATATTTAATTGACTTATTTTTCTGATTCTATTTCATCCCTTCGGTAGCTTTTTCGTCCTTTGCTTTTCGAACACTACGAACATTATAAGTTTTTCTTTTTTCTTAAATTTCTCTTTTCTTATTTATAATTATTTTTTTACTTATTTATTAATTTAGCTAGCTAATTTAATTTTTCTTAACTGTGGCTTGCCACTTCTAAACATTAATTTTTAATTTTTCTTATGGCTCCCCATGCCCATGCAACACGGCTTATTATGATATCCTGGATATAAAGTTGTTCTTTCAACTAGGAAATCCATAAACAGGCTTACATTGTTCGCATTGTTCTGATTCTATTATTTAACTTTCTTCATGAAAAAAGTTCTGGTTCGAATCGTTTAAGACAAATTATAGTTATGGGTCGATTAGACCCATTCAGGGTAGGAAGGTTAACTTCCATATCACCTGAGATCGAAATGCGACTATAATGTGTGTTGTCTAAGTCCCAGAGTAAGTTCTGTTTATCATGCAATTTACAAAATATCGATACATTGTTTTATTTTTGAGTTATCACGTTTTGTGGAAATGTCAATTTTTACATAATTTTGACTATTTTTCTCTTACTAATATAAACAATTATTTCTTATTATCAATTACAATGGATAACCGCTCAATTTTATATATTTTTTCAAAGTTTTAAAGTAAATGTCATTATAAAAAATGGATAACAAGGGAGAATTTCAAAATTTTCAAAAAAACATTTCAGAAGTTGTGTGGAAACCTTGTAATCTTCAACTTTTGAGCTCTGGTGTTTAAATTTCTTCAAAATTTCAAATATCACATTGACACCAGTATTATGCAAAGAGAAAAAATGGTTTAAGATGTAGACGAAAAAAAAAATTCGTTAAAACTTTCTCAAATAAATTTAGCCAGGTATTCAGATTTAATAATTTTAGATACATATTTATAAGAATATAAATAATATAATATTAATAATATAAATACATAATAATAATTTTTATTATTATGTATATATGTATATTGTATATTGTTTTGTTTGTTATGTATTTATGTATATTGTTTTATCTTTGAGTTATCACGTTTTGTGGAAATGTCAATTTTTACATAATTTTGACTATTTTTCTCTTACTAATATAAACAATTATTTCTTATTATCAATTACAATGGATAACCGTTCAAATTTATATATTTTTTTCAAAGTTTTAAAGTAAATGTCATTATAAAAAATGGATAACAAGGCAGAATTTCAAAATTTTCAAAAAAAAAAAAAACATTTCAGAAGCTGTGCGGAAACCTTGTAATCTTCAACTTTTGAGCTCTGGTGTTTAAATTTCTTCAAAATTTCAAATATCACATTGACACCAGTATTATGCAAAGAGAAAAAATGGTTTAAAATGTACACGAAAAAAAAAATTCGTTAAAACTTTCTCAAATAAATTTAGCCAGATATTCAGATTTAATAATTTTAGATACATATTTATAAGAATATAAATAATATAATATTAATAATATAAATATATAATAATAATTTTATATTATATATTTATAAGAATTGCTATTGTGACATTTCGGAATTAAAATTAACTGGTAGAAAATTCAACCATCAGAGATGAAAGAGTTTTAAACAAAAAAACCCTTTCCTAATAAAGACACTTGTATCGCCCAAACTGCATTATCCCAGACAAAATTCCCGCAGATCAATTTCATAAAAGAAGAAAATGGATTTTATCCTTTTCTCTCAAAAAGATCTCCAACAAAGTATTTTTGACTCGAATTCATTTTTTAAATGATCATCGTGTAAGAGCAGATATAGCTGTAATCGCTTCCTGCCCCCTGAAGGAAATATAGTGTGAAAATTGGACGAGAAATTAGATGTCAGGAACTGCTGATGTATCACTTCTAGAGAAAGAAGAACTACAACATATCATTTTCATGTTTTTCGTGTTATTGTATTGCGAAAAATAAATAACTGCCATGGAATATTGGTTGAAAAGAACATTTATTTTTATTTTTATTTATTTATTTATTTATTTTTGTAAAGTGCATGTAGTTTAAACTATTAACAATGTTTTAACTCTTTGCGGTGTAATGTTGACAAATAGTCGTTGAAGCTTTATATGCATGATTCTATTTTTATATTCGGTTTAAACCACTATATTTTAAATGTAAATTTTTTTTATAATACTTTTCTTGCACAGGTTAACAACATATAAATTAAAATGTTCTCCCAATTCTATTTGCGAAAAGGAACAGATTAAAACCCTTTGCGGCGCAGGACAAATTCATTGCTTAAGTGTTGAAATTAATGACTGACACCGGAATTTGAAAACAACTTTATTTGTAAATAAGAAAACGCTATATTTCACGCATTCATTAAACTGTAATTTTTTTAAACAAGATTCCGGTGCCAATGTGGTGTTTGAGAATTAAAATTAAGTGATATATCTATGAAACCACCGTGCCGCAAAGGGTTAATGGAAATATGTTAGTAGTACTTCGACTGCATAACGATATGGGAGCGAAAAAGCTCGCGAAGCGATGTTGGCACAATGTTTTGTTTTTGTTGATGCTCGTTCGTACTAGATATACATGTGACAACAATACTAAATTGTTATGTTTATACTTTAACCCTTTGCGCTCTGCCGGGTAAATTTCTTCAAAGTTCCAAATTTGACACCGGCACCAGTTTTTTTTTAAAGAAAAAATTTGGTTTAAGATATACTCGAAAAATTCATTAAACTTTTCTCAAATAAATTTGGTAGAATATCCAGGTGCCAATGTGACATTTCGGAATTAAAATTAAGTGGAATAAAATTCAACCTTAGATTTCATAGCATTTTAACGCCTTCGCGACGGGAGCATTTAGTGAAATTTTTAATGTTTTGTCACCGGATTTTAAAAACGTAAATTTCTACCTTTATAAATCGAGAAAATGCTCCGATTGAATAAGGCAAAATTTACAGTAAATTTTTACTGGTGGGAACAAACAGGGATTATTAATCCTTTTTTGCGGCACGTAGCTCGTTCCCAAGGGGTTAAACAGAAAATCCTTTCCTAATAAAGGCACTTGTATCGCCCAAACTGCATCATTCTTCGAGCCAAAACTCCGTCAGATCAATTTCATAAAAGAAGAAAATGGATTCTACGCTTTTCTCTCAAAAAGATCTCTAACAAAGTATTTTTTGGCTCGAATTCATTTTTTGAATGTTCTCACTTTCATGAGCATCGTGTAAGAGCAGATATAGCCGTAATCGCTTCCTGCCCCCTGAAGGAAATATAGTGTGAAAATTGGACGAGAAATGAGATGTCAGGAACTGCTGATGTATCACTTTTAGAAAAAGAAGAGCTGCAACATTTCATTTTTATGTTTTTCGTGTTATTTCATTGCGGGAAATAAGTAACTGCCATCAAATATTAGTTAAAATTAGTTTTCTTTTTTGTTTTGTTTAAAAAATGTATGTAGTTTAAACTATTAACCCCTTTGCGGCAGGAGCCTTTTACGAAATTTTTATAGTTTTGTCACCAATTTTTAAAAACAGAAATTTATATTTTATTAACTACTTAATCGTCGCACCCAGTGTTGCAAGATGGGCTACTTTTTTTTTATTCAAATTCTTGATTGACACCATTTTTTTGAAATAGTAAAATGCGCCTTATTTAATGACTTATAAATTACAGTGAAAACAAAGAATATTTTATCTTTTTATGAAAGTGGTGCGAGTCATGAAATCTGAATTGAAAAAAAGTAGCCCACTGGCAACACTGGTCGCACCCGAGACATTAACGGGCTGCACGCTTCACGACTTTTATTCAGAATTGTTTGATTTCCATCAGTTTTATAAAATAGTGTAATTGGTTTTATTTTGGTATCATTTTACTTGTCATTAAATAAGAAGAATATATTTTTTTAAAGTGGTGGCAATAATAAATTTGAATTTTTAAACTGCATTTAAATGCGGCCATTAACCCCTTGAGCTCTGCTGGTAGAATTTTGTACCACATAATTTTAATTCTGAAATGTCACAGTGACACCAGACGATTCGACCAAATTTATTTCAAAAAAATTTAATGCATTTTTTCGTATTTATCGTTAACCGGTTTTTTTCTTTGCGAAAAACTGGTGCCAATGTGACATTTGGAATTTTGAAGAAATTTTCACCCCAGAGCTCAAAGGGTTAAGGCGTTAAATCGAGAAAATGCTCCGATTAAATAAGGCACATTTCACAGTAAAATTTTGCTTGTAGGGATAGAAGAGGATTCTTAAGCCTTTTTGCGGCACGTATGCGTGTTTCTCGTTCCCAAGGGGTTAAACCTTTGCGGGGCAGGGCAAATTCATTGCTAAAGTGTTGCAATTAATGACTGACACCGGAATTTAAAAACAACTTTATTTGTAAATAAGAAAACGCTATATTTCACGCATTCAATAAACCATAATTTTTTTAAACAAAATTCCGGTGCCAATGTGGCGTTTAGGAATTAAAATTAAGTGGTATATCTATGAAACCACCGCGCCGCAAGGGGTTAACGATGTTTTACCCTTTGCGGTGGAATGTTGAAAATAGTCGTTGAAGCTTTATATGCATAATTTTATTTTTATATTCTATTTGAACCCCCATATTTTATAAATATATTTTTAAGAATATTTCTCTTGCACACGTTAACAATATAGAGATAAGAATGTTTATTTAAAAAAAGTTATTTCAATCGAATAAATATGTGCAAGAGGCGTATGCAGCCTGGGAGACAGGGTGTCCAGTTTTGTTCCCAATTCTATTAGCGAACTAGAGGCTCTAGCGGATTAGGACAGCTTAACGCTTCCCTGATTTGCCTGTACGTAATACGGCAACGTGTTTTTGGCAATCATGATTTTCCCGTACCACGTACGGGCAGCTTTTTCAGAAAGAATCACGTTTTGAGCACCTTATCGCCAGAGCAATGGTTGGCGCAGAGTTCAATGCTACGCACCCTTTCTTGTTTGTGATGTCATACACGAAGCGAAAAGCAACCCTTTCCTATTTCCTTCTGCAAAAGGACCATGTTTATTGTTTGTTTTTCCTTAAACGTTATCAGCAGAGAATATATAGTATGAGGAAATGTTATTCACCGTTCTTTACAATTAAAACAGCTTAAAACAAATAGCTTTTTCAGATTAAAATACTTTAAACTTCACAGAACATCTAATTTAAGCATAAGTTGTTGTATTTTTTCAGTTCAAAAATATTTTTTTATTTCTTTTATTCGCTATGTTCGAATAAATAGATAACTTAATTTAAACAATTTACTAATTGGCGATGCAGCTAGCTGAACATTCTCGTTTTTGCCAACTCGCCTAGGCTGGTGCTCAAAACGTGATTCTTCCTGAAAAAGCGTACGGGCATCCATATTACAATCATTATTCCTCTTTCCTCTCTCCTCCATTATTTTACTCTCCCCAGTAAATTTTTGTTGCAAATTTTGCATTATTTAATCCGCATTTTCCTTACTTAATTATGAAAAATTTTCTGTTTGAATAAACGGTGATAAAACATTAAAAATTCTGTAAAAGAAAACAAAATGAATGAAATGAAAAGAAATCATGTCTTTCTAAAAAGAAAAGGCATGAAAAGAAATAGGTATTATTTGAAAGTTTTTTTCAAAAATATTGATCAGTTAAGTTGTTAATGCAACTTACAAATATGTTAATACAGTAATCCGTTAACATTCGTGAGAATTAGGTTCCGAAAACATCCGCGAATGTCTAAATCGCGAATGTTGAGACTATCTTCACATACATTTAACACGTTCGCTGCCGATAACTCCGCCCTCTGTGTTAAATGATTGAGAATTTCACGCGCTAACCCGTGACCAGCAGCGAATGTGTTAAGGAGGTTAGTTCTTTTTTTTCTTTAAATGGATATGAGCAATTGAAGTTCAAATAATATATTTATTAAGCATTATACATTAAAGTTACAAGCTTTAAATACGTTTGAACAATTATAAACGTATTGTACGACATTTATTTTCTAGTGTACAATGGAAAACAAATTTGTTATGTGCGATTGTTTAATGAAACAGATCTTAAGTTTATGAATTCCCATGTAAGGGAAAAGTTGCGGCATTGATTTCTATTTTAAATTTAAGATTCCTCAGCAGTGAAAAATCGCATTCTATTGCTTTTTCAATAAATTATTGTTGGTGTTTTGAAATGTCCTCGACAATTTTTGCAAAAAATATTTAACCTTTTTTTTTTTAAATTTAGAAAATTGAAAAAAAGTTCTGCATAAAACATAAAGGAAATTACTGACCTATATTTCGTCTCAAAACAAGAACTGATGTTCTCGCAACTTACTGCATACGCTAAGTATGCAGTATGCTATACAGTACAGGCCAATATCACGCAGTTCATAGAATTGGTAAAACAAAATGAGTTTACTTTGTAAATATATATATATATATATATATATATAAAACGAAATTTGCGAATAATCAAGTTCAGTCTTCGCGAATATTGAAATGTTTCGCATTTTTTATTTTGCGAGTACTCAAAACTCACGAATGTTAGAGGATTATTGTACTTCGACTGCATAGCGGTATGGAGACAAAAAGAAAAATTCATTAGCCGGTTTCGGCACGTTGATTTGTTGGTGTTGATGCTTGTTGTTGTTGTACTTGATACTTATCTATGTTTTTTTTTATATATATGTACATTTTTTCATACTTTTATTACTGTTCTTGCTACTATTATAATAAAATATGTTAATACATGAAGAACATGCACTATAATTATTAACCTTCTAATCTTATAAAGATTATGAGGTGCACCTGGTATTATAATCTCTTTCAGTCGCAATGACAGGAGTAAGACTCTAATAATATGGCAGAAACTCAGGCTCTGATTGCTGAGAAAGTAAAGTTCTTCAAGGTAAACTAAATTATACTCTATTTTTGGCCATAAGTATCACTAAAATTTTGCATTGATAAGGCGTTTAAATAAGAAGAAAATTTCTATTCAAATTTACTGGTCAAATTTTGCACTGGCGGTAATGAGCCACTGCGAAACCGGTTACAGTTGAATCTTCACCATTTTGAGGATATATTCATTTCTCTTTTATAAATAGTCTCCTGATTTTATGAAATTGAAAATCATTTAGAGGCTACTTCTTTTCAAAGATCTTCTAAAACGCGAATTATAAAGGGTATTCCAAAACTTCCGTACAATTTCAAAAACTTGTTACAAAAAATGTTAGACCTACCAGCAAAAATAATTACTACAGTAAATAAAGTAACTTATAAAGTGTTTTTTTTTAATATTTCATTCCCACATCGTTGGATTGGCAGATATGACCCTCTAGCATAGCCTCCCCGGTCTCCTGACATTACTCCGCTAGACTTTTTTTTTGGGGGGGGGGGGGGCGGAGAGGATAAATAAAAGATGTCCCATACCAAATGAAAGTGAGCAGGAAGCGAGCAGTGTTTCGTGGAATTGAAACTAAAAGTCCAAACAGTTATAACTACTCTTGATGTTAGCATGCTGAAATGCACGTGGATGGAGTGGAAATATCGACTTTATATTCTTGGTAGAACAAAAAGTTCTCGTGCAGAAATATACTAAGGTAGTAGAAAAAACTTTTAAAGTTCCTCTATGTACTGTTGTAATTATTTTTGCTGTAGGTCTATTATTAATATTATTATTATTATTATTTCATTTATTTATTTATTTGAATAAATTTTTGAAGAAGACTTTTAAGACATCCTGTATGTTTTTTGTAGCGTAATATATTTTTGTTTCAATAATTTTGTGACAAATATTATTATTATCATACCTTGTACAATGGGGCATATTTCTTTTACATGATTAAATAACATTTCGAAAATATTTTTTTCGACAGATTTCTAATACTTTCTTGCCATACTTCAAAATTTATTTCCTTTATAACCCTCCACAAAAACCGATATGTTAAACAAAATTTAAGCCAGACTTCCAAAACATTTTTGTAAAAGATCAGAAACAAAAGATTATATATAAAGTAAAAAATGTTTAGTCGTTAATGTCAAAAGTAAAATCTTTTAACAAAAGCTTAGAGCAAAATTTTGAAATATCAATCAGAAATTTTAGACAAGAATTTTTTTTAAATAAAAGTTTTAAAAGCTTTTGCGGATAAAAAACTAATTGAAAAGACAAATGAGGGTTGAAGTTTTCACATATCTTTCTGTGTCAAAAGATTAATTTAAAGGTAGGATATTTTTAAAACTTTGTGATAGAAGAATAAGAACTTTTTAAATTACAAAAAAGGGAAATATGGCGTATGATGAACTCATTAATCGAAACCATTAAGCATAATATTTTATGAAAGTTTAGTAATAATTTAAAACAAAAAAGTATAAGAATGCATTGCGTCAAGATCATAAATGTTTTTCATTATTTGAATTTTTTTCCCAAAAATATTGATTAGTTAAGTGTTTAAATAACACGAATTTTACAATTTCGAATTAGTAGTGCCTATCAAACAATGACATTTTATTTAAATGTTGCATACAGGAGACTATACAATGTGCGACTGGTTCCCGCAACTGGAGATTATAGGCAAATTTTTGCGATATGTTAATTTGTATTCAATTGCAAAAATTAAATGCATTGGCAGTTAGAAAGTCATTAACCCATTCGTGCCCAGCATCTTTTGCGTAAATTTTATTTCGTTGGCACCACTATTTTTAGAAGATTTAAGTTTAGTTCATTAATCACGAAAATGCTTCATTTAAGTAAAATAATTATTGCTTTTCTTTTTTACCGGTGTCAAAATCCGTGCTGAATGCACCTTTTGAAGCGTCCCTAAAAAGGGACGCTAGGCACTAATGGGTTAACCCCTAAACTCTTTAACGATCAATGCTTTTTCATTGCTAAGATGTTGAAATAAATGAATGACACCGGTAATGACGAACAAATATATTTGAAAATATGAAAAAGGGTGATTTTTCGCATACGTAATAAAATGGATATTTTTATTCCGGTGTCAGTGTTGCATATCCGAATTAAAATTTTGTGGTTTCGTAGAGAAACCAATGAACGTTAAAGGGTTAACTGGTATGTCCGAACGGCGTTCAGGCAAGACGAATTTGCTTATTGCATCATTTAAAGCTTTTTGACATCACTATTATTTTTAAGAAAATTATCATGCTATTGAAAAGTGGAAGTGTTTAGAATAAATTTTACGAAAATTTTATTTAAATAGTAGTGGTGTGGATCCGCTATTTTCAACTTATTGAACGGAAAAGAATTAACCAGTTAAGGAGTTAAGGAACTAAAACGACTTCCTTTCAAGCATGTTCTAAAATGCGAATAGTGTATTTTTAATAGGATTAATTTTTTTCAATATTTTGGGACAAATATTATCATTTTTATGTCTTTCGCGACGTTGTTCTTCGTTTATATGGCTAAATAACTTTTTTCCAAAATATTATTCCAATATGTTTCTAAAACCTTCTTATTGCACTTCAAAACTTATTTCATTTCGAATCCACCACAAAAACTGATATATTAACTAAAATTTTATCCACATTTCCGAAACACTTTGTAAAAGATTAGAAACAAAAATATTATATAAAGTGAAAAATGTTTAGTCGCAAATGTGAAAAGTAAAGTCTTTAAACAAAAGCTTAGAGCAAAGTTTTGAAATTTCAATCAGCAATTTTAGACAAGAATTTTTTTTTAGAAAAGTTTTAAAAGCTTTTGCGGATAAAAAAAACTAATTGAGAAGACAAAAGAGGGTGGAAGTTTTCACATATCTTTCTGTGTCAAAAGATTAATTTAAGGATAAGATATTTTTAAGACTTTGTGATAGGAGTATTAGAACCTCATAAGTTATCAAACAAGTTGGAAATTACACGTGAACGTAGCAAATGAGATGCGTTCGTACGATAACGAAGTTTTAAAAATATTTAGATCTTGCTGATACAATAGAGCGTACTTCGGATACAGTATAGTAGTCGAAATCTTTGTGTTTCTGTAAATATGCAGGAAGTAATTTTTATTACACCTCAGCAACGTATATCTTATTCATAAAATGTGAAATAGTTGAATATAATTAAAACACGCCACAAACAATATTTCCCCGTATAGCATTATGTAGTGGAATACTTTTGTGTGGCCCTGTAATTTAATAAAAAAAATTCTTTGCATCACAGATTGTACAGAATGCATATTTTAGAATATATTTCATAGATTCATGCCAATTCTATTATGTTCGAATGAGTATAACGTCATTAAAATGCATTTGGGACTTTTTTCCCATTGACCGCAATATAATGGAATACTTTTGATTGTCCCTGTAAATGATCTATGCATCTGACTTTCATAACATTTGAAATGACTCGACAAAATTACGTAATAATTATATGTTTTAAATTTCAAACGATTAAAACGCATTTGAAACTTTTTTCCCCATTGACCGTAATGTAACAGAATCTTTTGATTGTCCCTGTAATTGATCTATCCATGCGATTTTCATAAAATTTGAAATGACTCGACAAAATTATGTTATAATTATGTATTTTAAATTTCAAACGATTCAGTTGGGTAATTTCTGCGTTGTTATATGCGGACAGACAGACGGACAGACAGACAGACGGACAGACGGACGGACTGAGCGACAACAATAGGTGCTACGTATTTACATAATTACGAACGCACCTAAAAAAGGGAAATATGATGTATGATGAGCTGATCATTCGAAACCATTAAACATTGTATTTCATGTTATGAAAGTTTAGTATAAATTTTTAAAAAAGCATGCATACAGATTATATTTTTTTATTATTATTACTAGGTTAATATGTACAAGCTTTGTACCTCACATCTGTAATCTTATATATTGAAAATATCTTTAAAAATACATAAAACTACAGATCTTACACGAAATTATAATACATTTACACATTTCTCAGCATTATAATGCATATTTCTAGTACAAAACTAAGCAATTTGGGAAATGGGGCAGACATTCACCATTATTTACTAATAGTAATTATTTCCTAATTAAACAGATTTTGTGTTTAAGGGTGTATTTCGATTCAAACTGCTCTTTTTCCGATTTATTTTTGATTTCACTTTTGCTCTCAAACACATGAAACTCGCAGATTCTCTTATTTAGAAAGTGCACAAGGAGCCGTAAAGGTCAATTCATTGATAAGTGTACAAAATATTGCAAAAAAAGCAATCAAAAACGGCAATTTGAACCGATTTTTCCGAAGTGGGAGATAAGGGAACGAAAAAAAGGGTCTTCCAGAGAAGTTAATTGCTTATAAATCAAATTCTAATGAATTGAGCGTAAAAAGACTTTCCTCGGCACCTCATACGTCCCTTCAAGAATCCCCTCAGCAAATTTCATGATTCTACTTTTAAAAATGTGTCTGAAATTGTATCGGAAAATTTCGAGCTGCTGAAGGTGGAAAAGCGTTTTTTCGAATACACCCTTAAATGAGGCAAATATTACTATTTAGAAATAGCCATATAATATGATCGGAAAAATGTGCATTCCAAAACATTTTTTGTAAAAGATCAGAAACAAAAAATATTATATAAAGGGAAAAATGTTTAGTCGTTAATGTGAAAAGTTAAGTCTTTAAACAAAAGCTTGGAGCAGAGTTTTGAAATTTCAATCAGCAGTTTTAGACAAGATTTTTTTTAGAAAAGTTGTAAAAGCTTTTGTGGATAAAAAACTAATTGAAAAGACAAATGAGGGTAAAGTTTTCACATATCTTTCTGTGTCAAAAGATTAATTTAAAGATAAGGTATTTTTAAGTGTTTGGGATAGAAGTATTAAAACGTTTTATGCTATGATAAAAAGGAATTATAACGTACGATAAACTGACCATTCGAAACCATTCAACATTGTATTTTCTGTTATGAAAGTTTAGCATAAATTTAAAACGAGAAAGAAAAAGCATACATTGCACATAGATCACAAATGATTTCCATTATTACCAAATTTCACAGTATAAGTTTTGCACTTTACATTCGAATATATTGAAACTATTAGGTAAACTAGTCAATTGTAACAATCCCAAAACTTTCTACTATCTCATACATGTTAAAATTTAGAAATTTGCTATCATAGTACCAAAATAAAATGGCAACCTATTCCCATCATGAGGATTCTAAAGCTATTACATTCCGTACATTATATCTTGAGATATGACTTTCGATAAAATTGTGTAAATCCTACTAAAATCAGCATATCAGTGCCACTTATAGGGTGATACATACCAAAATGAGAAGAAAACAAATTCATGTCAAGAATTAATTGAATCTGAAGTGTGATGGAAATCCATGCATTAGTTCTTGAGATAGAGCTGTTACAGAAATCGTAACACATGTAGTATTACCTCGCCACCTGTAGAGCTATTTACAACGAAATATAAACAGCATCGATTCATGTAAAAGACTAATCCTATCTGAAATTTAATAGAAATCTGTGCATTCGTTCTTGAGATAAAGCTGTTGAGAAAACCTTTAAAAATGCTGCATAGAAGCCCCATCTATTGAGAGATTTACTCCAAACTGTTAAAAACGTTAGTGGACTAACTGAATTTCAAGTTTGATGAAATTATGTGTGCTCATTCTGAATATGGAGCTATTCTATCACACAAAATGCAGCATAGCAGCGCCACTTGTTGAGCGATTTACACTAAAACAAAACAAACATCAATTTATGTCAAGGACTGACTGAATATGAAGTTTGATGAAATTTTGTGCATTAATTCTGGAGAATGAACTATTGCTGAAATCGCACAAAAAACAATATCGCAGCGCTACCAGTTGAGTGATTTACACCAAAAATTAATCAGCACTAATCTATACCCAGGCTAACTAAATATAAATTTTCATTAAATTCTGTGTATTGTCTTTGAGATAATGCAACCATAATATTTATATCACATACAGACGGACAGGCAGAGAGAATCCCTGATTCAAAGTCTCAAAGACAGACATTTTGTTAAAAAAAAAAAGATTTTTCAAACTCTGACCTCTAAAATGTGTAAATCCATCCAAAACCAGAGTTCGAAAATTTTCACGAATAAATATTTTCTTCTTGAAGGTAGAAGAATGTAAAAATACATACAATTACAGATACTACACACAGTTATAATACGGCTAGAACTCTGCTATATAATTCATACATTTAGTACCTGACTATGTAAGTGAGAAATATGTCAGACTTTCACCATTATTTACAAATAAGGTACCCTGGGGTAATAACGCCAGGCGGGGTAATAACGCCAAGTGCTTATATTTTGCATATTTATGAAATAATCAGGTAAATGACACCCATGTGCTCTGCGCAGAAGGGTTTTGTGTCATATAAATCGCAAAAAACAGCTTCAAGTTAATTTGTTTCATTTTTAGGTCTTATTGTTTTTACAAACAACTAAAATTAACGCTTGATCTAAAATTTGCGAGATAAGTTTTGCATATGTGGTGACTATCTTTTTATCCGGAAATACTTTGTTGATTACATAAATTTGTAGTGCATTTCATGTACTTTTAAAATGTTGTTGAAGATTTTGGATATCTTCTCGAGATAATTTGTAATTTAAAATGTACTGCGCAATAACTATACCGGGGTAATAACGCCAATCCTTGACATTAATACCCCGGTTGATTGCCTACAGTGGCCGAGCTACATCCTAAATACTGATTCAAATAAACACAGTTAAAACTGTGCAATGTTTCTCATATTTCTATTTAAACGATCCTTTTTAAGCAAAAAGAAACTCACTGTCTGATATTCATTTGCCTCATTCCCCCCTCCCACACCACACCTTTATATTTCTTACACTTTCACAAAAATTGAACATTTTCAATATCTTAGAATGCAATTTGTCAATTTCTAAGTTTGTGGAGTTTGTATTTTTAGAATTGGGCTATCTACATGCAATTATTCCATCTTATTTCATAGTTTTGTTTGCATGGCGTTATTACCCATATAGGTGGGTAATAACGCCAAATAGCATGGGTCAAGAAAAAACGCCATTACATTTTATGAATACATATCTGTTAAATTATTTTATTTTATATAGATAGTCAATGAGTTGCTGTATCAGATCCTATATTTGTTTGAAAAATACAATCTAAAACTAATCCGTGAAAATTGGTAGAACCTTAACGTGGCGTTATTACCCCAGGGTACCTTATTATATACTTCTTCACGAACCATTTCGGTACAAAAGTTTTCATTTAAAATTTTTAATATTTGACACCAATTTTGTAAAGGAGGATTTTTTGCCTAATTTAATAGGGAAAATACTTTTCTTATAATGTGCTATACAATTTATTCATTGATTGGGCGTCGATTTGCTCTGGAAATAAGTAGCCCCTGGATAAGCTCTACTGTTCACTGTTCCTTTTTTGGATTAAATAAGGCTTATTTTACAATAAAAATTTACTGGTGAGAATAACAAGGGTCTAGAGCACCTCATGCGGCACGTATACCGGTTGCTCGCCCCAAGAGGTTAATGACCGAAATTTTAAGTTTAAATAAGGCAATAAATACTATTAAGATTTAGCCGTATTCTTTTGTCGGTAAAGTAGCAGAACTTAACGATAATCAGATCATGCATAAAAAATCTTTAACCCTTAAATGCATATTGTATCATTTTCGATACCATAAGAGTTCCCGATTTATTGGGGCTTTTATTCACATATTCCGTATTCTCACCATAAATTTAAAAGAGTAATTTTCACTTTACTTAATGTCAGAACAAGTGAACAACTTAAACGGTGACATGGACTTCCTAGTTGCTGAGCAACTTTACATCCAGGATATCTTGATACAGTGTTTTTCAATGCAATGGGAGCCATAAAGATGTTTAAACGTGGCTAGTTGCCACAGAAAAAAAGAGTAAAAGGAAAGAGATACATAAAGATTACGGTATAACTTAGTACATAAAAAAAAGAAAAATTTACTATTTAGATTTTTCTGGTATGAATTCTGATTCTTTGAATTGCGCATTTTTTGGAACGCGTTCTATCCTATGCATTTAAGGGTTAAACGATTCCGGTCAATAGAGGGTTTAGCATAGGAAATAATGCTAAGTGAAAGTTAATTTCTCATCTGAAACTTATTACTCATCTGTTTTACTTTTCAAAAATAAGTGTGAAAATATCATTGCAGATTTTAAAATTTTTTAAGTGTACAAGAACATCAAAATAATAAATTCATTTTTCCAATTGTAAGTTTGAAAAAAATTGCATAAAATTTCGTATCACGAAAACAGTGTTCAATAATATATATATGTTGCGGCCAAAACCCGAAATCGGCCAATTCTAGAACTGGCCGGCCAATTCCCGAACTGGCCAGTAACGTTTAAAAATGACTGGCCAATTCTAGAATTGGCCGGCCAATTCGCGAACTGGCCAGATGCGATTAGCCAATTCGCGAACTGGCCAGATGTGATTGGCCAATTCCCGAAATAGATAGAGGCACTCGGTTTAATCATTTCTAACACAGTTGAAAGTGTCTATGAATTCAAATAGTGTAGTCGTCTACCTGGCCGTTCTCTAACTCGAGTAAAGGCTCGGGATGACTTGTATTTGTTATCTTATTTCGTTTATCAATTTATTTTGGCACTGATAGGGAATTGTGTACTGTTTTTTGTTAATTTACTGGGATATACAAAAATATTTCGTTTCAATATAATCAATAAGAATCGTTTTTACGGTACATTTTAATGTTGTTACATTACAATAAAATTGGTACCTATGTATCATTAATAAAGACGACAAACAGTTATTTATTACAGTGCATGAAATATAGTAATTCTAGATTTTTTCAGAAACACTGAAAATTTTATTACTAAGAAAATGATGAAAGAATTTTTTAGTGCCTTTTAATGATGTTACACTATTTCAAATTTAATGAAAATCACATGCTTCTCTAGTGTAGAAGAACTTTTTTTATAGAGTATATTGATTAAGTAGCCATTTTAGTTCGTTTATTGGGACGCCAAAATGAATTCCGATAAAGATTATGATATTGCCAAAAAATCCTTTTTAGGGCATTTTTATAATGTTACATTATTTGAAACATAATGCAATTTACAACCCTAGCTTATGTAGGAAGCAATATATATTTTGTAGAGTATTGGTTAATTAGTAATCATAGTTCGTTAATAGAAACATCAAAAATGACTCCAATGAAGAATTATGATACATTTCATACATAATGAAGTTTATATGCCCTTCTCATGTGGGAAGCAATGCTTTTTTGCAGAGTATTGATTATGTAGTCAATATAGCTCATTTGTAGGGACGCAAAAAGTATTTCGATAAAGAATTATGATAAATGAAAGGAATCTTTCATAAAGTATTTTAATGATGTTACACTATTTCAACATAATGCATATGTGGGATGTAAATTTTTTGTAGCATATTGAATAAGTAGCCATTCTAATGTACGTTTATAAGAACGCCAAAAAGAATTCCGATGAAGAATAATGATGTATGCCAAAATACCTTTTATAGGGTATTTTAATGATGTTGCACTATTTCAAACATAATGCAATTTACAAGCCTGTCTCATGTGAGTAGCAATATTTTTTTTTTAGAATATTGATTAAGTAGCCATTATAAGGAAATATAATACATGCGAACAAATCTTTTATAAGGCATTTTAATGATGTTACACGATTTCGAACATAATGCACATGTGATACTTTTTTTGTAAAGTATTGATTAAATAGCCGTTACAGTTCGTTTACAGGAACGCCAAAAAGAATTCCGGTATAGAATTATGATGTATGCCAAAAAATCTGTTATAGGTTATTTTAATGATATTACACTACTTCAAACATAATGCAATTCATGAGCCTCACTGATGTGAGAAACAATGTCTTTTGTTGCGTATTGATTAAGTAGCATTTGTAGATCATTTATAGGGGCGCCAAAACAATTCCAATAAAGAATTATGGCATATTTCAAACATAGTAAAATTTATATGCCTCACTCATGAGGGAAGCAGTAGGTTTCTTTGTAGAATATTGATTAAGAAATCATTATAAATCGTTAATAGGGACTCCAAAAAAGTATTCCGATAAGGAATTATGATATATGCGAGAAATACTTTGACTGAGTATTTTTTTTTTTTTTTTTTTTTTTTTTTGATATTTCACAACTTCAAACATAATAAACCCTTTATACATTTCTAATATGCTCTACAACATGTTTTCTATAGATTAGATATTTCTATAGGTGGAATTTACCATTTATATTCCGATTGTTTTTCATGTGCATTTCCAGCTGCGATAAACTTTTAATATTTATTTGTAAAGCAATTTGTAGATCATAGAAAGCTTTAATGAAAGATAAAATAAATAGATTACTAGTTGCGGAAACCTATTGCTGAAATGAAATTTTACTTTTTTTTTATGCTTATGTGGATATCTCTTTACATAAAAAGAACCGGGGTAAATTCTCTTAACAACATTGCGATAGAGTTGCATGATATTTTGTAATCTACACAGTGATTCATTTCCTTTCTTGTTTTAAGTTTAAAATTGCATATTTGTCGATGAGTTACGTTTATTACTTTAAAAAAATCCCCCTTCATGTTTATTTTAATTTGTAAAGAATCTTCTGCAGTATGTAGTTAATCAGGTTCAAAAGAATTGGAAATAATGCGAAATACTATAAATTTACTGAGACCATTTTTATACAAATAAAAAATAATATTTCTATTAGAAAAAATGGCAATTTAGACCACTAAGGTGGCATATCAGAATAGCATGGAAATATCCTTTTCTGTCACGTGTGCATATCAGTGCCATCAAACGGAACCGTCGCAAATTACGTTCTTCTTTGAATAAGAAACAATTTCTAAAAGAATTTCATGACGGCGCCGCATCTACTGGGTAGCCTTAAATCCCCAATTCGGGTGTTGGCCAAGGCTTCTCGGCCAGTTCGCGAATTGGCCGGCCAAAACCCGAAATACGCTATTCATTTCACGTATTTCGGGTATTGGCCGGGAAGCTTGGCCAGTTCGGGTATTGGCCGGCCAGTTCTAGAATTGGCCAGGCTCCGGGTTTTGGCCGCAATATATATATATATATATATATATAGTGAAAAAGAATTACGATATCTTTTATATCACAGAATGCATTTTGATTTATTCAAAAAATTCTCTGTAAAAAGATCTATCATCCAATAACGATATCTCGACAGCAAAATAAAAGCCTTGAATTGCATAAAAATTTAAAAAGAATCTTTTATCATACGTTTTTTTATGTTTGGTGCTTTTTAAGTGTAATAAATTTCATCCTTTACAATACCATTTGAAAAGACCTTTAAATCTCTTTGAGGTTTTCTGAATGAAAAATCCAAAAACTAAAGTGCATCATGTGGAGTTATTTTTGGCTGAATTACAGTTGGTAACAAGGTCAGATAATAAAAATGCTAACAAAATCCTTAAGAAGATTTTTTAGATTGCAGTAAGTTTCGGATTGAGAAATGTTTTTCCATTGGAATGTAGATTAGAGAAAAATCTAAAGTACATTTCAAAGCAAATAAAAATCGATAGATTTAATAAAATTCCAGAAACACATACGTTCTTAAATTTAAGAAAAATCTTTTGAATTCCAGACCGGTATTAAATTAAACAAAAAAAAAAAAAAAAACGAAAAACACGCACACGCACACACACAAAAAAGTGTTTTATTAGGATAAGCGAAGCAAATCCTGTATTAAGGTACAAAATTAAGGTACATCCTGTATTAAGGTATCTGCATTTTACGCAGACAAAATATTTTAAATATCGAAAATAACTGAAAAGTATCTATCATCCATTAACGATAACCCGGCAACAGTATGAAAGCCCTGAATTGCATAAAAATTTTAAAAGAATCTTTTATCATATGTTTACACATTTGAAGGCAAATAAAAATCGATTTGTGAAATAAATTCAAGTGAAATAAGTTCGTGAATTTTGGGAAGATATTTTTAATTCCAGACAGACATTAACACTAGAAAGCAAAAATCTTACTCAAGTTTGATAATAATATTTCTCAGCAGAATTTTTATTCAAAATTATTTAATTGATTTACGTAACATAAATCTTCGTAATTTAAATTTAGCTCAGTTCAAGAAAACAATTTCTGGCTCGAATTAAACTTTGATCACTTAGTCGGAGTCTCTTTCATTCCTTTTAACGATATAAGATATACACAATTCTATAAAATGTAAACCCGAGTAATCTGAACACTGCTATCTACAAAATATGGATATTTGAATTGAAATTTATTTGAAATTAAAATATAATTTTTGTATATATTCGTGTATAATTGAGCTTCAATTTTTGAAAAATTAATAATAACACGAGATGTTCATGAACATAAATACTTTTGTATAAAAATACACACTTATTGTTTTACTACTGAGGTTTATTATTAAATCTGCGATTAAATAAGGTAAATAGAAACAAACTACGTTATCTAATTTATTATAGGCTATGAATTACTTATCTTCAATGTATTTCTCACCTGCTTTAATTTTCAAAAATTAGTTAGAAAACACTATTACAGACTTTAAAATTTTTTGTGGTATAAAAAGTATTAGGTATTGAATAATAAGTTCATTTTTCTAACCGCAAGTTTGAAAAAAAAATGCATAAAATTCGAATCACGAAAACAGTGCGCAATAAAATATATATTGAAAAAGAATTGTGATGCTTTTTTATCACTGAGTGCAATTTGATTTATTTAAAAATTTCTCTGAAAAAAAAAAAGATCTATCATCCAATAGCGATAACCCGACAGCAGAATAAAAGCCCAGAATTGCATAAAAAGTTAAAAAGAATCTTTTATCATACGGGTTTTTTATGGTTAATTTATAATGTAATAAATTTAATCTTTTACAATATCTTTTGAAAAGACCTTTAAATCTCTTTGAGGTTTTTTTCAATGAAAAATCCAAAAATTAAAGTGCATCATGTGGAGTTATTTTTGGCTGAATTACTGTTGGTAACAAGTTCAGTTAATAAAAACGCTAACAAAATCTTTAAGAAGATTTTTTATATTGCAGAAAGGTTCAGTTTGAGAAATATTTTCCCATTGATATGTAGATTAAAGAAAGATCTAAAGTACATTTCAAAGCAAATAAAAATCGATGATATGTTAAAGTAAATTCAAGTAAGTGAAATATGTTCTTGAACTTAGGAAAAATATTTTTAATTCCAGATAGACATTAAATTAGAAAAAATATATTTTATTTTTTTCCTGTTAACGATTTAGTATGAAACGATTTAATAGTTCTATAAGACGTAAACCCGAGTAATCTGAATTCGGCTACCAACGCAATACGGATATTTGAATTGAAATTTACTTTAAATTATAAATAAATATTGTATATATTCGTGTAAATCTGAAATGAGGAAAATAACACGGCATGTTCATGAACATCGGTTACTTTTGTATTAAAATATCCTTATTGTTTCATCGCTGAGGTATATTAGGTGTTCTGTGATTTAATAAGGAAAATAAAAAGAAATGAAAATACTGGTATTGAGAAGGAAATACTTTTTTTTAAATTGAATTCCACGATCGATTTACACTTGATAAAGGGAGAGTGGGTCAGTCAAATCAGTCAAATTTAGTTTTAACATTTAACCATTTAACGTTCATTGGTTTCGACAAACCACAAAATTTTAATTTCGATACGCAACACTGACACCAGTATTTTTATCTAAAAATATCCCTTTTATTTTGTAAGTGAAAAATAACGTTTTCTTATATAGAAATATATTTGTTCTTAATTACCGGTGTCATTCATTTATTTCGACATCTTAGCAATGAAAATGCTATGATCGTTACAGGGTTAAAATAATTTGAGAGTTTTATTAATATTTGGCAACCGAAAGCACTTAAAAGTTCAAGCAACAATCTTTGTTTCATGCATATTATTGAAATAGGTATGGAAAAACTAATTATGGAGTGCTTTCAGCTTAAAAGTGGAATTTTTAGAAAAGTTCTGTCAGATTTTCAAAGATAAAAATTATCATAAAAATTTAAGTAGGTTTAAATATTGCAGAAATATTGAGTTTTTATTTCATGCATAAAGAAATTAGGCAGTAAATTAGGCTAAACATAAAACTACGTGCTATTCTTCAAAAATTATTTTGTGGGTAGTCTTGACCCAATCTGTGGGTAGTCTTAACCCAATCAATGTGAGTGAGGGTTGACCATGGTTTTAGTTAATTTAAATATCATAATTTAGATAATACAAAGATATAGCTGACAATAAATTAAAAGTTGTTTTGGGTTATTTGGCGTTTACGGACCCCATGTTACCAACTGAATAGAAAATAAATAAAAGAGTGGAGTAAATTTAAATGTATTGAATAAGATACATCTGACTTGTGTGCTTGAATGAAAACCTCCTTATAAATCATCGTAAATATACAGGGACGAGATAGTACTAGGAAATTTTACAACACGAGAAAAATACCAACGGGATCTCCAGACAAAGTGTGTGTGCAATGGATCCCGTGGAAATCGAACCCACAATCTCCTACGCTCGCAAGCGATTTGTGGCGTGGTGCCTTAACCACTCGACCACGGAGGTCCCAGTGGAGTGAAACTGATTTCCATGGGCCGACAGGGGAAAATTTTCACAGGTGAAGCCATCATTGGTAGCGTTATCAACCCAACATTGCTTAACCCCTTCGCGACGGGAGCCTTTTACGAAATTTTTAATGTTTTGTCATTGGTTTTTAAAAACAGAAACGTGTGCTTTTTTAAATCGAGAAAATGCTCCGATTAAATAAGGCAAATTTTACAGTAGAATTTTACTGGTGGGAATAAACAAGGAGTCTTAAGCCTTTTTTTTTTTTTTTTTTTTTGGCACGTATACGTGTCGCTCGTCCCCAAGGGCTTAAAGACGTTGAGTCGGATGAAGAAGATCGGGATGAGACCAGCAACATCAGTTGGAAACAAACAGCTAATGTCTTGAATACATTTATCAGTTTTTCTAAGAACAACAGTTCGCTCGACAATGCTGATATTATGTAATTATATTTCATCTGTAAAAAAGATTGAAAGATGTTTGATTGACTTACATACTTAAATGTCACCTTTCCCGAAACTGTTGGGAATAATTGTTTTTTTTTTCTCTCTTTGTACATTTGTTTATGTTCTAGAGTGTCTCCAAAAACATATTTTTTGACAAATTCTTAGACATTTCATTAAGAGATAAATTTTATTTAAAACCTATATTTTTAATATCGTACTTCGTTTTGAATTAAAGTGTTGTTGATGTACTCTGTAACACTGTAAATATCTTGTAAGTCAAAAACATAAATGTTTTTTCATCAGAAATTTACTAAGTTCATTACATAGGCATAGAGGAAAGTAACATGTTTTCTTTTTCATTATTATTTTATAGTTATTTTGAAAATGAATGTTTATTCTGATACATGAAGATAACGACTAGCCTAATATATATATATATATATATATATATATATATATATATATATATATATATATATATATATATATATATATATATATATCTTTTGGAATTCAAAAATACTTTGAAAATAATTTGGATAAATGTGTTTAAGTCTCCCACTATTGATACGTCTATTATATTTTTACTTTAATAATAATAATATGAAAACCAGGCTTGTGTCTTAAAATGAAATCTTTTAATCACTTGAGAAGCGTTTGGATATATTTTATCCCACCTAATTTAAACGAAATTCCCACTAGACATTTTTTACGAAATTTCATAGTTTTAACTGGTGGCAAAATAATACAAAATTGCCTTTTCCTATTTTAAAACAAAATTTTTCAATTTTTCCGGTGACAATTCAATATTGAAGAGACATTAATTATTACTTGCCCCTCAAGTGGTTAACCCACTGCGGAGCGCTGGTTTCATAGATATACCACTTAATTTTAATTCCCAAACGCCACATTGGCACCAGAATTTTCTTTAAAAAAATTACAGTTTATTGAATGCTTGAAATATAGCGTTTTCTTATTTACAAATAAAGTTACTTTCAAATTCCGGTGTCAGTCAGTAATTTCAATACTTAACCCTTTAACGTTCATTGGTTTCGCCACGAAACCACAAAATTGTAATTCCGATATGCAACACTGACACCGGTATTTTTATCTAAAAATATCCCTTTTATTTTGTATGTGAAAAATCACGTTTTCATATTTAAAAATATATTTGTTCTTAATTACCGGTGTCATTCATTTATTTCGACATCTTAGCAATAAAAATGCCATGACCGTTAAAGGGTTAAGCAATGAATTTGCCCTGCCCTGCAAAGGGTTAAGAGAAAATAAAAAGTTTTTTCTTTACTTTATAAAGTTAATGTATTCGTTTCCTTTTTAAAATACAAAATACCTATAATTTTGAAATAAACATTTATTTATTTATCGAATATGGAAATATGAAACTAGTGTTGGAAAAATTAATCATTGTAAAAATAAAATAAACATGAATGTCCACCAGGAAATAGAAATTTGGTTAAAAAGAAATTTTACAAAAATTCTTTTTGGAAAAGTAAAGTATGTCGAAAGAAATATAACATTTTTAAGCACGTTCAAATGCATAAGTTTGAAATCCTCAAAAAATTCAGTTTTCTTGTAACAATTTCAATCCTTATATTTTATTATTTGTTCGTTTTCTAAAAACACGCAATGAGTTGAAAAAAAAAAGAATGTGGCGGTGACCAATGCAGAGAAAGTTTGTAACGTATTTTTCACTATTATGTCAAAAAAATCTAAATAGACATTGTTTTTTATTGAAAAAAGAAGTACTTAATAGCTTTACGCACGTTCAGACTTTTTCTTTATCTTCGGTTAAAAACAGTAGCCTTTCAACTAACATTTTTATTATTTATATGCATATATTCAAACAAGAATGATAAAAGTATGGTAAAATTCTAGCGCTCAAATCAGCCTGAGTAAATAATTAACACTAGAACCGCCATTAGGAGTCAAAATGTCCCTTGTCTGATTAATAATAGTCGATTCGAACCAGAATTTTCTTCGTAAGATATGTTATATCAATGCAGTTCAAAAAGAAAAAAAAATAGGCTAATTAAATAAGTTAAATAGTTTTAAATTAAAATTCTGGTGAGAAACACTTTTTGTAAAACTTGAATAAAATATCCGGCGGTTCTAGTGTTAAGGTATGTGCCTCCATTTGTGGTACTTTATTTATTTATTTATTTATTTTGAAAAATATAGAATTTTATATAAACAGATGTTCTGTTAGTTGAAATAGGGAATAATTATGAATTTTCAGAGTGGCGAGTTGTCAGCGAAAAGTACAGTAAAAAAAAAGAGGTATCTACTAGTATTTTCTTCTCGTAAATACGCATTTTGTTGGAGTGTATTTTCCCATGACTACTTGCCACCCTGATTTCATAAATTTTTAATGGAATTTTAATTGACTTGTAAAATTTAGGCAATACTTGATTAAATTTTGATAAAAAATTACGTTTATTCTAAACTTTCTGTAGCAAAATCTATCGAAAATAACTACTAAGAATGTATTTTTTTAAAACACACAATCATACTCATTGGTACACAAAAACTTTAACACGAACTTGTATAGTTAAAATTAAAAATAAAATTAAAATATAAAATCAAAGTTTCGAGCCGTCTTCTTGAGCCATGCTCAGGAAGATATGATGTTAAAATGATTAAAAATTCTTAGATGATACGTCCTGCGGGAGAGACAGTTTGCCGAGCCTTGACCAATGATGTGAAAGGAATGATGCACTATCAAAATGTTTCAAAATGTTTCCCTTTTATTTATTTTTTTTTTTTAACAATATGTTAGCATACCACTTATCTGTAATATGAAGCAAAAAGGGTTTGCAATACTTCTGAAACTTACTTACATATACCTAATTTTGTATACAAATTATGATCTTTTATTAATTTTTTTAATAAAAATAGCTGTTAAATTAATGTATACACACTTACAAGTAATATATTGCTTCATATCATACCAGTAAATGAGCAGAACCTTATTGCAAAATTTTATTTCATTATCTTAAAGTTTTTTTTAAGAAATGATGTTTCTTGTAAACGTATATTTTGAAACATGCAGTTTTCCAGAAAAAAGAAACTACCGTATTTAATCGTGTATAGGGCGCACGCGTGTATAAGGCGCACCCCTACTTTGCAAGTAAAAATGGCGATTTCTTAAAATCTCGTATATAACGCGCACCATAAATGTGATACGCTAATGAAGAATGACCAAATGAATTTCAGTAAAAAAAAAGTTGAAACAAACATTACACCAGACCAGAAAACAAGACGAAAATGCATTTTTAGACTTCGGGATGTAAGAGAATGACGGGAAATATGAATGAGTGACGGTTAAGAGAATTGCTAATAAGCGTTTAGATAATATCATTAGCTCTATTTTATAAAAAAACTGCAAGGAATGAAATAAATATGCAGTAATACTTCAATTAAGTAGCAATTTCCTAGTTTTAATATCTTCTTTAAATAATTTCTTGTTCCATATGTATATTGTTCGACTGCATCTAATAGTAAAAAATTATTCCGTGTATAAGGCGCTCCTAGGAGTTTTGCCCTAATTTTGTGGGAAGAAAGTGCGCCTTATACACGAGTAAATATGGTAAGTTTGTGATATAGCGCAAAAATTATGCATAAAATACACACCTTTAAAATCCATAATATTGCTAGATGCGTATTTATTATAATATATTATATTTGTGTATTTATTATAATATATTATATTTGTGTATTTATTATAATATATTATATTTGTGTATTTATTATAATATATTATATTTGTGTATTTATTATATATTACATATTTGTATTTTTATTATTATATACAGGGTGTTTCACAAAGGAACTCTAACTTTAAAAATCTATAAATCTGAAACGGTGATAGATAGAAACATGAAACCAGTGGTGTGTTTATTGAAAAAATCGTAAGGATCTTATACATAAATCAGAAAATTTAGTTAAAAATAGCGCTCATGGATGGCGCTGACAGTGTAAAGATCTTTTAACCCTTTAACGATCATAGCATTTTCATTGCTAAGATGTCGAAATAAATAAATGACACCTGTAATTAAGAACAAATATATTTCTAAATAAGAAAAAATGATTTTTCGCATACATAATAAAAGGGATATTTTTAGATAAAATTACCGGTGTCAGTGTTGCATATCGAAATTAAAATTTTGTGGTTTCGTGGCGAAACCAATGAACGTTAAAGGGTTAAAGAGAATTCGGGGAAACATTGAACGACCAGCCGCCGAAATCCCACTTCATATGCCTCAGGCTCCTTCAAATCTCGGAGACGCGATCATCGTCCCAGAACAAGCTCTATACCCCTGCGTCTTCTTTATGCCAGCTTATAAATCATCGTCAATATTACAGAGACGAGAAAGCACAAGGAAATTTTACAACACAAGAGATAAACAACCGGTAGCTCCAAACAAAGAGCGCGAGTAATAGAGCCAGTGGGATTCGAACCCCCAACCTCCTACACTCGAAGGCGGGGGCTTTGGGGCAAAGGCGTGGGGCTTTGACCACTCGGCCACCGAGGCTTGAAGGAGAATGAGGCATATGGAGTGGGATTTCCACGGCTGGTCGTTCAATGCTTCTTAACTCTCTTTAGAAGATCTTAACGCTCTCAGCGCCATCTATGAGTGCTATTGTAAACTAAAATTTCAGATTTATGTATATGATTCTTATGTGTTTTTTTAATAAACACACCACTGGTTTCATGTTTCTATCTATCACCGTTTCCAAGTTATAAATTTTTAAAGTTAGGGGTACTTTTGAAACACCCTGTATATATTTGTGTATTAAAATGTATTGTTTACGTTTGTGTAGTGCTTTAAACGGTCACATCCGGTTTCAGAAGGTGCATTTCTGGTTTATATTTAAAGCTTGAACTTTGCTTCCAATTATCTTTGAACAAAAAGAATTTCATTTTTGTAATCCTAAAAATACCAAATAAAAAAATCGATTTTTGTTTGCAAAAACAGCGTTTGTAGGGTTGGCACATACCTTTAAATTCATAAAAAGCTCAAATAAAACTTACTAAAACTAAATTAAGTGCACATATATAATATTATATTACTTAAAATACCTTAAAAAATCATAAAAAATTAAATAAAAATCCCAAAAGTTTTCTGTCATCATTAGTGGAAATTTAAATGCTGTTATTTCTTTTTGAGACAATGCATTAAGGAAAGAGCATTGTAATAATGTGGAATGAAAGTCTTGACCAGGGGTGCACAACCTTTGGCCCGCGGGCCACAATAGTACCACAATTCTTATGCAGAATAATTTTGCTTATAGTAATGACAGAAACTTTGCTATTAAAGAGAAGAAACAACACTTTTCAAATATTCCGGTGGCAAACGATTTTCAGGTAAAAAGGTTGTGCATCACTGGTCTTGACGAATAAATGCGAAGAGAAATAACAATATTTAAATAACCGCTGACAATAGTGGAATGAATTTGGCCAAAAAAGTTTTGAAATTTTAATTTGATTTTTAATGTATTTTTAATGCATTTTAAATAAATTTAGATTATATATATGCATGTAAATGCTGTTTGAGTACTTTTTATACATGCTTTATATGAATTTTAAGATTAGTAACTTTTTTCTTTTTTATTACTAATACACTTATATTTATTATTTTTCGAATAGAAAGAAAATTTTTGATTAAAATAAATTCTAATGCACTGCAAATGACAACATTTATTTAATCGACATTCACTTATTTATTAAAATTATATGAAAACATAACTTATAGCAACTGGATTACCGAAATCGCAAATTAAGAAATTGTACGATAAGCATGCAAAGTTTCATTTCATTTCAAACTACTATAATTTGTAGTTTTATTTGATTAAAACTTCTGAGATTTGATCTACTGTTTAGGTTCTCCGAAATATACTAACTTTTCAAACAAATAAACAGGTGAAAACGGAAAAGCTCATAATTGATTGCGTGAAGGAGACGATGGCAGAAGTAAAGAGACAAAATCAATTCGCCTTTAGATAGATGCTTTGGAAATATTTAACTTGAGCAAACAGAAAGTACTGTGAAATCACATAACATCATAAAATGAATTTATATGTCAGAATAAACAGCAATTTCAAAATAATATGAAAGAAAAAATATTAATTACTACTGAATCAACCGAATAGGGATTTAAACAATATATGCTTGGTATACAGTGGCGGTCAAAAGTTTCCGGCCAGAAATTTTTTTTCAGTTAATTTGCAAATATACCCATATGAAGAGGAATCTCAAAGCGATACTTATACATTTTATTGACTTATTTGTTGGGAACTTACTTATAGAGGAACGTGTAAATATCAATAAATTTAATTGACAAAATTAAGTATAAAAGAAAACGCATGTTCTCAAAAGTTTCCGGCCACTTATCATTCTTGTTTTTTTCTATCCGTAAAGTGTTTTTTGGTTGTGTTTATGAATGAATCAACTTGTATAGCATAGTTTGAATTCAAATTTGAAAAGTTCAACAATTATTGTTCATAAATGAGTCATTTGTTTGTCGCTAAAAGCCAATCTTCTCGCGATATTGCGGCTAAGTTATCGATCGGTAAAATCGACTGTAAACGATATTTAAAAATTATATAAAGATGGCCATGGCTTTCAGTACTTTCAAAGATTCGGGAGACCCCGGAAAATTACTATTCCTGGTGACAGAATTATTAAGAGAAAAACCATTGCTAATCCGCATGAAAATTCCGTTGCAATATACTGTGATTTACGGAATGAAAATGTTGCTGAAATAAGTTAGTCTACCGTGTTATGATGCTAACGTGATACAGAACTTTATGGAAGATTCGGGGTTAAAAAATTTTTAGAGGTAAAAAAAAAAAAAAAAAAAAAAAAACCTACGTATCCTACTGTCATTTTCCAAGGAACACAAAGTCTGGTCAAGTGAAAACTGGACAAAAGTTCTATTTTTCCATTAATCGAATTTGAAAATTTTTCGGTAATGATGACAGACACTACATACGATGACCTAACAACAAAAGGCATGATTCGACCTATGTTATTCCTACAATGAAGCATGGCGGTGTACACGTTATGCCGTGGGGAGTATTTTCTTAAAAAACTGTCGGTCCGTTATTTGAAATCCACAGCCAGATGAATGATACAATGTATAAGGATATCTTGCAAGGTCATTTTTTGTCTTATTAGAGAAAACAAATTGGTCGCAACTATTTTTCGTAACATGATAATGACATAAATAATGTATGCCAGTCTCGATAAACAATAGTTTTCGTACAAAAAATTATGTTTTTGAAATGGTCAGCCCAAACGCCCAACATGAATCCAATAGAAAATCTTTGGAAAGAAGTTTACAAAAGTCTGCGGAACTATAAATATTGCAACTCAGCCGAAATTTCGCCAAAATTGAAGAAATGTGGAAAAAAATGTACCGTAGACGATCTTTAACAGTTAATTGTATGAATGTCACGTTGCTGCGACGCAGTACTTATTACTAAAGCTAATAAAATAGTAATACGATAAAATAGTATTTGTAAATGCTGTTGATCACTGTAATTTTCTATTTAAAAAAACCACTCTTTTACGAACTTGTGAATGTGGGCGGAAACTTTTGAGAACATGCGTTTTCTTTTATACTTAATTTTGTCAATTAAATTTATTGATATTTACACGTTCTTCTATAAGTAAGTTCCTAACTAATATGTCAATAAATTGTAAAGGTATCGCTTTGAGATTCCTCTTCATATGGGTATATTTACAAATTAACTGAAAAATTTTTGTTGGCCGGAAACTTTTGACCGACACTGTATATGTTTATCAAGGTTCGTCAGCATCAAGAGATTCACGAGGTTTTAGTGATTTTACTACCAGAAATATCGTAAAGTGCTTATCGCTATCTCTAAAATTAGGATCATATTCATTAAATAAGGGAAATGTTGTTTCTGGAAAAGTTTGGCAATAGGTGCTTGAAACTGCTTGAAACGTATGAAACCTGTATAAAAATAGCATATATTGTTTAATTTTCTATCATATTTAAACTATTTAATATTTCGTTTCTGTTTAAAATATTAAATGCGTAAATAGAAATATAAACATTATACACACCATATGGTTTATTTTGATATAGTATATTATGTTAGCTTGAAAGTTAATTAAACCTCCTGAAATTATGGCTAAATTTTCCGCGAACACTTTACAAAGAAATAAACTATAAATACGGATTGTACAATTTGTTCATATTAATGAATGTCCCATTTTCAAATGTATGTTATAGTAGTTTGATTTAGCTTATTTAGAACCAATCATGCTTGAAATTGAAGATAAATTGCGATAGTATTTTCCACAAATGTTCAATATGTGCTCCCTTAATTATACCTCATGCACCCAACCTAAAGTCCAATTCTCCCCAGACTTCGGTTAACCCACAGAGTACGGAATTGTAACAGAGAATCAACTTTCATACACTGTAATGGCAACTTGTTTAACATGGGATTACGCATAGACAGTAGTGACACGAGCGGACTACTCTGAAACTACGATCATAACATAAGAGAGGTTGCTAATTCGGCGAAACATCGCTTCCTTGGCGACAAATAAGGGAAAAAGAAAAAAAAATACAGCGACGGCTTGCTGCTTCTTGTTTTGAAATTTATGAAAGAATTATGAAATAACTTTGACGTATTCGTCTTGCAAACAATACATGTGTCTCTTAGTAACATAACGATCTAATAATTTAAACTTGAAAATTCAAGAATAATAACAGTAATAATTACGAATCAATATAAGCGCGGAAATCTAAGATCAAATAGCATAAGCACATGTGCAAAGATAATCAAATCAGCATTCAGCAAGAAGCGCCAAGCAGAATAAGGTTACAGTTAAACAGAAATCACGAGGATAAAAATTGCCAACGCGATGGTTTAGTTTTTAAGTGATCCACTGAGGGCGCTCTTTTCAAGCCGAGTTGAGGCTCTGTTACTACTCTGTGGATTAACCCTTTCAGGAGTGCCATTTGCAGTCTGCAAACGGTGAATTTTACTTCCCAAAGTGGCAAGTTGCACCAGTAATTTTTTAGTACAATTTCGATCTCATAATAAACATGAAAAGATGTCTTGTATTGATATCAGAGAGCTTTGTTCGTAACTTACGGTGTGAATCAGTTATGCAAACATTTTTGGAGCAGAAATGCCTTTTTCCTGAAAGGGTTAACAAGTCTGGAGTTACAGAAGAAATAAGTTTTTTAATTATGAGTCTCAAGTCTAGCAAATCATTAGATAGGGGCGGAACGTAAAGACGTATTTGATGGTGGTGGTGTATTTTTGTCGGCCGATTATCTAAGCTATGAGATATACGCCCTATGGGGTGGGTTGCCCTCCGTGGTGGTCTTTCTAAGGGAACCTAACCCGTATTTACGCAAGGTTCGAAGAAAACCACGGAAAACTTCGAGCGGTTAGGCCGACGGTCGCGATTGGGTTCGAACCCAGCACCTACCTTCTACCAGTTTGAGGTCAGAACAAGACGTATTTGAAAGGAGCTTTGTAAAGAAAGGAGCTTTATAAGGAAAATATCTTGGCTCTATCGGTGTTTCAATCTTCAGACCAGCAATAACGCTTTACGCTCAGGAGTCGCCATTTTGCGTAAGTGACACTACAAGTTAATAATATGTTATTTAATAAGGATAATTTCACCATTTTCAAAAAGTGGGGCCAATCAAGAAATCTGAATTTATAAAAAGTAGCCCTCTGGCAATATTGCTGTGTACCATAGCTCATAACAACGGTATTTTGGACCCTGCATTGCTATGTGATTCCGAGTCGTCTTTGTTCTCCTACAGTTTTTGCAAGTATGACGGTCTGGTGATGAAACATCCTGGATATTATTACTAATTATAGGGCAGCCACTGGCGACTATTTTAATATTATATTTGCTCCACCATTTAAAAAAGTACATTTTATAATAAATTTCTCTTGGAAAGTTTCTCAGAGAGTATGTAAAAGATTTCTGTACTAAAAAAGTGGTGTCAAAATAAATTAGAAAATAGACGCCTGTAGAAGCCCTGTATTTAAATATAATGCCGCAATGATCCTTGGTTTATTTATGAATGAAAAATAATTGTTATGTCCTCAAAATACAATGCCTCAAAACTTCAAATGACACTGGCTAGTCAGGGTCTGATTACAACTGTGACAAAGTAGTAAAATTGCGTATAACTGTTCTTCTTTATTTATATGCTTTATTTGCTTGCAAAAGAATTCACAGACCATCTTCCTTATTTTCGCAAATTTCTGAAGGGGAATTTTCAACTAAGGAATGTATTCCCTAATTGCACTAAAGTTGTACATGAAATTTCTTAACCCTTTACGACACGGACAAATTCTGTTGGTAAAATGAGAAATTGTTGACTTACACCGGAATTTACTCACGACTTTTTAAGAAATTAAGAATTCCTTAATTTAAGTTTTTATTGTAAAAGCAAGATTTCACTAAAATATTATTGGTGCCAATTGCAAGTTTGGAACTAAAATAAGTTGTGTTCAGACCGGACATACTGCGTCGGAAAGGGTTAATAGATACAAACCTTATATATTATATACAGGGTTGATCAAAGAATAACAATAATTTTTCGACTGTGGATGGGAGTTACAGAAATTGGAATTTCAAATATGTCATGCTCTTCCAAATAAGGTTTAATTACACAGCATATTTCAACTTACTATCGTGTTGCCAATTGGGCTACTTTTTTTTAAATCCAGATGCTATATTGGTACCACTTTTTTCGCAATGGTAAAATGCACGCATTTAATGGCATATTAAGGCGAGAATAAAGAGAATTTTACAGTTTCAAGAAAGTGGTGCCAGTCAATAAATCTGAATTAAAAAAAAAGTAGCCCACTGGCAACACTGCTTACTATCCCTCAAATTTTGTTTCGTTATCCATAGGCTGCAGCGGTAGGAAAAATTTTATTTGGTGCCATCATTATTTAAAAGTGAAAAATTTTGTGGTAAATGTTTTTAACATATAAAATAATAATCTATTGCGATTTTTTTTTCGACACACTGGTGGTCGGAAATAAAATTGTTCCTATCGCTGCAGCCTCTAATTATTCTGGATGAGTTGAAAAAATGTCATAACCTATGTTTGATGAAAGATTTTTCTGTTTAATATAAAATTGATATTTTTAAACATTTGGATTACTTTTTGAACAATCTTATATTAAGCATATTGCACATGAAATTTTAAGAAATACATTGCCTTACACAAAGAAAAAAAGGTACTATTTGGCTATCCCGTCGACCGATTTCGCCAAATTAATAGTCAAATCATACACGTTGAAATAATTTTTTTAAAATAACGAAAAATAAATAATTAGTTAAATAATTAAAAAAAATACAAATAAAAAGTCGAACTAAAAATCCCTTAATGATGTTGTAAATACGTGTATCGTATTTAATGTCATTGAATATGACATTCACGATCATCCATTACTGGCATTTAATCTTATAGTTTGGAGATAATTTTTTGGTCGACGGGATAACCAAGTAGTACCAAATGAATTAGTAAATAAATAAATAAATAATAAAATAAAAATTAAATAGCTTAAGGACAAAGCTTTATTTTTTTAATTGTAAACGTAATTCGTATTTACAATTTCAAATACATTTATCTTTTTTATTTGACTGAAGAAACTCTATCTCTCTAGACTTCGAAGTTATAAAATAACATTTAAGCTCTTCGACAAATAAACTAAATGAAACTTTATTCAATCTTATCAATAGCTGAGACGAAATATAATTTGATTCTTTAGAAAACATTTTAACGCCGGTCTTAATCGTTTATTTTATTTTCGGGATAAAAAACATAGATTCAAAAGAGAGTACAGATTTTTTTTCAAGAACATTCTTTTTCTACAAATTTAATCGTAAATAGATGTGCAGTCATTGTTGTTTTCTAGGGATGAGATTTCCGCTTTTTTGGACACCAGTAAAATCTTAGAGAAAATGTTTTTATTTTAAATCACAAAAAATTTTCCGATTTAAAAATATAGCATTTTCTCTAAGATTTTACTGGTGTGCAAAAAAGCGGAAATCTCATCCCTGGTTTTCTTTTCTACATAAAATAGTTTATTAGTTAAATTGTTGAGACGAAATATAATTTGATTCCTTAGAAAACATTTTAATTCTGGTGTTAATCATTTATTGCATTTTCGAGATATATAAATAATAAAAATTCAAATAGTAGTAGTTTTTTTCTTTTTTTTTCTGCCAATTTAACCGTAAATTGCGGTTGTTTTCTTTTCTACAATGAAATTATTTATTTGTTCGACAGTTGATACGAAATACAATTTGATTCGTTAGAAAATATTTTAACGCCGGTCTTAATAGTTTATTTTCGGGATAAATAACTGGGATATAACTTAGATAACTGGGGTATTTACCAAATTTCTTGCCAATGTGGTCTTTCTTATATTGGTCAGACTAAACGTGCTCTCAGATTTCGTTTAATGGAAAATAAAAGGTATGTCAAAAATCAGGAGCTTAAACGTTCCTCTATTGCTCAACATTGTTGGTCTTCTCAACATAAGTTTAACTTTTCTTCAGCCACCATCATCCATAAATGTCCTTCTATTCTTGATCTTGATTTTTGGGAAGCTTACCACATCATAAAAAATTCTCACTCCTTAGTCAATGACTTATCTAGTACTCCGTATTTTCCAAGTATTTGGAAATCGTTATATTAATACTTTTTTTTTTTTTTCACTCGCTTTTTAGTTTTCGTTTTGCTTGTTCTCCGATAGATGTCGCTACTTGTCCACTCAGTTGGTTTTGGCTGCTTTCTTCTCATTGGTTGCTTTCCTTTAGGCGGGATTGTTCCCATAGCGGGTATATAAGCCTGCGTCTCTCTGTCTCTTCGCTCAGTTTTGCTACTTTTAGCTCGCTGAGTTTTGCACTGAAGAAGAATCTCGATAGTAGATTCGAAATATCTATTTGCTACCTTCTCATACTTTATATGTGCATTTATATTCGTTGGCTCTCTATCTTTAAACATTTGTGCACAAAGGCTTTATTTGCTATTTTAATAAAAAATATAGTTCCAAAAAAGTACTAATTTTTTTTTAGGTTTTTATTTTTTTATTTTACTTAAAATAGCTGTGTAGACCGTAAATAGCTGTTGTTGTTTTCTTCTCTACCATAATATTGTTTGCTAGTTTAATAATTAAGACGAAATATAGTAGTTTGATTCGTTAGAAAATATTTTAACGCCAGTCTTAATCGCTTATTTTATTTTCGGGATAAAAAAAAATGTGGATCCAAAAAAAAGCTTATTTTAGTATTTCTACAAATTTAACCGTAAATAGTTGTGCAGTCATTGTTGTTTTCTTCTCTAAATAAAATTGTTTAATAGTTCAATAGTTGAGACGAAATGTAATTTGATTCTTTAGAAAATACTTGAACTCCTCTCTTAAACATTTATTTTATTTTCTAGATAATAAAACATAGATACAGAATGTAGTAGAGGTTTTTTTTCTTTAGTTTTCTTTAAAATTACCGTAAATAGTTGTACAGTTATTGCTGTTACAGTCAATTGAACTAATAAACAGTAGAATTGTTTATTAGTTCAATTGTTGAGACTAAATATAATTTGATTCCTTAGGAAACATTTTACCTCTGGTCTTAATCGTTTATTTTATTTTCGAGATAAAAAATAAAGATACAAAATGTAGTGGAGATTTTATTTCAGTTTTCTGTTTTCTGTTATATAATATTCGTTCATTGTTGTTTTCTTTTCTAGAATACGATTGTATGTTAGTTAAAAAACAAAAAGATGAGTTTCACTGTCTTACTATTTCGAAACCTATTTTTCGACAATTTAAAAAGTTTTAAGGAATAACAGAGTCATTTTACAGTCGAGTCTCCCTATAACGAAATTCCATACATCGAATTTGTCTATATAACGAAATTTTAGTAGGAACTGTCCCCTTTTCGCATGATTACATTAAAATCAGTCTCTATATAGCGAAATATCTATCTCAATATAACGAATTTTTTCATAAATTGGTCTTAATTTATTCAGTTTTAAAGAGCTTCGAAATCATATGGAATCAATTTTCCATCACTTATTTTTGATTTATCGTCAGTGCTGTGTTTTACTATTATTATTATTATTACTTCTCTCGTTGTTCTTTAAATCCAACGAATTCATCCCACCTCCCTCACACCTTTCCACATCCTTCTCAAAACAGTGTCAATTGGATCGACACAAACGTAAGAGAGGAATCAATGAGAGGCACATACGAGAGGCCTTCAAATGGAGGAAAATGTTAACTACAATTTCTTATTCCTTGCTAGCCCTTTGAGCCATTTTTTTGAGAGCGTAACAACTTTAAAACCAAAGCAACAAAAAAATTACAGATTTCCTCGTCTGAAATTAATGCAAGTCTTCCTTATTTGATTTTCATTAAGCTTTGAAATAAATATAAGTTCTCTTTTTTGAAACGGCTTAAATAATTAAGAAATAAAATGTTATGTTAATATTTACTTTTAAACATTTCAAATTCTTAATTCAAAAGATCAAAAATAATATTTGTTCAAATTTCACATATTAAATACGATTTTTAACATCATTCTCTATACATCGAATTTCTCTATATAACGAATTTTTTACTGGAACGTTGGATTTCGTTATATAGAGACTCGACTGTATTGCTTTCTTGGCAGAATAGCTTCTGTTCAACATCATTCATAACCTTTAAATTGACTTTACACAGCCCAGACATGCATATATTAGCAGCTCCCCTGATTTTTCCATCCATATTCCAATCATAATTTTTTATTATAGTTACCAATAAATTTTTATTGTGAATTTTGCATTTTTTAATACGAACATTTTTCTGATTCAATTAGGTAAAAATTTAAGTTTTAGAAAACCGGTGGTAAAATATGAAAAATTCTGTAAAAGACATGAAAGAATAGGTATTAATTGAAAGTTATTTTCAAAAATATTGATCAGTTAAATTAGTGATGCACAGTGCCAGAAAATCGCTTGCCACCAGAATATTTGAAAAGTGACGTTTGTTTTCTTTCATAGCAAAGTTTCTGTCATTATTATAAGGAAAGTTAATCTGCATAAAAGTACTGGTATCAGTTTGGCCCGCGGGCCCCAGGTTGTGCACCCCTAAGTTAAATTATTAATTTAGCTTTTAATAAGTAAGTTCAATTTATAACTTCACGCCAACTTTAAAAATTCACCTTCTTCAATGACGTTCGTTTGTCTGATAATAAGTAAAATGAAGAATAAATTTTTGAAATCTTAGATATCTAAACATAACTATGAGTCGAAGAAATATACTTTAAAAAATTGTACATTATAAGGTCAAATATATCAGCAAATTACGAATGTCAGAATTAATTCAAATATTTTTAAATATAATAATGCATTTAGGCATTCTATGTCATTTAAAGAGAGAGAGAAAAAAATCATCTGGTATATAATGAGATATCTATCGTGAGTAAATAATGCACAGACTAAAAGCTTACTTATAAATTATCTGGGGACTTCAACAAATCCTTCTTTAAATTTGCTCGTCAAAAAAAAAAAAAATATATATATATATATATATATATACAGGGTGTTTATAAAAGAACTCCGGGGTTTTAAAAATTCATATCTCACTAACTATAAAAGATAGCAAAATTTGGTCTATTTCTCTGAAAAGAGTAGCTCAAAAAGTTTTACTCATACGAATTGGGAATGTTTGCGTCAACTGTTGGCGGCGCTGCAGGGCGTTGACCTTGAAATGATGGCGACTCCGCAACAAAAGGCTCAATGTGTTATTTGGCTCATAGAAACGATAGAAAGTTCTTCTGTGGGCATATCAAGAATCTTGTGTATGCAAAGAAAATTCGTGATGTTCAACATCTCAGGGAACGAATAGTCAATTGTGTGGCAACCGTCCCCCCAGACATGCTCGCCAGGACATGGGAAGAGGTAGAATACCGTTTAGACGTCTGCCGTGGCACTAACGGGGCTCATATAGAACTTTACTAAGTGTTAAAAAAAACTTGAAAATGTAAGCTTTTCAGTCATGTATAAAACATGTATGTATGTTTTTTATTTCATTAAAATATTTTGCCTCAAATCCCCGGAGTTCTTTTATAGACACCCTGTATATATACGAAAATAGTTGAAATTTTGCGTTTTTCTAAATATTTTATTCTGACGGGTGATTAATTTTTTAGATATTGAACATAGCATTACTTATTTTATGCTACTTTTTCAACGCTTTGATTTTACAAGGTTCGTACGCATAAATAAATTTAGACGATTTGAAGTGTTTTATTTGCAAAAATTTCTTAACACTGGAAAGACCGGAAATTTTAGCCAAGTTTCATAAAAATATTTCACACTAGAATTTTTTTAAGCAGTTTAATTTTTTTTAACGTTTTATTTTTTTTCTTTTACCATCTCAGGTGCGAGACATTTGTGCTCGAAAAATGTTCAAATAATTAATTCCCTCCGCAATTTGAGAGCAAATTTAGTTGAAAATTATTAAAACCGTTTCTTCACGTATGTTATGAAATCAAAATTGTACTAAAAAATTATTGGTGCCAGAAGGCAGTTTAAGCATTAAATTTAACCGTTTGCAGACTGCACACAGCGCCTTCAAGGGGTTAGGCATATTTTCTGATGAAATTTCTAATTTGAACCGAAATATATTCACATAATATCGATCAAAAATTACTGCTCACGGTAGGTCAAGTGTTAACCCCTTGAAGGGCGGTGGTATAAAATATATACCACTTAATTTTAATTCTGAAACGCCACAATGCCACCAGAAATTTGAAAAGAAGAATTTAATTTTATCAAGTACGTACAGAAAAGTTTTTATCTATTTTGAAAAAAATCATTTTTAAATTCTGGTGTCAATCAGTCATTTCAGCATTTTAAGAATAGAAGTGCTCTGCCCCTCAAAGGGTTAAAGTACTGGTTACTACATCCGAAGCTAAATCCTTTTCTTTTCATTAAATAAGAATTACGATTTTTACTTACGAGAATTCTGATAAAAGGTGCTTGAAAGACTTGAACCATACGAATCCTGTTTTATTGGCTAAGACTACCGATTTTTGTTCATTCATTTCACAATCGGAAAAACATATTTAACCCTTTAACGATCATAGCATTTTCATTGCTAAGATGTCGAAATAAACGAATGACACCGGTAATTAAGAACAAATATATTTCTAAATAAGAAAACGTGTTTTTTCGCATACATAATAAAAGGGATATTTTTAGATAAAAATACCGGTGTCAGTGTTGCATATCGGAATTAAAACTTTGCGGTTTCGTCGCGAAACCAATGAACGTTAAAGGGTTAATGTGCGTTTCTTTTAAAATCATCGTAGTATAAGTGTATTTTCTTTTAAATGTGGTATGATAAGAGTAAAAGGAATATAATAATTAATAAGTTCCCTTGTTTTTTTCCTTTTTAACACCACTAACTTCAAATAGGACAAACAATACTTTTCCTGCACTAAAATACCTGGCTTCTGTCGCACAAAAATGTTTGTGAATTAAAAAATTAAAGATTATAGTTAAAAATTAGTAGTATAATTTTTTTCCAATGTAGCAAACTTCCTTTCTCTTAAATTTTAAAAACATGCTTAATTATGAGCCATACAATCTTTACAGTAATTCTAATAACATATGAAAATCCTTTTTCTATAATAATGGTGCAATAAATAATGGGTTTTTCTGCATGGTCATAAAAATTATCTTTTATAGTGACCTTTAAGCAACTTTCGTTTCAAAGACTCGATCAACGACTAAACAAATCTGAGTTCAAATAAAAAAATACTCTTTGACTTTTTATGAAGCACATAAAACACCTGTTGTATTACATTTTATAATTTTACAATATCGTTACAAGTAAGTTTTGTTGTAAAGAGTAATTAACAATTTATTATATAATTTATCGGCGGATATGGTAGGTGTTGCATTTCCGCATAGTTCAACAAATAAACCATATTAAAACTCTTTGGAGAGTTTTTTAACTGTTTAATGATTAATAATAAGACTCAAATGAGTGATCTTTTATAATCTTAAATCTGGAGAAAACAAGCAAAGAAAGAGCTTTGGTTCATTATAAAACCAAAATACACTTGTTCTATTTTTATATTTGGAAAAATAATTTTGTATTTGAAAAAGGGAGTTTGATTTACTTTAGAAATACATCTAATAAAAAGAACTTTCCTACACTAACAGCATAGAAACAGCATAAAAGTTTTCAATTGCATAAATTCATGAAACAACTTTTATTGTATGATTTTCTACAGTGATTCGTGGTACAATAAATTTTCTTTTTTGCAACTTTCAAAAAGATCTTTAAATCCTTTTTCGAGTATTTTAGGTGAAACATCGCAAAATAAAGTGAATCAGAAAGATTTATTTCCTGATGCAGTTAATAAAAATTCCAAGAAAATACTTGAGTAGATTTTTTATATTTCAGAATATGTTCAATCTCAAAAATGTTTGCGCATTGAAATATAGTCCATAAGTACGTTTCATAACATGTAAAAATCTATATATTACGCAGAGTAAAGTAATTCAAAATTGTTCATTAATTTATTGAAGATATTTACGATAAGGAGCTTTCCAATAAAACTAAAATGAGATTTTTCAACATTGGCATGTGTTATACAAATATAGCTCCCAACAGAATTACAACTAACAGGAACATCGTAATTAATGAATAATTGTAACCGGTTCCAATTCTCGGCTTTATTTTAAAATGCAGAATGCTTGTTTGCCAATACAATAGAACTCCGCAAATTCGGACCCCGTTAATCCAGATCTCCGGATAATCCTGATCGATTTGGTCGATTTTTTTTTTCAAGTTTGAGAAGTGATCGGCAAATTTCCATAACATGAATTCATTTCAGCATCATATTCTGAATACATAATCATTTGCTGAAACTTTTTTGGAAGAATATTTCAAGCTTTCTTATTTAAGCTCTTTAATGTTATCTATGAAAGGAACAATTATACATCATTTAAGCTTTGCCAATTCCAGTTTTCACAGTTTTCTATTTAATCCATTTGGAAATGTCATGAAAGCTCACTACTTAATAATGATTTACTCAGGGCATTGCAAGAAAGCAAAGTAAAATAGTCCTTATAGACACACTGACTGATAAGGATCGCCATCCGATCTTTGTCAGCCAGTCCTTAGGTCCTCTTTGAAACAGTCCTCTTGCGACTATTTCCTTGTCTTCTTGTCAAAACCCTTCTACAAATCACTTGCGAAAAATCGGAATAAAAGGAGGAATAAACGAGAATGCTCAAGATATTGCGTGACCGACCATGCGGCCCGCAAAACTGGCAGAATATGACAAATTTTATAATTACAAAGTAAACATTTTTACTGTTTGTAAATATTGAATATGTACAGTATAAAGATGATTTTATTCGAGTATGTTTTATTTTATTTCATTTGTTCACAGTCTCCGGATAATCCGGATTTTCGGTAATCCGGATCGGACCTGGTCCCAATTAATCCGAATTATCGGGGTTCTACTGTACTTTTTTAAGTTGAAATATTCAACTTATTTAATGTTAAACAGTAAACAGTTAACAGTAGAGCTAGTCAATTGGATGCCCAATTTCAGAAAAAATCCTTGCTCTGTCGATGATTAAATGTATAGCACATCATAAGAAGAAGTGAAAATATGTATAGCTGTAGAGCTAAAGCAACTATGTATGAGAGAGTTGAAAAAATAGTTGTTAGAGTAGCAAAAACAATGTTTAGGATAGGAGAAACACAGAGGGCTGTAACAGCTAATCCGAAATTAAAGGCAGGGTTTTACAGAACCAATCCGAAATTAGATATGAAATCTGCAGTGGAAAATTAATGGAAAAATAGAAAAGAAGTTCACGAGTTCAACACAAACTGAATAATGAGCAAAGCCATATCTTTTAAACAAAAAAAAATACTTTTCAATGACCACATGTTTTAAAATTACAACTATACAAAGTTTAATACGAGAATGAGCCATAAGCGAACTTATGACTCACTAGAGGTAGAAATACGGTAGATTTCTGCCACCATTCCACTAAAGTTGATAAGTTTAGAAATAGGATTTTTATAACATTTAATCACAGTAATGCAAGCGCTGCGCCAAAAATGGCTATATATAACCACTAAAATTCAATAGTATTCTTTGCTTTATTGAATATTAGAAATCTTGTAATTAAATAAGACAATAAATACCTTAAAAATTTAGTGGTGCCAATCGGTCTTTTTTAGCGCACCGCTTGCATCACTGGTTTAATCTGTTCGAGAATACTGTTGAGTTTAGAGGAGATTTCTTTAACCCTTTCCGGCACGGAAAAAATCTGCACTAAAATGAGAAATTTTCGACTGACACCGGAATTCACAAACGAATTTTTTAAATATTTTGAATTCCTTAATTTAAGCTTTCATTGTAAAAGTAAAATTTTACTAAAATATTACTGGTGCCGTTTGCAAGTTTGGAATTAAAATTAGGTATCCCAGACCGGGCACAGTGTGCCGGAAAGGGTTAAATGAACTTATATCATGTTCATGTTTCCTTTTAAGGAAAATCTTAGCTATCGAAGGGACAGAATCTTAGAATCCATGAATTCACATAGCTACTGAGTAAGAGACGGGGCATTAAAAACGGATGAAGTTGATTGGCTGGTTCGAAGTTGCTTGTCGGATCCTTGATTTTCTGGAACTTTTTAACCATTTCCGGCACACTGTGCCCAGTCCGGAAAACATAATTTTAATTCCAAATTTGCACACAGCACCAACAATATTTTCAGAATACTTTACTTTTACAATGAAAGCTGAAATAAGGAATTCTTAATTTCTAAAAAAGTCGTTTGTAAGTTCCGGCGACAGTAGATAATTTCTCATTTTACTAACAGAATTTGCCCGTGCCGGAAAGGGTTAAGGAAATCTACTTTTCAAAATGAGTATGAACAGTAAGATACTGTTATAGAAAACAATGCTTCGTCCCATACTTCTATACGGCACTTAGATATGAGGTTCAGCGGCTAAAACCAATTTGCAATTCAGGTGATTCAGAACAAGACTCTTCGTGGAATTGTTCACTCTCCTTGGTATCGCAGAAATACTGTTATCCATTCTGATCTTAATATTCCTCCTATCCGTTCCATTATCAAAAATCAAGCAAATAATTTTTGACAACATTCTCTCCATTCCAAATCATGCTTTGCATAATATTTCTAGTTATTATGCAAATCCTCGTTGGAGACGACCACGAGCAACTCCACATATCTTTAAAAATATTGCCCAAAATAATCTTTCCTAGATTTATTTCATTGATACGCTTTTTTTCTTTCCTGAACGTTCACTATATTCGTTCAGTTATTGCATGGTGCCTTTAGAAGACCTTTGGATTTTTGGGACACGGCTTCTCCCCCCCTTTCCGGGGTTTCTGACGTTCTGTTTGTCAGACTTCGGCTATGACTTGAATTGCTCAATGTAATTCTCTCTACTAGAGGTGTGGAGTTAATCCCTCCAGGTACTCCGCCAAGTATTTCTTCAAAGTCCAAGTCCAATCTACTTTTTTTGTAGGTACAATAATGTAATAATAATGTGATTTTATTACCTATTTAAAAGAAGGTGAAACAAAGAAACAAACTAATTTTTAAAATTAGTTGCGGTGTGATAAAACTACCCTTCATAAGCCACCTTTAAGCGTTAATGTATTTTTCTAAACACTTAAATATAACGGTGCCAATTTTAGCAGAAAAATATATTTTAAAAAATGTGTTAAATTTTAAGCAATATTCATTTAATATCATTTACCAGGGTTCACACAGTTCTACCACTAAATTTTGAGAATATTTTCGAAGTGTTTCACTGTAGAAAAATATCGTAAAATACGTGAACGAAGGTGGCGATTGCAAATGTTGTGGTTTAAAAATTAAATGTAAAGTTTCTTATTTTTAATAGTGGTGCCAGAGTCCTTGGAAATTCCAAGGAGTTTACGAACCTTGTTTACTAATTGAAATTTCTGTTTTCAAATATATTTATGGTGCGAATTTTCTAGTGCAAACAAATACGATTTAGGTAATGCAGTAAAGAAATCTAGTGTGATTCGTATTCTATCATTGGAAGTCACACAGTAGCGGCTCGTCAGGGAGTGCTGCATCCGATTTTTCACACCACTAAAATTTAACAGAATCGTTCATATTATTTATTCGACAAATTTTATTGATTAAATAAAACAGAAATAACCATACAATTTTAGTGGTGTGAATAAATTGATGCAGCATCCCCCCTGAGCAGCCGCTACCGTAGTCACAGTATTCAATTAGAGAACAAAATGTTTTTGTTTTGATTTTGCATAAAAGAAAGATGCATGAAAAAATATGTCGCAGCTTGAATTCTTCCTTTTAAATGCATTAAAATATAGTGTTAATCTCAACTATAAGTATAATAGAAAATAAAAATTAAATAGTTCTATCACACATAGCTTTTTTTTTAATTCAGAATTTAATTTTAATAATTTCTTTCAGAGAAATTGAAATATCAAAACATGTAGCGTATTCCCCTTGATACATTTAAGAATCTTATTTTAAATTTTTTTGTTTTACTTCAATGTTTCATATTTATAAAACACAAACAAATTCACACTATTAAATTTCTATATTGTTAAAAAACGAGTAATGTAAGGAAATAAATTCACATTTGTATTTTGACTTTTTTGCTGATGACACTTGTTGCTTCGTGATATCATTTGGGAACAATTAACAATAGAAATAAATATTTATATTTTAAAATAAATAATTTTCAAAACGCCTTTCTTTAACAATGACAAAAAATAAGTATGCGTTATAAACATTAACAGATTTTTAAAAATGAAATTTTGCATGTAACTTTGGAAATTGATGCTTTTTAATCTTTCTTAATTACTTCCCTTGAAATTTCTATTTAACATTTGTTTGATTTTTAAAAATGAAATCATTTATTATTCTTTCGTAAATATAATATTTCTGAAAATAATGAAAAATTAAGAAAAAACTTAGGTATTTAAATTGAAATATCTTGCAAAGTGAAATTGGAACCTCTTTTTTTCTTTTCTTTTCTTTCTTTTCCTTTTTTTTAACTTATGGAATAAAATATCGTTTTTCTCAACTTAATAAGTTGAAGAAAAATATGAGATATTTTATACTTTAATAGAATTACATTATGTTTAATAGTCCAACCTTAGCTTGTAAACATCTAATAATATTTTTAATTTTAAAAGTGTCTAAAAAATTTCTTTCTTTTTTACCTGTTGAAAGGCAGCGGGATATCTTTTTTATCACTAAATTAAACAAGACTTGTACCGGAATTTTTTAGTCACATTTAACTTTCTACTTTTGTCTTGACTCTTTCTATAACCTTTGAGGAGTCACCAGACTTTACGCAATAAGATTAAGATTCAGACGTTCCTAAATAAATAAATTCAATTTTGCAGCTGTCATAGATAACAGTAATTGCAAAATTTTACTCAGTAATTCTAGTACAAGTTTTGAATAAAATTAAATAATGCATACTTGCCAACCTCCCGCTTTTTTATTAATGAAAATCGCATACTCAACCAGAAAATTTATCAAATTAAATGTTTCTAGCTTCTATGTAGTAGTCATTTGAAATCTGCATAATTTCATTCATTGAATAAAATTTCTGGTTGAAAGTATGTTTTGTTGAATTTCAAAAAGCGGGAGGTTGGCAAGTATGTTAATGTGAATAACATGTTATTGCCATTCAATCTGTAACTTCTGTTTATATTTATTCAAAAGAAATTTTTCATAATTTTCCAACCTTCATATTTTCAAAGTACAAAATCCTGTATATCAGCTTTTAATTATTAAACAAATGATTTAAATTTTATGTAAAATGATGTAAGTTGGTCCTATTAAGACACAAATGTTTTATCTGTTTTTAAAAATATGTTAAAAGATCTTTAACCCATTAACGCCCGAATTATTTTCTTCGCTAAAATTTAAATTTTGTATTTCCCACCACTTTTAAAAGCAAATTAACTTTTATCTAAATTTATCGAGGATTCTGTCTCGTGAAATAGCATATATATTTATCTTTCTCTTTACTGGTGGGAAAACCGCTTTCTTGGTGTTTTTGTAAGCGTCCTCAAAAGAGGACGCTGGGCGTTAATGGGTTAAAAAAAGATTTAAAAAAATAATAAGGTGTCTCAGGACTCGAAAATTGAAAAATATAAAGGGAAAATGTCATTTTCAACATTTATTATCTTAAAATATGTATGATTTTAAAGTGCAATATTTTTTGGATGAAAAACATAAATATAATCTTTCATTCCAAGCATTTAAGAAATTGAAAGATGCAGAATTATATTTTATATGCGTCTCCAAGCTATCAAACTTTTGTCAAGCAAAATCGATGTAACAATTTTCGCAGATTTTGAAACTAAAATGAATCTTTTTGTGCCTAATTATACTTCAGAATGTAATAATTACCCTGAATTATAACAGGATTTTTTTGTAAATTTGGAAAATTTGGAGTTATTTATCCTGAATTATTTGTAATAATTATTCTGAATTATTACAAATGCCTAAAATTTGCATTTAAAGCATTTTTATAATTTTAATGCAAAGTTGTATTTTGCTAATGCAAAAATTTCAGCCATATAATCCCCTATATATATATATATATATATATATATATTAACAATCAAAGGAAATTTTTAGGTTTCAATTGTACTTTCAGGTTTCAATTGTACAGATTAATATAATAAAAATTTTGAAAGTTTCATGGAAATACATTCAGAAGTTTATGAAATATCCTGCGAGTTATGCCCAAAACGTCATTTGAAGAAAATTGACTTCAAAGTTTCGGTAACGCCGCTTCAGCTATTGAGCAGGAATAATTTTTAAAACCAAAGCATCTGTTCTAATGGTAATTTGAAGTAAATAATTATATCAAAATGAAAAAAAAGTTTAACGTGTAAAAAATTTTAAAATTTAAAAATCTTGAAGTTTTAAGAGTTGTCAAACTTCTAAATTTCTATGTATTACGAAGAACAATGATTGGAAGAAACTGCTAATAAAGTATATAAAGCAAAGCTATCTCTGCAGAATACTTTGATCAAAGGATCTAAATATGATTTTTTAAGATGGCAGTGTTCTGAAAACTTATAATTTTTTTAACTTCTGTTCGCTTTATATAACCAGAATTTTTTTCTATGAATCCAGGAAAAGAAAACCTTGCAGCAATACTGCATTTGTGCTCCCACCCTGTTTACGCCACTATTTCAATATGCAGCGACTTGTGTCTCACACACTACCCTAATAGCATGCATGATCACAGTGACGTCACTGTGAGTCATTTTGGTCACATCACATTTGTGACCAAAATGCCACCACTCAGTGACGTCACATTCTGACTGAGATGTGACTTTCTTAAAAATCTTTAGAAATTTATAAATATCCTTCAAAAACATGTTATTTACTTTAAAAAACATGTTTCTGGCAATTTAAATATCGTCGCTTTTGTCACAGTTTCGTCACAATGTTAATGTCAAATTAGTCACAAATGACACATTTTTCACAAATTCGTCACATTGTGACCACTTTATGAAACGTCACAAAAAAGCTCTAAAACGGCCATAACGACTTCACATTTTAGTCACTGTGATTTCACATCGACGTCACGTGACGTCACATCGACAATCGATGGTCACAAAGTCGCAATGTGACTTCACAACGACGTTGCAGTGACGTCACCATGCTTTACGGGTACATTCATATTCTGAATAAAAAACTTTATTTCTAGTCTAACGATATCTTTGTTCTAAATTCGTTGTGAACGGTTGGTGATTGAAATACATATGTATATGTATATATACATTGCCAGGACTGTACATAGTATAAATAAATAAAATCAAATGCGATTTCAGATATTGTTTTGCGTTGTTAGTTTTATAAGTAATTTTAATTATTAAATTTTAACATTTACAGTAAAAGCTATGATTTGTGATTTGTGTTTAAATTGATACAATGCATTCCACCATGTAAATGGAAATTTATGACCAAATTCTTTTTTTAGTTTTTAAGCGGAGGTATATTATTTATATTTTTAAAAGCAAGTATTTGTGCCTTCAAAACAAACATCCATTTCATAGTTCTTGTGAGTATAAAACATATTTTAAAAAATGTAGCAAAATTTTCTAACAAGTTTGCTTTGTTGTCGACTCAATTTATTTTGCCCACCACGAAATAGACATCCGATTTATAAAATAAATTTCCAGTGTGAAATAATTCTTTTTCGAAAGCTATATTTTTTAGAAAAAAACCGTCGTCTATAAGTAAGTTGGAACGTGCATTTTAAATTTAGGAGAGGTGCTTTTTATAAAAAATAACAATTTCAGTGTTTATATTTTATTATTTATAAGTTTTTTCGCGAATGTTTAAAAACATGTCAAATTTAAACTAGTGGAACTAACTTTTACATTTTTTTAAATCTCTTGTTAGGGAAAAGAAAGTACAAACATACAAACATAAAAAGAATGCTTAAAAACTTTGTGCTCGTTCCAAGTTTGCACTTAGGTGAAAAAGGAATACAATTATTTGTTTTGAAAAGCTTTCCTATTTCTTAGAGATTAAACCACGAATAGAAATACGTTTCAAATTTGACTTGTTTTATTACATTTTTAACTGCAATGTTTGTTATGCCTTCAAAATAAACTTTCATTTCACTTCGTTTGATTTATTTAAAAGATCTGATGAACTTGAATGAAACCAACAAGTTTAGAGTTATGAACTTTTTTAGACTTTCTTACCACTTTTCCGTAAGCAGTTTAAAACGAATAAAGTGTGGAAATAAAATGCTTAAAATTCCCTAAGTAAATACGTATAGCGCAATAGGTGAATTACTGTGGACTGAAGGATAGAGAACGCGCAGGTAAAAAATCTCTCCTTTACTGATTTTGTCCTTCATAGTGTGTATGGTTTTTTAATATAGATAAATGATGGAAAAAAGTTTATGCTTTATGTCAATTGATATTTTAGACATTTTTGAGAAAAGTTTGGATTAAAACTTTTCTTACCGCTTAACTACCGTACTTGTAAGTTTGATAATGAAAAATGGACAATTTTTCTAAACCGCCGGGATATCCGGAGATGAAAATTATTCAACTACGTAAAATCCAGAACTTACATACATTAAAATGGTGCACATAAAATCGGGATTTTGGAAAACTCACGTGACAAGCGGAGTGACGTGAAAACCGGGTGTAGGGATAGCAAGGTCCGATTGTATATACACTACTTAGCCATTGATGACCGTCCACTTGCGATTTTAGACATTTTGTTAAATATCTAGAAAAATATATGAGGAATTATCCTGAAAATGTCAGTGTATAAACATAGTACAGGTCATATATTTCCGTGAAGATTTTTTCCCGAAACTTTATAAAGGACCGTCAACAAATTATAAAAGAATGAATATCTTTTGGATAACCCTGTCAAAACTAATGTAGCAATAGCGCTCAAACTGTAGATTATGATTATGTGGCTTGTAAACTGTATTCATTTTTATGTCGAAAGCATGTATACTCGTAGATTTTTATAAAAACAGTCCTATATTTTTCCAAGATTTTTGCTTATAATTTGCTGATTTCTTAATATAAAATAATATTATTTTCTGAAAATGTGACAAAAAACTGCACATAATACCCTGTAATTAAAATTAAAAAATAATAAAAATTGCATGAAAATGAGTAGGTTTACTAAATAATTTTTCACTGCGCATGCGTCAACGATATCAAAATTTCATTTGCATATCATGTTAGCTAAATGTATAGAACAACTTTTGTGAAAGTCGCAAAATCATAGCTTGAAAATTCACAAAATAATCGTCAATACAGTAAGTTGAAAATCCGTTATTCCTAAAATGAAGCAAAAACAAGAGGGGTTGTATCCATATATTCATTGATTAGTGACAATATAGAACACACAATATGGGACGTACTACGACATTTGGATAAAATCCCCCAATTTCTTGCTTTATTTTGAGAGCAATGGATTTTATGCTTATTCTATAGATGATTACTTTCAGAATTTTCAAGCTATGATGTTGAGACTTTCACAAAAATGCTCTATACATTTAGCTAACACAATATGCAAATGAAATTTTGATATTGTTGACGCATGCGTAGTGAAAAACTATTAAGTAAACCTACTCATTTATCATACAAATTTTATTATTTCTTAATTATGATTAGAGGATAGTGTGTGCAATATTAATTGTCATATTTTCAGAAAAGAATGTTACTTTATATTAAGAATTCTGCAAATTATAAGCAAAAAACTTGGCAAAATTTGGGACCATTTTTATAAAAATCTTAATTTCTCTACGAGTATACATGCTATTCGCATAAAAATGAACACAGTTTAATACAATAAGCCACTTAATAATAATCTACAGTTTGAATTCTTTTGCTATATGAGGTTTGACTGGGTAACTACAAAAATATATTCATTCTTTTTTAATTTGTTGACGGTCCCCTATGGAGTTTCAGGAAAAAAATCTTCACGGAAATGTATGACTATTACTATAATATATATTGCTCTGACAGTTTTGGTATAATTTCTCATGTATTTTTCTAGATATTTAACAAAATGTCTAAAATCGCAAGTGGATGTTCATCAATGGACATGTAGTATATTCCATTAACTCTTTGAGGGCAAACTGTAGTGTCTTTATAAAATTGAATTCTCACCCGAAAAAATAGAAAAACAATTAAGAAGAAAAAGAGGCAATTTCTTTCGACGTTTGCTGTCTAAGTTAAAATAAATATAAAATTTCGTTAAAATTTTCTGGTGATAATCTCATTTAAGTTGGATGGAATAAAATGTATCCCACTTTCCCTGAAGGATTTACAAATCATGAATCTTGCTGTTCTGGCCAGATTATCAAAACAACTGAACTTACTAATGATATTCCACAAACTCTCATCAATTTATTTACCTTCTGTGCTGTGACACCACTATCTACGCCACTGCACATCATACATACTTTATTATAGTCCATGAGCCGGCGACATCGAAAGCTCAACATGGCGGAATTGACATTTTTTATACGAATCTATAGTAAAAAGTCACACAAACAATATAAGGTAAGTATGACTAAATTTTAGAAGCTGAAAATATGTTTCATTTAATTATTAATTATTAAAAAACTACAAGGATTTACAGTTTTCGCGGGCATTGACCTCTCAAAGAGCTTATTGTAGAAAATGTTGTGCTCTTTTAAGCTCCTATCAGATTCACCAACTTTTCGAGAGACTTTTGAGCCAACATTTGATTTCTTCCAACTTTTCGCGAAATATCCTCACAACACACAGTGTGATAGCAAACAGCAATGACCCCCAACATTTTTCCACTGTTGCAAAACAGTCTCTCCTATCCGAGACTTAATCCAACATCAAACATTTCAACGAATCAGAGGTAAGAGATTGATGCAAATAGGCGATGAGTATTAACGGCTGGTGCTTGCAGTACTGGTTGTCTTGCTTTTCCGCCAACTTTTTAAAAGACAAATGTACCCTTTTTCTATCTTTGAACAGAATAAAGTTGCGGTTAAAATCGACTGAAATGTTTGTCGCACGTAAAGTTTGTGAATCTGATAACAGCTTTAGAAAAAAACCGAAGTGGCAAACTTTATTCTGTGGAGAAGTCTGTCATACTTGTATTTACGCTTTTGATTCGGGAGTGTCTTATACACATTTCAGTCGGTTGATACCACTTTTTAAAAGAAGTTTTCTTGAAGTATATAATTCCATAAATGCTCCAATTAAATAAAGCAAATTTTAGTTTCCTTTATTACTGGTGCCAAAAACAAATTTTGCAAAGATGACGTATAATCGAACTAAACACAAGTTGAAAAAGTTAACCCTTTCCGGTACGGGCGAATTCTGTACATAAAATGAAAAATTATTGACTAATGCAGGTATTAAAAAAACATTTTTAAAAACTAACTAGTCGTTGGGGGCCACCGTAATACTTACCCAAGATGGATATGTATATGAAAATAAAACATGTAAAAACTATTTATACAATGCATTGCAATTCATAAACAAAATTTAAATATTGTTAATATACATAGTAATCCCCTATTAAAGAACTGCTGATTACCGATTTCGATAAATTATATAAAACGCGAAACTACTCAAGTAGTACCGAACTGCGTAAAAGAAACATCCTTATAACTCCAAAAATAATAACTCTATTAACTAACAATTAACTGCGTCGGATTAAGCGTCTCATTTCCAATTAAAATATACCTCTGAATTGAAATTTGAATGAAATACAGGGTCATGAAAAATCGAAGAATGTGGAAAACAGGATTACAAATATCTCGGCAACTAATAATCCGAACGATTTCATTCTATATGCAAAATGTGTGTTATTTTATTGCCTTTTACGTCCATTCCTTAGAACAAAAAAATTCGAAAATTTTTATATACCTTTCATCAGAACGAATTTTTCGAGAGTCCGAAAAAAATAGTTCCGGATTATCGAGGTTGCTGATATTAAATATGCTTCGTCCCATTCTTACATACTAACTACATACTAACTTTCAAGTCTCTATCTCAATTCGTTCGGGAGATAGAGCGTTTACAGACAGACAGACAGACGGACGGCAATTTTTTTTTTCTAAAAATATGTTTTTCGGAATCTCCACTATCTAAAACGTGTAAATCCGTCAAAAAAAAAAATTTCGATTTTCAAAACGATTGCAAGACTTACCCTATACTACGTATGATGGGTAAGTAAAAACGCCTTAACTTAAGCTATCATTGTAAAAGCAAAATTTTAGTAAAATATTTTTGCTGCTGTTTAAAAGTTTGGAATTAAATTAGATGTGCCCTGAGTGGGCTCACCATGCCGGGGAAGGTTAAAGGAATGGACGGTGATAAAATTTCCCATTTATTTTATTTTAAAATTTTACCGGTGCATACTTTATTTTGCGCCGAGATATTAGCCGTAAATGTCGACTTCCCGAGCAATTGGTAAACCATTACAGTTTTTTTCGGGATTTCGAAAATTTTCATGAATCTAATACTTTTTTCTTGTAAAGATAGACGAAAGTAAAAATTAAGCAAGGCCATTACTAGTGCGATTGAGAAAAAGCAGCATCTGTAGTGGCCCACCCCAATGACTGGTTTAGCCCTTTCGCGACGGGAACCTTTTACGAAATTTTTAATATTTTGTCACCGGTTTTTAAATACAGAAATTTGATCCTTATTAAATCGAGAATATGCAACGATTCATTAAGGAAAATTTTACAGGAAATTTTTACTGGTGGGGAAAAACACGGATTCTCAAGCCTTTTTGCGGCAAGTATGCGTGTCGCTCGTCCCCAAGGGGTTAATAGGGTTATTTTGATAACACCAACATGTTTTCACATTCTTTAAACTACCGTAATTTCGGGTGTATAAGCCGCGGATCAAAAAATTCTTTTTGGACCCAGAAATCTTATTTAATGATTGAAGACAAATATTTACGTCGATCTAACTAGTTACTTTTCTTTCTTAAAAAAATCTGGGTCGAAAAAAAATTGTTTGATCCGCGGCTTATACACCCGAAATAACGGTATATATGAGTTATTAAAACTTACTTTTTTATCATTTATTCTGTTTTGTACTTCGTACACAGCAAAAAACCAAACTTTGTTCACTAAAAGTTTTGTTGACAAAACCACAACTGAAACAGAAAAAGAGAAGTTTCAGTAGAAGCAGCTCCTGTTCACGTAACGTGCGTTTGTTTGTCAAAACACAGGCATTATATGACAGTCCAGAAACCGTTTTATCATACCTGAATGGCACTAAATTCAAATGTTGGGAGTTTTACATCTAGCGCTGTAGGAATAATTAATGGGCCTTTACTGATGTATGAGCCATAATAGGTGATTTTACTTTATATCCTTTTCACCCCTTCTAAGTAATTCTACATTTTCTATTTACATTAAATGCTTGTTTTTAATTCTTGCATCGTTTCTATCATAATCTACGGCTGCCCGGTCTGGGCCTGCGTTTGTAAATCTTGTGTGGATAAACAAATACAATTACCTTACAAACAATTAAGAATTATTAGTAATGCTGTAGACACCTTCTAAATACAAATATCAAACTGATCTCGAAACTCATTCTCTTGTTAATTCCATTAAATTAATCCCAGAAAAATTTCAAAAACTAATATAACAAAATGCTTTAGGAAATTGTCTATGAATTTCTGGTCAGTTCTGTCATCTATTGTTATGCTTCGGGGATGTGGGACAAGTGTCCCAGGCACCTCGAACAAATATCCTAGAATCTCTCTATGAATTTCCAAATTATGATATTTTTGGTCCAAGCAAACGTAAAAAACTCCGTTATTCCAATAAGAGTATTCGCGCTCTTCATTTAATAATTGCTTTTATTTTTCCTTTTAATTGTAATTTTTTTAAGTATATTTTCTTACTACTAACTTTACTTCTGAAAAAATTGCTAGACAGGATTTTATTCTTATATATAAAAATTATGGAAATTTAGCTTTTTTTGTAATAACATTTATTGTTGAAATAGGGAGGAATATCGTAGAAATTTATCAGTTGCGTTATCAATGTTTAAATTTTGCAATAAGCCTATTGCAAATTACAATTATAAAATCACCAGACTTAAATAATACAATTTCTTTTTTAGTGCAATACATTATAATTTAGAATTTTTTTTTTTTTTTTTTCAAAACGCATAACTTTTTCAATTCCAACTACATTTCCTATGTTATCCCAATTTAATTTTATCAGTAAATAAAGAGGTCAATACAATAAAGCAGTTAATTGAATGAAATATTGACAGCTGCTTCTAAACTTGCTACTCATCTTATTACTGGCTAGATCTATGTTAATGTATTAACTTTCCATTTAATCCTTATCCCTTTGCGGCGCAGATCCCATTCATCATTTAAATGTTGAAATTAATTACTGACACCGGAAAACAACTTTATCTCTAAATATGAAAAGCTATCTTTCGCGTATTCAATAAACCGAAAGTTTTTTACCAAAATTCCGGTGCCAATGTGGCGCTTGGGAATAAAAATTAAGTAGTTTAATAGGTATACCATTGCCCTTCAAGGGGTTAAATGCATATAATATTCTTTTATAATTTTATTTTTTATTTTTATATTAAGAATTCGATACCAGAATTTTTAAGATAGATTTATAACTTTAATTAGTAGCCATACATTTACAAGTATTAATAGAGTCAATCCTTAAATGCATATTGTATTATTTTCAATACCATGAGTGTTCCCGATTTATTGGGGGTTTTATTCACATATTCCGTATTCTCACCAGAAATTTAAAAGAGCAATTTTCACTTTACTCAGTGACAGACCATTCATAATTAAATAAAGAAAAATTTACTATTTAGATTTTTCTGGTATGAATTCTGATTCTTTGAATTGCGCATTTTTTGAAACGCGTTCTATCCTATGCATTTAACAGTTAATATCTCACTAAAGATAAAATGGTTATTAAGCACTAAATTTATTTATTAGAGGTAACATAAAAAGTGATGCAGATCTCGCTACGCATTTAATGCTTAAATAAATATAATTATGAAAACCTCATTCTCATCAAAAATCCCCATATCAAAAAAAAAAAAAAAAAAAAAAAAAAAAAAAGAAGAAGAAGAAGATGCAGAGTATTCTTTTCATACAGTTAAAAAAAGTTGTCCAAAATTAATGTAACCTCACAATTGTTCATGATTCTGGAAACTTTTTAATTATCTTCAAGAACCATTCAGAATTTTGACATTTAAGACAAAAATCTCTAAAATTAAAGAACTCCTTTGTTGTCCGTAAATATCGATAAATTTTAAGTTTCCAAATTAGTCATATTAAACGGCTGATTACATAAAAAAGGCCTCTATTTCAAATACAAAAAACTTTAGTTGGTGCAACTTATATTAACTCATACATCTTACGAATAAGTATTTTTCTTCAATCAAAATCTTATTAGAAGGCGAACTTTTAATTAAAACGCTGCCTTAATTGTTTACTTAAAAAGCTTTTAAAATGATTTTCACAACATATTTTTTCCTTTTTATTTAAATTTAATTTTCACGCAAGAAATCTTATTTAAACTTTAAGGTTCATAATTCAATTATGTTTTTAATTTCCTAAATGTAATTTGGGCTGTTTTATAATTAGAAAACTAATTAATTAATAAAATAAGATTTGAGCAAAGAATTATTTGCGTTACCATATATTTTACATTAACAAAACAATATGCAAATAAATTGAAAAACAACAATAATTTTAATATAATTTCACACAAAAACTAGAAAAATCAATAATTATACAATAAAAATATATATTTTTTTATTTTGGATTAAAATATTAATAATTGAAAATCAAAATTTCTAATGGAATTTAGTATTTTTTTAATGCAATTGCTTAGCTTCAAAATTAATGCCAATTACGCTTCATGTTAATTAATATTCACTATAAATTCTTCAGTATTTGGAGGCTGAATAACAACAAAATATCTAAACTTGAAGTAAACATCTGACCTAATCATATTTAAATAGTCTACAATGTAAAAACTAGTCGTTGGGGGCCACCGTAATACTTACCCATCATGGATATGTATATGAAAATAAAACATGTGAAACTATTTATACAATGCATTGCAATTCATAAACAAAATTTAAATATTGTTAATATACATAGTAATGCTACATTAAAGAACTGCTGATGTACCAATTTCGACAAATTATATAAAACGCCAAACTACTCAAGTAGTACCGAACTGCGTAAAAAAACATCCTTATAACTCCAAAAATAATAATTCTATTAACTAACAATTAACTGCGTCGAATTAAGCGTCTCATTTCCAATTAAAATATACTTCTGAATTGAAATTTGAATGAAATACAGGGTCATGAAAAATCGAAGAATATGGAAAACAAGATTACAAGTATCTCGGCAACTAATAATCCGATCGACTTCGTTCTATATGCAAAATGTGTGTTATTTTATTGCCTTTTACGTCCATTCCTTAGAACAAAACAATTCGAAAATTTTTATATACCTTTCATCAGAACGAATTTTTCGAGAGTCCGAAAAAAATAGCTCCGGATAATCGAGGTTGCTGATATTAAATAGGGTTCGTCCCATTTTTACATACTAACTACATACAAAATTTCAAGTCTCTATCTCAATTTGTTCGGGAGATAGAGCGTTTACAGACAGACAGACAGACAGGCGGACGGACGGCACAAAAAATTTTCTAAAAATATTTTTCGGAATCTCCACTATCTAAAACGTGTAAATCCGTCAAAAAAAATTTTCGATTTTCAAAACGATTGCAAGACTTACGCTATACTACGTATGATGGGTAAGTAATAACGTTACGAAATTGTCTCAGAATATTTCCATTCTTTTGCTTACCCATCATACGTAGTATAGGGTAAGTCTTGCAATCGTTTTGAAAATCGAAAAAAATTTTTTGAGGGATTTACACGTTTTAGATAGTGGAGATTCCGAAAAACATATTTTTAGAAAAAAAATTTTGCCGTCTGTCTGTCTGTCAGTCAGTCTGTCTGTCTGTAAACGCTCTATCTCCCGAACAAATTGAGATAGAGACTTGAAATTTTGAATGTAGTTAGTATGTAAGAATGGGACGAACCCTATTTAATATCAGCAACCTCGATTATCCGGAACTATTTTTTTCGGACTCTCGAAAAATTCGTTCTGATGAAAGGTATATAAAAATTTTCGAATTTTTTTGTTCTAAGGAGTGGACGTAAAAGGCAATAAAATAACACACATTTTGCATATAGAACGAAGTCGATCGAATTATTAGTTGCCGAGATATTTGTAATCTTGTTTTCCACATTCTTCGATTTTTCATGACCCTGTATTTCAATCAAATTTCAATTCAGAAGTATATTTTAATTGGAAATGAGACGCTTAATCCGATGCAGTTAATTGTTAGTTAATAGAATTATTATTTTTGGAGTTATAAGGATGTTTCTTTTACGCAATTCGGTACTACTTGAGTAGTTTGGCGTTTTATATAATTTGTCGAAATTGGCACATCAGCAGTTCTTTAATATAGCATTACTATGTATATTAACAATATTTAAATTTTGTTTATGAATTGCAATGCATTGTATAAATAGTTTCACATGTTTTATTTTCATATACATATCCATGATGGGTAAGTATTACGGTGGCCCCCAACGACTAGTTCCTTTTTAATTTCTTTGATAAATAAATGAAGGGGAAAAATGCAAATGTCAACAAATATTTTATAACTTTGCAAAATGGAAAATGTGAGGAAACGTTCAGAAAAATATTTATTATTCGTTTTAATATTAGTATTATTTTGGCAAATTAATAAAATATTTACACGTGACAATTGGCAATTCTAGTCACTAATTCTCGAAGCACAGCTCCGACTTCCCTGCTAAAAATTACACTTTTGTGATTAAGATAGCGTTCAAAATATTTATGGCATCGACACAAAAATGAGCTACGCGTCTATAGTGCCAAAATCGCGGTGAGTACTGAAAATCAGAAATATTCGTCAACCCTAACACTCTAAAATGTCAACTTCTAATTTTCCTTTAGAGATAACATTGTGAGTTTAAATCTTCCATTGTTGAAAAGAAAAGGAAAATAATGTTTGTTTTTCTTTATTGATGCCATTTTCTATTAAAATTTCAATATAAAATTTTCTAAATAAATAAATAAATAAATAAATAACAAAAACTGACGTTACGTTTAAAAAAACACATTTGTTCAAAAAACTGTTACTTTTTCATACCACTTATAATGTACGGCGCTAAGTGAAATGCTTCAGGAGTTAGAATGAAATACGCCACGGCTGCCAACTTTTACGCATTTTTCTCACCACTAAAATTGTACAGAGATTTTCCATTTGTTTGATCATAAGATTTCGACGATTAAATAAGACAATATTTATTATAAATTTTTTGTGGTAGGAAAAATGCGTAAAAATTGGCAATTAAGCATATACGGAAAACAATAAATTTCTTTAACACTAGAACCGCCAAAAGGGGTCAAAATGACCCTTGCCAGAAGGATAACAGTCGATTCGAACCAGAATTTTCTTCATAAGATATGTTAAATATATGTAGCACAAAAACAGACTAATTAAATAAGTTAAATAGTTTAAAATTAAAATTCTGGTGCAAAACACTTTTTATAAAACTTTAGTAAAATACCCGGCTGTTTTAGTGTTAATGAAATTAAATGATTTTATACGAATGCTTCTAATACATATGAATATCTGGAATTATAATTTTGCTCGCCAGCACAGAAATTGTAGCCACAAGTAAAGATTGCCAAAATCACACAGCAGACACACTTGATTTCAAGTTTGGAAATACAGTCGAGTCTCTATATAACGAAATCCACTGTTCCAGTAAAAAATTCGTTATATAGAGAAATTCGATGTAAGGAGAATGATGTTAAAAATCGTATTTAATGTGTAAAACTTGAACAAATATTACATTTGATCTTTTGAATTAAGAATTTTAAATGTTTAAGAGTAAATATTAACCTAACATTTCATTTCTTAATTATTTAAGCTGTTTCAAAAAAAGAGAATAGACATTTATTTGAAAGCTTAATGAAAATCAAATAGCCTTGCATTAATTTCAGACGAAGAAATCTGTAATTTTTTGTTGTTTTGATTTTTAAATTGCTCAAATTTTAGCAAGGAATGAAAAATTGTAGTTAACATTTTCCTCCATTTGAAGGCTTCTCTTATGTACCTCTCACTGATTCCTCTCTTACATGTGTATCAATCCAACTGACTTTGTTTTGAGAAGGATGCGGAAAGGTGTGTGGGAGATGGGATGAATTCGTTGGATTTAAAGAACAAAGAGAGAAGTAATAATAAAAAAAACCTCAGCACTAACGATAAATGAAAAATAAATGATGGAAAATTGATTCCACATGATTTCGAAGCTTTTTTAAAACTGAATAATGTAAGACCAATTTATGAAAAAATTCGTAATATGGAGTTAGATATTTCGCTATATAGAGACTGTTTTTAATGTAATCATGTGAAAAGGGGACCGATCCTACTAAAAATTCGTTATATAGAGAAATTCGATGTATGGAGTTTCGTTATAGAGAGACTCGACTGCATATGCATTAATAACCTATGCTTCGTAACTCGTCAAATTCAACGAATACAATTTTTTATCTTATTTAAGAAGAGATTTTCTATAAGAAAATACTGGTATCGAAGAATTTACTGGTCTGGAATTTTGAGGACTCAAACGAACACTGTAATTATGCGAATATAATATAAAAATAAAATCATGTATACAAACTGATTCTAAATTCATGGTACAAACTTGAAAAATTGGTACAGAACTCTGTAACAATCATTTATTGTATAATAATGTATAGGCCCAAGTGGCGCCTTGAAGTACAACCAAAGGGCCAACTTGGACTTTTTTCAATTCAAAATTTCTCATTCACACCAGAAAATTCCTGTGCTATTCTTTCCTTTATTAAAGACAGATGATTTATCATTAGATAAAAACAATATTCCTGTTTGAAAATTTCCGGTATAAAATCGAATTTTTTGAATTAAAAAAAATACCCATTTCTATTTCTTTTCATGTGTATCTTGTGTTTGATATATATGCCATATATATATGTTTGATATATAGTTATGTAGGTTTTTAAATTTCAAAAATTTTGATTTCACACCGGAAATTTTGTAAGAAGAATTTTTTCATACTGTAATCATGAAACATTTGCCTACCAGAAAGAATAAAATTGTATAAGAATTTTCTGGGTGTGACAATTTTGAAAGAAAAAAAGGGCCAAATTGGTCCCGCGCTGTTTGTGCCTCAATGCGTCACTTGCGCCTATACATTTATATACAATAAATAATTATTACAGTGTCCTGTACCAATCCTTATAGTTTGTACCATAAATTTAAAAAAATACCTTAACCCCTTGGGGACGAGCGACACGTCTACGTGCAGCAAAAAAGGCTTAAATCCTCGTTTATCCTCACCAGAGAAATTTTACAGCAAAATTTACCTTGTTCAATCGGAGTATTTTCTCGATTCAATAAAACACAAATTTCTGATTTTAAAAACCGGTGACAAAACATTAAAAGTTTCGTAAAAGGCTCCCATCGCGATTGGATTAAAAAGCTTGTTCGGCTGTTTGCTGCAACTCGACCACAAATTGTTAAGAGCACACACTAGTCACGCGGTAAAAGCCGAGCGCTAATGTAAAGTCTATGGGGGCGTTCTTTTCGAATATCTCGCCGAAATTTTAATATTTTTACATGATTTTTTTTGCACAAGATAACTGAGGACGATCCACAATTGGCCTAGTTTTTACTTTTTCAATTTTGGTTATATATTTTTTATATTACGATAGTTTCAGTTTCAGAACCGGTTTAAACCGGTTTCGAAAGTTAACGTAATTTTTTAAAGAAAATCTGAAACGAAAACTGAAAAAGTACAAACTAGGCCGGTTGTGGATCGTCCTAAGCTATCCTATGCAAAAAAAAATGATGTAAAAATATTAAAATTTGAACGAGATATTAGAAAAGAACGCTCCCATAGACTTTACATTATCATCCGGGCCTTTTTGAGTACTTTTTCTGTGACTATTGTGGGCTCTTAATATATACTGTTGGGCAGGGGTGCACAACCTTTGGCCCGCGGGCCACAATTATACCACTATTTTTATTCAGAATAATTTTCCTTATAGTAATGGCAGAAACTTTGCTATTAAAGAAAATAAACTACACTTTTCAAATATTCTGGTGTAAACCGATATTCTGGTAAAAAGGTTGTGCATCCCTGCTGTTGGGTATTTCCATGAGCACTTGTTGTGTAAGACACAATTCTGGCAACTGCTAAGATATTGGCCACCGTTATTTTCGAAAGTTTTGCATGATCTTATTCAAATAATGAAATATCTCCGATAAAATAAGTCATATTTTTCCTTCTAAAATACTGGTAACCAAAATCGTAGTATGTGACTTACACAGGATTCGCACACTCCTTATATTTTGTAAGGACTCTGGCACCCCTATTAAAGATAAGAAAATTTATATTTAATTTTTAAGAAACAGAATCTGCAACCGCCTCCTCGATTCGCAATTTTCGAACCACTTTTCTGCAGTGACATACATTGAAATAACTGTAAAAATTTAGTGGTAGAGTTGTGCGAACCCTGTTACACGACATGTGGTCATGGAAATACCCTTTTAATCTTTTTTTATTTTAAAAATACTTCAAAGTTGAATATTATTAAAAAGAATTAAACATTAAAGAATTATTTTTTTTTTTCTAAAAGATAATTTAAAACTGATTGCAACCAAACATTTTCGAAAGTTGTTTAATGATATTCTTTAACTATATGTTTATTTCATTAATAACTGAAATGAAAAAGAAAAGCTAATAATGTGTTTTACATTCAGTAATTTAAATTATCAAAGATTCGAGGTAAAATGTTGAATAGAGACTTTAAAACGCAATAATAGTAATTGAAGAAAAAAAAACATTTCCATTTCTGAAGGGGGATATGACTGCCGCTAATCACTTTTATATTGGTTAGAAAATTCAATTAAATTAAAATTAGGTCGACTGAAAACTGATGCAGAAAAGAATTCTTCTATTTTAAATTTTAATTTCTTATGGAATTCTTAAACTCTATTAAATATTTGAATAGCTATAATGAAAGCTTAAAAGCTTTTATTAGAATTTTTAAACTGCAATAATGCGAAGTTATTATAAGTTAATGTAGTTATTTTTTTTTTTTTTGGGGGGGGGGGCTTATTTCAGAGTGCTTTCATTTCAACGTTGAGTATTGGTTTAAGTTTAAAATGAAAGAAAAAATATGTACACAGGAATTTAATTAAATTATTGAATAGGTCTATTTTGTTAGCAGAAGGAAAATGTCAAAAATTTCTTTAATGCACTATTTCATTTCTTTCTCTTTTTTTCAGAGAAATTTATTATAAATTTTTAAGAAATTTATTGACTCTTTCACGGACAGTGTACTTAAAAAAAGGACACCTGCGTTTTGTTTTACTGGCACGCAGAAAATTTAATCAAAATTTTTTTTCTTGTATTATAAGTGAAGCATGTTTATAATATCTCATAAATTCGTTTATAAATTCTGGTGTAAATAAAGTAAATTAAGTTCAAAAATTTATATTTATTTTATATATTTTATTTATTCCAATAAATTTATTTTAAATTATTTTTCCTCCGAGCCGAAAAGACATAGTAATGCTTTAATTATTTATTCTATCACATTTTTGGATAATAATATTGCTTATGGTAGCCGAACAATTTTAAAACGTAATTTTCGATCAAAATGTCGATTTTTCATTTATCCAATAACATTAAAATCGATTATTTAACTGTCGAATTCTGCTTAAATCGTGTCTGTATCTTGATTATAACCAAAGTTACAGTCGTTTAAATTTACTGCTATTACAGATTTTAAATTGTGTTGCTTTTTCTCAAACTGAAGTTTTTTAAATTTTTACCTATGTGCAAAATATCCTAAAACTACACATTATGCATAAAGTACCACGAAATTTTCTGTACTTCTTTTAAACTCGTCTTTTGACGGATTAGACTACGCTCATGATAATATATTAAATATTTTTGCATTTACGCAGGTATCTTTTAGCAGGACAATCTTGAGACTAATTTTGCGAATTTTTCATTACATTAGTACTTTAACTGTCCTATCATCTGAGATAGAAATGTGATTATTTTGTGTGTAGTTCAAGTCCTAGATAAAATTGTTCTGCTTATTATGCAATTTACAAAATGTCAAAATTTGGTCATTAAACATAGATTTCTTTTTCTGTAAAAGACTTGCTGCATAGCTGCCAACTTGTGCGGATTTTTCTTACCACTAAAATTAACTAAAAAATTTTATCTTGTTTATTCGTGGGAAATCGTTAGACTTTGGTGATGGTTTTAGGTAAAATTTTCTGTTAAACTTTAATGGTACGAAAAAAACCGTACAAGTTGGTAGCTAAGCATACTTGTAACTCTCGTGTAAAAAAATTTCCTGACCCCTGCGAATCCTGGATTTTGCAAATTTTCAGGAAGTTAATAAACCAAAGATATAAAAATACAGAAATACTGGTCCTCAAACTGAATAGTTTCGCTCAATTTACGACCGGTTTTACAAGAATATATACGATACATTGAAAACGCATGAAACTTTTTTTCAAGATTAACTGAGGGTAAAAATAAACACTTCTCTAAAATCGTTTTCGATTGTGTTGTGAATGTGTTGCAAATGTGTTGTACGGAAAAAAGGTTCTGCAAAAATTATTGTTAAAAATTACAAGAGGGAAAATGTATTTTCGAAACATTGATTTTTAAAATTATGTAATTTTAACTCTTAAATGCATAGGATAGAACGCGTTCCAAAAAATGCGCAATTCAAAAAATCAGAATTCATTCCAGAAAAATCTAAATAGTAAATTTTTCTTTATTTAATTACGAATGGTCTGTCATTAAGTACAGTGAAAATTGCTCTTTTAAACTTCTGCTGAGAATACGGAATATGAGAATAAAACCCCCATTAAATCGGAAACACTTATGGTATCGAAAATGATAAAATATGCATTTAAGGTTTAGCCCTTTCCGGCGCAAGCAAATTCTATTAGTAAAATGAGAAATTGTCGATTGACACCGGAATTTATAAAGGAATTGTCTAGATATTACGAATTCCTTAATTTAAGCTTTCATTGTAAAATCAAAATTATATTAAAATATTACTGGTGCCGATTGCAAGTTTGGGATTAAAATTAGGTGTTGCCGGGCCGGCAACACTGCGCAAAAAAGAGCTAAAGCACCATGTACAAAATATTCTGAAAGTGTTTTACATGTGTTATTTTATAGTGTTGTAAATTGTGTGGTGTTTACAATGTGTTTTTAATTTGGGTATAATTGTTCTGCACCACAACACTATTTTAGAAACTATTTTTATCAACACTATTTACAATGCTATTTCAACACACTTAACAACAATATTTTTAGAAAACATTTCTAGATTGCAATACTTTGCAACACATTAATGATCTGATTAACTAAGGCAAATTTTGCAGTAAAATTTTACTGGTGGGAATATACAAGGATTCCTAAGCCTTTTTGCCTCACATATACATGTCGCTCGACTCCAAGGGGTTACGAACACATTTTTAGCGAGCAAAACTTTTGCTCGCTAAAACAGAACACAAAAAAGTCTTTACAACACATAAATGTCTTGTGAATTTGGGAAGAAAAAGGTGTTCTGATATTATTATTATTTTTTTTTTTTTTGAAAATTTGCAGTTTAGTTCCGAATATTGTAATAATTATTAGTATAAAAGTTAATTTTCTAAATAATTTATGTTAGTTGGCATTGTCAAAATATATGTAAAAGTTACAGATGTTTAAAACTAATGCTCTTTGTCTGTCAAATTATATATATATATATACAGAGATGCCAAATCTCCGGCTTTTGGACACCATTATTTTAAATAAGTTATTAATGATTTAAAGACATCATTATTTTAATTCAGAAAATGTATTATTTTTCAATTTGAAAATTTGGGCAGCTTCAGAGAACAAAATTTTCTGTAAAATAAGAGGGGTGACTAAAAAGCCGAAAACAGGCATGTCCGGATAAGCATGAATATTTTGAAAATCATTATAAACTATTAATGCTTAGAAGTTTTTCCAGAGAGAAAATTCTTCTTTACATACAATATTTTAAATGAAATTCAAATTTTTAGGTCAAATTTTCAAATTGGGTCGCTAGAAAGACTGTGCGCTATACTGATGGCTCGAGTTCGAGTTCCGGCACGGAATCTTTTTCATTCGGCTGACATTTGTGCCTCTTTAGCAATTTAAAAATTGATTTCCATTTGAATATGCATATACGAATTTCCTCTATGGAATAATTTCCAAGCACTTAACTGTTTTGCCTGTACGCCGTTCGGGCGAGACGAATTTGTATAATTCACCATTAAAAGCTTTTTGACAATAGTAAATTTTTTTAAGTACGATTTCATATTATTTAATTGCAGAAATGTTTACATTAACTATTATGAATATTTAAGCTTAAAAATCTGGTGTTAACCCACATTTTAAATTTATTGTACGTAAAAAGTAGAATCAGTTAAGGGGTTAATATATTCAATTGATGCCTGTTTTATTTGAGTTTCAAGTTTGCCCCGTGTCAGTGGCTCACGGAAAATGTTCCATCTTATGTCGCATTTGTTGCCTTGTCAACATGTAATAGCGAGAAGTTCCCGGCTGGATGTCTGTAAATAAAAATTTTAAATCGGTAGAACGTTACTGATGGCTCGGCATGGAATCTTTTACACTAGGTTGGCATTTGAGACTCTTTAGCAATTAAAAATTTGGTTTTCATTTGAAGCATTGAAAGCAAAGGGAATTTTCTCTCTGGAAAAATTTCTTATTATTAATGCTTAGATTAATTTGAGTTTCGTGTTTGCCCCATGTCGGTGACTCACCAAAAATATTGCATCTTATACTGCATTTCTAGCTCTGCCAATACGTAATAGTGCGAAGTTCCAAGTTGGGTATCGAACCATGGAGTTTGGTCCATAGAACATCAGTGCGCTATACTGATGTCTCAGGGTCGAATCCTAGCATGTAATCTCTTTTACTTAGAATTTGGTTGGCATTTGCACCTCTTTAGCAATTAAAGATGAACCATTATAAACTAAAACGTTTGAAACATTATAAACTAATAGAAATGATTATGTATGAAGTGATTATACAAATTAAAAAATAAGTTATATGTGTACATATAGATAGGTAGATACAGCTACTAAGTTCACACGTTCAAAATAATTTTTTGTGGTTATTTATGTAAATATAAAAAATATAAACGAATAATAATAATATTTGTGAAAACATAGAGATATTGTGTTTTATTTACAAAACAATTTAAATTGTCCATCACAAAATCCGCATCCGATATATATATACTATATGCGAAAATCTGTTGAAAAAATATTCTTTTTTGGAAACTAAAATTTGCCAAAAGAAAATATGTTTACAAGCAAGTTGAAATGTGCGTTTTAAAGCCTTAGAAATATTGAATTCTTCTAAAATAACTCCTACGCTTACATTTTATTATTTGTCAATACTTTTCGAAAATGTAATGCGGCGAAAAAAAAGAGACAGTTTAAACCAGAAGAACTTAACAATTTTACCATATGTTAAACGAAAGAAAAATGTTTCGAAAGTACTTCAAATCCTCTTGTACTTGCAGCGTTTTTTATTCGGATTCAGTAAAAATAGTTTTCGTGTTGTAAAACTTTTGTATTTCTCATATATAGATTTAAAAACGAATATAATTGCATTCATTTGCTTTTCACACGTGTTATTTTTCTTTAAAAAAATGAAATCTTTAAGCTAATATAAAATTCTATGAACAGCTGAAAATTTACTTCAATGGAGTCAACATATTTATTAAATTAAAATAAAAACTAGTCGGATGTGGCTATCCCAAAACTTTCTTCTATCTTTTAAACGTTAATACTTCCAAAAAATGAAACATAACAGCGTCACCGGTTAGGTAATTTACACCAAAATCTAATTTGAAACAACTTATTTCAAGTTCTAACTGAATATAAAATTAGATGAAAATATCCGTGAATCCGTGTTTTAGTATTTGAGGTAGAATTATCGCAGAGATCGTAAAAAACTGAGTAGAGCTAACGTGGCAGTCTAAAATATGATATACACCTAAAAATATATATTTTATTTTAATTATTTGAAATTTACTTATTTTCTATTTATTACGCAGGGTTCGCACATTTATACCACTAAATTTTAAGAATATTTTCAAAGTGTTTCACTGTATAAAAGTATGTAAATTCTGCGAATGAAGGTGGGGATTACGAATGCTGTGGTTTTAAAATTAAATGTAAATTTTCTTATTTTTAATAGTGGTACCAGAGTCCTTGGAAATTCCAAGGAGTGTGCGAACGTCGTTACAGTATTATACTTTCTTAATGATTACTAAAACCAGTATATCTATGTATTTTTTAAATTTTATATTAAATTTTACACTGTCGCACTCGGAAAAAAGCTCCTTACATACAACAAGCTTTTAAGTACAGTAAAGCATCGTTTATACGACGATCATTTATACGACGTTTACATTTATGCGCCGTTTTAGTGTGGTCCCATTTCATTCCTATTGGTTTTAATGTAAAACTGTATCGTTTATACGACGAATAAAATCGTTTATACGTCGGTTTTTCCATTTGTACACTTTTTTTTTTTTTTTTTTTTTTTTTTTTTTTTCTTGTGAATTTTAAGAACAGACGGAATTTGCCAACTATGGATGGCACCAAATAATATATTTAAATAAATCACATCCATATGATAACAACGTGAATTTGTGTGGGAATTGTTACAAAAAATAGGAGAGGTAATTCTTTTTGCGAGGACTAGAGATGGTCAGCTTTCCCGGCCTGTTTTATTTTTACACGGCACGGCACATTTTTTGCTTATCATCGCGCTAAAAGTACAGATCAAGTTTTTTTTTAATTCTTCACTTTTCGTACTGTTTCGGCCACAGATTCTCCGAACATGTCTTAAAAACGCAAGTCCATCTTGGTAAAAGAAAAAATTGACATTTTGAAAGAATTCGAATGCAAAAACTATGATAGTAAAAAATTTCGCGAATTGTATTGAAACATTAAGAACTTATTTTGCTTGCTACAATACCACCACAAATACTTTTCAAACTCTTTACTCATTGCACAAATCATTAACTACACCTTCACGTCAAACAGCCATAGGAATTTTTTTTTCTCTACATAAAATGATAAAAATAAATAAATAAATATACCGTGAAGTACCGAAAGTTAGCACCCCTTTAGCGGACAGGAAATTTTAGAACGCTTATAATTGGAACTTTTGTGAAATAGAGAAGTAACAATAGGAAGGTGAGGGATTATATTTGGAATTTAAAAACTTCTCAGGATTTATATAATTTATAAAATATATCAGAGAAAGGGACAAATATTCAGAGGGAGCTTAATTTTGCTACTTTTTAGTGTTACATTTAAATTGCTTACTGTATTTCCCCTCCCCCATTTTTTTGGTTATATGTTTGTTTAATTTATAAATGTATGTAAATCAAGACGCTAAACATTAAAATTAAGTGAGAACAAAATTAATTCGAGTTTTAGAAGTGAAAATCGGTTATACGATGTTATCGTTTATACGACGTTTTTCGGTAGTCCCTTCGGCGTCGTATAAACGATGCTCCACTGTATACTATTTCAAGATTTTCTCTTTTCTTTGCAACATGGAAATAAAAAATAAAAAAAAACACTCAACTTTTTGATTTACACATAAAGAATAAAATTCAAATAAGTTCAAGCCAGAATTTGAAGGAAAAAAAATCATAAACTTACAAAAGAAAAAAAAATGTTATAACTCAAACTTTTATTTCTTGAAGACAAATATTTTTCTAAAATTAGAATCTTATTACAAGGCAAACTTTTAATTAAAAAGCTACTCTAATTGTTTACTTAAAAAGCTTTGATAATAACTTACTCAACTCTTCTTTTTTTTTTTTTTTTTTTTTTTTTTTTTTTTTTTTTTTTTTTTTGTAATTTAATTTTCATCAAAGGAATCTTATTTGAACTTCCGGGTTCAGGGCTCAATTATGTTTTTAGTTTAGATAATCAGAGCTATTTTTTTATTTTAGAAAATTTAGATAATTAGAAAAACGATGCGTTTTAAAAGGCAGTTTTCATTACGTAACTTTTTGAAATTATCAGAATCTTTTATCAAGATAAAATGAAGTACAAGAATTTTTTTATATGATTTTATGTGAAAATAGCAGTAATTACATTAAAAATATATTCTCTGTGATCTGACAGCATTTTATTAAAAATAATATTAAGCTCATAATTGAAAAACAAAATCTTCATAATAACTTGGCATTCATATTTAAGTATACTTTTTTCCAAGTAATTTTCAAAAGTGAGTCAAAATATTTAATACTCTTTTTTAAATTATTTAATAGTTAGCAGCTCATAATTAAGATTGCTAAGTAAGCTAAGCATTTGACATATTAACATTTACACCTACTTAGAAATCTAAAAAAGCTACAAGAATGCTTGGAAACTGTTTCATATTTTTCATCTCTTAAGTTTCTATAGAATTAATAAAGAGGAAAAACTTCACATGCGGAAAACATATTTTATAATTTTTATTTATTTCAGAATGTTATGTTAAATCTTTTTTTTTCTTTTTTTAAGAAAATGATTGCTTTGACTGATTAATAAATTACAATAAAATGCAGAATATAGTAAACATTAAAGCTATTATTTAATTTTTTGTCATAAGGTGTTCTGGTTATTATACACTAACTAGAGAAAAAGTAAGAAGTTGTTTAACTCTTTGATTGGCAAACAATTACATTTCTGTAATACTGAATTCCCACCAGAAATTTGGAAAAATTTTGTTTCAAAATAAGAAACAACAATTTTACCACCTTTTTTTTTATCCTCCTCCAAAGTTAGAAAAGTAAAATTAAATAATTTTTTTCTGCTGAGAATCTTTATTAATCGTATGTGAGATAAAATATATCTCACCGCAAAGGGTTAACCCATAGCTGCCAACTCTTTCGATTTTTTGGCCCGGAAAAATTTAACAGAAATTTTTGACTTTTTTAATCAGCAGACTACGGCGATTTGAAATGTTGGAATTTTCTTTAAAAATTTTCCGGGCCAAAAAAGCGGAAGATGTTGGCAGCTAAGGGTTAACCCTTTGGTGTTCCATTACATGGAACACTCAATTTGGTTCCTAAATGCCGCAGTGACACCAGAATTCTGGTACTTTTCCGTGTAGAATTTATGGAAAAAACATATTTTACTTATTTTCAAATACATTTGTACGCAAATTCCGGTGTCATTCTGTCATTTCAACATTTTAGCAATGAAGTTGCCTTGCGCCGGAAAGGTTTCGCGAAAAGCATAATAATGCATTGGAAATGAATCATTTTGAAATTATTGAATTGTTAATTTTGTTTTGATTTCGAATGAAACTATCGTTTCGGTTTTAACTATGGTCAAAAGTTGTGGACATATAGGCATCATCCCCTAAATACTAGGCCTGAGTGCTGATACAAAAATGGCAGCTGCCGAAGACAAATTTCTTTCAGCCTGAGTGCTGTCCCTTGATTTTTGATACCAATATATTTTTTAAAGTTTTTTATCGCTTTATTTTTCTGAGATTAAACATGTTACAGAAATACATATATTATCAGATCTTATGTTTTGTTCTAACCTTAGATATTCTTGCGTAAATGGCAGTTAGGTATCTTTAGTAATATCCCTAACGAGGGAAGTTTGGGAAGTTCGGAAGTTCCCCCCTCTCGGGCAGTAGCGTAGCTAGGATGGGTGACACCCGGAACGGTCTCACCCCCAGTCACCGTGGTATCACTTTCCCCCCCCCCCCCTCCGATCCGTCAAATTTTTTGTCAATCAGAATTCCACATTATTCTAACAAATGAACATGTCATTCCTTATTTACCTTTTGTGCCTCCTGCATAATAATAATAATAATAATAAAACAGGAGCGAATCATTACCCAACCCATAGTCCACATATGTCAATGTGATAGATGTATGTAGAAGAAAATTCTTTCATTTAAAGTTTGCTTTTGCTATCTTTTCGTTGGATAGGTTGGTTTTTGTTCCCTGGTAAATATATCTTATTTAGACACACCAATCTGAATAAAAATTTCACATTTTAGAAGAAAAGAAAATTAACTCTTTTACGCCGTCCGCTGGACATTTCATTTTAATTCAAAATTATTTTCCAAAACTTTTTAAGATTATTTGCAAAAAAAAAAAAAAAATAAATAAAAAAAAGATTGGGTGTCACCCCTTAGAGGGTGGCACCCGGGGCGCCCCCTCCGCCCCCCGCTAGCTACGTCACTGCTCTCGGACTTACATTCCCGAAAGAGAAAGTACGAGCACCACAAACAACATCATTACTGGATCTTCTGTGAACTCTACTTCAACAAATTTTACCCAAATGTACTCTATAGATGTTGCTGTTGTTATTAAGCTTGTTCGCACTACACTATTGCTTGACATAAATAAAATTGTCATTGTAAATAATGTACAATAAGATTATTTTTTACCGTTTTCGCCAACGGCGCAAATCATTTTCAATTATCTCAACTATCTCTTTGGATCAGTATTGGCAGCGCTAACATCTAAACGCTAATGCAACATGGTTATTGTATGGCGTGGCCCTAAATACAGCAATAACGTTTAAAACTCCACTGTCACCGCTTAGGCGACATCATCTTACCTTGAAAAATTTGTTTTTTATGCTAGTAACAGGGAAAAATAAAATTTGTCTCGTTTAATCAGAGAATTTTTTTTAATAGTATGCATAAAAGAAACTCCGAAAACACTAAAAACTAAAAGTTGTGGCAACCGAATAAAATTGGTGCAAGAGGCACCAGTGTCCATAGAGTAAACCCCTTAACCCCTTGGGGTTGATCGACCAGTATACGTGCCGAAAAAGTTTTTAGAAACCTTGTTTATCCCCATCAGTAATATTTTACAGTAAATTTTGTCTTATTCAATCGGAGCATTATTAACACTCATATTTCTGTTTTTTTAAATCAGTGGCGATACATTAAAAAATAGTAAGGATTTCCATAATATTTGCAGATAATTGTTATGTAGTTGATATGGTTTATGTAGTTCATATTGTGTATATGATTCTGCGATTGTCTAAACCCTTTCCGGCACACTGTGCTCGGTCTGGGATACCTAATTTTAATTCCAAACTTGCAAACGGCACCAGTAATATTTTAGTAAAATTTTGCTTTTACAATAAAAGCTTACATTAACGAATTCAAGATATTTAAAAAATGCATTTGTGAATTCCGGTGCCAGTCCATAATTTCTCCTTTTAGCATAGATTTTGCCCGTGCCGGAAAGGGTTAACTGTTGACGACAAGCACAATTACTCAGGTTAAGGGGAACTGGAATCACAATTCTTTTAAACATTATTTCAGAAATTGCATCGTGTCTATAATTTTCCAATTATTATTTTATTATTATTATTACGCGTCATTTTTGGATCAGGCATTATAGTTCTCACTCTGTCAAGGTTCGTACGAATTAAGAGATTCGATAGAGTTTAGGTGTTTTAGCACCAGAAATTTCTTAAAGTACTAATTGGCCTATCTAAAATTAGTTTTTTTTTTTTTTTTTTTCATTTATTAAGGTAAATATCATCTTACAAAATTTCTGGTAAAAAATGCTTGAAAGTCCCTGAAGCGGACTAACTTTGACAGTATTAAAAAAAGCATTCGGTTTTAACTTTTAATAAATTGACATTAGCTCATTTGTAAAACTATACAGAATATCAATTATGGAAAGGAATACGTAAAATGCAACAGAAATTATAAAGGGAAAATGTACAAGGAAAATGCACATCATTTATTCAAATTTGGATTTTTAGAAACTGTGTTAGCAAGTTCAGATGGACTTAACTTTTTCAAAAAAAAAATTAATTCTGTTTGCAAAAATTTTAAAATGATTAATTTCCACCAGAGATTATAAAGAAATCGATTCGAAATAGATAAATGCTGTTCTTCTTGTGCCTTATAAAGGTCATTTTTTTCAAATAATCTGGTACAATAATCAATTTCCTCAATTAAACCAAGCAAACTTTAAAAAAAAAGATAGTTGCTAAAAAACGTAAAATGCTGGCATATATTCTGGTGTATAAGTCATCTAAATTTTGGGGTATAAGACATCCATATATACAAAAATAAATTTTAGTTCTTTAGCAAATAAACTAAATAAATCTTAAGTCAATGTTATCAAAGTCGAAGATAAACTACAATTTGATTCCTTGGAAAACACTTTAACTTCTCTGTTATTCATTTATTTTGTTTTCGAAATAAAAAAATAAAGAAAAAGAGATCAGCATCAAAAGTTTATGGAGTTTTCGTTGCTTCTTTACAAGAACTTTTGTTAGTTTTTCCCGAAATTCAATCGTATATAGCACAGCTTTCTTCATTGTTTTCTTCACTAAAATAAGGTATTTTGTTAGGTGAAACCGGAGAAGTTTATTTTAACTTTCCAAGTTTTTTGTTGTTTTAGATTTTTTCATAGTTTTAACGAATAATAGAGTCATTCCACTATTTTACTTGCACAATTTTATATATAATTTTTTAAAAAGTGTATATTTATATAAAAAAATTTGTGTGAATTTTAGTACAAAGAAACTTAACCCATTCGTGCCCAGCATCTTTTGCGTAAATTTTATTTGGTTGGCACCACTATTTTTAGAAGATTTAAGTTTAGTTCGTTAATCACGAAAATGCATCATTTAAATAACATAATTATTGCTTTTCTTTTTTACCGGTGTCAAAATCAGTGCTGAATGCACCTTTTGAAGCGTCCCTAAAAAGGGACGCTAAGCTCTAATGGGTTAATTTACGCTTTCAGATTTCTTTTAAATCGAAGTTTAATAGAAATATAGAACGTTTGTAGAAAATCACAAATTAAAAGTTGTTTGGTGAAATATCCATTCATAAGCCTTTTCCTGCACATTTTGCCCAGTCCGGGATATCTTATTTTAATTCCAAGGGCATCAATAATATTTTAATAAAATTTTGCTTTTACAGTAAAAGCTTAAATTAAGGGGCTCTTAATTTCTCAAAAAGTTGTTTCTAAATTCCGGTGTCAGTAGATAATTTCTCATTTTACTAACAGAATTTGCCTGTGCCGGAAAGGAATGACATTGGAAAGACGGCAAGAGCAGTGTTGCCAGATTGGCTACTTTTTTTTCAATTCAAATTCTTGATTGACACCAGTTTTTTGAAATAGTAAAATAAGCTTTATTTAATGATGTATTAATTGCAGTGAAAACAAAGGGAATTTTACAGCTTCGAAAAAGTGGTGCCAGTCAAGAAATCTGAATTGAAAAAAAAGTAGTCTACTGGCAACACTGGACAAGAGGCTATTTTGGCCCCTACCAATTAAATCCATTTCAGATAGAACCAGAAATCCTTTTATAAAATAAATTTAAGTGCCACAGAAAAAAGCAGGTTTAATTAAACACATAAACACATTTAATAAAAATTCTGGTATTAAATATTTTTCCTAAACTTGAGTAAAAATCGCCGCTTTTCTAGTGTTAACATACTCTTTATCAACATTTGCAAGTGAAATATATCCCAAACTGTATATTAGAAAAACACTGGAGCAAACAGAATATAAAAATAATTGCTGGTGAAAGCGTTTAGAGGGAGGCAGATGTTACCGTAGTTTAACATACATAGCATTCATATTCTTTTAAAGATCACTGCGTACTCTTCGACTAGTGCATGGTAGATTCATTTCTGTTTCACTTTGAGTAGAACTCACACATTTTTAAGACAAACTGGAGGGTTTCTAGCGCATAGTAAGCGAAACATGCCTACCAGTAAATTTATTTTTACCATAACTTGTTGTATTATTCATAAAATTTTAAATTATTGTTTTAGATCTGTTTCTATTTCCTTGTAATTTCACGTCTATTCATGCCAGATTTTCGAAAAAAAGAAAAAATATTGATATTTTTTCTTTTTTTCGAATTCATATTGTGTGCTTTTTGGCATGATGAAGAATGAGAGAAATTTATTGGGCAATAGTTTTAGGCTGCTTTTAACAATCCTATTGATATTACGAAATATGCAAAATTTTGCTTACGATTTTAAAAGAAATGGGAATTTTTTTTTTCGAGTAGCAACCTTTCTAAACTTTTAAAATAGTTGCCTTTAAAAGATTTTCGAAATTTTCACCTTAAAGTTTGTTTGAAAATGTTCCATTTGAAGCATTTTTATCAAACAAATATCAGTATATTTTTTTAGCCAAGAGACTCCTACATTTGGCGACTTTTCGCTTATCCTTATAATTTTTTCCATGATTATAAAGTTTTCTTTAATCCTTACCCAATTAAAAAAAATTTACTGCTGAAATTTTGAAAAGACTTACTTCTAACATTATCTATGTAAAAATTGGCTTGAAAATAGGTAAGAGGGTTTTACGTCATGTTAATTACATTTAAAAAAAACAGAAATCATGGTATTAATTCTAGTAGTTTGAAATAAAATTAAGAAACGAAGTATATTTCAACCACCTGTTACGTTTTATGCTTCAGTGTCCCATCACATGGAACACTCAACTTGATTTTCATATTGATATCATAATTCTAGTACAGCAGAACCTCGATCCATCGTTTTATAATTGGTGCGGGAAAAATAACGATAAATGCGGGAAAACGATGAATGCGGATTAAGGCCCTACATCAGTAACGACTGAGATAGAACGGCTAATGTTGTTTCAATAGAAGAAATTTATCGCTTTCATTCCTTTGCATTTTGCTCTAATTTTATAATTTTTGTTGTTTTGAAAACCTGTAGGTTTAAACTATGCACGTCATTTTGAAATTTTGTTTTCTTTTTTTAATTTTAAGGCGATACAAGTACGTTATTTTATAGTCTTTGAAATTCACCTTTAGTGTCTTATTACGAAAAATCTGTTTGACATTTTAAAATTTGGTAAAACAGCATGCAGAGTTTAATTTTTTAGCTTTCAGAAAATGTTTTTTATTTTGATTTTTAAAAAAATTTAATCGATGCTGTTTGTATAAAAAGTTGAAACACTTTGATTTAAAATAGTCGAAAATGATGTTTATTCCCGCCTTCAAAAGGGATATGCCTTAAAAGCAATTAGAGGGTAAGACGATAGGTCTTTACTCTGCAGGGAGTCCGGGGACGTATAGGTGAAATTTCTTGCCTCTGGCTATTCGTAAAATGTTGCTTGCTGCTTAAAAAAGTAGAAAAAGGCCTTTGAAGAGATCGCTCTGAGCTATTAAAGGGGAAAAAAAAATATTAAAATGCAGACGAGATTTATTTATAAATTTCGACCGTTGGATTATCGTCGAAAGAATTATCATAAGCTAGTAATTGTTTCGCTTGATAAAAGTTTTTTTTTTTTTTTTTTTTTTTTTTTTTTTTTTTTTTTTTTTAATATCCGTAAAATGAATCGAAAAAAAATAGAAAATGGCCTTTGTGCAAATCGATTTAAACTAGGCAATGTAAAAAAAAAAAAAAAAAAAAAAAAAAAAAAAAAAAAAAAAAAAAAAAAAAAACTTAAAACTATTAAAACACAGACGATAAGCTTTTATAAATTTCTTTCATAGCATTAGCTTTAAAGCGAAGGCATTGTTTCGTTTAACTGCAGTAGCCTCTTTAAAATAAATGAAATCGTAAAAGCTAATCAATGTAAGAGAAAGAAAAAATAAAATAAAATAAAAAAATTTTAAATGTAGGCGAGATATCTTTCTAAATTTCTACAATGGAATTTCGCTTGACTGAAGTAAGTCACTTTAAAAAACCTGTATCGAAATCAAAAATTGTAATACGGCCTTTGTACAGAAAGATCTCAGCTGTTCAATATAAAAAAGATTATTAAAATATAGACGAGATATTTCTATAAATTTCTGTCATAGGATTTCGCTTCATTGAAGTAAGCCCCTTTAAAATACCCGTAAAAAAATCGAAAAAAATATAAAACGGTCTTTGTACAGAAATATCTCAGCAAATCAATGCTAAAAATATTTAAAAATATTAAAATGTTGACGAGATATCTTTATAAATTTCTATAATGGGACTTCTCTCTATTCAAGTAATCCACTTTAAAATACCCGTAAAAAATCGAAAAAATGTAAAACGGTCTTTGTACAGAGAAATCTCCGATATCTAATGCCCCCCCCCCCCCCCGAAAACAAAGTTTAAAAACAATTAAAATACAAACGAGATATCTTTAAAAATTTCTAAAATGTGATTTAGCTCTATTGAAGTAATTCACTTTAAAATACCCGTAACAAAATCGAAAAGATATAAAACGTTCTTTGTACAGAAAGATCTCAGTTATATAATGAAAAAAAATTACAAGTATTAAAATGTAGACAAGATATTTTTATAAATTTCTACCATGGGATTTTGTTTGATAGAGGTAATCATCAGCTTATATTTACTTGTAGACGAGATATTTTTATAAATTTCTAACATTCAATGCTAAAAAAATCATTTAAAAATATAAAAATGTAAAAGAGAAAAATATATATTTATATGGACTTCAAAACTTCATAGGATTCCGCTTGATTGAAGTAAGCCCCTTTAAAACCCCTATAACAAAATCGAAAAAATATAAAATGGTCTTTGTACCGAAAGATTTCAGATATCCAATGCCAAAAAATCATTTAAAAATATTTAAATGTGGAATAGACATATTTATAAATTTCTACTATAGGATTTAGCTTGACTGAAGAAGCCTCTTTAAACACCTGTAAACAAAATCAAAAAAGTACAAAACGGTCTTCACACCGAAAGATCTCAGCTATCCAAAGACAAAAAGAATCATTTAAAAATATTAAAATGTAGAAGAGATATTTTAATAAATTTCTACCATTGGAATTCACTTGACTGATGTAGCCTCATTAAAACACCTGTAAACGAAATCAAAAAAGTACAAAACGGTCTTTGTACCGAAAAAATTTCAGCTATCCAATGCCAAAAAATCATTTAAAAATATTAAAATGTAGAAGAGATTATTTTTATAAATTTCTACAATTGTATTTCACTTGACTGAAATAGCTTTTTTAAAATTCCCCTAAACAAAGACGAAAAAGTACAAAACGGTCGTTGTACCGAAAGATCTTAGTTATCCCATGACAACAGAATCATTTAAAAATATTAAAATGTAGTCGAGATGTTTTTATAAATTTCTACAATTGGATTTCTTTTGACTTAAATAGCTTTTCTAAAATTCCCCTAAGCAAAGTCGAAAAAGTACAAAACGGTCTTTATACCGAAAGATCTCAGCTATCCAATGACAAAAAAATCATTTAAAAATATTAAAATATAGAAGAGATATTTTTATAAATTTCTACCAATGTATTTCACTTGACTGAAGTAACCTCTTTAAAACACCTATAAACAAAGTCGAAAAAGTACAAAACAGTCTTTGTACTGAAAGATCTTAGTTATCCCATGACAACAGAATCATTTAAAAATATTAAAATATAGTCGAGATGTTTTTATAAATTTCTACCATTGGTATTCTCTTGACTGAAGTAGCTTTTTTAAAATTCCCCTAAACAATATCGAAAAAGTACAAAACGGTCTTTGTAAAAAAAGATATGAGATATTGAATGCCAAAAAAAAATTTCAAAATATTAAAATGTAGAAGAGATATTTTTATAAATTCCTACCATTGGATTTCACTTGACTGAAGTAGCTTTTTGAAATTCTCCTAAACAAACTCGAAAAAGTACAAAACGGTATTTGTGCCGAAAGATCTCAGCTATCAAATGACAAAAAAATCATTTAAAAATATTAAAATGTAGAAGAGATGTTTTTATAAATTTCTACAATTGGATTTCTTTTGACTTAAATAGCTTTTTTAAAATTCCCCTAAACAAAGTCGAAAAAGTACAAAACGGTCTTTGTACCGAAAGATCTGAGATATTGAATGCCAAAAAATAATTTAAAAATGTTAAAATGTAGAAGAGATATTTTTATAAATTTCTACCATTGGATTTCACTTCATTGAAGTAGCTTTTTTAATATTCTACTAAACAAAGACGAAAAAGTAGAAAACAGTTTTTGTACCGAAAGATCTCAGCTATCCCATGACAAAACAATCATTTAAAAATATTAAAATGTAGAAGAGATATTTTTATAAATTTCTACCTTATTTAGATTCTCAGAAGTAGCCTCTTTAAAACACCTGTAAATAAAAAAAATACAAAGCGGTCTATTCACCGAAAGATCTCAGCTATCCAATGACAAAAAAATCATTTAAAATATTAAAAAGTAGAAGAGATATTTAAAAAAATTCTACCATTGGATTTCTCTTGACTGAAGTAGCTTTTTTAAATTTCCTCTAAATAAAGTCGAAAAAGTACAAAACGGTCTTTGTTCCGAAAGATCTCAGCTATCCCATGACAAAAAAAAAATCATTTAAAAATATTAAAATGTAGAAGAGATATATGTATATATATATATATATATATATTACAATTGGATTTCACTTGACTGAAGTAGCCTCTTTAAAACACCTGTAAATAAAATCAAAAAGTTCAAAATGGTCTTTGTACCCAAAGATCTCAGCTATCCAATTACAAAAAAAAATAATTTAAAAATATTAAAATGTAGAACAGATATTTTTATATATTTCTACATTTGGATTTCACTTGACAGAAGTAGCTTTTTTAAAACTTCCCTAAACAAAGTCGAAAAAATACAAAACGGTCTTTGTACAGAAAGATCGCAGCTAATCCATGACAAAAAAAAAAAAAAAAAAAAAAAAAAAAAAAAAAAAAAAAATTAAAAATATTAAAATGTAGAAGAGATATTTTTTTTAATTTTTACCATTGGATTTCACTTCACTGAAGTAGCCTCTTTAAAACACCTGTAAACAAAATCAAAAAAGTACAAAACGGTCTTTGTACCGAAAGATCTCAGCTATCCAATTACAAAAAAAAATAATTTTAAAATATTAAAATATAGATGAGATATTTTTATAAATTTCTACCATTGTATTTCACTTGACTAAAGTAGCTTTTTTTTAAATTCCCCTACACAAAGTCGAAAAAGTACAGAACTGTCTTTGTACAGAAAGATTTAAGCTATCCAAAGACAAAGAATCATTTAAAATATTAAAATTTAAAAGAGATATTTTTATAAATTTCAACAATTGGATTTCACTTGACTGAAGTAGCGTTTTTAAAATTCCCCTAAACAAAATCGAAAAAGTACAAAATGGTCTTCGTACCGAAAGATCTCAGCTATCCCATGACAAAAAAAAAAAAAAAAAAAAAAAAAAAAAAAAAAAAAAATCATTTAAAAATATTAAAATGTAGAAGAGATATTTTTATAAATTTCTACCATTAGATTTTACTTGATTGAAACAGCCTCTTTAAAACATCTGTAAACAAAATCTAAAAAGTACAAAACGGTGTTTGTACCGAAAGATCAGAGCTATCCAAAACCAAAAAAATCATTTAAAAATATTAAAATGTAGAGGAGATAAATTTATAAATTTCTACCATTGGATTTCACTTGACTGAAGTAGCTTTTTTAAAATTCTTCTAAACAAAGTCAAAAAAGTACAAAACGGTCTTTGTACCGAAAGATCTGAGATATCCTATACCAAAAAATCATTTTAAAATCTTAAAATGTAGAAAAGATATATTTATAAAATTCTACTATAGGATTTTGCTTGACTGAAGTAGCCTCTTTAAAACACCTGTAAACAAAATCAAAAAAGTGCAAAACGGTCTTTGCACCGAAAGATTTCAGCTATCCAATGACAAAAAAATCATTCAAAAATATTAAAAAGTAGAAGAGTTATTTTTATAAATTTCTACCATTGGATTTCTCTTGACTGAAGTAGCTTTTTTAAAATTCTCCTAAAAAAAGTCGAAAAAGCACAAACGGTCTTTGTACAGAAAGATCTAAGCTATCCAATGACAAAAAAAAAAAAAAAAAAAAAAAAAAAAAAGATAAAAATTAAAATGAATAGAAGAGATATTTTTATAAATTTCTAGCATTGGATTTCACTTGACTGGAGTAGCTTTTTTAAAATTCCACTAAACAAAGTCGAAAAAGTGCAAAACGGTCTTTGTACCGAAAGATCTCAGCTATCCCATGACAAAAAAATCATTTAAAAATATTAAAATGTAGTAGAGATATTTTTATAAATTTCTACCATTGGATTTCATTTGACTGAAGTAGCCTCGTTAAAACACCTGTAAACAAAATCAAAAAAGTACAAAACGGTGTTTGTACCGAAAGATCAGAGCTATCCAATGCGGGGGAAAAAAAATTAAAAATATTAAAATGTAGAAGAGATAAATTTATAAATTTCTACCATTGGATATCACTTGACTGAAGTAGCTTTTTTTAAATTCTAAACAAAGTCAAAAAAGTACAAATCGGTCTTTGTATCGAAAGATCTGAGATATTCTATACCAAAAAATCATTTAAAAATCTTAAAATGTAGAAAAGATATATTTATAAAATTCTACTACAGGATTTTGCTTGACTGAAGTAGCCTCTTTAAAACAACTGTAAACAAAATCAAAAAAGTACAAAACTATGTTTGTACCGAAAGAGCAGAGCTATCCAATGCCAAAAAATCATTTAAAAATATTAAAATGTAGATGAGATATTTTTACAAATTTCTACAATTGGATTTCACTTTACTGAAGTAGCCTCTTTAAAAAATCTGTAAGCAAAATCGAAAAAGTATAAGACGGTCTTTGTACCATAAGATCTCAGCTTTTTTATGCCAAAAAAATCATTTAAAATATTAAAATGTAGACGAGATATCTTTAAAAATTTCTACCATAGGGTTTCGCTTTACTGAAGTAGCCTCTTTAAAATATCCGTAAATAAATTCGAAAAAATAGAAAAAGGTCTTTGTACAGTTGGAATCTCAGCTATCGAAAGAAAAAAAAGCTTAAAATATTATAATGCTGAAGAGATATCTTTATAAATTTTTACCGTTATATTATCATTAGCGAGTGTATTGTTTCGTTTGACTGAAATGGTCTTTTAACACTAGAACCGCGGATACGGGTCATTTTGACCCGTATATCATGGAGAGATGTCGAATCGAGCCAGAAAAATCTTAATAAAATAAGCTAAATATATGCTGAGAGGAAATGTTTTCAATAAATAATTTAAACAGTTTAAAATGAAAATTCCGGTGAGAAATTTTTTCATAAAATTTGAATGAATTTTCCCGCGGTTCTAGTGTTAAAATATTCATAGTCAAAACCAAAAATGTTGAGAACGGTTTTTGTACACATCGATCTGGGTTATCCAATGCAAAATGTCATTTAAATACATTAAAACTCTGACGAGATATCTTTATAAATTTCTACCATAAGACTACCAATCGCTATTGTTTTTTTTCTTTTTTCCCCTCGACTGAAGTAGTCTCTTTAAAATATCTTTAACCAGTCGAAAAAGGCCTCGTACAAATCGCTCTCGGTTGTCCAAAAAAAAAAAAAAAAAAAAAAAAAAAAAAAAAATTGTCCTACAAAATTTTTAAAATGCAGATGAAATATCTTTATAAATATCTTTATAAATATCTACCCTAAGACGCATTTTATAAATAAAGTGCTACCGCAACGGGTCTCAAAATATATATAAATAAATAAATAAATAAATAAATAAATAAATAATGATAATTCTAAAAATTTTGTTGTTTTCTGGCTACAGAAAATTTAGCCTTACGAAATTGTGTTGGCAGAGCTGCCAACTTCTACGCCTATTTAAATCTTATAAACATGTTTCGAACCACAAAAATATTTTAGTAAAATGTATACTAAATATATTCAATGTTATGTATTACAGAACATATTCTTAATTATTTACTAAACTTTCTGTTTCTAAAGTGTTTATTTGACTGTAAATAGGCGTAGTAGTTGGCAGCCATGTGTTGGAAGTCTTTCTTTTTCCATGCTGACTTCTGCATAAATAAATGAAGAAAATTCTGCTACCCAAATTTTTGCAAGGTAGATTTAGTTCCTCTTGCTATCAGACCTGAGGAGTACAAGATTTCTTATCTTTAACCCTCATTTCCTGTTTTGCTAATCACTTTTCCCCCATGGAATACCGAGCTCGTCCCCCATTGCCTGGGGGGAAGAGGTGTGTAAACTTGTACTCTGAAATGACCATTTTTCGTGTCAATTAGAAGCTTTTTAAATATCATTGGTCTTTTAAAGTGTCAATCTTTCAGTTTGGGATACGCCTTCGTGTTGGCAACATTCATGTGTTTGTGAGAGGATTCTAAGTTTCGATTTCACCGATGTAGCCTCTTAACTTTAAAGCTCGAAAAAACACAATACTTACGCATTAGTAATGCATGCAATGTATACAGTATACTATACTTATTTGTTACTCACTAAACTGTAAAAGAAATAATAAATCGAAGTTATAGAAAATTGATATTTATTTTTAAAATCAAAAGTTTTGTTTGGTTTTTCATTTATTTTTTAATAAAAAAAATAAATTTTCAAAATATGCAACTTTTTTTTTTATATTTTCTGTAAATTTATATGCATATACTAAATTTCATGCAATTTCAAATGCAGTTGATTGGCAGAGAAACTTAGCGAAAGGGGCTCAGCTTCATCAACATGAACGTTACCGTCTGCTTCTACGCCATTATTTTTATTTTTCGCGTTATCATTCATTTCTTCAATGTTTAGGATACCACATGTCGTAACATCTTGAGCAATGGAAACATAATCGCATCCTCTGCTATATACAACCACTCTTCATCTGTATTATTGTCACTATCATCAACACAAACAGCACAAATGAGTTATTTAAAGATAAAAGAAGCAATTCCAGTTTGTATGTCATATAGATTGACATGACTTTCAATTTCATTTCGGTGACAAAAAAATTTTTAGAATGATAAATGCGGGAAAACGACTTTTTGAAGAACGATGCTTGCCGGTTTCGTTAACGTTACTTAAGTATAAGTTGTCCTGGGACCGCAGAAATAGAAAAATGAATGCGGGAACGATAGATCGGGATTTTACTGTATAAATGTATTCTATGTATAATGCATGAGAAAAATAAGAGTTTTCGTTTTTCCAAATGTATTTTTACAAAAATTCCGGTGTCACTTAGTCATTTTCACATTGTTGCAATAAAAATGACTTGCACCGGAAGCATTAACCCCTTCGCCACGGGAGCCTTTTACGAAATTTTTAATGTTTTGTCACCAATCTTAAAAAACAGAAATTTGTTTCTTCTTAAATCGAGAAAATGCTCCGATAGAATAAGGCAAATTTTACAGTATAATTATACCGGTGGGAATAAACAAGGCATCTTAAGCCTTTTTTGCGGCACGCATACGTTTCGCTCGTCCCCAAGGGGTTATAGGTTACAAAAACAATGTTACAAGAAGAATAAATTTTCCTAAGTAAGTATTTTGTGCGACAAAAAAGTCAGTCAGGAACCATCAATGTATACAACATGTATACACATAAATCGTGACATGCATCTTTAGAAATGAACACAAAAATTAAGTGATATTATGTTTAATATTAGTTTTAACATACCTACACATTATTTCTGCATTAAAGTGACAAGGATTCTTTTGAAATATGCACTTCATAAAATATACTTTTTCTAGTTTCATAAAAATTAACTATAAATTATAATTTAATCGCTTTTAAAATTTATTATTTTACTGTACTTAAAAAAAAGAAAAGAAAAAGAAGACATTTTCACAAAATTGCAAAATAATCTAAAAAAATAGAGCTTATAAATAAAATCTAACATTAAATCTACATAAACCATAAAGTTAACTTATATCGATGTATAAATTATAAGCTAAATAATTTCTCATCGAGGACAACAATGGAGAATTAACAATAAAATATGCATAGCATAATTATATTCTATACGATTTTTTCTTTATCGCCTGAATAATAAAGAGCATTAAAAGAAACTATAAATAAGTATTTGACGCGAAAATTTAAAAATATACAACAAATACAGATACTAACTTTTATGCATAAAATATTGCTTACATTTATTTCCTAATTGATCATTTATTTTTTTATAAGAAAATATATTGATATTTTCAGTGAACTTGCGAAATTTTAATGCAATAGGCATTTTTTCTGTGTTCATCTTCTGAATTAATTATGCACTTAACAGAATTGCTATACAATATGGTCTTTCGTTACCGAGAATCTTTTCCATGCATTTTTAAAAACTTCTAAGTGCTGCTTTTAATATAGTCTTCAGAGACGCCGTTCACTTTCAGCAAATAAGATTAATAACAAATGAGGATATTTCATGTTATTGTAGGGATGACTATCAAGTAATACATTCCATTTCTTTCTACAGTATTTTATTTTGTTGTATAGAGATACTAACGTAATTCGAAAGATATTAATGTGTTTTAATAATACTTAACCCTTTCCGGCACGGGCAAAATATGTTACTTAAATGAGAAATTATCAACTGACACCGGAATTCACAAACGAATTTTTTAGATATTTTGAATTCCTTAATTTAAGCTTTTATTGTAAAAGTAAAATTTTAGTAAAATATTACTGGTGCTGTTTGCAAGTTTTGGAATTAAAATTAGGTATCCCAGACCGGGCACAGTGTGCCGGAAAGGGTTAAATATACTTTGTGTGTGAAAACTATAAAAAATAAAATAATGCAATAATATGGAATTGATAAAATAAAAATAAAATTTGTGAAGTTTTGTTGTTCCACTAGATTTAGAGGATTAGACACGCACCGTATATGTTTATAATTCAACATAAAGCATTATTACGAGTATCAGTACTAATATTGGAAAAGAACTCATTCATCACTCATTGAAAAATGTGAGAAAATCTTAGCGATTGAACACGGTATTGATAGCGGACAATTTCTAAAATGACATTTTTAAATACATACTATGATATAGACATAAATGATGACATACATCTTTAAAAATAGAATGCAGAAAACTAAATGACATTACATTTAATTACTTCTCTGATTTGCCCATACAACATACGGGCAACGTGTTCTTGCATTCATGATTTATCCGTACCACTTACGGTCAAATAATTTCAAATCATAATTTAAAATTCTTGCCATTAATTTTTAATTGTAAATTTTATATTATGTAATCCGAGTACTTTTCTGATTCAATTGGACAAAAATTTCTGTTTCGAAAAATCGATACAAAAAGATTAAATATTATATAAATGTCTGAAAAAAAGAAGTATTCTTTGAGAGCTTTTTTCAAAAATATTCATTAGTTAAGAGTTAACACTAGGCACTCAAAAAAAAAACCCTTATGATAATGTTAAGTCTATAGGTGCTATTTTCAAATATTTCGCTCAAAATTTTATATTTTTGAAAGGTTTATTTTGCACAGGATAACTGAGGACGGCTAGTTTTAAAACTAATTGTTATTTTTACCATTTTGATTTCAGATTTTTTTGAAAAAAAACACTTAAATTTTTGGAACCGGTTTAAACCGGTTCTGAAATAGAAATCATCTTAATATTTTAAAAAGATGTAAACAAAATCGAAAAAATAATATTTGAAAAAAAAAACGCACCCATAGATTTAACATTATTATCAGGGTCTTTTTGAATGACTAGCATAGGCTCTTAATATTTCTCCTAAAGTACCTACACATTATTACCACTTGAGTCATTTTGTAATATCATGAAAAGTACTTTTTTACTTCTTGAAATTTAGCAATAAGTTAAAATTAATTCTATTTTAAAAATTATTAATCTACTATATATTATGAAAATGGCGAAATTTTCACGCAAATTTAAAAATAAATATATAAAATACAATTTATAAATTAAAATTTAACTGTACATAAAATATAAAGCAAAATTCACTTGCTGCTTAAATAAAAATCTAAAATGACTTATATTCGTAAACAGCACTGCAGAATTAACAATAAAATATGCATAACGTAATTATTCTTTTTATGATTTTTTCTCGCCCACATACATAATCAAAAGACTTTTAAAAAAATGAGTAGTTGACACGAAAATTTAAAAATATACATTAAGTATATACTTACTTTTACACATAAAATATTCTTTACACGGTTTTCCTAATTGGACCTTTATTTTTAAAAGAAATTATATTGATACTTTCATCGATCTTGCGAATATTTAATGCAATAAGACTTATTTCTGTGTTAACTTCTGAATTAATTATGTCCTTAACAGAATTGCTATATTATATCTTCTTTCGTTACTGAGAATCTACTTCGTTCATACATTTTTAAGAACTTCTAAGAGCTTTTAATATGGTCTTCAGAGGCACCGTTCACTGTATTACGGAAGATAAGAATATTGACAAATGAGGCTGTTTTATATCGTTTTTTAGAATAACATGAAAATATATATATATATATATATATATATATGCCAATTTGTTTCCTACCCATTTTATTTTTTAAACATATTAATACAATTCAAATCTATATTATTTCTTTATTTTTTTTTTTGTACTTAACTCTTAAATGCGTGATTTTTATTTAATTTCAAATATATATATGATTCACAGAAAAGTACCGTAATTTCCGGCGTATAATCCGCGGAACAAACAATTCTTTTTCGACCCAGAAATTTTATTTAGTAATTGATACCAAATATTTACCGAGATTTAATAAGTTAGATTTTATTTTCGAAATTTTCTGGGTCGAAAAAGAATTGTTTTGATCTGCGGATTATACGCCGGAACTTACGGTAATAATAAAAAAAAAACCACAGATATATTTCTGCAATTCTAGTAAAAACTATTGTCATAATTAAAATATTACAAATCAGTAAATACTTTATTAAGTATGAATCTAAATATCTTATTTTATATAAATTTTTATTGTGAAAAACGTAATTCTTAAATCCATAAATTGTGTTTTTTTTCTTATATTAACCCCCTCGCAACGGAAGCTTTTTACGAAATTTTTAATGTTTTGTCACCAGTTTTTAAAAGCAGAAATTTGTGTGTTATTAAATCGAGAAAATGTTCCAATTAAGTAGGGCAAATTTTACAGTAAAATCTTACTGGTGGGGATAAACAAGTATTCTTAATCCTTTTTGCGGCACGTATGCGTGTCATTCATCTCCAAGGATTCTAAATATTAGACACCAATAACTTTAAGATGTATTTTAACTTTATAATGGAATATTAAAGGATTCTTTTAATTTTTACATCATTAATACTTCTACATAAATATAGTGTTTGCTTTAGAATTAAATAAAAAGAGATGCAGATTTGCATCACTGTGCATTTAGATTTTAACTATATTTTCTTTGCGACGCGAAATAACGCAGTAAAATAGGATTATAGAACTAAAAGAAAAAAACAATTGAGTATACCGTCGTCCAAATGGAACTCTTGAGTTTTAATACCATTAAATTTTAAAAATTTTTCCTCGTCGTATCTTTAAAAATTAAATAAAGGTGGTGGAATCTTCAAGCACACACGCATTGATTTAAATCAGCTATATCAAAGGTGTTCTGCCGGATTACACAATAATTTATTCGCATTCCCTATCCTTAACGAATCGCTGCGATTCAAGAATTTGACGTTTTCCTCCTTCGCATTAGCAGTATCCGGCGGGTCACAGTTTGACATTCCTGGTGTAAATAAAAATTTGAAATTGCAATGTTTTATTTGAAGAGAATAATGGTTTAATTGTTCTTAACTTCAAATCACGCGTATTGTAGACACACAGACGCACAAGAAATAAAACAACACGTGGATTCATGAAAAGATTTCGCCCCAATAAATTCGCAGATTTAATCTTATTTCATTACCTAGGAAATGTGTGGACCATATTTTAATCGCCGTCGGTGTGATCTTTACCCACACTCCTACACTGTTACATAAATTGCAGCAAACTATCATTTCATTTAACGGTTTTTTTAAAAACAATTACATAACCGTAATTTAATACTATTCAGACTATGAAATTGGAGAGAATATGGTCAGAATTGTGTTAAATTACGGTTTTCTAAACATTTTTTTTTTTTTCAAAAAAAGACTAGTAAGAGTAACAAAGCAACAGGGGGCGGATATTTTGGGAGAGGGGATATTTTGCTGAAGAACCAATGTTTTTAGCGCCCTCTGCAAAGTGTAGAATAGCAGAAAAAGTCAGTATTTGTTACAAAATTGCTTTCAAAGCTATTCTTGGACGATGGCAATTATTATTATTATCATTATTATTATTTTACTTCAAATTTTAATAAGAAAAAATCTAAAAAATCCGAATGTTCTTATACCATACCTTTTGCAGAAGAATCGAAAAACAAAAAATAATATTCTTACTAAATCATGAGTGTTATACAGATTTGCAGATTTTTCTTGATAAATTTGGTTTTCATCCAAGAAATTATACTTTAACTTTAATAATGCAATTAACATTTTATGTTTTAAAATATAATAATATCAGAAGTTTCTTAAACTTATGAAAGCAATTTAACAAAAATATTTTTTGTTAAAATAAATAAATAAATAAAATAAAATGAAATAAAATAAAATCATTATTTTGTATATTTTTGATTAACAACAAAACTTTGCACATATAATTTAAATTATAATAATAATTTTAAAAAATGCACCTGTTTTACAGGGTTGCTACGCTTCAAGGAAATTTCCAGGTCAAATATCAATATTTTTTTATGAGAAAATAAATCTAGTAAAGAAGCATGAAATTTCGCCGTATTCAAGGGGAGATTTTCTATAATAAAATACTGGTACTGAAGAATTTTTTAGTCTGAAAATTCCCTGACCCGTATCAACCCTGGTTTTAATATAGACAGCTATAATGATGTTAAAAACTGTTTAGGTTTGAAAAAAATTAAAGGGGAAAAAGTTAATTAAATTCCAACAAAATGTGAGCAGTAAATTTACCTGCAATTCATATTCAAATGTGTATACCGTTACGAAAATTAAAACTGCCGCAAGATAATAAATATTCATTTTCAAAGTCTTAATTTGTTAGATAGTGAAAAAAAAGCTTTGAATACATAAGCAAAATATTTGGTGAATTCATATTTAAATATTTATTAACTAAAGTTAAATTTTCACAAGTAATTATCATGTATTTTAAAGTTCTTGATTTTGTGCCAAGATTACAAATAAAAAAAAGGAAACACTGACAAAATAAGTGCAGTTATTATTTATTGAAAAACATAACTGGAAAACTTTGAATTTTTTTTATAAAAATAATATAAAAAAGCATGGTTATAAGGATGGATAATTATTATAATATTGTATGGGTAAAATTATAAACAGAAAATTGTTCTTAGTTCAATATTAACTGTTCAAAAAACATTATTCAAAACTATTAAATTATACCCGAATTTATTTTTTTAATTTTGTCTGCTTCGTCAGAGACATAAAAAGATAACTCTTTGATTAATTCCTATTAATTATTAATATTAAATATTTCTTCTGATTTTATTTCAAATTAAATAAAAGTTTCGCATTTGCTGAAATTTAACAAAATGCATTTAAAAATTGATAAATGATTAGTAGTTTCAAAAACATTCAACTACATCTTTAAATTTACAGGCTATTGTAGGTAAGGCTAAAAAAATCAATTTATATTAAAAAACAGAAGTAATTTTGCTTAAATTTTCATTTTTTTTTTTTTTTTTTTTTTTTTTTTTTTTTGTACTTTAAACTTGCGTAGTAACAATTTTTTGCGGTTACAAATCTATTTGTAAATAAGAAAAATTATTTTTCAAATAAGAAAGGGGAAAACATAATACCAAAGTTTTGGTGCCATTGTCTGATTTGGAAATTAAAATTAAATATTTTCAAAAGCACACCAATCCCCTTCAAAGGGTTTAGTTGAAAAATTAATCCATTTGTTTCATTTCAGGATAAGCAACGCTAATTTTGAAATGTTACAGTTTATTTCATTTAAACATATTTGCTATTAAAGGAGGAGACTGCTGTTTTAAGTAGCGGATTCATTTGTTAAAAAAGCTTTTATTCTGCTTCTTGTGCCTATATCACATACATAAAATGCAAAAGCTGTTAGTTTTATTATTTTTACTATCCATTAAATAAAAGCCTTTACCTATTAGCCCTTTAACCGTTTCAATGATTTGTCCTTAAGTCATGCGAGCAATGTGTTCTTGCCAATCATGATTTGGCCGTACGTAGTACGGGCATCCATATTCCAATCATGATTTATTATTTTAACCAGTAAATTTTGCATTATTTAATCCAAACATTTTTCAGATTTAATTAAGCAAAAATTTCTGTTTTGAAAAATCGGTGATAAAACGTTAAGAATTCTGTAAAAGATACGAAAAAATAATAATGCATAATTTGAAAGTTTTTTCTAAAACATTGATCAGTTAACCCTTTAACGTTCATTGGTTTCTCTACGAAACCACAAAATTTTAATTCGGATGTGCAACACTGACACCGGAATTTTTAACTAAAAATATCCATTTTATTATGTATGCGAAAAATCACTTTTTCATATTTTCAAATATATTTGTTCGCCATTACCGGTGTCATTCATTTATTTCAACATCTTAGCAAAGAAAAAGCTTTGATCGTTAAAGGGTTAAGTGGTTAAAGCGCAGAGCACTTTCTTTGCGAAAATGTTGAAATGATTGTTTGACACTAGAATTTACGTACAAATTTATTTGAAAATAAGAAAAAGCTATTTTACCCATACGTGATACACGGAATATATCTATATCAAAATTCTGGTGTCATTGTGGAATTTTAGGCGTCAATTTAGGTGTTTCATGTAATGAAACACTGAGCCACAAACGGTTAAGCTTGTGCAGATGTTTGGAAGAAATTTTGTTATAACCTTTGTGTGTATAAAAAGTGCTTCAACATAATTTTGAATATTACATGTGTATTTAAAAAGAAGATTATCGCACAAATAAAATCTGATGAAGACAGGGAATTCTTTATTATGTGTTTATTTTAAATTTGGTTTGAATTAATTAAATATTTGAAATTTTTTATTTTATAATGCAAACATTCTTTTCAATTTATTTGTACTGTACTTCATTTTTATAATTTAATTTCAAACTTAGAATTAATTAATTAATTAATCAAATTATTTTTCGCACAAAATGTGTGAAATCACTTTTTAATGCATTGAGCAGAGCTGTGACAGGCAACTATTTTTTAATTGAATCTTACGCCAATTTAAAAAAAAAAAAAAAAAAGAAAAAAAAAACGTTTTGAAAACTTCTGGAAGAGAAATATACCAAAAAATATATATATTTAAAAAAAATTATGGTGCGAGTGAATAAAAACATAGTTAGTTGCCTTTTGAAGTCAAGCTTGAGGAGCAAGCAATAGCGTTTGTAAAATACTAAACTGATACCGGAAATTTTTAGAAAACTTTTAGTTTAAAAATTGAAAAGCCTATTTTTTTCCCCTCCACTGCAATAAAAATAAAACTTAAGTAAAATTTTCTGAAGTAAATCATAATTAAACTTAGGTTGATATAATACGTTAGGTTGATATAATAGTACATCGCTCCTCAAGTGGTTTAACAAGGTTTAAATTAAATTTAAAATAATTTTTTTTATGTGTATAAAGATTTTTATTTTTAACTTTCAAGGTGTTATACGAGACAAAAAAAATTAACAGTTATCTATTATAAGGTGTATAACAGTCTTGTACTGCAATAAAACAAAAAGTTTGATGGCTTTTATTTATTTGTTTGTTATAATAACGGTTTCTTTTATCGCATCAAGTTATAAAATTGCGAACAAATGCCATTTCTGCCAAACATCTTAAGCTTACAATTCCATTTTCTTGCTATCACCAAATTTTCTTCAAGTATTTTTCTCTTTCGATAAAAGCAGAAACATATTTTTCCACTAAAAATGGATTCCGATAAAAGAAAGATAAAAAAATGATCATATGTTCATTCAATTCACAAAATTTATTTATCTATGAGAGTTTAAATCTTCATCATACATGATTTATTGTTATGGATTGCCTGTACTGATAATAAAAATAGGCAGTAGAATAGATTTTTGTATAAAATGCAAAATATAACCGTACTTCCAAACATAAGATGGATACAAATTTGAATTATTGATACTGTGAACAAAATGAAATCAAGTTAGAAATTGCACGTCAAATGTGGCAAATGAGGTTCGTTCATACTATAATTAATTTTCTAAATATTCAGAGCTAGATGCATTAGCTGTTAAACTTTTATGCAAAAATGCATGAATACGAAATTAGATACGATTATATATCTTCTATTCAGTAATACGAATATAATACGACTTCATCTTTGAACGTAATTAAAATGGCAAACAATAAATAATAGATACATGAATATTCATACTTCTACTAAGCGTAATACCAACTCAGTGAAAAACTCAGTGGCTTGGACATTTTTCACTGAGTTAGTATTACGCTTAGTAGAAGTATGAATATTCATGTATCTAAAATTTCAGGCGTAATTTCATTGCTGAAATTAATCGAGAAATTGATTAATATGATAAATAAATGTGATTTACCGATGCTGGGTCTATAGTGTCTCATGTTAAGCCGCAGCTTGTGTGCTCGTGATGACGGATCTAGTGCTGCGATTTGCAGCTTAGCCAACATATGAAGTGAAAAATGCTGAGCTGGGTATCGTCCTCGTAGCTTAAATGGTAGAGCACTTGGAGCTCTATTCCAAGGGTTCCGGGTTCGATTCCCGGCTTGGACATTTTTCACTGAGTTGGTATTACGCTTAGTAGAAGTATGAATATTCATGTATCTAAAATTTCAGGCGTAATTTCATTGCTGAAATTAATCGAGAAATTGATTAATATGATAAATAAATAAATAATAGTATTTTATTCTTTATTTAATGAGAGACATTTGACGATTACTTGAAGTAACTCTTCTTCTTTCCAGAGATGAGAGCGCTCCGACCAAAATGACCGATTACCACCACAAAATTTTATTAAAATTTCTGGTATTATTGAATGACAGAATATCTGAGACGTTATAAACCAAAATATACTTTTAAAATTTATTGGTAGTAATCGGTCATTTCGGTCGGAACGCTCTCATGAATGATTCTTTCGAAATTTCTGGCGTATAGAGGAATTTTTGGATTGAAATCGGAAGCCAAACTGGCAACTTGGTACCGACGATATATTTAGAATTCTACTTATTTTTCTTCTTATGGGTCTACAAATTAGCATGACTCTTTATTTTTAAACTAAACATGAAATTATTTTCAATTAGGAAGCCCATTAAAATTATTTCCACTTGTACCACTTTTATTATAAAAAGCAAAAATAACTATTCAAACATCTTGGTGAGAATTCAAAATTTCTGAATAAAACAAAATCCAGATTTGCCAGCACTGACATTTATTTACTTATTTCTTAATTTGAATTACGATATGTTGAAATTATAATATAGTAAATATTAAAAGGTAAATGAACTTAAAGTAAAAAAAAAAGGAAAGAAATGAAACAGAGTAGTTTCATTAAAAGCATGTTCTGAAACAGTCTGTTTATTTCCATAATATTTGAAAAAAAATAAGAATAATAAAATAACAGTTTAATGTTCCCAGTTCTCATTAAAATATATTCAAAACTTTTAAACTTACTTTAGAGTCATTAAATGTTTAAAGAAGCAAATAGTAATACAAGAAAACTCTTAGTATTAAATACAACTGTCTCCAATTAATTTTATATAGGTTCAGAGATTCAATTTAAATGTAATTCAGACTTTAAATTTCTAATACAAAAAATACTTTCCTTTATTATTTCGCGTTGAATTTTGTAAATCGTATAATAAACATTTTAACGAAGTTTTTTATCTGCATAGTTTAAAATGTAAACCTCAATTGTATATATATATATAATGTTAAAGACAAAATAAATTCAGCTGGTATGCAACACATAAACAATTTTTTGGAAATATTTTCACAATGCATATTTCTCTAACTACAGACATTTCCAATTCGTTTTAATTGACGTTTTCAATAAATTAATTATATATGAATCATAAGAAAATTAAATTTAAAATATTATATAATTTATACAGTTATAATTCAGAAATTATGTAGGTTTACAGGGTTCACACAGTTCTACCACTAAATTTTAAGAATATTTTCAAAGTGTTTCACTGCAGAAAAAATATCGTAAAATCCTTGAATAAAGGTGGGGATTGCGAATGTTGTGATTTAAAAATTAAATGGAAATTTTCTCATTTTTAATAGTGGTGCCAGAGTCCTTGGAAATTCCAAGGAGTGTGCGAACCTTGGTTTATCATTCCCAAACAGCCAAGTGAATAAATGTAAATTTTATCTTTTATTGTGAAAGATTTCTGGGGCTATTTTCTACTAAATATAAATGGAAGCGTATCTAACAGCTTAAAAAGATATTACATAAATTTTGAATTTGATATTTGTACTTAACCAAGGCATTTTTGGAAACAGTGAGTCAACATCTGAGGCATTCCCATGGGTCGGAGTATATAGGACAAATTTTATCATTCTTACCAGTATCTCTGACCAATTATCTTCAAGATATATTCATCTTCTATATCGTATTAAGATATCTCTTGAAGATTATTGATATAAAAATACTGGTAAGAACTATAGCGTTTGTCCTATATGCTCCAACCCCTGCATTCCTTGTCATATTTACCCCATAACAGACGAGATATATTATATCCCATTTCAGATTAATAAAAAATCGCACCAGAAACTTTTAATTGAGTTTTACGTCTTTAACGTGATATAACTTTTCACTGTGGAACGGAATCGAAAAATTGCTATTCCTTATTTTGAATCAAAAGTCTTGCAAATTTACTGTCGGAATTTAAAATTACAGAAACATTGCTAATCATTCAAAGGGTTTATTATATTTTTGCCTTAGGAGGAAAACTCGTAAAATATTCAGCGATAATGCTACAAATTTCGTAAAAACGATTTTAGAACTTAAAATGTTGCATACTTTGGTAAACAATGAAGACAAAATATTTGCTAATTGTTGTGAGACTGTATTCAATGGATATTTATTCCACATGAAAATACTTATTTTGGAGGTATGCGGGAAGAGGAGTCAAGTCCTTCAAGTATTACCTAAAACGTGAAGAAGATAACTAAATTTTTCTTTGTCTAATTGTTAAAAATTACGTATCAATAAAAAAATATTGTCTCGGAATTCCGGTAACAAAAGATTGTTTTTCTATAAATCATGCTCCTGCAGAGGCGCAATAAAAAACTAATATTTATCGCTAAACTTTTAAAATTGTATTAATTAAGAGTTTATATCTTTAGAAATTTAGTTTTCAAGCAAAAAAAAAATCTAAGTTTAAGACTAATCATCATATTACAGTTTTATTTTTCATAAAATAAACATAACAAAGTTCTTTTAAATACGAAAATAATTATTGAAAATGATTTTTTTCTTTAAGAATGTTTTATCATCTTCAGTAATTAAATTAACAATAAAGTTTTTACATACCTTATGAAAAACAATAAATTTTAATTTACATTAAAAGAAACTCGATAATAATTATATTAGAAAGATTTGTTTGGGCGTAAAATTTATTTCAAGAAAAAAGATAATGGCAAAATATCGGCTGTAAATTATTTTTTGATTAATATTTAAACACATTTAGCTTCAAAAAGTGGTTTTTTAATCACCCCAAAATAATTAATATTCATTTTATTCGTTACAATGTTAGCTCATGAATACAATAAAAAAATTTTTGTATGTGGCCGAAATAAATGGCGAATATTTAAAAAAAAATACAATTATAAAAACAAAAGTACTGTATTAAAATTTTCCAGAGAATAGTTATTATTTCCCTGTTTTAATGATTTTATTGCGTTTTCTGTGAAAGATAAAATTAAATTTTCACGAGTTATTATTTATGTGAAGAAAAATGTGACGACCATTTTTAGAAAATGTTTTTAAAAGTAAGTTTAAAAATAAATTAATTTCTTTTGTGGGTTAAAAAAATGTACATTTAAAAAAAAAAGAACAGAAAGAATTTGTAATGAAAATGAGTCTTAAATTATCCACCAAGAGACGCTTTGTTTGTTTTTTAAAAAGTTAAATCCAACTCCAGAAAAAAAAAGAAAGTTGGTAATAATAAATCATTTAAGAGTCACTTTGTTACATTTATTTAAATTAATTAAATATTTCGTACAAAGTTTTGAAAAAAGAAATGATAATCTAAAAAATCTATAAATCAATAAAATGGCATAAATTTTTGAATATCATAACTCCTTTACCTTGATCCTTAAAAAAAAAAAAAAAAAAAAAAAAAAAAAAAAAAAAATTCGAGTTTTTGTGCGAATTTAGTAGAAAATTACAAGATAATTTTTATTGAAAATATTATACAAACCATGAAAATTTTTCTTCGGTAATAATTAAGTTCGAAATACAATCCAGTATAAGCCCTGATTCCATAAATAATGGGATCATTCAAAATTAATGCTTCAGTTTATCCCCTTGGGGACGAGCGACACGCATACGTGTCGCAAAAAGACTTAAGAGTGCGTGTTTATTCTCACTAGTAAAATTTTACTGTAAAGTTTGCCTTATTTAACATAACGCCCCGAATGGAGTCGGATCGACTACAACTATGTGATTAAATTTCAATTCGAACCAGAAAAGTTTTCTTGAAATAATTTAAATTTAATCCACACAGATTTACGTTAAATAAATTAATTAAATAATTTTGAATAAAAATTCTGGTGAGAAATATTATTAAGAAACTTGAGTAAAATTTTCCGGCGTTCTAGTGTTAATCGGAGTATTTTTTCGATTTAAAAAGGCACACATTTTTGTTTTTAAAAACCGGTGACAAAACATTAAAAATTTCGTAAGAGGGGTTAATTATAGGTATCAAAAATAAAAGATCATACACACACACATAGAAAAAAATATATCCGCCTTTGGCAGCTCTCATTTTTGTGTCAACCTGCGGTGAATAGGGCATACATCGTCAGTACCATGTCAAATTATCCAATATGAAATTAGTGAAGCGAAGGGGCTATTTTTTTAATTCAGTCTGTTTGATTGGTGCCAATTTTCTGAATAGGTAAAATTACTGTTTTCACTTTGATTATTATGTTATTAACCCCTTCAGGGGAAGCAATAATGTCTCTGCAATATTAAAATTTCACTAGAAAAATCGATTATTATTATTATTGTATTCTTTTAAAGGCAACTTTTTAACATTTTGTCGCCAAAGTTATATAAAATGTCGGTGAAAAATTCTGGTTAGAATCTCATTTAAATTAGGGGGGGGGGGATAAAATATATCCCACCGCGCCTCAAGGGGTACACGAGCAACCGTTAAACATGCCTCATGAAGCGCTCTAAATTTTTTCTTATCCCCTATATAAAATTTTATTCAAACAATGCCTTAATTAATTAGAGCATTTTCTGAATTCAATAAGACACAAATTTCTGTTTCTAAAATTTGGTGTCTAAAGATTAAAAATTTCGTAAATGGATCCCGTCTCGAAAGGGTTGAATAATGTTAAATGGGGTGAATAAAAAAAGTGGTGCCAATCAAGAATCTGAATTTTCAAAAGATAAATCTCTTGCAACAAGTTTTCTTATTAGATAATTTCACGTGGTACCGACAATATGCATTAATTGCATGGATTTTATGTTATTTCAGAAATTTCATAAAAGATTTTTGTTTAAGTAATCACCAACGTCTGTAAATCAGATTTACTATTCTATAATTCAAATAAAAAAAATTTATTATGCTATAAATTTCAAATTTCTGAATTATAAAAATATTCCTAAAATGCCCATTTCAAATAGTGGTTTCTTAGGACAAAATTTTCGGTTTTTCTTTTTTTATTCTTAGCATCCCTCAAATATGTACAATGTTGTCCTAAGCAGCGTCGCAAAGGCTATTATTTTTATGTTCTGTTTGCCCCACTATTTTTCAGAAATGTATTTAATAGTATTTTTCACTTTGAAACGTTGTCAAAGCGTATCTAAGAATTAAAAAAAATGGTGCGAAAAAATAGTAGCCTGTGGCAGCCTTGCCTAAAGGTGTTTCATGTTACTTTAATTCCTTGCGGTATTTTTTATTAATTTTTTCAAATGCCTCTGATCGAACAGGATGCTTATGTAAAATGTTAGGCTTGTTTTTCTCAAACCCTATGTTTCATACCATACGACATCTTTTCTTGGTGAACTATTAGACCGATATCTTTCAGTTTTTATTTTTTAAAAGATACCGTAATTTCCGGCATATAATCCGCGGATCAAACAATTATTTTTCGACCCAGAAAATGTTGTAAATAAAATGCAACTATAAAGATCATTTAGATCATTAGATTTGACTTCAATTACTAAATAAAATTTCAGGGTGGAAAATGAATTTTTTGATCAGCGGATTATTCGCCGGAAATTACTGTAATAATTTTTGCTGTAACTTATACGATTGAAAAATATTATTTTCATTGATTGATTTATTTTAAAGCTCGCAAAGGGTTTTTAACCGCTTCCTTTACCAACATAAAAAATGTATATCATTATATATATTTTTTTATTTCATTTCCAAATGTAAGGAAAAGAAACGAAACAGAATATAGATATTTTATGTAGAATTTTTAAATTTTCATCTTGAAGAAACTTCTGATATCTATTTTTCATTATCTCAAAATATTACAAAATAGAATATACAAAAATGTGATTTTTTAAAACACACCATGCAAATCATACTACTTATTAAAATACTATTTTTTTAAAACAGCCAAACTGATTGGCAAAGTTATCATACGAATCGAAAGTTTGCAACCGAGCAAAAAATTGGCAACGCCAGGAATCGAGTCAAGGTTGTTGCTTACAAAGCCAATGCTTCATTTAAGCTAACTGTTCCGACAACCGGTGCCATTAGGTCATGAATATTATCTGAGCGAAAAATGCTCGCCCGTTGTTTGCTCCGTTAGCTTAAACTGTAAAGCATTGATATTGAATGCCTACGATCTGAGTTCGATTCCCGGCCTGGACAAATTTTCGCTTAAAAAGCTGTTTTGTCAAATATTGGGAAAATTACAATACAGACTTTTTAACCCCTTGCAGCGCGGTGGCATATCTATGAAACCACTGAATTTTAATTTCCAAACGACACATTGGCACCGGAATTTTGGTAGAGAAATTTACAGTTTATTGAATGCATGAAATATAGCCTTTTTCGTATTTATAAATAAAGTTGTTTTGAAGTACCGTTGTCAGTCATTAATTTTAACACTTAAGGAAGACCCGTAAGAAAAAAACCAAAATTTTTATTATTGATTTTAAAGTAATGAATTTTGGTGTACTACTTAAGAATCCAATCCTTTTGTAAGGAATAATTAGCAAAAAAATTCACTTTTTATTAAAAAGTATATTTTTTATGGGGATTTTTATGATTTTTTTTTTTTTTTTGTCGAAAAATACACTTTTTAAAATTACTACTCCTCATTCAATTTTCAATATTTTGGTATTACTAAAATTTCTTAAATAGTGTTATAGTACATAGAAAAGAACTAAGGAGAGATATTTTTAATTTTCTATTTTAATCGGCTAAGAAAAAAAATAATAAAACTACGCATGGTAAATTTCCTTAAATTCGTTATAATTTTCATGTTTACCAATTTATGTAAAATTTTCAGAAATAGTTAAAAAAAATATCTCTCCTTACTTTTGTTGCAGTTTTTTTTTTAAGATTCTAAAAACATAAACACTTTGCTTCTAAATCATTTTACCACTGAGCCTTAGTACTTTGAACTTAAGCAAAATATGAAAAAAGTCATTTTCAGGAAAACACGTTTTAAATGGCCGCTAGTCCTTTAAACTCTATAGTGAGTACAATTAAAAAAGCTCCTTTTCTACCTGTTCCAAGTGTCCCCGAGTTCTGAAATTTTGCATGGATATTCGCAAATATGTATTTTATCGTTTTCTGAGATAAAATTTTTTTTGAACTTTTGAAGATTTTTGGCCGAAAATGGGGTACGGGTCTCCCTTAAGCAATGAATTTGCCATGCGCCGCAAAAACAACCAAGGCTCGAACACATTTTTAAAACCATTATAAATTTTTTTCAGAAAATAGTTTTAAATGACCTTCAATTGTATTCTCCTAAATAAATCATTAAAAAAAACTATCTTTTTAAAAAAAAAATGAAAGAAACAAAGAAAATGAAAAAAAAAAGAAAAGAAAAAGAAAGAAAAGAAAAAGGGAGTCTATGCATTATTTGTCTTTGTTTATGTTGCTAATCATAGTAAGTGATTTCGATAGTAAATTAACTTCTCCTGCGTAGCTAAGATAATTAATCATCCTTGGACGGCCGTGAAGTATTTTTCTTTTCAAAACTAGTTATCGATTAACTATAAAAGATTAAATTTTCGCCACACTTGAAAAAGAAAAAAAAATAAAAGAAGAAGAAAACAAACAAAAAATATTACTTTACTTTTTATGAAACAGATAAAAGACCTGTTGTATTATTTTTTGATAACTTTACAGCTTGTTACAATTATTTTTCTGTAAAAGAGATATATCTCTTTTATCCCTTGATCTACTAATTAGAAAGGAAGACGTTATATTCTCATATAATTCAGCAAATTCATCATCAGTAGCGGCTCGTCAGGGAGTGCCGCATCAAATTTTTCACACCAATAAAATTATATAGTAATTTCAGTTTTAATTAATCAACCAAGTTTGTCGAATAAATAATATAAAAGATTCTGTTAAATTTTAGTGGTAAGAAAAATCTGATGCAGCACTCCCAGAAGAGCCGCTACTATTCATCATGATTAAACTGGTTTTTTTTTTTCATTGTTTTTTTTTTCTTTCAATTAACAATGATAGTCGATTATTTAAAACTCTGTACATTACGCAATAAAGACAATAAATAAAGAAACTACTTGTTATTTATTTTTACTGCATCACATAAACACATGCATTATTTGACAACTTTATGACCTCATTAAAACAGTTTTTAAAATAAGAGATTGTTACTTTAATCAGTTTCTTTGTAGACTTGCTTAGAATTAGAAGGAACGTTACATTTTTTGAAGTTTCAGCAAATTAATAATTTTTGAATAGCTTTGAACTATTTTCTTTTTTCTTTTTTTTTTTTTTTTATTTATTTATTTTTTTTTTTCGTTTAACTCTAGAAAGTATAGAAATTTTGGTCAAGTTTTTAAAAAATATATTTCTCACCAGAATTTTGATATAAAACAGATTAAATTTTTGATTTAATGTTTTTCTGCCTTGTAACTTATAACCCCTTGAGGGGCTGTGGTATGTCTTTGAAACCACTTAATTTTAGTTCTTAAAGACCTCGTTGTCGCCAGAGTTTTGGTATAAAAAATTCGGTTCATAAGACGCATGGTTTACAGTATTTTCATTTACAAATAAACATGTTTTCAAATTGCGGTGCCATTCATTAATTTCAATACTTAAGCAATAAAATTGTTTTCGCTTCAAAGGATTAAATTTATATAGTAAAAAAAATTCTGGTTCGAACCGAAACATATGCGCGTAGAATCGGTCAAAATGACCGCTCATGGACTGTTCTAGTGCTTAAATATTTAACCTTCTGTGATCTCGGGATCCTAAGAAAACAAATAAAATATACACCTTAATTTATATATATATATATATATATATATATAACATATAAAGAACTCGCCATTTTTTAATAGTTTTTATCGTTTTACAGTAATTTTACAAATAAGACATAATTTTTTAAAAAATCATATAAAAATTATAATTTAACAAATTACAACGACTATTTGGAAAATAATATTTTGCAAACACTTAATATTACTGTGTGCAAACACTTAATATTACTGTTCCAATTTCGAACTGGCACCAGTATAATTTTAGTACAATTTCGATTTTATAATATTCGCGAAAAATAGCTCTTGAATATTTTCAAATAAATCTGTTCTTAAATTGTGGTGTGAATCAATTATTTGAACATTTTCGGAACAGAAATACCTTGCCCCTGAAAGGGTTAAAAAAAATGAAATGAGTGGACATGGCAGGAAGCCACAGTTAAGAAAAAATGAGCTAACATAAATTAAAAAATACAGTATAATTAAACACATTTAATTAGAGCACTTTCCCAATTCAATAAGGCACAAATTCCTGTTTTTAAAAATCAGTGACAAAAGATTAAAATTTTCATAAAAGATTCCCGTCGCGAAGGTGTTAATAAAAAATATTCGCATTTAATCCTTTGTGATCTAAAAAACTGGATAGAATAATTTAAAAACTTACACCTTGAGCTTTATATGAAAGACATAAAGAATATTTCGTACAGTTTTTTGTTACTTTTATAATTTTGATACATATCTTTCCAAGTATAAGAATATCTCTCCTTCCGCGGTGCTGCCATCAGATTTAACACCTTGGGGACGAGCAACACATATACGTGCCGCAAAAAGGCTTAAGAATATTTGTTTATCTCCACCACTAAAATTTTACTGTAAAATTTGCATTATTTAACCGGAGCATTTTCTCAATTTAAGAAAGCATGAATTTCTGTTATTAGAAACCGGTGTCAAAACATTAAAAATTCCGTAAAAGGCTTCCGTCGCGAATGGTTAATGCTTAAAAGTGTAAACATTAAGCTTTAGTTACAGCGTCTTGAAATGTGTTGTTCGAAATGCATTTAAAATATGAGATCATAAAGTATGAAACGTCCGATTTCTTACCAAAAAGTTCTAATAGCTATTTTTACTTTATAAGATGGCGAATATTATAAAAATAAAATAAAATAAAATTACTATTCAAAAGTTTTCTGGTGCGAATTCAGAATTTCTAAATAAAAATCCACTCTCAAATTGGACCTTTCATACTGATTGACCAACTATATAACTTGATTTTCATTCATTCCTAATATATTGCGTATTACAACTTAAATCCTTTTAATTCTTTTTTCACAAAATTTATCTTTTAAAAATAAGGTTCCCGTAGTTTAAATTCCTTCATAAATATATAAAAACTCACTGAATTTTCATACATTCGTAGCGATAGAATTGATATAGCGTCTTTTGATGAAAGTGCAAAATTTTTTTTATAAATACGGCTGGGCTTCTTGATTTCCACTCTATATAGTTCTCGATATTGTACCTCTGTGGGAATTTTCACCATTAGATAAGAATAAATATCTTATCCTCATTTAGTAGAAATATTTTGCATAATTAATACTTTTAAGCATTGAAAAAAGAAGGAAACTTCTATTCAGATTTTCTGGTGGAAATTTGTCCCCGAGGTAATAAGCATTGCGAAATCGGTTACACTTGAAGATCCGACAATTCGAAAATTGCGAACTCTTTTTTTTCCCCATACTTTCATGGTAGCCTCACTTATCCAGAAAATTACGGATAGCTACTATTACGATACAAGAATCGGGACTTTAAGTTGCAGCTTTATCTGATAATACAAGTCATGCGATAATACAAATCATGTTTTTGTTTATCTCATGCATTCCTCTTTATAAATTTTCCGGTTTCAGCAATAATTTCTACCATCTTCCTATAAATATGTATTTTTGCATTCCCCGTATGTCTCAAGATGAATTAACCACTTACGTCCTTCTTTTACTTTTGATCAATAAATTAGCAATATACAGAATGAACACCACTTTTTCAAACTAATATATTCCTAATATTCAATCTAAAAATTTCCTTATTTTAATAGCATGAAACTGTAATTAAATAACTTATGATATCAAACGGACAAATTAGTTAAGAAGTTGTACATTTAACAACATGTAATTTTCTATTTTACCTCCAAAAAAATCTTCACAATCAATAATTATTTACGCAAGTTTAAGATATCGTAAAAGTCTTGAATATCGACGACAAAGTAAAGATTTCGAAATTCAAATTATATAAAGGAAGTAATTTACTGAAACATTTTACGCATTAGAATTACCAGGAGAGAACTATTTTAATATGAGAAATTTGTTAAATGGAAGATTCTTTTACGAAGAATGTTTTTAGCATGCACTGTTACATGGAAGCATTTTGTTACTTCCATGTTGAATATCGCTTTTATTCTTAATAAATTCAAAATTTCAGTCAGACATTATCAAGTTATGAATTGTATATTATTAGTATCATAATTCTTTTTTTCCTCTTCTTCCTAATCTTTTATTATTATTATTATTATACATTCCTCTTTATAAATTTTCCTGTTCCAGCAATATTTTCTACCATCAATCTAAAAAATATATTTTTTACACTCCCCGTATATTTGTCAAGATGCATTAACCAATTAAGTGATTCTTTTACTTTTGAAAATATGGCAAAAACATTAATATTTTAAACTAAAATACTCATAGTATTTAGTATAAAAATTTCTGTCATTAAATAGTATGAAATTATAATTAAAAAATTAGGGGTATCAAACAGGCAAATCCGTTCAGTGGTTAAAAACCGTTAAACGCTTCCCTGATTTAACCGTGTCTCTATGGGCAACGTATTTTTGCTAATCCTGATTTGCCCGTACCACGTACGGACAAAGATTTCAAATGATGATTTATTATTCTCACCAGTAAATTTTTATTTTAAATTTTGCATTATTTAATCCTACCATTTTTCTCATTCAACTAGGAAAAAATTTCTGTTTTGAAAAACCGGTGATAAAAGATAAAAAAAAAATTGTAAAAGTTGATATGTATTATTAAAAATATTGATCCGTTAAGTGGTTAACACTTTGCGGCGCAAGACAAATTCATCGCTTTTAATGTTGAAATAAAAGAGTGACACCGGAATTTGAAAACAGCTTTTTTCTGTTAATAAGAAAAAGCTATATTTCACGCATTCAATAAAATGTAATTTTTTTAAACAAAATTCCGGTGCCAGTGTAGCGTTTAAGAATTAAAATTAAGTGGCATATCTATGAAAACATCGCGCTGCAAAGTGTTAAACAATACACAGGGTGAGCAAAAAGTCCGTAAAAACTTTAAAAATTCATAAAAACCGAAAAAATAACCGAAATGAAAAACGGTTTGCAGGGTTAGCATCCATAGGTCACGGGGATTTTTTTAAGACAGAAATAAAAAATAATTCAAAAAACAGCCGACAGATGGCGCTGGTACTTGCGATTTCCGCGGAAATATGCAAATGAACCGGTTATAAGAGCTTGCGCTCCTAATCCACAACTAGTTCACCGTTGTGAGCCGTGAACTTGATCAAGGATGCTCACTGCGAAGGACAAAGCTTTGTTGTTGAAGTTATTTTACATGAACAAGGAATCAGCGACTATTGCTTTGCGTAAATTCCGATTTCAAAAGGATTTGAGGACGGGAAAGGGGGCTTTAACAGCGGCAGGCCTCATAAAGCTTGTTCGGCGGTTTGAGGAAACATTCTATTCTTTATTTGGGTATCTTTTCTTTGATTTGGGTACGTCAGCGCCACCTATTGGCTGTTTTTTGAATTATTTTTTTTTCATGTCTTAAAAAAATCCCCGTGATCTATAGATACTAACCCTGCAAACCGTTTTTCATTTCGGTTATTTTTTCGGTTTTTATGAATTTTTAAAGTTTTTACGGACTTTTTGCTCACCCTGTATGTAATTTCTATTCTACTTCCAAGAAATTCTTCACAATCAATTTACTCCAGTTTAAAACATCGTAAGAATCTTGAATATCGATGACAAAGTCAAGATATCGAAATTCAAATTTTGTCATGGGAGTAATTTGCTAAAATATCTTACGCATTAGTATTTCCTGGGGAGAAATATTTTAACATGAGAAATTTGTTAAACGAAAATTCTTTAACGAAGAATCTATTTAGCATACAGTGTTGTATAGAGCTAGAATCACTAATCCTACGCTCAATATCACTTAATAAATTTAAATTTTAGTCAGATGTTATAAAGTCATGAATTGTGTACGCATGATTACGCAAAAACGTTTCTGCAAAAGAATTTAAAAATTATTTACATATATAATTAGATTTTATTGTTATTATTGTTCTTATTCTTATTTTTATTAATATTACTCAACTTTTATTTAATTTCATTTAAAATCACTAAAGTGCATATTTTTGTTAGCAGAAATCTCACCTAATAAAAAGTAGCTATCTGATTTTTCTAAATTTTAAGATTTGTTGCTTAGATAGGTTTGCTTATTTCGGATTATCAAAACTTCCGAATAGTAATTTTAGAGATCTGCAATTTAATAAGGCGAAGAATATTTTTTTTTATTAATGCCACGAATTAACAGGCATGCATAATTCCAATGTAACCTCTAAATGCATAAATGTCAAGCTCGGTCCTTTTTAAATGAAAAATTATCTTCGAGCCAGAAACTTATATATCGAGTGTAAATAAGTAGTTTTCATTTGCCTATGATATTTAATATAAGGTACATTTAATTAAACAAATTTTCCAGTTCAAAGTATAGTTTTTAAATTTACAAAAAACGGAGGTTTGTAAGTAGTATAATAAATATTATTTTGCACTGTATAACAAACAACACAATAAATTATTAGAAGAGTTCTATGAAATAATAAAAACAATTTATCATTTCTCTGTTAAAAAATAATAATTCATCGAAATTTCTCGCTTAAAAGCTGTGACCAATTTTTTTCAAAGTGAAAATTTGTTTAAACCATTCCGACACGGGCGAAATCTGTTAGTAAAATGAGAAATTATCGACTGACACCGGGGTTTGCAAACGAATTTTTTAGATATTTTGAATTCCTTAATTTAAGCTTTTATTGTGTAAGCAAAATTTTACTAAAATATTATTGGCGACATTTGCAAGTTTGGAATAAGTATCCCAGACTGGGCACAGTGTGCCGGAAAGGGTTTTAATAAAATTAATTTAATCCATTGTTCTCGAAGTTCTCCCTAAAAGCGCAGGTGTTTCTTACATAAATTTATCAGCTTGCATCCCTTTTTCTTAAGAATTTTTTTCACCCATTTTTATAATGCTGAATAACAGCGAAGCTTTGAATGGTGCAAGGGAAATTTACTAAAAATCAGCTTTTAATAAGAATGGAATATAAAAATAAAATCTCGTATTTAAATAAAGGAGCTAAAATTGCTTACTTATTCCGGAATCTTATCCAAGACGAACACAATTAAAACCGGAATATGTGTACAGAGAAATGTCTCTAATTTCCATTTCCATGAGGAATAGTGAAGAGTTAATTTTAAGATTCTTAATTCATTAAAATTTCTCAGGTTTAAAAAAATGTTTGTCTTAGACCATACTCTGGAATAATTAACAGATGTTTGAACATACGATATAAAGTTTGAGCAGCCATTTGCCAACACTCAACCGTTACAGGTAAATATTAATACCAAGTAGAAAAAAGTTGCATTCTATTAACCCTTTCAGGACCAATTCAGTATTCGTAAAATGTTGAAATAATTGAATGAAATCAGTATATACATGTAAATTTATTTGTAAACAAGTAAAATCAATATTCGCGAACTTAATAAAAGTGGAATTTTCATTAATAAAATTCGGTTGTCAATCTGCCAATTAGGAATTAAAATTATGTGATACTATAGCGACATTCTCGCCCTTCAAGGGGTTAAATAGAGCTTCTCCGAGGAAAGACATTTTCTTGAGACTTGATTTATACGCCCTAAAAATTCTGGATAACTATCAAAAACTGCTGTAACATTTAACATTTTTAACATATATTTTTTAAATGTTATGACTTTTTAATTTTAAAAAATTTAACATTATAATGCTACATTGAAATGATAATTATCATTTCTCATTTTTTACTTTCGTTTCTTTCAGCAGTTTTTATTTTGTCTGTTGTTGTCTATGCTTCCTCTTGGACTTTCTTACACTCTTCGTAGAAGTAATGATCAAAATTCTCTGCTCTCACAATAAATGTAGAAGACGATGGTTGTAATGCTCATTACGAAAATGTTTCCGTTGAACGAAAGGAGTACTTTTTAGTAAAATCATAATAATTTTTCTTGTGATACAAACAGTTAGACGTTTTTTAGTTCTCAGTTTTTACAAGTGTTTGAGATTTTCAGATATCATCTTTAAAGACATTGTTATATTTTTCTGGTTGTTGACTCTGTATCAAAGGAAGTAAACACAAATGTCAGCAAAATTCTGCATAGTACATTATTTAATTTTTTTTTTACCTTTTCAATAGTAACGATGTCTCTCTCGAGGTCGAGAATTAATGCTTCGTGTACAATTTCTCAGGAACATAACTTAGTTTATGTTTAGGTTATTATTTTAGGTTTTGTATTTTAATTTTGGTAGCATTAAAATATCAACTATTCTAGAACGAATGTTGGATAAAAAATATCCTTTTAAACATAGTTTCATTATAATTATTAATAGAATTTTTCACCTTATGTAATATGTATCGGAAAAATATTACAACTTATGCAATTTAAATGCTAAATATCCAAATTTTGTTTTAGGCAAATACTGTCATAGCGCAACTGCTGTAGAAACTGACTATGAAATTTTCTGTTTAAAATATTGGTGTTCAGTTCATGGATCACTCGGCAGCTCTGTGGTTATTGTTTTACAATATTTATATATATATATATCTTCTATTAATAATTTCTATTTTGTCTGCGATCGCCTATACACAGGGCCCCAAATGCATCGGTTAAAAGTTCCTGGTACTAACCTGGTGTAGTTTTTTTTTTTTTTTTTTTTTTTTTTTTTTTTTTTTTTTTTGGAGAAATTTTATTTTATTTATTAACATAGTCTCCTTGAAGAGTGATATATTCAATTTGACTTTACTTTAATATTCAATATCATTTTTTATAAAACGACTTGTCTTTGAATATCAAATAAGCGTTTATTTCGGATTTGACTTCATCATGTATCGAAAATTCCAGGACAATCCTTTGAGATCTGAAAACAGGTGTTTGTCGCTGGAGGCTAGATTTTTTAGAAAACAGTGGATAAGGAAGAAATTCAATTTTTAATTCACAAACTTATTTCGTTGTAATCATAGACTTTTGATACGGTACGTTACTTTGGTGTAACAGCACTTTTTCTTTTTCATTAGGGGCTATTTTTTTATTTTTTTCATTCACACGAACCTTAAAGATGCATAATATATGCAATTAATGTTTGTTTCCTTTCTCGAAGTAATTTATGAATAAAATACCGCGTGTACCCGAAAATACGGAAGCCATAACCATTTTGGCCGACTGTTGCGTCTTTGTCATCATTGAACAACTTTCATGCGCTACTCTCCACTCATTTGGTGATATTTTGATTCAAGTGTTTAGTGGTAAATCCATGTTTAATCCATTGTTTTATACAGACGCAAGAAATCATGTTTATTCTGATTAAATAGCTTCAAACAGCGCTCTGAATTACCAACATACTGTTATTTTGTTCCACAGTTAGCAAACACGGCACCCGTTTAGAAAACAGTTTTACAAATCCCAGATTTTCGTGTTAATTGTTGTATAGACTACCTTTTCATAGCTTTATGATGTTAGAAGTTTCCTGCATCTTCAATTTATGGTCATCCAAAACAATTTCGAGAATTTCTTTTAAATTTTTTTCTGAGATTCTCTCGAGAGTTCAATATTATCGATGTCGGTACTCAACAAACCGCCGACAGATTGCTACTTTCTATGGAGCAAATTCCTTAAAATACTTTTTAAGCCATTGCTGAGATTGAACGATATTTTTTCCCCATTAGAAAACAGTATTTAATCAAGACACAAATTTATTATTATTTTTTTTTTCATGCTTTAAAAATATTAGATGTATATTCACTAAAACTTCACTATCTCGATAATTCACGGTTGAAATGCTATAAAATTTTGATACGTACGCTTTGAAAAGTCAGCGTAACTAACACACATATGGAATTTTTATTTGTGTCGCACCATCTGTTGGTTAATCCTAGGGCTTTTTGATCGATGAGTTAGGTTTCTACAACATTTGCAATAGAAATAAACTTTGGGCTAGGTATTTACAAAACTGGCAAGACAGAAATTAATTATATACTGTTGATATTCTTTTACGTGTAAATCAAATTTTGTAAATGAAATCAAAATTCACCGGCTTTTATAACAGAAGATATTTAAATTTCTATTTTTCCTTTTAATGAGAAAATGGCAACATAAAGATACAGCACTAAATGTTTCCCTTTTCTCCTTTGTTTTAAATAGAAATGGAGTACTTCTGTTGCCACGATTAGAAAAGAGGTACAGGGGATAGGTACAGAGGATTTAAAGAGGTACAGAGAAGAGGTACAGAGAAGAGGTACAGAGGATTTAAAAGCTACAAAAAAAATTAATATTTCAAAAACAAATTAAGATACAGCTTTTAAACAAATTTCATTTAAAAGTACATCTCTTTCCCTACACGGTGATCTAAAAATTAAAAATGTGCCACATTAAGAAGTTTAAAAACTTTTAGTAGCAAAAATTGCAATACCGAAATTCATTTAAAATTTGAAAGTGTTTCCACGCGCAAAATGACGTATGCGTTACGCACAGATACGTTTGGCCTTTATAATATACCGGGTGTCGTCAGCGCCACCCATTGTTTGAGATGCGAACTAAAATAAAAAATTACGGTAAAAAAACTCCTGACATTATACATAACCCTCCTGCAAAAAATTTTTCAATAGCTGTCACCGTTTGCAAGTTATTGAATTTTAAAATCCATCAGTCTTTTTGGGGATACCCTGTAGATAGATATGCTAGAGGGAAAATGCCTATATTTAAGCTATATCTATTTTTATACGAAAATTTCCGAAATGATCGAAATACTTTTATGTAAATTTAAACCGGATTACTAACGTTCAGAATTAAATAAAAACATATTAATAATAAAAATGATCGATATTTTTTTGGTGTTTTGGAAATTTCCTTTTCTTTTCTTATATTACTATTAATATGCAAGGAATAATTTCTTCTCATATCATTTACTGTGGTATAAATTGCATTAAGTAGTGTATAAGTTATCCTTTATTATAGTATAAATCGATTCGCATGTTTTAACATGTTTTTGGCGTTTTATTAACGTCATTTTTCTAACTTTTGTTCCAATTCTGGAAACAACATCATTTTTAACAAAGCTCATATTTCAAGAGGAGGTTGACCGTGAGCCCGATTATGGATTAACAGTGGATTACATTTGAAGTAACTTGATACAAAATGGTGGCTTCTTAAATAATGTTAAAGACCCGGTTCAACTTTTTCTATTGTTGCATTAGCAACAGGGTAAAAATGTCTCATTTTTCTCTTATCTTATCTCAAAATTTTATTATAATGTATAAAAGTGATTTGGTATAACATTGTAAATATTTTGTACTATTTAAGTAGCGATTATAAAAGAGAAAATAATGCATACAATGAGAAGTACATCGAAAAGCAGTGCAGGTTTAACTATAAGTAGCAAGATAACTAAGAGCGAAAAAGAAAGCAAATGCATCACTTTTCCGTCGTTATATTTCGGCTGCCTGCTTGAAACTCCTCTAGAAAGCATTTGGAATCAATTTTTTCCCTTAACCTGTGACTGAATAATACCTATTAACCATTTGCGTTCCAACATCGAACCAGGCTAGACATTATCTTTCTTTACAATATTTTTATATTTTTGCAAAAGTAATTTAAAAAATAATATTTTCCCTATAGTATTACAGCATTTTCAAAATTATGTAGCAGTAAGTAAGTTTTTAAGTGATAATAACCAAATAAAATTATGGGAATGAGGAAATATAATTTGATCCGCAAAGGGTTAACCTGTGCATGCATGGTAAGCTATGCAACGAGTGAGTACTATCTTTACATATGTCACCATTATTTAGAAAACGTAATTTTCATTTTGTTTTATAAGGCAGAATTATCACAAGGTTCGTCATAATACAAGACGAATGTTACTATTCAAAAATATTGGCGATATTAGTAAAAACTCTGCGTATTATGCTTATGTCCTCCTTTGCGTTCCTTCTTGAAAGCTCGTGACAGAAATCTTATATTCTATTTTACCACAACATTTATCTGCTGTTTAATCATTTTCAAAGCGTTGCTATGTTTATAAAATTACTTCATTTTAATTCACAAATGTCACAATTGCATCAGAATTTTGGTGTTTTGAAATATTTTCGTGTTTATGAAATATATAACTTTTTTTCTTATTGCTATATCATTCATTCATTTTACCGTTTCCGGCACACTGTGCCCGGTCTGGGATACCTAATTTTAATTAGAAACTTGCAAAAGGCACCAATAATTTTTAAATAAAAGTTTCCTTTTACAAAAAGAACTTTAAATTAAAGATTTCGAAATATCTAGAAAATTCGTTTTTGAATACCGGTGACATTCGATAATCTCTCATTTTACTAACTTTACTAACTCATTTTGCCCGTGCCGCAAAGGATTAAACGTTTTAGCAATGCAAATTTTCGATCTGCAAGCCTTGAGCATTTTTACCTTGAAAGGGTTAAGCTAAATGCCTGAATTTAATTTATCATTGGTCATTTTTTATTAAATTTATCAACACATAAATTCATTTGTCAGAACATATTTCATGACAGTTTTTTTTTACATCGAAAATGAAGTTATTCTAACAAAAATAACATTGTTACGATCCCGTAATATAATTGATATTTGTCTTTATAGAAACTTCTGACCCTTTTACAAGGATAATTTTTTTTCACAGAAACTTTACTTCTAGCTATTAAATGAATGACATAAAGAAATAAAAACTTCTTTCTTTGTACAAATAATTCTCTTAGTATATCCTTTATCGTTATATTGGTCACAGTTTTTAAAGGAAATCCAATTATCTCTGAATGAAAACACGGTGATCTTAAAGAAAGTCGACAACTATGACAAAGTTGTAACTAAAATCACATTACTGAAAAAAATTCTTTCCAAATTTATCTTGTCAAAGTGATTGGGAGAATAATTAGGATTTATTTGTAAAAAGCTATCATTATTGATACGACAAAGCTCAAAGAATTTTTTATGGTAGCTGCACAGCTGCCAAGTTTCCTAGATTTTTTTAATGTTAAGTAAGTGTAATTTAAACCAGGTAAAACGTTTAATGGGGTGTTTCCTTTAGGTATGGGGTTATTATTGGACTTATTATATTTAAAATAATTATACGTTTTTTATTCGAAAAAACGAAGTTTATTAGCCATGTAAGTGTTATTAAATAATATTACCGAAAGTCAGGATTACTGGTCAATCATTTATCACTTCGGCAATGTTTTAGATAACTTAATTGCTACCCTTTGTTTGATGTCTATAACATATATATAATTCCGGTACGAACTCAACATCATATAAACAGAATTACATGTCCTACAAAAAATTAAACAGTCAGAAATTTATCAACAATATGTGGAAATTTCGAAGTTCCGGAAAGATTCCTTTCACTGTAAAAAAAAAAAAAAAAAAAAAAACGGACGATTTAACGGAAGTATTGCTGGTAATCTAGACGCCAGTACTATTTACTTTTTTTAACGGAAAAACTTCCGTAAATATTCCGTTTTTTTTTCGAGTTTTTCCCGGAATTGACGGAATTTTTTCCTTTAAAAAACAGTAAATAGTACTGCGACTAGATTACCAGTAATACTTCCGTAAAATTGTCCGTTTTTTTTTTAAGTGTTGTTCCTGAGAGAAATTTCTATGCTCTTTTGCTACAATTTGTAATTATGGTACTTAAGACTAAATGTTGAATTTAATTTATGATTAGTCATTTTTTATTAAATTTATCAACGAATAAGTTCACGTGTCAGAACGTATTTCGTGACAGTTTTTTTTTTAAATCGAAAATGAAGTTATTCTATCAAAAATAACATTGTTACGATACCATAATATAAATGATCTTTGCCATTAAAGAAACTTCTGACATTTTCAGAAAAGTGAATTTTTTTGACAGAAACTTTACTTCTAGCTGTAACATGAATTACACAAAGAAATAAAAACTTCTTTCTTTGTACAAATAATTCTCTTATTTTATCATTTATCGTTATATTGGTCACAGTTTTTAAGGAAAATCCAATTATCTCTGAATGAAAACACAGTGATCTTAAAAAAGTCGACAACTATGACAAAGTTGTAACTAAAATCACATTACCGAGAAAATTGTTTTCAAATTTATCCTGTCAAGGTGATTGGAAAAATAATTAGGATTTATTCGTAAAAAGCGATCATTATTGAAACGACAAAGCTCGAAGAATTTTTCGTGGTTGATGCACAGCTGCCAAGTTTCCTTTTTTTATGTTAAGCAAGTAAAATTTAAACCAACTAAAGCTTTTAATGGATTGTTTCCTTTTCATCTGTGGTTATTATTTGACTTATTATAGTTAAAGTAATTCTGAGTTTTTTATTTGAAAAAAAGGAAGTTTAACTGTAATTAAGAAGTATGTAATTGTAATTAAGAAATAGTACCGAATGTCAATATTAACTTTCAAAGCAGTGCCGGTTCGGCAACATTTTAAATAATTTAATTGCTACAATTAGTTTGATGTCTCGTCCATAGACGATTATTTTTATATCTGGTTGAACCACTTTTTTTAAAAATAATACATGCATACAATAATATAGAATGCAATTATAATATTTAAAACTAAGTGCTGTATTTAATTAATGATTCATCATTTTCTGTTAAATGTAAACATCGAATACATTCACTTGTCAGAGCATATTTCGTGAAAGTTCTTTTAAATTGAAAATAAAGTTATTCTATCAAAAATAACATTGTTACGATCCCATAATATAATTGATCTTTGCCTTTAAAGAAACTTCTGACTTTTTAGAAGGAAAATTTTTTTGACAGAAACTTTACTTCTAGCTATTACATGAATGACATAAAGAAATAAAAAACGTCTTTCTTTGTAAAAATAATTCTCTTAGTTTATCATTTATCGTTATATTGGTCACAGTTTTTAAGGAAAATCCAATTATCTCTGAATGAAAACACAGTGATTTTAAAGGAAGCCAACAACTATGACAAAGTTCTAACTAAAATCACATTACCGAGAAAAATTCTTTCCAAATTTATCTTGTCAAAGTGATTGGGAAAATAATTAGGATTAGGGAAATTAATTATTAATAATAAATAATTAATAATAATTCGTAAAAAACTAACATTATTGAAACGACAAAGCGCAAAGAATTTTTATGGTAGTTACACAGCTGCTAAGTTTTCCAGTTTTTTTTTTTTTTTTTTTTTTTTTTTTTTTTTTTATGTTTAGTAAGTATAATTTTAACAATGTAAAACGTTTAATGGATTTTAATGGCGTATTTCCCTTAAATGTGTGGTTATTATTGGACATATATTTTAAATATTTCTGAGTTTTTCTTTTGAAAAAAAAAAGGAAGTTTTTAACCTATGTAAGTGTAATTTAGGAACATTATCGAAAGTCAGTATTACTTTTCAATTATAAGTACTGCCAATTTGGCAAGTTTTATATATAACTTGATTGCTGTTATTAGTTTGATATATGTGCTATAGAGGTGTATTTTTATATTCTGTCTCACCACTATTTTTTTAAAATGAACTTTACATCATATTTTCTTGCAAATGTTGTTAAAACATTTATAAAAGATTTTGGTTTTTAAAAAGTGGTGTTAAATCGAATTAAAAAATAGTCGCCTGAGGCAGCCCTGTGTATACATGGGTACCAAAGGTTAATCACTAAAATTGGCAATAAAATTTTGCAATTAAATCATAAACACATTTCTATACGAAAGTAATAGTAATCAAATAAATTTCTCATGCTATTTTACTTGAACGTTTAAATTGACATACTTCAATATACATAATAATCGAAAAAATAACATTTAAAAAAATGTTTTGTAGCATTCATTGAAAAGATTCCATAAATTATTTATAACTGCCCATGTTTATCCAGATATGTGGAGATATTTTAAGGCACTTCACTTTGTAACAGAAATTGATTTTTTTTTTCTTCAAAACAAGCTTACATAGAATTCAAAAACAATTTTATGAATGAAGATTCCTTTTTTAAATTGTGAATTTTTCTTTTCAAGTGAAAATACCGTGAAAAGATTTTTTCATGTGTTTATGAAAAGAAAACATTGTTTACTGAAAACGAAAAATAAAGGAACAAAAAAAAGTTCCTTTAAAAAGTTCTTTTATAAAAAATGAGCCCGAAATGTGTAACTAAAAATCAAATTGTTCTCAAATAATGGATTTTTTGAAAAGTGGTTTGACATAGTTTTTATTTATTTTTTATCGTTCATGGAAAATTTTTTTTATCGTTCATAAATTAATCAAATTTATTTTTTGCACTTAAGCACGTTCAGACAATAAGTATCAAATGGCTAGTTCCATGGCTTTTGTAGTGTAAGTCACATTACCTTATAATTACTATGCTTGTTTGCCACCGTTATTTTCGAAAAGTCTGCTTGGCCTTATTCAATTAATGAGAATGTGCCGATAAAATAAATCACATTTTTTCGTACTAAAATACTGGTAGCCAAAAATCGTAGCCTGTGACTTACACTACAAGTACTTATGGAAATAGCTAAATAAAGGATTTATTTTTATTTTGAATTAGGGGTATTTTATGAGAATAGAAAAATAAAACTTTTTGCGTAAATTAGTTAAAATGTAATTAATTTCCTTTTATATACGTGACTGAAATTCGTTTTTATAACTATGAAAAAAAAAAAAAAAAAAAAAAAAAAAAAAAAAAGGCTTTTAGAAAAAAGTAACTAAATTTTTGGAATGTTATGTTGAGAAAATCTAAATAAAAGCAACAAAAATTCTACGGTAAACAATGATTAAATTATAAAAAGCTTTTTTTTAACTACTGAACATTATTATTTCTTATTGAAATAAACATTAAAGTAGTGCGAAAGAAAAAAATCAAAAAACTTTCTTTCATCGCTACACCGCGAAAATGTCGCAAATTGGAGAGGAAAAGGGGAAAATTAATCTTTTATAAGACTGTAAGTACCAGTCATTTTTTTCTAACTATTTGGAAAATAGTTGTTGTCCTCGGAAGAGTACAAGATACTTTACTAAAGTATCAAAATAAATATATGGCACAGTTATTTACCATTTAATTTACTTATAAATAAAAATAGGACTCGCTATGTTTCACATCCTTATTAAATGGAAATTATTTTATCAAAATTCTGGTGCCTATGTGGCGTTTCTGAATTAACCCCTTAACCGGTTTGCTCGAACGTCGTTCGGACAAGACGAATTTGCTTATTTCATCATTTAAAGCTTTTTTACACCACTATTATTTTTAAGAAATTTTTCATACTATTGAAAGGTAGAAATGTTTAGATTAAATTTTACGAATATTTTATTTTAATAATAGTGGTGTGAGTCCGCTATTTTCAATTTATTTAATGGAAAAGAATTAACCAATTAAGGGTTAAAATGAAATGGTTCGAAAACATACTGCCACACCTGAATGGGTAAACAATTATTTATGAAACATTTTCCTTGTAATATTTCAAAATATTAAAACTTAGCACCAGAAAATATTTAAAGATAAATGTCCATAAAAGAATTTAATAAAAGCACATCTGTCGACAACTTTTGAATGATTAAGCGTTTCGTGTAAATTAGCTGTCCCGTGCTGGAGATGGCTAGTAAATATTATAGTAAACATGGATAATTGTTTCGCATATTTAGCCTTTAGAACTGTGACTGTTGAATTTTCTCCCACTTGATTTTTATTCCGAAATGTAAAAATTGCACCGGAGTACTCGAACAAATTTATTTGGAAAAAGTATAAGACATTTTTTCTTGCATATCTGAAACCGAATTTTTTATCTGCAAAATACTGGTACGAACGTGATTTTTGTATTTTTGAAGAAATTTACCAACCAGAGCTCAAAGGATTAATTCTTATGACATTTGAAGTTAGTATTAGAATGTATGTCAATTGTATTTCTTTTAAATGATTTCATTTTTTTAAATAAAACTTTTTTTAATTAGGCTTAATATATATAACAAATTTTAAACCATGAATTAATCGTGGGAAATTGTAAATCTGAATTTTATAATTTGTGAATTATTATTCGCATTGCTAACAAAATGTAGAACCAATAGGGTGAATAAAATTATCTAGTTCAATATTTGAATCTGGTCACTGGTGAAGGTGTTTATTTAGCTTAAAAACAATGATAAACGGCTCAAGTATTTAACCGTGATTTCTGTTATATTAAAGTAGTTTAAAATATTTTTATTACATATTTTTTACACTTTAGGCCATTTTTTTAATATAAAATAAGAAAAAGCATTTTTTATACAAATGCGTCCCGCTTTAGTTATTTATAAAAATATTAAAGGGTGGCCCTGAAAATTTTATTGAAACCTAAAAAAAGTCGAAAACAATTACAATTGTTGAAGTACCTTCATTTATCCGGGAGGACAGGTACTGTGTTTGAGCTCAAAGAGCAGTTTTTTACAATTGTCATCACCACTTTAAAAAAATAATCTTCAACTCATTTTATCACAGAATTCATAACAATTGTGTTCGATTGAACAAGGTGAGGATTATTATTTATTTTTTCTGATGACAAATTAAAAATCTTTAATACAGTGCGTGTTTTTTCAGGTGTCAAGACACCGTACACGCCGTTTAAGAAAGAAAAATCCGCAAACAAATAAACAAAACATTTTGTGGTGACTGTTCTTGTCTATCTCTAGTACAAAAATAAATATATACAGTCGAGTCTCTCTATAACGAAATTCTATCCAACGAATTTTTCTATTTAACGAATTTTTTGTAGAAATGATCAATTTTTTCATGATTACATTAAAAATAATCACCATATACCAAAATATATATCGCCATTTAACGATTTTTTTTTTCAAAAATGTTCTTTTATATGTTAAGAAAACGCTTCAAATAATTTGTAGAATATTTTGTTTTCGTTGATTTCTGGTTTATATTTTACTAGCAGGCTAAGCCCGCTGCGCTGGTCTATTTTTCAAAACAAAACATGAATCAAATAAAATATTGAATATGATTGTGTTTTTTAAAGCAACTTCACCTCGAATGCTCTTTCACATTTCTGAAAATCATACTAAACTCCATTGTATTTAAAGATAGAAGATCAACGTTTATAAATGCACCAAAAATGCATTAAAAGTTAGCAAACAGCTGTTTCGAATCTACTGTTGAGATTCTTCATCGGTGCAAAACTCAGCGAGCTAAGAAAAAACAAAACTGAGCCAAAAATAAAAACAACAACAATGGAATCAATGCCCGTTGATGCCAAAATATATTAAAATAATAAGAAAATATTATGTTGTTGTATCAGCTTATGCATTCGATAAAATTCGGGCTTTTAAGAAAAAAATATTTCAGTTGACCATTTATTGTAGAGTTTAAATAAATAAATAAAAAATAATACTAATATCCGAATTTTCTTTTATAAGTTTACACTTTTTTAATAACTCCACCCACAAAGAAGAAAGTATGAGTATGTGTGTAAAAATTTATAACTTGAATTTTTTTTAATACCCGTACAAAGCCTGGGCGGGCTGCTATAATCTATATCCATAAAACAAAGTCGTGTTAGTTACACCATCTATAACTTAAGAACGGATGGATCGATTTTTATGAAACTTTGTATGGAGTTATCTGGCACCTTAGATTAACATACAGGCTACTTTTTACCCGACTACTTAAAAGGAGAGTAATGGTTTTAGTAGTTGAATTTAATGGGATGAAGTGGTAGTAAAAATTTGTGGTGTCAGTAGTGACACGGGACTACCCGAAGCAAAGCGAGGGCGGGCCGCTAGTTATATTATATTTTGCAACGTACATCTGCTCTTGACAAATCTATTACAGTAATCCGTTTTTAGAATGCAGCAGAATAAATAAAGTTAAATAAAGTTTTCCTTAGAAAAATAAGGTGAATGTTTTTTGAATGTGTGAAATTCATTTTTTGATACAGATGTCATATACGCATCACGTTGGCGTGATTGAAACAAAATGAACATTTTATGCCTCTTATGGTAATCCAGCTCTGTTTTTAATTTATTAATGAACTATTTATTTACTTTCATTTGCATTTTAAAATGATACAAAATGTTATGCTCTATACATAGAAAAGTAAAATAGAAAATAGAAATGTATCTGTCATTTGAAAACGAAGTTTCCGTTAAAGTGGCGCCAGAAATGTATCACCCCAACGTGGTGCATATATGACATTTGTGCCTCTTTCTTACAACATGGGTGTGTGCATTTGCACCTAAATTTAGTTATTTAGCTCTATTTTTGTAATATTAACTGGAATTTGTACAATGTACGGTACTACTTGATTATTCTGTCGAGAAAAAAAAATTAATAGCAAATTATAGCAATAAATGTCAATAATCGATGATCGTAAGTATGATAGCAATTGATATTACACGTGATACACGTATTTTTTTACGTCATAAGTGCTTTTTAATTCGACTTTTAATTTGTATAATTTATTTATGTTTATTGTTCTTTCGTTATTTAAAATGCATTTATGTAAATTTAAATAGTTTGTCGGAACTGGCCGACGTGTTAATCAAGTAGCACTCAATTTACATTTGAAAATATCATATTTCACAAAAAACTCCGGCACAAACCCGGATTTGCAAGACTTCCTTCCGATACCAATGCGGCAAAATCCTCGTTTTAGAATAGCGGAGAAATGTGCATTTTAAAAAATTATTTTCATTATTTTAAAACGAAAATAATAATAAATAAAAAAAGTTACTATAGCACAAAACAATTTATAGAATTTCTAAAAAGAAATTGAAAGTAAATAAACAATTTATTAATACAGAAACAACTATTGCTGGATTACCATATCAGGCAAAATAACACTGTTTTGGCGATAGCCAGATACCTCAGTGTGTATATAATATCTGTGCTAAACATGTTTGGAAAAAACAATAATCGTTATTTGCACAGCATGTTTAAATACTGTAGTATAATGAAAAAAAAATGTATACATGACATATACTCACCACATTGGCGCGTTTTTTTATTTTATTCCTCTTCTTCTTCTGATGCCGATTCGGAGAAAATTTTGTTTTCAAATACCAGTTATATATAGATTACAATTATTTTCTGTTATTTTAAATAGAAAATAACAATAAATTTTAAAAAGTTTGGTTAATAATTATAAAACAAAACTATTTATATCCTTGAAAACATAAAATAAAATAAAATAAAAATTTATTAATAAATAAACAACAACCAGGTTACCAAGTGAGGCATAAAATCGCCATTTTATTGCAGTCGCGCAAATGTGGCGCATATATGACAAATGTGCCTAGATTAAAATAGTTTATATAATTGGGAAAAAAAAGAAAAAAATTGTAAATGGACAATTTAATAATGAATAGACAATAACATCCGGGTTGCCTTATCAAGCAAAATAATGACACTTTGGCGTCAGATAATTACCCAGATGTATATATGGTATTGGCGTAAGAGACAAATCGCACCAATGTAGTGCGTATGAGATATCTGTGCCAAAAATTTTTTTTAAGTTGCAGTTAAATTATTTTACAATATCTATGTATGTGGAAAGACATTTACCAAAATTTAAATATTATTCATTTTTGTGGTATTAACTGCTACATATGTATTTAAGTTAAATGTAAAATTTTTTCCTAAAAATGCTCTCACCCTTTAAAAGAGAGAGAGAGAGAGAAAATAGTTCTTGTGAACATCGCTCCGTCTTGTGCTTTTTTTTGGTTTAGAATAGCATTGATTGGCGACAAAAGTAAATTGAAACACCCAATTGAAGAAACAACATACAAATAACAATTAGAGCCTTTAAAAAAAAAAAAGATTTCTGCGAGTTTCTTCTGTAAAACACATAACGGGGAAATTAGATTTAAAAATATTTTTAGAAAAAGAAAGAAAAAAAAAATACTTATCTTTTACCTAATGAAATTTTTGAGATGTTGTTTTCTTTTAATCTGGCTCGAAAGAAATAAATAGCCAAATATTGTCTCACTTCAAAACTTTCTTTCACATTGAATTACTTTTTAAATATTATAAATATTCTTTTTTTTCATTAAAGATAAATATTTTCCTTTCATAATATTAAACGGATTTTTTTCTTTTTATCATTATTTATTTTAAATCAATGAATTAACAGGGTTTTTTTTCCGAAATGTTTATATTATTTTCCATTAGAGAAAGCATTTCATTTCTTTTTTGAAATATAATTATCGCCAAAAGTTAGTTGTTGCAACCCTTCCGTCAAAAATAACCGAAAAATACGAAATTTAGTACGAAAAATCGGAATTATCCCTGTATATTTGTATCATAAACCTCCGCAAAAATATTTCCTATCGAATGATATAATCTGCAAAAAGATCCATCGGGTAGTTTTTGAAAACACCCGTTTGGAAGTTTCAGAACTTCTGCTTTATAATATACTAGCAGGCTATGCCCGCTGCGCTGGTCCATTTTTCCAAACAAATCTTGACTCAAACAAAATAGTGATTTGAAATTTCTTTTAAAGCAGTGTAGACCATCCCCTGGAATGTCCTTCCGCAATGCTGAAAACGAAGCCAGTGCCAATGTCATTGCGATATTGCACTATTGTATGCCTTGGACAAAATTTGGGTAGTTAAGTACCATCTCTCTTATTTGATCATTTGTAGTAGAGTTTGATATGAAAATGAGACCGTTGTGACAGCAGGAATCAAAATGTTCTCTACTCATCACATTATTTTGTCAGAAAGCATTGCAATGATTATCAAACTCTATTAATTTTCAAACAGCACATTATCATTTGTTAATTCTTAAACTCCCGAATCTGAACTTGCAAGATGTGCAGATCTGGTAGCCTAAATACAATCACATGTTGCATTACATTTTTTAATAACCGTCCTCTTCTGGCAACTCTACTACAGTTTTCTATCTACCTTGGTCTGTTCCAACAAAATACATAGCAAAAAAATGTAAAATAGAGTGTTTAACTTATATATTTATTAGAACAATTAAGCATAAAAGGTGTGTTTTAAAGCTGAATTATTTGGGTAAAATTAAAATTACATCAGTTTCACTGCCTCTTCATTTTTTTTAAAACCAGTTGCAGGGCTGCCACAGGCGACTATTTTTATATTCCGTTTGCACCACTATTTTTCTAATATAAATTTCAAAATATATTTTTCTTGCAAGTGTTGTCAAAGTGTATGTTAAGGATTTCTGTTTAAAGAAAGTGGTGCCAGTTAGAGTTAAAAAATAGTCGCCTGTGGCAGCCCTGCAGTTGCAAACATGTAGCTGTTAAATCGGGAATAATCTTGATGCTAAATTTTGTAGAAAAATAAACCTTCATCTTGTAATAAATTCCATTATGATTTTTGGCGTCAAACATTAGTATTGCTTATAACGATTTGTTACAAATGTATCAGACTTATTTCGCGTTTATAGTCAAATGAAAGTGGAGTTTACAATCATCTATTATTGGCATTTAATCTTATATCTTGGCGATTTTTTTTTTTTTTGGTTTGACGGAGTAATGAAGCAGTATTTAATAGTTAATTTTTGATAAAATTCTGTTGATAGGGCTTAATGTTAATTAAACCTGCAACATAAACATCATAAACAAAATTTTCTACTGTCGGTATTTAATGTATATTTTTTTCTTAGCCAATTTTAAAGTATTTTTTTAACCTCTGAATGATTAATAAATTAATTGCAAATATTTTTTTTAAATTCTATATCATCGATATTCCGAATATTTTTCCTGCACATTGCAAATATTGCTTTTTTAGGGATAGTAAAATAACTACAGATGAAAAATACATAATACGGCTAAAACACAGAATTAACGACAACTTGGCGAATGCCTCTACGGAGACTTGAAAATTAAGCCAGTTCTGTAAACTTAAATATCCAGATAGAATTTAAATAAATAATAGGTACTACTTTATTATTCCATAGATCAGTTTCGTCAAATTATACATATTGCAAAACGATTCACCATATTATACAAACGAATATAACTTTTATTTTAAATAACCAAAGAATCAATAAATTACGAAAATATTAATTGAAATACAAATAAAATGTCGAATTAAAAAGTAGTTAATGACGTAACAAACGCATGTAACATGTTTAATTTCAAATGAATGTGGCATTTACGATCTAACATTATTGACATTTAATCTTTTATTTTGGCGGCAGTTTTTTGGTCAAAGGGATAATCAAGTAGTACCAAATAATATAAAAAATATAAATAATAATATAGCCAATAATATTTTGGTCAGCTGTCATGTATGGATCACGTTGGTGCGATTGCAACAAAATTGTGATTTTATGGATTGCGTGTTAATCTGGTTGTTGTTGTTTATTTACTAATAAACTTTGTTTCTTTGCTTTTCTTTATTTTCTCTTTCTTTATTGTTTTGTTCTATAATTATCAATTAAACTTCACTTATTTATTATTGTTTCCTTTTTAAAATAATGGAAAATAATTAAAAATAATATAACATGTAACTGGTATTTGAAAACGCAGTGTTTGCCAAACTGATGTCAGATTTAAAAAAAACGCGCCAAGGTGATGCGTATATAAAAATGGAAAAATGTTTATAATAATGTAAACAAAAAAGTAAACAAATAATTAAAAAATCGCCTTTTCGATTTTTTTAAAATAATGCCAAGGAGTCGTTAATTTTGTAGTTGCATCAATAGTAAATTTTCTTTTCTTCGTTTGTTTCATAATGAAAAACCATAAATTTAATAATCTCAAATAAAATAATCTGACAAATTTTCTATTATCTCGTTGATGATCTAGAAATCTCCTTAATACATAAACAAAAAGGCAAAGATGTCATATGCGCCGTGTTTGGCGCGATAATTTTTTATGCTAATTTGGCGGAAAAATTGTTTTCGAATACCAGTTACATGCGTATATTTAAATTATTTTCTATTATTTAAAAAGTAATAAAAATTTATGAAAAAAGTTTAATTAATAAGTATATAACAAAACAATTTATACAATTTATAAAGTAAATAAGCATTTTATTTATAAATAAATATTAATAGTCGGGTTAATATATCTCAGACAAAATAATACCAGTTTAAAGTCTATTAGTTACCTCGGTGATATATAATATCTGTGCCAATAAAATTTCAATAATATAGTAAATATGCCATTTGGTGGTGCTCAATTATTGAAAATTAGTCCAATATCATTTTAAACATTATCTAGCACGGGAAAAATATGAAGAAAATTGAAGAAGAAATGGCTAATTAAAAAAACTTGTAAAATATTTTGGCACAAATGCCTTATGTGCACCACATTTGTGCATATTTTTTCCTTTTTTAAGCCAATTTGGCGAAAACTTCATTATAAAATATCAGTTACATATATATTTTTTAATTGTTTTCTATTATTTTAAAAAAGAAATAAAAATAAATAAATAATGTTTTGTTAATAATTATAAAATAAAACAATTTACATCATTAAAAAAAATAAATAAGAGTAAATAGTTTATTAATAAATATACAATAGCCGAGCTACCATATGAACATAAAATCGACGTTTTGTTGCAATCGCGCCAATGTGGTGCGTATGACATCTGTGCCATTTTTTTCAGCAGGCAATTTTTATTTCAAAATGTTGAATTTATCGATAGCGCGAAATTGCATAAATTTCATTTAAATTGCATAGATTTCTTTGTTCAGTTTGTAAATTTTAAAACTAATTTTCCCTGGAAGAGAATTTGACAAAATAGCGTAAAAAAAAGTATGTTTGTTGATTACAATTTTCAAAATTGCGGTGAAAAACTTTTGAAAAAGAATGACATTATTTTAAAATATATATATGTGTGTGGCAGAATTTGACACTAAAGCTAAAATTTAAATATTTGATCACAATTTTTAAAATATTAACTTATGTTTATTGAATTTACAATAGAATAATAAAATATACTCCAAAAATTATCTTCTTTTGGAAAAAAACAACATTATTCCGACCTAATGTTAGACATATGCATTTTTGCCTTAATTCTTTGCCGACAAAAGTAAAAAAAAATCTCAAAGAAACAAATATATAACTCTCAATTACTTTTATAATTAGATCTGTCTTTTTCTGGAGTAAGTTATATACTATCGAAATTTGATAAAAAAGGGAAAGAAAATAATAGAAATGAAAATAAATATCGTTCAAAATTCATTTAATCAAATTTTCCAAGTTATTTTTTTTTATTCTAACGCAAGGATAAGTCGCCAAATATTGCATCAAATGTAATATTTCATGTTATTTTTTAAGCGTTACAAATATTTCTTTTATTTTTAAGATAAATATTTTTTTTTATAATATCATGCCTTATTAAATGGTTTTTCTTTATTATTATTATTATCAATAGTTATTTTCTGCTTTTATTTGCAAGATGTTTGCAATATTTCTAACAGATGTGTCATTTTTAATTTGTTTAGTAATGATAATTTTCGCCAAAAAAATAACTACTGGCAACCCTTTCATCAAAAATAACCGAAAAATACAAAATTTACTACGAAAAATCAGAGTTATCCCTGTAAATTTGAATCATAAACCTTCGGAAAAATATTTCCTATCGAATGATACAATCGGCAAAAAAATCCATCGGGTAGTTTTTGAAAACACCCGTTTGGAAGTTTCAGAATTTCTGCTTTATAATATATATGATATGATAGTTACATTGATCTACCTTATTCCTTATATCCAAAAAAAAAAAGGTATTCGCCCCCCCCCTCCCCCAATAAAAATATCCTTTTTGCATGGTTACACTTGACTTTGTTTTAGCCAAGATAAGCATGCGTTCTTGGAAAAGATTGAAAGATATGCTTGATACTGGAGCTATTTGCAATTATCACAAAGTATCCTAAAAGATAAAACTATGCCATTGTCGTCTTGACAACTGTTCGTTTCTTGGTTTGAATAGTAAGGCAGGAATAAGGAAGGGATAAGGGGGCAATTGTAGAAAAGGTCTTTTTTTCAACAGGTTTTCATGTACCTAAATTATCTCTCATTGCTTTTAAAGTTTAGAGTGGATGTTTGTTGTATGTGTGGCGACTCGGAGCATATTTTGTTGTGAGAGATCATTTGAATGAAGATTTGACTGAACGATCAATTTCGTTATATAGAGACTCGACTGTATTTACAAATATTGAAATGAAAACGAGATTTTTTTTCCTTCTTTAGGATTAACATGAGCTAGAGAGTGTTTCCGCATGAGTGAAATAACTTCATAATCATTATGTTTAATTGTCGTGAAAATAACATTGGTGTTGGAAATTTTTTTGATTTACTCCCGTTAAGTCAACGTCCATGGTTATCATTGCTCTATTTTAAAGAGCATGTTAAATCTGAATTAATAAAGTACTTTGGGGTATGTGCCAGCACTCTCCTACTAGCATATTTTAAAGGCTCTTTGACACTTCATCTAAAATTATTGGAATATTTTTTAATCCTTTTAGGCACAAAGCATTTTCAATGATAATGTAATAAAATAAATGAAAGACACAGTTATTTACCAATGAATTTATTTCTAAACTAGAAATACAAAAAGAAAAAGTATATATATTAACAAAACACGTTGATTATTTGGAAAATAATATTTTCAAAGACTATAATTTTAGACTTATAAATGATTTCTATATTTAAAAAAACAATAATAATATCATTTTTATGACGATCAAAATGTTGTTGTTTGATGATCAAAACGTAGTTTCCCCTATTATCACCATTCAAATATTGTTTTAACCCTTTTAGGCACAAAGGATTTTCAATGCTAAAGTGTTAAAACAAATGAATGAAACTTTTATTTACCAATGAATTTATTTATAAAAAAGAAGAAAAACGGGCTATGCTTCACATACTTATTAAAATTAAAATAAAATTTATAAATTTCTGCTGCCTATGTGGCGTTTCGGAAATAAAATGAAGTGGTTACATAACCATACTACCGCCCCTGAATGGGAGAACAATTACTTATGAAACAGTTTTCTCGTAATATTTCATAATATTAAAACTTGACACCAGGAAATATTTAAAGATACATACGTATAAAATAAATTTAATTAGCTTACTTTCGTGCATTTCTTGTAATTTATGTTCATTTCGTGTAAATTACCTGTCCCGTGCTGGGAATGGCTCGTAAAAATTAATGTAAAATTGGTAGCAGTTTCGCCTTTTTAACTCTTTGAACTCTGATGATTGAATTTTCTACTACATGATTTTTATTCCGAATTGTCATATTTGCACTGAAACACTCGAACAAATTTATTTGGAAAAGGTTTCAGGCATTTTTTCGTATATATCGTAAACCAATTTTTTTATTGGCAAAATATTGGTAACACTGTGGTATTTGTAATTTTGAAGAAATTTACCCACCATAGCTGAAAGGGTATAAATTCTTCAAATATTTGGAATTAGAATGAATATCAACGGTATTTCTTTTAAATGATTTCATATTATTTTTCAAAAAACTTTTTAACCCTTACCGGTACAGGCAAGTCCCCAGGAGAACACATTCTTTAGGTATTCACGGGCTTCATAAACCTGAACACCTCTGTGATCTTTCTATTTTCCTTTTCCTCTAACTCCTCTTGTCTTCCTTTCATCTTTGTTTCACTCTCATTGTGGTTTCCTTTTCGGAGGTGAGGGCAATTCTGCATGGGCCGATATCATTCTGTATATCGACTCATGGGGAATTGTAAACCACCAACGTGTTGGCCGTGCGTTGCGACCCATGTCACTGGGAACGGGGAACCTGGCAGTTGAGGTAAACCAACACGCTGCTTTGTCTTCTGCCACAGGCGATTATTATTCTATTTGCCATGCTATTTAAAAAAATAATATTTTTTTCAATATATTTCTTTTGCAAATGTCGTCAAATTGTAAATCAGTGATTTTCGTTTTGCAGAGGCGGTTCGAGATAAAATTAGGAAATAGTCGCCTTTGACAGTCCTGAATATCAGTAGAAAAAATTACAAATTGTGTTATTTAACCCTTTCGGTACAGAGAAAATCCGTTTGAAATAATTTACGTACTCTAGAATTTATAAACAAATTATTTAGAAAGTTGAAGCTTAATTAGTTTCAAATTTTAATTAAAAATTCTTGGTGCTAGTAAAATTAAAATTATGTGTCATTTTTTAGAGACACCGCACTGGAAGGGCTTAAGTACGTGAAGATAAACTTTTGCTCAAATAAATTTGTTCTAAAGTACTGGTCTCAATCACTCATTTCCTGAATATCAGAAAAAATTACAAATTGTGCTATTTAACCTTTTCCGGTGCGGAGAAAATCTGTTTGAAATAATTTATGCATACTAGAATTTATAAACTAATTTATTAGAAAATAGGAGCTTAAACATTGTCAAGCTTATTGTATAAAGAAAATTTTAATTAAATATTCTTTGATGCTAGTAAAATTAACATTATATGTCATTTTTTAACCACTTAATCGCCTCGCCCGAAACATTCACGGGCTGCAAGCTTCATGGCTTTTATTCAGAATTGTTTGAATTCCACCAGTTTTGTAAAATAGTGTGATTGGTTTAATTCTGGTATCATTTTACTTGTCATTATCCCTTTGCGGCGCTGTGGTTTCATAGATATACCACTTAATTTTAATTCCCAAACGCCACATTGGCACCGGAATTTAGTTAAAAAAATTACTGTTCGAATGCGTGAAATACAGCGTTTACTTGCCTTTAAACAAGATGAATATTTTTTTTCCAAAATATTGTGGCAATAATCAGTTTGAATTTCCGGGAAGTTTCCCTTGTTCGTGAGAAAATTTTCAGGCTTTTTTGTGACAATTTGAAATTATGGTAATTAAGACTAAATTCTCAATTTAATTTATCACTTGTCATTTTTTATTAAATATATCAGCGAATAAATTCACATGTCAGAACATATTTCGTGACTTTTTTTAAACGAAAATGAAGTTATTCTATCAAAAATAGCATTCTTACGATATAATTAATCTTTGTCTTTAAAAAAACTTATAACTTTTTTAGAAAGATAATTTTTTTTGACAGAAACTTTACTGCTAACTATTACATGAATGATATAAAGAAATAAAAAACTTCCTTCTTTGTACAAATAATTCTCTTAGTTTATCATTTATCGTTATATTGGTCGCAGTTTTTACGGAAAATCCAATTATCTCTGAATGAAAACACAGTGACCTTAAAGAAAGCCGACAACTATGACAAAATTTTAACTAAAATCATATTACCGAGAAAAATTCTTTCCAAATTTATCTTGTCAAAGTGATTGGGGAAATAATTAGGATTTATTCGTAAAAAACTATCATTATTGAAACGACAAAGCTCAAAGATCTTTTGCAACAACTGCACAACTAAGAAATGTCCTTTTTTTTTTTTTTTTTTTTTTTTTTTTTAAAGCAAGTATAATATTTGACTTATTATATCTAAAATAATTTTGAGTTTTTTATGCGAAAAAAAGTAAGTTTAACAACTAGGTAACTGTAATTATGAGATATTACCGAATGTCACTATTGGCTAGTTCCATGGGTTTTGTAGTGTAAGTCACATTACCTTATAATTGCTATGCTTGTTTGCCACCGTTATTTTCGAAAAGTCTGCTTGGCCTTATTCAATTAATGAGAATGTGCCGATAAAATAAATCACATTTTTTTTACTAAAATACTGGTAGCCAAAAATCGTAGCCTGTGATTTACACTACAAGTACTCATGGAAATAGCCTATTATTTTTTCAATCATTACTTGTGACAATTCGAGAACGTTTTAAATAACTTGATTGCTACCCTTAGTTTGATATATACAGAGCTTCCATAAGCGATTCTTTTTATATTAGGTTACACCACTTTAAAAAAATACATTTGATACTATATTTCTCATGCAAATGTTGTCAAAGCATATGTAAATATTTTTTGTTGAATATAACTACTTGATTCTTTTTTTAATTGAAAATGTGGGGTAAAATTCATAAAACTGACACTTTTCCATTAAAAAAATGCATATTTATATATGTATATAAATATCATTATTTTAGTTTATGTATATAAGTATGCATTTTTTTTAATATGTAATTCCAGTGCGAATTGAACATCAAGAAACACATTTACATGTCCCTGAAATGATTAAACAGTTGTCAGCACAGAAATTAATCTACAGTATGGGGAAATTTCGAAATTCAAGGGGATTCCGTAGCTCGTGACAGAAATTTTATGCTCTTTTACAGTAATTTTCAATTGTGATAATTAAGATTGAATGGTGAGTTTAATTTAATTAATTTATTTTTTTAATTTAATTTAAGATTAATCATTTTCTATTAAATTTAATCAACGAATAAATTCACTTGTCAAAGCATATTTCGCGAAAGTTCTTTTTAATCGAAAATGAAGTTATTCTATCAGAAAACACATTGTTACGATCTCATAATATAATTGATATTTGCCTTTAAAGAAACTTCTGACCTATTTAGAAGGATAAATTTTTTTGACAGAAACTTTACTGCTAGCTATTACATGAATGACATAAAGAAATAAAAACTTATTTTCTTTGTTCAAATAATTCTCTTAGTTTATCATTTATCTTTATATTGGTCACAGTTTTTAAGGAAAATCCAATTATCTCTGAATGAAAACACAGTGATCTTAAAGAAAGCCGACAACTATGACAAAGTTATAACTAAAATCACATTACCGAGAAAAATTCTTTCCAAATTTATCTTGTCAAAGTGATTGGAAAAATAATTAGGATTTATTCGTAAAAACTATCATTATTGAAACGACAAATGTCGAAGAATTTTTGTGGTAGCTGCACAGCTGCTAACTTTTCTTCCAAGTTTTTTTTCTATGTTAAATAAGTATAATTTGAAGCAGGTAAAACATTTAATGGGGTGTTTTTTTTTTTTTCTGTTTGGTTATTGTATGACTTATTACATTTAAAATAATTTAAAGTTTTTATTTAAAAAAAAATAAGTTTATCAGCTTGATAACTGAAATTAAAGAAAATTAACGAATGTCATTATTAACTTTCAATCATCATTAATGCCAGTTCGGCAACGTTTTAAAAATTTTTATTGCTACCCTTAGTTTGATGTACTCAGAGCGTCAATAGGCGATTATTGTTATATTAGCTTGCACCACTTTAAAAAAAATGCATTTTGTAGTATATTTTTCATGCAAATGTTGTCAAAGCTTGTCTAAATGATTTTTGTTTTTAAAAAATTGTGCGAAATAGAATTTAACCACTTACCTGCTTCTTTTTTTTATGTACAATAAATTGAAACTATGAAATAAACTTTGCAAAACAGCTTCTTTCGCATTAAGAAAAATCCATATATATATATTTATTTCCTGTGTGAATTCAACATCACAGAAACACAATTACATGAACATGAAATTGTTAAACAGTCGTCAACTCAGAAATTTATCTACAGTTTGTGGAAATTTCGAAGTTCCGGGTAGGGGATTCCCTTGCTCGTGACAAAAATTTCATGTTCTTTTGCTACAATTTGCAATTATGGTAATTAAGACTAAATGTTGAATTTAATTTATGATTAGTCATTTTTTATTAAATTTATCATCGAATAAATTCACTTGTCAGAACTTTTTTCGTGACAGTTTTTTTAAATCGAAAATGAAGTTATTCTATCAAAATTAACATTGTTACGATCCTATAATATAATTGATCTTTGTCTTTAAAAAAACTTCTGACCTTTTTAGAAGGATAAATTTTTTTGACATAAACTTTACTTCTAGTTATTACATGAATAACGTAAAGAAATAAAAACTTCTTTCTTTGTATAAATAATTCTCTTAGTTTATCATTTATCGTTATATTGGTCACAGTTTTTAAGGCAAATCCAATTATCTTTGAATGAAAACACAATGATCTTAAAGAAAGCCGACAACTATGACAAAGTTGTAACTAAAATCACATTACCGAGAAAAATTCTTTCCAAATTTATCTTGTCAAAGTGATTGGGAAAATAATTAGGATTTATTCGTAAACAACTATCATTATTGAAACGATAAATGTCGAAGATTTTTTCTAAAAGCTGCACAGCTGCCAGGTTTTTTCTTTTTCTTTTTTTTTTTCTTTCTTAAGTAAGCATAATTTGAACCAGGTAGACGTTTAATGGAGTTTTTCCATTTAATATGTGGCTATTACTTGATTTATTATAATTAAAATGATTAAAAGTTTTTATTTTAAAAAAGGAAGTTTATTAGCTATGTAACTGTAACTAAGGAATATTATCGAATATCATTATTATTTAATAATAATAAAACAATGTTCTATATATATTTATCTTTATTATCTTTCAATCATTAGTAGTGCCAGTTCGGCAACGCTTAGAATGATATATACAGAGCTGCCACAGACGATTATTTTTATACTTTGCCGCACCACTATTTTTTAAAAATACGTTTTCTACAATATTTTTCTTGCAAATGTTGTCTAAGCGTCTGTAAAAGAATTTTGTTTTTAAAAAGTTGTGCGAAATAAAATTTAAAAATAATCGCCTGAGGAAGGTCTGTATGTAGATATATACACATATATACTCGTGTATATATTATCCCTACAATTAGGAAAGGAATAGACAAAAATACCAGTATTTCATAATGTATTTGTTTGTTTTATTTTATAGTAGAATTCGTAACAATATTGTTTGATTAAATTTCGACTATGAGTCATTTCTAGTGTTTACAGATGTCTCGTGTATATCGGGGATCCAAATGCGCTGGACACCAGTGTTTTAAGGGTGTATTCCGATCCAAACTGCCTTTTTCAGATTTATTTTTAGATTTATTTTTGCTCTCAAATGCCCCAAACTTTCGAATTCTCTTATTTAGAAACCATACAAGGAGCCGTGATTATCAATTCCTTGATAAATGCAGAAAATGTTGCAAAAAATGCTGTTAAAAACGGCGTTTTGGACCATATTTTCCGAAGCGGGAGGTCTGCGAACGAAAAAAAGGGTCACGCTGAGAAAATAATTGCTTATAAACCAAATTCTAATTAAATCAGCGAAAAATTATATCACACGGTACCTTGTACGTCACTTCAAAAATCCCCTCAGCAAGTTTCATGCTTCTACTTTTAAAAATATGTATAAAATTGTATCTGAAAATTTCGAGCTGTTGAAGGTGGAAAATCATTTTTTCGAATACACCCTTAAAAGCAATTTTCTTCGCCTTATCTCGTGGCAGAATTAAATGCGATGAAAGAAGGCGAAATAAACGCAAAGAAATTAGTGGTGTACGGAGCATACTTGCACCCTTATTTAAACAGGACATCGAGGACACTAATCGGCACATGTACGTCTTAGAGTACCATTTAAAAAAAACAATTTAAGACATTACGCATATACCAAGAATTTTGAAAAGTTGTAGAGCTCAAAGGCTTCCTAGTGGGCAGGAACCTACACGTCCAATCTATGAGTAATACTCAAGGTCCGACAAACTCCGGATCATTAAAACATTCTGCTTGACAATTATTATTATTATTATTATGTTACCTACGCATTTACATGTTTTTCTTTAACAAAACAAAAAATCTTGTGCAAAAATATTTATTTTTAGTAGCGCGATTTTTTTCATTGGAAGAAAACGCACCATACTCGCGTTTCAAGTTTGCAGTGAATGCATTAACATCGAAGAAATTATTCTTCAAACTGTCCCCTAAGACTTTTTCCGAGCGAATAAGAATTTTTCACTTTCGTCAGTGTCTGGTATTTCATAAAAGGCATTTACTAAGAAAATAATTAACAGCCTGGTTGAATTTTAATGCGAGATGTAGTATGTATGACTATTACAAAAGATGCAGTAGTAATTTCATTTTAAGGATAACATTAAATATTTTGTATTAGGAAATTTTTGGAGAATTTACCCCAAAGAAACTTTTTATAAATTATCGTTCGATTGAATGTTAAAATTGTCATTTTTCACGACATGTAATCAAAAGATTAAACAAAGCAGGTGTCGAAAATCTACGTGCCCAATATGACATTTTTTTAAAAAATTGGATTTGCACCAATTTTATTAAAGAATAAAATTCCAGTTGTTAAATATTTCATACAACAAAACGACTTTTTGTTAGCTAATTCTATGCTTAACCCTTTGAGCTCTGATCGTAGAATTTTCAACCACATAATTTTAATTCCGAAATGAACCAGAAAATTTAATTCAAATTTATTTGAAAAATGTTTAATGCATTTTGTGTGTGTGTGTGTGTGTGTGTGTGTGTGTGTGTGTATCGTAAATCGTTTTTTCTCTTTGCAAAATACTGGTGCTAATGTGACATTTGGAATTTTGATGAAATTAATTCACCAGAGCTTAAAAGGTTAACTGTGGTTTCCAGCCACGTTTACTAATTTCTTTCTTTTTTATGGCTCCCTAATGCCCATGCAATACAGTTTACAATGTTACACTGGATATAAAGTTGCCTGACAACTACGAGTTCATTCTACTGATTACCTTGTCCCCTTGTTTTTAAAAAGACTTTAACCATTCCAAAAAAGTAATACAAATCTGAATTTTAAAAAGTAGTCCGTCTAGCAATACTGATGTCTGCATGTAGATTATTCGAGCCCTGAAATGTAGTGAACATAAATATTTCTAAATTTTGTATTTAACCTGTTTTACCTCCCTAATTTGGTGTCGACTTCATATGGAAGAAATGACATATCGTCAGTACCATGTCAAGCCATCCAATATGAAAACAGTGCTGCCAGTAGGATACTTTTTTTTAAATTCAGATTTCTTGAATAGCACTTCTTTTTTGAAATAGTAAAATTTGCTTTATTTAACCTTTTTTAATAACATATTAACTAAAGCGAAAACAAGGAAAATTTTACAGTTTTAAAAAAGAGGTACAAATCCTGAAATCTCAGTTTTAACCCCTTGGTTTCATCGATATACCACTTAATTTTAATTCACAAACGCCACTTTGGCAACGGAATTTTGTTTAAAAAAATTACGATTTATTGAGTGCGTGAAATATAGCGTTTTCTTATTTACAAATAAAGTTGTTTTCAAATTCCGGCGTCAGTCATAAATTTCAATACTTAAGCAATGAATTTGCCCTGCACTGCAAAGGGTTAATCCTTTAACTGCTTTGCCCGAACGGCGTTCGGGCAAGACGAATTTGCTTATTGCATCATTTAAAGCTTTTTGACACCACTATTATTTTAAAGAAATTTTTCATACTATTTAAAGACGGAAACATTTAGACTAAACTTTACGAATATTTTATTTAAACAATAGTGGTGTGAGTCCGCTACTTCCAATTTATTGAAAGGTAAAGAATTAACCAGTTAACCCCTTCGCGACGGGAGTCTTTTACGAAAATTTTAATGTTTTGTCACCGGTTTTAAAGAACAGAAATTTGTTCCTTGTTAAATCGAGAAAATGCTCCGATTGAATAATACAAATATTACAGTATAATTTTACCGGTGGGAATAAACAAAGATTCTTAAGCCTTTTTGAGGCACGCATACGTGTCGCTCGTCCCTAAGCGGTTAAGGCCCCTGTCCTCACTCGAAGAAACGCTTGCGAGCTTATGCTATTCCTATGGGGAAGCATTTTTCTAATAACTCTTTCGCATTTCGACATTTTTGAATATTTTTTTTTTTTTTTTTTTTTTTTTTTTTTTTTTTTTTTTTTGCATTGGATAGCTGAGGTGCATGCCGACAGCGCGCTTTTTTTTTACTTTTTCGATTTTGGTTGTAGATATTTTTTGCAAAGTTAGTTTCACTTTCAAAACCGGTTTCGAAACTGAAAGTGCTTTTTTTAAAAATATCTGCAACCAAAATCGAAAATATAAAAAAGTGCGCTGTCAGCATGCACCTCAGCTATCCAATGCAGAAAAATTATTCAAAAATGTCAAAATACGAAAGAGTTATTAGAAAAATGCTTCCCCATAGGAATAGCATTAGCTCGCGAGCGTTTCCTCGAGCGAGGACAGGGGCCTTAAGGGGTTAAAAAAATGTAGCCCATTGACAATACTGTTTTCATATTGATTAGTTTGAGATTGTACCGACGATATTCTCACAATTTCATCTGTAACCAGTTCCACAATGCCTGGGGGTCTGCGAAATCCAAAATGTCCTTCCGTTTTAACCGTTTCGCTTATTTGAGCATGCGTCATAAGGGCAACGTGTTTTTGCCAATCATGATATGCCCGCACCACGTATGGGTAAATGATTTCAAATCATGTTTTATGTTTTTCACCAGTAAATTTTTATTGTAAATTTTACATTGTTTAGTCCGAGTATTTTTCTTATTCAAATAGGCAAGAATTTTCGCTTTTGAACAACCGGTGATAAAAGACTAAAATTCTGCAAAAAACATGAAAAAAAAGGCATTATTTGAATGTTTCTTTTTTTAAATATTGATCAATTAAGAGATTAATACCAATATTTCGGTACCTTATTCGCTGTATTAATCACTCAAATTGGTAACAAAGCTCTGCGATTAAATCATAAGAACATTTCTACGCGGAAGTAATAGTAATCAAATAAATTCTCATGCTAATTATCTTGAATTTTGTGACTGACATATAAACCAGTATATACAAAAAAAAAAAAAAAAAAAAAAAAAAAAAAAACATTTAAAAAATGTTTTGTAACGTTCATTGAAAAGATTTCATAAATTATTTATAATTGTCCATATTTTTGTAGATATTTGGAGATACAATTTTAACCCATTAGTGCCTAGCGTCCCTTTTTAGGGACGCTTCAAAAGGTGCATTCAGCACTGTTTTTGACACCGTAAAAAAGAAAAGCAATAATTATTTTATTTAAATGATGCATTTTCGCGATTAATGAACTAAACTTATATCTTCTAAAAATAGCAATGCCAACCAAATAAAATTTACGCAAAAGATGCTGGGCACGAATGGGTTAAGCAGAGCTGCCAAGTCTCCGGCTTTTTTTACATCAGAATTTTAATACAGAAAATATTAGTTTATTTAATTGAAACATTTCGATGATTTAAGAGAACCAAATTTTCTCTCTAAGATAATAGTGGTGTGCAAAAAGCCGGAGACTTGGCAACTCTGGGTTAAGGCACTTCCTTTTGTAATAGAAATTGATTCTTTTCCTTCAAAATTAGCTTACATGGAATTCAAAAACAATTTTATGAATGAAAACTCCCTTTTTGAATTGTGGCTTTTTCTTTTCAAGTAAAAATACCGTGAAAAGATTTTTTTTTTCATATGTTTAGGAAAAGAAAAACATTGTTTATTGAACGAAAAATAAAGGAAGGAAAAAAAGTTTCTTATAAAAGTTCTTTTATAAAAACTGAGTCCGAAATGTGTAACTAAATATCAAATTGTTCTCAAATAATATATTTTTTGTTAAGTGGTTTGGTATAGTTTTTATTTTATTTTTTTTATATTTCAAAGGAAAGTTCTGAAATAAATTTTAAATTAAAAAAAATTATTTTTTGCACTTAAGCACGTTCAGACAATAAGTATCAAATAAAGGATTAATTTTTATTTTGAATTAAGCATGATTTTATGGGAATAGAGAAATAATTTTTTTGCGTAAATTAGCTAAAATGTAATTATTTTCCTTTTATATACGTGACTGAATTTTGTTTCTATAATTAAGAAAACAAAAAAAATGCATTTAGAAAAAAGTAACTAAATTTTTGAGTGTTATATTAGAAAATCGTAACAAAAATTCTACGGAAAACAATGATTAAATTAAAAAAGACACTTTTTTAACTACTGAACATTTTTATTTTTTATTGAAATAAACAATAAAGTGGAGCGAAAAAAATCCAAAAACTTTCATCGCTAAAGCGCGAAAATGTTGCAAATTGGAGAGTAAAAAGGGAAATTTAATCTTTTATTACAATGTACGTCCCAGCAATCTTTTTGTTTCTTTTTCTTTGTTTCTTTTCTTTTTTTTTCTTTCTTTACATATGTATATATATATATATATATATATATATATATATATATATATATATATATATATATATATATATATATATATATATATATATATATATATATATATATATATATATATATAAAGAAAAAATTTTTGTTTAGAAGAACCGGTGGTAAAAGATTAAAAATTCTATAAAATACATGAAAAAATGGGCATTATTTGAAAGGGTTTTTTTCTAAATATTGATCTGTTAAATGGTTAATACCAATATTTTTGTACATTATTCGCTATATTAATCACTGAAATTTGTAATAAAATTATGTGATTAAATCATAAGAACATAATACGGAAGCGATAGTAATCAAATAAATTCTCATGCTAAATTTCTTGTATTTTGTGACTGACATATGCCCCAATATATACAATAATTGAAAAAATAACTTTTGAAAAATGTTTTGTAATGTTCAATTAAAAGATTTCATAAAATTTCTTTTTCTTTATATAACCACAAAATGACTGTCAATAAATAAAGAAAAAACTATTCTTCGAAATTTCAGGTATGGATCAGGAATTACCGAGTAAAAATGGTGACCAAACTCGCAACGCTGTGTCTTTCTGGTTTTGGTTTGAAAATGATGACGACAATAAGGGGAAAAGATGTAAATCATCCATCAATAGATTTTACAACGCGCAAAATACTTAAATTATATACGACTGTAGGCGACAAATCCAAATTTTGAGAAAATTAAAATGACTTGCGTTTTAATACCAATATTTTGGTACCTTATTCACCATATATATCACTAAAATTGATAATAAAATTCTGCGATTAAATTATAAGAACATTTTTACACGAAAGCAGTTGAATCACATAAATACTCATGCTAAATTTCTAGAATTTTGGGACTGATATATATGCCAGTTATATACAAAAATAGAAAAATAATATTTAAAGAAATGCTTTGTAGCATTCATTGAAAAGATTTCATAAATTATTTATAACTGTCCATGTGTTTTTTTTTTTTCTAGATATTTGGAGATATTTTAAAGCACTTCACTTTGTAACAGAAATTGATTTTTTTTTCCTTCAAAATAAACTTACATGGAATTCAAAAACAATTTTATGAAAAGATTCACTTTTTAAATTGTGGCTTTTCCTTTTCAAGTGAAAATACCGTGAAAAGATTTTTTTTTCATATGTTTATGAAAAGGAAAACATTGTTTATTGAACAAAAAAAAAAAGGAACAAAAAAAAGTTTCTTATAAAAGTTCTTTTATAAAAACTGAGCCCGAAATGTGTAACTAAAAATCAAATTGTTCTCAAATAATGTATTTTTTGTTAAGTGGTTTGGTATAGTTATTATTTTTTTATATTTTAAAGGAAAGTTCTGAAATAAATTTTAAATTAATAAAATTTATTTTTTGCACCTAAGCACGTTCAGACAATAAGTATCAAATAAAGGATTTATTTTTTATTTCGAATTAGGCATGATTTTATGGGAATAAGAAAAATGAAACTTTTTGCGTAAATTAGCTAAAATGTAATTTCCTTTTATATACGTGACTGAATTTTGTTTTTATAACTAGGGAAACAAAAAAAAAATGCATTTAGAAAAAAGTAACCAAATTTTTTGAATGTTATATTTAGAAAATCGAAAAAATAAAAAGCAACAAAAATTCTACGTAAAACAATGATTAAATTAAAAAAGACCTTTTGTTAACTACTGAACATTAATATTTCTTATTGAAATATTCATTAAAGTAGAGCGAAAAAAATCCAAAAACTTTTATCGCTACACCGCGAAAATGTCGCAAATTGGAGAGAAAAAGGGAAATTTAATTTTTTATAACACGGTATGTCCGAGCTATCTTTTTTTTTTTTTTTTTTTTTTTTTTTTTACTATTTGGAAAATAGTTGTTACTTTCGGCAGAGTACAAGATGCTTCAATACTCGGTAGAATACTAAAGTATAAAAATAAAAAAAAAAATGTCACAGTTATTTACAATTTAATTTATTTATAAATTAATAAAAGGGGGGGGGCTATGTTTCACAAACTTATTTAATGGAAAATATATTATCCAAATTCTGGTGCATATGTGGCGTTTCTGAATTAAAATGAAAATGTTATATAAACACAGTATCGCCCTAAAAGGGTAAACAATTATTTATAAGAAAATTTCCTTGTAATATTTCAAAATATTAAAACTTGACACCAGAAAATAATTAAAGATAAATGCTTATAAAATAAATTTAATAATATCACGTGTGGTAACAGGTTATAATTCAACGTTTCTTGTAAATTAGCTGTCCCGTGGTGGGGATGGCTTGTAAAAGCTATTGTTAACGTGGTTAACTGTTTCGTAATTTTAACCCTTAGAACTGTGACTATTGAATTTTCTCCCATTTAATTTTTATTACAAAATGTAATAATGACACCGGAATACTCGAACAGATTTATTTGGAAAAAGTGTAATACATTTTTCTTGCATATCTGAAACCGATTTTTTTTTATTTGCAAAATACTGGTACGAACGTGATATTTGTATTTTTGAAAAAAATTACCAACCAGATCTTAAAGGATTAATTCTTCAGATTTTGAAATTAGTATTAGAATGTATGACAATGGTATTTCTTTTAAATTATTTCAAGTTATTTTTCAATAAAACTTTTTTTAATTAGGGTGAATATATATTACATATTTTAAACCATGAATGAATCGTGGGAAATAGTAAATCTGAATTTTAATATATATTTCTAACAAGGCTTAGAACCAACACAGTGAAAAATTATCCAAACCAGGGTTCGAATCTGGGTCAATTGTAAAGGTGTTTACTTAGTTTATAAACAATTACAATCGAATCACGTATATAGCCGTGCTTTCAACTAGATTAAAATATTAAAAAAAATATTTTTCTGATATATTTTTTATACTTTAAGCCATTTTTTTATATAAAATAAGAAAAGGCATTTTTATACAAATGCGCCGCACTTTAGCTATTAATAAAAATATTAAAGCGTATTCCTAAAAAAGTTATTGAATCTTAAAACAAAGTCGAAAACAATTATGAATGTTGAAATACCTTCATTTACCTGGGAGGACGGCCGCCGAGTTTGATAGACCCAAAAATCAATTTTTACAACTGCCACCACTATTTTAAAAAAATAATCTTCAGCTCATTTTATCGCAGAATTCGTAACAATTGTCTCCGACTGAATAAGGTGAGGATCAAAGTAAAAATCATTAATACACTGGATGGTTTTCAGGGGCCAAGACACGCGTCGTTCGTCCAGTCCGGTTTAGAAAGAAAAACCCGCAAACAAACAAACAAAACACTTTGTGGTGACCATTCTTATCTATCTAATACAAAATATATTTTTACAAACATTGAAATGAAAACGAGAATTTTTTTTTTTTTACTTCTTTAAGATTAATATAATCTAGAGAATGTTTCCGCATGAGTGAAATAACTTCATAATAATTATGATTAATTATGGCGAAAATAACATTGGTGTTGGAAATTTGTTTGACTTACTCCCGTTAAGTCAACGCCTATGTTTATCATTGCTCTATTTTAAAGAGCATGTTAACCCTTTGAGCTCTGGTGGGTAAATTTCTTCAAAATTCCAAAAGTCACATTGGCACCAGTATTTTGCAAAGAAAAAACCGGTTAATGATGTACACGAAAAAATGCATTAAGACTTTTTCAAAAAAAATTTGGTCGAATTTTCTGGTGCGGATATGACATTTTGGAATTAAAATTATGTGGTAGAAAATTCTACCATCAGAGCTCAAAGGGCTAAATCTGAGTTAATAAAAAACTTTGGGGTAGGTGTCATCACTCTCCTACTAGCATATTTTAAAGGCTCTTTGCCACTTCATCTAAAATTATTGCAATATTTTTTAATCCTTTAGACACAAAGCATTTTCAATGCTAATGTATTAAAATAAATGGAAGACACAGTTATTTACCAATGAATTTATTTCTAAACTAGAAACACAAAAAGAAAAAGAAAAAAATATATTAACAAATCACATTGACTATTTGGAAAATAATATTTTCAAAGACTATAATTTTAGACTTATAAAGATTTTTATATAAAAAAAATAAATAAAAACATAATTTTTATGATGATCAAAACGTTGTGTTTCCCCTTACAAATATTGCTTAAACCCTTTTAGGCACAAAGCATTTTCAATGCTAAAGTGTTAAAATAAATGAATGACACTGTTGTTTACCAATAAATTTATTTATAAATAATTAAAAAAGGGCTATGTTTCATATACTTATTAAAAGAAAATAATTTATAAATATCCTGCTGTCTATGTGGCTTTTCAGAATTAAAATGAAGTGGTTACTTAAACATACTACCGCCCCTGAATGGGCAAACAATTATTTATGAAACATTTTCCTTGTAATATTTCATCATATTAAAACTTGACACCAGAAAATATTTAAGGATAAATACCTACAAATTAAATTTGATAGTAGCGCGTGTGTCATGAAATTTTGAATTATTAAGCTTTTCGTGTAAAATGACCGTCTCGTTCTGAGATGGCTTATAAAGTTATTGTAAACATGATTAGCAGTTTCTCCATTCAACTCTTTGAACTCGGACAGTTGAATTTTTTACCACTTGATACTTATTCCAAAATATCATAATAGCACTGGAATATTCGAACAAATTTTTTTGGAAAAGGTTTGATGCATTTTTTCGTGCATATCGTAAACCAAATTTTTTATTTGCAAAATACTGGTTCTAATAAGATATTTGTAATTTTGAAGAAATTTACCAATTTTCAATAAGATATTTTGAAAAAATATCTGTAAACAAAATAAAGAAAGTAAAAAACGGCCTGCATTCAGATCAATCTCAGCTATCCAATGCAAAAAGAATCACTTAAAAATATTAAAATGCAACCGAGATGTCTTAGTGATATTTTTCCCATAGGATTAGCATTAGCGAGCGGGTCTTTTCATTTGAGTTGAATTACAACCTGTCTTGGACTATCGCAACATGAATTTTCAGATCAAGTGAAATAGAAGCAAGCGTATGATGCCAACACGATTTCAAATTTTTTCAAACCTCAACTAATACGAGATAGCAACTTTTTTTTTTTTTTTTTTTTCTTGTAAATGGGGAAATTTTTAAAAAAAATCCGTGATTTGGGGAAATTTTTTGAGTTTAAAATAGTTACAAAAATTTTATAGTGGAATTTTGAAAATTGAAATTTTACTTTTTTGAGTAGAAATTATGTTGGAGACTTTTTTGGAAAAAAACACTGATTTGGGAAAATTTTCAGAAATTTTGGGGAAATTGACTTTAGACAATCTGGCAACACTGCAAACATTTCGTGTAAAATGACTGTCTCATGCGGGATGGCTTATAAAGTTTTTGTAAACATGATCAGCAGTTCCTTTTTTTTTTTAACTCTTTGAACTCTGACAGTTGAATTTTCTACCACTGGATTCTTATTCCAAAATATCACAATAGCACCGGAATATTCGAACAAATTTATTTGGAAAATATTTAATACATTTTTTCTTGCATATCGTAAACCGAATTTTTTATTTTCAAAATACTAGTACTAATGTGATATATGTATTTTTCTAGGAATGTACCCACCAGAGGCCTAAGGGTAAATTCTTTAGATATTCGGAATTAGTATTTGAATAAAAGTCAATGGTATTTCTTTTAAATGATTTCAGATTATTTTTTAACAAAGCTTTATAAAATATATATGCTCAATAAATATTACAAGTTTTAAACGATGAATTACTCCCGAGAAATAGTATATTTGAATTTTATAATTCTTGAATTTTAATTAAAATTGCTAGCAAGACGTAATAATATGAAAAATTATCCAGTCCAGAGTTCGAATCTGGGTTACTGGTGAAGGTCTTTACATAGCTTAAAAACAAAGAAAAAGGCTCATTTATCCGTAATTTCAGTTCTATTAAGATATTAAAAAAATATTTTTGTGATATATTTTTCATATTTTAGGCCATTTTTTTCATAAAATAAGAAAGACATTTTTTATACAAATACTTAAACTATTAATACAAATAGCAAAGTATAACCCTGAATTTTTTATTGAATCTTAAATAACGTCGAAAGCAATTCTGAAAGTTGAAATATGCTCATTAATTCGACAGGACGAGCATCAAGCCTGATATACCCAGACAGCATATGGTTTTTTAGAATTGTCACCACTACATTTTTTTAAAATAATCAACTGATTTTATCGCAGAATTCGTAACAGTTATCACCGACCAAACAAGGTGATGAATATTATTTATTTTTATTGGTGACAAAGTAAAAATAGACACACTGCGTGGTTTTTAGGTGCCAAGACACCCCGTGCCCGTCCTGGCGCGTTAAGAAAAAGTATCTGGTGATCGTCCTCATCTATCCAATACAAAAATAAATACATGTTTACAAATATTGGAATGAAACAAGATTTTTTTTCTTCTTTAGTAATAAAATGAGCTAGAGAAATGCTTCCGCATGAGTGAAGTAACTTCATAATAATTATGATTAATTATGACAGAGTTCCCAAGTCTCTGACTTTTTGCACACCGCTTTTATTTTAGAGAAAAATTATTCTTTTAAATCATCCGAATATTCTAATTAAATAAAACAAAATTTTCTGTATTAAAATACTGATATCCAAAAAAGCCAGAGACTTGGCAGTTTTAGTTATGGGAAAAAAACATTAGTATTGGAAGTTTGTCTAATTCTCTCACATCAAGTTGACGCCTATGATTATCCTTGTATTATTTCAAAAAGTATATTAACCCTTTAAACTCTGATGGGTAAATATCTTCAAAATTCTAAATGTCTGATTGGCTCCAATATTTTGCTAAGAAAAAAATCGATTATCGATGTACACGAAAAAATGCATTAAACATTTTTGAAATAAATTTGGTCCAATATTCTGGTGCCATTGTGACATTTCGGAATTAAAATTAAGTGGTAGAAAATTCAGCCATCAGAGCTCAAACGGTTAAATCTGAGTTAAATTATTCCTTACACACTGAAGTATTTCTCCAGATTAGCTGATTTTTTTTTTACATATATATGAAGCCCATGCGCTCAACAAACGTGCAACGTTTTCAATCTTCAGTAGTACACTTTTTATCAAATATCCAAAATTATTAAAGAGTAAAAGGATGATATGAAATATGAGTTGAATTTTTTTGCGAAATAAAAATAGCATGCGCATACCTAAAAATAATGTAATACATAGAAATAATACTTTATGTGTTAATAATAAAAGACTGAAGTCAGGCAAAATAAATATAAATATTTCAGTAAGAAATGACATATTTTATAATTTTGGATGGTAGTAGTTCTATGTGAAGGAATGGATTTTTGTAGGTTTGACAATTTATTTTAATTAACTTTTTTAATTAATGCTTCGCTTTTATGAGCCTATATAATAAAAGCATCTTTAACCCCTTGCGGGGCGGTGGTTTCATAGATATACCACTTAATTTTAATTCCCAAACGCCACATTCGCACCGGAATTTTGTTAAAGAAAATTACGGGTTATTGAATGCGTGAAGTATAGCGTTTTCTTATTTACAAATTAACCCATTCGTGCCCAGCACCTTTTGCGTAAATTTTATTTGGCTGGCACCACTATTTTTAGAAGATTTAAGTTTAGTTCATTAATCACGAAAATGCATCATTTAAATAAAATAATTATTGCTTTTCTTTTTTAGCGGTGTCAAAAACAGCGCTGAATGCACCTTTTGAAGCATCCCTAAAAAAGAACGCTAGGCACTAATGGGTTAAATTGTTTTCGAATTCCGGTGTCAGTCATTAATTTCAGTACTTAAGCAATGAATTTGCGCTGCCCCGCAAAGGGTTAACCCCTTAATTCCCATGATAAAACACGTTCTACAAATTAAGTAATTCAGAAAATCTGACTTTACACCGGAAATGTTTTGTGGCTAATTTCGGTTTCTTTAAATCCGGAATGAATGTTAAGAATTAATCCTTTGCGGTGCGGTAGTTTCATAGATATACAACTTCATTTTAATCCTCAAACGCCACATTGGCGCCGGAATTTTGTTTAAAAAAATTACAGTTTATTACATGCGTGAAATATAGCGGTTCTTATTTACAAATAAAGTTGTTGTAAATTCCGGTGTCAGTCATTAATTTCAATACTTAAGCAATTAATTTGTCCTGAGCAGCAAAGGGTTAAAGGCAATATTGCTCTTTTAATTTTCTTGTAGGAATTAAGATAGACGAATTAAAATATTCTCAAATTATCTCGGGCGGTTTGGCATCATCAGGATTAAGACCCTTTCCAGCATAGTGGTCCCACTCCAGGCATACTTAATTTTAATTTTAAATTTGCAATCAGCACCAATAATATAATAAAATTTAGCTTTTATAATGAAAGCTTAAATTAAGAAATAAATAATTTCTAAAAAAAATTTTCGTAAATTCCGGTGTCAGTAAAGAATTTCTTATTTTACGACCGATTTTTTTCCTGTGTCGGAAAGAGTGAAACTATATATTAAAAAAATGCAATGGGTTTTTCTGTTGAAAAAATTTAATTATTTTCAAGTTTCATCATTATGAACTATTGAAAAAAAGTTGTAACATTTTGATAAAAAGATTTTATTCTAATTTTAAACATTATTTTATTTTAGGATATAAAGTTTCAAAAGTACTTTTAAAGAATTGTGGGGAAGTATTTTATTCTACACTGAGAAAATAAAAGTGTTCAGGTAGGTCATTAAATTCATAGATACTCATTCGTTATTATTTTACAAATAGTTGTATGTGATTGCATTTTCTGATTTAAGAATATGGTCGGTCCCGAAAGAACGCTGTTGTAATTGGTAAACACTTAGTATTCATGGAACTATTATTAAACAGGAACCGACATATCATTAAACTACTGAAGCTTCAACGTTAACTAGTTTCTCCGAAGTTGATTACCACCGGAGTAAACTTCCACCAGTAAATTAAAAAAAGTCTCCTTATTTTAATCCATATTCAGGCATAAATAACGGCAAAAACAGCATTTTTTTTCTTTTACTGGTGGAAGTTTATTCTGGCGGTAGTTAATCCCTGCGTTTGCGCCACATTATGACCCAACCACTTATTAGTGTGAGTGAAAAGTATTATAATAATTTGCATACTGACACCGCTTAAACAAACTATATTTATAAAAGAAAGTTCTCTTGAAAAAAGATCGCTTTAAAAGACAAATTTTTCTGCTTAAAATTTACTGGTGAAAGCTTGCTCCGGAGGTTCTCATAAGCTGCATATCCGATGTACCAAAATTATACGTCCTCTTGTGATAATCGCCTGTATTAATTCACTCTCAACTTTTAGACAATGCACTATATGTCTCTTCCTCTTTATTTATAGTTATATTTTAGCAATACGGATAATTTTCCGCGTTTTTTTTACTTCCTATCAACGAGAATTTTTAAATTCTAACTGACACCATTTCCTAAAAGCAGAAATCATTAAACTTTCGGGAGACGAGCGACACATATACGTGCGTAAAAAAGGCTTAAGAATCCTCGTTTATTCCCACCAGTAAAATTTTATTGTCAAATTTGGTATAGTTAATCGGAGCATTTTCTCGATTTAAAAGAATAAATTTCTGTGTTTAACCCTTTCGAGACGGCATCACTTACACAAATTTTATTTTGTTAGCACCACTTTTTTTAATCTGTTCTTTTTACTTCTTACATTCCAAAAAATGCTCTGATGAGAAAAGAAAAAAATTACATTTCTTTATTACTGGTGCCAAAAACAAATTTCACATGCACTTTTCGACGATGCATATATGCATCACCCGTCCCGAAAAGGTTAAAAACAGGTGACGAAACATTAAAAATTTCGTTAAAGGTTCCCGATTTGGAAGGGGTAACAGTCATTTTGACAACATTAGTAAAAGATATATAGTTCAAAATTTATATTAGAAAAATACTGGTGCGAACAGAGTATAAAATGTCCTTATGGGAGCTCTGCCATACGAGCATAGTAAATAATAAATGTAATATTTTTCAGTTTTCCTTTTGATATCGCTGGTAAATTGCCTTTAAATAGCTACATTTATTAATCATATTATTTATTTCTTATTTTTAAAGTGTTAGTATCTAACATAAAGACATTTAAACTTAATTTTATTAAGCACTTTTAAAAAGTTACTTTATTACTATCGTTGTTTTCTTACGTAATCTATTATTATCTCTTTTTTTTTTTTTTTTTTAAGTAAAAGATTCACGCATAAAATCTTTTGAAACTGTAAGATTACCTTTGTCGATTGTTCTTTTTTATAATTATTATTTGGTGAGCAATGTTTGATGATTATTTATTCCTACTTATAGTCTTTTTATAGTCTTTAAAAATGTGCTAATACTTGAACCACGATAAGAATACATTTAGTTAATGTATTTTCAAACCAAAAATTTCCTATTAAAAAAAAGAAAAAAGAAAAAAAACTTGGCAAATGCATATATGCTGCACGCAAATAAAAACAAAAAAATACATAAAAAATAAAATCCTAATAAAAATTTTCGTATAAAATATGTTTATTAAACTTGGGATTATTCCAAGAAAATCATCACTGGATCATCTTTTCATGTTTTTATTTTGAATTTTCTAGAAATTTATCCGAAAACTTATTTTTGTTGCAAATGTGTAAAAATTTACCACGATTTTTTTCTTTCGAATATTGATATTTAAAAACCGTACCAGTAGATGCCATGTATGATAGGATTTTTTCTGTCAAAGATAATAATAAACTATTTTGTTGATGTTTCATAAATCTTATTCCTTTTATGCATCTATTTTTTTATATAAATATAAATTTTTCACACAATTTTCAAAATAATGTTTCTTAAATTTGAAATCGAAGTTCACATTTTATTTTACATTACGGTTTTTCTTAAAATGCTCTCGAATTCTCGTAAACTTCTTAAATTAATTTTTTATTGTATTTCCAAAAACTGTTTTATTTAATTTTTCTTGTTTTATTAAATGTGATTATTAAATTAAATCTTGTTTTATTAAATTATTTTAAAATTATACAACACGATATTTAATTTAATAAAACAAAGTGTTAAATTTCACCTTTGTAACTAGCTATATTTTAAAAAATATATTTTTTTAACTAAAAGCATAATTGGATTTTTAATCTTAATGTTTAATTAAGAATTTTCGACTGAAAATTAAATTTCATAAAAGATCGTGCCATTCATTAATAAAATTATTAAGTCAACATTAATTTTTTAATTAAAAGAACACGCCTCAATAATGTTTTAATTATAGAATATTTTTTTCTTTAGATCATAGAATTTGACGTAAGTTTAAGAAAATATGTCATGGCAACATCATTTTAATATTTTTAGTAATGTTTGTTTTTTATATAAATACTGTTCAAAAAAGTTTGAAACGTAATTTAACTCCTTAACTGCCAATAAAGTCTCACGCCTCATCTAGTACGTTACTTAAATCTCATATTTCTGAAACTAAAGGTCTACATTAGTTTTCTGACGCAACAATAAAAAAAATGAGCATGTTATACAGTCATATATAATGGCCCAGTTGGCGGAAATTTCTTCTACATAATTGGAACTCGCCGTCTCTTTAATAAATGAATATTTTTTTACAGGGTCTTTGATTACGAGACTGACTAACTTGCAAGAGGTGTAGGGGCAAGAGACTATAACCGAACTCCCGAATATGTTCTATTTCAACGACAATTACTGCAAGCAAAACATCTTCTGAGTCCGCAAAGAATGCATTTTGTTTTATTATTCAATCGACATTCGTAGTATTGGGTCAATCGGAAAATCGTGTCGTGCCGATCAAATCAATTATAACTGGAAAATTCTTCCTGTTAGTTTCTACATGTTAAATATCTGATTTAATGTTTAATAATTAACTGTTAGTAAGATGAGAAATTAACGACTGACACCGGAATTCATAAACGAATTTTATAGATATTTTGAAAGCTTTAATTTAAGCTTTTGTTGTAAAAACAAATTTTTACTTAAATATTATTGGTGCCGTTTGAAAGTATGGAATTAAAACTAGGTGTCCCAGACCGGGCACAGTGTACCGGAAAGGGTTAAGTGATTTTTACATTGCCATCACACGCCACTAATTCTAGTTTTTCTACTGCTATGATGGTTTAGACAAACAAGAAATAATAGTTTGACTTATATCATTTGATGAACTCGAGTAAGGGGATACATGTCGAATATAACCTGATCCAGATTCTGGTATAATTGTGTTCTTATTTCACATTCCTGCGACATTGCTTTTCATTTCATTTATCGACGAATGATGTATCATATTTTTGTCCGTCAAAGACAAGACCCAAAACTTCCTCAGGGAGGTTGATTTGCTTTTCATAACCGTCTTAACAAGACTTTTTTTTTTTTTTTTTTTTTTTTTTTTTTTTTTTTTTTTACACTTATCAACCACATAAAAGAGTGTGTATCTGTTATTTTCCCAATGTCTCAAAGAACCTAAGATGCTATGACAGTTGTTGGTTGATCTGATACTCGGAAGCTAATTATAGCTTACCTCTGTTTCATTAATCTGAATTCTAATCTGCAATTTGTGCTTTTAGTCAACATACTTGGAAAGTATTCCTCTTCCTCATACTCCGAGTCTTCAAAAGAACTGAGTTTGTATTCTTCAATTTCCGAGTACTTTATTATATTAGAATAGTTAGAATTGTTTTTGGAGCCTCATAGTTCTCGCTGAAGATATCGAATTTTTTCTCGGACTTCATATTTCACTTTTTTGTAACTTTCTTACAATAGATCCGATTTTCCCCTAAATTGTAATATATTTGAAGGAACATGTACCTCAATTCAAAGACAAGAGTATTCTTTGTTTTTTACATAAGCATTTAATAAGAATAAAACATTAACAACTCCTGGTCTTTTTACTATAGGGGAAGATGGGGATACTTGAGCCATTTTTTAAATTTTAATTTTTTTAAATTTTTTATAATTTCTTAGAACAAAATAAAATATTGAAAATGAAAATTTGATATTTTTTCTTCAATTGAAAACCGCTTTCAATTCATTTTGAACTATTTTTCTGTGTCTAAAAAATGTTTACTTTTTCTTTTACATCGTGGCTCAAGTATCCCCATGGAGGGGATACTTGAGCCAGATGTCATATTCGCACCAGTATTTTGCAAAGAAAAAACCCGATTTACAATATACGCGAAAAAATGCATCAAACCTTTTTCAAATAAATTTGGTCGAATTTTCTGGTGTCGTTGTGACATTTCAGAATTAAAATTATGTGGTAGAAAATTCTACCAGCAGAGCTCAAAGGGTTAATCACCATACTTTCAAAATGGTACCAAGGTATGTGATTTCTTTTTTTACATGTTCAGAACTATAAATATGTTACCATGTTGCCAGTTTTAGAAAGAAAAATTGACCAACTGTAAAGATAATAGGGGTGGCTCAAGTATCCCCTATGCTCAAGTATCCCCACTCTCCCCTAATGTAAATACTACACCGAACAGTTGGATAGTTAATGGAGCAGGGAGTGAGGAACTCAACGGGCAACCACTAACAAGTGATGAGTTCCGGGTTGCTTTCTTCTAATAAAAGTCATTTAGAGTTGCAGGGTGAAAACTGCAAAAAATTGGTAAAAATATGCTTTTATTAAGACAACTTTAATTATTCTTTTTTATATTGTTGTATTAATACAGGTTTCGCAGGCCTCCTGGAATCTTAAAGACCAGAAACTTCTTCGACACCAGTATTTTCGCAAAGAAAATATCTTCTTTTAAAAAAAAGGGCGAAAATCCCCCCCCCCCCCTTTAACTTAGATTTCTTTCTCTATTTAAAAAAAAAATATTAATACTGGTAAAATTTTTGAAAAAATGCCTGAACCGTACAAACCTTGAATATAACATTTCATATTATATCAAGAAATTATTATTAAAAAAAACTTTTCGCAAAGGAGTTTTAAAATTCTTATCTTTTATTAAATAAAACAACATAGAAAAGCAGTCCTAATTAATTTTTTAACGTTTTTCAGAATGATAATTTAATTCGGGAAAACATCTGTCGATTAAATAAATTGTTAAAAGAACGGAACTCAATAGACTTTACCAGAAAATAAGCAAATGCATTAACCTAAGTGAAATGTCATAATTGGTTAGAATAAACAAAACATAATGATTTCCAGAAAAAAAACTAGTTTCGTTCATTTTGAATATGACTGCCTCTAATAGCTTCACATGGATTGAGAAGAAGAAGCTTTTAATTCAAGCGATTGAATTCGTAGCAAAAAATTCTTTTTTCCCCTAGTATATTCCTTTTTCAATTTCATATGAAATTTTAAGCTTGCAGGAACTTTCAACGTTTTAAAAAGATCTAATGTAAGCTTTTAAACTTTTATCTTATATGTCGATTAAAAAGAGGCAAGGTTAAGTCATGCATACTTTCAATGATTATTGTTAAAAGAAAAGTGAGTTAATGGTATTTGTAATGAATAAATATTTAAAAATATTGCTTTCATTGAATGTATTCACTTGAATTTAGATGATTGATTAAACTTTTTGAATAGTTGTAATAATAGAGGAAATGATAAACTGAAGTTCTATGATGCATATGATGATTGAATAATTTGTTTAAATAAATAAATCAATAAAGGGCTCGAGAATAAAGTAAATTAACTAATAAAAGGCTAGTTTAGTAATAATAAATATTTAGGCCTTTTTAAAAAAAATCTACAAGCAAACAAGTTTATGATTCGTTATGATTATTTGCTCTAACCCGGTAATTCTCCGTCAACTTCAACCTCGCGTTTCGGGCTAAACTCTTGGTTGAATGCAAAATTCAATTCGCCGTTTGCCCAACCTGTCGAAATTCGAGGTGAACTCTAACCTACAGTTGACGAACTCAACCAAGCTCACATGCTAGTTTAGTGAAACAGCGCATGCCCAGTAGAAAGAAAGATTGCCGTCGTTTTAAACAGTACGTTGATGCTTCGTTTTTGGAAACAAAACTGTTTATGATTTATTAATAAAACAAAGCGTTTATTATGAAAGATGCTATTATAAAAGAATGTGTCAGTTAAATTTCTCCCTTTTTTATATATTTTACTTTATGAATGCAAAATTTTATAAATTAGTGAGTCGAAAAAGAAGCTTTTAATTTTATTGATCTACTAGCATTTTTGGTATAAAGTGGTGCCATCTATCGAACGTGAATAGAAAAAATGTGCTGATATGAAAAATTTTGGTTATATAATTTAGATTTTTTTTAAATAACAATAAAAAAAGCAGTTTTTAGCTCACAGGCTATCATAGCCTGAGAGCTTATGTGCCCGTCCGTTCTGTATGTATGTTCGTATGTACGTAACGCGATAACTCATGATAAAAATATCGGATCCACTTGAAATTTTGTATATAGGTATATCCTGATAAGGCGCTTCCCTGATTAGTTTTTGGAGTTCATTCGATATGTATAACAGGGGGAACGGGGGGCTCATGCCCCTCCCCTTAATTGATTTAATGGGTTTTTCATGCAGAATTAAGAGTTTTCGTTCAAAATTTAGATATAGGATCATTTTGATCAGGCAATTTCGTGACTTTTATTAGGTGTTCATTGAATAAGTATAAATAGGGGGAACAGGGGTTCTAATGCGCCCCCCCCGTTACTTGACATAAATGGGATTTTCATGCAGAATTAAGTTTTCGTTCAAAATTTAGATTAGGATCATTCTGATGAGGCGATTCCGTGACTGTCATTAGGTGTTCATTGAATAAGTATAAATAGGGGGAACAGGGGTTCTAATGCCCCCCCCCCGTTAGTTGATATAAATGGGATTTTCATGCAGAATTAAGTTTTCGTTCAAAATTTAGATTAGGATCATTCTGATGAGGCGATTCCGTGACTGTTATTAGGTGTTCATTGAATAAGTATAAATAGGGGGAACAGGGGTTCTAATGCCCCCCCCGTTAGTTGATATAAATGGGATTTTCATGCAGAATTAAGTTTTCGTTCAAAATTTAGATTAGGATCATTCTGATGAGGCGATTTTGTGACTGTTATTAGGTGTTCATTGAATAAGTATAAGTAGGGGGAACAGGGGTTCTAATGCCCCCCCCCCGTTAGTTGATATAAATGGGATTTTCATGCAGAATTAAGTTTTCGTTCAAAATTTAGATTAGGATCATTCTGATGAGGCGAGTCCGTGGCTGTTTTTAGGTGTTCATTGAATAAGTATAAATAGGGGGAACAGGGGTTCTAATGCCCTCCCTTGAAAATATAAGGCTTTAATGTGCAATCAGTATTTGTAGCCTGTGAGCTCAATGCCATCAGTTTAACTGGGCAGTATTCTTTTTATTTTCTTACATTTCAGTTTCAGCCTTTTTATATTTGTTCTAGCATGCAATCGCAGAAGCAGGAATTATGTGTCAGCAAAATAATAAGCCGTTGAACTATAATACACTATAATAATTAATTTTCTCTCTTGTTTTACATAATTACTTTTGTTTAAAAGCAACCTTTTTCAATAAATAAATAAATAAATAAAATTTTCTCATTTAAAAGTTTGCGCATCAATCACTTTAATTAAATTAATTAAAACATTAGATTTACGTTAGGTTGATGTTAGATTGAATATATGAAAAAATAGATGTATTTTCAATATTTTTATTTTCGTTGAAAAATAAATAAGTAAACTAGCTCGTTATTTTCTTGTTTTATAATTACTATTGCTAGCCTGGTCAGAAAATCGTTATTAAATTTAATGATTAAAAAAAATATTTTTTTTTAAATCAAGTAACTTTTATGAAAGAATTTTATTGTAACGCAAAATCTTGCAAAAATAAACATCTTATAACTATATCGGTATTTCTAATCTTTGAATCTAATTTTGTGAACGAAAAAAATCACCAAATCCCAACGGTAATTCGAAATTCATCTATCTAAAAACTAAACACAAGTATGCATTTCAAATCTTGTTTTTGCTTCGCAATTAAAAACTGGTGATACGCGAGGACTGAACTCATTAACGCGATAAGTACGTCAGGTGATTCCTTTGGCCGATCAGGTATGCACATTTCAACCTCATGTTCACCAACCCGATGTTGACTGATCTCAGCTCTGAAGTTAGCAATGAATTTCAAATATTAACTGGTGATTACATTTGCTAACCCAAGATTTCTCAATTATAAGTTGAACCGCAAGTTGAAGGTTGATGGAGAATCTCCCGGTTAAAGACCTGATTTCTTAAGAGTTGATTTCCAATTAACAAAGTGCAGTTTATTAACTTTGATATCGTCATCCATTTTCAGCCATTTATTGTTCATAAGCACTTAATTTTTAATCTTACTTAATCAGAGTTTTTCGATTCAATAATGCAAAATATTCTCTACAAAAATATCGCTTTCTTTAACTCTACCCTCTAGTTACGTTGTTTCTAAATTAAATTTTCATCCTAGTGGTCCTACTCTGGGCACAACTAATTTTAATTCCAAACTCGCATAAGGTACCAAAAATATAGTAACACCATTGTGTTTTTAAAATAAAAGATCAATATAAGAGTCGTTTATAAATTCTAGTGTCAGTCAACACTTTCTCCTTTAACGAAAAGAATTTATCTGCGCCCGAAAGGGTTAATGCAAGATATCCAACCACAACACGCTGGTGTTTTTAAGAATGCCGTCGATTACTTGAAGATCATTTAAATCTCAAAAATTATTAGGTAAGACAAACATTACAATATAATTTTAGTGGTATCCAGCGTGCCACAATTGGACACACTGCATTAATCCACTCTATATCTTACAAAGAAAGACCGCATTGCATAATAACACTAATCAAAATATTAAATTACATAAAAAACCTTTTATTATGAAATGAATTTTTCCATTCAATCACTTCTTCCATTTATAATGTTACCATTTTGAACTACAAATTACTAATTACATATATATATATTTTTTTTTATTTAACTTTTTATATCATATTCTGAAGAAAAAAAATCAATTTAAAAACGAATTATTAAATTCATCATAGATTAATAAATAAACCAACATAGAAAAGCAGTTGGAATAAATTCTGAATGGTAATTTCTTCCTGGAAAACATCTGACTAATAAATAAATTCTGAATAGAATTGAACTTAATAGGCGTTACCAGAAAATAAGCAAATACATTATGTTCAGTGCAATGTTATTATATCCGTTAGAATAAACTAAACATAAGAATGTCCATTAAAAAAATCTATTTCCATTTACGTTGAATACGACTGTCACTAGAAACTCAATTCAAATGATTAAATTCCTAGCTTAACCCCTTGCGGCGCGGTGGTATACCTATGAAAATACTTAATTTTAATTCACAAATACTACATTGGCACCGGAGTTTAAGTGACAAAAAAATTAGGTTTATTCAATTGCGGCATAGTTTTTTTCTTAATTACAAATAAAGTTGTTTTAAAATTCCGGTGTCAGTCATCAATTTCCACATTAAAGCAATGGGTTTGCCCTGCGCCCCAAACGGTTAAAACGCTTTTTTCACTATGTATTTATTCCCTTTCAATTTCATGTGAAATTTTTAAATTTCCATTCCATTTCTAAACCATTTTAAAAAGATCTAATGTAAGCTTTTAAACATTTATATGTCAATTAGAAAGAGACAAAAAAAAGTCTTGCATATTTTCAATTATTATTATTAAAAGCAAAGTGAGTGAATGGAATTTGTAATGAATAAATATTCAAAAATGTTGTTTTTATTGAATTTATTCACTTGTATTTAGATGATTGATTAAACACTTACTTAGACTACCGTAATTTCGGGTGTATAAGCCGCAGATAAAACAATTCTTTTTGGACCCAGGAATCTTATTTAGTGATTGAAGACAAATATTTACGGTGATCTAACTAGTTATATTTGTTTTTAAAAAAATTCTGGGTCAAAAAAGAATTGTTTGATCTGCGGCATATACACCCGAAATTACGGTAATTCTATTAATTTAGAGAAAATGATACAGTGAAATTGTATGATACGAATGAATAATTTTGTTTAACCCGTAACTGGAGAGGTGAAAAGTGGGACATAGAAAAGTAAGTGTTATGCGGTCTCTGAGACAGTACATATCCTCTTATGGGTCAAGTGATTCAATCAATAAATAAAGGAATCGAGGATTAAAAAAACATTTACTTATAAAATGCTAGTTTCGAAATATTGAATTTTTTAGCTGCTTAAAAAGAATTTTAAATAAAACCTACGGCTATGATTCCGTTCTCTAAAGCATCTGATTTCTTAAGATTGCATCTCCTAAACACCAAAATCATTGTTTCCAGAGTGTAGGGTAACCATTTTTAACGTCAAATTACCACTGTTGTATATATATTTTAACTTTTTCTAGTTTTTCCCACTTTCGGAGGAAAAAAATGAAAAAAATATTCAAAATAAGTTTCAAGTTTTTTTTAATATTTATACAATAATTAATTTAAAAAAAAGCAACATCGAAAAAAACAAAAATAACTGTTTTTTTTTTTTTTTTTTTTTTTTTTTTTTTTTTTTTTTTTACAGAATGATAATTTATTTTAATAAATCATTTAACGTACAAATAAATTATTAATAAAACCGAAACGATTACTGTCTGTCAGAAAGTGAACATGAGTTTAGTGCAATATCATAAGTAGTTAGGATAAACAAAACAGATGACTTAATTCATAGCTTAAAATGTTTTTTTTTCTCATCCGCGGTATATTCCATTTCAATTTCATGTGAAATTTCATGTCAGTTTAAAAAGATCTAATGTAAGCTTTTAACCTTTTACAGGCCAATGTTCCCAATTGGGAACATAAGTTTAAGCATTTATTAAAAATTTAATTTAATCAAAATCGACCAAAAAAAATTAGCAGAAATAGTAAAAGAATGACTTTATTTTTTGAAATAGAAGTTTTATTCCTATCATTAATGAGGCAAGGTATAGAAAATCATAAAAATTACCAATGACCACTGGAAAATGATCAGTCATAAAAATGATTTTTTGAAATAGATTTTTCGAATTAGAATAACTTGATTTTTTGGAATATAAGTTACATTCCCATCATTTATGAGGAAATCTACAGAAAATCATAAAAATTATCAATGGCCACTGGAAAATGACCGCCGGAAGTGACCAATGTTTCCAATTGGGAACATTCTGAAAATTATTTAAAAAAAAAAATCCACCATATTAATCACTAATATCTCTTAACTAAAGCATTAGAAGGCATAATGTACAAAAAAGTAATTTAAAATATGCCTGGATCTGAATTTGGCCTGTAAAAGGCCAAATTTTTAAACTGTTTTCTTATATGTCTATTAAAAAGAGACAAGTTTAAGTCTTGCATATTTTCAATTATTATTATTAAAAGAAAAGTGAGTTAAGGGAATTTGTAATGAATAAATATTAAAAAATGTTGTTTTATGGAATTTATCCATTTGAATTCAGATGATTGATTGAACACTTACTTAGACTAATTCTATTAATGGAGAAAAAATGATACAGTGAAATTGTATGATGCGATTAAATAATTTAGTGTAATCCGTAACTGAGGAGGTGAAAAGTGGGACATAGAAAAGTATATGTTATGCGGTCTCTGAGACAGTACATCTTATGTTACGGGTTAACCCTTCTGTCCGGCACACTGTGCCCGGTCTGGGATACCTAATTTTAATTCCAAACTTTCAATCGGCATCAATAATATTTTAGTAAAATTTTATTTTTACATTAAAAGCTTAAATTAAGGGTTTCAAAATATCTAAATAAATCGTTTATGAATTCCGGTGTCAGTCGATAATTTCTCATTTTACTAACAGATCTTGCCGGAAAGGGTTAAGTAAATCAATAAATAAAGGACTCGTGAATTAAAAAAAATAACTGATAAAATGCTAGTTTCGATATAAAGTGTAACCTGCTAAAGTGACCACCTTGGTAAAGTGGCCACCTGATTAAAGTGACAGCTTATGGAAAATTTTACTTGTGTTCATATAAAATAATATGAGAATTGTCCCGTTATGTGACCACCCTAATGTGTCTACCTGTGTAAAGTGACCAGTTAGCCTGTTTTTGTCAATGTTATTTGAACCTGTAAAATGTGACCATCCATTTTTCTGCATGCTGAAAATTTTCAAACTAAAAGTCTAAAGTGGTCATTTTCTGAAATTTTATTTTGAATCTCTTATAGTTACTATTTGCTTAATGTATAAAGAGACCGATTTGTCTCTTATTGTAATGATATCTGCAATTGTCAAAGGTGATTTTTACTGGAAAATTTATTTCGCCAGTCATAGAAACATTACCTTTATGCAATTACAATGAAAATAAAAATGTGTATAAATTACAGAGTACCTTGTCGGTGTGAGTTATTTAAATCAATTACTACCGAATTTAAACTGTATTCAAAAGAAATAATGTGAGTTTTAAGTAAATTATCCTTTATTCCGCATATTTTAAATTAATGAATGAGCTATTATTGTTAATTAATCAGTTCATTACTTAATGTTCTGCATTTTTTCTTACCGTAATTTTCGGCGTATAATCCGCGGACCAAACTATTCTTTTTGGACCCAGAAATCTTATTCAGTGATAGAAGATAAATATTTACGGCGATCTAGCAAGTTACGTTTCTTTTAAAAAAATTTCTGGGTCGAAAAATGATTGTTTGACCTGCGGATTATACGCCGGAAATTACGGTATTTATTTTTTGAGATGACAATATTTCTATATGCCATTTTGAAAGACACTCCATAAAGTGACCATCTCTATATAGTTACCATTTTAGCCTGTCCCAAAGGTGGTCACTTTAAACAGGTTTCACTGTATTTAATTTTTAAGCTGTTTTAAAAGAATTGTAAATAAAGCCAACGGTTATGATTCCTTTCTCTAAAGCATCTGATTTCCTAAGATTGCATGTCCTAAACACCAAAATCATTGTATTCAGAGTGTAGAGTAACCGTTTTAAACTTCAAATTACCACTGTAACTTTAAATTTTTAACTATTTATAGTCCTTCCCATTTTCGGAGGAAAAAAATACTAAAATTTTCAAAACGAATTTTAAATTTTTATATATCTATTCAATAATTAATAAATAAATCAACATAAAAATGTACCGGAAAGAAATGTAATTCTTTTTTTACTGAATGATTATTTCTTTTAATAAATCTTTTGACGTAGAAATAAATTGTGAATAAAACTGAAAAGAACACTGCGTATAAATAAACAATGAGTTTAGTACGATATCATTAGTAGTTAGAATAGACAAAACATAATGATTTCCAGAAAAAAACTAATTTCATGCACTTTGAATATAACTGTCACTAAATGCTTCCATATGGATCTAGAATAGTTCTAGAAATTCAATTCAAGCGATTGAGTCCGTAGCTTAAAATGCTTTTTTTCTCATCCGCAGTATATTCCATTTCAATTTCATGTGAAGTTTTTAAACTTTCATGCCAGTTTAAAAATCTAATGTATGCTTTTAAACTTTTATCTTATAAGGCAATTAAAAAGATACAAGCTTAAGTCATGCATGCTTTCAGTGATTATTGTTAAAAGCAAAGTGAGTTAATGGAATTTGTAATGAATAAATATTTAAAAATGTTGCTTTTATTGAATTTATTCACTGGAATTGAGATAATTGTTTAAACTTTGCGATTAATAATACTTATGAAGGAAAGGATAAAGTGGTATTGTATGACGCGATGGAATATTTCCGTTTACTCCTTAACTGGGGAGGTGAAAAGTGTGACATAGAAAAGTAAGTGTTGTGCGGTCTCTGAGACCGCACGTCTCCTGTTACGGGTCAAGTAATTCAGTAAATAAAGGACTCCGAAATAAAAATATTAGTTGATAAAATGCTAGATTAAAAATATTTAATATTTAAGCTGTTTTAAAAGAATTATAAACAAAGCCAACGGTTGTGATTCCTTTGTCTAAAGCATCTGATTTCCTAAGATTGCATGTCCTAAACACCAAAATCATTGTTTTCAAAGAGTAGGGTAACCGTTTTTAACTTCAAATTACCTCTGTTGTACGCTTTATATTGTTGACTATTTCTAGTCCTCCCCGTTTTCGGAGGAAAAAATTTAAAAACTTTTCAAAACGAGTTTTAAATTTTTATATATTTATCCAATAATTAATTTAAAAAAGCAACAGGGGAAAACTACGGAAATATCTGTAATGTTTTTTACTGAATGACTCATATTTCTTTTAGTAAATCATTTGACGTACAAATAAATTGTTAATTTCCATTTTGTGATTTTCCATTTGTTTAATCGAAAGATTCGATGATTAAATAAGGCAATATTTACTATAAAATTTTTGTGGTAGGAAAAATGCGCAAATGTTGGCAGTTATGCTGTGTATGAGAAAATGAACATGAATTTAGTGCAATATCACTTGTAGTTAGAATAAACAAAACATAATAATTTCCAGAAAAAACTATTTTCACTCACTTTGAATATGGCTGTCACTAATTGCTTACAAATGGATCTAGAATAGCTCTAGAAACTCAACTCAAGCAATTGAATTCGTAGCTTAAAATGCTTTTTCCCCCATCTGCAGTATATTCCATTTCCATTTCATGTGAAATCTTTGACTTTCATGCCAGTTTAAAAATGTCTAATGTAAGCTTTTAAACTTTTATCTTATCAGTCAATTAAAAAAAGACAAGTTTAAGCCATGCATGCTTTCAGTGATTATTGTTAAAAGCAAAGTGAGTTAATGGAATTTGTAATGAATAATTATTAAAAAATATTGCTTTTTTTTATTTATTCACTGGAATTGAGATAATTGATTAAACTTTGCGATTAATAATACTTATGATGGAAAGAATAATGTGAAATTGTACAATGTGATTGAATAATTCGTTTAAGTAAATCAAAAAATGAAGGGTTCGAGAATAAAGAAAAATAATTAACAAAATGAAAGTTTCAAGATATTCAAAGTTTTCAAAAAAGAATGTACAAATAAAACATGATTCCTTTCTCGAAAATAGTTGAATCCTTAAAACTGAATATCCAGTTAACCCATTAATCGCCTAAATCAGCGGTTCCCAAACTTTTTGGCTCGCAGAGCCCTTTTTGGGAAGAATTTCTAAGGCGAAGCCCCTGAACCCAACAATACTCTATGGTTTATAAATAAATTTTTAAATTATAATAAAATTTATTTATAATAAAAATCTGATGGATAAAAAAATGATTCTCAGTTTGGCCCTTTCCTGATACAGAAATTCTAAATTCATTCTAGAAATTTTAAAAATCTTAAATATTAAAACAAAATCATTTACCAGAGCGGTGTTCAAGCGATACTGTTGACACGTTGACTGCCAAGCGAAAACTGTTAATGTTCACCAGGGTACCAGTTGTGTGTGTGTGTGTGCGTGTAATTTGGATATTTGGAACATAAAATCATTATTATTTAATCACTCATCTTGACACACATAGGTATGAAAGAGTTCCTTTTAAAGGAGGAATTCCACCTTTTTGTAAGGCAATTTTGGACATTCTCTGGATTAATGCAAAAATGCAAAGAAAAGTTTAGGAGGCTATTAGGGGGTGGGAGCTGAAAAATTGCCTGACATTTTGTCGATTCAAACCCTTGGAGTTTGTTCTTGAATTGTTGGGAAAAAGACATAAAATGAAAAATTAGCTTATATAAGCATCTGAAAGTCAGTCATAGAAATGAAAATGTTCAAAATGTCTTAAGAATGATTTTTTTTTTTTTTTTTTTACTTTAAAAATTCAAAGTGAAAGGAAGTGTTTTTGGAATTTAATAATTTGTACTATTTATACTACCTTTGACAATAAAGTTCGGTGAATGAATTCAGAACGACCGATCTGGCAACACTGGGAGAACAAAACGCTGCACCTGCATAGAATCCAGTGTTGACCATCCTCCCCCCCCCCCCCCGTTGTTCAGTTGAGTGTCGTTTATGTTCTGTGTAAGACGTGCTTTACTAAGTGCTTGTTCAGTGTGCTGGTTCTTAACTGAGAAAGGAAAATGAACGAACAAAAGATCAGTTTAAAGTTTGGTTTTAAGTTTTGCAAGACACCGAACGAAATTCATGAGGGGTTGTGCAAATTGAACATCCACCATACTCAACAGATCTGAATCCTCCAGATTTATTCCTATTTTCCCGACTCAAACTCTCTTTGCAAGAGATTTGACAATATTGCTGAGATCCAACGAAATGTGACGAAGGTTTTGAACTTCATCCCAAAAGGAGACTTCTTGCGAATTTCCCAGGACATTTATAGCAGATGACAGTGGTGCAAAGTTATAGGAGATTACTATTTCGAAGGATGGTACGGTAACTTTCATTAGTATTTCATCAACATTAATGTTACAGGACTATTCACCGAACTTTATTGTCAGAGGTAGTACAACACTTTTTGGTAATTTCTGTGATAACTTTTTCGAGATGTATGTCTGAAGCAAACGATAATTTTAATAATTTCTAAGTTATAAAAAAAAAAATATGTGCAGTTACATTTAAATTGATTGTATACATGTAGCTATTAAAATGACGCTTAAATTATACAAGTTTGGTGCCACTAAATAGATGAAGAAATTTTTCCACCTTTTTTTCATTTCCCACTTTCATGCCTGAACACATAGGGAGATTCTCATCCTTGCTATCAAAAATAATAGCCAATGCACCTCACGAAAGTTAGTGTAAATTCTTCCATGGGTAGTCAAGGCTTATTTGATTGCCAATTAAATTTGTCATTTATCATTAAAATCATTTATTAAGATTTATGTTTCTACTGTACAATCTCTTAAATTGGAAAATTTTTAAATATATGTAAGGATGAGCTTCTGAGATTATTGGTTTAGATTTTCTCTCTATTTTTTTTTCTATGATTTTATTTTCTATATTTTTATTTATTTTCTATTATATTAGGTTAGAATTTTTTGAATTTTAATTACAATAAGAAAGAGAAAAATGTAGAAAGTATTTCATTTTCTACAACACTTTGCTCATACAATCGGCACATATATCAATTTGCACAAACCACGTATGTCTGACACATCATATACAGGGTGTTTCGCTATCAGACCGACAAACTTTGAGGGATGATAGTAGACACGAAAACAAACATTATTAAATAGGAAACCATGGGGCCCAAACGTCTTCTACAGGAGCTAGGGGCCATTAAAATTTAAGGTCCAAAATTTCAAACGATGATAAAAAACGGAAAAAAGGGTTGATTCGTTTGCGGTTTTCACTAAAATTATTCTTCATATCACGATTTTTTTAGAAAAAATTTTAAAGGTTACGTTACAAAATTGTCGATAGAGGGCGCTTTAGACTTTAGAGTAACGAACAACTACTTTTACCATTATTTTGTGCATGTGGTTGAAATCATTCTAAAGTTTAGACTTTAACTTAAATTTTAAGCCCAAAATCGGAAACATTGAGATCGGGTAACTAGCAAAATTGAACTGTGAACAGAGGGGGAGATTTTAAACGCTCAAAAAAATTGGACAAACAAATCGATTTTGTTGCGGTTTGCATGTAAGTCATTCCCTTGGTAATTATTTTATTCAAAATGACGTACAGCTTTAGTGTCCTCATTTTTTGATAGAGGGCGCTTCCGACACTTCTCTGATATTTCAATGGCATTACTCTTGGTTGTTTTACTACCAGACCAACATACTTCCAGGAAGTGTTAAGGATACAAAAACGACTCGGAATCACATAGGAATGTAACGATGGAAATGCCTTTTTCCAAGTTACGGTTAAAGGAAGCAGAGAAAAAAGTAACAGAATTAGCAGAGAAAGAGCGACACGTTAATGTGACAGAAAACAGTTTATTTAAAGGTTTTACTAGAAAAGGTGTTCGAAATTATTACGACCAGAAGCAGTCTGGCAAGTTTAATAGAGACGGTAGATGGCGCTGCGGTTTCCTTGCGATAGATGGCGCTAAACGGTAATGCGCTTGAGCAGCGATCCCTTTGAAGTGATCATTCGCGAAATGGTTCCAAAGGTAGCAGAATGAAGTATTTGAACGATGAACAGCACAATAGGGCTCCTCTACATTTTACCAGTGACGTTTGCCGACACTTAAAAGTAACACTAGCAGGGGAGACCGAGCTTAGCTCGGTCAAAATTAACTTTGTGTTTAACTCGATATAGTATTTTCACTGTATCATTAACTCTGTATTATTACAGTAAAACATGTTTATAATAGTATTATTTAGAAAAACAATCAATAAGAAAACTATGTTTTTATGCGCATATTTATAAATTTTATTTTATTTTAAATTTTACAACGAAAGGACATCGATCTAAATCACTTTTTTAGCTCGACTCTGATTGGTTTAACCATGCATCTCGAATCCTCTTAAGAATGTATAAAACAATTCTTTACATTCTGAAAGACAATATATTTTGCTAGATATAGCCAAATTTGGAGGCATTCTTTCATTTGGCTCCAAATACGTGTTTTGGTTTTCGTAATTTTTATAGTCGATTTTTTGGCCATATGTCGCCAATATTTTGTCAAATATCACCAAGTTATTGGCTTTTGCCATATTCTCGTGACCCTGACCCGTATTAACCAAAATGAGCCACTAATCAAATTTGATCAAGCATGTGACATAGCTCAATCGTCTTCAGGTAATCAAAAACAGTAGAATATAAAATTGAATCAAAATCGTTCAAGCCATTTTTTAGGTAAAATTAGCTTGGCAGCATTCAGCAATGAAGCGAAATGACCCACTAATATAATTTTGTTTAACATGCGACTCAGCCCAATAGTCTTCTCGTGACAAAAAACGTTTTGTTTCAAAATTTAGGTAAAATTGATTGAGTCGTTATTGTATATAATTAGAATGACCCTAGCTCATTAAGACCCAAAATGACCCACTAATAGAATTTTCGCGAGCATGTGTCCAAGCCAAATGGTTTTCTCTTGCTCAAAAACGATATAATACAAAGTATAGTCAAAATAGTGAGTACCATTTTCTATATAAAATTAGCATGACCCTTATAATCGAAATCTCTTAAACGTGTGGCCTAGCTCTTTAGTTTTAGCATGCCGAAAAACATTAGATACAAAATTTAGATAAAATCGATTGAGCTGTTTTTTAGATATAGTTGGTTTGACCCTGACCCCTTATAATCCAAAATGACCCATTGATCGAATTTTCACAAAAATCTGTCCTAACCCAATGATTTTCTTGTGACCGAAAACGATAAAATACAAAATTTAATCAAAATTGCGCGAAACGTTGTCAAGATAAAATTAGAATGACCCAAAAGTGGCCCACCAATCGAAATTTCTCGAACATGTGACCTACCCCAATGATTTTCTCATGCCAAAAATATGTTGTATACAAAATTTCGTTAAAATCGACCCACCCATTCATTCTTTAGATATAGCTTGACCTTGACCCATTAAGACCCACAAATGACCCTTATAATCGAAAGCTCTCGAATATGTGACTTAGTCCATTAGTTTTCTCGTTTCTAAAAATTGTTACATACAGAATTTCGTTAAAATTGATCCTGCCGTTCTTTAATTATACATAGCTTGACCCAGACCCTTTATGATCCAAAATGACCCATTAATCGAAATTTTTCGAACATGTAACCTAGTCCAATGATTTTATCGTGCCAAAAAAATGTTGCATACAAAATTTCATTAAAATCGATCCACCTGTTCTTTAGATATAGTTTGACCATGACCCATTATGACCCATCATGACCCACAAATGACCCTCATAGTCGAAATCTCTCAAACATGTGATTTAGCCCATTAGTTTTCTCATGTCAAAAAACTGTCACATACAAAATTTCGTTATAATCCATCATGCCGTTCTTTAAATATAAAGCTTGACCCAGACTCTTAATGACCAAAAATGACCCATTAATCGAAATTTTTCGAACATATAACCTAGTCCAATGATTTTATCGTGCCAAAAAAATTTTGTATACAAAATTTCGTTAAAATCGATCCACCTGTTCTTTAGATATAGGTTGACCATGACCCATTATGACCCATCATGACCCACAAATGACCCTCATAGTCGAAATCTCTCAAACATGTGATTTAGCCCATTAGTTTTCTCATGTCAAAAAACTGTCACATACAAAATTTCGTTATAATCCATCACGCCATTCTTTAAATATAAATAGCTTGACCCGGACTCTTAATGACCCAAAATGACCCATTAATCGAAATTTTTCGAACATGTAACCTAGTCCAATGATTTTATCGTGCCAAAAAAATGTTGCATACAAAATTTCGTTAAAATCGATCCACCTGTTCTTTAGATATAGGTTGACCATGACCCATTATGACCCACAAATGACCCTCATAGTCGAAATCTCTCAAACATGTGATTTAGCCCATTAGTTTTCTCATGTCAAAAAACTGTTACATACAAAATTTCGTTATAATCCATCACGCCGTTCTTTAAATATAAATAGCTTGACCCAGACTCTTAATGACCCAATATGACCCATTGAAATTTTTTCTCGAACATGTAACCTAGCCCAATGTTTTTCTCGTGCCCGAAAACCATACAATGCAATTTTTAGTCAAAATTGCGTGAGAAAATCGCTAGATAAAAATAGCATGACCCAGAATGACCCCAAGAATGACCCACTTACCGAATTTTCTCGAACATGTTACCTAACCCAATGGTCTTCTTGTAATCCAAAACGATACAATATAAAATTTGGTCAAAATCGTTAGAGCCGTTTTTTAGATAAAAATTTCTTGACCCATAATGACCCCAAAATGACCCACTAATCGAAATTTTTCGAACATGTGACCCAGCCCAATAGTTTTCTCGTGCCAAAAAACGATTGGATACAAAATTGCCTTAAAATCCATCCAGCCGTTCTCTAGATATAAATAGCTTGATCCTGACCCATTGTGACCCAAAATGACCCAGTAATCGAATTTTCCCGAACATGGGACCTAGCCCAATGGTCTTCTCGTGCCCGAAAATGGTAAAATCCAAATTTTTGCGAAAATCGTTAGAGCCGTTTTTGAGATAAAATTTACCCACACACACACACACACAATTTTTGCTCGCATTATAGTATAAGATATGGACAGTAGTGGATATAACGTGGTGGCCTGGTTCATTGGCCTGCCAGATCGCCGGACCCATCATGTATGGACTTCTTCTGCTGGGGTCAAATGAAAAATTGGGTGTATGCGACTCCCGTACCATTAGTTGAAGACCTCGCAGCTGGTATTTCTGTATCTGTCAGAAAACTATAAGAGATGCTAGGAATCTTTCAAAGTGTGAGGAATTCCACGCGAGGCCGCTATCAAGCATACCGGACTACTTCTGGTCGTAATTTCGAACACCTTTTGTGGTAAAAGATTTAAATGAACTGTTTTCTGTCAGATTGACGTGTTGCTCTTTCTCTGCTGTTTCTGTTTTCTTTTCTCTGCTTCCGTAAACCGTAACTCGCAAACAAGGCATTTACAACGTTACATTCCTATGTGATTCCGAGTAGTCTTTGCATCACTGACACTTCCTGGATGTATGTTGGTCTGGTAATAAATCACCCAGGAGTAATGCCATTGAAATATCAGAGACATGTGGGAAGCGCCCTCTATCAAAAAATGAGGACACCAAAATTGTACGTCATTTTGAATAAAATAATTACCAAGGGAATGACTTACAGGAAACCGCAAGGAAATCGATTTGTTTGTCCAATATTTATGAGCGTTTAAAATCTCCCCCTCTGTTCACAGTTCAATTTTCGCTAGTTACCCGATTCCAATGTTTCCGATTTTGGCTTAACATTTAAGTTAAAGTCTAAACTTTAGAATAATTTCAACCACATGCACAAAATAACGGTAAAAAGTAGTTGTTCGTTACTCTAAAGTCTAAAGCGCCCTGTATCGACAATTTTTGAGCGTAACCTTTAAAAGTTTTTTCTAATAAAATCGTAATATAAAGAATAATTTTAGTAAAAACCGCAAACGAATCGAGACTTTTTCCGTTTTTTATCATTGTTTGAAATTTTGGACCTTAAACTTTAATGGCCCCTAGCTTCTATAGAAGACGTTTGCGCCCCATGGTTTTCTATTTAATAATGTTTGTTTTCATGTCTACTATCATCCCTCAAAGTTTGTCGGTCTGGTAGCGAAACACCCTGTATAAGGAGTCCAATAATCAAACTCCAAAACCATTTTCATGTAACTTGTACCGTTTTTGATAGCCAAGGCCTGAAGGGTTGAAACACCATGGCTATCATATCTGATAGCCAATGGCCCAACGGAAACATCACTGGCTTTCACAAATGACAGCCATGGCAGTCCAAGTGTTAATGGGTTCATGACATCCATTTTTAAAATATAAAATATTCTTTTGGGATTTCCAATATGAATTCTGAATTAAAGATGAAAATGGTAACCATGGGTGGATTATGTATTGCATGGGGGCTTATGTAAAACGATTATTTATGGCGAAAACCACACACACACAGAAAAAAAGGTAAGTTATACAGTTGCTGCACTGTGATTCTTCCGTATAATTCCAATAGGCTACTCCCTGAAAAAAGGAAATGGGTAGTTCCAGTCATCTATGAGAAAATATGTAACACGTTTTTGCTAGTACCACCTACCCGTATTAGAATTATGAGATTATGGAATATTTTTTTCGTGCTTCTTTAAGTCTCTAGTACTACTTCTAAACATGCAACGAAAATGAATTCCCTCTCAGCTTCTTTTTTTTAATCATTTAAAAAAATACATTTAGAAACAAGTCATCGTTTTAAAATTTAAGTGGGCGGGAAAAAATTTATAAGCTGAATTGTTAGGTGAAAAATTGTTCACTTTTTTGGGTACTTTATTTAAAGTATTTGGCTATTAATTATAGTTTTGAAAGAAACTTTTTTCGTCATTGTTTGTGACTCAAAACAGATAAGCAGGTAAAAACTACACATGTTAAACGAACTGCAACTAGTAGAAAAACTTTACTAACAAAAGAGAATGTATGGGTGGGATTAGATTTATATCAGGGCAGGCACTCATTGACCAAACGTCTAAGCAAGAGGTGGAGCTGAGCAAAATTTCAAATTTTTAGTGGGATAACAAATGTAAAGAACCAATATATATTCTTTATATTGTCATTGACTTATTTCTGATTGGAAAATGTGGCAGAGACCAATTAAAAGAAAATTTTACAGGGGTTGTAATGCTGAAAAAATGCGTTTTCAGCAATATACATTGCTTCTGATATTAAATACAATTATGCAAAATGGCATAGAAAAATTTAAGAACTAAGGAATTATAAAAATAAAACAAACAGATTAAAGGAATTAAAGTTACGAAAAGGAAAAAAAAAGAACTATATACACAAGGTATATAAATATTAAATGAATCTAATGAGGGGTTTCTTAGATGATACAAGCTATTACAAAAAAGGGGCATTTTAAATAACATTTTTTCTAGGAGCATTATTTCTTGTTGTACAATGAAAAACCATATAGAAAGTTTAAATATACAAATAACATAAAACATTGAACTGCTGTTCAAAACTTTACCACAAATCATACAGAGAAGCCGAACAACATATGTTTCAATAAATCTTATTTTATAAGTAATTTTCATCGTATTTTAGTTTTTTATCGAGATTGCCTTCCCCCCAATGTCTCCGTTCGGTCTTGCTTTGATGACAATACTTGATTTGGGGTGTACGGTACAGAAATATTTTCATTGTTCAAAAGCTCTTTTGTTGCTTCCTCTTATTATGACGTGTGAGAAATAAAGAATTAAATACAAACATATGAGTAGGTGGAGCTTCAAAGAACAAAACTGTTCTCAAAAACAGTTATTCAGCAAGCAGAGTTAACAGCACTGGCAGGCCTTTTCTGGTTTGATTGACGTTGTGCATTCGATTTAGAATACTATTTCTTGTAGCCTAATTTAAATTGAATTTTTTAAACATATCAAATGCAGAAACATATAATAAAGCAATTCAAACCAAAAATATCTTACAGAAAATAGATACATGTTTAATGCAAACACATGACTAGTTCTAGGGTGTATTATTGTATTTTCCATCCCAGTATCAGGTATATTTATTTTTGACACTCACACACACAAATTCCTACATATTTTTGAAAATCTTTCACTTGCAATATGGTAATTTCTTTCATAATTTGATTATTTTCCTGGAACACCGCGGAGCCCCTAGAAAGTTCAGGCGGAGCCCCAAGGGCTCCGCGGAGCACACTTTGGGAACCTCTGGCCTAAATTATGAGGTTGAGGTTTCCTATTTTTTAGCTGAACGTTGTTTGCCACGGCTGAATATGAAAAAATAGTTTACGCTTTTTAAAATCATTAGGCTTTATGTCTTTAACCCCTTCGTGATGTGAGCCTTTTGCGAAATTTTTCATGTTTTGTCAACGGTTTTTAAAAGCAGAAATTTGTGCCTTATTTAATCGTGAAAATGCATCGATTAAATAAGGCAAATTTTTCAGTAAAATTTTACTGAAAGGGATAAACAAGGATTCTTAACCTCTTGAGGGGCAGTGGGATATATTTTATCCCACCTAATTTAACAAATTTTTCACCAAAAACATTTAAAGAAATTTTATATTTTTTACTTTGGCAGAAAAATATTGAAAAGCGCTTTTTCTTATTTTAAAACAAAATTTTTCCTTTTCCCGGGAATTAATTAAAGATTACAATATTGCGGGTACATTATTATTTGCCCCTCGATGGGTTAAGCCTTTTTGCGACACGTATATGTGTCGCTCATTCCAAAGGGTTTAAATAAGCTCAATTTTTAAACTGAAATTAGTGGTGACTATGTAAATAATTTAAATATGTGCGTTTATTTATACCTTTGCTATATGCAACATTAGAGGTTAATGGGTTAACGAAGTGCAATAAATTGAAATATTATCGTTAACCGCTTGGGGACGAGCGACACGTATACGTGCCGCAAATAGGCTTAAGAATCTGTGTTTATCGCCACCAGTAAAATTATACCGTAAATTTTATCTTATACAATCGGAGCATTTTCTCGATTTAATAAATCACAAATTTTTGTTTTAAAACCGGTGACAAAACATTAAAAATTTCGTAAAAGGCTCCCGTCGCGAACGGGTTAATAGTATCATTAGTCTTTAGCAATTGCATATTGCCAACTTTCGATTCAACTTCCATAAAACCTGAGTTAATATAAATCAGGTTTAGCATGTTTCTAACTGGAAAATATTTTAGATGTATCTGTTTAATTAAACGATTCTACATGAACCTCTTAAATATCAAATCTTAAAAAAAAAAAGAAAAGAAAATTGGTTTCAAAAGTTTTTAACTTAACTTAACTACTATTTTATCCCGTGCTTCTGGTATGTAACCTTTATGATTCTGGTGCATCCAGTATATGCCCGGTGCGTATATAATATCAGCGCCAAATTTCCTGGATTTTATTATGGAATTGGGATGCATGAAGACGAGTCATTTGCGGTGAATTTTACTAAAGTTACGACCCCTCAAGCATAATAAGATTAAGAAGGATCACTAACGTGCGCGACAGCATAATTTTAGAAATCACGAAATTCATAATAATTTTTTTATTCGAATACAGAGATAGCTTATTTGTTGACTATGATCGATAATTGCTGGTTTTCCTTTTTAAGCTTATTGAATTTTTAGTTATGTGATGTGCATAGATTCTATAAATTATATACAAGGCGCAGAAAAGAACAGACACAAGCCGAAATGTACTACAACTTATGAAAAGTATTTTTACTGCGTTACACAAGAGTGCAAAAATCTAGGCGCAGGACAGACTCTCGCCAGTAAATTTATTTCGTTTTTTATTTATTTATTATCTAATATTTCGTGGTTTTTTTTTTCTTTTTTAGCGAAGAAAACTTTTAAATTTCAGCGGTGAGAGACTCACTAGAGTCTAGATATTTACAAACCTGGTGCTACTTTTTTGTTCTTGCTGTTGTTGTTGTTACATGACAAGAATGAATTTTCATAATATCATTCTGTTTCAGTTTAAAAGTGTTTCTTAATTTAAACCTGTGCATTATTTATAGTTTTTGTATAATTATTAATTTGAAAATGTAAGAGAACTATATTTCACACAAAGTTAAATAATTCTGAAACATTAAAATATATTAAATAAATTACATCGATTTTGTTTTTAAATCAAGTACTTGTGAAAAACAAACATCAAAGGACGTAATTAAAAAGGTCTTAAAAAATCTAATTTAGATTTCTGTTTACAAATTATTATTTTTAAAAGTTTGCAGACCGAATGTAAAAGTCATTTGATACTACTATTAATTTAAAAATGTTATTTTTAAGGATTTAATTCTATTTTGGCATGATTAATATTTTCAATAATTTCCCTTGATGATTTAACTTTAAAGATGAAGATCATTAAGAAAGGATATTAAAAACAAATCATCAGTTATATCTGTTAATTAAATGTTTCGGAAATACAATGATTTCTTAGTATTTGTTATCTTCGTTTTTGCTTCTTGAAAATGAAATGATTGTTAAAAATTATCAAGGGACTTATTTCAACAACGGGAATTTGGAATAAGTCGCAACTTTTTTTTAAATTTAATAATCATAAATAAATTTAATTTAGAAGTCATAAAAGCGATATTTAGTAGTTCTGTCTCTAATAAAGCTTTATTTATTGTTGCAGTAAGTTTAATATTTAAAATTCTTATGGGATTACAATGAAGACCGTATAATAAATTTTAAAATGTTCAAATTATAAAGCCGAATAACAGTGTAAAGAATTTGAATGTGGCGTTTTATGTTGCAATTTTTTTCCTATCTCATTTATAATCATTTCTTTCTTAATACGCAGAAATGCAAAAATCTAGGCGCCAGCGGGCAGTTTCTCACCACTAAAATATAGAAGTTTTCTTCGGTTAAAATTTAATAGCAATCTTGCAAGAATTTTACGCGCAATATTAAACGAAAAACAGCAAAATAAATTTAGTGGTGAGAGACTGCCTGCTGGCGCCTAGATTTTTGCACCCCTGTTAATACGTATAAGTCTTTCTACTTAGATCTCTCTATATTTAACCCCTAGAGGATGAGCGATCGTTATACGTGCAGCATAAGGTGTTCATAATCCTTAATTATTCTCACAATTAAAATTTTATTGCAAATATTATGTTATTTAATCCGTTCAATAAATAACAAGTAGTTTTATTCGGAGTCTGATTAAATAATTGAATCGCACCAGTATTTACCAGAAAATTTATTTCTAAACAAGTAAAAGTACATTTCAGTTTGCCTACTAAGAGTGAAATTTTCGTGTCAAATGGAAATTAGGGATTAACCCATTAACGCCCAGCGTCCTCGTTTGAAAAACAGCAAGAAAGCGGTTTTCCCACCAGTAAAGAGGAAGAAAAATGTCTACCTTATTTCACGAGACAGAATCCTTGATAAATTTAGATAAAAGTTAATTTGCTTTTAAAAGTGGTGGGAAATACAAAATTTAAATTTTAGCGAAGAAAATAATTCGGGCGTTAATGGGTTAAAGTGTGATGCTATAGCGGCATCACCGTCCTTCAAGCGGATTAATTCGAGCATTTTTTCGCTTCAATTAGGTAAAAATTTCTGTTTTCAAAAGCAGTTGAAAAAGGATTTAAAATTCTACTAAAGACATTCTTCTCGAAAGGGAAAGTTAAATACCAGAAAGTTTTGAGTTTAACCCGTTGGGGATGAGCGGCACGTTTAAGTGCCTGTAAAATTCTTAAAATTTCTTGTTTATCCCACCAGTAAACTTTTACTGTAAAATTTCACTAATATAATCGGAGCATTTTCTCGATTTAAAAAGGCACAAATTTTTGTTTTTAAAAACCGATGACAAAACATTAAAAATTTCGTGAAAGACTACCATCGTGAAAGGGTTAAACTACATTTTAGTTATAATAGAGACAGTTTTCCAGAATACACACACAGACACACACACACACACACACACACACACACATACAGGGTGATTTAAAAAAAGAGGGGGGAAATTTTAAAATGTGATAGCAGGGGAGAGTGGGGATACTTGAGCATAGAGGATACTTGAGCCACCCCTATTATCTCTACAGTTGGTCAATTTTTCTTTCTAAAATTGGCAATATTTATAGTTCTGAACATGTAAAAAAGAAATCACATACCTTGGTACCATTTTGAAAGTATGGTGATTAACCCTCTGAGCTCTGCTGGTAGAATTTTCTACCACATAATTTTAATTCTGAAATGTCACAACGACACCAGAAAATTCGACCAAATTTATTTGAAAAAGGTTTAATGCAGTTTTTCGCGTATATTGTAAATCGGTTTTTGTCTTTGCAAAATACTGGTGCGAATGTGACATCTGGCTCAAGTATCCCCTCCATGGGGATACTTGAGCCACGATGTAAAAGAAAAAGTAAAAATTTATTAGACATAGAAAAATAGTTCAAAATTAATTGAAAGTGGTTTTCAATTGAAGAAAAAATATCAAATTTTCATTTTCAATATTTTATTTTGTTATAAAAAATTAAAAAAAATTAAAATTTAAAAAATGTCTCAAGTATCTCAATCTTCCCCTACACATGAAGACAAATAATATTAAATGGGAAACTAAGGGTCCCAAATGTCTTCCGAAGGAGATAGGCGCCATCAAAGTTTAGGATCCAAAATTTGAAATGACTATTAAAAGAACGGAAAAAATTGTTCGATTCGTTTGCGGTTTTCACGAAAACTATTTTTATGTGAGTATTGTCTTGAAAATAAATTATAAAGATAAATTTCAAAAAATGCCGATAGAGGGAGCTTTAGACTTTGGAGCAACGAACAACTATTTTTTACCGTTATTTTTTGTATCTCTTTTTTTTTTTTTTAGAAGTTTAGACAAACTTAAATTTTGAGATCAAAATCTGTGGTTAAGTAGCACAAACTGAACTGTGTTCAATGGGAGTGGGTAGGTTCAAATTTCAAATGATTATAAAAGACAGAAAAATTGGGAATTGATTTGCGGTTTTCACTGAAATTATTCTTTATGTCAGTATTGTCTTTTAAATTAATTATACAGATAAATTTCAAAAAATGCCGATAGAGGGGGCTTTAGTCTTTGGATTAACGTACAACTATTTTTTACCGTTATTTTTTGCATCTCATTAAGTTTTTTTAGAAGCTTTGACATAAACTTAAATTTTGAGTTCAAAATCTGAATCGTTGAGAGTGGTTAAGTAGCGCAAACTGACCTGTGTTCAAGGGGGGTGGGGAGATTTAAATTTTAAATTATTATAAAAAACGAAAAAATTGGTGATTCGTTTGCGGTTTTCTCTAAAACCATTCTTTATGTCACTATTTCCTTGAAAATAAAATTTAAAAAAAATTCAAAAAATTCCGTTAGAGGGCGCTTTAAACTTTAGAGTAACCAACAACTATTTTAACCATTACTTTTTTGTATCTAATTAAGTGCTTGCAAAAACTTAGACTTAAATTTGGAGCACAAATTCTGAATTGTTGGGAGGGGTTAAGAAGCGCAAACTGAACTGTGTACCCTACTACCCTACGAACACGGTTCAATTTTTCGCTACTTAATTACTCACAACGATTCAGATTTTGAGCTCAAAATTTAAGTCTAAGCTTTTAAAACATTTATTTAGATTAAAAAAATAACGGTTAAAAATAGCTGTTGGTTACTCTAAAGTTTAAGACGCCCTCTAACGGAATTTTTTAAGCTTATTTTTTAAATTTATTTTCAAGGAAATAGTGACATAAAGAATGGTTTTAGAGAAAACCGCAAACGAATCGACCAATTTTCCGTTTTTTATAATAATTTGAAATTTGAACCTCCCCACCCCCATTGAACACAATTCCGTTTGTGCTACTTAACCACTCTCAACGATTCAGATTTTAAGCTCAAAATTTAAGTTTATGTGAAAGCTTCTAAAAAAAATTAATGAGATGCAAAAAATAACGGTAAAAAATAGTTGTACGTTACTCCAAAGTCTAAAGCGCCTTCTATCGGCATTTTTTGAAATTTATCTGTATAATTTATTTTTAAGAGAATAGTGACATAAAGAATAATTTTAGTGAAAACCGCAAATCAATTGACCATTTTTTCTGTTTTTTATAATCATTTGAAATTTGAACCTACCCATTCACATTGAACACAGTTCAGTTTGCGCTACTTAACCGCAGATTTTGAGCTCAAAATTTAAGTTTATGTCTTAACTTCTAAAAAAATTTAATGGGATGCAAAAAATAACGGTAAAAAATAGTTGTTCGTTGATCCAAAGTCTAAAGCGCCCTCTATCGGCATTTTTTGAAATGTATCTTTATAATTTATTTTCAAGACAATACTGACATAAAGAATATTTTTCGTGAAAACCGCAAACGATTCGACCAACTTTTCCGTTTTTTATATTCATTTTAAATTTTGGACCCTAAACTTTAATGGCGCCTATCTCCTTTAGAAGACGTTTGGGACCCTTTGTTTCCCATTTAATATTATTTGTCTTGATGTGTAAGTGTCTCGATCTTTTTTGAATCACCCTGTATACAAGATTCCCCTCTTAATAGCTAATCTATAAAGCTGGAATTTTAGCAACAGTTATTGAAAATTATACATATACGATGTTTTAATGATATCAAAAGTCATTTAAATCAAAATCGTTATATATATTTTTAAGTTACAAAATTATTATTATTATTATTATTATTATTATTATTATTATTATTATTATTATTATTTGTAAAGCTATATTTAGATGAACTGTCTTTATGAAGACTAATATAAACCCAAGCTTATTTCTTGCCATCCGAAAATAGATAGATTAGTATGTTTGAAATTAAATTTAAATCCACTAATGCCCATGCTAGCATATCGTCGTTACCAAGTCAAACTACATAATATGAAAATAATATTACCAGAGGGATGCTTTTTAAAAATTCATATTTCTTGACTGGCAACACCTTTCTGAAATGATTAAATCTCCCTTTTTTTCGCCTTAATTATACTAAGATTAAATAAGGCGAATTTTACTATTCTATTACTACACTATTCTGGATTGTCGCTTTTGCCTTATTTTCAAATCTGACATTTTACATTCACACCAGAAATTCTGTATTTCATAGTTTTCTTTATTTAAAGACAGAATTTTGGATATTACTGCAAGTAAAAATGCTTCTTTCATAATTCCTGGTGTGAATTCGAAGATTTTAAATTGAAAGTAGAGGCCAAGCTGGCAACCCAGACACTGTTGTCAAGTTGGATATTTTCACATGGTATATGCAGTAAGTGTATTCAATTTCGAGGATTTTTTTAATTCAGATATTTATATTCATACCAGATATTTAAAATAGCAATATTTGATTTATTTCACAACAGAAATTACTCAATGAAATGGAATTTTATATTCAAAATTTCTAGCTTAAATGTAGATTCTCCAAATTAATTTCTAGAACGTCTTTTTACTTTGGGAATTAGAATATTGAGAGAGAAAGTGTTCAAAATATCATGATTCCACTAATTTTCAGGACTTCTCACGTTATTATAAGATCAAGGTAAATAAGTAATGATCTAGCAAGGATAAAAATACAGGGTTAGTAAGAAATAAGCTGCCCATTTCAGAGGATTCTAGAATGCGTTTTACTTGCCCGAATGAAATGAAATTTCAACTACAGATTATTCAAATGATGCGCTTGACATTTGTTAACACTGAAACCACCGTAGCGGTCATTCATTGTTAGCGAAAGAATTAAGAGCTCACACTACTGGTTGAAATAGACCCGGATGATAATGTAAAGTCTATGGGGGTGTTCTTTTCAAATACCTCGCTCAAATTCCAATATTTTGATGTGTTTTTTTTTTTTTTTTTTTCATAAGATAGCTGAGGAATGACACACAACTGGCCTAAAATTATAACTTTTTTGATTTTGGTTATATTCTTTTTATATTAGGATAGTTTCAGTTTTATAACCGGTTCAAATCGGTTCTGAAAGTTAAAACATTTTTTTAAAATATATCTGACACCAAAATCGAAAAAGAAAAAACTAGACTTGTTTTGGATGGTGCTCAGCTACCCTACGCTAAAAGAAAAAAAAAATCCAAATTTCAGCGAGATATTTGAAAAAAACACACTATCATCCGGGTCTTTTTCAGTTCAGTAGTGTGGCGTCTTAAGTTGTTACGGTACACATCTTCAGCTGGCTGGCTATACTCATGACAGCTGTATTACACGAAAAAGAGAAGGAGCTAATGCTTTTCAATTGTTTTGCCTTCATTCATTAAGCATTTTACATAAAAATAATTGTTAAATGTTTTTTCCGGATGGGTACTTTTTTGTTTACAACACCATAATTTGAGATTTTTAAAAATGAGTAATATTAGTTTATGCAAAAACTGACACACAGGCAGAATGCTTATATATAAACAAATATTTTGGATATCAATAATTTAACGTATTATAGCAGACGGATATCAACAAAACCTCATTTAATAGGTGTAAATATCAATTAATATTTCGCGGCATAGATTTAACATCTTACAGTTTTGCTTTGACCATAGCTGCTAATATTAACGCTTCCTTGTGCCACAATATTTTAACATTTAAATTTTTGTCTTGGTAATTAAAAGATTATGGCTATTTAAAAGATAAAATTTACTCTTAAATTTTTGTTGTACAAAAAAGCGTAAGCGTTGATAACTATGCCTTACAGAGTAAGTGAAAGAAGAGTTTGTCTTACTCGTTGCTCAAAGCTTTTATATATCACAAATTTTTCATTATAAGTTTTTTATTTGATGACAGAAACTTTTTTTATTAAATAAGTTGAATATTTTATTTTTATCAAGGGGTGTTTGTTTTATATTATTTTATTTATTGTAATAAGAAAAAATAAACTATGAATGGATTACCCAAAGAAATTATTTTTGATGTTATAGAATTGAAAAATGTATAGAAAAAATAGTAAGAGAGTAGAAAAACATGAATTTGTGAAAGAGTTCATAGCGGGGATTAACGAAGCAAAAGGATACATTTAGAGATTGATAGAATATCTTATTTTGTTTACAAGTAAGGCCCGAAATTTGTGTTTTGACGAACATTCGTTTTCGGCTAAACTGATGCTAGAAATTCGGTCGTGACCGATCATTAACCTAAAATATTAATATTTAAAAAAAATCTCGTTTCTTTCTTTGGAAATTTTCAACATTATTCGCTGCCTTGAGCTGTATTATCAAAAATGGGACACTTTGTATTTATACCTGTGAACTTCACGGTTATAACTATCAGTCACCATTCATTCAAAACATAAATGTAAATCGTAAATCCAATACTGCATATATGAATTAACTTTGAAGACGTTTTCCACATGCTCATTTAAAACAACAGACTTCATATTAACAGAAAATTGTTTTTTTCTAAAAGCGGGTGTGTTCTGAAAACTTTTTGAGGTAAAAATTTTATTAGTTTTTACTGATGGCTGTTTGCACCGTTATTAACCCTTTAACGATCATAGCATTTTCATTGCTAAGATGTCGAAATAAATGAATGACACCGGTAAAAGTGAACAAATATATTTCTAAAGAAGAAAATGTGATTTTTCACATACAAAATAAAAGGGATATTTTTAGATAAAAATACCGGTGTCAGTGTTGCGTATCGGAATTAAAACTTTGTGGTTTCGTGGCGAAACCAATGAACGTTAAAGGGTTAAAAAGTTTCTACTGATATCACTGATTCCAAATTATAAAAAAAAATCATTTTATTATGCCTATCGAAAAGTTTGTAGTCGCTTTAAAAATTTGCGAATTTATAATATTATCCTCAAGTTAAAAAAGACAAATAATGTCATGAAAATGTTAAAATATATGCAGCCGGCTGTTAAAAAATAGTGATAGCCTCTAGGGGAAAAGATTTAGGTGTTTGAAACCTCTGATTTGGAAAGTTTTATAAATGAATCGCTACTGATTCATTATCCCGCCAGGTTTGTCCGTTTATTCTCTCTCTCTCTCTTCTTTTTCTTTTTCTTTTTTTACTCATTATTTTGGAATGCTTGTTTTTGCTTCATTTAATGCCAAACATTTCTTAAACGCATAAATTAAAAATACTTTTTTCTGAATTTCTGGTATAATTTCAGAAATTCTGGATAAAAATGAGGGTAAAAACTGGCAACCCTGAATAAATCTATAGAAAAAAAAACAGAAAACACTTCACTAAATGGTTTTTGACACTGCAACTCTTTTTAATACAATGTGTATTAAATTTATTTTTTCATCACGACATTAAAAAGAAATGAGACAACAATTCTAAATAGAAATTATAAAAAATTGATTTAGAGCAGATTATGAATTAATCAAGAATAAAGTATTAACGCTCTTCATCTTTATCAAAAACATAAATTCCTTTCAACGTACTTTTTCTTAATTCAACGTTTAAAAATTTTGCAAGGTACAAACAGTTCTTTAACACGCTGAATGCCGCATCAGTCACCGGCGATTGTCCCTAAACTTTCCGTTTAACCCTTTCTGGCACACTGTGCCAGGTCTGGGATAATTAATTTTAATTTCAAACTTGCAAACGTTTTGGCTTTTACAAGAAAAGATTAATTGAGGATTTCAAAATGTCGAAAATTTTAGTCTGTGAATTCCGGTTTCAGTCGATAATTTTTCATTTTACAAACAGATTTTTCCCGTGCCGGAAAGGGTTAACTGCTTCCCTGATTTAACCGTTCCAAGGCTCCCAAATGCTTCCCCAACTAAACATCAGCATTTTCTTAGAAACATTTTCCTCTTTTATTTTTCTTACAAACTGCCCAGAAATTGTCTTTGAAGGTTAGTTTTAGCACAAATGCTATAGAAACCTGCTATGAAATTTTCTGCTAAAAAATATTGATGTTAAGTTCACGGACCATTTGGGAACCCTGCTTTCGTCATTCGGACAACATGTTTCTTCCAATCACGTTTTGCCGGTACCACGTACGGGCATCCATATTAGAATCATTATTTATTATTGTCACCAGTAGATTTCTACTGTAAATTTTGTCTTTCCCAGCGTTTTTCTGATTCAGTTCGGCAAAAATGCCCGTTTTGAAAAACCGGAGATAAAAGATTAAAAATTCTGTAAGACACATGATAAAAATAGGCATTATTTGAAAGTTTTTTTTCAAGAATACGGATTAATTAAATGGTTAAGCAGCGTCTTATTTAAGGATTTAATGCTCTTATATAAATAAAAGTTAAATAAAATTTTCAAAAATTACTCAAATCAATATATTTTTTAAGTTTCATATCATATTGTACACTGTCAGACACTGGTGATTGACGCGGCCTAAACAGAAAGATCAGTGTTAGTTACCGGTAACTGACAAGACATTCAATGTATTAACATTTTCAAGAGCAATGATCTCACCCCTGGCCCCCCCTGGGCCATCTAAATTAAATTCCAAACTTACGAAACTCATCAAGATCATTTTAATATAATTTTGCTTTTACAGTGAACTTTTAGATAAGAAATATTTTATATTCAAAGAAGTTGTCCGCTTGTAAATAATTGTGTTAACCAATCGCTTCGTCTTTTTACAAACTGAAATTTTCCGTGTCGGCGAGGGTTAATATTAAAAGGATCTTTTATTTCAAAAGAAACTCACACATTTTAAAATATCACATACAATTTGTCTTTATTATTTGAAAAATCAAAAAAAAAATATTGATTGAAAAATCCTTATATCAAACTCAGAAGTAATAAGTGCTAAAAATATATATTCACCTAAGCACTTTCAAAATATCATATTCATTCGATGAATTAATCACTGCGTAAAAGTTTTAATGGGTTTCTGCAATTATATACATTGAATAATGTTTCTTCTTTTTTATTATTATATTTTAAAAAGTGAAACATTAAATTTGAATAGATATTAATAAAAATTAATTTGCTGCAAATTATGAATTAATAAGAGTAAATAATTAACACTCTTCTACTGTATAGAAAACCCCCAATTCCTTTCACAGTCATAAAATCCCAATTCAAAACATTTTACAATTTTTCAGGGTACAAAATATTCTTTAATATCTTCAAAGGGAACGAACCCAGTCATTATAAAACTCATTTTACTCTTCATTATCTGAAAGAATTTATTTTCAGTTCTTTAAAAAAAAATACATCAATCTCTGCAGCGATAATTGTTAAAACTAAAGAATCACCTCAGCACTTTCAAAATATCCTATTCATTCTATTAATTACTCTCCTTATGAAACTTCAAACGCATTTACGCTCGATTTACTCCGAGAAACTTTAACCCTTATCCCCCAAATCACGATTTAATAAAAATTTCATCTTCTGAAGCATTTTTCATGAGTTTTTGAAATTATGTTAAGTTTGTATAAATCATTAAATAAATTGTGGAAAGTTTTCTTCGAATAGAATTAAAAAGTTAAATTGGCATTTCGTAGTAAATGTACCTTTTACCAAAATTATTTATGTAAAATGCTACTTTTAATTTTTATAGAGTTAGAAAATATACGAATTTAATGGAGGGTTATATAAATAGATAATAATACAAAAGTATTCTATTCATTCTGTTAATTACTCCCCCTATCAAACTTCAAACTCGTTTATGCTCAATTTACCAGGAGACACTCTAACCATTTGTTTCCCAAATCACGATTTAATAAAAATTTCATCTTCTGAAGCATTTTTCATGAGTTTATTAAATTATATTAGATTTGTACAAACATTAAATAAATCGTGGAAAGTTTTTGTTGGTTAGAATTAAGAAGTTTAATTGGTTTTTTGTAGCAAATGTACTATTCTACACAAATTATGAATGATATATTACGGAATGTCTTGTAAAACTTTATTGAGAATTTCAGATTACGTTCATAGATTCACTATAAAAAATGAAGTAATATTCAGCAATTGAAGATACATATGTTGCATCGTTTAAACTATAATTATGTGCAGTAAATGTCAGCTACCGCTGCATAGTAAATGATTCAAAGATTTTTGGATAGCAAAAATGTACTTTATTTGCACTCACGTTCAGTTTTCGCGACGCATCAAATTTCAAAATGAAGTCATATAACAAAAGTTAAAACAAAATTTTAATATAGATATTTTCTCTTAATTAGTCATTAACATGTATAAAATAAAATTTTATTAATTTCTAGTCAAGTATAAAAAGTTAATGCAGAGAATGGGTTGATGACAGACATTTCGTTATCACATAAATTAAAAATTTCTTTTTTTCCGAATTTCTAGTAGGACTTCAGAATTGACACTCTAACTCTTTTTGCAATATATTAAATGACTTTTATTTTTATAAAATTAAATATAATACTTAAAAAGAAATGAGATATTAATTTTGAATGGAAATAAATAAAATATACAGGAATGAGATTTCTACTTTTTTTCACACCAGTATATTCTTCGAAAAAATGTTTTTCTAATAAATCGCAAAAAGTTCCGAGTAAATAATGTACCACTCCAACCAACAAAATACAGGTGCGCAAAAACGCGAAAATCTCATTCCTAAATATAATTCAAACCAAACTCTGAATTAATCAAGAGTAAATAATAAACGCTGTTCAACTCTATTAAAAACATAAACTCCTTCAGCCATACTACATTTATAATTCAAAGCATTTTACAATTTTACAGGCCACAAAATATTCTTTAATATCTTCATAGGGAACTAATCCACTCATTATACAATTCAACTTACGCATCATTATCTGAAGCAATTTATTTTCAGTTCTTTGAAAAAAGAAAAAAATACACCAAGCTCTGCAGCGATAATTGCTGAAGAAAAAGAATCACCTCAACACTTTTAACCCCTTAACCCCTTCGCTACGGGAGCCTTTTACGAAATTTTTAATGTTTTGTCACCGGTTTTAAAAAACAGAAATTTTTGTTTAATTGAATCGAGAAAATGCTCCGATTAAATAAGGCAAATTTTACAGTATAATTTTACTGGTGGGGATAAACGATGATTCTTAAGTATTTTTGTGGCACGTATGCGTGTCGCTCGCTCCAAGGGGTTAATTGATTTTGCCCGTACAGCATTCGGACAAGACGAATTTGTTTAATTCATCATTAAAAGCTTTTTGACACCACAACTTACTTCAAAAAAAAAAATTATGCTATTCGAAGGCGGAAATGTTTAGACTAAATGTTACAAATATTTTATTTAAAAAAATGTGGTGAGGAACCGTTATTTTCAATTTATTGAACGGAAAAGGAAGTGCCAATTAACCCTTTAACGTTCATTGGTTTCGCCACGAAACCACAAAATTTTAATTCCGATTCGCAACACTGACACCGGTATTTTTATCCAAAAATATCCCTTTTATTTTGTATGTAGAAATATATTTGTTCTTTATTACCGGTGTCATTCATTTATTTCGACATCTTAGCAATAAAAATGCTATGATCGTTAAAGGGTTAAGGGGTTAAAATATCCTGTTCAGTCAATTAATTACTCCCCTTACGAAACTTTAAACATCTTTACGCTCCATTTACCAGGAAAACTTTAACCCTTTATTCTCCAAGTCACGATTTAATAAAAATTTCATCTTTTGAAACATTTTTCATGAGTTTTTGAAATTACACTGTACAATTTTTCAATAAATCGTGGAAAGTTTTCGTCAGATAGAATTAAGAAATTAAATTGGTGTTTCGTAGCAAACGTACTATTTTATCACAATTGTTTATTTAAAATGTTATTTTAGGTAATATTTATAGTTAAATAATATACGAATTTAATGGAAGGTTATATAAATAGATGATAATATAAAAATATATCTATTCATTCTATTAATTACTCCCCTTATGAAACTTCAAACGCTCCTACGCTCAATTTATCCGCAGAAAATTACCTGCGTCTTAACACTAGAACGCCTGAAAAATTTACGCAACTTTTATAAAAGACATTTAAAACCAGAAAAATATTTTGAAATTATTTAGTTCATTTGATTAGCTCATTTCATTGGAATTAATGAATAAATTATTTCTTGAAGATTTTTCTGGTTCGAATCGACAATTAGTCCAGTGATCGGTGTCGAATTGACACCTTCCCGGCGTTCTAGTGTTAAGGCGCAACACAAGTCACAGAAAAAGACCCGGATGATAATGTAAAGTCTATGGGAGCGTTTATTTCAGATATCTCGATCAAATTTTAATATTTTTACATGATTTTTTTTTGCATAGGCTAGCTGAGGAGGATCTACAACCGGCCTAGTTTTTACTTTTTCGATTTTGCTTATATATTTTTTATATTATGATAGCTTCAATTTCAAAACCGGTCTGAACCGGTTTAAACCTGTTTTGAAAATTAAAGTAATTTTTAAAAAAAATCTGAAACCAAAACTGAAAAACTAAAAACTAGGTCGGTTGTGGATCGTCCTCAGCTACCTTGTGCAAAAAAATCATGTAAAAGTATTAAAATTTGAGCGAGATATTTGAAAAGAACGCTTCCATAGACTTTACATTATCATCCGGACCTTTTCCTTTGACTAGTGTTGTGCGTTAAGGCGCAACACTAGTCACAATAAAAGACCCAGATGATAATGTAAGGTGTATGGGGATTTTTTTGTTCAAATATCTCTCTCAAATTTTAATATTTTAAAATGATTTTTTTTTTTTTTTTTTTTTTTTTTTTTTTTTTTTTGCACAAGGTAGCTGAGGACGATCCATCCACAATTGACCTAGTTTTACTTTTTCAGTTTTAGTTTCAGATTTTTTTTTAAAAAATTACTTTAATTTTCAAAACCGGTTTAAACCGGTTCAGACCGGTTCTGAAATTGAAACTATCATAATATAAAAAATATATAAGCAAAATCGAAAAAGTAACAGCTAGGCCGGTTGTAGATCCTCCTCAGCTATCCTATGAAAAAAAAAATCATGTAAAAATATTAAAATTTGAGCGAGATATTTGAAAAGAACGCCCACATAGATTTAACATTATCTTTCGGGTCTTTTTCTGCGACTAGTGTTGCGTTTTACACAGAACGTTTAGCGTCAGTCACTAGCGACCAGCCTGCTACCAAACTACTCCATAACTTCTCGCTAAATTTAATCTGAGGCAGCCGTTGTGTTGCCTACGTACTTGAATTGACTTTCTTTAAATGAATTCCAGCCACGTGTTGAAAGACATTTTAATTTTATACGCTATTCACCGTTTCATTTTTCTGGTAGCAGTTGCTTTCCAATACTTTATTGATAAAATATTTGTAGAAAGAGTACAAGCGAATTGAAAATTCCTATATTTAGTTAAAAATAAAATCTGATACAAAAAAAAAAAAAGTCAAAAATATTTTTTTACAGATTTCTGTCTGTAAGGAAATTTTCATATAAAAATGTATACGGCCAAAATACATTTTAAACACTTAACTGATCAATATTTTTGAAAAATACCTTTAGATAATGCCAAATTTTTGCTTGTCTCTAATTTTAATCTTTTATCACTGGTATTTTAAAAACCGATTTTTTTTTTTTTTTTTTTTTTTTTTTTTTTTTTTTTTTTTGCCTAATTGAATCTGAAAAATGGTAGGATCAAATAATGGAAAACTTACAACAAAAATTTACTAGAGAAAATAATAAACCATTATTGAAATATGGATACCCGTATGTGGCACGGACAAATCATGATTTGCAAAAACATATTACCCGTACGACCTACGGGCAAATTGAGGAAGCGATTAACCGATTTATAAAATATCGCTCTAAAGTAGGATTGCAAAATTCTCGGCAAAAGCAATCAATCCTTCACCACTAAATTTATTTCATTACTTCTCGTCTAATATTTCATGAAAAATGCTTATAAGAATGCTATTAAATTTTAAGCGAAGAAAGTTTTTAAATTTTAATATTAAGAACCTGCCTTCTGGCGCCTAGATTTTTTTTCACCATTGCTCTAAATTATGATACTTATTCAATTTATTGATGTTATTATTGTTACTGTTATTCGCTCAACATTGTAATTGCTTATATGCACACTTAATATATTAACATGTATAGAAGAGTGGAACTAAAAAACGAAGTTCCGAACTTTATGTTCTAATAGTGACTTTCTTTTTTTTTTCTTTTTTAACTCCGTAAATTTCAAATACAGGGTAGTTATAAAAGAAACTTCACCGATATATGAATCCCTAGTGGCCTAATCGCTCAACCAATCGAAAAAAAATTTTAGATACACTTATTTAACCCTTTAACGTTCATTGGTTTCGCCACGAAACCACAAAATTTTAATTCCGATATGCAACACTGACACCGGTATTTTTATCTAAAAATATCCCTTTTATTTTGTATGTGATAAATCATGTTTTCTTTTTTAGAAATATATTTGTTCTTTATTACCGGTGTCAATCATTTATTTCGACATCTTAGCAATGAAAATGCTATGATCGTTAAAGGGTTAAGATATGTTCTCGAGATTGTGATGATTTAAACAAATGATTTCTCACGGTTACGGTTACTGTGAAAAAACTTGAATTGTGTAATTTTGAAAATTTCAAATAGTAACACCCATTTTTTCATGTGCAAATTCATGAGCACATTGAAAAATTATAAATAGCATTGGAATGATTCACGTACGATAAAAATTACCAAAGTAGAACATTTGCAGTGCATTAGCTTTTTCAGTGACTATTTAGCTGCGCCTTAAGGCTCCACAATAGTGACTGAAAAAGACTAGGATAATAATGTAAAGTCTAGGATAATAATGCAAAGTGAAATATGTCGCTGAAATTTCAATATTTTAACATGATTTTTTTTTTTTTTTTTTTTTTTTTGCATAGGATAGCTGAGGACGATCTACAAACGGCCTAGTTTTTACTGTTTCGATTTTGCTTATATATTGATTATATTATGATAGTTTCAACTTTAGAAACGATTTAAACCGGTTTTGAAATTTAAAGTAATTTAAAAAAAATCTGAAACCAAAATAGAAAAAGTAAAAATTAGGCCGGTTGTGGATCATCCTCAGCTAGCCTATGCAAAAAAAATCTCGTAAAAATATTAAAATTTCAGCGAGATATTTGAAAAGAACACTCCCATAGACTTTACATTATCATCCGGGTCAAAGGAAAAGGTCCGGATGATAATGTAAAGTCTATGGAAGCGTTCTTTTCAAATATCTCGCTCAAATTTTAATACTTTTACGTGATTTTTTTTTTTTTTTTTTTTTTTTGCATAATTATAGCTAAGGACGATCCACCACCGATGTAGTTTTTACATTTTCAGTTTTGGTTTCAGATTTTTTATTTTTTTTTTAATTACTTTAACTTTCAAAACCGGTTTAATCCGGTTCTGAAATTATTATTTTTTTAAATCTGAAACCAAAATTTAAAAAGTAAAAACTATGCCCGGTTAAATCATCCTTATCTATCCTATGCTAAAAAAAATCATAAAAAATATAAAAATTTGAACGAGATAATTGAAAAAAACGTCCCATAGACTTTATATTATGATCCGCGTCTTTTCCTGTGACTAGTGTCGCGCCATAAATGAAAGTTCAGCGTCGGTCACTAGTGAAGAGCGTAGAACCAAAGAAGTTTGTAGCTCGCTATACTTACCGTGAAATAGACGTTTAGAACGACCTACGTACTTGAAATGATTTTCAAGAATCATATTCAAAATATGCTCAAGAAATGATTTTTTTTTAAGTTTTATTTGCTATTTAACGCTTAATATTTCTGGTAGTAGTTGTCTTTGAATATTTCATTGATAAAATGCTTTTAGGAAGAGTAGAAGCGAATTGAAAATTCGTATATTTAGTTTTTAAGGATGAAATCTGATAATAATAATAATAATAATAATAATAATAATATGCGTAAAAAAATATTTCCTTACAGAATTTCGTCTGTAAGGAAATTTCGTATAAAAATGTGTACGGCCAAAATACATTTTAACATTTAACTGATCAATATTTTTGAAAAATACCTTCAAATAATGCCTAATTTTTGCTTGTCCCTTACAGAAATTTTAATGTTTTAGCGCTGGTTTTTGAAAACAGTATTTTTTGCCTAATTGAATCTGAAAAATACTCGGATTAAATAATGGAAAATTTACGATAAAAATTTACTTCAGAAAATAATAAACCATTATTTGAATATGGATGCCCGTACGTTGTTCGGGCAAATCATGATTGGAAAAACACATTACCCGTACGACGTACGGACAAATCAAGGAAGCAATTAACTGATTAGTAAAATATCGTGCAAAATCCGAGGTAAAAACAATCAGTCTTTCACCACTAAATTTATTTCATTACTTTTCTTCTAATACTTTATGTAAAACGCTTAAAGAATGCTATTATATTTTAAGCGAAGAAAATTTTAAAATTTTTAATATTGAGCAACTGCTCTAAATCATTATACTTCTTCAAATTATTGATGCTATTATTGTTATTCGCTCAACATTATAAATGCTTATATGCATACTTAAATATTATCGTGTATAGAAGTGTGGAACTAAAAAACGAAGTTTTGTACTTTATGTTCTAACAGTGAATTTCTCTTTCTGTTTTAACTCCGTAAAAAACAAATACAGGGTGGTCATAAAAAAAACCTTCACCGATACATGAAATCTAGTGGACTAATCTCTCAACCATTCGAAAATAAATTTTATATATAGGTACGCTCTCGAGATTTTGATGATTTAAACAATTGAGCTCTCACGGTTACGGTTACGGTTACTGTGAAAAATACTTGAATTATGCAATTTTTAAATTTTCGATTGTCAACACCCATTTTTTCATGTGCAAACTCATGAGTACATTGAAAAACTATAAATAGCATTGAAAGACCATCGCTAGGAATGAAAGAGTAGCCATTTTTTTTACGCTTGTGAACTGAGTAAGGATGTAAGATTTGTTTTAAAATATGTTTTTGAATTGCTTTTGTATAAATAGTAAAAATAATTATTATTAATATGTTGCATTTATTTAAATATTTTTTTTAATTCGCGTATATTATATATTGTTTTTTATCTATAAGTTATTTGCATTTATTTCGGATTTTTTCTTTTCCTGTAATTACATAAAATTTGTTTATATCTGTAATTTATTCACTTAGTTTACTTATTTACTCTTTTTTATACTTATATATATACATGTATTTCATGTATTTTAGTAATTTGTTTTATTTTTTTATTCACTTTTAATCAATTTGCTGCAGAAATCTTCTTTTGTTCTGAGTTTTTCTGATTTGATAATGATTTTCGTGTGATTGAATTTTACTTTCTTTTTCCTTATCTGCTATTAATACTTTTAAATATTAACAAATATTTTTCTTCAGCTTGTCCCTTTTTTTCCCAATTCGTTACAATTTTAATCCTGCTTACAAATTGGTAGCAATTATTCTTTGCGCTTAAAGAATACAGACAAAGTTCTTTCGAAACGTATAGCGTAATTGTTAATTTTCAAAATGTTATTAAGATTTTTTTTTTATTCCTTTTTTTAACATCAGTAAAAACTGAACATCTGTAATAGGAAGAAACATTATCTAATTAAAAGTATTGTTGCTTAGTACAACAAATAACGATTTAAAATCTGATAAAATAAGTATCCATAATTCTTTCTAAATTGAATTTATTCCCAATGAATTTGATTTCGAATTTTTTTCTGGAATTTTAAAGTTACATCGGATCATAAACGAACAATCGATTTTTCCAGCACATCTATGCATCCATTTCCGTTTTTTTTTTTTTTTTTTTTTTTTTTTTTTTTTTTTTTTTTTGTCAGAAATTTTGAATGTATTCTGGAAATTCCAGAAAATAATTTCTACTTTATGCACCGATGAAACATGTCACGAAGCAAGAATTATTCTTAACCCTTTGTACTAGAGAAACTAATCACTAGTGTCCCACGTTAATGGGTAGTCCAAATGCTCATGACATGAGTGTTTTAAGCTAATTTTCTTCCCCTGATCTGTGATAAAAAATGGCAAAATAAATGTAAGATATTACCCGTAAAGCATGGTGACGTCACTGCGACGTCGTTGTGAAGTCACATTGTGACTTTGTGACCATCGATTGTCGATATGACGTCACGTGACGTCGATGTGAAGTCACAGTGACTAAAATGTGAAGTCGTTATGGCCGTTTTAGAGCTCTTTTGTGACGTTTCACAAAGTGGTCACAATGTGACAAATTTGTGAAAAATGTGTCATTTGTGACTAATTTGACATTGACGAAACTGTGACAAAAGCGACGATATTTAAATTGCCAGAAACATGGTTTTTAAAGTAAATAACATGTTTTGAAGAATATTTATAAATTTCTAAAGATTTTTAAGAACGTCACATCTGTCACAATGTGACGTCACTGAATGGTGGCATTTTGGTCACAGATGTGTTGTGACCGAAGTGACTCACAGTGATGTCACTGTGACCATGCATGCTATTAGGTAATGATGTCCAAGCATTTAGCTTCCTGATTTTCGAGAGACGCCTCGCAAAACTAGTGGTGCGTGAGAGTCACCACTCGAGTGCAAAGGGTTAAGAATTCTTGTATGAATAAAAAACAAATTTGTAGAATGCAGAATTAAGATGTAAATGGGTTCATTAACCACTTAATGGCCGCATTAAATTACGATTTAAAAATTCAAATTCATTATTCCCACCACTTTTTTTGAAAAAGAATAATATTCATCTTATTTAATGGCATGTAAAAAAAATGATGTCAAAATAAAACCAATTACACTATTTTATAAAACTGGTGGGAATCAAACAATTCTGAATAAAAGCCTTGAAGCCCGTGAATGCCGCGGGCGTGAAGATTAGGTGGTTAATTAGCGCATTTCCAGTCAGTGTTACCTGTTTATCTCCCTTTTTTAATCAAATAATTTGCGGCAGAATATATAACGGAAATTCCAACAGGTAATCAAGAAATATCTGCCATTCAACAACCTTGCCAAATTTCCACTAAATTTCCGTAAAGTACGATTTAACACTAGAACAACCGGATATTTGAGTCAAATTTTATAAAAATATTTCACACCAGAATTTTTATTAAAAGCAGTTTAACATTATTATTTAACATTTTTCTTCTTTGAATCTTTAAAACTTATTTCGGTACTATTAGGCAGCGGTGCACAACCTTTGGCCCGCGGGCCACAAAGCCACCACTATTTTCACGCAGAATAATATTACTTATAATGATGACGAAATCTTTGCTATTAAGTAAAACAAACGACCTTTTTCAAATATTCTGGTGGCAAACAATTTTCTGGCTAAAAGATTGTGCATCACTGCTATTGGGTTATCCCATCGACCAAAAAATTATCGCCAAACTATAAGATTAATTGTCAATAATGGATTATCGTGAATGTCACATTCAATGACATTAAATACGATTCACGTGTTTAAAATGTCATTAAGTGATTTTTATTTCGATTTTTTATTTGTATTTTTATTAATATTCTACTAATTATTTGTTTTTTCAATATTTAAAATAAAATTATGTCAATATGTATAATTTGGCTATTAGTTTGGCTATTTGTATAATTTGGCGAAATTGGTAGACGGGATAACACAGTAGTACCCTTATTTCATAATCAAATTTCTGGTTTGAACCGAACAAACTCATATGGTAGCAGTCAAACTGACTCAGAACACTGAAATTAACGAAATAGAATATTTCAGTTTATCTCTCTCGAAATTTCTGTTACTGAATAACGCAAAATATATCATGTTTAATTTCTGGTATTTTACGGATTTCTTATTAAAAGTGTGCGTCAAATGGGTAACCCTGCTTATTGCCAATAACTGCTTAGCTCTTTAACCACATTAATTTGCGAAAACTTTGCTTCGCCTTATTCAATTAATGATATATCGACGGAAAAATAACCTTTTTTTTCGTTCTAAAATACTGGTAGCCTGAAATCATAACATGTGATTCACACCAATAATATACATAGAACTAGCCTATACATTTAATAGTCTGTTTATCTATTAATTATTATCTATTCAATTAATATCTTTTTGAATTACCTGGTTATAAACGCATATTATCTGGATTAATTTAACTCACATTTTAAGGAAATTTAGTTTGATGTTAGCAAGCATCATAGCTACCAACATTTACGCATTTTTCCTACCACAAAAATTTTATAGTAAATATTGTCTTATTTAATCGTCGTAATCTTATGATTAAACAAATGGAAAATCTCTGTACAATTTTAGTGGTGGCAAAAATGCGTAAAAGTGGGAAGCTATGGAAGTATGCATCATATAAAACCAAAATCACCATAAACTATTTCTGATGTGAATTTGAAATTTTTGAATGAAAATAAAGCCAAAATAGTAACACTGTTACAAAGATCTAAAAAAGGAAACAAACTCCGTTTCATTGAATTGCTTTTGTAATTGAAAACATTTTACAACTTTTCTTCTACAGTACAAAATTATCTTAAACATTCTTAAAAGGAACATATTCATTAAAAGACTTATTTTAGTATTTCATTACTTAAAAGAATTCGTTTTCAATTCCTTAAAAAAGGTTTTCATCCACCTTTTGGAGTGATAATTGCTAAAGCTAAAGATTTATCTCGGCACTTTCAAAGCACTTTATTTATTCTATTAATTACTTCCCGCATGAAACTTCAAATGGGTTTCCGCTCAATTTACGCGGTGAAACTTTAACATGACTTTCTGCTTAGTTGTCGAAAACCCCACGTTTCTTTAAAACACACTTTGCGGACATTGATTGCTTGTAAAAGTATATTCCCTTGGTGCTGTTTCAAGATGACAGATGTTAAAAACAACTCGAGTGTAAAAGATGCAAATTCCTTGTTTTAAAAAGTACAAGCTTAGAAAAAAAATTAATTTGAGCGTTTTAAACTTACAGCAAAATGGATATTAAAATAGAAGCTATTACAAATTTCTGTTCAATGATTATTTGTGTGATTTTAAATATTTTTTTTCCCGGAATCTTAAGCGGAAATTCCAGAAAAGAATTTTTAATTTATGTACAGTGGAGTCTCTCTATTCCGAACACTCATGGGACCGACCAAAAATGTTCAGATTAGGAGGGTGTTCAGTACAGATCGAGAATCAGAAATGCATTACTACTTCTACTATGTATTGAATTTACAGTCGGTTTAAAATATTTAGCAAGGTTAGTCATATTGCGCAATGCCAAACTAAATTTAGTCAGTTTTGTACTGTACCATCTCATCTTTTTATAATTTTTTTTCTTTTTTCAAAACATACATTTACATTACAATACACCTCTTGAAAACATAATCAGTACATTATTCAAACAAATAAATTTAGTCCTTTTTTTTTTTTTAGCACTGTAAGTGCTTATGCAATGTACATGTTATCTGGCTGTTTAGGAAGTGGAAAAGCTTTGAGGTGATGTTCAGACATAAAATTCAACATGTCTTGAATGAGTCTCTAAGTCATATTGCTTAAATCAGGGTTCGCACACTCCTTATATTTTGTAAGGACTCTGGCACCACAATTAATTATAAGAAAATTTATGTTTAATTTTTAAGAAACAGAATTCGCAGCCACCGCCTCAATTCGCAATTTTCAAAACATTTTTCTGTAGTGAAATACATTGACAATAGTGTAAAAAATTAATGGTAGAGCTGTGCGAACCCTGTAAATGTAATCATCGTTCATCTTATTTCGCCAATCTCTTCTGGTTCCTGCTTCTCCTTCATTTTTCTCTTCCTATTCAACAATGTTTTTCTTGCAAATCATCAGGATTTCATCGGTTTCTAGATAAGCTCCAAGTTCTGTTTCGGTATGAAGTTCTGAAGAATTGATCCCAAGTCACTCACAGCTGTTGCTTCTTGGCCCTCTATTCTTGTACGTCCTTCGGGGGCGCCGTTCTAAAAAGAACAACATTCACTTTCTTTTTTCTTTAAAACAAAATACAAGCAGTAGTGGGTGTTAATAATCGTTTGTATTCGTTTATTGGATCTCTTTACCCAATTCGTGAAAGGTCATAGCCTGATAAGTATTGGAAACTGCTGGGAACATAAGCATCCAGCAATCTTCCGAGATTTATAGATATATATATATAAATGGTATATTATACATATGGTATCCTTTGATGTTTTTGTATAGTGATTGTAAATACTAGTGTATGTTTAATGCTATTCATGTCAGGAGCAAGGCAGACCCCTATCTCAGCTGGCATCTAGAAGGCACCAGTTTTGGGCTCTCGCATAACAATCGCTTGACATTTACGTCAAGAATGGTTTATTGGAAGATTTACAAGCCAATTAAGCGAGACCGCACACGTTTTTCTAGTTGAGGCTCCCGGTCATTTTCCGGCTAGGAGCGAGTTGCAGACAAAAGGGGCCAGCCCCCCACGCTCGAACAAGAAGCCAACGAATCTGCTTCAGGAATAGGCCGGGGGAGAGACTGGGCATTTTCGGGCAGATTGAATCGAAGGGGAGTATTAGCCACGCCCGCCATGAAAAAAAAGAATATAGACTGTTTTCTTGAGGAGTTGAGATGAAAAGTTCGCTCCGAGATGCGAAGATGTATTTATAAGAGAAGCGTTAATAATTCCAAGGAGGACCTACCAACATAGCCTGTGATCCGAAAATGATGACCGCCGATGAGGATGTGTGATCGCCTATGATCCGAAAGTGATGACCGCCGATGAGGATGTGTGATCGCCTATGATCCGAATGTGATATCCGCCAGTGATGATGTGTGATCGCCTGTGATCCGAAAGTGATGACCGCCGATGAGGATGTGTGATCGCCTATGATCCGAATGTGATGTCCGCCAGTGATGATGTGTGACCGCCTGTGATTTTTCCAAATGCGAGCCTTAACTGAGTGCTGGGCACGAAATAATATGAAGGTACGGTTTTTCTTAAAATTTATATTGTTTCCCAAAATGTTTAGGGCAAAATGCCAAGTAGGGGGTTCTGCTCGCTCCAATTGGTATCCAATATTAGAGTATTAAAACCAATAATTATACAAGCAGAATTAATAGTGTTTTTTTTGTTTTTTTATTTTATCTATATTGAGAATAATGTGTCTTGTGACGCACCGACAATTTGTAAAATACTTGTAAATAAATTTATATGTTAGTTGTTAAAAAATTGTTGGTATCTTTTCGACCATGAGTCTTATTTTATTTAATTCTATTATGATCTGATTTAAAGTTATGTTTTTTTTTACGATCCATAAGTTAATTCCATCTTCAAAAACAATCACAACGCAATTTGGTAATGAAGGCAGTTGCCTCACTTATATCGAAGGGATTAACCAGGATTTAAACGAACGATCACTGTTATTTTTGTATTAGATATTAAAAAATTGCATGAGTATGCACTATGAATACTTTAAATTAAAATGATTAGGAGTGACTAGCATAGTTCATTCAAGGATTTGGGTTATGCTGACATGTCGAAATAAAGATTTCCGTTACAGGAACCCAGTTCTGTCCAGCATATGCCCCAGAATCCTATTTGGTGCCGTGACCTTTTCGGATGAGTTCCGGAGGTTAATAATATTGTTTTTGTTATAAAAAGTTAATAGTAATTCATAGTGTTAGTTTTACTCAAAATTCTACGCGCTATTCATGGTTTTTAATGTTAAATTAAATTTTAAAAGTAAAACTTGGTGCCAATGGAGTGTGCTACAACGTGTCTGACTCATTCGTCCAAAATGGCTATTTTTGTTGTGTTATACTAAAAATAAATATATATGTTTAAGTATGATTATACTGATGATATTGTGTTTTAAATTGGAAACAAACAATCTTATAATTGTGTGTGGAAAGGTTTTAAGAGTAATATTATGAAATAAGGTTTCAAATTATATGATATATTTGAAAAATTTGAAAGAATTTTAAAATAGATTTTGCATCACATTGAATTTATTTATGGTATTTTATTGTAATGATTATATTTTGGGGGTACATGGCATTTTCTATGTTATTGAACAAAAAAAGAAGTGTTTTATGTGAATTTATAAGACCAACTTTATGCCGCAAAGGAAAAAAGCGGGAGTAGTATTACAAATGAAATAAAATAATAATAATAAGAAGAAGAAAGGGCAGTTTAGAAAATTAATAATTTTGGTACGGATTTTCTATGTGTATTTTATACATTTATTTTGAATTTGATTGTATTTGGATTTTGAGGGACAGTGTATATATATATTTATATATTTTCTTGTGTGTTATAGAAAATTTTATTCAGGAGTTAAGTTGTATTGCAAAGTTGTTTGTGTAAAAATATATAATATAAGGGTAATGAATGTCAATTAGGACAATATATGCCGAGGAAAAGAGGAAGGAAAAGTTTACAAAATCAATCTAAGCCAGGGGTGGTAACAAGAAATAAATCAAAATTGAAATCTAAAACGTTAGAGATTAAAATGGACGACCCGTTAAAACCGAATTTGTCGCAAATGTTATCATTGATTGTTCCCTTTGACGTAAAAAAGATTAGCAATGTGTTATTTTATTTGAAAAAATTCGATGAATTATTGGATCGGGTCCACGTAGAAGAGGATTTTAAATTACAGATATTAAAAGTTAAATTTGTGGGTACGGCCCGTGAGAAATTAGTATCTGACCAGACGCTAAATGAGGAAAAGAATTATACAGAGTTTAAAAGAAAAATCGTGGAATTGTTTCAGAAAAAAGATTTTTTTATCGAAGCACAGATAAATTTTAACTCAATTAAGCAACTCCCAAATCAAAACATGAAAGATTTTATAGAAGTTTTTAACAAGGCCGCATCAATGTATTTAGGTGCTTCTGGCCAGGCAACGGAGGTGGGAGCTAATAAACTATTCGATTTAATAAAAGCCAATAAATTTTTGGAGGCAATATCGCCAAATATTGCGTTGAAATTGCGAAAATTAGACATTAAAGATTTTGGGAAATTGTGCGAAAAAGCTCAGACGATCGAAGCCGCGTATAAATCGACAGTTTTAGATCAGATTAATGCGGTAACAGCCAATACAAGCAAAGAAAATGAGGATTTTTGTACGAATTTATTACAATTAAATAAAGAGCAGGCTACGGCCATAGCAGAATTAACTGCTCAGGTCAACGAGTTGAAATTACAAACTAAAACCCAAGTTAGGGAAGATAATTTGAAAGAAAAACGATGTGAAATCTGTAATACGAATCGGCATGACATTTCCGATTGTTGGTACAATTTGAAAAATTCAAATACTAAATTTCGGAACCAGGGACAGAGAAATTTTGCAAATAAGAATTTTGGTGCGAATAATTACAGGACGATGGAAGGCTATGGATTTGCAGCGCCAGTATCACAAAATTATTTTCCCAGTGCACAAATGTATAGTGATTTTAATTATGACAGATTTCACAGGGATAGAAATTATCAGGATTATAATGGATTTGAAAATTTTTATGAAAATTTCAATCATAGTCCTCCATGGAATAGGGAGTCCTCGGATAGAAGCTATAATAACAGAGATGACAGATCAGGGGTTGCACGCTACGATGCATATTATGGAAATCGTAAACAATCGGATGAACATAGGAGAGGGCGAAATGACTATTCCAGGGATGAACCGCAGCATGACAGAAATAGAAATTCAATTCAGGAAAAAGAAAATAAGAGAGATGTTTCGGACAGACACAAAGGGTAAAGAAAGTCGAATTCGGGAAACTTTTAAGGGAATCTGCAGTTGCAAATAATAGTCATAAGAAAGACCCCGGTAGATTCCCGATAAGGGGGAATAAGTTCGTGATTGCTAGTGTGAATTCAGCGGGAAAAGATAAACTTCCCATCATTGCATTACAGATTTTTGGGTTAAAAGTTGACACGTTGCTGGATAGCGGGGCCGCAGTTTCGCTTTTATCACCGGAGGTTTTAGAGGCGCTCAAACAAACGGATGCAAAAATTAAATACTTGGCGAATAGGGTAACAATCCACACATTCGATAACTCAGTCATACCTTTTCGGCAATGTATAAAAATTACATTTAAAATTAACAATGAGTTTGTGACAGGAACATTTTATGTTACATCTCATAATTTTCAAGGGGATTATAAAATGTTGCTAGGTTTTGATTTCTTGAAAAAAAAATAGAATGATTTTAAATTTTGATAAGAAAACACTAAAATTAAAAAATACGGAAATTGCCCTGGAACCGCAGGTTATGAATAAGGAAATAGTTAATATAAATAGTATAAACAAAAGGGGGGCGGAAGTGAAAAATGTCATAAAAGCGGTACGCACAAATATTACCAAAAGGCATTTTAAAGGAAGTGAAGTATTTGCGTGCATGGAGAAAGAAGCACATTTACACCCTGGACAAACGAAAATAATATCGTTGAGATGTCCGGATGCGGTCCAGCCTAATCAGCTGATTTTAAATGAACCAACTGAGGAATTTAAAAATTTATTTACGGAATGTTCAGTTCATGAGGTACCACTCACTAACAAAATTAATTTAATTATAACAAACAATACTGAAGATAAGATTATAATTAGAAAGGATACTAGGGTCGCACTGATCAGTTCGGATTTTGTTAGTAAAAATAACTTAAAGCTTAATGAGATTGAAGAGGGAGAAATTTATCAAATTAATAATCTAGATTTACAAGAAGTTAGGGCTTTGAGAGAAGCGGAGCTTGACAGATCGGATTTTAATTTAGATCATTTAACAGGTGATTTTAAACAAATGATAGAAGACTTATTGATGAGTCATGCACGTGCTTTTTCGAAGTTCTACAAATCTTTGGGTCAGTCTTCATTGGTATCGCCCAAAGTACAATTAAATCACAATTTTCCTATTCAGCATAAACCATATAAGACGCCTCAGGCAGTTAAGCAGTATGCGCAGGAAGAACTACGAAAATTGCTAGAAGCAAAAATAATCGAAAAATCTGATTCGGATTATGCATTTCCGGTATTATTTGTAAAAAAAAAAGGCACGGAAAAAAATTTGGTTCGCTATAAAATGGCGGTGGATTACAGGACGTTAAACGAGATTTTAGAGGGGTTTCCATATCCGGTACCGGACGTAAAAGATGTTTTACAGGCAATTAGTGGAAAAAAATTTTATACAACATTAGATTTGCATTCGGCTTTTTTCCAAATTAATTTACGCCCGGAGGATCGTCACAAATTAGCATTTGTGACGGAGTTTGGGAAGTACGCCCTTTGCCGTCTCAATTTTGGGCTTAAAATAAGTAGTACAAAATTCGCTGAACTTATGGATAGGGTCCTGGGACACTTTCCTAAGGACAAAGTAGGATATTTTATAGATGATGTGGTTTTGGCCGAAGACAGCCCGGAGGGAATGGCACAGTTGTTAAAGGAAGTTTTGGAAACTCTAATTGATTACAATTTAACAGTTGAACCCTCTAAGGTGCAAATATGTAAACCGGAAATTGAATTTTTGGGTTTCAAAGTTAATAAAAACGGATATGCCCCATGAGAAAAAAACGTGGGGAAGGTACAACGATTAACTAGACCTAAAAATAAAAAGGGGGTAAAGTCACTTTTAGGTTTGGCAAATTATTTCAGAACTCTTATTCAAAATTATGCCGATATTGTCAATCTTCTAGTCGAATTGATTAAACAAAATGTAAAATTTAAATGGACTGAGGAGACGGAACAAGCATTTTTAAATATACAAGAGGCAATCGTGAGCAACCCCACCCTTAAACCGCCAAAATTTGATAGGGAGTTCTTTTTAATAACTGATGGTTCAAAGAAAGCAATATCAGGTGTCCTTGCGCAGGAAGATAATGGATACTTAGTCCCTATTGAATTTTACGGTAGAAAACTTAAGCAGTCAGAAACGGCTTACCCAAGCATGAAGTTCGAATTATTGGCTATTCATGACGCAGTTATGCATTTTAAACACATGCTGTTAGGGCGAAAATTTACTATTTTAACGGATAACAAAGCTCTCACATATCCGCTGAAAATTGAAATGCAGTCGGATATAGTGGCTAGATGGATTTTAAATCTCAGCGACTATGACTACAATATCGAATACATCGAAGGGAAAATTAATCCTTCGGATTTTTTGTCTAGAAACTTAGTAAATAATATTACTAATAGAAACGAGTTACAGAATAACTTATTCAAAGTAAATCTTAACTTGAGTGAAGAGAACATTAGAGCCAAGCAATATGAGGATGAAAAATTAATCACAATTATAAAAAAGGTTGAGTCAAAGAAAAACAACAGAATAACAAAAAAATATAATTTAAACGAGAATAAAACGCTGGTATTAAAACAAAACGGGAAATATCCAGAATTAATAATCGTACCGGACGAGCTTAAGTTTACGGTTATGGCGGAGGCACATGGACCCCATTTTGGTTTTAAAAAAACATACGAAACTGTCAAAACTCGTTTATTCTGGTACGGAATGTACCAAGATAGAAAAAATTATTGCACGAATTGCGTAAGATGTAATTGCAGTAAGCAGCATCAGACGATTAAAGTACCACTTGAAAAAATTAAAAGAAATTTACAAATCGGAGCAAGTCTACAAATGGATATAGTAGGTAAATTACCCATGACCCTCAGGAAAAATTGCTTCATTCTGACTATCATAGACGCAGGCTCTAGATTTTTAGAAGTAGTCCCTTTACGAAATGTGGAGTCCCAAACTATCTTGAACGTTTTAAATAGGTACTTCGGAGCCTACGGCTTGTGTTCCGAGATAGTTACAGACAACGCACAATATTTTCGCAGTGCGCTTTTTAAAGAATATTTGAAGACACTAAATATAGATCTACACCCGACAAGCGTCTACAAACCTTGTGGGAATGGTCTGGCTGAAATCATTAATAAATCGATTAAGGCATCCTTGGTGGCAATGTCCAATTCCACTCTTGAGTGGGACACCAGACTCGAATATTTTAAACTTAATTATAATACCACGATCCATCGAGCACTAGGTTATTCTCCTTCAAAAATTATTCTTTGGTAGAGAAATTAAAAATCAATTTACAGTATTAAGTGCTCCGGATTTAACGTGCACTCAAGCGTTCGTTAAAAATAGGATAGAACATATGAGGGCAGTTCACCGGCAAGCCATAGCTAACCAACAAAAAATTATGGCGGAATATATCAAAGAAAATGATCTTCAGGAAGTTAAAAAGTTAGACGTGGGTCAAGAGGTGTACGCAAAAGTAATTGGCAAGCCTAGGACTTTACACCCTCGTTGTGAAGGGCCTTTTGTGGTAGTAAAATTTGTTCGACACAATAATTATGTGCTCCGTCTGAAAGATAAAATAAATGGGCCAACAATACGTCGACACATACAATTTCTTTTTGCACCCAAGGCTACGACGAGGAATGCCAGAAAAACTAAGGGCGAGTTAAATGAATCAGACTCGGAACAGAATATTGAGGATTAAGTAAGGGCACTCTTACTTAGATATATAGGTTACGGAGGATTAGCTTGTACAAAACTGTCACAAAGACTTAAAAAATAAATAAATAAATAAATAAATAAGTATTACGGTTGATAGGCAAATTTATATAAGATAAGGTGGATGAACGCATTTCCTCTTAAGATTAATTATTGAGTGAATGTAAAGATAGCTTAGATAGTCAGATTCATTGAAAATTTGGAAATAAAATTATAACAATAATATTAATAATTACTTCTTTCAAAAGTGGTTTTGTTTGGGCGACACAGGGAGATAATACCTCTTTATATTTAAAGGCGAAAAAGGAAACTTAGTTTAAAAAAAAAAAAAAAAAAAAAAAAAAAAAAAAAAAAAAAAAAGACTCTTTTCAGAGCCATACAAAAAAAAAAAAAAAAAAAAAAAAACTTTTGCATAACTTTATTTTTGGCGGGGCAACCAACATTGGGGGTTTTGGGACTTTGCATGTAAAAAATTCTTTTGCGGGCAGAAGATTTTGATTTACTTGGCCAAGGCATGCAGGGTTGTGAACTATCATTGTTTTTATTTGCTCCGAGAAGGATAGATTTCGAAATTGGGTAAAAGGGTTTGGAGTAAATACATTAATAATAGTGATACAAAAAAATAAAACGGATATATAATAAAAGGGGTATAATAATATGGATTATATAAGTAATAAGGAGACATAATGTAGCGTTGGTAGGATAAAATAAAGAAATAAATCAATAAATGTGGTAGCTTTTTGTTTTTCCCTCCCTGTTTGGTTTCAAATTAGTTAAAAAAATAAAATAAAATAAAATAAATAAATAAATAAATAAATAAATAAGTAAATAAAAATTTCTTTATATCAGCACATAACAAAATGCTTATAAGGCTTACACAATTGATTACTTGTAGAGTTTGACTACTAACAAAATTTTATTGAAGTATATGGTTTCCGCGGTCATCAGAATGACATAAAATTTTAGAAATTGGGATTTTTTTTTTGAGTGGACAGGTTATATTATATATATAAATGTTATATAAAGAAAAAGGGTAAAATTGGTCTTGTAAGATTAATTTTTTAATATGTATAAGGAATGAAACAAAAACAACAGCACTTACTATAAGTTTTGAATAGTGCTAAGGGTGAAAATCATCCTGCACAACAAAATTGTAAATATAAAAAATTGTGTGTATTGATTTTATATTAAAATAATGTGAATGGTATAAAATGTGTATCATATATAAAAAAATTATAGTGTAGCATATAAATATGGTGATGCATTGTTTGTACGTTATGATAACATCCATACTTGTAAATGGAAAAATGAGTCAGAAATGTGTTCTTAAACTATTTCAGTAACTAGTTTTGGACATAATAACAGCTTTAAAATGAATAAATAAATAAATAAATAAAATACATATATATATATGTATATATATTATCATTGCTTTATTATTTCGGAAATTCGCGATTTTAGGCTAAAATTATGGGAACAATATAAGTATTGATGCATAACGCAGAGAAGAATCCTCACACATCAACAACCTCCCAGCAGGGGAGATAAGCAAGTAGCAATACAATCAGAGACTGCGAATCATTGTGTTACGTAACCTGAACTTTCTTTACAGACATGGACAAAAAAAAATCTAGGCATTCTACGATGATCATTTTAGATTGTGATGTACAGAATTAGACAACTGATGGCGTTGCAAGTGTTCAATCACAAACAGACTTTGAAACAGTGATTTATCTTTCAGGATCGCCGAACACTTATAAAAAAAAAAAAAAAAAAAAAAAAAAAAAAACTTGAGTCATGACGGGAAGTTTTCACGAAACTCAGTTGTTTCCCTTGAAAGATACAAGGTTTACACACCTAACAAAAAAAAAAGAAAAAAAAAAGAAAAGAAAAAGTACTTTTTTGTCTGTTTGTTTCTTTTTTTTCATTTAGTTGGGGGGGAGATGCTGGGAACATAAGCATCCAGCAATCTTCCGAGATTTATAGATATATATATAAATGGTATATTATACATATGGTATCCTTTGATGTTTTTGTATAGTGATTGTAAATACTAGTGTATGTTTAACGCTATTCATGTCAGGAGCAAGGCAGACCCCTATCTCAGCTGGCATCTAGAAGGCACCAGTTTTGGGCTCTCGCATAACAATCGCTTGACATTTACGTCAAGAATGGTTTATTGGTAGATTTACAAGCCAATTAAGCGAGACCGTACACGTTTTTCTAGTTGAGGCTCCCGGTCATTTTCCGGCTAGGAGTGAGTTGCAGACAAGAGGGGCCAGCCCCCCACGCTCGAACAAGAAGCCAACGAATCTGCTTCAGGAATAGGCCGGGGGAGAGACTGAATGGTCATTTTCGGGCAGATTGAATCGAAGAGGAGTATTAGCCACGCCCGCCATGAAAAAAAAAGAATATAGACTGTTTTCTTGAGGAGTTGAGATGAAAAGTTCGCTCTGAGATGCGAAGATGTATTTATAAGAGAAGCGTTAATAATTCCAAGGAGGACCTACCAACATAGCCTGTGATCGGAAAATGATGACCGCCGATGAGGATGTGTGATCGCCTGTGATCCGAAAGTGATGACCGCCGATGAGGATGTGTGATCGCCTATGATCCGAATGTGATGTCCGCCAGTGATGATGTGTGATCGCCTGTGATCCGAAAGTGATGACCGCCGATGAGGATGTGTGATCGCCTATGATCCGAATATGATGTCCGCCAGTGATGATGTGTAACCGCCTGTGATTTCTCCGAATGCGAGCCTTAACTGAGTGCTGGGCACGAAATAATATGAAGGTACGGTTTTTCTTAAAATTTATATTGTTTCCCAAAATGTTTAGGGCAAAATGCCAAGTAGGGGGTTCTGCACGCTCCAATTGGTATTCAAGATTAGAGTATTAAAACCAATAATTATACAAGTAGAATTAATAGTGTTTTTTTGTTTTTTTATTTTATCTATATTGAGAATAATGTGTCTTGTGACGCACCGACAATTTGTAAAATACTTGTAAATAAATTTATATGTTAGTTGTTAAAAAATTGTTGGTATCTTTTCGACCATGAGTCTTATTTTATTTAATTCTATTATGATCTGATTTAAAGTTATGTTTTATTTACGATCCATAAGTTAATTCCATCTTCAAAAACAATCACAACGCAATTTGGTAATGAAGGCAGTTGCCTCACTTATATCGAAGGGATTAACCATGATTTAAACGAACGATCACTGTTATTTTTGTATTAGATATTAAAAAATTGCATGAGTATGCACTATGAATACTTTAAATTAAAATGATTAGGAGTGACTAGCATAGTACATTCAAGGATTTGGGTTATGCTGACATGTCGAAATAAAGATTTCCGTTACAGGAGCCCAGTTCTGTCCAGCAGAAACATGCCTTTCAATCAAATTTTTTGATATTTTTCGCAGGTGTGTCTATCTATATGGCAATATATTTCCCCTAGTATCACCTAATAAATACCCTCATAGCATGCATGTTCACAGTGACGTCACTGTGAGTCACTTTGGTCACATCACATCTGTGACGAAAATGCCACCACTTAGTGACGTCACAATGTGACTAAGATGTGACTTTTTAAAATATTTTCACAGTTCGTCACAATATTAATGTCAAAGTAGTCACAAATGACACACTTTTCACAAATTGGTCACATTGTGACGTCACAAAGTGGTCTCAATGTGACGTCACAAAAAGCTCTAAAACGGCCATAACGACTTCACATTTTAGTCACTGTGACTTCACATCGACGTCACGTGACGTCACATCGACAATCGATGGTCACAAAGTCACAATGTGACTTCACAACGACGTTGCAGTGACGTCACCATGTCTTCCCGTAAGACATGGTGACGTCACGGTGACGTCGTTGTGAAGTCACATTGTGACTTTGTGACCGTCGATGTGAAGTCACTGTGACTAAAATGTGAAGTCGTTATGGCTGTTTTAGAGCTTGTTTGTGACGTCACATTGTGACCACATTGTGACGTCGCAATGTGACCAATTTGTGAAAAGTGTGTCATTTGTGACGATTTTGTCATTAACATTGTGACGAAAGTGACAATGCTTTCAAGTCACATTGTGACCAAATTGTGAAATACAGGGTGAGTCCAAAATCATGGAACAAACTTTGAGGGGGCGGTAGGACTCACTATAGCAAATAATGATGGCACAGAAATATATGACCGGAAGTGACCCGTCAAGACGCTACACTAGTCACCAAAAAAGACCCGGATGGTAATGTTATGTCTATGGGGGGGGGGGGGTGTTGTTTTCAAATATCTTGCTCAAATTTCAATATTTTACATGATATTTTTTCCATAGGATAGCTGAGGACGATCCACAACTAGGCTAATTTTTACTTTTTCGATTTTGGTTATAATTTTTTTATATTACAATAGTTTCAGTTTTAGAACCGGTTTAAACTGGTTCTGAATTATTGTGGTCTCTTAATCTGTAACCAAAATCAAAAAAGTAAAAACCAGCCCAGTTGCAGGTCGTCCTCAGCTATCCTATGGAAAAAAAATATGCGAAAATATTAAAATTTTAGCGAGATATTTGAAAATAGCGCTCCCATACACTTAACATTATAATCCGTGTCTTTTACAGTGACTAGTGTGGCGTTTTAACGCGTCACTTCCAGTCATACATTTCTATGCCATAATTATTTATTATAGTGAGCTCTACCACCTCCCTTAAAGTTTGTCCCATTATTTTAGACTCACGATGCAGATCGTTTGTGACAAAACTTTCGTTAACACTGTGATGATTCTGTGACGATTTAACTTTTCTTAACGATTCTCTAACAATTTAAAAGAAACAGGATCTGATGAAGCTATAACTCCACGCCATGTTCTGTTAAAATAGGGTTTGAGTCCTAAAATCATATATTGACAATTTATGAACAAATACTGTATAATATATAAAATAGTTACCTGCAGTAAGGAGGCTTTCTTCTAAATTAAAGTTAAAAATTCGATTTACCTCACATGCCTTACAACTCTGGTGTTGTTTTTAAAATTTGAAAAATATTGCCTTTCAAAAATATTTATATATTTTCCCCACATGCTGAAAATTGCATAGCTTCAATTTTATTTATAACTGACACACATTTTGTAATATGCTGTTCAAACTGTTTAATCTTTTTGAACTTTTTAAAAAAAAAAACTTTTACTCGCTTTAATATCCACAAATTTCAGCACGTATCTAAAACTGTACAGCTTGCCAATATTTCTGACCAATAATCCTGATGTCTATAAATATATAGGGTGGATGCTCCAGTGTTGGCCACATTAAGAGAAAAGTTGAAATGGAAATTTTATAGTTTTAGACTGAATAAAGCATATTAAATCGCAATAACAGTATTCTTTAGTAAATTTAGTTGTCTTTCTGTTAATTATAATAACTTTCTATCAAATATTTTAGATTGTGAGTAATAACTCGTTAAGTAATTTCTTTCAATTTGCACCAGTTTTGGCCACCCCTGCACCAGTTTTGGCCGCCCTAATATCTTGTAATTTTGCAAACATTTTAACTGATAATAAGTAAAAATAAAGCATTTTTGTGCAAAATCTGTTTTACCACACAGATATTTGTTTGCTGTATAAAAAAGATTTGCATTTTTTTAAATGAAATCATAAAAACATCGAATAAAATATACTTAAGCTGATTTTAACTGAACATTTAAATTTAAAAACAAAAAATATATTTAATTCATAAAAAAGACTTATAGGACATAAAAAGTTTATTTTAACATTTTGCATATTTTCATTTATATATATCATATGTTATACTATACCAATATTTACAGTTATATGACTAGAATCTTGAAATTATTCCATTTTTACATGAAATAGTATTTTGACAATCTCTAAAATCCATTTTTTTCAACTGATTTTAAACTTTAATTCCTCGTACTTAGCTGCCTGTCAGCCTAATCATTTGGAGTTAGTTTTCTTCAAACCTTAGATTTCCTTGTGTAAATATTGGCTAGGATCTTAGAAAGACCTTCACAGAGGGCATCTCCCTTCTTTTTTGGCCCATATCTCTCATATAGATAATTGGCCATCATAAATAGCACAACCCTATTACTTGAGATTAAAAAATAGTAAAAACTGGTCTCCATTCTGTAAACTTGTGTTGCAAGGTAGAACGAGATACTACAAAACTTAACCATCTTGAAAAGATGACAATGAATTTTGAAAAGCCATAATTTTACTTCCTATCTTATAACAGTGTTTAATCTAGACCATTTTTAAGAGTACAGAATTGTCTTTTTTAAACTTGTTAAAATGAATCCTATTTATAGTATAAAGATTTTCACATTATTTGTTATTTCTAAATTCATGTGCTTGAAATTTTGCAAAAGTTATGCAACTTCCTCATTTTGTTTTGAAAAAATACAAGAAACCACTAAATCATGCTGTAATTTTATTGAACTTTTAAATTTATAAGTCATAAAACATTTCTAAATATATTGCTGAAATTTTCACTATAATTAGTCTTGTGGCCAAAAGTGGAGCATATTGTTGTGCCATTTTTGGCCACACAATGGCCATAACTGGTACACATAGCAAATTTAAAGCACGTACTAGCACGTAAAGCAAGTAGTTTTGGCCACCCCTACTTTAAGCTGTAAAAATAATTAATTTAAATATGAAATTGCAACAGAGAGAAAGCCTACTTCATAAAGCTTCATAGCAATCTGTTTCAGAACAAATAAAGTTCGATAAATCCCTAATATTGAAAGATTGTGAAAACTTGTTACCTAAGCAAAAACCTTAATATATGTGAGTGCACACTATAGTTTTACACTTTTTTCTTTTCTTTTTTTTTTTTTTTTTTTTTTTGCAAGTCATTTTTTATCAAAAAATAAACAAATGGGATTGAAAATAATAAAAGAGTGTTAGATTAAGGAGTAAGAATGCATATAATTTGTTAAAATCAATTTACAGCCTAAATAGAGGGTAAATCATTCCAATGTGGCCAAAACTTGTGCAGTTGCCAAAACTGGAGCATCTACCCTATATCTTTTAATTATCTTTTGTTGTAATTTTCCAACTGATTGAAAAAGTGTCCAGGTCAGGATTCGAACTAAGCAGTCTTTCGCGCAAATTGTCAATACTTTGTCGACTGAACTATCCTGGAAGAATCTGACGCACACAATTCACACAGTGAATACGAACGCATACTTATCATTATTATATATAACCCTATGTAATAATACTTTAATTTTTTTTCAAACTACTCGTATGATAAATGCATACTATTCGTATGAGTATATAATGATATTTCTCCGGGTGAATTGTGCGTGCTAAGTTGCTCTGTTGGAAGAGCATTGGCAGCATACATCGAGGGTCTCTAGTTCGAATCCTAATCTAAACATTTTTTTACTCATTTTGGAAAATTAATATTCGTTTGATTAATTTACCAATTAAAATCATTCTGTTAAATATAATATAGAATTATCTTTTGATAAAACTACGTGAAGTTTATGCGCAATATTTGTAATATACAGATTTTATTTAAAAATCGAGTACTAATGAAGATGAGGCAATTAGTTCTAGTATTACGCTTAGTTATTTCCTTACTATAGTGGCCTGTGCGCATGTATGATTACACCAAGGTTTAAATTCGTAGTTAAACTCATATATATATATTGTATATGTCATATAGTGTAGATGTGCCGGTAAAGGTCATCCTTATGGAATTTATTTTTAAAAAGTTTCCTTATTAATAGTTATAATCATTAGATTTCATTTTTTTTTTCGTATTAGATGAATCTATTAATAGTATTTAAGTATTCTCAGTCTCACTTCCCAATATTAGACAAAATTTTATTGAAAATAATAGAAATACATCAAACACTAAAAATTTCAGTCATGTACATCCCACAAAAAAGTACATGTAATTGTTTTTATGACTATTTAGAACCAGGATTTAATGAACACATACTAATGGAACAAAATTGTTATTTTCAGCACCATTTAACAATTAAGATATCAAAAATTAATAAAATAATGAGATAATTACTCATTTTTTAAAATCAATAATTGTTATTATCACAAAATCAATATCTTAATTATTTTAGATGCATGGTTTAAAATAATAAATGTCATGGAATTACAGTTATCAAATTTTTGGGATTATGAGAAATTCAGAAAGGTAATAAAAAAGTTTTAAAAAATTTGTTTTTGCAATATTAGTGCATAAATTAATATATTTATCACTATTTTCAACAGTTAAACAACCCCAAACTCCTTTATATATTAATTATAACGTTAACTTTTGATTATGCATACATTTTTAAATTTATTAATATTTGATTTTAACCATGTAATTAAAAAAATGTGATTAAAGTGCATTTTAAAAATAATGTTATTAACTATTTTCAAATCGTTGACATGCTGTTCCGTATTTCAACAAAATAAATGTTAAATTTATTGAATTTACTAAGGTAAGTGGATTCAAAAAAGTTAAATTAATATGATACTTATTCCTTTTATAACATGTTTTTTACGAAATTCACAGAAATCATTATAAAAAAAGCAGGAAAAATAACATTTTCTTACCTCTTTCTTAACGGCATTATCCTCTAATTCAAGTTTCATAATCCAAATAGCGAAGATAATTTCGAAGTCGGAATGTCCGAATGAAGTACATTGACATTGGCGCGCTCATATTAACGAAACGCCACTGACAATGTATTTTTTCGGACCGGCATTTATATAAAATGTCAACTGATCGCATTTCTGCATAACTTTTTAAAAATTTTCAACTTACGTACTAAATATACACGCATAACATCATAACAAAGTTACTAGAGCAGCTGGCCTAATATTCTAAAGAATAAATACACTAGTGTCAACTATTCTGGTTGTTGCCAAACGATATTTTTTAAGCAGGTGATTTTTTGTTATTATTGGTTGTTTGAGCTTCGAAGATTTATAAGTTGAATGCGCATGCGCATTAGTTTTATGAGGGTATCCCTAATTAAAATTTTGAGTTAAATTTTTTTTTCACGCATTTCTATTTTACTTTCAATTAGTTTCAAAATACAGTGGAACTTTCATTTAACGAAGCGCATATTTAATGAAATTATCTACTTTTTTAATTTTCTGTTGAACCTTCTTTTAGAACGCAATTAACATTTAAATTAATATTCATATTAAAAAAAAAATTCTTCTTAGCAAAATTTGTTGCACTTCCGTGCATGCACAATATTCAAAAGGATAGATTGCTGTTAAGATTGATTGGTGAATATATTTCAGCGGATTGTACGAATTGAAATTATGTATTTATTTTATCTTTTAAATAAAAAGGAAAAAATGCGAAAATTTTTCGATATGCTAAGAAAGGGATTCTAGTTCCGCGAAAATATTATAGGTCCATTCTCTGAATACTTAAAAAAGATGCGAAAGTTTTTATGAGTGTATCTTTCATAAGAGATCGCACACAAAGTAATATTCGAATTTTTTTTTTTAATTTTTCGATTTGAAATACAAGAGAAAACGAGAATTAGAACGCTGCGATTCAGTTTTTGTTTCCCTTCCTTTATTACGCGGTTTTTTAGATATTATACTAATGATTTTTTTTATGTGGCTATATTGCATAACAAAAAGTACTATCCAAATTAAAACACAGTTTTATAATATTTCCATTTTTATTTGTAGTTTACTATACAAATTTCATGAATTTTCGTGGATTTCTATTCAACGATATTTTTTTCATAACGAAGCATTTAAGTGTAACGAAAAATTTCCTTAAATGGAAGTTTCACTGATAGGTTCATTGCTGGGTGCTTAGTTTCATATGATGGGAGGTTTATCTCATATATGTGATATGACGTACATGTTACATGCAGTGCATGCAATGTGTGACATAAGAGCGATTGCACAATATTCTTCTGCAATGCCAGAAAACACGTTTTTTTACCAGTAAATAACATGGTTTGGAGAATTTTTGTAGTTTTCTAAAGTTTTCTAAGAAAGTCACATCTGAGTCACAATGTGACGTCACTGAGAGGTGGCATTTTGGTCACAGATGTGACGTCACATTTCAGTCACAATGTGACGTCACTGAGGGGTGGCATTTTGGTCACAGATGTGACGTCACATTTCAGTCACAATGTGACGTCACTGAGGAGTGGCATTTTGGTCACAGATGTGACGTGACCACAGTGACTCACAGTGACGTCACTGTGACGTCACTGTGAACATGCATGCTATGTGGGTTACGTGTAATATTTCATGAGATAAAAATGTTTTTTCGATTTTTTAAAAACCTCATTTTCTCGAAAACTGCTGTACCGAATTACTTGTGATTTATTGAGTTTTTATAGACATTAAAGATGCATTACTGGCAATTTTTGTATAATTTTCTGATTCTAAAAAGCGTGTGAAAAAACGATTAAAATTTTTTGAAAAATAAAAAACATATCTTATAGTTGTCGGAAAATTACTATTTTCTAGTAAAAAATTCCTCATATGTTCCCGCATATTATATATAAATACCGAAAGTTGTCGTTGGGTACTACATATAAATATTTACAAAAATATGTATAAAAAATATTTAAATTCATTTAAAGGCGTTATTTGGGGCGGAGCTATTTATCTTCGACACCTAAAGAATGTTTGGATTATACACTTACAGAATTGCTGTATTTTAAATTTTAAAGAACACGTGGGCATCATTCTCAACGATGACGATAGTATTTCGATACCAAAATTTATTGTTGGTGTCGTATACAAAAATAGGGAAGAATATTTTTGCCATAGAAACAAACTACATTCTTCGATATCGAAATATAACGACAGTGAAAATGGTTTTCATCAGTTTTTATAAAGAGAAATTATAGTTAGTAGTTTCAAGCTTTTTAACTGAGCGATGTGTCTTGTTCACCCTCATGTTAAATGTTAATGTCTAAGTAATAGTTAACCACAGCGACCAGAAAGACATATAACGTAATTAATGATTTCTGTTTCTTACAATGTCATTTAAGAAAGATAATCAAAAATGTAATTGTTATGGAAGTTTTTGAAAAAACTTTTGGTTACGGAAAAAAATATGGATTAAATAATATCCCCATAATTTTTTCCCCATAAAAGCCCCTGTTCTTTAAAGTGAGACCTAAAGCACTGAACCCGACTATGTATTTGCATATAAGAATATAATATATTAGCAAAAATTTAGCTATGCCTTTATAATATTTTAAGCTCCTGGTAATTTTTCCACTGCTTTTTTGGACTATATATATGTAAAAAAAAACATCTTTATCTCATCAAACATTAAACGGTTCATAAATTATAGAAATATATTTTTACAAACAAAATATCATCCGTGCTGTCAGCTTTCTTTTTTTTTCTTTCAACTCGCATTATGTATCTTTCTCTAAAATTTATCTTCTGATTAAATAGCCAAAAATCTGCTATTAAAAAAAAAAAATAAATAAATAAATGTGTGTGGCACTCGGGGACTGCCGCGGTAAAGCTATTGCATAGCATTTTTTATCAACTTATGCAAAAATACCGCGTCAATGTCTGACGAAGTCTATCGAAGGATACCGTGCCGAAGTCTGCCGAACTGAAACGTCGTTAGCCGGAGTGATAGGATTTTTTCTCGTTACGGAATTCTTAGCTTCGGTAGCCGCGCTCAAAGCTCGCGATAAAAGCTATGCAATAGCTTAATAAATTACCAAACAAAATTTGGTCGCGCTACGAAAATTAGATCGCGAGTTATAACCATTTTAAATTTTTCGACCCTCACCGTGAGGGTCTCCTGTCACCAAAAATTAACAATGTCTCATAATAAATTACCAAACAAAATTTGGACGCGCTACGAAAATTAGATCGCGAGTTATAAGCATTTTAAATTTTTCAACCCTCACCGTGGGTGGTCTCCTGTCACCAAAAATTAACACTGACTCATAATAAATTACCAAACAAAATTTGGCCGCGCTACGAAAATTAGATCGCGAGTTATAAGCATTTTAAATTTTTCTGCCCTCACCGTGGGGATCTCCTGTCACCAAAAATTAACAATGTCTCATAATAAATTACCAAACAAAATTTGGCCGCGCTACGAAAATTAGATCGCGAGATATAAGCGTTTTAAATTTTTCGACCCTCACCGTGAGCGTCTCCTATCACCAAAAATTAACAGTCTCATAATAAATTACCAAACAAAATTTGGCCGCGCTACAAAAATTAGATCGCGAGTTATAAGCATTTTAAGTTATTCGACCCTCACCTTGGGGGGGTCTCCTGTCACCAAAAATTAACACTGTCCCTTAATAAATTACCAAACAAAATTTGGCCGCGCTACGAAAATTAGATCGCGAGTTAAAAGCATTTTAAATTTTTCGACCCTCACCGTGGGGGGCTCCTGTCACCAAAAATTAACACTGTCTTATAATAAATTACCAAACAATATTTTGCCAATCTACCAAAATTAGATCGCGAGTTATAAGCATTTTTAATTTTTCGACCCTCACCGTGGGGTGTCTTCTTTCTCCAACAATTAACAATGTCTTATAATAAATTACCAAACAAAATTTGGCCGAGCTACAAAAATTAGATCGCGAGTTATGAGCACTTTAATTTTTTCGATCCTCACCGTGGGGTCTCCTGTCACGAAAAATTAATACTGCCTCATAATAAATTACCAAACAAAATTTAGCCGCGCTACGAAAATTAGATCGCGAGTTATAAGCATTTTAAATATTTCGACCCTCACCGTGGGGGAGTATCCTGTCACCAAAAATTAACACTATCTCATAACAAACTACCAAACAAAATTTGGCCGCGCTACGAAAATTAGATCGCGAGTTATAAGCATTTTAAATTTTTCGATCCTCACGGTGGGGGGTCTCCTTTCACTAAAAATTAACACTGTCTCATACGAAATTACCAAACAAAGTTTGGCCGCGCTACGAAAATTAGATCGCGAGTTATAAGCATTTTAAATTTTTCGACCCTCACCGTGGGGTGTCTCCTGTCACCAGAAATTAACAATGTCTCATAATAAATTACCAAACAAAGTTTGGCCGCGCTACGAAAGTTAGATTGCGATTTATAAGCATTTTAAATTTTTCTACCCTCACGGTGGGGGTCTCCCGTGACCAGAAATTAACATTGTCTCATAATAAATTACCAAACAAAATTTGGCCGCGCTATGAAAATTAGATCATAAGAAACATAAGTTTGAGACTTGATATCCTAATATCTGAAAAATACCGCGTCAATGTCTGACGAAGTCTATCGAAGGATACCGTGCCGAAGTCTGCCGAACTGAAACGTCGTTAGCCGGAGTGTTAGGATTTTTTCTCGTTACGGAATTCTTAGCTTCGGTAGCCGCGCTCAAAGCTCGCGATAAAAGCTATGCAATAGCTTAATAAATTACCAAACAAAATTTGGTCGCGCTACGAAAATTAGATCGCGAGTTATAACCATTTTAAATTTTTCGACCCTCACCGTGAGGGTCTCTTGTCACCAAAAATTAACAATGTCTCATAATAAATTACCAAACAAAATTTGGCCACGCTACGAAAATTAGATCGCGAGTTATAAGCATTTTAAATTTTTCAACCCTCACCGTGGGTGGTCTCCTGTCACCAAAAATTAACACTGACTCATAATAAATTACCAAACAAAATTTGGCCGCGCTACGAAAATTAGATCGCGAGTTATAAGCATTTTAAATTTTTCTGCCCTCACCGTGGGGATCTCCTGTCACCAAAAATTAACAATGTCTCATAATAAATTACCAAACAAAATTTGGCCGAGCTACGAAAATTAGATCGCGAGATATAAGCGTTTTAAATTTTTCGACCCTCACCGTGAGCGTCTCCTATCACCAAAAATTAACAGTCTCATAATAAATTACCAAACAAAATTTGGCCACGCTACAAAAATTAGATCGCGAGTTATAAGCATTTTAAGTTATTCGACCCTCACCTTGGGGGGGGGGGGTCTCCTGTCACCAAAAATTAACACTGTCCCTTAATAAATTACCAAACAAAATTTGGCCGCGCTACGAAAATTAGATCGCGAGTTAAAAGCATTTTAAATTTTTCGACCCTCACCGTGGGGGGCTCCTGTCACCAAAAATTAACACTGTCTTATAATAAATTACCAAACAATATTTTGCCAAGCTGCCAAAATTAGATCGCGAGTTATAAGCATTTTTAATTTTTCGACCCTCACCGTGGGGTGTCTTCTTTCTCCAACAATTAACAATGTCTCATAATAAATTACCAAACAAAATTTGGCCGAGCTACAAAAATTAGATCGCGAGTTATGAGCACTTTAATTTTTTCGATCCTCACCGTGGGGTCTCCTGTCACGAAAAATTAATACTGCCTCATAATAAATTACCAAACAAAATTTAGCCGCGCTACGAAAATTAGATCGCGAGTTATAAGCATTTTAAATATTTCGACCCTCACCGTGGGGGAGTATCCTGTCACCAAAAATTAACACTATCTCATAACAAACTACCAAACAAAATTTGGCCGCGCTACGAAAATTAGATCGCGAGTTATAAGCATTTTAAATTTTTCGATCCTCACGGTGGGGGGTCTCCTTTCACCAAAAATTAACACTGTCTCATAATAAATTACCAAACAAAGTTTGGCCGCGCTACGAAAATTAGATCGCGAGTTATAAGCATTTTAAATTTTTCGACCCTCACCGTGGGGTGTCTCCTGTCACCAGAAATTAACAATGTCTCATAAAAAATTACCAAACAAAGTTTGGCCGCGCTACGAAAGTTAGATTGCGATTTATAAGCATTTTAAATTTTTCTACCCTCACGGTGACCAGAAATTAACATTGTCTCATAATAAATTACCAAACAAAATTTGGCCGCGCTATGAAAATTAGATCATAAGAAACATAAGTTTGAGACTTGATATCCTAATATCTGAAAAATACCGCGTCAATGTCTGCCGAAGTCTACCGAAGCATACCGTCCCGAAGTTTGCCGAAGTGAAACGCCATTAGCCGAAGTGTTAGGTTTTTTCGTTACGGAAGTGTTAGGTTTTCTCGTTGCGGAATTTCTCGATTCGGTCGCTGCGCTCAAAGTCCGCGTAAAAACTATGCAATAGCTTAAAAAAAAAAAAAAAAAAAAAAAAAAAAAAACGAAAGTTAAGATTGCTATACATTTTGAATAAAAAATTGTCTATTACTACCTACTCATGATGATACCTCAGACTTAAGATAGCGCATTGGGTTCCAATTCTAATTATAAACTAATATTCATATTCGATTTGCGATGTACGAAAAACAATAAAAGCTCTAACGATATTAATTGAACTACTTACTCAATCTGCCTTTATTAAAAGTGGTGCGAATGTTCGAATAAAAATCATTATAATAACTGCCGTTACATTTAGATATCGAGGAGTGTTGTTTTCCAATTGAAAATATTTTTCTGTGTTGTCTTCGATACAAATCATCAGTTTTCGATATCGAAATAATATCGACAGAATTGAAAATTATGACCTATACTCTTAATGAAATCTAAAATACATCTGTTGACACATTGTCTGTTGCCTTTGTTCCAAAGATTCTTCGAAGTTGCGTAGCTCCGCTCAAATTACGCCTTTAAATGAATTTTATTAAATTCTATATATATTTTTGTAAATATTTATATGTAGTACCTAACGCAAACTTTCCGCATTTATACTTAATATGTGGACACATATGAAGAGTTTTTTGCTAGAAAATGGTAATTTTCCGACACCTATGAGATATGATTTTTATTTTTCAAAAATTTTTAATCGCTTTTTCATACACTTTTTATAATAAGAAAAATATACAAAAATTTCCAGTTATGCAGCTTTAATGTCTATATAAACTCAATAAATCACATGTAATTCGGTACAGTAGTTTTTGAGAAAATGAGGTTTTTAAAAAATCGAAAAAACATATTTATCTCATAAAATATCAATATTTATAAGGTAATAATAGAGGAAATACATTGTCAGATATGCAGACACACCTGGTGAAAAAATCAAGAAATTTGATTGAAGGGCATGTTTCCAATGCTTATCCGGCTATGCCCTTTATTTGTATTTCAGATTGCGCAATTAGCTGCACCTGTCAAATGCACAATGTTTATCTGTAAACAACCTTCAAAAAAGCAAATCTTATGCTTGATATGGGAAGCGACTACAATAGATGAAATATAGGACTAATTCTGTATATCTGAAATTAGTTAATTATTGTTTAGTAATTCATTATTAGTTTTTAATCTTTGTGATTGCAGTAGCAAAAAGCTTTTTTAACATCTGAACTTCTGCTTTTGTAAGTTATAACAAAAAAAAAAAAAAAAAGTACATTGCGGAATGCTTTCATAAATTGTGATAAGAGATAACTTTTATGGTATTTGTATGTTTCATTATTTGTAAAATTAAAATAAAGCAGCAATAATTGATTGTTTTTCGCCTTTTGTACAATTTACAATGCGCGCCCGCTCAAGTGTTGAAAATTTGCGCGCCCGGCGAAAGGCTAACCTGGATTCATTTAACTCACATTTTACGAAAATTTAGTTTGATGTTGATAAGTGTGCATTATATAAATTAAAAATTACTATATATTATTTCTGATGTGAATTACATGAGAATTACATCAGTGTCTGTAAATGGTCAGTGTTGTCGACGCACTACTTTTTTTTAATTCAGTGGCTCCACTTTTTGAAAATGGTAAAATTTCCATTAAGCCTTAATTATTATGTCATTAAATTAGGTCAATTTTGCCAACTCAGAAAAGATTCGCCAATAAAGAACTCTCAATTAAAAAAAAAAAGCTCACTGGTAAAAGTGCGCATAGTCCAGTGTACTGGTGTACTGGCAACACGGCAGGAAATAACATACAATAAAATTATAGTCTACTTTAATAAAGTACGGAGATGAAAGCATTACTAATATGCAATCCAATGAGAATAAGCAATTTAATACATTGTGTGCCACATTAGGCACCGGTGACTGACATTGAATTTTCTGATTAGGCCGCCTCAGTCACCGGTGTCTAACAGTGTAAAATATGATATAACAATAAAAAAAAAATACATTATTTTATGTAATAACTGAAAGTTTATTAAAAACTTACCTAACATTTATTTAAAAGAGCAATTCATCCTTAAATAAAAGGCGGCTTAAGACGCTACACCAGTCACTGAAAACGCCCGGATGATAAGTTAAATCTCTGTGGTGTTCTTTTCAAATATCTCGCTAAAATTTCAAAATTTTGAAATGATTTTTTTTTTTTTTTTTTTTTTTTTTTTGCATTATGATAGTTTTAATTTTAAAACCGGCTCTACTCGGTTTCAAAAGTTAGAGTAAATAAAAAAAAAAAAAAAAAGAGAGAGAGAGACAAAAATCGAAAAAGTAAAAACCTGCCCTGTTGTAAATCATCTTCAGCCATCCTACGCAAAAAAAAAAAAAAAAAACGTCAAAATATTAAAATTTGAGCAAGATATTTGAAAAGAACGCTCCCATAGACTTTACATTGTCATCAGGGTCATTTTCTGTCAGTCTTTAGAGCCTTACGTGGCACCAAAGAACTCTGCTACTTGCTAAATTTACTTTGAAGCAGTCGCTTAGAACTAACTGCCTACGTACTTGAAATAGTTTTCAACAAATCAAATAGTTGGAATACGTAAAAGATGACTTTTTAAATTTTATTCGCTATTTACAACTTAATTTTTCTGGTAGCATTTGCTTTTGAATACTTCATTGATAAAATGTTTGTAGGATGACTACAAGCGAATTGAAAACTCGTATATTTAGGTATTAAAGATGAAATGTGATACAAATATATATATACGTATCTATATATATATATACGTGTCTAAAATAATTCTGTACTGATTTTCGTCTGTTCGAAATTTCGTATAAAAATGTGTACAGACAAAATACATTTTAACCACATAACTGATCAATATTTTTAAAAAATACCCTCAAATAATGCCTAATTTTTGCTTATCTGTTACACAGTTTTTTGCCTAATTGAATCTGAAAAATGCTCCGATTAAATAATGGAAAATTTACGATAAAAATTGACTTGAGAAAATAATAAACCATTACTGGAATATGGATGTCCGTATGTGGTACCGGCAAATCATGATTGGAAAAAACATACTGTTTGTACGACGTACTGGAAGCGATTAACCGTTTAATAAAATATCGCTCTAAAATAGAAGTGCAAAATTTTAGGCAAAAGCAATCAGTCTTTCACCACTAAATTTATTTCATTACTTTTCATCTAATATTCATGTAAAATGCTTATATTATATATTTTTTTCTTTTCTTGTCAGAAATTTCGAATGTATACTGGAAGTTCCCGAAAATAATTTTTACTTTATGCACCGATGAAACATTTGTCATGAAGCAAGAATTACTATTAACCCTTTGTACTACAGAAGTGATTTTCACTGATCATTAGTGTCCCGCCTGCATTTTCAGAAAGAATCACGTTTTGAGCACCAGCCTTGGCAAGAATGTTCCAGAAAGCGAGAATGTTCAGCTAGCTGTATCGATAAGCACAAAATAAACTAAGTTCAGATGTCTCATAAAACATATGATTAATAGAATAATATTTATTACAAGAGAATCTTTACTACTGGTTTTAATTAACTTTTCAAATTCTTCGAACATAGCGAATTAAGGAAATAATATTTTTGAATTGAGAGAGAGAAAAAAAATCTTTATATGTTCTGTAAAATTTAAAGCATTTTAATCTGAAAAAGCTCTTTGTTTTAAACTATATTTTAATCGTAAACAACGGTGAATAACATTTCCTCATATTATAGTCTTTGCTTGATAACATTTAAGGAAAAACAAATGAATAATAAGCGCGATCTCTTTGCAGAAGGAAGGGTTGCTATTCGCTTTGCGTTTGACGTCACAAACAAGAAAGGGTGCGTAGTGACTTCATCTCCGCGCCAATCGTTGTTCTGGAGATAAGGTGCTCAAAACGTGATTCTTTCTGAAAATGCGTCCCGTTTTAATCGGTAGTCCAAATGCTCTTGACATGAGTGTCTTAAGGTAATTTTCTACACCTTATCTAATCTCGCCTAATCTGTGATAAGAGATGGCGAAATAAATGTAAGATATTAATGATGTCCAAGCATTTAGCTTCCCGATTTACGAGAGACGCCTCGCAAAACTAGTGGTGCGTGAGAGTCACCACTCGAGTGCAAAGATTTAAGAATTCTTGTATGTATAAAAAACAAATTTGTAGAATGCAAAATAAGATGTAAATGGGTTCATTAATTAACGCATTTTCAAGTCAGTGTTAACTGTTTGTCCCCCTTTTTTAATCAAATAATTCGCGACAGAATATATAACGAAAATTCCAACAGAATTTTTACTTTATGTAATCAAGAAATGTCTGCCATTCTTAAACCTTGCCAAATTTCAACTAAATTTCTGTAAAGTACGATTTGACACTAGAACAACCGGATATTTGAGTCAAATTTTATAAAAATATTTCACACCAGAATTTTTATTAAAAGCAGTTTAACATTATTATTTAGCATTTTTCTTCTTTTAATCTTTTAACCTTATTTCGATACTATTAGGTTGTCTCGTCGACCAAAAAATTATCGCCAAACTATAAGATTAATGGCCAATAATGGATGATCGTGAATGTCACATTCAATGACATTAAATGCGAACCCCTTGCGGCACAGTGGTTTCATAGAACCGCTTACTTTTAATTCCCAAACGCCACATTGGCACCGAAATTTTAATTAAAAAAATTAGTGGTTATTGAATGCGTGAAATATAGAATTTTCATATTTAAAAATAAAGTTGTTTTCAAATTCCGGTGTGAGTCATTATTTTCAATACTTAAGCAATGAATTTGCCCTGTACCGCAAAGGGTTAACGACTTTTTATTTGTATTTTTATTAATATTCTACTAATTGCTTGTTTTTTCGTTATTTAAAATAAAAATTAGGTCAATGTGTATAATTTGGCTATTAGTTTGGCGATTTGTAAAATTTGGCGAAATTGGTGAACGGGATAACAGAGTAGTACCCTTATTTCATAATCAAATTTCTCGTTTTAACTGAACAAACTCATATGGTAGCCGTCAAATTGACTCAGCACACTAAAACTAACGAAATAGAATATTTCAGTTTTTCAATCACGAAATTTCTGCTACTAAATAACGCAAAAAGTGTCATGTTTAATTTCTGGTATTATCTGGATTTCTTATTAAAAGTGTACGTCAAATGGGTAACCCTGCTTATTGTTAATAACTGCTGAGCTTTTTGACCACATTAATTTGCAAAAACTTTGCTTTGCCTTATTCAATTAATGATATATCGATGAAAAAATAAGCCAATTTTTTTTCGTTCTAAAGTACTGGTAGCCTAAAATCGTAGCACGTGGTTCACGCCAAATATACTCGTAGAACTAGCCTATACATTTGATAATTTTTTTATCTATTAAATCTATTTCAATTAATGTCTTTTTAAATTATCTGGTTACAAACATATTTAACCTGGATTAATTTAACTCACATTTTAAGGAAATTTAGTTTGATGTTAGCAAGTATGCATCATATAAACCAAAATTACCATAAACTATTTCTGATGTGAATTTGAAATTTTTGAATAAAAATAAAGCCAAAATAGTAACACTGTTACAAAGATCTAAAAAAGGAAACAAACTCCGTTTCACTGAATTGCTTTTGTAATTGAAAACATTTTACAACTTTTCTTCTAAAGTACAAAATTATCTTAAACATTCTTAAAAGGAACATATTCATTAAAAGACTTATTTTAGTATTTCATTACTTAAACGAATTCGTTTTCAATTCCTTAAAAAAGTTTTTCATCCACCTTTTGGAGCGATAATTGCTAAAGCTAAAGATTTATCTCAGCACTTTCAAAGCACGTTATTTATTCTATTAATTACTCCCCGCATGAAACTTCAAATGGGTTTCCGCTCAATTTACGCAGTGAAACTTTAACATGACTTTCTGCTTGCTTTTCGAAAACCCCACGTTTCTTTAAAACACACTTTGCGGACATTGATTGCTTGTGAAAGTATATTCCCTTGGTGCTGTTTCAAGATGACAGATGTTAAAAACAACTCGAGTGTAAAAGATGCAAATTCCTTCTTTTAAAAAGTACAAGCTTAGAAAAAAATTTAATTTGAGCGTTTTAAACTTACAGCAAAGTGGATATTAAAATATAAGCTATTTCAAAGTTCTGTTCAATGCTTATTTGTGTGATTTTAAATACTTTTATTTATTTTTTCCCCGGAATTTTTAGCGAACCTTCTAGAATTTTTTTTTAAATTTATGTATTTATGAAACATTTAATTAAATAAACAAAAATTGCCTAACAAAAAGGAAGTTTCTGGAATACACGATTTGTAAAAGGGTTAATTTATTAACGGACTTTAAATCAAATTGCCTGGGAAAATACCCTGATTGAATAAGGCAAGATGTACAATAAAATATAATTGGTGGGAACGATCAAAGATTCTGAGTGAGTACATTATGTGTTACATCGCCGGTATCATATCAAATCAAACTATCAAATGTGAAAACAGCGTTGCCAATGGGCTACATTTTTAAAATTCAGATATCTTGATTGACACCAATTTTCTCAATTGGTAAAATTTCCCTTGTTTTCGCCTTGATTAATACGTTATAAAATAAGGTTAAATAAGGCGAAATTTACGATTTCGTAAAAGTGGTGCCAATCAAGCAAGCTGATTTTTTTTTAAAGCAACCCACTGGCAACACTATTTTTATATTGGATAGTTTAAGGCCTTTGTCCCTGGCCGAGGAAACGCTCGCGAGCTAATGCTATTCCTATGGGGAAGCATTTTTCTAATAACTCTTTCGTATTTTAACATTTTTTGTTTTTAGTTTTTTGTTTTATTGGATAGCTAAAGTGCATGCCGACAACGCATCTTTTTTATTTTTTCGATTTTGGTCGCAGATATTTTTTACAAAGTTAGTTTCGAAACTGAAAGTGCTTTTTAAAAAATGTATCTGCAACCAAAATCGAAAAAGTAAAAAAGGTGCGCAGTCGGCATGCACCTCTGCTATCCATTGCAAAAAAAATTATTCAAAAATGTCAAAATGCGAAAGAGTTATTAGAAAAATGCTTCCTCATAGGAATAGCATTAGCTCGCGAGCGTTTCCTCGAGCGAGGACAGGGGCCTTAACACGATACCGACGACATATAGTTTTCGCTCGTGGTGAAAGGGTAAAGATTTTTGCAGTCTTGTTTTACTTACAGAAAACATTTATCCAATCAATAACTTAATTTTACTAAGAATATGAAATGTAGACTTTGCATCCTGTATTTTATTACAATTTTTTTTAGAAATATATTCCTGAATTTTTCGGAATGTTATTAGCAATTTTAGGCAACACAAAAAATTATACGGTTTAGAAAACCCTATTTTTTAAAAAATCACATGTAAAAATATATTCCCTTGTCGCTGTTTCAATATGTCAGATAGATGTTTAAAATTTCTCGAGTTAAAAAAGATACAAATTCCTTCTTTTAAACTTAACAAAATGTTAAAAAACTTAACTCGTTAAAACTTTGAAAAAAAATTAATTTGAGGGATTTAAATGTGCAGTAAAATGAATATATAAATGAAAGTTAATTAAATTTTCCACGTAATTCTTTTTTTTACAACATTTGTGATTATTTTTTTTTTAGAGAAATTTCTGAACATATGTTTCGTTGAATTAATATTCATTTAATTAAATGTATAATAAAGTTTCTTAAATGTGGAATTATCGAAAAAATTAAATAAAAAGTATTCATTTGAAACTAATTGTTATCTATGTATTCATATGATTAAAAACGATTTTTAACTATTTTAATGTAATGTACATAAAATTACGTAATATAATATTTAAAATGAAACAAAAAGTTAAACAAAACTCACATGTCAAGTCAAGTAAATATGATCCTTTTGTAACTATATGTACTCAATTTAGGATTTAGGGCAACCTTCCGATTCTTTTATATTAGGGGTTATGCATATATAACGTTATCAACTTTCTAGTAATTTTGAACCCCCTCCCCCCCCCCCCCATTCGATATCATACGTTATCATTCCACGAATTTCTTGATTACCTAAAGTAAAAATTTCTGAATTTCTGATTTGAACTCAAAGTTTTAAATTGAAAGTAGATTCCAAACTGACAATGCAGCTGTCATTTTGTTGAACGTTTAAGGATAACAACTACAGATATTTGTTCAGACAATCAGCTATGCAATCTTCAACATTCTAAAGCTTATATAAGCAGCCTCTAAGACTACTTATGAACTTGAAATAAGGGTATAAAGAAAGAAGAGCAGAAGTATCTCTATATTTGTAAATGTTATTTGTAATTTACTGCTTCACTTTTCTGGTAGAAGTTGCTTTTTGATACTTTTTCGATAAAACGGTGGTACAACGAGTATAAGCGAATTGCAAATTCACATATTTCAATGGTAGAAAATTGGCGCAGAAGAGGTGCCTATTGTTACCACTACATTTTAGTAGCTTTTTTTTCTTATCTAATTGCAGAAATTTTCAGTTTTTGTAAAGTATATGAATACTATAAAATATTTGTGGTGCCAATAGGATCCACCCTTGCGCAAATTTTCTATCACTGTATATTTAGTGATTAATGACGAAAGCTGAAAGCAAGTAGAAATATATGAATATAAATCAAAAAACTTAAATTATTTGATTACAGACTTTCATCCGTAAGCAAATTTCGTACAAAAACTGTATTCGTCCAAATCACATTTCAGCTGATTTTTAAACATACTACAGCATGTATTTCCTCAAATTGATTTTTTTTTCTTTTCCTTTTTAGAATTTATTCTTCGAGTTGTGGATAAACACACTTAAATAGTAACTTGCATAGGCTGTTTTATGAAATACATTTTGAAATGGCAGTATCTATTTTTAGACTGAATAACGATCTATCAACCTTACTGAAAGAAGTTTCTCGTTGCTGCTAACCATTAAGTCAAATCGCTAAAAATGCTCCATTTGCGAGTAAAAGAACAATTAGACTCGCCAAATTGCAAGTTATCAGTTTATGCTCTTTTGTGTGTGTGTGTGTGTGTGTATTTGCCAATACAATCGAAATTCGTATCGGCGTTGCTGAAAAATTGATGTCGCTTTACATGTTGAATCGCATTGAGCGATTTACATTGATCTATGCATAGAGATGCTGAATCAAAATCAATTTAGTTGAGCAACAGCCTAAGACAGAAAGGATTATGCTATGTGTGTTTCTTAACTTTTAGTTAATCTCTTTCTATGCAAAGGCGTGTTGCGAATAAAAACACAAAATTACTCGAATAAAGCTTCAAATAGAAATTCGCTTTCCTTGAATTCGATGTTGAAATAAGCTGTTATCTGAGTTGTCAAGTCTCCGCCTTTTTCCACACCACTATTATCCTAAAGAAATCGGCGGAATGCTGCAATTAAATAAAGAAACATTTTCTTTATTAAAATACTGGTATCCAAAAAGCCGAAGACTTGTCAGCTCTGAATTATACTACAGTGAAGCATCGTTTATACGACGCCGAAGGGACTACCTAAAAACGTCGTATAAACGATAACGACGTATAATCGATTTTCACTTCCAAAACTAGAATTAATTTCGTTTTCACTTAATTTTAATGTTTAACGTGATGATTTGCATGAATTTGTAAATTAAACAAAACAAAACAAAAAAAAAAAAAAAAAAAAAAAAAAACGGGGGGCGGGGGAAATTAGTAAGCAATTTAAATATGCGTATCTATATTTATGTTTCACCGAAAGGTTCCTCTTTTGCAGTACATCCTTTCCTTTCTATTTAAAGTTAAAGATCAAAAACCCCGCGTGGCCAACTAAAAGTCGCCAATATTGATAACAGTTAGAAGGATAGTCTATTTGCATCTTAAAACAGGTCGGAAAAGCTGACCATCCCCGAAAACAGAATGACCCTTCCCAGTGTAATCTGTTACACGTAAGCTGATTTTTCAGACTAATCGAACACCAGCTTACATTTCTATAATGTGGCGTGCATTTAAACACGCTCTTTGGTGTCATTCATGGCTGCCAACTTCCGCTCGTTAATAAAATACACAAGAAAAATAAGCAAAAATAAAGCTATACTAAATCGAAAAATCGACGTATAAACGATTTTGGGAGTCGTATAAAAGATATATTTTTACATTAAAATGAATAGGAATGAATCGGGACCGCGTTAAAACGTCGTATAAATGTAAACGTCGTATAAGTGATCGTCGTATAAACGATGCTTTACTGTACTTATTAGTCGCATGCAAAGTTTTGGCCTGTCAATTTCTTTTCTGTCGGTCAAGAGCCGATATCTCATGGAAATTTTTAGTGCGTAATTTCACATTGGTAAATCAAGGATAGCTAATTTTAACTTTATTTAGACTGCTAAAAAATACCTGAAACATTTACATATTTAAAAAGTACTTATTTTTATTAGTTTCTGTAGCAGAAAGTCAAATTTCTATTAAAAATAAGTTTATTTTAAAAAATTTGAAATAAAGACACAATAAAGTGTTGCAGATACATTTTTCAGCAAGCTAAATTGCAACACTTTGTTGGACTTTCAATACACAAGTTAAAAACTTCAACGTTTTCATGCACAAATCTCGTAAAATACAACCCCCCCCCCCCGAAAAAAAAATAAAAATAAAAATAAAATAAAATAGAATACATACCTTCTTTCAAAGATGCCTCGATCCCCTTCCTCTGTGCAATAAAAAAAAAATAAAAAGGGAAATGGATTCAAAGAATCTGCTCGGCTATAGCCCCGACTATTGACTTATGAATGATTGTAAACGTGACTGCAAAGATTTTAGTCATTTTTCAGTATTTCAAGACGAATCTATTTCGCTAATATTTCTTTTCATGTGGGAACTATTTTTTAGTTGCGTTCGTAATTATGTAAATACGTAGTTGTCGTTCAGTCCGACCGTCTGTCCGTCCGTCCGTACGCATATAACAACGCAAAAACTACCCAACCGAATCGTTTGAAATTTAAAATATATTATTATTCCATAATTTTGTCGAGTCATTTCAAATTTTATGAAAATTGGATGCATAGATCAATTACAGGGACAATCAAAAGTATTCCGTTACATTACGGTCAATGGGAAAAAATGTTTCAAATGCATTTTAATGGTATTACACTCATTCGAATATAATATACATGAATCTATGAAGTATATGTTCTGTACAATCTGTGATGCATGGAATATTTATTTTTAAAATGCAGGGCCACACAAAGTATTCCACTGCGTAATGTTATACGGAAAAACATTGTTTGGGGCGTGTGTTAATTATATTAAACTATTTCACATTTTATGAATATGATATATGTTGCTGAGTTGTAATAAAAGTTTCTTCCTGTATATTTACAGGAACACAAACAAGATTTCGACCACTATACTATATTTGAAGTACTGTCTACTATAACAGCAAGATCTGAATATTTTTAAAACTTCGTTATCGTACGAACGCACCTCATTTGCTACGATTCACGTGCAATTTCCAACTTGTTATTTCTTTTTCGCCGCCAAATAGCTGATGTTGGTAAAAAACTAGCGTGAACTCTGTTTGAAAATGCATATAATTTTTGTTGATACTCTCTTTCTGCAAGGACTGGGCGCAAGGTTGTTTCCGCGGAAACAACCTCACCGATTCTGGTGAAATTTGAAATCGATATTCAGTGGATCGTGCTCAAAATTTATTACAGGCGGGTTTTTTTTCGACTTAAACTTTTCATTTTAGAGTAATATCAAGTTTTCAGAATTTTAATCTTTGAAACTAGTAAAAGTTTTAAAAAACTCTCTGCCATGTCATAGCTTATGTATAAATTACCCTTTTTTTTAATCAAAATAAAAGCTATTAAAACCGGTGATAAAAGATTAAAGATCCCGTAAAAGATTTTCGTCCTAAAGGGAATGCAAAAGGATGCGAATAAAAATAAATTTTAATGTTATTTAGAATAACAACTAGTACAATATATTAAAAAAATAGAAATTTAATTTACCTCACTTTTTTGTGAAGAATGAAATGATAGAAGTCTGTTCCATTTTTTTTCATTTACTGTTTCATATAATTTTGCTACGCAAATTTCTTTATGCAAAATCCAATCCTCTAATATTTTACTTTGCAAATCAGTATTACCGTCGAAATTTGATTTTCTTCATCCGATAAAACTGTCTTCTATGATTTTTTAAATGGCGTGATTTTTAATAATTTGCATGCAGCATCAACATGATAAAATACATCTAAAAATGTGAGATTTTTTGACGCTCCGGTTAATCCGTAACACGGATAATCTAACGCCGGTTAATCAGTAATCCGAATAACCCATTTAAAAGTTTATTGTAATAATTTCTTCCCGTTATCCACAAAAACATGTTTTTACATATCCCACATTGAGTGCACCGCCCCCTGAATACCAGACTGAGCTCTGACACAAAAATGGCGGCTTCTGAAGGCAAATATTTTTCGGCTTGTATACGACCCCAAGCATTTTGGTATGGATATATTTTTTAAGTTTAATGTCGCCTTATTTTACTGAGATTAAGAAATCAAAGAAATATTTTCTAAAATACTATTGTCAAAATTTGAGGTACCGTACATACGTTTAAAAAAATCAATCTTCGGCGGCCGCTGTTTATGTAACAGCGCTCAGAAATGGGACGGTGCTCAGCGTGCTAAAGCGTGGTGAAATAGTATTTTATTATATTATATTTTTTGTTGTTTATATATATTTAGGTTAAACTACGCAAAATATTTTATACGATTTTAGGGGAAAATTCAAGCATGGGTATATTTCTTTCATAATTTAAAAATTCAATTAAAACTGTATAAATGATAAACATGATGAATGTGAGATTCGTAAAATATACAAATAATACGAAATGTAACTGGTACATAAATAATGTAAATTATGTTATTGCGTAATATAATACATGTTATATTACATAAAATAAAACTTATAAATTATAAAAGAAAAGGAATATTTATTTATTATAAAAAATATTTCACATGCCTTTGATGCCATGTTACATTATCCAGCAGGAAAAATCAGTGTTTCAGTGTTGTTATTGGCCTACTTTATACTTAATTCAGATATGTTAATTGGCATCACTTTTCTGAAATTGTGAAATTCAATTGTTTTTGTATTAATTAATATGTTACTAAATAAGCTTATTTAAGGTGAGTTTTACTATTTCAAAAAGAAGCTTCAATCAAAAAATCAAATTTTTTAAAAAGCAGGTCATTCGCAACAATTGGTTACAAATTACTAAATTTAATTAAATTCATTTCTATTAAATTTAATGATTATTTTTTGCATTATTTAACTGTCGTTAAATCTGACTACTTCAAAAACGTGGTCAAAATCAAGCAATTTGAATTAAAAAGAAGTTGCGAATTGGTAACACTAAACATGGTACATTTTTTTAAAAATCCTATCTAGCTTTATGGGTCTGTCACTCCAAGCTTTTATAGGCTTTAGCTACATTCAAGAAAAGGAAACGTATTCGCAACAACTTAACCAAGTTTAACTGCATATTCTAATTCTTAACACGTTCGCTGCCGCTTACGTGAAGATGTGATGATAGTTAATTCCGCACTGTAGAAGTGGGTTTTTCCCAGAAGCCGATTTACTTCTAATAACAAAGAATCAGTGAAAGATATTCCCGCGCCAGCGCGTGACTGGCTTCTGGACATCACCCCACATCACGCGCTGGCGCGTAAGTGGCCCCTTAACGTTGGCTCCAAAGTACGCACTGGCGCGTGCTCTGCAGGGAATGTGTTAACTTATATTTTTTCTTAAAATAATTATAATTTGTCAAACTGTATTAACTACATTTTTTAATAAAATATATTTTTAGTGGTGAGTAGCTTTTAAGGCATTTAAAGAAAATTTAGTTTTATGAGTCATCAAAATTTAGAAAGATATTTTCCCCAAAGATTTTATGTAACTTAGGTCAACGAGGTCGCCAGTTTGGCCTCAAATTTTATTCAAAAATTTTAGAACAAAACTTTTTGTTTTATTTAACGTGAGATATTTCATAAATGCATTAAGTATTAATTATTATTATTATTATTATTATTTTCGGAATAACCAATCGGCAGTTTTTGCGCATTTGGCAGGTTTTTTTTTTTTTTTTTTTTTTTTTTTTTTTTGAAGAAATTCACACCAGAAAATTTTTAAAAGCAATATTTTATATTATATTTATGGTATTAACCTCTTCAGTTCTGAGACAATCTTTACGTGACACTACAAAAACCAGTTTAAAATTAATAAAAACCATCTCCTAACATGTGTTAGTCTGTACGTCGATGCTTCTAACATGCACACATCTCTTAAGAAAGTCTAGATGTAATTTTAACAATTCTAGAAGAAATTAAATTAATTTAAAGGGCGATTTTTAGTGTCGCCTCCAGGCAACATCTTGACTGAGAAGGTTATATACATTCTTATAAAGCAAAAATAACTATTAACACTTCGGGATCGAGCTACATGCATACGTGCTGCAAGAAAGGTTTGGGAATCGTTGTTTCACCAATAAAAGTATTCTGTAAAATTTGCCTTATTTAATAAATATTTTCACGATTTAATAAGCCACAAATTTTTGTTTTTAAAAACCGGCGATGAATTCGTTAAAGACTCCCGTTGCGAAGGGGTTAAAGCCTACTTGTAAGGATTCGAAATGTCTAAATAAGAAATTGGGCAGATGCCGCAACATCGCCGTTTAGATCTTAAATTATCCTATAAAAAAATTAGGCCTAATTTCCAAACATATAAATCACTTTCGCATCGTGGTATAACTATGAAACTACTTAATTTTAATTCTCAAACGCCACATTGGCGCCGAAATTTAAGTAAAAAAAAAAAAAAAAAAAAAAAAAAAATACGGCTTATTGCATGAGTGATACATATAGCTTTTTCTTACTTACAAGTAAAAATGTTTTCAAATTCCGGTGTAAGTCATTATTTTTCTACACTTAAGCAAAGAATTTGCCCTGCGCCGCAAAGGGCGCCACATCCATTTGTAAATATAAGCCGCTCCTAAATGCGGTTCTATTACTTGATTACCCAAGAAACGAAAATTACTTAGCGATGGGAGGGCAACAAATAAAATTTTATATTAAATTACCTATTTTACTTTTCTGGTTTGAGTTGCTTTTAATTTTGATTTGCCTGGTTGACTGACATCGAATTTTACAAACGAGCTTCTCAGAAATTTAAAGTTTGTTGTACTAAACTTTCATTAGAAAAGCAAAATTATATTAAAATATTTTAGTGCCATTTGTAAATTTGGAATTAAAATTAGATGATTACACTGTTGGACTACTGATCCGAAATGAGTTAACAACATGTTAATTAGTAACCTACTCAATTATTATACAAATAGTTACATTTCTATAAATCTATTTTTCTTGTAAAATGAACTTCGTAAAATTATTGGTCAATTTAAAATTTGTAGAAATTCTTGTATTACAATGAAATATAAATACCGTACTTACTCGGATATTTAGCTCTCACTTCCACTTATTTAACTTTAAAATTTAAAGATAAAAAAAATAATACTTTTTTTAATAGAGCAACTTTGAATTAAAAGAGACAAAAATTATCGATAATATGTCTACTGAACGTACAGCTCTGAGCACTTGGATCACAATAGTGAACAGCACGTCCGAACGCACTCCAGGCAAATGTGTGCATTTTTTTGCTGATTAGCCGACTTATTAACCCCTTAACTGATTTGCCCGTACAACGTTCGGGCAAGACAAATTTGCTTAATTCATCATTTAAAGCTTTTTGATACTACTATTAAATATATATATATATATATATTTTCATATTGTTTAGAAGCGGAAATGTTTAGACTAAATCTTACGAATATTTTATTTAAATAATAGTGATTTGAATCCGTTATTTTCAATTTATTGAACGGAAAAGAAATAACCAGTTAAAGGGTTAATTAAAAACATTACGAAGACTCACGATATATTCGCTTTTTTATCAAAATGGCTGGAGCTGGTCGTTTCAGAGATAACTTGTATGGAGGACCGAACAAAAAAAATCGGAAATTGCACGTCAAAAGTGGTAAATAAGGTGATTTCGTACTATAGCTAGCTTTATAAATATTTAGATCTTAGCGCAACAGCTGTTATACTCTTATGCAAAAATCTCCCGATATAATTGTTGTATAGGTAAAAAATATAAATCAAAATATTAACAATTAAAATTTTTCAGTTAACATTATAAAAAGAAAATTGATATTTTGATTAACTTCAAGGTATTGTATCTCTTTAATAGAATAGATTGCTATGATAGTGGCATAAAACTTTTACTGTTTAGTAGTTGTTGCCATTTAACCCCTTTCTGACGAGCGCCTTTTACGAAATTTTTTATATTTTGTCACCGGTTTTAAAATACAGAAATTTGTGGCTGCTCCGATACATTAGGTAAATTTTAAAGCATAATATTACTGGTGGGAATAAGCAAGGATTCTTAAGCTTTTTTGCGGCACCTAAACGTGTCTCTCGTGTCCAAGGGGTTAAGTTTAAATTTATAAATATTTTTCTTGTTAATTTACAGGTTTTGACGATTAAATAAGTCAAAATTTATTATTAAATTTTAGTGGTTAGACAGAAATCTTAAAAGTTTCAACTAAGCCAATATTGCTATGATCTTTAACCTATTCGACACGGGCGTCTCTTAGACAAATATTAATGTGTTGACACTGTTTTTTAAAAGAAAGTTTCCTCTACTAGCGTCAGCAGGATTCCTAACGTTAGGACTTACTCTAAAATCTGCAAATCTTGAACCTTCGGATTTATCCCTAAAGAGGGATATATTGTTCTTTTAAACGGTTGTATTATGCTGCCACCTATTAACAAAAGATTAAAGCCGTTGCACTTATAGTTATTTAAGCCTACTATTATATTGAATATTGTAGCAGAAAAAAATTGAAGCAAAATATCAAAGACATTTAAATTTTTTATAAAGTTAATGCTGTAATTGTTTCAAATAATTCTTGAATTTATGTAATAATTATAATTTGATATTTTCAAATCATAACTACCCACAGGATCAGATGATTTATATGATTTATTATGATTTGTATGATAAATATGAAATAATAAATTAGCATATTGAGCTTATTTTGCATAAAAGGGTGGTTATGATTTGAAAATATCAAATTATAATTATTACATAAATTCAAGAATTGTTTGAAACAATTACAGCATTAACTTTATAAAAAATTTAAATGGCTTTGATAATTTGCTTCAATTTTTTTTCTGCTGCAATATTCAATATAATAATAGGCTTAAATAACTATAAGTGCAATCGCTTTAATCTTCTGTTAAGGTGGCAGCATAATACAACCTTTTAAAAGAACAAAATATCCCTCTTTAGGGCTGAACCCGAAGGTTTAAGATTTGCAGATTTTAGACTAAGTCTTAACATTTGGAATCCTGCTGTCTCTTGACGCTAGTGTTTCCTCTTATGTACACAATTTCAAAAACACTCTAATTAAGTAGGGTTTTTTTTTCTTCTTTAATACTGGTGCCGAAAACAAACTTTGCAATGAAAGATGATGTCTGGTCAGACTAGATTTACGAGTGTAAAGGGTTAAAACACATTGTCAGGGGTGGTACTTGTCCTGAAATTTTAAGAGCACGATATGCTTCGGTATCAATATTTTCTTACAGAAAATCTTTTCTTAATCTTTTCCGGCGCGTTATCCTTAAAAAAGGTTATCTAATTTTCATTTTATTGTCACCAAGAATATTTAATAAAAATTTTCTTTTTATGACAAACCAGAAAATTAACAGGTTCTTATTTCTTAATAAATACGTTTGTAAATTCATGTGTCAGTTGTTTATTTTAAGCAGATTTACTCCGCGTCGGAAGGAGTTAAATGAGGCGAAATTTCGCACGATAAAACGAAATTTACCACGATTATTTTTAGGTAAGAAAAATACTAATATTTGTCCAGAAAAATTCCCTGAAGCTTGCACTTTAAATAATTTTAATAATCACAAAAGTTTATATTATTTCACATTTTCAACATGTGACAAATTTGAACCGGGAATGGCTTAACCCTTTCGTGCCCAGCATCTTTTGCGTAAATTTAATTTGGTTGGCACCACTATTTTTAGAAGATTTAAGTTTAGTTCATTAATCACGAAAATGCACCATTTAAATAAAATAATAATTGCTTTTCTTTTTTACCGGTGTCAAAAACAGAGATGAATGCACCTTTTGAAGCGTCCCTAAAAAGGGACGCTAGGCACTAATGGGTTAACAAGAGAAACCCGCGGAGTTTTATACAAGTTTTATAAAAAGAAATATTTAACACCAGAATTTTTATTTTAACCCTTTCTGGCACACTGTGCCCGGTCTAGGATACCTAATTTTAATTCCAAACTTGCAAACGGCACCAATAATATTTTAGTAAAATTTTGCTTTTACGATGAAAGATTAAGTTAAGGATTTCAAAATATCTTTAAAAAAATCGCTTGTGAGTTCCGGTGTCAGTCAATAATTTCTCATTTTACTAACAGATTTTTTTTTTTTTTTTTTTTTTTTTTTTTTACATATTTAAAAATATATATATATATATGGTTCGAACCGAAATATTTTATTTCTTAAAACTGGTCATACTGGCCCCTCACCATCTTTCTTGTGTTAAAATGATTCTAATAATCTAATCAAAATGATCAATTATATTATGATTTTAAAACTATGAAATAAATTACACGCTATTTGTGAAACCTTATGCACTCGTGACCTCCTGTTTTATTTTTTTTCAGCAGTGGACTCACTTAAAAGGATAAAAAATATAAAATGCCTCTGTAGCTGATACGTGTTTAAGCTGATAAAAAATGACACCATATTAATGTCAAATCCAACCATCAATTATACTGAATGAATGTGCTGAATACACTCTGGATGGCTGAAATGTCACTCTTTGAAGCAGGTTAAGCGGTTTACCGATGTTTATATATAAATAACGACAGCAGAAAGCATTAAGTGAAATGTGTAAATAAGATTGTGAAGTAATCCACACTTAATGCTTGATTCACATTTTTTCTCTTTCTCCTTTGTTTGTATTTTGAAATAAATAAATCAGAATGGTAAATTCTGTAAACATTCATCTTTCAGGGCTACTAAATCTCAGATCATTTTTGAAAAACAAAAATTGTTCTCGTGCACTTTTTGCCAGCATTTGTAAAAGAAATATACTGCAAAATTTATTTTCTAAAAATAGTGGTACAAATAGAATATAAACATGATTGCCTGTAGGAGCCATAATCATTTTTAAAATGTCAATTTTATGTACAAGACTTCCACTTTATCTTCTTTTTTATATTTAAAAAAATCATGCAATAATATGTAAATATTCAGTATATTTTACAGTATTTACAACGAAAACTATCATCATAGTAGTTCTCTACGAATTCTACAGAAAGTGGAAAATGAAGACGTTTATTTGAAAAAAGTGTTATTATAAAATACGGACAGATCGAGAGACCTATATATATAGAGAGACAGACAGACGTATAGATAATCAGTTATAGCAGTACCTAATGATGCGAATATATGCAGGAAGAAAAATACGTTCTGCAGAATGAATGAGGAACGCCTTATTAAAATTTTCTTTGAATAGTACACGGAAGACCAACGTAGGAGGAGCAGACTGAGGATGACTGGAAAGTTTTATTCGAGAGACAATATAGTTATATAAGTTAAATGATGCAATTACAGACAGAGATCGATTGGATCTTTCAGAACTATTAGGTTGCCCCAAAAGTTTCTTCCGTTTTTTGTAAATTATATTCTACAGAATAACTGTAATTTCCGTAGTACCCGTATATTACTTATATGGTAACTATATCTTATTTTCAGGCATCGTTTTTTCAATGCAAAATAACCACACCATAAAGATTTTCCTTTTCTTTTTTTTTTCTTATATATATAAAAAATGCATTTAATTTCTTTTTTAGAAATTTATCAATATTTTTATTAAAAAAACTTTTCATTTAAATATCTGTCTTAAAAGCAGTAAATCAATTCTACAAAAAATATACGTTTAGTTCGAAAGTTTATATTTTTAATCTTAAAATTCACTATTATTCTCATCCAGTACTTCCCTTTAATGTCTGTGTTAATTCCGAAGATAAATATTAAAAAAAAATTAAATAAAATATTCGTTTTAAAAAGTCGTCTAATAAATGTCTAAAAAAGAAATCAAAAAGCATTTTTAATATATAAGAAAAAAAGAAAAGAAAATCTTTATGATGCGGTTGCTTTGTATTGAAAATATTAATGCCTAAAAATAAGGTACAGTTAACATATAAGATTCTTCTGTTTTTTGAGCAAAAATAGCCCAAACAAATTTCGAAAACGGCAAGATTTTATTGAAGAATATCTCTTCTATTCTGTTTTGAAAATCTTCCGCATTTCCAGGAGTTTTGTAATGCCTTCGCCCCAAACTTTTTTTGATTTGGTTTAAAAATACAGTCGAGTCTGCCTATAACGAAACTCCATACATCGAATTTCTCTATATAACGAATTTTTAGTGGGAATGGTGCCGTTTTCGCATGATTACATTAAAAACAGTCTCTATATAGCGAAATATCTATCTCCAGACAACGAATTTTTTCATAAATTTTCCTTAATTTATTCAGTTTTAAAAAAGCTTCGAAATCATATGGAATCAATTTTCCATCACTTATTTTTGATTTATCGTTCAGTGCAGAGTTTTTTTTTAATTTTTTTTAATATTACTTTTCTCCTTGTTCTTTAAATCCAACGAATTCATCCCACCTCCCACACACCTTTCTACATCCTTCTCAAAACAGAGTCAATTGGATTGTCACACTTATAAGAGAGGAATAAATGAAAGGCACATAAGAGAAGCCTTCAAATGGAGGAAAATGTTAACTACAATTTTTCATTCCTTGCTAAAAGTTAAGCATTTTTTTTTTTTTTTTTTTTTTTGAGAGCATAACAATTTTAAAATCAAAACAACAAAAAAATACAGATATCTTCGTCAGAAATTAATGCAAGTCTTCCTTAGTTGAATTTTATTAAGCTTTCAAATAAATGTCTGTTCTCTTTTTTGAAACAGCTTAAATAATTAAGAAATAAAATGTCAGGTTAATATTTACTTTTAAACATTTCAAATTCTTAATTAAAAAGATCAAAAATAATATTTATTCAAAATGTACACATTAAATACGATTTTTAACATCATTCTCTGTACATCGAATTTCTCTATATAACGAATTTTTTACTGGAACTATGGATTTCGTTATATAGAGACTCGACTGTACTTGATGATTTTTTATGTCATTGAAACAGTTTTTTTTTTTGTGTGTGTGTGTGTGTTCTGTGTGAAGTGAATTTTTGAAAGAAAAAAGCAAATAGTAATCATATAGAGCAATTTGCGAAGAGTAGGGAGGGTGCGTCAGAATATATCAATCAAACACAAAACACATTTTTTCCAGTCAAAGACTGGCCCAAAAGTTTCATTTTCAATTTATGTGTTATTCTATAATTCCACAGGGACCACTTTTTGAAGAAAAAAATATTCAGTCTTGGACAACATTTGCAAAAGAAAAATGCAACGAATCGTGCTTTTAAAAATATTGGTGCGAATAGAATATAAAAATAGTTGCTAGTGGTCGATCTGCCCATGACCTGTTGGCGAGTAACTTTATAGATCACATTTTCAGTATCTAAAATATCCTTTTTTAAAAAGTTTGGTCCCCGTGAATGAAAATTGGAAAATTAAAATACATTTATATTTTATAATAAATACTAATTATATTTATCTTTTTAATTGTAATTAAAGCAATTTAGATTTCTGGGTCCTTCCATACAAAACTTTTTACACCCTCCTCCCCTTCTTCCAAACGGCTCAAAACTAAACTTATTACAAATTATGACTTTTTCTTCTTTTTTTACATTCTTTTTTATGTCTGTAAATCTATGCAAGGATAGAAATCCATCTTTTAAAATACTTTTATTTAATTTAATAATATTTCCATACATTTTTTAATTGTTATTAAAACAAATAAGGCTTTTGGGTTTCCTTCTTCAAAACTTTTTTACACCTTTTTCCCACGCTCTCAAAACTAAATTTACTACAATTTATGTTACCTTTAAAAAAAAAATTACGTAGAATTTCTGAATCGTAGGGACTTTGTTTAGCACTGTTAACCGTTTGGGGACGAGCAACGCGTATACGTTCCGCAAAAAGGCTTAAGAATCTTTGTTTATCCCCATCAGTAAACTTTTACTGTAAAATTTGCCTTATTTAATAGAAGCATTATCTCGATTAATTAAGCTACAAATTTCTCTTTTTTAAAACCGGTGTAAAGAATTAAAAATTTCGTAAAGTGCTCCTGTCGCCAAGGGGTTAACGCACTGTAAAATGAAAAGCTACAGCAACAAAAAAAGACCTATTTTGGTGTTTTGTTTTGATTTATTCTTTTTGTTGTTCTATATTTTTTCTTAAAACGAGGTGTACGCAATTTGAAATAGATGTTAAAAAAGAGAGTTTATGTAAGTTTAAGTTTTCGTTTTTGTTGTTTGATTTTTTGTAAGGTGATTGTTATTTAAAATAAATACTTATTCTTAAAATGAGATGATCCAAATAGAATCGAAAAAAAAAAAAAAACTCATATCCGAGGTAATAAAGTATTAGATTAAAAAAATAGTAGCATTTTTATAACAAATATCTTTCGATTAACATTTTATTCTTTAATTTCTTTAACAAAAAGTTACATTTCTACTGCAATTTCTCTCTCTCTTAAAACTAAACGCTATTTCAGTATTTTCTTCATTCAAAATGTTAGCTAAGTTGTTCATGGAATAATTTAATTTCCCCCTTAACCCTTTCCGGCACACTGTGCCCGGTCTGGGATACCTAATTTTAATTCCAAACTTGCAATCGGCACCAGTAATATTTTACTAAAATTTTGCTATTACAATGAAAGCTTAAATTGGGAGTTTCAAAATATCTAAAATAATCGTTTGTGAATTCCGGTGCCGGTCGATAATTTCTCATTTTATTACATATTTTGACCGTGCTGGAAAGGGTTAAAAAAGTAAACAACAAGAGTACATATCTGATTACAAAATGCTGCTACTTATTCTTGGCGTACATATTAATGACAGTTACTTAAATAAAACTGATAATAGTTCCCAAATGTTTATAAGCTTTTTATAAAGGAACATTTATCACATTTCAGGTGAGAACAACAATTTGAAAATAACTGTCATTATTTACCAAGTAAGCGATGTGAATTAATTTCGTTTCATTCATCCTATAGATGAGTGTTTTCTAGAAAAAGCAAAGAATTTATCTTTTGGGGGAAAAAAAAAATAAAGTAAAAATAAAAATACTTAAGCTGCATTTCTTATTCATTTTTTTTAACCCGGGAGAACACGCGCTTACCCAGTCTAGAAATAGTTTTAAGTTTGTCATCAATAAAACCAAATTATAACTGTCATTTTATTTAGGCGGAGGCAATCCTTACAAATTTTGCGATAAAAAAAGTTGAAGATAAATAAAATATGCTTAAAAAAAAAAAAAAAAAAAAAAAAAAAAAATACTAACCGACTTCAAAAAAAGAATCAAGCTTGGAGACAACTTGGTGCTAACGCATATGAATGCATAGTTTTAATATGCTTACGAGTAGAATCCCGTCGAATTCGATGAATGAAATGTTTAAAAGACCTGAACGATTTGGTTTAAAAAAAAGCGAAAGTAAATACATTATTGAGTCAATATATAATAAATATATTTCCAAACTTAATGTCAAGTTTGCCAGTTACAATTTTGCATGCAAATATTCGCACACTTTCCGTTAAAATTGTAATCTGAGTGACGACGAAATCCAGAAATTTTATTTTATATGCACTCACAGAAAAATAGTTTTATTAAAAAAAAAAAAAAAAAAAAAAAAAAAACTTATTTCATTTTTACTATGACATTATTTTCACTAACTGAAGTCATCTGAAAGTAAAATCTCAATCTCAGTGTCCAAAACAAAAAGAAATATTGTAATGTAATATTGTTATGATTAAAAATGCGATGTTTTAAATAGTGACGTCATTTTCTCTTCAAATGTTTTTTAAAAGTTACTGTTATTAGTAATATGAAAAAGGCATCCGTAATAATATTGTAATCCCCATTTATCTGGTTGCTGAATGACATCATTTTCCTCATTTGAAATTTTTCTTATTTTGCTTTAAACATTAATTTTTAACATAAATTATTTTCTGTTATTTTATTTACGTTATTAATATTATTTCTAAGTAAATATATTTTTTTAACCTCAATTAGTGCATAATTATACGCAATCATTTTATTGTGGTTAAATTTTGCGAAAACAATTAACTTTTTTCTTTTAAATGCGAGGATATGTTCACTGAAGAAATAAAGCTTCTGACTGGTGGAAAGTGATAATGGAAAATAAATTTTTATTATCGAGAGTAAAGCTAAACTGAGTTGCCACCATTTTGAAGAAATATCGTAAAAAGCATTTAAAATTAAAAATAAAATATAAAATGGAATAAATTAAAAGATAGCTAAAATGGGCACAACTACAAATAAATAGCTTTCATTTAAAAAATAATAATAATTATCAAAATCGGTTGAGTAGAAAATTCAGGGCTGCTGACTAAAAAAACAGCCAGGTCTTTTAAATATATAGATGATTTGAAAACGTTTGCAACAATGAAAGATAATTTGCGATAAATCAATATTTTTTTAATCAAATCGTACGCTTATTTAAAACTATGCATTCATATGCGTTAACGCCAAACTGCTAGAACAAACAAGCGTCAATCTGCTTTCGCTAACTTCGCAAAATCTATCTAGACCCCGACCATTCTTCAATCTAGATTTCGCGCTTTGAAGAAAAAAAGATTTCGTATCTGAGTAAGAGTAATAGTTTCTTCTGGTAGCATCACATTTTTCGTATTTTATGGTTATTGTTAAGTCTATGTTTATTTATTTAAACAGTTTTTAACTTTATTTTTTGTTTCTAATTAAATTATTGCAAAAGCTTAGACTTAAATTTTGAGTCCAAATTCTGAATCGTTGGGAGGGGTTAAGAAGCGCAAATTGAACTGTATTCAAGAGGTGAAATGTTACCTTGCCCACCCTACGAACACAGTTCAATTTTTCGCTACCTACTTAATTACTCACAACGATTCATATTTTGAGCTCAAAATTTCAGTGTAAGCTTTTAAAACATTTATTTATATTAAAAAAAATAACGGTTAGAAATAGTTGTTCGTTACTCTAAAGTTTAAGGTGCCCTCTAACGGAATTTTTTGAAATTTATCTTTAAAATTTATTTTCAGGAAATGCTGACACGAAGAATGGTTTTAGAGAAAACCGCAAACGAATCGACCAATATTTCCGTTTTTTATAATCATTTGAAATTTGAACCTCCCCACCCCCATTGAATATAGTTCAGTTTGCGCTACTTAACCACTCTCAACGATTCAGATTTTCAGCTCAAAATTTAAGTTTATGTCTAATAGCTTCTAAAAAAATTTAATGAGATGCAAGCAATAACGGTAAAAAGTAGTTGTACGTTACTCCAAAATCTAAAGCGGCCTCTTTCGACATTTTTTGAAATTTATCTGTATAATTTATTTTCTAGACAATACTGGCATAAAGAATAATTTTAGTGAAAACCGCAAATCAATTGACGAATTTTTCTGTTTTTTATAATCATTTGAAATTTGAACCTACCCACTCCCATTGAACACAGTTCAGTTTGCGCAACTTAACCACAGATTTTAAGCTCAAAATTTAAGTATATGTCTAAACTTATAAAAAAAAATTAATGAGATGCAAAAAATAACGGTAAAAAATAGATGTTCGTTATTCCAAAGTCTAAAGCGCCCTCTATCGGCATTTTTGAAATTTATCTTTATAATTTATTTTCAAGACAACAATGACATAAAGAATAGTTTTCGTAAAAACCGCAAACGAATCGACCAATTTTTCCGTTTTTTATAATCATTTCAAATTTTGAACACTAAACTTTGATGATGCCTATCTTCTTCGGAAGACGTTTGGGACCCTTAGTTTCCCACTTCATATCATTTGTCTTGATGCGTACTATCACCCTTTAAAGTTTTGCCCAGTAGTTTAGCTATACCCTATATATATATATATATATATATATATATATCTGATTTTGTCATGCTGTAACTAACGTATTTATGAACCGATTTGAATGAAACTTGGTACGTACATAGTACATACAAATGTCTCGACCGTGTTCGTTGGCCAGCATCATCCGCCATCTAGTTTCAAAATGGCGGTCATTTAAAAAAATTTTTAAAATTTTAAATTTAAAATTAAATGCGAAAAAATTAAAAGTTGAAAATATTTTTCTTTTATGTATTAGAATTTAAAACAACGAATCCAGAACACTTTTTATTTTGTCTATGTCTTAAAAAATGGTTGAGTTATAGCACTTTGAATTTTTCTTATGGCTGACATTTTGAAACGATCTAATTTTTGTCACGTGATAACACGCGTATTTATCAATCGATTTGGATGTAACTTGCTGTGCACATAGTACAGGGGTGCAAAAATCTAGGCGCCAGCAGGCAGTCTCTCACCACTAAATTTATTTTGTTGTTTTTCGTTTAATATTGCGTGAAAAATTCTTGGAAGAATGCTATTAAATTTTAACCGAAGAAAACTTTTATATTTTAGTGGTGAGAAACTGCCCGCTGGCGCCTAGATTTTTGCACCCCTGACATAGTACATAATGAGGCCTGGACCGAGTTCGTTGGCCAATACTATCCGCCATCATGTTTCAAAACGGCGGCCATTTAATTTGTTTTAATTTAAAATTTAAAATTAGGTACAAGAAAGTGAGAAATTGAAAAAGATTTTTCGTTTATGCATTTGACCTTGATACAAAGATTCCAGAGCATTTTTTGTTTCGTTTGTATCTTAAAAAATGGCTGAGTTATAGTACTTTTAATTTTTAGTGTTGTTCTCATTTTTGAAATGATCTAATTTCGTCACGTGATAACATGCGTATTTATAAACCGATTTGGATGAAACATGGTGCATACATAGTACATACCGACCTATGGACCGAGTTCGTTGGCCAGTACAATCCGCTATCTTGTTTCAAAATGGCGGAGTTTTAAATTTTTTTTAATTTAAATTTTAAAATTAGGTGCAGAAAATAAGAAATTTAAGGAGATTTTCCTTTTGTCTGTTTGACATTCATACAAAAATTCCAGAGCAATTTATGTTTCATCTATATTTTGAAAAATGGCTGAGTTATAGCACTTTCAATTTCCATTGTGGTTGACATTTTGAAACCGTCTGAAATTTGTCACGCGATAGTACGCATATTTAATAACTGATTTGGATATAACTTCGTGTGTACATAGTACATACCAATGTCTTGACCGAGTTCATTGGCCAACTTCATCCGATATCTTGTGTCAAAATGGCAGCCATTTAAGTTTGTAAAAAATCTTTTAAATGTATAATGATGTACAAACAAAAAATTAGAAATTGAAAAAAGGTTCTTTCTAAAGTGTTTATCTTAATAATGAATTCCGGAATATTTTTTGCTTTGTCTTTACCTTAAAAAACGCCTGAGATATAGCAGTTTGAAATTTTAATGTGGGTGACATTTAAAAAAAAATTTTATTTGCCCGCGACAGCACTCGTATATGTTAATCGATTTCGAAGTGAGTGTGCATATACACATGAATTAAGATTTCGACCAAACTCATTGGTTTGTTTTATCAATCATGTTGCTTTAAAATGGCATACACTTTATGATATCGTGGAATTTGACGACCCTCTAAATCACTTAAAATAAAACCAGGTTGAATAAACGATGACTAATTTCTAAAAATTCCTGTTAATATTCAGTATTGACAAAAACTAGTATTCAATCTTATATAATCGGTAGTATTCAATCTTATATTATATAATATTCCTCTAATTTCAGCTTCGTATGTTTGAATAATATAATTTAATTTAAAATAAATAAATAAATAAGTATATGAAAGCTACCTCTTCCTACCGGCACTGCCGGAAGGACTTTTATTTTAGTCCTCTCATCTTTAATTATCATGACCTGTTTTGTATATGATGTAACGTGAAATGAAATTGTATTTTTAATGTTTGAATATATTTAAAATAATGAACGCTTTTAATTGGACGATTGTTTCAATTGGGAGATTGTTCTAATCATCAGAATTTAATGAAATTTAAATGGGACCACATGGGTATCTTCTACTCGGTTTATATTTACGGAAGTTATGAGTGAACAACAAATACAAGCAGGTCGAAATCATAACCTGCTCTTTTGAAGTCGGTTAAAAAACTTATTTATTTACTGTACACACATATCTGACTTGTGTGCTCGACATGAAAGCTTGCGATTACCTGAAAAATGAATGTTTCTAATTGGATGACTGCTTCAAAAAGAATTGGAATTTTAATGTTTTTATTTTTAAAAGTTCTAATCGCAAGAATTTGGTAAAATTGAAATGGGACCATGTGGGCAACTTACACTTTCAAACAAAAAAAGAATTGTCAAAATCGGTTCTTATTTGCGGAAGTTATGAGTGAACAAGAAATACATACGGGTGAAAATCACAACCTACACCTTGAAGTCGGTTAATCACTTTTAAAAGACAAGTGATTACAATTGCGAAAATCATACTCACTCCGGGTCAAAAAGACCCAGCGCGTGTACTCCCGGGTTAATCTTTTTTTTTTTATGGAATTAAAAAAAATTAATTCTTTATGCTCACAAATTCTATACGCCCGCAAATTTTTTATGCTCACTGCTCTTTTAATTTCTTCTTTAAGAAATAAACAACAGCAGTTACACTTCCCCTTAATACTAGATTAAAAATTACTAATTCTTTGTTTCTGGAGAAAGATATTTATGACAGTTACTTAGGTAAAATGGATGGTTTTCCTCAAATGATTATCAGCTTTTTACAGAAGAATATTTATCACATTTCAGGTGGGAATAACAATTATATACTAAGAAAGCGATGTTAATTGATTGCATTTCTTTCACCCAATATCTCAATGTTTCTTCAGAAAAAGTAAAAGATTTAACTTTTAAAATAAATGATAATAAAAATCATTTCTTTATGCTTACAAATCCTATATGCCCACAATTTTTTTTTTTTTTATGCTCACTACTCTTTTGATTTCTTCTTTAAGAAATAAACAGCAGTTACGTTTCTCCTTAACATTAGATTAAAAAAATATTGATTCTTTCTTTCTGGAGAGAGATATTAATGAAAGTTACTTAGGTAAAATGCATGTTTTTTCTCAAATAATTAAAAGCTTTATACAGAGAAAAATATGACACATTTCAGATGTCAATAACAATTTGAAAAAAAAATTATATATTAACCCTTTAACGATCAAAGCATTTTCATTGCTAAGATGTTGAAATTAATGAAAGACACCGGTAAAAGTAAACAAATATATTCGTAAATAAGAAAAAGTGATTTTTCACGTACCTAATAAAATGGATTTTTTTAGATTGAAATTCCGGTGTCATGGTTGCATATCGGAATTGAAATTTTGTGGTTTCGTAGAGAAACCAATGAACGTTAAAGAGTTAAGTAAGTGATGTTAATTGATTGTATTTTTTTCACCCAATATCTCTCTCTTTTTTTTCAGAAAAAGTAAAAGAGTTATCTTTTAAAATAAAAGAGAATAAAAATCAATAGATTTAAACTACATTTATTTCCTTTTCATTTGTATTTTTCTCATTTTTTCATGTAAATTTAAAAGCACAATTCATTATGCTGACACATTCTTTATGCTCACTGCTATTTTAATTTCAACTTTAAAAAATAAACAACAGCAGTTACAATTCTCCTTAATACTAGACAAAAAAAAATACTGATTCTTTCTTTCTTAAAGTAAGATATTTATGACATTTACTTAAGTAAAAAGGATGGTTGATCTCAAATTATTGTAAGCTTTTTACAAAAGAACCTTTGTCACATTTCGGGTAGAAATAACAGTTTGAAAATAACAGTGATATACTAAGTATTCGATGTAAACTGATTTCGTTTCATCCACCCAATAACTGAATGTTTTTAGAAAAAGCAAATCTTTTAGAATAAAAGAGAATAAAAATCAATATGTTTAAACTCCTGTTATTACCTTTTCACTCTTATTTCTCTTATTTCTTCATAAAAATTTTAAAGCACTATTATTTATGCTCACTGCTACACTATCTACCAAAAAGTATTTGTACACTTTCAGTTTTTGACATTTTGTCAAATATTTAAAAATATACTGGTCGGATTCTTCTGGAACTTCAGAAATATAAAGATTATGTTTCACTTTATATTTATTTACATTCATTTGTTAAGCGGGTAATTAGGGGGTCGGCAAAAAAACAAAGAATAATAGAAATATTTGGGATCGCCCTGTACATGAAAATGCACGAAACGACTTATCGCTTTAGAATACAAATATATGAATACAGTAGAATACGTACACTAATTTTTGTGAGAATAGCATGTATATTTATGGCGATAGAGCGATTTTTTTAAAAAATTCAAAAAATTCTGGTATGTTTTTTGTTTATACCATGCTGGGTTTTTGACCAAATTTAACGCAAATTTCAGAAAAATTGGCAAAATGCAGTAGAAAAAATGTAGCGCAATTGGAATATAAATATATTAAATATTTTATGAAATATGAGTAGTTGTATAAAATAATTTTTATCTGCGCATGCGCGAACTAGAAATTTTTTTTTTTACATCGTTTAATAGTCAATTCTATGGAGTGACTTATAAAAAAAATTCAATCAAATATCGTGAAAATTCAAAAAGATATCATTATTTTAGTGAGATGTTTTTACTCTGCTCTCTAAAAACGGCTGAATCTTAAGGGATTCTCCACAAATTGACATTTTTTAATAACTGACTTTAAAAAAAAACTAGTATTGAATTAATACAATATCTAATACAATATTGCTGCTAATAAGTACTTGACAATTGTGATAGAAAAGAAAAAGAGCTTTATTCACATTCAGGGCCAAAACTAAGAGAGGGTTGGGGGAAAAGGGCATGTGCCCCGGGCGCTAGGATGAAAGTGTCCCAAATGTACATTTTGTTTGGCGATTTTTTCCATGTCTATGTTTAGCATGATATTGTCAAAATCGTCCCATTCAAAGCATTTCTCCTATACCAAAGCATAGAAGAATCTAATGATGATGGCATAAAGATCCCGCATAAAGCAGATTTTTTTTTTTTCGTTTTGATTCGGTTTCACGATTTTAAGGTATCATTTTTTTTAAACAAAGCAGACTACTTTAATCAATATTACATATTTTAAGTTTTAAAATAAGTCGGCTATTAATAAATTAGAAAATTTTTCTTTGCAAATACTTTTGCAGATGCTTTGCAAAGAAGAAAAGGGAGGGGGGGGGGGAGTTCATCAAAATTCATTGAAATATAAATATATTAAATATTTTCTAAAATGTTCTATGTCATGCAATATTTTCAACCAAATATAAAGCCACATTCAGAAAAATTCGCAAAATGTAGTAGAAAGAATAAGGTGCTATTGAAATATAAATATATTAAAAGTTTTCTAAAATATGAGTATTTGTATGAAATATTTTTTAATCAGCGTATGCGTGAACGATAAAATTTATCATTTTACATAATTTAATATTCAACTCTATGGAGCTACTCATAAAAAAATCCGATCGAATTTCGTGGAAATTCAGAAAGTTATTGTGGATAGGAGTGAACTGATTTTCAATTGGTCTCTGAAAGCAGTTGAATGACGTCAGATTTTACGCAAATTGCCAAATCTCCATTTACGTTTTTTACTGGTGATTTACTTCTTTTCTTAGATAATTACCAGAACGAACCTATTTCAGGATAAAAATAATTATAAAAAATCGAAGCATTTGTGTCAAATCTACCCATTGATACATAATTGATAATGGCTCTTATGCAAATGCCGATATCTGCGATCCTGAAATACGTCAAGTTCTCCACTGTTAAATGTGGTGTCGAAAACAACACTGACATCAATCGCATGCATGATGCCAAGAAGAACAGAGCTGTCTGATTTTGAGAAAGGTGTGATCATCGGGTACCACCGAAATGGCCGATCTTTAATCGACATATCTAGCGAGCTTAATTACCCCAAAACGACTGTGGCTTATGTGATTAGAAAATGGAAGCTGAATGGTGATTGTCAGAATGTGGCCAGAGTAGGCAGACCGACGAAACTGGGAGATAGAAACCGACGGGTTCTGTCTAGAGAAATTCGGAAGAACCGCAACCAACCAATGTTACACATACGCCAAGAATTTCAACAAGCTTCAGGATGTGTTGTTTCCATGAATACCATCCGTAAGGAAGCTCATCTGCTTAATTTTTATGGCCGTGCTGCCGCCCATAAGCCTTTAATCACCAAGTCCAACCGCGCAGCTCGGTTAAGTTGGTGCAAAACACGCCAGCAATGGACTGTACAGCAATGGAAAAAGGTTCTCTGGAGTGATGAATCAAGGTTCACCCTCTACCGTTCTGATGGTAGGGTCTGGGTCTGGCGTTTGCCTGGAGAACGCCTCCTACCAGAATGTATTGTGCCCACAGTTAAATTTGGCGGAGGGGGAATTATGTTCTGGGGTTGTTTTTCCTGGTTCGGACTAGGACCCTTGGTCCCAATTCATGGTAAGCTCAATGCCGATGCCTACTGTAATATACTGGACAACAGTGTACTTCCTACGTTGTGGCAATACTATGGATTGGACCCATGTTATTTCCAGGATGACAACGCAAGCTGCCATGTAGCAAGCTCCAGCATGGATTGGTATGCTGATAATGGAGTGCATCGACTCGAGTGGCCTGCCCAGAGCCCAGACCTGAACCCAATAGAGAACCTCTGGGACGAGTTGGATCGTCGAATTAAGGCGGGTGACACACGCCCAAAATCAGTAAAAGAGCTTACCTGCCTTGTGCAAACAGAGTGGAATAAAATACCATTAAATGTAATACAAAGACTAGTTGAGAGCATGCCCAGGAGAGTCACAGCTGTAATTGCCTCTCGAGGAGGATCTACAAATTATTAAATGTGAACAGGGCCAAAACCAGTCTTCTTTTCCCGAGGCAAACGTGGATTTTGAAGGTACCCCTTTCCCCCTCCTTCGCAAAGCATATTTACAAAGAAAATTTCTCCAATTTATTAATAGCCGATTTATTTTAAAACTTAAAATATGTAATATAAAATAACCTATTCTGCTTTATTAAAATACTCCAATTTGATACTTTAAACCGAATCAAAAAAATTCTACTTTCAACAGGATCTTTAAGGCCCTTGTCCCTGCCCGCGAAGACACTGCTGAGCTAATGCTATTCCTGTGGGGAGGCATTTTTCTAATAACTCTTTCGCATTTTGAAATTTTCATTTTTTTTTTTTTTTTTTTTTTTTTTTTTTTTTTTTTTTTTGCATTGGATAGCGGAAGTCCCTCTCAAAATCGCTCCTTGACTACTTTTTCGATTTGAGTCATAGATATTTTTTATAAAGTTAGTTTCACTTTCAGAACCGCTTTTGGAAGTGAAAGAAACATTATAAAAATATCTACGCCAAAATTGAAAAAGTAATCACGGAGCGATCTTGAAAAGGACTTCCGCTATCCAATGCAAATCATATTATTTAAAAATGTCCAAATGCAAAAGAGTTAGAAAAACGCATCCCCATAGGAATAGCATTAGCTCGTGAGCATCTTCGCGGGTAGGGGCAGGGACCTTAAGCCATCATCATTAGATTTTTTTAAAAATGCTTTAGCATAGCCCAGATATAATAATTTTAACAATATTATGCTAAACATAGACATGAAAAAAATCGCCAAACGAAAGATACATTTGGAACACTTTCATCCTAGCGCCCGGAGCACATGCCCTTCTCCCCCCCCCCCCTCTCTCTCTTAGTTTTGGCCCTGAATGCGAATAAAACTCTTTTTCTTTTCTATCACAATTGTCAAGTACTTATTAGCAGCAATATTGTATTAGATATTGTATTAATTCAATACTAGTTTTTTTTTTTTTTTAAGTCAGTTATTAAAAAATGTCAATTTGTGGAGAATCCCTTAAGATTCAGCCGTTTTTAGAGAGCAGAGTAAAAACATCTCACTAAAATAATGATATCTTTTTGAAAATTCACGATATTTGATTGGATTTTTTTTATAAATCACTCCATAGAATTGACTATTAAATGATGTAAAAAAAATGTTTTTCTAGTTCGCGCATGCGCCGATAAAAATTCTTTTATACAACTACTCATATTTCATAAAATATTTAATATATTTATATTCCAATTGCGCTACATTTTTTCTACTGCATTTTGCCAATTTTTCTGAAATTTGCGTTAAATTTGGTCAAAAACCCAGCATGATATAAACAAAAAACATACCAGAATTTTTGAATTTTTCAAAAAAATCGCTCTATCGCCATAAATATACATGCTATTCTCACAAAAATTAGTGTACATATTCTACTGTATTCATATATTTGTATTCTAAAGCGATAAGTCGTTTCGTGCATTTTCATGTACAGGGCGATCCCAAATATCTCTATTATTCTTTGTTTTTTTGCCGGCCCCCTAATTACCCGCTTAACAAATGAATGTAAATAAATATAAAGTGAAACATAATCTTTATATTTCTGAAGTTCCAGAAGAATCCGACCAGTATATTTTTAAATATCTGACAAAATGTCAAAAACTGAAAGTGTACAAATACTTTTTGGTAGATAGTGTATTTTAATTTCTTCTTAACACTAGAACCGCGGCGACGGGTCATTTTGACCCGTATCATATGAAGAGATGTCGATTCGAACCAGAAAAATCTTAATACAATAATCTAAATATATGCTGAACAAAAATATTTTCAATAAATAATTTAAACAGTTTTAAATGAAAATTCCGGTGAGAAATATTTTTCTAAAACTTGAATGAATTTTTCCGCGGTTCTAGTGTTAAAAAATAAACAACAGCAGCTACATTTTTCCTGAACCCTTGATTTAAAAATAGTGATTCTTTCTAGTTAAAGGACGTTACTTATGACAGTTACTTACGTGAAATGGATGGTTTTTCTCAAATGATTATAAGCTTTTTATAAAGGAATATTTATCACATACCAGGTGGGAATAACAATTTGAAAATAACAAAGATATACCGAGTAACCGATGTTAAATGATTGCATTTTTTTCACATAATATCTCATTTTTTTTTTTTTTTTCAAAAAAAACAAAAGATTTAACTTTAAAAATAAAAGATAATAAAAATCAATAGATTTAAACTGCATTTATTTCCTTTTCTCTCGTATTTTTCTTATTTTTTCATGTAAATTTAAAAGCACAATTCTTTATGCTGACACCAGGGATGAGATTTCCGCTTTTTTGCACACCAGTAAAATCTTAGAGAAAATGCTATATTATTAAATCGGAACATTTTCACGATTTCAAATAACAAAATTTTCTTTAAGATTTTACTGGTGTCCAAAAAAGCGGAAATCTCATCCCTAGCTGACACATTCTTTATGCTCAGTGCTATTTTAATTTCATTTTTGAAAAATAAACAGCACCAGTTACATGTTTTCCTTAAACCTATATTTAGAAAGGCTAATTCTGTCTTCTTACAGTAAGATATTTATGACAGATACTTAAGCAAAACGGATGGTTGTTCTCAAATGATTATATGCTTTTTAAAAAGGAACATTTATCACATTTTAGGTGGAAACAACAATTTGAAAATAACAGTGATATATAAAGTAAGAGATGTAAATGGATTTCGTTTTTTTTTCACCCAATAACTGAGTGTTTTTTAGAAAAAGCCAAATATTTACCTTTTGGAATAAAAGAGAATAAAATCAATGTACTTAACCCTTTCCGGCACGCGCAAATTTTATTAGTAAAATGAGTAATTATCGAATTCCAACGGAATGTACAAACATCTTTTTTAGATATCAGGAATTCCTTAATTTAAGCTTTCGTTGTAAAAGCAAAATTTTACAAAAAATTATTGGTGCTGCTGCAAGTTTGAATTAAAATTAGGTGCGACCTGACTTCTCAATCTCTTTTATTTTTTTAACAGAATTTTAAAAGAGCAATTCTTTATGCTCAATCTCTTTTAATTTATTTTCTTCTTTAACCCGCGAGGACGCGCGCAGGGCCTAAAAGACCCTGAGTGCGTGTGGTTTTTACAATTGTAACCACTAATTTTTTAAAAGTGATCGTCAATTTATTTTATCGCAAAATTTGTAAGAATTGTCTCCGTCTTAATAAAGTGACTGTTATAATTAGATTTTATTGGTGGCAAAGTTAAAATCATTCATACCTTGAAAAGCGCGCGTTCTCCCGGGTTAAAAAGTAAAATCAGCAGTTACATTTTTCTTAACCCTAGATTAAAAGATACTAATTCTTTCTTCTTGGAGAAAGATATTTATGTCAGTTACTTAAGTAAAACGGGTGGTTGTTCTCAGATGATTATATATGTATATATATATATTTTTAAAGGAGCCTTTATCACATTTCAGGCAGGAACAACAATTTGAAAATTATAGTGATATACTAAGTAAGCTATATAAATTCATTTTATTTTATTCACCCCATAGATAAGTGTTTTTAAAGAAAGAGCAAAGCCCTTATCTTTTGCGATAAAGGAGAATAAAATTCAGTATACTTAAATTGCATTTCTTCACCCACTCTCTTTCATTGTTTTATTTTTTCATGGAAATTTTTTTATCAGTTCTTTATATTCACAAATTCCATATGTTCATAATTTTTTGTGCTTACTGCTATTTTAATTTCTTTTTTAAAAAATAAACAAAAGCCGTTACATTTTTCCTCAATCCTAGATTTAAAAATGCTGTTTTTTTTTTTTTTTTTTTTTTTCTAGAAGGAAGCTATTTATGATAGTTACTTAAGTAAAACGAGTGTCTATTCTCAAATGATTATACGCTTTTTACAAGGGAAAATTTGTCACATTTCAAGTGGGAACAACAATTTGAAATTAACTGTGATATAAGAGTAAGCGATGTAAATTGGTTTTGTTTCTTTCACCCAATAGCAAAGCATTTATAATTATGAATTGGATAATTTCACCCTAAATTATTAAAAAAATATGTATTAAAAATACGAATTGCTTAATGGTACCTACATAACAATACATTTTAAACTATATTTAAAAAAATGTATTTAAAAAATCATTTATATTTTTTAAAAATACGTTTAAAAATACATCTTTAAATGTATTTTGAAATGTATATTTTGCAATTTTTATTTATTCTGAATACATATTTTTAACAAAGCATTTATCTTTTGGAATAAAAGGGAATTAAAGTCAATATACTTAAACTGCATTTATTTCCCATTCTCGTTTAATATTTTTATTTTTTTTCGTAGAATTTTAAAAGATCACTTCTGTATACTCGCAAATTCCTTCTTTAAAAAATAAACAAGAGCGAATACATTTTTCCTTAACCGAAGATTTAAAAAAAAATACTAATTCTTTCTTCTTGGCGAAAGATATTTATGACAGTTACTTAGGTAAAGTGGATAGTTGTTCTCAAATGATTATAAGCTTTTTAGAGAGGAACATTTATCACATTTCAGGTGGGAATAACAGTTTGAAAATAACAGTAATATACCTAGTAAGCGGTGTCAATTGTTTCAGTCTTCTAATCAATGGCTGAGAAAAAGGAAAGCATTTATTTTTAAGAATAAAAAAATATATATATATCAATTTACATAAACTGTATTTATTTCTCATTTTTTTTAAATTCTTCTATGGAATTTTAAAAAGTCAAATCCTTATGCTTACAAATCCTTTATGCTCACTGCTATTTTAATTTATTTTTAAAAAAATAAACAACAGCAGTTACATTTTTCCTTAACCTTAGATTAAAAAAGTCTGATTTTTTCTTCTTGGAGAAAGTTATTTATGACAATTACTTAAGTAAAATGGATAGTTTTTCTCAAGTGATTATAAGCTTTTTACAAAGGAACATTTATCACATTCCAGGTGGGAATAACAATTTGAAAATAACGGTGATATACCAAATGTGGGATGTAAATTGATTTCGTTTCTTTCAGCTGATAGCTAAGTGTTTTGAAAAAGAACAATGCACTTATCTTTTGGAATAAATGAGAATAAAAATCAATATACTCAACTGTATTTATCCCCCATTCTCTTTTATTTTTTTATTTTTTCATGTCATTGTAAGCGGTCAATTCTTTATGCTGACATTTTTATGAGCACTGCTATTTTAATTTCTGCTTTAAAAAATTAAACAGAATAAGTTACATTTTACCTTAACTCTAGATTAATAAATAATGATTCTTTCTTCTCTTGGAGAGAGATATTTATGACAGTTACTTGAGTAAAACTGATGGCTGTTCTCAAATGATTATATGCTTTTTACTAAGGAATATTTATCACATTTGAGGTGGGAACAACAATTTGAAAAAACAGTGATATACCAAATAAGCGATGTATATTGATTAAATTTTTTTCACCTAATACCTGAGTGTTATTTAGAAAAAGCAAAGTATTTATCTTTTGGAATAAAAGAGAATAAAATTCAATATACTTAAACAGAATTTATTTCTAATTCTCTTCTAATTTTTCATTTTTTCATGGAATTTTATAGGATCAATTATATATGCTCACAAATTCTTTATACTCACTGATATTTTAATATGTTCTTAAAAAATAAATAACAGCAGTTACAATTTTCCTTAACCCTACATTAAAAAATACTAATTATTTTTCTTGGAGAAAGACATTTATGACAGTTACTTAAGTAAAATGGAAGGTTGTTCTCAAATGATTATAAGCTTTTTACAGAAAAAAATTTATCACATTTTAGGTGGGAACAACATTTTGAAAATTGCAGTGATATATCTAATAAGCGATGTAATTTTTTCTTTCTTCTAACCAATGTCTGTTTTTGCAGAAAAAGCAAAGCATTTATTTTTCTGAATAAAAGAAAATAAAAATCAATATACTTAAACTGCATTTATTTCTTATTCTTGTTTATGTATGTTTTTTATTTTTTCGTGAAATTTTAAAAAGTGAATATTTTATGCTCACAAATTCTATATTCTCACAAATGCTTTATGCTCACTGCTATTTTAATTTATTTTTTAAAAAATAAACAACAGCCGTTACATTTTTCATTAACCCTAGATTATAAACTACTGATTCTTTCTTCTTGGAGAAAGTTATTTATGAGAGTTACTTAAGTAAAATGGATAGTTGTTCTCAAATGATTATAAGCTTTTTCCGGAGAAAAATCTATCACATTCCAGGAGGGAATAACAATTTGAAAATAGCAGTAGTATAAGTAAGCGATGTCAATTATTTCATTCTTCTAACCAATGGCTGAGGAAAAGCAAAGCATTTATTTTTAAGAATAAAAGAAAGTAAAAATCATTAATCTTAACTTTTTGCAGCGCATTGCAAATTTATTGTTTAAGTGTTGAATTTGATGATTGACACCGGAATTTGAAAACAACTTTATTTGTAATTAAGAAAAAAGGCATATTTCACACATTCAATAAATAATAATTTTTTTTACCAAAATACCGTTGCCAATGTGGCGTTTGGGAATTGAAATTAAGTGGTTCTATAGATATACCACCACGATACAAGGGGTTAAACTGCATTTATTTCTTATTCTAGTTTATTTTTTTAATTTTTATTTTTTGGAATTTTAAAAAGTCAATTCTTTATGCTCACAAATTCTATATTCTCACAAATCCTATATTCTCACAAATTCTTTATACTCACACTGCTATTGTAATTTCTTAAAAAAGAAAAAAAAAAAAAAAAAAAAAACAGCAGTTACATTTTTTTTTAACCCTAGATTAAAAAATACGATTCTTTCTTCTCGGAGAAAGATATTTATGACAATTACTTAAGTAAAATGGATAGTTGTTCTCAAATGATTATAAGCTTTTTACAGCGGAACATTTATCACATTCCAGAAGGGAATAACAATTTGAAAATAACAGTGATATACCAAGTGAGGGATGTAAATTGATTTTGTTTCTTTTAGCTGATAGCTAAGTGTTTTGAAATAAGAGCAAAACACTTATCTTTTGGAATAAATGAGAATAAAAATCAGTACACTCAAACTGCATTTATTTCCCTTTCACATTTTTGTGTCATATGAACTCAAAAGCATAATTCTTTCTGTCGCCAAATTAGAAAAATGTGCTACAGTCATCCAGGGTAACTATGAAGCTTGGGATGTAACTTTGCACCACGTTCAAATTTTCAATAAATTTGACTTCAAAAGGCACTTGCACAATACAACGTACACAGTGTACATTATGGAATGAGATTGATTTTTTTAATTAGACGTTCCGAATTTTTACCAGAAAGTTTTAATTTTATGTTTGCTTTAAAAAACGATCAATTTTTCAAAAATAAAATAAGAAAAAATCGTGATACGATTTCAAAATTAATATACATATGGCTCTTCCCATGAGTAATTGTGGTGTAAGTCACAGGCTACGATTTTTCCTTACCAGTATTTTAGAACGAAAAGATGTGACTATTATCAGAGCTATCTCGTAGCAAACTTCTTCAAAATAACGGTGGCCAACAAGCACAGCAATTACCAGCTACGTGACTTACACTACAAAAGCCCATGGTATTAGCCTTATATAGGGAAAGATGGGGATACCTGAGCCATTTTTTAAATTTTAATTTTTTTAAATTTTTTATAATTTTTTAGAACAAAATAAAATATTGAAAATGAAAATTTGATATTTTTTCTTCAATTGAAAACCACTTTCATTTAATTTTGAACTATTTTTCTAGGTCTAATAAATTTTTACTTTTTCTTTTACATCGTGGCTCAAGTATCCCCATGGAGGAGATACTTAAGCCAGATGTCACATTCGCACCAGTATTTTGCAAAGAAAAAAAACGATTTACAGTATACGCGAAAAAAAATGCATTAAACCTTTTCCAAATAAATTTGGTCGAATTTTCTGGTGTCGTTGTGACATTTCAGAATTAAAATTATGTGGTAGAAAATTCTACCAGCAGAGCTCAAAGGGTTAATCACCATACTTTCAAAATGGTACGAAGGTATGTGATTTCTTTTTTACATGTTCAGAGCTATAAATATGTTACCATGTTGCCAGTTTTAGAAAGAAAAATTGACCAACTGTAGAGATAATAGGGGTGACTCAAGTATCCCCACTCTCCCCTACATAGATATAGATACATATTTGCCAGATGCCGCAACACGCGTGGCAGTGCCATGCATCCACTAAAGTTGCTACCGAATTCACAAACTTTTCGAGCAACAAACTTTTCAACCAATTTTAACCCCAACTTTTTACTATTCAATGGGAGAAAAAGGTTACAATTGTCGTGGCTTAAGTCGGAATAAAACCAATACTACTAGTACCAGCCATTAATACTACCTTTGACAATAAGGTTCAGTGAATAGTCCTGTAACATTAATGTAGATGAAATATTGACGAAAGTTGCCGTACCATCCTTCGAAATAGTTTTTTCCCATAACTACGCACCGCTGAGATCTGCTATTTATGCCCTTTGAAATTCACAAGAAGTCTTCTTTTTGCATGGAGTTCAAAAGCTTCGTCACGTTTCGTTGGATGTCAGCAATATGGTCATATCTCTTTTAACTCTTTCCGGCGCAGTGTTACCACTCCGGCAACACCGAATTTTAATTCCAAACTTACAAACGGCACCATTAATATTTTAGCAAAATTTTATTTTTACAATGACAGCTAAAACCAATGAATTCTTAATTTCTAAAAAAGTCTTTTATAAATTCCGGTGTCAGTCAACAATTTCTCATTTTACGAACAGAATTTGTACGCACCGGAAAGGGTTAAAGAGAGCTTGAGTCGTGAAAATAGGAAGAAGTCTTGAGGACTGAGATCTGGGGAGTATGGTGGATGCTCAATTTGCACACCCTTCATGAATTTCTTTCGGTGTCTTGAAAACTTAAAACCAAACTTTAATCTGATCCTTTGTTCGTTCATTTTCCTGTTCTCAGTTCAGAACCAACACACTGAACAAGCATTTAGTAAAGCACGTCTTACACAGAACATAACCGACGCTCAATTGAACAACGGTGGGGACAGATGGTTAACACTTGCCTCTATGCAGGTGCAGCGTTTTGTTTCCCCAGTGTTCCCAGATCGGTTATCCTGAATCCATTCACCGAACTTTATTGTCAAAGGTAGTATTTATCACACATTCGTAACAATTGCATATCTCTGATTGGTTGAAAGGGTTAAAAGTTGAAGAAAAAAGGTCAAGGCTAGTGGAGGCTTTTTTTTAAACTGCGGTAAAAAATTGGGGGATATTGTTGTTTGTGTTGAGGCAATATTTCACGAAAAGTTGGACAAAATCAAGTGTTGGTTCAAAAATAATTCGAGAAGTTGACGAATCTGATAGCAGCGTAACAGCTCTAGAGTGCAAAGGGTTAATATTACATATCTTTCTAATGAGTATAATTATTATTACTTGCTGCGTGTGGAACGATTTGTATTTTCAATGCATAGCATTGATCTTCTTGTTTTTATTTCATTTGGTTTTAAAGAATACAGCGTATCAAAAAATAAAAATATATTAAATCTAAATAATCAAAACAATTTATGCCTATACTACTATATAATAAATGTTCTCTATACAATTAATTATGAAAATAACTCTGATTTATTTAATTACATTAAGTTAAGGGGAATTTAAACTTTTTATGATACTGTGAAAATGTTTCGAAATTTTCTTGATATCTCATTATTTAATTTTAAAAAGCACCATCTCTAAAAAGGATCAATTAATTTTCCATAAGCAATATTAAAAGTCCTTCCGATGAATTTTTTTTCGAAAATTAAATTATGAAATATCTTTTTCGCTGTTTTATTAAAATGAATATGTATGTATGTATGTATGCATGTCGGCCAATTATCTACGCTATGGGATATAGGCCGTATGGGGTGGGATGCCCTCCGTGGGAGTCTTTCTAAGGGAACCTAACCCGTATTTACGCAAGGTTCGAAGAAAACCACGGAAAACTCCGAACGGTTATGCCGACGGTCGCGATTGGGTTCGAACCCAGCACCTACCGTCTACCAGTTTGGAGGTCTGAACCTCGCGGCCACTGGTGGGGCTTATTAAAATGAAATGTTAACAATAACTTCAATTACTTGATGAAATAAAAGAAAATCCAAAAGATTCTGCTGATTCTACTCTGCTTTACAGGCATTAAAATCATTAGAAATTATAAATCTAAAGCAAATTATCCTGCGAGATGAAATATCCTATAAAATGAATTTTTTATTTAAGAAATAATCCTCTTAAAATGAAATAACCAGGAATAAACTTGTTATGGGAGAAAATTGCCGCTTTTTAGTTCTTTCTTTCTTTTGTGCTATTCTTTCTTTCTTTTTTTTCTGAAAATGTGTTGTAAAGCAGAAAAAGAAGATCATTGCGAATGCATTTTTATGTTTATATTCTACTGATAGTAAAACAGGGTTCCTGCGTATCAGAGAATTTCCCTCATTTTATGTCAGATAATCACTAGTATTTTTAAAAGTTTATTTACGAATTTAAGTACGAATTTTTAAAAAGCGAATTGATTATGCTTCTTTAAAAACTATGAAATTAATTTTAGACATTCTACCAGTTCTATAAGTTATATTTGGTGAAAACATTCTGTTACACGAAGAAGAGACAAAGAAAGTCTCAATCTTTGACATTTAAAACCGTCCAAATAGTACATGATTAACTCTTTCAGGAACAAGGTACTTATGCTCATAAAATGTAAAATAATAGACTTCACCAGAAGTTGCAAGAAATTTCATTTTTAAACAAGTAAAAATATATTTTCGCGTACTCGATAAAAGTGAAAATTTCACTAAAAAATTCTGATGTCAATGTGGCAATTAGGGTTTAAAATTAGCTTATCACCGCCCTTCTACGGGTTAAAGTTGAAGTATCTTTTTCTGCTGTGAAATATGTCATTCACGCATGTTTTCGAGAAATATAAATAATCTCCAGGTATAAAGAAAAATAATCATAAGCGTGAGAAAAACTAAATTACAATATACATTTAATTTTTATTTATTTATTTATTTATTTTATATTTTTTTACATTCTGACATAATAAGCAAAACATGCAACTTGTACTTCATATAAATGAAACAAATAATATATATTTTTGTTAAATAATATAATAAAAAAGCAACAGTCTGAATTCTTTACAAAAAGATTTACATTAGAATTAGGAATCTTATTTTCAAGACACGGATATGACAATCGTCGATGGGTGAAATTAATTTGTTAATTTTTTTTTTTTTTTTTTTTTTTTTTTTTTCTGTCATATCTACTTTTTCGGTTTCGGAAGAACTTGCCCAGGGGTGATACATGACCGAGTGTTGTAATGGATTAATATCCAATTTCCCCTTGTTTCACTCCTTGCCGCTGGCTTGTTCTGCCTGACACAGATGTTCAACTGCTGGAAAAGTGAAAAGACTGTAATTTCTTATTTCTTGTTAGAGAAAAATTAAATCAATTTTTTGTTGCTTTTTATCTTCCGATATATATAGGGGAAGATGGGGATACTTAAGCCATTTTTAAAATTTTAATTTTTTTAATTTTTTTATAATTTCTTAGAACAAAGTACAATATTGAAAATGAAAATTTGATATTTTTTCTTCAATTGAAAACCACTTTCAATTAATTTTGAACTATTTTTCTATGTCTAATAAATTTTTACTTTTTCTTTTACATCGTGGCTCAAGTATCCCCATGGAGGGGATACTTGAGCCAGATGTCACATTCGCACCAGTATTTTGCAAAGAAAAAAACCGATTTACAATATACGCGAAAAAATGCATTAAACCTTTTTCAAATAAATTTGTTCGAATTTTCTGGTGTCGATGTGACATTTCAGAATTAAAATTATGTGGTAGAAAATTCTACTAGCAGAGCTCAAAGGGTTAATTACCATGCTTTCAAAATGGTACCAAGTTATGTGATTTCTTTTTTACATGTTCAGAACTATAAATATAGTACCATGTTGCCAGTTTTAGAAAGAAAAATTGACCAACTGTAGAGATAATAGGGGTGGCTCAAGTATCCCCTATGCTCAAGTATCCTCACTCTCCCCTATATATATACATATTCATGCAATTTCAAGATATGGCGAATTTTGACCCCGTCGTTTCTTTTATTTGAGTTTTGCTTCCTGATACTTTTGTTAATTAGACTTTTTTGTCACAATCCTTCAAAAATTATAAGTTAATTACTACTATTCCACTTCAATTAATGCAACTTTCAAAGTTTCTTCAAAAATGTTATAATAAAGCCTCCAAATGGACATTGGCAAAAATGAAATATATAAAATAAATTTAGTTAATAACATTTAATGTTAACCTTCTAATTCCTATTGCCGAATACATTCAAGACATTTCAAAATTCAGAGAATCTGAATTAACCCCTTGGGGACGAGCGACACGTATACGTTCCGCAAAAAGGCTTAAGTCTCATTGTTTATCCCCACCAGTAAAATTATACTGTAAAATTTACCTTATTTAGTTGTAGCTTTTTCTCGATTTAATAAGGCATAAATTTCTGTTTTGAAAAAACGGTGACAAAACATCAAATATTTCGTAAAAGGTTCCAGTCGCGAAGGGGTTAATAGCAGGAAATACCAATAACAAAATTTTCTTTATTTAAATACACAATGGTTGTCATTTAAAAAAATAAATAAATAAATAAATAAAATAAAAAAATACTTCCGTTTCATATTCTGGTTTGAAATTGGAATACCCGAATTAAAAAATCCACTAATTTCAAAACACAACACCCCTGTATAAAAAAAAAAAGCTTAAACTGGGTTGTAAGGTTTTTTGTGTACAACAGTGTTGAAAATTGTTAAGTTCACTTTGTAGCCCAAAATGGTTTAAAAAACGGCAGATTCTTAATAATATTAAAATAGTCAAAACATTTTACATAATATATATATTATATATAAAAGGTTTTGATTGTTTTTATGTTTTTAAGGATCTGCCTTGTCTTCAAACATTTTGGGTTAACTACTTTGGGAACAGCACTATAACCAAAAATCTTGTAACCATTTCGCAAATCCAATTTGGGCCTTTTATTTTAAAAGTGTATTGGTATGGTAGTATATGTTTTACTTCTTACAAAAATAATATTCTTTAGACAATGTAAAAGAAGGGAAGATGTTCATTTAGTCTTCGGTCATCACAAAAGTATAAGTGACGGCAATGACAGATTTTGTCGTCACTTATTCTTTTTATTTGTTAACTTTTAATAGATTTCATTATTTCAAGGTTCGCACATGTCTACCAGTAAAATTTAAGAACATTTTAAAAGTAATTCAATGCAGAAAACATTTGTAAAATCTGTGAAAATCTTGAAATTATTTTCTTACTTTTTTTCAGTGTACTGTTTTAGCTCAATCGCTTTTTTCAAAAATAATTAATGAATAAGTCACTTTTTTTGAGTTTTCAAATTTTAATAATAACAATTAATATCTCATCATAGTCTTTAAACACCTCGATAAAGTACACGCTAATTCTACTTAACTGTTCATTCGCGATAATTTGATTGATGCATGATACAAATTTTGATTAATTCGTTCATTAAATAGTGTATCAAGCACAACTCTCAATTAGCTGAATCCTGTTTTTCATTAAACAATATGTTTTCATCCGAATTTGTGTTTGGTTTGTAATTTCTTCACTCGAAGCATAGCTGAGCACCTTCTGAATCATCGGCCATCTAATTGTGACCAGAGTATAGAATGTACCAGGTGAATTCTAACTTTTGCATATTTATACTATTGTATTGAACTGTTCAAATATCTTTGATTTAAATTCATAGTTTTCCAAATAACATATTCATACAAACTAACATTCAAAATCAGGATTCTCTTGATTCGTGAGATTAAACTTTAAAGCTAAACTGTTAAACTGAAAATTAATCAATTTCGGTGCCAGTGCAAAACCGTTTAATCTTTCTTTAAAAACTGTTTTTTTCTGTAAAAATTAAGCTTTTGAAGGGCGGTGGTACAAAATATATACCACTTAATTTTAGTTGCAAAATGCCCCCTTGACACCAGAATTTTGAAATGAAGATTTTAATTACATCAAGTACATGAAGAAAAGCCCTTTTTTTTCTGTTTTGAAATAAATTTGTTTTAAAATTCTGGTGTCAATCAGTCATTTTAGGATTTTAAGAATACAAGTACTTTGCCCATCAAAGGGTTAAAAAATCGAACTTTCCTTTTTACAGAACGAAAATAACGTTATATATGTACATGTACAGTCCCTAAAGCCCCTCAGACTACATTACGAACCACAAAACAATTTAATTACACAATCATTTTTCACAACCTTCAGCTTAAAAAACATCAAAAAACATTTTCTAACTGTCGCTGATGGAAGAAATTAACACCTTTTTGTCTGTCATATCCGTTTTCCCCGCAAAGAAACTTTCCCCCGGTAGATGCATTGTCAAGTGTTAAAAAAAAATTCGAATAAATTCCCTGTTGGTTTCTTTTTCTTTTTCTTTTTTTTTTTTTTTTTTTTTTTTGTATTGTTACTTGTTTTGCTTGCTTGTATTCAACTGTAACAAAGAGTGCTTTCTGATGAAAATAATGTTTTCTTTTATATTTTTATGAGAAGATATAACTTAAAAAGCCAATTTTTTCTTATTATGCCTCGAGGAAAAATATTATTTTGACAAATGATGGCCTTTGTCCTCTCTTTTTCTTTACTTCTCGTATATTTTAATAATTCATTTTTTGTTTGATTAAAATTATTGTTGCTAACATTATAAGTCCTTGTTTTTTGTTTTAAACATTTTTTCATAATAGGTTCTAAAAATGTCCTTTAGTTGACTTAAAGAAATTTAATAAGAAATAGTTTATTACCATAAATCTCTCATGTTTAAATATAGATATTCATAGTTAATCGTATAGCATGTATATAGTGAATCCAAAATGTTTATCTGTACTATTATATTCAATGGTTAAAATGCATTTTTTTTTTCAATTCACATTTTTTCTAAAACACGTGACCATAATTAATATGACAATAACGTATTACGTTTTTTATGGAGCGATCTCATTGAGAGAATGGAGTCCAAGTTTCATTGGATAAAGACAAAAAAAAAGGGAAAGAATGACTGTGTTTGAAAAAAAATGAGTCATATATTTTCATATCGGTGACTTTTGGAATTCTTTTTCGCTTAATCCTTCATTCCCACACCGTCCCCTGAATACGACGCCTGAGCGCTGACACAAAAATAAATAACAACTGCCAAAAACTTTTTTTTTTTTTTTTAGTGTAATATCTATTGAAATTTGGCACCAACAATTTTCAAAAGTTGTTTTCGCTTCAATTTTCTGAGATTCAAGAAGTCAAAATAATCTTTTATGAAATACTTGCCTCTAAATTTAGGGTTTTGTATTTGCATTGCTCAAGTGTACGATAAAGTTGCATAGATTTTACTAGGTCATTCAGAAGGTCCTTGCCGTTTCGAAAAAAAATTATTCGAACCGGAAAATTCCATCAATTAATTAAAAGAGATCAATTTCGCTATCTAATGTTTAACAGTTAAAGTGCAAAATTTTCCGGTGCGAATTGATTTTTTCCAAACGGAAAAAAATTCTTTTTAAATAACCAAATATAAACTAACATAAAGTGCTTTGAATTGTAATATCCTAAGTTCTAATGAATTACCATTTAATTAGGTTTAGTTATAAAGTCTTATTTCCTTTAAAATAAACTATTTGGAGTTCAAATATTCCTAATAAAAAATGTCAAACAACTGCAATGAAAAGATTTTTAAAAAATTTCTAATTTATTAATCTTCCGTCATTTTGAAATTCTTACGTATTACAAAAAAACCATCCGACCTTAATGTTGTATTTACGAATTTATTAACCCCTTCGAGACGGGAAAACGTTGCTTAATTTTTAATCTTTCTCTACCGGTTTTTCAAAACAAAATATTCTCTCTAGATAAGTCGGCAAAATGCTTGATTACATAAGATAAACATTACAATAAAAGATAGCTGGTGAGAATAATGAAAGTACGCCTTAAGTGGCACTTATACCGTGGTCAAAGTACTGGGGTTAAATCAGGCAAATTTTGCTACACTATAACAGTAATAAGTTTGTATTCCGAGGACCGCAGATTGACAGTTTCTCTTTCAGCACTATAGTTGATTGTACTTTATGTGACAGCATATCTTGTGCATGTCGAAAAGATACGGGATCCCTATCTTGTTTTACCAACGTTCGGCTGAGTAATGGTATCGGTTGGCTACAATTACCTTGTGTTTCCTTTTATCATAACAAATTTACCCTTTGCGGCTCAGAGCAAAATCATTGTTTAAGTGCTGAAATTGATGACTGACACCGGAATTTGAAAACAGCTTTTTTTGTAATTAAGACAATCCACCGCACCGCAAGGGGTTAAACATTTTGAGTATGTCACTGTAATGTTGGATGTTTTTATTTAGAAGCGCGAGGCTAGTCCAGTAAGTAACACTCGTTCACAAACAACCAAAATAAAAATGAAAAATAAATAATTATTTTATTTAAATGAAAGCAATACATTTTCTCAACTTTCACAGTAATCACCATATTTGTTGAGACTTTTTTCTTATCTTCAATCCAGTTTGTTTATTGCTTCCTCGTAAAATTCTAGTAGCCAGTCCAGGGTTCGCATGCATAATTCACATTTAAGTGTTTTATTACCAGAAATTTTTTGCAGCACTGGTTGTTATATCTGAATCTGGAATTTCATTTCATTAATTAAGCCACATATTACTTGGTTTATTTACGAAAATACTTGTCATTTTACTTATTTTACGAAAGTACAGATAAAAGGTGCTTGAAAGTGCTTGAAACAAATGAATCCCTTATTAAGTCATGATCACATTGGAAAAGTTCTCCTGACAAGAAATCTGTGAGCTTTGTAAAGACAGGCACTTGGAGCCAAGTCGGAGCTTTAACTCCTTAAGGCCCCTGTCCTCCCTCGAGGAAACGCTCGCGAGCTAATGCTATTCCTATGGGCAAGCATTTTTCTAATAGCTCTTTCGCATTTTGATATTTCTGAATAATATTTTTTTTTGCATTGGATAGCTGAGGTGCATGCCGACAGCGCACCTTTTTTACTTTTTCGATTTTGGTTGCAGATATTTTTTACAAAGTTAGTTTCACTTTCTAAACCGGTTTCGAAACTGAAAGTGCTTTTAAAAAAAATATCTGCAACCAAAATTGAAAAAGTAAAAAAAGATGCGTTGTCGGCATGCACCTCAGCTATCCAATGCAAAAAATTTATTCAAAAATATCAAAATGCGTAAGAGTTATTAGAAAATGCTTCCCCATAGGAATAGCATTAGCTCGCGAGCGTTTCTTCGAGCGAGGACAGAGGCCTTAACCCTTTTATTCCCAGTGAGTCCAAATGGCATCATGACATTATTTATTTTATTTCTATATTTAATTCGGATATTTCGAATTCATACCAGAAAATTAAAATAGAAATACCTGTTTTACGTAATAGCAAAAATTCCATAATTAAATGAAGATAAATTTATCATTGAACTTTACTGGTGTAAATTCAGATTCTTTGAACTATGGATTTTCTAGAACGTATTTTACCATGGGAATGAAAGGGTTAAGGGGCGGAGGGATGTAATTATACTACTTAATTTTATTTTTGAAAAGCCACATTGACACCAGAATTTCGAAATGAAAATTTTAAATTATACCATGCGTGAAGAAAAACATTTTTTCTTATTTTCAAATAAATTTGTTTTTAACCCTTTGAGCTCCGATGGTAGAATTTTCTACCACATAATTTTAATTCCAAAATGTCACAACGGCACCAGAAAATTCGACAAAATTTGTTTGAAAGAGGTTTAATGCATTCTTTTCGTGAATATCCTTAACCGGTTTTTTTTTCTTTGCAAAATACTGGTGCCAATGTGACACTTGGAATTTTGAAGAAATTTACTCACCAGAACTCAAAGGGTTAAATCCTGGTATGAATGAGTTATTTCAAATTTTAACAAAAGTACTTTGCTCTTGAAAGGGATAAGAAGGGTAGTCAAAACCTTGACATTTAAACTTTGGAAGAAAGTCCCTTTCCTCTTGGAAATTTCGAACTCACAAGGAAGGTCTCCATACTGGGCATACCCAGAATTTTATGAAAAAAATACTAATTAAAGTACTTATGTTTGTAATAAAGGATCAGTCAAATTTAGCGCCGGAATCACATTAGAAAATCAGTAAAAAAAATGAAATATATTCGAATATTTGGCGTGAAAAGACTAAAGAGTCACTCGATTTGGCGAGCAGCCCTTTTCCTCGCCAAAAGCAAACGATTATAATGAAACTCAAAACTGTTGGATATTTAGTTTGCGTGTAAATGGTATTTAATGAATTTAAACATAAACAATGAGAGACTTTAATATATTATATACATCTATATAGATATTGTATTACATATATATATATATTACTCGTTGAAGTAGTTATTTAATTAATCGCTGGAAAAAATGTTTTCATAGTTAAAATAAATCATATTGAGAAAAATTATCTTCATATATTTAAGCGTATTTAAAGATAAACGTCATATGTTTCCATAGCAACAAAATCTAATCGACAATTCTCAATTGGACTTTGAACTTGAAACAAATTTAATTAAATTTAAATTATAAATTTCGTTTTAAATCTCAAATTTTGATGATTAAATTTGAATATAAATACATATAAATTTCGATATAACAAAAATATACTTAAAACAAACTAAAACTTACAAAACTAAAGTTATGTAAATTAAACTTATCAAAACAAGTTCAACATGAAACTTTTTTTCTTGAAGTGTATATGACATAAAGTATTTTTTTGAAATTACATTCCACTGCCAACCGGCGATAAATCGCCAAATAACGGAATTTTCATTATTTTTTTACGGTTACTGAATGGAAGTTCCGCCGAAATTTTTTCTATAAACGTATTTATCCACACGAGAAGAACATTCTGTAATTTTTTCAGATTTTTCGGGGTATGCCCGTATGGAGACCTTCCTTGTCAGCACGTTATAAATGACTCATCCATTGTTCTCGTACCACGTAAGTCCTGATTCGTTTGGACGGACATTTTTTGCATTCCAAAAACGGTTCGAATTTTTTTATCTTATGCACCATTGTAAAGTCACAAAACTCACACTATGCATCAAAAGAGCTCGAACTTTTTTCACCAGAAAACTATGACGAACAACACTCCCAATGACATTAATTTTATTCTAACATTTTATACTCATTTATTATATGTAACTATCGTTTTTCAAAGTTTTTATCTATTCTTTAATTAATGTGTTTTGATAAAATTGTGCAAGAACTGCACACAACTTAGAAGTGCCAAAGTTTTTTAGCTCTCCAAAAAAATTGTACCTTTTAGCTATAAACACCATTAACTCTTTAACCCCTTGACATATAATTAAACATAAAAGTAATGTGTCTAGAAATACTATTTATTTATCGGCTGTTATGGCATTCAAATGTAACTTTGTAATTTGTTCAGAATACTTTATTTGAATAAGAAAACGTCAAACTTAGAACATGTTCAGCGCAACTTACCAGCCACTTGCCGAAGTGACAAGTGTTACCGACTAATTGTAGGGCAGTACGAAATAAAAATCAAGGCGAATTGTGACCTCAGTTACAATTCAACAGGATAATTTTCAAAGGTGCCAAAATTCGCTTTCTTCTGCCCTACAATTGGTCGGTAACATTGGTCTCTTTGGAAAGTTGCTCTGAATATGCCCTTAGTGTTACAACAAAAAATAAATATATTTATAACAATTATATTAGATCTCACGATCATCATTCACATGTCGTTGCCAGTTTCATTTTCTTAAGTCAGCGCCAGGCATAGGATTCGCAAAGGCCTATTCCAGGCATTTGAGTTTGCCCAGGTAAGTTGACCTTTGGTTGCATTGTAAACAACAACACGCAATGGATAGTAGAAGACATCTGAGACACGTGAATTATTGTTTTGACATAAGAAACAAATGACGTTGCCCAGACTTCTTCGTATGTCAAGGGGTTAAGCACTCGAAGTGATTTCGATAAAGATTTTTTCAATGGTACAGATTAAATAGAAGATCATTATGTGGCAAACAGTTTTTAGGAAAGAAAATTAGTTTCAGAATAAAAGATTACTGAAAATAGAAAATTTCTGAAAAATTGCCATTACTCTAAAATAAAAAGTTTTAATCCCAGAAAAAACTCTCAGCCGCAAGTCTCGAGCGTCATCCAATAAAAATGGATTCTAAATTTCATCAAAATTCCTTTCATTCATAGTGTACTACAAAACAAAAAAGTTTGAGAAACACTGTTATGACCTAGATCCAAATCGATATAAATCGGCATTATCTTAATTGTAAGTGTAAATATTCTTTAGGCTACATTACGAATCACGAAATAATTAAATTATATAATCTTATCTATTTGAGAATAACTTTCCTTAGTTAGAAAAAAAAGTAAAAACATTTTTTATCTGCCTCTCATGGATGAAATTAATGTCGATTTTGACCGCCATATCCTTTTTTTCATGCGAAAAATTTATCCAGAAGTGATGCTGGGTCATATGTTGCAATAAAATCGGATTAATTCCTATTTTCTTTTTTCTCTTTTACCGGACATATTCAGCTTAAGACATGTGTTCAACGATAAGAAATAATGTTTTTGATTAAAAGAATGTTTTTCGGTTATATTTCTTTGATGAGGAGATAGAAAAAAAATTTGCAATCTTTTCGTATTATGGCCTGGGGAAAAATATGTTTTCGACAAATTATGACCTTTGCGCTAGCTTTCTGTTTTCTTCCATTATCTTTTAATCGTTTTTAGCTCACAGGCTATCATAGCCTGAGAGCTTATGTGCCCGTCCGTTCTGTATGTACGTTCGTATGTTCGTGCGTAACGCCATAACTCATGATAAAAATATCCGATCCACTTGAAATTTTGTATGTAGGTATATCCTGACAAGGCGCTTCCCTGATTAGTTTTTGGAGTTCATTCGATATGTATAAGAGGGAGGACGGGGGGCTCATGCCCCTCCCCTTAATTGATATAAACGGGATTTTCATGCAGAATTAAGTTTTCGTTCAAAATTTAGATTAGGATCATTCTGATAAGGCAATTCCTTGACTGTTATTAGGTGTTCATTGAATAAGTATAAATAGGGGGAACAGGGGTTCTAATGCCCCCCCCCTTAATTTATATAAATGGGTTTTTCAAGCAGAATTTTCAGATTTCGTTCAAATCTCTGAATAGTTGTGGAAGTTTAATGGTTAAGTATAAAAGAGGGGGATAACTCCTTTTAAATTATATAAATGCTAAATGGGTTTTTATTAAGAAATATCTCATTTGCTCTGAATTTTGGATATAGATTTTTTATATAATAAAGCATGTCTTTGATAGTATAGGAGGTTCAATGATTAAGTATAAAAAAAGAGGAAAGGGGAGAGCTGTTTCCCCTTCTTAATTTTTTTTTCGAACGGAATTAACCCTTGAAAATATAAGGCTTTAATGTACAATTAGTATTTGTAGCCTGTGAGCTCAATGCCATCAGTTTAACTGGGCAGTATTCTTTATTTAATGGTTGATTATACTTTTTGTTTCTTACAGTTTCTTCAAATCTTTCATTTGTAAGTAAATTTCCATGAGAAAACTATTATTTTTTGTTTTATATTTTATTTATAAAAATGTATAACTTTAAAAAGTCAAACCTTTCGTATTATGGTCTGGAGAGAAATATATTTTTGATAAAAATGACATTTACGCTCTTTCTTCGTTCTTCTTTAAATGATTTTTTTAATGTTTCAGTCAAATTTTTGATGCTCAATGATTTTTCAAATATTTCATTAGAAGCTACTGTCATTTTTGTTTAGACGCCAAAGAAAAAAAAAAAAAGCTAATGTTTTAAATGTAATGTTTAAAGAAGGATTTTAAAATGTCTCTATGCTGAAAATGCATAGACGAAAAATGAAACTGTTTTCTTAGTATGGCAGAAGAGACAGTAAAATTTTCATATATTATTGCATTTTCTGTTTTTGTTTTCGTTTCCTTTTGCATTTAATTCCTCGCATGTTCTCCTCGCATTTAATTTTGTCATAAGATTACTATCCCGACTGGCGTTTATTTTTACTCACCCATCATGCGTAATGTAGAGTACATCTTGTAATCGATTTAAAAATCGAAAAAAGAAAAAAAAAGGATGTATTTACCAGTTTCAGAAGCTGAAATCCCGAAAAACCCATTAAAAAAATAATAAAATAAAAATTAAAACAAGATGAATGTAGATTCTACCATTGCAGAATTCAGTTTCGCCTCCGATTAGAAAAAAAAATCGATAGAAGTTTTTTAGAAGGGCGACCCCGTTTAGATTGCAATGAACTAACTTCATTTTTCTTTTGTTTATCAATATAATAGCAAACAGAACGGCGTGAAATACCCAATTGAATAGCAATTTCTCTCTGAGACATTGGAATTGCGGAATAATAAAGAGATACAATTTGACGTGCTACTTCTTCATAGACTATATTCATCAAAAACGGATTTTTTCTTTAGTTTAAACGCTTTTTTATAACCTCCGAGTAAAAGGAAACGCAATTTAACAATAAAACGAATGGAATCCCGTCGAATTCGACGAATGAAATGTTTAAAAGACCCGATCGATTTGGTTTAAAAAAAAAGCAAAAGTAATTACATTATTGAATCAATATATAATAAATATATTTACAAAGTAAAAGTCGAATTTGCCAGTTACAATTTTGCATTCAAATATTCGCACATCTACAGTTAAAATTGTAATATAAGTGCCGGCGAAATCCAGAAATTTTGTTTTATATGCACTCACAGAAAAATAGCTTTATTTAAAAAAAAAGAAAAAAAAGTAATATCGGGTACTACTAGGTTATCCCATCGACCAAAAAATTATCGCCAAATTATAAGATTAAATGCCAATAATGGATGATCGTGAATGTCACATTCAATGACATTAAATACGATTCATGTGTTTAAAATGTCATTAAGTGATTTTTATTTCGACTTTTTATTAATATTTTTATTAATATTCTACTAATTATTTATTTTTTCGTTATTTAAAATAAAAATTATGTCAATATGTATAATTTGGCTATTAATGTGGCGATTTGTATAATTTGGCGAAATTGGTCGACGAGATAACAGAGTAGTACCTAATATCGTTATGAGTAAAAATACGATGTTTTAAATAGTGACGTCATTTTCTCTTCAAATGTTCTTTAAAAGTTACTGTTTATGAAAAAGGCATCCATAATATAATATTGTAATTCCCTTTTATCTGTTTGCTGAATGGCATAATTTTCCTTATTTGAAATTTCTCTTATTTTGATTTAGACATTAATTTTTATCATAAATTATTTTCTGTCATTTTATTTACATTATTAATATTATTTCTCAGTAAATATATATTTTTTTAACTCAATTAGTGCATAAATATACGCAATCATTTTAGAAAATAAATTTTTATTATCGAGAGAAAAGCTACACTGTGTTGCCACCATTTTGAAGAAATGTCATGAAAAAGCTTTTAAAATTAAAAATAAAATATAAAAATGGAAATAAATTAAAAAATAATTAAAATGGGCACAACTACAAATAAATAGCTTTCATTTAAAAAAATAATTATCAAAATCGGTTGACTAGAAAATTCAGGGCTGATGACACGACATTTTTAGCTTGTCGGAAAGAAATAGCATCGGATGCTAAAAAATTGCAATCCATTTATCCGTGTGTTTGTCCGTCTCTCCGTCGATCTGTTCGTCTGTCTTTAAACGCTCCCTCTCCCGAACAAATTAAGATAAAGACTTGAAATTTAGTGTGTGCTTAGTAGGGATGAGATTTCCGCATTTTGCACACCAAAATTTTGTTAAAGAACATATTATTTGATTTAATCGGAACATTTTTGCGATTTAACCCATTCGTGCCCAGCGTCTTTTGCGTAAATTTTATTTGGTTGACACCACTATTTTTAGAAGATTTAAGTTTAGTTCATTAATCACGAAAATGCATCATTTAAATAAAATAATTATTGCTTTTCTTTTTTACCGGTGTCAAAAACAGTGCTGAATGCTCCTTTTGAAGCGTCCCTAAAAAGGGACGCTAAGCACTAATGGGTTAAGAGAACAATATTTTTTCTAACAAAATACTGGTGCGAAATAGCGCGGAAATCTCATCCCGAGCTTAGTACTACATAATAACGGGAAGAAGTCTATAGAATATGGCTGAATATCACATAAACGTGCATTTTAGTGTCTCAGACCTTTATTATTGATTTTAAACAAATAAAATGTAAAATTTTATTATTATTCTTTAGAACTATTGTTTTAAAAATCAATAAATCAAAAATATGATTTTATTGCAATTTCATTATTTTTTAGAAAATTTTAAACCTTAAAAATGTCATTTTTGTGACAGTATCCAGGACCAAACGTCTGTATATAAAGTATGTTTATTTTGTAACAAAAATAAAATAATATTTTAAAAAATTGCTAATTATTGTAAAAAAAAAAAAAAAAAAAAAAAAAAAAAAAAAAAAAAAAAAACATTTTGTTTTCAAAGGAAAATATTTTTTAAAATTAATTTTAAGTTAATTATCATGCATGAGTAATTAAATTGTATGTATCCAAGTCTATCCATCATTTTCGTGACACGCGAAAATAACTTCATAAACGGTCAAATGATGGTACTACTATTCATTTTAACAGCATTTTGGTGATTGGAAACCACGCACTTGTGGCAGAAAAAGTTTGAAGGAAAAAAAAAATGTCAGTGATAACATTATTTTTATTGTTTATATGCTATGCGTACGTATATCGCTTGTCATTTTCGAGGTGCTTAAAAATAAAAAAAATATTATTTTAAAATTTAAAATAAAGTTTTATTTTAATATAGAATGTGAACCAGAAGAAAGAAACGTGCCGATGTAGGCTTAACGAAAGCATGCTTTTAATAATAGAACGAATTATTGGCGATCAGTCATTTTCGCGACGGTCATTTTCGTGGCGTTTTAATGAAAATTTTTAGTAAAATTTTTAAATTACTTTTATGGAAATTTAATTTTTTTTTTTTTTTTTTTTTTTTTTTTTTTTTTTTTTTTTTTTTTTAAGATTGATCTCTGCCAAACTCAGAATGTCTAAGATAGACTTATTCGGACTTATTTTAAAAAACTGAAACTCATACATAGAGTTTGGAAAAAAAAAAAAATCTTTCCAAAATGCACGTTTATATGATATCTAGCCATATCATTAACCTTGATTATCCGAAACTAATTTTTTTCGGGCTCATGAAAGGTATGTTAAAATTTTTGGAAATTGTTTATTTCAAGTAAAATATAAAAGACAATAAAAAGTAAATTTTACATAAAGAAAGATGTCAAACATCCTAATGTAGGGCTTTAAAATGCACCAAATATCAATGCTAGGTGCAAGCAACACTAAATAAGGTTTCCTTATAAGAATCAGAAGCAAAATTACATTCTTTTCTTTGGTACATCAACATTTGCATTTTTGTGGACTGTGAAAGCTACTTTAAGTGCTGGAAGTTAAGTTTTTTATTCAATTTTGTTGTATTTTAACTGATACCATCAGCTTCGAATATTTGAAATACAAATACGTATTACGTAAAAAAGCAAAAATATATTCTTACTCCATTTTCAAAGAACATTGATTAAAAAAGGCTCCATTTGTTTTACATTACTTTTTCTTAGAATACAGAATTTGAGAAATGTTTGGAACTTTTATTTTCTTCTCAAGTTTAATCTTTTTAAATTTATATGATATTTTGATCGAGTAAATTTCCTTAGTTCTTTTAAAATTGCACTTGTATTAAACTTTCTTTTACCTTCGATATTAAATTGAGAACGTTACGCTAATAATGTTTCACTCAGAATTTTTTCATTTATATAAAATGATAGCAAGAATTCATTTTCAAATTATTTTATCACTTAATATGTTATTTCTAAATTTTATCTGAAATCTTATCAAGTATTTTTATGGTATTCGTATAAGTAAAATAATAGAAAAGAAGAAAAGAAATGTTCGAATTTAATATTTAGTCGCTCTCTTTTTCATTATTTATTTTATCCCGATTCAGCTGTATCTACTATTTTATTTATAAATTCCCCTGTGAAAAAAGAATTTTAAAACGCTGAAAGATTTTTCTGTTTCCCACTTTTCCAATTTTTAGAATTTTTGAATTTACGTGACGGTGTTTGTTCTATTAGTACTTTTAGAATTTATGTTTATTAAATTGAAACTTATTTTTAGTGTTGTATTTGACGAATTATGCAATAATATTCTTTATATATTAAATAACTAATATCGTTTCTCTATTATTGAACTATATTTTATGTTACGTTGTCTTATATTAATTTGCTTTAATTGTTAATTACGAGAGAAAACCAAATGAAATTAGACGATATGCTTTCGATAAAGAAAGAGTAAAAATATATTTTTCTCGTCTGTAATTTTTTTATTTATTAAAATTACTGTTCAAAGCAAGTGGTTGAAGGGAAATAAAAAAATGGAGAATTTCAATGCTAAATGCAAATGTTTTCTAAGTAAAGAAAATTCTTTGATTTCTTAAGACATGTAACATAACAATTGCAACTGTAGATTTGTAAAGACATCGTATTAAATGTAGCAACATGGATTCTAAAAGACTTCGAACATAAAATTTGATATTTTTGTTGTTGTTCAAAGCTTATTAATTACTTTTCTTTCTTTCTTATCTGACTTTAGAATCAACTTTGAACCGTGGTGTTACAAAAAACAAGATTTATTTAGTCTAAAAATACGTCTTTTTAACCTTCTTATAAAAATCACCAATTTAAAAGAACTCTCATGGTTTTATTTTACATTCCCTTAAAAAACAGAATTTGAGGAATGTTTGTAAATTTGCTTATTTTATTTATTTAATATTTTTATCATTCTCGAATTTTAAATTTTTTGTTTTATGCGAAAGTGTTTAAGTGGCTGTTTTTATTTTATTTTATTTTATTTCATTTTATTTTATTTTAATGTTAAGATCTATTTTTTATTTTTTATTTTAAATTAGGAATATTGAAGACACATATGGAAGAAGACATTATATAACGAAAAGTCATTTTCGAGAAATCTGAAGTGAAAGCTCATTGTTCAGGTATTTTTCACTTTCTTCTTGATTGTATATGTTTAAAATATTAACACGGGGTGGCGAGTGGTCAGGGAAAATCGTAGAAAAAAAAAGAAGAAACTACTAGTATTTTTGAAAGGGAAATTGATCTTTTTTTTATTCCCTCTAATAATATTTGTAGTATTTTCCGTAAGAAAATACTGGTAGATACTTTTTTTTTGTTTTTTTTTCCTGACCACTCGCTACCCTTTAACGTTCATTGGTTTCGCCACGAAACCACAAAATTTTAATTCCGATATGCAACATTGACACCGGTATTTTTATCTAAAAATATCCCTTTTATTATGTATGTGAAAAATCACGTTTTCTTATTTAGAAATATATTTGTTCTTAATTACCGGTGTCATTCATTTATTTCGACATCTTAGCAATGAAAATGATTTGATCGTTAAAGGGTTAACCCCTTCGCGACGGGAGCCTTTTACGAAATTTTAAATGTTTTGTCACCGGTTTTAAAAAGCAGAAATTTGTGTTTTCTTGAATCTAGAAATTGCTCCGATTGAATAAGGCGAATTTTATCGTATAATTTTACCGGTGGGAATAAAGAAGGATTCTTAAGCCTTTTTGCGGCACGTATACGTGTCGCTCGTCCCCAAGGCGTTGACTGGTGGCAAATTTTCCCGCAAAAAAGAAAGTTTAACTAATAACACCTTTCGCCAGTGGTTCCCAATCTTTATTGGTACGCGGCTCACCTTCAAGTAAAAAAGTTTTTTGGGACCCACTTTCAAATATAAAAGTTTTTCGCGACCCACTTTCAAGTATAAAAGTTTTTCGCCATTTAATACAGGTTATATCGGTATGAAAATTGTATAACCTCTATAAACTATCGGATATTTTCCTGTGAAAAAGGCTAATTTTCGTACGAAGAATACATTAATTGAATTGAAATAAGAATTGGTAATTCCAGTGTGTAAATGAAATACTAATCAGAAAACACACAAAGATAACTTAAAATCATTTAATTATTACCAAAACATAACTTTATAACCAGTCAGATTTCTGGCAATGGTGTTTACGGATGAGGACATTTATATCAAGATAAAAACAGGATAATTTAACCTTAAGTTACTTTCTATATGCAGTTGTTTCTGTTAAACCGACCCATCGTTTGGGAACCGCTGATTACGCTACTTTGTACCGCAAAAATATTGTAGTAAATTTAATCTTTCTAAATCGCTGTAAACTGCCGATTAAACAGGGCAGAATTTTCCGTTACTTTTTTCTGATATAAAAAAGCGGAAGAGTTGGCACCTACAGTGGTGGAAAATTGGCATGGAGATGGAGGCTATTGATACCGCTAATTTTGTATTGTACTCTTAATCTTAATAAAAAACTCAGAAATTATGTCATTAGATAATCCGAGAAATTCTGCTAAAATTTATTGGTGTAAATAGATTTCACTTCTGCGCCAAATTTTTACCACCGCATCTATTTTTTAAGTCTTAAAAATTATTTTTTTTAATTTTTAAATAATTAAATATAAAAATATTAAATTAGAACTCCCACTGCCCAGTATTTTAAAATCAATATTTCTAAAGAAAAAAAAAATCAAGTTAGGTTTTTACATTTATTACAAAAATAACTTTTGAGATGGATTGCTACAATATTTGATAGCAAAATATATAAAGAATATTTTTCTTTTTTTTTTAAAGTTGTATTTAACCTATTCAATATTAGGGTATCCTATAGGATACTGTTAAAAAAATTAAATAAAATTAAAAAAAATAAAATAAAACATTTCACGAACATAAAAGAATATTTAAAATAATTAAACTGGTATGAATGGAGTCTGAAAAATGGCAGAACTAAACAAAATAGCAATTTATTTCTTATAGAGCCTTTTTAGCGCGATATCTTTGAAAAAAGTTGTATTTAATCTCTTCAGTACCGGTGTATCCTGTAGGATACACATTTAAAAAAAAATCACTTATATAAAAAATGTTAAAAATAAAGAAACTGGTATTAATGGAGCCTAATAGATAGAAGACCTAAACAAAATAGCAATTTATTTCATTTAGCGCTTTTTAGAGAAATATGTGTTATATTAAAATGGGTTGCAGCAAAAATGTACGAAATGTACAAAAATGAAAACTTTAACAAATTTCCTGTGCGTTAAAAAAATTGTTCAGTCTATTAGTAATAAAAAATATTATGTAATAATTATTTTCTTTCTTCGTAGTTCTTGCAATGCAAGAAGAATAAAAGAAAAGAAAAAATTCCAACAAATCGTTCAAAAATTTGCTCATTGAATCGTCCATGTAGCATCAAATTTTATAGGTTGAAAATTTTTGATTTTTTTTTTTTTTTTTTTCACATTTCAATCTTTTAGTTATCAGTTTGCTAACATAAATCCTTAACTAAATTAAAAAAAAATACTTTTAAATAAACTCTGGATGTGTAAAGAGGTAAAAAAACGAACTAGTAGAATCATTTTTAATTATAAAAAATAATATGTAATTTCTTCACGAGTAATTGCAATTTTTGTACTTTGGCTTTATCATAAGATACTTTATCACATATCACCTTCATTGATAAAAGAAGAAAGATAGGGAGAAATGTTATGTAACTTATGATGTTCTTCCACTATTTTTTTTAATTAAACTGATATATTTTTTTACAAACATGCGAATAAAAGAATTTACTTTCAAAAACTTTTACAAATAAAAAATACACTCTATAACAAAAAATTCGACGAACCAAGAAGGAAATACCGATGGAGTCCGATGGTAAATAGGAGGATATATACAAAATATAAATTGATTGAAATTTCAGAACAATTGAATGATCTATTTCAGAGTTACATAGTTAGAAAATAACAAGTGTTATAAAGTGCTCTCCGCCTCTATCTGGATTTAAGCTACCACACGGGGTGGCATAGATAGATAAAGCGTCTCGATGATTGTTTGCGGTGTTTCTTGCCAAATGTTCTCCATTGTCGGGCTAGGTCATCAAAGTTTTCTCGTAGATGCAGTCACCTTCCCATTATATCCCACATTTGCTCGATGGGAAAGAGATCTGATCTGACGACCTGGCTGGCCAAAGAAGCTTTCGACAAGCTTGAGGACAATTCATAGCAATACATGTGATCTGGCATTATCCTGCTGAAAAGTAAACCCAGGGTACTGTGAAATTTACGGTAGCAAAACAGGTCTCAGAATATTGTTGTCATTGATGGACCTCTATGCTGTCTTAACCCTTTAACGTTCATTGGTTTCGCCACGAAACCACAAAATTTTAATTCCGATACGCAACAGTGACACATGCATTTTTATCAAAAAATATCCCTTTTATTTTGTATGCGAAAAATTACGTTTTCTTATTTAGAAATATATTTGTTCTTAATTACCGGTGTCGATCATTTATTTCGACATCATAGCAATGAAAATGCTATGATCGTTAAAGGGTTAATCTTATCTTAATCTGTCTTAAATCTTACATTTAATAAACTTCATTTCAATTTATACCTAAAATTAGGCAAATTATAGTGCAATTGCCTTTTAAATATATGCTTAATTAACTTTTTTTATTTTTGACTTTAAATTGGATTAACTATATAAATATCGTTTCACTTAAAAAATAATTTATTCAAAATATTAAAGCACATAATCTCCTTTATAATGTTAAATTTTACTTCGTGTTTAGCGATTTTTAAAAATTTCAGTCGAAAATATATCAGTATCTGTGTAAATCTTTTATTTAATACTCTTTATTTTAATATTGACTAGAAATTGAAAAAATATATATATTAATACATTTTCTCTGAAGCAATATTTTATTTCAAATTATTAAAACAAATAATCCCTTTCGTAATATAAAACTTTATTTTATGTTTAGCTATTTTTAGAATTTTTTAGAAATTGTTAAATTTCATTCGGAGATATTTCAGTAACTGCCATGTAAATCTTGCATTTAATAAGCTTTATTTTATTTTTGAGTTCAAATTGGTTGAATTATATGAATACATATTTCTTTGAAAAAATATTTTATTTCAAAATATTAAAGCAAGTACTCGCTTTCGAAATACTGTATAACCGTTGTGATGTATATAATTTTTATTTTAAAATATTTTTGTGCATTATTAATAAATCTGCATTAACTGAATTATAAGAGAAAAAAAATGTTCTTTAGTTGAAAAATGTTCAAATTTTATGTTTTAGTCGCCGGTCTACTTTAAAAAGATGTTATAATAAATGAGAATTTACTGAAGATGAAAGTACCGTATTTTTCTTTCTAATAGAAAAAGATAAATTAAAATGCAACAAATATTCGCAACTACATTTTATTCAATGCTTTACAAAATTGGTTTTAAGAAATACGGAAAATATTTTATTTCTTGCTTTGTGATTTTTACAATTTGTTTAAATTTCTTCGAAAATATTCGAGTAACAGTCGTTTAAATCTTATATTTAATAAAGTTCAATTTATTTTTTACTTCAAACTGGATAAATTATATAAATGAAGTTTTTCTAAGAACAAATATTTTGCTTCAAAATATTAAAGTAGGTAATAGCTTTAGAAATATTATACAGACTAAAACTTTGTGATTTGCTAAATTTAACCTTAAATATTTTCATACATTACTAAAACAACTGCATCCAATGAATTATCAGCAGAAAATAAAACTATCTTCTTTAGTTGAAAATATCAGAAGCTTTAATTTGCTGACTTTTCCATTTTTAGGTGCATTTGTAATTAGGGGAAAATGGGGATACTTGAGCCAATTTTTAAATTTTAATTTTTTTTAATTTTTTATAATTTTTTAGAACAAAATAAAATATTGAAAATGAAAATTTGGTATTTTTTCTTCAATTGAAAACCACTTTCAATTAATTTTGAACTATTTTTCTATGTCTAATAAATTTTTACCTTTTCTTTTACATCGTGGCTCAAGTATCCCCATGGAGGGGATACTTGAGCCAGATGTCACATCGCACCAGTATTTTGCAAAGAAAAAAACCGATTTGCAATATATGCGAAAAAATGCATTAAACTTTTTTCAAATAAATTTGGTCGAATTTTCTGGTGTCGTTGTGACATTTCAGAATTAAAATTATGTGGTAGAAAATTCTACTAGCAGAGCTCAAAGGGTTAATCACCATACTTTCAAAATGATACCAAGGTATGTGATTTTTTTTACATGTTCAGAACTATAAATATGTTACAATGTTGCCAGTTTTAGAAAGAAAAATTGAGCAACTGTACAGATAATAGGGGTGGTTGAAGTATTCCCTATGCTCAAGTGTTCCCACTCTCCCTATATAGATACACAGCGTCCATCGACATCGTTCAATGCATCCGTCCGTATGTCCGTTTGTCCGTTTATCCGCATATAACAGAAAAAAAAATACCAAACTGAATCGCTTGAAAATTAAAATATGTAATTGTTGCATAATTTTGTCAAGGCATTTCAACTTTTATGAAAATCGGATGTATTGTTTGTTTACAGGGACAATGAAAAGAATTCAGTTACGTTACTCGCAATGGGAAAAATAGTTTAAAGATGTTACACTCTTTTAAACATAATAAAATTGATATGCATCTATAAAGTATATATTAAAATATACATTCTGTACAATATATGGTGAAGAATATTTTTTTATTAATTTATAGTTCCAAACAAAAATATTCCATTACTTAATGATATAGAGAAAAACATTGTTTGAGGCGCGTTTTAATTACATTAAATTATTTCATATTTCCTGAAAACGATATACATTGCTATGATCTACTACAGTTACTTTCTGTAAATTAGGAAGCAAATAGTATTTGCAGGGAAACATAAACGATTTTGGCCACTATACTGTATCTGAAGTACTGCATACTATTACACCAAGATCTGAATATTTTTAATACTTCGATATATTATCAATGCATCTCATTTCCTACGCTTGACGTGTAATTTCCAATTTCTATTTTAGTCGTCAATCTGCTTCAAACAGATGTTTTATTAAATAAGAATTTATCGGTGATGAAAGTATCGTATTTCTTTTTCTTATAGAGAAACATAATTTAAAAAGTAAAAAATGTTTCCAGTTACATTCTATACATTCCTTTATAAAAAGAATTTAAGAAATACGTGAAATATTTTATTTCATGCTTAGAGATTTCTAGAAGTTTTTGAAATTTTCGGCGAAGGTATTTAAGTAACTGATGTTTAAATCTTATATTTAATAAACTTTCTTTTATTTTTGACTTCGAAAAGCAGGAAATTTTTTATTTAAATAAAGTTTCTCAAAAAAAAAAAAAAAAAAAAAAAAATTAAACAAGATTGGAATTTTTGGCATCTTTTGAAATATTATACGCGTGAAATCTTTGTGATTTGCTAATTTTAATCTTAAAATTTTTCATTTGCTATTGATGACTGCATCATTCAAATTAAAAAAATATATATCTTCTTTACTTGAAAAATATTTAAAGTTTAATATTTAGAGTCTTCTAATTCTACTTTAGTCGTCAAACTTCTACAAATAGACGTTTAAATCAGGGGTGTAGTGTGAGGTATACTGAGGTAAACGCCGTAAACATTCTGGGTTCCATTAATAAACTCCATATTATCCCTGTTTCTTAAATAAAGCCATATCGTATGCTGCCAAGAAACGTTCATGACTAGCTTATGTGTACTCTATGCCTATATCGTATACTCTTTGTTTTATTTTTTTGTTTGTTTGTTTGTTTGTCCGTTTGTTTGTTTGTTCCTGTCTACAAATTTGGTGTTCATAAATAAGAATTTATCGAAGATGAATGTTTCATGGGAGAAAAAAAAAAAGTTTGAATCAAGTTCTTTCTAGTTTTGTTTTACACATTGTTTTATAAAAAGGAATTTTAGAAATACAGAAATATGTTATTTGATATTAGCGATTTTTAGATAATTTGGAACATCATGCAATGATATTAAAGTAACTGCCGCACAAATCGTATATTTAATAAACTTTATTTTATTTTTTACTTCAAATCAGGTGAATTACCCACTTCCCCGACTTGCCAGTATGCCATACGGGCAAGGTATTTTTACGAATCCTGATTCGTTCGTACCAGGTACAGGTATCCATATCCCCATTAGGATTTACTATTCTCACTAGTAAATTTTTATTCTAAATTTTGTATAATTTAATCCGGGATTTTTAAAAATTCAATTACGCTCTTTTTTTTTCTTTTTAAACCGTTGAAAAAATTAAAAAAAAAATTAAAAAACGCAAAAAATAAGCATCATTAATAAAAAGTTTTTTTTTTTTTTTTTTTTTTTTTTTCAAAAATATTGATCAGTTAAGTGGTTAAGAAAATATATTTCTCTCAAAAAATATTTTATTTCTAATTATTAAGTCAAATAATTTCTTTCGAAATATTACACTGTTGATATTTGTGTGTGGTGCTAAATTTAATTTTAAAATATTTTCACACATTATCAATAAAGCATCAAATAATAAATTATAATAAAGCAATAAATTATAATAAAGAAATTTGTCTTTTTTAAATGGAAATTGTTCAAAGTTTAGATTTAGATTGTTCTACTACTATTTTAGTCATTGGTCCGTTCATTTACATATTTTAATATATAAGAATTTTATGAAGATGAAAGTATCGTATTTCTTTTTCTTACAGAGAAACATAAATTAAAAACCAAAAAATGCTCACAGTTCTGTCTTATACATTGCTTTATAAAAAAGAATGTAGGCAATTCAAAAATATTTTATTTGACTATTGCAATTTTTTTAATTTTTAAATTTTTAGGCGAAGAATGTTTGAGTAACTACTTTTTAAATCTTATATTTAATAAACTTTTTTTCGTTTTTGATTTTCAATTCGATGAATTATGTAAACATAGTTCCTCTAAAAAAATATTTGATTTCAAAATAGAGTCAAAACCTTTTGAAATAGCAAAGATGAAATCTTGGTGATATTGCTTAATTTAATCTTAAGATATGTTTATACCCTATTAAGACAACTGCCTCAAAAGAATTATAAAAAATATATAAAACTATCATCTGTTGTTGTAAAACTATATAAAATTTAACATTTAGAGTCTTTTAATTTTGTTTTAGTCGTCAATCTGTTTTAACCAGGTGTTATGACAAATGAAGAAAATGAAAATATCTTCTTTCCCTTTCTTATAGAGTAACATAAATTAAAAAAGAAAAGGTTTCATAGTTGTGTTATAATTATAAATTCAAAACTTTGTGCTAATATTATTACATAAAGTAGAAACTATAAAACAGTGTTATAACGCACAGATACTTAGGAATAAAGCTACCCAAATTATTACATACACTATATAAAACGGATGATTTTACGGAAATTATACTGGCAACCAAGACGCCAATAAAATTTATTGTTTTTTAACGGAAAAATTTCCGTAAATTCCAGTAAATTTTATGGGTTTTTTGTTTGTTTTGTTTTATTTTTGGAATATACGGAACTCTTTTTGTTAAAAAACAGTAAATTGTACTGGCTGGCGTTCCGATTCTAATACGATTTTCATAAAGTCGTCCAATTTTACAGTGTATGGTAGTTTAAGGATACTCTAATCCCCTTTTTCAATGAAAAAAAAAATGTGCAATGGGTTCAAAAGAATCCCTCGGCTACAGCCCCAAGTACCGGCTGAATGAATGAATTGATTAAATTAGTGAAAACAGAAGTTCAAATTTCCTAAAGAAATGATGCAACTGACTAGAAATAGCTGAAAATGACTCATCTGTGTGTTATACTTTGTTTAACAAAAGGAATTTAAGAAATACAGAAATATTTTATTTGACTTTTGCAATTTTTTTTTTCATTTTTCGTGAAGATATTCGAGCAATTTCCTTTTATATCTTATATTTAATAAACTTCATTTTACTTTTTGAAAATGGACAAATTATATAAATTTAGTTTCTCTGAAAAAAAAAAATTATTTCAAGATATTAGATATTCAAGCATGTAATCTCTTTCGAAATATTATACGACCGAGAACTTTATGATGTTTCTAATTTTAATATATTTTCATACGTTATTAATGTATCTGCATCAACTAAATTAAAAGAAATAATTAAAACACTATTTTTTATTTAAAAAATGATTAAGCTTTACGATTTATTACGATTCTTCTTTTTTATTTTAGTTGTCAATCTACATCAAGCAGGTGTTTTAAGGGCTATACTTATGAAACTTTATGTACTTTTTGGCAATTTTGGAACTTTCCCTCCCCCCTTACGATATCATACGTTATCATTTCTCGACCCCCACCCTCCCTCCGTCTCCCGCGCTCTAATGATAATGTTATCAACGGCTAAAATTGATTTTTACATTTTTTTTTCTCTTTTTAACATTGACATACAAATATATATAGTTATACATTTTTATTTGCATACTTTTTTATTCAAATTTATTAGTAATTCTTACTTTATTGATTCAAAGCGAACTCAATATAATATCACTTATATGGAATAAATTTATATTAAAGAAAGTAAAAAATAAAAAGGAATGAAAAAGAAATAACTACTATTTAAAAGTATTTAATAATACATTTTTGTTAGATAATGCATTCAACAATAATAATGCCTTCTCGCACTTGCCTCTGCACGGGGGTGAGGGAGACAAGCAGAGCTTTTTATCATTAAGACCAAACCAGAAGGATAACATTCTTTCACTTTTCTTCACTAGTAACTTAAGTATAATTTCAAACATCTTTCGCACCTGGTGATCTCATCAGGTCCGCTCATGTGATAGTTCCTATCCTGTCATTCATTTTCAAATATATGAAAAAAGCTGTAAAAGAATTAAATAGTAACTATGGATCCATGTTTTGTTAAATACATAAAGTTAAAAAAATGCTATTATGAATTAAATAATGTAGTCATATTTCATTAAATATTTTTTAACCATAAAACCAGTGTTGGAAAATTAATTTATGAAAAAGGCTACTTAAAAGTTTGAATAATTATTTAATCTTTTATCTAGTTTTTGTAAGATTTTTTGTTTTCGCTAATTTATAAAAAGATCTTTTAGAAAATATTTAAAGCGTGCTTGCTTTTCGTAAAATTAACTGATTTACAATGTGCGTTGTAAATTTAAAGTATAATTTATTGTTTAGGACGTGATTTATGTAGTAAAAAAATGTTTTACGTTATGAGTTTTAAGAAACTTAAAATATCAACCATGGATCTATATTATGTTACATACATAAAATTCATGTTTCTCGTCATTTAGCTTCTAATAAGTTAATTTTACAGTTTATCTCAAAATTGATTAAAAAAATCGATTTTTCTTCCTTGAAAGGCAAGCAATAATGCCTTTGAATTAGTGATTTCTCAACAGGAAAATCGAAAAAATTTGTTATTAAATAAGAAAATGCAATTTTTTTAAACACTCTGCCACCATAGTTAAAAATATAAAATTTCATTAAAAGTTTCTGGCGGATCTCGTTTATATTCGGTCTGATAAAATATATCACATCGCCCCTCAAGGGGTTAATTTTAAACGAAGGCCTGTTTAGTAGTAAATATGTTGAGACATTGTTCATATCCGTGATGTAATTATATCATGAGATGTTGTAAATTTGTTAATATACTTAGCGCAGTTACCCACGAAAAATTAAAAGTTTAATTTTTCGTGGCTTACTTTCTATATTCATATTAATTTATTTATTTTCTTGTAAATTCCAAAACAAATTGTGATATCTGAATTCAGTTCTTCTTTATCGATTGCTATTTCAAGAACATAATGACTTGAAATATCAATATTGTATTAAAGAATATTTAATAATTGTCACATTGCTATCAAAGCTTAGAACCAACGGAGTGAAAAATGTCCAAGCAGGGCATTGAACTGGAATCCTTGGAATAACACCCCAAGTGCTGTACCATTTAAGTTACGAGAATTATAACCGGCTTGGCATTTCCCACTCACATATATTGGTAAGGTTACAACTGCAATTTGTGGCGCAATATGAGACACAAATAAACTCAGTATTGGTGTAACAGTGTCGGTGCATTAACCACTTAAGTGATTCTTTTTTTTTTTTACGTATAATACATTGAAAATATGGCAAATACACCTTTTCTAAGCTAAAATATTAGTAATATTTAGTCTAAACATTTCTGCCATTAAATAGTATGAAATTGTATTTAAAAAATTTAATGGTGCCAAAAAGCTTTAAGTGATAAATCAAGCAAACCCTTCCTGTCTGTACGACGTTCGAGCAATTCAGTTTAGTGATTAAATATGCAGTAACCATTTAAAGAGATTTCTGCACAATTTCAGTAGTGATATTTAGGGATGAGATTGCCACTTTTTTTTTTTTTTTTTTTTTTTTTTTTTTTTTTTTTTTTTTTCACACCAGTTTTTTGTTAGATAAATTGCTGTTCTATTAAATCTCAAAAATGTTTCGATTAAATGAAGTAATATTTTTTCAAACAAAATACTGGTGTGCAAAAACGCGGAAATCGCATCCCTATTTATTGTCACATATTTTTTCTGAATGTTATACATACTACTTTTATTTTAAATTATTTCAGTCCGAACAGATTTCCAAATAAACGCTTCTGATATCTATCTTTACATTTTACATTTTATTTAAAATATTATAGATTTTTAGATAGCTTAAATAGTGGCATTCATTTTCAAATATGTGAGAAAAACTGTGAGAGAATTAAGTTATCAACCGTGGATCTGTGCTATGTTACATGCATAAAATTAATTTTTCTCGTCTTTTATCTTCTAGTATTAACCTAAGTTACAAACCTACTTAATCAATATGTTAATGTTAGTGTACGTTACGTAAAACTGCTCTTAACATAAATAATTTAATTTTCTTTTTCTTTTTTTTTTTTAATTTAAGTATTAAAAAAATCACTACTAATCTAAATAATGTAGATATTTTTCATTAAATACTTTTTAACCACAAAACAAGCGATGGGAAATTAATTAATGGAAAGAGGCTATTTAAAAGTTTGAATTTTTATTTTCCTCTTTTCTTTAGTTTTTGTAAGTCTTTTTTCGCTAATCTATTAAAAGAGCTCGTAAAAAAAAAGTTTAAAGGGTGCACGCTTTTCGCAAAATTAACTGATTTAAAATATGCGCTGTTAACTTAAAATATAATTTATTTTTTAGGCTGTGATTCATATTGTAGTTCAGAAAAGTATTTCATGTTAATATAGAAACATTAGTTAAACTTGTTTAAGATTGTTAATCTTTTAAAATGTAAAAGAGTTTTTCTTGCACCAAATTATTATTGCTTATGTTCTGAACCCTTTAATGTCCATGGTAACATATATGAAATGCTGCCACAGGCAACTATTTTTTTAACTCTATCTCGTACTATTTTTAAAGCCAGAAAATTTTCAAATGTACTTTGTTGCCAACTGCAAGAGAAATATACTACAAATTTTATTATCTTAAAACAGTGGTATGGATAGACCATAAAAATAGTCACCTGTGGTAGCTTTGTACTATATACTATAATCAGTGTTTCCAATTTAGTGAATTTTTTAATTCAGATATTCAATTTCACACCACAAAATTAAGGGAATATTTTGTTTTGTTTATAAACAGACATTTCATTACTAACCCGTGAGAACGCGCGCTTACCCAGTGTATGAATGGTTTTAACTTTGTCACCAATAAAATCAAATTATAACAGTCACTTTGTGTAAACGGAGACAATTCTTACAAATTTTGCGATAAAATAAGTTGAAGATTACTTTTAAACAAGTTGGATGTGCCAATCCCAAAACTTTCTTCTATCTAATACGTACATTTTAATAATTAAAAAAAATAATTTCTCATTTTAATGCTTTAATAATTTTAATTCAATACCATACCAACTTTGATTTTCATCTTAAATTTCTGCTTCAATCAATTAATCGGAGTAAAAACGAATTTCCGTCTCTGCACGAGCCGATGGACAATAGAATGATAGGCAGATTTTTTTTTCAAATTCAAGGAGGGCCTACTTGCCTTACCAAAAAATGATCATATACAAAAAATTTAGTTCAGTTCTAGAACTAACTTCATATACTTTTATGTGGTGCAATATTGAAAATGGCATAAAATTCGCTATTGCAGCGCCCCCTTCCGGCGGATTTTTTTCAGATTCAGGGCGATCCAACTAGCCATAGCAATACACTTACACAAAAAATTTCGTTCAATTCGATGCATAATTTCATGTACTTTTGGTCGGTACAATATTGAAAACGGCACAAAAATCGCGATTGCAGCGCCCCCTTCCGACGGATTTTTTTCAATTTCAGGGAGGACCAACTAACCATAGTCATACAATACACAAAAAGTTAGATTCAATTCGATGCATAACTTCATATACCGTAATTTCGGGTGTATAAGCCGCAGATCAAACAATTCTTTTTCGACCCAGAATTTTTTAAGAAACAAATATAACTATTTAGATCGCCGTAAATATTTGTCTTTAATCACTAAATAAGATTTCTGGGTCAAAAAAGAATTGTTTGATCCGCGGCTTATACACCCGAAATTACGGTACTTTTGGTCGGTACAATATCGAAAAAATGGCACAAACATCGCGATTGCAGCGCCTTCTTCCGGCAGAATATTTCAAAACTGAAGGAGGACCTGCTTGCCACAGCCAAAAACATTCACAAAAAATTTGGTTCAATTCTATGCATATCTTCATACACTTTTTGATGATAGAATGGCGACATACAGACAGACACACACACACAGACAGACATTTTGTAAAAACATGTTTTTTGGAATCTCTGACCCCTAAAACGTGTAAATTCGTCGAAAACCGGAAGTCGAAAAAAAATTTAGATTACAATACTTTCTTCCACAGAGTACAGACAGAGCCTCAACTCGGCTTGAAAAGAACGCCCTCAGTGGATGACTTAAAAACTAAACCATCGCGTTGGCGATTTTTATCCTCGTGATTTCTGTTTAACTGTAACCATATTCTGGCTTGGCACTTCTTGCTGAATGCTGATTTGATTATCTTTGCACACGTGCTTATGCTATTTGATCTTAGATTTCCGCGCTTATATTGATTCGTAATTATTACTGTTATTGTTCTTGAATTTTCAAGTTTAAATTATTAGGTCGTTATGTTAAGAAGAGACACATGCATTGTTTGCGAATACGTCAAAGTTATTTCATATTAAAATAATTCTTTCATAAATTTCAAAACAAGAAGCAGCAAGCCGTCGCTGTATTTTTTTTTCTTTTTTCCTATATCATTTGTCGCCAAGGAAGCGATGTTTCGCCGAATTAGCAACCTCTCTTATGTTATGATAGTAGTTTCAGAGTCATCCGCTCGTATCGCTACTGTCTATGCGTAATCCCATGTTAAACAAGTTGCCATTACAGTGTATGAAAGTTGATTCTGTGTTCCGTACTCTGCGCTTTTTTCTATTGAAGATAGAAGAAAGTAAAAATGAGCCGTTACAATTGTAAAGACCATACGCAGTCCGGGTCTTTTGGGCCCTGCGCGCATCCTCCCGGATTAATGAAAGTTAAATTTATAATTGAAACATTCTGGTATGAATTCAAATTTTCTGACTTACAGAACTTTTGGAAGGCATTCTGACGTAGGAATTAGAGAGTTAGATATATTTCAAACAAAACTATAAAATTAAACTAGCAAAAGCCATGCTTTGTTTGGATTCGCGAAGTATTATGCTATAAGATAAATATTTGAAAGTACCTAATATTATATTTTTTAAATTACTTTTGCATCTTTATTAAGCAAAAATGTAATTTTATATTTCGGCTCATTTTAATTTTAAAATGCATTTCAACCAAATAACTAAGAATATCCTCAGATTGTTTATTTATGATATAAGACTGGTATAAGTAAAAATATTTTCGAAGTAGAATTATGCAAAATATTAATTTTATTTGTTTACAATTCTTTTATTGCCACTTCACAAAAACATAATGTAACTCTTTTAAAATTCATAAATATCATCTGCTTAAATGATTTCACAAAATAAAAATAAATTGTATATTTGAATTCCTAACACAGAAAAATACTTTTATAATTGAATGTTAAGAAGAGAATTTTCACAAATTTTAATTCATTAAAAATATGTTATCATTTTAATAAAAAAAAAGTATTTTATAAATTTTATAAAAGAAATCATGAAACTGTACATTTTTAAAAGGAATGAGCATAGTTTGAAAATCTGAAAGCAGTTTTTGAGATATTTTGTCAGAATAATGAAAATATATTTTATTTATTTAATAATGATTCTAGCTATAATTACTTACCCCATGATTTAATTTTTTTTTTTTTCTGAAAACGTACGTATTACACTTTTTATTTGAAAAAATGCGTTCGTAATGGAAAACCTTGTAAAATAAATTAATTAAAATAATAATTTTTTGAAAAGTATTTCTGTAAAAAAATAATATTCTGCAAATCTACAGATCATAATTTATATTTTGGGTTTAATTTCAAGTCAAAATAATGTATAGTTTTTTTGTAAAGTGTACGACAAACTGTCATTTGAGTGGCCTAGTAGAGGATTCGCTTCGCTCATCCTAATAAACTAGAATGAATAATTTTATCTGCATGTATTTTGCTAAAATGTTTTGTGGTAAAAATAATAATATCTCCAAAAGAAATTAATTTTATTTTACATTGAGTTTCTCAATAATTACATATCTTATTTTTTACTGAACTACTCTTTAAAATGTTATCACATTTAGATAGGTAATTTTTTGAAGATTTTAGTGCAAGAGTTTCCAATTCCAGACAACGAGGAATCAATATCTTCAAATTATATCGAAAAATATCTTCGTTGAAATAAGGCAAAGATTATTGTTCGGAAGTGTTGAGTTTTATGTGGATGCTGCTGAAAATCCATGTTTTAGCACATTTTATATAGTTTTTGGTTATAGAGTTCGGGTGATATTTTTGAAGTAGACATGTTAACTCACGATGATAAACGTATATACGTTGATTGTAAAATCTTCCAATTTGGAGATAATGGTATATTTTACAACGTAAATAAGGTCTGCCTGGTTAGTTTGGATATAGTAGGATAATTTTATTATGAATGGAACTTCCTTTAAAAAATGACAATATTTTTTATTCAATTTATGCCTTACATTTATCCAGGGTGAGACTGATATGTAAAGAAAATAATCCACCCCCCCCCCTTTCTCTTTTCAAACATATGAACATTCTGATGCGCTGATACCATTGAATTATGAATAAAGAGAAATTGAAAATCCTGAAAATAAAAAAGCTTAAACGGTAACCGCTTTCGCGGTGGCTGGTTACCGCCAAGAAAATCCTTCACCAATAAATTTGAATAGAAATTTTCTTCTTCATTAAATGTTTAACATATATTTATTTTTACTGTAAAAATTTATTTCGGTGGTAGTCAGGCAAAGCATTTCTGCGACATTGTGACAGCTTAAAAAACCTCCTGTTTAGTTTAAGAGATGATACCCGGGTCAATTTCTACAAGTAATATAGAAAGGATTTTTTTTTATTATTATTATACTTGTGAGGGAAATTTTGAGTGTTAAGCCTCTAAAATAATATAAAAGTTTCTCTTTAAAATTTTTTGATTGAAATTTGCTTCGGTGGTCTTCAAACTCTGTAAATGCTATGTAAAATATCAGCCACCGTTTTGTGTATAATCTTCCAGTTGCTCAGAGTTCGTACTGAGGTTTACGAAAAAGACAGATTACCACGGTTCATTCCAAGCACAGACTTCCAATAAACGAAGACGCCACATTCCATTGTTCTCTCGGCATGGTTTCGAATCCATCATCTTTGGCGAAAAGATGCCGTTTTTTGGCGGTGATCGCTTTATTGGCAACTTTCAGATTTCACAAAGAGAAAAGCAGAAGTGCGGTCAACTCAAGACAAACATAACAATATGAGTTTTGGCGAGAGAAAAACCGGTTTGGTACGCTAAATCTGCCCTCCGTCACGTGACGGAAGGCAAAGATGTCGATGTAAGAAAAGATTACCGATGTGGTGTCTAGGTATCAAAAGTCATTGATTCCAAGTATCTTTTAACGGACCTCTGAAGTCACGTGATAGTCAAATCTACCAATGAAGGTGTACAACAGGAGCGACACGTCACTCTACTGCTATGTATAATACATACATGAGATGAACCGCTGTAGCCTGTCTTTTTCGTAAGCTTTGATTCGTAAGCATCAAGGGATTCATTAGATTTTTGGTGGGTTTTTTTTTTTCTTAATGTATTTCGTAATATACTGGTTGATATACCTGAAGATAGACTATGATTTTTTCAGCAGTAAGCAAGCATAGCTTTATGAAAATTTTGGTGAAAGGTGCTTGAAAATCTTTGAAACACACGAATCTTGTTACACACACACACAACTGATAGACTTTACACTAGTGCTATTTTTTTTTTTTTTTTTTTTTTTTTTTTTTGCCAGGAAATTTTCTGCCCCCTTAATATTTTAAAGGCATTGTTTGTGGTATTTATCAATAATGTTTCTGCCATTTAACAGAGAAAATTATTCTCTATGACAATAAAGGTATTTCAGTAGTCCGCGAACCAACGGTTGTGCACCCCTACTTTGCACTATATGCCATCTCATCTTTATTCATAAAGCCGTCCACATTAAAACGTTATTTTTGTAGTAATTTCCAGTAACTAAATATATATATATATATATATTTTTTTTTTGTAATTAGTGATAGAAGCATGATTGTTCACCCCCGTGAGGCCTCAGAAAATAATGATGCAAATGGGTTAAATATCAATAACACTTTCAGAGTATAAGCTTATGCTACAATTTTTAAAACATCGCTTTCTTTTCAAACTGCTGTAATTTATATCAAATCTTTATTCTTTTATTTTGAACAGATAGATAAATCTATTGTTTAAGTAATTTATTTCACTATCATCTTCCTTTATTCATAATTCACAGCGAATTCTTTAAATAACCAATGACTGTCTCATTAATCAAGCATGTCCCATGCCATATTCTAACAGTGTAACTTCTCGAGCGTAAAATTCAAGCTTTCTATCTTCCAATAAGTAGCTCCTCGTAAATCAAGATGAAGCGTCCGTAGGATCAATATTATGACAACCTATTCTTTAAACTCGTGTTCTTCAATAATCACAGAGTGGAATCCATATGTCTTTAGCATCTTGAACGGAAGCTCCTTCGCAAAAAATAATTCAATACGTAAAATGTTAAATTGTCACAAAGAAAAAGATGTATACTTTTATTGGGTTTTCGCTTTTATCACTGTTTTTTCAAAAAGGTTCTGCGAATATGTGAAAAAAAAGAACGAAATCGTAATTTCTTTTCTAGTGTCTGGTGTTAAAAATATATGAGAGTGTTGTAATGCAGAAAGTGTAGAAAATATTTATTATTCTTTTTTTAATATATTTATTAGTTACAGTTTGGTTGCTGTTATTTCTTTTTCATGAATAATTTTCCAATGCATAATTTGAAAAAAGGATACATTTAATTTTTTTGCTATCGAATAACTGTTATTTTTATTCATGAAAATAAAATAAATTAAAATAAAGAGAGAGAGTAATGGTTATATTTATTTTAAAAGAGTTATTTTTAGTGAATGAGTAACTAATGTTTAGATTTATTTAAAAAAATGCTTTGTACTATAATTGTAAGACACTCGTATCACAAAAGCCTCTTCAGCTAAAGTGTATATAGATATTTATAGATATTTATGTAAATATGAAAAAAAATGCATAAGATAATGATGCAGATGGACTAACTATCAATAACACTTTCACAGTACAAGTTTATTCTGTACTTCTTTAAACATTATTTTTCTTTTCAAACTGTTGTAATTCACATCAAATCTTTATTCTTCTTCTTTGAACAGATATATAAATCTATTGTTTAAATAATTTATTTCACCATCATCTTTCTTTATACATAATTCACAGCGAATTTTTTAAATAACCAACGGCTGTCTCATCAATCAAGCGAGTCCGATGCCATATTCTAACAGTGTAACTTCTCGAGCGTAAAATTTAAGCTTTCTATCTCCCAATAAGTAGCTCCTCGTAAATCAAGATAAAGCGTACGTTGGATCAATATTATGAAAACCTATTCTTTAAACTCGTGTTCTTCAATAATCACAGAATGGAATCCATATGTTTTTAGCGTCTTCAATGGCAGCTCCGTTGTAAAATAATTCAAAGCGTAAAATGTTAAATTATCACAAAGAAAAAGATGTATGTTTTATTAGGTTTTTGCTTTTAGCACTGTTTTTTAAAATGGTTTTGTGAGTATGTGAAAAAAAATTTATATATATATATATATTGTGTGTGTGTGTTTAAAATTTTTTATAGTTTTGTGATGCAAAAAATATTTATTATTATTTTGTTAATCTGTTTATTAGTTGCACTTGGTTGCTGTTATTTCCTTCTCATGAATAATTTTCCAATGTATAATTTGGAAAAAGGATTAGAACACACGATAATTTTTTAGCTATTAACTATGAACCGTTATTTTCATTCATCATAAAAAGAGAGTAATGGTTACATTTATTTAAAAATATTGTTTTTTAGAGAATGAGTACATAACATTTACATTTATTAAAAAATGTTTCTTACTAAGAATTATAAGACACTCATATTACAAAAGCCTCTTCAACTGGAGTGTTATATATATATTTAAATTTTAAATGGGGCGGAATTGTTTATTTAGCCTTCTCAGGGGTAGAAAAATTCTGTTCGTAAAACAGTGAAAACAAATCGACTAACACCAGAATTTATAAACAAATTTTTCAGAAAATGAAACCCTACTTTTCCGTGCTTTCAGTGTAATAGCAAAGCCGTATTCTAACAAAGAAACTTTTCGAGAGTGAAATGTAAGCTTTCTATTTTCCGATAAGTATCTCCTCGTTAAAGAAGATAAAACGGTGTAAAATCAATATTATGACAACCTATTTTTTAAAATCATGTTCTTCAATAATCACTCAATTGAATCCTTATGTTTTTACATGTTCAATGGCATCGGCATCTCTTTCGCAAAATAATTCAATGCGTGAAATGTTAAATCGTCACTAAGAAAAAGATGTATATTTTTACTGGATTTTCTCTTTTAGCACTGTTTATTAAAACGATTTGTAAATATACGAAAAAAAGATCTTAAGAGAAAATAATGCAAATGTATTCGATATCAATAACACATTCAGAAGTATAAGCTTATGCCACGCGTCTTACTATATTATACTTCTTTTGAAATTGTAATAATTTATGGCATATCTTCGTTCTTCTACACTGAATAAATATATATAAATCTATTGTTTAAACAATAGATTTATATATATCTTTTTATTTCAATTTTTATTAATGAAACAATTTATTTCACTATTATCGTCCTTTATTCATAATTCACAGCAAATTCTTTAAATAACCAACGACTGTCTCATCAATCAAGCGAGTCCGATGCCATATTCTAACAGTGTAACTTCTTGAGCATAAAATTTAAGCTTTCTATCTCCCAATAAGTAGCTCCTCGTAAATCAAGATAAAGCGTAAGTTGGATCGATATTATGACAACCTATTCTTTAATCTCGTGTTCTTCAATAATCACAAAGTGGAATCCATATGTCTTTAGCGTCTTCAATGGCAGCTCCTTCGCAAAATAATTCAAAGCGTAAAATGTAAAATTGTCACAAAGAAAAAGATGTATATTTTTATTGGATTATCGCTTTTAGTACTGTTTTTCTAAATGATGTGAAAATGAAGAAAGAAAGAATGTATGAGAATTTATGACACAGAAAATGTTTATTATTATTTTGTTAACATGTTTATTAGTTACATTTCGGCTCCTGTTATTTCTTTTTCATGAAAATGTTTTGCTAAGAATAATTTGGAAAAAGGATTCGAAAGGTGATTATTATTAAGAGTAATGTTTATATTTATTTTTAAAGTATTGTTTTCTAGCGAATGCGTAATTAATATTTACATTTATAAAGAAAATTTTTCTTACAAAGAATTATAAGACACTCGTATTACAAAATTCTCTTGTACTGAAGTGTTATATATATTTCATTTTAAAAGTTCCGGAAAGACTGACACCAAAATTTACTAATTTTTCAAATTTGTAAATTTTTCCAAATTCAAATTAAAAAAAAAAAAAAAAAAAAAAAAAAAAAAAAAAAAAAAAAAAAAAAAAATCAAAAAATAAATACGTACTTTATATTTTTAATATAGCAAAACGATATTCTAACAGCGTAACTTTTTGAGCGTAAAATTCAAGCTTTTTATCATCCAATAATTAGATCCTAGTATATCAAGATAAGGCGTCTCTAAGACCAATATTATAACAATCTATTCTTTATCCCTTCGAACTCCGGTGCCTCTTACACACATTTTATTCGATTACCACCACTTTTTTTTTAAAGAACTTTCTTGAAGTGGGCAATTTCAAAAATTCTCTGATTAAATAAGGAATTCTTTTTTCCTATTACTGGTGCCAAAAACAAATATTGGAAGGAAATATAATGTTTCCGCAGCGGAGACAACGGAGTGCCAAGGGTTAAACTTGTGTTCTTCAATAATTATGGAGTGTAACCCATATGTCTTTAGCGTTTCAAGGGCAGCTCTTTCACATAATAATTCAATGTGTAAAAAGTTAAACTGTCACAAAGAAAAATTATATATATCAGGGGTGCAAAAATCTAGGCGCTAGAAGGCAGTTTCTCACCACAAAATTTATTTCGTTTTTCTTCGTCTAATATTTCGTGTAAAATTCCTGCTAGAATGCTATTAAATTTTGAGCGAAAACAACTTTAAAATTTTAGTGGTGAGAGACTACCCTCTGGCGCCTAGATTTTTGCATCCCTGATATATATATTTATTGGATTATCGCTTTCAGCACTGTTTTTTTTAATGATTTTATAAATAAGAAAAAAAATCTTAGAAGGTAATGATACAAATGAGTTTAATACAAGTAACACTTTCAAAGTATAAGCTTATGCTACATACCTTAAAGCATTATTTTTCTTATAAAGCTGTTGTAAAATATATCAAATTTTCATTCCTCTACTTTCAATAGATAGATAAATCTATTGTTTAAGTAATTTATTTAACTATCATCTTCCTTTATTCATAATTCACAGCAAATTCTTTAATAACTAACGACTGTATCATCAATCAAGCGTGTCCGATGCCATATTCTAACAGTGTAACTTCTCGAGCGTAAAATTTAAGCTTTCTATCTTCCAATAAGTAGCTCCTCGTAAATCAAGATAAAGCGTACATTGGATCAATATTATGACAACCTATTTTTTAAACTCGTGTTCTTCAATAGTCACAGAGTGGAATCCATATGTCTTTAGCATCTTCAATGGCAGATCCTTCGCAAAATAATTCAAAGCGTAAAATGTTAAATTGTCACAAAGAAAAAGATGTATATTTTTATTGGATTATCGCTTTTAGCACTGTTTTTTCAAAATGAGTTTGTGAGTGTGCGGGGAAAAAAAGAAAAGAAGGAAGAAATCACAATTTTTTTCTAGCGCCTTGTGTTTAAAACATTTGAAGTTTTTGTGATGTAGAAATTACTCAAAGTTATTATTATTTTGTTATTATGTTACACTTTGGTGTAATTTCTTTTTCATTAAAAATTTTGCAATGTATATAATTCGGAAAAAGGAATAGAACACTTAAATTACTTTTTCTACCGAATAGCTGTTGTTTTATTCATCGAAAAGAATGAATAATGACTATATTTATTTGGTCTATTTTATATTTATTGTATTGTTTTTAGCAATTGGGTACCTAATATTAGCATTTATTAAAAAAAGAATTTCTTGTTAATATTTTTGCGACATTCGTATTACCCTACTACTACTTCTACTACTTAAATGTATGTATATTCAATTTAACCCCTTCGCGACGAGAGACGTTTTCTTAATTTTTAATCTTTTACCATTGGTTTTTGAAAACTGAAAGTTTTCTCTATCAGAATCACTAAAATACTCTCATTAAATATGGTAAAGATTACAATAAAAAATAATTGGTGAAAATAATGCAGTATTCGAAGCACCTTTTGTGGCAGGCATACCGGTTGCTCGTCCCCAAAGAGCTTTGTTGAAGTGGAATTTTGTATAATAGATTAATTCCATAAGCACTTGTAGTGTATGTTACATACTACTATTTTTGACTATCAAAATTTTAGTACGGAAAAATGAGAGAGGTATAAATATACTGTTTTAATGTTTAAATAAATTTTTTCATAAACATCTTCCTTTATTCGTGAATCACGAAGAATTCCTTAAATAATCAATGATTGCCTCTTGAATCAAAGTAATCCGATGCCAATGCTGTAACTTCTAAAGTGTGAAGTTTAAGCTTTCTATCTTTCACTATACAGCTACTATTAAATCAAGATAAAGCGCTTGTAAAATCCATTTGACAATATACTCTTTAAAGTCATGTTCTACAATAATTATGGAGTGCAAACCATGTGTTTTTAGTTATTTTAATAACAGCTTTTAAGTAATTTAATTGTTAATATGCTAAATTGTCTCCAAGAAAAAAAAAATGTGTATCTTTATGGATTAATGCAATCATAAATATAGTGTTTCAAATGGTATAAGCTTTTAATACACATCTTCAATTTTTTTTTTTTTTTTTTTTTTTTTGAAAAAGTTGCAATGTAAAACGTAGCTTCATTTTTAACTATGAATAAATATAAACTTTAACGGTTTAAATAATTTATTTATCACCGTATTCCTTTATTTAAAGCGAAATAGTTTAGTGGATATATTTTACGATATGTAGTAAATATTAATTATCGATTAAATTTTTGTTGAAGTTTTTAGTAGTGAATTTCACCAATTCGTCTTTTTTTTTTCTTTGGTAGAAATTGTTTAAATATTAATAAGATGGCATTAAACCCTCTCAGAGAAACGTATCAACGTTTAATTTCTAATTGTTAAAAAATTATTAACCCTTTATCTACTGAATTATTTATCAATAAATTGATCCACCTCAACAATTATTATAGTTTTAGATCTGAAAGTATACTGAAATTTTTAGATAATACTAATGTGTGGAATTTATATTTTTTTTTTTTCATTAAAACTGGTTAAACATATCGGTATTTATATATTTTTTGTGTGAAGTATTTACAAAAATAATCAGATTAATTAACCAAAATTACTCTTTTGAAAATATTACAATTCTTAAATAAGTAATGAATTTAAATGCATCATGATCCTCTCTATAAATGGAAACATTTTTGCAGTTGAATATGTTGTATATAGTTTTATTTAAAGGAAGAAAAGAAATACCTTTAAAAATGAATAATAAAACTGCCACTTTTTGAAAATATTTAGCTTCTACTGTTTCTCTATTCTATCTAAATTTGATCGAGAAGAGTGTTTTGTGTGGAAAGAATAAAAAATTTCTATTAATATACAGAATAAATAAGTCTTATATAAAGTTTTCTTTAATGGTAACTTAAAGTACCGTCGGTACATAAAGGGTTACTATTGTGACAGTTATTTGAAGAATCGAAGACTTAACGTCACAAAAACATTTATTTCACAAAACACAACAAACACACACAAAACATACCACGATTACAGATGAGATTTTAGACATACATGGGAAGCATTCACCTTGGATAAGGTGTAGAACATTTTACATGTCATCGGTGTGACATCTTTCCTTGCCGAGCTAACTCACATCTCTCCAGGGGGTAAGAAAAAAGTTCCGTGCAAGGAACCAATGAAAACAGCGCCCTCTGGGCTCTGGAAAGAATAGCGAAGGGGGGGAGGTATGTTACAATATTACATAAAACATTTAATGTTAATAAATAATGTCTCATATTTTCCAAACTAATTAAAATTTTAATATAATATTTTCGTCATATATAAAATTCTTCATAGCATCTTAATTTAAAAAATCACATTAATTTTAAGAAAAAGTCAACATAATATGTTTTGCCACTAAGTTCTTTATTTTCCAAATAATTCATAAAATAAAACGCGACTGTTTCATCAATCAAATTAGTCCTATGTCACACTGTAACTTCTAAGGCATAAAATTTAAGCTTTCCATCTTTCTGTGAGTAGCTCCTCGTAAATCAAGATAAGGCGTTTCTAAGATTAATAATATGTCAACCTATTTTTTATGCTCATATTCTCACAGGGTTTGTATGCATCAAGGGATGTAGGGGATTTTAATTTTTGTAGTATCAGGAATTTCTTAAAATTCTGGTGGCTATATCTGACGACAGATTTTTTTCGTTTATAAGGCAAATATTTTTATTGTCCTTACAATTCCTTGGAGCGAACGAACTCTGTCTCCCAATAACCCCAGAGAAATCATATGTCTTCATCTTCTTTTACAGCAGCTGAAAAATATGGAAAAAAATCGATATGAAAAACAATATATGAATAAAATTTAAAACTGTGACAAAAAAAAAAGCTGTGTATTTTAATTGTATCTTTATTTTCTGCTTTTTTTCCCAAATATACTTTACTTTTTATTTTAAAACTTGTGTAAAGATTTCATATCTTTATTTTTCCGCTGTGACAGAAGAAGTACTTCTACTTTTTGAATAATATCTACAATTAATATCGATCTTTTTTCGTTCATTTAAAAGATTTATTTAAATCTAATCAATCAAATTATTTCTACGCCACGTTATTTTAATGCTTCTGTCTTACTTATCCATCACACGTAGTATAGGTTAATCTTGCAATTGTTTTGAAAGTCGAAATTTTTTTGACGGATTTACACGTTTTAGACATTGGAGATTCCGAAAAACACAGTTTTAGAAAAAAAAAATTGCCAGACGGACGTCTAATGTTTGTTGTCTGTGTGACTGTAAACACTCTATCTCCCGAACAAACTGAGATAGAGACTTGAAATTTTGTATGTACTTAGTATGTGAAAATTGGACGAAGCCTATTTAATACAAGTAACCTCGATTATCCGGAACTATGTTTTTCGGACTTTCGAAAAATTAGTTCTGATGAAAGGTATATAGAAATGTTCGATATTTTTTATTTATAGGAATGGACGTAAAAGGCAATAAAATAACACAAATTTTACATAAAATTTAAAGTTGATTGGATTTTTAGTTGCCGAGGTATTTGTAATTCTGTTTTCCACATTCTTCGATTTCTCATGATCCTGTATTTCATTTAAATTTCAATTCAATGATACATTTAATAGATTATAAGGATTATTAAAATTATTAGAAATCGGACGCTTAATCCAAGGCAGTAAACTGTTGATTGATATTATTAGTATTTTTGGAGTTATAAGGATGTTTCTTTTACGCAATCCAGTACTACTTGAGTAGTTTGACAGTTTATATAATTTGTCGCAATTGGTTCATCAGCAAATCGTTAATAGAGCATTACTATGTATAATAAAAATATTTAAACATACGTTTAAATTCTATTTTGGAATTGCAATGCATTTTATAAATAATTTACACATGTTTTATTTTCATATATTATATTATGCATATCCATTGATGGGTAAGTATTACGGTGGCCCCCAACGACTAGTTTTTTCTAACAATGTAACTTCACAAGTGTAAAACATAAGCTATGTGTCTTCTAGCAATTAGCTCCTCGATATAACGAAAGCTATTCTTTTTAAACTCGCATTCTTTAATAATAATAGAATTGATATCATATGTCTTAGCTTTTTTACGTGTTGCACTTTCGCAACATATTTTAATGGTAAAATATAAAATTGTCACTTGATACACAAAAAAAAGGAAAAGAATATTTTTATTGGACTATTACTTTTACTCTCACTTCTCAAATGTTCTTTTGTAACAAACGTGTACTTACGTGGGAAAGAAAAAAAAAAGTCCTTTGTATCTAATGTAAAAAATATTGGAAAATCTTTCGATGTCCCTCTCTATACATTTTTATTGCTGTTGTTAATATTGTAGTTATATTTATGATTTTTTATCATTATAGTTTTTTCTAGCAATGTGTCTCTTGGTAAAAAAGATTAGGTAACAGTATCTATAATAATATTCGTGTTATTTTGAAAGTATCGCCTTCTCAAACTTGCATTTTTCTTTTTAAAGTTTTAAAAGGTTTTTTTCGTGTTTTCTATTATACATATAATTATTTCGGCACAAACCACTTTCATTACTAAAATGTAGAAATAAAGACATAATAATGAATGACACAGGAATTTACAAATAAATTTGTTTAGAAATACGAAAAATTCAATATTTCACATATGCAGGGTGATTATAATTAAAGCCATAGTTTGAAAATGCTGTTAGAAAAATATTGATCAGAATTATTTTAAATTTGAACTTAATATAGTATAAGAAGGAGGAAATGGTATGGCATAAGAAAAAAAAGTTCCTAAGTGCATTAGGAAATGGCGCTGTAAGCGGCATACTTTGCATATTAGAAGACACTCATGCACGCGACAAATTGCATGTAATACAAAAAAGCGGAGTATGTGGCGGTTCCCTCATTTTGCATCTAAGCATCTTGTCATGAGTAACTTGTCATCTGCAGAAGCTCTGCTGATGAAACTCTTTTTCAAGAACGGCGACTTTGCACTTGCAACTTTAGAGAAATTTATAGTCATTAAAGGGTATAAAAAAAGACCGTGTCCGATATCTGCCAAGGATCTGAAGAATATGATTCAGAAATTTGAAGAGACTGGTTATTTTGAAGGGAATCTAGAAAGGAGATAAAATCAATTGTTTCGATTTGAGAAGATGTGGCCACAGAAAAAAAAAAAAAAAAAAAAAAAAAAAAAAAAAAAAAAAAAAAAAAAAAAGAAAGAAAAAAAAAAAAAAGAAAAGAAAAAAAAACGGACGATTTTATGGAAATATTACTGGTAATATGGACGCCAATACAATTTACTGTTTTTTAACGGAAAAATTAACGTAAATTCTAGGAAAATTTTCCGGAATTTATGTAAGTTTTTACGTTAAAAAATAGTAAATGGTACTGGCGTACCGATTACCAGTATTATTTTCGTAAAATCGGCCGTTTTTTTTACAGTGTTCAAATGTGCAGTGCACGGGGAACTGCCCGATCTTCTCTGAGCATGGCACATAAAATGATGCGCAATGTTCTGCATTGCTATCGTTATAAAATTACCCATGTTCAGGAGTGGCTTCTTGCTGACCTGCCACGGATACAGACTTTTCTTCTAGAATTTTCACTTGCATGGAAGTGGACAATGAATGACCATGGGACACTTTATGGATAGACGAAGCCTATTTCCATCTCCAAGACTTGTTTGTCAGCACACAAAATTGTAGGATATAAGCAAAAAAAAAATCCATTCGTAACTCAACCAGTACCGATGCATTCGCAATATTCTAACTCTATATTTTTGAAGGCAAATGAAAAATTCCATGGTAGTGTTTTATGTTTATTATGCATTGTATATATATTATAAGAAAATTCGCATTCAAGTGGGTTGAATAAATAAAGTAACTTCACCCAAAATATTTCAATTGAATGCGCTGAATTCAAAGACATATAATTATAGCAGAATTTTTTCATGAATAGGCTGTTTAAATACAGACAAAATTTCTATTTAACTATTTAGAACCGTTTATATACGAATATTATTACAAATATTTAATCAAATGCACGGAACAAAAAGAAGTATACAGTAGATTGATGTGAGTAAACACTACGCAGTGTGCTGTTTTTAACGATTTCCTGTTGAAACTTCACAATTGTAATATTTTTGGGATAATATTTATACTTTTAGTACAAAACAGCACCTAGTCCTTATATTCTAAGGTAAGCTTTAAAAAAAAACTGAGTTAATCCTGTTATAATCCTGACATCTTTCACTACTGTATTAACTCGTGTCTTTTTACTTCATCGAGTTGAGATATTACAAGTTTTTCGCTTGTTATTGATGCATAATTCTGAGACATAGTAGGTTAGCAATAAGTCCTACAAAAGCTTATTCAACGCAAGGAACAATACCTCACTTTATTTTTAAATAACAACTTCTTTACATCTCCATTTTTCTAAACTATGCACACATACCTATTTCTATAGTTTAAATAATTTATTTTCTAGTACTCTTGATATAGTCTCCATTCACAAAGAATTTTTTAAATAACAATCGATTGTCTTATTTCATCAATAAAATTAGACCAACGCCACATTATTAACAGTATAATTTATCAAGCGTAAACTTTAACTTTCTATCTTCCAATAAATAGCTGCTCATAAATCAAGATAAAGTGTTTGTAAAATCAATATTATGACAACCCATTCTTTTAACTCAAGTTTTTCAATAATCATTGAAAAGAATCCATATGTCTTGAGCTTCTTCGCAAAATAATTTAATGGATAAAATGATAAATTGTCACAAAAAAGAGATGTGTATTTTTATTGTATTATCGCTTTCAGTTTCTGTTTTTCAAATGCACTTTTGTGAATGGATCTAGAAAAAAAGAAATCAGTGTTTTTTGTTAAAGCTACATGAATTGCTGAAATGTAGTATATATTTGTAGTATCTGCAATGCACTCATACATATTTCTATTGTTTAAATAATTTATTTTAAATATGATATTCACTTATGCTCAATTTACAAAGAATTCTTTAACTTTAGAACACCTGGTAGAAATCGTTTCGACTCTAAACATGTGATTAAATTTCAATTCGAACCAGAAAAATTTTTCTCGAAAAAATTTTAATTTAATCCACGCAGATTTTCGTTAGCTAAACCAATTAAATAATTTTGAGAAACAATTTCCGTGAGAAATTATTATTGTCAAACTTGAGTAAAATTTCCGGAAATTCTAGAGTTAAATAATAAACAACCGTCTCATTTCATCAAACAAATTAGACCAACGCCATATCATAACAGTGAAATTACTCAAGCTTAAATTTTAACTTTGTATCTTCCAATAAATAGCTGCTCATAAATCAAGACAAAATATTTGTAAAATCAACATTATGACAACTTATTCTTTGAACTCGTGTTCTTCAATTATCATAAAAAAGAATATCTCTTCAGCGACTGCTCCTTCGTAAAATAATTTTATGAGTAAAATGTTAAAATGTCACAATGAAAAAAATGTGTATTCAACATAAATGACAATACCGCATTTTTTTTTCTTTTTTTTTTTAATATCAGCTATTTTACATTTATATTGTTTTCTGGTATCTATTCATATTCTATTGTTTAAATAACTTAATTCGTATAATCTTCGTTTATGTTCAAATTTACAAGGAATTTTTTAAATAACAAACGACCGTCTCAATTCATCAGTCAAATTAGATCAACGCCGTATTATAACAGTGTAATTTCTCAAGCGTAAATTTTAACTTTCTATCTTCCAATAAGGAGCTCCTCATAAATCAAGATAAAGAGTTTCTAGGATCAATATTATGACAACCTATTCTTTAAACTCGTCACAGAGAAGAATCCATATGTCTTCAGATTTTTCAGTCGGCTGCTTCTTCGCAAAATAATTTAACGGGTAAAATGTTAAATTGTCACAAAGAAAGAGATGCGTATTTTTATTGGATTATCGCTTTCAACTCTGTTTTTCAAATGCTTTTTTGCGAACGGTTCTTGAAAAAAGAAATTAATGCCTTGTATTAAACCTATGATGATATCTAGCAAAATTACACTATAGGTTTTGTTATTATACTGAATTTTATACTTTGTTTGTGTTATGGTTCATTTTTTGTGATTTTCTTTTAGAATGTACTCTTTGGTATGAAGGAGTTTGTCAAAAGGTTTTCTTTATTATATTGATTTCAATATGTATTCTTATTATACGCATTTCGTAAATGAAATAAATGTTAATATATGTCTCTTTCACGCGCACTTACTTACCATGGGACTAATAGAAATTGGAACTGACATATCCTTAAAATACTGAAGCTGCAACTGTAACCGCTTTGAAAGGTTTCATTTTTTTCCCGGAAAACTTCCACCAATAAATTGAAATAGAATTTCTTTTTATTTAAATGTCTCATTAATGAAAATTTTCAAACAAAAATAATGGTAAATTCTTATATTCATTTTTACATGTAGAAATTTACTTTGGCTGTAATAATTTCGACAAATTATGACAACCAATACAAGGTACTGAAAATATTAGTTAGTTAACCTGGGAGAACATGTACCCAGTCTTTTTGACCCGGAGTGCGTATGATTTTTGCAATTGTAACTGTTTATCTTTTAAAAGTAACCTTTAACTTATTTATCGCAAAATTTGTAAGGATTGTCTCCAACTAAATAAAATGACGGTTATAATTTGATTTTATTGGTGACAAAGTTAAAACCATTTCTACCCTGGAGTAAGCGCGTGTTCTCCCGTTTTAAGATGTTAGTGAAAAGATTATAATACTTAGTCAAATTGACAACTGACATCGGTAAAAAGAAATAGAATTTCTTATCATATTTGTGAGAGAAATAACCAATTAATTAGACACTTAAATTACAAAATATAATAACAACTAAAAATTTATTCTATTTAAATAACAAAATGCTGTATTTAAGTTTACTAATGGAAGAAACTGTTGATCTAATTAAAAGAAACAATTGTTATATTGTGACAACCTTCGCAGTTACTTCACTCGAAACTGCTAAACAATACGTTATATGTAACCCTCCCTATTTTCATAGCTCCATTTTTCTTACAATATGCCAAAAGTATTTGAATATGTTCTCTATATTTTATAAAATAAATAATCAAAACAGATAATAAACAAGTTGGAAATTGCACGTGAAGCGTAGCAAATGAGGTGCGTTCGTACGATAACGAAGTTTTAAAATATTCAGATCTTGCTGATATAATAGAGCGTACTTCGGATACAGTAAAGTGGTCGAAATCTTTGTGTTCCTATAAATATGCAGGGAGTAATTTTTATTATACTTCATTAACGTATATCTTATTCATAAAATATGAAGTAGTTTAATATAATTAAAACACGCTCCAAACAATGTTTCACCGTATAACATTATTTAGTGAATACATTTGTGTGGCCCTGTAATTTAATAATAAATATTCTTTCCATCACAGATTGTACATAATGCATATTTTAATACATACTTCATAGATTCATGTCTATTCTATTATGTTCCAATGAGTGTAACACCATTAAAATGCATTTTAAACTTTTTTCCCATTGATCGTAATGTAACGGAATACTTTCGATTGTCCCTGTAATTGATTTATGCATCCGATTTGTATAACATTTGAAATGATTCGACAAAGTTATGTAACAATTATACGTTTTGAATTTCAAACGATTAAAATACATTTGAAACTTTTTTTTCCCCATTGACCGTAATGTAACGGAATCCTTTTGATTGTCCCTGTAACTGATCTATCCATCCGATTTTCATAAAATTGGAAATGACACGACAAAATTATGTAATAATTATACGTTTTGAATTTCAAACGATTAAAATACATTTGAAACTTTTTTTCCCCATTGACCGTAATGTAACGGAATCCTTTTGATTGTCCCTGTAATTGATCTATCCATCCGATTTTCATAAAATTGGAAATGACACGACAAAATTATGTAATAATTATACGTTTTAAATTTCAAACGATTAAAGTGCTTTTGAAACTTTTTTCCCCATTGACCGTAATGTAACGGAATACTTTTGATTGTCCCTGTAATTGATCTATCCATCCGATTTTCATAAAATTTGAAATGAGTCGACAAAATTATGTAATAATTATGCATTTTAAATTTCAAGCGATTCGGTTGGGTAGTTATTATTTGCGTTGTTATATGCGGACGGACAGACGGACAGACAGACAGACAGACAGACAGATGGACGGACTGAGCGACCACAATAGGTGCTACGTATATACATAATTACGAACGCACCTAAAAAGCGAAATTTTTATCTATGTAATTGCTTAGTAAATACATATAAATACACAATAAATTAATGTATTTTTTTTTTTAATTTTCTGTTTTCAACACTTATTATTTTCAATATGTCATGAAAAATTACCATATTTGTTTTACATATAAAGGTAATACCGAAGCCACTTTTAAAAAAATACTCTAAATGAAATTAGCAACTTAACTGATTTCCCCGTACATCGTACAGCCAAGAAGAGTTTGCTTGATCCATCAATTAAAGCATTTTGACGCCACTGTTTTTTTTTTTTTTTAATGCAATTCCACACTATATAACGGCAGAAATGTTTAGTTATTACGAATATTTTAGCTTAAAAAAGGATGTGTTCTCAAGTCATATTTTCAATTTATTGCACGCAAAAAAATAATCAGTTAAGTGCTTGCACGCAGAGAAAACTGCTTAGTTAAAATCTGGATATTTACTTTTAGTTTTTTTTTTTTTTTTAATATTTCCATCCATTTAAAAGTATCCTTATTTTCGTTTTTTTTTCCCGGAGTTTCTTTCTTTATTTATTTTCCAAGCATGAATCAATAAAGCACTGTATTTCGATTAAACGTTTTCTCTAATTAATACAAACCCTATAATCGCTTATAGGTGTTTACAAAGTAAAAAAGAAAACTTAAGTAACACTAATTCGGTAAATAAAACGAAACACTTCAAATACCAATAAGCTTGTTTAAACTCGATAAAAAAAAGACAAGGGTATTGCATTCTCTTTAATATATTACGGGAAAATTTCCTGTCTTGAAAAACAACAATACTGTTTCAAAAGGATTTTTTTCTTCTTTTTTTAGATAACGCTGACTAGAATCACACAATAATTTACTTGCTAGTCTCCATTCTTTCTATTTGTCTAATACATCTTCTATATTCTGATTTTTTTATAAAATAGGAAATGTTTTATACAATTTATTATTCTTTTTTAAATCAAAGAAATTTGCTGAATAATATTTTTCTATGTTTGATGTTTAACAGTTGCATTTCGCTTATTTGCAGAAAGGTTCTTAACAGTGATTTAAAATGTTTTTTAACAATTTAAAAAATGCATTCGCCTGTATTTACGCATTTTCTTTTCATAATGATAAATAGCTGCTTCGAATGATAATAGCAGAAAGGGGTATTATTATCAGTGTTGCCAGATGGCTACTTTTTTTTAATTCAAATTCTTGATTGACGCCCCTTTTTACAAATGATAAAATGTGCCTTATTCATTGAGATGATGATTAAAGCGAAAACAAAAGGTAATTTACTGTTTCAAAAAAGTGGTGCCAATCAACAAATCCAAATTTTAAAAAAGTAGCCCACTGGCAACACTGATTATTATGTTTTGAATCGCAGGGCTCCCAAATGGTCCGCGAATTGAACACCAATCTTTTTTTACAGAAAATTTCATAGTAGGTTTCTACAAAATTTTTGCTAAAACTAACATTTAAATGTGGTTTCTGCACAATTTTCAAGAAAAATATAAAACGAAAATCTTTCTAAGAAAATATTGATGTTCAGTTGGCAGACCATTTGGGAGCCCTGGAATCGTTTGATCACATTGGCTTGAGGACAGTTGGACAATAGATGAATACAGCCGAAAGATATTTTTATATATAACATTTGTTCTTAGCTAGATAAGAGCATCCTCTAAATGGCAACATTAATTTTTTCTTCAAATTTTAGTCATTATTCATTACTCATGTTAGCTTAATACATTTTGTGCATTTTATTTTTTTTTAAACGTACGATAAAATGTTTTATAAAATTTATAATTCTTTTTTTTTTTTTTTTTTTTTTTTTTCTTATTCAAACAAATTTGCTGAATGTTATTTTTTTATTTCTGATGTTTAACAGTTGCATTTTACGTATTTTTAGAAAGTTTTTTAGCAATGTTTTAAAATAATTTTTGACAATTTAAAAAAAATGTGTTCGCTTGTATTTGCATATTTCCTATACATAACGTTAAATAACTGCTCCGAATAAATAGTAGAAAAGAGTATTATTATGCATTAAATCATCTGATCACATTCCCTTCAGGATAGTTGAACAATGCATAAATGCAACTGAAAAATATTTTTAAATTAGAGTACAATATTTGCTTTTTAATATAATAAACATTTTTTAAATAGCAACATTAGTCTTAGCAATAAATGTTAGTCATTAATCTTTCTATTTGCTTCATACATTTCGTATATTTTATTTTTTTATACAAATACAAAATGTTTTACACAATTTATTTTTCTTCTTTAACATCAAAGAAAATTGCTGAATATTATTTTTCCATGTTTCATGGCCGAGTGGCCGAGAGGTTCTGACCTCTCATCTGGTAGACGGCAGTGCTGGGTTCGAACCCAATCGCGGCCGTCGGCCTAACCGTTCGGAATTTTCCTTGGTTTTCTTCGAACCTTGGATTTCCTTGCGTAAATACGGGCTAGGTTCCCTTAGAAAGACTCCCACGGAGGGCGTCCCACCCCTTTAGCGCCTATATCCCCTACATAAAACAAACCATGTTTCATGTTTAACTCTTGCGAAACAGTTTGCTTATTTGTAGAAAGTTACTCAAAAATGTTCTAAATGGTTTTTAACAATTTAAAAAATATATTCGCTTATATTTGCTCATTTTCTTTTGATAACGATAAATAGCTGCTTCGGATAAAAATAGCAGAAAGGGGTATTATTATATTTTGAATCGTTTGATCACATTGCCTTGAAGACAGTTGGACAAGAGATGAATACAGAGGGGGAATATTTTATATTAGAGTCTAGTCTACAAATTTAAGTCTTCATTCTTTATGTTTGCTAAACACATTTTGAACATTTTATTTTTTTTATATGCAGAACAAAATGTTTTATGCAATTTATAACAGATTTTTTTATTATTTGCTGAAGTTATTTTTCTATGTCTGATATTTAACAGTTGCGTTTTACTTATTTTCAGAAAGTTACTCAAAACGTTTTAAAATAACTTTTGACAATTTTTAAAAAAAGTGTTTGCTTGTATTTGCATATTTCCTATTCATAACGTTAAATAACTGCTTCGAATAAAAATAGTAGAAAAAAATATTATAATGTTTTGAATCGTTTGATTACATTCCTTTCAGGACAATTGAACAATATATGAATACAGCTGAAGAATATTTTTATATTAAAGTCCAATATTTGCTTTTTAATATAATAAACATATTTTAAATAGTAATATTTTTAAATAGTCTTAGCTATAAATTCTTGTCATAAATATTTCTATTTGCTTAATACATTTCGTATATTTTATTTTTTAATAAAAACGTACAAAATGTTTCGTACAATTTATTATTCCTTTTTTAATGTCAAAGAAATTTGCTGAATATTATTTTTCTATGTTTAATTTTTAACAGTTACATTTTGCTTATTTGCAGAAAGTTACTCAAAAATGTTTTAAATGTTTTTTAACAATTTAAAAAATGTATTCGTCTGTATTTACTCATTTTCTTTTCGCAACGATAAATAGCTGCTTCGAATAAAAATAGTAGAAAGGGGTATTATTATGCTTTGAATAGTTTGATCACATTGCCTTGAGGACAGTTGCACAAGAGATAAATACAGTCGAAGAATATTGTATATTAGGGTATAATGTTTGCTCTTCAAGATAACGATCATCCTTTAAATAGCATTTATCTATAAATTTTATCTCAAACTACTTACTCGTAAACGAAAATAAATATGCTAAATATTATTTTTATAATGTTTGAAGCTTAAGATCTGCTTATTTGCAGAAAAGAAATCAACAAAGTTTTGAGGTAGTTCTAAAAGCTCAAAAATCTGTTCGCAGTATCCCAGTGTTTCACAACTTTTTTTTTTCTCTACATCCCGGCATATTTAAACTCATGATGAAATTTACATTAATGTGTTGTGAAAATTATCGTTAATTTGGCAAATATGCATTCTTACATAGCTGCTCTGCTAACTTCTATATTATAAAGGCTAAACGTATCTGTGCGTAACGCATACGTCATTTTGCGAATGGTAACACTTTTCCCTACAATTTCCGTTTTGTAATTTTCGTTACTGCAGATTTTAAGCTTCTAAACATCGCACATTTTAATTTTTTACACCGTCGTATAGAAAAAAAAAACATTTACTTTTAAATGCAATTTGTTTGAAAGCTGTATCTCAAAAAAAAAAAAAAAAAAAAAAAAAATATATATATATATATATATATATATATATATATATATATATATAATTTTTAGTACCAATTTTGTCATAGTGGCAACATAAACACTTCATTTTCTCATAAAATTGAAAAGAAAAATAGAAATTAAAATGCGCAACACTATCCCATGCAATTTCGGTTTTGCAATTTTCGGTACTGCAAATTTTATACTTCTAAACATTGTACATTTAAAATTTTTACACCGCGGTATAGAGAAAAAAAATGTACTTTTAAATGCAATTTGTTTTAAAGCTGTATTTCAATTTATTTGAAAATATTATTTTTTTTATAATGTTTATTACCAATTGTGTAATAGTGGCAACATAATCACTCCATTTTCACTTAAAATTGAAAATAATAATAATTAAATTGCGTATATTATTTCAAAAATATCATTTGTTATAAAATCCGGTGACTTTCCGTTTTATTTCGTTTAATAATTTGGATAATTGAGTTTTATAGTTTTTTGTTAATTTTAGCTTAAAATAATATTTGTATGCGAGTTAGACCGACCAATATAAGAAATATTTTTTACTGTAACTAATTTTGCAGATTTATTATAAATCAATGAAACAGTTCTTTCTTAAAGATTTTCTTTCGCCGAATTTTGATGGGTTCCACCTCGTACCCCTAATTTCCTTAAAATGTTTTCAGCATTTTTTTCCGCAAGTGATGCGTTGACGTATAACACCGGGGGGGGGGGCAATTTCGTCCTTTTTTATTTCATTCATACCATCCTTTTTTATTTCATTCATACCATCCTTTTTTATTTCATTCATTTAGTTTTTCATTCATACCAAAAAAATCTATATTTTTCTATATCTTTCTATTTCTATCTATATTTTTCTATACGAAATACCCGTCAGGTATTTCGTGATTACACAAAAAAATATTCTCTTTTGAAAATTTTCGGTCGAAATTTTTGAGTAATAGAAAAAAAACTTTATTTTTATTTGTTGTTTGTATTTGATAAACTTGTCAGTTTGTCGTTTCTTTATTCAAAAATTTCGATTTTCCGGAAATTTTCAAGTACTAATGAGAAATTCTGAAATAAGAAAAGAGCTAAATTTGCCTAGTGGTATTTGTACCTGAACGAGTCACTAGCACTATACAATAAATTCAATAAATCTCAAAATAGGTGCAAATAGTTCTTGTGCTTCCCTAGTAAGTGTACCCTAGTAAGAGTATCCTAGTAAGTGTACCTTAGTAAGTGTACCCTAATAAGTGAACAAAATGGAAGGAGATTACAAAACGGTTGTTCTAAAGAAAAGCCATAAATAATATTTCATAAATTTGATCTAATCTAATTTTTTATCAATTATTTTATTCTTATCTCTAATTTGTATGTCCACTAAAAATTTCTAAAATGCCTATGGATTATCTAAAAAAAGAATTTCAAATTCTTTACAATTTGACAACAGACTTTAGATTTACTAAAAGTACAAAAGTAAAGAAAATTCGAAAGCTTTGCTCGTAACCAAAAGCCACAAATAAAATTCAGAATGTAATCCGCTGATAATTGGATTCTTTTTCTCCCAACCATTCACTGTTTCATGAATGCTCTAGTAAGATTGCTATAAATAAAACAGTTCCATACAATAATGTTGAAGAGATTAATATCTTCGAAAAATCTGCCAAATATTTAGATTGTATATAAATGTATATATGTTAAATGCAAATTCTTGTAAAATGTAAACACACATTAAACTCTTGTTACTGTTTTTTTTTTTTTTTTTTTTTTTTTTTTTTTTTTTTTTTTTTGTCTAATGTTTTTATCTGTCGGCGCAAACTACTTCAATTTGGTTTATTGAAAGCTTCTGCTTCTTTGACCTAAAATTCATGAGATTTCCCTTACGATTTTTTTTTCGGTTACGAAGAAAAGCGGTACCGTCGATACCATGTAAAGAAAGCTATCCAATATGAAAATTGCCTTGTCAGCGGGCAACTTTTTTAAAAATACTATTTCTTGAATGGAAACTCTTTTCTAAAATGGTGAAATTTGCCTTGTTTTCACCTTAAAGCAGCTGGTCAGTCAGCGGTCAAATTCCCCTGGATAATGTCTATGGTCTATGGGCGTTTGAGGCATTCTTATATTCAAAATATCTCCTCAGGAATAAATGTTTTTAACTTATTTTTTTTCTGTGTTCACTTCTTAAAAGATGCCTTTTTTTTTTCTTAGTTGTAAAAATTTTTCGGAAGGTTGTGCTCAATTTAATATTTTTTGTTTTAAAAAAGGATGACTTCGAAATAAAATTTTAGACTGGGTGTTAAACTGATCACATCCAGGAAACCCCCCCCCCCTCTCCACAATGCTGTCTAACTATTCAGCACTGTTCCTAATACTCTTACTTTATTATCGTCTGGAAAAACGAAGTTAAAATTTTTTAAATATTTTTATGAGGATTTTAAATTAATTCTGATTAAAACAAGTTGCAAATTGCACGTGAAGCGTAGCAAATGTGGTGCGTTCGTACAATAACGAAGTTTTAAAAATATCACTATCATATATCAATCTCATAAAATTGTAAATAGTTAATTACAATTAAAATGCGCACCAAACAATGTTCTCTCTACACTCATTATGTAATGGAATACTTTTGTGTGACCTTGTAAATCAATAACAAAAGTTCTTTGCACAACAGATTATGCAAAATCTATATTATAATATGTACTTTATGATGCATATCAATATTATTATGTTCAAATGAGTGTAATATTACTAAAATGCATTTGAAACTTTTTTTTTCCATTGACTGTAATGTAACGGAGTACTTTTGATTGTCCCTGTATTTGATCTATGCATCCTATTTTCAAAAAAATTGAAATGACTAGACAAAATTATGTAATAAGTATGCAATTTAAATTTCAAACGATTAAAATGCATTTGCAACATTTTTCCCCATTGACCGTAATGTAACAGAATATTTTTGATCGTCCCTGTAATTGATCTATCCATCCGATTCTCATAAAATTTGAAATGGGTCGACAAAATTATGTAATAATTATATATTTTAAATTTCAAAAGATTCGGTTGGCTAGTTTTTGCGTTGTTATATGCGGAGAGACAGACAGACGGACAGACAGACGGACTGAACGACAACTATAGGTGCTACGTATTTACATAATTAGGAACGCACCTAAAAATAGATGTCTTCTGAGAAGAGTTCAATGAAAAAAGCCATTCAAAACATTAATTTCCCAAATAACTATTTTAACCGCTTCCCTGTTTTGTCCGTATACGTCGTACTGTCAACGTGTTTTTGCCAATCATAATTCGCCTGTACCACGTATGGGCATCCATACTCCAATCATAATTTATAATACTCGCGTGTAAAAATTTTATTGTAAATTTTGTATTATTTAATCCGAGCTGATTAAATTCTGATTAAATTTAGGCAGAATTATCTGTTTTAAAAAACAGATCACAAACCGTTGATTAAAGATTAAAATTTTGTAAAAGACTGGAAAAAAAAAATAGGTATTTGAAAGATTTTTCCAAAAATATTTATCAGTTATGTTGTTAAATGTACTACGTTAATGGTTAAATGTTGTTGTGGTACATGGCATCATTACATGGCTAAATGTTATAATGGTGTTGTGGTTAACCCCTTAAATGGTTTGCCCGAACGGCGTTCGGGCAAGTCGAATTTGCTTAATTCATCATTTAAGGGTGTATTTCGATTCAAACTGCTGGTTTTCCGATTTATTTTTAAATTCACTTTTGCTCTCAAACACACGAAACTCGCAGATTCTCTTATTTAGAAAGTACACAAGGTGCCGCGAATGTCAATTCTTTGATAAGTGCACAAAATATTGCAAAAAAAGCAATCAAAAACGGCAATTTGAACCGATTTTTTTGAAGTGCAAGATCTGGGAACGAAAAAAAGGGTCTTCCTGAGAAGTTAATTGCTTATAAATCAAATTCTAATGAATTGAGCTTAAAAAGACATCACACGGCACCTTATACGTCCCTTCAAAAATCCCCTCAGCAAATTTCATGTTTCTACTTTTAAAAATGTGTCTGAAATTGTATCGGAAAATTTCGAGCTGCTGAAGGTGGAAAAGCGTTTTTTCGAATACACCCTTAAAGCTTTTTGATACCACTATTATTTTCAAGAAAATTTTCATACTATTAAAAGGCGGAAATGTTTACTAAATTTTAGGAATATTTTATTTAAATAATAGTGGTATGAATCCGTTATTTTCAAATTGTTAAATGGAAAAAAATTAACCAGTTAGGGGGTTAACCCTTTCAAGGGTGGTGGCTAGAGGGTCTAGCCACCTAATTTTAATTCCAAAATTGACAAATGGCACCAAGAATATTTTAATAAAATTTTTATTTTTCAATGAAAGATCAAAATAGCAATTTTTTATTTTCTAAGAAGTTTGTTTGAAAATTCTGGTGTTAGTCAGTTATTTCATCCTTTTACGTGCGTAATTCCTCTGCCCCTGAAAGGGTTAAATGTATTACTGTGTAAATACATTCTACGTCCACAGACTAAATTTTGGAAGCTGAGTGACCAGCAATATTAATAAATAAATTTTCTAACTATATAAGGCTTATCTAAATAATAATTCAAAGCTTTTCGGAATTCTGCGGTAGTTTTTGGATTTATTAAGATTATAAAGCAAAAGTAAATTCGGAAACAATAGTACTAAGTAAAAACTACAAGTAAAAATGCCAAGTGTAATCCAATGGTAATAGGCTAGCTTTTTCTCTCAACAAATTACAATTTCCTGAATAAACTAACAGGATATCTATAGATAAAGGAGTTCGGTAAAGTAATAGGATATTACACGAAAATGTCAGTAATTGCTTTGATTCAATTCTTTTAAAAACAAATTTTATATGATATCCGTATTATACTTATTCAATTGCAATACATGAAATTTCCTTATGCATTTGTTTTAACGTTTCTAAAATTTAATAATATTCTACTTCAAGTGTTGCAATTCAAATAATAGGCCTAATATTTTTCGTAATAAATTTAAATTTCAAAATTTTTAATGTAAATTTTGAAGCAAATATGTAGGCGTATATAAAAAACCTCCGAAGGGATTACAAGACAATGTTAGTAAAAAAAGGGGATGGTTTTATTTGATTTAAATTAATCTTTGTTAAAAAATTTTTAACTTAATTATAATTGTGAGAAATTGTATTGCATTATTTTCGAATTACATTCCTGCATGCTTCGATTTTTTTTAAATTACTCTCCTATTTAAAGCTTATTAATTAATATGAGCTTCAAAAAAGATGTTTAAATGTCGTTTAGAAATAATGAGATAGTAATATATGTACAGTCGTAGGGGGAAGAAAAGTAAACACTCTGCGCTTACTAGTTCGGAGTGAACTAACTGAGGAGATTGTCACAAGATAGGGCTGTTTCATTTAATTAGATCAGCAGTTACTTCCAACTTCTTCAGTAAATTTGATAGAAAGTTTTGTCTGATTTAAACACCTTTTTAATCGGAAATTTCTTTCAAAAATGTTTTAAAATTTTTCCTTTCGTGGTATCACTTTGGCCAAGTATTGTAATCTTTTCCCTGAAACAAAAAGTAGGTTTTCTTGATTGCCACAATGTGGCGAAACTGCTACGGCAGAAGTACACTTCCACCAGTTAAAAATAATATTAGTTTTTACAATTATTTTTTATTAAAATTTTCCATAAATGTAGCCTTTAGATAAAGAGAAACTGCTACTTAAATTTACTGGTTGAAGTTTTTTGCGATGATAATGAACCACTTGAAAACTGTTACAGTTGAAGCTTAGCTATTTTAAGGATACATCAGTTACTCTTTCTTAATCCTTTGCGGCGCAGAGCAAATTCATTGCGCAAGTATTGAAATTAATGACTGACACCGGAATTTGAAAAAAACTTTTTTGTAAATAAGAAATGGCTAAATTTCGCGCATTCAATAAACCGTAAATTTTTTTAATCAAAATTCTGGTGCCAATGTGGCGTTTGGGAATTATAATTAAGTGATTCATTGATATACTACCGCGCCGCAAGAGGTTAATTATTCCATGATATCAACTAAGGAACCCTTCAAAGCTGCTCTTATGTTCAGCAGCATTCGGTAATTTTTTTATTTAAAAAAAAAAGTTGTTTGTAAATTCCGACGTTAGTCAATCATTTCAACATTTTATGAGCAGAATTTTTTTGCGCTGAACGGGCTGGAAGTTTTTTCAAGCCTCTATATTTGCTGTTATCACTTTTAGTACAGTGAAACCCCAACCTATCGTTCCCGCATCTATCGTTTTACTTCTATGATCCCTGAGTAAATTATATTTAAATAATGTTAACGAAACCCGCAAGTATGTCTTCAAAAAGTCGTTTTCCCGCATTCATCGTTGTAACCCTCATCGAAAAGAAATTGAATGCCATGCGAATCAATACGACATAAGAGCTGGAATTACTTCTTTTATTCTAAAATAACTCATTTGTGTTGATGATGGCTACAATAATGCATATGAAATTGGTTGTTTATAGCAGAAGATGCAATTATGTTTCCATTGATCAAGATGTTGCGACATGTGGTTTTCTAAACATACGAGAAATGTGTGATAATGCAAATAATAATAATAATAATAATAATAATAATAATAATAATAATAATAATAATAATAATGGCGAAGAAGCAGAGAATAAAGTTCATGCTGATGAAGCCATCCGTGCCAACTTTGTCTGATGCAATTACGGCATTTGAAACTGTATAAACTTTTATATATGCATATGAAATTACAGAAAATGATAAAAAAAATGTTGTACATATTGAAAATTTATTTTTTAAATAAAAAAATGAACAAAAACCAAACAAAATTATTGGTTTTTATAAAAAAAATATCGATTTTCTATAAATTCGATTTTTTTTTTTTTTACAGCTTAGTAAGCAAAGAGTTAGAATTTATTTAATTACGCTATACATTGCATGCATTAGTAAACATAGACATTGTGGTTTTTTTTCATATTTTGAAACTAATCCGCATTCATCTTTTTCTCGCATTCATCGTTTTTTTTTCTCGACCCCCTTGAAAAAAGATGGATCAAGGTTCTACTGTACAGGGAAAAAATACTGGCGATAATTAATGCTTTGTAAAAATCCCCGTAAAATAATAAACGAAGCAAGACGTGTTTCGAGCTAAAATAATAACAACTCTTCATCAGCTGAAACATATATATGTCCGTAAGGGGACAATGTCAGAGATAAACTGACATTGTATCCTTACGGACAATTATCTCTTTACGTTTTTTTTCCCTTAACGGCAGTTTATCACTGAAATTATCCCCTTACGGATACGTGTATGCTTTACCTGATGATGAGCTGTTATTTTTTAGCTTTACACGCGTCATGCTTTGTTTTTATTTTATGATGATTTTTACAAAATGTATTATTTTATTTACTTTTAGCATAGGTATAATATTTGATAATAAAGTAAAAATATATTTGTAATAAATTAAACTAATTTAATTTTTTCTCCGACGTTAGACTATAAACTTGTGGCAGATGTTTAAACTGACATAAAATGTCTGTTAATTTTTAAAACCTTTTTGAAAGTTTATCATATATTTTTTTTTCCTTGTTTAAATTTTACAATTCCCATCTGGTTTGAACAGTTTACATAAAAAAAAAAAAAAAAAAAAAAAAATACGAACTAAGAAAAGAGCAAAAATTTTCCTTTTCTCTGTCTAAAGAAGAAAAATAAATTAAAAGTTGCTTCCTGATTTTGTTTTACATTATGAATTAACATTTGAGATGTGTCTGACTTGCCTTTTCTTTTGATAGTATGGAGTTTGCACAGATGTCAAGAATATCCTCCGAATATTAATGGTCTTCTAAATCTCTAGTTGTATTAAATTTTTGTTTCACTTTTATTTAAATGGAAATTACTTCAGTTTTCAGGACAAATCTTTTATTTTAAAATTTTGAAATATGTGTTCTTCCTCTTAACAAGAACTCGTAAAATATGTAAGAAGCATAAAATAAAAAAATCTCAGAAAAATATAGGGAATAAGAAACTAAAATTAATTATAGAAATTATAAAAAGTCATAAAAAAAAATGACGGAAAGGTTTTTTCAAGCCTTTATATTTACTGTAATCATTTTCAACATTTGGTATTTTATTTGAAAATTAAATTAAAACACAGGGTGTCCAGCAAATGACACCCTGATTTCAAATTTAAATTTCTCAAAAACAAAATTCGATAGAACTATGCGGTAAACGGTTTCTTTATTCGGTAAGCTGTAAAAATGTTATACTAAAGTTTCGAACGGTGACTATTTTGAAAAGATTGTGTTCTGATCGCAAAGAATGCTTGACTTAAAATTTTTCTTGCTTTTTCTTGCGTCATATTTTAAAGTTTTTTGAAACAAAATTTTTGGAATTTCTGAAAAATTCAAAAATTTAGTTCTAAAAATATGGCTAAGTACCCCGAAAAACTCGTTCTCTACAAGCAATCTAACGCAAGAAAAACGTCAAGTCGAGCATTCTTTGCAATCAGAACACAATCTTTTCAAAATATTCACGTTCGAAACTTTAGTATAACATTTTTATAGCTTACCTATAATAAAGAAACCGTTTACCGCATAGATGTATCGATTTTTGTTTTTGAGAAATTTAAATTTGAAATCAGGGTGTTATTTGCTGGACACCCTGTATATTTGTAATAAATGAAACTAATTTAGTTTTTTTTTTTTTTAACTAATATTAAATTTAATAGCACCAACAATATTTAATTGAAATTTTCATTTTATTATATAGCTGACATTTAATCACCTTTTAATAAATTCGCTTATTAATTCCGTTGTTAGTTAATTATTTCAAACAGACTCCTCGCCGAAAAGGATTAAACTGACATAATATATTTGTTAATTTATAAAACCTTTTTTAAAGTTTACCACTCTTTTTTTTTTTTTTTTTTTTTGAAGTTGTACTATTTCTATCTGGTTTGAACAGTCATAAAAAGTACGAGCTAAGGAAAGAACAAACACATTTCCCTTTCTCTTTCTAAAGAAGAAAAATAAATTAAAAGCTGCTTCCTAATTTTGTTTTACATGATAAATTAACATTTGAGATGTGTCTGATTTGTCTTTTGTTTTTGACAGTATGGAGTTTGCACAGATGTCAAGGATTTCCTCCGAATATTAACGGTCTTCTAAACCTCTAGTTTTATAAAGTTTAGTTTCATGTTTATTTTAATGGAAGTCAAATCAGTTTTCAGGAGAAATCTCTTATTTTAAAATTTTGAAGCACGTATTAATTTTTTTATGACATCACGTAAAAGATGTAAGATTTATAAAGTGACGTAGTCGCAGAAAAATATAGAAAATTAGGAATTAAAAGAAAATAATAATAAGTGATAATAATAAATCATATAAGAATAACGATAAATCATAAAAAATGAAAGAAATTAGAAATAACCTTTTTTATTACTTAACTAGGATATAATCCCCGGAAAAAATGATGAAATGTTGATCTTCGTTTCTTTTTCAAAGCACTTCATACAAAAAAAAAAAAAAAAAAAAAAAAAAAAAAAAACTATGAATATTTTATTATTGAAAGGTTTGGCATTATTGGTATTACCGGTACTCATTTCTACGCTTCACGTGCAATTTCCAACTTGTTATATGTAGTAGCTTATACTACACTTAAATTTATCCCCAATAACTTGTAACAACATACCTCAATTACAAGACTGGGTGTTAAGTTGATGTTAACCACGGAATCCCTTAAAGCTATTTTGCTGTTCAGTAAATTTTTAATTTCTAAAAAATGTCGTTTGTAAATTCCGGCATTAGTCAGTCATTTCATCATTTTACAAACATAATTTTTTCTGTTTGTTCCTTTCAGCCGGAATGGGATGAAAGGTTTTTCAAGCCTTTATATTCATTCACTGTAATCAGTTTTAGCATAGGTATTTTATTTTATAATCAAGTTAAAATATATTTGTAATAAACAAAACTACTTTTTTCCGACATTTAAATTATAAATTAGCGCAGATACTTAACCCTCTTCGGCGCGGTGTCCCTAAAATAAAACACCTAATTTTAAATTTAATTCCATTAACACTATTTAATTAAAATTGTCCTTTTATAACGTACTTACAAATAAGCAACATTTTAGTTTCTAATAAATTAGTATATTAATTCCAGTGTGGTTTTATTATTCAAAAACAGGAAATAATCCAGCGCTGGAAAGCCCTTTATCTGCGGAATTATTTATCAAAAATTGTTTCACCTCAAAATTAAACAGGGAAAAGTCAATAAGTAGGTCAGAAACCAATATGACAGATCAGAAATCAGTTGCAAATTGTTTCCAAATAGGCTTATAGGTGGCAGCATTATCCAACTATAAGATGTTAATTTCGAATTTTGAGATAACAGTTGTACGAGAAGAGCAGAAGTGTCCAAAAGTTGTTGACGAAGAAAAAAGTGGTCGGTATGATGATATTGCGACAGAAGAAACAGTTCTGAATGTTCAAGAAATGGTTAGAGGTGATAAATAGCAGCTGCTTCTTCTGCCACCCACGTTTGTATCAGTCAGCTGTAGGTTTAAACCATGTACTCTATTGCAGTTACTGGTGTTGTTCGTAACCCCCTTGTTCTTAGTGAACAACTTTTAAACGTCCCTGCTCTTCTTGTACAACTGTTGTCTCATAAATTCGAAATCAACAACTCATAGCTGAATAATGCTATTAAGGCTATATTAACAGATGTGTTTGCTGAATAATGCTATATTAACAGACAAAACCACATATAAGGATATATCAAAACTGCTTACTACAATTTCTGGCCTCTTCTATCAATTTGTGTCCTACTTACTGACTTTCTGTCGTTTCTTCTTTAATAACGGAACATGTATTGTGACTTTTAAACAATAATAATGTGAAATTTAGATACTTTTTTGATTAAAACTGATTAAATAAATGGATAGCTATAACTTTTTTTGTAAAATATTTACAAAAATCAGCAGAATAATTAACCAAAAATACTCTTATTGAAATATCACAATTCTTATAAAAGCATGTTATTAATTATTATGGGCTAATTCCATGGGTTCTGTAGTGTAAGTCACATAATTTATTAATTGCTATGCTTGTTAGCCACCGTTATTTTCGAAAAGTCTGCTTGGCGTTATTCAATTAATGAGAATGTGGCAATAAAATTAATCTTTTTTTTATTTTTATTTATTTATTTATTTATTTATTTATTTATTTTTTTTTTTTTTTTTTGTTCTATAATGCTGGTAGCCAAAAATCGTAGCCTGTGACTTACACTACAAGTACTCATGGAAATAGTCTATGATCCTTTTTGTAAATGAAGAGGCCTTTGCCGTTGAAGTGTTGAATAAATTTTTCTTAAAGTAAAAGCTATATATAAATAATTGAGAAAACTAACCCTTTTAGAAAATACTTATGCTCGACTGCTTCTAGATTCTTTTTAAATTTATTCAAACATTTTGTGTGAAATGAAAATATATATATATTAACAGACAAAGCAAATAAAATTTTCCAGTGGTATTTCAATGTACCGTTAGTGCTCAAAGGGTTGGAGTGACATAAAATACCTGTTAATTTCAAAAAATTTTTGAAAATTTAGCATCTAATTTTTTCTTGTTTAAATTTTACGACTTACATCTGGTTTAAACAGTTTTTATAAAAAAGAATGAGGTAAAGAAAGAACGAAAATATCCCTTTTCTCTTTCTAAAGAAAAAACATAAATTAAAAGCTGTTTTCAGATTTTGTTTTACATAATAAATTAACATTTGAGATGTGTGTGACTTGCCTTTTGTTTTTGTTAGAATGAAGTTTGCACACATGTCAAGGATTTCCTCTAAATATAAACGGTCTTCTAAATCTCTAGTTATATTAAATTTTAGATTCATCTTTATTTAAATAGAAATTAATTCAGTTTTAAGAAAAAATCTTTTATTTTAAAATTTTAAACGCGCGTTCTTTTTTTTTAAAAAAAAGAGCTCGAAAAATATGTAAGAAGCATAAAGTAAAAAAAAAAAAATCTCAGAAAAATATAGGGAAAAAGAAATTAAAATAAATTATTAAAATTATAATAAGTCATAAAAAATATGAAGGAACGGGTTTGAAAGGTTTGTCAAGTCTTTATATTTACTGTAATCACTTTTACCATTTGGTATTTTATTTGAAAATCAAATTAAAATATATTTGTAACTAAAAAAACTGTTTTAGTTTTTTTTAGATTAGAATTATAAATTTGCGGCAGACTCTTTCCGGCATTGTTCCTAAATTGATGCACTTAATTTTAAATGTAGTTGCACCAACAATATTTAATAGAAATTTTCATTTGATCATATAGCTATAAATTAATCATCTTTTTTGTTTTCTAATAAATTCGTTTATTAATTCCGGTGTGAGATAATTACTTGAAACAGATTTACTACGCGCCGAAAAGTGTTAAGCTGACATAAAATATCTGTTAATTTCTAAAACCTTTTTGAAAGTTTTTATTTTTTATTTTTTATTGTTTAAATTTTGCTACTCCCATCTGGTTCGAACAGTTGTTATAAAAAAGTACAAGCTAAGATAAGAACAAAAATATTTCTTTTCTCTGTCTAAAGAAGAAAAAGGAATTAAAAGCTACTTCCTGATTTTGTTTACATTATAAATTAACATTTGCAATATGTCTGACTTGTCTTTTGTTTTTGACAGTATGGAGTTCGCACAGATATCAAGGATTTCCTCCGAATATTTAGTCTTCTAAATCTCTAGTTGCATTAAATTTTAGTTTCATTTTTGTTTTAATGGAAATCAGTTTTCAGGAAGAATCTTTTATTTTAAAATTTAAAAACACGTGTTCATTATTTTTTAAGGAAAGCACATGAAAGATGTAAGAAGTATAAAATAAAAAAGTCGCAGAAAAATATAGGAAATAAGAAATTAAGGGGCTCCGGATAAATTTTAAAATAATTTTTATTTATTGAGTTAAAAACTCTGTAATTTCTTCTCATGGTTTACCACATGATTTGTAAAACACATCACATGATAAAACTTTTCTTTAAAAAAATTTAAACTTAAAATTTGTGAAAAAGTGGAGTAATTTAAAATCGTTATAACTCGAAATATCACTTGTAGAATTTAAATTTTTTTTTCCATGTAAATAAAATAAAATATATAAGTGTTAATTTTGATTCAGAATTTTTAAAGATATTAATTTAAATAAAATAAGAAATATTTAAAGTCAATATTAAAAAAAATGATGTAACTTTTTAAAAAAATCATAAATTTCGAAAGTAAATATTTTTTTTTATTTGCTCAAGCAAAATTATTATCAAACAATCAAAAAAGACATGTTCTAGGTTTAAACCATTTCTCTTTTATGGTTCTTGACTTGCAGCACTTTAAATGAAAGAAATTGGGTGAAACTCATCATGAAAAAAAAAAAAAAAAACGTATTTTCGCAAGAAGTTGTTTCCATGACAGTCATTATTTAAAAGCTAGATTTTGAAAACAAAACAAAATGTAAAAATTTATATTCCCTGTTCATTAAGATAGACACATGATTTAAACGCCATTTTAAGCAGAATTTTTTTTTTTTTTTAATGCTGTTAAAAAGAGAGAAAAAAAAATTAATTTAAAGATTTATATCCTTGACCCCCTTAAAATAAAATAATGAAATAATATAAGTCATAAAAAATATAAAAAATTATAAATAACCTTTTTCTTAATTAACTAGGATATAAACCCTGTCAAAAATGACGATATTTTGATCTTCATTGCTTTTTCATAGCACTTCATATAAGGGAGAGTGGGGATACTTGAGTATAGGGGATACTTGAGCCACCCCTATTATCTCTACAGTTGGTAAATTTTTCTTTCTAAAACTGGCATCATGGTAACATATTTATAGTTCTGAACATGTAAAAAAGAAATCAAATACCTTGGGACCATTTTGAAAGTATGATGATTAACCCTTTGAGCTCTGCTGGTAGAATTTTCTACCACATAATTTTAATTCTGAAATGTCACAACGACACCAGAAAATTCGACCAAATTTATTTGAAAAAGGTTTAATGCATTTTTTCGCGTATATTGTAAATCGGTTTTTTTTTTCTTTGCAAAATACTGGTGCGAATGTGACATCTGGCTCAAGTATCCCCTCCATGGGAATACTTGAGCCACGATGTAAAAGAAAAAGTAAAAATTTATTAGACATAGAAAAATAGTTCAATTGAAGAAAAAATATCAAATTTTCATTTTTAATATTTTTGTTGTTGTTGTTGTTGTTCTACGAAATAATAAAAAATTTAAAAAAATTAAAATTTAAAAAATGTCTCAAGTATCCCCATCTTCCCCTACAAGCAAACAGCACGAATATTTTATTATATAAATATTTGTATTGTAGAAAACTACATTTAAAACAGGTCTGAAATTACACGTCCAACATAGCAAACGAAGTGTGTTCGTACTGTAACGAACTTTAAAAAATATTCAGTTCTTGATGCAATAGTGCACAGTACTTCGGGTACAGTATAGTGTCCGAAATATTTTGTTTGTTCCTGTAAATACTAAGTGTTTTTTATTTTACAGGAAGTAACTTGTAGTAAACCTCAGTAACGTATATCAATTTTATAAAATGTGAAGCAGTTTAATGCAAAGAAAACGCGCCCCACACAATGTTTCGATTATGTAATGAAATATTTTTGTGAAGTCCTGTAATTTAATAAAAAAAAATGTACAGAATGTATATTTTAGTGTATACTTCATAGATGCATATCAATTTTAATTATGTTCGAAAGCGTGTAACATCAATAAAATGTACTTAAAGCGATTTTTTTTCTATTGACTGTAATGTAACGGAATAGTTTTTGTTATCCCTGTAGTTAAAGTACGAATCCAATTTTCATAAAACTTGATATGACTAGACAAAATTATATTGTCTAAAAATGAATATATTTTTAAAAAAAATTGGATATTCAAATCGCTTTCGAAAATTATTAAATGCCAAATAAACTATTACAAGAATATAATTTTTTTAAACTTGTGTGTTTTTATTAACCCCTTAACGGGTTTGCCCGAACGGTGTTCGGGCAAGACGAATTTCCTTATTGCATCATTTAAAGCTTTTTGACACCACTATTATTTTTAAGAAATTTTCATATTTTTGAAAGGCAGAAATGTTTAGACTAAATTTTACGAATATTTTATTTAAAAAATAGTGGTGTAAATCCACTATTTTCAATTTATTAACTAGTTAAGGAGTTAATAACAAACAATAAAACTTACTTTTACTAGCAAATCAATTATCTAATATCGAGAAAAAAATTCCCTGAATAGAACTCGGGCGAAACTATTAAACTCTTCTCGACGGGAGCCTTTTCTGGTGTGAATTCGGATTTTCTGAATTAAGGAATTTCTAGAACGTTTTGTATCATGGGATTTAGGAGATTCACTAACTATTTTCTGCATATTTAATTATACTGCTCCTAATTGCATTTCATGCAAACAGGAAAACATTTTCTTGCAACCGTCACAAATTTGTATAAATGACAGTATTTTTTAATTTAAAGTTTTAAACATAAATATATTCTCGGGAAAAAAAAATCCATGTTTGTTTCTGACACACGAATTATAAACTTACGGTTGCTGCCTAAATTGATGTAAAATGTCTCGCAAATTGAAAGAAAAAGTGTTTGCAAGTCAAATAGAATTTTTTTTTTCTTGTTTTATTTTCACCGGTCCCATCTGGTTTAAACAGTTGTTATAATAAATACGAGTTACATAAACGAGAAAAAACTCTTTTCCTTTTTCGCTTAAAGAAAAATAAATTAAAACTGCCTCCTGATTTTATTTTACATTGAAATTTAAAATAAAATTTTAGACTTTTTTTTTATTTTTTATTTTTATTTATTTATTTATTTATTTATTTTTTCATTTTCTAATTTTAAGATTATTTAGGATTTTATCTGCAAAATTCAAGTAACTGTCATTTAAGTCCATGTTTTATCAAATCTTGTAGTATTCGATACGAAATTGAAAGAACTTGATTAAAGTTTTTTAAAGGATCGTTTAAAATATTAAAGTGTGCGTGAATTTTTTAAAAAAAATTCTGAAATTGATTTTTTGAATATTATCACACAAATGGTGTTCTCTCCAGAAGGTATGGAAGAATATAACAAAATAAAAAAATTCAGCCTGCACAGTAAAATTTTTTATTAAAAATTAAATAATGCTTTTTTTTTTTTTTTTTTTTTTTTTTTTTTTTTTTTTTTGCATTCAAATAAAACGTATTCTTATTAGAAGTATTTCCAAGAGGTATAACATTTCTAATATCTCAAATAAAGCAATTAAAAGACTTAAAATTTCAGTTTGTTATTTCCCTCGTATATTATACTGTGATGTGTGCAAAGTAAAAAGCCTTCTTTAATACTCTACAAATATATTTTTCTCTTCCAAACGATAGACAATCCTAATAATACAAATAAAGCAATTAAATGACAATTAAAAGACACTTTCTGGTCACTGCGTCGACTGTTTTCTATAGTACAACCTTTCAATATTTTTTTTTCTGTCCCATTAATGTGTTGCTGTGCCTATTTTTTTTTCTTTTACCTGTTTCTTTGTACTAGTGTTGATTGTGAGCAACTTTAAAAAAAAAAAAAAAAATCAGATCTCTTGATCGGTACCAGTTTTTTGAAATTGGAAAATTCTTCTTACTTTCGCCTTAGTTATATGTTATTTAAAAAACAGAATTTTTCCATTTTTCAAATGTGGTGCCAATCATAAAATTTGAATTAAAAAAGTAGCCCACCGTCAACATTCTTTTGTACCATAACTCGCAACTACGGCAGTTCGGACCCTCGATTGCAATGTGATTCCGAATCTCCTTTGTGGTCGTACACACCTTCTGGAAATGTGTCTGTTTGGTAGTGAAAATACCCTGCATACGTTACAACAACTGTTTCCAATTTAACCCCTTGGGGACGAGTGACACGTATACGTGCCGTAAAAAGGCTTAAGAATCCTCGTTTATTCCCACCAGTAAAATTATACTGAAAAATTTGTCTTAATCAATCAGAGTATTTTCTCGATTTATGAAGTAACAAATTTCTGTTTATTAAGACCGGTGACAATACATTAAAAATTTTGTAAAAGGCTCCCGCGTCGCGAAGGGATTAATGGATTTTTTAATTCAAGTATTCGAGACTCACACTAAAAATTTAAAGTAACAATATTTACTTTAATTAAAAATAGACATTCCGCCTTTAAATGGACGAAAAATTATTATTAAAATTGTTTATTTATTAATATTATTTTTATATTATTTTCTGGTATGAATTCGGTTTCTGTGAATTAAGAAATTTCTAGAACTTTTTCTGCCATCTGAATTAGAAATTATACGGAAATACCCTTTGTGGCTTTGTGTTAATTTACGAAGAACACTTAATTTGATTTTCAAATGTCACATGCATAAAGGAATCTGGTGAAAACATTTTCAGTTTACGGTGTGTGTAAGGCTGTCACAAGTTACTATTTTTACATTCTAATTGCTCCACTATTAAAAATAAATAAATATTAACGTATATTTTTCTTGCTAATGTTGTTAAGATGAAAACAAAAATTTTTAATTTTAAAAGGTGGTGCGACATAGAATTAAAAAATAGTCGCCAGTGGCAGCTCTGTGTATCGTAAAAATAAATTTTCTTGCTTTCAAATTTTGTAATAGTAAATTCCAGTGTCTTTCAGTCATTTCAATGTTTTCGCAATGACAGTGAACTGCACCGGAAAGGTTTAATAGACTATATTCTGTATATTTAATTCTACTGCTCCTAATTGCATTTCACACAAACAGGAAAACATTTTCTTGTAACTGTCACAAATTTGTATAAATGAAAGTATTTTTAATCTAAAGTTTTAAACATAAATATATTCTCAGAAAAAATATACACGTTTGTTTCTGACATTCGAATTTTAAACTTACAGTTGCAGCCTAAAGTGACGTGAAATATCTAACAAATTGAAAATAAAAATTAAAAGTTAAACATTTTTTTTTGTTTCATTTTTAACGGTCCCATCTGGTTTGAACAGTTATAATAAATACGAGTTACAAAAACAAGATTTTTTTTTCCTATTTTAAAGAAAAATAAATTAAAAACTCTCTCCTGATTTTATTTTACATTGCAATTTAAAATAACATTTTAGATATATTTTTCTTTTTTTCTGTTTTTGTCGTTTTCCAATTTTAAGATTATTTAGGATTTCATTTGCAAAAATCAAGTAACTGTCATATAAGTCCAAGTTTTATTAAATCTTGTAATATTCTATATAAATTGAAAGAATTTGATTAATAATTTTGAAACTATCTTTATTTTAATATATTAAATTTTGCGTTTATTATTTCAAACAACTGAATAAATAATTTGAACATACAATTTTGAAATATTCTGACACTGATATATACAAATGGTCTCTTAAGACTGTATAAACTGTAAACAATATGAATCCTCTCTTGGCACCAGCTTTTTGAAATTGTAAAGTTCCAGTTATGTTTACCTTAATTAATATGCTATTTATAAAAGAGAGTTTATCATTTTCAAAAAGTGGTGCCAATCATAAAATCTGAATTTTAAAAAAGTAACCCACTGACAGCATTGTTTCCTACCATAACTCGCAACTGGACCCTCAATTGCTATGATTCTCAATCGTCTCTGTGCCCCTACACCTTCTGTAAATTTGTAAGTCTGGTAGTGAAACACCCTGTATATGCTATTACAACTGATTCCAATTTAATGGATTTTTTAATTCAAACATTCGAGATTCACTCCCTCAAATTAAAAATAACAACATTCACTTTACTTACAAGGAAGGTCTCCATTGGGGGCATATTCAGAATTTTTTGAAAAAAATACGAATTAAACTACTCATATAGGTAATAAAGGATCCGTGAAAATTAGCGGCGGAATTACATTATTAGATATGTAAAAAAATAAAATAGTTTGGAATAATTGGCGTGAAAAGCTGAAAGCGACGCGGGATTTGGCGAGCAGTGCATTTCCTCGCCAAAAGCAGACGATTTTAACGTATCTGAAAATTGACTTTAATTGACTTCACTGTTAAAAATCTGCAGCATTTACTGCAACGTCACTCCACTACTTTTATAGAATGTCTCTCTTCTGACCAATGAGAATGCTCCATAGCACGGTGAATTGACCGTGTCATACACTGTTAAAAATCTGCTGCATTTTGTTGCAACGCACTGCACCGCTTGTATATACTATCTCTATTCCAACCAATGAGAAAGCTCCAATTCATAGCCAAGTAACCGTTTTCTATACAAGCAAGGGAGTGCGTTGCAACAAAATGCAGCATATTTTTAAAAGTATATTTTTCAATTTGGAACAATTTTAATCAATTTAAATTGTGTTTTAAATGATAAAATATATTAATTTCATTTTGTTATAAGTACATATAAACGTATATAACAAAATTACACTTAAAGTAAAGTAAAAATGCAAAACTAAAATTACTTAAACTAAACTTATTTAAATAAATTGAACATACAAAGTTTTTTCTTTAAAAAGTATTCGAAGCGTAAAAGCGTATTTTTCAAAATTTCGTTTTTTTGCCAACCGGAGATAAATCGCCAAATAAACGAAATTTTTATTATTTTTTTTACGGACGTTATAAGGAGGTTCCGCCGAAATTTTTTTTATGAACATATATAACTATATGAGAAGAACATTCTGTAATTTTTTCAGATTTTTCTGGGTATGCCCGTATGGAGACCTTCCTTGTTAGATCACAGATGTTAGTTTGTTAAATAAAGTAGAATTTATTATTAAAATTTTCTGGTACGAATTTGGATTCTGTGACTTAAGAAATTTCTAGAATGTTTTCTACCATTGGAATTAGTCATTACAAGGAAATATCCTTTGTGCTTCAGTGTTCCATTACCATAGCCGCCAAATCTTCCGATTTTTTGGCCCGGTAAAATTTAATAGAACATTTTGATTTATTTAATCGGCAAATTACGGCAATTTGAAATGATAAAATTTTCTATAGAATTTTTTTGGGCCAAAAAAGCGGATGATGTTGGCGCTATGCATTACACGGAACACCCAGCTTGATTTTAAAATGTCATGTACATCCAGCATTCTAGTAAAAATATTTTCAGTTTGCAGTGTGTGCAAACCTGCCACAAGTGACTATTTTCATATTCTATTTGCACCACTATGAAAAATAAATAAATATTGTAGTGCATTTTTCTTGCAAATGTTGTAAAATTGAAAATAAAAAAAGTATTTTTAAAAAAATATTATCGAATGTTTTTCTTGCAAATGTTGTCGTAGTGAAAGTAAAAAGAAAAAAATAATTTTAAAAAAGTGGGGCGAGATATAATTAAAAAAATAGCCGTCTGTGGCAGCCCTGTGTATGGGAAAAATAGATTTTGTTACTTTCAAATGCTTTTGAAAGTAAATTCCAGTGTCATTAAATCATTTCAACATTTTCGCATTGAAAGGGAACTGCGCCTGAAAGAGTTAACCTTTCCGGTACACTATGCCAGGTTTGGGATACCTAGTTTTAATTACAAACTTTCAAGAGGCACCAATAATATTTTAATAAAATTTTGTGTTTACAACAATAACTAAAATTAAGAAATTCAAACTATGTAAAAAATTCGTTTGGGAATTCCGGTGTCAGTCGATAATTTCTCATTTTACTAACAGATTTTGCCCGTGCGAGAAAGGCTTAACGGACTATATTCTCCTTTTTAAATTTTACTATTCCTAATTGCATTTCCTGCAAATAAGAAAAGATTTTCTTATACCTGTCACAAATTTCTGTAAATAACAGTATTTTTTTATTTAAAGTTTTAAACATAAATATAGTCTCGGAATAAATATATATATATATATATATATATATATATATATATATATATATATATATATATATATATATATATCCATGTTTGTTTCTGACACTTGAATTATAAACTTACGGTTGCTGCCTAAAATGATGTAGAATATCTAGCAAATTGAAAAAAAAAAATGGAAGTTAAACAATTTTTTTCTTGTTTTATTTTTACCGGTCCCATCTGGTTTGAACAGTTGTTATAATAAATACGAGTCACAAAAAAGAGAATTTTTTTTTCTTTCTTAAAGAAAAATAAATTAAAAACTCTCTCCTGATGTTATTTTAGATTACAATTTAAAATAACATTTCAGATATGTTTGTCTTTTTTTTTTCTTTTTTTCTTTTTCTTTTTCTTTTTTTCTTTTTTTTAATTTTAAGATTATTTAACATTTTATCTGCAAAAATCAAGTAACTCTCATTTAAATCCAAGTTTTATTAAATCTTGTAATATTCGATATGAAACTGAAAGAACTTGATTAATATTTTTTAAAGATATTTTTATTTTAAGATATTAAATTTTGCATTGATTTTTTTTCAAACGACTGAATAAGTAATTTTAACGTAGATTTTTGGAATAGTATGATGACACTGATATATATATACAGTAGAACTCCGATAATTCGGATTAATTGGGACCAGGCCCAATCCGGATTATCGAAAATCCGGATTATCCGGAGAATGTGAAAAAAGAAATAAAATAAAACATATTCTCAGAAAATCACCATTATACTGAACATATTCAATATTAACAGACAGTAAAAATGTTTACCTTGGAATTATAAAATTTTTCTATTATGCTGTGCCAGTTTTGCAGGTTGCATGGTCACACATTCCATTTAGCATAAGTAGTTCATTCATAGGCGTAGGAACGGGGGGAGCTGGGGGAGCTATGGCTCCCCCTGGGGTATTTCAGACAGGCTAAGCTCCCCCCGGAAGAAATTAAAAAATAAAAAATAAAGATAAAATCTCCAAACTAAAGATAGTTTTAATAATATATGGGCAGACAAACCATCCCTTCGCTCCAACACAATTCGAACAATAAGAAATATTGAGAATTTTCAGTGAAGCAGTGAATCTTACTACCAAGGAATTAATAAGACGATTTAAACAAAAAACTTTTGACTCTCTCATAAAGATCGAATCCATAATCACGGATACAGCATCAACCACGTCAGAAGATATGAAACAAAAGCTTAGAATACATGCTGATGATTTTGATTGGACAAACCTTTCTGCAAAGTTAACAGTTCTAGCAACACTAGTTCTGAAAGGAACTGACAGAAATGCATTGTCGATCATAATTAAAGTGATGTCATTGCAGGAATTAGTAAAAAAAAAAAAAAAAAAAAAAAAAAAAAAAAAAAAATACTTTCTGAAGTTTACCTCTTGGCAAAATTCATATTGTTTATTACGGTATCATTAGTGATACCTCAGAGATATTTCAATGCTCTTCTACAAACAGACAAACTGTCGTCAAACAATGGGTCAACATAGACTCAATCACTTGATGCTACTGCATATCTGTAAAGCGGGAGTTTTTAAAACTGATTTGGAAGAGATTTGTAAAGAATTTGTTAGCAAAACAACAGAAAAAAAACTTTAACTTTTGGTAAATGGGAGTATGAGAAGATTGAATATTGTATACGGGATCGTCCATAGATTAAGTGTCATCAAATATGTCGAATAAAATTATTTAAACTGGATTAAAAAGTCGGCGATCTTTTTATATGCTTCTATTTCATATTCTTATTTGTGAAAAGAGCAACAAAAGAAATCCTCTGAAGTGAATTGAATGAAATTATCATCACCACTAGCTTTTGACAATATGCTCCGCAGTGGCGTGCGAAGAGAAAACTGCGCAAGTGGCAAAGTATCAATTTGACGGCCCCTTTCCCAACTTTTCCTTCTCACAAGCCAAAAAATGGCGTTGATAGTATAAATTTGGTGCCCCTTAAAATTACATGCCTGGGGCAACCCTCCTCCTTAGCCCTTCCTCTTTCACACGACGCTGATGTTCCGGCTCCCCCTATTTTTTCAAAGTTCCTACGCCACTGAGTTCATTGGATGTAGTCTCCACATGACGTTCAAAATGTATCATTAATTGTTCAAAATAGGAAGTTGCTTCATTATAGTTTATAACTTATGGTTGATCATCATTGATATTGATTTTCTTCTGCATCATCTTCATTTTCTTTATTCGTGTACAAAGCGATTATTAAGTCATCTGTAAGCGAGGCATACTTTTTATTATTTTCTGCTTCCAATCAATTGCTAATGTCGCTGATATCAACATCTGAGCAACCATCAATTTTTTAAAACAAACTGACAAAATCTTTTGGTGTAATTTATCTTTATTTCTCCTTGTTTATTTTTCCTTCTATTTTGATTTTCTGCAAGTGATTTGTAGAAGGGTTTTGGCACGAAGACAAGGAAACAGTACTGAGAGACCTATGAACTGGCTGACAAAGATTGGAAAGCGTCCTTATCAGTCAGTGTGACTATTTTACTTTGCTTTCTTGTAATGCTCTGAGTAAAACTTTATTAAGCAGTGAGCTTTTAATCACAATTTTAAATGGATTAAATAGAAAACTGTGAAAATTGGAATTTCCAAAGCTTAAATGATGCATAGTTGGTCCTTTTATACATAACATTAACTCCTTGGGGACGAGCGTCACGTATACGTGCCGCAAGAAGGCTTAATAATCCTTATTTATTCCCACCGGTAAAATTATACTGTAAAATTTGTCATATTCAATCGGAGACTTTGTCTCGATTTAAGAAGGAACAAATTCCTGTGTTTTAAAACGGGTGAAAAAATTAAAAATTTCGAAAAAAGCTCCCGTCGCGAAGGGGTTAAAGAGTTTAAATAAGAAAACTTGAAATATTCTTCCGAAAAGATTTCAGAAAATACTTTTTTATTCAGAACTAGCTGACCCGCCCGGCGTTGCCCGGGTCCGTATTAACAATATTAAACGAACTTGAAATTTGTATGATTTTATCATTAACTCGAAACATGCAGAAATGCATTGTCTGAAATACGTGGCCACTGACTGTGTGAAAAATCGGTTTAAAAAACAGCTAATGTTAAGCTCTAAAAATACTCAAAATGAGCGATGAGAAATGTGGGAGGGAATATGTATCCAACGACTGCGTGATTTTCGTGTTAAAGTGTTGATATTTATCAAAAATCACTGTTAAGTCACGTAACTAATTATTTTTTTTTCACATAGAAATCCCAAGTGAAATATTTTGAATTTCAAACTAATTATATCACTCTTAAATCCGACTATACCATGAATGAAATCGATACTCGCTCGTAGCTAAAGTGTTGGTATGTAGTATTATAATTTCAGAGCCATTTAACAAAAGTAAGTGTTATTTTTAATCAAATCATGCATAATGTCCACTCTATGGATAAATTCCTAACCGTAAACTTTTTTACCGTAACCATAACCTGCCTGTAACCTAAGTTTGACTTAACAGTACCTTACCGTAAATTAAATATAACATAAATGTAACCTAGCCTTCACTTTATTGTAACATATCCTTATTCTAACCATAAAACAAATGCGATTTAACTTTAACCTAACTTTAACTTAACCGTGACCTAACTGTAACCCAACGGGATATTAAATATAATCAAAGACTTACCGTAATGTAATTACAACCTAAATGTTACCAAACCATATATTGGTTTCATGTCCATGGAAATTATTTTGTCTTGTTCGGATCTGGTTATGATTCATTAGAACTTTTTTATCGGGTTCAGATTTTAGGTATTTTTTGATATTGAGTTATAATGTTCGGGTCGTATTCATGTCCATGGAAATTATTTTGCCTTGCTCGGATACAATTATGGTTCTTTGGAATATTTTTGTCGGGAACAGATTTGTTTCAATTCAGATTTCGGCTTTTCCTTCACATGGAATTTTTGGGTTCGGGTTTTCTAGCGTGTTCACGGAAATTATGCTGCCTTGTTCGAATAAGAACATGCTTCACTGGAATATTTTTTTTCAAGTTCAGATTTGGTTCAGTTCAGATTTCGTGATTTTTTTCAAAGAATTTTTTTAGGTTCAGATTCGGTTCAGGTGAATGGAAATTTTTTGTCTTATTCAGATCCGGTTACGATTCTTTGGAATATTTTTTATCAGGTTCCGATTTGGTTCGATTCAAATTTCAGGTATTTTTTCAAATGGAATTTTTAGGTTCGGATCTCGTTCATGTCCACGGAAATTATTTTGTCATACTCGAATCCAGTTATGATTCTTTCGAATATTTTGGTCGAATTTAGATGTGGTTTGGGTCAAATTTCAGTTTTTTTCAAATCGAATTTTTTAGGTTCTAGTTGGGTTTATGTCCATAGAAATTATTTCGTCTTGCTTGGATTGGGTTATCGTTCTTTGGAATATTTTTGTCAGGTCCAGATTTGGTTCAATTCAGATTTCGAGTTTTTTCTTCAAATATAACTGTTGAGTTCGGGTCTTCTTGCATGTTCACGGAAATAATTCTGTCTTGTTCGAATAAGGACATGCTTCACTGGAATATTTCTGCCAAGTTCAGATTTCGTTCATTCGCGATTTTTTCAAAGAAATTTTTTGTGTTCGGATTGTGTTCATGTCCATGGAAATATTTTGTCTTGTTTGGATCCGGTTGCGTTTGTTTGAAATAGTTTTGTCAGATTCAGATTTGGTTCGATTCAAATTTCAGGTATTTTTTTGAATGGGAGTTTTAGGTTCGTATCGGGTTCATGTCCACGGAAATTATTTTGTCTTACTCGAATCCGGTTATGGTTCTTTCGAATACTTTGGTCAGATTTAGATGTATTTTGGTCAAAGTTCAGGATTTTTCAAACGAAGTTTTTTAGGTTTGAGTCGGGATTATGACCATGGAAAGTATTTTGTCTTGCTGGGATCGGGTTATAGTTCTCTGGAATATTTTTATCGGTTTCAGATTTCGTTCGAGTCATATTTCGGGTTTTTTTAAAGAAAATATTTAGGTTCGGGTCAGATTTCATGCCCACGAAAATTATTTTTCCTTGTTTGAATCGGGTTATGCTTCACTTGAACATTTTTGCGGGATTGAGATTTGGTTCGGGTCACTTATCAAATCCATAGTTTTTCCCAAACAGAATTTTTAGGTCAGGGTCGGGTTTATACTCACGGAAATTTTGTGTATCACGGATCAAGGTTGGTGTGGTTTTTTTTTTTTTTTTTTTTTTTTTTTTTTTTTTTTTTTTGTTGGATCGGGTTTTGTTTAAATTAGTCTAAACATTAAGGTTATAGTAATATAGTAATCAGTTTTGCTACTATTCTTTTTATGGCTATTTCTGATAGATAATTTACTTAGCTATTTGATAATTTATTATGGTGAATGAATCGTTTGCGGATACAAACAATTGTACGCCAAACAGCTATTTTATTTTTGTTTTAAAAACAAATTAAAGCCATATTACAATTTTAAATTGAATAGAACACATTTAAATTTAATCAATGATTAAAAAAAATAAACTCATAGAAAAGTGTTTTGTAATTTTTTTACTGCAACACAGCTAATGACTCATACATTCTAATGTTCGAAATGCCAAAAATATGCGTACAACCATATAGTAAAAAGAAATTAATAGAGTGGCAGTATAATGTCTTGGGGTGACGCAAAAAATGTAACTCTAAAATCCGCGACATTAAGTCCAAATAAGCACCAACAAAACCATGTGCTTTGAAACTCCGATCAATTCAAACTGGTTTAAACCAGTATTTCTTTGTTTTTGTTTTTTACATTTTAAACTGTTATTGAATAGATGACTAAAATTTCGTTTAAAAAATAACGTTTTGTGCCATTATTGCTTGTAATACACGATCAGAATGCATGAAAGATACAATTAGATCAATCATAGGCAAGAATTATTTGATTATTTTTATCATATGACTTTGAAATATCAGTATAGAAGCATTATTTAAGACTTTGCTTGAAAAATCAACATTCTTTCGTTAATGTCTTAAAATCGTCTGCACTCTGAAATCTAGATTTTAGATTAATATTATTATTTAAGTGTTCATGCATGATTTTAAAAGAATCTTTTCATCACTATCTTTTATATATTGACATGGAACTATAAATATGTTGTTAAATCATAAACATTTTTCATCTACGTTATAAAGTATTAAAAATTTCTGAAAAAAAAGAGCAAACTTTTAGTAATACAATTTTTTATTTCAAATCATATGTTTTCAATATTTTATTTAATTTTGTTTTGACATTTAATTATTTTTAATTTTTCAATTTCAATTACTTTAAAAGCAAACATTTATTTTAATAAATAATATAATAGAAAAAACATTTAAAAAAATTACGATTTCTTCGTAAAATATGCTTCAGCTGTAATTCATTTCTTCCAATCCGTCTTATTAATACAAAATTCCTTCCTCGTGCTTTATTTTGAGACATTAAAATTTCAGCGATAAATGGTTTCCTCTTGCAAACCTTTCTTTTTTTCGGTTTACTTCGCCACCACCTATCTTTTTCCTCCATGGCGTACAGCAGCTGTAATTTAAAAAAAAAAAAAAAAAAAAAAAAAAAAAAAAAAAAAAAAAAATTCCTCATTTAAACTGACAGTTTGCCAGTCTATGAATTTTAAAGGTCAGTCTCAGTTTTTAAAATTATTTCTGCGAAAATTTTATGCAACCAACCAACCATAAGAGAATGAAAAGGAAAAAAGCTAAAAAAAAAGCGTTTTTTTATGAGAGTGAGGTTTGGAATTTAATTAATTACTCAGTTAATAAATAGAATTTTGAAATTCTGAGCATCAGGTGCATCAGGAGAGATATTGGGCTACTCTCAGAAAAATTTTGAGCTTCGTACGTACCGTAGTTTTCGCTAACTATCGCAGACACACACACACAGAGCGATTTGTTATTTTATTAATATAGATATGATTTTGAAATAAATTTATGTTATGAAAATTTGAAAATCACTTCTCAAATTTAAAAAAAAAAAAAAAAAAAAAAATGACCAAATCTCTCCGGATTTGCGGGGTTCTATTGTATATATATGTAATAATATGACGATTTGCTGTAATGATATATAGATTTTCGTCGAATAACATCTTTTCTGTAATAAGAAGTCGATTTACTTGAAATAATAAACAGGTTTAGCAGCCGTAGTCGGAAGCCATGGAATTGTGTTCCTTGGGAGTTTCTCCAATAAAAATAATAAGAAAATCAGTTTTTAGTTCCATATTTTATTAGATTAAGCCATAAGTTATTCCACTTGTCACCCTTTCACATATCTATCACGACACCATTCGCTCTCCAAGTTACGTCATTTCGGTGTTCTAAATTATCGGAAAAAATGAGACGGGCGACCGAGAAGTTCAAGAGGCAGTTGCATTCTGAATGCTCCGAAAACCTAGAATGAACTCCAACACTCACACGGAAAAACTAGCCCCTCCTCAGACTGCGTCAGTAAATTAAAAATCCAATTAGGATTAACTTCGAGGCTACGCGTCAGAAATCATCGCCTCTGATTGGTATAAGAGCCGTGGCCTTCCCGTAGGAACTCAATAATGTCTGGCAAATAGACTAACCTGCTAACATATCCGAGCATTAACACAGAGCAGACAATCAATAAAAAATGAAATTAAAATCTCGATAATATTCTAAAAAGGAAAAATATTACGAAATCGTTTTCCGCACTTTTTGAGAAACAAGCAATAGATTATTAATAAGTTAAATAAAAAAAAGAAAAAGGACTTTATCTATTAAAATATTAATACATTACGAAAATAAGATTAAAAATATGTTCCACAAATTTAGAATTAAAAGCTCAGAGAGAACAAAATGGCGCATTTTTTTTTTTTTTTTTTTTTTTTTTTTTTTTTTTTTTATCACATATATACATGATGTACTCCCAAGACGGTATGGCAGAATATCACAAAACACAAAAATTTTAGTTTGCACAAAAAAAAAAAAAAAAAAAAAAAAAAAAAAATCCCTATTAACCTCTTAACTGGTACTTTCTTTTCCGTTCAATAAATTGAAAATAACGGATTCTCACCACAATTTTTTTAAATAAAATATTCATAACATTTAGACTAGATTAAATATTTCCACCTTTAAATAGTATGAAATTATTATTATTATTATTTTTAAATTGTGGAGTGAAAAAGCTTTACATGATGAATTAAGCAAAATCGTCTTGCCCGAACGGCCTACGGGCAAATCAGTTAAGGGGTTGAATGTTATATAATGCAATTTGATTTTTTTTTTAATAAAAAGTATTTTTAGAAGTATTTCCAAGAAATACTGCATTTCTACTAACACAAATAAAGAAAATAAAAGACTTAAATTTTCAGTTTTCCATTTTCTGGCATGTTATACTATGATGCGTTCAAAGTAAATGGCCTTCTCTGTTGTATATTTGTTTAGTTCTTTTAATTTCTGATTAACAAGTATACCTCATACAAACACATACATGTTTCAATGTAGCAAATTCTGTATGTTACAGATAATTTTCCATAATTAAAATATGATTGTTACTGAAAATGAATTCTATTTTCCATGTTAACCCCATGGGTCGAGCGGCACGTGTACGTGCGCCAAAAGGCTTAAGAATCATTGTTTATTCCCACGAGTAAAATTTTACTATAATATTTGCCTTCTTTAATCAGAGCATTATCGCTATTTAACCCTTTCCGGCACGGGCAAAATCTATACTAAAATGATAAATTATCGACTGACACCGGAATTCACAAACGAATTTTTTAGATACTTTGAATTTCTTAATTTAAGCTTTTATTATAAAAGCAAAATTTTACTAAAATATTATTGGTGCCGTTTGCAAGTTTGGAATTAAAATTAGGTATCCCAGACCGGGCACAGTGTGCCGGAAAGGGTTATCAAAGCATAAATTTCAATTTTTAAAAACTGGTAACAAAACATTAAAAATTTCGTAAAAGGGCCCTTCGTGAATCTGTTAATTCTGCTTATTTATTTCTTTATTAATATGGTGCTGCAAAGTTATTTTTCTTATTTTTGACATACAGTAAAACCCCGATAATTCGGCTTAAGTGGGACCAGACCCAATCCGTATTATCGAAAATCCGGATTATACGGAGAATTAGAAAAAAAAATGAAATGAAATAAAACATACTTTCAGAAAATCACCTTTATGTTAAACTTATTGAATATTTACAGACAGTAAAAATGTTTACTTTGTAATTTTTTAAAAAAAACTGTAATTTTCGGCTGTGCCTGTTTTCAATACCTTTTGCAACTCGTACGGCCAGTCACTTCTCAAACTTTAAAACAAAAATGACCAAACCGATCCGGATTATCCGGAAAAACGGATTAACGGAGACCAAATTAGCGGAGTTCTACTGTAATTGCAAGTCAAAAGTAGCAAAGTCATCGCTACCAACAAAATCTTTTAGCTATTTCTTTGAAAAAATTGTATTTAAAGTCTTCGTAATAATTGAGTAGACTTTTATTATGTCAGTTTCCTGGATTTTAAATTAACAAATAAAAATGAAAATTATACGGAATTTGAGGTACTCAGGGCTCGCAGCGTTCCTAAACCTTTCACACGTTGCTACCAGTATTTTAAATCAAAAATCTTCACAAAAGGTCCGTTTAAGTTCTACAATAGAATTATACAATAAGTATTACCGTTTAAGTTCTACAATAGAATTATACAATAAGTATTACCGTTTAAGTTCTACAATAGAATTATACAATAAGTATTACCGTTTAAGTTCTACAATAGAATTATACAATAAGTATTACCGTTTAAGTTCTACAATAGAATTATACAATAAGTATTACCGTTTAAGTTCTACAATAGAATTATACAATAAGTATTACCGTTTAAGTTCTACAATAGAATTATACAATAAGTATTACCGTTTAAGTTCTACAATAGAATTATACAATAAGTATTACCGTTTAAGTTCTACAATAGAATTATACAATAAGTATTACCGTTTAAGTTCTACAATAGAATTATACAATAAGTATTACCGTTTAAAAATTGTGGTAGGAAAGTACGAAAATTTTATGAACAGTGCGAACCCTGGGTATTACATAGGATATATGTTCCTTTAAACAAAATTTAAATGTTAGACCAGGGATGAGATTTCCGCTTTTTTGCACACCAGTAAAATCTTTGAGAAAATGCTATATTTTTAAATCGGAACATTTTTATGATTTAAAATAACAACATTTTCTCTAAGATTTTACTGGTGTCAAAAAAAAAAAAAAAAAAGCGGAAATCTCATCCCTATGTTAGACCTAAAAATATAAAAAACAAGAAAGTAAAGAAATGTTTTCGAATGAAATTTTCATTATCCTGGCATACATATGCCAAGAAATGGAATGTAATTGCGAAAAAATTAACTTCAAAATTTAACAATTTTACAGGAAAAATGAAAATAAATTTACCTCATGAAATTTTGAATTATTTTCAATAAACTATTTCAATGTTTCAGATAATCAAAGTCTCACATTTTGTGCTTTTCACCCGTATAAACTATGAAGAATATGAATGCTTGCTCAGAGAGTATAAATTTCGACCAGAAAATCATACCTCTATCTTTTCGAGAAAAATGGCTTACTAAACGGCTAATACAAAAATGTCGATTTTGATAAATTTCGAAACTTTAATTCAATGTATATTTCATACTTTTCGTGTGAAATGTATTGTTAATGAGCCAGTTAAAAAATATATTGTATGTAATAAAATATATTAGTATTTGCTTTGAAAATATGATTTTTACCTATACTCTGTAGTCGGGGAAACCAGAGTACGATCGCCTAGCATTAATTACAAATTTCATGTTTCACGACCTAATAATTTAAAAATTTGGGTAAAAAAGACAAATTTCCTCAGATCCTGAAATATTTTAATCAAAAAAAAAAAAAAAAAAATTAAAGAAATCAGTATTCTTCTTTTATTAAATGCCTTTCACTTCAAAGAAATTAACCCCTTAGTGCCTAGCGTCCCTTTTTAGGGACGCTTCAAAAGGTGCATTCAGCATCGTTTTTGACACCGGTAAAAAAGAAAAGCAATAATTATCTTATTTAAAGGATGCATTTTCGTGATTAATGAACTAAACTTAAATCTTCTAAAAATAGTGGTGCCAACCAAATAAAATTTACGCAAAAGATGCTGGGCACGAATGAGTTAATATGAAGTGCGAAAACCTACAAATAAGCCGACTCTCAACTTCTATTAAAACCAACATCTTAGAAATTAACCCTTTCAGGGACGATGTTTGTAATCTGTAAACGCTTAATCTTACTGCCCAAACTGATAAATGGTACCAGTAGTTTCTTAGTATAATTTCAATCTGTTAACCCCTTAACGACGAGAGCCTTTTGCTCAATTTTTAGTCTTTTATTACCGGTTCGTCAAAACAGAACATTTTGTCTCATTGAATCGCGAAACTGGTTTGATTAAATAAGGTAAACTTTACAATAAAAAAATAACTAGTGAGAAATATGATGGATTCTGCGCGTTTTAACCCCTTCGGGATTGATTAAATAATTCTAAAATAAGTTTTTAGAATAATATGACATTGATACACATGCATGGTGTTCTCTCAAAAGTATTGCAGAATATTACAGTTTGCAAGGTAAAATTTCTTTTAAAAATTATATAATGCTTTTTTTTTTTTTTTTTTTTTTTTTTTTTTACATGTTAATAAAAATATTCTTAGAAGTGTTTCCAAGAGATATTACATGTCTAATAACACGAATAAAGCAGTTAAAAGCCTTAAAATTTCAGATTGTTATTTTCTGGCCTGTTACACTATGATGCGTTCAAAGTAAATGACCTTCTGTACTCTATAAATATTTCTTTTTAGTTCTTTTAATTTCTGATTAGCATGTATACCTCATACAAACAAATTCTGTATGTTACAAATAATTTTCCATAATTAAAGTATGATTGTTACTGAAAATGAAGGTCATTTTTTTTATGTTAACCCCATGGGGACGATCGACACGTATACGTGCCGCAAAAAGGCTTAAGAATCCTTGTTTATTCCCACCAGTAAAATTTTACTGTAATATTTGCCTTGTTTAATCGGAGCATTTTCTCGAATTAACCCTTTCCGGCACACTGTGCCCGGTCTGGGATACCTAATTTTAATTCCAAACTTACAAATGCACCAGTAATATTTTAGTAAAATTTTACTTTTACAATGAAAGCTTAAATTAAGGAATTCAAAATATTTTTAAAATTCGTTTGTGAATTCCGGTGTCAGTCGATAATTTCTCATTTTAGTGCAGATTTCGCCCGTGCCGGAAAGGGCATAATAATAAAGCATAATTCTGTTTTTGGAAAACTGGTGATAAAACATTAAAGATTTCGTAAAAGGCTCCCGCCGTGAAGGGGTTAACTCCTCTTATTTATTTGTTATTTATTATTATTCTCTGCTCATTAATATGCAAATTTTTTTTTTTTTTTTTTTTTTTTTTTTTTTTTTACATAAATGCAAGTTAAAAGAAGCAAAATCATAGCTACCAACAATAGCTCTTAGCTATTATCTTTTAGCTATTTCTTTGAAAAATTGTATTTAAAGTTTGTAATAATTGAATAGACTTTCATTATGTCATTTTCCTGGTTTTTAAATTAATAAATAAAATTGAAAATTATATGTAATTTGAGGTATTATATAGGAAATATGTTCCTTTAAACAAAATTATAATGTTAGACCTAAAAATACAAAACAAGGATCGGATCATTAATCGGATCATTTTCTCGATTTAATAAGATACAAATTTCTGTTTTGAAAGACCGGCGAAAAAATATTCAAAATATCGTAAAAGGCTTCCGTCGCGAAGGGGTTAACCCGTTAGGGACCATGGGTGCATATACGCACCCTGAAAAAGAGTATAAAGACCTTCTTTTTCTCACCAGTAAAAAAGTAAAGTTATACTTGCTTTCTTTAATGAAAGCAATTTCGTGATTACTAAAGTAAAGTCAACTTTTTAAACGAAAGTGGTGATAACCAAATAAAATTTGGGTAAAAGGCGCCGGTCCCGAACGGGTTAAGTTGCGCGTATACCGGTCGCCCGTCCCCAAAGAGATAATATACATAAAGAGGAACTTTTGATTATTTTAAAACAAACTTGTTCGTAAATTGCGGTATGAATTAATTATCTGACATATTTCGAGCCCTTGGAGGAATTAAAAGCCTGAGCTTCATAAAATTATGAAATAAAATAAAAGAAAGGTTGAACATTATACAGTAGGGTGGATCGAAAAAAAAAATTTTTTTTAAATCGAAAACGGGTAGGTGCCAAAAGTTGCCTTTATACTAGTACATCAACTGTGTGAAATTTTACCGCTGAAAAAAAATGGCTTGAGTCTGCGCTTTTGCTCCAAAAATTGAAATCTTGGGTAAAATTTGTCATTTTTTGAATTTTTTTCAAAAAAATTAAAAAAATTCCCGCAGAGCTGGTTATTATTTAAAAGTGTTACTTAAACCTCTATATTTATCTGATTAACATATTTAAACTGTAAAACAATATCTTTATTCCGTATAGCTGGAGCTAAACAGACAACTTTTGGTAAGAAAACGGCATTACCACTCTGTTGGGACATACAATGAATTGTTGTTTTTAATACAGCTCTTTTTTTCAAAACTACCTAGAACATATGTCGTGGAGGTGGCTATATTTCAAATACCACCCGTCCCAACTATTCGATCATTTTAGTACAGTGTTTTATTTACATATTGATTTGTGATTTTTTTTTTATCAAAATTCGGCATCTTTTCGATGCATCCGCCTAGTTTGCCTGTTCTATGTATCCACATGCTGCTGTGACTATCTTAATGGATATTTTTACAGCTTATACAAAAAAAATGACAAGCAGAGTAATGTACGGGAATATTATTAAAGAGATCTATTCGGCCATCTATTATCTTTATCAAACTTACATCCAGTTGATGAAAGTGATTGGAAGTTCTGTTACCACAACATTTTTTTAGTCAATTATATTTTTTTACGTAATGACCTGCTTCAAAGATGAATTCAGGTATTTCAACTATAAGTATGCCATCATTTATTCTGTTTTTGCATTTTTTATATGTTGAGAAACGAGCTGTTTAATGTGATTTCTGGTGATCGTCAGAGAGAATTGCAATGGGAATTTGTCTTGCACGTGCAGAACAACTGTTGTTGTAAATAACTTTTTTTGCATTAGTTTCATGCCGTTTTCTAAGTGTTTTCATAGCCAGGTAATTTCCCATTAACTTTCAGATCCCCATTTCATAACTGAACAATATTTGATGGTGAACTGTCCTGGGCATAAACTTATAATACATAGTACTTTTTGAGAGAATGTACAGACTCTATTGGACTATAAGTACTCATTTAGGAGAATTCTATTTCTCGCTGTTAACCATTTTGCATTGGGTAAGCTTAGAATTGTGTATAATAATGCATCATATGCAACTTCAACTCCAGTGAATTCCCTCTGCGTCAATTATTAGAGAAGTCGAAGTAAAAGTTATAACCTACATGGATTCACTAGATTAATAAGAAAATCTTTGTCTACGTACTCTTCACTTCCTATAGCAATTTTTTATAAAATACATAATAACTTTGAAAAATTATTTTTTTAAATTAAGTAAACGATACTCAGAACAGACTAGAAATTTCTGTCGGAGTTTGCAAAGCTAATTCATAAGGAAAGCTATTTTTCAGAAGAAATGGGGAATAGGAATTTAGAAAACATCTCGCACAGAAAAAAAAAACCAGCTTATAAAGCGAATAAAATTTTCCACTTTATATGAGCACAGATTGGCAATCAGAGTTTATAGATTCACTCACAAAATATGTAATCAAAGTTTATACCACGTGATATTTTATACCAAACGTAATATACACCTAAAGAATAGGTCTAAAAACTCATTAGAAATTACTCGACTACTAAACAACACAGGAAACGACATAAAACAAATACTAAAACTTCTTTCGAAATATTGTTGCTTTACACGTAAATTTTGTTTGCAATCCTCTGTGACGATCGTCATAATATTAAACTGCTAGCTTCTCAAAGTATATTCAATGTAATAGGTACAGTAAATGATGACATACTAGAAATTGAACTCATACAATCAATTTTTAGGCACATCATTATACATATAATGTAATTGATTGGAAAAATGCTGCGGTAACAGAACTCCCAATCATAATGTATTAATTGTATGAAAATTTAATGAAGATAATTGACTGCTGAATAGGTTCAATTAACAACATACCTAATACATTACTCAGCTTCCTCTTCTGTTATACTAGGTATAAAAATATATGTGCAGCAGGTCACACCAGTAGCATCCAATATCAGTGAAAACAAAGAAGAGGTAATTTACTTTGATACATAGAAAACTTATGCTCTTCTTCGGGAAAAAAATAACAATACAATACATAAATTAAACAATGGGCCTAGATTGTCGGGTGGCTGAGACGGGTGGGATATGAAATTCAGCCACATCTACGAGTTATATACAGAATAGTTTTGAAAGCAAATAGGTAAGAAATTCATTCAAAACAACATTTCGTTGTATGCTCCGATAGAGAGGTAACGCTGGTTTTTACCAAAAGTTGTCAGATTTGCTCCAACTATACGGAATAAAGATACTGCTTTATAGTTTAAATATGTTAAGCAGATAAATATAAAGATTTAAGAAACACTTTTAAATAATAACCAGCTCTGTAGGAATTTTTAAATTTTTTTGAAAAAATTTCAAAAAATGACAAATTTTACCAAAAATTTCGATTTTTGGAGCAAAAGCGCAGACTCAAGCCATTTTTTTTCAGCGGTAAAATTTCACGCAGTTGATGTACTAGTATAAAGGCAACTTTTGGCACCTACCCGTTTTTGATTTTTAAAAAATAATTTTTTTCGCTCCACCCTATTATACAGGGTGGCGAGTGATCAGGGAAAAACACAGTCAAAAAGGTGTTATATAACAGTATTTGTTTAAACAGAAATTCGTCTTCTTTAATCCCTTTGTATTATTGTAAATATTTTATATAAGAAAATACTGGTAGATTCCTCTTTTCTTTACTGTGTTTTTCCCTGACCACTCGCCACCCTGTTATAGTATTTTAATTTCAAAGTCGTTAACCCATTCGTGCCCAGCACCTTTTGCGCAAATTTTATTCGGTTTGCACCACTATCTTTAAAAGAATTAAGTTTAGCTCATTAATTACAAACATGTTTCAATCAAATAAAATAAAGATTGCAGTTCTTTTCTACCGGTATCAAAAACAGTGCTACATGCACCTTTTGAAGCGTCCTTAAAAAGGGACGCTAGGCACTAATGGGTTAAAAAGCAGGTGGACATTCAATCGAGACGAGTTAAATGATAAAATGTATTAAACAAGGCAAATTTTACAGTAAAATTTCACTGGTGGGGATAAAAAAAGATTCTTAAGCCTTTTTTGCGGTACGTATACGTGTCGCTCGTCCCCAAGGAGTTAATTTGAATTTCGATAAAAGTACTCTGTTGAATATATATACATTTTTTACATAAAATATTAATAGTTCATTTCTTCAACCGCTTACCTGTTTTGGCGTAAGTCATACGGGAAAAAGTGTTTTTGCCAATCATGATTTGCCCGTACTACGTATCGCCATCTATATCCCAATCAGGACATATTATTGTCACCAATAAATTTTTATCGTAAATTTTGCATTATTTAATTCAAGCATTATCAATTAGTTAAAAATTTCTGTTTTGACAAACCGGTGACTAAATATTAAAAATTTTGTAAAAGGCATGAAAAAAATAGGCATAATCTAAAAGGTTTTTTTTTTTTTTTTTTTTTTTTTTTTTTTTTACAAAAATATTGATTAGTTAAGAGATTAATATGGGAAGAGGGAATTATTATTAAATATGCACTTAATATAAAATATTTTTGAGACTGAAATATGAGAAACGAAATAAAATGAGATGTGAAACAGTACTCTTGAAATTTAAATTAGTATTATTATAAATAAGCCTAAGTTATTAAAAATAACTATTTATTCCTGAGATTATTTCTTAATTATCGCTTTGAGTTTGTGCTGTTTTAGAAATGTGGATGTAAAAGTCTTTTATTTTCTGAGATATTATGATATTTTAATTAAGAAATTAAAAGGAATCAGTATTGCTCATCTATCAAATCGCTTTTGTTTCATAAAAATTATAAAGTGCCATAACTTACAAATGAGTTTGCACAGTTAAATTATTCGAGAATGGGATACTTTATCGCTTTGCTGCAGTATTGATCTTTCAGTTCATTATGTTTTCAGTTAGTTTCATTATATTTTCGTTAAGGAAAAGAATAATACTATAACTTATGCTTATACCATTTCATTATCTTGTTGTTGATAACAAGTGCTAAAATAAATAAAGTTATAATTAAGAGACTGAACTTTATAAATTTGTAATTAAAGAATTGGAAAGGATGAGTGAGACCTATTTACTGAAACATTTGCAATTGAGACAGATTTAGTTGAATGGCAAAAAATTAGAAATACTTATGATAAAAATATTTAATTTTGGATAATTGATATTTTTTAAAAATATTAATATTTTAGTTCATTTTGTTCTTGGGCATTTAAGTTTTAGAAAGCTGCTAAGAAAAGAAATAGATAAATCTAATAAACTTGTTTGAAATCTTTGTAAAATTTTTGAAATAGCAAAAACACAATGGCTGGTATAACTGACATTTTTTTAAACTGCAGTTAGAGAAAATTATTCTGGTTCATTTGTTCAAAAAAAAAAAAAAAGTACAAGTTAAATTAATTGGTTGAGAATTATGAATAAATATTTGTCATAAAAGTTTACTATTGACTATTGTACAAAGATTCCTATAAAATTCTCTTACAATGAATTGCTCAGCAGAAGTTAATATGACTCAAATCAAACGATTTACGCCGATTGAAACCAGAAATTTCTTTGAATATTGTTTACTCAAAAATTAATAGTCCACTTACTTGATATAAGAAGAGGGAGTAATTTTAAAAGCATGCACTGAATCCAAAATATTTCTGAGACTGAAATATGCGAAGTAAAATTTGCATTTTTATTTGTGTACATAAGTCTAAATTTTTCAAATTAAACTATCTCATAAACTATTTTTCAATTATCGCTTTGTGTGTGATATTTTAGAAATGTGGATATAAAACGCTTTAATTTGCTGAGATCTTAGAGTATTTTAATTAAACACTTAAAAAAATCCGTATTGTTCATCTATCAAATATCTTTCACTTGAGAGAAATTAATATGAAGTGAGAAAACTTACAAATAAGTTTGCGCAATTAAATTATTCGAGAATTGGATACTCTATCGCCTTACTACAATATCTATCTCTCAATTCGTTATGTTTTCGAAAAGTTTCATTATATTTTCGTTAAGGAGTAGATGAATCCCATAACTCATCCTAATGCCATTTCATTATCTTACTCTTGATATCAAGTGCTAAAATAAATAAACTTATAATTAAGAAACTAAACTTTATAAAATTATAATTAAATACATAATTAGAAAAGATCAGTGAGTTTTGCTTATTAACACATTTGCAATTGACACAAATTCAATTAAATGTTAAAAAAATAGACACATTTATGATAGAAATATTTATGTCATGTGAAATTGATAATTACATTGAATTACTCATATCTGAGTTTATTTTATTCTCCGGCAAATAAAATAAACATATTGATAAATGTCAAATTATATTTTGATGATACTTTCTTAACAATTTTGTATTATTTCTTAGATAAAAGTACATAGGACTAAATTACATAAGATAAAAGCCATTGAATTTAGTGAAATAATATGAAAAAAATTAAAGAATAAGTCGAAGACCTTTATTAAAATATTTTCAAATAAGACTAATTAAATGGTGAGACAGGTTAAAAACAATGTATCATAAAAATATTTATATTTTGGATAATTGATGCATTTAACAAAATTCTGATCTTTTGGCTCATTGTGTTATCGGGTAATTAATATTTTTTGTGCGCGCTGCAAATTAAAGAAATGGATAATTCTTATACAATATTTTAAAATCTTTGTAACATTATATATACATAGCTGCCAATTTTTACGCATTTTTCCTACCACAAAAAAAAAAAAAAAAAAAAAAAAAAAAAAAAAAAACATAAATTTATAAATACCTATCTATTATACAATGGTTTAACTTTTGACTACTAGACTAAAGATTCCTTCAAAATTTCTTTTAATTGCAACGCTCAGTAGATATTTATTTGACCGATAAATTAAGTTCGAACCAGATAATTATGTCCAACTGGAAATTTCTTCATAGAACAAATTAAATGCAGATATGTGTTAAATAAAACTTAATAAATTCGATAGTTTTTAATAGAAGCTCTGGAATTAGGGTTGCTACGGCTCAGGACAAAATTGCAAATTTGGCCTCCATTTTTTTTTTTTTTTTTTTTTTTTTTTTTTTGTAGAATTTTAGAATTTGTCCGTTAGGGTTAAGTACGTTACACATAAAAGTTAAAAATGATTTAGTAATTTCAAGTGTGCTCATATTTAAGAATTAAAAAAGAAGAAAAACTAGAAAAACTATTTTTAAAATCTTTAACCCCTTGCGGCGCGGTGGTATATCTATGAAACTACTAAATTTTAATTCCCAAACGCCACATAGGTACCGGAATTTTGGTAAATGAATCATGGTTTATTGAATGCGCGAAATATAGCTTTTTCTTAAATCAAACAAATTTGTTTTCAAATTCCGGTGTCAGTCATTAATTTCAACACTTAACCCTTTTACTTAACCAACACCTAATTTTAATACCAAACTTGTAATTGGCATTAATAATATTTTAATAAAATTTTACTTTTACAATATAAGCTTCAGTTAAGAATTTCTTGACCTCTTAAAAAGTAATTTGTAAATTCCCGTGTCAATCGATAATTTCTCATTTTACTAACAGAATTTGTCTGCGCCGGAAAGGGTAAAGCAATGAATTTGCCCTGCGCCGCAAAGGGTTAAAGCATCGAAACTTATCCATACGTAATGCCTGTAAAACGCATATGTAAATACCTGTACGGAAATATATTATTTTTAACTTTTATTAACTTGTCGTAATTGAGTCATAACTGTGATATTCGGTTTCATTTCTCTATACTTGTTCACTCATTGGAGTCATAAAGAGTAGGAGACACATAGTGTAGAACAGGGGTGCAAAAATCTAGGCTCCAGAGGGTAATCTCTCAGCACTAAAATTTTAAAGTTTTTTTTCACTCAAAATTTAATAGCATTCTAGCAGGAATTTTACACGAAATATTAGACGAAGAAAAACGAAATAAATTTTGTGGTGAGAAACTGCCTGCTGGCGCCTAGATTTTTGCACCCCTGATGTAGAATCTACTAATTGCAAGTGAAGTAATTAAAGACGTTATCACAAGTAGGCGGAAACTCTGAACCTGACTACCGCTCAAGAAAACTTCCACCAATAAATATGTATATATGTATTGACCATATTTATGGCTGAAATTATCTTTAACCCTTTCCGGCACACTGTGCCCGGTCTGGGATACTTAAATTTAATTCCAAACTTGCAAAATTCACCAATAAAGTTTTAGTAAAAATTTGCTTTTACAATACAAGCTTAAATTAAGGTATTGAAAGTATCTAAAAAATTCGCTTGTGAATTCCGGTGTCAGTCGATAATTTCTCATTTTTCATCAGATTTTGCCCGTGCCGGAAAGGGTTAATAAGGCAATTAAATAATGGAAAAAATATTCAAAATTAACCTATGAAGTTTGCACCGGCGGTAATCAACCGCGATTACATTTGAATCTTCACTATTTGAATACTTATTCATAGTTTCACGATTATTTCTATAACATTTGGAGCTCAAACCTTATACCGGAAAATACGGTATTTTAAAAACAATTCAATCAAAATCTAGTTTTTGTACTTACATTTAATGAGCTCATCAATGTGAAAATATACTTACATCTGGAATAATGAATCTGGAGTGTTACTATATGGGACATCCACATAATTTCTCAGTTTTATTAACCCTTTCCGGCACACTGTGCCTGATCTGGGATATCTAATTTTAATTCCAAACTTGCAAGAGGCACCAATAATATTTTAGGAAAATTTCGCATTTACAACAAAAGCTTAAATTGAGGATGTCAAAATCTCTGAAAAATTCGTTTGTGAATTCCGGTGTCAGTCGATAATTTCTCATTTTACTATAGATTTAGGCCGTTCCGGAAAGGGTTAACCATTTCAATATTCCTACTACCGGGATCACCTAATTTTAATTTCAAACTTATTAGAGAATTTTTAATAAGTTGTAATTTTCACCAAGAATTTTTAATAAAATTTTGCTTTGACAAGGAAAGTTTTACGTAATAATAGTTTAATTTGTAAAAATGCAATTTTTTAAATTCCGGCGGCAGTCATTTCATACTTTTTCAATAAGATTTTTTCTGTGCCATAAAGCTTTAAATATTGAAAATGCCATAACTTCGTTTTTACATCCTATTACCAAAAAAAAAAAAAAAAAAAAAAAAAAACTACTAAAGAAATTTTGTCGTTCAAATAAATCAGAATGTTTCAAATACAAATACATATAAACATTTTTTAAGCAGAATAAAAACGAAACTCTTGAAACTAAACAAAATCTTGAAAAGAATAGTCTTTATGTTTGGAATGCATTATTTGAAGATGTCGAGTAGCCATAAACAATACTACTTTTCAAAAAACTTTTTTTTTCTTTTACCGTAATTTGCAATATTTTTCCAGCTGCGTTCATATTTTTCAAATCAAAGATATTTTCTGAATAAAATCTTTTTTATGTTGCCACAAATAATGCTTATTTTGACAGAAAATAACTTTCGTGAGATTTTAATAACTTTTTAAAAATGCAACAGTAACTATTTTTTATGCTATTATGTGTAAGTATGACAAGAGAAAAGAGTAGAAGATAATCAATTATATTTTTTGATTTTTCAAAGAAAAAATTTACTTAAGAAAATTTTAAAATTGTTTCAGGAATTAAAAATATGTTTATCTGTATGCTTAATATTTGTACTCTTTGGTTTTAAGAATATGTGTCGCAGTTACTTTACAAAGTTCTAGTAAATTTTGCTATTAAAATAGGAAGTTTAATTTGCTAACACCCGAAATAAAGCAAAACTTTGAATGCAAACGAGAGTTTAAAATATACCATACAGATAATAATAACTGGAAATTTTCGATTTAGCATGCTTTCTCAATTATCTATATGAATATTTGGAAATTTCTTTCTGAAACAGAAGACTATGTTTCTTTCAATTTGTTGTTTCTCCCCTAATTACCTTCGTGACCCTTTCCCCCCCCCCCCCCAAAAAAAAAACTAGTCGTTGGGGGCCACCGTAATACTTACCCATCATGGATAGGCATATGAAAATAAAACATGTGAAAACTATTTATACAATGCATTGCAATTCTAAAACAAAATTTAAATATTGTTAATATGCATAGTAATGCTCTATTAATGAATTGCTGATGTACCAATTTCGACAAATTATATAAAACGCCAAACTACTCAAGTAGTACCGAACTGCGTAAAAAAACATCCTTATAACTCCAAAAATAGTAATTCTATTAACTAACAATTAACTGCGTCGGATTAAGCGTCTCATTTCGAATTAAAATATACCTCTGAATTGAAATTTGAATGAAATACAGGGTCATGAAAAATCGAAGAATGTGGAAAACAGGATTACAAATATCTCGGCAACTAATAATCCAATCGACTTCGTTCTATATGCAAAATGTGTGTTATTTTATTGTCTTTTATGTCCATTCCTTAGAACAAAAACATTCGAAAATTTTTATATACCTTTTATCAGAACGAATTTTTCGAGAGTCCGAAAAAAATATTTCTGGATAATCGAGGTTGCTGATATTAAATAGGCTTCGTCCCATTCTTACATACTTACTACATACAAAATTTCAAGTCTCTATCTCAATTTGTTCGGGAGATAGAGCGTTTACAGACAGACAGACAGACAGACGGACGGCAAAATTTTTTTTCTAAAAATATGTTTTTCGGAATCTCCACTATCTAAAACGTGTAAATCCGTCAAAAAAAATTTTCGATTTTCAAAACGATTGCAAGACTTACCCTACACTACGTATAATGGGTAAGTAAAAAAAAAAAAAAAAAAAAAAAAAAAAAAAAGTGAGAGATGAAGCATGTTTTTTATATCCTCGAAATTTTAAAAGAATTCCTGAAGTATTTGTATAGATGTTTGATGAGACATCTAGACTTGGAATTGTCTAGTGATTTTTGTTTATGAAGAGTCTTTAGCCCTTTCAGGAACTAGGTATTTCTGCTCCAAATATCTTCAAATAATTCATTCGCACCTTAATTTACGAACAAATTTATTTGAAACTATTCAAAGACTCTTTTTCACGTATATTATGAGGCCAATATTGTACTAAAGAATTACTGGTGCCGTTTGGCAATTTGATCATTAAAATTAAAAGTTTGGAAACTGCAAACGGCGAACCTGAAAGAGCTAAAACATTAAGTGGGGTTTACTCATCAGATCCTAAAACATGTCTTATCAAAATTAGACCGGCAAGACAGAGATCTCATCGAGTGAACAGCTGAAATTCCAGGATTAGACAGAATTGCATTAGCATATTTAAATGCAACTGGTTTACCAAGTCATATATTGATGAAAACCACCTGCAGACCCAATTTTAATCATTGATCGATTGGTCTGTCATTGTGTTTACCTGAATTCAAAAGTATGAGAACATGGGCGAATAGAAACAGGAACACAAAGATAAACCTAACCATGGCCAACTAGATACATAACGGCCTGCGCATTTCGCTAAAAATGGCCGAAAAAGTGATGCTGGATTCCGCTCAAACCCTGAAACATTTCATTGGACCACGTTATGGTAAACCTGCACAAATTAGCATTGAATAAGCTGATTTCAGTTCTGTGCTCATGGTCATTGATTTGGTTCAGGGTTTGGACGATTGGTCAAAATAACTTGGGCAGGGTATCAGAGTCCTCTGGTGGGAGGCTTCATACATTAATCGCAAATAGATGGGCAGTATACATTTAGTTGGCAATGACCTAACAGTCAATCACTAAAATCGGGTCTGCATGTGTTTTCCTTTAATAAGCCAGATCAGTTGTATTTTAATATGGAAATCGAATTTTAACTAATCCTGAGATTTCAACCATCAATTAAATTATGTGATGGTTTGTACAGCAGCCTTCCAGTCTATATGAAAAAAGAAGATGCCTGCTTTTAATTCTTCCCTGGTAGTAGTAGGAAGAAAGGCATATCAGTTGTAGTACAAAATGAAGATAAGTTAAAAATCTAGTTCAAAAAAGGCAAAAGGCATTTGCCCATATTTCCAAAGACACTGGGTAACGGGTAGGCGATAAGAAAGACCACAGCTATAAGACTTTATCATAGGACATTTTTAAAAAAGCAAACATATTATGTTAATGATTTATGTTTATCGAATAAATGTGAAAAATCTCACGAAAACTTTGAAAATTTAAGTTACTTTGAATGTAATGTTAAATTTTCAAAATTCCATGTTCTGGAAATAGTATTGGCTTGTCAGTAATTAACCAATTTGAAACAAAGTTGTAAGAAATTAAAGAATGAAATGTTTTTCCTTTTGTCTATTTTTTTCCTTTTCCATCCTTTTCTTTTGTAAACAGACAAACTCAAATATACAAACTCGAATACGCTGCTATACTATTCTCATGAACAGTGGTACAATCGTAAAAAATACAAAAGATATAACCTCTAAGCCGAGGGAAACGCTCAAGAAAGAGGGTATACCCTAGAATGTATATACTATTCCTTTTTTGAGAAACAGAGGGTATGCGGAGTTTCTTTTAAATTTCTGGACTTTATTCAGGAATTTATACTTCTGGCTTTTAAAAAAATCAGAAGTTATACGACGTATACCCCTGTATATCCTCCAACACATGACTGCTCGTGGAGTTATGATTAAAATGGAAGTGACATATCCTCAAAATGTTGAAGTTTCAACAATTATCGCAACAATAAAAATTTTGCAGTGGTTCAATACCGGCGGGAAAAACTGCTACCAGAAAAATTTAATAGAAATATTCTTCTTATTTATATACTTTGTTAATACAGCATTCTTTCAATCAGAATTATGACCAAAAACAAATATTCAATTTTGCTGATTGAAGGTTACTTTGGAGAAAATCAGGCTTTGTGTTTTCGCCATACTGTTGCAACCTAAACAACCTCCTGTCAGTGTCATTGAAATAAATAAATAAAATCATAGAAAATTTCACCATATTTGTGTTGTAATTTTCGCATGAATTAGACACTAAAATAATGCTAAATTTCCTGTTCAAAATTTACTAATGAAACTTTGTACCGGCGATAAACAGAAACAGTTGATCCGATATAAGAAATCAGCCACAATCTTGTGACAATCTCCGTAGTTACTTCACTTGAACTGGAAAACGCTGCACTGTAGGGGAGAGTGGGGATACTTGAGCCACCCCTATTATCTCTACAGTTGGTCAATTTTGCTTTCTAAAACTGGCAACATGGTAACATATTTACAGTTCTGAACATGTAAAAAAGAAATCAAATACCTTGGTACCATTTTGAAAGTATGGTGATTAACCCTTTGAGCTCTGCTGGTAGAATTTTCTACCACATAATTTTAATTCTGAAATGTCACAACGACACCAGAAAATTCGACCAAATTTATTTGAAAAAGGTTTAATGCATTTTTTCGCGTTTGTTGTAAATCGGTTTTTTTCTTTGCAAAATACTGGTGCGAATGTGACATCTGGCTCAAGTATCCCCTCCATGGAGATACTTGAGCCACGATGTAAAAGAAAAAGTAAAAATGTGTAAGACATAGAGAAATAGTTCAAAATTAATTGAAAGTGGTTTTCATTTGAAGAAAAAATATCAAATTTTCATTTTCAATATTTTATTTTGTTCTAAAAAATTATAAAAAATTTAAAAAAATTAAAATTTAAAAAATGGTTTAAGTATCCCCATCTTCCCCTATGTCTACTCCATTTTATCCGTAGGTCCATTATTATTCCTACTTTAAAATAATAAGGAAAAATAACCAGTTCCAGATTTACTCAAATTCATTATTTAGATTTTAAATTTAAAAAACGAAATAAAAATAGGAAAACAACGGACCTAAACTAATACCGCAAATACAATTCTGGCAGTAAATCCGCTCGTAATTGGCCAAATGCTTTGCCTTCAAATAGAAACATCGGCCGGAGACAAATAAGATCCTAGTAAATCAAAGTATACTACAGTAAGCGGATATTACATCAAAAAGTTTAGTGTTCTTTTTCAATTATTTTAACAGGCAAATGCTGTATATCTCATTTATTTAAAATTTTTATCTAACACTAGTCTAAGAAAATTTCGAAGATATTCGACTTTTTTTAAGTTTTATTTTTTTTTTTTATATTAAAATAAAATCACGTTCTCTAAAATTATGCTATATTTCTGCCGTATAAACAAAAATAATGATATTAGCTCTCACACAGTTTTTAAAATTATGTTCGAAGTTACGTAAATCAGGATATTGTGTTGTAAAGTTCCATTTCCAAAACAATATGTTAAAATTTTTAACAAATAAATGGTATATCGGAGAGGAATATAAAAAATTATGCATTCTTTTGATGGGATTTTAAATAAATATTTTCCCCGAATGATCCATACAATCATTTTTGGATTAGAAAAATTGATTTTGCATATATTTATATCAATTTTATACTAGATTCGTACGAGTTAAGAAATTGTCTAAAAGTAATATCATGAATTTTTCATATATAAATAAGTCTAATTTAATCTCTTGAAATTTTATATTGTTTAACCCTTTGCGGCGCGCTGGTTTCATAGATATACTACTTAATTTTAATTCCCAAATGCCACATTGGCACCAGAATTTTGTCTAAAAAAATTACTGTTTATTGAATGCGTTATATGTAGCGTTTTCTTATTTACAAATAAAGTTGTTTTTAAATTCCGGTGTCAGTCATTTATTTCAATACTTAAGCAATGAATTTGACCTGCGCCGCAAAGGGTTAAGAAGAGGTTTTCTATAGGAAAATACTTTTACCGAAGAATCTCCTAGTCTGGAAATTCCAGGACCTGAGCAGACATTTTTTTACAGATAGCTATTTACCCCTGTTTGCCATTCAATAGTGGTTTACTTGAACAACATATTTTTTTTTTAATCTGTTTTAAAATATTTTTAACTTATGTCAAACTTACTTTCATTTTAAATAAGAATAACGCGAGATTGGCAGGTATATGTTAGCTAATATTAGCTAAATTTGACCAAAGTTAAGCATTTAAGCCGTTCGCGACGGAGCCTTTTACGAAATTTTTAATGCTTTGTCACCGGTTTTAAAAAACAGAAATTTGTGTCTTGTTAAATTGAGAAAATGCTCCGATTAAATAATGAAAATTTTACAGTAAAATTTTACTGGTGGGGATAAACAGGGATTCTTAGCCTTTTTGCGGCACGTATACGTGTCCAAGGGGTTAACCACTTAACCCTTTAACGTTCATTGGCTTCGCCACGAAACCACAAAATTTTAATTCCGATACGCAACACTGACACCGATATTTTTATCTAAAAATATCCCTTTTATTTTGTATGTGAAAAATCACGTTTTCTTATTTAGAAATATATTTTTTCTTTATTACCGGTGTCATTCATTTATTTCGTCATCTTAGCAACGAAAATGCTATGATCGTTAAAGGGTTAACTGATCAATATATCATAGCTGCCAACTTTTACGCATTTTCCATTTGTTTGATCGTAAGATTTCGACGATTAAATAAAATAATATTTACTATAAAATTTTTGTGGTAGGAAAAATGCGTAAAAGTTGGCAGCTATGATATATATATATATATATATATATATATACCTTTAAATAATGTATATTTTTTATGTCTTTCACACAATTTTTTATCTTTTTTCACCTGTTTTTCAAAACATAAATTTTTGCCTAATTCAATCAGATAAATGCTCAGATTAAATAATACAAAATGTACAATAAAATTTTACTGGTGAGAATAATAAATTATGATTGGAGTATAGATGCCCTTAGCTTGTACGGGTAAATCATGTTTGGCAAAAACATGTTACCCGTACGATATATAAGCAAAACAGGGAAGCGGTTAAACACATTATGAAATAATAAATACTTTTAGAAATAAAATCAAGTAGTTTCCACGCAGGAACAGGAAATTAAATAAATAAAGATGCATCAAATAGATTTTCTGATTCGAAATGTTATCAACCTGGTTCAAATTAAACATTATATTATTAAAAAATAGCTGGAAGTTGGCACGTATGCGCCAAAAAACATCAGGTCTTTCTAAAGACGGTGGTGCATTTTTTGAACTACTTAAGTTCAAACATTAAATGTTACATTGGCAGAATTTCGGGACGAAATTTTCCCTTTTTTATTAAATTCGAGAAGTAAAGTTTTGTTTTATTTTTTTTTTTTTTTCAAATAAATCTGTTTGTAAATCCTTAAGTCAATCAATCTTTTCTGCAGTTTATTAATAGAAATACTTTATTCTGAAAAAGTCAACGCATTACTGAGAGGGATCTAGAAATCTCGTTTTTATGTGGAGACATCACAAAGTTTCAATTACAGGCGAACGCATTTTAACCCCTTCGCGACGGGAGAATTTTACGAAATGTTTAATGTTTTGTCACCAATTTTAAAAAACAGAAATTTGTTATTTCTTAAATCGAGAAAATGCCAACATTGAAAAAGCCAAATTTTACAGTATAATTTTACCGGTGGGAGAAGCAAGGATTCTTAAGCCCTTTTTGTTTTTGCGGCACGTATAGGTGTCGCTCGTCCCCAAGGGGTTAATTCTGCTTTTGACCACTTTTTTAAAACAGAAATTTTTCACATACGCGTTAATAACAATTACAAGTCAAATATTATAATAAAAGCATCTTTTAAAAATTTGTGGTGCGAATAGAATATGAAAAATTTCACCTGTAATTGAAAATTTGTGATATCCCCATGTAATTAGAAACTAGTTGGATGTGTCAATCCCAAAACTTTCTTCTATCTCATAAGTACATTTTAATATTAAAAAAAAAAAAAAAAAATGTGGTGACCCCAAAGTTACCCACTATCGAATTTCCTCGAACATTTCACCTAGCCTAATGAGATTCTGGTATCCGAAAAGCCTAAAACGCAAAATTTAAATAATATTCTGAGAAAATGAGCTTAGTAGTGCCTCATGTTGGATAATTTATACTTAAACCTAATAAGCATCTATTTATGTCAAGACCTAACAGAATCTGAAATTTGATGGAATTTCGTCCATTAGTTCTTAAGATATAGTTATAACCAAAAATTGCAAAACGTAGTACAGCAACACCATATCTTGGACAATTTATGCCAAAACGTAAAAAAGCGTCTAATTATGTTATGGTGTAAAAGAATCTGAAGTTTGATGAAATTCTGTGCATTAGTTCTTGAGATATAGCTAGTTTAAAAAAAAACCGTGTAAAATATAGCACAGCAGCACCATCAGTTGAAGGATTTATAACGAAACGTAATCATCGTGTAATTAAGTTATATGTCATTTTGTAACAAAATCTGAAGTTTGATGAAATTCTGTGCGTTGGTTGTTGAGATATAGCTATCGGAAAAACTGTGCAAAATGCAGCATAGCATCACCACCTGTTGCAAGGTTAATACCAAAATGTAAGCAGCGTCTAATTATGTTATATATTCTAGAGTAACAGAATCTAAAATTTGATGAAGTTCTCTGCATTAGTTCTTGAGATATAGCTATCGCAAAATCGTGCAAAATGTAGCATAGCAGCGCCACCTATAGGGCAGTTCACACCAAAACCTTATCAGCGACTACGTATCTCAAGGTATCGCGGAATCTGAAGTTTCGTGAAATTCTGTGCATTAGTTCTTGAGATATAGCTATCATGAAAATCATGAAAAACGTGGCATAGCAGCGCCACCTGCTGGCCAATTTACACCAAAACTCAATCAGCGTCTATGTATATCAAGGGGTCACAGAATCTGAAGTTTGGTGAAATTCTGTGCATTAGTTCTTGAGATATAGCAATCTTGAAAATCATGAAAAACGTGGCATAGCAGCGCCACCTGCTGGCCAATTTACACCAAAACTTAATCAGCGTCTATGTGTATCAAGGGGTCACAGAATCTAAAGTTTGGTGAAATTCTGTGCATTAGTTCTTGAGATATAGCAATCTTGAAAATCATGAAAAACGTAGTATAGCAGCGCCACCTGCTGGCCAATTTTCACCAAAAACCAATAGGCACTAATTCATATCAAGGTCTAACTGAATATAAAATTTTATTAAATTTCGAGCATTAGTTCTTGAGATAGAGCGCCCACAAATTTTTTGTCACATACAGACAGACAGACACACAGACAGACAGACAGACAGACAGACAGACAGACAGACAGACGGACAGACTCACAGACAGACATTTTCTAAAAATAGTCAAAACGTGTTCAGGACCTTTTAAAACGTATAAATCCGTCGAAAACCGGAAGTCGAAAATTTTCATGAATCCAATACTTTCTTCTTGTAAAGATAGAAGAAAGTAAACAAGTTGGAAATTGCACGTGAACGTAGCAAATGAGGTGCGTTCGTACGCTAACGAAGTTTTAAAAATATTCAGATCTTGCTGATATAGTAGAGCGTACTTCCGATACAGTATATAGTCGAAATCTTTGTGTTTCTGTAAATATACAGGAAGTAAATTTTATTACAACTCAGCAACGTATATCTTATTCATAAAATGTGAAATAGTTGAATATAATTAAAACACGCCACAAACAATGTTTCCCCGTATAGCATTATGTAGTGGAATACTTTTGTGTGGCCCTGTAATTTAATAATAAAAATTCTTTGCATCACAGATTGTACAGAATGCATATTTTAGTATATATTTCATAGATTCATGCCAATTCTATTATGTTCGAATGAGTGTAACATCATTAAAATGCATTTGAAACTTTTTTTCCATTCACCGTAATGTTGGAATACTTTTGATTGTCCCTGTAAATGATCTATGCATCCGACTTTCATAACATTTGAAATGACTCGACAAAATTACGTAATAATTATATGTTTTAAATTTCAAACGATTAAAATGCGTTTGAAATTTTTTCCCCATTGACCGTAATGTAACGGGATCGTTTTGATTGTCCCTGTAATTGATCTATGCATCCGATTTTCATTACATTTGAAATGACTCGACAAAATTACACAATAATTATATGTTTTAAATTTCAAACGATTAAGATGCATTTGAAACTTTTTTCCCCATTGACCGTAATGTAACGGAATCCTTTTGATTGTCCCTGTAATTGATCTATCCATCCGATTTTCATAACATTTGAAATGACTCGACAAAATTATGTTTTAATTATGTATTTTAAATTTCAAACGATTCGGTTGGGTAGTTTTTGCGTTGTTATATGCGGACGGACAGACAGACAGACAGACGGACAGACAGACAGACAGACGGACAGACAGACAGACGGACGGACTGAGCGACAACAATAGGTGCTACGTATTTACATAATTACGAACGCACCTAAAAACTGACTTAGTGCGTGGCTTTTACTATACAGAAAATGCATTTATATAACATTGTCTGTATTCTTTTTTTACTTTCTTCTATCTTTACAAGAAAGTATTGGATTCATGAAATTTTTCGACTTCCGGTTTTCGACGGATTTATACGTTTTAGAAGGTCCTGAACACGTTTTGACTATTTTTAGAAAATGTCTGTCTGTGAGTCTGTCCGTCTGTCTGTCTGTGAGTCTGTCAGTCTGTCTGTCTGTGAGTCTGTCTGTATGTGACAAAAAATTTGTGGGCACTCTATCTCAAGAACTAATGCTCGAAATTTAATAAAATTTTATATTCTGTTAGACCTTGATATGAATTAGTGCCTATTGGTTTTTGGTGAAAATTGGCCTGCAGGTGGCGCTGCTATACTACGTTTTTCATGATTTTCAAGATTGCTATACCTCAAGAACTAATGCACAGAATTTCTTGAAACTTCAGATTCTGTGACCCCTTGATATACATAGACGCTGATTACGTTTTGGTGTAAACTGGCCGGCAGGTGGCGCTGCTATGCCACGTTTTTCATGATTTTCATGATAGCTATATCTTAAGAACCAATGCACAGAATTTCACCAAACTTCAGATTCCGTGATACCTTGAGATACATAACCGCTGATAAGGTTTTGGTGTGAACTCCCCTATAGCTATGCTACATTTTGCACGATTTTTGCGATAGCTGTATCTCAAGAACTAATGCAGAGAACTTCATCAAATTTTAGTTTCTTTTACACTAGAATATATAACATAATTAGACACTGATTACATTTTGGTATTAACCTTGCAACAGGTGGTGCAGCTTTGCTGCATTTTGCACGATTTTTCCGATAGCTATATATCAACAACCAATGCACAGAATTTCATCAAACTTCAGATTTTGTTACAAAATGACATGTAGCATAATTACACGATGATTACATTTTGTTATAAATCCTTTAACTGATGGTGCTGCTGTGCTATATTTTACACGGTTTTTTTAAACTAGCTATATCTCAAGAACTAATGCACAGAATTTCATCAAACTTCAGATTCTTTTACACCATAACATAATTAGACGCTTTTTTACGTTTTGGCATATAATGTCCAAGATATGGTGTTGCTGTGCTACGTTTCGCAAATTTTTTGTTATAACTATATCTCAAGAACTAATGGACGAAATTCCATCAAATTTCAGATTCTGTTAGGTCTTGACATCAATACATGCTTATTAGGTTTTAGTATAAATTACCCAACATGAGGCACTACTAAGGTTCATTTTCTCAGAATATTAATTAAATTTGCGTTTTAGGCTTTTCGGATACCAGAATCTCATTAGGCTAGGTCAAATGTTCGAGGAAATTCGGTAGTGGGTAACTTTGGGTCACCACGTTTTTTTTTAATATTAAAATATACTAATAAGATAGAAGAAAGTTTCGGGATTGACACATCCAACTAGTTTTAATTACAAACTCAGATTTTGTACTGTATACAAAACTGAATTTTCGGTCTGCCTTTGGTTTCTATTATTGGAAGTATTTCCTATAAGAAAATACTGGTAGTATCCTCTTTTTGGACTGTGTTTTATGCAGACCACTCGCCAGCCTGACTACTAATTTTAATAGATAATCTATTTCTTTCTGTCATCTTGTACGTTTTTTTTTTCTTATTATTAAAATTTAAAAGTAAATTTTGCCCAATTTAATCGCCGAAATGTAACGAATTTTAGCAATTCAATGAGGCAAAAGTTACTGATAAATTTTTATTGTAAGAAAAAACATACAAATTGACAACTATGATAATATATAAAAAAATCAACTGCTATTTCTTACAGTTTTTTTTTCCAATTTAATAAATTGCTTTGTGTTTCAAACTTTTATATGATTCTCTTTAAGAAGCAAAAATAATGATGTTTAAATTTCAAATTTGTTTTCAGAATTACGGATGTCAATACTTCTTATATCAAAAAGAAACTTTAAAACAACGGTTTAAAATTTTGAAGCAAATAAACAAGAGTTCTAAAAATGCCCTTAAAAATTAGAAAAAAAAATATAATCAGATTTAAATAAATCTTCAGAGCAGTGTTGCCAGCAAACTACTTTTTATATTAAAATTTCTTGATTGCCACCACTATTTTAAAATAGTGTCATTTATCTGATTTTAGCATTGTTTAACCAGTTAAGTGATTTCTCCTTCTATCGCACGGTCAAGAAAAGTTTGCTTTAGAAATCACATAAAGCTTTTCGATACCGCTATTTTTTATAGTCAATTTTACACTATTTAATGTCCGAAATGTTTTGATTGTATATTATGAATGTTTGAGGTTAAAAAAGTATTGTTTCTACCATATTTTCAATTTATTGTACGTAAAAAAAAGGAATCAGATAAATGATTACCCTTTCCGGCACGGGCAAATTCTGTTAGTAAAATGAGAAATTTTCGACAGACACCGGAATTCACAAACGAATTTTTTAGAAATTAAGAATCCCCTAATTTAAGCTTACACTGTCAAAGCAAAATTCAACTAAAATATTATTGGTGCCGTTTGCAAGTTCGGAATTAAAATGAAGTATCCCAGACCGGGCACAGTGTACCGGAAAGAGTTAAGTGGTTAAACTCTAAAAAAATAAGGCAAATATTTCTTTTAAAAAAATGAACGATCAAATCTATCGTTCCAGTAAAAAATTCGTTATATAGAGAAATTCGATGTATAGAAAATGATGTTAAAAATTTTATTTAATGTGTAAATTTTGAACAAATATTATTTTTGATGTTTTTAATTAAGAATTTGAAATGTTTAAAAGTAAATATTAACCTAACATTCTATTTCTTAATTATTTAAGCAGTTTCAAAAAAAAAAAAAAAAAAAAAAAAAAAAAGAGAGACAGAGAGAGAGAGAGAGAGAACAGACATTTATTTGAAAGCTTAATGCAAATCAAATAAGGAAGACTTGCATTAATTTCAGACAAAGAAATCTGTAATTTTTTGTTGTTTTGATTTTAAAATTGTTACGCTCTCAAAAAAAAAAAAAAAAAAAAAAAAAGCTCAAATTTTAGCAAGGAATGAAATATTATAGTTACCATTTTTTCCTCCATTTGAAGGCCTCTCTTATGTGCCTCTCATTGATTCCTTTCTTATAAGTGTAACAATCTAATTGACTCTGTTTTGAGAAGGATGTTGAAAGGTGGGTGGGAGGTGGGATGAATTCGTTGGATTTAATGAACAAAGAGATAAGTAATATAAAAAAACTCAGCACTAAACGATAAATCAAAAATAAGTGATGGAAAATCGATTCCATATAATTTCGAATTTTTTTAAAACTGAATAAATTAAGACCAATTTATGAAAAAATTCGTTATATGGAGATCGATATTTCGCTATATAGAGACTGTTTTTAATGTAATCATGTGAAAAGGGGACCGTTCCTACAAAAAATTCGTTATATAGAGAAATTCGATGTATGGAGTTTCGTTATAGGGAGACTCTACTGTATCAGTACCGTTTTGCTTAATCCCTTGGGGACGAGCGATACCTATACATTTCGCAAAAAGGCTTAAAAATCCTCGTTTATTCCCATCAGTAAAATTTCCCTTAATCGGATTATTTTCTCGATTTAATAAGCTACAAAATTTCTGTTTTTAAAAACCGGTGAAAAAAAATTAAAGATTTCGTAAAATGCTCCTGTGCCGAAGGGGTTAAAGGTTTATTCATATCACTTGAAATACAGGTGGTATTTTCAGTGTTTTTGTATGTCTAGCGACAAATCCAATTATTGCGCATGTAAATCAACTCACCCAAAGGAGTTATAATTAAACATTTCAGAGACAAAGCATTTACAATCCAAAATTGATGAACTAAAGAATAGCACCGGAATTCACCAACAAATTTAATTTCAAACGCACATTGTAAAAAAAAAAATATATATGATACTAAAATTCTGGTACCATTGTGTCGTTTGGAATTTAAAATGAAGTGGTTTCATGGGAAGAATCGAGTTTGGCCGTGTATAAACATGCTACCTTCTCTGAAACAGATAACGAGGAAAAGACATTTAGCAGATTTGCCAAGTCTCAGGCTTTTTACACACCAGTATAATTTTACAGAAAATGTTTTTCTTTTAAATCCCCAGAATGTTCCAATTAAATAAAGGAACATTTTCTGCAATAAAATACCGGTATCCAAAAAGCCACAGACTTAGCAGCTCTGCATAAAGAATAAAGTCTATCACTTGCGGATGATGCAACTAAATAAGCAATCAGAAAATGGAGGTTTTTTTTTTTTTTTTTTTTTTTTTTTTTTTTTTTTTTTTTACACGGATTGATTGTTTTACTGGTGATAAATCTATTGTATTATTATTTTATATTATATTTCTATACAATATTTTATAGTGTTAACCCATTAACGCCCAGCGTCCTCGTTTGAGGACGGTTACAAAACCAGCAAGAAAGCGGTCTTCCCACCAGTAAAGAGGAAGCAAAATGTGTACCTTATTTCACGAGACAGAATCCTTGATAAATTTAGATGAAAGTTAATTTGCCTTTAAAAGTGGTGGGAAATACAAAATTTAAATTTTAGCGAAGAAAATAATTCGGGCGTTAATGGGTTAAATTATCTTTCACTGACAATATGTTGTTTAGGAACACACTATGGCGTCATAATAAGGCAGAAACACATAGACTGACAGTCGTCGAAGTAAATTTCCACCAGTAAAAATAAATATTTGTTTTTTGCCCCTAGTTATGACGGAAATTCTGCATCAATAAGGATTTTAACTTTTTGAGGGGCGGTAGAATATCTATGAAACCACTCAATTCTAATTTCCAATCACCACATTGGCACCGTAATTTTTTTTAAAGAAAATTTTGGTTTTTTGAATAAGTAAAATATAACTTTTTTTTTCTCTTATACATAAATAAAGTTGTTTTCAAATTCTAGTGTCAGACATTAATTTCAACACTTAAGCAATGGATGTACATTGCCACGCAAAGGGTAAAAAGAGGAGAAATTTTCTATTCCAATTTACTGGTGGAATATTACTCCACAGGTAATGAACCATTGTGACACTGGTTAGAGTTGATGCTTCCATTTTGAGAATATGCTAGTTTGTTTGTATTCATAGTTTCAGGATCCAACCCTTATTGGGCGCTAACTTTTTATGTATGATTCGATTTTTTATCTGTATCACCAATGTAATTTAAAAATAAATGTGATGCTACACTGTAAAAAACGTCAGATGTTTCTGAATATGTAAAAATGTACTGTAATCAAAAATAAAAATATACAGTGACCTCTTCTAAGTCACCTAAGGTTTCGAAAAACGTTTCTTTACCTTTAAAAATCCCAGAAAGCTATTTTTTTCGAAATTTAAAGAAGAATTTAAAAAATTAATTTTTATTAGGAGTCCATTTCGGAAACGTTTCTATGTAGCTTTTACAGTACAATAATCACTTTTCTCAAATCAAAATATCACTTTTTCGGATGCTAACAATTCATACGAAAATACTTTGATATTCAGAGAGCTCGTTTAATAGACAAACATACAATATTAACAGCATTATCATTAATATGAAAATTGACATTATTTTGCTACAAATGCATGCACAAAATCAGTTATGCAGCTGAAAATGTTTACTTGAGAATTGATAGAATCCTAAAAAGTGATAGTTTTATTTGAGAAAAGTGATTATTGTACTGTAAAAACTACTTAGAAACGTTTCCGAAATGGATGGGCAGCTAATAAACATTCATTTTTATAAATTTTTCTTTAAATTTCGAAAACAAATAACTTTCTGGGATTTTTAAAGGTAAAGAAACGCTTTTCGAAACCTTAGATGAGTTAGAAGAGGTCACTGTATGTTTTCGTTTTTGATTACAGTACATTTTTACATATTCAGAAACATCTGACATTTTTCACAGTATACGTTTTTACCTATGTAGATCGATTTCATAAAATGCATAGGTACCAACTTTTACGCAGTTTTCCTGCCACAAAAATTTTACATTAAACATTTTCTTACTTAATCATCGAAGTCTTATGATTAAACAAATGGGAAATAAATCTCTGTACAATTTTAGTGGTCACAAAAATGCGTAAAAGTTGGCAGCAATGAAAATGTGATACTGTTTAAAATAATTAAAATGCACCCCAAACAAAGTTTCCCATTACACCATTATGTAATGGAACATTTTTGTGTGACCCTACAATTAATAAAAAATATTTTTTGAACCGCATATTGTACACTAAAAGTATTACATATTTTTATAATTACAAATACATCTAAAATGTGGTGCCCAGCGAATAAAATTCGTGTAAGAGATGCTGTCCCTATGTCTCATGAGAAATGACATAGAACCGATAAAGAATAATAATTTACGAATGTTACTGATGTGAAGGAACGTAATTTTGTAAATAAAATATTGTCTAATTACGCAAAGATTCAACCAATCATTTGCAGATTTCTTTTACAGACAGATGCAAATAACTTATCAGCCTTGAACAAATATCTAAATATTTTATACAGATATTCCAAATTCTCACCAGAAAGTGTCAATAGTTACTTACAATAGTTCTTTATATAAGTTAGAAAATTTCACTGATAACTTTTTTAATTGCTATTCCAAAATTTTCAGGAAAATTTTTGGTATATCTGTATAAAACAGTACATTTAGAAACGTTGTTATCAGAAATTATTGATCTATCATCACTATCTCCTTTTCCAAATGGATAATATTGTAAAAAGTACAAAAAATAAAACATAACTTTTTTAATGCCACAGAATGTCAGCATTTCACTCCTGTTAATCGGGCAACTCAGTCTAGTTGCAGATTAATCTCGGGCTTTCAATTTTTATTCTACACAGGACTTTGATCACAGTTTCCCATTGCAAAGCATTATTTAAAACCGATAGAACTACAAATATTTATTTTCAGCTTAACACCATCCTGTTATAAACATGAATATAGTGTTTATTGATATAAACATAATATTTGGATATTTTTGGTTATTCAAACATCGAAATAATAAATTATAAGCTTTTTGAGCATTGCTAAAATAATTACTTTTATAATACTTTCCAACAAAATTAAAAAACGTTGATGCATTCGATCTGGTGGTCGTCTGCCGCGCTCTAACTCTCGAAAGGATGATCAGATTTCCCTGAATATTTGTGGAAGTTATTGATGTTTATACAAGAACGAACCCTATTTAAAATGAAGTTTCTAGCATGATTAGTTTATTTATAAGAACAGTCAAACGTTTTCCTTTACAATGCGGCCTATGTGAAAACATCATTTCAAATGAATTTTATAGATGTTACACCCTATCAAATATATTAATTTATATGAATTTATAAAATGCACTAAAATATGCATTTTGTTAAATATATGGAGAAAATAATGGTTATTATTCATTTCAAGACCACGCAAAAGAATTCCATTACATAATGGTAAAGGAAGGAATAGTTTGCGACATATTTTTACTGCATTGTGTAAGCTATTTAATGTATATTAAAACTGATATACGTCTCTGAAGCTTAATATAAGTTATTTCACGTATAATGCAAACTGCATGACCTTTACAGGAACACATGAAAGATTTCAAATTGTATATTCTATTCGAACTACTGTACATTATCGATTATAGTTGATCCATGGATGAAGTGCATTTTTAATTTCGATAAGCGCTTTAAAGTTTTACTAAGTTTATGCGTATATACAGTGTGTATACACACTATAGTAGATAAACAGGACTACACAAAAGAGTTCGTAAAAGTTACTGAATAGGTGCGCAAATTACTTAAAAGTGGTTTAAAAAATGATACATTTTTACGCTGAACTGCATTTATTTTACTAAGAAATGTTTCTAAAATATAGATAAAATGATGTACAGAGCCATGCAAAGAATTAGATGCATGGTTGCCTATGGAATACAATTTCTGGGAATTTGAGTAATTTTAAGAGTATTTTAATTTGAATTAAATTTTAGCTAAATACTGGCGTGTAATAAAGGTACAAGGTAAACTACAGGACTGAACAAAAGTATTCGAGTATGTTTTTATCTATTAACATAAACTGATGAAAGAGAAATTTCCACCTCTTAGGCGTGTTTTTACTAAAGAAAATTTTCGCATGATTTTTCTTATTTGTTAGATATTGGTATCGATCTTATTACACAAAAATCTATACCTACATAAAACTAAATTAAAAAAAAAAAATCAATTTTCTTTGAAACATTTTCTTATGAAATGCAGAAAACGGTTATTTAAAAACAGAAAAACAAGAAATAATATATTGTTATTAATTCAGGAGATAAATGTTTATAAACGGTAAGAAAAGCCAGAACATAATATATATTATTAATTCAGAAGAGAGTAATTTAAAAACTTTGAGAACTAATTTTTATTTATATATTCTACTTTATAACTGTTTTGAAATAATTCTTTGACAGAAATTGTATGTTCCTAATTATAACACTTTGCCGAATTTGCTCAATCCATTAAATTCTTTTGATATAGCTGTAAACTGTTTTTCCGATTGTTACTAATGCTTTTAAAAACTTCAATTAATTGTTGAGCTAACATTAACTCTTTTGTAGAAGAATTGTGGAAATTTATCTGTATGCGTTTATTTATCGTACGACTTCCAAAAGAAAAATATGTAATTTTTTCTTCCGCTTTTCATAAACAAAAAAAAAAAAAAAAAAAAAAAATCCAGTTTTTTTTTTTTTTTTTTTTTTTTTTTTTTTTTTTTTTTTTGGAAAAGTTTTTAAAATTGACAATTTATTTTCTTATAAGCAATTTTTTTTTAAATCGTCCATAGTGGACTGTACAATTATGTATATTTTAACCCCTTCGCGACAGGTGCCTTTTACGAAATTTTTAATGGCTTGCCACCGGTTTTTTAAAACACAAATATGTGCTTTATTACATCGAGAAAATGCTCCGATTACATAAGGCAAATTTTACAGTAAAATCTTACTGGTAGGGATAAACATGATCCTTAACCCTGTCCGGCGCAGAGAAATTCTGTTAGTAAAATGAGAAATTATCGACTGACACCGGAATTTACAAACGACTTTTTAAGAAATCAAGAACGCCTTATTTTAAGCTTTTATTGTAAAAGCAAGATTTTATTAAAATATTATTGGTGCCAATTGCAAGTTTTGAATTAAAATTAGGTGTTGCCAGACCGGTAACACTGCGCCGGAAAGGGTTAAGCCTTTTTGCGGTACGTGTACGTATCGCTCGTCCTCAAGGGGTTAAGGTAAATTTGTTTCACAAGTTTAAAATGGAAATCACAGCGATATTTCAGTAGTACGTCTTCGCTTTTACACAAAATTAACAATTGTCATACGCGGAATTTCTTCTTCTTCTTCTTCTTCTTTTTCTATTTGTACACTGTTTTGACTTTAAACACCAGTAATTTTTTAAAGTACAGTCGACTCTCGTTAATTCGAAATCAGATAATTCGAATCTTCGCTTAATTCGAACTAAACATGAGGTCCGGAAATTTTCAATTGCAGAATAACGTTGAAAATTTTCATTAATTCGAACTCATTTTCTCTTGACTTCGTTTAATTCGAACTAACGAGAATTCCGATTTTTGATTTTTTTTTTTTTTCGTTTCTCACGGTTTTCAGATCATTAGAATAACTTTCTTTCTTTGTTTTTTGTGAAAATTGTTCCGAACGAGTATACATATAATACAATGCGTTTGATTTCCTATTTCTTAGAGCCCCGTCTGTCCATCAGCGACGCTTTAAATTTTTCTTCCATCGTGCTTGTTTCTAATCTTTTAATTAGTTTATGTATTTATACATTCTAATTTAATATTAAGTCATATTCTAATGATAACAGGCGAAATAAGTTAAAAAAAAACATTATAACATTAATTCCTTTGTAATAGTACCATATTAAGCATGTTTCACATAATTCGAACTTCGGATAATTCGAACATTTCTTGTGGTCTCGACGAGTTCGAATTAACGAGAGTCGACTGTACCCTTTTACTTATTTTTGTGATTATATAAAATTTTATGAATACTTTATGAAAATAATGGTGTCCAAATTCAAAAAGCCATGCAAGCAATAAAGAAAACATCCGCTTACAGCAGCTACTATTAATGTATCAGCGCATGAGTGTAATATTGAATTCGTATAACTTTACGTAATTAAGCACAATTTTGCTAGTCAGGGTGGCGAATGGTCAGGAAAAAACACACCAAAAACGCTGTTACTTACCAGTACTTTATTTTAGAGAAATTCGCCTTTTTTAATACCTATATATTATTGCATGAATTTTCTATAAGAAAATACTGGTAAATATCCTATTTTTTTACTGCGTTTTTCCCTTTCTATTTGCCACCCTGATATTGCAGAGATATGTAATTTTCGTCTGAAACTAATAAAGAACAAGTAAGAAAAATCATGCATCAAGCATAAATTATAAAACACTTTCCAACACTTCCTGAAATCTTTAACAAAACTTATAGTCCAGTCATTTTAGCACCTTTTTTTGCAAATAGCGGAAAAAATTAGAACAAAGCTGGATTTTTGCATAGGTGCTAGTTAGGGTATGTAGTTTAACATACTAAAAGTCCTCATCGATCCGATGTGAGCTTTCGCCTCCAGGGGACGCTAAAGAGCTTGAAAATCGGTTTTCTGTGAATATCTCACGAACAATGGCATCTAGACAAAAAAGTTCAATTACAAAAATGTAGATACTTTAATTTCCTATAAAAAGTGTCATTAACATTTTTTTGTCACACCAACCGTTCCCTGCGAAAAATTAAGATAAAATAAACATTATTGAAAAAGAATGTGCAAGCACAATCATAACGCGGCGAAGAGGCAGAACAAATACTAAACAACTTTTGATTCCCCTCCCCTCATCTCTCCCCCATTGTTTGTATGGCGTTTTCGCGCGCTTGCGCAATACGTCACCTGAGAATAATAAGGTTCTATCTGTGTTTTTGAAAAAATCGACTTATCGATATAGAAATGTTCTATTTGTATCTATGAAAGCATTTCTGGATTAAAATAATGTTGTAATATAATTGTAATATTGTATGTAAATTATATATAACATCATTTTGATGCAAAAATGCCTTCGTAGATACAAATAGAGTCTTTCTATATAGATAAGTCAATATTTTCAAAAACACAGATAGAACTTTATTATTCTCAGGTGGCGAATAGTCATTGCCCAATACCCTATCTCTCTTTGCATTTGTCGAAATGTTCCACGTGCAAGTACTTTTCAATATGTTATTTTCATTTGTTGCTCATTTCTCTAGTATGAAATGACCCTAATTTATTGAACGAAGTATTTAATCTTTTTTAAGGTTTTAGGAAGGGAATAATTTTATTTTCAACGCATGTTGTAGAAAGTTTTAAATTATTTATGACAGTTTAAAATGACTCTTTCTTAATTGCTGATTCTGACCGAAAAATGGAGATTGACAAAATAGTTTATCTTGCATGAGATGAGGACTGGGTTTCGAAAGATTTTGTAAAAACAGTAAAAGGGGTCTAAAATCGCTTGTGACAGCAAGTTCGGAAAGAGATGACCATAAGTGGAAAATATTTGAAGAAATGGCTAAAAACAATAATGAATTTACAGTTCATTCAAAGAGTAAGAAAAATTATTCACGAAAGAATTCTATTAAATCATATAATAAATCTATTGCCGAAAAACGATCAACATCCGCACAAATTAATCATCCATTGAAGGAAAAATTGAGAAATGACAGTCCGTTGTTTGAATTTAAAGGAAAGTGTTTGTTATTTCTGATACATTAGATGAAGATTTTTTACAGAAGGAAAAAAAGAAAGCTCTAAAGTATCGCGGAAAAGAATTTTTTTAATCTAATCATTAAAATAAGACACGTCTCATATCTATGCTTATGGAGAAATTTATGGGGAATGGTTTCGAAGCGAAACAAGTAGAAGATGATGCAGACACACTAATTGTTAACACAGTTAATTGAAGTAGCAAAGTCTGGTGCGCTTACTGCTGTTGTTGGCGATGATGTTGACTTGATCGTATTGTTGACAGTTTTAGCACCTCCTCCTTTTCTGGCTTTATACGATAGTAAAGCAGAAATTTCTTTGAAAAAGTACCGTTATGTATGTTTCAAGAAAAGAGTTGTTGTTGGCAGGGCCTGATTATCAACGGGGCACTCTCTCACCAGAAAAAATAAATAGAAATTTTTTCCTTATTCGTGATAGTAATTTTGATTGAAAAGGGCGTTTAAACAAGGCGAAAATTTCTATGTAATTTTACTGGGGAGAGAGTGCCCCGTTAGTAATCAGGCTCTGGTTGTTGGTAAAAAAAAAAAAAAAAAAAAAAAAAAGCCTTTTATCGTCGCCGCCTGCCGAAGATGCAGCTAGATTGTACAGTTTACGTATTTATCATCAAATACAGTACTGATTGAGCAATAAACTACTTACTGAGAACTGGGGCTGGCAAAATGTACCTAATTTGTTTCCAATTCTTGCTACCTTACCGCCCGCACCAAAAGATATTATTGAATCTATTTTTTATACTTGCTCCAAAGGATGTGAAAAAGCATGTGGATGCCGAAAAATTGAATTGAAATGTTCTGATATTTCATAAATTGCTGCGGAGTTTCATTTCATAATGCAAGTAAAATTGAATTTGAAGACGAGGAAAATATTGACAGTATCCTGCCCACTGCAAGGGAGGAGGGAAGCGCTACTTCTGTATTCAGTGATGATATCGAAAGGCAAACAAAAAATACTGAAAGCAGCACAGCAACGAAAGAAATAAATACAGATAATTACGAATCTGAATCGAGTGTAGAAATTGAAGCTGTGCAAAGAACTACTAAAGCAGTTAAGCGACTTAAATTGGATTAAGCCAGTCACTATAAGTGGAATATGCCTACGGGGGAAACAAAAAAAAAAAAAAAAAAAAAAAAAAAAAAAAAAACGCACTAAGTGTTTTACTTCAAGGGTGGTGTGGAAATAAGCATAAATGTATATTATAAATTCACTTTCCCCATTCAAAGGTGAGAATTATAGATCTGTTTACAATTTGTTTTTTAGTAGCAGCAGATTTTTTTAATTTTTATAATTTTACTTTCAAATATGGTCACGTTTTTATATTTTTGATAGGTAAGGGTTAATGTGACAAACAAATGTTAATGACACTTTTTATAGAAAATTAAATTATCTACAACTTTGTAATTCACCTTTTTTCTCTAAATGCCATTGTTCGTGAGATATTCACAAAAAACTGATTTTCAAGCTCTTTAGCGCCCCCTGGTGGCGAAAGCTCATATCGGATCGATAGGGACTTTTAGTATGTTTAACTACATAACCTAACTAGCACCTATGCAAAAATCCAGCTTTGTTCTAATTTTTTCCCCTGTTTTTGCTAAAATGACTGGGCTATTAGTTATGTAGGGAAAAAAGGATTACTGTCGATAGCCAAATATGTATTCCAATACTTTTCAACAGCTGGTTGTTTGATCTGCCAGTTGATATGCATACTATATAAGAAGAAAATTTAGTTTAGCAAGAAAACGCCTAATTGATTGAAATTTCTCTTTTAGCAATTCATACTAATAAATGGAAACAGACTTAAATAATTTTGCTCAGCCCTATAGTTTACCTTGTACCTTTATTACACTCCAATATGTTGCTAAAATTTAGTTGAAATAAAAACATTCTTAAAACTACTTAAATCACATTTCCAAAAATTATCATCCATAGGTGAACATAAAGCCAATTCTTTGTGTGACCCTGTACATCATTTTATCTATATTCTACAAATATTTCTTAGTAAACTGGAAGAAGTTCAACGTAATTATTTATAACTTATTTAAAAACCACCTATAAATAAATTTCGCTCATATTCGATAACCTTTAGAAATTTTTACTATATTTGTGAGGGAGATTTTGCATGAATAATCTGTCTCATGCTCTTTTCTCTGCCAAATGCTATTATTGTAACATGTGAAAGAAAAAAAAATATTATAAAATTTATTTTTTAAACACAGATGTGTGATTGGAATACAAAAATAGTCATCTGTGGCAATTCAGCATATATTCACTGAGTCACAGAGTGCGGACAGAGCCTCAAAACTCGGCTTGAAAAGAGCGCCCTCAGTGGATCACTTAAAAACTAAATCATCGCGTTGGCGATTTTTATCCTCATGATTTCTGTTTAACTGTAACCGTATTATGGCTTGGCACTTCTTGCTGAATGCTGATTTGATTATCTTTGCACACGTGCTTATGCTATTTGATCTTAGATTTCCGCGCTTATATTTATTCGTAATTATTACTGTTATTGTTCTTAAATTTTCAAGTTTAAATTATTAGGCCGTTATGTTAAGAAGAGACACATGTATTGTTTGCAAGACGAATACGTCAAAGTTATCTCATATTAAAATAATTCTTTCATAAATTTCAAAACAAGAAGCAGCAAGCCCTCGCTGTATTTTTTTTCTTTTTACCGTTATCATTTGTCGCCAAGGAAGCGATGTTTCGCTGAATTAGCAACCTCTCTTATGTTATGATTGTAGTTTCAGAGTGGTCCGCTCGCGTCGCTACTGTCTATGCGTAATCCCATGTTAAACAAGTTGCCATTACAGTGTATGAAGGTTGATTCTCTGTTCCGTACTCTGTGCACTGAGTATAATTACAACCTATTGGAGAATCTGTATAAAAAGCTTGCGCCCAATAAGAGTTATACACAGTGGTGGGATTCAGCCGGTTCGCACCGGTTCTATAGAGCTGGTTGTTAAGTGAAACCCGTATTTCCATTTATTTTTTTTTGTTTAAATATTTATTTGAATAACAGCCCGTTTTCTAAACATAACACTGTGGCATGTTCTGACTTTTTTCATTTACTAAAATAATGTTTCATTTTCAAAATGTCCCTCTATATTTTTTTATCAGTCCTGTAAGAAGAAATTTAACTTTAAAAAATTGAAATTTATTTTTACTGGCTTCATTGTGAAAATGTGTAGTGCTGATTAATGATCAGTTATTGTATGAAAGGTTTAAAAAATGTTGCATGTTTTTAAGACTGAGCTAAATTTTATTATTGATAGAAAATTTCCAGAATATGCCAAATTCACGCTTCGGATTATTGTTTTTACAAAAATCACTTTAGAGTAAATTAGGATTAAGAATAGAAGAGGACATTGATGATGTCTTGATTAAATATGTATTTTTTTAAACCTATATAAAACACGCATTGAAAGAAGTTCAGGTCTGATTTAGTTAAATTAACTTAGAAGAAGTTACAAGCATGTATCCCCAGAGCAAGAATACAAATAGGCGTGCTTAATATTCAGTGAATTAGTACTATCCTGAGGTCAGATATTTGAGTAATACCTCCAGTTCTGCATGCAGTTAATAATTTCATTGCCTTACTGTTTGGAACTTTAGTTCCTGGACATGAATGAATCCTTAAACTTATTTTTTTCTTATTTTCGCGTTATCCTAATTGCATAAATTGTTTTAAAAAAATTCGCTATATCAAAAGATCAAAACTTTTGGACTGCATTCTGATAATAATGGATAATTCGTTCAGCGAACCGATTGTTAAATTATGTATATAACACTACTGGGTTACACATGTTTTTAAAGTACACACAACTGAACAACACGATACATTTATAAACTGAATGTTAAATTACTAAAAACTTGGAAGCACCTGAATGGTTCTGCACTGTTTAGCACTATTTTGTTAAAGTATGTGGGAAAATAATGCTTAATTCTTTGAAGCCAGGCAATAATGTATTTCTAACATTGAACTCTTACAGGAAAAAAAAAATATTTTCAAATATGGAAAAGTAATTTTTACCTTTATGCTGTCAAATTTTAAAATATAAAATTTCATTAAAAATTTCTAGTGCGATTTTTTTTAAGTAGGCAGGTTAAAATAAATAGCACGCCCCACAAAGTGTTAACCTTTTGATTACGGGTTAGGACTGGCGACATCTCTATATTTACTCATACAGCAATTTGCAAAAATACTTCTTTGTAGTAGATTTGCTCTTAAAATTATTCTGTATAAGAGTATGGCAGGGATTTTCAAAAAATATCGCCAATAGAATAAAGTATCAGTCCTTGGGATGACATATGTCCCAAACACTTAATCAAAGGATTAACCCTTAAATGCATAGTGATATAAATCTACATCACTTTTTATTAAAATTTTAATAAGTAAATTAAGTTCTTAGCAACCACTAAATTTATATAGAAATATTAATCCTGTAAAAAATGCAAAAATTTGCTACTAAATAACATAAGATTTTTTTCGCACCCGCTGTACCACCGATACGACAATGGGCCAATGTCACATAGAAAGTGAGTTAAAGCCAATAACAGCTAATATTTTAAAAGAAATATAGTATCAAACTTTTTGCAATGAAATTTAAAACTTACTTTGAGTACGGTTAAGTAAATAAAAAGTTTAGTAGAAACATCGTAATTTAAAAGTGATGCTATTTAAAACGGTTTTAAAGGACGGCTATTTTGGTTTTCCAAAAAAAATTAGTAAATTAAGTTGATTTTTTGAAAAAAAAGTCAATAAGTATTCCGCTAAATCTTTTGATAATTTTGTTAAAGTATAAAAAAAAAAATAAATAAACGCAGATCTTACCTCTGCATGATAAAAAAAAAAAAGAAGTTAGTTCAGATAAAAAAATAAATAAGTAGATAAAAGTATTTTATTTGTTTGAAACTGAAAATAAAAATTGAACTTTCAAAGTATTATTTTTTTCTTTAGTGTTTAAGAAATACTTTTTTAAACGCTCATAAAGACGTTGAAGAGAAACAGAATACTAAATACTCTGATTATGTTCTTAGTTTTTCGTTCTGCATTTTATTAAATACGCTTTAAAAGCAAATAAAATATCCTCACCTCCTTTTTTGCTTTTTGTCTTTTACATTTTTTGTCATAAGCAAAGGGGTTTTTTTCTCTCTCTCTTAAGGTATTAGACAGTTAATATAAATGTATTACTTTTGGTATATAAAGCAAATACAAAGATTTATTTTTAAATATTTCGATTTAATTTTTAATATTTTATCACAAAAAATGTTTAGCAGATTTCATAAAAATATAGAATTTGAATATTTCGGCCTTTATTGAGTGTTTTGCTCTTTAATTTTGGCTATTTTGAAAAACTTTACTTCCCTTTTTCCCCTTTGTTATGAATTTATTATTTTTTGGTTATATTTTGGTTACATTCTTTGTATATTAGGATAGTTTCTGATTCATAACCGGTTCAAACCGGTTCTGAAAGCTAAAGAATTTTTTTAAACTCTGACACCAAAATCAAAAAAGTAAAAACTAGGGCGGTTGTGGATCGTCTTCAGCTATCCTATGCAAAAAAAATCACGTCAAAATATTAAAATTTCATAATCAGTTCAAACCGGTTCTGCAAACTAAAAAAATTTTTTTTTGAAACGCTGACACTAAAATCGAAAAAGTAAAAACTAGGGCGGTTGTGGATCGTCCTCAGCCATCCTATGCAAAAAAAAAAAAAAAATCACGTCAAAATATTAAAATTTTAGCGAGATGTTTGGAAAGAACACCCCCATAGACCCTACATTATCGTCCGGGTCGCATTTTCAGAAAGAATCACGTTTTCAGCCCCAGTCTTGGCGAGTTGGCGAAAGCGAGAACGTTCAGCTAGCTGCATCGCTAAACACAAAATAAACTAAGTTCAAATGTGTCATAAAACATATGATTAATAGAATTATATTTATTACAAGCGAATCTTCACTACTGTTTTTAATTAACTTCTCAATTTTTTCGAACATAGCGAGTTGACGAAATAATAATTGAGAAAAAAAAATATGTTTAGAAGTTCTGTGAAATTTAAAGCATTTTAATCTGAAAAAGCTCTTTGTTTTAAACCATTAGTGCCTAGCGTCCCTTTTTAGGGACGCTTCAAAAGGTGCATTCAGCACTGTTTTTGACACCGGTAAAAAAGAAAAGCAATACTTATTTTATTTAAATGATGCATTTTCGTGATTAATGAACTAAACTTAATTCTTCTAAAAATAGTGGTGCCAACCAAATAAAATTTACGCAAAAGATGCTGGGCACGAATGGGTTAAACTATGTTTTAATCGTAAACAGCGGTGAATAACATTTCCTCCTATTATAGTCTTTGCTTGATAATATTTACAGAAAAACAAATGAACAATAAACGCGATCTCTTTGCAGAAGGAAGGGTTGCTATTCGCTAGGCGTTTGACGTCACAAACAAGAAAGGGTGCGTAGCATTGACTTCATCTCCGCGCCAATCGTTGTTCTGGCGATAAGGTGCTCAAAAGGTGATTCTTTCTGAAAATGCATCCGGGTCTTTTTCAGTCAGTAGTGTGGCATCTTAAGCCTTTATGCTGCAAGTTAGCATTTCGCTCGTCCCAAAAAGGTTAAACATACGATAATTATTACAATTATACAAGCTCTAATTAAACAGATTACTATATTTTGTTTAATAAAGTGTATTCCAAAACTCATGCAAGAATTAATTTTGATAGAAAACACTGGTTTATAATTAACCCACTTAACTTATCAATATTTTGTTAAATAATTTTCAAATAATGTCTATTTTTTTCATGTCTTTTACAGAATTTTTAATATTTTATCACTGGTTAATCAAAACAGACATTTTTGTCTTACTGAATAAGAAAAATGATGGGATTAAATAATGGAAAATTTATATAAAAAAAATTACTGATGGAAATAAAATAAATCATGATTGGCAAAAACACGTGGCTCGTATGACGTACTGGTAAATCAGGCAATGTTAAAATTTTAATTTTTTTTTTATTGATTCATAAAGTAAACAGTATAGTGTTGTGTATGGAATAACATATCTTTCAAGTGGTCTCTACGGTTTGGTTGGCATACATTTTTTTTTTTTATTTTTTCATGCCCATTTTGCTTCAGGGTGTTCTTAAATCAAAAAGGACAACTTTGTGACACGTGCTTTAATTTATTTTGGTTCGGAAATGCATGAAAATAGCAGGTGTTATTAATCAGAAACTTTCTAATTGCACTCAATTTTCTGTTTTTTTAAAAACACAATAGATTTTTTATAACAAGCCTTCAAAGTTGACACTTTTGAGCACATTTCCCGACGAAAGCAGAAAAACCGGTCGAAAAGCAGGAGGAAAACGGGTGATTACGTCATCGAAATAGCTTAGAACTGGATAGGTAATTTAATTATCATAAAATGGAAAAATAAGTTCGATTCAAAATCACTTCCATAGTCAGGCATTCCAATTTTATAACTTTCTGGTAAAAAATGAATTTGTAAATGTGTCAAAACGTTTTGCGCTTGTTGAGCGAAACAGTTAAGAACACCCTTAAAGGCGACTTAATCCTTTCAGGGGCAAGGTACTTGTATTCGTAAAATATTGAAATAACTGATTGACACCAGTATTTACAAGAAAATTTATTTATAAGTAAGTAAAACTACATTTCCGACAACTTAACCCCTTAACGGGTTAATTCTTTTACTTTCAATAAATTGAAAATAGCGGATCCACACCACTATTATTTAAATAAAAAATATTAATAAAATATAATCTAAACATTTCCGCCTCTCAATAGTATGAAGATTTTCTTAAAAATAATAGTGGTGTCAAAAATCTTTAAATAATGCAATAAGCAAATTCGTCTTGTCCGAACAGCGTTCGGGCAAACCAGTTAAGGGGTTAATAAAAGTGACATTTTCATTAAAAAATGCGGGTTCAATGAGGCGATTGAGGATTAAAATTATGTGATGCCATAGCGGATCATCGCACTTCAAAAGGCTAATTTCGTTAATATTGCGTTTAATTTTCTATTTCAAGGCGTGAGTGGCTATGGATTTATTGGATTGACTACGAAAAACCCCAAAGAAAAAAGTCGAACGGTATTAAATCATGGAACTATTAAGAAAGAGTACATTCATATGCATAAACGAGTAAAGCATAAACTGTAACCGTTTTTACAGGGGGGGACATCCACCAATAAAATTAAATATAATTCTTTTTTCTTATTTAAACGCTTTATCAATGCAAAACTTCAGTCGTAAATAATGAAAGAAACAGATATTCATTTCTCTACTGTAAGTTTACGCTGGCGATAGTCAGATCCTGCATTTCCATCATATTTTGACAACCTAGACAATGTTGTTAGAATAAATTATATGTCATGGACAAACCGACACCAGTAAAAGCTATTAGAAAATTATACAATATTTGTGAGAAAATACTTTCATGAATAAACTCGCTTAAATAAGACGAAATTTTCTACTCAAAGGAGGACTCGACTTGATGGGAATCTTTCCCCGGCGGTAAGCAGAAATTGCTTATCCGATTTTTTTAAAACGCTCGTTTTGACAACCTCTTTACTTCTGTATTCATTGCTCCGTTTATTAAATCATGTGATTTGAACGGCCAATTCTAGTCTCCTAAGGGGAAATTACACAACCAAAAATGGCTCATACAGCTATTAAATTGTTTCTAAGGTTGTATGGGATGTGGCACCGTCTTGTTGAAACTTCTTGTCGTTGTCTTGTTGTTCACATCCATATCTTGCAAATTGTGAAACGGTCGTTCCAGCAATTGAGAATTACAACGTTGGTGCATACGTATTTGAACTCTGATTTGTTTGCTCTGAAATCGAGATCGAATCTAAAGAGCCTTACAATTTATAATCCGATAAATTTCCCTCGTTGGTAAGCGGCTCTGTAGCATGGTAAGTAGCATACGGGATTTGAGATTTTTCTATGTGAGTTCGAATCTCGCTCGCACTTGTTTTTCGGAACGAAAATTTATTTTGTTTTTGTTTAAAATAGTAGATTAGGCATTGAAGTAACTGTAAAAAAAGATAACAACAAGAACAACAACAAATTCTGGTCTATAGACATAAATATTTCTATTTTTTATTTATTTTATTTGTTTAATATCATTATTATTATTATCATTTTAATTTTCATTCCATATTTAAACTTACAAAATTTCGTAGTTAAAAAATTACTTGTATCCGACAAAATGTACAATAATTTATATTTTTTTGTAAATTTCAATTATCATACATGTTTTTTCAATCGCGGTTCGAAAATGATTGATGAAAGTTTTCGTTCAATAAAAATACGACCAACTGACATTACATCAATTTTTCGCTCTGTTTTGATTTTGAGCTCAAATACTCATTCGCCAACTTTGCAACTCTCAGTTAGATAATTCCATGAAAACTTGTCATGTTTGTCACATACAACGATTTTTGGCTACCAGTATTTTAAAACGGAAAAATGCGACTTGTTTTATCGCAGATATTTCATCAGTTGAATAGGGCGAAGGAAACTTTTCGAAAATAACGGTGGCGAACAAGCATAGCGATTCTTAGCTGTGTGACAGGCATGACAAGTTTTCATGGAATTGACCAGTTGCTGCAACGACCATCTTCCGTGATGAACACAAATGAAGTAAAATTGTGTGGATTTGAGTCATTCTTCAAGCCGCTTGTCTGTTTACCAGATATGCTGTTCTATGCATAAACCTATGCTCATAGCTGCCAACTTTCACGCATTTTTGCTACCACTAAAATTGTACAAAGATATCCCATTCGTTTAATCACAAGATTTCGATGATTAAATTAGATACAATATTTGCTAAAAAATATTTGTGGTCGGAAAAATGCGTAAAAAGTAGCAGCTATGCTTATGCTATATATTTTATGAATCAATAAAAAAAAAAAAAATCACAATTTTTATCTATAAACCTGTATTTTCAGTCAAATTTACTTAACGTGAATTTTATTATACTCTTTATTACGTTTAAACGTAATATGCATTTTAAAACTGTTTTTTACTCGTCTAAAAGCCGATTTCCTTAGTAGCAAAATTAAATAACTAAAGATTATTACGTATTTAAAGTTGAAAAAAAACGCATAAAAACCCTTGAAAATGTCGTTTGCCTGAACAAATAAAAAAATTACTTGAAGCAAAATAAAAGTATTTGAATTGAAAAAATTTACAAAAAAAAAAAATCTATTCTTTTTTTTTTTTTTTTTTTTTTTTTTTTTTTTTTTTTTTAATACTTAACAAATATGTTTTAAAACGCAAAATCCATCTTTCACTGTTTTTTCTAACCTCAATAAGGAAGTTTGGGAAAAAATAAAATAATAACTGTTTTGTTGATTTTTGTTTCTACTTGCACTAAAATATTTTTGTTTCTTTTTTTATAACTCTTTTTTTTTCCTCGAAGCTAAGTATATTTTGTTGTTTTTTTATTTTAAAAAACTTGAAAGTTTTTTTTTCTATACGATGGTAAATTATTTTATAGTTAATTCCTGAGAATTTATTTCAGGGTGTTTTAAAGTAATTTCCGTGATGTCAGATGACTTCGGAACTCATTTTTTAATATACAGGGTGTTTATAACATGTCTAACACTTTTTGATGACTTATAAAATAATTAAGATAAATTTAAATTAGTATAATTAAGTGTTAGATATATTTAAAAAGTTTTATGACGCTTTTTAATGAATTTCTATGCATACCAATTACCTTGCCACAGATCTCATTTCACTTTTAATAAGCTACAATAACCTACGATGTCTCGGTAACTTTAACGCTATGATCTCAACCCTTACTACTTCACACAGTCTTTGATTTGAGTGATTTTCCGTTTAAATTTGTCTGGTTTCGTTTTCTTAATTCCCCCCTGCCATTCTTGTAGAGAGCAGGATATTTGGGTCGTGGCTAGTGACCAGTCGAACTGGCTTCCGCTAGATAGTCAGATTGGACGTAGGGTCGCGTACGAAAGTTGGCAGCTCCCGTGGCCTAAAACTGTTTTAAAATATCTCTATGACACGCTCAATATTAATATAACTTGGGTGTTACCATTTTTATTAAAAACAAAATTAGTGCAATTTTTAATATGTAGCCAGACCCTATACGAAACAAGTCTGGGCATTCAAAATCTGAGAGAAGACATTACTCGACTCTGAAGTAGCGATGTACACAATGAGTTATCTTGTTAATAAAATAAAGCATTCGCGTATGCGCAAAGGCATGCCTGCCAACGGTTCGTATTCCGTATTCCGTTAATTAATTAAAATCAGAAATTTTCAATAAAAAATATTTCTATTTACACTGAAAAAAAGTTGCAGCAGCTATTTACTGCAGCAGAAATTTCAGACAATGTCCGAAAAAAAAACGGACTTTGCATTACATTAACGGTTTTTGCCCGTAAAACACAAAAAAATGACAAGAATTGACCGTTTATGTGAAAAAGTGACGTATTCCTTAAATTTACTAAATAATTCATGGTAAAGTACCGTAAACTTACAATTTTTTTACAGTGAAAGTTAAAACTGAAACCTTTAAGTTGATAGTTTTTCTTGTTCAAAATTACTGATTTTAATTAATAACATGTGACCGTTGGTGCTGGTTTTTTTTTTTTTTTTTTTTTTTTTTTTTTTTTTTTTTTTTTTGGCTTAACTATTTTTAATTATCGCCTGAGAAAAGTACTATCAATAAATTTGAATAGAAAATTTTGTCTTATTTAGACACTTTATTGATGAAAAATTTCTCTCAGAAATATGGTGTAAATTTCTATTTGTTTTTACGGGTAACACATTTTACGGATAATATAATCTTTTTAACCGCCATTAACAGGAGGATATCTAAGTTTTCACAATGCAGTGGAAACACAGTCTGGCTACCGTCGAAATAAACTCCCACCAATAAAAAAAGAAGGGAACATCTTTTGCCGTTATTTATAAGTGAAATATTTCACCATTGAGGCTTTTAAATAAGGATAAATTTTTAGTTAAATTTATTGGTGGAATTTCACTTTGGTAATCAAACTCATAGAATGCGCTTAGCCCATTAATGCCCAGACTATTTTCTTCATTAAAAATGAAATTTTGGGTTTCGCACCACTTTTAAAATACGAATAACTTTTATCTTAATTTATTGAGGAATTTGTCTCGTGAAAAATTCAGCTTATTTATCTTTCTATTTACTGGTGTGAAAAATGCTTTATTGCCTTTTTTTTTATAAACGTCCCTAAAAAGGGACGCTAGGCACTAATGGGTTAGAGCAGAGGTTCCCAAAGTGTGCTCCGCGGAGCCCTTGGGACTCCGCGGTGTTTCAGGAAAATAAACAAAACATGAAAGGAATTATCATATTGTAATTAAAAGGTTTTCAAAAGTATGTAGAAATTTGTGTGCGTGTGTACCAAAATAAGTGTATCTATGACAGATTCAACAAGTTGGAAATTGCACGTGAAGCGTAGCAAATTAGGTGCGTTCGTACGATAACGAAGTTTTAAAAATATTACTTTCATATGTCAATCTCATAAAATTGTAAATAGTGAATTACAATTAAAACGCTCATCAAACAATGTTCTTCCTATACCATTATATAATGTAATACTTTTGTGTGGCCTTGTAAATCAATAACAAATGTTCTTTGCACCACAAATTATGTATGATGTATATTATAATATGTACTTTATAGTTGCATATAAATTTTATTAAGTTCGTATGAGTGTAACACGATTAAAATGCATTTGAAACATTTTTCCCATTGACCGTAATGTAACGGAATACTTTTGAGTGTCCCTATAATTGATCTATAAATCCGATTTTCATAAAATTTGAAATAACTCGACAAAATTATGTAATAATTATGTAGTTTAAATTTCAAACGTATAGAATATATTTGAAAATTTTTCCTAATTGACCATAATGTAATTGAATACTTTTGATTGCCCCTGTAATTGATCTATGCACGCGATTATCAAAATATTTGAAATAACTCGACAGAATTATGTAATAATTGCGTATTATAAATTTCAAACGATTAAAATGCATTTGAAACTTTTTTCCCCATTGACCGTAATGTAATGGAATACTTTTGATTGCCCCTGTAATTGATCTATGCATCCGATTTTCATATAATTTGAAATAACTCGACAAAATTATGTAATAATTATGTATTTTAAATTTCAAACGTATAGAATATATTTGAAACTTTTTCCTAATTGACCATAATGTAATTGAATACTTTTGATTGCCCCTGTAATTGATCTATGCACACGATTATCAAAATATTTGAAATAACTCGACAGAATTATGTAATAATTGCGTATTATAAATTTCAAACGATTAAAATGCATTTGAATTTTTTTCCCCATTGACCGTAATGTAATGGAATACTTTTGATTTCCCCTGTAATTGATCTATGCATCCGATTTTCATATAATTTGAAATAACTCGACAAAATTATGTAATAATTATGTATTTTAAATTTCAAACGTATAGAATATATTTGAAAATTTTTCCTAATTGACCATAATGTAATTGAATACTTTTGATTGCCCCTGTAATTGATCTATGCACACGATTATCAAAATATTTGAAATAACTCGACAGAATTATGTAATAATTGCGTATTATAAATTTCAAACGATTAAAATGCATTTGAAACTTTTTTCCCCATTGACCGTAATGTAATGGAATACTTTTGATTGCCCCTGTAATTGATCTATGCATCCGATTTTCATATAATTTGAAATAACTCGACAAAATTATGTAATAATTATGTATTTTAAATTTCAAACGTATAGAATATATTTGAAACTTTTTCCTAATTGACCATAATGTAATTGAATACTTTTGATTGCCCCTGTAATTGATCTATGCACACGATTATCAAAATATTTGAAATAACTCGACAGAATTATGTAATAATTGCGTATTTTAAATTTCAAACGATTAAAATGCTTTTGAAACTTTTTTCCCCATTGACCGTAATGTAATGGAATACTTTTGATTGCCCCTGTAATTGATCTATGCATCCGATTTTCATAAAATTTGAAATGACTCGACAAAATTATGTAATAATTATGTATTTTAAATTTCAAACGATTCGGTTGGGTAGTTTTTGCGTTGTTATATGCGGACGGACAGACGGACGGACAGACGGACGGACTGAACGACAACTATAGGTGCTACGTATTATATAATTACGAACGCACCCAGTGATGGTAACCTCGTCACTGAAATTTTCCCTCAAAATTTCCCACATGAGCTCAATTTTTCCCTCAAAATTTCCCTCGTGAACTCAAATTTTCCCACACTGTTAGATTCAGCAGTGCTGCCCTCTATCGGCAAATGATCAAAACATATTTTATAATACTTTTCATTTGGTTCTTCAAAACTAAAATCTTTCAATCAATCGAAGAACATAAGTAATTTAATAAACATAAACATAATATAAAAATAAATTCTTAAGGTAATAATAATGATTATTTTTTGCTAAAGAAATGCAGATAAACGCAAATGTTGTCAAAGAAGAGCGTGAGAAACGCACATTTCATCAAAGAATTGCGGGGAAAAAACAAAATTTCGTCAAAGAATCACGAAAAAGGTATCTGATTTCGTTCAAAAAGCATAGAAAAAAACGAAAATCGTGGGAAAAAACACAATTTTCGGCAAAGTATCGCAAAAAAACGTTAATTTTGTTCAAAAATCATGAAAAAAATCGCAATTTTTGTCAAAAAATTGGGAAAGAAATATAAATTTAATCAAAAACTCGTAGAAACAAGCACATATTTCTTAAAAGGATCGCGAAAAAAGCATATTTCAACCCAAAAATCGGGGGGGGGGGGGAACTCAAAAGTCGCGAAAAAAAGCAAAGTACCTTAAATATTTACAAAAATATGTGACAGCTTTGCAGGGGAAATTGTGATTTTTCTCAGCCCCCCCTCTAAAAGTGATCATATGGGCGCCCTTGTTGTCGCGACATTCGAGTCTTCTGCTTTATCCAAATCCATAGCTATAAAACATTAAAATGTAACTTTCGAGATTCTACACTATACACATTCTAGAAAAATTTGAACTAAACTCTTAAACAAAAAAACTGTTTTCGTTTTACGCTTTTCTGAAGCAAGCGAGCGATTGAAACTGAAAATCTAATAGAGTAGTTCCGACAGTAGTTCCGACTGACGTCATAACCTATTTTCCCCCCCTTCGAAAAATCCCCCAGGTTTCTCTACTTTGTGGTCACGTGGTTGAATCTGATCTATTAACTTAGAGGAGTTTAGTTGCATTACTGCTTCGAGAGTCAATGGAACGCAACAGCAATATTCAACGAAATAGTTACGATGCAATTCACCAGGAGTTATGAAAAACAAGTCGAAAAAAAAAGGGTTTTCTAAAAAGTTTTGCAGAAAGAAAAGGAAAAAGCGCGTTCATGAGAGTGGAACGGGAAATTCTCAAAATTTCCCACAAAACCTCAAGTTTCCCCTTTTTCCCACACAGCTCTATTTTCCCCACAGATGTGGGAATTTTCCCACAAGTTACCATCACTGAACGCACCTAAAAATGCAATGAAACATTTCTGAGCAGTTAAACATTGGCACTTAAAATGTATCTACTTTCTGTATAATATTTCTGGTCTGAATTGCTTTATTTTATACTTCTGCTCTAATTGTGTTTTAAAAATTCGATTTAAAATAAGACTACAAGAAATAGTATTCTGAATTGAATGCACAACGTGAATCGAAACAGAAAAGTCCCGCCAGTGCTGTTAACTCTGCTTGCCGAACAAAAGTGAGAAGAGTTTAGTTCTTTGGAGTCCCGCCTATTTATACGTTTATTCTTAATTCTTATTAAATACCTAACTCTTACTAAAATGTTTTTAAATGACCATAACATTAAGTTTGAAAAAATACATATCAGAAAGTATTCAAGATCATCCGGAAACTCTGATAAATTCATTTATGCATGACTTTCCAGCTGCTCAAAATAATATGTTGAACGATACTAAATCCATTCAGTGCAAAAACAAAACCACACAGCTTAAGCTCTGAGGAATACCAAACTTTCATTGATTTAACATATCAAAGCGATCTAGAAATCTCTTTTCAAAGCAAGTGTATCACAGAATTTCGGTGTCATTTGACAGATGAATACAAAATCTTGTTAGACAGAGCAAAATTAATTTTACTCCCATTTTCAAAGACATGTCTGTGTGAAAAGCAGGAATCTGCACTTATACAAGTCGTCACCTGAGAATAAGATGGTTCTATCTGGCCAAAAATCAATTTCGAGTTAGAAGACTTTGAAAATCAGCATCATTTGCACGTGCAGCTATTAAAGTTTTCAAAAAACCTTTGGCATTAATAGGTTCATATGTAGGTACAGACAGTAATTCTACAAAATCAAAGTTTTTAAATAAGATTTTAATGGATTTTTTACGTTTAAAAAATTTGATAGAACCATATTATTCTCAAACGTCGTGTTATCCTTAAAATAAGATGGTTATATCATTAAAAAACCATATTTTTCTCAATTTGTTTAATTTTTTATAGTTTAACAAAGTGAAATTTCGTAGATTAATTCGAATAAACTTCAGTAGATAGTAAAATATTTATTACTATCTATATTGTACCATAATAACAGCAAATTACAGCTTTCACTTATTCATACTAATTAAACCATCTTCACAAAATTAATGAATATACATAAGTTAAATATATTAATTAACTGAACATAAAATAGCTTAAATATTTAATTTCATTAAATGGGAACACAATAGTTTTCCTTTTTTAGCGTGCTATTTCAGTGGGGGAATATGAAAATTAATACAAAAAATTGTGATTTTATTGATAAATGAAATTGAAATGAATTATGAATAAAATTTTTCGTATTACAGTCAGATATATTCTTGATAAAAAAAACAGACTAAATCTCTAAGGAAAAAACTTTCTTGTTCTTTTTAAAACAACAACATAAGTTTGATACTCTTTTGTTAGTCGAAATTTTGGAATGTTCCAGAAAACCATGCTTTATTTTATATTACAGTTAGGCTAACTTCTCTTAAATATATTTTGAAAATAGAACCTTTCATCTCTCGAAAACTACTTTAGCATGCTCTGCAGGTCTTTTATTTTATCTTTGTTAATGCAATCTTTCTTTCTCTGAGCTACTTTAGGATTTGGTAAAGTCCTTTGTGTAAATGATATTGATACTCCTCGTCATTTAGAGGGGCTCCTTTGGAAATTCACCGCTGTGAAATTCTGGTCGCAACAGTTGCTTGTCTTAAACTCAGTTTTATAAAGAAATTGTGTGAATCATTATTGTATCACCTTGGTCTACGGAACGAGATTATAGGCAAATTTTTTGCTTCACAAGTGGAAATCTAAGAACTGTTCTGATTTCATTCTCAGGGTTGTAAATGGATTACTGCAATTTACTCTCAGCAACAGACGTATAAATGAAAGTGGCGAAAAATATTCGGCTACATTCATTGTTTTTTCTATTTGGCTCTGAATATTATCCACTACTTGCACACATGAATGTCCAGGTGTACAATATCTTAGAGTAATGTCCATAATATGTGGATGAGATTGTATAAGTATTGCAATTGCATAAGATATCATTTTGTTTCTATTCTGAGGAACACAACTGTCACAGTATAAAGTTAAACTATCAGCATGTAGAAAGTCTGTCAGTATCTTCCGAACAGTCGTTGATGCAATGATACAGCTCAGCTTATGTCATTCCCATCTCTGCCTGACATGTCGTCTATCCACAAGCAACAATATGCTTTCTTTTCTTTCTTCCATGTTGCCTGTGCTGTCATGTTATACAAGTTAATTTTTTCCTTTATAGAAAAAATTGCTGACATCACTTTTGGGACATGTTATAAATTTTCTAATACAAAGCAAATGACTGACTTATCAGGGGAATTTCTGTCGTCATTTCTGAGAGTTTTGGTGGATTCAACTTCTTTTTTTGTGCAGATCATATTTAAATTGCATGTCATTATTAATTTCTCCCTGGATTTTAGCATGTTTAAACTCCTCACAGTGATCACACCTATCTTTTTTTTGATTTATTGAATTCTCTGTTAAACTGCGTATTAAATATGTGCCTATAACATGAAAGTTTCACTGATTCTACATTGCTTTCTCTGCATTTCTGAAAGTACAAGTCATACATTTTCTATAAATTAAGCTCTGATTCTAAATATGTTTTTTTAGTGCTTGCTCTGTTGTAGTGTGACTTAATCGTGGAAAAACTTTCAATATGAGCTTTTATTTTATTCTTGATGTCATTTGAGACTATTCTGCTAGAAAATTTGCTTCGGGTATTTTATTCGCAGCTGGAGACAAGGAATTGCCAGTAGGATGTTCATAAGTACACAAAGCCACTTATAACTTACGAAAAACCCATAATCCTGCCATCAATTGGAGTTGTAGGAATTACTTTTACATTTTTTAAATTTGTTTTAGCATCAAGAATATCTAGAGTTGGTGCTTCATCTAAACTGTCATCCATTCTTCCCACAGGATTTTCTAAATCTAAATGAATTAGGATTAGTCCTTCATCCCTGCTTGAATCAGGTCCATTAATAAAATTAAACACAATTCGTTTTGCATATCGACGTACTAAAAAAGATATTTAAAAGAATTTTTACTGATAAAAAATTCCTCTATATTTTACCGAAAAACGATTTAGTTATCGAAATAATATATTCTTGCACTCAAGAAATAAAAGATTACTATTATTTATTATATATTATATATTTCATCATATGTTATAAAATAAAATAATAATATATTATCTTATAAGCTGTCTGCGATTACTTTGCACATAGAACTCTGTTATTCTGACTGCTTTCAACAATTTCTGATGGAACTATATTATTCTCTTTCGCAAGCGGATGTAAATTATATATATCGAAATTTTAACGCAGAAATGCATTCATTGATACAAATAGAACATTCCCATACCAAAAAGTCAATTTTTTTCATAATGTCAGTTAGAACTACATTATTCTCAGGTGACGAAATATCAAAACAAAATACAGAAACCTGTTAAATGCAGAACCAGACATTCACTTACTATTGTCGAAAATTGCACCTGATAATAAAATAACTGTCCGAAATAATTTAAGCACATTTATCACTCTAAACTTTTATATATTATTATTCTTCAAACTTATGCAGAATAATAGTTTAAAAAAAACAACAGGCATTTAATATTTGTATATGTTCCATATTATATTATTTTTATTTTTGGAATTTTAATTGCCTTAAATATTTATTATCATTAATTTTTACTTATTTAAATCTTCTATCCAAGTTTTCAAAATCGTATTTAATTTTTAAAGCAATATCTGTCGCTTAAAAAGTCTTTTTAAAAAAGATCTTGTATAATTTAAAATCCCTCTCTAGATTCATTTGTGTGTAATGTGTGCATACATTTCTTTTTATTTTTATACGTTTAATTTTTTAAAAATCTGTTTATGTCACTTGCATTAATTTTTAGTTATTTAATTTTTTATACTGTTTTTTATAATAAAATAATGTTTGTCGCTGAAAACATTTTTATTGCATCTTCTATCATTTAAAGACCTTTATTAGATCCATATTACATTTGTGTACATTGCATATATGTATTTCTTTTTATATATAAATTTAAATTATTCTTTATTAATATTATTTATAGATTATTTTATTAATTAATATTATTAACCTTTAAATTATTTAATCTCTAATATTTATGCTATTTGTATATTTAAATTTTCTAAACGTTTTTCTCTGTACAACAGTGTTCGTCGATTAAAACGCCCCTTTCATGTAATATTTTGTATTATTTAAGAAACCCCTCATTAGTTTTATTTAATATTTATGTACGTTGTGCATATAGTTCTTTTATTTTCGTAACTTTAATTGCTTTAATCTGTTTATTATATTTTTATAATTTCTTAGGTATTTAAATTTTCTATGCTGTTTTTCATAATTGTACTTAATTTTAAAACAATGTATATTGCTGAAACGGGTTTTTTTTTTAGCATCTTGTATCTTTTTACAACCCTTCTTTAAAAATTTCTTTTAACCTTCCGTCTACCAGACGGGTCCATTGGACCCGACAGCAATAGTTCTGGTGTCAATGGTAAAATGAAAAATTGTCGATTGACACCGGAATTTATAAAGGACTTGTCTAGATATTACGAATTCGTTAATTTAAGCTTTCATTGTAAAAGCAAAATTATATTAAAATATTACTGGTGCCGTTTGCAAGTTTGGAATTAAAATTAGGTGTTGCCGTAGATAAATGGTTGTTTTGTCTGGTAGACGGAAGGTTAATTGGTCTCTGCCACATTTCCAATCAGAAATAAGTCTGTAGCAATTTAAAATGTATATGTTGGTTCTTTACATTTATCATAACATTACGAATTTAAAATTTTTCTCAGCTCCAACCATTCCTTAGACTTTTTGTCAATGAGTACCCGTTCTGACATAAATTCAATCTCACCCACGTATCCCATTGTATTAGAAACATTTCCCTACTAGTTGCAGTTCGTTGAACGCCTTGAAGGGCGTTAGGATACATTTTATCCTACCTAATTTAAACGAGATCTCACCAGAAACTTTTAATGAAATGTTAATTTTTAACTTTGATGGCAAATTGTTAACTAAAATTCCCTGTTTTTTTTTTTTTTTAACAAAATTTTACGATTTTTCCGGTGACAATACAATATGACAGAGACATTATTGCTTGCCTCTCAAGAGGTTAACATGTGTAGTTTTTAACTACATGTCTGATTTGAGGAAAAAACAATGACGAAAGAAAGTTTCTTTTAAAGCTGTAATTAATCGCCAAAAACTTTAAATAAAATGTCCAAAAAAGTGAACAATGCTGCACCAAACAATACAGCTTATAGAGTTTGCCCCGCCTTCATAAACACTAAAACGATGACTTAATTCTAAATGTATTTTTAAAATTTGCTCAAAAAAAAAAAAAAAAAAAAAAAAAAAAGGTGAGAGACGATTCATTTTCGTTGCATGTTTAGAAGTACTAGAAACTTAAGGATGAACGAAATAATTATTCCATAATCGCTTTATTCTATTACGGGTAGGCGGGACTAGCGAAAACGTGCTACATAATTGCTCATAAATAATTAAAACTAGCCCCCCCCCTTTTTTTTGCGAGTAGCCTATGGGAATTACATAGAATTTTCAACTCTCTGCTACCAACATGGTACAACTGTGTTTGTGTGGTTTTCGTCATAAATAATACTCCCTCTGTCGCAAATTAGATGCGACATTTGAATACTTTTGTACTCATATTTGATATTTATGAATTTATGATTTTGTTTGAACATTTTTTCAGAAAGCTATACTATCAATCAACAATATTTACGTACCTAACATTCCCTTCATCATTCCTTAATAAGTAATTACCGTAATTTCGGGTGTATAAGCCGCGGATCAAACAATTATTTTTGGACCCAGAAATCTTATTTAGTGATTGAACACAAATATTTAAGGCGATCTACGTAAAAACATTCATTTTTTAAAAAATTCTGGGTCGAAAAAGAATTTTTTGATCCGCGGCTTATACACCCGAAATTACGGTAATTAGTTTAAAAAAATCTCGGTTCACACACTCTTAAGCCACGCCCCAAATTTTAAAGACTTTTTAAACAGTAATCACTTAAAACTATCTTCAAGCTAATCAATCGTGAATTCATTTACGAAAATTTTATGCCAACATTTCTAAAAAGTATTTTTTAGCATGAACAAGCTGCAAACAAAATAGAATTCTGTCGAGCTTATTTTTTTCTATTATACTTTGCTTGATTATGCATAAAATACGCTCCAAATTTTTTCCCGTTTCAGAATCCTGTATAACTTTTATTTACGAATTATAACAGCATATGATAACCCTCGCAGCGATTGTCTTCGTTTTATTGGGACATCTTTGATTTTGCTCAGAGGCATTTTTTTTCGTCCGCATTTACAATTTGCTGTAAACTTACATCGTAAATTTCCCCATCTTTTATTTTTGATGTCTTTGCCTGCTTCTGTAAACGGGATAGGATGATAAACATTATGATCACATTGAATTTAATAGCTGCAGCATTTATGACATTAGAGCTTAGTTTAAAATTTTTCAAATATCGTTTCAAACATTCCAGTACAGTGTTGCGCTCAATATTATTGATTTCTTTCTTCAGAGAATTTTCTAAATAATTGTTTCTTTTCTTTTTACTTTAAATTTGAGTTAACATCGCTTCTGAGACCTAGCATAAATAGTTATAATAATTCTAGTATAATTTTACTGGTGTCGATTTACTAAACTGCATCAGAAGTTATTTATGACTCCACCTGCTTGAAGTGTAGCAACTAATTTGGGACAAATTTTTCAACTTAAATGTTGCAACTAATTTGGGACAGAGGGAGTAATAGTTTTACGTAAGCCCCAATGTAATATATAATCCAAACATGGTTATCATTTCCATCTTTAATTCCGAGTTCATACTGGAAATTCATACTGAATTCAGAATTTCTGTATCAGCAAAAAGCAAAATTGAGAACTTTGCTCCAATGTTAAAAATTACTGGCTCGAATTTTTATTCAACATAAGTTTGCTCCATATTTGCTCCAAAGGCATTAAAAAAAAAAAAAAAACATTAATTTGTAAACCACAGAGTTTAGTAGGGTTCAGGGGCTCCGCCTTAAAATTTCTTACCAAAAAGGGCTCCACGAGCCCGAAAGTTTGGGAACCGCTGGGTTAGAGTTTAATATTCACTATTTTAAAGATGGATCGTTCCAGTTTATTATTAGTTATATGGCCTGAATGATTCATTGAAATATCAAAATAATTTGTTATGCTTATCGCAAGTCTAAAGACATCTTTTTCCGGTTCCATCGTAAATGATCAGTAAATAAAAAAAAGTGTGTATCTGTTTTTTTTTTTTTTTTTTTTTTTTTTTTTTGTTTTAGACAGATTACAAATAAACATGTAAAACAGTTAATTTCTTTGAATTACAATTTAAAAGTCAATTACTCTTCTTTTTTCTTTTTATTTATCTACTTATTTTCTTTTTGTGTATTTATTTGTTTATTTATTTATTTATTTTGCTTTATAATAAATAATCAGACAATACTAATGTTAGTCTGCAATAAATCAAACAGGAATAAATTAAAGCAAATATTTCCGACTATGTTTTGTGAATTTTTAATCAATATTTCTCTCGCAATAAAATTCAACTTATAACATTTTGTTTTAATTATCAAAAACTATACTAAACCGAATAATTTCAATTATTTCTTTAATTCTAACAAAAAAAAAATAAACAAATAAAAAAGATTCAAAGCTGAAAAAAAGTGAGCTTATTCAAACATAAGGGAATTGAATAAAAGAAACAGCAGCATCGAAAACTCTTTTTATTAATATTTCAAAAGTGCACTTTCAATTGTGAAAATTACACTTTTACATTTCTTCTTCTTTTTTCCTCTCTCATTCAAGCATCATCGAAGTTTTTTTTTTTTTTTTTTTTTTTTTTTTTTTTTTTTGACTTACAATTGAATTGTTTTCTTTTGTTTCCAGGTATTTTCGTATTTTTCTTTTCTTTCATTGTGGCTTTTTTACTCTTACATTTTTAAAAAATTTAATTAAATTAATTTTAACTGCTTTGTGCTTCAACTACACTTGAGTGATATTTTTATCTAAATCTTTTATTGCATGTCTATTTTTTCTCATTTAATTTGTGATTTTATGATTTGCTAGATTATTTAAAAAATGCCACACTTTTTAAATTGTTCAGATATTTCTAGATATTTTTTCAGTAATAATTAGTAAGGAATCTTATTTTTTATTGATAGACCGGGAGATGGCAGCACAGACAATCGCCTCATCGATCACCTCGACCGGTACTAACAGATTAAAAATTAAGCGAAAGGCTCTCGTCGTGAAGGAGTTAACCTCTAGTGTTTACAAAGCATAACTTCCCAATTTAAACATGAATAGTTATCGCCTATGATCCTTGCCTCATATACAAACAAATTTTAATAATTTGCAAACTAATAAAAAAAATATTTCTTGTTTTAAGATAATAATTATTAAAAAAATAATAATAAAAGAAATAATTATAATAAGTTCTAGTTTGCTTCAATACAATTTAAGTTGTATGTATTCTATATTCCCACTGCTACTGGGAACAATACATTAAATAGACAGAAATTAAAATGCTAGAATATACCGTATTTACTCGTGTATAGGGCGCACGCGTGTATAAGGCGCACCCCTACTTTACAAGTAAAAATGGCGATTTCATAAAATCTCGTATATAACGCGCACCATAAATTTGATACGCTAATGAAGAATGACCAAATAAATTTCAGTAAAAAAAAAAAAAAAAAAAAGTCGAAACAAACATTACACCAGACCAGAAAACAAGACGAAAATGCATTTTTAGACTTCGGGTTGTAAGAGAATGACGGCAAATAGAAATGAGTGACGATAAAGAGAATTGCTAATTAGCATTTAGATAATGTCATTAGCTCTGTTGTATAAAAAACTGCAAGGAATGAAATAAATATGCAGTAATACTTCAATTAAGTAACATTTTCCGAATTTTAATATCTTCTTTGAATAATTTCTTGTTTCATATGTATATCATTCGACTGCATCCAACAGTAAAAAATTATTCCGTGTATAAGGCGCACCTAGGAGTTTTGCCCTAATTTTTTGGAAAAAAAGTGCGTCTTATACACGAGTAAATACGGTATACAAAGTTAATGTACGGAAAAAACTGGAATGGATTACGAAATGCAATTAATATGAATTAGACCAGGAGACGGAAGAACAGACAATCACTTCAGCGAAAACATGGATGAAAAACAGGGGTTAGTTAAATCATGATTCGTATGTTAAAACGCAATCGGTCAGCGAAGTCATATTTTGGTAGAAAACACACATGTAGAAAACACATGTTTTTTCGGAAAAACGGAACTATTCCGTAGAATTTTACGGAAAATATTCTGTATATTAACGGATATTTTTTACAGTGAAGATAAAACATATTGTGCAGAATCTATACATGCGAGGAGTATAGTAACTGTGAAATTTTTTTTTCCGAGCACCTTCGTCGTTCCAAGCCCAAGCTCGCACTCTGATTGGTTGTTGCTCTCGGCACTGTTTTCACGTAACTTGGCGATAACCATACTTGGCGAAAAATACTTCGCTCGTAAGTGAACGAGTAAACCTAAAACCTAAAACCTAACCTACTCATTTTTATTCTTCCTTCATTCTTATCCTTGTGGTCTTGTGCTCTTGTGTTATTTTACAAAATGGCTAATACTTTACTTATTAATAAACGGGAAAAGTTACTTTGTACTCGGTTCAGAAGGAAATCAAACTCCTCGACGGAAGCATCTATCGCTACGCCAAGTATGATTATCGCCAAGTTGCATGAAAACAGTGCCGAGAGCAACAACCAATCAGAGTGCGAGCTTGGGCTTGGAACGACGAAGGTGCTCGGATAAAAAAATTACGCGTAGTAACTGAGGAGGTTGTCACAAGTTCGCGCATGCTTTTTTAAATCGGATCAACAGTTTCTCATTACCGCCAAAATAAACTCCCGCCAATAAATTTCGATTAGAACGTTTTTGCTTATTTCATGAAAAAAAAACCCTCACAAATTTAGTAAAAACTTATTACTGGAGGAAATGCTATTACTGGTGGAAATTGGGCCAGATATTAAAATCTGTTTCAATGACTTTGACAGGAAACGGCTTAGGTTGTCACTATATGGCAGAAACCAAGGGCGGACTGCCGCAGAAATAAATTTCCACATGTAAAAACAAATATCTTGATTTGGCTATAGTTATAACTGAAATTCTGCCTTAATGAGGCGTTAAAATAAGGAAAAAATTCGGATTCAAAGTTACTAATGTTAGTTTGCTCCGAAGGGCATGAGCAGGGGTGTAATCGTAAAAGTATCTGAGGATATACACTCTAAACAGAGGGTATATGCTCAAGGCAGAAAATATACCCTAGAATGTGTATATTAAAAGCTTTCTTGTGAAACAGAGGGTATACTGAACTTCTTAATAAAATCCAGAAAGTATACGGCGTATACCATACACCTAGAACTACATCCCTAGTCATGAGCCATTGCAAAACTGATTGCAGCTTCACCAATTTGAGAATATATTAATTCCTGTTTGTTTACAGTCCATGATTCCTATATGCTAATCTGCATTTATTGAAATCACTCTGCCTCTATCTTACAAATTTATAATACCATATGTAACAATGTAAATTAAAAAGGGCATATTTTAAATAATTTTAATGCATATTTCGCGATTTTAATAATGCATATAATCTGGTATCCGCTAATTTCTAAAACTTTTTGCAATATCTTTATGAGTAGTTTTTAACTTGTTAACAAAATATTGTATTACACTATTACAAAGCACATTCACCTGCAATTATTTGAAAGAATACCTTTTCAAGTACCTTTTTCTGCACCATTTCATGTTTCACAGTAAATAAATTTCAGCTGAGAGCTTCAAAATAATTTCTTTATTGATCAAATTAACCTGACTGTGTATTCTTAGCAGAGAAACTGACGCAGTGTAAAATTAAAGTTAACTATTCTCCTCAGAGAAACGTCACATAAATCAAGATAAAGCCCACTTAAATTAGGATTAACAAAATCCTTTTCCGAAACTTGTAATCTGATATTCAAACGCAAAATTTGCAGGTTTTCTGTTTTATTGTTGATAGTTTTCATACAAAATTATTTAATGTATAAAAAATCAAACTATTATTAAAGACATAAAAAAACATCAAAATAAAAAAAGTTTTTTCAAAAAACATTGTTTTATAGCTAGTCAATGCTTTTTTTTAAAAAAAAAAGTCTAATTTTTTTAATACATTTCACATTTTTTTCTTTAAAAAATATTTTACAGTATATTAACTATCTAATTTTCATCGTGGAATACCTTCTAAAATGCTATATTCTATTTGGTATGTTTAAACATGTACCAAAAAAAATTATTTTTTTTTTAAATTTTATTTAAATACGATCTTATTAAATATTTATGTCTTATTATATTTATGTCTTATTAAATAAAACAAATATTGTTGTATTGAGTTTTTGGTATGAATTTGCAATATTTGAGTTAAAAAGTGCCCAAATTCCATAGTTGCCAACTTCTCTGTTTTTTGGATACCAGTAAAATCTTACAAAAATGTTTTCTTAATTTAATTGAATACAAAGGAATTTTGTAAGCAAGATTTTACCTATGAATTTCCTTGATATAACTTACTTTGACTTCAATGTTAACCCTTTGCTTACGGGGTTGGGATATATGTCGTCCCAGAGAAGATTGCTTTATTATATTCGCACCACTTTTTTCAACTAATAAGTGCCATACACTTGCACCAGAAAATTTTCAAGACAAATCTATGACAAACATTTTTTTTCGTAAATTGTGGTACGAATGAATATATAAAAATCGCCATTTCTGTCCCGTAATCAAAAGGTTAAAAGGATTTTTTAAAATAAAAAACTAGAAAATTTTTCTTCTCAAAACCGTGTCAAATAACGTTTAATAGACCCTGGTTAATTTAATCCTTTCAGAAACAAGGTACTTCTCTTAAAATGATGAAATAAGGGAATGACACCAGAATTTATAAACAAATTTATTTTAAAGTAAATAAAAGCTTTTCTTTAATTACTTAAGAGAAAGGAAATTATCATTCTCATATTCTGGTGCAAATGTGGCATATTGGGATTAAAATTAAGCCGTCTAAAAATGAACCACCGTATTCGAAAGGGACGTAGGTATGGTACAAGGGTACGGAGCATCTTTTTTATAATATTGAATAAATTCACATATTTTTAGTCCAATTATAATACAGAATAATGAAAAGACAGAAGCCTTACAATATCTTCATTACATAGTTTTAATAAAAAGTGTTTTTTTTTAACTATTTTTTAATGATATTAATTTGTCTTAATAAATGACAAATGAATTAAGGCAAAAACAAGCAGAAATTTGCCATTTCAAAAATGTTCTGTCTATCAAGAAATCTGAATTTGAAAGAAACAGCCCTTTTGCAACACTACAGTATACACTCTTTTCAACTAAAGATATTTCTGGTCCCTTTGTATGACATACTACTATCACAATTACACTTACCAAGGAATTGAACGAGGAGTTTTACTATGTGGGGATGGAAAATAAGCTGTGATTACACATGGTCTTTTTCACTAAATAAATCTTTATTTTATTAAACATATAAAAAGCTCAACTGTATAAATAATTTAACATAGGTTAAATAACACATATTAAATAACGTGCTTCTCATCTGACCAGCAGCCGTCCCTACGCCACACTTCATCGATGAGCGTCGTACAACCAGTGAAGGAAAAAAGTTTCATTGAGTTCTCCAGCAAGCTATTTTGTCGCCAAAAATATGCCACACATTCGCCAAACAGGAGGATGCTCCTTAGGGTGGTGCGAAAAAACAAAAGTTCTTAATTCCGAATCGCAATAGTGTGGAAAAGTTGCGATTGGTAAATACAAGAAAAAGAAAAAAAGAATTTTTCAAATCGGACTATGTCTTCCGATCGCGCAAACCACGTAAAAATTCAAAAAAATTTAAACTGTTCGATTTTTTCAGAATTTTTTAACAAATATTACATACGCATATATTTTATCCCTATAGTGAAAAATATTTGCATATTGTACTGTTTAATAATAATAAAAAAAATGTGTTTAGAGAATATCTTCCGATCGCGCAAGCTCATTAAAAATCGGGAAAAAATTCAATTTTCAGTGATTTTGATGTATTAAGAAAATAATTAAATAAATTCAGTTTGCGGTCTCATGTTAAATTTTAAATGTAAATTAATACTATTGAGCACATTAGGCCATTTTTGAACAACAGGGATCTTACCACGACGAGATCGCTGCAGGACGAAAAGGTTTAGTAGTTTGCGCAACTCTTGTTAGCCACCTTGCGAAACAGCGCTGAAGTCGCCATACGTGTACATAACAAACCCATATCTTCCCAACTTCGTCCACTTGCACAGTGTGCCATTTCGTGTCAGTGAGCCCCTGAACGAATTTCGTTTTTAATTGCGTGTATTATGTTATTTTAAATACATTAACAAGTTACATGGATACGGATATGCATATGTCGTTGACCAAGAAAATTACTAGACACTCTTTTCATTGTCCTATATTCGGTCATCCAAGAGATTTTCTGCCAAATATTCATCCAACACAAGAAGATGTTCTTCGATGCTGCTTTGAGGAGAGGTTTCTATCAGCAAGTAAACTTAACAACATTAAAGTGAGTTTCTCATCTGTCAGCAATACAATGGCACAAAAATAAAATATATCTATTAGAAGGCGTCAATCCCAAAAGTTTCTGAGTATAGAATCATTTAGATAATCCCTACTACGATAAGTATTATAAACTAACGAAATTTTATATTCTAGACTAGGAAAATGAATTTAAAAAACAAGATCAACTGTGTGATATTACAGCTTGAAATACGTAATGAATTAAAATTGCGCCTGTAAAATGTCTCCAGATCTAAGGGAGTGTCCGATTGAGACTGATTGTACGTCTGAAAAACACAACAAAATTCCAGTCATTGAGCATAGATTTATCTGCCTCCAGAGAAAGTAAGGAACCGGAAAAATTGGTACTATAAATCAAAAGGAGGAAAAAACTGAATACAAGACTTGGACGACGAAACTATGTATTGAAAAGGTAACATTTCAAATCTGTTGAAGCAGAAATGAAAGATCTTGAGCATTTAGATGAAATACAGGAGAGTTTTAATGTTAATGTACTTATATGTAAAATCTCATTACCATGACCGATACAACCTATCAGATTTAAGAAGAAATTACCATGACAACTGAATGTGGAGTTACAATCTAACATCGTTACATTGCGATCGCAATAGTGTATCTCACCCTGTAGGTGCTGCTATAGCGTTGAGTGTGCTAGAAGATATTGCTATAATAACTAGAACAGATGCTTCTCGAGTTATTGAATAATACAAAACTAGAATGGAAATCAACCGCACTAGAAAAAATTTACGTCAAAGTCAAATGGATTCAGAAGAACCACATGACATATATTTTGATGAAAGAAAGGACGATACTTTATTTATCCTCCTCAGTTCTGAGACAAATATCACGAGGGACAACATATACCTGTTTAAGATTACTACAAAACATCTTCAAGCATGTATCATTCTACATATCAATGCGTATTATAAGGAAGCATTTATTGAAAAAGTCTAGAAGTGTTTTTAAGAATTCTAGAAGCATTTAATTTCATTTAAAGGGTGTTCTTTAGTCTCTTAGGTATACAGGCTCAGGTATACTGTTCTTAGGTATACAGGCGCTATATTCGTGTGTTGGTAGAATATTTTTCAGAAAATCTCTTGAATGACCGAATTAAGGACAATGAAAAGATTGTCTAGTGATTTTCTTAGTTAACGACATATATATCAGTATCCATGTCACTTGTTAAATGTAATTAAAGTCTATATCTATTGATTTGACCACATTATGCCATTTAACAACAGAAATCGTTCACGGCGATCGCAGATACGAAAAGTTTAGTAGTTTGCGTAACTCCTGTTATTGCAAAGCTGGACGAGGTTGGAGAGCGATGGGTATGTATACGCAGGGCGACTTCACTACTAAACCTTTTCGCTCTGCTGCGATCTCATCGTGATAAGATCTCGGTTGTTCAAAAATGGCATAATGTGCTCAATAGATTTACACTTAAATTTTAACATGAGACTGCAAACTGAACTTATTTATTTATTTTCTTAATACATCAAAATCACTGAAAATTTTTGCCCGATTTTTAATGAGCTTGCGCGATCGGAAGTAATTCTCTAACACAATTTATTTTTTTATTATTATTAAACAGTACAATATGCAAATATTTTTCACTATAGTGATAAAATATATGCATATGTAATATTTTTTAAAAAATTCTGAAAAAATCGGAAAATTTCAATTTTTTTGAATTTTTAGGTGGTTTGCGCGATCGGAAGATATAGTCCGATTTGAAAAATTCTTTTTTTGTTTTTCTTGTATTTACCAAACGCAACTTTTCCGCACTATAGCGATTCTGAAATAAAAACTGTTGTTTTTTCGCACCACCCTAATGTTCCTGTCCCGTTTTTCTTGCACTCCGCCAAAATTCTAAACTGAATTATACTTCAGTCTCCACTTTAGATCAGGCTAATTAACGTCGCCACAACTATATCTACAAAAATTAACTAAAAGATTCCAGTATTACCTGAAAAATAAGCAAGTTCATATTTTCTAATAAATTCGTTTATTAATTATAGTGTAAATTATTTATTTCAGACAGATTTACTCTGTGCCGGAAAGGGTTAACTGCCATAAAAATAATATTTGCAGATCTTAAATTACGAAAAATATTCGTTTGAATAAAACACATAATTTGACAATGAAAATAAAAATAAAAGTTCTGTTTTGTAGTTGACAATATTTGCACGAAACAATTTAGTGAATAGCAAATTTTACAGTGAATTAAAATAACAGTGAAAAATAAAGTAAAAGGGGAACAATTTGCATTGGTACATTAACTTTCGAATTATTTTTAGAACAATCTGCTCTGCTTTTGTGTTCGTACATGTCTCCATTTATTGGATACTTTCCGCATTGGTACACAAAAGAAGATAAATTTTTATCTTTTCATCCAAACAAAAGATAATATGACAAAGAACGTTTTGAAAAGTTTGTACCAAGTGTTAAAATTACGTAGAAGAGTGGATGAGATATTTCCTTTTATGGAAGTTATTTTTGTGTTTTGCGACTAATTCTACAAATAAACGCATTGTTAAGTTTCTATTATATTATATTCATAAATCGATTCAAAATGTTCTTTAAAGAAATATTCAAAACAAAAAAAATAGTTGATGCTCATTTGTACTGTCTTTTACAATTGTCAACGAAATTCTAGTTTGTGATTTTAAAAGATATAATTAATGATATTTATATAAAAGGATTTTGTGTGCAGAAGGTTATTTGTGAGTTTGTTTAAATTATTTTATTTGTATTGTGCAGTTAGTTTGCCAAAATCTGCAGAAAACATTTCTTGTAATGTTTACAATAGATATTATGCATAGTCAGTTGATTTAACTTTGTTAAAATAAAAATATTAACTGTGCAAATTTCGGAAAAATTGTGCGAATACAAAATAGTGTTATATTCAATTAAAAATAGTTAACAAATGACTTAGAACAACATTTTATAAATCGCTTTTTAAACTCATAATTTAATAATGATAATAAAAATCGCATAAGTTCCATTTGTAGTTGACAATTTTCGCACAAAACAATTTAAAGAATAACAATTTTAACTCCTATGCAAAAACCACATAACGAAAAAAAAGTGTAAAACGACAGTAATTTGCATTGTTGCATTATCTTTCGAATTGTGGAGTTAGTGTACCAAAACTTCAATATACAATGGTAAAGAAAACTTTCATTATTATGTTTGCATTCAATATTTCGTATGGCCTTAATTAATTTAACTTAGTTAAAATAAAAATATTAAGTGTAAAAGTTTCGCAAAAATTGTGAGCATAGATAATACTGTTACTGTCAATTTAATATAATAGTTAACAAATAACTTTGAACAATATTAATGAAATCACCTTTTTAAACTCATAATTTAATAATGATAATTAAAATCCTCAATTGTATTTTTTATTAGTTGATAATTTTTATACGAAACAATTTAAAAAATAGTAATTTTAAAGCTCTCGGAAAAAAATCTCAAAGAATGTAAAACAAGAACAATTTGAATTGGTACATTACTTTTCGAATTATTTTAAGAATAGGGTAGAACCCCGATAATTCGGATTAATTGGGATCAGGCCCAATCCGGATTGTCGAAAATCCGGATTATCAAGAGAATGCGTGCAAATGAAATAAAATAAAACATTTTCACAGAAAATCACCTTTATACTGAACATATTCAATATTTACAGACAGTAAAAATGTTTACCTTGTAATTATAAAATTTGTCTATTATGCTGTGCCAGTTTTGCAGGCTGCATGGTCACACATTCCATTGAGCATAAGTAGTTCATTGGATGTAGTCTCCACATGACGTTCAAAATGTATCATTAACTGTTCAAAATAGGAAGTTGCTTCATTATAGTTTATAACTTCTGGTTGACCATCATTGATAGTGATTTTCGTCTGCATCATCTTCATTTTCTTTATTTGTCCACAAAGCGATTATTAAGTAATCTGTAAGTAAGGCATACTCTTCATTATTTTCTGCTTCCAACCTATTGCTAATGTCGCTGATATCAACATCTGAGCAACCATCAATTTTTTTAAACAAACTGACAAAATGTTCAGGTGTAATTTCTCTTTCATTCTCGTTTATCCCTCCTTCTATTCCTATTTCCCGCTAGTGATTTATAGAAGGGTTTTGACACGAAGACAAGGAAATAGTCCCAACAGACCTATGGACTGACTGACAAAGATCGGAAAACGATCTTTATTTTCAGTATGTCTATAAGGACTTTGCTTTCTTGCAATGCCCTGAGAAAAGCTTTATTAAGCAATGAGCTTTTTTTAACATTTCTAAGTGGATTAAATAGAAAATTGTGAAAATTGGAATTGCTAAAGCTTAAATGATGTACAGTTGTTCCTTCATAGATAATATTAACGAGTTTATATAAGAAAGCTTGAGGAATTCTTCCGAAAAGATTTCAGAAAATATTTTTTATTCAGAATATGAGGCTGAAATAAATTTATTTTATGGAAATTTGCCGATCATTTCTCAAACTTCGACCAAAAAATCGACCAAACTGATCCGGATTAACGGGGTCCGAATTAGCGGGGTTCTACTGTAATATGCATAATTAATATGCACAAAATACAAATAATTTTAATTTACAATAAAATTATACAGGTGAGAATAATAAATTATGATTGGAGTATGTTTTCCTACCCTGATAGCATGCATGGTCACAGTGACGTCACTGTGAGTCACTTTGGTCACATCACATCTGTGACCAAAATGCCACCTCTCAGTGACGTCACATTGTGACTGATATGTGACTTTCTTAAAAATCTTTAGAAATTTATAAATATCCTTCAAAACATGTTATTTACTTTAAAAAACATGTTTCTGACAATTTAAATATCGTCGCTTTTGTCACAGTTTCGTCACAATGTTAATGTCAAATTAGTCACAAATGACACATTTTTCACAAATTTGTCACATTGTGACCACTTTGTGAAATGTCACAAAAGAGCTCTAAAACGGCCATAACGACTTCACATCGACGTCACGTGATGTCACATCGACAATCGATAGTCACAAAGTCACAATGTGACTCCACAACGACGTTGCAGTGACGTCACCATGCTTTACGGGTATAAGCATTACGGTCAAATCATGATTGGCAACAAACACGTTGCCCGTAAAACATACTGTCGAAACAGAAAGGAGGTTAATAATAAAAATTATAATCCCCATATGTTCTGTTTTGTAGTTGACAGTTTTTATACGAAACGATTTAATAAATAGCAATTTGAACTCTCTCGCAAAAACATCATAGCAAAAGAAAATGTAAAGTGAGAGCAATTGGCACTAGTGCATTAACTTTCGAACTATTTTAAGAACAATGTGCTTTGCTGTTGTGTTCATACATGTCCCCATTTAATGGATAATTTTCTCATTGGTATACAAAAGAAGATAAATTTTTATCTTTTCATCCAAAAAAAGATGCTATTATAAAGAATGTTCTGAAAAGTTTATACCAAGAGTTAAAATTATGTAGAAGAGTGAACGACAAACTCACTTCACGGAAGTTATTATTGAGGTTTTTGCGTCTAATTCTACGAATAAATGCTTTGTTAAATTCCTATTACTTTGTATTCGTAAATTCATACAAAACTTTCTTTAAAGTAAGATTCAAAACAAAAAATAGTTGATGTTAATTTCTGACGTCTGTTACATGTGTAAGCGACATTCTATTTTAAACTTTAAAAGATATAATTAATAATATTTATACAAAAGGATTTTGTGTGCAAAATGTTATTTCTAAATTTGTTTAAATTATTTTTTTGTCTAGTAAAGTTTATGTGCCAAAGATTAAATACGATAGAGAAGAAAACTTTAAATATAATGTTAGCAATAAATATTTTGTATAGATTTAGTTAATTTAACATTGTTAAAATTAAAATCGGGTTAAAATTAAGTTTCGGGAAAATTTGTGAGCGTAGATAACACGTTTATTGTCAATTTAAAATAATAGGGTACATAATACAAACTTTAAAATGTTCAGTATTACTTAAAAGACGATTAAATTAATAAGATAGAAATGTTAATAGTTAATCTTATTTAACCCATTCATGCCCACCACCTTTTGCGCAAATTTTATTCGGTTGGCACCACTATTTTTAAAAGAATTAAGTTTACCTGATTAATTACGAAAATGTTTAAATTAAATAAAATAAAGATTGCTGTTCATTTTTACCGGTGTCAAAAACAGTGCTACATGCACCTTTTGAAGCGTCCCTAAAAAGGGACGCTAGGCACTAATGGGTTAAAACATCATAGTACAGTAGAACCCCGCTAATTCGGACCCCGATAATCCGGATCTCCGGATAATTCGGATCGGTTTGGTCATTTTTTTCAAGTTTGAGAATCGATTGGCAAATTTCCAGAACATTGACTTGTTTTAGGGATGAGATTTCCGCTTTTTTGGACACCAGTATAATCTTAGAGAAAATGTTCTAGTGTTAAATCGCAAAAATGTTTCGATTAAATAATATAGCATTTTCTCTAAGATTTTACTGGCGTGCAAAAAAGCGGAAATCTCATCCCTGTTGTTTCATCGTCGTATTCTTCATAAAAAAAACTTTTTCTGACATGTTTTTGGAATAATTAAGCAAAATAAACATTATTACTGTCTACAAATATTCAATAAGTTTAACATAAAGGTGATTTTCTATTAGTATGTTATATTTTATTTCATTTTTTTTCTAATTCTCCGGATAATCCGGATTGGGTTCGGTCCCAAATAATCCGAATTATCGGGGTTTTACTGTACTTTTAAACCTTAAATAGGCTCTTTCTCAGTGAATGCTTTTGTTTATTTATAAGTGAACAATATTTTTAAATCGCCTTTTTAAACTCATAATTTAATATATATATATAATTTTAATCACATACGTTCTTTTTGTAGTTGACAGCTTTTACACAAACAAATTTAATGAAGATCAATTTTAGCATAAAGTAACATACTCATAACAAAAAGTGAAAAAAAAGTAAAATAAGAGCAATTTGTATTGGTAAATTAATTTTCAAATTACCTTAACAAAAATCAGCTCTGTTGTTGTGTTCATACATGTCTCCTGTTATTGGATACTTTCCGCTTTGGTATACAAAAGGAGATAAATTTTTTATCTTTTCATCCAAACAAAAAATGCTATGACAAAGAACGTTTTGAAAAGTTTGTACCAAACGTTAAAATTATGTAGAAGAGTGAACGACAAACTCGCTTCTATGGAAGTTTTTTTTTTTTTTTTTTTTTTTTTGCGGCTAAGTCTGCAAACAAGCGCTTTGTTGAGTTTCTATTATTTTCTCTTCGTAAATACATTCAAAATGTTCTTTAATGAACGTTTGAAAACACAAAAAAAAGTTGCTGTCCATTTCTGCCGTCTATTATACATGTAAGCGAGATTCTATTTTTTAGCTTTAAAATATATAATTAATGATATTTATGTAAAAGGACTCAGTGTGCGGAATGTTATTTATGAGTTTGTTTAGGTTATTTTGTTTTATTGTGAAGTTAGTAAGATTAAATACTTTTAAGACTTTTCTTATTGTGTTAGCATTAAATATTTTGTACAGCCCTAATTAATTTAACTTTGTCAAAATGTAAAAGTTAAATATGCAAATATCGGGAAAACTATACGCATCGATGACACTGTTATTGTCAATCTAAAATAATAATTAACCCCTTAATGTTCATTGGTTTCGCCACGAAACCACAAAATTTTAATTTCGATATGCAACACTGACACCGGTATTTTTATCTAAAAATATCCCTTTTATTATGTATCTGAAAAATCACGTTTTCTTAGTTAGAAATATATTTGTTCTTAATTACCGGTGTCATTCATTTATTTCGACATCATAGCAATGAAAATGTTTTGATCGTTAAAGGGTTAACAAATAACTTTAAACAATATTAATTAAATCGCCTGTTTAAACTCATAATTTAATAATGACAATTAAAATCCCGATATTTTGTATTTTGTAGTTAATTGTTTGTATTATCTGTTCTTATTATGAAACAATTTAATGAATAGCAATTTTAATTCTCTTCCAAAAACAACATAACAAAAAAAAATTTAAAACGAGAGCAATTAACATTGGCACATTAACTTTCGAAGTATTTCAAGAACAATCTGCCCTGCTGTTATGTTCATGCATGTCCCCATCTATTGGATACTTTCCACATTGGTATACAAAATAAGACATATTTTTATCTTTTCATCCAAACAACAGATACCATGACAAAGAACGTTTTGAAAAGTTTGTACCAAGCGTTAAAATTGTGCAAAAGAGTGAACGAGAAACTTGCTTTCGCAGAAGTTATTTTTGTTTTTTGCGGCTAATTTTGCAAACGCTTTGTTGAGTTTCTATTATTTTCTCTTCGTAAATTCATTCAAAATGTTCTTTAACCCTTTGCGGCGCAGTGGTATACCTATGAAACCACTTAATTTTAATTTTCAAACGCCACATTGGCATCGGAATTTTGGTTAAAAAATTTGCGTTTTATTGAATGTGTGAAACATAGCTTTTTCTTATTTATAAGCAAAGTTGTTTTCAAATTCCGGTGTCAGTAATTAATTTCAACACATAACAATGAATTTGCCCTGCACCGCAAAGGGTTAAGAACGTTTCAAAACGCAAAAAGAAGTTGCTGTCCATTTCTGGCGTCTTTTATATATGTAAGCGAGATTCTATTTTTTAGCTTTAAAAGATATAATTGATGATATTTATGTAAAAGGACTTAGTGTGCAGAATGTTATTTGTGAATTTGTTTAGGTTATTTTGTTTTATTGTGAAGTTAGTGTGCCGAAGATTAAATACTTTTAAAACTTTTCTTATTGTGTTAGCATTAAATATTTTGTACAGCCCTAATTAATTTAACTTTGTCAAAATGTAAATGCTAAATATACAAATATCGGGAAAACTATACGCATCGATAATACTGTTATTGTCAATCTAAAATAATAATTAACAAATAACTTTAAAGAATATTAATTAAATCGCCTGTTTAAACTCATAATTTAATAATGATAATTAAAACCCCGATGTTTTGTACTTTGTAGTTGACTGTTCTTATTATCTGTTCTTATTATGAAACAATTTAATGAATAGCAATTTTAATTCTCTTCCAAAAACAACATAACAAAAAAAAATTTAAAACGAGAGCAATTAACATTGGCACATTAACTTTCGAATTATTTCAAGAACAATCTGCCCTGCTGTTATGTTCATGCATGCCCCCATTTATTGGATACTTTCCGCATTGGTACACAAAATAAGACACATTTTTATCTTTTCATCCAAACAACAGATACCATGACAAAGAACGTTTTGAAAAGTTTGTACCAAGCATTAAAATTTTGCAAAAGAGTGAACGAGAAACTTGCTTTCGCAGAAGCTATTTTCGTGTTTTGTGACTAATTCTGCAAATAAACGCTTTGTTTCTGTTCGTAAATTCAGTCAAAATGTTCTTTAAAGAAAGGTTCAAAACAAAAAATTGATGATTTTCATTTATGCCGTCTTTCACATATGTAAGCGAGATGCTGTTTTGTGATTTTAAAAGATATAATTAATGATATTTATATAAAAGGATTTTGTATGCAGAATGCTATTTGTGAGTTTGTTTATTTTCTTTGTATTGTGGAAATAGCGTGTCAAAGATTAAATACAATGGGAGAAAACTTTTCTTATGATGTTTGCGTTAAATTTTCTGTCGTCCTTAGTTAAATTAACTTTGTTAGATTGAAAATATTAAATGTATAAGTTTGGCAAAAATTGTGCGCTTAGATAATAACATTATAGGGGAAGATGGGGATACTTGAGCCATTTTTTAAATTTTAATTTTTTTTTAATTTTTTATAATTTCTTAGAACAAAATAAAATATTGAAAATGAAAATTTGATATTCTTTCTTCAATTGAAAACTACTTTCAATTAATTTTGAACTATTTTTCTATGTCTAATAAATTTTTACTTTTTCTTTTACATCATGGCTCAAGTATCCCCATGGAGGGGATACTTGAGCCAGATGTCACATTCGCACCAGTATTTTGCAAAGAAAAAAGCCGATTTACAATATACGCGAAAAACTGCATTAAACCTTTTTCAAATATGGTCGAATTTTCTGGTGTCGTTGTGACATTTCAGAATTAAAATTATGTGGTAGAAAATTCCACCAGCACAGCTCAAAGGGTTAATCACCATACTTTCAAAATGGTACCAAGGTATGTGATTTCTTTTTTACATGTTCAGAACTATAAATATGTTACCATGTTGCCAGTTTTAGAAAGAAAAATTGACCAACTGTAGAGATAATAGGGGTGGCTCAAGTATCCCCTATGCTCAAGTATCCCCACTCTCCCCTACATAGATGCCAAAATTTCTTAATTTATTCAGAAGTCAAATCCACAAGGCGTATGTTTTCAACCGGAAATTTTATTTGATCAAAAAATTCAAAATGAAATAGAAAGCTTACATTGTAGAAAGAAGACACGTTTTCTTTTATATTTTTTACGATTTGAGCATGCAAATTTTTTATCAGACTCCGGATTAATTAAGAGATATTGGAATGTATGCATGATATTCAATTACAAAAAATAGCTAACAAATGAGTTTGACCAATATTTTTATCGCCTTTTTTAAAATCATAAATTTAATTAAAACCACATACGCACAGCTGCCAACTTTCAACTAATCATCCGTAATACCTGGATTAGTTTGATCCAGGTTAACGTCATTTCAAACCAGAAAATATATTTCATGAATCTTTATTTATTTAATTTCAAGATTGTCAGTGGAACATACTTAATTTCTTTTCTTTGGAAAATTTCTGGTTCGAAACTCATTAACCCTTTGCGGCTCAGGACAAATTCATTGCTTAAGTGTTGAAAATAATAACTGACACCGGAATTTCAAAACAACTTTATCTATAAATAAGAAAACGCTATATTTCACGCATTCAATAAACCGAATTTTTTTAAACAAAATTCCGGTGCCAATGTGGCGTTTAGGAATTAAAATTAAGTGGTATGTCTGTGAAACCACTGCACCGCATGGGGTTAAACCAGGGTCAAATTAACGCACGCATTACGGATAATCTATAACAGGTTGGCACCTAAGCATTCGCTTCATTTATAGTTGACAGTCTTCACATAAAACAATATAATGAATATCAATTTTAACTCTGTCTCAAAAACCTTTACAATGACAACAACAACAAAAAGGGAAAAAATAAAGAAAAAAAAGTAAAATGAGAATAATTTGCATTGGTACATTAAATGTCGAATTATTTTAAGAACAATCCGCTCTGCTGTTGTGTTCATACATATTCCCATTTATTTTATACTTACTGCATTGATATACAAAAGAAGATAATTTTTTGTCTTTTTCTCCAGACAATAGATGCTATAACAAAGAACGTTTAGAAAAATTTAAATTACATAGAAAAGTAAACGACAAACCCGCTTTCACCGAAGCTACTTTTGTCTTTTGTGACTAATTATGCAAATAAATGCTTAGTTAAGTTTATATTATTTTCTGTTCATAAATTCATTCAAAATGCTCTTTAACCCTTTCTGGCACGGGCAAAATCTGTTAGCAACATAAGAAATTATCGACTGACACCGGAATTCACAAACGATCTTTTTAAATATTTTGAAACTCCTAAATTAAGCTTTTTACTGTAAAAGCAAAATTTTACTTAAATATTACTGGTACCGTTTGCAAGTTTGGAATAAAATTAGGTATCACAGTGTGCCGGAAAGCGTTAAAACAAGATTCAAAACAAAAAAAGTGTATATTCATTTCTGCCGTCTTTTACATGTGTAAGCGAGATTCTATTTTCTAACTTTAAAAGATTTAATTAATGATGCTTATATAAATGGATTTTGTATTCAGAATATTTTTTATTACTTTGTTTAAGTTATTTTGTTTGTATTGTGAAGTTGGTGTGCCAAAGATTGAATCTAATGTTTCAGAAAACTTTTCTTACAATGTTTGCTTTAAATATATACGGCCTTAGTTAATTTAATTTTGATTGATTCAAAATATTAAACTTACCAATTTTCGCAAAATTTTGTTTAATAATAACTGTACTGTATTTTGCGGTTATTGTTAAATAAAAATGGTAGTTGATAAATACTGATGTTTCAAAGAAATCTTCATAACTTTTCATTACTAGTAATTTCTTTTGTCATAAAAGAAAAAAATGCATTAGAAATTAAATGCAAAAAATCTTTTTTTCAAAATTTAAATAATTAACGATATTTGACTGAAATGACTTTGTGTGCTGAATGTTGATTGCGAGTTTGTTTGACTTGATCTGTTTGTATTGGGAAATTATTAAACAAAATTTAAATAAAAAGGTGCAGGAAACTTTTCTTACAATGTTTGTGTAAAATATTCTCTAAGGTCTTAGTTAATTTAACTTTGTTAAATTCAAAATACTAAATTTATGGAGTTTTGCAAAATTGTGTACGTTGATAAAACTCTTATTCACTTATTTGTTTATTTATTTTAGTGTTTGTGTTTTGCAACTAATTCTGCAAATAAACATTTTGTTATGTTTTTATTATTTTCGGATTGTAAATTCATTCAAAATGTTCTTTAAAGAAAGATTCAAAACAATAAATAGGTGATGCTCAATTCTCCCGTCTTTTACATATCTAAGAGAAATTCTATTTTGTGACTTTGAGATGTATAATTGATGAAATTTAAATAAAAGGATCTTGTGTGCAGAATGTTATTTATGAGTTTGCATAAGTTATTTTGTTTCTATTGTGAAGTTAGTGTGCCAAAGATTAAATACAATTGTGCAGAAAACTTTTCATATAATGTTTGCATTAAATATTTGGCGTAGCACAAGTTAATTTAATTAACTATATTAAAATAAAAATATTACATTTACAATTTTCGGAAAAATTGCGCGCGTAGATAATTGTATTATACTCAATTAAGAATAATAGTTAACAAATGACCGTGATCAATATTTTTAAAAGCGCCTTTTTAAGGTGCCTGCTTACCTTTAAAATGCAATTTTCGGTCAAAAATCCGATTTTCTATATTTGGTTTAATATTAAACCCTGATATTTCAGCTTTCTAAACCAGTTTGAATTGTGTTTCTATCTTGTTTAGAACTCGAGTTACAGGCATTTTAATATTAATCATTTAATAGGTAAAATCTGGTTTTTAATTATATTTTGTGCTTTTTCTCAAAATAAGATTTTGCTCATTTTGCTTTATCGCAAAACATCATAGCTCGAAAAATCATGATTGTAACATTATGAAACTTTGCAAAAATACTCTTAAGGAGTTTATTCAGGTTTTGTGCCTCTACTATTATGATAGTTAATTATTCTTTCATATTTTAGTTGATACAATTTATGAATTGTCATATATTTTCTTGATTTTTCTGTGTGTAAAAATTCAACTTCTATAATTTTTTAAATAACATAGTTATGAAAATGCTTCAGTACCTGAAGAAAGTTTCATTAATCATAATAAAATTTACAGAATAAAAATATCTTCATTTAAACTTGAGTTTTGATGTTTTGCAAAAGTGCCATTTTATAGCACTTTTTGTGTATGTTTTGAGCCTAAAAATCAAAATATTTAATAATATAAATATTTTTTACATGTTATTCAGAATTTTTAGCTATATTCTATAATATAATGCACAGAAGTAGGCAATTTTTCAAATATTAAAAAAAAAATCCCTTCTGAAGGTTGGCAGGCACCTTAAACTCATAATTTAACCACTTCCCTCATTTTCCCGTACGTCATACGGGTAATGTTTTTTTTCCAGGCATGATTTGCCCGTATCTATATACCTATCGTGAATTATTCTCACCAGTAAATTTTTATTCTAAATTTTTCTTTATTTAAACCGAGCATTTTTTATTATTATTATTATTCAGATAGGTAAAAATCTCTGTTTTGAAAAACCGGTGATAAAAAATTAAAAATTCTATAAAAGATATTGAAAAAATAGACATGTTTTCAAAGATTTTCTTTTCAAAAATATTGATCAATTATGTGGTTAATAATGATAATTAAAATCACATCGTTCCTTTTTTAGCTCACAGTTTCCACACAAAAAAATTTAATCAATAGCAATTTTAACTCTCTCGAAAAACATCATAAACTAGTCGTTGGAGGCTACCGTAATACTTACCCATCATTTATATGCATATGAAAATAAAATATGTAAAAACTATTTATACAATGTATTTCAATTCCAAAACTAAATTTAAATGTTGTTAATACACATAGTAATACTCTATTAATGAATTGCTGATGCACCAATTTCAGCAAATTATATAAAACGCCAAACTACTCAAGTACCAAACTACGTAAAACCTTATAACTCCAAAAATAATAATCATATTAACAAACAGTTTGCTGCGTCGGATTAAGCGTCTCATTTTCAATTAAAATATACCTCTGAATTGAAATTTGAATGAAATACAGGATCATGAAAAATCGAAGAATGTGGAAAACAGGATTACAAATATCTCGACAACTAATAATCCGATAGACTTCGGTCTTTATGCAAAATTTGTGTTTTTTTATTGCATTTTACATGCATTCTTTAAAATAAAAAAATTCGAAAATTTTTATGTACCTCATCAGAACGAATTTTTTGAGAATCCGGAAAAAATAGATCCGGATAATCGAGGTTTCTGATATTCAATAGGCTTCGTTCCATTCTTACATACTAAGTACATACAAATTTTCAAGTCTCTATCTCAATTTGTTCGTGAGATAGAGCGTTTACAGACAGACAGACTGACAGAGAAAGACAGACAGACCGACGGCAATTTTTTTTTCTAAAAATATGTTTTTCGAAATCTCCAGTGTCTAAAACGTGTAAATTCGTCAAAAAAAAAATTTCGATTTCCAAAACGATTGCAAGACTTACTCTATACTACGTATGATGGGTAAGTAAAAAATATATACAAGTCGAGAGCGATTTGCATTCATACATTAACTTTCGAATTATTTTAAAAACAATCTGCTCTGCTGTTGTGTTCATACATGTCCCCATTTATTGGATACTTTTCGCATTGGTACAAACAAAGATAAAATTTTATCTTTTCATCCAAACAAAAGATGCTATAACAAAAGAATGTTTTGAAAACTAGTACTAAGCGTTAAAATTATGCAAAAGAGTGAACGACAAACTTGCTTTCACGGAAGTTATTTTTTGTGTTTTGCGACTAATTCTGCAAATAAATGCTTTGTTATGTTTCTCTTATTTTCTATTCGTAAATTTATTCAAAGTGTTGCTTAAAGAAGGATTCAAAACAAAAAATAGTTGATGTTCATTTCTGTCGTCTTTTTCGTAAGCGAGATCTTATCTGAATTTAAAAGATATAATTACTGAAATTTAAATAAAAGGATTTCTATGCAGAATGTTATTTGTGATTTGTGTAAGTTATTTTATTTGTATTGTGAAGTTAATGTGCCAAAGATTAAATGAAATGGTATAGAAAACTTTACTGATAATATTTGCGTTAAATATTCTGTACGGCTTTAGTTAATTTAAATTTGTTACATATAAAAAAATAAATTTACCATTTTTTAATCCTTTGCGGGGCAGGGCAAATTCATTGCTTAAGTATTGAAATTAATGACTGTCACCAGATTTTGAAAACAACTTTATTTCTAAATAAGAAAGCTCTATACTTCACGCATTCAATAAATCGTAATTTTCTTTAACAAAATTCCGGTGCGAAAGTGGAGTTTGGGAATTAAAATTAAGTGATACGTCTATGAAACCACCGCCCCTCAAGGGGTTAAAATATTGTGAACGTTGATAATACAGTTATTGTGAATTAAAAATTATAGTTAACTGACTTTTTAGAGAAATCTTTACAACCTTCCAGAATTTTTAATTTCTTTTGTAAGCATAGAGTAATATTGTAAATAACTAAATAAAATGTGATAAGATAAAGCAAAGAAGCTCCCTGATTTGCCCGTACATCATAAGGGCAACGCGATTTCGCCAATCTTGTTTTGCCCATACCATGTAAATGCATTCATAATTCATTCATAATTTATTTTTATTACCAGTAAAATTTTATTCTAAATTTTGTACTATTTTTTCCGAGCATTTTGCTGATTTTATTAAGCAAAATTTTTTGTTTCGAAATACCAGTACAGAGAAATTAAAAATTCTATAAAAGACATGGGAAAATATAGGCATTATATGAAAGATTTTCCGCGAAGATGAAGTTTCCTTTTGTAGTTGACAGTTTTTTATAGAAAACAATTTAGTGAATTGAAATTTTAACTCTCTCGCAAAAACGCCATAACATCATAAACAAAAACAAAAAAATATAAAACGAGAACAATTTGCATTGGTACATTAACTTTCGAATTATTTTAAGAACAATCTGCTCTGCTTTTGTGTTCGTACATGTCCCTATTTATTGGATACTTACCGCATTGGTATACAAAAGAAGATATTTTTTATCTTTTCATCCAAACAAAAGATGCTATGACAAAGAACGTTCTGAAAAGTTTGTAATAAGCATTAAAATTATGTAGAAGAGTGAACAACAAATTCGCTTGTGCAGAAGTTATCTTTGCATTTTGCGACTAATTCTGCAAATAAACGCTTTGTTAAGTTTATATTATTTTCTGTTCGTAAATTCATTCAAAATATTTTTTAACGAAAGATTCAAAACAAAAAATAGTTGGTGTTCATTTCTGCAGTCTTTTACATGTGTAAACGAGATTACATTTTGTGACTTTTAAATATGTAATTAATTATATTTAAATAATAGGATTTTATATGCAAAATGCAGAATGTTTTTTTTTTTTTTTTTTTTTTTTTGTGAAGTTAGTTTACCAAATATGAAATACAATGGTATAGAAAATTTTTATTGTAGTTTTTGCATTAAATAGCTTTTATCGTCTGAGTAAATTAACTTTGTTAAAATGAAAATACTCAATGTACAAATTCCTTGAAAATTGTACACGTAGATAGTATTATTATTGACAATTTAAAATAATAGTTACCATATGACTTTGAACAATATTTTTTAAATCGCTTTTTTAAACTCATAATTTAATAATGATAGTTAAAATCCCAATATTTTCTGTTTTATAGCTGACTGTTTTTATATGAAACAATTTAATGAATAGGAATTTTAAATCTCGCGAAAACATCATTAAAAATTGTAAAACGAGAGTACTTTGCAATGATACATTAAATTTCGAACGATTTTAAGAACAATCTGTTGTGTTGTTGGGTTCATACACATTTTATGATTTTATTACATTGTGATTTATTATACATTATGTCCCCATTTATTGGATACTTTCCGCATTGGTATACTAAAGACGATACATTTTTATCTTTTCATCCAAACAAAAGACACTATGACAAAGAACGTTTTGTAAAGTTTGTACCAAGCGTTAAAATTATTTAGAAGAGTGAACGACAAACTTGATTCCATGGAACTTACTCTTGTGTTTTGCGTCTAATTCTGCACATAAATGCTTTGTTAAGTTTCTATTATTTTCTGTTCGTAAATTCATTCAAAATGTTCAGTCAAGAATGATTCAAAACAAAAAATAGTTGATGTTCATTTCTGCCATTTTCCACATATGTAAGAGATATTCTATTTTGTGACTTTTAGAGATATAATTAATGATATTTAAATAAAAATATTTTCTATCCAGAAAATTGTTTTTGAGTTTGTTTAAGTTATTTTGTTTATATTGTGAAGTTAGTGTGCCAAAGATTAAATAAAATGGTGTAGAAAACTTTACTGATAATATTTGCGTTAATTATTCTCTACGGCTTCGGTTAATTGAATTTTGTTTGATTGAACAGACTAAATTTACCGAGTTTGCAAAATTGTGTATGTAAATAACACTCATCGTCAATTTAAAATGATAGTTAACAAATACTGATAGTTTTAAGAAATATTTTTAACTTTTGATTATTAATAATTTCTTTTGTCAAAAGAAAATAACATAGCATTAAAAATATCCTTTTTGTGTGCAATAAGTCTCTATTGCGAAATAATTTATGATACTTAAATAAAAGGTTTTTATTTGCAGAAAGTTATTTGTGAATTTGTTTAAGCTATTTTGTTTCTATTTTGAAGTTACTGTACCAAGTTTAAATAGAGTGGCGCAGAAATTTGAGCTTGTGATGTTTTCATTAAGTAATTTGCACAGCCTTCGTTAATTTAAGTTTGTTAAAATGAAAATACTTAATTTATCAAATTTCGTAAAATTGTGTTCGTAGATAATACTGTTATTGTTGATAATGATAAAAAATGACAGTTGTAAAATGCTTATCTTTTGGAGAAATCTTTATAATTCTTCGTAACTATTTCTTTCTTTTCTCAAAAGAGGATAACACTGTATTTTTTTTTATCATTTTTATGTCTAATCAATTTGCATTCAAAATTTAAATAATTAATGATATTTAAATAAAAGGATTTTGTTTTCAGAATGTTAATTATGAGTTTGTTTAAGTTGATTTGTTTGTAGTATTGTCAAGTTAGTGTATCAAAATTTAAATACAATGATACAAAAAAACTTTTATAATAATGGTTGCGTTAAACGTTCTGTATGGACTTAGTTAATTTAACTTTGTTAGAATGAAAAAACTGTCAATTTAGAAAAGATTTTAAAATTAAGTTTTTAGATAATACAGTTTTTGTGAATTAAAAATGATAGTTAACAAATACTGATAGTTTTAGAGAAATCTTCAGAACTTTCCTGTATCTTAATTTCTTCTGTCATCATAGAATAACATTGTAAATAACTTAATAAAATGAGATAAGACAAACAAAGAAACTTAAACGCTTCCCTGATTTGCCCGTGCGCCATACGGACAACGTGTTCTTTCCAATCCCACCGAAGCTAGCATAGGGGGAGAAAATACTGGCATATGATTGGTCGAAAAATTTTTTGCAAATAGATCATCCTGAATGCTAATGTACATATTAGGAGCGTATATGGGTATATCATTAAAAAAATAATAAGAAGAAGAAATTGCAATTTTTTTTTTTTAAGTAATACAGAACAATTGACTTTGACGCCGCAAAATGAAAATACTGTTGTTTCTAAATAAATTGTTCTGATTGTGTATATATATGCATATTATGTTAAAAAATATAGAAAGAAGAAATGGCAATTCTATTTTTATTATTTCTAAAAGTTATACAGAACAATTGTTAAACACCCTGATTAACTTCTTTAATTATAAATTCCGAATTATCTATTTCTTTATCTATTAATAAATATGTAAAAACAGAAGGAAAATCCAGCTTTCAAAAGCTTTTCAAACAGAAATTGATGATTAAATAAACGTAAACTCAAAAATGAAGGAAAGCAAAATTATTCAACCAATCAGAAGCCCGTATTTTTCTCCCCTATGCTAGCTTTGGTGGGATCGGCAAAAATGCGTATGCCATACGTCAACGTGTTCTTGCCAATCATGATTTGCCCATACCATGTACGAACATTTATATTCCAATCATGTTTTATTTTTCTCACCAGGAAATTTTTTCTTTTTTTATTCCCACTAATTTTCTGATTCAGTTTAGCAAAATTTTCTGTTTTTAAAAACCGATGATAAAAGTTTAAAAATTCTGTAAAAGATCTGAAAAAATAGGCATTACTTGAAAGAATTCTTCAAAATTATTAATCTATTAACACTAAAAATACGGGAAGTTTTACACAAGTTTTATAGAAAATACTGTCTGGCTCGAATTAGAAAGACTCTAGAACTGGTTTCCAATCGGTCGAATCAGGGGTGCAAAAATCTAGGCGCCAGCAGGCAGTTTCTCACCACAAAATTTATTTCGTTTTTCTTCGTCTAATATTTCGTGTAAAATTCCTGATAGAATGCTATTAAATTTTGAGCGAAAAAAACTTTAAAATTTTAGTGGTAGTGGCCCTCTGGCGCCTAGATTTTTGCACCCCTGGGTCGAATTGCCAAGCTAACGGGACAATCCACTTTATTTTAGGGAAGTCCGGCACTTCCTTTTCTCCCATTCAACCGATCTCTAATAGAATTAGCAGCCTTTTTTTTTTTTTTTTTAGTCCTATGGATGAAGTTTTCTCCCTACAAGTTTTGGAACCTACGAAAGCAGAAAACCTACTCAGGGTTTTTCTTATCTCGGTCAGACAGTAATTAATGCGAGAATTTTTATTTAAAACTGTATAAGTTATTTAGTAATTGGCCATTTTCTCTTTTTTTTCTTTTAAACATGTTTTAGAAAGAAATTTATGATTCGAACCGAATTGTATTCACTTAGTAGGAGGTCAAATTAAATTAAACCCTAGCCGTCATTCTAGTGTTACGTAATTTTAAAGAGAATCCATTAAAATCTTCATGTATGTGTGTCGATGGAGAGAGAGAAGCATTCAAACATTATAGGATGATTATGTTATTTTTACTTTAATAAACAATATTGAAATATTTTAATAAATCATTCATATTTATTATACAGCTTCAAAAGTTATGATGTTTCAAACTCTCTTTTTTTTCTTTTATTCTAAAGAATATTACTTTTTTAATGAATCCTTATTTGAATGTTGAAATTCTAAAAATCTAAGTAATCATTAATATTACTATTGTGTATTTTGTGTAAAACATACAATAAAAGAATCTCATAAATATGTACTGTAAAAAAATCTTAATTATACGTTAAAAATCGAAATTTTTCGGAATAGTAGAAATAGTGTCGGGTCAGATCGGCCGGGCATGTTTTCACTGATTTCTGTACAGCCCTAGCCAGGCCTAGAACTGTAAAGAAAAACTGCTCGGGCCGAAATTTTTATCTTCACACCGGGTCGGCCCAGGCCTGGAAATTCCACCCCGTACAGACTCTGAGTTCGCTATATTTGAAAATAGGTATCTTTTTCATTAAATAAGGTAAATATCACTTTACGAAAATTCTGGTAAATGTGCTAGTAAGTCCTTGAACTGTACGAACGTTGTATAAAACGGAGTATTTGAATTATCATTTAATAAAGTATATTTTCTAAATTAATATTTTTTAGCTGTATATTCTCCCTTAATATCTTCATAATTTAACTTTGAAAACTAAAAGAGATTAAAAATTCATCAAATTTCTATCATATTTGCAATTTTTTTTTTTTTTTATTTAATATATAAAAACAGTAGGGTAACATCCCCAGTAATTGGCACATTAAGAATTTGTCGTTAAACTTACTTAAATTTTCATTACAAAGAAATAAGCTATTTACTTGGAAATATTTTTAAATCAAAGAATGCATATCTGTGCACCTATTTTGCCCACTAAAAGCAAAAAAAAATTAAAAAGTATTTTTATAAAAATATATTTATAAAAAGTTGCTGAAATCACCAGTAATTGGCACCTAGAGCACCAATGTATGACACCTTGTGATCCAGTAATTGGCATATGTTTATATTTTAAAAAAAAACTTTACATTTTGCATTCGGTTTAATCGCTTTAAATTAATTTACTGTAGATGATGATGCCATATTTTAGGTTTTTGAGAGTAAGAAATCAGCATATTAATCTGAAATGTGAACACTTTAAAACAATACAATATACTTACATTAATACCCAGTAATTGTCATGCTGTCCCCAGTAATTGTCATATGAAGCTTTAATGGATTCCAATTACTGATAAAATTTATATTTTCAAATAAAAGCAAATGATAAACAAAATTAGTCTATAATTTTAAAAGTACTTCCAAAATAAATGGTTTAATCTCAAATTCCTTGCGAATTCCTTGTAATTGGAATAGGTGCCAATTACTCGGAACTAGCAAAATTGAAGCACCATTAATTGGCAACTACCATTAATTCAGAAATCCAAATATTTGTGCCGAAAATACTTTTACACAATTAAAGTAACCCTTTTTAACTAAAAAAAACTGTTGTCAATTAAAATTTAAAATATATTATAAATCAGATAATAATGAATTGAAAAGCATGCCTTCCTTAAGCCAAAGAACAAGAATTTGCAACAAAATGGCTAATTTGATACAAGCCAGATTTGTTCCCCTTTCCTAGGCTCTATTGTCATCTTGTAAAATAAATCAAAGTTATAATCGTTAATGTAAATGAGCATATAACTGATATATGGCTTTGAATTTTTTAAACTGGATATAAATCTTTTTTTAAGACATGTTTGTAAAATGTGCCAATCAATGGTGCATGCCAATTACTGGGGGTGTTACCCTATATCCCGCTTGCGAAACGAAGAAATTATATTTCCTAGAAAATGACTTACAATAATATAGAACGAAAAAAATGAGTATTGAATAAATATATTTTGAATTTCAAATTGCAATGCTTATCTAGTATTTTAATTTTTTCTGCTTGTATTAAAAAGTTATACTAGTCTGCTTACATCAAATCGCAATTGCATTTTTAACAACCATTTCTCTTACCCTTTTTTCTTGATTTGAATACATTCTTTGCATTTTTCTTTATGTAAAATCAGAAAAGATTGCTGAATATTCACTTTTTTCGTAATATTTTCATTCCTTTTAATAGTGTAACATATAAGTGTTTTCTTATTCAGCGAATATTGTACAAACAAATTAAAAGAAAAGAAATAATTTTTTTAACTCCGAATCATCTTTTCTTTATGTTATGCATGTTATTTTATCTGTTTCGTTTCATTTTATTTATTTATTCACTTTTATTTTTGCATCATTTTAGAACTGAATAAATAATTCCTTGAGTTTCAGCATTTCTTATATTTTCATTTTAAATTTAAAAGCTGTGTTTAATACTAATTGAAGGCATTAAGTCTTCTTTTCCGTGTGGCTATTTTTCCTTAAAAAATATTTTTATATGTGCTCCATTATAAGAAATTTGTAATTGTTTTTTATTTTCAAAACGAAACATTTAACCCCTTGGGGACGAACGACACATATACGTGCCACAAAAAGGCTTAAGAATCTTTTTTTATCTCCACCGATAACATTTTACTGTAAAATCTGCCTTATTTAATCGGAGGTTTTTTTCGATTTAATAAGGCACAATTTTCTGTACGTAAAAACCAGTGACAAAGCATTAAAAATTTCGTAAAAAGATCCCGTCGCGAAGAGGTTAACCCATTAGTGCCTAGCGTCCCTTTTTAGGGACGCTTCAAAAGGTGCATTCAGCACTGTTTTTGAAACCGGTAAAAAGGAAAAGCAATTATTATTTTATTTCAATGATGCATTTTCGCGATTAATGAACTAAACTTAAATCTTCTAAAAATAGTGGTGCCAACCAAATAAAATTTACGCAAAAGATGCTGGGCACGAATGGGTTAAAAATGTAGAACATAATATGGGGAGCACATAGGTCCCCATTCGGGGACCTTTGTTTTTTTATTTATAAAAATAAAAATGTCTAATCTTTTTACATTTTTACATCACTTCTTAATAGCTGGATATTTTTTGCGTTGAAATCAAACGAATAAATATCTGCCTCTAAGCTAAATTCCTCTTAAAATAAAGATTATTTTCATCTAAGTTTGAAAAATGCTTAAAAATGTCCCAAAATCAGTGTTATCAAAAAAGTGATCAATTTTTTTTGAGGATTTTTAGATTATTTACTTGTTTAAAGTTCAAAAATTTGCGATCGTGTTAATTTAAGTTAATGTTCATTAAATTGATGTTTTAAAAGGCTTTGTAGTTTTAGATCCATATTTTTTAACATAAATTACTATGGGCTTAACCCCTTCGCGACGGGAGCCTTTTACGAAATTTTTAATGTTTTGTCACCGGTTTTTGGAAAACAGGAATTTATTGCTTCTTAAATCAGATAATGCTCCGATTAAATAAGCCAAATTTTACAGCATAATTTTACTGCTGGGGATAATCAAGACTTCTTAAGCCATTTTGCGGCACATATACGCGTCGCTCGTCCCCAAGGGGTTAATCCTTTCCGGCACAGTGTGCCCGGTCTGGGATACCTAATTTTAATTACAAATTTGCAATCCGCACCAATAATATTTTAGTAAATTTTGAATTTATAATAAATGCTTAAATTAAAAAATACAAAATATCTAATAACTTTGTCTGTTTCCGGTGTCAGCCAATAATTTCTCATTTTACTAAGAGATTTTGCCCGTGCCGGAAAGGCTTAAAGAATCAATTTTAGAAAGATATTTTTTCTGTCATTTTCAATGTAATTTTGTTTGAAAAAAATCAGTGAATAAGTATTTGTATTATTATTTTAGCTTCGGAACTGAAAAGGTTAAATACGAGGGCAATTCGGAAAGTAACCTCCGTTTATGAATTTAAAAAAAAAAACTAATGAAAGGAAACATGTTTTATTACTTACGTATGAAAGACACGTTCTTCAGCTACTTCTAGACATAATTGCCGTATTGATTAAAACAATTATCATAACGGTAAATCAGCTTTGAATTTCCATCGTCACAGACTTCTGCCGCCGGCCTATTCAACTGCGATTATTTTTAAATTCAACTGGCACTACTATTTCAATCCAAAGAATTTTAACATATTCTTTTATTTATATTGACAAATTCCGAATTGCTCTCGTAATATTTTGCTTGACCCACTATTTTTTAAAACATTTTTGGTAGTACATTTGTCAGCAAATTATATAGAAAAATATGTAAAAATTCTTCGGATTGAAACAGTGGTGCGAGTTGAATTTAAAAATAACCGCAGTTGAATAGGCCGGCGGCAGAAGTCCGTGACGATGGAATTTCAAAGTTAATTTACCGTTATGATAATTGTTTTAATTAATACGGCAATTATGTCTAGAAGTAGCTGAAGAACGTGTCTTTCATACATAAGTAATAAAACATGTTTCCTTTCATTAGTTTTTTTTTTATTATTATTCATAAACGGAGGTTACATTCCGAATTGCCCTCGTAATAAGCTTTTACTCTCATATTCCAAGAGTTGAATATGTTCTAGAAATTCCGCAGTTCAAAAAATCTGAATTCTAACTAGGATAAATTTCTATATATTTAAATACAGAATACCTATTATTACCTCTTTGTGACTCAGTGTTCCACTACGTAGAATATCCAGCTTGATTCAAAAAGGATACAATGACACCAGAGTTCTATTATAAATATTTTTCGTTTATTATGCATGGCGAAAGAGGTTTTTTTCTTATTCTTAAAGAAATTTGTATGTAAATTCTGGTTTAATTTAGTCATTTCAACATTTTCTCAATGGAAGTGCTTTACTTCGCGACGGGAGCCTTTTACAAAATTTTTAATGTTTTGTCACTGGATTAAAAAAAAAAAAAAAAAAAAAAAAAAAAAATTGCCCTTTTAACCCTTTGAGAGGCAAGAAATTATGCTTGTGTAGTGCTAAATTTTCACCGAAAATTTGGAACAGTTTTATTTTAAATAAATTACAGCAGTTTTTCAACGTTTTCCTACAGTATTATAAAAGTAAAATTTTAAAGACACTTTCTTGTGCAAACCTTAATTAAACTTATGTGGGATATAATATCAAGGGTAATCACAACCATAGTCTACCAAGTCCATTCAGAAAAAAAAAGTAAGAGATAGTATATTTAGAAGGTGCATAAAATCTGTTTTATCCACTCCCACCGTGAACCAAGTCTTTTTCACAAGTGTCTTGAGATAGAGTTTTGTAAACTTGAATTACTGTAGCAATGGATAAAATTTCATGCACCTTCTAAATAGAGTCTTTCTTTTCTTTTCAAAATGAACTTGAGGTGGCAGCACAACAATCACCTCATTCAGCTCACGCATGAAATTCTAGGATTAGTTAAATCTAGATTCACATATTAAAGCGCAACAGTTCTGCCAAATCATATCTTGGAGAAAAACACCTGAAAAACAGATTTTAACAGTTGACTCGTAGGTTTACCATTGTGTTTTCTTGCTCCCATTCTTCTATATTTTTATACTTTTAGGTGCAGGAAAACACAATGGTAAATCTATGAGTAATCCACTAAAATCGTGTTTTTAGGTGTCTTCCACGAAGATATGACGTTGCAGACTGGTTGCGAATTTAGATTTAAGTTATTCTGGAATATTAATCCTGAACTTGATGAGGTGATTATCTGTGTTACCGCCTTCCGGTTTATATGGTTGTGAGTAATTCATATATCACACATCCCCTGAAGGGGTTAATAAAATTTACAATAACTTGCGATATAACTGCCGTATGATTAAAAATGAGGCATCAATATATTCACAATTAAACAGACTCTAATCCAATATCCTGATAAAAATTCGATGTTTTAACCAATTTTGAGATAAACTATCACTAGAAATTTCGTAATCAAAATAGTGAAACGAAAGTTCTCAAAACATTTCAAGAAGTACATTCGACTTAATAACCTTAGTCTGTTTAAAAGTGCCTATGGTGCACTCAATTCTTTATTTAAAACATTTAATAAAGATTTTGCACCTATCAGCGAAATAAACGAAATAACTTTTCACAAAACGAAAACGTTAAAAATTTTCTGCATAAAGATAGTTTACTAGAGTATTACTAATGCCATCTGCTAAAAGCCACAAAATAATCATCGCTCTTACAACAGCACACTTTATCAAAAATGGGCATCAAATTATCTGTATCTCTTCCGGGAAAATATGCGGGAAATAATAATAGCAGTGTAACAAAGCATACATTTGCTGAATCAGTAACAAAACACACAAAATAAATCCCGGGGAAAGTCAGTGCTATTCTTTATTTCACATTATTCTAAAGCTTGGCACAACTTTTCAAAACATCTTTTGTCGAATTATCTATTGTTTTAATGAAAAGATAAAATTTATCTTCTTTTGTGTGGCAGAGCAGGAAGCATCCAATAACGGCAGACAGATATACGCACCGTAGCATAACAGTTTGTCCTTTTAATTTGAAATTTAATGTACCAGCTATTTTTGTTTAACATATTCTTTTCATTTTTGGGATTTTTCCAACCATAACAACGTTTTGTGTAGGAGTTATTAGCTATAAAGCTAAAATATTCGGAATCCATTTAATGATTGTTAATTTAATAAATTTAAGAAAACAAATTGTTTAAATAAATAATATTGCTATTATTTCATTATTCTGATTTATGAAGAGTTACTCGTTCTATGGTCGTAGGTTTAGATTTTATTCTCTATAAATTTTAGTGAGACAACATGCATTTTAAATAGCTTCATGAATATAAATTGAAATTTAATGAACCAACTATTCTCGTTTAATATACAGTGTGGTTAGTTATTAACGTCAGGTTTTCAGAGCCCTCTAGCGAGTAAAGTTTTTGTCAAAACATAACCAAATTTGATAAGCATACATAGTAGACCATGGGATTTCGAATTCTTAAAAAAATTAAATAAAAAGTTTTAAAAATCGCCACTAGGGGCAATTTTAGCGTTGTTAACCGACTAAAATGCATTAATTTGCATAAAATCAGTTGTGTATAGCAATCATGAGTATAAAAGGAAAGGCTGGGAGAGTTCTCATCATTATCAACTCTCACCATACTTTGCTAGTCAAGCTGTGTTATCAGCAGAACGAGAATTGCAATGATGCTCGTCCTGAATTTCACCAATTACAGAATTTGCCAAAAGAACGGATGAGCATAACAAATTTACAAAAGATGATTCATCGATTTGAAACTATGCGGCAACAAGGCCTAGGACGCAAAGTGACTAGTCAATAATAAGTTGACGAAGTTGTAACTGCTATTGTCGAACAAGATGAAAAATGTGCAGGTATCATCAGCGCTCGGGCAGTATTACAGCAGTATAAAATTGATCTGTACAGTATTTTTTGCCATTAAATCATTCAACATTTACACTAATACACTTTTGGTGCGCCAAAATTGCTGATTTTATGTAAAATAAATGCATTTTAGTTAAACTGCCCCTAGTGGCGATTTTTTAAACTTTTTTTTTTTTTTTTTTTTAAGAATTCGAAATCCTATGGTCTGCTATGTATTCTGATCAAAGTTGGTTATGTTTCGCCCAAAACTTTACTCGCTAGAGGGCTCTGAACACCTGACGTTAACTAACCACCTTGTATTCTTTTCATTTTTGTGATTTTTCCAACCATAGCAACATTTAGTGAAGGAGTTACCAGCTGTAAAGTTAAAATATATTGTTTCCACTTAATGATTATTAATTGCAGACGTACCCTTTAAGGCACACTGTGACCAGTCCAAGGTACCTAATTTTTATTCCAAACTTGCAAACGTCACCAATAGTATTTTACTAAAATTTTGCTCTGACAGTGAAAGCATAAATTAAGGAGTTCTTTATTTCTTAAAAAGTTGTTTCTAAATTCCGGCTTCAGTCGATAATTTCTCATTTACTAACAGAATTTACCTGTGCCGGAAAGGGTTAAGAAAACAAATTGTTTAACACTAGAACCACCATTAGTGGTCAAAATAACCCCTGCCATTGATAATAGTCATAATACTCGATTCGAATCAGAATTTTCTTTATAAGATATGTTAAATACATGCAGCACGAAAATAGACTTGTTCAAAAATAGGCCAGTCAGATTGTCAGAAAAAAGGGCCGATAGATGAAAAAATTCTGCTAAAAGATTTTATGTTTTTAAAATGTTTATGGGGATGCTAGTAACAAGAATTAATGGTTTTCCAACAAAATATCTCGAGGTTAAACTTTCTGGACCCAAAAAACCACGAAATTTTCGGACTTTTTTCCGTTTTTTGCCTGTAACACGAAAATTATAAATTTTTTGCGTAACATACTTAGTTACATAAAGAAAGAGCATTAAATTCTCTATAAATTTTGTTATAAAAACGTTCTTCTAAACCTATTACTAATCACGCTATGGTTTTTTGAAAATGTCACTTTTTTCTCACTTTACAAAAAGTGACCTATTTTTTGCCTGCCATTCCAAAAACTTTTTTTCACCACTAAGTATTAAGAAAGGCAGGCAGAAGAAGCACAAATTCTAAAAACCCTGTAAAAAAACAATTACAAAGGGAGGGAGGGCCGGGGATAAAAAAAGGGAATGCAGATGGAAGATTGCGGCCACATGAATTTTCCGAGCCATTTTCATTCAGATGCAAGGGATTTTTTTTTTTAAATCTATTCTTATAATATGCTACTATTCAGTTTATTGTATCTCTTCTCGTGCAGTAATGAAAAATGAGTGAGCTCGACCCAAAATTGTGTTTCATTTGCCAAACGATTTCAAATAGGGATACTCGCATTTTGAACCTAAAAGGACTTGCCAAGCTCTTTGAACACAGTGTTCAGCGTCAAAGTAATATTCAACAGAAGTAATATTAATCAGTTTTTTGAAAAGTAACGAGAAAGTTAGAATACAGGATGATTGCCGAAAAACATATTTGAATAAGAGAAGGATAGCAGCATATGTTCGTCGGGTTGAAGATTCTACACAGACTATAGTTTGCCCCTCAGATCGAGCACTTCTTTCAAATTTCAAGATAATGTGAAGAAGGTGATCCCGGTTACTTCAACGAAAAACATTAAAAAATCCCTACTCAAAGAGAAATTTTATTCACAAAATAATAAAGTTAGAAGCGAAAATTACATTTTTGAACGCTGTAGAAAACCGTGGCAATGAAAGGGCCCAGAAAGTAATTGAACTTGCTCAGCATGAACCTGACTTGCAGATGCATGGTATCATAGTTTTTGTCGCGTAAAACTAGATCAACCTGTAACAAGTGGAGATAAAAGGCATCTTCCGTGGACGAAGCCAATGGCAGAAACAAGAGCTGTTTCATTTCATTGCTTAAAACAAATTAAAAATTTTAAAACAAGAATTTCAAAATAAAAGAACTCAAGTTGAGCAGGCAAAAGAAGAAGCTGATGTCATGATAGTTATCTCAGCCATTTCAAGAGCCGAATCTTTTGAAAGCGTCGTTATTGTTGGAGAAGACATTGACCTTCTCGTGATCATGACGAGCTTAGGCTATCAGCACAAAAAACTATTTTCCCAAAAGCCAGGAAGAGGTAACATCGAAACCAAGTGGTTTTCAACCATGTCGTTTAAATACAATTACAAACATGTTCTTTGCACTCATGCAATCAGCGGATGCAATAGAACATCCGCTCTTTTTGGGCAAAGAAAAACAAAGTTTTATAACACTTTGAAAAAACATGATCAGCTTGGAGAAATTGCCTGCGTGTTCAGTAAATTAGGTTCTGCGTCAATAAATCATCAAGGTTGGAGAAGAATTCCCTGTTTCACAATACAGTGGATGCATAAGTACCATACAGAAATCGAGCATCTTAAGGTTCCAGCTATTTGCTAAATTTTCCACAAAAAGCAAAGTTCATCATGCAAGACTACAACCAACACAAGAGGCTGAGCAGTATGATTTTCTCCGATGTTATCATCAGGTACAATCTAGGATAGGAAACAACATCCCTCCTGAAGAATGGGGATAAGTTCACAAGTCGGGCGATTTCTTTCAGCCAGTTCAAATGTGCCAAGACCCGGCACCTGAATCCTTGCTCCATGCTATGTCATGTAGCTATAAAAAAGGGTGCAGCAAAGCATGTTCTTTTCAACAATTTAGACTCAAATGCGCGGCAATTTATAAAACATGTATTGGGATCAACTACGAAAATGTCAATGACATTATTTATCTAGAAAGAGGAGATATAAAAATATCACCGTAAGTATTTTTTTACTTACAATCAGTTTAAATACCTAATATTAATGTTCTGCACTAAAGCTCTAAATACAAAAAAGTTACAATGTTCTGAATTTTTTTACAATTTTACCGTTGTAATTCTGTTGGGATCTTTTGCTACAATTTTTAGTAACTATATTTTGAAATCCTATTCATAATTCACTTCTTAAGATTAAGCATAAGTTTCCATTAAATAATAGTCACTTTCATATATTATGGGTTCAGTAAATAGATTGTTTCATCAACTTGATTACTAAATTAACTGAGATCTGAATTAAGTTTCCACCTACCTGAATCTTGTTGCTATAAAACAATTAAATTCAAAGTAAACCCCATAATTATTTTGAAAAGGGAAAGGAGGAATAAAAGAAGTAACTTAAAGTTACACGACCATATTAGTTAATTTACAAGTTAATGAAAACATCCCCATTTTTGCACAATTAAAAATATCATAGAGACAACTTAAAAAGGATGCAACAAAATTCTCAACCTATTCAGATCTCTAATTCACTGTAAGTTTGTAGTAATGATCCCAACTTTACCACTACTGTTTTGTAGGATGAAAAATACATATCAATGCTTGAGAAAGAACTACAAGTACTGATTAATTAAATTTTAGAAAGAGAGGAAGACAGACTGAAATCTCTCAGATATTCAGAGAGCTAAGAAAGACAAATTTTTTTTAAAATAAACTAAAATATCAATTTTAAAACAATCATCCTACAACACAAGTAATGGCATATGACCCTGATAGAATAGTAGCAGTACTTTTATATCCTTCTTTTTTTTTTTTTTTTTTATTGCATTGTGAATTACCAACTTATTTTATTTCATTAAGAATCTTCAAAATGCATTAGTATGAGAATTAAATATAAATTTCCTGGGTGTTATTATTATAACTATCAATTCTTGAGAAAAATCAATTAAATATTTTCCATTTTAAATTAGAATTAAGAAAAGAATTTTATAAAGTGATCATAAGGTAAGTCCATCTATATCCATTTAAAATTTCTAAGAAGATTAAGAAAACATTTCATTTAAGTATTAGACTTCAAGTACATTATTGGAATGAAAATTACTTCATTTTTAATCTTAGAATAAGCTGAAATTATATCCAGGTAAATTTTAACTGCTAAACAAAACAAGAATTTTTTTTTTTTTTATCTGAGTTAAAGTTAATCAAATTTCCTTATTATTTAAATAAAGAGAAAGTAGAGTAAAACTACAAGAAATATACATACACTTTTCACTTACAAATCTAGTTTATTACATATATAACTAAACCCAATCAATAACATCTCCTCCTTTTTTTTATACATATATACACTCAATACTTCTAAAATTGTTTACCCAAATAATGAGGATCTCTTCCTCTAAATATTCATACGCACTTTTTTTTTTTTGATTCATAGTAAACTATTTACTTATATAGAAGATAAACATAATTTTACAGATCAAGATTAGCATCAAAGTATGCTTACCCTTGGACGACATGGAAGTACTACTATTTTAGCTTAACTCACTCTTTTGGGATAGTTTATAGTCCTTATGAAGTTAAGACCATTAGTCTGATTAATGGAATTGTTGGCAAATCAATCAGCACTACATCTTTCTGCCCGACGCCAATGAAGATTTCCACATTATTCTACCGCCTCTCAAGGATTCCTCCGACACTTTATTGGATGATCTGGGGAGTTCACAACACTTCTAGAGTTCTTGCTCAGGATGCCCTTGCATTACTAAAGCGTCTCCAACTTTTGTAAACCTTGAAATTGGAATCGGCGAAGGTCTCCAACCAAACGACTATTTCCTCACCGTTACTCAAAAATCCTTCTTACCGGAATGGAAGACATGACTGCCCTGTTTAGACAACGGGTGTAGCTTTTCAGAGCTTCTTTCACTTCGGCACCCGCTTCTTAAAATTTTGCGGTAAACTCAAGCCCGCAGGTACGACTATACTTTCCTTCCAGCTAGGGATATCTAAGGCAATCCCGATTCCGAAAAATATCTCTGTATCTGAACAAATGTTAACAGAGCTCAGATGTTGAGAAAAAGGAAAAGCGAGGTCTTGATTCTATCCAGTCTGAAGGCCAAGTGCCAAAAAAATTCTTATGAATCCTATTCCATACATCTCACATCTCCCCCTCTCCCTAAAAAGGGGGGGGCACCCAGCAGCCACTAAAGTCTACATTTTCATCGTAGACCGGACTCTTCTAAAACTGAAAAATTTACATCCCAATTCTCAGGAATAAACTTAACTCCGGGGCTCCCTTACTACCAACACGGGTGCCCGTTTCTCCTCGTGCGTACCGGGATGGGCTATCATTGGCTCAAAGTAACTTCTCCCTCTCCTATTACCATATAAGGACATAACAGGGCAACACTAAACCACGTGACACAAATCCCCACCCTCTGAAGGGGCCAGGTGTAAGAACTTCTCAGCCTGCGGTTCCCACGGAAAAAAGGGAAGAAAACATTTTAGCCTCTTGTTTTATGGCGGTAATAAAAATTTCGTTATCAGGGAGGTCTTTATTCAAAGTAAAACATATATTCAGGGGTATTTTAAAGTTTGCTGCTCTCTTTCTTAAAAAACAGTATTGTTACCATTTTCTCAGGCAGTAAAATTACCTTAATAAATTTTTTAACAAGGCAAGTTTGCAGCTGGTAAATGGGTGGTCTTGTTTGAGGTGGACATTAGTCGCTTTTTACAACGTCACTTGCAGGCATCATGCATTTACTTATTTATTTATTGGGACAGGGGTTTGTCCTTTTTTTTTTTTTTTAAGTGTGGGATCATTTCGGAGGATGATTTTATTACCCACAGAGTTGAAAACAGGAGATGGGCAAATAAATGAAAAAGAGAAGAAAAAAAAATAATGTGGGGCATATGTTTTAATTTAGAAAAAATAGAGAGGGAATTCTAATTTGGAAAATTTAATTTTAATGAAAGGCAAATGGTATACAGGCCTCAGCAATTCATCATTATTGTTATCATGCAAATACCTGTAATTTATATAAGTTATATTAAAGGAGATAAAATGACGGAAAATTGTGTCAAATTTTCGTTTTTGCAATTTTTCCACAAAGATAGAAAAAAATTTTTTTTTTCAGAAAGCTGTAGCGCGCTTAATAATGGCTTTAGAAAAACAGTTTTGTAATGAAATTTGTAGAGAATTTAGTGCCCTTTCTTTTTGTAATTGAATATGGTACGCAGAAATTTTATAATTTTTGAGTTATTGGCAAAAAACTGAAAAAATTCGAAAATTTCGTGGTTTTTTGCCTCCACAAAATTTAGCCTCGAGATATTTTGTTGGAAAATCATTAATTCTTGCTACTAGCATCCCCATAAACAGTTTAAAAACACAAAATCTTCTAGTAGAATTTTAACATCTATTTAAGACAATTTGACTGGCTTATAAGTTAAATAGTTTAAAATTAAAATTCTGGTGAGAAACACTTTTTGTAAAACATGAAAAAAAATACCCAGCGGTTCTAGTGTTAATAGAAGTGGTAAGAGATTCATTATATGATTTTATTCTTTTGTCTATTTTTCCTGCTAGTTGATTAATTTTCATTGATTTTGTTCTTAAAAGCTATACTTTACCATGTGCACATTTTTTTTTTAATGAAAGACAGAACTATATATATTTTTTTATCTAGTAATACGATTTAGTTTTTACTTTTGCTATTTTTTTATACTAAGTATATTTTAAAACATTCATAACAAACTCACACAAATAATAGATTTCTCTTAAAAATTTCTCGTATATATTCCTTAATATAAGAATAAAAAATAATTCTAAAAGAATAATTTATGTATTTAAAGGTTAACATTTGCTGAGTTGAGTGGGCAAAATTTATAATTAATTTTTTATAAATATATTTTATTTTTACATTTTACTTATTATTTTGGTCGTAAATAGAGAATTAAAAAAGATTAATTTTTTTTTCCATTAAAAAGAAAGGCTACGTGCTCTGTTTATTTTATTTTCATAATCTGATAAAAGCACTACAACACCTAAACATGCAGGAAAAAGAAAATTACCATGAAATACTAAAATAAAGAGTTTGTAGAATTTATTTTATATATATGATTAATTGCTAAACGATTTTCTTTAAGTATAAACATTGAATTATAGATAGCAAATAGTTTATCCCTTATACATACGTAAACGGATTTTAAATTTTTCAATACAGAAATTTAAAAAAAAGTATTGGAAAAAAATTATCTTGTTGAGTTTTTTCTTAAACTGAGCATATTTGCGTAAAAATAATTGTTTTTATCCATATTAAGTTTTAAATTTAACTTTAAATATAGAAAAGTATGTTAACCCTCCATTAGCCATGGTAGCAAATATGCTACCGAGTTTCAGATTTAATGAGTTTTTTAAATTCGAAAATTTCTTATTAATTTCTTATTATAGAAATTTAAAATAGTAATATTTATGAAGGGCTACCAGAGGCGACGAATTTTTAATCCTACCTGGTACCACTTTCCCAAGCAATAATTATTGTCAAACTGTTCGAGAACATTTGCAGGAGAAAAACACAACAAATTCTATTTTTTTAACACGTTCGCTGCCGCTTACGTGAAGATGTGATGATGGTTAATGCCGCACTGTAGAAGTGGATTTTTCCCAGAAGCCGATTTTTTTTTCTAACAAAGAATCAGTGAGAGATTTTTCCGTGCCAGCGCGTGACTGGCTATTGGAAATCACCCCACATCACGCGCTGGCGCGTGAGTGGCCCCTTAACGTAGGCGCCATATCACGCGCTATCGCGTGAGCGGCAGCGAACATGTTAAGGGGTGCGAACAGAATAGAAAAAAGACGCATGTGGTAGCTCTGTGTACTCAACCCTTTAACTCCTTCTGGACGAGCGACACGTATACGTGCCGCAAAAAGGCTTAAGAATCCAGATTTCTCCCTACTAGTAAAATTTTACAGTAAAATTTGTCTTTAATCGGAGTATTTTCTCGATTTAAGATACGCACAAAAGATTTTAAATAAGTTTCACTTTTATATTATTGAAGAATTCAAATAATTGCTTTTACTTAATTTGAAATAAAATTTCCGAAATTTCGGTGGAAATTCAGAATTACACAACGCAACTGCTTACCCCTCAAAAAGTTAAAATGTAGTAGCGCGATCATAATATGAAAAAATAGAATCATGTTTATACAGCTACAGTACCTTAACCCCTTTGCGACGGGAGCCTTTTACGAAATTTTTAATGTTTTGTCACCGGTTTTAAAAAACAGAAAATTGTTCCTTCTTTAATCGAGAAAATGCTCCGATTGAATAAGGCAAATTTTACAGTATAATTTTACTGGTGGGAATAAACAAGGATTCTTAAGTCTTTTTGCGGCACGTATACGTGTCGCTCGTCCCCAAGGGATTAAGAGTTAACTTCTTCCTTGATTATCCAGAGTTATTTGGGGTACTATACATAGCGCAAATAATTGTAAATCTTATTAGCCGAGAAAATTAGGGCATGCAAATCTACTACAAGGGAATATTTCACTATTCTTTCGAACCACTATTTAAAAAAAATAATAAATTTTGTAGTATATATTTACTTGCAAATGCTACCAAACGTCATGTCAAAAATTTCTGTTTTTGAAAAGTTGTGTGATAAACGCTCTTCCTATTTCTTCATAATTTTCTTCGGAACACCTGTGTATGTCGAAATAATCCAAAAGAATCCAGCTTGACGTAAACAAAAGTTTATTTAACACATGGAACACAAAAAAGGGACTAAAACAGCAAGACTTGAAAAACACAAACAATTAAATATAAAGTTCCGGATTACACATTCTCACAACTTCTACACAACTCTACTTTCAATAAAAAATAAACACCATGCCCGTAGCACACCCATATTCAAATGGGAGAATATTTTAAAAATCTTTTCACCTGCATCCAAATATTCGCAGGTCTTCCGCTTACCTCTGGCACACACACCTCTCTCTGTGTTCGTACCCCTTCCTCTCCCCACACTCTCGTCCGCTCGTCACGTGACTCAAGAGCGGCGCCGATAAATGAAACAAACAAAAAAACACATCATCAGTCATTACACCCCCCACGCAAGATTGAAAATATGGTACACACTTATTTTAAATCTGAAATTCGACTGATGATGTTACACTATTTAACAATTATTTCTCAAATTATAATATGTATATATATAAAAAATAACACAATAAATACAACCGTATCCGGAGAAGGCACATCTTCCGGGGTTCTTTCTATCTGCTAATATAAAATGGAATTAAATTAATTCTTCATATACACAATATAACATACAATTAACACAAGGCAATACACAAACACTTAGTAAACATTAAACAGGACACTAATAGCTGCTGAAAAAAAATATGTATATAGATCATAATGTTCAAGGAATGTTCAAACACTGGGTGCTTCAAAAGTTTTTGAATGTTCTAACTAGTGTCCAAGCGTGATAATGCATCAGCATTAATTAGTTTGGCACCCGGGCGGTGCGAGATCGTAATATCATACTTCTGTAAGGCTAATGCCCATCGCTGCAGCTTTGAAGATTGAGGGGCATTTTTGGTGATAAAAGTTAATGGATTATGGTCCGTAATAAGTTCCACAGGTGAACCGAAAATCCAAGTTTCAAATTTTTTCAAACTCCAGATCACTGCATATTCCTCCCTTTCAATTGTTGGCCATGCCTGTTGAGTTTTGGTGAGTTTTTGACTGGCGTAACTTACCGGATACACTACTCCATCTCTTCTCTGCTATAAACAGGCTCCGATGCCGATTGCAGATGCATCACACTCTATTATGAAAGGTAACCCGATAATAGGAGTATGCAGACTGGGCGCTTCGATGAGACCTCTTTTTAACGCGTTGAACGCCTGGTCATGCTCTACTGACCAGCACAAATTCTCTGGACTGTCCTTTTTTGTCAGTTCAGTGAGGGGATATGCTGTTTCAGCATATTTTGGTATGTAGTCTCTGTAATAATTGCACAATCCTAAGACACTTTTTAGTTGCTTCTTGGTTTGAGGCACAGCTAACTTACGAATGGCCTCCACTTTTTCCGGATCGGTCCGATGGCTGCCGGACCCAATGATATGACCTAAATATTTTATTTGGGGTTTTGCAAATTCACATTTTTTCAAATTAACGGAGAATTGTAACTGTGATAGTTTGGAAAATACCTTCTCTAAATGCACCAGGTGTTCCGTGAACGTTTCGGAAAACACTGCTATGTCGTCGATATATGCTCTAGCGAAGTCCTAGTATTCAGAAAGCGCTCTGTTGATTTCTCGTTGAAACGTCGCAGCAGCATTCCTGAGCCCAAAAGCCATGACCTTGAAGCGATATTGAGCTCTGTGCGTCTTAAAACAAGCTAATTTTTGACTCTCTTCTTCTAATGGTATGGCCCAATAGCCTTTGAGTAAGTCCAAAGTGGAAATAACATTCGCCCTGCCAATATTAAATAATAGGTCAGTAGAATTTTCCATGGGAAAGTCATCGACCTTGGTGATCGCGTTCAATGCCCGAAAATCTACGCACAGCCGTAAAGTTCCATCTTTCTTCATCACGCACACTACCGGATGCGGTGCTTCTTCATCACTTTCCTCAATCAAACCTAATTCTAGTAATTCCTGAATTTGTTTGTCTACTTGAGGTTTTAGGGCCTCTGGAATTCGATAAACATAAGGTTTCTTCTCACCATTATCATTTAACCTTATTTTGTGTGCACCAACTTTTGCTATTTGTATTTTCTTTGAAAATAATTCTTTATATCTAGACAATAAATCTAACATCTTTTCTCTTTCTACGTTTTCTAAATGATTTAAATTTACTTCTTCGATTTTAAAATAGTTCGAGTTATCCTTTGTACTAGGGGTGGGATGGACTTCCCCTAATTCTTCTTCATTCTCAAAAATTACCCCCACTGCTTGTACCCTAGGAGTAAATTTCCTTATCTTATTCACGTGAACATTTTTAATGTTTCCGTTCGTTAACCTGACTTTGTAAGAGTCGGGATTACACCGCGCCACTATTTCGGCTGGCCCTGTCCATCTAGCGTAAAGTTTATTGCTAGAGTCTGGGATTAATAAATATACTTGCTCCCCCGGTCTAAATTCCTTATAAATTGCCCTTCGATTCGCATACTTCGCATACGCACTCTGTTTAACCTCCGCTACTAGTGAAGCTTGTTCCGCCGCCTTTTCTAAGTTAATTTTTAAATCCTGAAGGTATTCGGTTGCACTTTTCCCGAGATTTATAGGTAGTGGAATTTCGCCCGACCATGTAAATTTTAATACCGCCAATGGCCCCCTGGCCTCCCTTCCATACATCAACTTAAATGGCGACACCCCCGTCGTACAATTAGGAATCTCCCTATACGCAAATAATAAATAAGGGATGTGTTTATCCCAATTTTTAGGATCGCTCCGAATGATATGGTGCAACATGCGTTTCAATACCTGATTATACCGTTCAACCAATCCCGAACTTTGTGGATGTCCCGGTGTTGCAAATCTAGGAGCCGCCCCTAGCCTAGCATGAAATTCCTGCATTAAACCTGATACAAAATTTCCCCCTTGATCACTTGCTATTACGCGGGGTATCCCTGTCCGCATAAATATTTCTAACAGCGCGTCACAAGTAGCCCTAGCCGAAATTGTTCTTAACGGAACCGCTTCGGACCACCTACTGTGTTGTCAACCAAAGTAAGTACATATTGATGTCTACGCGCCGAAGGTGGTTCAATTTTCCCAATTATATCAATATTTACAACGTCAAATGGGAGCTCCGGTCTTTCAATCGGAAGAATCGGTATCTGATCACTGGCCCTCTCCCGGATTCGCAACTGGCAGTTTTTGCACGATTTACAATACTCCTCTACATCCCGTGACACGCCTGGCCAGAAAAATGAATACCGAATTCTTTCTTTCGTTTTCCTTATACCGAGATGGTTCGCAAAAATTGATTCATGTGCAACCCTTAAAATTTCCTCCCTCCTAATTTTAGGCACTACTAATTGCATGACTTGATCTCCAGAAACCTTTTCCCTATGATAAAGTAAATTATCCACCATAACAAACCCATTTTTCCCTTGTTTAGCATCTTTAAATGCCCCCTGTAAAGATTCGCAATTCTTTTGTTGCTCCCTGTAAATGGTCGTTTCCGAATACTGATTCGAATTTAAATCCTCGCAATCATTTTTCGTTCCAATACAATTAATAATCAAATTCTGTCCAAAAGCTTCATTTTCAACCCGCAAACATAAATCTTTCTCACTCGTATTTTGTTCTTTTTTCTTTTCCCCCGATATATTTTCATCCCTCCTTTCCGATTTCGTCTCATTTGTTGGTGCCACACTGTCGGCTAATCTTTTCCTTTCTCCAATTTGCACCGATTGTAATAATTGTAAGAATTTTTATTATTAAATTACAGGGCCACACAAAAGTATTCCACTACATAATGTTATACGGGGAAACATGGTTTGGTACGTGTTTTAATTATATTCAACTATTTCACATTTTATGAATAAGATATACGTTGCTGAGGTGTAATAAAAATTACTTCCTGCATATTTACAGAAACGTAAAGATTTCGACTACTATACTGTATCCGGAGTACGCTCTACTATATCAGCCAGATCTGAATATTTTTAAAACTTCGTTATCGTACGAACGCACCTCATTTGCTACGTTCACGTGCAATTTCCAACTTGTTTAATAATATGAAATTAAACACTACCGCTGTTCTAAATGTCGCAAAATTTAAAAGAAAAAATGAACTCGGCGACTGTAACAGATGTTTATTTGTGTTTTAAAAATTAGTAATTTAATGACATATTTTTTTTATCTTTTCAGATTCCAGTTTTCTCAACTGAAAAAAGCTTTTGCATCCCTTAGTTCAAAGTCTTAAAACTAAAAAAATAGCTATAGGTAAGTTGTTTCTTGTTAATAATTAATTAAAACAATTACAAGTCATTATCACTGCTGCGAATCATTCGCGATCCATATAAATTACTTACCGTTATTTCCTGCGTATAATTCGCGGATCGAACAATCATTTTTCGACCCAGAACATTTATTAAATAAAATTTAATATTTTAAATCGCCTTAAATATTTGCCTTGAATTACAAAATAAAATTTCTGGGTAAAAAAAGAATTGTTTGATCCGCGGATTATACGCAGGATATTACGGTAACCCCTAAACCGGTTCCTTTTTTACTTGCAATAAATTGAGAATATGGGTCTACACCACTTTTTTTAAGTTAAAATATTCGTAATATTTATTCTAAACATTTCTACCTTTGATTAGTATACCATTCCATTAAAAAAAAATTAGAGGTGTCAAAAAGCTTTGAATGATGAATTAAGCAAATTCGTCTTGCCCAAACGGCGTACGGGCAAATCAGTTAAGGGGTTAAGGCTTAGTAGTTTAACAATTAAACTCTTTGAGGGGCTTCCGAGTTGACTTCAACTTTACGCCTAGTCTGTGAATGGTCGTCTTCTATCAAATGAGCCATTAAGAATAGAAAAGGCTAACTGTAGTCTATAAATAATGTAAATATTTTACTTACAATAAAAATTAACAATAATTTTAAAAAAGTAATATTACATTTCAAAGTGTAACTGCAACTAAAATTTGCAGTTTAAAAAATAAATATATAGAATTTGGCAAGTAAAAAAATGAATAAAATATCACCTATTTTCAAATATAGCGACCAGTACTTTAAAAAAATAATTCTATTAAAACATCTAAAATCTTCTGAATTCCCTGATGTGTAAAAACCGCGTAAAAGCGGAAGAATGAAAACAATATCAAACTCTATTAATTTAAAACTTATCTTTTGCGAGGAAACTATACATGTTTATAACTATAAGAAAAAAAAATTAATATTTTCAAGATTACTGTATGTTCCACTCTATTCACCATAGAAATCTATAACTTAATACCTTTCAAAATAAAATTCTTGTTTTCTTTATTTCTATATTTATTATTAAGAAATATTACTGCATCATTTCACCAGGAACATTTTATAAATTTTCACTCATAAACTTAATTAAATATGACCCAATATGATTAATTACAATTTTGCCTTAAAAAACGATCTACTTTACCTATCACATTTTTCTCTATAATAAGTTGTGTCTGATTAACTTCTTTCCTGGCGAATTATTGAAAAAATATTATTTATAAAAACCTACCGTGATTAGATTTCACCTTTCTGATAAAATACTTGCCGCATGTTCGTAAATTTAATTATTCTTCCGCCTCAAGTTATCCAAAATCGAATTTTCCGATCCGCTTACCCCTATGTTCATCCATCAGAAATTTTCTTCTCGTGGAATGCTTATAATATCGTCCATCACACCTGTCCCGTGTACTGGCGAAAACTCCGGTAAATAAAATCTTGTCTGAGTTTAATGATATCACCCTACTTCATCAATCTGACAGAAATTGCTATAAAGGAGGTCTATGGACTAATATGAATGTGTTTGTCATGTTCGGATGAAGTATGAGCTATTAATCAGGTGAACTTCAGAAATTTTCGAATAAGTTCCGTATACTATACATGGATAAGTGCATTTTGCATGCTCTAGATTCTCAACTCAGTAATTCTCATGTTAAAATACTTTTAAAACAAATATTTATTAATTCAGACAATCTGTATTCAAACCAGAAAATTTCAATAAAAAGTTTCGCATTTTTTAAATATGTAATGTCTGTTGTTAAATAAAGCAAGTACTTCTGTTTTAAATTTCTGGTGTAAATTTGGAATACCCGACCTAAAAAAAATTATTTGATTTGAAAAACATCTGTTGCTACCCACAGAGTACGTAACAGAGCCTCAACTCGACTTGAAAAGAACGCCCTTAGTGGATCACTTAAAAACTAAACGATCGCGTTGGCGATTTTTATCCTCGTGATTTTGTTTAACTGTAACCCTATTCTGGTTTGGCGCTTCTTGCTGAATGCTTATTTGATTATCTTTGCATACGTGCTTATGCTATTTGATCTTAGATTTCCGCGCTTATATTGATTCGTAATTATTACTGTTATTGTTCTTGAATTTTCAAGTTTAGACTATTAGGTCGTTATGTAACGAAGAGACACATGTATTGTTTGCAAGACGAATACGTCAAAGTTATTTCATATTAAAATAATTCTTTCATAAATTTCAAAACATGAAGCAGCAAGCCGTCGCTTTATTTTTTGTTCTTTTTTCTTTTATCATTTGTCGCCAATGAAGCGAAGTTTCGCCGAATTAGCAACCTCTCTTATGTTATGATCGTAGTTTCAGAGTCATCCGCTCGTATCGCTAGTGTCTATGCGTAATCCCATGTTAAACAAGTTGCCATTACAGTGTATGAAAGTTGATTCTCTGTTACTACTCTGTGGTGCTACCATGGGCATCAAAGGATTGAGCAATAACAGCTCGTTAGAAATTGCTGCATCAATTTATTACCAATTTTTCATGAACTGAATTCCGCTTTATTACAGGATTCGTATATTTTCTGCAATTTTGGAGACTAGAAACTCTTTCGGCAACAACGTTTTCCTAGAGCAAATTTCTCATTTAACCCTTTTCAAGGCAAAGGATTTTTGCTCCAAAAATGTTCAAATAATTGAATTGCACCACAATTTACTAGCGCAGATTTATTTAAAAATTCACATATACTATGAACACGAGATGGTGCAAAAAAATTACTGGTGCCAATTGACAGCTTAGGAATTAAAATTAGCAATTTGCAGACTGGAAACAGTGCCCCTGAACAGATTAGATGATGCAATTTCGAGCACTTAACCACCTTTTTTTTTCTATAAAATAATATTGGTATAAATTAATCTGGGAAAATAACACATCCCGTAACAACCGTATTACTATCACTAGAAAATTTGAAAATTTCACTCAAGAGTAAAAACATTATGACCAAGTCCACATTTTGCAATGAACACGTCTCTATGACGTGGAAGGCACATGATCTGGTAGTAATGGTATTTAAGAGCTGCTAGGGAATAACAAGGAATTATTTGTGCGCTTTTGTCTGATTGTGAGGGTAAAGGCTGCTGATCTCAATTACTTTGATAGAAGACAGAAATGTGTCGCCCGGCGACTCAGAATGAGTCACTTCGAAACTGTGTCTCTTGGGTTGTTTTGTGACATATCTTTGTTAGTACTTGTACAAAGTGTACGAATGACGGTGAAACTATCAGTAGCAGCAATAGCGTTGGACGCCCGTGCGTTATCAGATAAAATGAGCGTTGAAGATACCCTCCTTTCTTTAGTAAAACAAAATGATAACCAGCGACTGGCTCGATTTCTACCCCAATACAATACAGATCCAAGTGGAATTATGTCGGAGCATACAATTCAGATGACGCTGTTCAATGTGAGATTAAGGGACTAATATATCACTAATGTGCACGGACTGTGGAACATAACGAGAGAGTTCCTCGTTTTATAAACACAATTCATCCTTCAATAAGTCGATGACCATGTTTGGGTATGCCATCTTCTATGCGAATTTTCACTCCCTCTTATACAACATGTCGTACACAGGCTAGTTGTGACGATATTAAGCTTTGGGATACATTCTAATGGGCATTTGGATTAAAGTAGTGCAGGATACATAGATGAAGAAAGTTTTTCTAGATGTGGCAAGTAAAAACCCAATAATAGTTAGGGGAACAATTAGTTCGCGATTTCCTTCATCAATGTCAGTATATAACAGCAAAGTAACATCAAGTAGTTAGTTTGGCAAAGGTTAACCCTTTCCGGCACACTGATACCTAATTTTAATTCCAAACTTTCAAACGTCACCAATAAAATGTTAGTAAAAATTTGCTTTTCCAATAAAAGCTCAAATTAAGTAATTCAAAATATCTAAAAAATTCGTTTGTGAATTCCGGTGTCAATCGATAATTTATCATTTTTCACGAGATTTTGCCCGTGCCGGAAAGGGTTAAACCAATTCAACGAGAAAAAACCCTTTTTATGTAAATCTTAGAGGCAAATGAAACATGCGCAATCGTTTTTATCTTTACCTGCGCAATTCCTCTATGATACTAGATTTTCAGCTCATTGAAGTAAATTTAACCTCCTGACTGCCGCCGGCTGATTTTTTCACACACTAAGCTGCAGGTTTCACTGCAACATAAGCAATATTTAAATTAGTATAATTCCACAAATAAAACCCAGTTCTGAAAAATTAAGTTAGGATTGATGCTATCAAAGATTATACACCGATACCAATAACGTATTTTGCATCAGGTTGGAAAAAACATCTTTTTTTTTTATATTTTTAATAAATTACAGAGAAAACAACATTACAATATTACCCTTTGGCTGGGCAGTCAGGGGGTTAAAAGAAAAAACACCTTGAATAATTTTTACTCATAATCCCTGGTTTCTGCTATTATACTTCTGATGAAGAAAATTGCTTTCGAATTTAAAAATTCATTTTCCTCCTCATTTCCTTCCATCAAGAAAGCAGACTTCGATCTATTATCACCTTTCCATTGACTACTATGAATGCAAATATAATAAGTTTAGTCTAACGTTAAAAACGTAAAATAATTACTTTCCATACTCTTGAATCCTATTGAAGAAAAATAAATTTATGGAATTTTGAAATAAAACTAGTTGGATATGCCAATCCTAAAACTTTCTTCTATCTCATACGTACATTTTAATATTTTAAAAAATAGTTGCACATGTTAATGCTTTAATAATTTTAATTCAATACTATAGCAACTTTGATTTTGATCTTAAATTTCTGCTTCAGACAATTAACCCTTTGAGGGGCGGTGGTATATATTATATACCACCTACGATTGATGAAGATTCACACCAGAAAAATGTTATTAAATTTCACTTTTCTAACTTTGGTGGAAAACAGTCCTGAAATTGCTTTTCCTCTTTTTGATATAACTTTTTTATAAATTTCCGGTGGGAGTTCAGAATTACTCGAACGCAATTGCTTGCCCCTCAAAGGGTTAATCGGAGTAAAAGCGAGTTTCCGTCTCTGCACTAACCGATTTACAATAGAATGGTAGTCAGATTTTTCTTTAATTCAGGGAGGACCTACATGCCATGCCCAAAAATAATAATACACAAACATTTTAGTTCAGTCCTATGCATAACTTCACAGATATTTTGGTGGTAAAATAATGAAAATTGCACAGACATCATGATTACAGCGTCCCCTTCCAGCGGATTTTTTTCAAATTCAGGGTTGGCCAACTATCCATAGCCAAACACTTATACAAAAAAAATTCGTTCAATTAGATGCATAATTTCATACACTTTTAGTAGGTACAATATTAAAATGGCACAAAAATCGCTATCGCAGCACCCCCTTCCGGTGGAATATTTCAAAAATGAAGGCGGACCTGCTTGCCACAGCCAAAATCATTCACAAAAAATTTGGTTCAATACTATGCATATCTCCATACATTGTTTGATGGTAGAATGGAGACATACGGACACACACAGACACACGGACAGACAGACATTTTGCAAAAACATGTTTTTAGGAACCAGTTTTCTAGTAATTACACTTCATAATTTTATTCTTTGATAATTTGTACAGTCAAGGCTAGATTGCCAACTGCGAAAACATCGGTCAATATAATTGAAAATGTTAAGTTATTTGTAGCTGCCGAGTTTAATCTTTTTCTTTCTCACTGAAATTTATAGTGTTTTGTTTATTTTAAAAAACTTCCAATGATGTTATTATATAAATACAAATTTCATTTTAATACATAAGTACATAAATTAATTTTTGGGGTACTACCGTAATTCCGCGTGTATCCGCCGCATCTCAGATAAGCCGATTTCCTCCCAGAATATCTTTTAAATAACTGAGCCGCGACGTAATGCGCTAAAATTTGGCAACCTAAAATTTGGCAGACGTTCTTATTTATGAGGAAGTTCTGCACAAATACGGTATTTAAATAAAATTTCTATTCTTTAATAGCATCGATTTCCCCCTGATAATCAATATCTCTGTGAAAAAGACAAATTTCAACCAAACCCCAAAATATTGTGGAACCGTATATGCGTATCACTACTACAAATAAATTTTATCTTCGAATTCAAATGATTTGAAATTGAATACTTAATTAGATATTCTTTGAATAAATATTATATTTATAAACGTGTGACAAGAGTATCACAAGAGTAACATAATTTTGATTTATTATATATGGGAGCAAAATACTTTTTGTCACACATTAGACATGTTTTAATGGAGTAGAGCACAGTAATATTTAACTGGTTACACCAATTTTTACTACAATTATATTTTGTAATCCTTCTATAGTAAAAAAAAAACTAGCCTTAAAAGGAATGACTCCTGGAATGATGCTGATGTGGAAAATTTCCGGAACTAACGAATCCGGGTTGTCCACTCCTTCCATGAGTCGAATAGACCAATCAGGAAAGGGCTCCGTCTATGCATCGCCATATGGGTTACCATAAAGAGAGGAAAGGTTACCATCGCCAACAATCGCCAAGTTTGTCGCCAACTTGGCGATATATCGCCAAATTTGGCGACCAAAATTAGTTGTCAAAAGTGACGCCAACTTGGCGATAACTGTAATATTTCACCAAATTTTTAATTTCTTTACAACTTCAGTCGTTTGATACATCATTTGAGAGGTTTGCAACTGCTTATTCATATAATGGATGTCTTGTGTGTTATCCCCCATTCTGCTCCCCAGGAGGGACACATTTTTATTTTCTTTACAACACCAGTCGTGTTACACAAGATTTGAAAGGTCTGCAACTCCTTATTCTTATTATGGATGTCTTGTGTGTCACCCCCACACTCTGCTCTCCCCAGGGGGGGGCGGTCACATTTTTAATTTCTTTACAACACCAGTTGAGTGACACATCATTTGAAAGGTCTGAAACTGCTTATTCATATTATGGATGTGTTGTGTGTCATCCCCCACTCTGCTCCCCAGGGGGGCACATTTTTAATTTCTTTACAACACCAATTGTGTGACACATCATTTGAAAGGTCTGCAACTGCTTATTCATATTATGGATACCTTGTGTGTAATCCCCCCCTCTGCCCTCAGAGGGGGCGCATTTTGTAATTTCTTTACAACACCAATTGTGTGACACATCATTTGAAAGGTCTGCAACTGTTTATTCATTTTATGGATGTCTTGTGTGTAACCCCCACTCTGCCCCCCAGGGAGGCACATTTTTAATTTCTTTACAACACCAGTCGTGTGACATCATTTGAGAGGTCTGCAGCTGCTTATTCATATTATGGATGTCTTTTGTGTCGCCTCCCAATCTGCCCCCCCAGGGGGGCACATTTTTTATTTCTTTACAACACCAGTCGTGTGACACATCATTTGAAAGGTCTGCAACTGCTTATTCATACCATGAGTTATTGGCGAGCGCAGCAAGCAGGGGTAGACAATAATTTGGAATCGCGAAGCGATTACGCGGGGGGTTGGCGAGCATAGCGAGCAGGGGGGCGGGGCCCCCCTAGTAAAATAAATGAAAGTATTTATAAAAATTTGCTCGAGTGGTCACAAATAACCATGGAAATTCACAGCAGTTCTTTTATTCAAAAAATCCAAATTCACACCAAAAAGTTTGAATAGTTAATTCTGTTTTACGAAATACGACATACATGCATTCTGTGAATTAAAAAAAAAAAGACAATTGCTATTCAGAATTTTCAGATGGAAATAAATAATTTTTGTAAAAAAAAAATCACCGGATTTCGCCGTATTAAACTAGTGCACAGGTGTACAGTTAAGAAATTTTGCCTTCTACTAAAACGTAATCACTTTACATAAGTCCGTAATGGTCTTTAAAAATCTTCAAGAAATGGGAATTTGTTTAACCCCTTAACGGTCGCATCTAATTACGGTTTAAAAATTCAAATTCATTATTGCCACCATTTTTTTAAAGAAAAATATTTTTCTTATTTAATGACAAGTAAAATAATACCAGAATAAAACCAATTACACTATTTTATAAAAGTGGGTGGGAATCAAACAATTCTGAATAAAAGCCGTGAAACTTGCAGCCCATGAATGTCTGAGGAGCGACGATTAAGTGGTTAAGATTCAATAATTTTTTCCGGGCTATACTTTAATATTTTTAGTAAATAGTTAAAGTGGGTCGAATTTGTATAAAAAATACCTTTTCTTATTTTATAAAAAAGGCCCAAAGTATAAAAAATACATCACAATTTTTTTTAAATATCTTAATAGAGCTGAAATGAAGGCTAAATGAGCCGTTTGTATTGTTTTTAAGCTAAGTAAACACCTTTACCAGTGACCCAGAGTCGATCCCTGACTGAATAATTTTTCACTTTGTTTGTTCTACGTCTTGTTAGCAATCTGAATTAAAATTAACGAATTATAAAATTCAGATTTCGGGAGTAATTCATCGTTTAAAAGTTATAATATTTATTCAGCATAATTTTTAAAAATGTTTTATCGAAAAATAATCTGAAATCATTTAAAAGAAATACCATTGACATTCATTCTCATACTAATTCCAAATACATGAAAATTTTACACTTTGAGCTCTAGTGGCTAAATTTCTTCAAAATTACAAATATCACATTTGTACCAGTATTTTTCAAATGCAAATTCGGTTTCAGATATGCAAGAAAAAATATATTATACTTTTTCCAAATTAATTTGTTCGAGTATCCCTGTGTCATTGTGACATTTCGGGAAAAAAATCAAGTGTGAAAAAATTCAATAGGCACAGTTCCGAGGGCTAAAAAGGCGAAATTGTTAACCATCCCCAGCACGGGACAGTTAAATACACGAAACGTTTAACCCTTTGCTCCCCAGTGGTTTAGGTCTTAAACCACAGATCTTTACTTCGTATATTTCAGTTCCCACCAGAAAATTAAAACAACAATATTTGCTTTAATCAATAACAGAACATTCCATATTTAAATAAAACGAAATTAGCCATTGAATTTTTCTGGTGTGAAATGAACTACATAATTTCTAGAACGTGTTCTGGCATGGGAATTAAAGGGTTAATAATTCATAATTCTGTGACAGAAATGGCATTATTAAATTCGTTTTATAGGTGTTTATCTTTAAATATTTTCTGGTTTCAAGTTTGAATATTGTGAAATATTAAAAGGAATATATCTCTGTATAATATAACTGTTATATAAATAACTGTTCACCCATTCAGAGGCGGTAATATGTTTCTGTAACCATTTCATTTCAATTCAGAAGCGCCACATTCGTACCAGAATTTTGATTAAATGTTTCCCATTTAATAAGTATGTGAAACATGGCCCGTTTTTTTTCTTATTTATAAATTAATTAAACAGTAAATAACCGTGCCATTCATTTATTTTGATATTTTAGCATTGAAAATGCTTTGTGTCTAAAAGGGTTAAAACAATATTTGTAAAGTGATAATAGGGGAAACACAATGTTTTCATCAGAAAACTACAACGTTTTGATCATCATAAATATGATGTTATTATTGATTTTTTTAAATATAGAAATTATTTGTAAGTCTAAAATTATAGTCTTTAAAAATATTATTTTCCAAATATTCATTGTAATTTGTTAATATACATTTCTTTTCCTTTTCCTTTTTTTTCTTTTTGTGTTTCTAGATTATGAATAAATTCATTGGTAAATAACTGTGTTTTTATTTATTATAATGCATTCGTATTGAACATGTTTTCTGCCTAAATGGATTAAAACATATTGCAATAATTTTATATGAAATATCAAACAGCCTTTAAAATATGCTAGTAGGAGAGTGATGACATATACCCCGAAATATTTTATTAACTCAGATTTAACAGCTGTTTAAAATAGAGCAATGATAACCATAGGCGTTGACTTAGCAGGAGTAAGTCAAACAAATTTCCTCCACTGATGTTATTTTTCGTAAAATTAATCATAATATTTATTAATTGATTTCACTCATGTGGAAACTTTCTCTACCACATGTTAATTCTAAGAAGGAAATAAAATCTCGTTTTCATTTCAATAGTTGTAAATATATATTTATTTTTGTATTAGATCGATAAAAACGATCACCACAAAATGTTTTGTTTGTTTCTTTGCGGATTTTTTTTTTTTTTTTCTTAAACGGCCTGGACGAATGCGGGGTGTATTGGCACCTGAAAAGGACGCAGTGTATTAATGATTTTTACTTTGTTACCAGAAAAAGAAGTAATATTCCTCACCTTATTTAATCGGAGACAATTGTTACGAATTCCGCGATAAAATGAGTCGAAGATTATTTAAAAAAAATAGTGGTGACAATTTTTCAAAACCATACGTTCTCTGGGTGTATCAAGCTCGGCGCCCGTTTTCTCGGATTATTCAGGATAGTTCAACTTTCGAAATTGCTTTCGACTTTGTTTTAAGATTCAAATGAAATTTTCATTGCACGATTAAGTGGTTAATTCAGTTTCAATTTATTTATCTTTAGTACTACCTCAATCCGGTAGTCTGATTTGAAGAGCTATACAGAATTATTCTAAATTCATAGTATAAACTTTCAGGGTTAGTACAGGTCACTGCAAAAATCATTTATCGTATTGGAATGTATGGAGTCAAATGACAAGTGAAGTACAAATACAGACCAATTTGGCCCTTTTTTAATTTCAGAATTTCTCATTCACGCTAGAAAATTCCTATGCTATTTTAATCTTTATTTAGAACAGGCGTTCGATTTCGAATAAAATTTTTGCCGAGGCGCCTGTGGATATACTACACATCCTCGGTTAGTAGCTGGTGTAGTATACAGGATTTATAGACAACACTTTGTAGACATGAATGGTAGCAATAGCAGGAACTTACTACTAGTTACAGAAGTTAAATAACAGGCGTTCTAACGTATTAAACGTTTAAAGAAAAATTCTTCTTTAAAAATTTCCGGTGTAAAATCGAAATTTTTTAATTTAAAAGACCTCTATCACTTTTTTTTTTATGTGTTTCCCCATATTTGATAGATTTGCCTGTTTTGCGTTTCTTTATTTCTTTTATTTAAAAATTTTGATTTCAAACCGGAAATGTTCAAAGAAGAATGTTGTTCTTCATGTAATTATGAATTTTCTTTCTCAGTTAAAGAAAAAAAAATAATATAGGAATTTCTGGCATAAGTGATTAGTTTTGTAATTATAAAAATGGACTAAACAGGCCCCATGATGTTTGTCCCCCAATGCGTCATTTGCGCCCATACATTCCTATACAATAAATTATTGTTACAGTATCCTATACCAGCTCTTAAAGTAAGTATAATGTATTTAGAACCACCCTGTAATATTATCTCTGCATCAAGATCGTATCTTTAAATAACGTCAAAACATCCTTGCGGAGTATTTTATGATATCAGTAATCATATTCTTTTCCCGACTTATGTCTATAAAGCTGCTATCAGATTCACCAACATTCCAAGAGACTTTTGGGATTGACTTTTGATTTCCTCCAACTTTTCGCAAAATATCTTCAACACCCAGTGCGACACACACCACAAACAGCAATGTCCTCCAATTTTTTTCTGCAGCTCCAAAAAAATCTCCGCTAGACAAGACTTTGCATCCAACATAGAACATTTCAACGAATCAGAGATAAGCGATCGATACAGATAGGCGATAAACATTAACGCCTGGTTCTAGTAATACTGGTTTTCCTCCTTTCTCTCCGACTTTTTCCAAGACAATTGTAACCTTTTTCTCTCTTTGAACGGGAAAATGTATGGATTAAAATCGGCTGAAAAATTTGTTGCGCGTAAAGTTCGTGAATCTGGTAACAGCTTTAGATCTTAGTGGTTTTTCATCGACATTCAATACTTACCTTTAATTTTACTTTTATTTTAGTTTTCTTTTTCCGTTATCGTAAACGCAGTTGATAATCGTATCATAGGCATCTACAAATAAACAAATAAATAATTTTTATTCTTTAACATCGACACTATAAATATCACTTTATTGTGTTTCCAGAAATAAATACTCAGCATATCTAGTATCTGCGGTCCAGAAAAGAAAATTATCTGTAGTTCATATCTAATAAACGTAATCTATTTATTATCGTCCCATAAATCAATCAATGAAAGTACGGATAAGACCGATAAAGGTGAATTCTTCACAAGCGCGTGTTTCCGATTTCTTCTTTTACCTTTTATGTCATTACCGAATTTTCTGACTCTCTACGAATTATTGATTACGATCTAATGACAGTAGAAAAAAGTTTGTTTATCGTAGCAATAGAAAGAGTTTCGTTAATAGAATTTTTATTTATTCATTTATTTATTTACTTTTTTCGTATGAATACGAAATATCTAATGCATATCTACCGACCTGCTGTGAGAGTTTGTATGCATTAAAGGATTCGTGAGATTTAATTTGTTTTAATACCAGAAAATACTTAAAATACTAGTAAAATAAAATATCTGAAGATAGATTTTCGTCTCCATTGACCCTTTGTCGTAATGGAGAGTGGTCAAGGCAAAACATAGTCAAAAAGAATGTTAAACACTAGCATTTTATTAACTCCTTGAGGGTCGGTGGTATATATTATATACCGCCTACGATTGATGAAGATTTACACCAGAAAAATGTTGTTAAATTTCACTTTTCTAACTTTGGTGGAAAACAGTCGCGAAATTGCTTTTCCTGTTTTTGATATAACTTTTTTACAAATTTCCGGTGGGAGTTCAGAATTACCCGAACGCAATCGCTTGCCCCGCAAAGGGTTAAAGAGAAATTTGCATTCTTTAACCCTTTGAGCTCTGATGGTAGAATTTTCTACCACATAATTTTAATTCCGAAATGTCACAACGGCACCAGAAAATTTTACCAAATTTATTTGAAAAAGGTTTAATGCATTTTTTTTTTTTCGTGTATATTGGCAATCGTTTTTTTTTCTTTGCAAAATACTGGTGCAAATGTAACATTTGGAATTTTGAAGAAATTTACTCACCAGAGCTCAAAGGGTTAATCCCTTTATATTACTTGAAGTCATTTCTATAAGAAATTTTTTTTTTCTCTCTCTATGTTTTTCCCTGACATCATGCCACCCTGCTTGTTTTTCAGTGTTCCATTACATGAAACTCCCAAATCGATTCACAGATGCTAACAATGTCATAAGAAATCGTATAAATATTTTCCTTTTGTTATGTGTGGGAAAAACTAGCACTATTTTTTTTCAGAATTTTCAAATAAATTTGTATGTAAATTCCAGCGTCATTCAATCATTTTAATATTTTCGCAATGAAAGTGCTCTGCGCTATAACCTTATAACCCGTTAACATTCATTGGTTTCTCTACAAAACCATAAAATTTTAATTCCGATATGGAACAGCGAGCCCGGAATTTTGATTAAAAAAAAAAAAAAATCCATTTTATTGTGTATGTGAAAAATCCCTTTTTCTTATTTACAAATATATTTGTAAGCGGGAAAGCACTTTTCAAAGATGTTGAAATAAATGAATGACAAGGGTAAGTGCGAACAAATATATTTGTAAATAATAAAAAAAAAGAGAATTTTCACACATGTAATAAAAATGGATTTTTATTATTAGTAGTAGTAGTGAAATTCCGGTGTCGTTGTTGCATATCGGAATTAAAATTTTGCTTCCGTAGAGAAACCAACGAACGTTAAAGTGTTAAAAATTGCAATTAATACATTAAAAAAAATCTCGTAAATTGTCCTTACAAGTCCTTGAATCAAATGACTAGTAAGGACAGTATGCAGTTTTAGAAAAATAAACATATAGTCGAATGTTTATTTTCGACTGTTATTTCGATGGGCATTATTTAACATAACAGGATAAATATTCATAATATTAACCAAAAACTTATTCAATTACTCAAACAAATGGTTGAATACTAAAAATAAAGTGGGGAAAAGTATATTTTTAATCTAGAATACGTGAAGAATAGAAGTAAGTTAGTGGCGCCTGTAGATTATTAAAAAGCGAGTAGGAAATGTCAGTAATCTTTAATTATAATGTTAATAGGAATCTGTGTTTGAAAAGTGGAATTAAAGAGGTTTACGGATTTAATGTTGATAAAAAAAAAAAAAATAATAAAAAAAGGCTGTTTATCGCACGGGACATTATTTTTGGTTGGTGTGATTAGATGGGTAAAACGGTGACAATTCTTTGAGTTTGAATATTTAAAAGGCATATTACTATGTACTCATGGTATTTGGGATAGGGGAGGAGGATATTCTGGTGCTATATATATATTTTTTTTTTGGGGGGGGGGGGATCAAGTGATTATTATTATTATTATTATTATTTTGTCATTATTGCGTTAATAGAAAATGAGAACTGGAAAACATTATTTATGTAATTGTATTATATTGAAAAAAAATGGCCTAGTGGGGGCATTTAATTTTAATGCAATAGTAATTAATTTGAAAATTATGATTGCACATACGAAATTTGTTGGATGAATGGCATTTGATTAAAAATGTATAAATAATTTTTCGTGTTCTTGTGGGATAAGCTTTGAATATGCGTCGAGATAAGCTTTGAAAATGCGATGCTTTTTGGAAGTCAAACTTTAACCTGGGAGAACTCGCTAGTGAGAATTCCTCTCATAATGCTCAATTGCTTTTCTTTTACTTTACATTCGTTTAATATCACTTTTTTTGTCTTAGTACTTTTATTCACCGAAATAGGTAAAATAATTGAAATGACATTTTGAAATTTTAATTAAAAGGAAAAGGGGTTTTAATAAGAGTTTTAAAAAGATACGATGGTGAGAGAAAATCTGATGAAGCGAGTTCTCCCGGGTTAAGCTTTAAGTCAAGGTACCAACAAAATATTTTTTTTTATTTATTTATTTTTATTTATTTATTTATTTATTTATTTATTTTTTTTTTTTTGAAAGATATTTCTTATTATTGGCTACAAAAAGTTTATAACTAAAGCATTATTTTTAGAGGCATAGTATCAATTACAAAATTGTTTTAAATTTCCTTCTGCATCATATAGAGAAAAATTTACATTAAAATAATTATGTTTAAATAGTTACGAAATTACATACTTTATACAATGTTCTATAAGTTATACAGGGTGTTTCGCTACCAGACAGACAAACTCTGAGGGGTGATAGTAGACATAGAGACAAACATTATTAAATAGGAAACCATGGGGCGTGAACGTCTTCTGTAGAAGCTAGGGGCCATTAAAGTTTGAGGTCCAAAACTTCAAACGATGATAAAAAACGGAGAAAAGGGTCGATTTGTTTGCAGTTTTTACTAAAATCATTCTTTTTATCACGATTTTTTCAGAAAAACTTTTTGAAGGTTACGTTCAAAAATTGTCGATAGAGGGCGCTTTAGACTTTAGAGTAACGAACAACTACTTTTTACCGTTATTTTGTGCATGGAGTTCAAGTTATACTAAAGTTTAGTCTTTAACTTAAATTTTAAGCCCAAAATTGGAAACATTGGGATCGGATAACTAATGAAAATTGAACTGTGAACAGAGGGGAGAATTTTAAACGCTCATAAACATTGGACAAACTAATCGATTTTGTTGCGGTTTGCGTTTAAGTCATTCCTTTGGTAATTATTTTATTCAAAATGACGTACAGCTTTGATGTCCTCATTTTTTGATAGAGGGCGCTTCCGACACATCTTCGATACTTCAATGGCTTTATTCCTAGGTGTTTTACTATCAGAACAGCATACTTCCAGGATGTATTAGGGATGCAAAGGCTACTCGGAATCACATAGGAATGTAACTTTGGAAATTCATTTTTTGGGAGTTACGGTTAAAGGAAACAGAGAAAAAAGCAACAGAAACAGCAGAGAAAGAGCAACCCATTAATGTGAAAGAAAACAGTAAATTTAAAGGTTTTACTAGAAAAGGTGTTCAAAATTACGACCAGAAATACTCCGCAAGTTCGACAGTGACGGTAGATGGCGCTAAACGGCGCTTGAACAGTATCATTTTGAAGCTATCATTCGCGAACCAGTTCTAAAGGTAGCAGAAAGAAGTATTTGAACGATGAACAACACGATGAGACTCATCGACATTTTACCAATGACGTTTGCTGACACTTCAAAATAACATATGGATAGCGGTGGATTGGTCGTGGTGGCCTAGTTCATTGGACTGCCAGATTGCCAGACCGATCATATGTGGAGTTCTTCTGCTGGGGTCAAGTAAAAAGTTGGGTGTATGAGACTTCCGTACCATCAGTTGAAGACCTCGCAGCTGATATTTCTGTAGCTGCCAGGAATTTTTCAAAACTTGAGGCATTCCATGCGACGCCGCTATCAAGCATGCCGGACCACTTCTGGTCGTAATTTCGAACACCTTTTCTAGTAAAACCTTTAAATTTACTGTTTTCTTTCACATTAATAGGTTGCTCTTTCTCTGCTGTTTCTGTTGCTTTTTTCTCTGTTTCCTTTAACCGTAACTCCCAAAAAATGCATTTCCAAAGTTACATTCTTATGTGATTCCGAGTAGCCTTTGCATCCCTAACACATCCTGGAAGTATGTTGTTCTGGTAGTAAAACACCTAGGAGTAAAGCCATTGAAATATCGGAGATGTGTCGGAAGCGCCCTCTATCAAAAAATGAGGACATCAAAGCTGTACGTCATTTTGAATACAATAATTACCAAGGGAATGACTTACACGCAAACCGCAACAAAATCGATTATTTTGTCCAATGTTTATGAGCGTTTAAAATTCTCCCCTCTGTTCACAGTTCAATTTTCCCTAGTTATCCGATCCCAATGTTTCCGATTTTGGGCTTAAAATTTAAGTTAAAGACTAAACTTTAGTATAACTTGAATTCCATGAACAAAATAATGGTAAAAAGTAGTTGTTCGTTACTCTAAAGTCTAAAGCGCCCACTATCGACAATTTTTGAACGTAACCTTTAAAATTTTTTTCTAAAAAAATCGTGATATAAAGAATGATTTTAGTAAAAACTGCAAACAAATCGACCCTTTTCTCCGTTTTTTATCATCGTTTGAAGTTTTGGACCTCAAAGTATAATGGTCCTTAGCTCCAGGGGTGCAAAAATCTAGGCGCCAGCAGGCAGTCTCTCACCACTAAATTTATTTTGTTGTTTTTCGTTTAATATTGCGCGTAAAATTCTTGCAAGAGTGCTATTAAATTTTAACCGAAGAAAACTTTTATATTTTTGTGGTGAGAAACTGCCCGCTGGCGCCTAGATTTTTGCACCCCTGCTTAGCTCCTATAGAAGACGTTTGCGCCCCATGGTTTCCTATTTAATAATGTTTGTCTCTATGTCTACTATCACCCCTCAGAGTTTGTCGGTCTGGTAGCGAAACACCCTGTATAATTTCCTGTAACATTTACTTAGAAAAAGTTTCTATGCGTTTTAAACCTTTGTGGCACAGGGCAAATTCATTGCTTAAGTGTTGAAATTAATGACTAACACCAGAATTTGCAAACATTTTTTATTTATTTTTATTTTTTATTTTTATTTATTTATTTATTTTTATTTATTTATTTATTTATTTATTTACTGTAAATTTCTTTACCAAAATTCCGTCCAATGTGGCGTTTGAGAATTAAAATTAAGTGGTTTCATGGATATACCACTGCGCCGCAAGGATTAACAAAACAGCAAAAAAATTATTATTCTAGGGACACAACTTACTGAGTTATGATACTTATAAATTTGCAACGGCGAGAAACGAGTTTTTAGTGATAGAAAACGCTAATAATGCGTATAATGGAAGTATCATATCTAAGTTTTTGGTCTTGCAAAAATTAAATTTTTAACCCCAAACTGATTTTAAAGGTATAAGATCTATCAGAACAAAAACAATATATATACTAAGTCCCAAGAAATTTCAAGATATCTTAGTTAAAGTCCTTCTAATTAAGATGCCTGTTGACAGCAAACTCAACCATTAGTCATACGTTACAAAAATAACAAGTTGTTTAAACCTTTTACATGTGTGAGTGTGGTTAACCAAAAGTAATTCTATTTCCCATCTCTAGTTCGAGCTCTGATGGAGCTCTGTGTGTGACGATAATCCAGATCAGTTGCAACTGCAAATAAAGCCTTTGTGCAAAAATGTTTAACCTTCCTACCCTGTTGAAATTTCACTCAAACTTGACTAAAATATTTAACACCAGAATTTTTATTTAAATTCATTTAACATACTTATTTAACTTAAATCTTTGTATTATTTAGTTAATTTATTTTATGAAAATTTTTCTGGTTTGAATCGAATGAAACATATTATAGGACTGGGTCGATTAGACCCATTCAGGGTAGGAAGGTTAAAGATGGAAAACCAACGATTATAATTGCACAAATAATGTATGAAAAGGTAGCAAACAGCTGTTTCGAATCTACTATCGAGATTCTTCATCGGTGCAAAACTCAGCGAGCTAGAAAAAGCAAAACTGAGCTCCAGATCATTTGATCCAATATAAACAAATAACTATCATCTTGTAATAACATCCTGAGTCCATTTTTGTTCTAATTCTCCGGATAATTATCCGGATTTTCGATAATCCGAATCATCGTGGTTATACCGTAATATCATACTTATAAAGGCGGAAACATTAAGATTAAATGTTATAAATATTTTATTTAAAATTTCGTGGTGTGAATCTGTTATTTTTAATTTATTGAACGGAAAAGAAAGAATCAGTTAAGGGGTTAAAGAAACCGCAAAACAAATAAGTTGTTTAAAATAAATTTATAATATGTCTTTTACGAAATTTGCGAATTTTTATTGGCTGTTTAATTTCCGAAATATTTCGGCAAACTTCAGAAAGTTTTCGTTCTCTGACTTTTCTGGAAGTTTTAATTCAAGTAATTTTGAAAGATAAAGGGAAAAAATCCGCACTAAATTATCATGAATGAATCAGCGATTTTATATATATCTATACATAGCTACCAACTTTTCCGACTTTTTAGCCCAGAAACTTAATAGATTTTTTTTTACTTATTTAATTGGCAGATTATGGCAATTTAAAATGGTAAAATTTTTCCGGGCCAAAAAAGCAGAAGATGTTGGCAGCTATGATCTATATGTATGTGTGTGTATAAAAACAAAACTTTTTATTCCAGAGTAGATTGTTTTTTATGTCAATTTTTTCTTGCAAGATCATTACAAGCATTAGGAAAAATTGCATCGTATTGTTGAAAAAAATAAACAGAATATCCTCTTTTACATCCATCCGTAATTATATAAATACGTACTACCTCTAGTCTTCATCTGGTCCGTTTGTCCGTCTGCATATAACAGTGCTAAGCTATCCAACCGAATAGCTTGAAATTTAATGTGTATGCCATTTAAAAAATTTTGTCGAGTCACTTCAAATTTTTTGAAAATCGAACCAAAACTTAAAAGATGTTTATAAATTTTTTCTTTATTCTATTAAATTCTATCATAAATAATTCATTCAATGATTCCCATGATGGTAATGATTCTGAGTTGTCATGGTGATTATGTCCTATTTAAGATAGAGTATTATTATTTCCGCATTAGAGAATTTAATATACACAATAGTAATAAATTTTGTATTCATTTATTTTTTGCATAAGAATGCGACGACTATTGCAGTAATTTCTGAATTTTATAAAACTATTATAGTATCAACACACTTCATTTGGCACATTTGTCGAACGATTTCCGACTTGTTTATTATTAATATCGCTTTTCTAATGTTTCTAGAAATAAACACTCAGCATATCCAGTATCGCCGGCTACTCAGGAAAAACATTTGTAGTTCATATCTAATAAACATAATCTATTTATTCTCATCGGATAAACCGATCAATAAAGGTACGAATGGTGCCGCTAAAGGTAAATGCTTTACCAGCACATGTTTCCGATTTCTTCTTTTGCCTTTTATGTCATTACCCAACTCTCTGTCTGAATATGAATTATTGATTCCTGACATCATAAAAAGTGTGTTTAACATAATAATATGGACGAGTTCAGTTAATCAAATTTCTTTTTATGGTTACTTGTTTATGATGTATACTTTTTTTTTCTCCTAATAATATCAGTAAAATATTTATTCCTTTTTCACACAGTATTGCTAGATCTGTCTGATTGTTTATTTAGGCATTTCGAATTCTCACCAGTAAATTTAAAAGTTATTATTTTTTTATTATTACGATAGTTTTTCCATTAATTATATAAAAGAATATTGCTATTCAAAATTTTTTAGTGTTAATCTTTCCAAAAATTGATTACAATCAAGAAATCAAAATTTTAAAAAGATTTTGCCCACTGGCAGCTTAACTACTTGAAAGCGAACAATTTCTAACTTGTTTATTATAAATATCACTTTTCTAATGTTTCTAGAAATAAACACTCAGCATATCCAGTATCGGCGGCTACTCGGGAAAAACATCTGTAGTTCGTATCTAATAAACATAATCTATTTATTCTCATCGGATAAACCGATCAATAAAGGTACGAATGGTGCCGCTAAAGGTAAATGCTTTACCAGCACATGTTTCCGATTTCTTCTTTTGCCTTTTATGTCATTACCCAACTCTCCGTCTGCATATGAATTATTGATTGCTATTTAATGACAGCAGAAAAAGATATGAAAAAGTTTAGTTAATCAAAATTCTTTTTATGATTATTTATTTATGATACATACTTTTTTCTCTTAATAATATAAATAAAATATTTAGTCCTTTTTACACAGCGTTACCACATCACGCTTATTCTTTATTTGGGTATTTCGGATTCTCATCCGTAAGTTTCAAATTATTTTTGCTTTATAGTATAACATATTTTCCATAAATAAAATAATAGAATGTCACTATTCAAAATTTTCTCATGTGAATTCAATATTGCTAAATAAAAAATCCATCAGATGCGGCAACACTTCTTTTTATCCTGGAGAAGTAGTGTGATATCCCATCTAAGTTTAATTAGGATTTGCAACGAAAATTTTTACTGTGAATTTTATAATTCTAATCGACTTAATCATTAAGTAAATTCAAAACTTTACAGAAAATATAAATCAAGTTATTAACACACAGTATAAATACGCATATCAGACATTTATTCATCAGTCCTAGGCTTCTTTTAACAGTATTTCCTTAAAGTATATTATTATATTGTTCAGCTATTCATTGCAGTAATGTAAGACTTACATACATGCGATACATGATGTAAACGAAAGGAAAATGTCAAAATTTAATGATAAAAGCAATTTACAATGCTTTGTATCAGAAATTTACGGAAAATATAAGTTAAACTAATAGTACCCAATACAAATGCACACAAACAGCTATTTATCCATCACTCCAAGGCTTTTGTTAATAATTAACAGCATTTGCACAATGTGTATTAGTATATTACTCAGAAATGTAGTATTACAATAGTTTAAGATTTACATAGACATGATAGATGATGTAAACGTTAGGAAAAGATCTAAATTTAATAATGAACGCAATTTACAATGCTTCGTATTAGAAATTTCCGCAAATTATACATCAAACTGATGATACCCAATACAAATGCACATAAACAGCTATTTATCCATCACTCCGAGGCTTTTGTTTATAATTAACAGCATTCACACAATGTCTATTACTCAGATGACAAATTCATAAAGATATCTGCTCATCACCACTTCACCATTAATCACACGCCGAGTGATAACGCGTAGCATATATCTACCTCAGAAGTCCAAAGTAACTTGTGTGATGGATATAGCTTCAGATACATTCCGGTGACGTTGTAAATTGATCTAACGTCAGATGATGAGTACTGATGTCAGAAACATTTTCCTTGCGTGAGAGAAAGATAAAAATGCAAAGAAAGACAATGCGTATTGTCGATAGTATCGCAAATAAATATTATCGGCGGTACCGTAGGAAAAATGTGTTGTTGATAGCAGTTAATATTTTATTAATAAGATGTCTGAAGTCAGAAATATATATTCTTTGTTTCTGAAAATACTATTTTATTCGTGGAATAACACTTTTTGTAGTCTTCTTGACAAAATATAGTATGGTGAGAGTAGGGATAGTTGAGCATAGGGGATACTTGAGCCACCCCTATTATCTCTACAGTTGGTCAATTTTTCTTTCTATAACTACCAACATGGTAACATATTTATAGTTCTGAACATGTAAAAAAGAAATCACATACATTGGTACCGTTTTGAAAGTACGGTGATACCCTTTAAGCTCTGCTGGTAGAATTTTCTACCACATAATTTTAATTCTGAAATGTCACATCGACACCAGAAAATTCGACCAAATTTATTTGAAAAAGGTTTAATGCATTTTTTCGCGTATATTGTAAATCGGTTTTTTTTCTTTGCAAAATACTGGTGCGAATGTGACATCTGGCTCAAATATCCCCTCCATGGGGATACTTGAGCCACGATGTAAAAGAAAAAGTAAAAATTTATTAGACATAGAAAAATAGTCAAAATTAATTGAAAGTGGTTTTCAATTGAAGAAAAAATATCAAATTTTTTTTCAATATTTTATTTTGTTCTAAGAAATTATAAAAAAATTTTAAAAATTAAAATTTAAAAAATCGCTCAAGTATCCCCATCTTCCCCTAATAAAAGAAGAAATTTACAGAAAATAGCTGAATTTGATAAATTATTTGGTATAAAATGTGCAAAAAAATATATGCCATTTTTTAAGTCAAAGAAACGTACTGAAAATGAGAAAGTTTCTTAGCGAATGAAATTAAATTGATTGCAAAAGAAAATTTCATTTAAAACAACAAACAAATAATTTAACCCCATGGGGACAAGCGACCGGTATACGTGCCACTTAAGGGACTCAGAATGTATTCAGAATGGAAGATTTCTATAAATACGATAGATTATGTAAGCAAAAAGAAACTATCAAAATTTACGGGAAATGTAAATCAAACTAGGAATACCCAATACAAATGGACATAAACAGCTATTTATTCATCATTCCAGTTCTTTTATTAATAATTACCAGCATTTGCACATATGTATTAGATATGTAGTATTACAATACTTTAAGATTTCCATAAATGTGATAAATAATGTAAACGGAAGGAAAACACCTAAATTTAATAATAAACGCAATTTATAATGCTTCATATTCGAAATTTACGGAAAGTATACATCAAACTAATAATACCCAATACAAGTGCACTTAAACAGCTATTTATCCACCACTCCGAGGCTTTTGTTAATAATTAACAGCATTCGCACAATGTCTATTACTCAGATGACAAATTCATAAAGATATCTGCTCATCACCACTTCACCATTAATCACACGCCGAGTGATAACGCATAGCATATATCTACCTCAGAATTCCAAAGTAACTTGTGTGATGGATATAGCTTCAGATACATTCCGGTGACGTTGTAAATTGATCTAGCGTCAGATGATGAGCATTGATGTCAGAAACACTCTCCATGCGTGAGAGAAAGATAAAAATGCAAAGAAAGATAATGCGTGTTGTCGATACTATCACAAATAAAAATTATCGGAGATACCGTAGGAGAAATTTGTTGATGATAGTGGCTAATATTTTTATATCTGATGTCAAAAATATATATTCCATTTTCCAGAAAATACTGTTTTATTCGTGGAGTAACACCTTTCGTAGTCTTCTTGACAAAAGATAGTACAATAAAAGAAGAAATTTACAGAAAGTAGCTGAATTTTCTAAATAATTTGGCATAACATTTGCAAAAACTATGGATCAGATTTCCGCATTATTGTGAACCAGAATTTTGTTAGATAAAATATTATTTGATTAAATCGGAACATCTTCGCGATTTAAAAAAAAAGCATTTACACATTTTACAACAGAATACTGGTGTTTAAAAACGCGGAAATCTCATCCCTAAAAACATATGTACCACCTCCGGACTTTTTTTTTAAGTCAAAGAAACATACTTAAAATCGGAAACTTTCTTAGCAAATGAAATTAGTTTGATTGCAAATAAAAATCTCATTTAAAAGAACAAACAAATAATTTAACCCCCATGGGGATAAGTGACGGGTATACGTGCTTTTAAGGACTCAGAATGTAATCAGAATGGAAGATTTCTATAAATACGACAGATGATGTAAACGGAAAGAAATATCTATATTTAATATTAAAAGCAGTTTATAATATTTCGTGTCAGAAGTTTACGGGAAATGTAAATTACACGAGAATTATTCGATACAAATGGACATAAACAGCTATTTATCCATCTCTCCAATTCTTTTGTAAATAATTAACAGCATTTGCACAATGTGTATTAGTATATTACTCAGAAATGTAGTATTACAATAGTTTAAGATTTACATAGATATGATAGATGATGTAAATGTTAGGAAAAGATCTAAATTTAATAATGAACGCAATTTACAATGCTTCGTATTAGAAATTTACGCAAATTATACATCAAACTGATAATACCCGAAACAAATGCACATAAACAGCTATTTATCCTTCACTCCGAGGCTTTTGTTAATAAGTAACAGCATTCGCACAAAGTCTATCACTCAGATGACAAATTCATAAAGATATCTGCTCATCACCACTTCACCATTAATCACACGCCGAGCGATAACGCGTAGCATATATCTACCTCAGAATTCCAAAGTAACTTGTGTGACGGATATAGCTTCAGATACATTCCGGTGACGTTGTAAATTGATCTAACGTCAGATGATGAGTATTGATGTCAGAAACACTCTCCTTGCGTGAGAGAAAGTTAAAAATGCTAAGAAAGATAATGCGCATTGTCGATACTATCACAAATAAATATTATCGGAGATACCGTAGGAGAAATTTGTTGATGATAGTGGCTAATATTTTTATATCTGAAGTCAAAAATATACATTCCATGTTCCAGAAAATGCTGTTTTATTCGTGGAGTAACACCTTTTGTAGTCTTCTTGACAAAATATAGTACAACAAAAGAAGAAATTTACAGAAAGTAGCTGAATTTTCTAAATAATTTGGGATAAAATTTGCAAAATATGGATGGGATTTCCGCATTATTGCGAGCCAGAATTTTGTTAGAGAAAATATTAGTTGATTAAATCGGAACATCTTCGCAATTTAAAAAAACAGCATTTACACATTTTACAACAGAATACTGGTGTCGAAAAAAGCAGAAATCTCATCCCTAAAAAACGTATGTACCACCTCCGGACTATTTTTTTTAAAGTCAAAGAAACATACTTAAAATCAGAAACTTTCTTAGCAAATGAAATTAATTTGATTTCAAATAAAAATCTCATTTAAAAGAACAAACAAATAATTTAACCCCCTTGGGGATATGTGACGGGTATATGTGCTTTTAAGGGACTCAGAATGTAATCAGAATGGAAGATTTCTATATATACGACAGGTGATGTAAACGGAAGGAAATATCTATATTTAATATTAAAAGCTGTTTATAATATTTCGTGTCAGAAATTTACGGGAAATGTAAATTACACTAGAATTACTCAATACAAATGGACATAAACAGCTATTTATCCATCACTCCAATTCTTTTGTTAATAATTAACAGCATTTGCACAATGTGTATTAGTACATTACTCAGAAATGTGGTATTACAATAGTTTAAGATTTACATAGATATGATAGATGATGTAAACATTAGGAAAAGACCTAAATTTAATAATGAACGCAATTTACAATGCTTCGTATTAGAAATTTACGCAAATTATACATCAAACTGATAATACCCAATACAAATGCACATCAACAGCTATTTATCCATCACTCCGAGGCTTTTGTTAATAATTAACAGCATTCGCACAATGTCTATTACTCAGATGACAAATTCATAAAGATATCTGCTCATCACCACTTCACCATTAATCACACGCCGAGTGATAACGCGTAGCATATATCTACCTCAGAATTCCAAAGTAACTTGTGTGATGGATATAGCTTCAGATACATTCCGGTGACGTTGTAAATTGATCTAACGTCAGGTGATGAGTATTGATGTCAGAAACATTTTCCTTGCTTGCAAGAAAGATAAAAGTGCAAAGAAAGACAATGCGTATTGTCGATGCTATCACAAATAAATATTATCGGACATACCGTAGGAAAAATTTGTTGTTGATAGCAGTTAATATTTTATTAATAAGATGTCTGAAGTCAGAAATATTTATTCTTTGTTTCTTAAAATACTATTTTATTCGTAGAATAACACTTCTTGGTTTCTCCTTAACCCCTTCAGTCCCTGAGTACCCAAATGGGTACATCAGTTTTGTCCCATTTTATTAATGATACTCAAATTCAAATGAAATTTCGATATAAGAATAATATGTTTCGAATTCTAAGATTCGAGCTAATGAAAATAAAACAAAATTCTCGCTCTGAAATCAAACGAGAGAAGAAATAATTCAGTAATAATTAAAAATACTAGCGAAGAGGTTAACAAAACTTATTATAATATTAGAAGAAATTTAAAGAAAGTGGCTGAATATCCTAAATACTGTGGCATGAAATTTGCGAATACCTACATATCAACCTTCGGGTATTTTTTAGTAGAAAAAACATAGATAAAATCTGAAATTTATTTAGGGAATGAAGTTAAGTAAATTGCAAATGAGAATCACATTTAACACATCTTACAAATAATTTAACCCCATTGAGACAAGTTACCAGTATACATGCCTTTTAATTCTTTAACGTTCATTGGTTTCGCCACGAAACCACAAAATTTTAATTCCGATATGCAACTCTGACACCGGTATTTTTATCTAAAAATATCCCTTTTATTATGTATGTGAATAATCACGTTTTCTTATTTACAAATATATTTGTTTTTAATTACCGGTGTCATTCATTTATTTCGACATCTTAGCAATGAAAATGCTTTGATCGTTAACCCTTTAACGTTCATTGGTTTCTCTACCAAACCAAAAAATTTTAATTCCGAGTTGCACAACGACACCGGAATTTTTATTTAAAAAATTCCATTTTATTATGTATGTGAAAAATCACTCTTTCTTATTTACAAATGTATTTGTTCGCAATTACCGGTGTCATTCATTTATTTCAGCATCGTAGCAATGAAAATGCTTTGTCCGTTAAAGGGTTAAAGGGTTAAAAGGTCAGAGTCGTGCATTATTCACACTAGTTATTTTTTACTGTAAGGTTAACCTTAATTAATCAGGCCATTTTTGCGATTGAATTACAGAAAATTTTCTGTTTTAAAAAAACAGTTTTAAAAGATGAAAAATTAAGCAAAAATCTCTCGTTGCGAATAGTACAAGAGCCGACCGCACAAAACCCTAAGTCATCGAGATCAAGAAAAAATCTTTTATTTTATGGAATAATAGTAATAGAGAAATCTAATGGTCCATGTCTGCCTGAAGCAAAGTGGTGCATAAGCCGAAAGTTGATACCACTAATCGTTGAATCGTAGGTTTAGCATTGTGTTTGCCGCACAATCAAAAGTCTGAAAACAAGGAAAACACAACGCTAATCCTACGAGTCAACCACTAGTGGTATCAATTTTTGGCTTATGCACTACTTCGCTTCCGGCAGATATGGATCATTAGATTCCTGTATTACTACTCTTCCATGAAATATTGAATTTTGTCTTGTGCTCGATGACTTAGGGTTTTGTGCGGTCGTCTCTTGGACTAGAAGGGATTAACCACTTAACGCGCAGTGTTGCCGGGTCGACAACACCTAAAGTTCCCCCTGTTTAGAGACACAAAAACTCCGTAAATATTTCAAAAACTACTCTAATGGCTACTTTAAATCTTTCTTATGAGTTCTGAATGGCAGCACCACAGAAATCAAACTCTACTGTTTTTAAATAATAGGTAAAATGTTTTACTGTAATACGCGCTTCACAGCAATGCTCTTCTCACTGCGCTTATCAATGCTTTACTTATGGGAGGTTACCACTTCGGCAACAGCTGTATAATTAAAATGGTTAGTGCAGTCGTTACAAAACAATACCTGTGTGCTCCTCTAGGCCTAAATAGATTGCCTAATTTTTTTCCTCTTTAAATTCCAACTTTAAAGAGTAGTGCGCCGGAAAGGATTAATCATAGCTGCCAACTTCTTCCGCTTTTTTGCCCCGGAATTTTTTTACAGTAAATTTTACCATTTCCAATCGCTGTAACCTCTCGAAGAAATAAGGCAAAAATTTCTGTAAAATTTTTTTCGGGCCAAAAATTCGCAAGAAATGGCAGCTATTCATTGTATATATTTTTTTATATATTGATATATATTTTATCCCACCTAATTGAAACAAGATTTGCACCGCAAACTTTTAACCTTTTGAGGGGCGGTGGTATATATTTTATACCATCTAATTCAAACGAGATTCTCACCAGAAATTTTTAACGAAATTTTATATTTTTAACTTTGGCGACACGATAATAATAAAAAAAAAATAGCCTTTTCTTATTTAAAAAGAAAATTATTTGATTTTTCCGGTGAGAATTCAATAATACGGCGACATTATTGCTTGCTCCTCAAAGGGTTAACGAAATTTTATACTATTAACTTTGGAGTCAGATTGTAGAAAATTGCGTTTCCTTATTTTTAAATAAAATTTTTCGGGAATTCCGGTGAGAATACAACATTGAAGAGGCATTGCAACTTCTTTCTCAAGGGGAAATTTCGTGCCAGACAAAGGCTAACTTATTATTTCTATATCTAGCCGGAACTAGTTTCGTTCTTCCTAGTCTTCACAAACTAAAATTTTCAATTCCATTTTAGACTCAGTCCGTAACAAAATCATTGTGTGGGCGTGGTCTGGTCAGTCTCAAATTCAGTAAAATTTTACCTGGGCTTAAAAATTTTGCATGAAAATGCTTTTTAAAATCACAATTATTCTACAATTAAATATTAAAATTTATTATTTTTAAAAAATTGTAAATTTCTAGGCTTAATCAAATATAGCTAAATTAAAATATAGTAAAACGAGAGAGAAAAAAAAATATCTGTCTATGACGGAATTCTGTGTTAAACAGCAAAATACGTTGTTAAAAAAAAATGAATATACTAATACGCAAGAAGTGATTACATAATACATTTACACCTGCTAAGAAGTGATCTTGTTTATAACGCACTTTTTTTCCTACGTAATTCGATCTTAGAAGATTTTCTGCATAGCATTTTTCAGATTTTTTAAGTCTAATTACATGGAATATAGATTAATAATATAAATGATAACTGAAATATTTACATACAGAAAATAGAGATTTATTTTTAAAAATAAATATTGTAGCCTTCAATAAAAATGTAAATCATTAACATTAGAAAAAAACTTAATATGTAAGAAAAAAGCTAATGTAGTATGTGTTGCAGAAGTGTACTCGGCCCGAGTGAATTTCTACAACACATTATTATATTTTTTTGATCATGTTTATAATCTTTGCTTTTATGCTGAGCCGGGTCGGGCCAATATTTTACTTACCCATCATACGTAGTATAGGGTAAGTATTGCAATAGTTTTGAAAATCGAAATTTTTTTTATGACGGATTTACACGTTTCAGATACTGGAGATTCCAAAAAACATATTTTTAGAAAAAAAATTTGCCGTCCGTCCGTCCGTCTGTCTGTCTGTCTGTAACCGCTCTATCTCCCGAACAAATTGAGATAGAGACTTGAAACTTCGTATGTGCTTAATATGCAAGAATGGGACGAAGTTTATTTAATATCAATAACTTCAATTATCCGGAACTATTTTTTTCGGACTCTCGAAAAGTTCGCTCTGATGAAAGGTATACAAAAATTTTCGAAATGTTTTATTTTAAGGAATGGACGTAAAAGGCAATAAAATAACAAAAATTTTTCATAAAGAACGAAGTCGATCGGATTATTAGTTGTCGAGATATTTGTAATCCTGTTTTCCACATTCTTCGATTTTTCATGACCCTGTATTTCATTCAAATTTCAATTCAAAGATATATTTCAATTGGAAATGAGACGCTTAATCCGACGCAGTAAATTGTTAGTTAATATGATTATTATTTTTGGAGCTATAAGGATGCTTCTTTTACGCAATCCGGTACTACTGGCGTATTTTGGAGTTCTATATAATTTGTTGAAATCGGCTCATCAGCAATTCATTGATAGAGCATTACTATGTATATTAAACCTATTTAAATATGCGTTTAAACTTTATTTCGGAATTGCGAAGCATTTTATAAATAATTTACATGCGTTTTATTTTCATATTTTATATTATGCGTATCCATGATGGGTAAGCATTGCGGTGGTCCTCCAACGACTACTTTTTCTTCGGATTAAATAGTTAATTCAGTTTAAATAATTATTATTGCCTTATAAGTTAAAGATATTCCACAAATAATAAAAAAGAAAATTTTTATACAAAACTTTTCGGTGTGAATGCCAACATTCAAATGTTAACACTTTCGGGTCCGATTTTTTTTTTTTTTTTTTCACTTATTAAAATAAATTACTTTTGCGTTAATAACATTAACACTAGCTATCCAAATAGATTAATTAGTGTTTAACGAATATTTCATTGCCCGAAAGATAACGAATGTTGTTGTTTTGCGTACTGTTGGATTAATATGCATGTGACAATAGACTAAGGAAGAATTTTTGGAAATGTTTAGAAAATTATGTATTACAACTAGATTTAACTTATATTACAACTTTCTAATATTTTTTGCGTTTTATAACATATTATTCTTTCAGATAAGTAACTTTTAATTTCAATTTAAAGAATGAAATATATGTTTGACCCTTAAATGCATATTGTATCATTTTCGATACCATAAGCGTTCCCGATTTATTGGGGGTTTTATTCACATATTCCGTATTCTCACCAGAAATTTAAAAGAGGAATTTTCACTTTACTTATTGACAGACCATTCGTAATTAAATAAAGAAAAATTTACTATTTAGATTTTTTTGGTATGAATTCTGATTCTTTGATTTGCGCATTTTTTGGAACACGTTCTATTCTATGCATTTAAGGGTTAAAATAAAAAAATCGCAAAGGGCGCAAAGAGAATGAAGCAAATAATATGAATTATTATTACTACTAAATACCTAAACATGAATTAAGTCTTACAGTAAATGCATGGACATTTATCAGCATTATTACATATAAATTGTAGCAAAAGTAATCTTTAAAATAAAATAATACTCCATTAAAAGACATGTACTATTAATAGTACACTAGACCCGAAAGGGTTAATTTTGGTGTGAAAGTAAAAAAAAAAAAAAAACTTGAATGCATCTTGAAAGAATCAAATACGATACTTTACCAATAAAATAAAATTAGGATTTTTCACAATCTCATTTTAAATACTTCTTTTGTTGCCTGTACATTACTTTTCAAAAAATATATATTAAAATATTTAATTGCTAAAACGGACGTCAAATATTAATAAAATACATTAAAAGATCTTAATAATTTGACATGTTTCGATTGAATTTACTCAATCATCATCAGAAAAAACAAAAATACAAATAAACACAAAGATAGAAAATGACAATAAACTTTTTTTTTTTTCATTTGTAACAGTTTATTGTCATTTTCCATCTTTGTGTTTATTTGTATTTTTGTTTTTTCTGATGATGATTGAGTAAATTCAATCGAAACATGTCAAATTATTAAGATCTTTTAATGTATTTTATTAATATTTGACGTCCGTTTCAGCAATTAAATATTTTAATATGTATTTTTTGAAACTTTTTTAATGGACGCTTATGAAAACTTCTTTTTATAATTAATATCTGTACATTACTATTTATAAAAATGAGGATAAGATCCTACATTTTCTTTCACGCCGGAGGAGTTAATGACTCCACTGCGTGACGGATTAAGTACACTTTTCTCTACTCTTGAAGTCTGTCATGAGCGAAGTAAAAAGACGGAAATTTACTGTCAAACTATAGCTAGAAGTAATTAGTTTCTAGTTAAAGATGCTAAACTGCCAACTAGCTCTTTAATAGATTAATGAAACGTTCTGAAAGGTGTTAAACACTAGAACGCCGGAAAGATGCCGAATTGACATCGACCAATGGACTATTTTTCGTTTCGAATTAGAAATTCTTTCATAAAATAAATTGTAAGTGTACTACACTAAACTAAATCAAGTATATAACTTAAATAATTTTAAATACATTTTCCGGTTTAAAATATTTTTTTTTTACAAAATTTACGCAAAATTTTCCGACGTTCTAGTGTTAGCCCTTTTCGGCACGGACGAATACTGATAGTAAAATGGGAAATTATCGACTGACATCAGAATTTACATACGACCTTTTTAGAAATTATTGGTTCCTTAATTTAAGCTTTTATCCTAATTGCAAAATTTTATTAAAATATTGTTACGAATTTTGTAAATAGTTAGTGTTTGTACTGTAAAATAATGTAAATAATCTTATTAAGCTCCATTTCTTTACTAATATTAGTTTTTGTTACATTGTCTCTGTTATCAAGCAAACTTGTCTATTATTTTCAGTGACTGTCTATGGCAGCTTTGCGAAATATTAGAGATATCGCCAAGTTGGCGTCACTTTTGGCGACTAATTTTGGTCGCCAAATTTGGCGATATATCGCCAAGTTGGCAACAAACTTGGCGATTGTTGGCGATGGTAACCCTTCCCTACTCTATGGTAACCCCCCTATTGATATACTGATACATTGAATGTTGTTCCGTGGATTTTTCGAGATGGTTCTAGAAATTTCCAGCACCTGCTGCGAGCCTATATAAGGAGAGCGATACGAGCTGTTGTTGTTATTATTTACCAGTCAGTCATTGAGTGAACAAGGCGTTTGTTAGCAAGTTTGCTTGAGTTTAATTTATGTTGTTTTGAATGTTATTAAGTGTTGAGACGTTGTATAAAGAGTCTCTGGGATCTAAAGCTATACTTCTACGATAGATTTGAGCAGTTATTTTTGAATATCTAGCAATATTTGTGAGTTTCGAAGACTCTGTTGTTCTGAAGATCTGTAAATAAATTATTTTCTACTTTTCTAAGAGACAAGAGTTTGAAGTTCTCTAACCATAAGATCAAAAGAACCCCATATACGCTGTAACAATATTATTGGTTCCAGTTGCAATTTGCAATTAAAATTAGGTGTGTACGGACTGGGTACACTGCGCCGGAAAGGGTTAATCTCAGGCACAATTTTTAAAAAAAATCACGATGTCAAAAATATGTCCGCTAAAAACAACTTTATAAAAATGTGTTACGAAGCATTTTCGTGAAAACTGCAGGAAAGCCATTTTTTAGCACTTTCCGACAAAAACAATTGAAAAGTGCATATACATTCGATTTGTCTATCCGTCTTTCAATTTTCTAACTCCCCTAAAAATACTTAGATTTTCATGCAATTGATAAAGTATAAGGCATATTTGGTATTGAATATGAAGTATTACAGGGATACTCAAAAGAATTCGATTGCATTATGATATACGAGGGAAAATCGTTTGGAGTGTATTTTAATGACATTATGCTATTTCTTAAATTCATCGGAACTGATAAAAATCACTGAATTTCACTATGATCCCGTTAAAACAGCATTCATAGCATTTTTTACTAATATACAGAGATCCTCAAAAGAATTCGGTTTTGTGTAATAATTGAGATTACATTTTGAAATTCGGTATGCGCGCTTTTAAATTTAAATCGTTTTTTGCATATTATTCTTTACATATAAATAGTATACCTCTTATACAGGACTGAACAAAATTATTCGCATGCCATTTTCCTTATTAAAGGAAATTGTGAAGGGGAAATTTCAACTGAAATATATGTATCTCTAAAATGAATTAAATTTTGTATTACATGTTGTTAATAGATAACAAATTTCTATATCATATACAGGATTGTTAAATAATTTAAATAATTTTCTGATTGTAGATAGGAACAGTTGAAAGTCGGTTTTGACATGCATTATACATTTCCATGTGGTGAAATGAGACGTAATATTTTAATTTTTTAAACGATGCAGTTTTGTTACATTATTCTGAATGCGTTGGAAATAGCTTCATAATCTATGCTTGACGCATGATTTTTTTCTTTCTTGTTTCTCTATGGAAACTCATAGTGTAAAAAATTATTGTAACCTCAGTTTGAGTGCATGTGCCTGTGAGAGAGTCACTGAATGAAGACAATAACTTACGAACGATATATTTTGGAATGAGCTCTCATTTGGTAAATATGCTAAAAGCCACTGTCGCAATAATCGTACATATTTTCATTCAAATCAGCCAATGGATTACGTATTTAATCCATTTTTAAACCATTTTCAAACCATTCTGCGACCGATTCTATACGTGAAATGTGACAGAGTAAATGCGATAATTTGTGAAATAAGGATTACTAATTAAACACAGGGGTAATATCTTCACTTACTAAACGAATATAAGTACCAACCTCAATTAATAATCCGTAATATGGGGACTAATTCGACACAAGTTTAATAAATTTCGAAACTTTTTTTTTTTTTTTTTTGAGAAATGGAATTTAATCGGTTACACGTCGTAACCGTAATTAAATACATAAGGATGTATCAAATAAATTTTCTGGTTCACAATTTCAAGGTGCGTACATCATAATTTACAATAAACCCATTTTCGCACATTTTTTTTTTTTTTTCAATTTAGATATTTTTACCAAATATATATATTTTTTTAATTAAAAGTTTCTCTACGACTAACAACAGAATTTTTAATGTTTTTCAGTTAATAAACGCAAAATTATATATAAAAATTCTGTTAAAACTGGAGACACCCCGTCGTTTGAATAATTATATTTCCAAATATTTCAAGAAAAGAATAAACATAGACAATATTATTATATTTTATTCCTCTCAGGGATGCAGTACTTTTAAAGCTAAAATTTTGAAATCGTCGTAGTCACCAGGATTTACGAACATTTCTTTTTTTTTTTTTTTTTTATAATAAGTAAATGCTTCTTTTCAATTTTATTAAAACCGGCGAAATTTAATTTTAAATTTATGTTGCTCATGGAAGCCTTTGGCCATTACAATTTGTAATTGGTATTTAAATTTAAGATTAACCGAAACAGGTTTTTAAAATCAAAATAGAAACCGAAACCGAATTTTGGGGATCTTCCTCTTTTTGATCGAAAATGTTCAAAATTTTTCTTCAGTAATTAATACATACATAAATATACATAATTATTAAATAATTATACGCTTTACTAAATATGCGTAGTTATTAATTGGTTATATATATTTATTAAATACAAATAATTATTAATTAATTATGTGATTAACCCAAGTTGGCTCTCTGTGCCTTAAACACAAAACTTTAATTTTCACATAAAAGGAAACGTAATTATTTCATCAACAACGCCGAAAGATTTCCCAATTATACGAATAGGGGAGAGTGGGGATACTTGAGCATAGGGGATACTTGAGCCACCCCTATTATCTTTACAGATGGTCAATTTTTCTTTCTAAAACTGGCAACATGGTAACATATTTATAGTTCTGAACATGTAAAAAAAGAAATCACATACCTTGGTACCATTTTGAAAGTATGGTGATTAACCCTTTGAGCTCTGCTGGTAGAATTTTCTACCACATAATTTTAATTCTGAAATGTCACAACGACACCAGAAAATTCGACCAAATTTATTTGAAAAAGGTTTAATGCATTTTTTCGCGTATATTGTAAATCGGGTTTTTTCTTTGCAAAATACTGGTGCGAATATGACATCTGGCTCAAGTATCCCCTCCATGGGGATACTTGAGCCACGATGTAAAAGAAAAAGTAAACATTTTTTAGACATAGAAAAATAGTTTAAAATGAATTGAAAGCGGTTTTCAATTGAAGAAAAAATATCAAATTTTCATTTTCAATATTTTATTTTGTTCTAAGAAATTATAAAAAATTTAAAAAAATTAAAATTTAAAAAATGGCTCAAGTATCCCCATCTTCCCCTATAATTTTTTTTAGCTACTTACACGTCTATTTTTCTTATATATATATATATATATACCAGGTGTCCCAAAAATGACTGATGGATTTTAAAATTCAATAACTTGCAAACGGTAACAACTATCTAAAAAATTTTTGCAGGAGGGTTATGTATAATGTCAGGAATTTTTTTACCGTAATTTTTTATTGTAGTTCGCATCTCAAACAATAGGTGGCGCTGACGGCGATTGAAGGCCAGCTGATCAGTGCTGAGTAATGGAGTTATGAATAAAAAGGAGGAGACATATAGTCTATTGTCTATCAGTCGCGAGTGAAGTAACCGAGTTGGTTGTCACAAGATGACAGCTGTTTCATTTAATCAGATTTACAATTTCTGATTACCGCCTGTGAAATCTCTTACCAGTAAACTTAAGTAGAAAATTTCGTCATATTTTAGTGTCTTATTGACTAAAAATTGCTCTGACAAATTTGGTAACAAAATTCTATTTCTTTAAACTGGTGTCAGTATGGCGAAGTTTTATAATCTATTTACTGACATAGTTTTGGTTGTCAAAATGTGGCTGATCTATTACCACAGAAATAAACTCTTACCAGTAAAAGTGAATATTAGTTTTTGTAATTCTTTTTGATTGAATACTTCTATTAATGAGCCGTTTAAATAAAGAGAAGTTTTCTGCATAATTTTACTGGTTAAAATTCGATTCGGTAGTAATAAAACCCCTCGAAAGCGGTTACAGTTGAAGCTTCACTATTTTAAGGATATGTCAGTTTCTCTTCATTAATAGTTCCATGTGCTGAGTGAAGCGTCGGCCTGGCCTTCAATCACCGTCAGCGCCACCTATTGTTTGAGATGCGATCTAAAATAAAATATTACGGTAAAAAAAACTCCTGACATTATACGTAACCCTCCTGTAAAAATTTTTTAAATAGCTGTCACCGTTTGCAAGTTATTGAATTTTAAAATCCATCAGTCTTTTTTGGGACACCCGGTATATATAAATATATATATATATATAGTACATGATCATCTGTCATACAATAGAACTTTCTCAAAAAGTATACGAAACACTTCAGCTGTTTCAAATTAAAAATGTTCTACTACCTTTAAGTCTGTAGCTTTTAACCCTTTCCGGCACGGGCAAAATCTGTTAGTAAAATGAGAAATTATCGGCTGAAACCGGAATTCACGAAGGAATTTTTTACATACTTTGAATTCCTTAATTTAGGCTAAGAGCAAAATTTTACAACAATATTATTGGTGCCGTTTGTAAGTTTGGAATTAAAATTAGGTATCCGAGACCGGGCACAGTGTGCCGGAAAGGGTTAATGAACGTGCGAAAAATTTTAGTCAAATATATGCATTGCTTGCTTTGTAGTTTGCACTCACGTCTTCACTCATTCATTACTGATAATTATAAACAATTGAAAATTTCCGAAGCAAGAAACGAGATTTTTGGAATACAGATACTAGTTTCTGCTTGGACAAATTTGCAGCAGCATTTTCTCCAAAAACATATTTTCGGCGAAACTCAAATATTTGACTGAATACGAAAACGAAAAAAATTTTCGTACAATTTTCTTTCACACGTTGACTACCGACAACGAGATAACTCTAAGGTTGCGTTCTTTTCTAGGAAGCCAACAACGAGTTATCTCGTTGTCGGCAGTCAATGTGTTAATTTTTTTTTCCCTTACCCGAACAACTTTTAAAAAACAGAAATGAACCCATCTTTTAACAACATTTGCAAGAGAAATTGATTTTAGTATTTTTATTAGAAAAATACTGGTGGGAATTTTTAATAATATAATGTGATAAAATCAAATTGTCATTTTAGGCCAGATTTCTGAAAATTGCCGTGGCAGTCAACGTGTTAACACTAGAAAGATGGGAATTTTCACACATTTTATAAAAAATATTTAACACCATAATATTTATTTAAAACTATTTAAGTCATTTAATTATCCTGTTCTCCTTTGTTTTTTTTTTTTAACTGGGACGCCGGGAAATTTTACGTAACTTTTATAAAAAATATTTCAAACCAGAAAAATTGTTTAAAATTATTTAATTATAATTATTCTTTGACTCATCCTTTCGCAACTGGTACATAACTTCATTCTTTTCTGGTTCTATTCTACTGATCGGGGTCGTATTGACACCTGCCCGGGGTTTTTGACTTAAATATATTTTAGAAAGAAATTTATGGTTCGAATCGAAATATATTCCCTTGGTATGGGCCAAATTGGCCCCTCACCGTCTTTCTAGTGTTAAAATATACTACCGCCCTTCAAATTCCTTTATTATCCACATACCCTTATTTGCTAAAATAATACTTCATAGGTGTACACAGCTTCTTGCATTACTGCGAGGGAAAAGCTAATGACTTCACTGCGTGACACATACGAGCAATTTTCTCTTGAAGTCTGACGGGGTAAGAGAGAAAGGAGAGAAATTTACTGTCAAATTGTGGCAGACAGTACTAGTTTATTTGTAGTTATGTCAAGCAATGTTTTAAATAGATGTATTTGTAAAAGTATTAGGACTTTTTCAAAAAATATTAAAACGTTTATGTAGTTTAATACTTCGGATCCCAAACTGCCCGAGATATTTTGAGATATTTTAATTCGTATATTTTATTTTTCACCAGAAAATTAAAACAGTTATCTTTGCTTTAACTAATAACAGAACATTCCGTATTTAAATAAAACGAAATTAGCTATCGATTTTTTCTGTTGTATATTCAGATTTCCCGAACTACATAATTTCTAGAAAGTATTATATCATGGGAATCAAAGGGTTAAAAGTGTTAGCCTCATGGGCTTTTGATATATTATATTCCACATTAGTTTAATTAAGATTCGCATAATAAAACTTTAATTAAGTTGTACTTAAGAACTTACTTATCTGGTAACTTAACTTAAGAAAAAAACTTAAAAATTGCTTTTACTTATTTTGATTTTTTTTTTGGGGGGGGGGGACTCAGCATTACATAAACACAATTACTTGATCCTCAAAGGGATAACGACCCTGAAATACTTCAAGTAAAAGGCAATTCAAAAAAAAAAAAATTCAAAATGTTTTTACAAAAAGTGTAAGTACCGATTTCGTAAAAGAATAAATATATTGCCTATTGCTTCCAATCACTTGAAAAATATCTTACTGTCAATTTTAGCAACTGTTATGCAACGGATTTTAAAAGATTCCTCAATAGTTTTTTTTTTTTTTTTTTTTTTTTTTTTTTTCATTTATTAACGCTAAACAAGTCGCAAACAGCGATCCATAATCTAGTGTTTTTTTAATTCAAGTATTTTAAACCAGAAAAGTTTTTATACTAATTTCTATTTATATTATTCATGAGCTATTTATTTTTTGAATAGCCAAAAATTGCTATAACTTTGTAGGGAAAATTCAGAATTTCTTAAAAATAGGACCACATTCGTCATTGTCCTGAATGTTTTCTCAAATTAACCCCTTAACTGGTTATTTTTATTCCGTTCAATAAATTGAAAATAACGAATTCACACCACCATTATTTAAATAAAATATTCGTAACATTTAGTCTAACCATTTCAGCCTTTAAACAGTATGAATTAAAAAAAAAAATAGTGGTGTTAAAAAGCTTTAAATGATGAATTAAGCAAATTCGTCCCGAACGGCGTACGGACAAATCAGTCAAGGTGTTAAGGATTTTCATATCTATTGTTTGTACTGAACGCTGATCAAGGAAAATAAATGCAGTAAACTATCTAAGGCGGGATCTATCGGGCCCAAAAACAAATTCCGTTGTAGAAAATATTCCGCCTTCGAAAAATTTTACTCTTTGTCTATCGATTTGCAAAGACTTAAAAATCTTTCCGAGTTAAACTGTATTGCGTCTTACACAGAGTCTGCCTTGCAGAAAGTTTACTGTCTAACATAGAAAATAATGTCTGCACTGAACGGTATTTACATCCCTTGTAATTCAGAGATTGTACAGGTACTTACTTTTAATTACCAGAAACTTTGAAAAGTAATCTTCGTTTTAAATTGTATGTTCAGCATTTACATATGGGTATTGCCATGAGCATATGTCGTGTAAGTCGTACATTTTAAGATTTTGGATACCAGTATTTTAGAACGGAAAAATGTGAGTTATTTTATCAGAGATATTTCATTAATTGAAGAAAGCCATGCAAACCTTTCGAAAATAACGGTGGCCAACAACTTAGCGGTTACTAAAAATGTGACTTACACGACAAGTCCCCATGGTACATACAAAGAAATTTTCTTCATAAAAATAGAAATAACAGTGTTCAAAAGTATAATCTAGATTTTTATTATGCAACTATATTAATTATGGAATTAATATTTTATATATTGATTATCTTTGCATATATTACTTACCTTTTGTTTTCGAAGTGTATTTCTTTTCTGCTTTATTGCACTTTTCTAAAATTCGTTTTAGATAAACAGTTGAAACTTTTCAAAATTGTTTAGCTAACTTATTTCTTTATAAAAACCTAACAGTTAAGGTCTGAGTGAAAAATTCTTTAGAATTGTGAAAAATATGTTCTTAACATTTTTTAGGATTCTCAAAGTTTTTTAGTTAAGTAGTTTTAATTTTATTCCTTTCAGACCAAAATGAAAATTGCTTTTTATTATTTTCAAATAGTATGTTTTCTAATACCACTACAAATTTTAAGATGATATATTTAACAGTTTTTTAGAAAACAGTACCAAACAGACATATTTGTCAAAAATATGTTAAAAGTTAATTAATTTTTGTAAATTAATTTATGCATGAAATTAAGTTAATTTGATTTATATATGGACTATATTGTGTATATTTATTGTCAATTTTGTTTTTTAACACTTTCCAACAAAGTTGAAAAGTGTTTATGCATTCGATTTATCTCAAGTATCTTATAATTGATATACGCCGCTGAGACTTAATATTTAACGCATAATATGAAGGGCAGAGCATTTACAGGGACACACAAAATATTTCACAACTTATATTCTTATCCGAAGTACTGTATATTATCGATGATAGCTGATGGATAGATGAAATACATTTTCAATTATGATATGCGTTTTTAAGTTTTACTAAATGTCTGCAAATTATATGATGTGTATAAATGTTATAGTTGATATGCAGGGTTACACAAAAGGCTCATAAATGTTACTGAATGTGAGAGTAGTTAACTTAAAGGTGGTTTTTAAATAAGTTAGGCATTTTTACGTTGAACTGCTTTCAGTTTACTAAGAAATGTTTATAGAATATAGATAAAAAGATATACAGGGTCACGCAAAGAATTAGCTACATGGTCACACATAAGAGAGAAAGGAGAGAAAATTACTGTCAAATTGTGGCTGACAGTACTAGTTTATTTGTAGTTATGTCAAGCAATGTTTTAAATAGATGTATTTGTAAAAGTATTAGGACTTTTTCAAAAAATATTAAAACGTTTATGTAGTTTAATACTTCGGATCCCAAACTGCCCGAGATATTTTGAGATATTTTAATTCGTATATTTTATTTTTCACCAGAAAATTAAAACAGTTATCTTTGCTTTAACTAATAACAGAACATTCCGTATTTAAATAAAACGAAATTAGCTATCGATTTTTTCTGTTGTATATTCAGATTTCCCGAACTACATAATTTCTAGAAAGTATTATATCATGGGAATCAAAGGGTTAAAAGTGTTAGCCTCATGGGCTTGTGATATATTATATTCCACATTAGTTTAATTAAGATTCGCATAAGAAAACTTTAATTAAGTTGTACTTAAGAACTTACTTATCTGGTAACTTAACTTAAGAAAAAAACTTAAAAATTGCTTTTACTTATTTTGATTTTTTTTTTTTTTTTTTTTTTTGGGGGGGGGGAGGGGACTCAGCATTACATAAACACAATTACTTGATCCTCAAAGGGATAACGACCCTGAAATACTTCAAGTAAAAGGCAATTCAAAAAAAAAAATCAAAATGTTTTTACAAAAAGTGTAAGTACCGATTTCGTAAAAGAATAAATATATTGCCTATTGCTTCCAATCACTTGAAAAATATCTTACTGTCAATTTTAGCAACTGTTATGCAACGGATTTTAAAAGATTCCTCAATAGTTTTTTTTTTTTTTTTTTTTTTTTTTTTCATTTATTAACGCTAAACAAGTCGCAATCAGCGATCCACAATCTAGTGTTTATTTAATTCAAGTATTTTAAACCAGAAAAGTTTTTATACTAATTTCTATTTATATTATTCATGTGCTATTTATTTTTTGAATAGCCAAAAATAGCTATAACTTTGTAGGGAAAATTCAGAATTTCTTAAAAATAGGACCACATTCGTCATTGTCCTGAATGTTTTCTCAAATTAACCCCTTAACTGGTTATTTTTATTCCGTTCAATAAATTGAAAATAACGAATTCACACCACCATTATTTAAATAAAATATTCGTAACATTTAGTCTAACCATTTCAGCCTTTAAACAGTATGAATTTAAAAAAAAAAAAAAAAAAATAGTGGTGTTAAAAAGCTTTAAATGATGAATTAAGCAAATTCGTCCCGAACGGCGTACGGGCAAATCAGTCAAGGTGTTAAGGATTTTTATATCTATTGTTTGTACTGAACGCTGATCAAGGAAAATAAATGCAGTAAACTATCTAAGGCGGGATCTATCGGGCCCAAAAACAAATTCCGTTGTAGAAAATATTCCGCCTTCGAAAAATTTTACTCTTTGTCTATCGATTTGCAAAGACTTAAAAATCTTTCCGAGTTAAACTGTATTGCGTCTTACACAGTCTGCCTTGCAGAAAGTTTACTGTCTAACATAGAAAATAATGTCTGCACTGAACGGTATTTACATCCCTTGTAATTCAGAGATTGTACAGGTACTTACTTTCAATTACCAGAAACTTTGAAAAGTAATTTTCGTTTCATTTAATTGTATGTTCAGCATTTACATGTGGGTATCGCCATGAGCATATGTCGTGTAAGTCGTACATTTTAAGATTTTGGATACCAGTAATTTAGAACGGAAAAATGTGACTTTTTTTATCAGAGATATTTCATTAATTGAAGAAGGCCATGCAAACCTTTCGAAAATAACGGTGGCCAACAACTTAGCAGTTACTAAAAATGTGACTTACACGACAAGTCCCCATGGAAATACCCAGGTACATACAGAGAAATTTTCTTCATAAAAATAGAAATAACAGTGTTCAAAAGTGTAATATAGATTTTTATTATGCAACTATATTGATTATGGAATTAATATTTTATATGTTGATTATCTTTGCATATATTATTTATCTTTTGTTTTCGAAGTGTATTTATTTTCTGCTTTATTGCACTTTTCTAAAATTTGTTTTGGATAAACAGTTGAAACTTTTCAAAATTGTTTAGCTAACTTATTTCTATGTAAAAACCTAACAGTTAAGGTCTGAGTGAAAAATTCTTTAGAATTGTGAAAAATATGTTCTTAACATTTTTTAGGATTCTCAAAGTTTTTTAGTTAAATAGTTTTAATTTTATTCCTTTCAGACCAAAATGAAAATTGCTTTTTATTATTTTCAAATAGTATGTTTTCTAATACCACAAAAAATTTTAAGATGATATATTTAACAGTTTTTTAGAAAACAGTACCAAACAGACATATTGTCCAAAAAGTATCTAAAAAGTTAATTAATTCTTGTAAATTAATTTATGCATGAAATTAAGTTAATTTGATTTATATATGGACTATATTGTGTATATTTATTGTCAATTTTGTTTTTTAACACTTTCCAACAAAGTTGAAAAGTGTTTATGCATTCGATTTATCTCAAGTATCATATAATTGATATACGCCGCTGAGACTTAATATTTAACGCATAATATGAAGAGCAAAGCATTTACAGGGGCACACAAAATATTTCGAATCTTACATTCTTATCCGAAGTACTGTGTATTATCGATGATAGCTGATGGATGGATGAAATACATTTTCAATTATGATATGCGTTTTTAAGTTTTACTAAATATCTGCAAATTATGTGATGTGTATAAATGTTATAGTTGATATGCAGGGTTATACAAAAGGCTCATAAAGGTTACTGAATGTGAGGGTAGTTAACTTAAAGGTGGTTTTTAAATAAGTTAGGCATTTTTACGTTGAACTGCTTTCAGTTTACTAAAAAATGTTTATAGAATATAGATAAAATGATATACAGGGTCATGCAAAGAATTAGCTACATTGTCACACATAAATGATAACTTCAGGAAATGTGATTTAAGTAGTTTTAAGGGTGTTTTTGTTTGAACTAAATTTTAACAAAATACTGGCATGTAATAAGGGTACTAGGTAAACTACAGGGCGGAACAAAAGTATTCAAGTATTTTACATCTATTAGAATAAAGTGCTAAAGGAGAAATTCCAACAAGTTAGGTATTTTGTTGCTAAACTAAATTTTCCTATTATATAGTATATATATATCAACCAACAGATCAAATACAGGGCTGTTCAAAAACATTGGAATACATATTTGGCTATGGACAGTAGCATCTTATTTCCCTAAATAACAAAGTTTTGTTAATGATTTCAGGAAGTGTTGGAAACTGTTTTTAATAATCTATGCTTAATGCATGATTTTTCTTACTTGTTTCATTTTCCCCACTATTTTTAAGTAAAATACATGACGTTAATATCGTAAAATCCGCTTCATTTGACTTGTCGGGATGTTCCATGTGATAAATATTTCCACAATCCACGCATAGTCATTGACTTTCTTACAGGGCATCCTTTAGCATCGAGCCAGACGTGATAATGGCTTCGCTGAGTGACTTATAAAGAGTAATTTACTCTACTCTTAAAGCCTGTCTTTTAGTGAAAGGGAGAAGATCTGACGTAACTGGTTCAAGAAGAGCAATGATAAACCATACAATGAATCATGATCTTCCAAATATTAATTAATTATTCTTTTTCTAACACTTTAAAACGTAGATATAGTTTCGAAATATTATATATGCCAAAAAAGAAAAATATATTATGAAAGGCGATTTCAAAAACTATACTACAAAAATAATCTTAATCCAAGTATAAAAGCTACTTTTGTACTCAGTAAAATATTAGTTACTAATTAAAATTTTTATAAGCGATTAACACTATACAGGCCGTAAATGTGACTGTCAAATGTAGCGGCTTTTTTTTTGTTGTTGTTGTTCGAAAAACCGAGTTTACAACTGTAAACTGTTAATACTTATTTTGCCAATAATTCACGAATTATTCCAGAAATTACTATTTAAACCTCATGTGATGAATTTAGAATTTCTTAACCCCTTAAAGGGGGAAGCACTAATGTGTCTGTAATATTGTATTATCACCAGAATAATCGATAGATTTTATTATAAATTAAAGAAATTTTTCAATACTTTGCGTTTATAGCTAAAAATATAAAATTTTATTTAAAGTATCTGATGAGAATCTCGTTTAAATTAGATGAGATAAAATGCATACCTCCGTCCCTCAAGGGGTTAAGGAAAGACTCACATTAATTTTACTCTAACATCTTCGACTCATTTATTATATGTAATGTAACTAGGTTTTATCCAAAAGTATATATGTTTAATTTATTTGTTTTATGGAACTGTGCAAGGATGCCACACAAGTTACAAGTGTCTAAGTTTCTAGCTCACGGGAAATTCGTACTTTTCAGATAAAAATTCCATTAATTCCGAAAGTACCCGAACGATTTCGGTTTAAAAAATGGTGGTAGAGTATTATAAAATCATATTTAGTAGATAATTTAAAAAAAAATAATAATAATTAGCTTCAGAGAAAAAAGTCTAAAATCTGGAAATTTTCGGAAAAATTGTCATTACTCTAAAATAAATAGTTTTAATCGAAGAAAAAGAAAAATTGCCTGCCTTAACCCTTTCCGGCGCACTACTCTTTAAAGTTGGAATTTAAAGAAAAAAAATTAGGCAATCTATTTAGGCCTAGAGGAGTACACAGGTATTGTTTTGTAAAGATTGCACTAACCATTTTAATTATACAGCTGTTGCCGAAGTGGTAACCTCCCATAACTAAAGCATTGATAAGCGCAGTGAGAAGAGCATTGCTGTGAAGCGCGTATTACAGTAAAACATTTTACCTATTATTTAAAAACAGTAGAGTTTGATCTCTGTGGTGCTGCCATCTAGAACTCACAAGAAAGATTTAAAGTAGCCATTAGAGTAGTTTTTGAAATATTCACGGAGTTTTTGTGTCTCTAAACAGGGGGAACTTTAGGTGTTGCCGACCCGGCAACACTGCGCGTTAAGGGGTTAAATCTTTAGCATAATTCAGTGAATAAATATCCCAAATTTTATCAAAATTGGTCGTGTAATTTCCAAGGAAACGGTCTTTCGCATACTTTCCACAAGATAGCACCCATTCTTATCTGCCCTTAAGGAGGTCCGGGATACAAAAATCTTTTAAACAAAAAAAAACAAAAAAAAAAAATAAATAAAATAAAAAATTACCACTTTAAATATTTTTTTTTCAGCTTAAAATGAGTTTAAATCATGATTTTATCTTAACCCGGGAGAACGCGCGCTTACCCAGGGTACGAATGGTTTTAACATTATCACCAATAAAATAAAATTATTACAGTTTCTTTATTTAGACGGAGACAATTCTTACAAATTTTGCTATAAAATAAGTTGAAGATTATTTTTTAAAAATTAGTGGTTACCATTGTAAAAAACGTACGCACACCGGGTCTTTTAGGCCCTGCGCGCATCCTCGCGGGTTAATTAGAACAGGAAATATTAATTTTTATGGGTTTTTTTTTCAAAATTTAATTTTTAAGCAATGGTTGTTATGGAAGCAGGGTTCGCACAGTTCTACCGCTAAATTTTAAGAATATTTTCGAAGTGTTTCACAGCAGAAAAATATCGTAAAACCTGCGACTGAATGTGGGGGTTACGAATGTTGTGGTTTAAAAATTAAATATAAATTTTCTTATTTTTAATAGTGGTGCCAGAGTCCTTGGAAATTTCAAGGAGTGTGCGAATCTTGGGAAGCTACTTTTTCAACAATGTCTCCCATTCCAACCGTTATAACTCAAGAACTGTTTAAGATAAATCGTTCAAACTTAGAACATGTCTTTTTCAGTTGTTTTAAACCATTTTAATTTATCAAATTTGAAAAAAAAATTAGTTTTAAAAATATATTTTCCAAAAATACATCCATTTTTTCAAATTTTTAATTTAAATATTTCTTTTTATGTGATAAGTTCTATCATATGGTATTGTTTATTAATAATATGGTTAACCATCACAAAAAATTTCAAAACTTTAACACAATAAATAAAAATTATTATAAAATATGTCCCAGACTTCTTAAATACTTCCACAACCCACGCGTAGTCTTTCACTTTTCTTACAAGCCATCTTTTACCATCAAGCCAGACGAGATAATAGCTTCGCTGCGTGACTTATAAAGAGCAATTTACTCGCAATCTACTCTTGAAGTCTGTCTTTTAGCGAAAGGAAAAAGATCTGACGTAACTAGTTCAGGAAGAGCGATGCTAAACCATGCAGTGAATCATGAAGATCTTTAAAATATTAATTAATGATGCTTTTGAGAAACTTTTAAACATAGTTATAGTTTTAAAATATTGTACATACCATAAATAGAACTAATGAAACACATTTTTCTAAAATGTATATTACAAAATAGTTTTAGTGAAAATCTAAAAGCTGAATATTTTTTCTTTTACTGTTCTTTGAATTATAGTTTTGTTATTCATTTAAAATTTATACATAAAAAAAAAAATCAAATTAAAAAATAAAAAATATATAGCTGAAAAACAAGATTTTTATTTTTCTTTTGCGTGAATAAAACAGAGGAGGGAGGAAGAGAGAGAATGAGACAGAAAAAGAGAGTGTGGTACAGAAAAAGGAGAAAAGATAGCTGAAATTTTTCTTGTTTATCTAAAGTTTCATAGATATAATCTCAGTTTAAAGCATTTCTAACAAATTAATCTAACCAACTTAAAGTTCGATAATTTTGATTTCATTTATCGCATTTTTTAAAAAAATTTAATTTTTTTTTTTTTTTTTTTTTCAAACATATAAAATTATGCAACTTCAACTACAGAGAGAATCGGGAATTTTTACTGAATAAGAAAAGAGAAAGTATTCCTAAACTTTTTTGTGTGGTTAAAGCTCTTCCACCTCTGTTTTAAATTTTCCAAACGCATTTATCTATCCGAGTTTAACCCATTCGTGCCCACCACCTTTTGCGCAAATTTTATTCGGTTGGCACCACTGTTTTTAAAAGAATTAAATTTAGTTCATTAATTACGAAAATGTTTCAATTAAATAAAATAAAGATTGCTGTTCTTTTTTACCGGTGTCAAAAACAGTGCTACATGCACCTTTTGAAGCGTCCCTAAAAAGGGACGCTAGGCACTAATTGGTTAATTTTAATTTCATCTAGTTGTTTTGCACTAAAATAATACACAGGAAAATTTAAAAAGTCAATAAACCCCTTGAAGGGCTAGCGATAATGTCGCTGTAATACTGAATTCTCACTGGAATCATTCAAAAATTTCATTTCAAAATAATGAAAAGAAATTTTCAATATTTTGCAACCAGTTAAAAATATATAATTTCGTTAAAAGATTCTGTTGCAAATTTTGTTTAAATTAGATTGGATAAAATATATCCCACCGCCTCTCAAGGTGGTAAGTGAAAAAAACAAAAACATGCGAAACGCAAAACGTAAATATTTTGCTCAGTAATTAAAAAGGAGAGATCGATAGAGAGGGAAAAGGGGGGGACAGGATTTCAATATTTGTTTGTTTATCAAAAGCTCTTTAACCTCAAAACATTTCAAAAATGTTTATCCAGCCATATCCGAACTCAATTATTTTGATTCCGGACATCTGGCAATCACTTTGCGTGGGCGTGGCTTCATCAGGGTCCCCGGACGTCAATCAATATTTGATTGCTGACAACACCTGCCAGAGAAGGTCACGTGACATGCGGGTCATTTTTGCTTCTCTGCCGGTTTCCGAGCGGAGAAATTATTGTCCGTTCTCTTCTAGCATGTGGTCGGCTGTTTGTATGCAGGGAAAAACGTCCTTACAGTGTATGAGTGTTTACATATAGGAGTGCAGTTACTTTTGACATTCTGGTGATGCATAGGTTTTACCGCTATCAATTATTCATGCAATGAGCGCTTTGTTTTGAGCGCAGAGCTGTTTGTTGTTTTCGGGTATCTGTCATGTTCTAGACAGCACGTGTTTTGAAAATTATTTTGTGTCTGCATATTTTTTTTTTCCGGTGCTTGTGTGAATATATTTCCAAAGTGCAATGTTTTATGAAGAAAATAAATATAGTTTCTGTGAAAGAAATATGAGATATATTTATATTCTTCCAGCAAATATGTATAAGTGAAGTTTGAAAAGTTGTTCAATCGAAAATTGGAAATATAATATATGGTTGTAAATTTTCTGAAGAAGTCCTCTTTTAAAATAAAAATACAAAATTTAGTGAAATATGACGAAAATTTTTGGATGTATTAAATTATTTGACACACATTATTGTACATTACATACTCAGAAGTACTTAAAATCATTCGAAAAGAACTGTAAAATGGCTGTTTATGTAGAAAAATTGAAGAAATAATTTGAAGGTATATTAAAACTATATTACTATTGTTTTCAGAAAGCAACAACATAATTTCATAATACGTTTTTCTGAATAAGACACATAGGAATACATTCCAGGGTAAGTAACTCCAAAATACTTCTTTTACAAATAGAAAATAAATTAATAGTATTAGGGATGAAATTTCCGCTTTTTTGGACACCAGTAAAATCTTAGAGAAAATGTTGTTATTTTAAATCGCAAAAGTGTTGCGATCTAAAAATATAGCATTTTCTCTAAAATTTTACTGGTGTGCAAAAAAGCGGAAATCTCATCCCTGTAGTATCATTTCATTTTGTTTTTAGTTCTTTATTAAAAAAAAAAAAAAAAAAAAAAAAAGAAATTACAAACCTTTTAGAAAATTATAACAAATTATAATGAATAATTTTAATTATCTGTTACACATTTTGATGCATTAGATACTTGCAAATAATTATTTAAAAATATTTGTTCTTTTTTTTTTTTTGAAGAAAATAAATATTGCAAAATGATGTTATGAAATATTGCATTTACCATCGTTTTCATGAGATAAATAACATCAAATGATAAAATGTTTTTATAAAATATATATAGGAGTAAACTTAGAGATAAGTACCATGTGTAAAATAATTTTAAAGTGATTAATATGATTAATTTATGCCGGTTTATTACTTATACTACTTACTTTTAACCCTCAATTTCCACAATGGCACCAGAATTTTGATTGAATAATGCAATCGAATGAAAGTTTTGCTTTTTTTCGTAAATTCTGGTGTTATTCGATCCTTTCAACATTTTTACCACATAAATATTTTACGTCTGAAACGATATACTTGATAACGGGTCGAAAAAAATCTTTCAAATCCTTGTTTTATATTTTTATTACTTTCCAACAAAGTTGAAAATTGTTCATGTTTTCGGTTTATCTGGCCATGTCTGTCCGTCTGTCCGCGCTCTCACTCTCGTACATATGGTAGAATCGCTCTGTAATTTTTGTAAGTTATTGACGTTTACCCTGGTACGAACCCTATTTCAAATGAAGTTTCTAGCATGATTAGTTAATTTACAGGGACAGTCAAAAATTTTTCATTACGTTACGGCCTAGAGGAAAAAATCGTTTCAAATGAATTTTAAAGATGTTATATCCTGTCAAACATATTAAAATTTATATAAGTTTACGAAGTGCACTAAAATATCCATTCTCTAAAACATGCGGTGAGAAGAACAGTTATTATTCATTTATAGGGCCACTCAAAAGAATTCCATTACATTATGGTAAAATAGAAAATTGTTTTTTGCGACATATTTTTATTATATTAAACTATTTCATGTAAAATAAAATTACTATACGTCACTTACACATAATATAAGTTGTTTCACACATAATACGAAGTTTTAGCATTTACAGGCACACATAAAAGATTTCAAATAGTATATTGTATCCGAAATACTGTATATTATCGTTGATGACCGATGGATGGATGAAATGCATTTTTGAATATGATATGCGCTTTTAAGTTTCACTAAATTTATGCATATTATATGTTGTTTATAAATGCTGCAGCTGATATACAGGGCTACACATTACACAAAAGATTGCTTAAAGGTTACTGAATTTGAGTGTAAATTACTTAAAGGTGGTTTTTAAATACGATATGCATATTTACGCAGAGCTGCATTCAGTTTACTAATAAGTGTTTGTAAAATAAAGATAAAATGAAATGCAAGGTTACGCAAAGAATGGGATACATGGTCGCCTATGGATGATAATTTCTGGAAATATGATTTCAGTAGTTAAGAGTGTTTTACTTTCGATTAAATTTGAGCTAAATACTGGGGTGTAATAAAGGTACAAAGTATTCAAGTATGTTACCTATTAGTATAAATTGCTAAAAGATAAATTTCAACCTGCTAGACGTTTTCTTGCTTAATTAAATTTCTCCATTTTATAGTATACATATATTAACCGAAACCGAATACACAGCTGTTCAAAAGTATTGGAATGCAAATTTGGCTATGAACAGCAGCACCTTATTACCCTAAATAACGAAATTTTGTTAAAGATTTCAGGAAGTGTTGACAAGTGTGTTATAATCTATGCTTAACGCATGATTTTTCTTACTTGTTTAAAAATTGCGTCACTTATATTGTTCTGTGTATAATAGTAATTATTTTATATTCATATTTGTATAGTTATGATTTTTTTTTTTTTTTTAGAATTTTTTTTTTTCATGCTTTTAACCCTTTGATGGGCAAGCAATAATATCTCTGTAATCTAGAATTCTCATCGGAAAAATTAGAAAATTTTGCTTTAACCCCTTAACTGGTTAATCCTTTTCCGTTCAATAAATTGAAAATAGCGGACTCACGCCACTATCATTTAAATAAAATATTCATAAAATTTAGTCTAACCATTTCCGCCTTTCAGTAGTATGAACATTTTCTTAAAAATAATAGTGGTGTCAAAAAGCTTTAAATGATAAAATAAGCAAATTCAAGACGAATTTGCTGAGAAAAAGAAGTAAAATAAATTTAAGATAGGGGTGCACAACCTATGGCCCGCGGGTCAAACTGATACCAGTAATTTATGCAGAATAATTTTCCTTATAATAATGACAGAAACTTTGCTATGAAAGAAAACAAACGTCACTTTTGAAATATTCTGCTGACAAATGATTTTCTGGCAAAAAGGTTGTGCATCGCTAATTTAAGATAAGGCAATATTTAGATAAGAAAATAAGAAAAGGCAATATTTCAACATTTTACCACCAAAGTTAAAAATACAAAATTTCGTTAAAAGTTTCCGGTGAGAATCTCGTTGAAATTAAGTGAGATAAAATATATCCCACCGCCCCTCAAGGGGTTAATGAGATGTGCACCAACATCAACTAATAAAAACACCATATTTCGGTATATTCATTTCATTCAAAATCCACTATTACAACCAGGCCCTAAAAGTCAACTTCACCGCTGATATTCAAACACTTCACACGGAAATACCAGAAGTTTTTTTTTCCAGCAATTATACCCGGAATCATACGGGCACGAGAAATAATATACAACTTTAAAAATCTCTGTAGCTAGTACTCTGTTTTCGAATTATCGGTTTGTGCTTCGAATATTTATTGAAATTACTTAAAACTTTCTAATATATTTAATCTAGATTTAAAGCTTAGTAAAATATAAAAATTAACACTTATAATATAATATAATAAAAAAACAATTCAATTCATATTGCATTTTTTTTTTTATCTAATGGATGTCACTATCCGCATGATAATTTAACTTCGAATAGATATAACAGCATAATACAAAGTTTAAACTCTACTTTATAGAATGAATTAATGATATATAAATTCTTTGGCAGAAACTATTTTAAAAATTCAATTGAATTTGAAAGATAGAAAAATATGTAAAAATGTATAATTAATTTTTTTTAAAAATAGAAATATTTACTTATCGCAATGATATTAGTTCATTCTATGAAATCTAAATTAGAGCTCATTTGGACATATTTTTTTATATTTATACATCTATTGTAAATTACGTTATCGTGCGGATTGCGAAATACTATGATAAAAAATTTCAATATTAACTGAACTGTATTTTCTATTATATTATAATTTAAAGTTATATATATATATGTGTGTGTGTGTATATATTGATAAAGCATTGAATATAGCTTTAATATATTACAAAGTTTCACAAAATTTCAATAATAATTTAGAAAGTTTTGAGGACTTAAGATTACATCTCGTTTTCACTGGCGACGGAGATTTTAAAAGGTGTGGGACCACTTAAGAGATTAAATAAATAAATAAATAAATAAATAATAATAATAATAATAATAATAATAATAATAATAATAATAATAATAATAAAAGAAACTCATTGACCGTAATGTAACGGAATCCTGTTGATTGTCCCTGTAATTGATCTATCCATCCGATTTTCATAAAATTTGAAATGACTCGACAAAATTATGTAATAAATATATGTTTTAAATTTCAAACGATTAAAATACATTTGAAACTTTTTCCCCATTGACCGTAATGTAATGGAATCCTTTTGATTGTCCCTGTAATTGATCTATCCATCCGATTTTCATAAAATTTGAAATGACTCGACAAAATTATGTAATAAATATATGTTTTAAATTTCAAACGATTAAAATACATTTGAAACTTTTTTCCCCATTGACCGTAATGTAACGGAATCCTTTTGATTGTCCTTGTAATTGATCTATCCATCCGATTTTCATAAAATTTGAAATGACTCGACAAAATTATGTAATAATTATGTATTTTAAATTTCAAACGATTCGGTTGGGTAGTTTTTGCGTTGTTATATGCGGACGGACGGACGGACAGACGGACAGACAGACGGGCGGACGGAGCGACAACAATAGGTGCTACGTATTTACATAATTACGAACGCACCTAAAAAAGATATACCTATGAAAATGATTGAGAAAATTACCTCTTTTTTAAAATATTTAACTTCGACTGTTTTTCTATTCTATCTAAATAAGATCGAGTAAAGTATATTGTGTGGCAAGAAAAAGAACTTTTATTAATAGACTGATTAAACACATTTTTTATTAAATTTTCAACAATAGTATTTATAACTACCGTCGGTAGATAAAAGGTTAAAGTGATTCACACAATAAACTTTGAGAACGATTACCAGTTGTTCACTCGAAAAATAATTTTCACTTTTATAATGTAATTCATCAGTATCAGTCGAGCCCTCGTGGCCTAATGGATAAGGCATCGGTCTCCTAAACCGGGGATTGCGGGTTCGAGTCCCGCCGAGGGTAGAGTTTCATTTTTATCATAATTATTGAATTCCAGTAGAGTCTTGATTAACAAGGTTTCTGTTAACCAAAAACAATTTTTATTTTATTTTATTTTATTTTATTTATTTATTTATTTATTTATTTATTTTATTTTATTTTTTTTGTTAATGAATTTTGAAAGAGATTATACTTTTTTTTTTTCTTTTTGTTCACTGTTGGAGCTAAAGTCTTTTTATGAGATCTGCATGGGCCCGGCCCGGCAGAATTAGGGCTTTTTTTTTTTTTTTTATCTGGACGGCAGAAAAAGAAGAACCGGTCTGCTGGTTTATAACAAATTAAGTTGACCTGCTGGCCCGATACAAAAAATTAAACGATGGCGATAAAATATGAACCATTTTCAACGAATGTCACTTTTGCAAGAATAAAAATACTTACATACGTCACAGGCCAATGCTAATTTGACAACATCGAAACACAAATATGACATGGGTCCAGTATAGAGATTGGCATCAGACAATTACATAGTGTTTGAGCCCCGGACTTTTGAGCAGACTCGTGAAGGACCGAGATCAGCCATTCATTTTTTTCTGCATAGTCAAGCCGGGCCAAATCTGGATTTAATTATTCGCAGGTTATGTAGTATAGGCAGTATGTTTTGTAAACATATTAATAGCGTAATAAACTTCTGTTAACGGAATCTATGAAAATGACTTTTATTTATTGATCTGTGAAACATAACTTTATATATGTTTATATTTATCATTTAAAAAAAAAAAAAAAAAGTGTTCTTATTGAAAGAGATGTTAAATTCGCGAGCGCGGCGAATTTTTATATTATGTTTCTATTAATAGAGATTATCAATATCCGAGTTACTAGCGGTCCCAATTAGATCGGATAATCGTGGTTGCAGTGTATTTATAAACAACATTTATTTTAGTGAATGAACTCGATTACTTTTCTTTATCTTTACGGATTATTATCAATCAGGACGGAAATTCCCCTATCTAATTCTAAATTTAAGGGCTTAGAATACATCATGATTGGCAAAAACACTTTGCCCGTACAACGTACGGGCAAAACAGGGAAACTGTAAATGAGTTAAGGTTGGGAAGTCAATAAAATAAGTTGGTAAGTGTGATAGAGATCGCACAGAGGGTTTTATTTAATAAACCTTACAAAACAGTTTATCCTTTAAATTAAAATACTAAATTGTTCATTTCTAATAATTAAATCCTTAATCTTTTTCAATAAGAACATAGATGACAGCATCATTAAATTTAATTTTAAAATTATTGGCCTTACGTTGAATATGCTAATTTGGGGTAATAATGAATAAACTAAAAATTAAAATACCCTCTTCAAAAAAAATTTGAATTAAGAGGGGGGTGGAGTGAGTGCTTAATAATGTTTACATCAAGAGTTTTAAAATTATATGCCACATGAAAAAATCCATTTCTACACTCCAAGGGATAAAATATTCTAATTATCTGGGGTCGAAACAGACCCCACTAATCGAAAGATCGTCACGAAGTACATCTTCAGTCAAGCTTTCAAAAAGGGATCATAGCAAGCTGTAGCTTATATAAACCTATTATTATTTAACCTATTATTATTTAACCCTACCATTTATTATTTAACCTTTTGCACAAATTTTATTTGGTCGACACCATTTTTTTCAAAATAAGTTATTTTCAATAATAAAACATCAAAAACGCTCTAATTAAATCGGGCATACTTTATTTTCCGTTAAAACTGATACCAAAAATAAATCGTTCACTATTATCAATTACATAATATCAAAAATACTCTAACTCTTTGCGGCGCAGAGCACTTTCATTGCTTAAGAATTGAAATTAATGTTTTATACCGGAATTTATAAAGAGCTTTTTTTTAAATAAAAAAAAAACCTATATTACAGGTCTGTATTAAACCGATTGTATTACCGTAATTTCCTGCGTATAATCCGCGGATCAAACTATCACTTTTCGACCCAGAAATTTATTTAAATAAAATGGAACTTGGTAGATCGCAGTAAATATTTGATTTCAATTACTTAAAAAATTTCTGGGTCGAAAAGGAATTGTTTGATCCGTGGATTATAGGCAGGAAATTACGGTAAACCAAATTTCTGGTACCAATGTGACGTTTGGCATACTTGTCAATCTCCGGCTTTTTAAAAAGTAAAATATATATTGTGAACTAGAAAATTTATTTAATTAACCCTTTGAGGGGCAAGCAATTGCGTTCGTGTAATTCTGAACTCCCACCGGAAATTTGTAAAAAAGTTATATCAAAAAGAGGATAAGCATTTTCACGACTGTTTTCCACCAAAGTTAGAAAAGGGAAATTTAATGACATTTTTCTGGTGTAAAACTTCATCGATCGTAGGTGGTATATAATATATACCGCCGCCCCTCAAGGGGTTAAATGTTGTTTTCATTAAATATGTCAGAGATGTGAAAACTATTTATTTCCACTCATTATATAAATTTCTGGTTCAAAGTACAATTTTTTGATTTAAAAAAAGCCGGAGTTTGGCATGTATGCGTTTGGGAGTTAAAATTAAGTGATTTCTTAGACATACCACAGCTCCTCAAGGAGTTAAATCAGCCATATTTTTTTCCTTCCTTTTTTCCTTACTGGTGCCAAAAACAAATCGTGCAAAAAAAGATGACGGCCAGTCATACTGGACATATGAATTCAAAATGCATAAATAAAATTTTTCTATAAATCTGCATTATTGTTGTTGCGACTTACACGGGAGATACTACAATATTTATTTAACAATTTTTATTATGATCTCCAAAGTAGCCAAGTAAAGAAAAACTCCCCCGACATCTCTTCGCTTATTATACAGGATTATCGAAAATTTAGCAACTAAAACCTTAAATCTCCAGTGTATTAGCCCACAAACCCAGTTCTAAAATTTCAAATCTAAAAATGATACCTACATAATCAGGATGATTTTCCCCCTTTTCATCTACATTATTGTGGTGTGGTGCTCGCGACCCCCATTATGAATGGGAGGGCTAATATCCGGGTGAATCACGAACTGGGCGAGCGGAAAATCCATGCGGCTGACTCCCACCCAAGGGTGAAGTCATTAGGGTGCAAGGAAAGCCTTTTTCCCAAGTTTGTAATCTTTCATGTCTTTCTAAAGCACAAAATAATTTTTAAAATTAAACTTTGTGTTTTAGTGTTGCAATTTTTTGTTCTAATTAATAAGATGTTTTTTTTTTCCTTCTAATAATTCAAGTTAAAAATAATCTTTACTTTTAAGAATATCAGTTTCCAACATGCAAGGTGGATTATCTTCATTAATTTTTGTCAAGCAAAAAAAATAATTAGTTTTAGTGTCCTTTCATGAGATGCAAAAAATAATAGAAATAAAGGAAAGAGTGAGAATATGATACCAGGACAAATGCTTATAACGACTTGAAAAGAACATGAACGTTATCGTTTGTTGTTCGAGATTTCATTATACGCAATTTTCTTACAATATGCATACTCTTACAACTCCGTCCGGTTCGGTGACTCTTATAAAAATTATGTTTAGTTGGCACCACTTTTTAACAAGTTGGAAATTGCACGTGAAGCGTAGCAAATGAGGTGCGTTCGTACGATAACGAAGTTTTAAAAATATCACTCTCATATATCAATCTCATAAAATTGTAAATAGTTAATTACAATTAAAGTGTGCACAAAACAACATTCTCCCTATACTATTATGTAATGGAATACTTTTGTGTGACCTTGTAAATCAATAACAAAGTTTCTTTGCACCTCACATTATACAAAATGTATATTATAATATGTACTGTATAGATGCATATCAATTTTATTATGTTCGAATGAGTGTAACACCATTAAAATGCATTTCAAACATTTTTCCTTATTGACCGTAATGTAACGAAATACTTTTGATTGTCCCTGTAATTTGCATCTGATTTTGATAAAATTTGAAGTAACTCAACAAAATTATGTAGTAATTATGTATTTTAAATTTCAAACGATTAAAATGCACTTGAAATATTTTTCCCCATTGACCTTTATGTAATGGAATACTTTTGATTATTCCTGTAATTGATCTATGCATCTGATTTTCATAAAATTTGAAATAACTCGACAAAATTATGTAATAGTTATATTATGTAATAGTTACCTTCAATTACACGATATCAGTAAAACTTTAAATAACCTTCCTACCCTGTTGAAATTTTACTCAAACTTGATTAAAATATTTCACACCAGAATTTTTATTTAAATCCATTTAACATAATTATTTAACTTCGATGCTTGTGTTATTTATTTAATTTATTTTATGAAAAGTTATTCAGGGTAGGAAGGTTAAATAAGTCAAGTTTTATTTTTATTCATTACGGATGCCAAAAGCGAATTTTGCAAAGAATCCCGAATCAAACTCAAAGTTGAGCCGCAAAGTGTTAAGAAAATTAAATGCTTTTTTTTAAACTCTTTCAGGGGCAAAGTACTCCCATTCGTAAAAATTTGAAATAAGTGACATACACCAAAATTTGAAAACAATTTTATTTCAAATTTTCTTCACGTACTTAATATGAAAAGGGAATTTTCATTCGAATATACTGGTATCAATGTGGCATTTAGGAATTAAAATGAGGTGGTCAAAAAATGCACCATCGCTATCGAAAGGGTTAACTGTTACTAGCTCAGGGTTCGTTTGGATCCTGAAATTTCAATACAAGGCTATTCTGCGGTACCAGTATTTTCTCATAGAAAATTTCTCTTTAAATAAGGCGAAATTTCGCGTGCTTGAACTTTATTTTATGTATGTGTACATATATATATATACATAAAAATACTGATACTCGACCTGTAAAATTAGCGATACCCGTGCGAACCCCCTAGCTATATATCAAGGTTCGCACACTTCTTGGAATTTCCAAGGACTCTGGCACCAGTATTAAAAATAAGAAAATTTACATTTAATTTTTAAACCACAACATTCGCAACCCCCGCCTTCATTCGCAGATTTTACGATATTTGACTGCTGTGAAACACTTCGAAAATATTCTTAAAATTAGGTGGTTGAATTATGCGAACCCTGTATATGCAATGCTTAGTATAACATATTAATATCTTTGTGGTGATGTTAATTGTTTTCATTAGATTTCCTTTGCCGCGTTTCAATCTATAAAATCTACTGATATTGATATTGATTTGTTTTAACCACTGTTCGTATGATTTGCTTCCTATAAATATAAGACGTTCTGTCAAAATACTTTTAATTTACAATTCATAATTTTCAAAGTTAACTTTATAAATAATTTTTCAAACATTAAAATTTTTAAAATGCCGTAAAATAAAATATATATTTTCAAGATATCTGACGCTAACATAGTTATATAAAACAGAGGACACATATACGGTACATAAAAATATTAAAAATAGTTCATTATAGGAGGTTAAATTTTAACCTACACAGGGCTCCCAAATGGTCCGCGAAATGAACATCAGAATTTTCTTTTTAGATTTTTCTTGAAAATTGGCGAGAAGCTATAGTCGGCTCTCGTAAATTAGAACTCGTCGAGACCACAAGAAAAGTTCGAATTATGGAAAATATGAAATGAAAACATGCTTAATATGGTATATTACAAAGGAATTAATGTTATAGTGTTTTATAAATTTATTTCGTCTGTTTTCATTAGAACATAACTTAATATTAAATTAGAATGTATAAACATATAAACTAATCAAAAGATTAGAAACAAGCACAATGGGAAAAAAATTTAAAGAGTCACTGATGGACAGACGGGGCACTAAGAAAGTGGATATCAAATGCATTGAATTATATGTACACTCGTTCGGAATAATTTTCACAAAAATCAAAGAAAGAAAGTTATTCAAATGATTTGAAATCAGTGAGAAAGAAAAGAAAAATGAAACATCGGAACTCTCGTAAGTTCGAATTAAACGAAGTAGAGAGAAAATGAGTTCGAATTAATGAAAACTTTTAACGTTATTCAGCCATTGAAAATTTCGGGACTTCATGTTTAGTTCAAATTAAGCAAAGATTCAAATTATCCGATTTCGAATTAACGAGAGTCGACTGTACCTTTGGATGATAAGTCTAGCGCAAATTCCGTAGAATCCTATCATGAAATTTTCTGTTAAAAAAATACTGATGTTCAGTTGGCGGATCATTTGGGAGCCCTGCCTACATTAATAAAATACTTTTTTTACAAAAATAATTTCAAATTTGACATCAGAAGTTAAATATGCTCTAGAATCGAAATATGAAGTCAAAATTCAGTGTTAGTGCTGAGAATTTTTACATTCATTGATATTTTAATATGGAGATGACCCTTAAGATTACATTTTTAAATAAGAATTAAAAGGAAACATAATTCCTAATCTGACTAGTTTAACTTTTTCTCGGTGATTTTTTATTTCTTTTTCAAAAATTCCGTATCCACACCGAAAATTCCGGTAAAAGAATTTTTACTTTAACTCTTTCCGGCACGGGTAAAATCTGATAGTAAAATGAAAAATTATCGACTGATACCGGAATTCACAAACGAATTTTTTAGATATTTTGAAAAGCCCCTAATTTAGCCTTTTATTGTAAAAGCAAAATATTACTAAAATATTATTGGTGCCGTTTGAAAGTTTAGAATTAAAATTATGTATCCCAGACCGGGCACAGTGTGCCGGAAAGAGTTAAATAATTTTGAAACGTGTGACATTAACCCCTTAATGGGGATGTAATAGTGTGTCTATAATACTAATATTATCACCGGTAAAAATATTTTAAATTAAGGAAAAGCAATTTTCGACATTTTACCCCCAAGGCTAAAAATATAAAATTTAGTTAAATGTTTTGGTGGGAGTATTGTTTAAATTAGATGGGATAAAATATATCTTACCGCCTCTCAAGATATTAAGTAAATAAAAATTATTATTCAAAATTAATGAATTTAAAAAGAAAAATTCCAGAAATGCACATTTTCGATGCAAATAGCTTAAACTGTACGAAGTGGGTTCTTATCATTTTGTTGTTGTTCTTTCATTTACTTCATTTTTATAGGGAGGCCCGACTGAATATTTGCATAATACGTAATATTTCTTTCTTGTTAGTCATAGCACACGATACACTCTGTTGCACTTATATATTCTGTCTGCTCAATCTCGGCAATAATGGTCGCTACCCTCTCTCTATCAGCCGTGTTATAATGTTGAATAGTTGACCCCGCACCATATGTCCTAGATACCAGTGTAGTACCCACCTCATCTCATTTCGTTCATTCGTCATCTATCGATATTACTTGTCATTACTAGAAGGGCGTGTCAAAACGAACGTTGTGATTCAGTTTATTTGTAAATGTTTAATTTCTCATTTAACCTCTTCAGTCCTGGAGTACCCATTTGGGTACATTAAAACAAAAAGCCAAAATTGCACAAAATTTTTTTTTATAAATGCATGGATTTCTGCTAGCACTATTCAGATACATCACAGAGTCCTATATTACCAATAAATGTGCTATATGTTTAAAGATGGAGGAACCATGTGACTTTGAAAGTGGAACATTTCCAAGATGGATGACATAAACAATTTTCCAACGACTTCACGTCAAAGTATGTGAATAATACAAATTTTTGAGTGAATTAAAAACAATATATTGCATTTTTTATAAACAATAATGTTTCAAGAATGATTTGGAGTTGTTTATAAATGTTATTCATATGTGCATGGATGTGAAAAACATCTGTAAATATGTTGTACCCATTTGGGTACAATGGGTCTTAACTATACATTTCCAGCTAAAGAAACTAACTTTCTGCGTAACTATTGTGTACACTTGGTTATTAAAAAAAAATTTAGGAACGAATAAATTATTTCATTTAGTCTTACAAAACAATTTAAAAGGACTTTTTTTCAAAATAATATGAAGTAATATACTGAATTTACTGCTAAAATATGTCATAATTTTAAATAACTTAAAAAAAATTTAACACGTTTTGAAAGGTTGTATAGTTGTACAAGCCCGCATATGTTAGTTAAAAAAAGTCTATAATAAATGATACTTTATTAGAAGATTATTATTAAAAGGTATGTAGTGTATGTATAGTGGTATGTGTAGTAGTATGTGTATATTATCTGTGGTTTCCAGTAATAATTAGGTAAGACACATTTTTAATATTTTGAGTAATTAACGTTTAAAATTTTTAAATGTATTTTTATCATTACTTTTATAAAATAGATTAGAACTTAATAATTTTCATTACATTCAATTAGGATATAAGAGCTTCTCTTTTTTGCCAAAATAATTATATAAAAATATTTTTTATTGAGAACGAATTAAAAAGAAATTCAAATTTTAAATGAAAATTTATAGTCGCCCTATGACGGGAAGTATTCAATTTTTTTTTCAGTAATATGACAGATTAAAGCACGCTTTTAAAGCTACATTTTCCCAAATTATCTCAATTTTTTCAAAAATGTGCCATACCTGGTTATTACTGGAAGCCACAAATACATCAGATACACAGATAGATGTATATTAGCAAGATATGCATTACAATTATTACAAGATGTGTATAATATTTTTGCGCAATACATAGCTTTAGGTAAAAAAATCATTTAAGTTGTTTAAATTGATATAACTTTTAAACAATAAATAGTTTTACTTTTGTAAAACAAAACTGGTTTTATTTGTTTAAAAAATGACATTTTTACTCAATTGCGACCTGATGTACCCATATGAGTACATAAATTTTAACTATTTAAAAAAATTTAAAATAAAAAACTAATTTTATTTTCTTTTTTCTAAGCCTAAAAGCACCATAATTTGCTAATAAAATAATTTTTCTATGCAGCAGATTTTTCTCGGGACTGAAGAGGTTAAAAATACATCACCACTTTTAGCACTATATAGTCCGCTGGAAGCATTTATAATAAATTGATACACAAAACTTCATTCAATATTTTTTATAATTTTCATCAGAATAAATTTCATATAATTTTCATCATCATTTGAATAATTTTTATCATAAAACTGTCGTTAAAAAATTTGAATTTCCCCACAGAAAATTTTAACAATTATTTTTTATTATTAAAATAATATTCTTTTGTTAATAAAATAATTAGACATTAGCATTGAAATTTTTCTGATGATACAAATTCTAAATTTTTGAATAAAATACTGAGAAACACGCTTTCGCCTGGAATAAGTAGCTAATTATTTTCTGAATACCTAAACTAGAAATGCAGATTTTCGAGTAAGCTGAATAGAAGAAATGATCTAGAATTTCTAAATTGTTGTTTTCTATATGTTGAAACGATAATGGATCAGTTTAGTAGTGAGAAATAATCGCTTGATTGCTGGAATAGTTTCATAAACTAGAATTATTGTTATTAAAACTAATTTCTTGTGTTCGCATCAATTTGCACAGATTTTTAAATAAGTTTGACCACAACAATATACGAAAACGCTCTTAAATTTTAATAGGAAACTCTAAAACTCTCTAGCACAGCGTATTAGAATTTATAAGGATGACACTGAACTATTTTTCAATCACAATTTAGATTCTAGATGATAGAACCATATTTTTTTTTCTCAATGAAGAACTATCATATTTGACAATCAGATATATAGCTGCCAACTCTTCCGATTTTTTGGCCTGGAAAAATTTAATAGAAATTTTTGCCTAATTTAACTAGCATATTACGGCGATTTGAAATAGTAAAATTTACTATAAAATTTATCTGGGCCGAAAAGCGGAAGATGTTGGCAGCTATGCAGATATATTTTATGCCACCTACGTTTAATGAAGATTTGCACCAGAAAAAAGAAATAATATAATTTTACTTTTCTAAGTCTGGTGGAGAAAAAAAAAGGATTCGCGAAACTGTTTTTCCTTGTTTTGAAATAAATTCTTTCCAAATTTCCGGTGGGAGTTCAGAATCATACAAACTTAAATGCTTTCCCTCAAAGAATTTATACAATGTTTTGCCTTATTCAGCCGTAGGAAAACATCACAAATTCTGTAAATAAACGATGCGTGGAACTTGAATTCGAAAGCATTGACATCAGAATTTTGGTATGAATAATTTCCGTTTAGGGGGACATTCCGTTGGGGAAAATAACTTATATCATTTTCAAATAAGTTAGTACGCAAATTTCAGTGTCATTCAGTAATTTTCCCATTTTCGTAATGGAAATGCTCTGCGCCTTAACCCCTTGAGGTATAGTGGTATGTCTGTGAAACCACTTAATTTTCATTCTCAATGGTCACATTGGCACCAGAATTTTGCTAAAAAAAGTTTCGGTTTATTAGATGCATGAAATATATTTTTTTCTTCTTTACATATTAAGTTGTTTTCAAATTCCGGTATCATTCAGTAATTTCAACCCTTTAGCAATAAAAGTACTCTGCGCCGAAAAAAGTTAAAAGGTTAAACAGTAAACGGGAAACTTCTCATTTTAAGTATCGATGACTAATTCATTTGAAAGAGAAATACGCAACTTGTGGCAGTGAACCTCTAAACTTTTTCACTGATATTTTTTCATTTTCTGTTTCACAAATAATTGATTTAACATTTTATATCTCAAATTAAACCATATGCATCATTAGCGCATAATATGCGTCCATTTGACAAATTTCTTCTTTTCAATTTCTTTTTTTCCCAAAAAAATTCCCAAATGGAATCATAAAATGTCTCATATTAAACACAGCAAAATTTGTTATACAGAATTTTTCATGTAAATTCAAAATTTCTGAATTAAAAAGAAATTCCTGAAATACACGTTCAGGGTTCGCACAGTTTTTTCACTAAATTTAAACAGTATTTACAAAGTATATCACTGCAGAAAAAAATTGCAGAATTTGAGCATAAAGGTGGTGGCTTGTATTATGTTTCTTTAAAAATAAATATAAATTTTCTTATCATTAATAGTGGTATCAGAGTCTTTAAAAAATATAAGGAGTGTGCGAACCTTGACGTTGTAGATAAAAATAGTTAAATTGCATTTAACCAAAAGTGTATGAAGAAATTGATTTTCTTCTAAAATTAATTTTAAATATTATTTTTTTCTGTAATACGCCTTCTATTTTACTTCATATTCTAAACTCCAATGGCAGAATTGCCAAGTCTCCGTGTTTTTGCACACCAGTATTATCTTAGAGAAAACGTTGTTCTTTTTAATCCATAGTATGTTCCAATTAAATAAAACTACATTTTATTTAACCTCTTAACTGGTTTGCCCGAACGGCGTTCGGGCAAGACGAATTTGTTTATTTCATCATTTAACTATATGGATTCCAAACCGCCCGAGTTATTTTGAGATATTTTAATTCATATATCTTAACTCCCACCAGAAAATTAAATTAGCTATATTTGCTTTAATTAATGAGAGATCATTCCGTATTTAAATAAAAAGAAATTAGCCGTTGAATTTTTCTGGTGTAAGATCAGATTTTCTGAACTATATAATTTCTAGAACGTGTTCTATCATAGGAATTAATGGTTAAAGCTTTTTAACACTACTGTTATTTTAAAGAAATTTTTCATACTATTGAAAGACGGAAATGTTTAGACTAAATTTTACGAATATTTTATTTAAATAATAGTGGTGTGAATCCGCTATTTTCAATTTATTTAACGGAAAAGAATTAACCAGTTAAGGGGTTAATAAATTACAGGTATCCGAAGACTTGGCAGCTCTGCAATTGTTATTTTTTCTCTTTATTAGTTTGATATTTTTCAAGTGGTAAATATTTATGACGATAAAATAAAAAATTACAAAAATCATAACTTAAATAATTGAAATTATGATAGCACGTATGTGTAAGATTGGAAAACACAAATAGGCTAAGAGATATAATCATACTAGTGTAAGGTTGCAGACGGTGGCTGGTCGCTTGAGAAATTTACGTGAACACTCAACTGCTGTGTTACCAGTCAGGCTTCTACTTTCAATTTAAAAACATCATTTTCATTAGAGGGAAAGCAATACCATGCTTGATTTCTGGTGAAAATGTAAAATGTCAGATTTAAAAAAGAGGCCAAATCTGACAATCTAGCTCAGCTGCTATACAGTCGGACTCGTGACAGAAGATTGTATGCGGATGCATTAATTTAATGAAATCATAGCAGCTTGTGAAAAAATGAGTTATTTTGCTGTCGCTAAATCAAATGAACTTGCATGAAATTGATGGTCATCTGAAATCGGGTGATTCCAACTGAAAACAAACACAAAGGCTGTACTGCAGTCATATTACTATCGTAATTTCCAGCGTATAATCCGCGGATCAAAGAATTACTTTTCCACCCAGAAATTTTTAAAAATAAAATTTGACTATTTAGATCTTGGCTAATATTTGGCTTCAATCACCAAATAAAATTTCTAGGTCCTAAAAGAATTGTTCGATCCGCGAATTATACGCCGGTAAATTACGGTAATCTATACAATTATGACGCTAGTGAAGCAAACAATACATTCAAAGATTAGTGGTTGTTCCATAAATAAACGAAGCCAGTTGTCATCATAACAGTTTTATTCGTCATCATGACAGAATTTAAAACAAGAACTGTAAATATTTCCATATGCTAAAAAAATAACATTTAGTGGCAATCTTTCAAAAATAATATTTTAATCCTTTTCTGAAAATTTCTACCATTTTACTCTGTTCCGTTATTTACTGAAAAAATGAATTATTCAAAGTGGATTATCTCATTTAAAAATGTATCTTTGTGTCTCATTCCCACGTTCTGGGCTTTATTTTAGTCGAGCAATTCGAATAGACGAAATGCACTTCGATTCTCTGAAATATCTGGTGCACATAGAAACTTTTTGGAATAGATACAAAAAATACTTACGAAAGTTTATTACTTGAGTTTTCTTTCGTTTTAAATTAGTTCAGAGGGAAATTGATGCTTTTACGCTTTGTGTATGATGCAAATGTTTGCTTCGAGTTGTAAACGAAAAATTTTTTTTACAATTTTGGAAATAGTTCAGTTAAATCAATGCTAATTGAATATTATATATTTTACGCCTAAATTTTAGTGGTAAGAGAAAAGTGCAAAATTTTTCTGATTAAAATATGTAATAGTGACAAAACGGCTTTTATATTATTTTACCTATATTTTTTTGTTAAGTATTAGTTTGCTTCATTTTCGATTATAAGTTCTCAACTTTTTAATGTGTTTTTGACTTTTTACTGATTATAATAAATAAAAATCTAAAAATATACGAAGACAAAAAATGTATATTTGCATTTAAAATGAAGATTAATAACACGTTCTAAAACTTCGAAAATAATGCTTCCTATAGGAAGCAGATAACAAACGGAACTAGTCCTGTAAATTTTTCACGGCAAGTAAATTCTGGGCGATATTCAAAATTACACATAAGAACTATAAATATTTGCGCATTCTATAATCTTTAAGGCCAACGTTTCAAAAATGGTAGTTTAATCCTTTTCCAAAAATTTACATAATTTTACTCTTTCCCGTTATTTACTAAAGAAAGGAATTATTCTAAGTACAGTATCTCATTTAAAAATGCAGCTATGTGTCCCATTTCCTGAATTCATTTCTACGTTCTGAGTTTTACTTTACTCGATCTTTTCGAATAGACGAAGGGCGTTTCTATTCTTTGAAATATTTGGTGCAGAAAGAAACTTTTTTGGAAGAGAGACGAAAAAGTTTTCACGAAAGTTCATTACTTGAGTTTTATTCCCTTTCAAATTATATTAGGGGAAAATTGATGCTTTTACGTTTTGTGTATGATGTTAACGTTTGCTTCGTGTTGTAAATGAAAAAGAGAATTTTACAATTTTAGAAATAATTCAGTTAAAAACAATGCTAATTGAACCTTATATAATTTACGCCTGAATTTTACTGGTAAGAAAAATGTGCATAGTTTTGCTAATTATAGTATGTAATAGTAACGAAACGACATTTATTTTATTTTATTTTTTATATTTTTCTGCTAAGTATCAGTTTGCTCCATTTTCAATTATAATTTCTTGTTTTTTAAATATGTTTATGATTTTTTACTGATTATAATAAACATTTTGAGGTTTATGTTAAAAACTAAAGATATATGAAGACAAAAATGCATATTGCGATAAATGCATAGTTACACTTAAAATTTGGATTAATCACACGTTTTAAGACTTTGGAAATGTTAAAATGCTTAATTTGTTGTGATGGCGTAGGAAGCGGATTGCAAACGAAACAATGTTCTGTAAATTTTTCTAGACAACTCAATTCAGGGCGATAATAAAAATTACATATGGCTATTTTCATGCAAACTCGTCATGTCTGTCACATACTACGATTTCTAACCACCAGTATTTTAGAACGGGAAAATGTAAGATATTTTATCGGAGATATCTCATCAAACGAAAAAGGCGAAGCAAACTTTTCGAAAATAACGGTGGCCAACAAGCAGAGCGATTTTCAGCTGTGTAACAGACATGGCAAGTTCGGATGGAAATAGCCACATTAAGAACTGTAAATATTTCCGCATTCTAAAAATAAATTTTAATGGCAACGTTTCAAAAATGGTATTTTAATTATTTTTCCAAAAATTTCTACAATTTTACTCTTTCCCGTTATTTGTTCAAAAAAGTAATTATTCTAAGTACATTATCTGATTTAAATATGTAGCTTTTTGTCTCATTTTTTGAATTCATTTCCACGTTCTCTGCTTTACTTTAGTCGAGCTTTTCGAACAGAGGAAGGGCGTTTCTATTCTGTGAAATATCTGGTGCAGAAAGAAACTTTTTGGGGAGAGAGATGCAAAAGTTTTTACTAGAAATTATTATTTGATTTTTCTTTTCACAGTAACTCTATTCGGGGCAATATTCAAAATTACACATCAAGAACTGTAAATATTTCCGTATTCTAAAGAAAAAAAACTTTAACGGCAACGTTTCAAAAAAAGTATTTTAATCTTTTTCCAAAAATTTCTACAATTTTACTCTTTCCTTTTATTTACCGAAAAAAAAGGAAATATTCTAAGTACATAATCTCATTTTAAAATGTAGCTTTGTGCCTCGTTTCCTGAATTCATTTTCACGTTCTGGGTTTTATGTGACTTTTGAAAATGTTTATGATTAATATACACTATCACACCTCACTATAATAAATATTTTCTGGTTTAGATTAAAAACTAAAGATTATGAAGACAAAAATGCATATTTATATAAATGCATCTTTAATGTTGATTAATCACATGTTCTAAAACTTCGAAAATGTTAAAAAGTTTAATTTATTGTGATGACGCAAGAAGCGGACTGAAAAAGAAACTATGTCCTGTAAATTTTTCACGGCAACACAATTCAGAGGGATATTCAAAATTACAAAATCAAGAACTGTAAATATTTCCATATTATAAAAAATAACCTTTAATGGTTACGTTCCAAAGATAGCATTTTAATCCTTTTCCAAAAATTTCTATAATTTTACTCTTTCCCACAGAGTACGGAACAGAAAATCAACTTTCATACACTGTAATGGCAACTTGTTTAACATGGGATTACGCATAGACAGTAGCGATACCAGCGGATGACTCTGAAATTACGATCATAACATAAGAGAGGTTGCTAATTCGGCGAAACATCGCTCCCTTGGCGACAAATGATATAGGAAAAAAGAAAAAAAAATACAGCGACGGCTTGCTGCTTCTTGTTTTGAAATTTATGAAAGAGTTATTTTAATAGGAAATAACTTTGACGTATTCGTCTTGCAAACAATGCATGTGTCTCTTCTTAACATAACGACCTAATAATTTAAACTTGAAAATTTAAGAACAATAACAGTAATAATTACGAATCAATATAAGCGCGGAAATCTAAGATCAATATTTATTGAACAACACACATCTGACTTGTTTGCTCGACATGAAGCCTGCTTATAAGCCATCGTCAGTATACAGGGACGAGATAGTACGCAAGGAAATATTACAACACAAGAGAAGTACAACCAGGAGCTCCACACAAAGAGTGTGTGCAATGGAGCCAGTGGAATTCGAACCCACAACCTCACGATCAGCGGCGTGACGTCTTAACCACTCAGCCACGGAGGCCCCTCTAAGATCAAATAGCATAGAAGTGCCAAGCCAGAATATGGTTACAGTTAAACAGAAATCACGAGGATAAAAATCGCCAACGCGATGGTTTAGTTTTTAAGTCATCCACTGAGAGCGTTCTTTTCAAGCCGAGTTGAGGCTCTGTCTGTACTCTGTGCTCTTTCCCATTACTTACTGAAAAAAAAAGGAATTATTCAAAGCACATTATCGCATATAAAAATACAGCTTTGTGCCTTATTTCCTGAATTCATTTCCGTATTCTGGGCTTTACTTTAGTCGAGCTTTTCGAATAGACGAAGGACGTTTCTATTCTCTAAAATATCTGGTGCAGAAAGAAACTTTTTTGAAAGACAGACGAAAAAGTTTTTACGAAAGTTCATTATTTGAGTTTTATTCCCTCGTAAATTATTTTAGAGGAAAATTGATGCTTTTACCCCAGTAGCCAAACAATATTGGACCAATATTGGCTACATCGTGGAGCAATATTAGCACATTGGCACATTATTGGCATGAAATATTGCTCCATTATTAGTATTTTTACATTTTGCCCTTATTAAGCCAATATTTGCAGGCAATATTATGCCAATATTGGGGTTTCATTAGAAATATTGCCAATAAAACGCCAATATTGGTTAACTATTGGAATTTCATTGGAAATATTTAAATATTTCCAATGAAATGCCAACATTTGTACAATATTGGCGTTTTATTGGCAATATTTTCATTGAAACCCCAATATTGGCGTAATATTGGATGCAAATATTGGCTAAATAAGGGCAAAATGTAAACATACCAATATTGGTGCAATATCGACGTTTTATTGACAATATTTCCAATGAATGAGATATTGGCGCAACGTTGGACCAATATTGGTTTGCTACTAGGGTATCCTTTGTGTATGATGCTAATGTTTGCTTTGTGTTGTAAATAAAAATATTTTTTTTTACAATTTTGGGAATAGTTCAGTTTAAAACAATGCTATTTGAATATTATATATTTTACACTTAAATTTTAGTGGTAAGAAAAAAGTGTAAAATTTTGCTGATTATAATATGTAATAGTAACGAAATGGCATTTATACTATTTTTATCCGTATTTTTCTGCTAAGTATTAACTTGTTTCGTGTTCGATTACAAGTTCTCAACTTTTTAATGTATTTATGATTTTTTATTGATTATAATAAATATTTTTAGGTTTAGATTAAAATCTAAAGAAATATGAAGATATGCATATTTAGATAAATGCATATTTACATTTAAAATGTGTATTAATCGCACATTCTAATTCTTCGAAAATGTTATAAAGCTTGATTTATTGAGATGATGTAGCAAGCAAACTGTAAACGAAACTATATCCCGTAATTTTTTAACAGCAACTCAATTCAGGGCGATATTCAAAATTACATATCAAGAACTGTAAATATTTCCGTTAAAAAGCATCCGTTAGTGGCAACAATTCAAATATAGCATTTAAATCCTTTTTAAATAGTTTCTACATTTTTACTCTTTCCCATTATTTACTGAAACAAGTTGGAAATTGCACGTGAAACGTAGCAAATGAGGTGCGTTCGTACGATAACGAAGACAACAATAGGTGCTACGTATTTACATAATTACGAACGTACCTAAAAAGGAATTATTCTAAATACATTATATCATTTAAAAATGCAGCTTTGCTCATTTCCATGTTCTAGGCCATAGGTTCCCATCAGGGGCGGTACCGCCCCCCAGTGGGCGCTGGAGTCTTCCAGGGGGGCGGTAGCGAGTCTAGAGGAAAATGGGGGGCGCTAGGATAGTCGAGGGGGGCGATTATGGCATACCTACTTATTTAGGAACTAATATAATGAAAATAGTTGCTCTGTTCTACAATGCCCAGTCCGAGACAAAAACCTTTACTGCACCTTTAAAGGGAAATCTATACAGACAAACCTAAATCTGAGGGGGAGGGGGAGTATTCAATTTATTTTACTAATGTCAAAAAATAGCCGTGGAACTAGAAGAAAGGCTATGACGAATTAAAAATCATTATGAATTTGTGGAGTAAAAAATTCGCGATTATTGGTTGGCTAAATGTTTTAAACATAATTATTTTTTTATTAACCTGTATTTTGAAAAATTCAGAGGTATGATGACACATGCCTAACTAAAGATTTTTAAAGAAACACGTGATTTGAGTCAGTTCAAGAAATTTGTTGTGAAAGTGATAAAAATCGTGAGTGAAAGTGATAAAAATCGTCATATCTATAAATTTGTTCAAAAGTAAATTTATTTAAACTTATGTAGGGAGTTTTTTTTTATTTCAAAATATCTTGAAGAAGAAATGCCAGCAGTACAGTATTGAGTACTTGAAATATGGATCTAAGCACTCTCCCACAAACCAATCGTTACCTATATGATTTTACCTTGATAAATATGATTGCTGATTATGTTTTGGTGTAAATCGCATAATTGGTGGCACTTTTACTCTGCATTTTTCTCGATAGTTGCAATAGTCCTATTTCAAGAAATAATGCACAGAATTTCATATCATTAGAATCCTCACGATGGCCATAGATTGCCATTTAATTCTGGCGCTATGATAGCGAATTTCGAAATATTAACTTATATGAGACAGAAGATAGTTTTAGGATTGCCCCATCTGACCAGTTCAAAGACTGGAAAAGAAAAAATTAAAACAGTCAACTACATCAAGCTTTTTTAAGTCATCTTCTGAACAAAAAGATGATGAACTACGAGCCTCATATATCATTATAATTTTAATAATAAAAGTATTGAAATTCCACACAATCGACGAGAAATCAATCTTGCCTGTAGTCAGAGAGATAATAAAAACTGCTCTTCATCAAAAGAAACCGTCTGATATCAACTGAAAAAATCCTGAGTAATAATTCGGTACAAAGAGGAATAGATGGCTAAAAGCATTGAAACATCATTATGATATTACATAAAGACCTGCAAATTTCCACTCAATTCCATGAATTGGCCTTATCAAATAACAAAAACTCATTAAAAAAAATCAAGAGTTATTATTTGCTAAAAATTTGGAAACTGATACAAAGAGAGAATCAATACTTTAATAATACCAAGTTAGACCAAGAGAAACAAATTCTTTATTGTAATATTTTGTCACTAGCTTCATATGTTGCTCGAACAACGACGGGACATCAGGAAGGTTTCATTAACATTTTTTAAACAAGCAGTACTAAATGTACTCTCAGAACATTCCGTTACGCATCATCAGCAATTGTTTTAGAAAATGGAATGAACACCTGTATACATCGCTTCATTACTTTATTAGAGCAGTCAATAGGAATAGATGCAATTCATTGAATGGCAGGATATTTTACCAACTTTATAGTGAAAATCATTTTACAGCAAAGTGGAACATTTGTTTTACTTTGTTGTGCAGTTGTCACTATCACTTTCTATCAGACTTGCAAATGAATTCAATCGGTTGCTGCTGCATACAAAAGTTCGTTTTCTCTGAAAAGGCATTTGTCTGAATCATTTTTTGATATATTTGATTTAGTATTTCACTTAACTAAAAACAAAGGTGTAAAAATACGCTAAAACCTGATTGAATTAAAAAATGACATCGGTTACATGACAGACGTGTTTAGAATCTTTAATTAAATAAATTTAAATATCGCAGTCTGTGAAAACAAGAATATTTACTTACTGTCAACATTTGGACTTTCTTCATGAAGTTTTCTCAAAACAATTCCACGATATTTATACATGATTATACCGAGTTGGTTTTTAGATCCTTCTGAAATGCAGCTATAACAGTATCTTCATATTTAGAGGAGGAAATCCTGGCAACAAACCAGAACTAAAAGTAAAATTCAGAAATGGATACCAAGAGTTCTAATTTCAAAAGTCTACAGCTCTCTAATCTGGATTGTGAGGGAAAGTACATAAAATTTTAATCGCTTTCCTTTCATTAGATTTGACTTAAAGTGGGTTCCATGCAGTAATTAATTTACAGTCAAAGAAAAGGAACATGACAATTTGTGACTGATGTTGAAAAAATTAGAATCTGACATGAAAAAATTACTCCAATAGCCTCAACTATTTCGTTATTTTTTTTTTAAATTCTTATTGATTTTATGTTTATTTTTCAGTTTTTATTAAACATTTTTTTACTACATTTGATGGTCGTTTTAATTAACTTCTACTTTGATTAATAGATTGTCAGATAGATGTAATATAGATAATATGCAATAATATTTTAACATTTTGTATAATTAACTATTATGGAAGAGGGGGCGTTGTCATCTTTTTTTCTTGTAAAGGGGGCGGTGGACCAGAAAAAGTTGGGAACCTATGTTCTAGGCTTTACTTTAGTCAAGCTTTTCGAATAGATGAAGGGCGCTTCTATTCTCTGAAATATCTGGTTTAGAAAGAAACTTTTTTTGGAAGAGAATCGAAAAGGTTTTTACAAAAGTTCATTATTTGAGTTTACAAAATATAATGCATTATTTACACTTAAATTGTGAATTAACACTAGAACGCCCGGAAATTCTACTCAAGTTTGAAAATAATATTTCTCACCAGAATTTTTATTCAAAATTATTTAATTGATTTATTTAACGTAAATTTGCGTGGATTAGATTTAAATTATTTCAAGAAAATTTTTCTGGTTCGAATTGAAATTTAGTTACATGATTGGAGTCGATTCGACTCCATACGGGCGTTCTAGTGTTAATCACACGTTCTGAGACTTTAAAATATTAAAAAGCTCAATTTGTTGTGATGGTGTAGGAAGCGTAATACAAACGAAACTATGTGATTGTAAATTTTCCCCGGCAACTCAGTTCAGGGCGAAATTCAAAATTATACATCAAGAAATGTAAATATTTCCGTATTCTTAAAAGTTTCGAAAACGATATTTTAATCCTTTTCCAAAAATTTCTACAATTTTACTCTTTTTCGTTATTTAGTGAAAAAAAGAATTATTTCTAAGTACATATCGAGCTTTGTGTCTCATTTCCTAAATTCATTTTCATATTCTAGGCTTTACTTTGTCAAACTTTTTGAACAGTCGAAGGTCGTTTCTATTCTCTGAAATATCTGGTGCAGAAAGAAACTTTTTTCGAAGAGAGACGAAAAAGTTTTTACGAAAGTTCATTATTTGAGCTTTATTCTCTTTTAAATTATTTTAGAGAAAAATTGATGCTTTTACGCATTGTGTATGGTGCAAATGTTTGCTTTGTGTTGTAAACGAAAATAAAAATTTTACAATTTTGGAATTAGTATATTTAAAACAATGCTAATTGAATATTTATTTTTAGGTTTAGATTAAAAGCTATTGATAAATGATTTCAAAAGAGTTTATTTAGATAAATACATATTTACATTTAAAATGTAGCTTAATTACACATTCTAAGACTTCGAAAATTTTAAAAAGCTTAATTTGTTGTGATGGCGTAGGACCCGCATTGCAAATATCCTGTAATGTATCCTGCAGTGCAATATATGTCCTATAAATTTTCACGCCAACACAATTTAGGGCGATATTCAAAATTGCACATCAAGAACTGTAAATATTTCCGTATTCTAAAAAAATAACCTTTAATGGCAACGTTTCAAAAATGGTATTTTAATCCTTTTCAAAAATTTCTACAATTTTACTTTTTTTCATTATTTACTGAAAAAAAAGAAGTATTCTAAGTACATTATATCATTTAAAAATGTAGCTTTGCGTCTCATTTCCTGAATTCATTTCCACGTTCTAGGCTTTACTTTACTCGATCGTTTCGAATAGACGAAGGGCGTTTCTATTCTCTGAAATATCTGGTGCAAAAAGAAACTTTTTTGGAAGAGAGACGAAAAAGTTTTTACGAAAGTTCATTATTTGAGTTTTATTCACTTTTAAATTATTTTAGAGGAAAATTGATGCTTTTACGTTTAGTGTATAATGTAAATGTGTGCTTTGTGTTGTAAACGAAAATAAAAATTTTGCAATTTTGTAACTAATAGAGTTGAAACAATGCTGATTGAATATATCCTAAATTTAAGCATAACTGACCAAGCTAAAAAGCATATTAACGCAATAATAAGCATTTGCTCAACAATTTCAGCAGTATTAAATGTATTATATCAGTATTTTCAATAGAAAGATCAATGATTCCCCAGTGTTGTTATCTCGTTTTAAATATTATTAACTCTAGAAGTGTCTATAACGGTTAATTCGATTTGAACGGGAAGTTGAAAAACTCTGAATAAAAATTCTGGTTTTAATTTTTTAATAAAATTTAGTGACATTTCCAGCCTTTAAGGGGTTAACTAACCCCTTGGGGACGAGCGACGGGTATGCGTGTCGCTTGAAGTACTCAGAATCCTTGCTCAGAACACCAGTAAAATTTTACATTAAAATTTGCCTTATTTAATGAGAACATTTTCTTGATTCAATAATACACAAATTTCTGTTTTTAAAAAACGGTATCAAAAGAATAAAAAATTCATAAAACCTTCCGTCCGGAAGGGTTAATACAATGGGATAAAAGAATACAATGTGGCAGCACTTAACCCATTCCGGCCTGATGTACTATTAATAGTACTTGTCTTTTAAGTGAGTATTATTTTGTTTTAACCCCTTGAGGGGCGGTGGTATATATTATATACCACCTACGACTGATGAAGATTTACACCAGAAAAATATCATTAAATTTCGCTTTTCTAACTTTGGTGGAAAACAATCGTGAAATTGATTTTCCTCTTTTTGATATAACTTTATTACAAATTTCCGGTGGGAGTTCAGAATTACTCGAACGCAATTGCTTGCCCCTCAAAGGGTTAACAAATACTTATAATGTTAGTATGTCTATGCATTTACTATATGACTACATTAACCCTTTCCGGCACGGGCAAAATCTGTACTAAATTGAGAAATTATCGACTGACACAGGAATTCACAAACGAATTTTTTAGATATTTTAAATTCCTTAATTTAAGCTTCTACTGTAAAAGCGAAATTTCACTAAAATATTACTGGTGCCGTTTGCAAGTTTGGAATTAAAATTAGGTATCCCAGACCGGGCACAGTGTGCCGGAAAGGGTTAACGTTTAGTCATGTAATAATGATAATAATATTAATAATAATAATAAATATTTGTTAAATTATTTGCGCACCGTTTGCGACTCTTTTTTTTAAAAAAACATTCCGTATATTTCAATGTAGAAGCCGATAAATTTTTAATATATTTTGTCTTCAAAATTAAGAGAGTCATCTTACACAAGAGTATAACAAAACTTGAAAAAAGTGTTATTCTGATGGGGGAAAAAAGGTAAATATAAAAAACATTAAAAATACTTGAACATTTTAATAAATATTTTAAAACTCTTCATTCTTTTATATTAAAATAAGTTATCAAATCTCATTATTTATCCAAATCATTCGCAGATTTTCAAATAACTCATTAAATGCGCTTTCCTTCATTGGTATATCTATATGCATATCGACAATGTCTAATTCAACATTATCACAATCGCCATCTTTTTTAAAAATGACAGCCTCTTTAATTGCATACATCGCATTATTGATGTAAGATTTTTTGAAAGATTATTTAATCATTTCTGATAGTAATTCAAACGAAAAATAAGATATTTGATTTTTTACGAACGAGCAAATAATATCATAATGAACGAAACCCAATCAAACAAATTTAGTAGCGCGCACAGAACAAAATAATAGATATCACTAATTTCACTTAGTGCATTTTTACAATATCTATGTACAAAAAAGTGCTAAGCTAACATTAACTGAATTTTTCATTACCATTCTTAACATCAACTTATATACGAGTTTCCGATTTTTGAAGATTTTCTCCTGAAAAAATCGTATACTCGGCTTATACACGGGTCGGCTTAAACCCTAGTTGCCAACACTTCTGATTTTTTTTGCCCGGAAAAAATTTATAAAAGTTTTTGCCTTACTTAATCGGCAGATTACGGCGATTTCAAAGATAAAATTTTATCGGGTCGAAAAAGCTGGAAGATGTTAACAGCTATAGCTTTACATGGATATATGCGGCATATTTCACTCTTTAAATTTAAAAAGATAATTACTTTCCTGAAAGAATCATGTGTAATAAAGCGCAAAATATTTTAGAAAGTTATAATGTCTATTAAATCTTTTTGTAATGTAATATTTTCTAGATATCTCCGAAAATTCTTCCTTAGCCTATTGTCATATGAATGTAAATCAAATAGTACATAAACAACAACATTATTTGTATTTCAGAAAATGAAATATTAGTTAAACTCTAATTAATCTATTTCGATAGTTAGTGTTGATGTTATTAACATAAAAGTATTTTTTTCTAAAAATTTAAAAAAAATCATACCCGAAAGAGTTAAGTTTTAGATAATGAGAAGCAAACATAAATAGTAGCGGATAGGAACAGCTTAATGCAACAATGTTAAAACTTAGACTGCATAGCGAAATGAGGCAAAAAAAAAAAAAAAATACCCGGTTTCAGCGTGTTGTTTTCTTGGTATTGATGTGAAAGCGATGTTACACACTTATAAACTTAGACAAAGGTTATAATGAAAATATTATTTCTTATTTTATTTTTTAATTGATATTTCATAGAAATGTACAATGAAAGCATGTTATAATGTTTTTAATATTAGAATATTAATAATTATAATGCATTCTCTTCAAATATTAATGACATAATCTTAAACCAGCCCAGACACTGGATTTTGGCGATTTTAGTGACAAGCACTCTCAAGCGAACTGAATTTTCAGAAACCTAAAAATTTTTCCCAATCACAACCCGGAATTTTCGGCAGACAATTAACGACGTGAACAGTTCCAACGATGATTCCTAAACACGACGCGCCTATTAAAATGAGACAAAAAAAAAACATCATTGGGTACAAGAAACTGACTGTGCAGCAGTCTCTAAAATGGACGAAACTCGTCATTGCCGCGGTCACTAACGTACATATGAGCTCTGCGCGCCCATTTAAACCAAAAGAAACATCACTGGATGTATGAAACTCGCTGTGCAGCAATCTTTAAAGTGCACGAAACTCATCAATACCGCAGTCACAAAAGTACGTATGAGTGCTACGCGCCCATTCAGACAAGAAAAACATCACTGGATGCACGAAACTCGATGTGCAGCAATCTCTAAAGTGCACGAAACTCACTGTGCAGCAATCTCTGAAGTGCACGAAACTCGTCAATGCCGCAGTCACTAGCTTATGTATGAGCGCTGCGCGCCCATTTAAACCAAAAAAATCACTGGATGTACGAAACTCCCTGTGTAGTAATCTCTAAAGTGCACGAAAATCACTGTGCATTAATCTCTGAAGTGCACGAAACTCGTCAATGCCGCAGTCACTAGCGTATGTATGAGCACTGCGCGCCCATTTAAACAAAAAAAAACGTAACTGGATGTACGAAACTCGCTGTGCAGCAGTCTCTAAAGTGCACGAAACTCGCTGTGCAGCAATCTCTAAAGTGCACGAAACTCGCTGTGCAGCCGTCTTTAAAGTGCATGAAATTCGTCAGTGCCGTGGTCAACGCGCTCATGAGCGCTGCTCGCCCATTTAAACAACAAGAAGAAAAAAATACTGGATGCATGCAACTTGTTGTGCCACAACGAAACTTGTGAAAGCTGCTGAGTGCAAGAAAATGCATCACAAAGTTTATTTATTTGAAATAGTGATGCTAATGGAATATAAAAATAGTCGATAATGGTAGTCCGTATAAGCGATGTTAGAAGTAGATTTCCCCAATTTCCTTTTTATGTTAAAATTGTTATAATAAATATGACTTTTAAAGTAAAAATAATAACACGCTTTAAATTTTGTAAATTAAAGGATTTAGACAGTCCAAAATGATTTCCTTTGTTTAATTTTGAAGTTCAAGTAGAAGGAAATTTGATCGGAGGGATCAGATGAAGATCTTTTATTTTTGAGACCTAAGCTCAGCATTATATATGAATCTAATCATTTTATCATTACTTCTGTATGCAAATCAGTTATTCAATTAACTCGAAATTGATACTTCCACTCAATTAACAAATTCCACTTGATTTTATCCCCGAATGCCAGAAACAGACAGTCTCAATTTATCTTTAACATTAATTTAAGAATTAAAAACAATCATGCTTTTCATTGTTGCATTTAAACAAACTGAATCAATTCAAAAATGGAACTTGTACTAAGTAATGAACGTCAACAAGGGGGAATTTTGATTTTTGAGCATTCGAAGCAATTATTTTCAGTTTGCTTTCAATGTTAAAATTATCATGAAAAACAAATATAATTATGATCAATAATGTTTTATAATTTGCTTTTAAATTTAAGCTAATTATTAGAAACAAATATAGACCATATGTTTTGTATACTTTAAGCAAATCTAATTGTGTCAAAACAAAATAATATATTCCCGCTTAATTAGGCAATTCATCTTGACTCGAAGGAATTATTTTAGGGATAAAACTAATGTTTTCGCTTGATAAAGGACTCATTGAGACGGAAGTTTTGTTCTAGAGCTATCATAAGCAGATACTCTGGATTTCTCTTAATATTAAAGTAACAATCGAAAGCAAATCTAATCGTACTTTCGTATGTTAAATAGATTTTATCCGTTAAACATTAAAATTTCCATTCAATTGTAAAATCAATTAGATAGAAATTTCATTGATAAGTATAAAAAGGAGATCTTTCTCTATTTCTGTTGTGTTTAGGTAACTTTTAAAAAAATTCAACCTGTGATTGTTTTATATTCTGGTATTCAAGGAATCACTTTCACAGGGCTGCCAAAGGTGATTATTTTGATATTCTGTTCACACCAATATCTTCCTAAAAAAAAAAATTAAGTTTATTTTTCTTGCAAATATTGTCAAAGTATGTGTTAAAAATTTCTGTTTAGAGAAACTGATGCCAGTCTGAATTAATCCAGTGGCAGCCCTGCTTTCAGACTATTATTTTGCTTCCTTACCCTTTTGACCCTTTCGGGAGCAGAAGAATTCTGTTCGCAAAATGATGTTATAATTGACTGAAACAAGAAAATTGAAACGAATTTCTTAGAAAATAAAAACCTGGTATTTTGCACTATCATTGGAAAAGCAAAATTTTATTAAAATATTCTCGGTGTCATTTGTCAATCTTGTAATTAAAATTAGGTGTCTAGACCCTCTAGCCACCGCCTTTGAAATGGTTAACGTTAACACTTTGTGTTTTATTGTTTCAGTACACGAAACACCCAACTTGATCCCGAAATGCCTCAATGACACCTGAATTGTGGTATAAATATTTTTAATTTATTATATAGGGGGAAAATAGCTTTTTCTTATTTTCAAATAAATTTATATGTAGATTCCGATGTCAGTTAGTCATTTCAATATTTTCGCAATGGAAGTGTTCTGCGCCGCAGAGAATTTTTTGACATTTTTTTTAATTTTATTTTTTAAATATTTATTATTATTATTATTATTATTATTATTACTATTATTACTTGTATAATAGAACGATAGTCGCATGTATAGCTGCTAACTCGTCTGTTTTTTGTACCATCAATATTTAATAAAAATTTTTGCCTTATTTAATCGGCAGATTACAGTAGTTTAGAAAGATAAAATTTACTGTAAGTCTTTTATGGTGCAAGTTAGCGTAAGATGTTGGTAACTATGTTTATGTAATAAAACCAGAATTGAACGATGGTTCTAATTAGTAGAAAGAGTAAAGTATCTTTTTTTATCAACAGATAGCGGTTGTAGCACATGTTTTACTTTCAGTCGGCATGATTTCCGCTTTGTTTACAAGTGCAAGGGATACAACTCATCGGGTCTAAACCTCTTAACTGGTTAATTCTTTTCCGTTCAATAAATTGAAAATAGTAGATTCATACCACTATTGATTAAATAAAATATTCGTAAAATTTATTATAAATTTTTCCGCCTTTCTATAGTATGAAAATTTTCTTAAAAATAATAGTGGTGTCAATAAGCTTTAAATAATGAAATAAGCAAATTCGTCTTGCCCGAACGCCGTTCGGTCAAACCAGTTAAGGTGTTAAAGGGATATACGAACAAATGAATTCTATTGCTGAAACACTGAAATGATTTACGGCCACCAGAATCTATGATAAAAATTATTTAAATAAAAAACTTTTCTTCATGAGCATTAGAAAAAAAAGAACAGAAAAATCCTTTTTCAAATATCTGCACAGTGCAGACAATTGCGAATTACAATTAAATGGGTATATTGCCACCGTCTGTCTAAGAATTAAAAGGCTACTTCAGTAACGCGAAGACATTCCACTCGCATTCTAATGTTAATCCATTTTATTTATTTTCAAAATAAGTAAAAAAAATACCTTTTTTTTTTACTCCAAAGTTATAAAATTAAAATTTAATAAAAAGTTTCTGGTGCAAAGTGTAAATAGCAATGCTGATAACTGTTATGTTGGATGGCTACCGTTATTTTTGAAAAGTTTGCTTGTCCTTATTCAAATAATAAGGTATCTTGAATTAAATAAGTCTCATTTTTCCGTTTTATAATGCTGGTAGCAGAAAATTCTGGTATTGATACACTTAAAATCCCCTGAATTCCTTCATGCGTACGAACCTTGTAGAAACGCCTTAAGTACCCCATCGACGATGTATTTGTACGATGTTACGATCTATTCGTACATTTTTTACCTCTGAATACAAGATAAAATCTGATTTTCCGATGTAACCGTTAATCAGAAATTTTATTTTATATGTATAATATACCTGTATTTTAATATAACTGACGAAAATTCATGTACTCATGTGTACTCAGTTGTAAATTTCAACTAGATGCAAATTTGATTATTATAAAACAAAACGGTACTACTTGGTTATCCCGTCAACCAATTTCGCCAAATTATACAAATCGCTAAATTAATAGCAAATTATACATATTGACATAATTTTCATTTTAAATAAGGAAAAAACGAATAATTAGTAGAATAAGTAATAAAAATACAAAAAAAAATTGAATAAAAATCACTTAATGACGTTTTAAACACGTGTATCGTATTTAATGTCATTGAATGTGACATTCACGATCATCCATTATTGGCATTTAATTTTATAGTTAGGCGATAGATTTTTATTAGAGGGGATAACCAAGTAGTACCAACAAAACTAATCCTTATGCTTTACATTTTCCATAATTAAAAGAAATTCTGTCAATTTAAAATTGGCGATTGTCACCTAATTACAAACTTCCGTTACACACACACAAAAAAGAAAGAAAAAAAAGAAAAGTTTTTAAACTACCAAACACTTTTTTTTTTCAAAACAGCCTTTCGCCTAAAAATGATTTCAAAAATAAATGGAATCGTCTTTTCTTTGTGAAATTCGAACGGAATCCTATGAGTATGTGGAGATTTAATTTAAAAGTTTCATTTATGTATATTTACTTCCCTGAGTCATAAACGTATCACTAATATTTTATGTGCTTAAGGATAACTGCAAATTTTTATTCTTTTTTGTTATCACTAAAATTTAAAAGCTTTTTTTTTGTTTTGTTTTGTTTTATTTAATCGTAGCTTTTGATGACTAAATAAAACAAAATTTATTATTAAATTTTATCCATAAGAAAAAAGGCTAAAAGTTGACAACAGTGGTTTAAAACTTCATTTAATGCATTCGTCTTTACAATTTTTTCATTGAATATAAATTGAAAATAGTAAGAAAGATTTATTAAAATAAAAATTTTAAAGAAAGCTTGTAGAATAGAAAATCCAAAATAAAGCAAATCTTCAATTCCTTATCACCATGTATTTCCACATTTTCCTCATTGAACAGTCGAAAAATTTTGCCTCCCGAAGTAACCGTCAATCAGAAGCTTAACCCTTTCCGGCACACTGTGCCCGGTATGGAATACCTAATTTTAATTCCAAACTTGCAATCGGCACCAGTAATATTTTAGTGAAATTTTGCTTTTACAATAAAGGCTTAAATTAAGGAATTAAAAATATTTAATTCTTTCCGGCACACTGTGCCCAGTCTGGGATACCTAATTTTAATTCCAAACATGCAAACGGCACCAGTAATATTTTAGTAAAAATGTGCTTTCACAATAAAAGCTTAAATTAAGCAATTCAAAATATATAAAAAATTCGTTTGTGAATTCCGATATCAGTCGATAATTTCTCATTTTAGTACAGATTTTGCCCGTGCCGGAAAGGGTTAAAAAATTCATTTGTGAATTTCGGTGACAGACGATAATTTCTCATTTTAGTACAGATTTTATCCGTGCCGGAAAGGGTTAACCCCTTGAGGGGCAAAGCACTTCTGCTACTAAAATGTTAAAATGATTGACTGACACCGGTATTTATAAACAATTTTATATGAAACAAAGTAAAAGCTTTTCTTCGAGTATATCATATGAAACAAAAGTTGATTCTTAAATTTTGGTGTCAATGAGGCATTTGGGAATTAAAATTAAGTGGTATATAACATATACCGGTGCCCTTCAAGGGGTTAACTGTATGTATGTAAACGGAGGTTGCCGTTAGCGATTATTTTTATTTTATCCGACTCACTATTTAAATAAAAAATAAATTGTATAATATATTACACTTGTAATATTCGCGAAAGTGTATGTAAAAGTTTCTAGTTTTGAAAATACGAAAAGAAATAATTAAAAAATAGTCTCCAGTAGTAGACTTAATATATGTATATATAGTCCAACATAACTAAAGAAGAATCTCGTGTATTTAGTTGTAATTTTCAACTACATGCAAATTTGATTTTAATAAAACAAATCTAATCTAAATGATTTACACTTTCCCAACAAATTCTATCAACTCAAAAATTAACGATTGCCAATAATTACAAACTTCCGCTATGCAGAAATTTTATCGTAGGGTTTGACGCTACTAGAATAGACATGGACTACTCTTTTCAAAAGTGCTTTCCGCCAAAAAATAATTCCGAAAATGAATGGAACCGCCCTTTTTTCTGAAATTCGAATGAAATCCGCTTTTAGAATTCTGCAAAGCGTGAGAATGTTTTCAGGAAAAGAGGACAAAGGAACTCTTTTATATGCATGCATGAAAAAAGAAAATATATACAACACAGCGCCCATACGATATGAATCCTAGACTTTTTTTTTTTTTTTTTTTTTTTTTTTTTTTTTTTTAGGTATTTGTCGAGAGAATAAATTTTCGAGTTTTTGTCTGGGGAGGAAAAATAAATGTGAATCGAAATTTTGCTTGTTGTTGATAAAGCCGTATTGTCGGAAAAGCTCTTGTATTGCTGCAAAAAATAAAATCACGAAAATATAAAATTAAAAGTATGAAATCACTAGAAGTGTATTTGAAATACGTTTTGTCTGTTGTTCAAGAAGCTCTATAAAAAAATAATTTTCAGTGAATATTGGAAGAATAAAAATAGAATAAAAGCTTTATTGTTAGATTTTATTTGCGCGATGGAGATTAAAAAATATATTTATTATTATTATTTTTTAAAGTTTTCATTGTACTGAATTACAGCTCTCTGAATATTAGGGCTACGTGCTGACACAAAAATAACGACTGTTGTAAGCAGACTTTTTTATCGTTGATATTATCCCTTTAATTTTATAGCCAATATTTACTAACATAATTCTTTTCCTTATTTAAAAACAAGACGAGATGGTGAAAAATACTTTTAGAAATTGCTGGTAAACGAATGCTAACAATCATTTGCATGTGACAGCAGTCACTTTTGTATCATCGCGTAGGCCTAGTGTTCAGAAGAACTGTGACTGAATTATCAATATATTATCTTCTTACTAACACAAGGATCGCACTGGTACACACTTTTGGATGTTACTGTTATGCAAACAAAAATTGCATAATCGATCGTAAATTACGGTGTGAATTACTTACTTGAACATTTCTAGAACAGAAATGCCGTGCCCCTGAAAGGGTTAAAGATATGTCAGTTCCATTTTATTTCTTGTTCAATTTTTTGACGGCGGTAGTACATTATTTATACCACTTTACTTTTAATCACTAAATGACAAAGTTACACTAGAACTCATGAAAAACTTTTTATTTTCATAACTAAGTTCAATAAAAACATTTATCTATTTTTAAATCAATTTGTTCAGAAATAATGGTAGCAGTCATTCATTTGAATATTTTAGCAACATTACCCTAAAAGGGTTGATCAAAATGCACACACTCTTTAGAATTTCCAAGGAGAGTAACACCACTATTTCAGTTTAGAAGTGTTCATCTATATCTATCAACAATCTTTCTGCGATTAGTTGAAGAGGACTAATAATTTCTGTTATTAAAAAATACGAAAAATTCTGTTCTGAAATTCTGATAATACTGTACACAACTTGGTTAACATAAAAAATTCTATATAATAAAACTTTATATAAATTATTGTTGAGTTAAATATATTTCAACTTAAAAGATTTTCTGTGTTTGTTTAAATTAATATTAATCAGTTATTATTAAAAAGAAAGCATTTTTGTACAATTCCTGATTTTTTTGTTGATAAATCCACATGAATGAAAGTTTTTTTTTTGTGTGTGTGTGTTGCTTTATAAAAGCATGAAAATATAAAAAATGAAAAAATGAAATCACTAAACGTACAGGTTATTATATTGGCCCATTTTTTAAATAGCAGACATCTGAAGAAAATGATTCACGCTAGGTCTTTGCAATATTTGAAACAAAAATTACTTTCCAAATAGGCTTCTGCAAGATTAATAAATAAATAAATAAATAAATAAAACCTAAAAGAAGATTTTTCTTTTTTTAAAATAGTGGTTTTCAAAACACAGACAATATGGGATGCCTCAAAGTACATTTGGAATTGGCAATCGCTAAACATTTCCAGTTTTTTTTTTTTTTTTTTTTTTTTTTTTTTAAAGCTTTAAAGTAATAATTCATAAATATCAGTAATAAATCAGCGTGAGTATAACATGTTTCCAACGCAAAAAGAAATTAAAAAATTATTATCTTCACTTGAATTATCGTACGAGTTATCGTGTCGCATCGATATCGTTCGCTTTTCTGATCTGGATAAAATTGCACACTTATAATTGTGTTGAATTTAAACTTTCAACTGTTAATTCTGATTTCCGATGAAAAACAAAGTTTTACTATTGTTTCCTTTCTTTTAATAGAATTTGTAAACTTGTGATATTCGTTTATACACACGCTATAGTTTATTTACATTTCAATAATTTCATAATATTCGATTCTTTTCCAAATTTAGAAATATCGCATAAAATTAGTAACAATACTCTTATCGTAAAAGCCGCGTAAATTCAATAACATAACCTTAAAAAGCGTAAAAACATTTCACATTCATTCAACTGTTCCGTAATTCACAATGTTATCAATGAATGTTTTCTCTAAGACAGTTATTTAACAATGAAAGGCTCTGAAAAAGCTCACGTCATTAGTATATTCTCCATCCTCATTCATATTGTGTTCTATGAATAAAGAATTGAACTAACAACTCTTCACATATCTCAGCTCTCTCTGCTGTTGCCAACAATTATTTTTTCTTCCAATTAATTTGGCTTATCCAACGTAACTCTAAGAATAACTCAATAACGATAAAAGGAGAGAAGATTTGCTTTTATAAGAAAGTAATACAGTCGCTTTAATTACAGTTCGTTTCCCAATGAGAAAATATTTCCTTTTTACAAAGAACGGAGATTTTAATCTCGTCAAATGAAATATTAATTTATATTTCATGTAAAAATAATTTTTAATTCCTGAAATAATGATTTAATTTTTTTAATAAACAACATAAAAAAATACATATTGTTCACGACTTTATGTAAGAGTTTGCGATACTGCTTCCTTCCGGGATAAATTAATACTATTTAAGATTTCATTCATCGTTTGCACGCATTTCCTTTGCTTTCAATATTTGTTTTTTTTTTTTTTTCATTTTTTTTTTTTAACATTTTAAAAAATCTTAAAAATGGAAATTTTGCTGGCAGCCATTATTATAAATGTTATACAAAATGAAAAAAAAAGGATTATGTTCTCTTTTTTTTATATACATGTTAAAATTTGCATAAGAAATTAATCAGAAGCGTCATATCTCTATTAATACCGTTTGCTACAAAAATATTTCATGCTGTTTAATCATTTAAACTGTTTAACTTTTTTAAACAAACATAATATATATATGACTGAGTTATATATATATATTAATGTAGTTTATTTCTCGTACTGTATTTTTAGAAGCAATAAAGTGTATATTATAATAATGCACCAATGCAAAAGAAGTAAAAAAAAAAATAGAAATGTTGCATTTGCTGATATTCTTGTAATAAAAAACGGAATAATTCCATTAGCCAAATGCCAAAAAGAACAAAAATATTTCACCTTCATTCTACCGTGTCATAATTCAGAATTTTACTTTTGAATATTTTCCCTGGAACAGTTATTCTAACAATTAGAGGTTCTGAAGAGGCTCCAGTAATTAGAAAATTTTCGATCCTCATTCACATTCTGTTCTGTGAATGAAGAATTGAACTAACAACTCTTTACAAATCTCAGCAATCTCTGATGTTGCCATCACTTAATTCTTTCTTCCAATTAACTTGGTTTATTCAGCGAAATTATAAGAAAAATTCAACCACAATTGAAGGAGAGAAGAGGATTTTTTAAGTGCGTTCGTAATTATGTAAATACGTAGCACCTATAGTGGTCGTTCAGTCCGTCCGTCTGTCCGTCCGTCCTTCTGTCTGTCCGTCCGTCTGTCCGTCCGCATATAACAACGCAAAAACTACCCAACCGAATCGTTTGAAATTTAAAATATATAATTATTACATAATTTTGTCGAGTCATTTCAAATTTTATGAAAATCGGATGCATAGACCAATTACAGGGGCAGTCAAAAGTATTCCATTACATTACGGTCAATGGGGAAAAAAGTTTCAAATGCATTTTAATCGTTTGAAATTTAAAATACATAATTATTACATAATTTTGCCGAGTTATTTAAAATTGCTTGATAATCGGGTGCATAGATCAATTACAGGGGTAATCAAAATTATTCAATGACATAATGGTCAATGGGGAAAAAGTTTCAAATGTATTTTATACGCTTGAAATTTAAAATACATAATTATTACATAATTTTGTCGCGTTATTTCAAATTTTATGGGAATCGGATGCATAGATCAATCATAGGGACAATCAAAAGTATTCCGCTACATTACGGTCAATGGGGGAAAATGTTTTAAATGCATTTTAATGATGTTACACTCATTCGAACTTAATAAAATTTATATGCAACTATAAAGTACATATTATAATATACATTTTACATAATTTGTGGTGCAAAGAACATTTGTTATTGATTTACAAGGCCCACAAAAGTATTCCATTACATAATGGTATAGGGAGACCATTGTTTAATGAGCGTTTTAACCTTCCTACCCTGTTCAAATTTTTCTCAATCTTGATAAAATCATTTTACACCAGAATTGTTATTCAAAATATTTTAATATATTTAATTGACTTATTTCTCTGAAACTTTAATTTAACTTTATTTATGAAAAAAGTTCTGGTTGGAATCCTTTAAAACAAATTATAATTATGGGTCGATTAGACCCATTCAGGGTAGAAAGGTTAATTGTAATTCACTATTTAGAATTTTATGAGATTGATATATGAGAGTAATACTTTTAAAACTTCGTTAACTACGAATGCACCTCATTTGCTACGTTTCACGTGCAATTTCCAACTTGTTTTATAAAAAAGTAAATCAGCCACTTAAATTTTTATTCGTTTCCTAATGCGAAATTTTTCACTGTGTTTTTCCAAAGGTAGGAGATTTAAAACTAGTCAAATGAAATATAAATTTTTATTTCATGTAAAAATAATATTTAATTCCTGAAATAGGGCCTTGAAATTTTAATAAATAAACAACCTCCCCCCCCCCAAAAAAAAAAAAGTTTACAATTTTGTTTGTAACATTGCTTCCTTCTGGGATAAATTACAAGTAATTATGACTTCATCCATCGTCTGCATGCATTTCCTTTGCTTTCAATATTTGTTTTTAAAAAAATCATTAAAAATAAAAACAACATCTTAAAAATGGAACCTATGTTGGCAACCAATAATATAAATGTTACACAGTGTGAAAAATATAAGAATTTTTTTCTCATCTTTCATATGCATATTAAATTTGCATATGAAATTAATCAAAAACCTTACATTCAAAAATAACATTTACGTAATTTTTTATTAACTTTTTTTGTATGTTTCCAGTAGGTATGTTACTGTTGTAATTTTATTATTACTAATATTATTAATTTATTGTTGTTGTTACTGTTGTTTAAATAACCATATCATCCCTTTTAATACCGCATAATACAAAAATAATCATGCAGTTTTAGGATTAGATCTCTTTAACTTAAAAAAAATGCATGATTAAATTATACATATTTTAAAATATAGTTTATTATTTTTCTATATTTAAAAAGCAATAAAATTAAATTATGATAATACATCAATACAAAAAAATAATAATAACCTTTTATTAAAATAAGAAATATTGTGTGCGGTTATTTTTATCATAAAATCGGAATAATTCCATTAACCAAACCCCAAAAAGAAAAATATATATTTCACCTTCACTCAACCGTGTCATAATTCAGAATGTTACCTTTAAATATTTTCCCTGGAGCAGTTATTTTAACAAGAGGTTCTGAAAAGGCTCAAATTTTTCATCCTCATTCACATTCTGTTCTATGAGTAAAGAACTTAACAAACAACTTTTCACATATTTCCGCTCTCTCTGCTGTTGCCATCAATTAATTTTTTCTACAATTAATTTGGTTTATTCAGCGTAAATTTAAGAATAACTCAATAACAATAGACGAAGATATGAGTTGCATCTATAAGAAAGTAAACCAGCCACCTCAATTATTATTCGTTTTCAATGAGAACATATTTACTGGATTTTTCTAAAAGACGAAGATTTGAATCTCTTCAAGTGAAGTACTGATTATTATTTCATGCAAAAATATTTTTTTATTTCTGAAATAGTGCATTCGGAATTTTAATTAAAAAACGACAAAAACAGAAAAATAAAATTAAAAAAAGCATCGTTTGGGATTTTGCGTTCGAATTTATAACATGCTTCCTTCTGGCAGTGTTGCAAGTTGGCTACTTTTTTAAATTCACATTTCTAGATTGGCACCACTTTTTTGAAACGTAAATTTCGTTTTGTTTTCGCTTTAATTATCATGTCATTGAATAAGGTACATTTTATCATTTGAAAAAAGTGGTGCCAAACAAGAATCTGCATTTTTAAAAAAATAGCCTATCTGGCAAGACTGCCTTCTGGGTTAAATTACTACTAGTTATGATTTTATTCACCGTTTACATGCGTTTTCTTTTGCTTTCAGCAATTTAAAAACAAAAATAAATAAAAACAAAAATAAAAAATACATAAAAAATATATATAAAACGAAAATCTTATCATGCTGAAATGGCTGTGTGACACCGAATTTAAAACAAATTTATTTCAAAACTAGCAGGCTAAGCCCGCTGCGCTGGTCTATTTTTCAAAACAAAACATGAATCAAACAAAATATTGAATATGATTGTGTTTTTTTTAAAGCAACTTCACCTCGAATGCTCTTTCACATTTCTGAAAATCATACAAACGCCATTGTATTTAAAGATAGAAAATCAACGATTATAAATGCACCAAAAATGCATTAAAAGTTAGCAAACAGCTGTTTCGAATCTACTGTCGAGATTCTTCATCAGTGCAAAACTCAGCGAGCTAGAAAAAACAAAACTGAGCCAAAAATAAAATCAACAACAATGGAATCAAGGCCCATTGACGCCAAAATATATTAAAATAATAATAAAATATTATGTTGTTGTATCAGCTTATGCATTCGATAAAATTCGGGCTTTTAAGAAAAAATATTTCAGTTGACCATTTATTGTAGAGTTTGATAGATAAATGAGGCAGCTATGAAAAGAGCAATTTTAATATTGTCTATTCACCATACTTCTAAAATAGCGAGCATTATGATCGCAGAGATTGACCATTGAATTTAAACAATTTTCAAGTGATTCATTTTCATTTGATAATTTTTGAACTCTAAACCTCTCAACTTGAGGATATGGGTATCTGTGGCAACCTTAATACATCCTTTATCAATATTATATTATATTTCGCAACATACATCTGCTCTTGACAAATCTATTACAGTGTTCCGTTTTTGGAATGCAGCAGAATAAACAAAGTTAAATAAAGTTTTCCTTAGAAAAATAAGGTGAATGTTTTTTGAATGTGTGAAATTCATTTTTTGATACTGATGTCATATACGCATCACGTTGGCGTGATTGAAACAAAATAAACATTTTATGCCTCTTATAGTAATCCAGCTCTGTTTTTAATTTATTAATGAACTATTTATTTACTTTCATTTGCATTTTAAAATGATACAAAATATTATGCTCTATACATAGAAAAGTAAAATAGAAAATAGAAATGTATATGTCATTTGAAAACGAAGTTTCCGTTAAAGTGGCGCCAGAAATGTATCACCCCAACGTGGTGCATATATGACATTTGTGCCTCTTCCTTACAACATGGGTTGTGCATTTGCACCTAAATTTAGTTATTTAGCTCTATTTTTTTAATATTAACTGGAGTTTGTACAATGTACGGTACTACTTGATTATTCTGTCGAGAAAAAAATTAATAGCAGATTATAGGAATAAATGTCAATAATCGATGATCGTAAGTATGATAGCGATTGATATTACACATGATACACGTATTTTTTTTACGTCATAAGTGCTTAATTCGACTTTTAATTTGTATTTTTTATTTATGTTTATTTTTCTTTCGTTATTTAAAATGAATTTATGTAAATTTGAATAGTTTGGTGAAACTGGCCGACGTGTTAATCAAGTAGCACTCAATTTACATTTGAAAATATCATATTTCACAAAAAACTCCCGCACAAATCCGGATTTGCAAGATTTCCTTCCAATATCAATGCGGCAAAATCCTCGTTTTAGAATAGCGGAAAAATGTGCATTTTTAAAAATTATTTTCATTATTTTAAAAATAGTATAATAGGCTAGTTCCATGGTTTTTGTAGTGTAAGTCACATTACTTTATAATTGCTATGCTTGTTTGCCACCGTTATTTTCGAAAAGTCTGCTTGGCCTTATTCAATTAATGAGAATGTGCCGATAAAGTTAATCACTTTTTTTTTGTTCTATAATACTGGTAGCCAAAAATCGTAGCCTGTGACTTACACTACAAGTACTCATGGAAATAGCCAATAATAAATAAAAAAAGTTACAATAGCACAAAACAATTTATAGAATTTCTAAAAAGAAATTGAAAGTAAATAAACAATTTATTAATACAGAAATAGCTATTGCTGGGTTACCATATCAGGCAAAATAACACCGTTTTGGCGATAGTCAGATACCTCAGTGTGTATATAATATCTGTGCCAAACATGTTTGGAAAAAAACAATAATTGTTATTTATACAGTATGTTTAAATGCTGCAGTATAGTGAAAAAAATGTATACATGACATATACGCACCACATTGGCGCGTTTTTTTTTTTTTGTTTTTTTTTTTCTTCTAAAGCCGATTTGGAGAAAATTTTGTTTTCAAATACCAGTTACATATATAGTTTACAATTATTTTCTGTTATTTTAAATAGAAAATAACAATAAATTTTAAAAAGTTTAGTTAATAATTATAAAACAAAACTATTTATATCCTTTAAAAAATAAAATAAAATAAAATAAAAATTTATTAATAAATAAACAACAGCCAGGTTACCAAGTGAGGCATAAAATCGCCATTTTATTGCAGTCGCGCAAATGTGGCGCATATATGACAAATGTGCCTAAATTAAAATAGTTTATATAATTGGAAAAAAAGAAAAAAGTTGTAAATAGACAATTTATTAATAAATAGACAATAACATCCGGGTTGCCATATCAAGCAAAATAATGACACTTTGGTGTCAGTTAATTACCCAAATGTATATATGGTGTTGGCGTAAGAGACAAATCGCACCAATGTAGTGCGTATGAGATATCTGTGCCAAAAATTTTTTAAAAGTTGCAGTTAAATTATTTTACAATATCTATGTATGTGGAAAGACATTTACCCTAAAATTTAAATATTATTTATTTTTGTGGTATTAACTGCTATATATGTATTTAAGTTAAATGTAAATTTTTTTCCTAAAAATGCTCTCACTCATTAAAAGAGAGAGAGAGAGAGAAAATAGTTCTTGCGAACATTGCTCCGTTTTTTTTTTTTTTTTTTTTTTTTTTTTTTTTTTTTTGGGGGGGGGGGGGTTAGAATAGCATTGATTGGCGATAAAAGTAAATTGAAACACCCAATCGAACAAACAACATACAAATAACAATTAGTAAATCTTCTGTAAAACACATAACAGAAAAATTGATTTGATAGATTTTAAAATATTTTTAGAAAAAGAAAGAAAAAAAAATACTTATGTTTTACATAATGAAATTTTTGAGAGGTTGTTTTCTTTTATTCTGGCTCGAAAGAAACAAATAGCCAAATATTGTGTCACTTCAAAACTTTCTTTCACATTGAGTTACTTTTTAAATATTATAAAATTCTTTTTTTTTTCGTTAAAGATAATTTTTTTCCTTTCATAATATTATTTTGCATTAAACGGATTTTTTTTTTCCTTTTATCCTTATTTATTTTAAAGCAATGAATTAACAGGTTTTTTTTTTTTTTCGAAATGTTTATATTATTTTCCATTAGAGAAAGCATTTAATTTCTTTTTTGAAATATAATTATCGCCAAAAAATTAGTTGTTGCAACCCTTCCGTCAAAAATAACAGAAAAATACGAAATTTAGTACGAAAAATCAGAGTTATCCCTGTATATTTGTATCATAAACCTCAGCAAAAATATTTCCTATCGAATGATATAATCTGCAAAAAGATCCATCGGGTAGTTTTTGAAAACACTCGTTTGGAAGTTTCAGAACTTCTGCTTTATAACATATATATGATATGATATGATGATAGATAAAAGCTTTTCTTCTTGTGTTTGATAAAATTAAAATTTTCATTTTAAAATTTTGGTGTCAATATGGCTTTTTGCAATCAAAAGTAAGTATTATACCGGGTGGTTATAAAATAAGTATCTCTATTTGGAGCTGTCTGTAGCTTGAATGAATAATCCGAATGAAGCCAAAATTTGTGCACATACTATTTGAGAAGGGGAAGAAGACTGGAACAATGAAAAAAAAAATAATTGTAAAAATCGGCGACAGATGGCGCTTTTGTGTCACCTGGTAAAAATTGTTGATGACAACTAATTTTATACGGATAAAATTGGATTACCTTTCGTAGGACTTATCGAACAGTTGAATATGGAATATCCAAATTTCGGGCAACTCCACGTGCATTAGGACCGTCTTCCGAAGTCGCCGATGGCTCCACAATCGCAGTAGTAATTTATTCTTGAGTGCGGAGAGGTAATGGTTTCCTCACTCTTCCACATTTTACAGTAAACGATCCAGTCTCATCGAATTTTTTTACCATGCTTCTCACTGCACACGATGTCGAAGGACCTTTTCCTTTACGCATTCCTTTCACACGCCTAAATTCACGTAAAGCAGCTGCACTATTTGAACTGTTAACGTAGAATAGTTTTAAAATTAAAGCGCGATCTGGTAAACTGAGAGCCATGTCGTACAACATTAATGGCAGAAATGACCATGTTTTAATTTTACTAATGATTACAACGGCGTTTGCACCGACAGGACCCATGGCGCCATCTGTTGCCGATTATTGTAACTATCTTTTTTTATTGTTCCATCCTTCTTCCCCCTTCTTGAGTAGTATGTGTACCGATTTTGGTTTCATTCGGGTTATTCCTTCAAACTGCAGACAGCTCAAAATAGGGATACTTATTTTATAACACCCTGTATATTTTATACCACCGCCCTTCAAGGGGTTAAAACTGGGACTTTTGTTCGTAGGCATTATTAAAAATGTTGTATAATATAAAAAATATCAGGATTTTTTTTCTATATGCGTATTAAATTTGGAAATTAAATTAATCAGAAACGTTGCATTCAAAAATAATATTTGCGTAACTTTTTAATAAATATTTTTTGTATGTTTTCTATTCGTATATTACTATTCTAATTTTATTACTACTATTATTATTATTATTACTATTATTGCTGTAGTTGGCGGTGTCATTGTTTAAATAACCATGCCATCTCTGTTTATACTGTTTGCTATAAAAATAATCCATGCAATTTTAGGATTGAAACTATTTAATTTTTTAAACAAACATAACTGTATAATTTAATTATGTATATTTTAAAATATAGTTCATTTATATTTCTATATTTTAAAGCAATACAGTTATTTTATGATAACACTATATAAAATACTAATATTAACCTTTTTTTCTAAAATTAAAAATATCGCGTAAACATGTGCGGTGATATTCTAATAATAAAAGCTGAATAATTCCAATAATCAAATCTCAAAAAGAATAAACATATTTCATTTTCACTCAACCGTGTCATAATTCAAAATGTTACCATTAAGTGTTTTCTCTGGGGCAGTTATTCTAACAATTAGAGGTTCCGAAAAGGCTCAAGTAGTTAGCAGATTTTCCATCCTCATTCACATTCTGTTCTTTAAATAAAGAATTGATCTAACAACTCTTTATGTATCTCAGCTCTCTCTGCTGTTGCCATCAATAAAGTTTTTCTTCCAATTAATTTGGTTTATTCAGCGTAACTCTAAAAATAATTCAATAACAATAAACGAACAGAAGAGTTGGTTTTATAAGAAAGTAAACCAGCCACTTCAATTATTTATCATTTGCCAGTGAGAACATATTTGCGGAGTTTTTTCCAAAGGACGGACATTTAAATCTCGTCGAGTGAAATACTGATTATTATTTCATGCAAAAATAATTTTAATTTCTGAAATAGTGCTTTGGCAATTTTAATAAATGAACAACAGCAAAAAAAAATGTATGTATATATATTTTGTTGTTGTTGTTTGCGATTTTGTGTAAGCTTTTGTAACACTGCTTCCTTGGTGATAATGTGTGGTGATGTTCTTATAATAAAAGCCGAATAATTCCATTAACCTCAAAAAGAACAAAATTATTCCATTTTCATTCATCCGTGTCATCATTCAGAATGTTACCTTTGAATGTTTTCCCTGGGGCAGTTATTTTAACAATTAGAGGTTCTGAAAAGGCACAAGTAATTAGCTATTTTACTTACCCATCATACGTAGTATAGGATAAGGCTTGCAATCGTTTTGAAAATCGAAAAAAAAAATTTGACGGATTTACGCGTTTCAGATAGTGGAGATTCCGAAAAACATACTTTTAGAAAAAAAATTTGCCGTCCGTCTGTCTGTCTGTCTGTGTCTGTCTGTCTGTAAACGCTCTATCTCACGAAGAAATTGAGATAGAGACTTGAAATTTTTTATGTACTTAGTATCTAAGAATGGAACAAAGCCTATTTAATATCAGTAACCTCGGTTATCCGGAACTATTTTTTTTGGACTCTTGAAAAATTCGTTCTGATGAAAGGTATAAAAAAATTTTCGAAATTTTGTATTTTAAGCAGTGGACTTAGAAGGCAATAAAATAACACAAATTTTGCATAAAGAACAAAGTCGATCGGATTATTAGTAGCCGAGATATTTGTAATCCTGTTTTCCACATTCTTCGATTTTTCGTGACCCTGTATTTCATTCAAATTTCAATTCAGAGATATATTTAAATTGGAAATGAGACGCTTCATCCGACACAGTAAACTGTTAGTTAATAGGATTATTATTTTTGGAGTTATAAGGATGTTTCTTTTGCGCAGTTCGGTACTACTTGAGTAGTTTCGCATTTTATATAATTTGTCGAAATGGGTTCATCAGCAATTCATAAATAGAGCATTACTATGTATATTAACAACATTAAAATATACGTTTAAATTTTGTTTTGGAATTGCGAAGTATTGTATAAATAATTTTCACATGTTTTATTTTCCTATATTATACTATGCATATTCATGATGGGTAAGTATTACGGTGGCCCCCCAACGACTAGTTTACTTACCCATCATACGTAGTATAGGGCAAGTCTTGCAATCGTTTTGAAAATCGAAAAAAAAAATCGACGGATTTACACGTTTTAGATACTGGAGATTCCGAAAAACATATTTTTAGAAAAAAAAAATTGCCGTCCGTCCGACTGTGTGTCTGTCTGTCTGTCTGTCTGTAAACGCTCTATCTCCCGAACAAATTGAGATAGAGACATGAAATTTTGTATGTACTTAGTATGTAAGAATGGGACGAAGCCTATTTAATATCAGCAACCTCGATTATACGGAACTATTTTTTCCGGACTCTCGAAAAATTCGTTCTGATGAAAGGTATATAAAAATTTTCGAAATTTTTTATTTTAAGCAGTGGACTTAGAAGGCAATAAAATAACACAAATTTTGCATAAAAACAAAGTCAAGTGGATTATTAGTTGTCAAGATATGTGTATTCCTGTTTTCCAAATTCTTCGATTTTTCATGACCCTGTATTTCATTCAAATTTCAATTCACAGGTATATTTTACTTGGAAATGAGACGCTTAATCCAATACAGTAAATTTTTAGTTAATATGATTATTATTTTTTGAATTATAAGGATGTTTCTTTTACGCAATCCGGTACTACTCGAGTATTTTGGCGTTTTATATAATTAGTCAAAATTGGGTCATCAGCAATTCATTAATGGAGCATTATTGTATGTTAAAATTATTTATTTATGCGTTTAAGTTTTATTTTGGAATTGCCATAGATAGTTTACACGCGTTTTATTTTCATATTTTATATCATGATGGGTAAGTATTACGGTGCCCCCCCCCCCAACGACTAGTTTCTACTTTCATTCACATTCTGATCCATAAATAAAGACTAGAACTAACAATTCCTCCCATACCTCAGCTCTCTCTGCTGTTGCCACCAATTAAATTTTCTCTTCCAATTAATTTGGTTTATTCAGCGTAACTCTAAAAAAAAATTCAATAACAGTAAACGAAGAGAACATTTACTTTATAAGAAAGTAAATCAGCCACTTCAATTATTATTCTTTTCCCAATGAGAAAATATTCACTGTGTTTTCCCAAAAGACAGAGATTTTAACCTCGTGAAATGAAGTATCAATTTTTATTTCTGAAATAGTGCTTTAGGAATTTTAATAAAAGAACAACAACAAAAATACATATTTTTCACGATTTTGAATAACAATTTGTAACATTGCGTCGAATTATTAAGTATAGTTATGATTTTATTATCAGTTTGCTTACATTACTTTTGCTTCCAATATTCATATACAATAAAATAAATAATCAAAAAGAAATTAAAAAGAAATTTAAATGGGACTTTTCTTGGTGGACATTATTCTAAATCATATACAATATAATTAAAAAGAATAATGCCCAGTTAAACTGATGGCACAGAGCTCATAGGCTATGCAGACTAATTGTAGGGGAAGATGGGGATACTTGAGCCATTTTTTAAGTTTTAATTTTTTTAAATTTTTTATAATTTCTTAGAACAAAATATAATATTGAAAATGAAAATTTGATATTTTTTCTTCAATTGAAAACCACTTTCAATTAGTTTTGAACTACTCCCTCTGTCCCAAATTAGTTGCGACATTTGGATACTTTTGTACTGATTATTGATAATAATGATTTTATGGTTTTGATTGAACATTTTTCAGATACTTCAGGATGATATGCTATACACCAATAACATTTACTTACCAAACATTCCCTCCATCTTTTCTTAAATCAGTATCTAAATTAATACAAGATTTGCGGTCTCTTAAGCCACGCCCAGTTTTTAAGGACTCTCCCATCAGTGATCACACAGAACTATCTTCTATCTAATGGATCGGGATTTCATAAGGAAAAAAATAATTTTTGGCTGATATATTGGCTGCGGAATCCTTGGGAAATGGCACATGGGTTAAAAGCGAGCGAACCCTGCAAATTTTCTTCGAAAATTTTGTCGAAAAAAAAATTGCAGAAATTAAAAAATTAAATTAAATTAAATTTTTGCAGAAATTAAAAAATGAGAATAAAAATACCAAGTTGTAATAATTTTAATCACAAATAAAACAAAATTTAAATCATATTTAAAGAATTTTTTGCACATAATATAGCTTAGGGATTACATACCAGGTTTCGCGGAAGACGATTTTGACGACAAAGATTTTCCTTGTTGAGATGGGTTATTTTGTACGAGTTGCCTTCACCTGACATCATAATGTTTTCCATACACGTTTGTAGGGTTAAAAAAACATTATCAAGCTTTTCTACTTCTATGTTTTCAAAAGCAACTTTAACAGCATCAATAAAATTGTCAATATTGTTTACGGGCATCTGATGTTGTAATGATTGTATTGCGTGAAAAAACCCAGAACAAGCACATTTAAATCCGGACTATTTATAGGTTGACACTGTAATTTTAAATTCCATCCATTTTTTAAGCATTCTTTTGTGATACTAAGACCATGTTCTGACAAATGGGGCTTGGCATTGTCCTGTTGAATGTATATGGGGCTCGATTTTTCGCTAAATGGAAACTATTGCCGGCAAAACTTTTACTATAATCATTTTTCGGGTTTCTTCCTTATTAACACATTCGACAACTTTTGTCACAACAGTTCCTTTTGCACGATTTTTAGAATTTCTTTTGGCATTTTCAGAGTAAACAAATGGCCATATTCCAATTTTTCCATCAAACATTTCGTTTCTATTTAGATCCCACCTTGGCCTTACTACCGCTGTCATAAACATTACTTTGGTAAGAAATCTTTTGCTTTTGCAATGCTTGAAAGGTTCGGTTTCATCCAGAGTGATGTAAAACGAATTACTAGTTTTCGTAATGTAAAACCATTTTTCATCGATATGTATACGATCCAAAATTTTCGAAAAGTGTCTGATGGAGAGATTTTTACATACCTAAAAATATTTTGTAATAATCATATTGCTTCCTTAGTACCTTTGATTTCTCTCCGATATTTCTCTCCCCAAAATTGTGCATCAATTTGATCAACCAATTTATTTATTTTACAATAATTATAATTAAACCTGTTAGTGATCGTATTATGTTTCTAGGATCTGATTAGGGAAAAGAATATTTTCTGTAGCCTAAGGAATAATAATAACAATTCTAATAAAATGATAACATTCCTTACAAAATACTTCCAATTAAAATTTCTTACAAAAAAAAAATATTCTTATCCAAAAAAAAATTAGATTAATTTATGCGTTGTGTTTTTTTTTGACGTTATCAGATCCTTATGAAACGTTGATCAGCATGCACCTAGAGTAATTCCGACACATACTCCATAAATCATCACCATGCTTTGTCATTTATAAAACAAAAACATTTATTTGTACAACACAGAACACACATAAGACACTAAATATATACATGCACATAAATAAATTACAAAGATACAAAATAATCAAATCAAAAATCTATTCATTTTTTTGTAGCTGTTGGCATTACTGCATAATTACATTTTATGCTTTGTAGCACGATATTTTCAACATTGAAAATTGCTTTCATAAATTTATGAGTTATCATCACCATAATGAATTAATCTGCGGGACAATTGGCGTGCAAGTGTTTCACTCTTATTTAATTATTTTATCATACTCTATAGTTGTGGGCAAAAGAAGGGGGAATAAGTCGGTAAAAAGCATACCTTCTCTAAAGTTGTTGACACCATAGGCAAATGCATATCCAGACACATGAGTAGAAGTCCGGCACACTTTTATTGCTCATATTGGCGAAGGACTGACTGCCTGACTGACTCTTATTTCAAAAATTCTAGAATCAAATGTATACTAATTATTCTGTAGTCGAATATCCTTCGACCATTCACAGTTTTCTTTTTAACATATTTTTTCCCCTTCCAGTCTCATTGGCTGTCCTTAAATTGACTATTAACTTGAACGCCCCCTAATTTTAATTTTCTAGGGGCTTCTACAGGCCTAGTCGTCAGAATGTCTATGTTGTTGATAATTACTACCACACACGGAGATGAGATTTCCCCTTTTGCCCTGTCGTAAATACACAATAATGAAAATGTCTCTGTTTTGTCATTTATTTATGGGCGTCCGTCACAGTCTTATTGCCGCTATAAATTTCTTGTCTGAGTTGTAAATCCACTGTCCTCTGTTCCTTTCTTTTTTTTTTTAATTTATTTCCAATAGTTAGTTTTCTTTACAGAATTGTCTGGTTTGAGTGATGTGGGGGTTTTACACCCATCATCTATCCCCTGGGTCTAAAAAATAAAATGAGGTCTGTAGACATCATTTTTTGTGCACACCACACTGCCGCAACTGTTGTATCCATATTCATTGGAATTTTGATTCATTTCTGGTGAACACTTCCAAGGTCCGATTATCTTCACTTCTGTGTATTATTTCCCCATGCCCAAATTTTGATACCATAATTAAATTAATCCATTAAATGCCAAATCATGTAATCAAAGCCAAGTATAAATTTGGAATAATTTATTTCTACACTAAGGAAGAAAAAAAAAAATAACATGTAAAAGCTCCGAAAAATCTAAACCTGAATTTGAGATTTATTGGCACATTTTTTTGTTTATTTTAAATGTATACTATTTTAAACACATAAAGTAAAATATGTATTAACCCAAAAACAAAACAAAATACAAACAACACAAATTCCTAGCAACACCAATGTTATTAGCATAACATATCTGGATTAGTATCAAAATAGTAAAATATATATACAATGTTGAGAAACCTTTTTTATGTACATCATATGAAATATCTAAAAAAACAAATATACCCTGTTGTGTATATTCTACACTTCACAAGATTATTAACACAAATCATAGCTGAATGTTACAAATTTGAATTATGTTAAGTGTTGATAAAATGGGTAATGTTATATACACATTCCTCATCATTCTCGTGGAGGAGGTATAGAGGACATCGCTGCAGACACATGTGCTCAAAGCATACCTTATTGCTCTTCACACGAGAAGCGAACGATTTCTTAAATGAGAAAAAGAGGAAAAAAAAAAAAAACGAGCTAGCGCGAAAAAAGACCGCATCCTATCAGTAGCGCGCATTTTGATTGACAGGTGCTAATGACGTGTTTAGTACCTCACACCCTGAAAACGTAATGGATAAGCTTTCCTGGAAAACAAGTCCGATAAGCCACCCCGCTATAGAGGAAAACTTGTTTGTAACGGGAATAGCGAATGTTATGGTCTTTGCAAGCCACACAGGTATGTTATTTTCTCGTATTTTTGTCTTAAAAATTATATTTCTTTTGCATGAAACTTATGTTAAACTATTAGAAAGTAACCCGTATTAACCTATAACCTGCTACGCATGCCTTCCTTGTAAATTTTCACCCCTTTATTCTATAAAATTGACATATATTCGCTATAAAACCATGTACTGTGTACTGTTTATTTTGTATTTTCAGGGAAAATGGCTTCTTATAGACTGGCTGAAGACGCTTGCTGTCGAAAATCTCGTATTTCCCTCAGAATATATTGGAGTCTCAGAGAAGTATCCTAATGCAATTGCCTTTCAGGAAATAATACCGCGATTATGCAATCGTTTAACAATGTTCCTAAAATTATATTATGATTCTGAACATTGCCTGAAAGATTTTAATATCCAATGCTAAAAATTATAATATCACAACTTGAAAAAAATTTTTTCGAAAATCAATGTGCCCTTTTCATTTCACTGGCTGATAATTGCAATTAAACTTGAAAAACCAATGTCAAATTTTGCCACCAGAGAAAAAAATTAAAGAAAAAAAAAAAATTCTTTTTCATAACTGGTTGTGATATTGTTGATAAAAACTTTCTGCAAGTAAATCTTTACCATACATATCTATCTAAAAAAAAATAGCGGAAGAAAAATCTGATATGCTTCCTAAATGCTTAATTTGAGGGGGGGGGGGTTATCTAGCAAAACATGGAGAAAAGGGAGTGAAATCCCTGAAATATTTTTTGTTTATAAATCTTATGCTACATTAGAAGAGTCTAAAAGAATATTTCTAAGTATAAATGCTTTTAATAAATGCTGGTAAATGCTATAAAGTGTGAAATGAAGTAATATTAATAGAGTGTGTATATATACCATCCATTTATTTACCTTTTCTTGTTGTAGTTTGAGTATTTAAAATTTTAAAAGACACTATAGTATGGAGGGAAAAAAAATACATTTTGAAAATAAAATTACTTAATCATTTGAAATATGTATTGGCTTCTATATCTAATTTTATTACTAAAATGATTCGGCATGTCATACTGATTAAAATAATTTATCTTTTTTATTTTTTTATTATTTTTTTTTTTACCAAAATTTACTGTGTTGTTTAGAGTTAAATTGAATTTTTTTTTTTTATTAATACCTAAATATTTGTATTTATATATATATTAATTTGTACGGATTATTGACAATAGAGTATATACATTTTAGTGAATAACCTGGCCAGGTTTTAGAAATACTCTCTGCCCGCAGAAAGATTTCCTTATATTCATAAATATGTGTACTCACACTGCCGTATGATATCCATACATGAACCTTTATATTGTTTTATTATTATTGTATTTTAATGCCTTATATAAATATTATTATGAAGTGTGTGAAAGTGCGAAGTCGGTGCCACTTACGATTAATTTTTTTTTTTTTTTTTTTTTTTTTATGTGCAATTGTACCCTTTTTATAAAATATTGTTATGTTTCCATACACCTATGTCGGTAAAAAAATATGTATATATGCCTAATAATATATATAGTGTCGTTTACTCTTCACATTTAAAAAAAAACTTCCTAATTTATTTGCTTTTATAAGATTCCTGATAAGACTCTAAAATAATTTTGCGTCTGTTACTTATCCAATGTAACTAAGTATTGCCTTGTGATGAAGTCTAATTATTATAACTTTCTTTTGTATACTCTCCTATAAGACCTTCTTTTGAAACTACGTTGCGTGAGTAATGTCATTATACTTATATCTAACGTGCATCAAAAGAATTTGTAATACCTTTTATTTTCAGGCAAAGGTAAAGACAAAAAAAATCCTGTAAAATGTCCTCCAAAAAAATATAACCTTTACTTATTTATTTATTTATTTATTTATTTATTTTTTACTTATTTATTTATTTTTTTTATTTTTATTTTTATTTTATTTTATTTATTTATTTTTTTTTTATATCTTACTCTGCCGATTAAATATTATTGGGAATGCTTATATCACACGCGTTTTCGTAAAATCCTAATCTTAACATTTTACCTTTTAGCATACCATCTTAAAATTGCCATGCGATTAAATCTGATATTCAATTTTATAGCTTTGTGCCATGCCCTGCCTAGGGAAAGCTTTCTGATTCGGGAGCAACTCTCTCCCTTCTCGACTGTTTACTCCCGAGACCTGTCCGCCCATCCATCAATCTCGTCAAGCGGAAAGTCTTCTGTTGGTGAGAAAACCTTATTTTTTTTTTTCTTTGAGTTCTTTATTTTTTTCTTGTGAATCCTATGTGCTGAGTTTCCATGTTATTTTGTTGTGTCAATAACTTGCCTTGCCATTGTTATATATCATTTTATTATTGCGTACTCCGCCGAACTTCTTATCAAATTTCTATATGAAAATCTGTATTTTTTTTTTTTTTTTTTTTTTTTTTTTTTTTTTTTGTACCAATATACATATCTTTAATATCCATTTCCCATATGCGTTGTTTGTAAGAGTTATTTCTCTTCAAGTTGTTTCCACTTTATTTAAATATGCGGAATAAATAATTAAAGTTTTTTTTTTTTTTTTTTTTTTTTTTTTTTATATCATTGATTATGCACTAGACAAATTTATTCTGAGCAATTGCTTTTGTCCTAGTCATCCAATGTATAATTATCATTATTGTTTATTTATTTATTTATTTATTTTTTATTTATTTATTTTTTTTTTATTTATTTATTTATTTTTTTTTTATGCAACATGAAGTTCCGTGAAGTACCTATGTAATATTTAGTGTATGTAATGATTTTTTCGAGTGTGCCTGCACATTTCCCCAATTGTAACTCAGAGGGAAATAGTACATTCATCTTGCTATCCCTTTCTTTTTTTTCTCTCTATGTTGCTTGATTTTAAAAGGCAAGTTATTATATGATGTCTTAAAAACGCATTGTTTTCAAAAAGAGAAGAAAAAAAATTATCTACATAAAATTTGTTTCTTAAGTACATAATACAAATCACTATATATTACAAATACACTAGAAATTTTAAATAATATTTAGGGCTTATGTTTCTTTTTTCTTTTTTCAAATTTTTGTTATGTTTCCCCCTCTGAATCCTCCTCTGCCGTACTGTCTTTCACGTCTATGTGAGGAGTTGCTGCTTTAGGCGCGAATAGTAAATCAATGTTCCTTTTTATAGGCCGAGCATAATTACCTGTTAGGTCTTTTAGTAAATAATTATTGTTGCGTAATTTTTTTATTACTTCAAAAGGACCGTCAAACTTGTTCGCCAGAGCGCCCGGATTTATACATTTTAAGTATACTACTTGTCCCAAATTCAGAGTAGGTGTATGTAGCAAGTCCTCTTCTTTAGCATACTCATCCTGCATGCGTGACTGATTGGCCAGTGCTTGTAGTTTCACTTCTTTAATGTGTGCCATTCTCTGTGCCACATAAGTTTTAGTTGAGACCTCTTCTGTGGGAATATGCGAAGTAAACGGAGTTCTCAATTTTCTCGCAAAGAAAATGAGTGCGGGAGCGAATCCTAAAGCCCTGTGAATTGTGTTATTATAATGAAGTTTAAAAAAATCTAGCCGAATGTCCCATTCCGTTGTGCGTTTTGACATTGCGATTAGGGAGCTCTTCAGAATTCGGTTTACCGTTTCAGCAATTGCATTCGCCTTGGCTCTGTATACACTCGTAAAGTGTAATTCTATATTTAATGCCTTTGTATATTCTCTGAATAAATCACTTCTAAAATATTTTGCATTGTCCAGATATATGCTGTTGCAAATTCCAAAAGTACTGAAGTACTTATTCAGCACATTGAGAATTGTTTGCGTTTCTACATTTCTTAATGCAACCGCTTCTAAAAATCTGGAAGTTGCGTCAGTGATAGTCAGAATAAATTTATTTTTTCGCACAGAAAATGTTAGAGGCCCACATACGTCAATATGTAATATACTTCCTACTTCATGGTCTTTAACCACCCTTTGCACTGGTACTTTTATCGTTTTGTGATGCTTAGCTGTTTGACACGCTGTACAGTTCGCGCAAAACGTTTTGATATCTCTGTACATTCCATGCCAAAATATTCTATCCTTAATGGTGTCATAAGTTTTCTGGAATCCAAAATGGGGGGAATGCGCGTCTTCCATAATGGCTATTTTCAAAGAGTCAGGGGCAATGAGTAGTTCCTTTTTTTTTGTACCTGGTCTCAGAATTAATATTTTATCATCATTTAACATATATCTTTTTGTTGTTCGATTGTTTTGTCCCTTTTCTATTTTGTCAATTATCTTTCTTAATTTTTCGTCTGCATATTGTTCTGATTTAATATTGTCATTAGACAAAGCCTCGTTAACTTTAAATAGAGTATTGTGTAATTGTAAGTCCGTTTCTAAATTGCAAATATGTCGAGATACGAAATCAGCCGGGTTGGCCTTACCTTCGATATGCTCGAAAACATAATTATATTCCGCCAAATCTGTCATCCATCTTTTGACTATGTCATATTGCGCTTCTAAATTCATTTGCTGTGTAATGGGTTTCGAATCCGTCAGAATCGTGAATTGCCTACCCCATAAAATATGTTTAAAATGATTGACTGATTCATGAATCGCCAATAATTCAAATTTTATACTAGGGTAGCTTTTTTCTGCCCCTCTTAATTTTCTCCCAAAAAACTCGATAGGCAATAAAATGCCATTAGACTCCTGCGCCAGAATTGATGATATGGCTAGCTTCGAGGCGTCACATATCAAAAATAATTCCTTGTTAAAATCTGGGGGTCTAAGTGTAGGGTTTTGTATTATTGCTTCTTGTATGTTTTTCAACGCCTGTTCATGCTCCTCACCCCATTTAAATTTTACTTTTTCTTTTGTAAGTTCTACTAAGGGATGTACAATATCTGAATAATTTCTAATTAAAGATCTAAAGTAGTTTGCTAGACCCAGAAGTGATCTTACTCCCTTTTTTGTTTTTGGACGTACTAGGTTTTTAATTTTATCTATGTTTTTTTTTGCTGGGGAATATCCCCATCGGTTGAGTTGGAAGCCCAGAAAATCTATTTCTTCTTTGCATATTTGCATTTTTGAAGGCTCTATGGTCAGATTGTGGTCAATGAGAGTCTGTAGAACTTGCTCTAAAATTTGTAGCATTTCTTGGATTGTATTGGTACCAATTACCACATCATCCATGAAGTATGCCACTTGGGACTTGTTGAAATGTCCCAGCACTTTATCAATTAATTCTGCGAAATAAGCGCTGCTGTTCTTTGTCCCAAAAGCGAGCCTTAAAGGGTTAAATTTTCCTTCCTCAGTAATAAATGCTAGTTTTTGCCTATCCTGTGGCCTTAAATTTATCTGAAAAAATGCACTATGGAGATCTAACACCGTGTAGTACCTTTTTCCGCTGATCGAGTAAAGAATTTCTTTAATATCCGGTATGGGAAAGCTGTATGTGTGTAGAATTTGATTTAATAGCCGATAATCTATAGCCATTCTATATTTGGTTTCATTTTTTTTTCTTTATTACTCTGTTTCTTTTTAACAAAAATCACTGGAAACGCATAATTTGAGTCTGATTTTTCAATAATCTTTGCTCTTAGTAAGTTCCGCATCTCTGTTTTCGCATATTGTCTGACTGTTTGAGGTAGTTTATAAGGTTTGGTTTGTATCGGGTAGTCATGACTTAAATTAAATTTTGGTATAACTAAAGATGTTTGACCTAAAGTATCATATGACTTTGAAAATGCATGCGCTTTTCTCATGAGTATGTTTTTTAATTTTTCTCTTAGGTCTTCGGGTAAATGTGTTAAATCAAAGTCTGTCTCTCTTAACTCTGCTTCTCTTAATTTTCTGATCTCTTCGATATTTAAGCTATTTAATTCGTAAATTGTTCCTTGTTCAATGTCATCGGATTTTGTATCCTGTTTAAAATCTATATCTTTTGTTATTCTGCCTACATTTATCCCTTTATTCAACTTTATTCTTTTGTCAGTGTTATTTGCTATTATGACATGAATTCTACTATTTTGTTGCACTTCATGCAATGAAGTTTGAAATGTGAATTTCGAGTCGTCTCTCAAGGGTTCTAATAATATTACCTCCTGTTCTGCTATGTCATCATGACACTGTAAATTAACTATTTTTTTTGAATTTGCATTTATAAAAATTGTTGCTATGGTCTTAGCATACATATTTTTTTGCTTAGTGATGGACTGTGTCTTTTTCTTGTTATCATTATTCTTTTCTTTTACGTAAGACCCTGATGGATTGTTTTCTTGCCTATCCTTGTCTTCTGTTTCTGAAGTTAGATTATTAACTTGTATCCCTGTTTCCTTTTCTGGAATATTCAGTTTAATTTTTATATTTTTGAAAATAAGTGTTTTTTCTTTGAAATTCAAAATCATATTATTATCCCTTAAATAATCGTATCCCAAAAGCATTTGGTATTCTCGACCGAAATCTTTATTTGTGATGTAAAATGTACCTGTTGTAAAACTGCCCTTTACTCTGAAAACCAGTCTAATACACTGTTTAAAATAAATTTTTGAATTCGTTAAAGTTTGTATTTGTATTTGATTTCCTAGATATTTAAATTTTACATTTTTTTCCTTTAATTTATCAAAAATAATGGGCGAAAGCAATGAGACCGCCGCCCCACTATCGCATAACGCTTTAAATTTGATGTTATTTATCTCTAGGTCAATGATGGGTAACTGATTTTCTCCTTCATTGCTAACACTGGCAATAAATCTGTTTATTTTGCGACATCCTTCAAACTGAGACTCACCTGTGTCGCTAAAATACTGTTGTTTATTTTCAGCGAGCCTCTGATTTAGTTTTCCGACCTTTGTTTTTCGTGTCGTTTTTTGTTATTGAATGAACCTCTTTTGGAATGGCCTCTGTGTTTATTTTCCCTTTTGCTATTTTGTTCATTATAATTTTCCTCTTGCTCATCTGTCTGGGATTTGTTAAAATTGTTATGATAGCCACCTCTTCCACGACCTCTTGAAGGCTGTGCGAACCCCTGTGCTCCTGTATTATAGTAATATTCCTGTGGATACATATAATTGTATATGGGGGGAGGGGGGGTAGAAAAGTGAGGTGCTACATAGCCATAGTTCCAATTGCTAAAATTATTGTTACCATTATGTCCCTGATACCCCATATTTTGGAATCCTTGTTGCTGTTTATAGTTATTTCTGTAGCCTCTTGTGCGTGAGACCTGCGACCCTCTATTAATTTGAAATCTGTTAATATTCGTAGCCGCGTTATCATTACTATATTTTTGTCTGAACCAACAATCTTTTGTCTCATGGTTTTCTTTCCCGCATACCTCACAGCATGTTTTTTCTCTCTCCGATCTATTATTTAATTTCAATTTAAGGTTGTTTATTTCGGTGACGAGTGTCTGAATTTGCTCTGCACTGTCTGCACTTAATTTATTTAATTTTCCCAATATTTCATTCTCTTTATTAACGGTAATGCTATTTATTTCGGGAATATTTGCTTGATTGTAAGCCTCTTCCAATCTTAGTGCGGACTTGCATGCTGCCTCAAAATTTTCAGGTGCATTTTTTCTCACTTCTAAACTAATATCTGCGCGAATTGCATCCAGGAATCTAGCCAATTTCATTTGGTCTAAAAATTTTGCGTTGCTGTTATCCTCTAATTTTTGACCACTTTTTTTTATATATAAATTTGCCGTAGCATTAAATTCATTTATAAAATTAGCTAATGTTTGATCGGGTTTCTGCTTTAGACTGAAAAATAAATTCTGAGCACCCCCGAAATTACATTTAACGGAAAATAATTCCCTTAACTTCTCCTTGAATTTTCCTATGTCTGCTTCTAAAAATAATGATTCATCCTGCATGAGAGTTTCCCTTGCCGATCCTATGATTTTGGCTTTCAAAATTATTAATTTGTGTTCATCGCTATATTTCGTTTTGTCAATTAAATTATCAAATTGTAGTAGGAAATAATTGATATTAGTTTCTTTTTTACCATCAAACGGATAAATTAATCCTACTAAATGCTCTGCGTTAGGAGTTGCCATATTTCCTTTCCCAGAAATTTTTGATCCCGAATTCTTTGTTTTTTTTCTTTGTTTATCGTTTTTGTTCTCTCCCGAAATTTCTTCGTTTTTATTTAATAATATTTTTAATTGCCTTCTTGTTTTAACGCCACTTAAACGCGTGCTATTTCTGAGAGATTTCCTCGTACCTCCTTTACTCATAAATTCAATTATCCTCAATTTTTTAAATAATAAAACTACAATGATTTAATTAAAAAATAACCAACTTGATATAAATATATCCACATATCTTATTATTATTATTATTTAGTTTATACAGCTTTATCCATCTGTACTCAACATAAAATATCAGAATATTTGATGAATTTTAGAATAAAATCCTTTCTATCATAAGACACATAAATACATAAAATTAAATAACAACCTTTCTTTTTTTTTTTTTTTAATAGTGTAAACATATATATATATACACTTTTTTTTTTGAAAAATGTGCCAATTATCTCAAACAAAAATACACTTGCATGCCAATGTCTCGGTTTAGTATCATATTCATAAAATTTATTATGTGAAAAAAACAAATTTTTATTTATTTTATTATTTTACGTATATATATACCAATTTTAACAACAACTCCTATTTTCTTATAATCAAAAGAGAATCTATCTTATCTCCAATCTAATTATCTCCTTTAACATGTATATTTGTCAGAATCATTCATTCATTTCATTATCATTTTTTTTTTTCTCACAAAAGGAATTCAAGTAACCACAAAATTAATTTAAAAAAAAATAAAATTCAAATAATCACAATATTAATTAAATATTTACTTCTTATATGGCAGTAATAATATTTAAATTGGAACTAATTAATTTCTTGAAAAATAATTTGGTTCTTTAAAGTACTCAAATTAAAAGAAATTACAATACTACCGTATTATTAAAGTACTAAAGTCAACCAAGTTCGTTCTTTTAATCATTTAAATTAAATACATAAAAATAAATAATTAAGGAACTGGTATCACGGCAACCAATTTTTTGGGGGGTTGAGATGATGGAGAGATTTTTACATACCTAAAAATATTTTGTAATAATCATATTGCTTCCTTAGTACCTTTGATTTCTCTCCGATATTTCTCTCCCCAAAATTGTGCATCAATTTGATCAACCAATTTATTTATTTTACAATAATTATAATTAAACCTGTTAGTGATCGTATTATGTTTCTAGGATCTGATTAGGGAAAAGAATATTTTCTGTAGCCTAAGGAATAATAATAACAATTCTAATAAAATGATAACATTCCTTACAAAATACTTCCAATTAAAATTTCTTACAAAAAAAAAATATTCTTATCCAAAAAAAAATTAGATTAATTTATGCGTTGTGTTTTTTTTTGACGTTATCAGATCCTTATGAAACGTTGATCAGCATGCACCTAGAGTAATTCCGACACATACTCCATAAATCATCACCATGCTTTGTCATTTATAAAACAAAAACATTTATTTGTACAACACAGAACACACATAAGACACGAAATATATACATGCACATAAATAAATTACAAAGATACAAAATAATCAAATCAAAAATCTATTCATTTTTTTGTAGCTGTTGGCATTACTGCATAATTACATTTTATGCTTTGTAGCACGATATTTTCAACATTGAAAATTGCTTTCATAAATTTATGAGTTATCATCACCATAATGAATTAATCTGCGGGACAATTGGCGTGCAAGTGTTTCACTCTTATTTAATTATTTTATCATACTCTATAGTTGTGGGCAAAAGAAGGGGGAATAAGTCGGTAAAAAGCATACCTTCTCTAAAGTTGTTGACACCATAGGCAAATGCATATCCAGACACATGAGTAGAAGTCCGGCACACTTTTATTGCTCATATTGGCGAAGATTATCACTCGAGCACGTTTGGTAGACTGACTGCCTGACTGACTCTTATTTCAAAAATTCTAGAATCAAATGTATACTAATTATTCTGTAGTCGAATATCATTCGACCATTCACAGTTTTCTTTTTAACATATTTTTTTCCCCTTCCAGTCTCATTGGCTGTCCTTAAATTGACTATTAACTTGAACGCCCCCTAATTTTAATTTTCTAGGGGCTTCTACAGGCCTAGTCGTCAGAATGTCTATGTTGTTGATAATTACTACCACACACGGAGATGAGATTTCCCCTTTTGCCCTGTCGTAAATACACAATAATGAAAATGTCTCTGTTTTGTCATTTATTTATGGGCGTCCGTCACAGTCTTATTGCCGCTATAAATTTCTTGTCTGAGTTGTAAATCCACTGTCCTCTGTTCCTTTCTTTTTTTTTTATAATTTATTTCCAATAGTTAGTTTTCTTTACAGAATTGTCTGGTTTGAGTGATGTGGGGGTTTTACACCCATCAGTGTCCATTATTTTGAACAAGTTGTAAACAAAATCGTATTCTGTTTAGCTTGCTTTTTCTGTTAGACTAGGCTTGATTGCTGATAAAATACGCTTCAAAACATTTCCATCTTTGACAATTCTGTGTAATGATGACTTAGGAATAGGAACAGCACACGATAAACTTCGCAATGTTTGTCTTCTTCTAAGTTGGACATCTTTGATTTTGTTCAGTTGTTGTGAAAAATCTTTTTTTCGTCCGCATTTACCAGTTTTTTGCGATTTTACATTGTAAATTTCATTATCATTTATTTTTAATGTCTTTGCCAGCTTCCACAAACGGGAGATAGTACTACGATGTACATTAAATTTGATCGCTGTTGCATTTATAGCACCATGACTTAATCGATCATTCTTCAAACATTGGAGTAAAAATTGCAAAACAGAATTGCATTCTTTATTATTTAGATCCTTCTTTACGGCAATTTTTAAATTATTATTCATATTTATTGTCATCATCACATCACTTTTTATTGCAAACACTTCATATTCCACTTAACATCGCGTTAAACAACCAACGTGCCTCGTTATACTCATTGTAATAAAATTTTACTGGTGTTTATGTATTAAACTGCATCGAAAGTTATTTATGACTCCGCCTACTTCAAATGTCGCAACTAATTTGGGACAAGATTTTCCACCTAAATGTCGCAACTAATTTGGGACAGAGGGAGTATTTTTCTATGTCTAATAAATTTTTACTTTTTCTTTTACAACGTGGATCAAGTATCCCCATGGAGGGGATACTTGAGCCAGATGTCACATTCGCACCAGTATTTTGCAAAGAAAAAAACCGATTTACAATATACGAGAAAAAATGCATTAAACCTTTTTCAAATAAATTTGGTCGAATTTTCTGGTGTCGTTGTGACATTTCAGAATTAAAATTATGTGGTAGAAAATTCTACCAGCAGAGCTCAAAGGGTTAATCACCATACTTTCAACATGGTACCAAGGTATGTGATTTCTTTTTCACATGTTCAGAACTATAATATGTTACCATGTTGCCAGTTTTAGAAAGAAAAATTGACCAACTGTAGAGATAATAAGGGTGGCTCAAGTATCCCCTATGCTCAAGTATCCCCACTCTCCCCTATATTACAGCTTTATATAATAATGCCTTTCGAAAAAAAATAAGGAAGGAAGAACCCCCCCCCCATTTCTTTTCTTCATACTTAATCATTGAAGCCCCAAAACTAATCAGGGAATCCTTATCATATAATAAACCTGTATCCAAAATTCGAAGCAAGTTGAATAATTCTGCATAAAAACCCTTTTATGTAATTTAAGAAACGTTGTCCTCCGTTCCCTCCTTTATAATTAACCATTAAACCTCCAAAACTGTTCAGAAATTAAACTTATCAGAAAGAACTTACATCCAAAATTTAAGGCAAATCAGATAACTCTGCATAAAACTCTGAATAGCTAACTTAAGGGGGAGGTAATCGCCCGTACCCCCCATTATAATTAACAAAAGAACACCACAACAAATGAGAGAAGTTTCTTATTACTATGAACCTGTATCCAAAAATTGAAATAAATCGGTTAATTCTGCATGAAAAACCATTTACATGAATTATGAGGGGTTGTTCCACGGCCAACTTTATTAGAGGCCTCGGAAGCTTTTGCTTTTTAGGCGGGTCTTAGGACGGAATTAATGACGTAATCTCTGTCTACCCAATCTCGCGAGGAAGTTGTCCTTGTAAGGGGCGTTACAAACAAGAGTTGTCTTTGCCGATTGGTTAAACATGATATGATGTCATAAATTCCGTCCTAACAGCCAAGAGCTTCCAGGGCCTCTAATGAAGTTGGCCATGGTTGTTTCCCCTATCCTCCCTTTATACTTATCCAGTGAATTCCAAAAACAAATCAGGCAAGCACATTTTCAGAATAAACCTATATAAAAAATTTGAAGAAAATCGGTAAATTTTGCGTGAAAAACCTAAATTAAGACGGAGGGGGTTTACCCCCTCCCCCCATTCAAATATTTTTGACCCTTTATAAACAAATATTAGTAAATGCAAAAAATTATACGCATTTTAACCCTTTAACGATCATAGCATTTTCATTGCTAAGATGTCGAAATAAATGAATGACACCGGTAATAAAGAACAAATATATTTGTAAATATGAAAACGTGATTTTTCACATACAAAATAAAAGGGATATTTTTAGATAAAAATACCAGTGTCAGTATCGCGTATCGGAATTAAAATTTTGTTGTTTCGTGGTGAAACCAATGAACGTTAAAGGGTTAAAATACAGTTTATTTACCTTCGTATACTTTAGAAATATTAAAGTTATAATATTATAATACTACAATTTTTAAAAAAAACTAAAATTCGAAATATTGCATTAAATTTTGACGCGATATTGTGATCATAAAAGCCAAATAAGTTGATTAACATCCTGAAAAGGAGCAGAAATATTTCACTTTCATTAAGGTGTCTTACAATTCATAACGTTACTTTTAATTTTTTCTCTGAGTTAAGCTGGCAATTTTTATGCATTTTTGCTACCACTAAAATTGTACTGAGATTTTCCATTTGTTTAACCATAAGATTTCAATGATTAAATAAAGCAATATTTACTATAAAATTTTTGTGGTAGGAAAAATGCGTAAAAGTAGGCGGCTGTGCTCTGAGGCAGTTATTTTAACAAACAAAGGTCAAGTAATTAGATGTGTTTCAAGTGTTTTCCACCTTCATTCACATTCTATTTCATTCATGAAGAATGCAACTTACAGCTCTCCACGTATCTCAACTCTCTCTGCTGCTGTCACCAATTAATTTTTTCTTCCAATTAATTTGGTTTATTCAACGTAACTCTAAGAATAACTGTATAACAATCAGAGGTCGATTTAGAAAAAGAAAGTTGCATAGCAGTAACTGCTATACAAAGTCAGTTTTGAATAGCAGTTAGACACTTTTGTATAGCAAGTAAAAAATAGCTAACGTAACTTTTAAATCTTGAAAATTTACAAAAAAAAAAAAAAAAAAAAAAAATTTAAGCAATATTTAATTAAAAGCATAAATGAAAGTAAATAAAATTATACAAAGAATAAAAAATAAATGATAACTCACCTACCCAATATAAATTACTTAGGAAATCAGAAGCTGGTTCTTGAATGACCTTCGTCAATTTACCTTCGCCACAGGTCAATTAAATATATGTATCAACTTACCACAGTACCGATTCTTAAAAAAATATATTTATTGTGAGGGTCAATATTTTTTAATAAGCCATAAACTCAGAAATACAATTTTTGTAACTTTAAATAAAACAAAGCGGAAAAAAAAATGAAATCTTCATTTAAGTTAAGTACACAAGTATTATTACACAAGAAATACCTCTTGTTCATATTATTTACAGGCTATTTACAAAATTTCTGAAACTTCATTGTTTTAGTTACTCATCCTCATTAAAATTTTGCTTCCTTTTTCCATATTTCTGTATATTTAGTCGACGAGGTTTTGAGAAAAAATATTTCACAGCTCGATTAGATGAAAATTTTTCTATTTCTGCATCGCAATGATTGCGATTTAATGCATTTCTTGGATCGCATTTTAGTTAAATTTGAATCGCAAATTGCGATGCGATACCGCTTAAATCGAACCCTGATAACAATAGACGAAAAGAAGAGTTGCTTTTATAAGAGAGTAAACCAGCCACTTCAATTATTATTCTTTCCCCAATGATAAATTTTAGACTGGGTTTTTTCAAAGGAAGGTGATTTTAAAACTCGCCAAGTGAAATATTGATTCTTGTTTCATTTAAAATGGTTGAATGGTTCATGGTTGAAGTAATGCTTTGCGAAATTTAATAAATTATTGACAACTAACAACAAAGTATTGTACATGATTTTGATTAGCAATGTGCTCGTGGGATGAATTAGTATTCATAATTTTATTCATCGTTTACATACGTTTCTTTTGCTTTTAATATATTTGTAAAACAAAACATCAGTAAATAAAATAAAATTTTAAACACGAAATTGTTGTGGATGTTCATTATTATAAATTTTACACAATGAGAAAAATATATGGATTTATTTTTTTCATTTTCATGTGCACATTGAACTATGCATATGAAATTAAAAAAATAATAATAATAAAAGATAATTTCCGGTGGAAGTTCAGAATTACACAAACGCAATTGCTTGCGACTCAAAGGGTTAAAATACCTTTAACCTTTTTTCAGCAAACATTAATAAATACAAAAAAATTATACATACAGTCAACTCTCGTTAATTCGAAATCGGATAATTCGAATCTTCGCTTAATTCGAACTAAACATGAAGTCCCGAAATTTTCAATGGCAAAATAACGTTAAACTTTTTCATTAATTCGAACTCATTTTCTCTTGACATCGTTTAATTCGAACTAACGAGAATTCCGATTTTTCGTCCTCCCTTTCTTTCTCACGGATTTAAGATCATTTGAATAACTTTATTTTTTAGATTTTTGTGAAAATCATTCCGAACGAGTATACGTATAATCCAATGCATTTCATGTCCACTTTCTAAGTGTCCCGTCTCTCCATCAGTGACGCTTCAAATTTTTCTTCCATTGTGCTTGTTTCTAATCTTTTCATTTGTTTATGTATTTATATATTTTGATTTAATATTAAGTCATATTCTGATGACAACAAACGAAATAAATTAAAAAAACACTATAACATTAATTCCTTTGTAATAATACCATTTTAAACACGTTTTTTCTCATACTTTTCATAATTCGAACTTTTCTTGTGGTCCCGGCGAATTCGAATTAACGAGAGCCGACTGTATTTTAAAATATTGTTTTATATCTTTCTATATTTTAGAAACAGTAAAGTTAGATTATCATTTTGCTACAACACGAAAAAATATATGTATATAAAATAAATAAAATTAGAAATATCGCGCAAAAATCTGACTTGAAATTCTGATCGCAAAAGCCGAATAAGTTCATTAACTAACCCCAAAAAGAACAAAAATATTTCACCTTCAATCGTGTGTCATAATTCAGAATGTTACCTTCGAATGTTTTCTCTGAGGCAGATAGTTTAACAATGAGATCCAGAAAAGGCTCAAGTAATTAGAAATTTTCCACTTTCATTCACATTCTATTCTATCCATAAAGTATAGAACTAACAGCTCTTCACATATCTCAGCTGTCTTTGCTGTTGCCACTAATTACTTTTTTATTCTTCCAATTAATTTGGTTTATTCAGCGTAACTCTAAGAATAACTCAAAAGCTATAGACCGGAAATGCTTTTATAAGAAAGTAAACCAGCCACTTCAATTATTATTCGTTCCCCAATGAAGAATTTTTCACTGGGTTTTTTCAAAGGAAGGTGATTTAAATTTCGCCAAGTGAAACATTGATTCTTGTTTCATTTAAAAATAATTTCTGATGGTGGAAAATGTGCTTTGGGAAATTTAATAAATGAGAAACAGCAACAAGGAAAACAAAAAATTGTTCACTATTTTGAGTAACAATGTGCTTTTGGGGTTCATTAGTACTCATAATTTCATTGATCATTCACATACGTTTAGTTTGTTTTTCATATCTGTTTAAATCAAAACATTAGTAAATAAAATACAATCTTAAAAACTGAACTTTTGTTGGTGTTCTTTATTATAAATTTTATGCAATATCATAAATATATGGATATATTTTTTCATTTTCACCTGTATATTGAACTATGAATATGAAATTAAGCAGAAACGGTACTTTCAAAAGCAATGTTCAAGCATAGAAACATTATATTTGTAAATTAAGGAAATCAAAATTTTACTGCAGATAATTTAGTTACAAGCGCGTAGTTTTTTATTTAAATATTTTTTAAATATAATCAAATAATATTGAGATTATTATTATTACTTTTTAGGTGCGTTCGTAATTATGTAAATACATAGCACCTATTGTTGTCGCTCAGTCCGTCCGTCTGTCCGTCTGTCTGTCTGTCCGTCTGTCTGTCCGTCTGTCCGCATATAACAACGCAAAAACTACCCTACCGAATCGTTTGAAATTTAAAATACATAATTATAACATAATTTTGTCGAGTCGTTTCAAATTTTATCAAAATCGGATGGATAGATCAATTACAGGGACATTCAAAAGGATTCCGTTACATTACGGTCAATAGGGAAAAAAGTTTTAAATGCATTTTAATCGTTTGAAATTTAAAACATATGATTATTGCGTAATTTTGTCGAGTCATTTCAAATGCTATGAAAATCGGATGCATAGATCAATTACAGGGACAATCAAAAGGATTCCGTTACATTACGGTCAATGGGGAAAAAGTTTCAAATGCATTTTAATGATGTTACACTCATTCGAACATAATAGAATTGGCATGAATCTATGAAGTATATACTAAAATATGCATTCTGTACAATCTGTGATGCAAAGAATTATTAAATTGCAGGGCCACACAAAAGTATTCCACTATATAATGCTATATGGGGAAACATGGTTTGGTACGTGTTTTAATTATATTCAACTATTTCATATTTTATGACTAAGATATACGTTGCTCAGGTGTAATAAAAATTACTTTCTGCATATTTACAGAAACGTAAAGATTTCGACTACTATACTGTATCCGGAGTACGCTCTACTATAACAGCAAGATCTGAATATTTTTAAAACTTCGTTATCGTACGAACGCACCTCATTTGCTACGTTCACGTGCAATTTCCAACTTGTTTTAGTAACCCTGTCGTTTCTTTTCATATTGACATACTACAAAAATATCCATGCAGTTTTAGGATTAAGCCCTTGAGAGGCAGTGGGATATATTATATCCCACTTTCCCTCAATGAGTGGGTGATCGATGTGTTATATCACACGTACGATTAATGAAGACTGAACCAGAAAAATTTTATTAAAATTTACTTTTGTAACCTTGGTAGGTCTATAAGTATATGAAACTGCTTTTGCCTAATTTGAAAAGAAATCATTCCAAATTTCCGGTGGTAGTTCAGAATTACACAAACGCAATTGCATGCCTTTCAAATGGTTAAAATATCTTTAACCACTTTTAACGGACAAAGCATTTTCAAAGCTAAGATGTTGAAATAAAGAGTGATTTTTCGCATACTTAATAAAATGGATTTTTTTAAATTAAAATTCCCGTGTCGTTTCATATCGGAATTAAAATTCTATGGTTTCATAGAGAAACCAATGAATGTTAAAGGGTTATAATTTAACCATTTTTAACGGACAAAGTATTTTCAATGCTAAGATGTTGAAATAAATGAATGACACCGATAATTGCGAACAAATATATTTTTAAATGAGAAAACGGTGATTGTTCACATACCTGATTAAAATGGATTTTTTAAAATTAAAATTCCGGTATCATTATTGCATATCGGAATTTAATTTGTGTGGTTTCTCTACGAAACCACAAAATTTTAATTCCGATATGCAACAAAGACACTGGAATTTTAGTTTAAAAAATCCATTTTATTAAGTATGTGAAAAATCCCTTTTTTCTTAATTACAAATACATTTGTTCGCAATTACCAGTGTCACTCATTTATTTCAACATTTTAGCATTGAAAATGATTTACCCCTTAAAGGGTTAAATCTTTGCGGCGCAGGGCAAATTTATTGTTTAAGTGTTAAAATTAATGACTGACACCGGAATTTAAAAACAACTTTATTTTTAAATATGAAAAAATTATATTTCACGCATTCAATAAACCATAAATTATTTTTACCAAAACTCTGGTGGCAATGGGGATTTGGGAGTTATAATTAAGTGGCGTTATAGATATACCACCGTGCCGCAAGAGATTATATGAAAATTAATTTATACAACAGAATTATAAGTATTTTAAAATATAGTTTATCTTTCTATATTTTAGAAACAGCAAAGATATTATCATGTTTCTTTAACACAAAAAAGATCATGTGTACATATAATAAATAAAAGTAGGAATATCTGACGCGAAATTCTGATCGTAAAAGCTGACTAAATTCATTAACTAACCCCAAAAGGAGCAAAAATGTTTCACATTCATTCAGGTGTACCATAATTTAGAATGTTACCTTTGAATGTTTTCTCCGAAAGAGTTATTTTAGCAATCAAATGTCTAAAAAAGGCTCAAGTAATTAGAAGCTTTCCACCCTCATTCACATTCTATTCTATCCAAAAGTATGGAACTAACAGCTCTTCACATATATCAGTTCTCGTCTGCTGTTGCCATCAATTAATTTTTTCAACCAATTAGTTTGGTTTATTCAAGATAACTCTAAGAATAACCCAATGACAATAAACGGATACCTACTTCAATTGTTATTTCGTCATCTGAGAATAATAAGATTCTATCTGTGTTTTTGAAAAAAATTGACTTACCGATATAGAAATGTTCTATTTTTATCTATGAAGGCATTTCTGGTTTAAAATATTGTCATATTATGATTGTAAGGAACAAAAAGGAACTATCTATATTGATAAGTCAATTTTTTCAAAAACACAGTTGGAACTTTATTATTTGATGGTACGACGATTTGTTTCTCAATGATACAGTTTTCAAGGAGTTTTTTCAAAGGAAGGGGATTTAAATCGGGCCAAGTGAAATATTCATTTTAGTTTCATTTAAAAATAGTTTATAATGGTTGAAGTAATGCTTTGCGAAATTTGATAAATTAACAACAACAACAACAGAATAGTGTTCAAGATTTCGAGTAACAATGATACTCTAGGGATTAATTAGTACTCATAGTTTTATTAATAGTTTACAACCGTTTCTTTTGCTATCAAAATATGTATAAAACAGAACCTTAGTAAATAAAATAAAATCTTAAAAATGTAACATTTGTTGGTGCTCATTATTATAAATTTTATACAATATAAAAAATATATGTATTATTTTTCCCCATTTACCTTGTCTATATTTAACTATGAATATGAAATTAATCAGAAACGGTACGTTAAAAAATAATGGAGTAATATTGAAATATGGAAACATAATATTTGTAAATTAAGATAATCAAAATTTTACTACAGATAATTTAATGACAAGTGCGTAGTTTTTTATTTAAAAAAAAAATAAATCAGTGCATTCAGATAATATCGAGATTATTATTATTACATTTTTTTATCAACCATGTCATTTCTGTTAATGTTACAAAAATCATAGATGCAATTTTTTGATTAAAATATTTTCGACACTTTTTAAACAAATATTAGTAAATACAAAAAAAAAATATATATATACGCTTTTTAAAATATAGTTTATTTATATTTCTTTATTTTATAAACAACAAAGTTACATTATCATGTTATTACTACATAAATATACACACACATATATATAATAAATAAAATTGGTAATATCGCCTTATCTCAAAATTCTGACCGTAAAAGCCGAATAAATTCATTAGCTAATCCAGCAAGTTGGAAATTGCACGTGAACGTAGTAAATGAGGTGCGTTCGTACGATAACGAAGTTTTAAAAATATTCAGATCTTACTGATATAGTACAGCGTACTTCAGATACAGTATAGTAGTCGAAATCTTTGTGTTTCTGTAAATATGCAGGAAATAATTTTTATTACACCTCAGCAACGTATATCTTATTCATAAAATGTGAAATAGTTGAATATAACTAAAACACGCCCCAAACAATGTTTTCCCGTATAGCATTATATAGTGGAACACTTTTGTGTGGCCCTGTAATTTAATAAAAAAAATTAGTTGCACCACAGATAGTACATAATGCATATTTTAGTATATATTTCATAGATTCATGCCAATTCTATTATGTTCGAATGAGTGTAACATCATTAAAATGCATTTGAAACTTTTTTCCCATTGACCGTAATGTAGAGGAATACTTTTGATTGTCCCTGTAAATGATCTATGCATCCGACTTTCATAACATTTGAAATGACCCGACAAAATTACGCAATAATTATATGTTTTAAATTTCAAACTATTAAAATGTATTTGAAACTTTTTTCCCCATTGAACGCAATGTAACGGAATTCTTTTGATTGTCTCTGTAATTGATCTATCCATCCGATTTTCATAACATTTGAAATGACTCGACAAAATTACACAATAATTATATGTTTTAAATCTCAAACGATTAAAATGCATTTGAAACTTTTTTCCCCATTGACCGTAATGTAACGGAATCCTTTTGATTGTCCCTGTAATTGATCTATTCATCCGATTTTCATAAAATTTGAAATGACTCGACAAAATTATGTTATAATTATATATTTTAAATTTCAAAAGATTCGGTTGGGCAGTTTTTGCGTTGTTATATGCGGACGGACAGACGGACAGACAGACAGACAGACGGACAGACAGACGGACAGACGGACAACAATAGGTGCTACGTATTTACATAATTACGAACGCACCTAAAAAAAGCAAAAATATTTCACCTTCATTCAGGTGTGCCATAATTCAGAATGTTATCTTTGAATGTTTTCTCTGAGGCGGTTATTTTAACAATTAGAGATCCAGAAAAGGCACAAGTAATTAGAGATTTTCCACCTTCATACTCGTTCAGTTCCAAACATGAAGAATAGAACTAACACACACTTCACATATCTCAACTGTCTCTGCTGTTGCCACCAATTAATTTTTTCTTCCAATTAATTTGGTTTATTCAACGTGCCTGGGAAGAATAGGAAAGTAGAAAAAATATTTTTGTAACAAAGTAAACCAGCCACTTCAATTTTCATTATTCTTTTCCCTAGTTTGTTTCCTTTTTTTTCGAAATTTTCATAAATGGAGAAAATTTAAATCTTGTTAAAATAACTAATGATTTTTATTTCCGGTACAGGAAATTTTTTGTAGCTGAAATACTGCTTCGTCACTTTTAATAAGAGAACAAAAAAAGTGGGAGGGGAGTGGACGGGAGGGAATGTAATGTTTATGGTTTTGAATTAAAAAAAAAAAAAAAGAAAAAAGAAAAAAGAAAGAAAGAAAGAAAGAAAGAAAGAAAGAAGAAGAAGAAGAAAGAAAGAAAAAAGAAATAGAAACGTGCTCCTGGAATTAATACAAAATTAATGTTAATTGTTATATCTTTGCATTTTTAAGTTTTTAAAAACAGGTCATAATCCTTTTTCTTATCATTATTGCATGTTTTCAATTTAAATATTACTGTTTTTTATTATGTCATTGCTGCTAATAATGATTTTCTTTACAAAAAAAAAAATTGAATTTATCTTTCACCCTATTTTAGAAATGAATCAATTTAATCTTGAAAAATAAACTATAGAATATATATGACGGATTTATTTTTTTAATTAAGATTTATTTATCTTTCTATGCTATAGAATAGTGATGCACAACCTTTTTGCCAGAAAATCGTTTGCCACCAGAATATTTGAAAAGTGATGTTTGTTTTCTTTCATAGTAAAGCTTCTGTTATTATTATAAGGAAAGTTAATCTGCATAAAATTACTGGTAAAAGTTTGGCCCGCGGGCCACAGGTTGTGCACCCCTACTATAGAATAGGGATGTGAACGCGGGCCACAACCTGTGGCCCGCGGGCTACATTCACACCACTATTTTTAAGCAGAATAATTTTCCTTATAATAATGACAGAAATTTCGCTATTAAATAAAACAATTACAGCTTTTCAAATACCCTGGTGGCAAACGATTTTCTGGTAAAAAGGTTGTGCATCACTACTATAGAAGTATTCAAGTTATATTATTATAATACGAAAATGCAGAAAAACCGTCCTTCTAATATTATAAACATCGACTGAACGTGCGGTGATATTCTGATCAAAAAACTCAAATAAATTCATGGATAAAATGAAGGAATTAAACTATTTCAACATCGCTCATCCGTGCCATAATTCAGAATTTTACCTTTGGCAAGTTATTTACCTTTGGCTCCTGAGGCAATTTTTTTAACAATCAACTAACCATAAAAGGCTCAAGTAATTAGTTATTTTCCATTCTCATTCACATTTTATTCCATGCAGGAAGAATAGAACAAACAACTCTTCACATATCTCAATTCTCTCTGTTATTGCCACCAATTAATTTTTTCTTCCAATTAATTCAGTTTATTCAACGTAACTGGGAAAATAGCCAAATAAGAACAGCGAGGTAGAAGAAACTCTGTTGTAGCAAAAGTAAACCAGCCACATCAATTATTATTCGTTTTTCAATGATTTTTCTTTTTCCCTTGCAATTTTTACAAATGAATCCCTTAACTGGTTTGCGCGAACGGCGTTCGGGCTAGACGAATTCGGTTATTGCATCATTTAAAGCTTTTTGACACCACTATTATTTTTAAGAAAATTTTCATATTATTAAATGGCGAAAATCATTTGACTAAATTTTATGAATATTTTATTTAAATAATAGTGGTGTGAATCCGCTATTTTCAATTTATTGAATGGAAAAGAATTAACCAGTTAAGGGGTTAAATCTCGTTAGGAGAATTAATGATTTTGATTTCAGGTAAAATTACTTATTTATAGCTGAAGTAATGCTTCGCGAATTTTCATAAGTGAACAAGAAAAAAGGGAGGAGCCTTCGATTTTTAGTAAAAAAGTTTAGATGCATGCTACTAGGATTAATGCAAAATTAAATTTAATTGAGATACATTGTTTGTTTAGATGCGTTGTTTTCTTTTTAATGTTTACAATAAAACAAAACATTTAAGAATTTAAAACAATCGAATGTTAAAAATCGAAGTTTACTGGTGGAAGTTTTCATTGGCGGTAATTCTGATTTGTTATATAAACTAAAGCACTTTGTAAATTCACCATAAAATGAAAAATAAAGTAGGACGCGTTTCAAGCTTCAACAATAACAGCTCGTCATCAGCTAAACCAACACGTATCCTTAAGGACTTTATCTCGACTCGGTGCCCTTACGGACACGTTGAGGTTTAGCTGATGACGAGCTGTTACTGTTGTAGCTCGAAACGCGTCCTACTTTATTTTTCATTTTATGGTGATTTTAAAAGTGCTTTAGTTTGTATATCAATTATTGCCGGTGTTTGAAGGTGTTTTTTCACTCTGATCTTTTAACCCTTTCCGGCACACTGTGCCCGGTCTGGGATACTTAATTTTAATTCCAAACTTGCAATCGGCACCAGTAATATTATAGTAAAATTTTGCTTTTACAATAAAAGCTTAAATTAACCCTTTCCGGCGCAGTGTTACCACTCCGGCAACACCTAATTTTAATTCCAAACTTACAAACGGCACCAATAATATTTTAGTAAAATTTTACTTTTACAATGATAGCTTTAATCAGGGAATTCTTAATTTCTAAAAATGTCTTTTGTAAATTCCGGTGTCAGTCAACAATATCTCATTTTACGAACAGAATTTGTCTGCGCTGGAAAGGGTTAAGGAATTCAAAATATTAAAAAAATTCGTTTGTGAATTCCGGTGTCAGTCGATAATTTCTCGTTTTAGTACAGATTTTGCCCGTGCCGGAAAGGGTTAATAGGATTAAAAGAAATGGTCGTCATCTTGAGACAATCTTTTCATTTACTTTACTCTCAACTTCTAAACAATATACTCTCCTCTGATACATGTCTTTTCGTCTTTATGCATAACTCCGTTACATTTTTTCGTTTCTTAATTAATTATATTTAATTTATTAATTAATTATCAGCAGCGAAATTATGCTTGAAATTATTGAATTTTTATTAAAAAGTGATTTTCACATCGCTTCTAAACGTAGAACCAACAGAGTGAAAAATGTACAATCCGGGGATTGAACCCGGAACCCTTGGAATAGCGCTTCAAGTGCTCTAACATTTAACCCATTAACGCCCGAATTTTTTTCTTCGCTAAAATTTAAATTTTGTATTTCCCACCACTTTTAAAAGAAAATTAACTTTTATCTAAATTTATCGAGGATTCTGTCTCGTGAAATAACATATATATTTATCTTTCTCTTTACTGGTGGGAAAACCGCTTTCTTGCTATTTTTGTAACCGTCCTCAAAAGAGGACGCCGGGCGTTAATGGGTTAAGCTACGAGGACTACGTTGTTCACTCTTTTGTTTCTACGCTAAGTAGCAATGTGAAAATCACTTATTAATAAATATTCGATAATTTCAAGCGTAATTTCACTTCTGATAATTAATTGAAAAAATAATTATAATTAATTAAGTAAGTGTTCACCGATGCTGGGTTCATTTGTTGTGCCTCATGTTACGCCACAGGTTTGTATGCTCGTGTAGACGTTTCCATCTTGTGCTGCAGTTGCAGCCTTACCAACATATGTGAATGAGAAAGGATAAGCTGGGCTACATCCTCGTAGCTTAAATGGTAGAGCACTTTGAGCTGTATTCCAAGTGTTCCAGGTTCGATTCCCGCAAGGGGAAAATCACTTATTAATAAACATTTTTCCTTTCTTTCTCAAATATTATTGAAACTATACTTTTTCTTTTATCAATGGCTCAGAATTATATAAAGCATCCAAACATTAAGATTTCAAAGATTTTTCGAGTGTCAAAACCACAACCGCAAAACTGCTATTTCTATATTCTGATCGAACCACTATTTAAAAAAATACATTTTGCATTATACTTTTCTTGGAAATTTTGCTAACGAGTATGCTAAATATTTTTCTTTTTTAAAAAGCCGTGAAAACGTTGAAATGTTTTGAATTTTCTATTTCGCAAATACTCGAAACTCGAGAATGTTAAAAATCGCGAATATTAAAGGATTGCTGTACTACATTACAAAAATATCGAGTAAATCTGCGATGACATTCTAATGATAAAACCAAATATATTCATTGACCAAACCGAAGAAAATAAATATTTCAGCTTCACTCATCTCTGCCATAATTCAATATGTTACTTTTAAATATTTTCTCCTGAGACAGTTATTCAAACAATCAACGATCCTAAAAAGGCTCAAATAATGAGCAATTTTTCCATCTTCATTCACATTCTGTTCCACGAACAAAAAATTTTAACTAACATCACTTTACGTAACTCATCTCTTTCTGCAGTTCCAATTAATTTTTTCTTCCAATTAATTTGTGTTATTCAATTAGGAAAACAACAGAGTAAGAATAGGGGATGTAGAAGAAATGCTTTTATAAGAAAGTAAACTAGCCACTTCAATTATTCTTCGCTTCTCTATGATTTCCTTTTTTAAACAATTTTCAGCAATGGAGAAGATTTAAATATCGTTAACTATTGCTTTTTACTTCATCTAAAATTATTTTTTTACAACTTACATCATAAATTTTAATAAGTGAACAAAGATAAATATATACAAAATTAATATTTACGGCTAGTTTCTGCGAGTGTCAAAACCAGGACTGCAAAACTGCTATTTTTTTTATATCCTATTCATATTGAAATACTCTGCCTTTTTAGGTGCGTTCGTAATTCATAAATACGTAGCACCTATAGTGGTCCGTCTGTCCGTTCGTTTGTCTGTCCGCATATAACAACGCAAAAACTACCCAACCGAATCGTTTGAAATTCAAGATACATAATTATTACATAATTTTGTCGAGTCATTTCAAATTTTGTGAAAATCGGATGCATACATCAATTACAGGGGCAATCAAAAGTATTCCATTACATTACAGTCAATAGGGAATAAAGTTTCAAATGCATTTTAATCGTTTGAAATTTAAAATACATAATTATTACATAATTTTGTCGAGTTATTTCAATTTTTTTGAAAATCGTATGCATAGATCAATTACAGGGGCAATCAAAAGTATCTTATTACATTACGGTCAATGGGAAAAAATGTTTCAAATGCATTTCACTCGTTTGAAATTTAAAATACATAATTATTATGTAATTTTGTCGAGTTATTTTTTTTTTCTTGAAAATCGGATGCATAGATCAATTACAGGGCCAATCAAAAGTATTCCGTTACATTACGGTCATTTGATAAAAATGTTTCAAAAGCATTTTAATGGTGTTACACTCATTCGAACTTAATAAAATTTATATGCAACTATAAAGTACATATTATAATATACATTTTACATAATTTGTGGTGCAAAGAACATTTGTTATTGATTTACAAGGCCACACAAAAGTATTCCATTACATAATGGTATAGGGAGAACATTGTTTGATGAGCGTTTTAATTGTAATTAACTATTTACAATTTTATGAGATTGATATATGAGAATAGTATTTTTTAAACTTCGTTATCGTACGAACGCACCTCATTTGCTACGTTTCACGTGCAATTTCCAACTTGTTTATTTCGTGAATAATCAAAACTCGAGAATGCTAAAGCCACGAATGCTAAGGTATTACTACTACAACATAACTGACAACTTTTCCAATTTTCTGGCCCGGAAAAATTTAATAGAAATGTTCGTGTTATTTAGTCGGCCGATCAGGACTATTTGGAATGGTAAAGTTTTCTATAAAATTTTTCCGGTTCAAAAATGCGGAAGATGGTTGCAGCAATGACTACAATGCAGAAATATCAAGTACATTTACGGTGACATTCTGGCGATAAAGCTAAATATATTCACTGACCAAACCGAAAAAAAATAAATTTTACTACTTCACTCATTTGTGCCACAATTCAGTAAGTTATTTCTAAATGTTTTCACTGAGGCAGTTATTTCAACAGTCAAAAATCCTAAAAAGGCTCAAGTAATTATCAATTTTTCCACCCTCATTCACATTCTAATAAAAAATAGAACTAACGTCACTTTACATAACCCATTTCTTTCTGCAGTTCCAATTAGTTTTTTCTTCCAATTAATCAGCGTTATTCAACTCGGAAAATAACAGAGTAAAAATAGAAGATGTAGAAGGAATGCTTTTGTAACAAAGTAAACTGACCACTTCAATTACTTTTCGATATGTTATGATTTTCTTTTACGTAATTATTACAAATTAAGAAGATTTAAATCTCGTTAATAGAATTATTGATTTTTATTTCCTCTAAAATTATTTTTTACAGTTAATGTTTTCTTAATTTTAATAGGAGATCAAAAATAAATAAATCCAAAATAAATATAAATATCATTTTTACGATTTCGAGTGAAATATTTTAACATACGTGCTCATGGGATTAATGAAAATTCGGGGTTAATTGTTATATCCTTGTTTGTTTAAATGCAAAATTTTGTTTCCAATTAGCATATAAATCAAAATATTTAACTAATTTCAACCACAGGGATTCAACTCATCTGATAGGCACATTCTTATTTTTTTTAACACTAGAATTGCCTTTAGGTGTCAAAATGACCCTTGTCTGATTAATAATAGTCGATTCGAACCAGAATTTTTTTTGTAAGATATGTTATATCAATGCAGTTCAAAAATAGGCGAATTAAATAAGTTAAATAGTTTTTAATTAAAATTCTGGTGAGAAACACTTTTTGTAAACCTTAAATAAAATATCCGGTGGTTCTAGTGTTAAAGAGATTCCTTTAAATAAATATATAAACCATACAGTTAGTTAAATATACCTTAAAAAAATTGTACTGTAGAATATTTTTATAAAATTTCCGGTAATTGAAAAGCACAAAACATTTTTTTAATCGATGCTGTCATTTTTCAAAAGTGTTATTTAATATGAAAAAAAAAGTTTTTAACAATTTTTCGCTTATATATGAAATTACGCATATGAAATTAAACAGAAGTGGCATTTTAAAAAATATTATTAAAAAGTAAAAATATATTAGTAAGTAACATTTTACTGCAGTTAATTTAATGAATGGCGTATAATTATTATTATTTTGTATGTGTGTATTTCTAATTTAAATATCGCGTTTTCTTTTTCAAAAATGATGTTATTTTTATTAAAACTGAGTTGCTTAACAAAAGAGAACTGCAGATAATTAAATGAATGGTAAATGACGATTTGTTTTCATTCTTTTTTGCATGTTTTAACTTAAATATTATTGCATTTTTTTTTTCAAAAGTATTACATTTCTGTTACTGAATTGTTACAATATATATTTTCACCTTGTTTTAAAAAAGAATCAATTTAACCTTTTAAAATAAACAAGAGCAGAAACATAACTGAATTTAAAATATTTTAAATTTAAATGTATTTATCTTTTTGTAGCATACAAACATTTAAATAATATTTTTAATCACATCACATGGCTGCCACAGGCGACTATTTTTGTATTCTATTCGCACCAATATTTTTTTAATTGCATTTTGTAATATATTTCTCTGTCAAATATTTTTGTCTTGAAAATGTGGTGGTAATATAATTAAAAAATAGTCGCCTGTGGCAGCCCCTTATACTGCAATATAGATAAATCCACTGTATCTAGATCTAATCGTATCGTAAATCGATCTAGATGTATTCTAGATACCGTGGATAAATCTTTTCCCTAAAATGAGAAATATTGCATAAATCTGCGGTGATATTCTGATCGTAAAAGCTGAATAAATACATTAACCTAAGAACAAAAATAGCAAAACTATTTCATCTACATTCAGCTATGTCATAATTCAGAGTGTTACCGTTGTATATTTTCTCTAGGGCAGTTATTTTAACCATCAATATTCACGAAAACCCTCAAGTAATTAACATTTTACCATCCTTATCCACATACTGTTTCATGCATAAAGATTAAAACTAACAGCTCTTCTCCTATCTCAGCTCTGTCTCTGCTGTAGCCAACAATTATTTTTTTTTTCTTCCAATTATTTTGGATTATTTAGCGTAACTAAGGATATAACAAATAAGGCAAAGGGAAGTGCAAGAAATGCTTTTATAACAAAGTAAATCAGCCATTTCGATTATTCATTTTCTAATGAGTATACTTTTTCTGCGATTTTCACGTATGGAGAAGCCTTAAATCTCGTTAAGAGAACTATTGAGTTTTTTCATTTCACGTAGAATTAATTTTTTATAACTAAAATAATTTCCGAAAATCATGCGTTTTTTCTACAAATAAAAAATAAAAATAAAATAAAATAAAACAACATAAAACAAAAATAAAGAAATAAAAAAGATCGACATGTCTTTCGCCTTGTTTTAGGAACGAATTTATTTAACCTTTTAAAATAAACAATACAATAAATATGACTAAATTAATGCTTTTAATTATAATTTGTTTTTCTTATAATATAGAAACATTCAACTTGTATTATTTCAATATTACAAAACAGAAAGTTTTCATTTTTTACTCGAATAATGAATTTCTAACATAATAATAAGTATACTAAATGTCTAGTACAATAAATACACTAAATAATAAATATTTTATATAAGAATAAGAATATTAAATAATAAATATTGTAATTACTAAAATAATAAATATCACAAATATCTGTGGTGATATTTACATCGTAAAAACCGCGTATCGGTTAACCTTGTTTTAAAAAGAGCAAAAGTATTTCATTTTCTCTTAGCTGTGTCATAATTCAGAATGTTACCTCTGTATGTTTTCTCAAGGGCAATTATTTCAATAATCAAAAATCCTAAAAAGACTAGAGCAATTAACAATTACCACCATCATCAACATACTGCTGCATGCATAAAGAATAGAACCAACAGCTCTTCACATATCACCACTCTCCCTCTCTGCTGTTGCCACCAATTATTTTTTTCTCCCAATTAATTTGGATTATTCAGCATAACTGGGAAAATAACTGAGTAAGATTAAAGAAGGGTGAATATTTACTTTTATAACAAAGCAAACCAGCCACTTTAATTATTATTCGTTTCTCAATGCGTAATTTGTTACTGAATTTTTCCAAGTGGAAGATTTAAATCTCGTCAAGTGAGCCAATGATTTTTATGGGAAGTAAAAGTAAATCTGGATAACTGAAGTAGTGCTCGTTAATTTTGATAAGTGAACAATAATAGAAAACATTATCGTTTATGATTTATTAATGATAATTTTTAAAACTACGTGCTACTGAAATATGATAATTCTTGTTTAATAAATATTCATGACTTTGTTGATTGTTTTACTTTAGAAGTTTAGTTTTGCTTTTAATGTTAGTATAAAATAAAGCGTTAAAGAACAAAAATTTTCTGTAAGATGACTTTTTTAAAGTAACGTATAATTTTACTTAAAAAAAAATATTTCTTCTTGAATACTAAAAAAAGGGGAAGGGAAGACAGATAATTTTAAAACTTTTCAGTAAAAGAAACCTTGGTAGGTTAAGAAAAAATCTGCATATAATTTAATGAACACCAAATAACAATTTTTTTTTCTTTCTTTTTGTATTTTTTAATTAATACAAACCACATTACGTGTTAATACTAAATTGTTTAAAAAAATTTTAGCATATATATGTATATACACAGGGGTGCAAAAATCTAGGCGCCAGCGAGCAGTTTCTCACCACTAAAATATAAAAGTTTTCATCGTATGAAATTTAATTTCATTCTTGCAAGAATTTTACGTGAAATATTAAACGAAAAACAATAAAATAAATTTAGTGGTGAGAAACTGCCTCCTGGCGCCTAGATTTTTGCACCCCTGTATATACATATGACTTTCAATTTGCTTTAGAAATGAACCTTTAACCTTTAAAATAACCTGTTTAACCTTTTAAAATAAACAACAGAAGAAACATGACTACATTTAAAATAATTTAAATTATAAGTTATTTATCTTCCCATAACATTTAATATTAAAGTAATATTCTTTCCATACCATAATTTAGAAAAATCTTTTCCTTAAAATTATAAATTTCGCGTAAAAAGGCAGTGTTATTCTGATCGTAAAAATCGCATAAGTCCATTAACCTAACTTGAAAAAGAGAAAAATATTTCACCTTCATTCAGCTGTGTCATAATTCAGAACTTTACCTTGTATATTTTCTCTAGGGCAATTATTTTAACAATCAAAAATCCTCAAAAGACTAGAGCAATTAGCAATTTTCCACCCAGATCTTTACATATTTCAGCTCTCTCTGTTGTTGCCATCAATTAATTTTTTCTCCCAATTAACTTGGATTATTCAGCATAACTGGAAAAATAACTGAGTAAGAATAAGGAAGAGTGAAGATTTGATTTTATAACAAAGTAAATCAACCATTTCAATTATTATTCGTTTCCCAATGCGTAATTTTTTACTGAATCTTTCCAAATGGAGGAGATTTAAATCTCGTCAAGTGAGCTACTGATTTTTATGACAAGTAAATGTTATTCTAGATAATTTAAGTAGTGCTTCGTTAATTTTGATAAGTAAACAAGAATAGAAAAAAGTATTATTTATGATTTATTAATAATAATATGTAGAGCTACGTGCTACTGAGATAATGATAATTGTGGTTTAATAAGTACTCATTATTTTGTTGATTGTTTTACTTTAGTAGTTTAGTTTTGCTTTCAATATTAGTATAAAATAAAACATTAAAGAACAAAAAATTTCTATAAGTTGGCTTTTTTAAAAGAAACGTATATATATATATATATATATATATATATATATATATATATATATATTTATCAAATAGTCCTTTATTAATAGTTAAAAAATAATAATAATAGTAATAATAAATAATTTAAAAAAAAAAACCTTGCAGATAATTTTAAAACTTTTCAGCATAAAAACCTTGGTGGGTTAAAAAAAAATATATGCAAATAATTTAATGAACAGTAAATAACAATTTATTTTCATTCTTTTTGTATGTTTTAATTAATGCATATCACATTAACTGTTAATATTAAATTTTTTTAAATAAATATATATGTATATATATATGTATAAAAAAATTCTCTTTGTTTTAGAAATGAATCTATTTAACCTTTTAAAATAAACAAAGGAAGAAACATAACTTCATTTAAAATAATTTAAATTATTATTATTTATCTTTTTATAACATATGACATTTAAGTAATAATCTTTCTATACCACAATACAGAAAAATATTTTCCTTAAAATTATAAATATCGCGCGATTCAGCGTTGATATTCTGATCATAAAAGACGCATAAATCCATGAACCTAACCTGAAAAAAAGAAAAGTATTTCCCATTCATTCAACTGTGTGGTCATAACCCGTAAAGCATGGTGACGTCACTGCAACGTCGTTGTGAAGTCACATTGTGACTTTGTGACCATCGATTGTCGATATGACGTCACGTGACGTCGATGTGAAGTCACAGTGACTAAAATGTGAAGTCGTTATGGCCGTTTTAGAGCTCTTTTGTGACGTTTCACAAAATGGTCACAATGTGACAAATTTGTGAAAAGTGTGTCATTTGTGACTAATTTGACATTAACATTGTGACGAAACTGTGACAAAAGCGACGATATTTAAATTGCCAGAAACATGTTTTTTAAAGTAAATAACATGTTTTGAAGGATATTTATAAATTTCTAAAGATTTTTAAGAAAGTCACATCGCAGTCACAATGTGACGTCACTGAGTGGTGGCATTTTGATCACAGATGTGATACGACCAAAGTGACTCAGAGTGACGTCACTGTGACCATACATGCTATTAGGGAATTAACCCCTTAACCCTTTCCGGAACAAGCAAATTCTATTAGTAAAATGAGAAACTGTCGATTGACACCGGAATTTATAAAGGACTTGTCTAGATATTACGAATTCCTTAATTTAAGCTTTCATTGTAAAAGCAAAATTATATTAAAATATTACTGCTGGCGTTTGCAAGTTTGAAATTAAAATTAGGTGTTGCCGGCCCGGCAACACTGCGCAAGAAAGGGTTAACCGGTTTTCCCTAACGGCGCGGCGTTCGGACAAGACGAATTTGCTTATTGCATCATTTAAAGTCACCACTATTATTTTTAAGAAAATTTCCATGCTATTGAAAGACAGAAGTGTTTAGACCAGCGGTTCCCAATCTATGGGTCGCGACCCACTGGTGGGCCGCGGCAGTTGTCTTGGTGGGTCGCGGAACAATCGAGATTTGTCATCAAAATATATATTTTATTTCATGTGTTTAAAAAGATATCACAATTTCAACATGAAACAATATTTCAAGGGGAAAAACCTTAATTGCCTTCTACATTAATATACGAGCACAATATCCAGAAATATTTAAATCTGCTTTGAGGTCCTCGATAAAATTTAGCAATTCGTGCTTATAAGAACATGCTTTTTCTACTAGCTCTTTTTGAAAGACAAGGGCTATCTTTTACAAAAATTGGCGTTTTTCGTAGGATAGGATAGCACAGTGAATAGAAATCGTACAAAAATACTGTAGGTCGCGACATTTTTTTTTCTTCTTTTTTTTTTTTTTTTTTTTTTTTTTTTTTTAACTGAAAGGTGGATCGCGAACAAAGAAAGTTTGGGAACCGCTGGTTTAGACTAAATTTGACGAATATTTTATTTAAATAATAGTGGTGTGAATTCGCTATTTTCAAGTTATTGAACAAAAAAGGATTAACCAGTAAAGGGGTTAGAATGTTACCTTTGTATATTTTCTCTAAGGCAATTACTTTAACAATCAAAAATCTTTAAAAGACTAGAGCAATTAGCAATTTTCCACCCACATCCACATACTGTTGCATGCATAAAGAATAGAATTAATAGCTCTTCACATATCACCACTCTCCTCTCTCTGCTGTTGCCACCAATTAATTTTTTCTCCCAATTAATTTGGATTATTCAGCATAACTGAGAAAATAACTGCGTAAGAATAAGGATGGGTGAAGATTTGCTTTTATTACAAAGCAAACCAGCCACTTCAATTATTATTCGTTTCCCAATGCATAATTTTTTACTGAATCTTTCCAAATGTAGGAGATTTAAATCTCGTCAAGTGAGCAATTGATTTTTATAACAAGTAAATGTTATTCCAGATAATTTAAGTAGTGCTTCGTTAATTTAGATAAGTGAACAAGAATTGAAAAAAAGTATATTGTTTAGGATTTTTGAATAACAATTTGTAACACTGCGTGCTTTTAAGATTAATGAAAATTCTGATTTAATGCGTGCTTATGATTTTGATTTACATGCGGTATTTTTGTTTTCTATATTAGTACAAAATAAAACATTAACCCTTTCCGGCGCAGTGTTACCACTCCGGCAACACCTAATTTTAATTCCAAACATACAAACGGCACCAATAATATTTTAGTAAAATTTTACTTTTACAATGACAGCTTAAATCAGGGAGATCTTAATTTCTAAAAAAGTCTTTTGTAAATTCCGGTGTCAGTCAACAATTTCTTATTTTACGAACAGAACTTGTCTGTGCCGGAAAGGTTTAACCCTTTAACGTTCATTGGTTTCGCCACGAAACCACAAAATTTTAATTCCGATATGCAACACTGACACCGGTATTTTTATCTAAAAATATCCCTTTTATTTTGTATGTGAAAAATCACGTTTTCTTATTTAGAAATATATTTGTTCTTAATTACCGGTGTCATTCATTTATTTCGACATCTTAGCAATGAAAATGCTTTGATCGTTAAAGGGTTAACCAATTAATAGTATTGCCCGTATGGTGTAGGATTCACTAGTACTGTGTACGGGTGAAAGCAGCTTGCTTGCTCCATTACTTGAGATTTTGGGATACCACTATTTTTTAATTATAATCTTTTTTTGTTGAATGACTGAAATTTTCAGATTAAATAAGACCAATATTTTAGTTTAAAAAAGTGGTGTTCAGCTCATATTTTTAGTACATTGTTTAGAGAAAAAAAAAAGTGTTATTGAGCAATTTTTTTTTTCTAAGTTGACTGTTTTTAAAAGTAACAAGCAATTTTTAACCCCTTAACTGATTTGCCTGTACGTCGTTCGGGTAAGACAAATTTGCTTAATTCATCATTTAAAGCTTTTTGACACCACTATTTTTTTTAAGTACGATTTGATATTATTTAATTTCAGAAATATTTAAGCTTAAAAAACTGGTGTTAACCCACATTTTCAATTCATTGTATGTAAAAAAAGGTAATCAGTTAAGGGGTTAAGAAACATATATATTTTTTCCATATGCCTTCCATGCAACCGTCAAGCTAAAACAGTTTAAAAAAATTAAATGTTCTACCAGAGTGGCTTGTGGTTAGAGAAAAAGACGAAAAAAAATCAATAATATAAAGGGATTAAAGAAGGTGAATTTCTCTTTGAAGAATTACTAGTAATTAACCTTTTTGTGATTGTGTTTTTCCCTGACCACTTGCCACCCTGTGTAACATTACATTTGTGAACTAGTGTAATGAATATTATACTTTAGGTATTTTTTTTAAACGGTGTAGTTATTTAATCCCTTCATGGCAATCGTCTTTACAATTTTTTTTTTTTTTATTTTTTTTTTTAATCTCCAGTTTTTCAAAGAAGGGTTTTTTTTACCTAACTTAACCCTCATTCGTACGGGCGTCATATGAGGATAGATAAAAATGGCCTTATAACGCAAGGGAAAAAAATCAACATTCGTTTATGAAGATCGGATTTCTGGAGATATAATAAAAATATTTTACAATTGTTCACATTTATCATGACAAAACGATAATAATCAGAAATAATGAAAAATAATTTATGCATTAGCGAGTTAATCGCAAAATTGCTTGGATTACGACGCGACGTGCGTCCTTTAGATTTCTTAACCCTTTAAAGTGTAAAGTATTTCCATTGCTAAAATGATTACATAAATGTCTAGCCCTGGAATTTACGAACACATTTATTTACAAATAAGAGCTATCTTTATTTCACATGCGTGATGAACGGAAAATACCTGTTCCAAAATTCTGGTGCCATTCTGGCAATTGGAAATCAAGTTGAGTATTCCATTACAAGGAACATTGAGCAACAAACGGATACATTTTTAGGCATCAGTTTTTCTGAATAGAAATTTTTGCTTTAGTTAATCTCTAAAAAATCTGCGGTTAGATAAGGTAAAATTTTTTGCGCAAATTTGCTGGTAAAAATAATTCAGGGCTTTCTTGAAACCCAAATGGCGTGTAAACATGAAAACTTACAGTAAAAAGGATTAAATAAGCCAAAAATTACTTTTAAAATGTACTGGTGGGAGTAACGGAGCTACTGTGCTATATTTTCCGCAAAGAATTTAACTGTTCGCATGGCAAGCAATTAGTTTCTATAATGTGGAATTCTCATAGGAAATTTGGAAAAAAATTATTTCAAAAAAAGGAAAAATAATTTTTTTTTCCCACCAAAGTTTTAAAATTAAAACTTACTTAAAAACTTCTGCTCGAATTTTAATTAAAATTAAGTGGTATATAATATATCCTACCACCTCTCAAGTAATTAACAAAAAAAATGTTCCTAGTTTGAACATTCATTGAAATGTTTACGCCATTTCAATTGTGAATGACCTTCTAATAATAGTTTTTACTGTGTTATGATAAACAATATCACAAATTTAAGTGAATGTATAATTATATAATTGAGAGTTCAGGGACTTTCAAAAACTTTTTACCAGAATTTTCGTCAAAAAATATTTGCCTTAGGGGCGATTATAAAAAGAGGCAAGAAAGCACTTTTCACACCAGTAAATAGCAAGATAAATTAGCACTATTTTTCATGAGACAAATTCTTCACTAAATTAACATAAAAGTTATTCTTATTTTAAAAGTGGTGGGAAACCCAAAATTTCATTTTTAATGAAGAAAATAATTTGGACATTAATGGGTTAGGAAAAATAATTCTATTTTCAGATATATCGACAAGTTCTTTACGAAATTTCTGGTACTCAAACAGTTAAACTTTCCCGAATCCCTTGATGAGCATGAACTCTGTAACTGGCTGGGAACACCACTTTTAGAAGCAACAATTATTTTTCTTCCATTTTTTTTTTAGATTTTACTTCAGTTATAAATTGTCACATTATAAATAACTCTTAACTCCTTAACTGGTTTGCCCGAACGCCGTTCGGGCAAGACTAATTTGCTTATTTCATCATTTAAAGCTTTTTGACCCAACTATTATTTTTAAGAAAATTCTCATACTATTGAAAGACGGAAATGTTTAGACTAAAATTAATGAATATTTTAGTTTAATAATAGTGGTGTGAGTCCGCTATTTTCAATTTATTGAACAGAAAAGAATTAACCAGTTAAGGGGTTAAAGTTTTCAACATGTTTCGTGTTCTAACACAGTAAAGCTTGTGTAGTTGCAGGAACGTCGGCTATTTGTCAAGAAGTATTAGGTTCGAATTCGGATACAGGCTTTGATTGTTCTCAGTGTGCACTGCACTCCTCTTAAAGAACCCTTTAACCAGCTGCCAATTTGTACGAATTTTTTCCACAACTAAAATTAAAAAGAAATTTTTTTCATTGTTGAAAATCGTTAGATTTCGGCGAATGTTTTAAATAAAATTTTCGGTTAAATTTTTGTGGTAGAAAAAATCCGTACAAGTTAACAACTGTGCTTTAACCCTACGGAGTTGAGAATTTCCGCTATTAAAGTGTTGAATTAACAACTGACACGGGAATTTGAAAACAAATTATTTTTAAAGAAGAAAAATGCTATATTTCACATTCGTAATAAAGAGAGATTTTTTTAATCAAAATTCTGGTGCCATTGTGGCATTTGGGAACTAAAATTTACTGGCTTCTTAAACATACCACCGCCTATCAAGAAGTTAACAAATCAATCTCAGTCTGATTAGCCATTATTTAACAAGAAATCTATAGTATCTTTATGGCTCAACATTTTATCAGTTTTATATTCAACATTTTATCAGTTTTACATTCAACATTTTATTAGTTCATGGTTGAATTTGTATATGTTTGAGATTCATACAGATCACTTAATGTTAAAACAAAATATAATTAACTGTAAATTTTTTAAATCATTTTTCAAATGTATTTCATGCATTCTTTATCGATTTAATGATATTGTAGAAATGTGTAAAATCGTGTACATTCTTGTTTTTTCGTTTCAAACTATATATTATTAAGATATAGCACTTCAACAAATTGAAAGTATAATTTGTTATTTTTGCCTCAAAAGATACAGATATTATATTTCTACCACCACATACGAACACTTTACTAGTACTTATAAATTAATTACTTTAATAATCTTTTGTTTTGAGTGCTCAAATAGTTTTTGGTTATTGGTCCTAATCTATCTCGATGGCATATGCATGATTTAACCTTTATGCTAATATTCTACTCTTTATAACTGTAATGCTTTAATCTCACCACGTTCTGGTAAGCGGTTCTAAGACTAAAAGCAATAAATTATTCCGATTCATTCTTCCGCTTGATTTAATTTACGATAGCATTCTATTTAAAAGCACATCCCGAAACATGAGATAAAAGTTGTACTTACAGAATCATAGTTTCAAACATATTTATCCGGTTATGATTTATTATGATTTTTTAATTTTCAAAGCCTGTAATGGAAGAACACTTTATCTCGTGTCGTTAAAAAACGGAATTTTTATCACTAGAGAAAAAAAAAAACAGTGCTGGTAAAAACTGGAAAAAGCACAGATTTAGGAATTTTAAAAAACATTCTATAAATAAAATGAAATGCTTATTCAAAATTTTCGGTGCAAATTGGAAAACTATAAATTAAAAAATCGTCAGAACATTTTTAGCAATAAATCTAATTATTTCATAATTTTATGTTTTTAATGTTTAAATTGATATTTCCCCCCGAATCCTTTTGTAGAACTGTTTATTTATCAAAATCCAATGCTTAGTACTACAATATTCAATATATTTTACTTTAAAATAGTCAATATATAACATTGAAATGAAATATTTAATGTATTATATTATAATTGTATTTATATTATATTTAATTTTTTCCTAACTTTTTGTCTCCAAGTGTCTGTGTTGCCCGAACTGTATACGGACAAGAACAGTTTGCTTGCTTTGTTACTAAAAGCTTTTTTACATCACTAATTCATAACTGTAAATTTTTCTTTATTAATTATCAGATTTTTTTTTTATTAAATAAAGTAAATAATTTAATACGAAAAAAGTTGTCTAGTTGTTTATTTTATTATTTTTATTATTTGTTGTCAAAAAAAAAAAAAATAATAATAATAATAAAAAATAAAAAAAATGCAACAGTTAGATATTATGTACTAAAATCTGATCAATTAAACATTTCAACATTTTAAAATAACTTGATACTTTTGCCTCATATGATACAGATTTTATATTTCTTCCATCCGATACGAACACTTTACTAGTACTTATACATTAATTACTTTAATAATCTTTTGTTTTGAATGCTCAAATAGTTTTTGGTTATTGTTCCTAATCTATTTCGATGGCATATGCATGGTTTAACCTTTATGCTAATATTCTACTCTTTGTAACTGTAATGCTTTAATCTCATCACGTTCTGGTAAACGATTCTACGACTAAAAGCAATAAATTATTCGGATTCATTTTTCCGCTTGATTTAATTTAGGAAACCATTCTATTTAAAAGCGCATTCCAAAGCATAAGATAAAAGTTGCATTTACAGATTCGGAGTTTCAAACATATTTATCCGGTTATGATTTATTAATTTTCAAAGCCAAAAATAGAAGAATATTTTATCTCGTGTCGTTAAAAAACAGCTTTTTTCGTGACTAGAAAAAAGCACAGATTTAGAAATTAAAAAAAAAATTCTACAAATATAATAAAATAAAATACCTATTCAAAATTTCTAGTGCAAATTTAGAAATTATGAATAAAAAATTCTGCCAGAACACAGCCAGCAATAAATCAAATACTTTCATATTTTTTTGTTCTTGATGTTAAGTAGCTATTTGCCAAAACTCTTTTTTTAACTGCTTATTTATCAAAATCCAACGCTTAGTAACACAATATTCAATATACTTTCTATAAAATATACAATATATTTTACTATAAATTTAGTACTTTTCTAATTTTTTGTTTAACCCTTAACTGTGTTGCCCGAAATGGATTCGGGCAAGAACATTTTGCTTGCTTCGTTACTAAAAGCTTTTTGATATCACTAATTTCTAATTGTAATTGTATCTTTATTGATTGGCGAATATTTTTCGCCATATTTCCATATTTAGTATGGAAAAAATGGGGATTTTCCATCCCCTATTTTTGATTTATGTTGTCCAAAAAAAAAAAAAAAAAAAAGTAACAGTTAAGAGGTTAACTCCTTGAGGGGCGGTGGAATATATTTTATCCCCCCTAATTTAAACGAGATACTCACTAGAAACTTTCAACGAAATTTTATATTTAACTTTGGCGGCAAAATGCTGAAAAATTGCCTTTTCTTATTTTAAAAGAAAATTTTTCGATATTTCCTGTGAGAATTCAATATTGCAGCGACATTATTGCTTGCCCCTTAAGGGGTTAAGTGACCATGTGAACACTTCAACAATGTAATATAAAAGCTTTAAGTCTTAATTACGTCCGCTTATTACTGAATCATAATAACATATATTCTAAAACTAAAAAGTCAAGAACATACAATCATAATAATATGCATTCTAAAATGAAAAAGTCAACAACGTACACTAATAATAATATATTTTCTAAAACAAAAAAGTCAAGAGCATTATACACTGGTTGAAAACTTGCGGGGATAAATATCCAACCACCATAATATGGTTGGACAACTTGCGGGGTCGCTGCATAGTGGAAACACGGGCGATACCGAAAAAAGGACGTTGTATCATTATTTGTATTCAGTGGTCATTTTTTCCGGTTTCAATGTACAATGTGTTTGTAATTCTTCTGCTATCCATTCAGATGATGACTCAATGAATGAGTTGAAATAGGTCAATATAAAATTTTAATATACATTTTTAATGTGTTTTTATGAAAGTGATGTCTTTTAAAATAATTAATATTTTTAGTGCATGTTTTTTTTTTTTTTTAAGAATAAATTTTATAATGATATAACACTTAACAGTTGTAAAGTAATTTGTTATTTTTGCCCCAAAAGATACAGATATTATATTTCCTCCATCACATGCGAATACTTTACCAATACTTATAAATTAAATATTTTAATAATCTTTTGTTTCGAATGCTCAAATAGTTTTTCTTTATTGATCCTAATCTATTTCGATGGGATATGCATGATTTAACCTTTATGTTAATATTCTGCTGTTTGGAATTGGATATTTTAATCTCATCACGTTCTGGTAATCGATTCTACCACTAAAAGCAATGAATTATTTCAATTCGTTTTTTCGCTTGATTTTATCTACGAAAGTATTCCATTTAAAATATGCATCTTCAAGCATAAGATAATAGTTGTATTTACAGATTCGGTATTTTAATCATATTTATCAAGTTATGATTTTTTAATTTCAAAAGCCCGTAAGGGGGGAATATTTTTATATTAAAAAATTCTTGGCGCCATTTGTAAGTAGGGAATTAAAATTAAGTGGCACCACGGCATCGAAAAGGATTAAATAATAAAAAAGTTATATCTACTTGGTTTTTTTATTATTATTTTTTTGTTCAATCATTATTTTTGAACAGAATCATTTGGCTCATTTAATAGCGAAATGCTTGCCAATCTTCCGCTTTTTTCAAACGGAAAAAATTACATTAAACCCGAAAATTTAGTAAAAGAAATGCTTCTTCTGTCTAGATCAGCCATATTCAGGGACGCAAGCGCTGCGCCAAAAATGGCTGATTTAAACCATTAAAATTTAATAGTATTCTTTGATTTATCTAATCTCAGAAAGCTTGTCATTAAATAAGGCTAGAAATACTTTAAAAATTTAGTGGTACCAATCAGTCATTTCTGACGCAGTGCTTCCATCTCTGACCATACTCAACCTGCGGCCCGGCGACCTTTTATGTATGGCCCGAGGCACATAATCATTAATTCATGTTAAAAAAATTAACTGAGATATGCATAAAAATATTTAAGACTTACATTGTTATTTTTATTTTCTTGAGAAGACAAAGTCCAGCTTCTTATATATAAATTTTAATTATGTTATAACATCTTGAAAGCTGTTTTTTTATTCAAAAGTTATTTTTACATGTAGTTTTTATTTGTGCTACAGTGTTGTGTTTATATTTCTTAGACTTAAGCACTAATCAATTTTATTTAAAATTAAATTTACACTATGTATTTAAACGATTAAAAAATTAATGACTATGACTGTATAATTAACAAAAATCTGATATGCGTTTTTTTTTTGTTTTTTTTTTTTTTTTTGTTTTTTTTTTTTAACTAGGAAATTTTGCATTTATACTTATTATGTAACTAATACTAGGTATTATGGTTGATCGTTTGCCGTGAAAAAGATTAACTCACGCATTTTTTACACGAATATTGTCATCAACAAACTCCGCAATCTCTTTTTACAACATTTGCAATAGAACGAACGAAAATTATTGTTATTACGTATAACGAAATTTATTGTTTGGAAATAGTGGCGTAGAAATGTTTCTGTAAGATTTCTTCTTGTAAATTTTCAGCTGTACTGATAGCATAAAATTATTATATTTGCTATCTTGTGCTACTTTAGTTATCTCACAATTTTAATTACGCTTTTTTAAGTATATTGCGGCCCATCTAACTTTGAAAAACTTTGTTTACGGAGAAAAAATTTGAGTATGGCTGGTCTAGATGGTGCTTAATTGAAATTTACATGATTTAATTAATTAAATAAAATTTCTGATTTAAAGTCTCTCTTATTGACTTAAAGAAAGCGTGAAGTTAGCATGCATATAGAGGATATTTAATACTAGAAAGTGATCTGCATTCGAATTTTTATTTAAAACTATTTAAGTTACTTAATTAGCTCATGTTTGCACTATTTATATTTAAAATATTTTATGAAGAAATTTCTAATTCGAATCTACTATTATTAAGTCTGCGGAAGTCAAAATGACCCTCAATGGCGATTTTAGAGTTAAGGTAAATTCTTCAGTTCTAAAATAAAGATACAGAAAATCCGTAAAGTTGCCAGATATAGGTAATTATGCTAAAATATAGTTACGCAAATTCAATGACCATATGAGCCCTTATATAGTTTCTAACCGTTTATTTATTAACAAACAATTTACTAACTCAAAATGCAAATTATTTTTTTTTCAAATTATTATGTTCGTTTTATAAAGATCTTTATCGTTAAAATCTCATCATGTAAACATTTCAGCTGTTTTAAAATGCAGCGCCCAATCAATGACCATATGAACCCTTATATAGTTTATAACTGTTTATTTATTGACAAACAACTTGCTGATTCAAAATACACATTATTTTATTCAAACTATGTTTATTTTTATGAAGAGCTTTATCGTTAAAATCTCACCATGTAAACATTTCAGCTGTTTTAAAATGCAGCGCCCAATCAATTACCACGTGAACCCTTATATAATTTATAACTGTTTATTTATTGACAAACAACTTACTGATTCAAAATACACATTATTTTATTCAAACTATGTTTATTTTTATGAAGATCTTTATCGTTAAAATCTCATCATGTAAACATTTCAGATGCTTTAAAATACAGCAGCCCTTTATTATATCACGTATGCCGGGGCACACATACAAAAAAAGAACGCTGTACCCAAAAGAGCTATATATAACTGACGGCACTCAAATGTTAAATACGCTGTAGGTAACCGAAACGTAAGATAAAAGGAAAGATTCGATGTTTTAAATATATTTTTCAGGCTATGAATTATTAATTCCAAAAACCAACATCTGAAGGATATTTTGTCTGTAGCTTTTGGAAATATAAATTATATGACTAGAAAAAAGCCCTGAACGTTTATACATGTTACTTTTTCTGATCTAAAAAGAAACATTTTCTCTGTTCGTTACTAAATATATCGTTTTTGTGAGTTATTGCAAAAGTCTGTTACAGGGTGAGTACAATTCTGCAAAAATTTTGAGTTGAGTTTTTCCCCTTATTTATTTGCCGAAATATATTGCAAGCTATACGATTAAACAAGAAGACTGCAAATTTTTAGATTGAAATATTGAATTGAAAATGTCTCATTTGAAATAGTAATGTAATAGTACTTGAAATTTCTAAAGAATATTCAAATCTTTCAGTTTGCGCAGAGCGCTGAATACTAGAACTTAGCACTAACACAAATATGTTGGTTTTTTTTTTTTTTTTTTTTTTTACGAATGTATGTTTTTTTTTTTTTTTTTTTTTTTCAGTACCAATAATTTTTTTAACTTTTCCCGCTTTATCCTTCTTAGATTAAGAACGGGAAAGCCATCATTTATAAAGCACTGGTGTCTAAATTTAGGAGACCGTATATACGTTACCGCCATTTTTAGTGTCTGTGCTCAGGCAGGAATATTATTAAGGAAGCGGTGCACAGACTACCGCCTCCTGACACAAAAAAGGGCGGATGTCGCAGGAGCTCGTGTACGGCTCCTTGAATTTTAATGTTAGTAAAATCTGAAAGTTTTCCTAGACTTATTTATAAAAATTAAATAAGAACAAAGAAAAATTTAAGACCGGTGTCCAAATTCTAGAACCCATACAAACGTTAAAAAAAAAAAAAAAAAAAAAAAAAAAAAAAAAACGCCTGCAACATTTACTTTTTTTGTATCAACGCGTAGGCTTTGTATTCAGAGGATTGTAGTTTGTAATAAAGGCGTTGACTACACGAATGGGAAAAAAAAACAATCAAACATACTTCCAACATTATTTTTATAACTTTTTTTTTTTTTTTTTTTTAAATCACTGTGAATGAATAAGAAAAACATAAGATTTAAAGTTCCCAGTAGAAGATTTCCGTGCTAAATCAATACCTTTTCATCCGTGTTGCTTAACCTGGAGAAATTTTATACAGAAAAATTTGAATTGCAATTTTTTTCAATTTTATTCACGTAATATATACCCTTATATAAATCAAAAATAACAATTTAAACTTCCTGTATGAAAAATCAGCCATATTTGGATATAGCTTGTTAATTTACTAATTTGGGAAGGATTTACTAAGCAAAAATTTCCATTTGTTTATTGAAATCACATTCATATAAGAATTAAAATCGTTCTGTTTCTTTAAAATATGATCGTTTACGGCGCATGTACATTCCTATGGATTTATAATTAATTTGGTCAGCTATTTCTCATTAGAAAATTTCTGTTTAATATTGAAATGACAGAAGTTGCAATCATCAGGTTCAATTTCGAAATTTCTAATATTTTTCTACGATTAAATAAGACAATAAATTCTAGTAAAACATTGAGGTAAAATTTAAGTACCCTGGATCATATTAATGTTTCATGCGTTTTAACCCTTTGCGGGGCAGGGCAAATTCATTGCTTAAGTGTTGAAATTTATGACTGACACCGGAATTTGAAAACAACTTTATTTGTAAATAAGAAAACGCTATATTTCACTCATTCAATTAACCGTAATTTTTTTAACCCTTTAACGATCAAAGCATTTTCATTGCTAAGATGTCGAAATAAATGAGTGACACCGGTAATTAAGAACAAATATATTTCTAAATAAGGAAGCGTGATTTCTCACATACATAATAAAAGGGATATTTTTAGATAAAAATACCCGTGTAAGTGTTGCATATCGGAATTAAAATTTTGTGGTTTCGTGGCGAAACCAATGAACGTTAAAGGGTTAAACAAAATTGGTGCCAATGTGACGTTTGGGAATTAAAATTAAGTGGTATATCTATGAAACCACCGAGCCGCAAGGGGTTAAAATAGTAAATTATTTTTCTTTCAACATGCCTTGATCTTGTAATTTTTTTCACCGTTGCAAATACTTTATGAATATTTATGAATCTAATAGTTTACTAAATATTTACTTTGAATACTTAAAAAGGTTTTGCTTATTTGTTATAATCTGTTTCTGTGAAGTAAAAATAATATAGCTCTATTAACCTCTTCGGTCCCTGGGTCCCCATTCGGGAACCTCTATTCTTTTATTTATAAAAACTGAAATGCCTGATATTTTTACATTTTTACATCACTTCTTAATAGTTGAATGTTTTTTGCGTTGAAAGCAAACGAATACATGCCTGCATTTAAACTGAATTCCTCGTAAAAATAAATGTTATTTTCATCTGAGTTTGCAAAATGCCTAAAAATGTTCAAAGACAGTGTGACAATGAAAGCGATAAATTTTTATAAATATTTAACTTAAATCTTTTTTAATAGATTTTTTTTTTCAGAATTTGTAGATAAGTTACTTGCTTAAAGCTCTTAAATTTGTGATTGCGTTAATTTAAGTTAATAGTTATTAAATTGATGTTTTATGGGGGCTTGTTGTTTTGGATAATTATTTTCGAACCTACATTACTAAGCGTTTAAAGGATCAATTTCAGTAAAGATATTTTTCCTGTCATTTACCATAGCATTTTGTTTGTAAAAAATCAATGAATAAATTTTTGTATTATTATTTTAGCTTTGTACTGAAGAGGTTAAACAGAGAGGCAAACCTCCACCATTATCTAATAAGAGTAAATGCCATCTTATTAAAAAAAAAGTATTAAAAAAAGGCATAATCATCTATACTAAAATACTATATATACTATATATACTATAGTCTCTAATGCATGCTTAACTCTTTATGCTAATACTCTGCTACTTTAAGTTTGATGCTGTAATCTAATCACGTTCTGGTAAGCAATTTTACCACTAAAAGCAATGAATCATTCTGATTCATTCTTCCGCTTGATTTAATTTACGGAAGCATTGCGCCTAAAATCACATTACGAAACATAAGATAAAAGTTGTAGAGATTCGATGTTTTAAACAAATTTATCACGAATTATTAATTTCAAAACCAGATTTCGAAGCATATTTTATTGGATATCTTTTAGTAGTGGAAATTTTATGCCTAGAAAAGAACACTGAACAACTTTTAAGCCATTTTACTTTTTCTGAGATATAAATGCTTTTCAATAAATTTCCTTTCAATGTTATTAATATAATTTTTGTATGTTACTGCAAAAGTTAATATTATAGTCGGATAATCTAAAATTTTCATCCATTTATTGATAATCAAAATATCCGCCTATGAGTAGTCGTCCTTTTTGAAACCGCAAACATTTTAACAGATTTATTTTTGCTGTATTTTCATAAGAAAGTTTTTATGCGTTTTTGCAAAAAAATAAAAAATAAAATAAAAAATAAAAAATAAATAAATAAAAATAAAAATAAAAGTTTTTATTTATTTATGAGCAATGTAATACTATAAAACGTGTAATGTATTTTCTGATATTATATTTATTTTTCTTTTATTTATTTTTTTAATAAAACAGAATTCATTTCTTTGAACTGAATTCAAAGACTTACATAATTCTTGGAAATTTTTCTGTAAAAAATTTCTCACGCCTTGCGTTCAATGTTGTTTCAAATTTTAAATTTCTTAAAGAAAAGTATAAAAAAAATGTGTTCTTTTTAAAATCGTAAATATTTTATCAGATTTATTTTAGCTCGATTTCTTAGGAAAGTTTTTTTATGTGTTTTTTGTAACAAAAAATGCTTTATTTACTTATCGGCAATATAATACTATAAAATGTGTAATGTACACTCTGTAAAAAAAGTAGAAGGACACTCGAATTTTTTAATTAACTTAATTGTGATTTATATTTACGGCCTGATTTTTTTAAGGGCATAATTTTATATGCATTCTTTTGTTGTGAAATGAAAAATTAATTGCTACCACAATTAATTTATAGAAAAATGAACTTATCTAAAAATTTCACTGCAAAAAAAAAAAGTAGAAGGACAGCTGTGGAAAATTGAATTTTTTGGACCCTTCTGCTATAGATAATGTAAGTAAGCATTATTATTTTATTGTTTTCATCAAAGAAAAAAATATATCTCCATTTTTAGGTTGATTTTTTTGTTTGTTTGTTTTTTTAGAATGCCGAAAGGAATACCTTTAAATAATTTTCAAAAAGGCCAAGCCATAGCATTTAGAAAAGAGGGTAAAAAGCATCAGAGAAATTGCTAAGTTGCTTAATGTTAGTAAAACAGCAATATCCAAATATCTTAGAAATCCAGAGCATCACGGTACTAAAAAAAAGACAGGAAGACCTAAAACACTGACGACTCGTGGTGAAAGAAACATTATCCGAGAGTTGAAAAAAAAAGATTCCACAATTTCGAAGGTCCGAATACGAGCAAATCTAGCGCATGTGTCACGCCAAACTGTATATAACTATATAAAAAAGTCTGAAGTCTTTATTTTCAAGAAGAGACAACATCATCCAAAATGGACAAAAATGCATATAGCCAATCGCTTATCTTGGGCGAGAAACTACATGTCTTGGACCACGGAATGGACTTCTGTCATTTTCTCAGATGAGAAAAAGTTCAATTTGGATGGTCCTGATGGATATCAATACTATTGGCATTGTATCAAGAATGAGGAAGAATTGTATTCCACTCGACATATGGGAGGGGGGAGTTTGATGGTCTGGCTAGCAGTTGGATATGGTGGAAGAACGAGTCTAGTCATTTTGCATGGTAAACAGAACCATGAAGATTACATCCAGTTGTTGGAATCTGAACTTCTTCCTTATGGTTCAGAATTAGGTGGAGAAGATTGGATTTTTCAACAAGATGGAGCAGCGATTCACACCGCTACTGGCGTTAAAAATTGGTTCCACACAAATAATATCCGCGTTTTGCCATGGCCAGCTAAAAACCCTGACCTTAACATTGTTGAAAATATATGGGCGACATTAGTTCGTCGCGTATACAGTGGAGGAAAACAATACGAATCTGTTGTCGAGCTTCAGACTGCACTTAACGATGTTTGGGACAATTTTTGCCAAAGTGAAATACAAGCACTGTACGATTCAATGCCAAACAGAGTCTTTCAAGTGATAAAGGCAAATGGAAAGAAAACTTCTTATTAATATTTTAATTTTCATATAAAATACTTATGTGTCCTTTTACTTTTTTACAGAGTTTCATGTAAGGAACAGAAACTATAATATGAAAAACAAATTATCTTCTTAATTTATTTTGGATTATTATGAATTTATACTCATTTAGTTATAAATTGTTAGGCAAATAAAGATATTTGCGGTAACTTAATCAGTTGTGCTTTTATTAGTAAAAAGTCTAGTGTCCTTCTACTTTTTTTACGCAGTGTATTTTTCTAACTCTATTTATTTTTTATTTATTTATTTATTTTATGAGAGTCGTGGTTGTTCTACTATTTGATATAAATATATATATATATATATATCAATTGAAAATTTTTATTTGTACAAATGTCCCTAATAACTTTCTTTTTTTTTTTTTTTTTTTTTTTTTTTTTTTTTTTTTTTTTTTTTTTTTTTGTAATATCTCTATTTTTATATTTTACTTTTAAAATATTTTATGCAATTTCTTCATAATGGTGGTAATTAAATAGCTTTCATTATTGTAGAGAAGAGAGAAAAAATGAAGTTTTATTATTTTTATACCTGCAATTTTTTGATACTTATATATTTATTTAATTTCTATGGCTTAAATTTTGTTGTACAGGGTTTAGTGGTAAAAAATTCCATTAAGGACATTTTTGAAATATTTTGAAAGAAATATCACATACAGTTTTGAAAACAAACATTTTCCCTCAGAAAGTTTCTGTATTTTTTTTTCTTCTGCGTGTATACTGATATTTAGTTTGAGACTCTAGGCAGAGTGCTTAAGTAAGTGAAAATGACATCTTATTAAAACGATAGCTATCAGTTTCTTAGATAAAATTAAACATTTTAACTCAAATGAATCTTTCGGCAATTTTTACTCACCGGTACAGAGATTAAAATCTGAAGTTAAGAGAACAACTTTTATCATGCAATGGTGTTGCCGACGATGGTGACTTCAAGTTTTGAGTTAAAAGGATTTTAAATGATCAAATTAAACTGCCAATTTTTCAAAAATGGTGAATACAGATAAGAGAGATGCGCATGTAAATTTTGAAAAGGTGAAAATTATGACAAATTTAGATTTCACAGGGAAAAATTTTTATGATTATGTCAAAGTGAAATTTTTTTCCGTTTTCATTCCGGAACACCAAGCATAAGAGTCTCAACTGATAATTTCACCATCATAATCATTATATTTATCATGTTTCAGTCATTACAAATACGATTAGTTTAATTTTAATAATTATGGAGTTTGATAGAAATAATATTTTGTCAACTTTAGGTTAAAATAATAATTGTTCGAGAGTTAGGGTAACCAATGCACTTTTATAAATCTGCATCATTTGTTCCATTATCACTCCACTGCTTTTTTAGAATATCTGTAAGCTGACCAATGAGAATGCTCCATAATGCTCCAAGTAATCATTTTCTATAAAAGTGGCGGAGGACTCAGCAACAAAAGCTTGAGATTATTAACAGTATATAAGATGCATTTTTAAGTATTTTTTTTTTAAATTAATGAAACAGTTCCTTTTTAAATATTTTTTTTACATCGGAATTCGACGGGTTCTACCTCGTTCGTTTTAAGTCTTTAATGCCCATGGTAGGCTATTTGCTCCATCAGTGTTCACGATTCATTTTGATTTTTTTTATTCGGATATTCCGTATTCCCACCAGAAATTAAAAAAATAAATTTAAGACAGAAAATTTTCCTTGGAATAATAGTTATTAAATAAACAAGCCGAAATTTGTTATTTGAATTTTTGGGTTCGGATTGAGTTAGGATTCTCTTAATTACGCGATTTCTGGAACGCAATCAACCCTAAATTTTCTTCAAATATTCTTGGTGCCGTTTGTCAGTTTTGGGATTAAAATTAGGTGGTTGTGGCAATGTAACCATCGTTCTCGAAAGGGTTGAGCAGTTATCATTGATGCTATGTCAAACTATTCGATATGAAAACAGTGTTGTTAGTGGGCTATGTTTTAAAAATTCAGATTTCTTGATTGGCATCACCTTTTTTTTGGAATAGAAAATTCACCATTTTTAACCTTATTTAATGTCATATTAATTAAAGAGGAATTTTACCTTTTCAGAAAAATGATGCCAATCAAGAAATCTGAATTTTAAAAAAGTAGCCCACTGGCAACACTGTTTTCATATTGAACAGTAGTACCGATTACATCTTCAAATATATATTAATTCTAAATTCTCGTCTTAAAAGTTTCGAGGATTAATTTTGAATAAATTCATTTCTAAAGACACAGAATTCTAGCAGAATTTTGCGGCAAATGAATGTGTGAAAATTGAAATTTTGTGTCCAATTACGACAGATATTCAATAGCGGAGCTGTAATAAATTGAAAGAAATAATTGGAAGAATGTGTGAAGGGGGGATATTTCGAGAGCTTCTGAAGATCTCTTCACCATTGTAAGAACATTCAAAAGTGAACTTGAAAGAGACGCCATTGAAGTGCGGGACGACTAACGGCACCTTTGGAATTTTTTTTTTTTTTCTTTTATGTTGAAAATACGACATAAAAGTCTATGTTGGATTATTTTTATAGATTTATAATTTTTAAAAGAAATGAATTTGTACATTGAGTGTAAAATAATTAAAAAAGTCGGTTTCTAAGTATGTAAAATCTTTTTCTTTTAAAATATTTTCGAAGAATACATTTAAATTTATTCTTTTGTAGTAAGATTTAATTTTAAAAGAATTGTATATTATAAAATATAGTTTAAACTTTAACTATTAAACGTCATGTTCACTTTGGTTAATAAATAAAAATATGAGTTAATAAAATTCTGATATTTAAGTTAGTTAAAAAGTGCTAATCTATACATAATAAGGTCTTTATAGCATAAAAAGCCGTCAAAAATTTTTAAAAACCTCAAGCGCATTCAACTGCAATACAGCAGCGACCATCACGGGGAAAATCAGAGGAGTGAAAGTTCTATGATTAATTCCTTAACGCTTTCCGGCACACTGTGCCCGGTCTGGGATACCTAATTTTAATTCCAAACTTGCAAGCGGCACCAATAATAATTTAGTAAAATTTTTCTTTTACAATAAAAACTTAAATTAAGGAATTCAAAATGTCTAAAAAATTCGTTTGTGAATTCCGGTGTAAAACGATAATTTCTCATTTTACTAACAGAATTTGCCCGTGCCGGAAAGGGTTAACTGGCACTTTCTTTTCTGTTGAATAAATTGAAAATAACGGATTCTCCCTTCCCCCCCCCCCCCAATTTTTTAAATAAGATATTCATAACATTTAGTCTAAACATTTCCGCCTTTAAATAGTATGGAATTATTCTTTTAAATGTGATTTCAAAAAGCTTTAACCCTTTCCGGCACACTGTGCCCGGTCTGGGATACCTAATTTTAATTCCAAACTTACAAAAGGCACCAATAATATTTTAGTAAAATTTTGCTTTTATAATAAAAGATTAAATTAGGAGTTTCAAAATATCGAAAAAATTCGTTTGTGAATTCCGGTGTCAAACGATAATTTCTCATTTTACAACAAATTTTGCCCGTGCCGGAAAGGGTTAAATGATGAATTCAGAAAATTCGGCTTGCCCGAACGGCGTACGGGCAAATCAATTAAGGGGTTAAGTAAATGTAGAGGAGTCTATGGAAATGAAAGGAGGTGGAATAAAATTTCATCAAAAATCTGTGCTTAAGTAGCTGTAGGCGAGCCTATTTCAAAGGAAATTTTAACACAAATGAAGAATACTTGCAATGATGTAGTGTCTTATCCTAATTCAAGAAAAGTTCGCAAAAAATGTATACTTAAAAACTTTAATTTTGTGTCCAATTATGCTGGTGTGTACAATAGTGAAGTTGAAATAAATTGAAAAAGTGAGGAGGGAAAAATCTTCGAGAGCATCTGAAGATCTTTTTTCCGTTGTAAGTACATCCAAAGTGAACTTGAAAGAGACAACAATGCATCGGGAAGCAAAGAATGATTCTTGAATATGCAAAAAAAATTACATAAATGTTTCTAGTGAATGTTCGATAGATTTTTAATACTTTTTAAAGTAAGAATATGGATACTTTTCCAGTATTTTCCACTCCTTGGATAGACAGAGAATATGACGTCGGCGAGAGAAGGAAATTCAGCAATATTTTTATGAGAATCTTATTCACTCAGGGCCATAACTATAAATTTGGAGGCCCCGGGGCAAACTAGTGAAGCCCCTCGCGCCCGGAGCAAATCAAAACTTTTCCCCGGGCAGAAGTTTTTTTTTTTTTTTTTTTTTTTTTTTTTTTGCACACCGCTGTTTTAACGTACACATTTCAGCTGTCAGTGTGATAAGCCTAAAAAGATAAAAGATGGAGGTTGATTTTTTTTTTCGATTTTGTGTATTTATTAACAGATAAGAAGAAAGATTTTATAGAATTTTTTGTATGCTTTTTATGTTATTCAACCGATTAGAAGCTTATATTTTCTTCCTTGTACTAGCTTCGGTGGGATCGGCAAACATGCTGGCTCGACAATCGACATTCTGCTATCTGTTCTAGAGCTGCTTTTTTATGTGAAGCGTACAAAGTATATCGACGGACACGGAAAAACCTTCATTCTAGCACTTTGGTTTTTTTTTTTTTTTTTCTAACTTTTAGCTAGGTGCTGGGCATTTCATAATAAGTTAACTAAAATCAATTGTTTTTCAACTACCAGTTTGGGGCCCCTCAGGCTTGGGGGCCCCGGGGCAGTGCCCCGGACTCCCCGGCAGTAGTTACGGCCCTGTATTCACTGCTTCATGTAACGCAAGCAATTTTTCAACCAGTGTTGCCGGTAGGCCCCATTTTTTAAATGGGATTTTTCTATTGGCTCCACTTTTTGGAAATGGTAAAATTCCCTTTCTTTTCGCTTAACCCTTTCAAGGGCGGTGGTTCATTTTTGGACAATCTAATTTTAATTCCTAATTCACTCATTCGAACCAGAATGTTGGAACGAAAAGTTTTCTTTTGATTAAATACGTGAACAAACGCTTTTGCTTATTTCTAAATAAATTTGTTTTTAGATTCTGGTATCTTTAAATTATTTCAGCATTTTAAGAATATAATTACTTTTCCCTTGAAACAGATAACTAATATGTCACTAACCCCTTCACAGTGAAGTTCATTTTCATTATTCTGAGCATCTGAAGTGGCAAGAGTACCGGTCGCTCGTCCGCAAGTGATAAATAAGGCGAAATTATCTACTTCAATAAAAGTGTGCCCATCAAAAAAAATCTGAAATTTTTTTAAGTAAAAAAAACCCATTGACAACACAAGTTTTAATATTTATTTAATGTAAAGAAACCAGTTATCTATGTTTATATGCAAACAGAAATAATTTGTACAATATATATATATATACATAAATTCATCAGACTTGTTTTCATAGCTGTTTATATCATTTGGCTACAAATCTTCCTTTCTGAAGCCTAATTCGAGCCAAGTGTTGCCAGTTCGCCACTATTTAAAAAATTCAGAATGTATGATGGCTACCATTTTTTTTTTTTTTTTTTTTTTTTTTTTTTTTTTTGAAATAGCAATATTCGACTTATTTTATGACGGATTAAATTATTCCAAATTAAGTTGAATTATGCTCTGCCAGTCGGACAATCTGAATTTTTTAAAAAGTAGTAGTCTCGTAACAATAATCGAGTTAATAAAAAAAAAAAAAAAACCTAAGGTGAGTTACCCTACTAGTGAAAAAATGTCAGAATTAGTTTACTGGTAACAGTGATAGAATGAACACTTTGTTTTTAAAATGTTTAGAATTAATATGGTTGAGACTTTTCTACCAGTACTTTATTATTAGAAAATTTTAGCAACAATAAATGTATATTACACTCCTATTAAAAATACAGTTACAAAACATATAAACATGATAAATAAATTATGAATTAATTTTCTGCCTCAATATCATATTTTAAAAGAACAAAATATAATTCCTTTCTGACTAATTTTTATGCTTAATTTCAAGAAAAATTTCTTAAAATTGATATGGTTTTATTAAAGGTTCTTCTTGTGAATTTACTTAACACTTTCAGTGGCAAGATCCTTCCATTCGCAAAATGCTGAAATAAGTGATTTACAACTGAATTCACAATCAAATTCCTTTCAAAATAAGAAAAAACTTTTGTTTACGTACTCAATTAAAGGAAACTTCCTTTTCAATTTTCGTCACACTGGGTTTTATTATTATTATTATTATTATTATTATTATTCATAAATGCCAATGTGGCATTTAGGAATCGAAATTAAGTGGCCCAAAAATGAACCACCGCCAAGAGTTAAAATAAGCGAAAATATAATTAGGTTTTACCATGTATTTCCATGATACCATCATATACTCAGGTATGATATTTCCGCATTTTTGCACATTAGTATTTTATTACAGAAAATGTTATTTCATTTAATTGGAACAATTTTGTGATTTAAGAGAAAAATATTTTCTCTAAGAATATACTGGTGAGCGAAAATGTGGAACTCTCATCCTTGTATACTGCCATGATTTTATTTTTAAATTAGAAATATCCCATAAATTTATAAATATTTTTCTTCTCTGCTACTGATTCTTATGCTTGATTACGATTTCTTTATTAAAAAAAAATAATAAATATGTAAATAAATAACAACAACAACAACAACAACAACAACAACAACAACAACAACAACAACAATAATAATAATAATAATAATAATAATAATAATAATAATAATAATAATAATAATAATTTACTTCAGGAAATGTAAATATCTAAAATCAGTTTTCAGGAACTGCACTTACTAGCACCTTCTGATTTCGAATTCAATTCTGATAATACCTGGTTTATTTTATTTGTTATTCTTAAGTTTACTTAAATCGGAATAAGTATTCTAAACTTATTTTAGGCTAGTTCCATGGGTTTTGTAGTGTAAGTCACATTACCTTATAATTACTATGCTTGTTTGCCACCGTTATTTTCGAAAAGTCTGCTTGGCCATATTCAATTAATGAGAATGTGCCGATAAAATAAATCACATTTTTTCGTACTAAAATACTGGTAGCCAAAAATCGTAGCCTGTGACTTACACTACATGTACTCATGGAAATAGCCTTTAAAGAAAACCTTTTTGAGTAACACTATGTTACTGAAGCATAAGTCTCTAAGGGAAAAACTTCTATTACTCAGTATTCTTAGATACATTTCGAATTTAACTTTACAATTTCAGAACATTTTCGTATTTTTAAATTTCGTTGCCGATGAAAATTTAACCTTCCTCAAAAAGCGGTGTGAAATCAATTTAAAGTACACTAATGTAAAAAATATCCAAATGTATACTCGGGAAATAAACTTTAATGTATTTGACTGCATTTTTATTGTTTCAATGTAAATTTCCTAATTATAACTATAAAGGTTCTCGAAAATTTCTTGTCTTTTCGATTAACCGATACTAATTAATATACCTAAAGTGGATTGAAATGGAATTTAATTATTATTTTTAATATAAAAGTTTTCGTGTCTTAAAATTTTATTGCAGATGAAAATTTAATCTTTCTTGAAAAGCAGTGTGACATCAATTTAAAGTGCACCAATTTAAAAAAAGAAATTCAAATGTATTTTCCGATAATAAATTTTAATGTATTTAGCTGCATTTTTATTGTTTTGATCTTAATTTATCGATTTCATAATTATAAAGACTCTTGAAAAGTTCTTGTCTTGTCCGATACTAATTAATATACTAGAAATGGATTGAAATGAAACTTAATTATCTTCAAATGACTTTAAATAACTTAAATTGTTCATTTTTTAACCCCTTCGCGTCAGGAGCCTTTTACGAAATTTTTAATATTTTGTCACCGGTTGTAAAAAACAGAAAATTTGGCTTATTAAATTGAGATAATGCTTCGATTAAATAAATGAAATTTTAATTGGTGAGGATAAATAAGGATTTTTAAGCCTTTTTTCAGCACATAAACGTACCGCTCGTCCCCAAGTGGTTAAAAATGGAATTTCGTAATTTACTTTTCACTAACTTATTAATGGACTTAACGATGAATGTCTTTAACTCATTAGTGCCTAGCGTCCCTTTTTAGGGACGCTTCAAAAGGTGCATTCAGCAATGTTTTTGACACCGGTAAAAAAGAAAAGCAATAATTATTTTATTCAAATGATGCATTTTCGTGATTAATGAACTAAACTTAAATCTTCTATAAATAGTGGTGCCAACCAAATAAAGTTTATGCAAAAGGTGCTGGGCACGAATGGGTTAATTAAATAGTATAATGCAACATATTATACGAGTACAAGTAAATTATGTAAAATAAAAAGTAATTAAATTATGGAAATGTTCAACTAAAATTTTTGGGGATATTAATTTAAATAATGAATTATGAAAGTCGAAATACAGTCGTTTCATACAGTCGAAAAAAAAAAATAAAAGTAATAATAAAACACGCTTTATCTAATTATAGATTCCACATCACTTATTTTGGAATTTGATCCAAGTCAAACATGTTTTTAACCGAAGTTTTGTTTAACCACTTTGATCAATATTTTTGAAAAAAAAAAAAAAAAAAAAAAAAAAACTTTCAAATAATGCCCATTTTTTATGCCTTTTACAGAAATTTTAATCTTTTATCACCGGTTTTTCAAGGCAGAAATTTTTGCCTAATTGAATCGGATAAATGCTCGGATTAAATAATTTAAATTTTCAATAAAAAATTACGGGTAACAATAATAAATCATGATTGGAATACGGATGCCCGTGTATGATAGGAGCAAATGATGATTGAAAAAAACACGCTGCCCAAATCAGGGAAATGGTTAATAAGAAAAATCAAAAGATATCTCTTAAGGGACCGCTGCACTGAAACTCAACGTTCGCGGAATCCCATGTTATTCTATGGGAAAACTTTGAAGCGCGATGACTCATTGCCTAATAAAGTTATCAAAATACCGTTTTCACCATCAGAAAGTAGACGTCAGATGCCGATGATATGCGTTTTCAAAAGTTGTCTACGTAAATTTTAAGTATCTTTAAGAAGATAATAAAATTTTATCAAATGAGAATTTCAAAGTGTGTAGGGATTTCTCATATACTTAAAATTTGCGTAGACATTTTTTAAAAACGCATATCATCAGCATCTGACGTCTACTTTCCGATGGTGAAAACGGTATTTTGATAACTTTATTAGGTAAGGAATCATCGTGCTTCAAAGTTTTCCCATAGGCTAACATGGGATTTCGCGATTATGGAAATTCAGTGCAGCGGTGCCTTAACCCTTTCCGGGGCAAGGTGCTTGTATTATTAAAAAATGTTGAAATAATTGGTTGACACCAGTATCTACAAGAAACTTAATTGTAAAAATGTAAATGTGTATGTTTGCGTATTTTATTTGGTTGAAATTTTCATTAAGAAATTCGGGTGTCAATGTGTCAATAATGAATTAAAATTAGGTGATGCCGTGGCGGCATCACCTTCCTTCAAGGGGTTAAGCACTTTATAGGAAAAAACTTATTTCCTTATATACGCCTCCCGGTTTCAAATATGTTTGTCTCGGTTCCCATTAAGAAATAATTAAGAGACATGTTGGCATCTATATAGTTTAATTTCATTTTGCGAAATATTTAATGTTTTGTCACCGGTTTTTAATAACAGAAACGTGTGTCTTAATAAATCGAGAAAATGCTACGATTAAATAGGCAAATTTTACAGTAAAATTTTCTGCTGGAGAGAAAGAAGGATTCTTAGGCCTTTTTGCGGCATATATACGTTTCGCTCGTCCCCGAGGGGTTAATCCTCTCTATACAAAATTATTAATGAATAAATTGCTTCACCTCAATGATAAAATTTTTCCGATTCTGAAGCCATATTAGAAAATTTATATTGTAATAATACGAATTTAAATTTTTTCATCAAAACTAATTTAATAAATCGGTAGTTATAGCTAGTGATGGCAAAATGAAGGCTTTTACTATAGCTGTTAAACATCTTACAATTTTTTTAACCACAAGAAAAAAAAGATAAATTTTATCTTTTAAATCGCCGAATAGTGCTGAACAATTGAGCAGCATTGAGGTGTTTCCTAGCTGCAATCGGCTTAACACCCAGTCTTGTAATTGAGATGTCTGATGTTATTGTGAGCGATTGGGAAAAAGATAAATGTAGTATAAACTACTTTTAAAAAATGGATTATTAAACCCTTTAACGTTCATTGGTTTCGCCACGAAACCACAAAACTTTAATTCCGATACACAACACTGACACCGGTATTTTTATCTAAAAATATTCCTTTTATTATGTATGTGAAAAATCACGTTTTCTTATTTAGAAATATATTTGTTCTTAATTACCGGTGTCATTCATTTATTTCGACATCTTAGTAATGAAAATGCTATGATCGTTAAAGGGTTAATAGAGGAAAAACTAAAAATTTTAAAATTGGAGGAAGGGGCGGGGGATTTTAAAGTTAGATATTACGTCTTTAAACTTAAGTCAATTAAGTTAGTGGAAAGGAAATAAAATTTATGTCTAGCTGTAGTTATTAAATCTACTATATAAAAGAAAAGTTTAAAACCACCGTGATCTGCCGATTAAATAGGACAAAAATTTCTATTAAATTTTTGTGGTATAAGAAAGCGGAAAAAATCACAGCTATGAGTTTTCAATTCGAATTCAGGCATGCGCAAAAAAATTGTGTCCAGTCTTTGTGCATATTTTTAACCATTTGCATTCGAAAGGTTACTCTTGCTCATTATTAGTGTTGTCAGGTGTCAATCATAAACGGGGCGCCAAACACTTTGGGCACCACTAATATCTTACATTTACTTCGGGATTTTTTATTACAGATTATATTCGGCCATTACATAAGCCGAAGAAAATTAATTTAAATACTGGTGTCCAGAGCATTTGGAGCACTCATTTACGCGGGACACTAGTGGTCAATGAGAATTACCTCTCGAGTGCAAAGGGTTAATCAACTAACCTCCGGAATTTTGTAAAATGAAAAGAAGTTGACAGCCTTCGTAATATTTTTTAAAAAAAGTTCAAATCTCCTTCAAAGTTTTGGAGATAAGAACAGTTTTTAATTTTTTTGCGTGTTTTTATTCAATTAAACCTATTTAAAATGAGAAGCTTTCTTTTTTCCAATACAAAATTCCTGATGAAAATTCAATGATAAAAAAAATAATAGAGCCAGCTTTGCTTTTGTGTATTCCCGAATGATCCAATTAAATGGTAGAATAATTCATGCGTAATTTTTTTTTCCAAGCACCTTCGTCGTTTCAAGCCCAAGCTCGCACTCTGATTGGTTGTTGCTCTCGGCACTGTTTTCATGTAACTTGGCGATAATCATACTTGGCATAGCGATAGATGCTTCCGTCCGTCGAGTTTGATTTCCTTCCGAACCGAGTACAAAGTAACTTTTCTCTTGCAGCATTGGATTGAATGGAACGTGTCTTACTGAAAGCTGTACTCTTTAAAAGTTTTTACACACAAGAGCACAAGAGCACGAGGATAAGAATGCAGGAAGAATAAGAATGAGTAGTATAGGTTTTAGGTTTACTCGTTCACTTACGAGCGAAGTATTTTTCGCCAAGTATGGTTATCGCCAAGTTACGTGAAAATAGTGCCGAGAGCAACAACTAATCAGAGTGCGAGCTTGGGCTTGGAACGACGAAGGTGCTTGGGAAAAAAATTTCGCATAATTCATTTTGCCATCACAAGTTACAGTGCTTTTTGTAAAATATTTACAAGAGTAATTAAATTTATTAATGAAAACTTCTGTTAAGGAAATGTCACAATTGTTATGAAAACAATGTAAGTAAATGTTGTGATCATATCTGTAAACAGAAATTTTTCTGTAGTTGCATTTTTTTTAAAACTCATTACATTGTCGCAACTGTAACGATAAATTCACATACTCAAATTAACTGTCAAACATCACTATTTTTCAATTTAAAAAATTGTATTATTTAATAACAGAAACTTTTACCATTAAATGAAGCGAATTCTACCTTTCAAAATTTGTGATGGCAAACATTTGCCAGCAAAAATATTGAAGATACCTACCATATACAGGGGTCGCAGCAAACAAGCAAAAATTTTTTTTGTTATTACCAGTATCTTTTATGAGTATCTTTTATCAGTAATCTTCAAGAGAAATTTTACAAGAGATATAATCAGAATATATCATGAAAATTACTGCTAAAAGGTATTGGTAAGAAGAATAAAATGTGTCCAATATGTTCGGATTCCTGCTTACAGTTTGGCAGAAAAGAGACAAGCAATTCCAATTTCTTGCTGAAGTTTTAGCAATTTCTTATGTATCAGCTATATTAATTTAAAAAAATATGTCTTAATATTGTCGGGATTTATAACATAACTTTAACATGAACTATTTTAACGAAATTATTAAAGCAGTTATTTTAAATTAGCCTTTAGTGAAACTTTCTACCGAAAGCTTTTGCCCACAATAAATAGTGATTCATATACAACAATTATTAATTTCTTATTGAATTTTTAATATCTTAAACAGCGGTCTCTTGCTGTGATTTATACTCAACTAAAAATTTTTAAGGACTGACAAAGAAATTTTTTACTAAATTTTTAATATTTTTATGTATTATTATGTATTATTATGTAATGAAATAATTTGAACAAAGATATCTTAATACTGTCATGATTAACAAAATTATTAAGGAGTTATTTTAAATGATTCTTCAATGAAATTTTTCTACCAAAAGCTTTGCCCACAATAAACAGCGGTCTCTTGCTGTTATTTATACGCAACAAGCAAATTTTTAAGGATAAACAAAAAAAAAAAATTATTGCTGAAGCTTTAATTCCTTATGTATCAAATATAACTATTTAAACGAAAATTTTTTAATACTGTTGTGATTTATAAAGTAACTTAAACATAAACCATATTAACAAAATTATTAAAGCGGTTATTTTAAATAATCCTTTAGTGAAAGTTTCTACCAAATATTTTGCCTACAATAAACAGCGGTCTCTTCTGGTGATTCATGCACAACAATATAAATTCACAAATGGGTTAACAAAAATATTTCTTGTTAAAGTTTTAATTCCTTATGTAACAGATATAAAAATTAAGACGAAAATTTCTCAATACTATCGTGATTTATAACATAACTTTAACAATAAACTATGTTAACAAAATTATTAAAGCAGTATTTTAAATTATCCTTTAGTGAAACTTTCTACCAAAAGCTTTCGCCCACAATAAACAGCGATCTCTTGCTGTGATTCATACGCAACAACAATTAATGTGATGGAGGCATCGTGACATGTCTCTTTAGCCACCCCAACATCTGAAAATGACTTCGATTCATCCCCCCTTCTTACAATGTCGGCAATTTATCAGATGGGGGAAAGCACTCGAAAAGAGTCTTCTCCCCCCTCCCCCATCTCTTATATGGGTCTATAGTTTCTCGGGATGTTACAAGAGAATCTAAGCACCCTCCGAATTCAGTTCCGGTGTATTATAATGTCTACAAAAGCGGGAACGGGATTTGGAAAAGTGATAAATGCAACAGCTCTGGGTTTGCGAGGGGCTTTTCACAGCTTTGTCACATACAGGCGTTGTTATGTAGTTTGAATAATAAATGTTGAATTCTAAAGGACCAGGCACATAGCACTAACTTCTTGCGGTCGGGCGTCGCTATTTTTGATCTTTCGTGTCGGCGCTTTGATGTATAAATTACTTTTTCAGTGAACTTTTTTGAACTTCAAGAGAGAAATCGAACTCGAAATCAATTGACAGCTTTACGACTGACGATGGGGGGAGATAAACTTTCCTTTCCTTTGTCAATTCGGTAGGGTCAGTCCCTCAAAAATCATTTAAAGAAGTTTCACATTTGTTCCGTACGGAAACAAAGATAGATTTATTGCTCTTTTAGTGTAATAAAAACTAGTGCTGTTCGCTCGCAACCTTAATATAGTTCACAAAAACTTCTGTTTGTTGCATAGTTGAAATATGTTAATTTTTAAGTAAAAATTAGTAAATTAGCGACTGCATTTAAACATATTAGTATATTAAACATATCTATTATTGCTCTCAAGACCTGAATATAAAATGGCCAAAGTTCCTTCTAGTAAATTTAAAAAGATATTTTTAGCTTATCTATGTATCTTTTTACCTTACATTGTAAAAAGAAATACGAAATTTTTACTTATTCGTGTCAGTGTTGCCAGTGGGCTACTTTTTTAAATTTCGGATTTGTTGATTGGCACCACTCTTTTAAAACGGTAAAGTACCTTTTGTTTTCGCCTTAATTATCATGACAATGAATAAGCCACATTTTATCATATATAAAAAGAGTGCCAATCAAGTATCTAAATTTAAAAAAAGTAGCCCATCTGGCAACACTGATTCGTCTATCCTTTTTTACCCATTTTACCTTTATTTGTGCAGAACTTCTATCAGGAATGAAGCAAAAATTTCTGTTTATTTTTCTAACGAAGTTTTTCCCACAGATAAATCAGACCCTACATGAAAAGCAACATTGAGCAAATCCATGCTTTCGTACAGTGATTAGTTACATATTTTTATTTGTTTAATTATTTATTTACAGAATTAAAAAATATTTCAAATACTTTTGGCTTACTTTTTATATTTTTATATCTTTTTGATAAATGAAACAAATTACGATTTTTTTTTCTTTTTGCAATTTGAAAAGATCAGCAATTCTTCGGTGCCAGTGTTTCCTTTTAGAAAATCTCTTCTTAACGTCTTTAGTACTTTCATTCGTAAAATTATGAAGTGATTGAGTAACACCAGAATTAAAAAATATATATATATTTCAAAATGGGTAAAAACTTCTTTTCACATATTTCATAAAAATATATTTTTCATTGCGGAATGCGGAATTCTGATGTCAATGTGGCATTTCGCATTGCAAATTAGGTGGGATAAACGTTATCCCACCGGTTTACTAAGGGTTAGTTCCATGAAAACGTATTATGTCTGACACATGCAACAATTTTTAGATACCAGTAGTTTAGAATGGAAAAATGTAACTCATTTTATCGGAAAAATGCTGATCAGTTGAATAGGGCGAAGCAAACTTTTCGAAAATAACGGTGGCCAACAAGCATAGCGATTTTTAGCTGAGTGACAGACATGACAAATTTTCATGGAAATTTTCTAAGGCGAAATTCCGCAGGTTAACCCTAGATTTACTTTTCTGTAAAATAATAATTTAATTATACTTATTTTGAAACATTCCCTGAAGCATACGATTCCTGCTTTATATTATTGCAAAAATGAGGTGTTCAGAAATCAATCAGAGTAACTCCGTATTTTTAGAAATCCAGGTTATGACATGATTAGGTTGAAGTTTTTCTATATTTCAATACAGTGCTTATGAATTACCCTTGATTATAAGACAATTTATGAGTATAATCAAAATACGGTGAAAAAGTAGTTGGTTTTTTATGTATTTTTTTATTTATTTATTTAGATAAAATCCTTTAAATCAAAAAAAGCATTTTTATTTGATTTAAAATCAACATTTTTATTTTGATAAAAATGACCATTTTTATTTGCATTTTTGTTTTGATGGAGTTAATCGGAATGCCTCAAGTAATCTTCCATTACAAAATAAATCTTCAAGCATTTAAATTAAGTAGCGATAATTTATTTTTAAGATTTCATGCTTAAAAATTCTTTAACCAGAATTTCGAAATTAAATTCCTCAAATATTTTAAGTTACTGCTTAATTTCAGAATTTAAAGCATTCTTGGATATTTATACTACAAGTAGCAGAATTAATGAAAACCCTTTAAAACTTCCACAAAGCCGGTTACCTCGTCTATATATTCAAAGTGACAAAACTTATTTTCGCCAAAAGCGTTAGATAACTTTGACCGGTAGGTTGGAATTGTACTTATTGAAGTTTAAAATTAGTATTCGAAACATACATTCATGCATACCTTGTTATAGTGTGCGCGTAAATTCCTCATTGAACGTTAAGATTTATAAAAATAAATTTCATAGTTTGATATTAAGAGGTTATTGAGTTATTAGGATATATTTATGTATCTTCTTCGATAACTCAAGTTAGCGTTTTCGCTATTCAATTAGGCAAAAATTTCTTCAAAAAAATTGTCGAAAAATAATAAAAATGCCATAAAAGGCGCTCGTCCAAAGGGATTAATAACTCGCACATTAAAGTATTTTTCGTATTTTGCAATTCATTAAGATGCAATTCAATTGATTGTTAATATAATAGAGCAAGAGCCCGTGACGGGTAGACCTTCGTTATTTTATAAAAGCTGAAACTTTCTCAGCGCAGTCTTCCAACAAAGATAGGAACGATGGGTAATTATGAAATTTGGATCATGGTGGCTTTGGCAGTGACCAGGGAGCAAAGGTGTAAAAAATACCAACTTACTTTCGTCATTTTATAAAGTGTAATTTTTTGATATTTCCTTTGGAATGATGTTAGAAATCACGTCCTCCATTGGCAGACACTACCTGTGGTTCCAACCCCCGGCCGAAAACCACTAAACTTCAATAATAGGAAATTCTACTTTCGTCATTTTATGAAAGCTGAATTTTATATATTTACTTGGGTAACTACCAGAAGATATTTCCTCAGTTGGCAGACAGTTTTGGTGGTTCTAACCCCCGGCCGACAGACATATACAGCGGCTTCTCAATACACTAGAGTCTGCGCGAAATAGACATTTTCCCCGTTTTCCCTTGGATCGGAAATTGGCGACAAAGGTTGTTACAAGTAATTCTACGGTTGTTGACATTTTGAAAAAAGATCACAATGAAAGAAAAAAAATTTAATTTAACAAATTAGAACGACTATTTGGAAAATGATATTTTCAAAGACTAAAATTTTAAAGACTTAAAAAGTAATTCTATATTTAATAATAATAATAAAAAACATCATTTTTAGGTTGACCATAACGAGTCATATATTACGTACGTCATGCATTAAACATTAATATTCCTAGATCATAATTATAAAAAACCCAGTAGTTTATTGTTATATAACTTTAACTGTTTAAAATGTGCATTTTTATTTGATGGAATTAATCAGGCTGACTGCCTCTTATTACATATGACATGGATTAAACATTAATATTCCTGGACCCATCTTATAAAAATTTTAAATGAAATTTCAGTTTTACAATTTTTTTGAACTGCAAATTTTTAAACTTCTAAACATTGCGCATTTTAAATTTTTATACCGTTGCATAGAGAAAAAATGCACTTTTGAATGAAATTCGTTTGAAATTTTTATGACAATTTGTTTTTAAATTATTATCATTATTTAAAGTTTTTATTACTTTTTTGTCATTGTGGCAACAGAAGTGAACCATTTTTGGACATTAAACATGGACCAATCAGAAAATGAATAAAATGCGGAATTCAACCAATAAAAACATTCAGATAAACTTCGGATTTCCCAATTCTCTACTGAGGATAACAACTATTTTCCAAATTACTAAAAATTAGTTATTTATTTATGAATATTAATGAACGTTAGCTTCGAATTCTCTCCAAGCTTGGAAACACTTATCGCCAAATATTTAAAAATATCGCCAAATTTGAAGACAAAAATTAAGAAATCATAAATATTGCCGATTTGGCTATAGATTACTAATTTGGCACAATTATTATTCAAATTCAGTATTTACGAAATTTTTTTATAGGGTTCATAGCATTTGATCTTAAAATTTCAGTAAAATTTTCAATGAGATAATAATCAAGCATTAAAGAATTTTTATTAACTCATCTAATCGAGTCGCAAAAAAGCTAGTATATTTAACAAAAACAACGAATATGAAAGCTATATCCTCCCCCTGGCACAAGCCGAAATTGCTGTTTTATTATGTACTTATTTATCAATAAAAAAATTGCATGTTTATAATGTTATTGATTATGATTTCCATTTTGATACTTGTTTTAAAAATAAATGAAATACGTTAGAAAATAATGTTTAGGTATTTTATGAACTTTATTTTTAATATCCACTACAATACAAAATTAGAATTTTACTGTTTATTCATACATAGTGTTAAAAATACGTGGTGTCCCAAAAATGGCACCCAAACTCTGCGCAGCCAGATTCCTCATTGGGAATACATAAAAGAAGCCCAAAGAACTGCACCTGTACGATTGATAATTTACCAGAAAAATTGAAAAACAAAGTATACATCAGGGTTGATACGGGTCAGGGAATTTTTTGACTAAAAAATTTTTCGGCACCAGTATTGTTTTATAAAAAATCTCTACTAAAAAAAAGGTAAAATCACACAGTTTTACTCTACATTTATTTTTCTGTAAAAAAATCTTGATATTTGACCTGGAAAAATCTCTGAAGCGTAGCAACCCTGATACATTAAATACAGGTCAAATTATTCGCGAACAGAATGCATGAAAATCATACAAAAAATACCAGTAGATACAAGGATGCAGTAACGAGTTCTTCAGCGGCGTCTTAACGTCATTCTTTGGCGCGCGCGCGCGCTTGACGCGATATGCGCAGCGAACGTTTAGAACGTTACCTGCACATATATCTGCACTTATATATTTTTTAAATAGTGAAATGTATGGGATTTTCCTTCTTCGTTTTCTCTTCAATGCAGCAACCTCAAATAAGTGTCGCCAATTTCCGACCCAAGGGAAAACGGGGAAAATGTCTGTTTCGCGCAGACTCTAATGTATCGAGAAGCCGCTGTATATGTCTGTCGGCCGAGGGTTGGAACCACCAAAACTGTCTGCCAACTGAGGAAATATCTTCTGGTAGTTACCCAAGTAACATATATAAAATTCAGCTTTTATAAAATGACGAAAGTAGAATTTCCTATTATTGAAGTTTAGTGGTTGTCTGCCGGGGGTTGGAATCACAGGAAGTGTCTGCCAATGGAAGACGTGATTTCTAACATCATTCCAAAGGAAATATCAAAAAATTACGCTTTATAAAATGACGAAAGTAAGTTGGTATTTTTTACACCTTTGCTCCCTGGTCACTGCCAAAACCACCATGATCCAAATTTCATAATTACCCATCGTTCCTATCTTTATTGGAAGACTGCGCTGAGAAAGTTTCAGCTTTTATAAAATAACGAAGGTCTGCCAGTCACGGACTCTTAGACTATAAATTTTATTTATAAATGAATTTTAAATTCGAAATGCTGAATGAATTTTTATATCGTGAATTTGATAAAAGTACGGTGCCAGATGTTTATTTTTAACTTTTTCGCTCTCCTATATGTACCTCACATAAGGCAACTAGTTTAATTCATAAAAAGCGGTTGAAGTAGCGATGGACAGAATGGGCGATTTTACAATCGAATGAATCATTCCAGCATGAAACCTTTGTATATATTTTTAATCAATTACTCCCAGAAAGTTTGTAAAGAAAAAAAACCAAGTTTATTGTAGATTCTGCCATTTCAGAATTCAGTTTCGCCACCGATTAGAAAAAAAAAATCGATAGAGGTCTTTTAGAAGGGCGACCCCGTTTAGAATGCAATGAACTACATTTTTCTTGTGTTTATCAATATAATAGCAAACAGAACAGCGTGAAATACCCAACTGATTAGCAATTTCTCTCTGAGACATTGGAATTGCGGAATAATAAAGAGATACAATTTGACGTGCTACTTCTTCATTCACTAAATTAATCAAAAACGGATTTTTTCTTTGGTTTAAACGCTTTTTATAGACTCTGAGAAAAAGGAAATGCATTTTAACAATAAAACGAGTGGAATCCCGTCGAATTCGACGAATGAAATGTTTAAAAGACCCGATCGATTTCGTTTTAAAAAAAAAGCAAAAATAATTACATTATTGAATCAATATATAATAAATATATTTCCAAACTTAATGTCAAGTTTGCCAGTTTCAGTTTTGCATGCAAATATTCACACATCTTCAGTTAAAATTGTAATCTGAGTGCCGGCGAAAACCAGAAATTTTATTTTATATTCACTCACAGAAAAATAGTTTTATTAAAAAAAAAAAAAAAACTAATTTCATTTTTACTATGACATTATTTTCACTAACTGAAGTCATCTGAAAGTAAAATCTCAATCTCAGTGTCCATAATGAAAAGAAATATTGAAATGTAATATCGTTATGAGTAAAAATGCGATGTTTTAAATAGTGACGTCATTTTCTCTTCAAATGGTTTTTAAAAGTTACTGTTATTAGTAATATGAAAAAGGCATCCGTAATAATATTGTAATTCCCACTTATCTGGTTGCTGAATGACATCATTTTCCTCATTTGAAATTTTTCTTATTTTGCTTTAGGCATTAATTTTTATCATAAATTATTTTCTCGTATTTTATTTACATTATTAATATTATTTCTCAGTAAATATATTTTTTTTCCTCAATTAGTGCATAATTATACGCAATCATTTTATTGTGGTTAGATTTTACGAAAGTAAGTAACTTTTTTCTTTTAAATGCGAGGACATGTTCATTGATGAAATAAAGCTTCTGACTGGTGGAAATTGATAATGGAAAATAAATTTTTATTATGGAGAGAAAAGCTAAACTGAGTTGCCACCATTTTGAAGAAATATCGTAAAAAGCAGGGGTGCAAAAATCTAGGCGCCAGAGGGTAGTCTCTCACCACTAAAATTTTAACGTTTTTTTCGCTCAAAATTTAATAGCATTCTAGCAGGAATTTTACACGAAATATTAAACGGAGAAAAACGAAATAAATTTTGTGGTGAGAAACTGCCTGCTGGCGCCTAGATTTTTGCACCCCTGGTAAAAAGCATCTAAAATTAAAAATAAAATATAAAAATGGAAATAAATTAAAAAATAGCTAAAATTTTCCACAACTACAAATAAATAGCTTTCATTAAAAAAAATAATTATCAAAATCGGTTGAAAAGAAAATTCAGGGCTGATGACTAAGAAAAACAGCCAGGTCTTTTAAATGTATAGATTGTATGAATGTCTCGTTTTAACGGCCAGATTATGAAAAAGTGGGCCGCAATGTTTGACACGACACATTTTAGCTTGTCTGAAAGAAATAGCATCGGAGGTTAAAAAATAAATAAATAAATAAATAAATAAAATAAAAATAAAAATCTTCTATATTTTAAGCCTTTTACATATTTATACGTTGTTTAACACTAGACTAACGTGAGCCGTCATTTTGATGTCTACCATATGTATATGTTCCAGTTCAAACGAGAAATTTGATTGTGAAATGAGTTTAAAAAAAAAAAGAAGAAAAAGTTAAATGATTAAGTTGAACCAGTTAAGTTAAATAAAAATTGCGGTGTGAAATGTTTTCAATAAAGCTTGAATGAAATTTCTGGTAGTTTCAGTGTTAAAAAATCATAAAACAAACATAGGAAAAAAAAAATTGGATTGACTTCTGAACGCCTCAATTAATTTTCCATTGCAAAATAAATCTTCAAGTATTTACATTAAGTAGAGATAATTTATTTTTAAGATTCCATGCTTAAGTTACTGCTTAATTTCAAAATGTAAAGCATTCTTGGATATTTATACTTCAAGTAGCAGATAGCAGAATTGATGAAAACCCTTTAAAACTACCCCAAAGCCGGTTACCTCGTCTATATATTCAAAGTGACAAAACTTATTTTAGCCAAAAGCGTTAGATAACTTTGACCGGTAGGTTGGAATAGTACTTATTGATGTTTAAAGTTGGTATTCGAAACATACATTCATGCATATCATGTTACAGCGAACGTGTAAACTCATGACTGAATGCTAAGTTTTATAAAAATAAAGTTCATAATTTGATCCTAAGAGGTTATTAAGTTATTACAATTGATTCCTGGATGTATCTTCGAATTTTTAAATTTTTGAAAGTGTCACGATTTCAAAATTAGCAATTTTCAATCATAACTTAAAAAATTTTCTCTTATTTTGTGTTCTTTGATTTATAAACTTGCACATTAAAACTAAGTATTTTTAACATTTTGTTACACATTAACCACGTAATTGTCAATAGCAATAATGTCACGATTTCAAAATTAGCAATTTTCAATCATAACTTAAAAAAATTTTCTCTTATTTTATGTTCTTTGATTTATTAACTTGCACATTAAAACTAAGTATTTTTAACATTTTGTTACACATTAACCACGTAATTATCAATAGCAATAATGACTCTGTAACATCGAATTCTCATCCGAAAAATTCAAGATTTTTATTTTAAAATAAGAAAAAGCAATTTTTCCAGCAATACACAGCCAAAATTAAAATATAAAATTTCGTTAAAAGTTTGTGGTGAGAATTTCGTTTAAATTAGGTGGGATTAAAGCTAGCCCACCGCCCCTCAAAGAGGTAAAAAAATGGTGTCAAATGAATAAAATTTATATAAGATATGTCTAAGATAAAAGGGTTCACTTCTCTTTCTACATACTCTGTTTAACTTTTGTTTCTATGTTCGTAGCTTGCCAAAATATTTTTAAAATATCTGCTTAATTTTATTTTACGGATTAAAATCTTATTCCTGGGATACAGATTCTAACAGTATAATGACCAATACACTACACTTGTAGCGTAGTTTTGTAGTAGCTGCTATTCTATTACAACACTTAGAAGAGGCATGATCAAGTATAGTAGTCCAGATTCGGATGTACGAAAAAACCCCACAATGATTGCTAAGTTACTCTTTATTTAGACATGTATTACTAGGGGGGTACACTTACAGTACTCGGAGAAAATCTCCGAACAGTTTTTAGCAACTTCACTAGACAAGAGCAGTGAGTCAAGTGAATTCGTACATAGCAACAAACCGCCACTTTTGGCATGATAGAAAATCGCCAACATACACAAGTTCGCCCATGCACAATGGATAGTATACGCCAAATAACAGTTAAAATGCAGCTGGCATGATCAGAATTCAATTTGGTTACCCATGTGGGATGGGAAAGGAAAGATTGCCAATAGATAAATGTTACACGTGTTGTTATGTCTAACAAAGAAGCACACCGAAGGGACATCAGATTTTACTGCGCAGATGTTAAATTCTTTTTAGGGTTTTGTCGAGAAAGGAAAAAGAAGCGTAAGCATAAATTTTAACTGCGAAACAGAGATGATCTCCTTATAAGGTAATGCAGAATTGCTTCGATCGGAAATAGCAGACATCTGGAAATTGTTTTAAACGGTTGATTAATATGTGAGTGTATTTCTCACAGATAAAGTTAAGCAGCTGCCGATTTTCGGTTAGAGAATTAATAAGCAAGAAAAATGGAAAAGGAATGAAGGACAACTTAAAACTAATTTTGAATTGAACAGAGACGGGGGGGTGTAAAGGAATAATTCAAGAAAATAACCAATATATAACGAAATAATCGTTATAACACTACAAAAAAAAAAAAAAAAAAAAAAAAAAAAGTTTTATTTGAAGTAGTCAATTTTCTTTTAAAATGTTTATAAACCCACAACGATTGCATTTTCTAATCGAAAGAAAGTGCATATTGCAGATCTTTTTATTTATTTATTTATTTATTTTATTTTATTTTATTTTATTTTATTTTATTTTATTTTATTTTATTTTATTTATTTTTATTTTTATTTTTATTTTTATTTTTATTTTTATTTTTATTTTTATTTTTTTGCTTATCTCTACTAGAGAATTCAAGAAATATTCTTTAGTTTTTGAAAATCTCAATTTTGAAGCCCTCTCCCCCCAATTAAAAAGATTCTTGAGATAAAACCTTATAAATTGAAAGCTTTCTAAGTTCAAAGGCAAAAGTCTTAGAATGATCTTCACACTGTTTGTCATTTCGTGGAAATGACATTTCAACTTTGCAAGTTCAAAGACAAAAGTTATACATTTATTATAATTTCACAGCTTTAACTTTGGAATGTTTCTGATTATACACTGGAATGTGAAAATTAAAAGCATTCTCAGTAACTCGGATTGCAAATAGAAGAATTTATAAGAGGCGCGATTTAAAATTTGTTCAGAATTACTTCACCGGGATTGAAAAATCAAAGAATTATGTTTGCTAACCTTTTCGGCACAGAAAAAAATGTATTTGTAAATGATTAAATGATTGATTGACACCAAAATTTACAAATGAACCCATTAGAAAATAAAATGGGTTTTTGCTTTTAAAATTTTGTGAGGAGCCTGGGACCTCTGCCCCACATCCCCGGCACATAAGTTATGAACCACTAACGGGAATTGTACTCATGACAGCAAAGTAGGAAAAATTAAACTAGCAGATAATCAAGTGGAAAAAGAGAAACATGTCTTCCTGAGCTTGATCAGTAAAAATTACTAAAATGTTTAATCTGATTATAAACATTAAAATATAATAATTAACTAGCTAAATTATAGAGCTGGATTTCGTGCGTATCCCAAACATTTATAATAAATAAAAAATTTTATTAAAATATTATTGGTGCCATTTGTAAATTTGGAATTAAAATTAGGCGGTCCCGCCGTGGGATTACTGCGCATGAAAAGGTTAATGATGTAGCTAAAGGTGTAAGACAGTGATTCTTACACCGCCAACCTAAATACTAAGCCTGAATTTTTTTAAGCGCTGGTCCCCTGAATTTACACACCAATATTTTCCTGAAGTTTTCTTAGATATATTTAATCTTAGAAAAATAAAGCAGAGGGAAAAAAATTGATATTCAAATTCTAGGGATGGGAGTTTCGCATTTTTGCCCACCAGTATTACATTAAACAAAATATTAATTTATTTAATCGGGATATTTTTGCGATTTAAGAAAACAGCATTTTCACTAATAAAATACTGGTGTCCAAAAATGCGGTACTCTCATCCCTAAAATTTACCGTACAAATGTTTAAAAAATATCCGGTTACAACAGTCGCATGTTTTCGTCTTAAGATGCCACTCGAGTTGCTCAAAAAGACCCGGATGATAATGTTAAATCTATGGGGGCGTTATTTTCAAATTTCCGCTACATACTCATTTACAAATAAGTACATTCTAAATGTCTCCTAAATGTGTAAATATTTCAGACATTCTTTTATCAATCTAAATAAAAGTTCAAAACCCCTATCTTTGATTTATCTTTGTGAAAATCTGCATTAAAATTGCTATAAGATTTCGACGGCGACGAATAAAAGCAGTGTTTGTCTCACATTTTATGTTTTTATACGTAAAAAAAAGAATCAGTTAAGTGGTAAAATGCATTATGATTCTGGTTGCTACAATCATTCGTATGTTTAACCAAAAAATTTTTCATTAGAATGTTTCAGAAATTCGACATATTTTTCACTGATAATACTCTAATGACTTACGGAATAATTAATTCTACTCTGGCTGGTTACAGTTTATACTATGAATCACATCAAACGCTTTTATATCACCAAATATCTTTATAAACAACTCAGCTCGAAAATTTTGCAGAAAGCTATACAATTGCACAATTTTTCTTTCAAACATTCTGTATTTCTCCGAAATTCAGATCGCAAAGCGATTTCTGTATTCCATTCATCTATAGGCAATAAATGAATGGAAGTAGTTTGGTTAGTTTCTTAAATATCAGTTCTTAGCAAGAGTGAGAGAAATTAAACTCTTCTTTAAAATATATGCTAATGATGCATATGACAAACTTTAAGAAAAGATTCTGACAAGTTGTTTTTATTAGGTATTGTGAGCTTGTCAGTCGATCAGATTACAGCAAAGAGTATAACAAGAAATTATAATCGTAGCTGCCAATTTTTACACTTGTTTGATACAGTTAATCTAATAGAATTTTTTTTAATCATATATAATTTAAGATATTAACCCTTTAACTGATTCTTTCTTTTCCGTTCATTAAATTGAAAATAATGGATTCTACCCACGACTTTTTAAATAAAATATTTCGTAACATTTAGTCTAAACATTTCCGCCTTTAAATAGTATGAAATTATTAAAAAAAAAATAGTGGTGTCAAAAAGCTTTAAATGATGAATTAAACAAATTTGTCTTGCCCGAACGCCATACCGGAAAATATGTTAAGGGGTTAAATGCATGTGTTTGTATATGTATATATGCAGCGGGTGGCGAGTAGTCAGGGAAAACCAGGAAAAATCCAGTCAAGAAAAGAGAGAGCTACCAGTATTTTATTACAGAAAATAATTCAAATAGTATAAAGAGACTGAATCAACTGATATCAACTGAATTTATCTTTAACAAAATACTGGTATTTATCATCTATATTGATTGTCGTTTTATCTAACCACTCGCCACCCTGATATGTGTGATTCTGAATGTTTCAATCATTTTTCATTGTTTCATCAAAAAATCATACCGTTTGTATGTTTCAGAAATATTAACATACGTTTCGCCGATTGTACTCTAGTAACTAAAGGCTTAATTATTTATATTCTAGCAAATTACAGTTTATATCATGAATGACATCAAACGCTTTTGTATCACAGAATATCTTTATAAACAACTCAGTTCGAAAACTTTGCAGAAAGTTATAGTGATCACAATTGCACAATTCTTCCTTTGAAATATTCTGTATTTCTCCGAAATTCAGATCGCAAAGCGATTTCTGTATTCCATTCATCAAAAGGCAATAAATGAATGGAAGTAGTTTGGTTAGTTTCTTAAATATCAGTTCTTAGCAAGAGAGAGAAATTAAACTGTTCTTTAAAATATATGCTAATGATGTATATGACAAACATTGAGGAAAGATTCTGACAAGTTGTTTTAATTAGGTATTGTGTGCTTGTCAGTCTATCAGATTACAGAAAAGAGAATAATTTGAAAGTTTGTTCATAGCTGGCAATTTTTACAATTATTTATGTCCACTAAAATGTAATAGAAATTTTTATTTTATTTACTAATTGCCTTATTTCGACAAAAAAAATAATAAGTTCAAAATTTACTGTTAAATTTTAGCGATATGATGAAAACGTAATTAGACATATTATATCAAATATCAGATTATAGTAGATTATATCAGACATTTTATATCCCACATAACTTTAATCAAGATTTCCACTTAAAGCTTTTCATTAAATTTTATTTTTATAATTTTGCTAGTAAAAAGTCGGGAGGGGGATACTTTTTTCTATTCTAAAATAAAAAAATTTGAAAATTTCGATTAAAATTTATCATTATCTAAACGTAATTACTTACCTCTGAAAGAGTTAAGATTTATTTTGAAAAAATATGTAATTTATAACAAACACGTGTGTTTTTAGTTAAAACTATAAATTCATATAAATTTGTGACGGTTTTTTAATTAACTTTCCAAAATTAGGAAAATTTTAGTAAAAAATTGCAATTATGCCAAACATTCTATATCGAAATACATTCGATATATATATATATATATATATTAATAAATTATTAACTCATGTTGTGAAGTAAAATATACACAATACCACTTAAATTTACTAGAATATTTCAAATTTTGTGCGATCAAATGTAAACTCGATTCGCATATTCAAACGCAATCGCCTTTTCCCAGTCCTCCATGTTTTCATACCTTTGGGAGCAGGAAAACACACTGGTAAACCTACGGGATAACCGCAAAAATTGGATTTTTATGTGTTTTCCACAAATGAATGATTTGACAGAGCGATTGCTTTTTAATATGCGAATCGAGTTTGAATTAACTCTGAAATTTCACCCGTTAACCCTTTAACGTTCATTGGTTTCGTCACGAAACCACAAAATTTTAATTCCGATATGCAACACTGACACCGGTATTTTTATCTAAAAACATCCTTTTTATTATGTATGTGAAAAATCACGTTTTCTTATTTAGAAATATATTTGTTCTTAATTACCGGTGTCAATCATTTATTTCGACTTCTTAGCAATGAAAATGCTTTGATCGTTAAAGGGTTAACTCGATGAAGGGATTGTATATTCTGTCGTTAGCCCGGTCTAACGTGTACACAGAAAATGAAGGCCACATACCGAGTAGTTATTATATAGAGAGGTCGAACTAAGGATGTTTTAACTATGGGCACCTTCCATTAAAAAAATATTTTAAAAATATAATTAATGTAGTTTTTTTAGGCATACAAGAAAAGCTATATATTAACCCCTTGACTGGTTTGCCCGAACGGCGTTCGGGCAAACCAGCAGCAAATAATGCCACATTAATCAGCAAATCAAACCACATAATCAGCACCACAAAATCAGTAAATAATGCCACATTAATGGCACAAGGTGACTTTCTGTCACAAGACTTTGTCAAATGGTGACAGAGACCCTACTATGAAGTAACCACTGTGAAAAGTGGTGAAAAGTCACCATGTGACTTTAATGGGACATTATTTGGCAATTTATCATAATGCAACGTTCACAATGACTTTGAAATTGAGTCTCTCGATGAGAGGTCACACGAGAGTCTCAATGTAACGACATTGTAAAGTCACCTGGTGACTCGCCACAAAGCAGCAGTCACAATGACCATTCAGTGGAGTCACATATAGTAGTCATTTGAGACTCATAAAAGAGACGTGTGGAATTTCCTATTTTTTGTTTCGCCGTAGTGACTGTGACTCTTATGACCATGTGTGACCTGAATGAGATGTTATAGGGATTAGCTGTTATTCAGTAATAGTAACTATTCGAATTATATTACTTCCTTTTGAATATTCGCGTGAAATTATCGCTTGAAAATCCCTTAAAAATTCGCATTTTAAGACTCCTCCTTAAATTATGCACACCAGTGTGTATATAATCATTTTAGAATTTTGTCGAACTATATCAAATTTTATGAAAATAGAATCCAAACTTAAAAAGACATTAATAAAAATTTTATTCTTTCTGTTAAATCTTATCAGATGTGATTAATTCAATGATATCCCCTCATAGGTAATGATTCTAGGTTGCCGTGATGATTTCATGCGATTTAAGATGGATTCATATGATTTCCATGTTACTGAATTATATATATATGTATAATTGTACTATTTCAATTAATATGCTAATTTAATTCCATTTACTATCTCAGATATTTTGCTGAAAGTGGCTACAACGCCATCTACATGTTATAAAAATCAGGGAAAGAAATCATTTAGTGAGATGCATGCATCGGATTTCGATTTACTCTTTCAGGCTTCTTTAACTCTCAAATTGCCATGGTTAAATACGCTGAAGAAGTTTTGTAGTTCAGAGAATTTGAATTCATACCAAAAAAATTTTGTAATAAATTTATTTTATTTAATGGTAGAATGTCTGCATACAACTAAAGTAAATGTACTTTAAACTTCTAGTATGAATTTCGAATATATGAATTAAAAATTCCTCTATACTGAAACCTCTCATAGTGGCATATATGCTACCATGGGCATTAGAAGGTTAGTTACAATCTTTAACCCCTTGATGAGGTGGTTCATTTTTGGGCCACTTAATTTTCATTCCTCAATGCTACACTGACATCAGAATTTTTTTAATCAGGAGCTTTTTTGGATCAATTATGAGGAGGAAAGCTTACTTATTTTCAAATAATTTTTTGTTAAAGTTGGTGTCAATGAATTATTTAAGCATTTTATGCATAGAAATGCTATGCCCTTCAAAGGATTAACAAATATGTTCGTAGATTAATTTACCTTACCCTGAATGAATGCAAATATTATCGGAAACTTTTATTGATGCAATACTTAACCGCTTCACAATTTTGCCCGTACGTATTACGGTCAGCGTGTTTTTGTCAATCATGTTTTGGCCGTAACACGCACTGGCTCCATACGACAATCATAATTTATTATTCTCACCAGTAAAATTTTAATGTAAATTTTGTATTATTTAATCTAAATATACCTCTGATTGAATTAAGCAAAAATTTTTTTTTTAATGAACAACCGGTGATAAAAGATTAAGAATTCTGTAAAAGTTATAAAAAATAAACATTTCAAAGTTTTTTAACTCCTTAACTGATTTGCCCGAATGCCGAATTTGCTTAACCCCTTGACGGTCACATTAAATTACGGTTTAAAAATTCAGATTGATTATTGCCACCACTTTTTTGAAAAAAAAATTCATCTTATTTAATGGCAAATAAAATAATACAAGAATAAAATCAATTTCACTATTTTATAAAACTGGTGGGAATCAAATAATTCTGAATAAAAGCTGTGAAGCTTGCAGTTCGAGAATGTCTCGGGCACGACAGTTAAGAGGTTAATTCATCATTTAAAGCTTTTTGACACCACAATTTTTTTTAATTAATTTCATACAATTTAAAAGGCGGAAATGTTTAGAGTAAATCTTACGAGTATTTTATTTAAAAAATTGTGATGAGAATCAGTTATTTTCAATTTATTGAACGGAAAAGAAGGTGTCAGTTAAGGGGTTAAAAATATTAATCAGTTAAGCAGTTAATCAGCTCCTCATCATTATAAATTATAAAAAGAACTTATTCACTGTTCTCACGTTTTAACTAACGACATTTCTATAGATCTTTGCAATCTGGAATTTTAAAGTAATTTCGAACACCTCAAAAGTGAGATTATAAAAGTAGTTAATGAAACTTTATTTTATGGCTTTTGAAAGGAAACATTATGAGCGCACTGTGAAACTCGAATTTAGAAATTCGAAATAAATTCATTAGTTTCAACAAAATGTTAAATTTCAGTAGTCGACTCCAATGTTAATTATTAACTTCTGAGGAACAGAGCAGTGCTTGAAATTTACTTAAAGTAGTAATTTGTGAATGTACTTAACTTTTGGATTAACTTTAGTATTTCGATTCCAGATTTAATGATTTTATTAGATTTTAAAGGGTTCCAGGACTCATTTAAAAATAATTTTTATTTATTGATATAAAATTTCCATTTTTTTGTGATTGTTGACCATATTATTTGTAAACAAAATGACTTGATAAAAATTCCCATATATTTTAATATATATATAAAATGCATTATATCATATTTTATTATATATTATATCGTATTATATCATCATTTTTATATCATATTATATTATATATTGTACCGTATTATATCATATATATAACATTTATTAAAAAAATGGTGTAATTTAAAACCGTTATAACTTGAAATATTATTTGTAGACATTTCTTTTTCATTTAAATAAGCAAAAATACATAGCTTTAATTCTGATTTGGAATTTTTTTAAGTATTAATTTAAATAAAAATTAAAAATATTTAAAGTAAAAATTAAATAATAATAATAATAATAATAATAAAAGATGTAACTTTTTTCAAAAATCGTATTTTTAAAAATAAACTTTGTTTCTGAATTAAAATTAAAGTAAAAAATTGAAAAGGACATGTTTCAATTTTAACCATTTAAGTTTAACAATCATGACTTATGACAATTTAAATAGGAGGAATTCCGAAAAGCATATCATAAAGAAAAAAGCACTTTCACAAGAAGACGTTTCTTTGACAACCGTTGCTTGAGAGTTAGACTTTGAAAATAAACCTAATTAAAAATAATAATAATAATAATAATGTTTCCTGTTTTAATTAAGGTAGAAACGTGATTCAAACGTTATTTTAAGCAGAAAAAGAAAGAAAAAAAGTAATTTTTAATGCAATATATTTTTTTCCCGAAAGTTTTAAGATTTTTGTGTGTTGAATCCCTTTTAAGTAACGTATTTAACCATATTAGAATGAGTTGACCATACATCTTTGTTTTCAAAAATTGCAAGTAATAAATCTAGCTGAATTTGAGGGAGAAAAAACTTTAAAATTCTTTTTTTCTTTAAACGAATATCCTGAGAAATTTTTGAAGGAGGTATTTCACTTTTATAAATGTATCACATTCTAAATCTTCATACAACAACTATTCTTTCATACTATTACCATCACCTGACCTTTTTATATCAAGTGTTAACTGACACCAAGCACTGGTCATCTAAATAGTATTCAGCATGAAACTATGTTCTGTCAATTACATTTTTTCAAACGATTTTATATTTAAATTTTGGACACTAAAGATCTTTCTGTAAAACTTGCTTATAGAACTGTCAAACATTTATTTCTATTTTCACAACTGTATTGATAAACTTTAACTCCTTAGCAGTTTTGCCCGAACTCTGATCGGGTAATTTGCTTACTTCCATACTAAATGCCTTGGTCACCACTAATTCTTAATTATAATTCTTAATTATAATTTTATCTTTGTTAATTGGCGGAAATTTTTCGATTATATATGGTGGATATTTTAGTCCGTAAAAAGTGGTGTTTCGCCCCTATTTTTAGTTTATTGTGCCCCCCCCCCCCCCCAAAAAAAGAAAGAACTATTAAGTTGTTAATTATACATGCATTGAGTTTTGATTTATTTTTTCAGTTTGAATTACTACTTCCTTATCCCTTCGCGACGAGAGTAATTTGCTTGATTTTTAATCTTTTACCACCGGTTTTTCTAAACAACAAATTTTCTGTCATTGAATCGCGAAAATGTTCTAATTAAATAAGGTAAATTTTACAATAAAAAATAACTGATGAAAATAATAAAAGATTTTTAGGAATGAGATTTCCATGTTTTTGCACACCAGTATTTTGTTAGAGAAAATGATATTTCAATTAATAGAAACATTTTTGCGATTTAACAGAACAACATTTTCTAAAACAACATACTGCTAAGCAAAAACGCGGAAATCTCACCTCTGAATTTCGAGAACCTTAATCCTTTCCAGCACGGGCAAAATCTGTTAGTAAAATAGAAAGTAACAACTGACACCGGAATTCACAAACGAATTTTTTAGATATTTTGAATTCCTTAATTTAAGAGTTTACTAAAATATTATTGGTGCCATTTGCAAGTTTGGAGTTAAAATTAGGTATCCCAAAACCGGGCACAGTGTGCTGGAAAGGGTTAAATGCCATGTACAGGGTGGTCATAAAAAAACTTTGCCGATATACAGAGCTCTAGCTGCCAGTCCGCTCAACCGATCGAAATGAAATTTCAGATATAGCTATTCAGAGGTATGAGCTCGAGATTCTGTGAACGACAACAAAATGGCGTTCACGGTTACGGTTATAGTTACAGAAACTCGAAAATTTCCAATGGCAACACCCTTTTTTTTCATCGCAAAATGCTCAGCGCATGCGAAAACCCTAAAGAGCGTTGGAACCGTACGTGTATCGCAAGAAACGGACATGTTATGCACGCACAAAAAATCGTTCTGGGAATCCTCCCCCCCCCCCCATAGAAAAAACTCGATTGGGGTGCAAGGAGGAAATTTGCATATGACGCAGAGTCAGTACACTAATCTCTGAATACAATACCGATCGGAGAAACTAAAACTTTTATTTTGATTACACGTTTTCCACATGGGTGCCAAGTTTTTTTATGACCACCCTGTATATCGGCTGCTCGTCCCCAAGTTGTTAACTACAATCTAACAAATATGTTCCCAGATTAACCTTTTGAGCTCTATGACGTACACAGCGCACATCATGTTATTTCAGTCATTTCCTACAATGACGAACGTATCTGACACACTAGCGGTTAGAGGCAGCAGGATTCCTAATAGTAGGACTTAGAATAAAATTTGCAAAATTTGAGACTTGGGATTTATCCCTAAAAAGAGATATTTCCCTCTTTTAAACTGTTGTATTGTGTTGCTATCTATTAACAAAAAATTAAAGCAATTGCGCTTATAATTAATTAAGACTGTTACTATATTAGTAATTACTGTGGCAGATAAAACTGAAATAAAGCATCAAAGACGTTTAAGTTAGAAATTTTCTAAAGTTAATATTGTTCTTGATTCAATTATTTCTTGAATTTATGTAATAATTATATTCTGATATTTCCAAATCACAACCACACTTTCATGTAAGATAAGTTAAACATGCTAATTTATTATTTCATTTTTCTCATATAAATCACAATTTAAATTGAAATAGTATAAGAAATTTGACAAATATAGATATGTATATAGTACTACAAATTCCAAGATAGTAAACAGACATTCCGGATACGGTTTTCTTAGTGAGAGATAGAAATTTTTACTTTAATTTAAGGCATTTAAATTAGTTATAGAGCTAATAATGTTCTCGATTTAAGCCATTCTTGAATTTATGTCGTCATTACATTGCGGTATTTTCAAACTATAGCTAGACTTTTTTGACAAGATAAACTAAACATGCTAATTTATTATTGTATATTTATAATATATGAAATTCGAATAACTGGCATAAGTCATTTGACCGCCCCTTCTCCTTCCACAAAAAAAAAAAAAAAAAAACAATTTTCAAATGCGGCAACACTGATTGCTAGTGACATACATCCGCTAACAGCTCAAGAGCGTAAAGGGTTAAATGCTTCACGCTGCATGAAAGCAGATATTACCAGACACTTTTAATCTATGAAATACTTCAAACTTAAGGAACTTAATCATCCCCTCAACGTTATCAATTATGAAAAGCACTTATTCACAGTTCTCATGTTTTTACTAACAGAATTTCTATAGACCTTTGCAATCTGAATTTTCAAAGTAATTTCGAACACCTTCAAAAGTGAGATTATAAAAGTGCTTTTAATGAAGTTTTGTTTTATGGCCTTCGAAAACAAGTATTGTCAGTGCACTGTGAAACTTGCAGTTGGAATTTGAAATACGTTCATTAGTTTAAACAAGATGTTAAGTTTCAGTAGTCTAATATAATGTTAATTATTAACTTCTGAGAGACAGAGCAATGCTTGGAATTTACTTGAAGTAGTAATTTATGAATCAACTTAATTTGCGAATGTATTTAAATTAGACGGTAAAATGAGATTTCCACACTAGATTTAATTATTTTGCTAGATTTAAGTAACACATCTGTCTATATTAGAATGAGTCACATCTCTGTTTTTGAAAAATGTGTGTAATAAATCTAGTGTGTAAAAAATATAGCTTTTATCTTTAACCCTTTCCGGCACACTGTGCCCGGTCTGGGATACCTAATTTTAATTCCAAACTTACAAACGGCACCAGTAATATTTTAGTAAAATTTTGCTTTGACAATAAAGGTTTAAACTAAGGAATTCAAAATATCTAAAAAAATTCGTTTGTGAATTCCGGTGTCGATAATTTCTCATTTTACTAACAGATTTTGCCCGTGCCGGAAAGGGTTAAACGGACATAGCAAAATTTTTAAAGAGGTATTTTATTTTAATGATATGAAAAACAGCCGAATTTACTGTTAGTAACATTTTGGAAATCTTTGAAATATGTGACCTGCACTATTTTGTTTATACACCTGGAATTTCAAAATAATTCCATGAATATTTTGTTAGATATTTAATAAAACGTCTAAAATCGCAAGTGTCCGGTCATTAATGGCCATACTGTATATATGCATTGGATTTCCCAATAACACTATCCAAAAACATTTGTACATAAAAAATATCAATTCTTAGTTGCTATGTCATGTGTGGATAATTTTGCACGAAACTTCTGACGAATCATTTTGTTTGTATGGATACCGCTTTTTTTCTAACTTGATCAAAAATAATTCTGCAATTAAACACAACTTTACTAAAATGGTCTGTAACTCGGGCCTTTGATCCCCTATAGTGCACCATTGACTGTAATCTAATAAAATCATTAAATTTGGTGACACTATCTTATTCTATCGTCTAATTTAACTATACTTAAAAGAAAAGTAATATTTGCTTTCTTTATAGTAGAGCATTATTCTGGTTATTTAAGTAAATGCAACTTTTTTAAAAAAGTGATGCCAACCGAGTAAAATTGTGTAAGAATCGCAGGTCCAGAAAGGGTTAATATATATAAAAATCGTATTTCCCACCAACAATACCAAAAACCATTTTTATGTGAAAAATATAAATTCTTAGTTGCCTTGTCATGTGTGGACAATTTTGTATGAAACCTGTGGCGATTTCTTTTGTTTGATTTGGATATCGCTTATTAGTAGAGTGCTTTTATTTGTTTTGTTTGATCAAAAAAAAAATCTGCAACTAAATAGACTATACTAAAATCATGTGTAATTTGGGCTTGTGAACCCTTATTCTGCGCCATTGACTGTAATCCAAGGTTCTTACACTACAAGGACTTTTAAGCACTTTGTACCAGAATTTTCGTACAGTAATATTTGAATTAATGAAAAATTTCTATCTTCACAGATAGCAACCATCACTTTACAAAATTTCTGGTACAAAAATATTTGAAATCTTCTAAATCCTCCCACGTGTACAAATCCTGTAATCTAATAAAATCAATAAATTTGGTGACAAATTCTTATTCTATGGTCTAAATTAACTATATTTAACTAGCGAAGTATATTCACAAATTACTGTTTCAATTTCAGAACAAGCTCCATTCTGTTCCACAGAAATTAATAAATAATGATATATTCGAATATTTCATCTTAAACTAATGAAAGTATCTCAAATTTCTAATTCCAAGTTCCTCAGACCTAGTAACACTTCCTTTTGAAGGCAATAAAACTAAGTTATATTAATCGTACTTTCATCACTATCTCACTTTGACATATTCGAAATTAGTTTGAAAATTCACATTGTAAAGCTCTATAGAAATTTCGTTATTTAAAAGGTGAGAGCAATGATAAGTTCTTTTCATAATTAACAAAGATGAAGGGTTGGTTAAATTCCTTAAGTCTAATGTATTGCCTCGAATGAAAGTTCCATGTATCTGCTTTCATTTATTGTGCGATAAATTATCCCCGAAAATATTGATAAAACTTGTAATTAAGGAAATGTGAAACAGATATTCGAAAATTTGGGTGACTATTGTTAGTATTTTATAGCACAGTTTTGAAAATATAAAATTTTGTTGTATTTGATAAAACCAGAATTTTAAACATAGACGGGGAAGCGGCGACACAGACAATCATCTCATCAAATTCACGGCTGAAGTTCCACAATTAGTTAAAACTCGACCGCATATATTAAAAAGCAATCAGGCTGCCAAGCCATATCTTGGGAGGAAACACCTGAAAATCCGATTTTAGTGGTTGACTCGTAGATTTATTATGATTTTTTCCTGTTCCCGAAACCCGCATGTTTTCCCACCTTTGAGTAAGGAAAACAAAATATGGTAAACCTACGAGTTAACCGCTAAAATCGTGTTTTCTGCACTTGGCAGACTTGACTTGGCAGACCGATTGCGTTTTAATATGCGAGTCGACTTTTAATTGATTCTGGAATTTCAGCCATGAACTCGATGAGGCGTTTGTCTGTGCTGGCGCCTCCTGTATTTATAGAAACACTTGAAAAATTTCCAGAAAGTTTCTCGAATCTTAAAATTGATACAGAAAACAAACAATAAAAAATAAAAATCCTATGAAAATACAGTAATTTATAAGATATAAGTACATGTTGAATATCTGTTAAAATATCTTTGATAATTAGGAAAGAAATTTTTACATTTTTGAGTGATGTGTCTGTCAATCTACAATGTTCTGAAGAAGCCGCTGCATGTCGAGCTATAAAGTTTGTTGCGAAGATACCTCTATGTATGCAGTTTTGCACCTCGAAGACCGATCTTGGATTTTTTTATTAGATTTTTTATAATTTAATTTCCTATGCGATTTTTAGTGCTTGTTTGTCAATGTATCATATTGATGGTAGTAGACAGTAGAACAAACCAACTTGATTTTTTGCATAGGATAGCATCTGTGGTCCATTTATTATAATTCACGAATTTGTTACATTAAATCTGGATTTTATTAGTTTATCCGAAATGTTAAACACAGTAAATTAATGGTCTTTTTGTGAATTAATTGCGCAGTAACTGTCAGGAATTTCTTTCCGTCTTATTTCGAAAATTCTAATAAATACCGCTTGCACAATAATTTTTCTGGCACCATCTAGCCAGATTTTAGAAGTAAATGAATTATATTCTTCCACTGTTTCGATAAAAAAATTCACAGATTTCGTCTGAATTTCCAAAGAAGTTGAAAAATTATTTTTATTCTCGCGTTTTGGGCTGACTTTTGAAGGGTCCGGGCAGATCAACTAATATAGATACAGTAGAACCCCGCTAATTCGGACCCCGATAATCCGAATCTCCGGATAATTCGGATCGGTTTGGTCATTTTTTTTTTTTTCAAGTTTGAGAAGCGATTGGCAAATTTCCATAACATTAACCCTTTAATTCCCATCCTAGAACACGTTCTAGAAATTATGTAGTTCATTTCACACCAGAAAAATTCAATGGCTAATTTCGTTTTATTTAAATACGGAATATTCTATTATTGATTAAAGCAAATATTGTTGTTTTAATTTTCTGGTGGGAACTGAAATAAACGAATTAAAATATCTCGGGCGGCTTGGGATCCAGAGGGTTAACTTGTTTCGTCGTCGTATTCTAAATAAAAAAACTTTTTCTGACATGTTTTCGAAATAATTAAGCAAAGTAAACATTATTACTGTCTGCAAATATTTAATAAGTTTCACATAAAGGGGATTTTCTGTTATTATGTTATATTTTATATCATTTTTTTCTAATTCTCCGGATAATCCGGATTGGGTCCGGTCCCAATTACAGGGTTGCTAAGCTTCAAGGAAATTTCCAGGTCAAATATCAATAATTTTTTATGAGAAAATAAATCTAGTAAAGCATGAAATTTCGCCGTATTCAAGGAGATATTTTCTATAATAAAATACTGGTACTGAAGAATTTTTTAGTCTGAAAATTCCCTGACCCGTATCAACCCTGCAATTAATCCGAATTATCGGGGTTTTACTGTAGTCTCATTTCTCTAGGGAAAACATGTTCTCGAAAGTTAGGAGAATTTTTGAAAAAGAGACGTGGACATCTAACATGAACGGTTATGGACTGATAAAATCATCAATTCTGACTTTCCTGACAATTTCCTGATTGACAAAATTATGAATTATGAATTTCCTAAGAAATTGAAGATTTATTTTTAATCTCGAGTTTTGGGCTATCGTTTAACGGGCTCGCACAATGCCAGGCAGATCAACTATTATAATATAGATAGTCTCGTTTTTCTAAAAAAAAAAAAAAAAAAATATCCTCAAAAGTTAAGAGAACTTTGAAAAAGAGATGTGGACCAATCTAACATGAACAGACGTGGAATGCTAAAATCATCAATTCTGAATTTCCTGACAATTTACTAACGGATAAAATCATCAGTTCTGAATTTCCTGACAATTTTTTAACGGGTAAAATCATCAATTCTGAATTTCCTGACAATTTACTAACGGATAAAATCATCAATTCTGAATTTCCCAAGAAATTGAAGATTTATTTTCATTTTCACTTTTTGATTATTTTTTAGCGGGCCCAGAAAACGCTGGGCAGATCAACGAATATAGATAGTCACTTTTTTCTAAAAACAAAAGAATTAAAAAAATTAAAAAAAATCTCAAAAGTTAAGAATATTTTTTTTAAAGAGACGTGGACCAATCTAACATGGACGGTTGTGGACTGATAAAACCATAAATTCTATTACTGAAATCATATTCTACCAACTAATTTAATTGTATTTAACATAATAATTTAGCATATGGACCTCTCACTTATTCAGAATGTATAGTGATTACTTTTGTACCATTATTGTTTAATATTAAATTTAGCCTTGATTAATCACAGAATTTATAAACCAAATACTGATAAGAAATAGTGGCACTAAAAACACAATTACAGAAAATACTGTATAAGTGACAGGTATTGTATTTAATCATTTCCAATAATTGTTTTTCCTGAGAGGTTAATCATATGAGCTCACAGAGTACGGAACAGAGAATCAACTTTCATACACTGTAATGGCAACTTGTTTAACATGGGATTACGCATAGACAGTAGCGATACGAGCGGATGACTCTGAAACTACGATCATAACATAAGAGAGGTTGCTAATTCGGCGAAACATCGCTTCCTTGGCGACAAATGATATAGGAAAAAAGAAAAAAAAATACAGCGACGGCTTGCTGCTTCTTGTTTTGAAATTTATGAAAGAATTATTTTAATATGAAATAACTTTGACGTATTCTTCTTGCAAACAATGCATGTGTCTCTTTTTAACATAACGACCTAATAATTTAAACTTGAAAATTCAGGAACAATAACAGTAATAATTACGAATCAATATAAGCGCGGAAATCTAAGATCAAATAGCATAAGCACGTGTGCAAAGATAATCAAATCAGCATTCAGCAATAAGTGCAAGCCAGAATATGGTTACAGTTAAACAGAAATCACGAGGATAAAAATCGCCAACGCGATGGTTTAGTTTTTAAGTCATCCACTGAGGGCGTTCTTTTCAAACCGAGTTGAGGCTCTGTCTGTACTCTGTGATCAGAGTGGCGAGTGGTCAGGGAAAAAAACAGTGAAATAAACAAGAATACTGCCCAGTTAAACTGGTGGCATTGAGCTCACAGGCTACAAATACTAATTGCACATTAAAGCCTTATATTTTCAAGGGTTAATTCCGTTCGAAAAAAAATAAGAAGGGGAAACAGGTCTCCCCTTTCCTCTTTTTTTATACTTAATCATTGAACCTCCTATACTATCAAAGACATGCTTTATCATATAAAAAATCTATATCCTTAATTCAGAGCAAATGAGATAATTCTTAATAAAAACCCATTTAGCATTTATATAATTTAAAAGGAGTTATCCCCCTTTTATACTTAACTATTAAACTTCCAAAACTATTCAGAGATTTGAACGAAATCTGAAAATTCTGCTTGAAAAACCCATTTATATAAATTAAGGGGGGGGCATTAGAACCCCTGTTCCCCCTATTTATATTTATTCAATGAACACCTAATAACAGTCACGGAATCGCTTCATCAGAATGATCCTAATCTAAATTTTGAACGAAAACTTAATTCTGCATGAAAATCCCATTTATATCAATTAAGGGGAGGGGCATCAGCCCCTCGTTCTCCCTCTTATACATATCGAATGAACTCCAAAAACTAATCAGGGAAGCGCCTTGTCAGGATATACCTACATACAAAATTTCAAGTGGATCGGATATTTTTATCATGAGTTATCGCGTTACGCACGAACGAACATACATACAGAACGGACGGGCACATAAGCTCTCAGGCTATGATAGCCTGTGAGCTAAAAAGTATTACATAACAGTATTTTGTTAAAGAAAATTTCGTCTTCTTTGATCCTTTTATTTTATTTAATATACTTTCTGTAAGAAAATACTGGTAGTTACCTCTTTTTTTTTCACTGTATTTTTTTCCCTGACCACTCGCCACCCTGTTAATGATTCGAATGCTCATACTTAACATTTCCCTGAAACTAATTAATGCATTTCGAGTTTCGAATTCCAAGTTTCTCGGAGCGTACATAACTATTACTTTTAAAGGATATTAAATAAAGTTATATTAATCCAATTTTCACAATCTCAGTTTAGAGTGTACGAAATTACTCAGAAAAATCAGATCACAAAGCTCAATAGAAATTTCGTTATTTAAAAGATGCGAACACTGATTAATTTCTTTTCATAATTTACAACAAGTGGTAATTAAATTCTTTTTGTCTAATGTATTGTCTGAAATAAAAGTGGTCTGTATCTGCTTTAATTCAGTAATTAAAGCTGATAATTAATCTCCAGATACGTTTATTAAGGCTCGTAGTTAAGGGATCTCGGGACATTTTTTAAAATAATTTTTACATATTGAGTTAAAATTTTGATTTTTTTTTTATGATGATTAACCATATTATTTGAAAATAAAATCACATAATAAAACTTATCTTTTTTTTTTTTTTTCAGTTTTAATTTAAAATTTTTTTAAAAAGTGAGGTAGTTTAAAATCGTTATAACTTGATATATTATTTGTAGATTTTTTTTTTTTTTTTTTTTTTTTTTTTTTTTACATTTAAATATATAAAAATATCTTAATTTTAATTTTGATTCAGCATCTTAAAAACATTAATTTTTTGAAGCTATTAAAAATATTTAAAATAAAAATTTGAAAAAAAAAAACATGCAATTTTTTTTTTAAATAAAAATGAATATTATTAAAAGCAAATATTTTTTTCAAATTTGCTGAATCAAAATTAAAGTAAAACAATAAAAAAATTCATGTTCAAGTTTAAAGTATTCAACTTTAACGGTTCTTTTGTTATAACAATTTAAATTCGAAAAACGGCGAAAAGAACCCATCGTGAAGAAAAACGTACTTGAAAAGAAGTCAGTTCATGACAACCATTGCTTTAAAGCTAGATTTTGACAACGGAAAAATCATAAACAATCACAGCGAAAAAATTAATATTTCGCGTTTTAATTTCGATAGAAACATGATTTAAACATCTCATTTTAAGCATAAAAAACAGATATATTTTTAATGCAATATATATATATATTGTTAAATTGAAGAATTTTATATCCCGGATCCCCTTAAGGAAGCCAGAAAGAGGCAATCGGAATTTAGAATATGAAATAATGGAGCTATGAATAAAGAGAAGTATACATATAGTGCAGAGTCTACTAATTGCGAGTGAACTAAGTCAGAGATTGTCACAAAATGGCAGTCATTTTTTAACATATGGAAGTATTTATGATTACCACCAAATAACAACAAATTAATAGAAAATTTCGTTTTATTTTAAAGACTTATTCTTGCAGAAATTCTCTCACAAATAAGGTAAAAATTTCTTTTCGGTTTTATTGGTGTAAGTTAATCATGGTATTATAATCTCATTCCCTGTCACTGATAAGAAACTTTTATTATTATTATTAATACTTAATATCAAAACATAAATGAAATGATAATAAGAAAGGCATAGACATACACTATTTTGTCTATATGTTGAAAGTAACTAAGTAACAGCTCAGAACATAACTAAGTTCAGATAGAATAATACTTGATGAAACGAGATGTACTATTAACAGTACACCAGACCCGAAAGGATTAAAGTGAATAGTATTGCAGTGTTTAAAAGGACAAGAGTGTAATAAAATCGCTTTAAACTGTATTTATAATACTCCGATATTTACAAAACTTCATAAGAATGTACTAGGGATAATAAAATATAATTTTATCCCTTAACTCTTTCCGGCACACTGTGGCCGGTCTGGGCTACCTAATTTTAATTCCAAACTTGCAAACGGCACCAGTAATATTTTAGTAAAATTTTCCTCTTACATTAAAATCGTAATTTAAGTAATTCAAGATAATTTAAAAATTCATTTCTGAATTCCGGTGTCAGTCGATTATTTCTATTTTATTAACAGTTTTTGCCCGTGCCGGAAAGGGTTAATTGGTTCCTTTTTTTTACGTGGAATATATTGACAATATGTGTTTATACAGCATTTTTTAAGCTAAAATATTCGTAATATTTATTCGAAACATTCCTACCTTTGAATAGTAGGTCATTCCCTTTAAAAAAAATTAGTGGTGTCAAAAAACTTTAAATGACGAATTATGCAAATTCGTCTTGCCCGAACGGCGTACGGGCAAATCAGTTGAGTGGTTAAGGAAAGAATTGTAAAATAAATATTTCGTCATTTTTTGCCGAATAAAGGATATTTAAATTGAAAAAGAAAAAAACTAGGTTTATTACTCAAAATTATTAAAGCTTCTAAAGCACACATGCTTGCACAGTGCAATACACGCAGATGTGCTATTAATTCCAATAAAATCTTTAAATCTGATATCGAAATCCTTTTATAAAGTGTAATTTAACTACATTTTACAAGTTAAGTTTATTCATAAATTACTACAAGTAAATTCCATGCATTGCTCTTCTTCTCAGAGTTAATAATTAACGTTGTATTCGACCTCTCAAACTTAACATTTTGTTGAAACTAATGAACGTATTTCGAATTTCTGACTATAAGTTTCACAGTGCGCTCTTAGCACTTCCTTTCGAATGTCATAAAATAAAGTTTCATTAATCGTACTTTCACCATCTCATTTTTGAATGTGTTCAATATTACTTTAAAAATCCTGATTTTAAAGGTCTGTAGAAATGTCGTTAGTTAAAACGTGAAAACAGTGATTAAGTTCTTTTCTTAATGTATAACGATGAGGAGCTGATTATGTTCCTTAAGTCTGATGCATTGCATGGATTATAAGTGTCCGGAAATATCTGCATTCATTCAACGTGAGGTAATTAATCTACGAACATATTTGTCAAGAATTGTAATTAATTCTCTAGTGCTCATGTTGGTTGTTTTTTTTTTATTCAAATTGCTTTATCTCCCCGCCCCTTTTTTTAATAGTGCAATTGGGTTTGATAACCCTTCGCGACGGAGCTTTTTACGAAATTTTTAATGTTTTATCAAAGGTTTTTAAAAACAGAAATTTGTATCTTCTTAAATCGAAAAATGTTCCAATTAAATAAGGCAAATTTTACTATCGTGGATAACCACGGATTCTGAGATAATTTTGCGGCATGTACACGGGTCACTCATTCGAAAGAGTTAATCTTGTACCGTTCATCTGCCATTAAATAAGGTGTTAATTTCTGTTTTAAAAAAGTAGTGGCTATCAAATAATCTGAATTTTAAAAAATTGAGCGCAACATTAGGGCAAGGCTGTCCAAGGTGTTAATTTCTGTTTTAAAAAAAATAGTGGCTATCAAATAATCTGAATTTAAAAAAATAATCTACATTCATATTGAGCGCAACATTAGGGCAAGGCTGTCCAACCTGGCACCCGCGAGATACCAGACAAATCTTACAGAAATCAAGACTTCATTGAATCGGAGACATTCGAAGATTTAATAAGGCAGAAATTTCTGTAAAATTTCGCGGGCAGCCCTGGGTTAGGAGTTAACCAGTATATTTGATTTTAAAAAAAGTGTTTGTTAATACCGGAAATTTTTATGAAGAGGTTAGACAAATTTAAAGAAATAATACAAAACATATATTTTTAACTTTTTAGTAGTAATTGATAGGACAGAATTTCATGCTGAATATTATTTAAAACAAACCATCACAGTTAATTTACACATGAAATGAAAATATATATACATCAAAGGATGCATCAGGGCTAACAATGTGCGCTATTACAAAAATTAGAATCGCAATCTACTTATTCAGATACAAATACAAATTAGTTCATCATACAACTCAAAACCGTGAATAACATTTATAAATTTATGAATCACAGAGCTATTGTAAATTTTCAATGGTTTTGTTTTGCACTGTATAAAATGTAATAGCATCACAAAAAAGTACTAAAATGGGCATTATCCACGTTCAAACAACTTTGATCTGGACATTCCATATTTGAAAATTCTCAAAATATCGCTATTAGCATATTCCGACTATTTCATCAACTCATTAGAGTAAATTAGCTACTGGAAGAAATTTCACTTTTTTTTCGCTTAACCCATTCGTGCCCAGTACCTTTTGCGTAAATTTTATTTGGTTGGCACCACTATCTTTAGAAGATTTAAGTTTAGTTCATTAATCACGAAAATGCATCATCTAAATAAAATAATTGTTGCTTTTCATTTTTACCGGTGTCAAAAACTGTGCTGAATGCACCTTTTGAAGCGTCCCTAAAAAGGGACGCTAGGCACTAATGGGTTAATCCTTTCAGGGGCTAGGTACTTGTGTTCGTATAAGGTAAAATAATTGAATGAAACCAGTATTTACGAGAAAATGTATTCATAAACAAATAAAATTATGTTTTCGCATACATAACAAAATTGAAATTTTATGCAAAAATCCATTCCAAACTAAAAATCCAATCCAAACTAGAATTACAGTTTAAAATTTTATGCGGATCGATGCGAACTTAAAAAAATCATTAACTCTGGTACCAAAATTGTATATTACATCTAATTTAACTACATTTAACAAGTTAACTGTATTCGTAAATGATTACTGCAGGTAAATTCCAAGCAATGCTCTGTTCCTCAGAAGTTAATAATTAGCATTATATTCGACTACTTAAATTTATCATCATTTTCTAGAAACTAATGAAAGTAATTTGAATTTCTAACTACGAGTTTCAGAGTGCATTGACAGCACTTCCTTTCAAAGGCCATAAAACTAAGTTGTATTAATCGTACTTTCACAATCTCAATTCTGAAAGTGTTCAATTTTTTTTTTTAATCCAGATTGTAAAGGTCTATAGAAATTTTGTTGTTTAAGAAGCTACTTCATTCAAATGAAAACACCACTCTGCTAATACTAATCCTATGGAAGAAATTTTTTGAAGATATCTCGGTTGCATTTTAATAGTTTAAAAAAAAAATTTCATTGGATATCAAAGTCACCGGACTATCGAAAGCGTTTTGGAAAGCAAAAGCATCCTCATAAAAAAATATCTGCAACCAACATCGCAAAAGTAAGAAACGGCTGCATTGAGATCAATTTCAACTATCCAATGCAGAAAAAAAAACATTTAAAAATATCGAAATGCAACCGAGATATCATTGTAAATTTCTCCGTAGGATTAGCATTAGCGAACGGGATTTTTCCTTTCACTGAAGTAGCCACTTAACCCCTTCGTGGCGGGAGCCTTTCACGAAAATTTTAATGTTTTGTCACCGATTTTTAAAAACATAAATCTGCGCATTATTAAATCGAGAAAATGCTTCGATTGCAAATAGTTTATATGCAAATTTTGCTAGTAAGGATAAATAAGGATTCTTAAGCCTTTTGGCGGCACGTATACGTGTCGCTCATCCCCAAGGGGTTAAAAGATGAGAACAGTGCTTAAGTTCTTAAATCAGGGGTGCAAAAATCTAGGCGCCAGCAGGCAGTCTCTCACCACTAAATTTATTTTGTTGTTTTTCGTTTAATATTGCGCGTAAAATTCTTGCAAGAATGTTATTAAATTTTAACCGAAGAAAACTTTTATATTTTAGTGGTGAGAAACTGCCCGCTGGCTCCTAGATTTTTGCACCCCTGTCTTAAATAATTTGCAGCATCGAGGGGTTGATTAAGTTAAGTATCATATATAGCCTTGAATAAAAGTGGTTTGTATCTGCTTTCATTTAGTATGCGACTATTAATCTAGGAAAATATTCATTAACCCATTAGTGCCTAGCGTCCCTTTTTAGGGACGCTTCAAAAGGTGCATGCAGCACTGTTTTTGACACCGGTAAAAAAGAAAAGCAATAATTATTTTATTTAAATGATGTATTTTCGTGATTATTGAACTAAACTTAAATCTTTTTAAAATAGTGGTGCCAATCAAATAAAATTTAGGCAAAAGATGCTGGGCACGAATGGGTTAAGGATTGTGAGAAAAGGTAGCTTGGAAGACTCCATTTTTATTCAGAAATTTCGATTTCACACCAGAAATAAAGAAGAATATTTTATACGTTATTTAATGAGAAACTATAATAGGATATTACATATTAAACTTTCATTTAAAAAAATTGTTATGTTGTTTTTTTTCTCTACTTCTACCAATAATAAGATTAATTATAAGACATTCATCAACAGACTGAGTATAAAATTGACAAGAACTCTGAGGCCCCTCAGAGTGATTACATTGTTAAGCGATTTTCGAAATTTACTATGTAAATTAAAAATTCTTGAATAGAATGGAGACCAAACTGGAATTCCTCATGTAGTTGTATTTTACATTTTACCCCACTTTTGACTAATTCCATGGAATACTTGCCAACTTACCGATATTTTCTATATTAAATAAACAAGTTTGGAACCAAAATGTTATTTGACAAATTGTGTTTTTCATAGAATTTCGTATGAAAATTCATTTATTGCACATTTTTCTAATATAACACTAGATAAGCTGAAAATTATAGTCAAATTTAAAAAATATAGGGGAGAGTGGGGATACTTGAGCATAGGGGATACTTGAGCCACCCCTATTATCTCTACAGTTGGTCAATTTTTCTTTCTAAAACTGGCAACATGGTACTATATTTATAGTTCTGAACATGTAAAAAAGAAATCACATACCTTGGCACCATTTTGAAAGCATGGTGATTAACCCTTTGAGCTCTGCTGGTAGAATTTTCTACCACATAATTTTAATTCTGAAATGTCACAACGACACCAGAAAATTCGAACAAATTTATTTGAAAAAGGTTTAATGCATTTTTTCGCGTATATTGTAAATCGGTTTTTTTCTTTGCAAAATACTGGTGCGAATGTGACATCTGGCTCAAGTATCCCCTCCATGGGGATACTTGAGCCACGATGTAAAAGAAAAAGTAAAAATTTATTAGACATAGAAAAATAGTTCAAAATTAATTGAAAGTGGTTTTCAATTGAAGAAAAAATATCAAATTTTCATTTTCAATATTGTACTTTGTTCTAAGAAATTATAAAAAAATTAAAAAAATTAAAATTTTAAAAATGGCTCAAGTATCCCCATCTTCCCCTATATATTTCACACCAGAATTTTGATTTAGATTTAGTTTAACCTTTTTAATTAAAGATCCTCTTTGTATATTTTAACCCATTGGGACAGACAGTGATACGTATATGAAACCGCTTAATTCTACTTTCCAAAAGCTACATTGCCACAAGAATTCTAGAAAACGAAATTTGGGTTTACTAGATATATGAAATATAGCTTATTTCGTGCTTGCAAATAATGTTGCTTTCAACTTCTGGTGTCACTCATTATTATCAACACTTAAACAATGAAAGGGCTCTGAGCCGCAAAAGGTTAAACATTTTTAATAATGAAATTTCTGTTTTGAACAGAAATATATCCCTATGATACCGATCAAAATGACCGCTCGTGGCCGTTCTAATGTTAAAATAGCTTGTTCGACTTAGTTCATGCTGAAGCGAAAATTATCGGTAAATTGTCAGCTATGCTATTGGTTTTTGTAATGCAAGTCATATAGCTGATACAATTGCTATTCTTGTTTGCCAAAGTTATTTTTGAAAGATCTGCTTGAACTTATTCAATTAATGTCTCTCTAATAAATTGTCTCATTTTTCCATTCTAAAATACTGTGACTTACACTACAAGTACTCATGGAACTAGCCATTTGTGAAAATCATGTAGTTTGTTATGTTTTATTATACCAGGTCTAGCTGATACTGTGTATTAAATATCAAAATTTACAACAAAATTGAAGGAAAAAAAATTATTGATGGATAACATATGAAATGTGAAAAATTACTGTAACTAACTACTGTAACTAACTACTGTCTCCATAATAGGCATACTCAGATTTTTTTTTTTTTTTTTTTGAAAAAAAGTACTAATTAAACTACTTATGTGTGTAATAAAGGATCAGTCAAAATTTGCGGCGGAATTATATTAGAAATTATGTAAAAAAATAAAATAAGTAGAACCCAGATAATCCGGATCGGTTTTTTCATTTTTTTTTTTCAACTTTGAGAAGCGATTGGCGAAAAAGTTTTTGTTTTATTATTCAGAATACGACGCTGCAACAAGTTAATGTTAAAGAAATTAGCTAATCGCTTCTCAAACTTGAAAAAAAAAGCGAAAAACCCGATCCGGATTAGTACTTTCAAATATTTGGCGTGAAAAGACGAAAGCGTCAAGCGATTTGGCGCGCTGCACTCTTCCTCGCTAAAAGCAAACGATTTTAATGCAACTGAAAATGTTGGATGTTTGGAATGCGTTTTAATGGTATTTAAGGAATTTAAACATAAACAATGAGAGAGTTTACTATTTTATATGCATAGTAAAAATACTGGTTTCATTGGTTTATTGTATGGTAATATATGAATTACTCTGGTTATATAATGTCCATTTATCCACATATTTCTTAGTAATTTGGTAATCTGCCTTCTATTTCTCTTCAAACTTCAACTGTTTTTAATAATATGAATGTAAAAATGCTGGTTTCATTGGTTCTTTTATTGGTATTGTCTGAATAACTTTGGATGTATTTATAAAAAGTATTTATATATTGCATTATATATATATACATATATTTTGCCAGTTGGGGTAGTTATTTAAATTATCATTGGTAAAAAATATTTTAATAAATGAAAAATAGTCATAGAAAATTTATTTTTGTATAAAGCGTATTCAAAAATAAAATCCAGATATTTCCATGGCAACAAAATCAAATCGACAATGTTCAATTGGACTTTGAGCTTGAAACAAAATTAATTTAAATTATGAATTTCGTTTTAAATCGCAAATTTTGATGATTAAATTTGAATATAAATACATATAAATATCGATATAACAAAATTATCCTTAAAACAAACTAAAACTGTCAAAACAAAAATTATTTAAATTAAATTTATCTAAACACGTGCAACATGACAGTTTTTTTTTTTTTAATTTAAGTGTATTTGACGTGGAAAAGTATTTTTTGAAATTGCATTCCATCGCCAACCGATGATAAATCGCCAAATAACGAAATGTTCATTATTTTTTACGGACACTGCATGGAGATTCCGCCGACATTTTTTTTTAAAACTTGTATAGCCTCATGAAAAAAGCATTCTGTATTTTTTTTTTTTTTTTTTTTTTTTTTTTAAGATTTTTCGGAGTATGTCCGTATGAAGACCTTCCTTGTAAGATCACTTCACAATTTATACCAATATGGAGTTGATTAACTTCTATAATCCCTTGGGGACGAGCAACCTGTATACGTGCCGCAAAAAGGCTTAAAAATCCTCGTCTTCCCCCACCAGTAAAATTATAGTACTTAAAATTTGGGGTATTTAATCGGAGCAATTTCTCGCTTTAATAAGGCTTGAACTTTTGTTTTTAAAAACCGGTGATAAAACATTAAAAATTTCGTAAAAGTCTTCTGTCGCGAAGAGATTAAATCTGATGCATTACATGTCCTGTATTATCTGCATTTACTCAGAGTGAGGTAATTAATCTGCGAAGATATTCCTTAAGGATTGTAGTTAAGAAAACACTTATGGGTAATCGAAATTCAAAGCAAATATATTTAATTTTTTCTAGCACAGTTGCGAAAGTAGAGTTAGATGCTTGATAATTGCTTAAATTTCTTTAAAGAGATTAAAGAAAAATCTTATAAATAAAAAAAAAAGCCTCAAAATCAATTTTTTTTTAAAGTCAGTAATTAAAACAATATATTTTATGATGAATATTATTTGGAATATGCAATAGTTTTCTGTTAAATAATTCTTCAAATAAAAATAGTTAGATGCGCCAATCTCAATCAATAAATGCTTATCAATAAATATGAATTTTAATTTTTAAAAAATGCCCAGTTAAACACAAGGCATGGAGCTTACAGGCTATTCACACTAATTGTGTATTATACTCTTATTTCAAAGAATAATGCCCTTCATAAATTAATTCCCCGTTTCCTCTCTTTATACTAACCAATGAACCTCTAAATCTAATCATGGAAGCACATTATGAGAATAAACCTGTATACCACATTTAAAGCAAATCAGATAATTCTTTATGAAAAACACATTTCGCTGAATTAAAGGGATATTAGCTCCCCATTCCCCCCTTTATACTTAACCAATGAACCTCAAAATCTAATCAGGGAAGCTTTTAATCAAAATAAATCTAGAAAATAAAAATGAAGCAAACTGAATAATTCTGCATGAAAATCCATTTACCTAAATTAATTATTTACCCTCTTTCGCCCTTTTATACTTTATCAATGAACCTCCAATTTTAACCAAGAAAGCGTCATATTGGAATAAACCGGTACCTAAAATTTGAAGCAAATTGAATAGTTCTGTATGAAAACCCCATCTATATAAATAAAGAGGTGATATTCCCTCTTAGCCCCTTTATACTTAACCAATGAATCTCCAAATCTAATCAAATAATCTTCTCAACATAATAAACCGTTACACCAAATTTGAAACAAATCAAACAATTCTGCATGGAAAAAAACATGTATCAAATTTAAGGGGGGGGGGGGGTAGCCTTCTGTTATACAATTTTATATTTAACTAATGAACTTCCAAAACTAATCAGGGAAACGCCTTATCAGAATGAACCTAGAAAAAAAATTGAAGCAAATCAGATATTTCTTAAAGAGTTATCGAGTTACGTACATACATGCAACAGAATTAGTGGACATATTAGCTCTCATAATTTGATAGCCTGTGAGCTCTAAAAGCAGCCCATTGTCAACACTGATATAGTTTATAATATATTGTTTAAATGCGAATGACTCCTTGTTTTTTAAGATTTCAGAATATTTCTAATGCGTACCAAAAATGGCATAGGAGACTATAAAGGAATATGAAAAGAAAATATAACGTGATAGAGCATTTGTATGGCATTATCTTTTTTTTCTCATAAAAAAATATTGTTTTAAATATTCATTGATTATTCAGTTGTGACCAATATAAATATAATTAATTCATCAATATCCAAAAGAGTTTCCAAAAGTATATAATTTTAACTTATATATTAATATTTAAATGTAACTGGTCATCAATATATTATATTAATTTTAAATATTTACTCTCTGTTTATCCGCAACAGCAGTGCCCAAATCATATTTTAACCCTTTGCGGCGCAGTGGTTTCATAGGTATACCACTTAATTTTGATTCCCAAACGCCACACTCGTACCGGAATTTTGTTTAAAAAAATTACGGTTTAATGAATGCGTGAAATATTGCGTTTTCTTATTTACAATTAAAATTGTTTTCAAATTCCGGTGACAGTCATTTATTTCAACACTTAAGCAAAGAATTTGCCCTGCGCCGCAAAGGGTTAAAATGTGTACCCCAATCTCAACTAACGATACACCACAATTACAAATTCTCTATTTTGACTTTGGACAACGTAAATAGAAGTCTTAGCCAAACTTTTAAAGCACACTCATCAATTCTGTTACCTGAAGTATGAATTGCAGGAAACGCTTTTGCATTTCAAATCCCGTGTGCTCCAGATCATTTCAAAGTTTAGATTGTGAAATACTGATAAATGAACCCTTTCTCCTCTTATGGCTTTTTGAAGCCGAATTGTCATGGTAATGCAGATGCAGAAACTATGTAAAGGAGAAATGTTTGTTGTGGGAATATGGAACATAAAATGATTCAAATTTTTAAGGTTTTATTTAGTGGCTCAAAAAATAGAATTAAGAGATTATAATGCTGAATGATAATGGACTTATAAGATTATGGCGCTGGAAGGTTTTAAAATAATATACTCATATTTTAAGAACTACAAGTGTGTATATTTTTTTCGCTTTTTAATTCGAAGTGTAATTTTTAATAATGATTACCACACTTTTCAAAAATTTTATTTTAGGTAAAAAGTTGAAACTTTCCAAAATTGTGTAACTCATTTGTTTGTCTATAAAAAACAAATATTTTTAGGTCTCAGTGAAAAAGAAATTAAATAATAATAATAAAAAAAAAAAATCTTAAAATTTTTAGAATTTTCTAAATTGTTTAAGAAATATTTTCAATTTTATTTCTTTTATACCAAAATGGAAATTTCTTCTTATTATTCTCAAATAGTATGTTCTCTGACACCACAATAAATTTTAAGATGTTACACTCAACCGTTTTTTAGAAAAGTGTAATCGAACAGCATATTATGAAAATATTTAAATATAACTGGTCAACAATACATTACTATTAATTTCAAATGCTTACTCTCTGTTTATCCTCAACAGCAATGCCCAAATCATATTTTAAAATGCGTACCCCAATCTCAACTAACGCATACACCACAATTACAAATTTTCAATTTTGACTCTGGTCAAAGTAAATAAAAGACTTAGCCAAACTTTCAAAGGAGACTCATCAATTTTGTTACCTGGAGTATGAATTCCAGGGAACGCTTTTACATTTAAAACCCGGTGTGCTCCAGATCATTTCAAAGGTATACAATACTGATTTCAATACTGATAAATGAACCGTTTCTCCTCTTAAAGTTTCTTGTCAAGGTAATAGCAGATGCAGAAACTCTGCAATGGAGAAATGTTTGTTATGGTCACAAAGAAGATAAAAGGGTTTAAATTTTTAAGTTTTTAATTATTGGCTTAAAAAATAGAATTAAAAGATTATGATGCTAAATAATGGTGGACCTAAAGGATTATGGCTCTTGAAAGTTTTACAATAATATAATCGTATTTTAAGCACTTCAAGTGTGTATTTTCCTCCCCCCCCCCTTTTATTTTAAGTATTATTATTATTATTATTATTTATCTTTGGTACAATTTTCTAAAAAGTTATTTTATGTACACAGTTGAAGCTTTTTAAAATTGTGTAACTCACTTATTTCTTTAAAAAAATTTAATATTTTTAGGTGTGAGAGGGGTGCAAAAATCTAGGCGCCAGTAGGCAGTTTCTCACCACAAAATTTATTTCGTTTTTCTTCGTCTAATATTTCGTGTAAAATTCCTGCTAGAATGCTATTAAATTTTGAGCGAAAAAAACGTGGTGGTGAGAGACTACTTTCTGGCGCCTAGATTTTTGCACCCCTGGGTGTGAGGTAAAAAAAAAAAAAAAAAAAAAAAATAAATAAATAAAAAAAAAATATTTTCTTAAAAATTTCAAATTTTTTAAGTTTTTTTTTTTTCAATTATATTTCTTTTAACCCAAAATGGAAATTTCTTTTTATTAATCTGAAACAGTATGTTTTCTGATACCGCAATAAATTTTAATGTGATACACTCAACAGTTTTTTAGAAAAGTGTAACCGAACAGCATATTATGCAAATATTTAAATATAACTGGTCAACAATACATTACTATTAATTTCAAATATTTACTCTCTGTTTATCCGCAACAACAATGCCCAAATCCTATTTTAAATAAAATATGTACCCCAATCTCAACTAATGCATACCCCACAATTACAAATTCTCAATTTTGACTCTGGTCAAAGTAAATAAAAGGCTTAGCCAAACTTTCAAAGGACACTCATCAATTTTGTTACCTGAAGTATGAATTCCAGGGAACGCTTTTACATTTAAAACCCGGTGTGCTCCAGATCATTTCAAAGGTTAGATTGTGAAATACTGATAAATGAACCGTTTCTCCTCCTAAAGCTTTTTGAAGCCGAATTGTCATAGTAATGCAAATTCAGAAATACTGTAATGGGGAAATGTTTGTTATGGGAACATGGAACATAAAATGGTTCAAATTCTTAAGCTTTAAATTATTGGCTTAAAAAACAGAACTAAAAGATTATGATGCTAAATGGGGATGGATCTAAAATCCTCAACAGCAATGACCAAATCATATTTTAAAATGCGTACCCCAATCTCAACTAACGCGTACACCACAATTACAAATTCTCAATTTTGACTCTGTTCAAAGTAAATAAAAGGCTTAGCCAAACTTTTAAACGACACTCATCAATTTTTGTTACCTGGAGTATGAATTTCAGGGAACGCTTTTACATTTAAAACCCAGTGTGCTCCAGATCATTTCAAAGGTTAGATTGTGAAATACTGGTAAATGAACCGTTTCTCCTCCTAAAGCTTTTTGAAGCCGAATTGTCATAGTAATGCAAATTCAGAAATACTGTAATGGGGAAATGTCTGTTATGGGAACATGGAACATAAAATGGTTCAAATTCTTAAGCTTTTAATTATTGGCTTAAAAAACAGAACTAAAATGTTATGATGCTAAATGGAGATGGATTTAAAATGTGTTGGAGCTGAAAGGTTTTAAAGTAATATACTTGTATTTTAAACACTGCAGGTGCGCATTTTTAGCCCTTTTTATTCAAAGTGAGATTTTTTTTTCTTTTTTTTTAAATCTTTGGTACACTTTTCTAGAATTCTATATTAGGTAAACAGTTTAAACGTTCTAAAATTGTGTAACTAACTTGTTTCTTTAAAAAAAATCTCAGGAATTTTAGGTCTGAATGAAAAAAAATTAAATAATGAAAAATATGTTCTTAAAATTTTTTGTAGTTTCAATTTTTTTTTAGAATTTATTCTCAGTTTTATTTCTTTTAAGAGCATACTCTAGTCACGCGGTAAAAGCCGAGCGCTAATGTAAAGTCTATGGGGACGTTCTTTTCGAATATCTCGCTCAAATTTTAATATTTTTGCATGATTTTTTTGCACCAGATAGCTGAGGGCGATCCACAACCGACCTACTTTTTACTTTTTCGATTTTGCTTATATATTTTTTGTAATACGATAGTTTCAATTTCAGAACCGGTTTAAACCGGTTCCGAAAGTTTAAGTAATTGTTTAAAGAAAATCTGAAACGAAAACTGAAAAAGTAAAAACCATGCCGGTTGTGGATCTTCCTCAGCTATCTTGTGCAAAAAAATCATGTAAAAATATTAAAATTTCAGCGAGATATTCGAAAAGAACGCCCCCATAGACTTTACATTAGCGCTCGGCTTTTACCGCGTGACTAGTGTGTGCTCTTAAGCCAAAATGGAAATTGTTTCTTATTATTTCTCAAATAGTATTTTTTTTTTTTTTTTTTTTTTTTTTTTTTTTTTTTTTTTTTTTTTTTTTTTTTGACACCACAGAAAATTTTAAGGTGATACACTCAACAATTTTTTAGGAAAGTGTAATTGAACGGCATATTATGCAAATATTTGAATTTAAATGGTCAAAAAAAATTACTATTAATTTAAAATACTGAGAGTGGGGATACTTGAGCATAGGGGATACTTGAGCCACCCCTATTATCTCTACAGTTGGTCATTTTTTCTTTCTAAAACTGGCAACATGGTAACATATTTATAGTTCTGAACATGTAAAAAAGAAATCACATACCTTGGTACCATTTTGAAAGTATGGTGATTAACCCTTTGAGCTTTGCTGGTAGAATTTTCTACCACATAATTTTAATTCTGAAATGTCACAACGACACCAGAAAATTCGACCAAATTTATTTGAAAAAGTTTTAATTTTTTTTTTTTTTTCGCGTATATTGTAAATCGGTTTTTTTCTTTGCAAAATACTGGTGCGAATGTGACATCTGGCTCAAGTATCCCCTCCATGGGGATACTTGAGCCACGATGTAAAAGAAAAAGTAAAAATTTATTAGACATAGAAAAATAGTTCAAAATTAATTGAAAGTGGTTTTCAATTGAAGAAAAAATATCAAATTTTCATTTTCAATATTTTATTTTGTTCTAAGAAATTATAAAAAATTTAAAAAAATTAAAATTTAAAAAATGGCTCAAGTATCCCCATCTTCCCCTACTCTTTTTTTTGTTCGCAACAGCGATTCCCAAATCATATTTTAAAATGTGTACCCCAATCTCAACTAACGCATACACCACAATTACAAATTCTCTATTTTGACTCTGGACAAAGTAAGCAGAAGACTTACCCAAACTTTTAATGCACACTCATCAATTTTGTTACATGAAGTATGAATTGCAGGGAACATTTTTACATTTCAAATCCGGTCTGCTCTATATCATTTCAAAAGTTAGATTGTGAAATACTGATAAATGAACCGTTTCTCTTCTTAAAGGTTTTTGAAACCGAATTGTCATAGTAATGGTAACTGTGAAATGGAGAAATGTTTGTTATGGATACATAGAAGATAAAATGGTTCAAATTTTTAAGTTTTTAATTATTGGCTTAGAAAATAAAATTAAAAGATTATGATGCTAAATGGTGATGGACCTAAATATAGGGATGCACAACCTTTTTGCCAGAAAATCGTTTGACACCAGAATATTTGAAAAGTGACGTTTGTTTTCTTTCATAACAAAACTTCTGTCAGTATTATAAGGAAAATTATTCTGCATAAAATTAGTGGTATCAGTTTGGCCCGCGGGCCACAGGTTGTGCACCCCTTCCTAAAAGATTATGCCATTGGAAAGTTTTAAAATAACATACATGTATTTTAAACATTGTCGGTGTGTAGTCTTTTTTTTTTTTTTTTTTTCTAAGGGAGAAAGTTTTTTATTCAAAATGTGATTTTTTTTTTTTTTCTTTTTTTTTTTTTTTTTTTTTTGTGTGTGTGTGTGTGTGTTTTGGTACATTTTTCTTAAATTCTGTTTTAAGTAAAAATTTCAAATGTTTTAAAATTATGTAACTAACTTGTTTCTTTAAAAAAAGAAAAAAAAAAACCTAACATTATAGGTTTAAGTGAGAAAGAATTAAATAAAGCAAAATGTGTTCAGAAAATTTTTACAATTTTCAAAGTTTTTAGTAAAATATTTTGAATTTTAATTCTTTTAAGCCAAAATGAAAATTGTTTGTTATTACTCTCAAGCAGTTTGCTTTTTGACACCACAACAAATTTTAAGGAGATATATTCAACTTTTTTTTAGAAAAGCGTAGAAAACAGACATATTATTCAAAAGATTAAATAAAATATTGCTTAGTTCTGGAAAATATAATTAATGCATGCAATTAATTTCTCTTGATACATATATATGGGCTATAGTATGTATATTTACTATAAAAACATGTCAATTCTATCTCTATTTCTTAAGTAAAATGCATGATGTTAAGTTTATCGCAAAAACTGTTTCATTTCACTTAACAACGCGAACCTTTGACACATTTCTGACTAATTTTTAACTGTAAAAGTGTAAAATTCACCAACCTGACTATTTAATTGATTTGGAATCGAATAGCGTTTTCCATTTTTGTTAATAAGATACTTGTACATATTTGTTGAGACATTTTATTGAGACTTTATTTGAATGTTGAAAGTCTAAGAATCTAAGTAATCATTAATATTGCTATTGTGTATTTTCTGCTAAATATGCTGTAAAATCATCCCATAAATATGTATTCAGTATTCTTTAAAGCATTCTTAATAATATGATAAAAATCTGATTTTTTTCGAAATTGTAGAAATTGTGTCGAGCCAGATCTGACCGGCACAGTTCATGGTCGTGACAAGAATTGTTCCGAGCCTGTTTTGACTGATTTATGTACTACTAAGCAGGGTCTAGAAATGTAAAAATATGGACGGACCGGGCCGTGCCGAGCTTGGGCCAAATTTTTGAGTTTTATTCCGAGCTGGGTCATGTCAAAATAACTTTCCATCGGGCTCGGACGAGCCGTAACCGGGACTGGAAGTTCCGGCTCGAGCAGACCTGTAGCCTCTGGGTGCTAAATTAATATGACTCTGCGTAAGAACAATAAAAAGATATGTCTAAAATTTCTCATTTTTTAAAACTGCTATTAGAAGAAATCAATTAAAAATGTGATAATACATATTTATAGTACATGCTGTTATACTATGCATTTATAAGAAAAACATATCCTAAACACACATAAAACTCTGTCCTCTAATTTAAACTGATGCACGCTTTAACAATCGTGAATTTTATATTTTGGCACCGGGTGAAGCAAATGCAGGGCTTAGAGAAAGTTTTAAGCATCACTCATCAATTCTGTTACCTAAAGTACAAATGCGGAACAATTTTACATTTCAAATTCCTGTATGCATCAGACCATTTCAGAGGTTGGATTTTAAATACTGATAAATGAACCATTTTCCTCTTTAAAGCTTTTCGAAGCCAAATCGTCACGGCATTGAAGATATAGAAACTCTGTAATGGAGAAATGCTTGCTAAAGTTTGTTTACAAAATGGGAAAGGCCGGAAAGATTTGGATGAGCAATAGTTAATCACACTTGTGATAGCATAGGAGACTATTTAAATTTAGACAGTAGGAAATTCATCGACATCTATCACATGGATACTCATTTTCAAAGTTGGAACTGTTTCGGTAGAAATTACAACATAGATTAAAAAGTTACTGGGAATGAATATCATCGTAATTTAAATTATTTATTTAAATAATTTTTAATGAATATTTAAAAGAAGAACGTATGCTCTACTATGGTTACCAACATTTTTTGCTATCATCCGCACATATGAATTTTACAAGAATCTTCGTGGGGTAAGTTCTCCTCACAAACGCACACACAGACGTACACAGACATGTATTAAGATATAACTAATTAAATATCCCAATGTGATGATTTATCACATTGGGGTATTTATAAGATTTCTTGTGAATGCGATAGAATGTACATCGGTCAGACGAAGCTTGCCTTGAAAAAACGTGTGGGAGAACACAGTGCTAACATTAAAAATTGTGAAATAAAACGTTCCGCTATCGCCAACCATTGCTGGTCCAATAGTCACAATTTTAAATTTTCCGAAGCCTCAATAATACAATATTGTTCATCTATTTATGATTTAGACTTTTGGGAAGCTTTTCAGATATGGAAAAACTCTAGTAAATTGGTTAATGACATGTCCAGTACTCCAAGATTTTCTAATGTCTGGTTTCCATTCTTGTAATATCAATCCCCCTCCTTTTCTCCTTGGTTTTGACTCTTCTAGTGGGAAGTGACATATGATTGGTCTCCTTCTGAGTGCGCGTACCAGTTTACTTTTACTGTTGCTTTGCGACGTTTCATGGTCAGTTCGCCTTAGCGGCGAGCTCTGATGAATGGTTTTATTTTAATTAACAATGTGACTTGTCTTTTATGTTTTACACTCTTTCTTAGCACTGAAGATGGGACTTTAGAAGCCCCGAAACAGCTGTATGCTTTTAACATCTTTTATTTTATAATATTTGTGCTCTTTAACGTTGTCTATTTATTTAGTTATATATAAGCACCAAGTACAATCCTCCCCCCCCTCCCCTTCTTATGTATTAAGTTATTTTGCTTGTGACTGGATCATGGGGTCATGAGTTTCATTAGCATACAAAATCTCATTTTGTATTGATGTTAAGTGAACAGAGATGTATTGGGTCGTTCGGAAAGTCGTGTCCGTTTGAGAATTAATTCGTACCGAAAAATTCTATCATTTAATTATTAGATAATATTTCCGATGTCTAATGCTTAGTAATTAATGGGCAGAAAATTTTCCGATAAGAAATGTTTTTTCCAAAACGGAGACGACTTTGCAAACGACCCAATATACAGTCGAGTCTCTATATAACGAAATCCACCGTTCCAGTAAAAAATTTGTTATATAGAGAAATTCGATGTATAGAGAATGATGTTAAAAATCCTATTTAATGGGTGAAATTTGAACAAATATTATTTTTGATCTTTAGAATTAAGAATTTGAAATGTTTAAAAGTAAATATTAACCTAACGTTTTATTTCTTAATTATTTAAGCTGTTTCAATAAAGAGAACAGACATTTATTTGAAAGCTTAATGAAAATCAAATAAGGAAGACTTGCATTAATTTCAGACGAAGAAATCTGTAATTTTTTGTTAATTTGATTTTAAAGTTGTTACGCTCTCAAAAAAAAAAAAAAAAAAAAAAAAAAAAAATGCTCAAATTTTAGCAAGGAATGAAAAATTGTAGTTAACATTTCCCACCATTTGAAGGCCTCTCTTATGTGCCTCTCATTGATTCCTCTCTTACATGTGTATCAATCCAATTGACACTGTTTTGAGAAGGATGTGGAAAGGTGTGTGGGAGGTGAGATGAATTCGTTGGATTTAAAGACAAGGAGAGAAGTAATATTAAAAAACAAACTCAGCACTGACGATAAATCAAAAATAAATGATAGAAAATTGATTCCATATGATTTTGAAGCTTTCTAAAACTGAATAAATTAAGACCAATTTATGAAAAAATTCGTTATATGGAGATAGATATTTCGCTATATAGAGACTGTTTTTAATGTAATTGTGCGAAAAGGGGACCGTTCCTACTAAAAATTCGTTATATAGAGAAATTCGATGTATGGAGTTTCGTTATAGAGAGATTCTACTGTATTTATGAAATTTTGATGTGGTATTAATAATAAAGCTTTCCCACATCCAGGGCCTGATTATCAACGGGGCACTCTCCCACCAGAAAAAGTAAATAGAAATTTTTTCCTTATTCATGATAGTAATTTTGACTGAAAAGGGCGTTTAAACAAGGCGAAAATTTCTATGTAATTTTACTGGGGAGAGAGTGCCCCGTTAGTAATCAGGCTCTGCCCACATCAATCGAAAACACGAAAAATGATGCCTTTTTCAAATTTCACCTTCTTGAAAAGCAGAATTTTTGTTTTAAATCGGGATAAAAACACTCATAAAATATCGGTGGAAGTTTGTCCTGGCCTACTTGCTAATTGTGGTCGCCAGTTTTGCCTCGAGATTTAATCCGAAATTTTAAATTCATATCGAAAATTTTGGAAGAAGAATTTTATTTTAAATAATCGCAAAATGTCTCTTATTAAATAAATCATAAAATACTATACTTTATTTTTGGTGTGAACTCGAAAATTCAGAATAAAAAAAGGCGGCCAAATTGACAAATCCATAGCTGCCAACATCTTCCATTTTTTTGGCCCGGAAAAATTTTATAGTAAATTTTACCTTTTCAAATTGTCGTAATCTGCCGATTAAATAAGGGGAAAGTTAATATTAAATTTTTCCGGGCCAAAAAATCAGAAGGGTTGGCAGCTATGCAAATCTATTGCCAACCTACCGATAATTTCCGTAAATATGTAGCAATATATCCTGTAGTAAATAAACAAGTTTCGAGCCAGAATATTTACTTATTCAGATGTGTCTTGTTCATTATGTTCTTTAACCCTTTAACGTTCATTGGTTTCGCTACGAAACCACAAAATTTTAATTCGTATATGCAACAACGATACCGGAATTTTTATTTTAAAAATTCCATTTTATTATGCATTAGAAAAATCCCCTTTTCTTATTTATATATATATTTGTTCACAATTACCGGTGTCATTAATTTATTTCAACATCTTAGCAAAGAAAATGCTTTGACTTAAAGGGTTAAGTAATGTAGTTCAGTAAATAAATAAAACTTCAGAAGGATATTCATTGTTCAAATATAAATTTATTTACTTCAATTTTTTTCCCGTGTGAAAATTGTTTATTTGACATAGGTCATGTTAACCCTTTTCGGCGCGGACAAAATATGTTAGTAAAATGAGAAATTATCGATTGACACCGGAATTTACAAACGACTTTTTCAGGAATCAAGAACTCCTTAATTTAAGCTTTTATTGTAAAAGCAAGATTCTATTAAAATATTATTGGTGCCGATTGCAAGTTTGGAACTAAAATTAGGTGTGTCCAGACCGAACGCACTGTGACGGAAAGGGTTAAAGGAATTTTTCGGAAATTATCAAAAAGTTGGCAGATATGCCCCTAAGCGCTAAGTCAATCAGATTCTGTACATGAACAATAGATAGATCTATCTAAAATTTCTTCATTTTACTTTTGTAATTTTTATTAGAAGAAATAAATTAAGAATGTATTAATATAAATTTAAATTCATGCATGCACCACAATTACAGATTCTTTATATTGACTTTGGACAATGTAAATAGAAGGTTTAGCCAAACTGCTAAATGGCATCCATCAATTCTATTTCCTGGTGTATAAATTACAGGACAGGTTTTACATTTTAAATTTCAGAATGTTTCAAGGGCTGGATTGTGAAATACTGATAAATGAATCGTTTTCCCCTTAAACCTTTTCGATTCGAATCGTCACGGCATTGAAGATATAGAAACTGCTTAATGGGAAAATATTTGCTAAAGTTTGTTTACAAAATGGAAAAGATAGAAAAGGTCTGGATGAGCAACAGTTAATCACACTTTTGATGGCATTTGCGACTGTTTAAATTCACACACTGGTAAATTTCTCGACTTCTCTCACATGGATACTCATCTTCAAAGTTGAGACTGTTTTGGTAGCGCTGGAAATTTTACTCAAGTTTTATAAAATATTTTATTTTATAAAACTTTAGAATTTTATTAAAGCTTTTAACTTATATAATTTTTCTTTTAAAGAATTCAACTCTGTCTGTTCAAATCGAACCGAATCTGGCTCAAATCGAACTTTATTTTTTAAAGATTCAGAAGCTTCTGGTTCAAATCGAATTATACATACATGTTAGCAGTAGACTGTTCTCGGCGCTTCTAATGTTAAACATTTATTAGAAATTGTATATCTTCGTAATTTAAATTATTTATTTGAATAATATTATTTATAAATATTTCTAAAAAACGAATATATATATAAATTGAAGGTAGGTTCTTGCTCTACCAGGATTGTCAACATTTTTCATATTACCGACGAATATAAAGTTTACAAACATTTTCATGGGGGTCATTTCTCTTCACAAACGCACACACACGCATACATGGACATATATTAATTTATCTGTGGGTGAAGCACTCATATTATTAACATATAAAACCTACATTCTATAGGGAGTTGGGCGGATAGAGATGTTTATTTATGAAATTTAGATCCAGTAAGGATAATGTAGCTTTATAACGTCAGTGGCATCCCAAAACCAGTAATATTGTAAGGTTTCTTTTTCTTTTTGATTCATAGCAGAAAAAAATTTCTGGTTAAGATGAACAGAACTTTTACCTCTTAACTGGTTAATTCTTTTCCGTTCAAAAAATTGAAAATAGCGGACTCACACCACTATTATTTAAATAAAATATTCGCAAAATTTAGTCTTAACATTTCCGCCTTTCAATAGTATGAAAATTTTCTTTAAAATACCCTAATTTCCTGCGTATAATCCGCGGATCAAACAATTCTTTTTCGACAAAGAAATTTTATTTTGTACTTGAAAGCAAATATTTACGGCGATCTAAGAAGTAACATTTCATTTAATAAAATTTCTGGGTTGAAAAATGATTGTTTGATCCGCGGATTATACGCAGGAAATTAGGGTAATAGTGTTATCAAAAAGCTGTAAATGATGAATTAGGCAAATTCGTCTTGCCCGAACGGCGTTCAGGCAAACCAGTCAATGGGTTAAAAAATTACCAGTATTCAGAGCACTTGGACACAAACCTGGTTACGTTACTGCACACATCTATCAAAAACACAAAAAATGCAGTCTTTTTTTAATTTAATCATCACAAAAAACTTCATCTTCTTGTAAAGAAGATTTTTTTTTGTTTTAATTAGGGATAAAAATACTCTTAAAACACCGGTGAAAATTTGGGCTGGAATGCTAGTCAACAAACCGATAATTTCCTGTAAAACTATACCGATGTCTCCGGTAGTGAGATAACAGGTTTCGAAGCAAACAAATTACTTACTCAGATGTACCTTCTAACTAGGTAATCAATTGAAATCTTTTACACTGTTCTATTATAGCTTGTTATTCTGTTAAGTCATTTATTATAATTTTTCCGGTGCGAAAAATCGTTAATTTGACATAAGTCATGTTGAAAGAATTATACTAAAATTATTGATAAATTGGCAGCTATGCTTCTGCATTGATAGGTGAAACCCTATGCGAGGGAAGTCTTTTACGAAATTTTTAATGTTTTGTCGAGAAAATGGCTGATTAAATAAGGCAAATTTTACAATAAAATTTTACTAGTGGGATAAAAAGGGATTTTTAAGCCTTTTTGCGGCACGTATGCGTGTCAGTCATCCCCAAGGGATTAAGCGGACTCTGTGTATGAACAATAAATAGATCTATCTAAAATTTCTCCATTTTATATTTTTAGATAGTATTAGAAGAAACTATTAAACACCGTGCTAGTATAAATTTAACACTAGAACACCCAAGAATTTTACTAAAGTTCGATAAAATGTTTTTACACTACAATTTTTATTCAAAATAATTTAATAGGTTTCTTTTACGTAAATCTGCGTCACTTAAATTAAAAAAAAAAAATTTCTGGCTCAAATCGAAATTTAATCAAATGGTTTGAGTCGAATCGACTCCTTCCGGGCGTTCTAGTGTTAAAATGCACGTTGTTATATTATGCATGCATATGAAAAATATTCCCTAATCACACTTAAAAATCAGTCCTCTCATTATAACTAATACTTGCACAACAATTACGAATTCTTTATTTTGACTGTGGACAAAGTAAACAGGGGGCTTAGAGAAAGTTTTAAAGGGCACTCATCAATTCCGTTACCTGAAGTATGAATTTCAGGGAAAGCTTTTACATTTCGAACTGCGGTCTGCTGCAGATCATTTCAAAGGTTGGGTTGTGAGATTCTGATAAATGAACCGTTTTCGCTTTAACCCTTTAACGATCATAGCATTTTCATTGCTAAGATGTCGAAATAAATGAATGACACCGGTAATTAAGAACAAATATATTTCAAAATAAGAAAACGTGATTTTTCACATACAAAATAAAAGGGGTATTTTTAGATAAAAATACCGGTGTCAGTGTTGCGTATCGGAATTAAAATTTGTGGTTTCGTGGCGAAACCAATGAACGTTAAAGGGTTAAAACTTTTTGAAGCTGAATTGTTACGGAAACGCAGATATAGAAACTTTGTAATGTAAAAATGTTTCGTTGAAACCAAAGATAATCGCTAAAACCTTGTGCGGAAAATTACAATCATTAAAATCAACGTTTAACACACAATAAATAAAAACATGCTACATGTTTTTATTTATTGTGTGTTAAACGTTGATTTTAATGATTGTGAAAATGTTTGTTAAAGTTTGTTTACAAAATGGAAAAGTTGTAAAAGATCTAGATAAGCAATAGTTAATGAAACTTGCGATGGTGCAAGAGACTATTTAAATTTAAGAACTAGAAAATTCCTCGACAACTATCACGTGGACACTCATTTTAAATGTTAGAACTGTTTTGGTCAGTTTTTTTTTTTTTTTTTTTTTTTTTTTTTTTTTTTTTTTTAATCAGCTTTTTCAAAATGTGAAAAACATAATCTTTACCCACCGTTCTAGGACGGGCATCTACACTAGTATTTAAAATAATATACATACGTAAAATGGTAACTAACAATTAACCCCTCCAGGGGCGGCAAGATATATTTTATTCCACCTAATTTAAACGTAATTCTCACCAGAAACTTTTAACGAAAGTTTTTATTTTTAACTTTGGTGGCCAAACGTAGAAAAAATTGTAGTTAGTTATTTAACCCTTTAACGTTCATTGGTTTCGCCACGAAACCACAAAATTTTAATTCCGATACGCAACACTGACACCGGTATTTTTATCGAAAAATATCCCTTTTATTTTGTATGTGAAAAATCACGTTTTCTTATTTAGAAATATATTTGTTCTTTATTACCGGTGTCATTCATTTATTTCGACATCTTAGCAATGAAAATGCTATGATCGTTAAAGGGTTAAAAATAAAATTTCTCGACTTTTCCAGTGTGAAATCAATATTACAGCGACATTATTACTTTCCCCTCAAGGGCTTAAAGTCAAATTTACCAAAAAAAAAAAAAAAAAAAAAAAAAAAATTTGCTTTTTCTGAAACCATAATTTAATGCTACATAGATCGTACAAACAGGGAACAATTGTCGTTTTCAGACTTCGTATGAAAATGCTAGTTAAATTTTTCTGATATCAGAAGTTTTTGCTGGTTTTAAGTCTTCACCCGGCAATTTCATATACGCGAAAAATAGACAGTGACACCTTAGACCGTCATATTAAAGGGAACGAGAATTAAACCCTTCGCCACGGGAGTCTTTTAGGAAATTTTTTATGTTGTTTCACCTGCTTTTAAAAACAGAGATTTGTTCATAATCAATGTGAAATGCTCCGATTAAATAAGACAAATTTTACAATATAATTTTAGTGGTGGGAATAAACAAGGATTCTTAAGCCTTTTTGCGGCACGTATATGTCTTGCTCGTCCTCAACGAGTTAAGGAGTTAATAATCCACTTATTAAGTATTATTATAATTGTTTTTATAAATATTATAATGGTAATTGTTATTCTTATTGTGATTATTACTATAATTAAATAAATATTAATTGCATTAATTCCATTATTTATTTTTTAGATTCAACATACTGTGACAGTCATACCTGATTGATTAAAATTCCCTTTTTAGTCTCATCTCAAAGATTCAAGTTCTTCATCTCAAGTCGACGTCTTTATTAAGTGATTTCTTGATTTTGTAAACTACATAATTTTCAAAAGCATTGCATTAAAGAGAAAAATGCATAAAATAGTTCTTTCATTAAATATAATAAGTGAAAAAGATAATTTTATGAGACATATGCAATTCCTTATTCTGTAATACAATCTTTGAGGAATGCAAAGTTAAATTCAATTACATTAGCAAAGAAAATGATTTGTTAAGTAATTGCTTTGGAACATAAAACAAATTTATATTCCTATCTCAGAATAGCAAAATATACTTTGCATTTTGAATAAACACATAGCCTCTAAAATATCCATTATGAATATTTAAATCTCTAAAATAAATGTATAAATAATGATGTCTGCTTATACGAATCTTTTATTTTATGAAGCGTCAGACTGTACTGGCTTATGTTATATGCAATTTCATCGAAAAACCATTAAATCAATTATTTATTTATAATGTTTGATTATTTCTAGTCTGGAATAAATGCTACAAAATATTTTTACCACGAATTTAGTTCCTAATATGAATATAAAATGTATTTGGAGACTGGATCTGTAGCATAGAATAAATAATAAATCAAAAGCATCAGATTTATATAACACTGAGAAAACAGGATTTAATACATTATTACTGTGATATAAAATTCTATTATCTAGTTGAAAAAAACAAACTTAAAAATTATCTTTCAATTTTTGTGCATACTGAACACAAATTGAATGAAATGTGTTCTATGGTAACCGATGAAAATTAAAATATTTATAACTTAAACCAAATATTATCATCAGAGAACCAAACCGAAGTATCATTATTAGATAACCTTATAAAATAAATATATCTGCTAGTAAAGTTCATTCTCAAAATATGAGAATATTTCAGTGCAACTAGTGAAATCTATCATGATCTAACAAACAAGTCGCAATTGTGTACTGAAGAAGACAATGCTTTTATCTAACCAGAAATTATTCATCTTCAGTGTCTTCAGCTTCCGTTTCCACACCAACTATGAACACATTCATTGCTAAGACTGATTAATCGATAATTATGAACGGTAGCCGAGTATTAGCGATGCAGACTGCCACATGTTCGAAAAGTCATCCACATTCCAGTTCCCTTTCGGACTTTCAGGGGAACAATAGACCGGAGAGTTTAGTCCCCGGGAGTAGGCGTTTTCCTGATGAAGAGTCGGCTAATTTGTGGAGTCCCTGCAGCAATTGTAGCAGCAGTGACGAAAACAATTCTCCCACAGCTCTGAATAGCATCAACTGGGATAAACCGGCACTAGAAGACAAAAGTGTCGATTTTGGATGGTCTTCGTCACAGGAAAAAAATAGCAGTAAGTATACAGATTTTTTGTATAAACATAATCATGCTTTTTTGAGGGATGGGGGGGGGGGGAGAGAATATATTACTTCAAATTTGTGTTGCCTTATGCAGTGTAAATCGGGGCAACAAATGCTCTGGGCACCAATAATTTCTTGCAGTTTATTTCGCTATGTATAATCACAGATTATTCTGCCATTAGATAAGGCAAAGAAAATTAATACTAGAACTAGCGGAAATTCGAGCCAAGTTCTATTAAAAATACTTCACACCAGAATTTTGATACAAGACAATTTAGCTGCATTATTTAACGTTTTTCTTCTTTGTATCTATTAACCCCTTCAGGACGGGAACCTTTTATGAAATTTTTAATATTTAGTCACCGGTTTTTAAAAACAGAAATTTGGGCTTTCTCAAATCGAGAAAATGCTCCGATTAAATAAGGCAAATTTTACAGTAAAATTTTACTGGTGAGGATAAACAAAGATTCTTAAGCCTTTTTGCGGCACGTATACGCGTCGCTCGTCCCCAAAGGGTTAAGCTTTAATACTATTTTTAATTTTTCTTTTTTACATAGGATAGTTGAAATTCATCTTAAAATATTCTTGACTTTTTGACTTTTTAATTTATGTCGAAGCTTTTTATTTTATTTAATTTTATTTTTTTTACGCATATAATATATAAATAAAGTTACTTTTATTTTCGGCATGAGTTTCAAAAATGAAAGTGTCTTTATTAAGAAAATCGGAGATCAAAATCAAAAAGTACAAAATGGCCCATTTAGAGATCCAGCTAAGTACCCTATGTAAACAAAATAGTTCAATTTAAACGAGATATTAGAAAACAACACATAGATTTTACTTTAGCATACGGGTGTTTTCAAGTGAGTGTAGAGTTCACTTAAACCCTAGAGCGGCAATGAATGTCTCTGTAAAATTGAATTTTCACCGGAAAAAATCGAAATTTTTTTCTTGAACCCCTTGAAGTGCGGTGGGATATAATATATCCCACTTAATTTTAATTGCAAAATGCCACATTGACACCGGAATTTTGAATTGAAAATTTAAATTTTATCATGGATGTAAAGAAAAGCATTTACCTATTTTGAATTTCTTTTTTTTTAATTCTAGTGTCATTTGATCATTTCAGCATTTTATGAATAGAAGTTCTTTGCCCCTCAAAGTGTTAAAATATGAAAAAAGCAATTTTTTAGCATTTTGACGCCGAAGTTAATATTGTAAAATTTCGTTAACCCTTTCCGGTCCTCTGTGCCCAGTCCGGGATATCTAATTTTAATTCCAAATTTGCAAACAGCACTAATAATTTTTTAATAGAATTTTGCTTCTACAATGAAAGCTTAAATTAGGAGATTCTTCATTTCTAAAAAAGTCGTTTGTAAATTCCGGTGACAGTCGATAATTTCTCATTTTACTAAGAGAATTTGCCCATGCTGAAAAGGGTTAAAATTTTCTGGTTAGAATCTCGTTTAAATGAAGTGGGATAAAATGCATCTCACAGACTCTCAAGTGGTTCATTTTTACAGAGGCGGTGGTATGTTTATGAAACCGCTTACATTTCCAATCTCGACATCAGCAGTAGAACATTTCCAAAAGATTCCCTGCTTAATATGTATGTGTGTATGAAATGCCTTTTTTTCATATTTACAAATAAATTTATTTGTAAATTGTGGTGCCACTTATTTATTTCACCATTTTAGCAATGAAAGCGCTTTGCCCCTGAAAGAGTTAAATTAATTTTCTTCGTCTTATCTAATGAAAAAAATGGAGAAATAAACTGTAAGAAGTCCGAAGCATTTTCAGCCCTGATTTACACTTGACACTAGACAACACTATTTTGAATTAATCTGCTGCTCGTTAATTTTCCCCTCACCGGTTTCCTTTTAACCCATTAGTGCCTAGCGTCCCTTTTTAGGGACGGTCATGAAAAAGGCAATAAAGCACTTTTCATACCAGTAAATAGAAAGATAAATACGCACTAATTTTCACGAGACAAATTCCTCAATAAATTAAGATATAAGTTATTCGTCTTTTAAAAGTGGTGGGAAACCAAAAATTTCATTTTTAATGAAGAAAATAATTTGGGCAATTAACGGTTAACCCTTTATCTATTGAATTATGAACTTATGAAAAATTTATCTCCTAAAGTATTCTTCGTCAATCGTTTAAACTATATTAAAATATTTGGATAATCATTTAATAAATTTCAGAAGGATTGAAGTATTTAGAAGGATTAATTAAATTGAATTCATAGGAATTTTGTGTAATATTTATAATTCCACTCAAACCTTTTATTTGAAAAAAAAAATTCTTACTATTTTGTAAAATTAGGAAATGTATAAATATGATGTTCTTATAATATAAATATAGAAATATTTCCGAATTGAAAAATTCTCCTCCTTTCCCCAATTCCAAGAAAGCTGAAAAGATACAAAGACAAAAGAAACCATCCTTTTAAAAATATTTTTGTTTTGTGTAACCAATAATGCTTTTGGAATAAGAATTTTATTATAAGTTATTTTAATGGTACTCATAAGTACCGTCTGTAGATAAAGGGTTAACTTTTTCAAAACCTTAAGATCGATGAGTGTGTACACGCAGTGTGATTAAAGCATGCACCGATGAGCATTTGTCCAACTGATTTTGTGAGTACTAAATTAAAACTGTATTATTTTGTTAAAAAGTAAGTGATTTGATTAACTTTTTTCAACGACGAATTTCACGAAAAATTTATTTCTTAAAGCAAATTGCTCGGGAACTAAGCATAGAAATGGCCTAAATTGTGCACAAAATTATGTAAAAAATACTACCCATTTCGGCTGTTTTGAAGAGTATCATTTCTTCCTCCGCACCTTATCGCATTCCTTAAAATATTCCGAAAAAGGCTTTAAATTTTAGGGGCGCTAAAGTAACGCTACTCCTTAATAAAGCACAATCTGGCGGGACCAATGTAGAGATCTGCACGGGCCGAAATTTCCAGGCCCGGGCACGGCCCGTACGAAAATTATTTCGGTCTGTCCCGACCCGTTGTAAAACTCAAAAGTTCGACCCGAGCCCGGCCCGGCCTGTTTAAATTTTAGGCCCGGCCCGTTACAATTTCTACGATTTCTAAAAAATTCAGATTTTTATCATATAATTAAGATTTCTTTAAAGAATACTGCATACATATCTATGGAATGATTTTATAGTATATTTTACAGGAAATACACATGAACAACATTAATGATTACTTAAATTCTTAGGCTTTCAACTTTTAAATAAATATTCATTAAAAAATTAATATGGCTTAGAATAAAAGAAAAAAGAAAGAAAGCTAACAACAACGTTACTTTTGAAGCTGTTTAATAAAAGAAGATTTAAAAAATATTTCTATATCATTTTATTAAAGATTTTAAATCCAAATTCATTCTTAAATTCAAAAGTAGCTCATTTCTGATACATTTCTAAATTCATTTTTTTTCTCAGAAACGCATAAGATTAGCAGGTATCTTTATACAGAAACTATATTATCGAATGGCGTTATCCATTTTTTGATACAAGCAATTTAAGAATATTGCAAGCAAATAAAATACTTTCATAATTAGCGTTTTGAATAGAATTTCCGGAAGCGATAGCACGGGAAGGGAGAAAAACCTGCAATCATTTGAGAAACTATTATATCGCAAAGAGGTTATACAAGTATTTTATTTACCAAAAATGAAAAACGCTATTCGATTCCAAATCCCTTCAATAGTTAGGCTAATCACTTTTATACTTTTGCAATTTAAAATTAAACAGAAAATGTGTCAAACTTTGGCATTATTGAGAAATTAATTAAAAAACCATCAAGAAGTATATATCCAAAGATTAAGCTAACATAAGTTTTTTATCGCTGTTAATAATTTTATAAATCATGTTTTCTGCCCTACAGATCTTGAGAATAATTAAGTCTAGTTTCGGTCCGGCCAGTCTATATGTAGAAAAATAATGCAAGTTTGATCTCAGCCCGGCATGAGTCTGCTAAAAAAATACTACAACGGGTTACACACAATGTAACTCTCTGATGCCGATCTCTACATTGAACATTTTTATATTGATGCTGTCAAACTAGTATGGCTCGTGACGCACATTTATACCTATTCTCATTAAAACCATTTTCATTGAAAATGGCTCGTATTTTATCGTTTACGCTTAAATTTTCAGAACGGGCCGGCGGGCCCGAAATTTTTTTTATCGGCCCAGCCCGGCCCCTTTGGCCCGTTCAATTTTTTTATCGGCCCGGCCCATTTATGTTGTTTGTCTGCCCGGCCCGTTAGAAAATTCGAAACGATTCCACCGGGCCGGGTACGGGCCATGGGCCAATCCCGGCCCCGTGCAGACCTCTAAACCCAGACCTTAAATCTAATGCATACTCTTTTTTTAATTAAAAAATATAAACAATATTAAGATCAAACTTACCGTATTTATGTTTATAGTAATTGCATAAGTAAATATGGGTGTAGTGCTTATATTCGGAGCTGTACGAAAAAATTCGCTTATATATATATATTCTTTTTTTTACTATTAATTGGTTATTTCTAAAATTATGTTTATAATGTATTGTGTGTTTTAAATTTTTCTCTATTTAATAAATGGTGAATTGTTGTTTCAATTTACTGAATGTGTTGGAAAGAGTTTCATAATCTATGTTTGACACATTATTTTTTTCTTTTGAAGCAGGAAAATCCCATAAAAGCATAGACAAGCATCCAAAGCAAACGCCTGACAAAAAACCAAGCGGTTATGTAGATGTTAGATCTGGGGAAACAAAGGATTTAGCAACACTTTCTAAGTCCTCGCCTAATAGAGTAAGACATAGTTACTTATTTATTTATTTCAATTAGTTAAAGGCATATAGATGTATATATAAGTTTAAAAAAATGAAAAACTTAGTAACACTGAAAACGTGTGAGTCGTATTAGCCATTTTATGGTGGAGTTTGATTAACCCTTTAACGTTCATTGGTTTCGCCACGAAACCACAAAATTTTAATTCCGATACGCAACATTGACACCGGAATTTTTATCTAAAAATATCTCTTTTATTTTGTATGTGAAAAATCACGTTTTCTTATTTAGAAATATATTTGTTCATTATTACCGGTGTCATTCATTTATTTCAATATCTTAGCAATGAAAATGCTATGATCGTTAAAGGGTTAAAAATACATACAAAGATTGGAAAGATTTTTTTGCATATGCCAAATTATTTTTTCAATTATTAAAATAATTTTGTAATCTGCTCATCTTTGTTATGTATCTTAAAAAGAGAAAAACTTACATTATTTTGAAGCTATTGATAATATATGTAGATAGAAAAAACAGAAAAAAGTCCGGTATTTTAGAAGAGGAAACTTTAAAATCGAGTCGTACGCGAAGGATTAATAAAAGTAACGCACATTATTAAAAAATAGTTTGACTATTTTTTGTTACTATTACTCAGTGACCTATTTTTAATTCTATTCATACAACTTTTTGGAAAATAATCTCTATGTACACTTCTACTAGGACAAAAACGACGAACCTATGGTACATGTGGCACTTTTGGCACAGCATTGCTGTGGCTCTAAATCAAAATAAAATGAGATCACACAGTATCGGGATTGATCTTTTTTAAATTCGATTAAATGGAAATTGAAAAAAAAATTGCGGTATATAATATTCCAATCTAATTATGACCTCAATTTTTTTTCAAACAAACAAGATCGAAACAAACAATTGTTAAAAAATCCGTTATTAGGTTACTAAATTCCGATAGTAAATTTATGGCAGAGCGTGTCCAACCTTTTTATCTAAAATTTCCTTGTCACCGTTTCTTAAGAATTATATTTTAGTCTTTTTTAAATTGAAAAACTCCTTAAACAAATGCTTTTTTTTATTTATTTATTTTTTTTTAAGGTAAATACTGGTATTTCTGTGTTATGCATGCCACAGGTTGGTCATCCCTGAGTTAGGGAAACTTTGAATTTATTTCTCAAGTACTCAAAAGAAATTGGCTATTTCAAGAGTTTTTTCTGCTTAGTTACGCTTTCGAGTCACTGTTTTCGCAAATTAATTATATTAAAACTCAAACTGAAAGCGCTTGTCAGATAAATCCGGTTCAGTTTGCATTAAAATAATGTGATATTAAAATGTAACAACAGAAATCAAATTGCATTGCATTAATTTTTTTTTCTAAAATATATTTATTTTCATAATTATTGTAACGTAATGCCTACGTGTATGTTCATTATATTTTTTTAAATAAAATAGAAATTTTTAGGTGTTTTTTAATCATTATTTGTCCACCTAATAAATTTGTCTCTTAGGTTGCATAACATAGTCATGCAAAATACTTTTTTGGTTAAATTTGGCATGCGCCAACAAAAAAGTTCTCTAATTCTGTACTAGGAAATTTCAAAAGAGAGCTAGCTCTACAAGAAAAAATTAAAACTTAAATTGTAAAACTACTGAATACGACCAATTTGCCAATCATGGATCGTAATCAAAGGATTTGGAGAGTATTCAAGTAAACACAATAACGCTTCCGTTTGCTCTTTGATAATTAATTCTCTCATAGAAAACCAGATAAAGACATTTACTAAAGAATGTTTTTGTTTGCATCTTAAACAGGATAAGAATTCCAGAGGGACTTCAAATGGGGTGAGCAATGCCTCAGAGCCTAGGAGTGCATCTGAAAATCGCCTTCAAGATCCAACAGATGGTTCCGAATGTGAAGAAATGTCAGAGACCTACACTTGTTACAGGTAAATATAGCATGACTTTATAAAACTGAATTTTTCTGTGTATTTAATGTTGTTTTGCATTATTCTACTCATCTTATCGAAAATGCTTTGTTTTGTTTTGTTTTTAATGTTAAAAATCGAGCTCACTTCTTTAGTACCTAGATTTTGACTTTTACAGAAATTTTAGTAAGTATTACTTGAACTGAAATGTGTTGAGATATATGAGATATTATTGTAAAAGCACAAAATTTATTTATGTATTTCGTTTCACAAGAACTACAAAATAATAAGACATAAAATAGAATACCTTGTTTTATCAAATATATTTTTATAATTTCTATAAACAATCTTAATTTTACTAAACTTCCTGAGGTGAAACTCTGCAGACATGATTTCTTGACATGATTTATAAGCTGGACATGATTTTCTTTTAGATGAGATGATTTTCTAGAAATGATTTTATTTTCTATTTTTTCAAAATTTTCACTATGTTTTAAAATTTAATCTATCCCAGAAAACTTATCAGAATTTTTTTTTTTTTAATATTTCTTTTGGGAAGGAAAATAATTTGCTTTCATAAAAAGATTCACTCATGTTAATAATGAATAAGTATTAAAGTAATTGTTAACTTAATAACATAGAATTCGCATGACGAATATAATGTGATCTGTTGTGTTGTTATAAGCAATTCTTACACCCACATAAAATAAATCTTATTTTCTGCTTATGAACAATCCTCTTATATATTCGAAATTTCTAATAATTTTATAAATCATTACAACGTTCTTTTAATCATCTCTCTCAGTGATCTATTTAAAAGGGAAAATTTTCAACTTCTTTGTCTCAGCTTAGATTTCTAAATTACAGTTATAATTATGAAAAGTTATTCATCTGGAATGTAGCCCACATAATGTTGGCAAATAGATCTTTATTGAATTTATAATAAATTCTTTAAGGTTCTTCGACACATAAACACGGAATCGTACAATAATTGCGTTAAACTGAATCGTGATAACTAGAAATGAAATCATGTTGCTATTCCAGCTGCCGCAAGTAATGGATATTTAGACACTGGAGTCCCGCATACAATTAGTTATTTAGATTTGAGTAGCATGGCACATTATATGTTTTATTTTTAGAGAAAAACTGAAGCTTGATTAACCTTTTGATTGCGGGTTGGGATAGATACGTCATTGCAGACTATTATTATTGTTATTCATGTAATTTATTGAAAAATAATCTGTGATATACAGTCGGCTCTCGTTAATTCGAAATCGCATAAATCGAATCTTCGCTTAATTCGAACTAAACATGAAATCCTAAAATTTTCAATAGCAGAATAACTTTAACCCTCTCATGCATACGGGCCTCATATGAGGACAGATAATTATTGCATTATTAAGTAAAAAAAAAAATTCGAGCATTCATTTATGGAGATCTGATTTGTGGAAATATAATAGCTAGCATGCAGCACAATAATAAAATTATTTTAGAATGGATCTTTCATTTATCTTAAAAAAGATTTTTTGTGAATAATGAAAAATAATGAAAAATAATTTATGCGTGAGAGGGTTAAAATTTTTCATTTATTCGACTTCACTTTCAATAGCCATCGTTTAATTCATACTAAAGAGAATTCCGGTTTTTTATTTTTTCTTACTTTCTCACTTATTTTAGATCCTTGAAATAGCTTTCTTTCTTCAATTTTTGTAAAAATTGTTCTGAACTTGCATACATATAATCCCAAACATTTGATATCCACTCTCTATAAAATAATTGCCCCGTCTGTCCACCAATGACACTTGTACTCCTTCTTCCATTGTGCTTGTTCCTAATCTGTTTATTTGTTTATGTATTTATATGTTTTAATTTAATATTAAGTGATATTCTAATCATAACAGCAGAAATAAATTTAAAAAGTGTTATAATATTAATTCTTTTGAAATAGTACTCCTCTATTCTCGTTTTCTTTTTATACTTTCATAATTCGACACTTCTTGTCGAATTCGAATTAACGAGAGCCGACTGTACACTTATTCCAGGCTATTTTAATAAAAAAAATCTACCAGAAAAAAAAATTTGAAAAAAAAATTTAAATTTGATAAAGAAGGGGGGGGGGGGTGATTAAAAATCGTTATAACACGAAATATTATTTGTAGAATTTTATTTAACTAAACAAAAAGATAAGATTTTTGATTTTGCTGCATTATTAAAAATATTGATTTAAATAAAAATTAAAAATATAAGTAGGAAATTTTAAAAATTATGTAACTTTTTTAAAATCATATTTTCAAACGTAAATCCTTTTTTAATTTGCTGAATCAAAATTACAGTAAAACAGTTGAAGAAAACGTGTTCCAAGTTTGAAATTATGTATTGAAATTATGTATTGAAATTATGTATTGAATTTATGTTATCGGTTCTTGACTTATAATCATTTAAATACGAGAAATGCTGAAAAAACCCATCATGAAGAAAAAAGAATTTTCACACGAAGTCTTTTCCGTGAAAACCATTGTTTGAAAGCTATATTTTGATATCAGTTTAAAAGGGAAAAAATATTAATTCCTGTTCCAGTATAATGTAAACATGATTTAAAGCAGGAAAAAAATTATAAAACGATTTTTTTTTCTTTTAAAGAAAATTTGAAGGTTTTTATGTTCCGGACTATCTTCATATGATTCTCAAATCCCCTTCACAGCAACGTGAAACTTTCTGACAAATTTTCTGGTTCGTTTTGAAAGTAAAGGCATAAAATTGACAGGTCTGGATATTGAAGAAATTCGGGATCGAACAGCGTTTACCATCTTTTGAAAAATAAATTACGTATCGAGTTATAAGCGATTTTTGTTACATGACGACAAGTTGTCCCTCTATTCTCGGACGCCATTCGCATCAAAAATTAGGTTTAAAACGTCACTCTTGACAGTATTCTCTGAAGGCATTCTGTTTTTACTAAAAGTTGTGGGAAAATGCTATTCGATTACATATTGTAAACACCTGCCAATTTCATGCGTTTCAGGAGAAAATTCTGAATTCCAAAATTAGCTAGAAAACTGCTTCTTTGGATTTCAAAACAACATAAAATATAGTAGTTGCTTGAAACTAAATTTATTTGTTAACCCTTTATGTCCCATATTATAAATTCATAAAACTTTTATGTTCTGAAACATTTTTCGTTAATTTTTTAACTACATTAAAGGGTTTACGTATTCGTTTAGTAAATTTTAAAAGCCTTTTGCCAATTAAAATTAATTAAATATGAATTTATAAGAATTTTGTGCAATATTTGTAACTCAACTCAAATGTTTTCTTTAAAATAATATTTTTTAGTATTTTGTAGAATTAGGAAATGCACAAGTTATTGTTCTTATAGTAGAAATTTGGAAATATATTCGAACAAAAATTTTTCACCCACAAACTTTCAACATGAAGAAAGCTGAACAGGGGAAAATGAAAAATAAATAATTTTTACTTTCTTTTAGCTTTACAAAAAGGAAGTATTGGATTCGTGAATTTGTTCAAATTTCAGCTTTTGATGGATTTATATGTTTTAGAGATAAGAGATTCCAAAAAAACCTGTTTTTTACAAAATGTCTGTCTATGAGTCTGTGACTATGTTTGTCTGTATGTATGTGACATAAACTTTGTGGGCGTTCTATCTCAAGAACTAATGCACAGGATTTAATAAACAATTATATTCAAGTAGACCCTAATATAAATTGATGCTGATTAGTTTTTTGTGTAAATCACTCAAGAGGTGGCGCTGCTGTGCTAATTTTTTTCGATTCCTGCAATAGCTCTATCGCACAAATTATCATTAAACTTCAGATACAGGTATAGCTTGATAAATATTATTGCTATTTATGTTTTGGTATAAATCATCCAACAGGCGGTAATTTTATGTTTCGTTTTTCCCAATATCCTCAATGGTCCTATTTTAAAAAATATTACCAGCATTTTCATGCCATTAGAATCCTCACGATGAGCTTAGATTGTCATTTAATTTTGGCACTGTGATAGCGAATTTTGGAGTATTAACATTGATAATATAGAAGAAAGTTTTGGGATTGCCAAATACGACTAGTTAAACCCTTAACCCATTCGTGCCCAGCATCTTTTTGATAAATTTTATTTGGTTGGCACCACTATTTTTAGAGGATTTAAGTTTAGTTCATTAATCACGAAAATGCATAATTTAAATAAAATAATTATTGCTTTTCTTTTTTACCGGTGTCAAAAACAGTGCTGAATGCACCTTTTGAAGCGTCCCTAAAAAGGGACGCTAGGCACTAATGGGTTAAATGCATAGGATAGAACGCGTTCCAAAAAATGCGCAATTCAAAGAATCAGAATTCATACCAGAAAAATCTAAATAGTAATTTTTTCTTTATTTAATTACGAATGGTCTGTCATTAAGTAAAGTGAAAATTGCTCTTTTAAATTCCTGGTGAGAATACGGAATATGTGAATTAAACCCCCAATAAATCGGGAACACTTATGGTATCGAAAATGACACAATATGCATTTAAGGGTTAAAGTTATTTTTGTTTTGTGCTTACAATTTTTTTTTTTTTTTTTTTTTTTTTTTACAAGATAAATTAAAGTCTATCTATAACTCATTCTAAACTGTATTACTACTAATCTCCGTATTAATACTTTCGACTTAAGCGTCTCTTACACAAATTTTATTCGTGTGGCACCACTTTTTAAAAAGAAGTTACCTACAATTTTTCTATGTCATAAATGCTTTAACACTAAAACAGCCGGGTATTTTACTAAAGTTTTATAAAAAGTGTTTTGCACCAGAATTTTAATTTTAAAATATTTAACTTGTTTAATTAGTCTATTTTTGTGCTGCATATATTTCACATATCCTATGAAGAAAATTCTGGTTCGAATCGACGTCTATCATTCTGGCAGGGGTCATTTTGACCCCTAATGGCAGTTCTAGTGTTAATAAAATAAGACGGATGTTACTTTTCTTCGTTACTGGTGTCAAAAAAAATATTTTGCAAATAAATATGATTTTGCGTCAGACGCGAGGACTGCAAAGAGTTAAATAAATTTTATAACAAGTTATTTTAATGGTAATTTAGAGTAGCGCTGGAACATAAAGGCTTAAAAGTTAAATTTTAATTTATTCATATGAGCACCACTCCGTAGTGTAGGTTAGCCACTTATTTAGACTTAAATATTTTATAAATAATTACAGTAATTCTGCAAGCAGAATAATAACTCTTACGGTATTCCATTTAAAATGAAAATTTTCTCGCGCAGATTTCAGGCTTTACTTTCCAATTTAGATTTCTTATTTAAGCCACCTTTATAATTAAGAAAGTCAGTCTTCCGAAATTTAATATGCTTCGCATTATTAAGTAGTAGAACTCCATATATCTTCAAGAGTAGTTCTATAAGGTTTCGTGGCACAAAAATACGGAAACTCTACAATAATTCTGTTGATGTAAAATAGTATAACTAGAAATGAATTCATATTTCTGTTTTAGCTTCAACAGCAATCACAATTTTGAAACTAAACATGCACATTTAATTAATTTTGTATATATAATGTAAATGCATGCAATAATATTTCAGTAAAAAATCTTTTTGCTGTATTTTTTTTCCTTTGATTAAATATTTTACACGAATAAACGTATAGCATTACTTTGTTTGTTTGTAAAGTCTAGAATTTAAAACATATGAAAGAATTAATATAAATAGAAAAAATAATTGTTTCTTTTATAAAATACCTTATATACTCGTGTATAAGTCGAAAAATTTTAGATAAAATTTGGGAGTTGGAAATGGGGGTCGACTTACATGCGATTTAGTAAATAAATAAATAAATCTTTACTCAAATATCGATATCTAGGATCTTTAAAGACAGAAAATAATATCTATCCAGAAATCATGTAATCTATAAAATCTTTTATTGGTTGCATTTAAATATTGAATTTTTTCAGAGGCATTCTTTTCAACAATTCATTCTCCCTTTTTAAAAAGAATTCAACTTGAGGATTATTCTAGATTTCTCTCCTAAAAGTCCTGCGATGAAAAGAAGTACAGTAAACTCTGTCTAAGATGGACTAAGATTGATCGGAACCGAGAAATTTTTTCGTAGTAGACAATATTTTCCGCCTTAAACAAATTTTAATCTGTGTCTGTCGATTCACAGGGACTTAAAAATTATTCCGCGTTAGACAGATTTCTGTCTTAACCAGAGTCCGCATTCAGAGACTTTACTGAACTATATTTCGACCCTTGTACGGCTTAAATAGATTTTTCAAATTTTTTTTTTTTTTTTTTTTTTTTTTTCAAGTTTAAGTTACATAGCTTAAGTTATATAGTTTAAATTTTACAGTTTAAGCTTTTCCAGTTTTACACAAATATACACTTAAAAAACTTTAAATTAAAAAAGCCTGATTAGAAATATAAAAAACTAATTTTTGAAAACTTATAATTGTTATTATTTTTATTTTCAACCTCAATCACAAATCATTTTTCAACATACTACCAGAAATGTAATTCGACAAATGTAATTCATATTTTTTATTATTTATTTTATTTTATTTTATTTTATTTTTAATTTTACGCAAAAACTGTGTGTTACATACCAGTATACACGGTAATAGAATGCGCATTCGTTTCTTGTAACTACATAATAGCAAATATTGGGACTAAGTAAAGTCATTTTTGTGAACTATCCTATTAGTATACGAGAGTTTTGTTTGCTTGAAAAATTATAGTACTCGTGATTTGGAGTTCTGACAAATAAATAGTAAGCGAATAATTAGGATCTAAGTAACACTTCTTTATTTTTAAATTTAAAGTATTTAAATTTCACATTTGATTCTCTTTTTATTAAGTTATATTGGGAGCTATAACTGCTTTTGTTTCTTAAATATATACTGGACAATTGCACCATAAAATTTAACTACTAAGAATGTATTTATTAAAAATACAACACATTACTCAATGGCGCACAAAACAAGAATTTTAATATACACTTGTACAATTAAATATATATATATATATATATCAACGTTTCGCGCCGTCTTCTGCGGCCGTCTTCAGGAAAATATGATAATGGAAGGACTAAGTTTGCTTCTTGATCGCGAGATAATATTCCCAATAAATTAAAATCGAAATGAATTAAAAGTTTAAAATGAATTAAAAGTCAGTGGCAACATTTTAAAACTTTTAATTCATTTCGATTTTAATTTATTAGAAATATTATCTCTCGATCAATAAGCAAACTTAGTCCTTCCATTATCATATTTTCCTGAAGACGCCCGCAGAAGACGGCGCAAAACGTTGATATTTTTATTTTATTTTAATTGTATAAGTGTATATTAAAATTCTTGTTTTCTGCACCATTGAGCAATGTGTTGTATTTTTAATAAATACATTCTTAGTAGATTCTGTTTCTGTTCAACCCCTTCGCGACGGGAGCTTTTTACGAAATTTTTAATGTTTTGTCACCGTTTTTTAAAAACAGAAATTTGTGGTTTATTAAATCGAGATAATGCTCCAATTAAATAAGGAAAAATTTACAGTAAAATTTTACTGGTGGGGATAAACGCGGATTCTTAAGCCTTTTTGCGGCACGTATACGTGTCTCTCGTCCCCAAGGGCGTTGGCGACCAAAAACGCCGACACGTCTTATATATTCCGGAGTCTGATCGAAGACGAACATGTTTTATACTGGAAATTTTATTTAAGGGTGTATTTCGATTCAAACTGCTTATTTTCCGATTTATTTTTGAATTCATTTTTGCTCTCATAAGCATCAAACTGGCAAATTGCCTTATTTAGAAAGCACACAAGATGCCGTAACTGTCAATTCTTTGATAAGTGCAGAAAATATTGCAAAAAAAGCAATCAAAAACTGCAATTTGAACAGGTTTTTCTGAAGCGCGAGATTTGGGAACGAAAAAAGGGTCATACTGAGAAGATAATTGTTCATTAATCAAATTCTAATGAATTGGGTGTAAAAAGACATCTCACGGGACCTTATACGTCTCTTCAAAAATCCCCTCAGCAAGTTTCATGTTTCTACATTTAAAAATGTGTCTGAAATTGTATCGGAAAATTTCGAGCTGTTGAAGGTGAAAAAGCGTTTTTTCGGATACACCCTTAATCGAAAAATTCAAAATGAAGTTTTAAATGTATCGTATGCAAAATAGAAAAATTTTCTTATAGTATATGTTTTCTGTTTTGAAACATGCATGTTTTCGATCAAACTCCGGAATAATTAAGAGATATTCGCATTTATGATTTAGCCCTTAACTCTTTGGGGACGAGCGACACGTATACGTGCCGCCAAAAGGCTTAAGAATCCTTGTTTATCCCGACCAGTAAAATTTTACTGAAAATTTTGCCTTATTTAATGGGAGAATTTTCTCGATTTAATAAGGCACAATTTTCTGTCTTTGAAAACCGGTAACGAAACATTAAAAATTTCGTAAAAGGCTCCCGTCGCGAATGGGTTAAATGTATAGTGATGTAAATCTGTATGATATTTTATTTAACATTCAATTAATGAATTAAGTTCCTAGTAACCATTATATTTATATAGAAATATTAATGCTGTAACAATAAAAAAAAAATATGACAATAAATAAAATTAAAAATCTGTATTTAAATAGCTAGAGTCTAATCCTTAATGTAAGAATTAAAAGCACATTTATAAAAGACTAATTCATGCATTTAACTCTTTCAGGGGCAAAGCATTTTCAATACTAAAATGTCGAAATGTATTATTAGTATCGGAATTTACAAACTAATTTATTTGTAAATAAGAAAAGGGCTAAATTCGTATACTTATTAATTGCAAAATACCCTGCCGAAATTCTGGTGCCACCGTGGCCTTTGAGAATTAAAATTAAGTGGTTTTAATTTCAAACGGGGGGGCACGATAGCACCAGAATTTCAGTAAAATGTTTTACATTAAATAAGTATGTGCGAAACATAGCCTTTTTTTCATATTTACAAATAAATTAGTTTGTAAAACATATCACATACCGCTGAAACAGTTAAATAATTAAAGTGCTTAACTTTTGACATTAAAAACGACTTCCAACTTTTTCAATTATACAGTAGAACCCCGCTAATTCGGACCCCGATAATCTGGATCTCGGGATAATTCGGATCGGTTTGGTCATTTTTTTTTCAAGTTTGAGAAGCGATTGGCTAATTTCCATAACATTAACTTGTTTCATCATCGTATTCTAAATAAAAAAACTTTTTCTGAGATGTTTTCGGAATAATTAAGCAAAGTAAACATTATTACTGTCTGCAAATATAAGTTTAACATAAAGTTGTTTTCTGTTAGTATGTTACGTTTTATTTAATTTTTTTTTCTAATTCTCCGGATAATCCAGATTTTCGATAATCCGGATTGGGTCCGGTCCCAATTAATCCGAATTATCGGGGTTTTACTGTACATTTAAATACTAATTACATATGCATATTTCGAACTGTAATGTAAATACAGTCGAACCTCTATATAACGAAACTCCATACATCGAATTTCTCCATATAACGAATTTTTAGTAAGAACGGTCCCCTTTTCGCATGATTACATTAAAAACAGACTCTATATAGCGAAATATCTATCTCCATATAACGAATTTTTTCATAAATTGATCTTAATTTATTCAGTTTTAAAAAAGCTTCGAAATCATATGGAATCAACTTTCCATCACTTATTTTTAATTTATCGTTCAGTGGAGAGGTTTTTTTTTTTTTTTATAAATATTACTTCTCTCCTTATTCTTTAAATCTAACAAGTTCATCCCACCTCCCACACACTTTTCAACATCCTTCTCAAAACACAGTCAACTGAATTGTTACACATATAAGAGAGGAATCAATGAGAGCACATAAGAGAGACCTTCAAATGGAGGAAAATATCAACTACAATTTTTCATTCCTTGCTAAAATTTGAGATTTTTTTTTTTTTTTGAGAGCGTAACAATTGTAATTTTAAAATCAAAACAACAAAAAATTACAGATTTCTTCCTCTGAAATTTATGTAAGTCTTCCTTATTTGATTTTCATTAAGCTTTCAAATAAATGTCTTTTCTCTTTTTTGAAACTGCTTAAATAAGTAAGAAATAAAATGTTAGGTTAATATATACTTTTAAACATTTCAAATTCTTAATTAAAAAGATCAAAAATAATATTTGTTCAAAATTTTCACATTAAATACTATTTTTAACATCATACTCTATGCATCGAATTTCTCTATATAACGAATTTTTTACTGGAACGATGGATTTCGTTATATAGAGGCTCGACTGTAATTAGAAAAACTTATCATATATTTAACTATTATATAATAGTGGTGCCTAATGAAATTTATGAACGCAAATATTATTGTAATATTTTTTATTATTATAAAGCTCAATTCCAAAAGCACTGCAATTATAGAATAATTTTTTTCAGAACATCTAACACATCTCATTTGCCTGTTCCATATTCAAGTTCTATTTAAAAGCGACCACAGGTTTCGCAGACCGTGAAACATCTCATATTCTGCTCTCCACACCATTACAGTCAAATTTTGACAAGCAGAAATAAATCTCCGCGTCGAGTTGTAATTGCAGCGGCCCGAATTTCGAAGATAGAGGAGCACGCGAAATGTGTTATTAATACAGAAATTATTTGGCAAAGCCTGCCGCCTCCATTTACGCAAACCATAGTGCCATTGTTCAGCGGAAAATGTTTGATGAAATATGTGTCCGGGGCATTTAGGGGTCTGGCGTCAGGTCAGCTTGGTTTGTAATTACAAACACAGAACTCCCGAAGTATGCCTGTAATTTGTATCATCGTAGAAATTAAATTACTGCCCCTTGAAAGTGCATATACGTGGAAAATTAGGTGGTATTATATAACATTACATATGTTTTATTACTATTATTAATTTTATTATTAATCGTTATTTCAAGATTTTACCTCATTTAATTCCTTCTGTAATATAAAACATAGATATACCAAGTTATAATGATACAGTATTGAAATGGTTATTTAACTCCTTAAGGATTGCTTAATATTAATAAAAGCCGTAAAGAAGTCCTTTTTTGTCAAAAATAGTCCCAATGGCTGCAATTAATGACTATTTTTTATGTTCTACTATCACAATTATTTTTTAAATAAAGTCGAGTCTCTCTATAACGAAACTCCATACATCGAATTTCTCTATATAACGAATTTTTTGTAGGAACGGTCCCCTTTTCGCTTGATTACATTAAAAACATCAGTCTCTCTATTGCGAAATATCTATCTCCATATAACGAATTTTTTCATAAATTGGTCTTAATTTATTCAGTTTTGAAAAAGCTTCGAAATCATATGGAATCAATTTTCCATCACTTACTTCTGATTTATCGTTCAGTGCTGAATTTTTTTTTAAATATTACTTCTCTCCTTGTTCTTTAAATCCAACGAATTCATCCCACCTCCAACACACCTTTCAACATCCTTCTCAAAACAGAGTCAATTAGATTGTTACACATGTTAGACAAGAATCAATGAGAGGTACATAAGAGAGGCCTTCAAATGGTTCCTTGCTATATTTTTGAGAGCGTAACAATTTTAAAATCAAAACAACAAAAATTAGATTTTTTCGTCTGAAATTAATGCAAGTCTTCCTTATTTGTTTTTCATAAAACTTTCAAATAAATGTCTGTTCTCTTTTTTGAAATGCTTAAATAATTAAGAAATAAAATGTTAGGTTAATATTTACTTTTAAACATTTCAAATTCTTAATTAAAAACATCAAAAATAATATTTGTTAAAAATTTACACATTAAATACGATGTTTAACATCATTTTCCATACATCGAATTTCTCTATATAACGAATTTTTTACTGGAACGATGGATTTCGTTATATAGAGACTCGACTGTATAAGTTTGTAGTATATTTTTCTTGAACATGTTATCAAAATGAGTGTTTAAAAATTCTGTTTTGAGAGAGTGGTGCGAAATAGAATTAAAAAATCCCAAATGTTGAATAGGGCGAAGAACAAAATTTTATGCAGATGAATTTAACAAGCTGCTGTACGCAGGGCTCCCAAATGGTCCGCAAACTGAACACCAATATTTTTTAGCAGTAAATTTCATAGAATGTTTCCACAACATTTGTGCTAAAACTAACCTCCGAAAGAGATTTCTGCGCAATTTGCAAGAAAAAAATAAAACCAAAATGTATCTTAGAAAATATTAATGTTCAGTTGGCGGACCATTTGTGAACCCTGTGTACGTTATGATAAATGTTTTAATTTATACGGCGATTATGTTGAGAAGGCATATTCGCAGTATCCGCAAAGAAACTCTTCGAGAGGGTTGAATTCTGAACAAATAAAGTAACAAAGTAACTTTTCTCTTGCAGCATTGCATTGGATGGAACGTGTCTTACTGAAAGTTGTACTCTTTAAAAGTTTTTAAACACAATTTTTTACTTTGTACTCGGCTCCGAAGGAAATCAAACTCGACGGAAGCGTCTATCGCTAAGCCAAGTATAATTATCGCCAAGTTACATGAAAACGCGTCGGCCAATCCCTATATAATTCAACCCTCCCGAAGAGTTTCTTTGCGGATACTGTGAATATGCGTTGAGAAGTAGCTGAATAATGGACCTTTCAAATGTTAGTAATAAAAAATGTTTCCTTTTATATATACATATTTTTAATTATTTTAAAAATAGCCCTCATATTTCTGGTATCAACATCCCTTTTTCTATGCGCATACAAATATTCACAACGATGACTGTGGTATGACAGCTTTTTATATTGGTTTTATACATAGAGCACATGCATTTCATTTAAACACGTTGTTTGAAAAAAAAAAAAACTGCCGTAATAAGTTCTGATGAAAAATGACTAACTTGGAATTCCCCACTCTCCAGGGTTGCCAGTTTGGCCTCCATTTTTATTTTTTAAAATTGGGATTCACACCAGAAAATGCAATTTGATGTCGATATGAAGTCGAAATTTCGAGGTAAAAATGGAAGCCAAAGCGGAAACACTCTACTCTCTTGAGTTCGACATATTGATAAATATGCACAATCCAAAAGATAATGCGCGCTTGACTAGTAATGTTTAAATTTATTTATCATACTATAACTCGTAGAATTTTCATCAAATGCATCTTATAGGTAAATATTTCCGGTATTTAAACTTTTCAATTCAGCCCATTTTATCAGGGATAAGGAGGGGAAAAAACAAATTCTCTTTCAACTCAAACCGAAACAAAACCAAAAAAAAAAAAAAAAAAAAAAAAAAAATCCGAAATATAATGAAGTTATGAAAAAATATTCTCTCCTTGACCGTTTGTGGAATACAAACGGTGATGTGTAAATTACTTTTATGTTTGTTTCAAAATCGTCTTAATAATTATGTATTAAATAATTTGTATTTTTTAATGATACACTGATCCATAAAAAAGATCACGCTGTCATTTAAAAGTTCGAATATTGCCTTTATATGATTTTTAAGTATTTTTACATAGATATTTGTAAATATTCGCCATGGGCATCACAATCTTTATAAAAAGAAGATGACAAAAGCTGAAGGGTTATATCAAACGTTGTAGATAAATAACATTACGATAGTAGCAATTTATACTGAGTCGTTTTCGATATCCAATATAGATTATTTATGTAGCTTTTTTAAATATATATGTATTTTTTAATTCTGTGTTGTTAATTAATAATTGTTCTATGATATTCAAAACTTTTATAAATGTCACATTTGCGTCTTTTAATAAAACCCCCTTGAGTGGCGGTGAAATATATTATATCCCGCCTAATTTTAACCAGAATTTATAACAAAATATTTTAATTTAATTTTAGTTTAGTTTTTTAACTTTGGCGAAAAAATTTCACAAAATTTACATTTTTTCATTTTTTTTCGGTGTGAATTTAATATTAAAGAAATACAATTAAAGTCAATTCCGACATATAATTCGTGGATCGTACAATCATATTAGGACTTAGAAATTTTATTTAAAAATAGAATTGAAATATTGACAGCGGGTTTAAAAGTTACAAGTTATTAAATAACATTTCTGGATCCAAACAGGATTATTTAATCAGCGGATTGTACGCCGGAAATTACGGTACTTGCCCCTGAACGAATTAAGCTATTATTGAATCTACTCTTTTGGTGTTTTCGTTCGAGAATAGATTGTTTTGTGTGTTTGTGATTGAAATTGCCACATGCCATATATATAGCTGCTAACTTTTACGGATTTTTCCTACCACTAAAATTTATTAGAAATTTTTACCTAAAACAATCGCCGTAACTTAATGATTCCCGTCGATGTAACAAGAGAAAAATTTCTTTTAAATTTTAGTGGTATAAAAAATCCGTACAATTTGGGAGCAATGGATATACAGTCGACTCTCGTTAATTTGAAATCGGATAGTTCGAATCTTCGCTTAGTTCGAACTAAAGATAAAGTCCCGAAATTTTCAATGGCAGAATAACGTTAAAAATTTTCATTAATTCGAACTCATTTTCTCTTGACTTCGTTTAATTCGAACTAACAAGAATTCCGATTTTTCATTTTTATTTTCTTTTTCAAAGATTTCAGATCACTTGAATAACTTTCTTTGATTTTTGTGAAAATTGTTCCGAACGAATATACATATAATGCAATGCAATTGATATCCACTTTTTTAGAGCCCCGTCTGTCCATAACTGACATTTTTCTTCCATCGTGCTTGTTTCTAATCTTTTAATTAGTTTATGTATTTATCAATTTGAATTAACGAGAGCCGACTGTATGTATTATTTCTGGTTTCAACATTTTTTTTTTTTCTTTGCATACAACGATGTTTGAGGAATCATGTTATAGATTTTTGACATAGAAGCACTTACATTTCATTAAAACAGTCTGTTTGATAAAAATTGATATTGTAAGTGTTAATGAAACTGTCCCCAATTGGAAATCTGCATTTTCAAGAGTTCACTCTACAGTAATCCCATAACATTCGCGAGTTTTGATTTTTCACGAAGTAAGAAATGGGGAACATTTCAACATTCGCGAATACTCAACTTGGTTATTTGCAAATTTTGTTTTACAAAGAATATTTTTTTTACAAAGTTAACTTGTTTTGTTTAACTAATTCCATAAACTATTTGATTGATACGGGACAGCTTCATTATACTGTATAGCCTAAGTGCCGAGAATTTCAACACTTCTATCAAGGCAAAATATAAATCATCAATTCAAAAAAAATGCGAAACATGACGATGCTAAAAATAAAGAATCTGAAATTCGCTAAAAATCAAACTTTTTATTGCAAGTGAAGATTTTTCGGATTTTGTGAAAATTTTTAAAGTTTCACCTATAACTTGTTGAAAAAGACATACAAAGCTATTCTTAACTTGTGAGGAGTCCTAAATTTAAAAGGGAAATCGAGACCGTAACTTTTCCTTATACGAAAATTCCTAAACGAAATAACTGTTGTTCCAAAAAATCGTATATCTATACATTTTTTTCAGACCCTCAATTTGCAAACCAGACCCTCAACCAAACTTTGTACAGTATGTTTGTAATTGTATGTTTACAGCATGCATTTTTTTATGCTTAATAAATATATTTTTGTGTTTCAATAACCTTTTTTTTTTTCCATTTTAAAAAAATCATAGAATCTAACCCTCTTTTATGCACTGGAAGATAGTCTCAAAATTCGCGGAGGTTTCCGAGAACCTAACCCTCGCAAATATTAAGGAATTATTATAAGGTACCCTGGGGTAATAACGCCAGGCGGGGTAATAACGCCAAGTGCTTATATTTTGCATAATTATGAAATAATCAAGTAAATGACACACATGTGCTCTGCGCAGAAGGGTTTTGAGTCATATAAATCGCAAAAAACAGCTTGAAGTTAATTTGTTTCATTTTTAGGTCTTATTGTATTTCAAAGCAACTAAAATTAACGCTTGATCTAAAATTTGCGAGATACGTTTTGTAATGTGAAGACTATTTATTTTATCCGGAAATACTTTGTTAATTACATAAATTTGCAGTACATTTCATGGACTTTCAGAATGTTGTTGAAGATTTTGGATATCTTCTCGAGATAATTTGTAATTTAAAATGTACAGTGCAATAACTATAACGGGGTAATAACGCCAATCCTTGGCATTAATACCCGGGTTGATTCCCTACAGTGGCCGAGCTTCATCCTAAATACTGATTCAAATAAACACAGTTAAAACTGTGCAATGTTTCTAATAATTCTACTTAAGCGGTCCTTTTTAAGCAAAAAGAAGCTCACGGTCTGTATTCTTTTGCCTCATCCTCCCCCCCCCCCCACACACACACCACACCTTTGTTTTTCTTACACTTTCACAAAAAATTGAACATTTTCAATAGCTTAGAATGCAATTTGACAATTTCTAAATTTGTAGAGTTAGTATTTTTAGAATTGGGCAATCTACATGCAATTATTCCATCTTATTTCATAGTTTTGTTTGCATGGCGTTATTACCCATATAGGTGGGTAATAACGCCAAATAGCATTGGTCAAGAAATCACGCCATTACTTTTTATGAATACATATCTATTAAATTATTTTTTTATATAGATAGTCAATGAGTTGCTGTATCAAATCATATACTTGTTTGAAAAATACAATCTAAAACTAAGCCGTGAAAATTGGTAGAACCTTAACGTGGCGTTATTACCCCAGGGTACCTTATTTGTAAATATGCAGAATCCAAAAGATAGTGCTTGCTCACTTGAATAATAGTGACTCAATATGCTAGCAGCATGTAAAGCAATGATTCAATTTTCATGCAATGCATTTTTTATATGTAGTATGTTTCAGAGCTACGGTTACAAAGTTTTAGGAGAGACAGAGTACACCTAGACGATAGAAAATCACATAGTAGTGCGCGGTCGAAAATGATTTTCTCACGCAATAGTTACGTGACAAAACACAAGAAAGGAAGGTCATGAACAGGCTGAGAAAACATGTTTATTATTCTTAATACTTCAAAAATGCCGAGACAATGATAGACAGTTCTTAGGAACTTGTTGCACGCATCTTGGTTGCTGCTGGGGAAGTCCAGTACGGCGGTATTTTCGAGAACATTCCCAGATAGAATGTATATTTGCAGCAAGTTTGATTTTTTTTTCTCATATTATCTTGAAGTGATAAATTTGACTTGATAAATTCGCAGCAAATCTGCCGCAAGTTAGAACGTTTCCAATTTGCATGGGTAGTTTGATGTGAAATTGATGTAATACTCCCTTTAATTCACGAAATTGACAAAACTAAAAAATCCCTCTGTTGAGAGAGCAGACAACTTTCGGGATTGCATCTCTTACACAAATTTTATTCGGTTGGCACCGCTTTAACCCTTTCCGGCACGGGCAAAATCTGTACTAGAATGAGAAATTATCGACTGACACCGGAATTCACAAACATATTTTTGAAATGTCTTGAATTCTTTAATTTAAGCTTTTATTGTAAAAACAAAATCTTACTAAATTATTAATGGTGCCGTTTGCAAGTTTGGAATTAAAATTAAGTATCCCAGACCGGGCACAGTGTGCCGGAAAAAGTTTAAAAAAAAAAAAAAAAAAAACATATTACATCCTTATATATATTATAAATGTGAAAGTGTGCCCGAAAAATTGGAATGAACTTGGCTTCAAAACGGATGGATTAATGTCTTTGAATCTTTGCATATGGATAGATTATAGGAGTGGAATGAACATAGGCTAATTTTTATTTATTTTATTCAAATATTTTCCTTAATAATTCAAAATTTAATTATTTTTCATACAAAATCAATAGGCATTTTTCAGATAAAATTTAATCATTTTCCTTTCCTGTTGCCAAAAAAATAAAAAATTGGAATAATAATTTTTCAGCGGCAATGAATTTTTATTAAAATACTTCCACGCGAAAAACTATAATAAAATAATTTAAAAGAAAATAAATATGACATCATCTTTGAAATAAAAATAAAAGGTGTATTTTTTATAATATATTTAACAAGCATATTTGTTTAGTTAATGGGAAATTTGTGTAAAATATGGCGACATAAATTAAAAGTAAAAAGAATGAAAAATAATTATATTTTTAATAAAATGGTTCACTTATGAAAATGTGACGTCATAGTTGAAATAAAACAGGTACTTTATAGCAGTCGTAAAAATACAAGGGGTATGAATATCAGTAGCTAATGGAGCGAGATAAATAATGACGTCATATTTAAAATGAATCAGAAATATTTTTTACTTATATTAATTAATATGTTATAAGTTACATACAAATGAATATTTTTATTCAAAACTCATAATTATCAATGGAAGAAATTTTTGTGGGGAAAAGGTGGAAAATAAAACTACTGATTAAAATATTTTCGGCTCGATTTTTTATCACTTTCGAACAAAGTTGAAAAGTTATTATGCTTTCGGTTTGTTCGTCTGTCTGGTCGCTTTCTAATTTTCGTAAATATACTCCGATTTACATTAAATTTTTGGACGTTCCTAACGTTTACCTAGCACGAATATCTATTGAAAATAAAGTTTCTACCATGATTAGTTTATTTACAGGGATTGTCAAAAAATTTCCTTACATTACGGCATTATGGGGAAAATCGTTTTAATTAAATTTAACGATGTTACACCCTGTGAAACATATTCAAATTTACATGCTTTTATAAAGTGCACTAAAATATGCATTTTGTAAAGTATGTAGTGAAAAGGACACTTATTATTCATTTACAGGGTTACACAGAAGAATTCCATTGCATAAGAATAAAGGGAGGAACAGTTTCCGACATATTTTAATTATGGTAAACGATTTCATGTATAATCAAATTGATGATCAAATTTTTTTGCTGAAGCTCAATGTGAGTTATTTCATGCACAATACGAAGTGCATAGCATTTACAGGGACACACAAAAGATTTCAAATGTTATATATTCTATTCGAAGTACTGTATATGATGGATGATGGCTGTTGCATGGATGAAATGCATTTGAATTATGATATGTGCTTTTAAGTTTCGCTAAATGTATGCATATTAAATGGAGAGTATAAATGGTAATAGTATAAACAATTAAATTTAGATATACAGGGTTACACAAAAGATCTCGGAAAGGTTACTGAATATGAGCGTAATTTACTTAAAGGTGTTTTTTAAATAAAATATGCATTTTTATTTTGAACTGCATTTAGTAAACTAAGAAATGTTTGTAGTATATATATAAAATGATATACATGGTCCCGCAAACAATTAGATACAAGGTTGCCTTCGGATGATAATTTCTGAAAATGTAATTTAGGTAGTAATAAGAAATATTTTTGTTTGAACTAAATTTTAAAAAGATACTTTCGTGTATTAAAGGAACTTGGAAAACTACAGGGCTGAACAAAAGAATTCGAGAATGTTTGTATCTGTTAGTATTAATCGCTGAAAGAAAAATTTTAACCGCTAAACAAATTAGCAAATAGGGATTATCAGAAGTTTTTTACCATAAATTCGCGATAAAAAAGTTAATTACACATGCTTTTCATCTTCGAAATTTTTTGCTTCATTGATCAATTATTTTTTCTTTAAATGTTATGTGAACGAAGTCACGGGTAACTGCTAGTATTAAATATAAAAAAAAAACTCTGTTTTGAAAGTGCAGATATCATCTTTATTTGGTAATGGTAATACAAATGGTTCACATACGTCATGCGTATGTATCAATAGGATTTACAATGGTGGTGGGACAGTTGAAAAGAGATAGTGCGGCGTGAAAAGATTACTGTTTTGCAATAAGTTTGTAGTCTACTTGACAAGACAAGGTTAAAGTTTCTACTAGCTTTCAAAGAATTTGCTGAACATTAGCTATGACAGAATTAAATTTTTTACTTGTTTGTCATTAATTTGCAATAAATTTGATACAGTAAGAGATGAACTTGTGCGACAAGTTAGCCGTAAGTTCAACGCATAGTTACTTTAGCGTTTGCATTATCTTGATTCAGTCTCTTTATAAACTTTGAGTCTTGTCATGCTGAACTTGCTGCAAATTTGTAGGTTTGCAAAGCAAGAGTGCTTCAAATTTTCTGCAAATTGCTGTGTGCTTCTATCCGTCGGAGATGTGAAGGTTGCATGACGGCCCTAGATAGCAAATTCGAACATCTTCTTTGATGACGATTATTGTTTATCTTTTTGTTCTTATTTCTTAGTTTTTTACTGTACTAAGAATAATTAACATATTTCCTAACCTTATTCATGTGTTTCCTTTCTTGTGCTTTGTGTCTTCAATATCGCGCCAGGAAAACGTTTCCGTCATTGCATTGATATCTGATTTCGTATCGTTCCACATCGCAATTTTAGTTTGCAGAAAATTTGCAGCAGTTTTACTTTGCAGACTTGCAAAGTTGCAACAAATTCAGCATAACAAGACTAGAAATTTATAACAAGATTTATTTATAACAGTTTTTGTAATTATGGCAACACAAATACTTCGTTTCTGTTAAAAGGAAAAGAAACGCCGACTATATACTATCTGCCGAGCCATTTCGCGAAAAACCGCCGAAAAAGTGAAGCTGGATTCAGCTTCAAACCCTGAACCATTTCATTGAACCACGTTTAAGTCCACGTGACGCAAACCCTGCCCAAATTAGCATTGAGTAAGCTGTTTTTTGTTCGGTGCACATGGTCATTGTTTTGGTTCAGGGTTTGCACGATTGCGGTTAGAATAACTTGGGCAAGGTATCAGAGTCCTCTGGCGGGAGGCTTCATACATTAATCTCAAATAGATGGGCCTATAGATCTAGTAGGCCATGGTTGCACACAATTTCTGCGCATGTTCTGATTGTCTATTCTCTCAACAGAGGGATTTTTTACTAGTTATGAATTGCACAATTGCACCATAAATTATATTAAAAATATGTACTAAAATAAATACAGATTACTAAATGGTACACTTATAAAAAGATTCTATTTAAAATACACTTAAAAATTCATCAATGTTTCATTCGCTTCTGCGAACATCGTCAGGAAACAATAGAAAGATGTTAAATGCAATTTAAAGTTTCAAAATATAAACACATACGTCCACGGGCATACGTCCTTATGAGTTGAGAGTGCGTAAACCTTCTTTTTAATTAATTATAGCATATTACGACATATTTTATGAATGGAGTGTGATAAACGATCGTTACAAGCTCGTGGCCCGGGCTTAATGATCATAATGGACTCTAAAATTTTATTGATATATGGATTTTTGCATGGAATTATAATTTTAGTTTCTTCAAAATTAATTTTGCTCCTTCATTTGAAAAATATAATCTTGCGAGGGCTGTACTCAGTTTTGACTGGGCACTATCTCTTTTGTGCTCTTTAAATCTCTTTGAAAATTTTCGTTTAGTTTCACCAATGTATAATAATCTTTCGTTATTTGTGAGGATAACAGGAATTTCATAAACTCCTACCATTTGATGATTATGAATTTTATCAATATTGTTACTAAGAAATTGCATTAGATATTGAGGGGGGGTATAGCTATTAATTTTATATTGATTTCTTGAAGAACCTTTTTTAATTTTTCATACATAATGGGAGCATAATGCATACTTCTGTGTTTTATATGTAAAATACTGACAAAACGCTGGGCTGAAGGAAAGAATTATACTGCCGAATAATCTTATCAATATGCAAATGCTTAAAACCATGATCTAAGGTAACTTTTTTAATAAAATTAATTTCATTGTTAAATTGGTTATCTGAACTATTTCTATATGCACGTCGTATGAAAGACTGAAATTTAGCAATTTTATATTTAAAAGGCATATTGCCACAAAAAGGTATTACTGCATTTTCTTTTAAATGTTTTCTGTAAACAGAGAGTGTGAAATGATTACTGTTCCGGTTAATTTGAACATCTAGAAAAGACAAAGTTGAGTTTTGTTCTATTTCTAATGTAAACTTAATACTATTACTTAACTTATTGACATTCTGAAGAAAAATCTGTACATCAGGTAATGTGTGAGTCCATAAGATGAAAACGTCATCAACATATCTTAACCAACATACCGGTTTCTGTTTAAATGAATTGAAAATTCTCTCCTCCAAAGGTCTAACTGCTAATTCTGCAAATAAACCAGATATAGGTGAGCCCATTGGTTCTCCCTGAAATTGTCTGTAAATAATACCATTAAAAGTGAAAATATTAATTAAAGTTATTAGATTCAAACCTGCTTTCAAAGAAGTTTTGATGTCACTAGTTAAGCTGAGATTGCAATCTATCAATAAAAATATATAACTTTTAACTTCATCCATATTTATTGAAGGAAATAGTGAAACAACACCCAAGCTTGCCATAACTTTGTTAGCAATAAGAGGGCCCTGTTTAATTTTATCCATGAAATCAGTAGTAGACTCAATAACGTAATCTGAAACTGGAAGGATTGATTTCAAGAAACTTACGAAAGCTTTTTCGAAAAATTAAGTCTGAGCAACAGAACGAGAGACAATGTATCTAAGCGGTATGTTTGATTTATGATCTTTTAACTTTCCAGTGAGCATAGGTGTTATTCCATTATGATTAACTTTAATTAGCGGCTTCATAATTTCAGGCCATTTACCATCACGTACTAATTTTTCCAAAAACAGTATCATTCGGATCTTTATTCAGTATTTCGCAACCCATATCTGTATTACATGACTCCAAGTTTTCAATGTAAATGTTCCTATCTAAGACGGCAATTTTATTTGTTTTATCAGTTCTAATAAAAATGTTGCTTGGATCCTTCTTTAACATCTTAAGGGTAACTAAAAAATGATGTTCAGCTCTGAGAATTTTTTACTTTCGTGAATTAAAGACAGTTTTACATCAGTTTCACTATAAACTACTCGTTCAAGTGGGTAATGGTCTACATAACGAGAGATTCCTTGACTCCGAATTTATGAAATTAGATTTATCACGGCAAGATAATATCAGAAAAAATCGAACTTGCTGCAAGTGTGAATGCTATCTGGAGTATAGGTGTATTCAATCTCTGCTAAAACGCTGTAAGCGCTGTGCTGAAACATCCTGTATGTATTTCCAGCAACATAACAATTAAATTAAGTCAATTGTGTTATGGATTGACACAAAAAAATATATACATGTATATCGAATTCTCTTTCAAGTCAACAGTATTCGAACGCTTCAAGAAATTGCGGCATCTTTTACCAGAATTTTCGTAGAACAAAATGCGGGTTATTTAACCCTTTCCGGCATAGTGTTCCCACTCCGGGTACACCTAATATTAATTAACCTAACTTACAAACGGCTATAATAATATTTTAACACTAAAACAGCCGGGTAATTTACTAAAGTTTTATAAAATGTGTTCAAAACCAGAATTTTAATTTTAATTTTAAACTACTTAACTTATTTAATTAGTCTATTTTTGCGCTGTATGCATCTAACATATCTTATGAAGAAAATTCTGGTTCGAATCGACTATTATCATTCTGGCAGGGGTCATTTTGACCCTTAATGGCGCTTCTAGTATTAATAAAATTTTACTTTTACAATGAAAGCTTAAATTAAGAAGTTCTTAATTTATAAAGAAGTCGTTTGTAAATTCTGTTGTCAATGACAATTTCTCATTTTATGAACAGAATTTATTTGTGCCGGAAAGGGCTACTGAAAAAAAATCTACCTTCATATATAAGAAATCTAAGATCTAAATTTATGGTAAACAAAACACTTAAAATCTTCTGAATATCTTGATGTATACGAATCCAGACCAACTCGAAATCAGAGAAAACTTATTTGCAATTTAACTCAGTTAAGGAAAAATAGCCCCACTTTAATCGTTTATACGATTTCTATCACAAATTTTTAACTTTTTTTTGTATTATTTAAATGCAGAAAAATACTGTAAATACTGCGAATAAACAAGGTAGTTGCGAATTCTGAATTTTAAAAATTAAATCGGAAATTTATTATTGTTAATTGTTGTGCCAGATTCCTTGGAAGTTACAGGGAGGATGTAAAATTTGCTGACCTACAATTATTTAAGTATGTAAAATAATTTACATTTTTTGTTGCAGGAGCGAAGAAGAAATCCAGAAGGAAAGAGAGGATTTGAGAAACGTGGCATGGTTTCAAGCAGGCATTCCACGGTGAGAGTTACAAGAGTATTTTGTTACAACTCTATTGGTTATCTTACATGATGTAAAATTATCTAACAAATAGGTATACGTATTTGTATAGCGAGAATGATCTTACTCTTTATTATCCCTATGCAGTATTGCTTTACCTGGCTGATTTTATTCAAATATTTAATATTAACACCAGAAAAATTTTCATAATTTTATTTTGTTTTATGACGCACGAAATCTGTTCACAATAAACCAATCCGTCACAACATATGCATACTTCCAATCAGGGGTGCAAAAATCTAGGCGCGAGGAGGCAGTCTCTCACCACTAAAATTATCTGATTTCTTTTTATCTAATATTTCGTGTTAAATTCTAGTAAGATTGCTATTAAATTTTGAGCGAAGAAGACTTTAAAATTTTTGTGGTGGGAGATTAGCCACTGGCGCCTAGATTTTTGCACCCCTGCTTCCAATAATTATCTATGCCAGTCCAGTCCCAGGCTTCACCTGTAAAACCTTTATGGACAAAGAGGGATCTACAAATTGTCCGTGGTGCTTTCCTCTATTAACGAAACTATACTGTTCGAAGAAACATTAAAACTACGTAAACGTATCAATGATCTTGCCAAAAACTTTTATAGTAAAATTTTTGATCTTCTCTCGTGAAATTGTAACGGAGTTACCTGATTACGATGTCTTCGAGCCCCAACATCGCAAACGTTCCAGATATTCTATTATTATAGACATCTAATGAGCTCTGGGCTCACCACATTACATTGCTTTCTTATCGCTTACATTGCTTTCTTTCTATATTTATAAAAGAAAAATAATCACACATATTTCAAAATACGCATATTGTAAAAGTACACAAATGTACCATTGTGCTTTCCTGTACTCAAAAGTATGAAAACACGGAGGATAGGGAGCAGGAAAATAAAATAATAAACCTATGAGTCAACTGATAAAATCGGGTTTTCGGGTATTTTTCATCACGATAAGACTTGACAGACCAATTTCGTTTTAATATGTGAATCGAGATTTAATTAATCCTAGATTTTCATCCGTGAACTCGATGAGGTGATTGTCTGTGCTGCCGCCTCCCGGTATATAATAAACTTCTTCTTTACAATTCTTGTATATTTACTATAATTATTTACACCAGTACGGTCTGAGGCTTTACCTACAAATTATCCATATACAACCTTACCGCTTGCATAATTAAAATCTTCGTACTGTACTTAATGCATTTCATTCACTAATCAAATCTACTATCTGTAGAGACATCAAAACTTTAACCTTTCGCAAACGTATTAACCCTCCCATAGAGTCAAAGTAATTACATTGCTAAAGTGTTAAAGTGAATAATTGCCACCGAAATTTGAAAAAAAAATGCAAATAACAAAAGGCTATATTTCAGACACATAACAAACGGAAAATTAAAGTTATTATCCCGGATCAGGGCAAAGCCGGGAGTGTCTACTAGTAAAAATCAAATTGGCTGTCACATAAAAATGGGTAAAAAATCTGTCCCCGACTTTGTGATATTTGAATGAGCTAACTACAGTCCGACAAAAGCACTCGTTTGTAATGTTGATCCTAAGGAAGAAATTTTTTTAAATCGCACACTTACACTTCAATATTATTATTTTTCTTTTTTGCATTGAATAGCTGAGCCGATCTGTACGAAAGCCGTTTTTCACTTTTTCGAATTTCATTTTGCAGGATTTTTTTTTAGTAGATGTTTTCACTTCCGAACAGCCAATTTTTGTACCGATAAATCTCCAGCCAGCCAATGAAAAAAAAAATGTTTAAAAATATTAAAATACGAATGAGATATCTTTAAAAATGTCTTCTATAGGATTTACATTAGCAAACGTTTTTTATGCCTGACTGAAGTATCCTCTTAACCCCTTAACTAGCACTTTCTTTCCCGTTCAATAAATTGAAAATAACGGATTCTCACCACAATGTTTTAAATAAAATATTTGTAATATTTTGTCTAAACATTTCCGCTTTTAAACAGTATGAAATTATTCTTTTAAAAAGTTGTGGTGTCAAAAAGCTTTAAATGATAAATTAAGCAAATTCGTCTTGCCCGAACGGCATACGGGTAAATCAGTTAAGGGGTTAACCACATTGATCTAATCTACAAGCAAAATTTTATTATTATTATTATTATAAACAAATTTTGTTGTTAATTGATTTATTTTATGTTTCTCGCAGGGAGATCGCTCTGGAGGTGCTAGCAGAAAAACCCGAAGGATCCTTCATCGTTCGGGAAAGCACAACCAAACCAGGCTGTTACGCACTTTCGCTGAGAGTTCCACCCGGGAAAAACCCGACTGGAATTGCTCATTACCTCATACTACATACGAACAAGGGTTACAAAATCAAGGTTAGAGCAGTTTTATATTTTTACTGAAATTTCTTTGAAATCAGAGATTTTATTAATTAAAATGATACACCTTGTAAAAATCACCATAAAATGAAAAACAAAGCAGGACACTTTTCGAGCTAAAGCGATAACAACTCGTCATCAGCTGAAGCATATACGTGTCTGCAAGGGGACAATGTCAGAGATAAACATGATCCGACAGATTATCTCTGACATTATCCCCTTGCGGGCATGTGTATGCTTCAGTTGATAATGAGCTGTTATTGTTTTAACTCGAAACAGGTCCTGCTTTGTTTTGCATTTTATGGTGATTTTTTTACAGTGTATCATATTATTATTAATTATCGCCGGTGTTTTCTGTATTTTTGACCAGAGATTGTATTCTTTTTGTGAAATACTTATTTCCATAAAAATAAATTTAGTTGATGGTACATAGTAGTATTAGCCCAATAAAAGAATTTTATACAGTACAAAGTCCGGAATCTTCGGAACTTTACAAAGTCCGAGCTTCGGATTTTCCTGAATTTTGTAACATTAGTAACCATAAAACTATTGCTTTTCCAATAAAAAGAAAAATAACATAAAAACTACTTAAAAAGGCAAAATATGCCGTTCATATATTAAAAATTTCATATCTATATTATAAAGGCCAAACGTATCTGTGCGTAACGCATACGTCATTTTGCACATGGCAACACTTTCAAATTTTAAATGAATTTTGATATTGCAATTTTGGCTACTAAAAATTTTAAGCCTTCTAAATGTAGCACATTTTCAATTTTTATACCATGGTGTAGAGAAAAATATGTACTTTTAAATGAAATTTGTTGGAAAGCTGTGTCTTAATTTGTTTTTTGAAACATTAATTTTTTTTTGTAGCTTTTAATACCTCTTTTCTAATCGTGGCAACAGGAGTACTCCATTTCTATAAAAACAAAGGGAAAAAATTGATTGCTGAATCTTTATGTTGCCATTTTCTCATTAAAAGGGAAAAAATTGAAATTTAAAATCTTCTGTTATAAAACCCGGTGCAAATTAAAATGCCAATTTTAATTTGAATACAGATGTGAAATGTGCATTTGTAAATTTTGATATGGTGAACAAGGCCACCTTATCATAATGTAAAGGCCTCGCATTCAGGAGAAAATCTATTGTTGAAATTGTCCCTATAGTTGCCAACTTATTATATGACTTTGTCTCATAAGTAACACCACCTGGTGCATACTACTGCTAATAATCCATGCACAAATTTATAGGAAAAAATGGAAAATATTTCAGTTTTTCACATTAGATGGCGCTACCAACGGGAAAATCATGTGGTTTCTGACCCCATGTACTGCGGTCAAAGGAAACTTGGCGCATGACAAGCCTTGTTATTATGATAAGGTAGCCTTGATGGTGAAAATGATGCCGGGTTTTGATTTCACTGGGAAAAAATTCTATAATTGAGTCAAAGTTGAATAAATTTTGCTTTTTTTTTCATTTCGGAATACTAGCATAAGAACCTTCATTGATAACTAATTAATATCATAATAACATACATTTATTATATTTTACAGCTTATATTACGATTAAAGTTTAACTTTAATAATTTCTACAACTGCGTTTTATAGAATTAGTATTTTGTTTGACGATAAATATCGTTTGTTTAAGAGTTAGACGTACCAATATAAAATGCATTTTTTACTATAACTAATTTTATAGGTTTACTAGCAGGTGTCGCCCGCAACGCTGGTCCTCTCTTCCAGACAAACCTTTGATTTTTACAATAAGTTTCATTATATAACGACACAACCATATGCAATTCACAACCATATCACAATCTTTGCAGCTGAAAAAAAAAAAGAAAAAAATCGCAGTTTGTTTTTAAAAAATAGATGATCGTTTCATTATGAACACGTTGCAGACCTATACAATAATGTAAATAATCTTTTAAAATACATCCGCATCTGGTAGATTATTTCTGACATATTTAAAAAATTCGGTACTACTTGGTTATCCCGAAGACCAAAAAACTACCGCCAAATTATAAGATTAAATGCCAACAATGGATAATTGTGATTGTCGCATTCAATGACATTATACACGATACATATGTCTAAAACATTATCAAGTGGTTTTTAATTCCAATTTTTATTTGTATTTTTATTCATGTTTTACTAATTTATTTGTTCTTTATTTGTTCTTCGGGACCGTTCAAGTATTACGTAAGCACTAAAGGGGGAGGGGGGAGTCCATAGTTTGCTTATTTTTTCTGACAAGGGGAAGGGGGGGTCACGACAATTCTTACGTAAGCATTAAACAACGAAGCAACTGCAGTTCAAATTCAACAAGAAAACAAAGTATTATGGGAAAAGAGCGTTCTACAGTCCGTTCGAAATTCGCCGTTTATTTTCGGTTTTATCCTTTGCTTATCCATCGGCAGTCGCGTGACCCGCATCACCCACTCGCTCTTTATCTTCATTGTTGTCTGTTAAGTTGTGAGCCAAGTCAAGTACATTGCAAGACTAGAAAAACACAGGAACCAGTGTGGCTGGGTTGTGTTGCCAGGGTAACTGGTTAGTTGACTTTATTTTAGGTAAGTCCTGTATTTTCTTTTCCATGACTGGGTGGTGGCAGAGCGCCATAAACTCATACCCTTAGTTTACGCTGGCATTGAAATAAAACCGATGACACCTGGAAATGGTGATGAAGACATTGAGTGGCTGGAGAAAGAAGAAGTGGAAGAACAAGTACCGGAAAACTGCAATACCCCAGTCCACTGTTCCAGTGAAAACTTTATAATAGACAATGTTGAAACATGGGTTCAAGGATCCTGGACATCAGATTAAAATATGAACACCAACATTTGTATGATTCATGTCAAAAATTTTAGTTATGATGCCTAAGTAAGTTAAGACTTCTTGTATATCTTGTTTTATTGTTCAGTGTGATAAATAACAATATGTTTAAACCATTTTGTACTCTGTGGTTTGTTTAATGCAATAAGCAACAATATATTAAAACCATTTTATATATTTTGATATCACAATCTCTATATGCCTATATAAATTTGTAGGATTAATAATGTAATTGATTGGTAACTTTTTATATCAAGAAGTATTGATGTATAAACTGTCATAAAATCTTACGTAAGCAAAAGGGGGGGGGGTCTAGCATTTGCTTATATTTTCTTACAAGGGGGGGAGGGGTACAAAATGACTAAAAATATGCTTACGTAATACTTGAACGGTCCCTTCATCATGCTCTTTTCTCAGCATAAACTGAAGTTATAACAAAAATTTAATGAGAAACATAGTAACTACAATGTGAATATGCGGTAATTTATCTTTCTGCATCACAGAGAGAGAGATAAAATATGAGCCCCCCCCCCCTCCCCCCTTATATTGTTCATTTCTAGCTACGGCCCTGGCAATATGTATACGCGCCGCAAAAAAAAAAAAAAAAAAAAAAAAAAAAAAAAAAAAACTTAAGCATACTTGTTTATCCCCACCAGTAAAATTTTACTGTAGAAATTTGCCTTATTTAATTTAAGCAATTTCCCGATTTAATAAGGCCCAAATTTCTGTTTTTAAAAACCGGTGACAAAATACTAAAAATTTCGTAAAAGGGTCTCGTCATGTTGGGTTAAATTCTATACCGAAACAAATGATTTTTTAAGCCTAATTACCTCTATATTAGCCTAATTACCTCTATAGATTTAAAAAACTTTCCCTAACATACGAGCTACAAGCGCAGAAAAAAACACAGAAACGTTAATTATTTGTTTTGGGGGAACAGTCAAATCTTCGTTTGAAAGTTCGAGCGAAACATATCAAATTAACGAAAGAAATAGAGGATTCGCATTCCCCCCATCCAATTATTACAAATGGAAATGTGATAACATCTCCTACAATAGCGCAGTCAAAAAAGCATGTGACTCAGAAAAATAAAAAATTTCAAAGAGGAATACATGATTAACTTTCAGAACGTTTTAAAGCTGCCATCCTCAGTTCGAAGCATAGAAACAGACTAAGAATAAAGTTACAGAATATTTCTGCGAAAGAGTTTTTTCTCGACTACGCTTTTTTAAATTTACAGTTAAATTACACATTAAAATTTACAGTTAAATTTAATAAGAGCGGGCAGATGGATGAACCAGACGGCGAATAAAGGGGGTACATAGTTATATAATTTACGAACGAACCTAATAATACAAAAAAGTACTAATATATATACTGGGTGCTCCAAAAGTCGGATAGAAAAGAGCCAGATTTTTTGGGTAAACTACCCAACCAAATATTTTGAGATTTAAAATTTATAATTGTTGAATAATTTTGTCGAGTCATTTCAAATTTTATGAAAATCGGATGTATAGTTTAATTACAAGAACAATAAAAAATATTCCATTACATTACGGTCAACAAGAAAAATAGTTTCAAGTACATTTTAATGATGTTACACTCTTTCGAATGTAATAAAATTGATATGCACCTATTAAGCAAATAATAAAGTATGCATTCTATGCAATCTGTGATGCAAAGAATATTTATTATTAATTTTCAGGCCACACAATAGTATTTCACTACGTAATGATATACACAGAAATATTGTTTGGGGCGTGTTTTAATTATATTAAACTATTTTACATTTTTAGCACTTTCCAACAAAGTTGAAAAGTGCTTATGCATTCGGTTTGTCTGGCCGTCTGGCCGCGCTCTAACTCCCGTAAATATACTCGGATTGCTATGAAATTTTTATACGTTATTGAGGTTCACCCTAGCACGAACCCTATTGAAAATGAAGTATCTACCATGATTAGTTTATCTACAGGGCGAATCAAAAGTTTCTCATTACATTACGGCCTATGGGGGAAAATCGTTAATATACTCGGTTTGCCATGAAATTTTAGGACGTTATTGACGTTTACCTTAGCACAAATCCTATCGAAAATGATGTTTCTACCATGATTAGTTTATCTACAGAGCGAATCAAAAGTTTCCTATTACATTACGACCTATGGGGCAAAATCGTTTCAAAGGAATTTTAAAGATGTTATACCCTGTCAAACATATTAAAATATGCATTCTTTAAAATATAAGGTGAAAATGTAGCTATTATTCATTTACAGGGCCACACAAAAGAATTCCATTTGGTAATGGTAAAAGGGGGATTTGTGTGTGACATATTTTAAATATATTAAGCTTTTTCATATATAATAAAATTGATATATGTCACTGAAGCTTAATATAAATTATACGCTACTGTCTTGCATAATATGAAGTACATGGCATTTACAGGGCCATACAAACGTTTTCAAATAGTATACTCGGATTGCTATTCTTTCCGAAGCACCGTATATGTGTCCGATGATGGCTGATGGAGGGATGAAATGCATTTTAATTATGATATTCGCGTTTATATTTCGCTAAATATATGCACATTATATGGTGTGTATAAATGTTATAGTTGATATACAGGGCTACCCAAAAGAGCTCACCAACGTTACTGAATATGAGCGTAAATTATTTAAACGTGGTTCTTAAATAAGCCATGCATTTTTACGCTGAGCTGCATTCAATTTACTGAGAAATGTTTGCAGAATATAGATAAAGGGATATACAGGGCCACGCAAAGAATTCGGTACATGAACGCCTATGAATGATGATTTGTGAGAATGTAATTTCAGTTGTTTTAAAAGTGTTTTAGTTTACAATAAATTTTAGCCTAATGCTGACGTGTAATAAAGGTACAATGTAAACTACAGGGCTGAACAAAAGTATTCAAGTATGTTTCCATCTAATAGTATGAATTGCTGAAAAAAAATTTCAAGCTACTGGGTATTTTCTTGCTAAGCTAAATTTTCCCATTATATGAACTGACATATGAAATACAGGGCTGTTCTAATGTACCGGAATACATATTTGGGTACATTTGGCTATACACTATTATTTCCCTAAATAACAAAGTTTTGTTAAAGATTTCATTAAGTGTTGGAAAGTGCTTCATAAGCTATGCTTAACGCATGATTTTTCTTACTTGTTTCAAATTGATATACGTTGCTGAGGTTTCATAAAAGTTACTTCTTGTATAATAGAAAGAAAATAGTATTTACAGAACCATACAAAAGACATTTCGACCACTATATTATATCCGATGTACTATATACCATATCAGAAAGACCTAAATATTTTTTAATTATTTTTTAATCACTTCGTTATAGTACGAACGCATCCCATGTGCTACGCTTCACATGCAATTTCCAACTTGTTTATTTAGTTTTCGAAATACGACAAAACAGAAAGCATCATTTATATCCATATTTTAATGCAACATTTCTTATAAGCCATAAAACTTTTTAATAATTTGGAAAATAGTTATTGATCTCGTTCTTGAGATACCTGAGACATATCCAAATTCTTGTGATGTCTGCATTTTATTCGTGTTCTGATTGGTCCATGTTTAATCCATGCATACGTAATATATGACTCTTATTATATAAGCCACTTTTTTTCTTTTTATTAGCAAAAAGATACAGTAATCTACTATCTTTCCCTTATTTTCAACAGCAATGGAATACTTTTGTTGCCATGATAACAAAAAAAAATTATTATAACTACAAAAAATTAATTCTAAAAAATAAATTGAGATACAACTTTCAAACAAATTGCATTTAAAAGTATATATTTTTTTTCTTTATTCAATGGTCTAAAAATTGAAAATGTGCGATGTTTAGAAGTTTAAAAAATTGCAGTGCCTAAAATTGTAAAACTGATTTTTTTTTTTTTTTTTTTTTTTTTTTATGATTGGTCCAGGATTTAATCTATGGGGGACGTAATATATGACTGTTATTATGTAAGTCACGTTTTGATCCTCTATAAAAATTATATTTATTGTTATTACTATTATTTATTTATTTTTGCGAAATTTCAAACATTTAGAAGATTTTTGCTTAAATAGGGGGGAAATGTCGTTGTTAATAAACAAGGAAGTAAAAAAGTTACTAAATGGGTATCTGGGGTAAAATTGACTTATTATCAGATGTGGTGAAAAAAAAGATTCCGAAGAAAGACGTCGTGTAAAAGATCGTCTTTTTAAGCAAAAAAAGAGGTCTGATTAGATCCCACCTATTATGAAATGTTCGACGATCACGGAGGAAACAAGCTAATGTTGAACTAAATGATTGTAAAAGACCATTATATATATACAGTCAAACCTCGTTAACATGAACACGCTTAACATGAATTGTTTTTACAGTCCTCTATAAAAACGAGTACAAAAGATTAATACTGATAACATGAATTACTGTTAACATGAACAAAATTTTGATTCCCCTTGAATTTCATGTTAACGAGGTTCGATTGTATATAAATATATATACATATACATAGAATTTATTTTAACACGTTCGCTGCCGTTCACACGAAAGCGCGTGATGTGGTGCCAACGTTAAGGGGCCACTCACGCGCCAGTGCGTGATGTGGTGTGATGTCCAACAGCCAGTCACGCGCTGGCGCGGGAAAATCTTGCACTGATTCTTTGTTATGAAAAGTAAATCGGCTTCTGGGAAAAACCCACATCTACAGTGCGGCATTAACCATCATCACATCTTCACGTAAGCGGCAGCGAACGTGAAGATGTGATGATGCCTTTGAAAAAAATTTTAGCCTTTGAAAAAAATATTTTCCAAATGGTTGGTGTAATTTGTTAAGTTACATTTTTTAAAATTATTTTAAATATAGAATTTATGATTAACTCTAAAATTTCCGTCTTTGAAAATATCTTTCTTTTTTTCCAGGGATTTACAAAAGAATTCTCGAGCCTTAACGCCCTCATAACTCACCATTCAGTGATGCCCGAACTTTTACCGTGCCCACTTTCACTCGAACGGCCGTCGACGAGGGACGCCGAACACGAATTCGAAGAAACCGAACAAAAGACTTGCGACATATTCGCAGACATACACTGGCTCATGACAGACTTGGAGTTATAAAATTGTGCTGAATTAAAAGGAACAGATGTCTTATCTTCTCGCAAGCCGCCATCTTGTTTCCCTATTATTTCTCACAAATTATGGTACTACTTGGTTAACTCGTCGACCAAAAAACTATCGCCAAATTATAAGATTAAAGTGTCAATAATGGATGATTACGAATGTCACATTCAAATATATTAAGTGAACGAAACGTCATTAAGTGATTCTTATTTTAACTTTTTATTTGTATTTTTATTAAAATTCTACAGGTTTTTTTTTTTTTTTTTTTTTTTTTGTTCTTTTGTTATTTAAAATAAAAATTACATCAATATGTATAATTTGGCTATTGGTATGGAGATTTGCATATTTTGGCGCAATTAATCGACGGGATAACCAAGTAGTACCCAAATTATTACTGTTATTTTAGTTTGCAATTATTTTTTTTAAGGAAACATAAAAGAAATATTTTTAAGGCTTAAACCCACTAAAAAATTGTTTTCACTTTACTTGAATATTTAAAAAAATAATTAATGATTAAGTAAATCAAAATATTTTTACTATTAAAAATTTGATCTTTCAATCTTTGAATTTCCAAAGTAGATTGTCTTGTTTAATTTAGTATCATTTTTTTTTAAATGTATGATTCAATCATTAAATAATCATTTCAGTTACATTTTGCAGTTCAAGGTTAAATAATAAGGCATGAGAAATAATAGGGAAACAAAATGGCGGCTCGTGGGAAGCTACGACATCTAAGCCAATTAAAATGTGCAACATAAGACCGCGTTCTCTGAGCAGCAGATTTTGAATGTATATGGAGTTTTGGGATGAAATGTTGCTTTTCTTCCCCGGAATAACATGCATTTTGTGACTTAAATGTTTGTAAAATGTGAATGTACATATGTCAAGTTTTGTATGTTTTTTTTTTTTTTTTTTTGTCAAACGGATATTGGGTGAAAATTTGTACAACTGTAAGCAAAAAGCTAATAACTGTTTGCTGCCCAATTTTTTAAATTAAATTTAGAGCATTCATTTTATTATTTATATTTTACCTCATTATTTGAAATAAAATAATCAAACCTCTTTTTTTATTTAAATTGAAACACAGATATGGTAAAGTATACTGTAGTGCTGCCATCTATGAATGAAATTGTCAACGAAAAGAATTATCTAAAAGGACTCATTTTAAATTTGTCGGACAAATTGCAAAATTAGATTAAGTTCTTTATTAGATTTACTTCAAGAAGTCTAAAATATAATATGTGATCCAGTTATCATATATTATATATTTTTATTTTTTCTTCCTATCTCTTTTTTCTTTGAAAAATCCCTGTTATTTATATTTCATTCCGTTGCATCGCTTTAGTGGCGACATCTATTTTCAAGGTGTAAAACTAAAAGCAATTATTTATTTGTTGATTTTTATTTTTCTAATTTAATATTTTAAAATTAAATTTAAAAATCGTTTATTTTTCATAATTATTATTATATGAAAAATGTAAATATATTATAAAGGAAGAGTTTTTAAATTTAATATTATCAAAAGTAAAAAAAAATAAATTAAAAATTCATATTTAATTCAGTTCGCCAAATAATCAATTGTGTAAGAAATTGTTGATTTTTATTACAAGTTGTATATATGTGATTAATTTTCATTTTTTTTACTGTAAATATCTAAAAATTACTAAAATTAAATGTATATAATAGTAATATCTTCCTCTGAAAAAAATAGATTTCAATTTCAAAATGTAATCTTTAGATTACATTTCTAGTCATTAAAAATTAACCAAAGAAAGAAGGAGTAAAATGTTGAAAATAAACAGATATATAACAATGTTTTATTTTTACGGCAAAAGCATCCAGAAAAAGTAATCGATGTTTATACTAGTCTCATTTGTATATACATAAGTTAATTTGTAAAAAATCATAAGACCTTTGAGTTTGTGAATAAAAACGTTCAGTGCAACACTTTTATTCAATACTTATATCACTATTAAATTACAATTTCAAATTAAACCCTATAAATTAATACGAAAAAAAAAGAAAGAAAAGCTTTAAAAATAGATCTTAAAAGCCAGAAAGAGAAAACTTTTGTAAAAAGTGGAACAGAAGAAAAGGTACTTTGATTAATCCTTTTTGTTTACATTTTTTACCCTTTTAGTTATTGGATTGTTTTTCTATTTTCCAGTGATATTTTATTTATTGCTAATAAAGTCATAATAAAATGTTTTTCCCACTGTTTTTGAATATTAGTTTTTTATTTCACAGAAAAACATTTGCATTTACAATTACCGATCAATATGACACCCCCTTTTGCTCCACAAAAAAGGATGGCTAAACAAATTAGGGGTTGTGCATATATAACATTATCATTTTAGGGGGAGGGGGTTGGCTTTTGATATCGATATCATTTTTGATCCAATCAAAATTGTATCTTTTTATTTGTAACATGGTCTCTGATTCAAAGTAGCATATTATTTCTTTTTAGTCTGATATCTATTTTTATAAAAATAAAGCTATTATTAAAATCACTAAATTATTGTAAAATTATCTAATTCTAAAATACGTTATATCCCAATGTTTGACATTCCTATTCATCTTCATGTGTGTATGCATGTATATTCGCTGTTCAAGAAATCATATATGAAATATATTTGAAATGAAGCTTATGCTTACTAATAAATAAAAGAGCAAGAATGTTACCCACTTGTTTTGTTGACAAAAATTTCAATCTGCCCCCTACCTACCCCTCCTCCGTTTGCGGCTTTATTACTGTTGAATGTTTTATGTAACAAAAAGCTAAGCTATTATAAAATACTTTTAAATAGTAACTATTTCTTTTAAGTGTTATTTATATAAAGCGATGTTTTATTGACTTTTGTTATTTGAATCAATAAAGCATGCAAAAAAACAAATTTAACCAGGTTTGTACATTAATCCAAATAAAAAAACTAAATTCTAAATTCTAAATAAAAAAAAAAAAAAAAAAAAAAAAAAAAAAAAAAAAAAAAACTTTGATAATATTATTGTTGGGGAAGGTGGGGGGGGGGGGGGGGGAAGGGGGGTGTTCGCGGAATGATAATGTGTATCAAAAGGGGGAAAGGGGTCCAAAATTACTTGAAAAATTGAGTAACGTTACATTTGCACAGTATCATAATGCTGTTACAGAACCTTACAAAAAGCTTATATTTGTTATTTTATGCCAAAATTGTTATTTTTTTAAATGAGTGTCAATCTTGGTATCAAAATGTTGTTTTCTTTTAAAATTTAAATTAGTAATTAAAAATGTTGTATTTATTCAATAATTAACAATAACAATACAAGAAATTTGAGAAAAAATTCTTTACTTAAACAGATAACTTGGTAAGAAATATTTGTCTGCTTTGGGGCCATCCATAAATGGTGTCACGCTTGAAGGAGGGGGAGGGTTTATGAAATTGTGACAAGGGGGTGGGAGGGGATAAGAAGAAATGCGCCATCTTACATTTTGGTTAAAATAAAAGCATTACAATTCCGAAGATTAAAGTATGAAGTTATTTAAAATTAATGTATTTTGCATTCATAAAGATAAGATTTAAAGCCAAATATGTTAAAATCTGTTTCAAATTCCAAAATACTACTGTTTTCAATTACTCTTTCATATTAATAATTTATTACTGTTCCATATTATTATTATTTTTTGTAAGCCTTATTTTATACAAAATTATCATTTTTATTATTCAGCTCACAATTGTCATTAAAACGCAAAATTAAAATTTAAATTAAAATTTGAAATGTAGTCTAAAAGATAGAGTATTGTTTCTGAACTGTAAGTATATGTTTACGTAATATAGCGTGACATGTGACAAGAGGGAGGGGGTAGGGGGTAAAGTGATGTGTGACACTTTGTGACAAAGGGGGGGAAGGGGAGTCAAAAATATGAAAAAAAATGTGTGACAACATTTATGGATGACCTCTTTTTATACATTAACGCTTTCGAGCCAAGCATCACATATGTGATGCATAAGCTGCTCAGAATCCTTGATTATTCAAACCAGTTATTTTTTATTGTAAATTCTGCCTTATTTAATCAGGGCATTTTCTCAATTCAACTAGGTTAAAATCTTTATTTGAAAAACCGGTAATAAAATACTAAAAAAATCTGTAAAAGACGCTAGTCGCGAAGGGGTTAATATTGATATATCTGAAAAATATAATTTTATGTAAAAAAAAAATCCAGCATACAAATGTGAAGAATCGTTAATCCCTTTAAGCCAAGCGACATATATATGTTCACAAATCTGTGAACCTAAGCACCACTATTTTTACATAGTAATTATGGCCTTATCTAAAAAGATTTGCTAATTACATAAGACAAGAATTACTATTCAGAAAACTAATATCCAGATATCGAAAGAAACATACAGTATTACATTGCAAAAGGATTCCAAGATGAGCTAAGTGTCACTGTATACTACCCTATCTTGGAGAAGAACAATATAAAAAATGGCTGGAAGCAGCTGTGTTAATCAGTTAGAATTTCAGAAGGCAGAATCAAGATTTTGCTTGAATTAACGCTCTTCTATTAAATGATCAAACAACATTTTTACAGTATTTAAACAAAAAAGTTAACAGTGCCATCTCAAATATAATAGAATTGAAAATTTTGTTAAAGAACACATGTACAAAAAGTGAACACTATGAGCATCCGTTATAAATCACATAAAACTGGTATTTTATGATGTGCAAAGCGCACAAAGTTATGAGGCAAACACATATATGATAAAGGATCAATTTTGTAAGACCCAAATCAGAAGCATTGTACTAACTTTTCACATTTTTATGATGTTCTAAAAAAATTAACAATTCACAGATTTCCTTTGCACAGAGCAAATCTTTCTTATATATATATATATATAAAATTTTATTTATTTTTGCTGAACACTGTTATCTGATAGCAGTTTCTCAGTGTATTTTTACTACAATAATATGGACTCAGTTATTTCATACAGGTATAGATAACAAGAATTTACAAATTTTTTTATTAAAAAATAAAGCAATTTTTTTTTTTTTTAACCTAAGTCTAATATTTTCAAATTATCAAAGTTATAATGGTAGAAAAATTTAAGAAGTTCATAATATTGAAATATAGTCAAATTGGTCATTCTAACCAATATAAAATATCGAATGATCTCTTTGCCATAAATCTTATTCTAAATGAGCATATTCCAGTGAATATGGATTTTAAATTTTATCAAAATCAGTTGTGTAGTTTCTGAGGAAATTAGTTTTAAAGCTTGTATATTTCTTATAGCATAATGGCCAGTCTTGTCTTCCCTTAATTGCCATTTTGTTGCCATTTAGTCTCCATATATTTTTCTACTCGTGAGATTTCTTAATAAATATGTAAAGCAAAGATAAAAATAACGAAGTAAGTAAGAGATGTATAATCTACTGAATTTCTGTCAAAAATATTGTAAAAACTTCTGTTTGTTCTTACTGGAGACAGCTTGAACAGGTATAATAATCTTTCTCATTGACATCAATCATCTTTTCTTATTCTCTGAAAAATTATATTTTTCACTTAAAAACTTATTGACTCCTAAAGTACTCAAAGATTTCACTAAACATTTTTTTTTTTAATGGTAGAGTACAAATCTAAGATCATATGTGACAAATAGTTAAAAAAAATTTTAATTAATTTCAGGGGAAAAAAAAAACCCTTGAAAAATTGTTATTGTATAAAATAAAGTTCCATTCACAGCAAAAAACTATTTGTTATAAGTCTGAACATACTTCAGAGAATATGGAATTCAAATTTCATCAAAATCAGTTAGGTAGTTTCCAAGAAAATGGATCTTAAAACTTTCATATTTCCCATAGGATTGCAGTTAGTCTTGTTTTCTCTTAAGTGTTTTAAACAAGATCAAAATAATAATCTCATTTAGAAAATTTTAAAATATTTCAATTATAATTTTTTTTTCTTTTTCTAATCTGAAGTGCTCATAACACCATTCTAAATTTTATATAGGTTTTATTTATTTATTTTATACATTAACATGCATAAACATCACAGTGGTGCTGTGAGTGATTCATATGAAAAAAATGCGCTTTAAAAATACTAATCGACTTTAAAAAAAAGAATCAAACTTGGCGCTAACGCATATGAATACATAGTTTTAATATGCTTATGATTTGAAAACGGTTGCAACAATGAAAGATTATTTGCGAAAAATCATTATTTTTTTATCAAATCCAAATTTTTTTATTTAAAAAAAATTCTAATCATCCAAATTTAATGAAATTAAAATGGGACTACATGGGTATCTTATACTTTCAAACACAAAAAGAATTATCAAAATAGATTTATATTTAAAGAATTTATGAGTGAATAAAAAATACATACTGGTCGAAATCATACCTTCTCCTTGAAGTCAGTTAAAAAATGCAGAACCAGTGTAACAAGAACAAATTCTTGAACAATTACATATAATTTTATCAAACATCCTTAATTCTACCTACTTTTAATAAAAGGCACTTAGTAATATTAAGTTACTTGATCTCTTATTTTTAATTCTAAGGGTTCTGTAACATTAAGTAACATTACATTATATCAAAAACAAGTAAGAAGTTTTTTAACACATGCAAGAAAAAAAAAATGAATATTTATACTTTGATGCTTTTGTAATTGTTTTATTATAAATCTGTAATTATTTTATAGAGTTTATTCCAGTATGGTGGGGAGAAATGGTATGGAGAAGCAAAAAGAATTATGATACAGAAAAAGGCATTAAAGAAAAACAGTAAAAAAAAAGTTTGGCAAATATATTCATCGAAATTTTTTTTTTTAAATGCTCTTTCAACATTTCAAAAATGTACTTAACTCCACTCATCTTAGAAAAAGCACTTGGTAAAATTTAGTATCCATTGTAGGACTTTAGTATTTTTTATTCAATTCAGGGATAATTATAAATTAAAATTTAGATGATAACAAATGGACTTATGGAAAAAGTAAGAAAGAAACTTGATCAATGGAAAAATCACCTTATCTGACTGGATCATTTGGCAAAATTAATATTTTTTTATTACTATTTAATCTTCTTTAAGAAAATTTGCATACATATATATAATTTGTTTTTGGATAAATTGACAAAACTAATTTTTTCCACATTAGTTTCACAAATTTTGAAATATTTTTCCATGACTAACTGGTAAAATTTGCAACTTGTTTCACCAACTTTTAATGAAGTTGAAATTTTTCCTGGATTGTTAATCAGAATTAGCAATTTTTTTCCTTAACCAATTAATAAAATTTGTGATATTTTTTCACAATCATATGACGAAATTTACACTTTTTTTCACGCATTCAACTATTGCAATAGTAGACTTTTTTCTTTTTGCACATTTTGCATTACACTTTAATGTTCTTAATTTAAAATTAAAACATTAAATATAAGTTGATCATTAATTTTATTTTCATAAACACATTTTCAATAAACAACTACCTAAATTCCAAATATTTTTCATGTAATTTTAACATATACAGACGAATTCCGTTATATAGAACTTAAGACAGAAAGTTTTGTTCATTATATCTGGCGGTTCGCTATATCCGAACTATAAAAAAAGTTAGAGTTCACATAATATGTAGATTATTAGCTGCTATCTATATATTTTATAATGATGCATTAGAAAATAATGTAAAATCTATTATATATGATCAATAATGAATTAAATTGATTAAAATGAATTACATTAAATTGATGCAATATTAAATAAACTAAAAATGAAGACAAACAGAAGTACAATTTTAGCCAATTGTCCAAACAAGTAGAGATCGACCCTAGTTCAGATAAGAAAAATTTAGGATATTTGGGCAGACAATTTAAGGAATGTTACTCATTATACTAAAACCTTCATTCTTTATTCAGGTTTAGGGTTACCAACACTAGTTATTGCTGGCATGTTTAAAAATCGTTTTATTTTATAGTTTGTTGTTTGTTTGTTTTACTCTTTTATCATTTTTTCATCATCTTCTGATCTCCAGAGATTATAATTTAAGGAAAAAAACCTTCTGATTATTGTGTGCTTCAAAGAAGACGTTCTTTTCAATGTTGCCATATCTTGAATTATTCTTAAATAAATCAGATGAATATGGTAGCCTTAAATATGTTACTATACAGCTGTGATAGGCGTCATGGAAAATAACTGACAGGTTGGGGTAAAACACACATGCAGAATGGATACAATAAAAGAGAAATATTCATTTTTTCCTAACCTTTAATAAAAAGACTTACCGCTAATTTGCACAATGTTTCATTAGCCGATATGCTTTTCCACATTTTTCTTATAAAATTAAAGTCAAAATCCTGTTTTCACAACTGCGGAAAATTAAAAAAAAAAGAACAAAAAGTCATGGTCAATTGAAATAAAAAGGTTCGTTATAACCAATTCTTAAGATTTTGGAAGTTCACTATAAAACAATAATTAGCATTAAATACAATAGGAAAATAACAGGACCAAAATTTTTGTTTGTTATATACCGGGTTTGCTATAACGAAGTTTGACTGTAATTCCATTCTCACTCATTATTTAAAAATTCTTCAGGTATGAAATAAAACATGTAAATATAAGAAATAAGAAGATTAAATGAAAACATATAACACCAATTAATTAAACACATTCATTCATCCTACGACTTTATTTTAGCAATATTTTCATTGATACACACACAGATTTGGATTATTTTTGTATCAGATTTCAAATATACACATAGTAAAAGCTGATATCACAAATGGTATAAAAAACATTTTTACATCAGTCTGACATATCACACTTGATATTATTAAACAATACTTAACTTGATACATTAGTCATAAAAAATGATGACACAGATAATGAATATACTACATCTCCTTCCAATATATATCATTCATTCCATTAGAAAAGAAATATATGAATGAAAATAATAAGAATAATTTACAAGAGAAAATTTTTTAAAGTAATAGTAACAGCAATAATAATAATAATATGACAATTTATAAAAGAAATGCACTGAATAATGATTTTGGCTGAATACTGAATAATCAGTTAGCAGGTTAACCGAACATTGTTCAACTAGCAAAAAAGTAACTTTAACGTTGAATATCAAATATTCAGCAAGTCGAATAATAACTATGCAGACAAATAACAAATATTCAGCTTACTGAATACTTTTAAATTTCAAAGTTTGAAAGCTTTAAAAACTTTTAAATATAATTCTATTTCTAATTATTCTAAATATCTTTATTAACTGACAGTTAAAAATAGAAGTTCTTTTAAGGTTTTTAAAAATGTTTTTAAAGTATTCGGTCTAAATGAATATTTCAATATACAGCCAAACCAAATATTTGATATGTACCAAATAATTTGATATTCAACCAAGCTGAATATTTGGCATACCAAATAGTTTGATATTCAACTTAATTGAATATTCAATAGTATGGCTGAAAACCGACATCAACATTCAGTGCATCCCTAATTTATAATACACACATAAATATTTATAATACAAATAACACAATGTGTTGATTATTTACCTTTCTATTTCTTTAAGCATAAAAAAAATAACAGAAAGAGTCTTTCTTCTAAATTTATAAATAAAATTTTTATATGCAGGAGTTCTACTAATTGTAAGTTTATTTATTAAAATACTAACACATATAGATTGCCATCATATCATTTATGAAAAGATTTGAAAAAGTGTATCTGCAACAAATTATTGCAATGGATAAAATTTTATGAGATAATTAAGTTTCAAAATATAACAGACTACTCATAAAAGAGTATCTACAAAAATGAATTCAATGTGTAATAATTTCATTGCCAATTACTATTTCACAGAAAAATTTAACCCACACTATTATAATATATTGGCAATAATATGAATTCTATACAAATTGAATTTTTCCAACTAAGCCAAAAAAATAACTGGTTCAGGAATCAAACCCAGATCCTTGCTTACAGGGCCAATGCTCTACTATTTAAGCTAACTGAGCCAACAGCCGGAAAACATATTTTGCTCAGATAACTTTATTGGTAATAAACAAATTCTTCAGGCAAATTAAAGTTGCTATTTTTTAACAACATTTAAATCATCCATAGTGCATAAATTTATACATATGTATTAAAATATAAAATCATTAAATAATATTTTAAGAATGATTTCATAAACATAGTGTTCACGTATATGCTATATATATGTATATATATAATCACTTTTCGGAAATAAGTAAAATTCAAAACACACATTAAAAATAAAATATTAATTTGTTGTTTATCAGCTGTTGAAAAGTATTAAGAGATAGATAAGGGGATATTAAAATGCTATAAAAAATGAATCAGGGAGAAAAAAGTTATAGAATATTCAAATTAATTTTCAAACATTTAGTAAGAGAAACTGCTGCATGAACTTGTTCACTGCAATTACCTCAAAATAAAAAGAAGTATGAAAATCTTGAAAAGAGAATTAAAGGATTTATAAAATATAAAAATGTTATACTCAGAATTTTGGAAGAAAAATTTAATAGGCTTTAATTTTGTTGAAATTATATTTCTTCAAAGAAATTAGGATGAGAATAAATTAAGATCATAGTAATTTACTTTTCTTTATTTTTGTTTTACAAATATACACATTAATATTCTTATCTTATAATTTTGTTACTCAAATATAACTTAAACTGATGCAGATAATTTTGAAAGCCTTATTTTAATAAATAATTACGATAAAGAAATGTGTAAGACCACTAGATAAAAATTTTACTTAACAGTAGTTTTGCCAAAATATATAAAAACCTTCAGATGCCAAAAAGGTAATTTCATATACACAAGTTGCACAGTAAAAAGTTTTACTTTTCAAAAATCTCATAATAATCCTCTATCTCATGATCTATTCAATAATTTTATCACAAATAATAATTTAAATTGTTAGAAGATTTTTCTATAGACTTATTTTAGCAAACATTCAAGAGAAAGAAATGTGTGAGGCACTTATTATTAAAATGAAATTAAAAAATTATATTATTTATATTTTATTGATAAAATTTATGAAAATGCAAAAAGACTTCAAATACTTGATGATAAAAACTTTACTAAGACTCATTTCATTTCACTTTATTTGCAGTCTCTCCCTTATCTTTACAATAAATTATTATACAGTTCTGTACATGCATAGTTTTTAAACTTTATGTATGTAGTTAAGCTAGCAACATAAGTAAATTTTCATTAAATTTTTTCTTAAAATAAATAAATAAGCAATTTCATTCAATTATTTCTGCTTTAATCTTCTTAGTTACAACTATTAAATATACATACATGAAAGAAAGAAACCTGAGAGAAAAACTTGAAAAACCACAAAAAGTCAAAATTAAAATACATAATCAATAATTATAATTTCTAGAAAAATATTTGTCTCCATACAAAGTAAAAAGCAAGGGAGGAAAAAATATGAATTTAATTTCAATAAAAAATAGGCATATTAATAAAAGAAAGTTATGCCAAGCAGCATTTAAAAAAAAAAAAAAAAAAAATCACAGCTAATTTTTTTTTTTTTTTTTTTTCAAATTAAAAACAAATTATATTTTTGAAAAGTTGATAGCCACATTGTAAAAAACACTTCATAAAATATTTTTTCTGTTTCAAATTATGGTGTCTTTTGACAGAAAAAAAAAAAAAAAAAAAAAAAAATCTGTAAAGCTGCCAGCCACTTAGAAATAAATCTATCCTAAAATTCATGTACAATTAATTCCCACAGCATCAAAATTTTTGCAGCTAAATAAAATATATCACTTTTCTAATATATACATCTTTTTTATAACAAGACACTTAAAAAAGGGGGGGGAGTGAGAACTATGTACAATTACATATGGGTATAATTTCTTTTTTACATATTTAACAAATGTTTAAACTATCAAAAAAAAAAAAAAAAAAAAAAAGGACATCAACAATTGTTTAAAATATTGATCACACAAAAATAATGTAGTATTATTTATAACACATTATCAAAAAGAAAGGAAGAAAAAGTTTTTAATAGAAAGTAAAGATATACCAATGTTTCCATATAGAAATAGATTGTTTAGTTTTATACAATCACACAATTTCTGCAATTTAATAAAGCAAATATTTTTGGAAGAATTTACAAAAATCGGGAGGTAAGCAAATGTGTGTTTTTTACTGGAAATTCACATATTTTTCTCTTACAAAACGCCTTTTTTAATTTATCTTTAATAATTATTATGTCCAGAAAAATAAAAATTTGCAATCAAAATGAAAATATAATTTTTTATATAAGAAAATATTTTTTTTTCTTTGCTAGTTATTTACTTTAAATTTATTTTATTTGAGTTCATTTATTCCTCCTCAAAACTAGGAAACACTTTAGACAAATATTTAATCTTCAAACTTTAACTAATCATACTTATATTTAATTGATACATTACTACAAATTAATTAGTTAATTAGACTTTTTTCATGAATTTTTAGTTTGTAAGCATATAAAACCATTTTCTTCAGGCTTTGCTAAGATTTTATCCCCTAAGCTTATTGGAGATGACTTATTTTTTTAGTTATTTTTCTAAAAAAATAGTGTAGACAAATTCCAATAATATATATATATATTTTTTTTTTTTCAGCAAAGCAACGATTACGAGTTTAAAAATGATAATGTGTAATCAACACATGATAACAGCTGTCAATAGACATTTTTAATTTACACTGTCTTGATTGATTATAAAGTTTTAAATTTATTCATTAATTTAAAAAACCTCATCAATAATATGTTTAATCACCTCCAAAAGAGGATATATAAAGTAAGTCTGCAATCTACTCAGCTGCAGCTCACATATAAGCAATTAATTATAATACAGTAAAACCATTGAAAAATGGACAGTACAAAAGCTTGGAAATTGTCCATCATTCAGAGGTAAAAATATACAGAGAGATAAGTGTTAGGGTTTGAAAAAGTATCTGCTAAATAAAGGTAGTGTCCATTATATAAGTTTTCAGTATATGTTGTAGGTGATTGTGGGTTCATGAAAAAATACCAGAAATTTTAGCAAGAAAAGGTTTCTGTATGGGAACAAGGGGGGGGGGGAGGAGAAGATAATTTATTAAATGGAGGTCAAATTACATAAAATACAATTTTAATTATATTTAGCAGATATGTGAAATTGACATTTTAATCTTATTTTATGAATTGAACTATCAGAAAAACTGAATTTTGGTACTGTAAATTTATAAAAATACCTCAATTCAGGTATATAACTTGAATGCAATCACCTCCAATAGTCTTTCCAGTCATATTAAATCATTTATTATATGAAAAATAGTAATAATTGAATTGCTGAGAACAAAATATAAGCTTTGTGAAAATTTTCTCATTAAAAAAAAAAAGACAAAACTTTCTTGACATATTCTATTAAACCAATCTCCAATTCAAAAATGAATAAATAAAATAAAATTTGAATCCTGGTTGAAATGAACAGATATGTCAACTAACTGTATATGAAAAACAAAGAAACAACAATACTATATTAACATCACATTTTGTACTTGTATTAGATGTTTTATAACTGCAAGCTCTGGTTTTTGCAGAAATTCACAAATATGTAGACAATCACGAAACATAAATAAGATCATATACATTTTAAAAAAAGAAAAGAAAAGAAAATTTAAATACTTTTTTCATAAAACATACAATTACATGATACACCACAATTATCAACATTGAAAAAAATATATTATAGATATATTAGCAATGCATTTATAAAATAAATATTTAAAAAATGCTATCACAAATAAACCCAACTCTGTACACTATAAAGAATTGATTAACAGTACATGCTACAAGAGTTGCTTATTTACAGAGCCAAATTTTCAATTAGTAATAATGGCATCTCTCATAAACTATTTGAAAGCAACTTTGAAAACATAAGTTACTATTTTTTTTTTCCAAACACAATAATATTAATTACAGCACAAAGTGAAAAGGAAAATCACTTCAAGAATTAGAAAATATATACATGTATATATTATTATTATCATTGTTATTAAGATGTAGACCTGGTGTAGTTTTAAAATTATACAGAATGGAAGACAATTTATTTTAATAATGGGGATCTGTTTATTTAGTTATTTTCATTTAAGTACAGTCTTAAAAAAGAAAAAAAAACAATACATAAATTCTTAATTAAAATATATATATATATATATATATATATATATATATAAGAACACTTGATGATATTATTATTACTGATGTAAATTTTATATGATACAAATGGGGAATGACATAAATAAATATTTAATTTTTGTTAAGTTTTAGTTAAGGTATGTGTGTACCCTCAAATCACTGTTTTTGAAAATATATATATACACATATCGATTTTTTTTTTTTTTTTACTATTATTATTGTTAAAGTTCAAACATTTAAGATTCCAAAAATACCTTACTTTTGGTTCAGCAATAATTAGAAATAAAGTTACAACCTAAAATATAAGCTAGAAATGAACTTTCTGAAACTAGAAGTGACTGTTTAAAGAGCCACAGAAATATAAACAATATATTTTAATACACAAATATATAATAAATAATATGCACATAACTATATAAACATGTACAAACAAAGTGGATTTTATAGTTCTAAAATTTATGCATAATTTTTTGTATTAAAAATCTTAATTTGAATTTTCTAGAAAACTGCATTTTTCATTGCATACCAATACAAGAAATCTCATTTTTAAAAAAGTTTCTAAGATATTCAAATAAATTTCGTAACAAGGTTCTATTCATCCATTGACAGATTATGAAGCAAAATAGAACTTGAAAGTTTGTATGTATTAATTTATAAGCTATTTTTTAATAAAAAACATTAAGAAAAATTATGTTTAGAATACAAAATTTGGTATATGTTATTAAATTTAAGAGTTATTATCTTCATAACACAGGTAAATGGTTTGCTAATATATTGTTAAAAAAAAAAAGAGAGAGAGAGAGAGAAAGATATTGAATAGATTTCATTACAGAATGTTTGGCATAAATTCAATTCTTTACTAAAATTTAACTAAATATTGAATAAATTTGAAAAATTAATGAAAATTCCATTAAAAATTTATCTGAATTCGTAGCTTTAGTCCCTGTTTCAACTAAAAATACATGTGTTTGTCACATTTCATATTTCTTTTTAAGTGCTTTGAAGGTAAGCACATACCATAAATAATAAAGATACATAAAAGACCAACTTATAATAATAAAAAATTGATAAGTGTAAAAATATTTTAAAGGTTTAGTACTATCGCCAGAGTTTATGACACCTTATGAATATTGACATGCTGATTTTGACTAAATTTAGTTTTCCTTCACAATTTTTAAACTTCTTCACAAAACAAAAATCTTATTTATAATAAATATTCATAATTAAGAATAATTTGAAAGGTTCAGAATTCTATATTAAAATGTAGCTAGTAATTTGAAAAGATAATTACAAAAGAAAATACTAATGTTTTTAAAAATAGAAGCAAAAGAGTGATATAAAATACAAAAATAATAAAGGTTTTAAAAAAAAGAGGGGCGGGGGGAATAAAATCTACAGAATAATGCCATAGATGAAATACTTTCAACATGTGAATTATATTATACATGAAATATTTTCAAGATGTGACCAATTTTATATAAAGAAAGGAAAGGATTGAAAAAGAAATAATATATATCATTATATCAACTTTTGGTATTTGAGATTTCCAGTAATAAATAATCCATAAATAAATTTAAAATACATCTGTTTACTTATAACATATATACATTTATAAATGAACAATACAGAGATGAAAATAAAATTAAATAATGTGCAATAGTTAATTATTTTTAAAAGTTAGTTAGCTACGACTTATCAAAAAAATAAATTCTGAAATTGTTAACATATAGCATACATTTATTTTGTCCTAAAAAAATTACATTAATATTTTTTTACATATATTTACTGCAAACTATCTTAAAACATTAAGATACTAATAATAGATATAGTATAATTAGTTATTTAATTTTACATGTGTGAACTTAATCATTTACATGATTATCTTTTACTTTACCTTCTCTTTATAAGTACAAAATAATTAACAAGCAAAGTCAAAGAAAGTATTTCTTGGATTTAATATAAAACACCTTTGTGTCAAGAATCTGATACACATAATTTTGTGTTAATCTTTTATTTTATATGTATCACATACATTCAATTGCCTGCTTATTTTTTACTTTTCCATTCATTTTTAAAAGCATAAAATAACTAATCAACAAACTTAGAAAAAATGTTTCTTGAATACTTGAAAGTAAGACAGATACAAAATCATATTGATTTAATCTTCTTTTAGAGTAACAACTTGTGGTACTTTATTGTCTTTATAAGCTTCATAAACAAAAAGTCCAAGAATAATATGAATAACTATCACACTGCATGCAGTAGAATAAATGTAACTGTTACTTGTAGGAATATGGTAATAATGTTCAGCAACATACTGAGATGCAAAGAAAGTAATTATAGGTAAAGTCACCATCATTATGCTGTAAAATAACAGCACAATCAAGGGATTTTTAGTATTAGCTGTCATGATAAGCAGAAAACCTAGAAAATACAAAAATAAAATAAATTATGTTGCACAACAAGATTAAAAAACATGTTTTTAAACAGGAATGTGACTATGAATGTGTTAAACAGCTTTAAAATTAATAACATTTTTTAAAGAATTATATTGCGAAAAACATAAAATTAAGCATTTCAACCAATATTTTTATACTTGCCAATTCACTCATTATTGTCATAATATACACAGTGCCTAATAAGTTTTTCGCTTTTTTACTAAATTCATTCTTATCTTATAGATATGATCAGTGTTCTTGCTGGCATTTGACCAACGTTAGTAATTTGGCTAATTAAAGAGGAAAAAACATTCTCAAATTGAAAAAGGTATTCGCAAAATAGATTCCCCGTGTAGCACAAAAAAAAAAAAAAAATTAGCCCTTTATTTTAAGATATATTGAAAAAAAGGGGTTACATTAACCTAAGTTTTTATAACTGCAACAACGATTGTTATTAATCTAATTTCAACTATCTGCTACAAATATATAAAAAATATGTACATATGACAAAATATGTATACATGCATATGTATGAAGGAAGAAAAAGAAAAAAAAAGAAAGACCAAAAATTGTCACTAGCAATTTGGCGAATCTAACCGCTTGTTTACTCGCCAAATGAAGAATTTAGTCGTAATTTGGCGCAATGGCGAACGAGAGCAAGAACACTGGATACAGTGTTCTTGCTCTCGTTTTATTATTATATCTTACAGATATCAGGTAGACATATAAAACTGAACCAAAATGTTGGAAAACTAACAAAATTTTTTTGTTAGAGGGTTTTGTAACATGGTTTGTAGAGTAGCAACGCCAGTGAGTGTCCATTAAACTGAAACACAAATTAGGAAAAACAGTGTATATAATATCAGCAGACTTGTATAAAACCGAAAACTTTATGCACACATAAACATTGGATCAAAAACTTTCTGCAAATTAATTTAATGTTTAATAAAATTATGTGCGATATTATTTTGATGATATGAATTAAAAACCCTATTTTAAATTAATTGTTTTTTAAATTAAAGATTAATTAAAGAACTATTGCAATTAAAAAATAACAAAGCAAAAATCCATTATAAGAAGGGGTAAATCCTTTTCAGTTATTTTGTCACTGCATTTAGAAATAGACCAATCCTTAATATTGTGATCTGTTCACACAAAATGAGAGTAACTCTTATTATCACTACAAAATTATTTGATTCACCACCATCGCCAGGCTAAAAAGCCACAGCAGCTGCACATAACATAAAAAACTGATTGGTTGCAAGCTTTAGCCTGCAGAAAATAGAAATAAAAGGGTGTCACAACAATGTTTTAAGTCTTTAAACTTTGAATCGTGGACAAATAATATATTAATCATACATAAAATTGGGGAATTTTTTGTATTAAAAAAAAGATACAAAAAGAAATATATTTTCTTAACTTTTTTCAACAATATTTCAATTTTTCCCATGCATGACGTTCATGTGTGCATCAATCTTATACAGCACTGAGCAGCAGAAGATCCTTATGGGCTCTGTAAATCAAGTGATGCTGTACACAATTTATGTACTGATTGCTTGGGACTTCCCACAAAAGACTGTTTCTCTTCTTCCACTTTTTTTAGCTGAGATTGATGGACAATTAATTCTAGGTATATAGTTCATATTGCTGGACACTGACATTAAGCATTTCAACAAATATTACATATTTGCCAATTCACTCATTGTTGACATATAATACATAGTAGCCTTGTTATAGAAAGCAACAAAATTTTTTTTAATAAAATAAAATAAAAACTTGGTAAGTTTTCTAACATTTTGGCAGAAATTTATCTAAAAGATGCATATGAATATATTTTGTAAACACTGGATGACTTTTTGGACAACTTACATATTTTTTATAAGACTAAAAATTTTAATCCTCTTTTTCAGAAAGAAAGGAAGTTTTCTCCTTTTCAGGACACACCCACTCAATTTTTGTAATAAAAAATGGAAAAAGGGACTTTTTTTTTCCGGATAAGGGACCACAAATTTTGTGTGAAGGGGGGCAAAAATGATCTAAATTTCCATTTTAAAATGCAATCAGTCTGCCAAGTCATATCTTGGTGGAAAAAATCTGAAAATCCTATTTTAGTGATTTACTCATATGTTTACCATTGTATTTTCCTTTCCCTGTCCTCCATGGTTTTATATCTGTGGCTTTAGGAAAACACAATAGTGAACCTACGAGTCAACTGCTAAAATTGAATTTACAGGCGTTTCCCCCCCCCCCTCACACACACACCCCAAGATATGGCTTGGCAGAATAATTGTGTTTTAATACGTGAATCGAGTTTTAACTTATTCTGGAATTTCAACCATGAAATTGATGCGGTGATTGTCAGTGCTGCTGCCTCCTGGTCTATTAGCAATTCTACAGAAATTACAACTACTATTTTAAGCTCATGTGGTATAAATTTTTAATTTTAGGACCTGTATCAAATCATCAGTCAATAATGTATCAATCAGTAGGACCTGTATCAAATTTCCAGTTTTTATCCTTCACAATTCAATAGAAATCATAATTTAGAATGTTTTTAGTGCATTTCATTAAATTTGCTTTAGAAACTGTTCTGTGCAGGAACAGTCTCTAAAGCAATCTCTTATCTCTTAAAAGAACAGCCATAACAAGTTTGAGTATCTTCCCTAACCATTTTATGGAATCATAACTCGGACATTTGAAGAACCTTTTTGCTCATTTCAACTTTTTAAGTTTTGAATTTTTTTAGAAACCATCCTTAGCAAGGATTTGCATTTTAAATCTGTCATGTCAAATTTCTAGTCCCTTCAATGTCACAAAAATCGTAACTGAATCTGAAGTTTGATGAAAATGCATGCATTAGTGTTTCAGATAGAGCTATTGCAAAAAAAAAAAAAAAAAAAAAACTGCTTAACAGCACCACATTTTGGGTGATGCACACCAAAAACTAATCAGGATCAATTTTTTATCAAGTATTTTTTTAATCTGAAGTTCGATGAAAATCCATGCAATCATGAGATACATTTATTGTGAAATCATGAAGAATGCAACATAGCAGCATCATCTGTAGAGCGATTTACACCAAAAACTAAACAACACTAATATATATTAGAGACTAACTGAATCTGAAGTCTTAGAAAATTAATACATTAGTTCTTGAGATACAGCTAGCTATTGCAATCAGGGATGGGTTTTTGACATGACAGTTGTAAAAACCATGTTTTTACCGGTTTATTCCATCAAAAACCTATCATTTTCGATTTTCCTCCAATTTATAGTGTAAGTGTAGCATACAATGCATTTCTAAATTGATTTTTCCTTGTTGTTCTTGTTATTATAATTATTCACAATTATATTTGTTAAACTTATTTAAAAAGAAGAGTGTTTATTGTTGAAAATTAGTAATTTATAAATCCCGTAAGAGGGCGTCGTGAACTCCCTTTGGTTGAAATGTGAAGTGAACTGAGTAGAAAAAAATGTTGTTGTTTTTAAGAGAGTGTGTGAAAAGAATGGCGACCAGAGTGCTCACTACTTATAGTTTGTGAATAGAATGGCGACCAGAGTGTTCGCTAATTTTAGAGTGTTACTAAAGATATATTTGAAGATACAGTCCAAAAGTTTTATTATTTTAAAAGTGTGTTTTAGTGTGCTTCAATTAGTAGTAATAGTATTCATATACAAAGAGCATTCCTTAAATAGGAAAATTTTAAAATACTGAGTAAAAGGAAAAAGTAATATTTCTCATACTCTCCTTTAATATAGATTCTATTAACTGCAATGGACAATAATATTAAATGATGATAAAAAGTTATTATAATTATTAAATAACATTCAATTTACATTTTTAATAAAATACATGAAAATCATTTTAGAGATGTAAGAATGCTGTTATATGGTATGATAATAGATGCCAAGCAGGGACTGGTCATTGAATAAATTTGAATATTCTTAGATATAATATTTTAAAATACATATCTTATGCATTTCATAAATGTAATTGAATGGTGATTTTCATTTTCACTTTAAAATGCAGAATCTTAACATTTTTAAATTAATAAAATTAACTGTAAGACCTGATATGAGAAGAAAGCTCTTAGATTTAAAATTTAACACAACAAAACAATATTAAAAAAAATCAGAATGTAATATATATATTTATGTACCATATTTATTTGTTAACTGTAACTTATATTAATCTTATACCATTCCATCACTTATATTTTTATATGTAAATTTTTATCTGAATAATCATAAAATATTTTTAAAATCAAAATTCATTAAAGCTATCATAAAGTCAAACTGTTTATATCCTGTATACATTTTATTAAAAATTATTTAGATATTAATTAAAGTGAATTGAAAGAAATAACTTATAAGTTATAAAATTTCTTCAAAAAGTCTATTTTTTTTTTTTTAAGACTATGCCAAATAGCTTAAGATTATTGTATAGATCTTCTAACAGAAATATATAACAGATCTTCTAACAGAGAGATATTTTTTTAGACTATGCCAAATAGCTTAAGATTATTGTATAGATCTTCTAACATATATATATATAAATATACATACTGGTATTCTAATGCAAGTTATTTATTTTTCTTAAATATACTTTAGAGTCTTTTTGATATTGAATATTTCATGTAAAATGATTTAATACTAAAGATAAAATGAAAATTAATAATAATTATAATGTAAAAACAAATTTAAAAGAAATGGGTTTTTGACAGTTTTCAACATGACAGTAAAAACCGTCATGCCTCAAAAACTTGCCAACCCTGATTGCGATAATAATGAATTATGCACTATGATAGAGTCAACTGTTGAGCAATTTGCATTAAAACGTAATCAGCACCATGTTATATCAAGTACTAACTAAATATAAAGTTTTATGAAAATACATGCACTAGTTCTTGAGATACAGCTATTGTGGAAATTAGGGATGCAGAATATGTCTGATCCGTCGATCTAAGATTGGGGAAAATTTTGTAGAAACAGATACAATTGATTTAAATTTTAACAACGAATTCCATAATTTCTTGAAATAGAAAACTGCAAATAAAAAGTTCCATATGGCGACCTTCACGAAATTAATGTGTATTGTATATCAGGAGTGATTCTGTCATAATTTTTTTTTATTTAATATATTCGGTTCCAAAAATGAAAATGAAAGAAACCTCAACATTCATCTGAAAAGTTAGATATAAAAATACCACGAATTTTGTCAAGAATTATGGAAAAAAACACAGATTTCATCACTAGATCATAAAATAACTGCAAATTTTGTCTAAAGAACTATAAGCTTCATCAAAAAATCAGGAAATGAAAACAAATTTTGTCAAAAGATCACAAAGAATACCCATACATTTCATAAAAACATCACAAAAAACCCCACAGATTTGATCCAAATAAAATTTTAAAAATGCAAAAAACCGCAAATTTTGTCAAAAGATTGTTAAAAATGCAAATTTCATCAGTAAACTTTGAAAGGAATCCAAATTTCATCAAAGACTACAAAGCAAAAGCAAATTTCATCAAAAGATCACTAGGCGAACATGCATTTTGTCAAAACATGTAAAACACCCTGTAAATTTTGTTAAAAGATAGCAAATTTCGCCAAAGGATCATGAAATAATCGTACATTTCGTCAAAAAATCACAAAATAACTGCAAATTTTGTTAAATGTAAAAAAAAAAAAAAACATAGTTAATGTTGGGAGTGAATTTCCCCCACTTTGCTTAAACCTAGAAAATTTGCTGTAAATTTCAGATTTTTTTTTTTTTTTTTTTTTTTTCACTCAGAATCACTCTTGCCATATATACTTGCACATAAGTAAAGAAATAAGTAAAAAATAGATTTTCGATACATACAGTAATACAGCATTTACCTATAACATGCCGTAAAATGTATGGGAAATTTTCATGTTGATTGGGAGAAATATTGAGAGTAGAAACGTTTTTTGCACCCCTGGTGGAAATGGTAGATACTGCAGCATAGCAATCCCACCTGTTGAGAGATATACACCAAAAGCCAGATTTAGTTTATATCAAGGTCTTACAGAATCTAAAGCTTTGTGAGATTCTGTGCATTAGTTCTTGAAACAGAATTATTGTGATAATCATGAATAATGCACCATGGCAGCCCTACTTGTTGAGCAATTAATGTTATAAAATGTAATCAGCACCATGCTATATCAAGTACTTTCTAAATCTAAAATTTTATTAAAATTATTTTTTGAGATATGACTATTGTGGAAATTGTGAATAATGCAGCATAGCAACACCCCTTGTCTTGTTTACATCAATGTCAAACTGAATCTAAAGTTTTGTGAGATTTTATGCATTAGTTCTTGAGATAGAGCACCCACAAATCTTTTGTCACATACAGACAGACACAAACTTTGTTAAAACATGTTTTTGAGGTTATCTGACTCTTAAAACATGTAAATTCATCAGAAACCAGTTTTGAAAATTTTCGTGAATTCAATACTTTTTTCTTGCAAAGATAGAAGAAAGTATAAAGGGCAAGGGATCAAAAAATTGCAAAATGAGAAAAAGTGGAAATTGCAGGTCCTCATGTCTACATGCCAGACAAATTTTCAATTTATTCTTTAAATTTTAAGAGATGTGAAAATCCATTTAGGGTATGTATACCATTGGCAACAGTTGTCCAATTCAAATGAATATAATTCAATTGAATTTGAATGTACTGCTAAAATTATAACAACTTCATGACAATACAAATCAATATATAGCACTAGTGATGAAAAATTGAAAAATAAATGGCAGGCATCAAATGACAACACTTTTTTAAATTAACTTTTAATATAGTTGTAATATTGTATTTTTTTTTTTTTTTTTTTTTTTTTTTTTTTTAGCAAAAGTATTGTAGAAAAAATAAGGAATTTTGTTTATATCCACTGGCTGATAAGTTGATTTTTTTTTAGTAGCCAATTACTGGCTAGTGAGAATTTCTTTAATAGACAGTTCATACAAATCTTATACAGTCAAGGATCTATAATCCGCGGACCCATAATCTGCAACTTTCTATAATCCGCGTTACTTTACGAATGTAAACAATGAAATAAACAGTTAAGAAAATTTACAAATCCGTGATCCAAAAATGATTTTTTTAAAACAAATAATAAAAAAATTAATAAAAATCATAATAAAACATGTGTTTTTTTTATTTACTCTTTTATTATATTAAAAGTAAAAAACTAAACTGTATTATGGAACGCACCTAAGCTTACTAAACGTTCGAAATGCCGACTAAGTTCAGGAGAATAAATAACCACTGAAAACGTACTATTTTGTGTGCTTGTCGTGCTTCCTAGCAGTAACACAGCACCACCTTAGAACTAGATATTAGGGGTTGGGATAGTCGAATCAATGTAACCAATCATAATGATTGATTGCAGAGGTTTCGCCAACATTAGGAAGGCAAACAGGAACCTTCAACTACAGGCGAACTCTGATTGATTTCTCAAGATCCGATCTTTTGAGCTTTAGCCGGTTTTATTCTATTTACGTTCTTAATTTGGCAACAAGCACAGTTGATGAGTTGATGTTTATGAATTTACGGCTCACGTGTCAATTAGTATTGTTGATTTTACTTTCAACTCTAATGCATATGCAACGTGAAAATGAAACACAGAAACATAGTAATTCATATTTGTAGTGAAAGAAAGGTGGTGCTTTTTTCACTGCTTATGTTTGTAAACAGTCCCACGTGAGTGCGGTTATCACTGCCGGCTTTTGTTTGTGTTTGCCTCGTGTAAATTGGTTGCTTGTGTTTTTTTAAGTCTTTTAATGAAAAATCGGCTTACTTTAGTACAAACTTTAAAATTCATGGAGAGTTATAAGCAAAATATATGTTTGACTGAAGCGGTCTAAATTTTAGCCTAAAATCATTAAGAAATGTGCAGGATAAAGTGTAAATGTGAAAACGACATGTAGATAGAAGCACATATATATATAATTTTTTTTAATAAAATAACATTAAAAATGCATTTTTTGAAATTACTTATTAATTTAATTACTAGATTTCATATTTATCTTTCCATATTATACTGATTATAGAATTAAAATGCTGTCTAAGAATAATAAAATGACGCATAATCCATTATTTTCTATAATCCGCAATATTCCATAATCCGTGCAACCTTTGGCCCCTACTTGTGCGGATTATAGATCTTTGATTGTAGTTTGGAATAAACTTGAGATACTAATTTCCCATCTAGTTTATAAATTAACAGCAAAATTGTATGCAACATGCTTATGTAGTTAAATTACACAAGTCCAACTCAGAGCCTGATTACTAACGGGGCACTCTCTCCCCAGTAAAATTATATAGAAATTTTCGCCTTGTTTAAATGCCCTTTTCAGTCAAAATTACTATCATGAGTAAGGAAAAATTTTCTATTTACTTTTTCTGGGGGAGAGTTCCCCGTTGATAATCAGGCCCTGGTCCAACTATGTATAAGTATTTGTGTAGCTATCAACATAAATTAATCCTTTTCCCCTTTTTTCTTTGATTATTTATCTAAAACTAAGTTGTAACAAAAAAAAAAAGTATATGTTTATATAAAGATATATATACCTATATTTATATAAGATATATATATATATATATATATATATAGGATCAATTATCAAGGTATATATTGATTATTTGTCTAGAACTGAATTCTAACAAAAAAAAAAAAAAAAAAAAAAAAAAAAAGGTAAATATTTATCTACTGACAAGCAGGTGTGATTCAGACTATACATATTAAAAAAAAAAAAAAAAAAAAAAAAAAAAATCTGAAACTCAAGACAAATTTTCTGAAAAATAAAGGGTAAGGGAGGGGGGGAGAGGGTCATCTCCTTATACTAATTATATGATTTTTCTATAATCCATCGACATAACTTCGTAACTGTTTGAAAAAAACTGCATTTTTTTCATAATTCTTCTAAATTTTCGTTTGTTTTAGTATTAGTTTTTTTTTCTTTTCTTTATGAAATTTATGATTCATCGAAAAAATTTGTATATCTTTTCATGAAATTAAGGAGCGTTTTGAGATTTTTTTTTTTTATAAAGTTCATATTTTTTGATTAAATTTCCATTTTTCTCTAATTTTTTTGACAAAATCTGTATTTTTTCCACGCTTTTTTCACATAACTTGAGATTTTTTTAATGACATTCACATTTGTTTTTGTGATCCTTACATAAAATTCATATATATATATATATATATATTTTTTTTTTTTTTTTTTTTTTTTTTCTGTGATCCACTGATGAAATTCATGCTTTTCTACAATCTATTGATGATATTTGCATTTTTTTTTTCCATAATCTTTTCTTAAAATTTGGGTTTTTTTGTGATTTTTAAAAATTTGAGGGAGTTTTACGGCTATTATTTTTCACATTTAGTCGCCAAGTAGCGACTGGCAAGTACTTATCTTCATCTTAGCAAGTACTTATCAACAAATGCTTGTTTTTCATTTAAAACAATTGAAATTCTTTAACCTCTAAGATTATAACAATTAAAGAAACTGTAAAAATGATAAGCATTTTTTATTATTATTTTAGTACTTAGAAATGAAAAGAAAAATGCCCTTAATCAAGCAAAACAAAACTTTATAGCAAATCAAAGAGTTATCGAATGCTGGTAATTACAATTGAACTTAATGTTAACAAAACACCATATAAAGCAGTTCTACATTTGAATCTTGTAATATGAAATAAAAAGATGCAATATTTTGTCTATGCACCCTTTAAATAAATGTAAAAAACAGGTGTCAAATTTGACGAGCAAAAATAATTTCAGTGTCATCAAATGCAACAATTGCATTTGGCAACTACCTAGCTATCGTTAATTTTGAAAACTGAACAGCACATATACAAAAGTTCAATAATTGAAATTTATTTATTAACATCGAAATAAAAATAATCACTACTGAAATTGAAAAAGAAATCAGTAAAGGATTTATTAACATGGATGAGATTGACCAAAAAGCAAAAAAGCTGAAAACTGCATGAACGACATTTGAGCAATGACAGGAATTTCAATCGCAACAAATACAATTGCTATTAATAAATATAAATTACATACAATGTAGCTTTGCATAAATAAAAAAGAAATTATTAACATGAAATAGGCAGAAAGTATTTGATTACAATAATGAAAATTTATTTTACTAATATCAGGGGTTATTGTGGCTCACTGAAAAATCCTGAAAATTAAGTGATTCAAAGTAGAAAACCCTGAAAATTATCAAATGCAAAATATACCAATTTCAAAGGTCCCATTCAATCAAAAAGATTTGGAGCAGAGAGATAGGGAAAATAATGGGACAACAAAATTAGTTTTTAAAACAGCAAAAAAGTTTTTGGAACAGAAAATTTCAATCCAACAATAACCCTTTTTTTTTTTTTTTTTTTTTTGCGAAATTGGCCGTTTTTTAGCACTTTTTTGACGAAAGTTACTGTTTTTACGTGATTTTTTTTCATGAAATTTGCCGTTTTTCCATGCTTTTATGACGAATTTTGCAGTTTATTCACGTTTATTTGATGAAATTGGTCGTTTTATCGCGATTTTTTAACGAAATAGATAGCCTTTTTCACGATTTTTTGACGAAATAGATCGTTTTTTCGCGATTTTTTGACGAAATAGATCGTTTTTTTGCGATTTTTTGACAAAATTGACCGTTTTTTCGTGATTTTTTAGACAAAATTGATCGTTTTTTCGCGATATTTTTAGACGAAATTGATCATTTTTCAGAGATTTTTGTGACAAATTGATCGTTTTTCACAATTTTTTGAGGAAATTTAAATCTTTTTATTACGAAATTTGCGTTTTTATCCCGCGATTCTATAAAGAAATTAGTTTTTTGCACAATTCTTTAATTAAATTCGTTGGGTTTTTTTTGTATGACCCATTAACAAATTTACGTTTTTCCATGACTCTTTGACGATATTTCCGTTTTACCCGTGATCTTGTGTCAAAATATCCATTTTCAGGTGATTTTTGGACAAAAATCACATTTAACATTTAAAGAATTTTTTTTTCCACAATCCTTTGTGAAATTTCCACTTTTTTTTTTTTTTTCGCAATCGTTCGACGAAATTGTCAATTTCTTTCTGTGAACAATCGACAAATTGATTTTTTTCGGCGACCATGTGTCGAAATTCGTGATATTTTAAAATTCGAATTTTCCACTAAATATAATAATCTCATAAATCGTAAAAATCGATCGAAAAATCCGGAAATCCGAGGTATACACGGAACACAATCGCCCATGTTGAAGTCTTCTGTTTTAAGACAATGCCGTTATGTTTTTCAATGAGCATTCGGCGATCACGATGAAATAAAATAACCACTGGATGCGATAAAGGACCTCTCGTAGTTGAGGTATTGAAATAGAGGCATATTTTGATGTGGATTAAAATTATTTTACAATTCTTTTTTTATTTAAACGAATAAAAAACGGAAGTCTGCACGAAATAAATTCTTGAAAACTCAGAAAGTAAAAAGTAAAAAAAAAAAAATGGTAAAAAAGCGAAAATTTTAAAAAAATCGGAAAATCTGAAAAAAGCAGAAATTCAAAAATGACAAAAAAGCTGAAAACCGCGGATGAATCTCATCCCTGTATTAAGCAATACATTAACAAATAACACTGCAAAAAAAAATCTCAGTTTAATATAAAACACAAGATATGAAACAATATCAAATTATAATAACATCATGACACGAGAGGTGCAGAATATGTCTGATCCAGAGATCTAGGATTAAGGGAAATTTTGCAGAAATTTATATGATTGATTTTGATTTTAACAATGATTTCCATAATTTTTCCCATATCTAGGGTAATACAGCATTATTTATAGCATACTGTAAAATTTTGGAAGAATTTTCATGTGGATTGGGGGAAATATGGGGATTAGAAACATATTTTACACCCCTGCATGACATCCTAAAATCAAATCAATAAATAGCACATACAGAACTTCAATAATTAATATTTATTTATTAAAACTGAAATAATCAATATTTAAAGAAGCAAAGCAAACACAAAAGAGTTAATGAAGCAGTATACACTAACTAAAAATACTGCAATAAAAAAATAATAATAATAAATACATATATATAACACAAGTTATGGAAAACTATCAAAATTAATATATAAGCAATTATATATGGAAAAAGAAAAAATTACAAATATACATACTTTGTTTTGTATAGAATAAAACTTTAACTTAGTAATGCTTCAATTAATCAAGATATGATATCTTAATCTTCAAGGATAGAATGCTGCATAAAAAAATAATAATAATTAAATAAGTAATATAGATTATAAGCACAAACCTATTAAATCAAATACATTACATATACTACAAACATTTTACAGCAAATATTATAATATTAACTATCCATCCCGGGACCACAGTAACAACCTTAATTGAACCTTAGTTTTATATAATTTTGTATCTTTAATTCAATTTTGTCAATTTTTATCTCTTAACAGGAAAAAAAGAAAAAAAAATATTGAATTGAAACATGTTGTTCATTACTTTCTTTTCTGCATAATTTGATTTTTGAATCCCATGTGTACCGAAATTGAGCAAATCCACAAACAAACACTCAGGTTTTTACTAATTTTGTTGAAATTTTCATATATTTCATAAAAAATATTTTTACCTTATTGAAATGTTTTTAAAAAAATTTAAGTGATGCAAATCTGATCTATGTAGATGCTGTATGATGCTATTCAGATTGCCAGAAATTTTGTTTTTTTTTAGCATAGAAAAAATATCATCACAGTGAGGTGCAAAGTGACCCATGTTTTGTCTATGTATTTGAAAGGGTTAAAATTCAAACAAATTTTAACAACTTTTTTCAAAATTTAACTTTTTTTTCCTTCCTCCAAGCTGATTCGATCAAAAAGTTTGGAATGATCTTCAGTGCCTGCTGCACTGTTTTTGCTATAGGGAAACATACTACAGTTAAATGAAAACATAAAACATTATGTTAGATGTATTTCTTTCTTTTCCCCCTCACAAAAAAATGTGAAGATCAGCAAATTGAAAAAATAAAGAACAATTTAAAACATGAAACAATCTGTTTCTTACATTCATCAAAATACAAGCTAAAGGACTAAAAAAACATCATGAAGAACGACATTTTAAAAATAAATGTCAAATATATATAAGGAATATCCTACATGAAAATACCAAACACTATTACATTTAGAAAATAAATACCTGAGACTGTAATCACGATTATTACAAAGATTAAAATACGGTAAAATTAATAATCAATTTTACTAACGCATGATGATTTTGATAAATGAAATAGAAGAAAATTAATAAAATGCGTACTTAAATATCAAGATTTACTTTTTTCAAGGAACTATGCCTATCACCTTATCTCGAAAATCGGAATTAGTCATATAAAATGTAAACTTGTTTTAATTAAGTACTAGTATACTTACAAAATTAATGTATCAAACAAAATCACAGATCGCTACAGTTTTTAACCAGAAAATGATCAATCTGGATACATGTGATAGTAGAGAGTTCAACCAAATAAAGTGTACAAAAAAGAAATATTTGGAACAAAGGCACTTAACCTAAAACTAAAATGGAGTTACATCAACATTTAGATGTAAAATAATAAATCAAAATTAGATTACCAAGCATAAAATATAATAAAATATTCAAAAAATAGGTGAATTATTATTAAAATAGACAAAATATATACTCTTACGAAGCAATATCCAATACGACTCGGCTTCAGAGAAAAACCAAAACAGACGACAGATAGAAAAGGGAAGTTGAGATGTAACCAAGCTGAACCAGAATATTATCTCTCATACAGCCACGGAGTAAGAAACAGGAGGGGGAAGTAATGTTAAAATTTCGCCATGCTCTTTTTTTAAACATATGAGGGCGCTACCGTAGATGGGAGGCTGTTAGCCGATCCTTCTACAATGGTTTTCAAAATATTTTATGAAAAGTCTGAATTTTTAGAAAGTCGTACAAATACAAATCTGATTAATTGAAGTTTTCTTCGTAAGATACATATTTTTTAAAGGTACTTGGCGTTTCGATTGCTCTTTTAAGACGTTAAAAATTCGAGATCAATCTGACAAAATCCAAAAGGCACGCCTTTAAAAACATTTAATATCACGGATTAAAGTGATTGTTGTAAGTACGATGAATATAACGAAGAAGTAGACCAATGATTTTTAGAAATTTAAAGTATTAATGAAATTTTCTGAGGTAAATTTTAATCTCGCGTATAGTTTTTATAATCTTTGAATAGTTTAATGATACATAATTTTTGATATCTGTGTGCAATTAATGCATGTAGAATTGAAACGAATTTTTATCTTAATTATTTTTGGGGGAAAGTAGTGTAAATTATAGATCATTTTTCATTTATATATATATATTTCTTTTTTCAAAAGTCGTAAATTTTATATAAATGCGGAGGGGGGGGGGGGGCACTATCGAGTTTCTTGAGGAGATTGCATTTTTTATATTTCTATTGTAAGAGCATTATATTTGCACATTTTCTAATTCTATAAAATGATTTAAAAATGAAAGAAATAAATAAAATAAAAGATTTGAGAGAGAGTTATAAATATTGCTCAAAATCCTTATAAATTCGAATTTAATTAATTAGTTTTAGTAAAATTTTTCTAGAATTTATTAAATGATTATGTAAATCTTTTAATGTAATTTCAAAAAATGGGAAAATATTTTAGAAGATGAATTTTTCATAAATTCGCGATTTAGGATATAATGGGTTAACAATCTTTTATTGACATTCAATGTTTATCTTAAAAATCATGCCTAGTTTCATTACTGCTATTCAAGTCCATTACAATGCGTTAATTTGACGTTTACTTCGGTTATGGAAATTTCCTTTGTTTAATCCATTAATGCCCAAATGATTTTCTTCATTAAAAATGAAATTTGGGTTTCCCACCACTTTTAAAAGTCGATTAACCTATATCCTAATTTACTGGGAAATTTGTATCGTGAAAAATAGTGCTTATTTTTCTTTCTATTTACTGGTGTGAAAAGTGCTTTATTGCCTTTTTTATAACCGTCCTTAAAAAGGGACGCTAGGCACTAATGGGTTAACCCTTTGCGGCGCAGGACAAATTCATTGCTTAAGTGTTGAAATTAATGACTGTCACCGGAATTTGAAAACAACTTTATTTGTAAATAAGAAAACGTATAATATGTATATTTCACGCATTCAATAAACCGTAATTTTTTAGACCGAATTCCGGTGCCAATGTCGCGTTTGGGAATTAAAATTAAGTGGTTTATCTATAAAACCACAGCGCCGCAAGGGGTTAAATTACGAGTAGTAAACATGAATTAGTGTAGTTATTTTAAAAATCACAATTTTATCTCTGTTTCTTTTTAAACATATACAACAGGGAAAAAAGAATAGTTAAAACAATCCATTCAAGTTTTCTAAATTGTTTTTTGAAACATGCAATCATAAATTATTTAATTATTTAAACAGGTATTGATAAAAGGGCATTTAATATATATACATATATATATATATATATATATATGTTGCGGCCAAAACCCGAAATCGGCCAATTCTAGAACTGGCCGGCCAATTCCCGAACTGGCCAGTAACGTTTAAAAATGACTGGCCAATTCTAGAATTGGCCGGCCAATTCGCGAACTGGCCAGATGCGATTAGCCAATTCGCGAACTGGCCAGATGTGATTGGCCAATTCCCGAAATAGATAGAGGCACTCGGTTTAATCATTTCTAACACAGTTGAAAGTGTCTATGAATTCAAATAGTGTAGTCGTCTACCTGGCCGTTCTCTAACTCGAGTAAAGGCTCGGGATGACTTGTATTTGTTATCTTATTTCGTTTATTAATTTATTTTGGCACTGATAGGGAATTGTGTACTGTTTTTTGTTAATTTACTGGGATATACAAAAATATTTCGTTTCAATATAATCAATAAGAATCGTTTTTACGGTACATTTTAATGTTGTTACATTACAATAAAATTAGTACCTATGTATCATTAATAAAGACGACAAACAGTTATTTATTACAGTGCATGAAATATAGCAATTCTAGATTTTTTCAGAAACACTGAAAATTTTATTACTAAGAAAATGATGAAAGAATTTTTTAGTGCCTTTTAATGATGTTACACTATTTCAAATTTAATGAAAATCACATGCTTCTCTAGTGTAGAAGAACTTTTTTTTATAGAGTATATTGATTAAGTAGCCATTTTAGTTCGTTTATTGGGACGCCAAAATGAATTCCGATAAAGATTATGGTATTGCCAAAAAATCCTTTTTAGGGCATTTTTATAATGTTACATTATTTGAAACATAATGCAATTTACAACCCTAGCTTATGTAGGAAGCAATATATATTTTGTAGAGTATTGGTTAATTAGTAATCATAGTTCGTTAATAGAAACATCAAAAATGACTCCAATGAAGAATTATGATACATTTCATACATAATGAAGTTTATATGCCCTTCTCATGTGGGAAGCAATGCTTTTTTGTAGAGTATTGATTATGTAGTCAATATAGCTCATTTGTAGGGACGCAAAAAGTATTCCGATAAAGAATTATGATAAATGCAAGGAATCTTTCATAAAGTATTTTAATGATGTTACACTATTTCAACATAATGCATATGTGGGATGTAATTTTTTTGTAGCATATTGAATAAGTAGCCATTCTAATGTACGTTTATAAGAACGCCAAAATAATTCCGATGAAGAATAATGATGTATGCCAAAATACCTTTTATAGGGTATTTTAATGATGTTGCACTATTTCAAACATAATGCAATTTACAAGCCTGTCTCATGTGAGTAGCAATATTTTTTTTTAGAATATTGATTAAGTAGCCATTATAAGGAAATATAATACATGCGAACAAATCTTTTATAAGGCATTTTAATGATGTTACACGATTTCGAACATAATGCACATGTGATACTTTTTTTGTAAAGTATTGATTAAATAGCCGTTACAGTTCGTTTACAGGAACGCCAAAAAGAATTCCGGTATAGAATTATGATGTATGCCAAAAAATCTGTTATAGGTTATTTTAATGATATTACACTATTTCAAACATAATGCAATTCATGAGCCTCACTGATGTGAGAAACAATGTCTTTTGTTGCGTATTGATTAAGTAGCATTTGTAGATCATTTATAGGGGCGCCAAAACAATTCCAATAAAGAATTATGGCATATTTCAAACATAGTAAAATTTATATGCCTCACTCATGAGGGAAGCAGTAGGTTTCTTTGTAGAATATTGATTAAGAAATCATTATAAATCGTTAATAGGGACTCCAAAAAAGTATTCCGATAAGGAATTATGATATATGCGAGAAATACTTTTACAGAGTATTTTTTTTGATATTTCACAACTTCAAACATAATAAACCCTTTATACATTTCTAATATGCTCTACAACATGTTTTCTATAGATTATTGAGTAGGTGGAATTTACCATTTATATTCCGATTGTTTTTCATGTGCATTTCCAGCTGCGATAAACTTTTAATATTTATTTGTAAAGCAATTTGTAGATCATAGAAAGCTTTAATGAAAGATAAAATAAATAGATTACTAGTTGCGGAAACCTATTGCTGAAATGAAATTTTACTTTTTTTTATGCTTATGTGGATATCTCTTTACATAAAAAGAACCGGAGTAAATTCTCTTAACAACATTGCGATAGAGTTGCATGATATTTTGTAATCTACACAGTGATTCATTTCCTTTCTTGTTTTAAGTTTAAAATTGCATATTTGTCGATGAGTTACGTTTATTACTTTAAAAAAATCCCCCTTCATGTTTATTTTAATTTGTAAAGAATCTTCTGCAGAATGTAGTTAATCAGGTTCAAAAGAATTGGAAATAATGCGAAATACTATAAATTTACTGAGACCATTTTTATACAAATAAAAAATAATATTTCTTTTAGAAAAAATGGCAATTTAGACCACTAAGGTGGCATATCAGAATAGCATGGAAATATCCTTTTCTGTCACGTGTGCATATCAGTGCCATCAAACGGAACCGTCGCAAATTACGTTCTTCTTTGAATAAGAAACAATTTCTAAAAGAATTTCATGACGGCGCCGCATCTACTGGGTAGCCTTAAATCCCCAATTCGGGTGTTGGCCAAGGCTTCTCGGCCAGTTCGCGAATTGGCCGGCCAAAACCCGAAATACGCTATTCATTTCATGTATTTCGGGTATTGGCCGGGAAGCTTGGCCAGTTCGGGTATTGGCCGGCCAGTTCTAGAATTGGCCAGGCTCCGGGTTTTGGCCGCAACATATATATTGGGCTGTTTAATAGCCTCTGCTTATCAACCAGGAGAAGACCCTTTAATTGCCTTCTAGGAGGACTTAAAGGAATCGACTGGGACCGGAGACTTGATGTCCAATCCGCACCTTCCATCGGTACAGCCTGTTAGTACTCTTGTCTAGTGCAAAGGGAACGAACGCGGATAAGCTTCCTCCAACCCGCTTGGCCAGCGTGGAGGGATTTGGCCACAACCCCCCTTATTTTACCATGAATTCACAAAACAAATCACGGCCCTCAGTTCCCGGTAGTCTGCATGTTCCTGGTTATGGCAGCGATCAGACAGACATAAAGACAGAGGGTGCTAAGAATCACCGGGCTCGGCTTGGCTGCCATAAGTTGATGACCTTGGCTACGTATAATGGACGATCCCTATTTTCTGAAAATCGTTTACAGGAACTTGAAGAAGAGTTAGATAGGATCAACTGGGACATTTTAGGATTATGTGAAGTAAGAAGAAAAGGAGAAGAAAAGATTGATCTTGCCAGCGGACATGTTTTATACTACAGAGGCACAGAAAAGAAAAGAACAAGTGGTGTAGGATTTCTGATTCATAAAAGGTGGAAGAATCACATTATAGAATATGATAGTACATCAGATAGAGTTGCAAGATTAGTAATACAAGTGTCCAAAAGATACAAGCTGCAAATTACCCAAGTTTATGCACCAACAATAAGTTATTCTGATGAAGAAATTGAAGATTTCTATGAAGAAGTAGCTTCAATGCATCAAAAGGGAAATTGCTACATAAAATTAATAATGGGAGACTGGAATGCTAGAATTGGAGAGAAAAAGAAAGGTGAATTATCTGTAGGTAATCATGGATATGGTATGCGAGATGAAAGAGGAAACAGATTGATTGAGTTTGCAGAATGTGAACAGATGTATATCATGAATTCATTTTTCAAGAAGAAGCCACAAAGAAAATGGACATGGCGTTGTGCAAATGGCTCAACAAGTGAAATTGACTACATCTTGACCAACAAAAAGTATCTTATTCAGGACTGCAGCGTTCTCAATAACTTCAATACAGGAAGTGATCACAGATTGGTTAGATGCAAACTGCTGTTAAATACTAAAGTAGAAAGAATGAAGCTTTTGCTACACTCAAAGAAATCAATCGATATTATAAACCTCCAGAAACATAAAGAAGAATTTCATTTGGAACTTCAAAACCGTTTTCAAGTACTGCAATCAACTTTAGAAGTAGAGCAAGATGTTACAATAGTGAACAAGAAGCTAACCAATACTCTACAAGAAATTGCTAAGAAGATAGCCGGTAATGCACAAATAAAACAGACAAAGAAAATAACAGAAGAAACAAGAAGATTGATCAAAAAACGCAGAGAATTTAAAATGAAGAAAAATGATCCTAAATCAAGAGTTGAATATGCTGAATTATGTAAAACAGTAAGAAAATGCGTTACAGAAGATATCAGAAAATTTAACTGTGATCTTGTTAAAAAAGTTCTGGAAGATAACAAAAGTTTAAAATCAGCTAAGCGCAAGTTATGTGTTGGAAGAAAAGGTATTTTTGCACTGAAGAGAGCAGATGGAACAATCACCAAAATCAGCAACGAAATAGTACACATTGTTGAAAAATTCTATAATGATCTATATAAATGTGAAGATCAGAGGGAAATTAACGTACACGATCAACGAGAAATCTTAACAGAAACTGAAGAGATAATCCCAGTGATGACAGATGAAGTTTTACAAGCTATTAGATTTATGAAAAAAGGTAAATTCCCTGGAGAAGATGGAATTACAATTGACCTTATCAAAGAAACAGGAGAAGAATTTGCAAAAAGGCTATCCTTACTGTTTTCCAAATGTCTCAAGAAGTCAGATGTACCAGAAGATTGGAATAATGCTGTGATGGTGCTACTTTACAAGAAAGGAGAGAAGGAAAACATTAAAAATTACCGTCCGATCAGCTTACTGTCAGTGATTTATAAAATTTTCACCAAAGTTTTAACGTCAAGACTTGAATCAACTCTGGACTCAGCTCAACCTAGAGAACAAGCAGGATTCCGAAGTGGATTCAGCACAATGGATCATATCCAAACAGTAAGGGAACTCATAGAAAAACACAAAGAATATAATTTACCTCTCTGCCTTGCCTTTATTGATTATGAAAAAGCATTTGATTCCGTCTGCACATCAGCTGTAGTAGAATCTCTAAAGGACATTGGTATAGACAAACCTTACATCAATATCATAAAGAAGATTTACAAGAAAGCAACAGCAACCATCCGTTTAAATAAAGGAAAAGCGAAGATCAAGCTCGGAAGAGGAGTAAGACAAGGAGACATCATTTTACCTAAGCTTTTTAATGCTGTCTTAGAAAATATCTTCAAGAAGCTGGATTAGGAAAACAAAGGGATCAGAATAAATGGGGAATATTTAAGTCATCTCCGGTTCGCTGACGACATTGTAATTTTCAGTAACAGTCCTGAAGAATTGGAAATTATGCTAAAAGATCTTGCAGAAGCTAACATCAATGAGGGATTAAAAATAAATTTAGAAAAGACTAAGGTGATGTTTAATTCATTTACATCAAAAAAGAAAATTGTCTACAAGAACACTGAGATTAAAGAAGTGCAAAGTTATGTGTACCTAGGACAGGAAATATCATCGGATAATGGTATCATGAATGAAATCAATAGAAGAATAAGAAATGGGTGGAGTGCTTTTGGGAAGAACAGTATTATTCTGAAGAGTAATATGCCTCTTTGTTTGAAAAGAAAAGTGTTTAATCAGTGTATTTTACCTGCATTAACTTATGGAGCAGAAACATGGTCACTAACAAAACGGATGATACAAAGACTACAAACAACACAGAGAAGTATGGAAAGATGTATGGGCATAACTAGAAGAGACAGAAAGAGGATAACCTGGATAAGAAATCAGACAAAAGTTTTTGACATCCTTGAAAGAATCAAACAGCTAAAATGGAAATGGGCTGGGCATATTGCAAGAAGACAAGACAATAGATGGAGCACAAATTTACTACAGTGGTATCCCAGAGATGTAAAACGACCAAGAAGACGACCACAAGTAAGATGGAGTGACGAAATTAGAAAAGTGGCTGGTGTAAATTGGATGACAAAAGCACTAGACAGAAAACATTGGAAAAATCTGGGGGAGACCTACATCCAGCAGTGGATCGAAAACGGTTGATGATGATGATGATGATGATGATGATATATATATTACATTCTTTATATTTTATTTATTTGTTTATTTATTTATTTATTTGCGTTTTAATATTTAAAATATTTTATTGTTGTAGTTAAGGGCTCTCAAATGGTCTGCGAAATGAACATCAATATTTTTACTTTCTTCTATCTTTACAAGAAGAAAGTATTGGATTCATGAAAATTTCCGACTTCCGGTTTTCGACGGATTTATACGTTTTAGAAGGTCCTGAACACGTTTTGACTATTTTCAGAAAATGTCTGTCGGTGAGTCTGTCTGTCTGTATGTGACAAAAAATTTCTGGGCGCTCTATCTCAAGAAATAATGCTCGAAAGTTCATAAAATTTTATATTCAGTTAGACCTTGATATGAATTAGTGCCTATTGGTTTTTGGTGTAAATTGGCCTGCAGTTGGCGCTGCTATACTACGTTTTTCATGGTTTTAATGATTGCTATATCTCAAGAACTAATGCACAGAATTTCACCAAACTTCAGATTCTGTGAGACCTTGATATACATAGACGCTGATTAAGTTTTGGTGTAAATTGGCCTGCAGGTGGCGCTGCTATGCCACGTCTTTCATGATTTTCATGATAGCTATATCTAAAGAACTAATGCACAGAATTTCATCAAACTTCAGATTCCGCAATACCTTGAGATACATTGCCACTGATAAGGTTTTGGTGTGAACTGCCCAATAGGTGGCGCTGCTATGTTACATTTTGCACGATTTTTGCGATAGCTATATCTCAAGAACTAATGCAGAGAACTTCATCAAATTTCAGATTCTGTTACACTAGAATATATAACATAATTAGGCGCTGATTATTTTTTAAGTTATGCTTTTTTTTAAAGGTTTTGTAATAGTTTTATCTTAAAAGTTAATGCATGAATTTTCATCAAACTTCAGATTCAGTTATAAGTTGGCATAAGATGCTACTGACTAGATTTTGATTTAAACCACCTTGCCAGTGGTGCTGCTATGCTGTATTTTTCAGAAAGTATTAACATGCATAATATAGAAGAAAGTTTTGGGATTGTCACATTTGACTAGTTTAACAGAAAATTTCATATTAGATTTCTACAGCATTTGTGCTAAAACCAACCTCCGAAGGTATTTTCTACACAGTTTGCAATATATATATATATATATATATATATATAACAAAAACCTTTATAAGAAAACTAGCAGGCTAAGCCCGCTGCGCTGGTCTATTTTTCAAAACAAAACATGAATCAAACAAAATATTGAATATGATTGTGTTTTATAAAGCAACTTCACCTCGAATGCTCTTTCACATTTCTGAAAATCATACAAAACGCCATTGTATTTAAAGATAGAAAAACAACGATTATAAATGCACCAAAAATGCATTAAAAGTTAACAAACAGCTATTTCGAATCTACTGTCGAGATTCTTCATCAGTGCAAAACTCAGCGAGCTAGAAAAACAAAACTGAGCCAAAAATAAAAACAACAACAATGGAATCAAGGCCCGTTGACGCCGTTGTATCATCTTATGCATTCGATAAAATTTGGGCTTTTAAGAAAAAAAAAATTTCAGTTGACCATTTATTGTAGAGTTTGATAGATAAATGAGGCAATAATGAAAAAAGCAATTTAAATATTGTCTATTCACCATACTTCTAAAATAGCGAGCATTATGATCGCAGAGATTGACCATTGAATTTAAACAATTTTTAAGTGATTCATTTTCATTTGATAGTTTTTGAACTCTAAACCTCTCAACTTGAGAATATGGGTATCTGTGGAAACCTTAATACATCCTCTATCAATATTATATTTCGCAACGTACATATGCTCTTGACAAATCTATTACAATGTTCCGTTTTTGGAATGCAGCAGAATAAATAAAGTTTTCCTTAGAAAAATAAGGTGAATGTTTCTTGAATGTGTGAAATTCATTTTTTGATACAGATGTCATATACGCATTACGTTGGCGTGGTTGAAATAAAATGAACATTTTATGCCTCTTATGGTAATCCAACTTTGTTTTTAATTTATTAATGAACTATTTATTTACTTTCATTTGCATTTTAAAATGATACAAAATGTTATGCTCTATACATAGAAAAGTAAAATAGAAAATAGAAATGTATTTGTCATTTGAAAACTAAGTTTCCGTTAAGGGAGACCCGTAAGAAAAAACCCAAAATTTTTATTATTAATTTTAAAGTAATGAATTTTGGTGTACTATTAAAGAATGTTTTTGTAAGGAATAATTAGCAAAAAATTCACTTTTTATTAAAAAGTACATTTTTCTTTTTTGTCGAAAAATACACTTTTTAAAATTACTACTCCTCATTCAATTTTCAATATTTTGGTATTACTTAAATTTCTTAAATAGTGCTATAGTATATAGAAAAGAACTAAGGAGAGATATTTTTAATTTTCTATTTTAATCGGCTAAAAAAAAAAAAAATAAATAAAAATACGCATGGTAAATTTCCTTAAATTCGTTATAATTTTCATGTTTACCAATTTATGTAAAATTTTCAGAAATAGTTTAAAAAAAACTCTCCTTACTTTTGTTGAAAAATTTTTTAAGATTCTAAATACATAAACACTTTGTTTCTAAATCATTTTACCACTGAGCCTTAGTACTTTGAACCTAGGCAAAATATGAAAAAAGTCATTTTCAGGAAAACACGTTTTAAATGGCCGCTAGTCCTTTAAACTCTATAGCGAGTACAATTAAAAAAGCTCATTTTCTACCTGTTCCAAGTGTCCCCGAGTTCTGAAATTTTGCATGGATATTCGCAAATATGTATTTTATCGTTTTCTCAGGTAAAAAATTTTTTGAACTTTTGATGATTTTTGGCCAAAAATGGGGTTCGGGTCTCCCTTAAAGTGGCGCCAGAAATGTATCACCCCAACGTGATGCATATATAACATTTGTGCCTCTTTCTTACAACATGGGTGTGTGCATTTGCACCTAAATTTAGTTATTTAGCTCTATTTTTGTAATATTAACTGGAGTTTGTACGATGTACGACGGTACTACTTGATTATTCTATAGAGAAAAAAATTAATAGCAGATTATAGGAATAAATGTCAATAATCGATGATCGTAAGTATGATAGCAATTGATATTACACGTGATACACGTATATTTTTACGTCATAAGTGCTTTTTAATTCGACTTTTAATTTATATTTTTTATTTATGTTTATTGTTCTTTCGTTATTTAAAATGAATTTATGTAAATTTGAATAGTTTGGCGAAACTGGCCGACGTGTTAATCAAGTAGCACTCAATTTACATTTGAAAATATCATATTTCACAAAAAAACTCCGGCACAAACCCGGATTTGCAAGATTTCCTTCCAATACCAATGCGGCAAAATCCTCGTTTTAGAATAGTGAAGAAATGTGCATTTTTAAAAAAATTTTTAGTTATTTTAAAACGAAAATATTAATAAATAAAAAAAGTTACTATAGCACAAAACAATTTATAGAATTTCTAAAAAGAAATTGACAGTGAATAAACAATTTATTAATACAGAAAACCCTATTGCTGGGTTACCATATCAGGCAAAATAACACCGTTTTAGCGATAGTCAGATACCTCAATGTGTATATAATATCTGTGCCAAACATGTTTGGAAAAAACCATAATCGTTATTTATACAGCATGTTTAAATACTGTAGTATAGTGAAAAAATGTATACATGACATATACGCACCACATTGGCGAGTATTTTTTCTGCTCATGCCGATTTGGAGAAAATTTTGTTTTCAAATACCAGTTACATATAGAGTTTACAATTATTTTCTGTTATTTTAAATAGAAAATAACAATAAAATTTAAAAAGTTTAGTTAATAATTATGAAACAAAACTATTTATATCCTTTAAAAAATAAAATAAAATAAAAATTTATTAATAAATAAACAATAGCCAGGTTGCCAAGTGAGGCATAAAATCGCCATTTTATTGCAGTCGCGCAAATGTGGCGCATGTATGACAAATGTGCCTAGATTAAAATAGTTTATATAACTGGAAAAAAAAAAAAAGAAAAAAATGTAAATAGGCAATTTATTAATAAATAGACAATAACATCCGGGTTGCCATATCAAGCAAAATAATGACAATTTGGCGTCAGTTAATTACCCAGATGTATATATGGTATTGGCGTAAGAGACAAATCGCACCAACGTAGTGCATAGGAGATATCTGTGCCAAAAAAATTTTAAAAGTTGCAGCTAAATTATTTTACAATATCTATGTATGTGGAAAAACATTTACCCTAAAATTTAAATATTATTCATTTTTGTGGTATTAACTGCTATATATGTATTTAAGTTAAAAGTAAAATGCTTTCCTAAAAATGCTCTCACTCATTAAAAGAGAGAGAAAAAAAAATAGTTCTTGCGAACATCGCTCCGTCTTGTGCTATTTTTGGTTTAGAATCGCATTGATTGGCGACAAAAGTAGATTGAAACACCCGATTGAACAAACAACATACAAATAACAATTAGTCTTTTTTTTTAATAATTCTGCGAGTTTTTTCTGTAAAACACATAACGGGAAAATTAGATTTAAAAATATTTTTAAAAAAAGAAAGAAAAAAAATACTTATGTTTTACCTAATGAAATTTTTGATATGTTGCTTTCTTTTAATCTGGCTCGAAAGAGATAAATAGCCAAATATTGTGTCACTTCAAAACTTTCTTTCACATTAAGATACTTTTTAAATATTATAAATATTCTTTTTTTTTTCGTTAATGATAAATATTTTCCTTTCATAATGTTATTTTGCATTAAACGGATTTTTTTCTTTTTATCATTATTTATTGTAAATCAATGAATTAACAGGGTTTTTTTTTTTCGAAATGTTTATATTATTTTCCATTAGAGAAAGCATTTAATTTCTTTTTTGAAATAAAATTATTGCCAAAAAATTAGTTGTTGCAACCCTTCCGTCAAAAATAACCGGAAAATACGAAATTTAGTGCGAAAAATCAGAATTATCCCTGTTTATTTGTATCATAAACCTCCGCAAAAATATTTCCTATCGAATGATATAATCTGCAAAAAGATCCATCGGGTAGTTTTTGAAAACACCCGTTTGGAAGTTTCAGAACTTCTGCTTTATAATATATATGATATGATATTGATTTTCAGTAGGCGACCATTTGGGAGCCTTTTAGTTTCACAGCTAATTGGTATATATTAGCAAGTATGATTGGGGTATAGTTAATTCCACTCTTATTATATCTCTGACGAAATTATAACATAAACAATATTTTATAATTTGTCACCTGGACCCCCCCCCCCCTCCTTTAGGAAAGGAAATTAATAATTTATAATTAAATTTTCAAAATCGTAAAATGTTATGCTGCCATTGAAAACACACCTGCTTGCATAATTTTTATAGCCTTAGCTTATCAAGAAGTGAGTGAAAAATCATTTTTTAAATTCCAACTTTAAATACATGAACCAAGATACACAGAATAAAAATCTAGGCTGCCGTTTTTTTCTTTTTATCTTTTATCGTTTGACCGTCTGATGACCGTCGAAAGAAACAACCACCAGTAGATTTTGAATGGAGATTTCGACTTATTTTAGCGATTTATTTATGTAACTATTCTTTCAGAAATATGGTAAAAATTTCTATTCTTTTTTATTGGTGGAAGTTGATTAGCAGATTATAATTTCTTTTATATACACTGACAGGAGGTTGCTGTCTTCCAATATAAATGAAACACTGAGTCTGACTACTGTCGAAGTAAACTTCACCAGTAAAAATAAATATCGATTTTGAATCAGAATTATAACTGAAAGTTTGCATTAAGAGCCCACACTACTGATTGTAAAAAATCCGGATGATAATGTTAAGTCTATGGGGGCGTTCTTTTCGAATATCTCGCTCAAATTTTACTTTATTTTGTTTTATTTTTATTATTATTATTTATTTTATTTTATTTTATTCATTTTTTTTTTCATAAGATAGCTGAGGACGATCTACAATCGGCCTAGTTTTTACTTTTTGGTTTCAGATTTTTTTTAAAAAAAATTACTTTAACTTTCGAAACCGGTTTGAACCGGTTCTGGAATTGAAACTATCATAATATAAAAAATATATAACCAAAATCGAAAAAGTAAAAACTAGCCCGGTTATAGATCGTCCTCAGCTATCCCATGCAGAAAAAAAATCATTTAAAAGTATCAAAATTTGAGCGAGATATCTGAAAAGAACGCCCTCATAGACTTAACGTTATCATCCGGGTCTTTTTCAGTCATTAGTGTGGGCTCTTAATAAGGAATTTAAATCAAGAGAAATTTTTTATTCATATTTAATTGTGGAAATTAGGCACTGTTGTAATAAGTCATTTTCGAAACGGTTACAGTTGAAGCTTCATCATTTTTATATGATATTTCCTCTTTATTCATAATTCATGGTTCCATGAATTGGATACATAATTCAAGTCTTTGTCTATAATAACAAAGAGTTTGTAAGTGGGGGTGTTCTATTTTAAAGAAACTGCTGAGCGTAGAGTTACAAAATTTAAAGGGTAGGTAACTCTATATATGAAGTTTTGCACCTCGAAGCCCGATTTCTAATTTTTTATTAGATTTTTTTAATTTAATTTTTTAGGCGATTTTTAGCGTTCTTTTTATGTTTCCAGGCGATTTTTCTACATTAGTGAAAGGAATATGGTTTCATTCTTTTAACCCCCTGACTGCCCGGCAAAAGGGTAAAATTGTAATGTTGTTTTCTCTGTAATTTATTAAAAATATTAAAAAAAGATTTTTTTTTTCCAACCTGATACAAAATATGTTATTATGTATAGGTGTATAATCTTTGAGAATACTAATCCTAACTTAATTTTTCAAAACTGGGTTTTATTTGTAGAATTATATTAATTTAAATATTGCTTATACTGCAGTGAAACCTGCAGGTTAGTGTGCGAAAAAATCAGCCAGCGGCAGTCAGGAGGTTAACCCAATATAGTAAAAAACTTAAAAAAAAGTTTGTTCGGAATTCGTATAACCTTTTTTAAATTTTTAACGAATTTTTGAATGTTACTTTTAGTGTTTTTTCGCATTTTGCGGCCTTTTTTTGACATTGATAAAAAGAAAATTGTTTTAAACTTTTAGCCTAATTCACTATATTTTATATGTACGATTTTTGAATTTCAGTACGATTTTCAATGTGATTTTTAACGATTTTTCGAGTTTTTGTGTATTTAGCAGCGATTTTTTTAAAAATCATTCATGAAATATTTTGGATTTTTTAATATTATACCCAATTTGAATAAATTTTGACCCAAGCGATTTTTTTAGTATTCAGAATTTTTATGTATTTTTCAAAGTGAATTTCAGCATTTTTTCGCGTTTTACTGCAATTTTTTGACATTCGGACTTTAAATTTTTTTTTTTCAAATTTTTAGCATAATCCAGTAGATTCTGCCATTTATGATTTTAAATCTAGCGATTTTTAAAACGATTTTCAATTTGAAATTTAACGATTTTTGAAATTTTCTATGTTTTATGTCAATTTTCTTGTCATTCTTCAAAAAAATTCTGATTACAATAACTTATTAATTCGAGATTCTGTAATTTTTTAATATTTACCGATTTTAAATACATGAGATTTTTTGCGATTTTTAACTTTTTTCCATCTTTACAGAGATTTTTTGACATTCAAAGTATTTTGGTTTCAAACTTTTAGCCTAATATTGTAAAGCGATTATGTGTTTTAGAGATATTTAATGCGATTTTCAAAGCAATATTTAGTGATTTTTCAAGATTTTTTAACTTTTATGCCGATTTTTTGTCATTCTCGAAAAGTTTCCGATTAGAATGATTTATCCATTCGAGATTCTGCAATTTTTTAATATTTAGCGATTTTTAATACATTTTTCAATGCTATTTTAAACATTTTTTTTCGATCTCCACAATGATCTTTTGACACTCGAAAAATAATTTTGGTTTCAAACTTTTAGCATAATATCAATAAAATATAACATCTTAAATATCAACATCTACAATTTTTTAATTTTAGCGATTTTTAACACGACTTTTTATATTTCGCGAGTCGATTTTTTTTTCTTCATAAAAAGTTATGCTTATAATGTTTTACTTGGTTAGAGTAAATTTTGACGACTGTGGTACTTTAATATTTAAAGATTTTTAATGCATTTTTCAATACGGTTTTTAGCAGTTTTCAAGTCTAACAGCAATTTTTTTTTTGTTTGTTTGTTTTGGAAAAGGAATTTGGTTTTCAAACTTTTAACCCGACATAATAAATTTTGCCATCTACGAATTTTAAATCTTAGCTATTTTTAATGCAATTTTTAATTTTCAATAAGATTTTTTTTTTCTTTTGTAATTTTTTTATAATTTTTACTTTTTGTGTCGATTTTTGGGGTTTCATAAAAAACTTCCCGATTACAATGTTCATGTTAGAGAAAATTTTGACTCCTATGTTTAGCGGTGTGAGGTTGTTTTCAATGTGACTTTTAGTGGTTTATGGAGTCCCAAGGCAATTTTTCGACATTTAGAAAAAAGTACTTGGTTTCAAACTTTTAACCTATTATAATATTGACATTTAGCTATTTTTAATGCAATTTTCTATGCATTTATTAGCCATTTTTCGAGAATTTTTACATTCCATGTTGATTTTTTATCTTTCATGAAAGATTTTGGAGTACAGTGTTTTACTCCATATTATAGAAAATTGTGACAGCTGTGAATTTTGAATATTTAGTGATTTTTAAGGCGATTTCCAATCAAATAAAAGGAAATCAGTTTCATCATTTTACTTTAATGTAGTAGATTTTGTTATTCACTAATTTTTTTATTTTAGGAATTTTTTTATACAATTTAGAAACTTTTTTTTTCTTTGGGGGTGGGGGATTGTACCGATTTTTTTTTAATTATTAATTAATGTAAATTTTTTCCCTTGGTTTTTTTTTTTTAATTTTAAACTACTTTTATTATTATTATTATTATTATTATTATTATTATTATTATTATTATTATTCCTGAAAGATTCTCCGGTTACAGTATTTTGAGTCGAATTTTTTTAATTAATGAAATAATTTTGATAATTTTACAACATTTTAGTAAACTTTGTTTGCTGATATATTTGAATATTGTGCGAATTTTAATGAATTTTTCAATGCAATTTCGAGTTCCAGGTTAATTTTTTGAAATTCGGAAAAATAATTTTGTATCAAATTATATATTATGCTACGTTAATAAATTTTGAGTTTTGCGATTTTTAACTTTGTTCGAGTTTCGTGCAATGTTTCAATACCTGTGGCAGAATTTTTCAAAACCTTCTGCAACATACAAAAAAAAAAAAAAAAAAAAAAAAAATCTGTTGCATGTTATTTTTTTACAGAAGAAATGAATGCAAGTTTATAAACACAATTAGAAAACAGAAATTAAAAAACTAATCTATCAGAAATAAAATATTATATGTTTTTTTATGTATCATATGGTTTTATCCATTTTTAAATTGCTCGTGAAAAAGGCGAAAACATAAAATTAATGAATCAGCAAAATAAAAGAATTATTTAGAGATTCACAGTAATTAATTATTTTCTCATTTTTAGGTGCGTTCGTAATTATGTAAATACGTAGCACCTATAAGTTGTCATTCAGTCCGTCCGTCTGTCCGCATATAACAACGCCATAACTACCCAACTGAATCGTTTGAAATTTAAAATATATAATTATAACATAATTTTGTCGAGTCATTTCAAATTTTATGAAAATCGGATGCATAGATCAATTACAGCGACAATCAAAAGTATTCCGTTACACTACAGTCAATGGGGAAAAAAGTTTCAAATGCATTTTAATCAATTGAAATTTAAAATATATAATTATTACATAATTTTGTCGAGTCATTTCAAATTTTATGAAAATCGGAGGCATAGATCAATTATTGTAACAATCAAGAGTATTCCGTTACATTACGGTCAATGGGGAAAAAAGTTTCAATTGCATTTTAATGGTGTTACACTCATTCGAACATAATCACATGTATATGTATCTATGAAATACATATTATAATATACATTCTGCACAATCTGTGGTGCAAAGAACATTTTTTATTGATTTACAAGTCCACAGAAATGTATTTCATTACATAATGGTACAGGGAGAACATTGTTTGGTGCGCGTTTTAACTATTTAACATTTTATGAGATTGATATACGTTGCTGAGGAATACTACAAGTTATTTCCTGTATAAAATAAAGCAGATATTATTTACAAAGACACACAAAAGATTTTGGCTACTATACTGTATCCGAACTTCTGCCTACTATAACAGTAAGATCTGAATATTTTTAGAACTTCGTTATCGTACGATCGCACCTCATTTGCTACGCTTCACGTGCATTTTCCAATTTGTGTATTTTAAAATTTGTTGACTAAGTGCGAGATCAAATTTCCACAGTTTGTAGCAAAGCACCACAGATTTCAAAATTATAATTAGATGAATTGATTGGGTTGTAGGAGTGAAAGAAAAAAATGTACACATATCTTTAATTATTACAAATAATTAAAATATAATGTAAAATATAAAAAATAAAATAAAATATAATTATAAATATTCAATGGGATTTTTAGCGTTTTTTTGTTACTGATGTAGGATTTCTGATTACAATGTTTTCCTCTTTAAAATTAAATTTTTACAGCAGTGATTTTCAAATATTTCGCAATTTTTATTGCAATTTTAAATGTGATTTTCAGCTATTCTTTGAGTTACATGGCGATCTTTCGACTTCAAATATTCTACCTCTCAGTAATTTTTTCGATTCTAATGTTTTATCCCTTAATAATAATTTTTACCCTTGCGATATTTTATTATTTTCCGATTTTTAATGCGATTTTTCGGTTTTCACAATAATGTTTTGACATAAAAAAAAAAAAAAATCTGTTTCAGGTTTTTAGCCCAATATGAAATTGCATAGCTGCCAACTTTTACGCATTTTTGCTATCACTAAAATTGTACAGAGATTTTTCATTAGTTTAAACATAAGATTTCGACTATTAAATAAGATAATATTTACTACATAATTTTTGTGGTAGAAAAATGTGTAAAAGTTGGCAGCTATGGAATTTGGTTTAAAACATTTAGCCTGTTATGGTAAATGTTCTGCTCAGCCACTTTTGAACTGTAGCAATTTTTAGTGTGATTTTTGGTGTAATTTTTTGACCCTTCTTTTTTTCTTTTTTTTAGACTTTGCGTTAATATTTAGAGATACGGAAAAGAAATTCGGCTTCAAACTTTTAGCCTAATATGTATAATAAATTTTCTTCTATGCGTTTTTTGATATTTAACAATTTTTTTTATCGCGATTTTTGAGCCTTTCGTGGCTTGACACGAGTATCAAAGGAATTAGATTTGAAATTTTCATCCACTTGTAGTAAATTTTGACTTTCGTGATTTTTTAACTTTTTGCTCTTTGTAATGCATTTTTTGCGTTCTTTCACGATCTGCATAGATTTTTTTTGACATTCAACGTTTGTCCTAAGGTAAATCCTGCTCCTTTTCAATAAAGTTTATTCGGATTTCGTAGAGCAATTTTCAAATTTTTCGTTAGTTTTTTATGTGTTTTTTAATGTGTTTTCGCGATTTGCTACCATTTATCCTCATTAGTAAAAAAAAGAAATCCACTTTCAAACTTCTGGACCAATGAAGTAATTTGTTTCCTTTTTTCGATGAAATTTATTTAAAATTTGTCCAGAGATTTAAAAAAAAAAAAAGCGAAATTTTATTGTAATTTTTAGAGTTTTTTCGCAATTTGTGCTTCTTTTTTATATTTATTTAATGGGCCGGGCAATGCTGAGATAATTAGCTAGTTATGTAATATAGGTCTACACACTGCTGTTAGACGGCAATATTTAAGTTTTTTCATGGTGTGCAAAAAGCTGAAAACTTAGCAGCTCTGCATTATCCGTGATAGGAAGGGACACTCTGTTTATGGAGCTGTGTTTAACTGCATGTGTGTGTGTGTGTGGGGGGGGGAAACATCTTCTACTAACACCTATATAAAAATATCGTAGAAGAAAGTTACTGGTACCGAACGATTGGAAATAAAGTCTACTTCCAAATGATGTATATAAAAATTGCTTAGGGGGGCCATCTGCATATTAAAACGAATTCAAAATTAATTGCTTTTCTATAGCAACACCCAATTTTAACAACATATTTCAAATCTTTGGTTCAAATTATGTCTAAACACCAAATTTCAATTCTTTTCAATAATAAATTTTTGAATTACATTCAAAATTTAGTGCTTCTAATGTTATATTACATTTTGATATTTTTATTAATATCACCTGAAATTATATTCCTAATGTGCTAATTTTTTAAGTAATAATAATAATAAAATATCCAAACATAAATATATTGAATTTGCAATTTGTATAATTTTATGATATGAATTATGAATTGAGTAGTAGGGCAGAGTTTATGCTGTAAGAATTAGGCACTGCTATTAAAAAAAAAAAAAGTTAGAGTTTGTTTTATTATGTAGACGACCCTCTAAGAAAATTGTACACATCCACATAATTTAAAAGTGTACTTTATTTTCTCAATTTGGTACCAGCAAATTTCTTCTACACTAATTTTTTGCAGAGTTAATAAGGAGTGTTTACTTTTTTTTTTTTTTTTTTTTTTTTTTTTGTTCCATGACTATACCTTTAACCCCTTTGTGGCGGAAGCCTTTTACGAAACATTTAATGTTTTGTCAACGTTTTTTAAAAACAGAAATTTGTTCCTTATTAAATCGAAAAAATGCTCCGATTAAGTAAGACAAATTTTACAGTAAAATTTTACTGGTGGGAATGAACAAGGATACTTGAACCGTTTTGCAGCACGTATACGTATCGCTCGTCCCCGAGGGGTTAACCCCTTAACGCACAGTGTTGCCGGGTCGGCAACACCTAAAGTTCCCCCTGTTTAGAGACACAAAAACTCCGTGACTATTTTAAAAACTACTCTAAAGGCTACTTTAAATCTTTCTTATGAGTTCTAGATGGCAGCACCACAGAGATCAAACTCTACTGTTTTTAAATAATAGGTAAAACTTTTTACTGTAATACGCGCTTCACAGCAATGCTCTTCTCACTGCGCTTATCAATGCTTTGCTTATGGGAGGTGACCACTTCGGCAACAGCTGTATAATTAAAATGGTTAGTGCAATCTTTAAAAACAATACCTGTGTACTCCTCTAGGCCTAAATAGATTGCCTAATTTTCTTTTTCTTTAAATTCCAACTTTAAAGAGTAGTGCGCCGGAAAGGGTTAAGGGCGTCCTGGACATAAAAGCCTTCTAAATGTCAAAAAAAAAAAAAAAAAAAAAAAAAAAAAAATATTGCATTAAAATTTTCTGTTTTTTATGCTTATAGTGACGTTTTAATCATGTTTCTACATTAATTAGAAGAAGAAATATTATTTTTTTCCTTTTGGTTTGTTTTCAAAATTAAGCTTTCAAGCAATAATTGTTTTGGAAACGACATCTTGTGAAAATGCGTTTTTCTTAATGATTTTTTTTTCACAATTTCTCAGATTTAAATTGTTTTAACTCAAGAACCGTTAAAGATAAATGCTTCAAATTTGGAATATTACTTTTTTGATTGTTTTACTTTAATTTTGATTCAGTAAATTGGAAAAAAATATTTACTCTTGAAAATATGATTTTTTAAAAATAAATTACATCATTTTTTTTTCAAATTATTTCTTTAACAATTTTTATTTTTTTAAATGAATATTTTTTAAAATGTTGAATCAGAATTAAAATTTAGATATTTTTGCTTATTTAAATATAAAAAAATTGAAATTCTACAAATAATGTTTTGAGTTATAAAGATTTTAAATTATCCCACTTTTTTAAGAAATTATAAATTTTAAATTCAAAAATATGAGAATTTTTTTCTAGGGACTTTGTTTACAAATGATATGATTAATCTTCACAAAAAAATTCAAAATTTCAACTCAACAAATAAAAAATATTTTAAAATGTGTCACGGACCCCCTTAACTCCTTTGCGACGGGAGCCTTTAACGAAATTTTTAATATTTTGTCACCGGTTTTTAAAAACAGAAATTTGTGTCTTATTAAATAGAAAAAAATGCTCCGATTAAATAAGGTAAATTTTTCAGTAAAATTTTACTGGTGGCAATAATCAAGGATTCTTAAGCCTTTTTACTTACCCATCATACGTAGTATAGGGTAAGTCTTGCAATCGTTCTGAAAATCGAAAAAAAATTTTTTTGACGGATTTACACGTTTTAGATAGTGGAGATTCCGAAAAACATATTTTTAGAAATTTTTTTTGCCGTCCGTCTGTCTGTCTGTCTGTCAGTCTGTCTGTAAACGCTCTATCTCCCAAACAAATTGAGATAGAGACTTGAAATTTTGTAAGTAGTTAGTATGTAAAAATGGGACGAAGCCTATTTAATATTAGCAACCTCGATTATCCGGAACTATTTTTTTCGGACTCTCGAAAAATTCGTTCTGATGAAAGGTATATAAAAATTTTCGAATGTTTTTGTTCTAAGGAATGGACGCAAAAGGCAATAAAATAACACGCATTTTGCATATAGAACGAAGTCGATCGGATTATTAGTTGCCGAGATATTTGTAATCCTGTTTTCCACATTCTTCAATTTTTCATGACCCTGTATTTCATTCAAATTTCAATTCAGAGGTATATTTTAATTGAAAATGAGACGCTTAATCCGACGCAGTAAACTGTTAGTTTATATTATAATTATTTTTGGAGTTATAAGGATGTTTCTTTTACGCAGTTCGGTATTACTTGAGTAGTTTGTCGAAATTGGTACATCAGCAATTCATTAACAGAGCATTACTATGCATATTAACAATATTTAAATTTTGTTTTGGAATTGCAATGCATTGTATAAATAGTTTTCACATGTTTTATTTTCATATGCCTATCCATGATGGGTAAGTATTACGGTGGTCCCCAACGACTAGTTTTTTTACGGCACGTTTAAGTGTCGCTTGTGCCCAAGGGGTTAACATTAGAACGCCGAAAGGAGTTGATTCGACTCCGACAATGTGATTAAATTTCAATTCGAGCCAAAAAAATTTCTAGAAATAAGTTAAACCTGAACCACATAGATTTACCTTAAATAAATCAATTAAATAAAGGGTACTGTCTTAAATAGACATTTAATAATGCACAATTTGTGGACGATCTCTCATTTGCTTTCAAAATTAGTCAAAAATTCTTCGTTTAGAGGCATGGTTAAGTGGTGTAAGTCACGATTTTTGGATTTTAATATCTCTGTCAAATTTTTAGATATAAAGATGATTTTTTTTTTTTTTTTTTTTTTTGTTCAATTTAGGAATGCATGGAATGCATAGGGAATAATTTCCTAATTGGGAATTTATCCGTACGGGGGCCGTATAAAAATTAATTTTCGTATTTTTCAATAGACCCCCCATAGAGTTGCAACTTATCAGAAATTTCACCTTTTTTATGAATTTTTCCAATTGGAAGTATGGATCTAGGGGCAATATTTAAGGAGATAGCCTATTGTTTCCATATTTATGACTCACCCTGTATATTTTCGGCTATGACAAGAATTCCCTTCTTAAATTTAGAAATACAGGAAGGGGGCGCTGTAATAGCTATTTTTGTGAAATGTTCATTATTACACCATCAAAAAAGTGTATGATTTTATGCATGGAATTTGACCAAATTTCATATAGGGAAGGATGGGACAGTTTTAACAAAAATGTTTTTTCAAAAATTATGTTTTGCTAGCATGCAATAAAAAATATCAGAAAACCATCTTGAAACAATTCAAGATAAAATAAATAAATAAATAAATATTACAAGTTGAATGTAGATTCTGCCATTTCAGAATTCTGTTTCGCCTCCGATTAAAAAAAAAAAAAAAAAAAAAAAAAAAAAAAAAAAAAAATAGGAAGAGGTTTTTTAGAAGGGCGACCCCTTTTAGAATGCAATGAACTAACTTCATTTTTCTTATGTTTATAAATATAATAGCAAACAGAACGGCGTGAAATACCCAATTGATTAGCAATTTCTCTCTGAGACATTGGAATTGCGGAATAATAAAGAGATACAATTTGACGTACTACTTCTCCATTGACTAGATTCATCAAAAACGGATTTTTTCTTTAGTTTAAACGCTTTTTTATTGACTCTGAGAAAAAGGAAATGCATTTTAACAATAAAATGGTATGAATGTCTCGTTCTAACGGCCAGATTACGAAACTAGTCGTTGGGCGCCATCATAATACTTATCCTCATGGATATGCATTATAAAATATGTAAAAATAAAATATGTGAAAATTATTTATAAAATGCATTGCAATTCCAAAACAAAATTTAAACGTATATTTAAATATTCTTAATATACATAGTAATGCTCCATTAATGAATTGCTGATGAACCCATTTCGACAAATTATGTAAAATACCAAACTACACAAGTAGTACCGGATTGCGTAAAAGAAATATCCTTATAACTCCAAAAACAATAATCATATTAACTAACAGTTTACTGTGTCAGATTAAGCGTCTCATTTCCAATTAAAACATACCTTTGAATTGAAATTTGAAGAAAATACAGGGTCATGATAAATCGAAGAATGTGGAAAACAGGATTACAAAAATCTTGGCAACTATTAATCCGACCGACTTCGTTCTTGATGCAAAATTTGTGTTATTTTATTGCCTTTTACGTCCTTTCCTTAAAATAAAAAAATCGAAAAATTTTAGACACATTTCATCCGAACGAATTTTTCGAGAGTCCGAAAAAAATAGTTGCGGGTAATCGAGATTACTGATATTAAATAGGCTTTGTCCTATTCTTACTTGCTAAGTACATACAAAATTTTAAGTCTGTATCTCCATTTGTTCGTGAGATAGAGCGTTTACAGACAGACAGACGGCAATTTTTTTTTTCCTAAAAATATGCTTTTCGGAATCTCCAGTATCTGAAACGTGTAACTCCGTCAAATTTTTTTTTCGATTTTCTAAACGTTTACAACACTTACCCTATACTACGTATGATAGGTAAGTAAAAGGGGGCCACAATTTTTGACACGACACTTTTTAGCTTGTATGAAAGAAATAGCATGGGAAACTAATAAATTTGAATAAAAATTCTGGTGTCAAACATTATTATGAAACTTGAGTAAAATTTCTGAGCTTTCTAACGTTAATATAATAAACTTCAAAATTCAAGGTTCGTACAGTTCGACCATTAAATTTTCAGAATATTTTCAAAGTATTTCACTGCAGAAAAAAATTGTAAAATTTGTGAATGAAGTTGGTGTTTGTGACTGCTGTATTTTAAAAATTAAATGTAAATTTTCTTATTACTTACCCATCATACGTAGTATAGGGTAAGTCTTGCAATCGTTTTGAAAATCGAAAAAACAATTTTGACGGATTTACACGTTTTAGATACTGGAGATTCCGAAAAACATATTTTTAGAAAAAAAAAATTTCCGCCCGTCTGTCTGTCTGTCAATCTGTCGCTCTATCTCCCGAACAAATTGAGATAGAGACTTGAAATTTTGTATGTAGTTAACATGTAAGAATGGAACAAAGCCTGTTTAATATCAGCAATCTCGATTATCCGGAACTATTTTTTTCGGACTCTCGAAAAATTCGTTCTGATGAAAGGTATATAAAAATTTTCGAATTTTATTGTTTTAAGGAATGGACGTAAAAGGCAATAAAGTAATACACATTTTGCATATAAAACGAAGTCGATCGGATTATTAGTTGCCGAGATATTTGTAATCTTGTTTTCCACATTCTTCGATTTTTGATGACCCTGTATTTCATTCACATTTCAATTCAGAAGTATATTTTAATTGGAAATGAGACGCTTAATACGACGCAGTTAATTGTTAGTTAACAGAATTATTATTTTGGGAGTTATAAGGATGTTTCTTTTACGCAGTTCGGTACTACTTGAGTAGTTTGGCGTTTTATATAATTTGTCGAAATTGGTACATCAGCAGTTCTTTAATATAGCATTACTATGTATATTAACAATTTTTTAATTTTGTTTATGAATTGCAATGCATTGTATAAATAGTTTCACATGTTTTATTTTCATGTACATATCCATGATGGGTAAGTATTACGGTGGCCCACAACGACTAGTTTTTAATAGTGGTGCCAAAATCTTAAAAAAACTAGTCGTTGGAGGCCACCGTAATACTTACCCATCATGGATATGCATAGCACAATATATGAAAACATAACACATGTAAACAATTTATAAAATGCATTACAATTCCAAAACAAAATATAAACGTATATTTAAGTATTTTTAACACATCATCATGCGCTATTAATGAATTTCGGATGACCCAATTTCGATAAATTGCATGAAACACCAAACTATTTAAGTAGCACTGAATTGCATAAAAGAAACATCCTTATAACTCCAAAAATAATAATCATATTCACTAATGGTTTCTTGCATCGAATTAAGTATCTCATTTCCAATTAAAAGAAATCTTTGAATTGAAATTTGAATGAAATACAGGGTCACGAAAAATCAAAGAATGTGAAAAATAGGATTAGAAATATCGCAACAACTAATAATCCGATTGACTTCGGTTTTTATGCAAAATTTGCGTCATTTTATTGCCTTTTACGTCCACTCCTTAAAATAAAAGAATTCGAAAATTTTTATGTACCTTTCATCAGAACGAATTTTTCGAGAGTCCGAAAAAAATAGTTCCGGATAATCGAGGTTACTGATATTAAATAGGCTTCGTCCCATTCTTACATACTAAGCACATACAAAATTTCAAATCTCTATCTCAATTTGTTCGGGAGATAGAGCGGTTACAGACAGACAGACAGACAGACAGACAGACACACAGACGGACGGACGGCAAATTTTTTTTTCTAAAAATATGTTTTTCGGAATCTCCAGTGTCCGAAACGAGTAAATCCGTCAAAAATTTTTTTTCGATTTTCAAAACGATTGCAAGATTTACCCTATACTACGTATGATGGGTAAGTAATATACATAAGGAGTGTGCGAACCTTGTAATAAGTTTCTTGAATAGTTGATTCACATGAAGTCTGCTATTTTAGAAAATTATTCCATTGCTATTCCGATTCAATGAACTCCTTAATTTCAATTTATACAGTGTACATTTTTATATTTTCACTACTTACTAATGGTTTAAGAATTAGTATTTGGAAGTGATAAGAAGGAACATCCGTTACAGGGTGATTCTAAATTCATAGTAGAAACTTTATAAGTAGGTTCAGGATACTGTAAAAATCATTTGTTGTATATGGGCGTAAGTGACGTGTTGAGGTACAAACAACAAGAGGTCAATTTGGCCTTTTTACTTACCTGTCTTACGTAGTATAGGGTAAGTCTTGCAATCGTTTTGAAAATCGAAAAAATTTTTTTGACGGATTTACACGTTGTAGATAGTAGAGATTCCGAAAAATATATTTTTAGAAAAAAAAATTTGCCGTCCGTCTGTCTGTCTGTCTGTAAACGCTCTATATCTCCCGAACAAATTGAGATAGAGACTTGAAATTTTGTATGTACTTAGTATGTAAGAATGGGACGAACCCTATTTAATATCAGCAACCTCGATTATCCGGAACTATTTTTTTCGGACTCTCGAAAAATTCGTTCTGATGAAAGGTATATAAAAATTTTCGATTTTTTTTGTTCTAAGGAATGGACGTAAAAGGCAATAAAATAACACACATTTTGCTTATAGAACGAAGTCGATCGGATTATTAGTTGCCGAGATATTTGTAATCTTGTTTTCCACATTCTTCGATTTTTCATGACCCTGTATTTCATTCAAATTTCAATTCAGAAGTATATTTTAATTGGAAATGAGACGCTTAATCCGACGCAGTTAATTGTTAGTTAATGGAATTATTATTTTTGGAGTTATAAGGATGTTTCTTTTACGCAGTTCGGTACTACTTGAGTAGTTTGGCGTTTTATATAATTTGTCGAAATTGGTACATCAGCAGTTCTTTAATATAGCATTACTATGTATATTAACAATATTTAAATTTTGTTTATGAATTGCAATGCATTGTATAAATAGTTTCACATATTTTATTTTCATATACATATCCATGATGGGTAAGTATTACGGTGGCCCCCAACGACTAGTTTAGGTGCGTTCCTAATTACGTAAATGTTTAACGTCTATAGTCGTCTATATTAAAAATTTTGAATTTCGTTAAAAGTGGTGAGAATCTCAGTAGGGGAAAAATGGGGCTCCGACCCCAGGAGGAGGCGCGAGGAGCGTGGTGGTGGTGGTGGGCTCCTCCTTCTCAATCCTCCTCCTGACTCCTCCTCCTCAATCCTCCTCCTCACTCCTCCTCCTCAACACTCCTCTCCTCAAGGTTGTCTTATAAGAGAAGGGGTTAAAAAGATTTTTTTCGAATTTTAAGCGGGAATTTCAGGGAGTTAGAATTTTTAAACCATACTATAGTAGGGGGGTGTTTTTTAATGTGGGGACTTTAAAAATTTTCGGCGTGTTACAGTACGTGGGGTATGTTTTTCGATTGAGTTTTGCTGTTGTTCATTTTAAAAGGTAATTAAAAAGTAATTAAAAATAAAGAACGAAGCGACTTTTTTTTTTTTCATCGTGTTTTAAATAAGGAGTTAAGCGGGTATTTGGGGACATAGAATGTTTTTTTCTGTACTATTTTACGAGTGGTTTTTAATTTTAATGTAGTGACTTAAAAATTTTAGGTGCGGTTTAGTTTAAGGATTTATTTTTTTCGATTTTAAACAGGAATTTTGGGTAGATTGATTTTTTTTTTTTTTTTTTCACCGTATTCTTTGATGAGGGGTTAAGCGGATATTTTGGGCACATAGAATGTTTTTTTCTGTACTATTGTACGAGTGGTTTTTAATTTTAATGTGAGGACTTTAAAATTTTCAGTTTGGTGTAATTTAAGAGTTTATTTTTTGATTTTAAGCAAAAATTTTGGGTAGATTGATTTTTTTTTCAACCTGTTTTAGATGAGGGGTTAAGCAGATATTTGGGGACATAGAATGTTTTTTTTTCTGTACTATTGTACGAGTGGTTTTTAATTTTAATGTGGGGACTTTAAAATTTTCAGTCTGGTGTAATTTAAGAGTTTATATTTTGATTTTAAGCAGAAATTTTGAGGAATTTGATTTTTTTTTTTTCCGCTGTATTTTTACATGATGAGTTAAGCGGATATTTTGGAGGAAATTATTATTTTAGACTAATCATACACGATGGATATTTTTTTTTTCGGGGGGTGATATTTTAATAAAGAACTAATTAAGAAGGGTTCATTCATGGTGAATTAATGAGTTAATTTTTTTAAAAGGAGTAATTTTGTTAAGATTGAATTATTTTTTTTTCCTTTTTTGGAGTTTTAAGTGGATATTAATGCTTAATAGGGGGACTTTAATTTTTTTGCAATGAAATTGACGCGCGCTCGTCAACCTAACCGTACGGAGTTTATAATTTTCTACTAATCATGTGTGGATATTGCTTGGATTATCTTAGAAAGATCTGAATAACCTTAATCCCTGTCTGCCATCATAAATAACATATGCTGGTAATGGGAATTTGGGAATAACAATTTTGAATATTTATTTAATGAAGGAACATTAAAATTATTTAGAGTACTATTTTTAGTCAACTGTGTTATACACTTGATATTTTAGAATAGTTAAAAAATAACTTTAAAATTTGAATGAAAAAATATGTTTCAAAATGGGATTTTACGTGCTAGCATTGAATCGCACTCGTCGCCCTAACGGTTTGGAATATGTGGTTTCCTTCGAACCTTGGTGAAAATTTAATTGAAATGATTATTATTATTATTTTGTGTGTGTGTTGTATGTATGTGTATGTATGTGTGTGTGTTGTATGCATGTATGTGTGTGAATGTATGTTTGTGTGTTGTATGCATGTATGTGTGTGAATGTATGTTTGTGTGTTGTATGCATGTGCGTGTGTTGTATGTATGTGCGTATATTGTATGTATGTATGTATGTATGTGTGTTGTATGCATGTGTGTGTATGTATATGCGTGTGTTGTATGTATGTATGTATGTATGTGTTGTATGTATGTATGTGTGTTGCATGTATGTGTGTGTGTGTGTTGTATGAATGTGTATGTTGTATGTATGCGTGTATGTATGTATGTGTGTGTTGTATGTATGTGCATGTTGAATGTATGTGTGTGTAGTTTTTTTGCCGATAGGTGTGATCTTTAGCTGAAAGTGACCTAGGGTCAAAACTTTTACCCAGGAATCGCCACGGGGAGGCAGATCACATGATTCCCGTATTGCACACATTCACATACATTATTTCGAGTGTCATTTTTAGTGAAACATAATATGCAATTGAATTTGAAGAATAATTAAAAAATAACTTTAAAATTTAAATGAAAGAATGTTTCAAAATGGAATTTTACGTACTAACATTTAATCGCGCTCGTCGGTTTTTACTGTATGGAGTCTGTCATTTCCCTTTAACCTTGGAAAACCTTGCGTCAATAAGGATATTTCAGAAAGACCCCCCACTTTGGGTACTCTTTTAAAATAATATTTGTAATGAGATGTGTTCGCGCGCGTCGGCCTAACTGTTCTGAGTATCAACATAAAATCATCAAATTAATACAAAATATTTCATATAGTAAGAAAATGAAAGATTAAAATCGCCAAATAAGAATAAAATACTTCAAGCAATGAGAAAATAAATATTTAAAATCGCCAATTTAACATAAAATATTTCATTCAATAAAAAAAACGAAAGATTAAATTCACCAAATAAGAACAAAATACTTCAAACAATGAGAAAATAAATGTTTAAAATCGATAATTTAACATTAAATATTTCACACAATAAAAAACGAAAGATTAAAATCGCCAACTCAAAATGAAATCTTATGCAATTAGAATAAAAACATAAAAAAAAAATCGCCAAATTAAAAGATTATTCTTATCTCACAATAAATAATGTGAAAAACCTATTCAAAAATTCTAGTTGAAGAAAGTTTTCGTTCAAAATTTAATTAAAACTTCTTAAGATTTGGCATATCACATTAAAAATTTAAAGTACACATTTTTTGAAGTATCAAAATCAAAGATTAATTTTTCTAATAATTAACTCGTGTAAAGATAGTTCAAAGTGCAATGATTCACCATTTGCTTGTTAAATCTTAGAACATATTATCTGTGATATAAACATCATGTTATGCAAAAAATATAAGTAAATATTAGTAGTTTTAAAATAATTTTTATTCGAATGGATAGTTCGATAAATTAATAACATTAGGATTTTTTGGATTAAAAAAATAACGATTGAGAAACTAAGCATTTCAAAATATTTTTCTTGACATAAAATGAATTTAAAAGTATTAAAACCCTTTTCAAAATATTTTTATAAAACCAACTTTCATGCAATTCAAAAAGTTTTCGTATGGAAATTGAATATTTTTTTCTTACGAGAAATATTTTACGTGAGTGAAAAAGTGAGAGTCAGTTAATTTATGAATCATTTTAAAATATTACCACGCAATAAATTGCTTTGAAACTATGTTCTTAAACATATTAATATTTAAAAGTTTAGTCATTTTATACATTTTATATTCAAATTTTACTTACCAACATATGAATTCGCCTTCATTCCGCACTTTCTTGAAGAATAATGTTTGATAAACTCTTATCAACACAGCATGTTGCTGTGAATCACTAGCAAGTTAAGACAGGTATGATATGACTAATCGTTAGGATTTCCCCCAAAGAGGTGAAGTCATTCTTATCAAATCCTATTCTGAATGAGAAATATTTCAATTGCAATTAACTTCAGATTTTGTTATTTAATAATTATTTTTTTAATTTGACAAATTTAATTAATGTTTTAGTGAAATTACCTTTAAGATTTTGATTTTTTTTATTGCTTATACTATTTCAAACATGTACATTCCTATTTGTAAATAGAAAATCATAAAAAACAACTTTGAATAATTTTATTATTATTATTGTTAGACATTATATTAGAAATTCATTAAAACCTTTAGCTTTTATTATTATTATTATTATTTAGATATTAAGAAGTGACGAAGACCTGTTGAATTATTCTCATCTTAAAATTGATTAATATTCAAAGAAAAATTTGTTCTGTTATCTTTTAATTTACCAAACATATATCTTAATATTCATTAACACACTTCTTATTTAATGAATAATATGTTTGATGAATAATATATTTTATAATTAGGATGAGCGAAGCGAATCCTCCACTAGTCCACTCAAATGACACTTTGTCGTACACTTTACAAAAAAATATACAGTATTTTCACTTGAAATTAAACACAAATATAAATTATGATCTGTAGATTTGCAGAATATTATTTTTTTTACAGAAATACTTTTCAAAAAATTATTATTTTAATTAATTTATTTTTTATGTTTTTCCATTACGAACGCTTTTTTTCAAATAAAAGGTGAAGCACGTACGTTTTCAGAAGAAAAACTTAAATCATGGGGTCAGTAATTACAGCTAGAATCATCATTAAATAAATAAATAAATAAAATATATTTTCATTATTCTGATAAAATATCTCAAAAACTGATTTCAGATTTTCAAACTATGCTCATTCCTTTGATTATGTATAGTTTCATGATTTCTTTTATAAAATGTATAAAATACTTTTTTTTAGGAAAATTATAGCACATTTTTAATGAATTAAAATTTGTGAAAATTTTCTTATTAACATTCAATTATAAAAGTATTTTTCTGTGTCAGGAATTCAAATACACGATTTATTCTTATTTTGTGAAATCATTTAAGCAGACGATATTTATGAATTTTAAAAGAATTACATTATGTTTTTGTGAAGTGGCAATAAAAGAATTGTAAGCAAATAAAATTAATATTTTGTATAATTCTACTTCGAAAATATTTTTATTTATACCAGTTTTATATCATAAATAAACAATCTGAGGAAATTCTTAGTTATTTGGTTGAAATACATTTTAAAATTAAAATGCGCCAAACATAAAATTACATTTTTGCTTAATAAAGATGCAAAAATAATTTTGAAGATATATTATTACTTTCAAATATTTATCTTATAGCATAATACTTCGCGAATCCAAACAAAGCATGGCTTTTGCTAGCATATATGAGATTTTAATCTTTTTTTAAAAAATTGGGTTATGTTATTTCATACACATACGTTCTTATTCGAAAATACAAAACCATAAAAAACATCGTTGGATGTTTTTTTTTTTTTTTTTAGTTAGACATTGTATTTGAAAAGCATTAAAATCTTTCATTTTTATCCCATTTAGACATCAAAAAGTGTCGGAGATCTAACTGCTTTGCAAAGACATAAAACTAGTGATTTGATGAGTCATACTTTCTGTGAGTTGTTTACAATTTTGAAATTATTAATTACTAAACTTTTCATTTTTTAAACACCACACTAATCATTGCTCCCATTACTTAATCACGTAAATATAATTTATATCGTTTTTGATTATCTGTTTTATACTAACATTTGACACATATACGTATGTGTTGTATTAATTCTGTTAGTTTTTAAATTTGATATTTCAAGAATTAAACTAACTCTTAAGAATATGACTCGATGCAATTTACTTATTTTATACAAGTTAACTTTACTACTTGGCAGAAATATATTCAAACGCAAAGCGATTTAACTTTCACATTTTTAAACTTATTTATATAATGTACTAACATTTATTCATAATATGCATAATTTTTATTAAAATTACTGAAGAAAATAAAATTTATACTAAGTAAAAATTTAAAACCACCAATTAAATATATTAAACAACAACAACAAACTTTTAATTTAGATATGAATAAATAAAAATATATGAATCACACAATAAAAAGGAATACTTATTCATTCATAAAAACTTTCCCTTGATCAAATCCATGTATGTTAGTAATAATATAAATCTGAAGTTTTCAAAAATATCATAAACATTTCCAAATGAACAAGTAAAATTAGCTATTATATATCAAATAATGGGTATACACTTTTTACACTCACATCTTACAATGCACTTAGTAACCAAATTTAATGATTTTTAAACATGTCTTCTTAAATTTTTTACAATAAAAGACTATCACAGTTGAATATTTAGCTTTCTCTTCATAACTTTATCGAGAAATATATAATGCATACCACACGATTTCATTAAATGAATCAATCACAATACAATTCAAACTTCTCATTTTCAATGTTTTTTATACTAGTGTTTATCAAATAGCTGTATATTCTGAACAATCATTACTTAGTTTATTGATGTAAAGATTGTGTTGAACGCTTTTTAAGTTAAATGGTGTGAGAGAAGGATATATTAGGACAGAAGTTATTAAATATAGAGTCTTTAAAGTTTATACCCGTGCAAGAATTGGCATTTCAAGAAACAAAGTTGTGTCATATTTGAAAGCATTCTTTATATTCGAAACGCACACGTAATCACGATCACATCACTGAAGAGTATAGAGAAGCTGTTTATGATGTATATAATTTGAATTTTCATTAACACAATATTATAACCGAAGTTTTTCGACAGTTTGAAAAATTATGATGCACAACGTCTGCACACGTTAACACAGAATAAGATTAGCTTATGCCCTTTCGATGATAAGCGTTATTTGCAGGTAAGATGTATTAACATAACAACATTTTCTTGGTAATTTTACTCGCAGATTTCGAAACCACAAACATCTGATCATACTTCTCATTTTTAACACGCGACGCTAGCCATTGGGCCATTAAAGCCCGTAATTTAGTAACTAAAAAGTAAGAAAGATCGTCGAAAGTGATTACTTCACACATGCAAAAATAATTTTTATTGTGACTTATCAGTTAAAAATCACGAAGAAAAGAAAAAAATCACATATGTTTTGGATTACTTTGAGATTTTATGAGTCACTTCATCAGTTAAATAGACATATTCACTTCTTACGAATCAATACTTATGCTTAAATTTTCAAACACTTGCTTATATGAAATGTATTATATTTTAGTTTATCAGTGATAGTGTGATTACTTGTTAATAATTTTACTATCATTAAAAATTAAAAAAAGTTAAATATATCAAAAACACAAGTTCGTGTTAAAGGTTTGAACAAATTATTAAAATAATTTTACAAAACTTTACAAATTATTTAAAAATGATTCACTAATATTTAGTAATCGACAAATTTTAATAGCCATAATCATTTATGTGATTTAGGTTTTCTGTTTTAACTGTTAAGTTATTAGACTCCCCCTTCATTTACATCTTACTGATAAGTTTTAATCAACCAACCACCCAACTTCTTTTCGTAATCAACTATTAATTTTCCATAACAACCAGCTATTTGTTTATCCTAGTAACCAAAAAGGTTTTATCGACACATAATGAAAATTTTTAAGATGCAAGACTCTTTATTTTCATTCGAAAAAACAATGACTTATGTAATAAATTTTTCCTTACTTAAATGAAGCCTTTGCATGTGTATGGTAAAACTTGCAAAATTTCATTTGATGCACAAATTTAAACTTAACAGGCAAGGTCTTTACACATCTTTTAGTATTTTACTAACACTTTACCAAATATCTTTACAAACCAACAGGATTTTAAATAATTATTTTAATAAAAATTCTCTTTTTGTAAGTGACATTATTAAACTAACTTGAAAAATTAACTTGGGAAAGCAGGTTTCCACTATTCGAACTAAGTAATATTCATAAGTTTTATATGATAAACAACCTGTTTGCTTATGTCCCAGCATGGGTTTCTAAAATATATCTAAAATAACCTTTAATATTAATGTTTAAAAATATGCCGTTAGTCTCTCAAAAATAATTATTTTCACTTCTATTATTTAAAAACATTTTTAAATAAAATTATTACTGTTGCCAAATTATCTAAGTGTTTGTAATGGAAATCTTGGGTAATTACGGTATCTTGCAGATTTAATATTGACTATTACAAGTTATCATCAATGCCGTGAAAAGTAGATCGATAAAAAGACAAATATGCAGCCAGGTTCTTTAAAGTAAAGTTTTATTTTTGCCCTTTCGAGAGAGTAGGACGCTCAACGTAATTATTGGTAGTTACAGCAGGGCCAGGCCAAGAGAAAAAGTGACCGTTCTTTTAGTCAGAACCAAGATAACATCAGTTGTCAGATATCGCCAAAGGTTACAATGTTTGGCATGTATATGATATTTGGCCAAAATATGCGTGCAATATTTTTTCTTCTGAGAGAGAGATTTTGTACTTAGCATATTAACAAGATAATCGCTAATTGGCGATAAAAGAGTTTAAACTTTGATATTGGAATTTGAAAAAGCAAAGGAATTTTGTGGGATAGGCTTTGGGGCTCATGAGGCGATCTAAACTTTGCGAATGGATACCATATAAGGAGCGGTAGCATGAGAAGGAGATATATTGGAATATGTACGACGCGCAAAACATCTTATGCAGCATTTTTATTGTAGAGCAGCTGGAATAAGAAAACCACATTCGGTTTTCATGACCATATAAGGTATGGAATGAATGAAATATATGTGCTGGGATTTCGGTGACGGTTATATTAAGGGAGTGGTTTAATTATTACTAAAATGAGAAAAGGGGTGATATATTTTATAACTTTAACTGTAATGTAGATCCTGTTGTGATCATGATTTTTTTAGTTACTTTAAAAGAAAGGATTTTTTTTTTTTTTTTTTTTTTTTTTTTTTTTTAAATAGAGGAAAAGATAAGTTTATCAATTTGTTACCTAACATCGTCATATTCAATGATATATGATATATTGATATCATATATCTCCCCCGCTGGTTTGGGTTTGAAAAAATTTTGGACCCGGTACGAAAATGTCTCTCTCAGAATTACATACAAAAGTGTAGGATTATGCTGGTTAAATATAATGAATTGATTACATATATTTGAATTTATGCAGTTATACATTATGTCGACATATGCTTATATATCTTCAGAGTCTCTCTTTCTTTTTTTTTTTAAATGTTCATTTATTTTGATGTTGTTGTTGTTCCGGAACACATTGGCCTTTTATTGCTTAGAGTTCAGGCCTATTTGTGTTTTTTTCTAGCACTTTGCACACAACAAGACATTCTTCCTGTTTTTTTTTCTAGGTATACCATATATTGTTCCTTTATACAGGTTATCCTTTTTTTTTTTTAATCAAAGATAAGGCGCCAAATGCAAGGAAGATGTTTAATATGTAAAATAGTCATGAAGTTCGTACCATCAATTGTTTATAATATATATGTTTATGAAGAATGTTAGCTATAGGTCACGAATAATATAAAAACATAGGTTATGGATAAAATGAAATCTTGAATAAAATATGAAGAATATGAAGTATATAATAAAAGTATGAATTATGTGGTACAAATATGAAAATCTATACTAAAAGAATACGAAATAGATAGTAAAAATATGAAATGTAGGTTAAAAATATGAAATGGAGGTTAAAAATATGACATGGAGGTTAAAATACGAAATGGAGGTTAAAATATGAAATGGAGGTTAAAAATATGAAATGGAGGTTGCAACCATGTAAGTGTATCATAATAATATGAAAAATAATGAAATGTTATGGATGAAGTGTATTTTGTGACAAATGAGTATGTTTAAAAAAAATAAGAAAAAAAACAAAAATTCGTGTATCCACACAGGACAAGCAAAAAAAAAAGGAAAGCGACACGCGATCCATAAAAAAGGTGCTGCCCTAAATCTTGTCAAATGACAAGGTGATGGCATCGGCTTATGGCCTAGCCCTATGGGAAGTGGGAATATTGGCGAGAGCCCACATTACATGGACCCTCTGCTCCTCCCGAAATCTTTTGCTTTCTCAGAGGAGCGCACGTCGCATTACATAGAAAAACAGGGAGTTTAGGTAAAATTGGTGTGAACTGCACCAATCCGAAATTTTGTTTCTCACCACAATGAAGTTACAGGTCCTTTGGGCGACTTTTGAACGGGCCTTCACTTCGAAGGGGCATAATTAAAAATAAAAAAAATAAAACTCTGATACATATGGTATATATATATATCTGAAAGGGAATGTCAATCCTAGAGTAGTGAGAAACAGCTTTGTCATAATCGGTTAGAGATTTATTGTGCATCATGATTATGTTTGATATGACTAAAATTTAATGTATGTGCAATGTGATATGTTATTTTTATTATTATTATTATTATTATTATTATGTATGAACAATAAAACTACTGAAAGGGAAAAGTAAAAATCTTGGCGACAACCCAGCAAATAAGAGACAACTGTTATGTGGAAGCCCCCTGTGATGGAGAACGTGGACCAGCCATGAACTCCCTCAAAGGAAACTCCAACACAACATGTGTATCAGTGTGATGTACTGCATTTACTGTAAATCTATGTTAACCTAATATTGTGATGGGCTGTGTTAAAAACGAGATCTTAGGTTGTATTTTATGGAGCTGTTTCCTGGGTGACTTATATTTTCCTCATGACGCACAAATAAATGATCATTTCTAGGGGGGGCTATAATTAGCCTGTCAATGTGTACTCTGAATGCCGATTCATCGGGTGAGTGTAAACGCTTAATGGAAACAGAAACTGGCGAATATTTATGTACCACAATAAAAGGTCCGGTGTATTTTGGTTTAAACTTATCAACGGATTTGAGGTACACTATATCCTTTTCTAAGATTACTCTTAGTTTCGCTCGTTTCTGGAAGTGTTGATTTCTCTTTTCTTGTGAATTTTTGATGTTAGTGTATGCTTTTTTGTAAATTGAATTCAAATCATTTAGCAACTGGTAAGTTTCTATCCCCTTATCAAGGATTGGCTGATTAATAGTTTGATCAAAAGTATCAAATAATAAAGATAGTTCTCTTCCAAAGTGTAATAAGTTGGGGGAATATTTAGTGGAAGAATGTGTGGAACCATTGTATAGTGATTTATGTATACGTAGTGCATTTTCAAAAGAATGGCCTTCTTCAAGTAAAGTGGTAATTGAATATTTTATTGATTTATTTACTCTCTCTGAAATTGCATTACTTTGGGGGTGACCTACTGAGGAATGGAGTATTTTTATGCCCAATGTATCGTTGAATCTGTTGTACATGTCAGAAGTCAGTTGCTTACCTAAATCGCTGAGAATAGTGGCAGGTCTGCCAAAGGTAGTTATGTAATCAAATAAACATTTAGCAATTTTGTCAGTTGTTGTTGTATGCAAAGCAAATAGTTCGAGGTGCCGTGAAAAATGATCTGTTACCGTTAAAACTGATTGTCCGTTTTTAAATGGTCCTAGTAAGTCAATCCCAATGGTATGTCCTGGGTGGGTTGGTGTGTAAGTGGGCTGAAGTGGAGCAGGTGGTGTTATGTGATGTTTTGTTTGAATACACTTAGTACAAGATGCTACAAAATTTAACGTGTCGGTATACATTCCTTTCCAAAAATATCTAGCTATTACAAATGCATATGTTTTAGTTAACCCAAAGTGTGACAGATGACAAATTGTTAAAACTTTAGCCTTAAGTGAGTCTGGTACAATAATATGGTACGAAAATGTGTTATTATATACGTTTTCTTTTTTTGTCATGAGAACCTTACTGTCAGGATGTATGAAGTACATCGGAAATTTTTTTGATGATCCATTTCTTAAAATCTCATTGTAAACTTCGGCCAAATTTGGGTCCTTTCTTTGCTCACTGACAAATGTGTCGTTTGATATTTCAAGTAATGGATCCTTGTTTGCATCTCTGCCTGAAATTAAATAATTTACTGAGTTGGGTTTGTTTTTATTGGATTCTTCGATATTGTCCGAAATATCATTATCTACAATTGGTAAAGCATGAGGGTCATTAAGGAGTTCAGGATTTGATTTAAGATCTTGGGTATTGTTTTCAAATGTACACCTTGATAGATAATCAGCAAGTACATTGGATGATCCCGGTACATGTTCGAAGGAAAAGGTGTATTCAGAAAGTTCAGTTAGCCAACGTGTAGTTAAATCCGCAGGGTTACATGTATTCTTGTATTTTTTTAAGGGAGCACTATCTGACAAAATTACAAATTTCCTGTTGTATAAATAGTACTTAAATGCGATTACTGATTTATAAATGGCCATTAATTCAAGTTTTAAAGCTGGGTAACGTTTTTCTGCATGTTTAAGAGATTTAGAAAAATATGCAATAGGAAGTAATTGTCCTTCATGTTCCTGTAATAATGCACCAGCTATCGCTACCTTAGATGCGTCAGTGTTAACGTAAAAGGTTTTTGACCAATCTGGTAAGCGAACCATAGGTGAACTAAAGAACACTTGTTGCATTTTTTTGAATAATTCTTGGTGTTTTTGTGTCCATTTAAATGTAGCTTTAGGAGTAGTCAAATCAATGAGAGGTTGAATAATTTCCGAAAATGATGGCACCAATGATTTATAAAATGTTACTAAACCAATAAATTTTTTTTAATTGTCTCTTAGTTTTTGGTGTGGGAAACGAGTTAATTTTAACAATGTTTGCCTGAATCGGTGCAATAGAGTGGTTTTCAATATGGAACCCTAAGTAGTCAACTGCTGATGTATGAAATGTACATTTGTTTGGAGTCAATGTTAAATTATACTTAGTTAAGATTTTAAGTATTTTATCTAACTTTGAACAAGTTTCCTCAAATGAGTTTGACCCAAATATTAGATCATCTTGATATGAATATACTCCATCAATTTGCAATTCATCAATTAAAGAATCCATTAAATGTTGGAAGAATCCACTTGATGACTTTAGACCAAATACTAGGCGTTTATATTTAAAAGTCCCATAGATACATGTAAAGGTTAGTGGGTCTTGAAATTGTTCCGGAAGGTCTATTTGATGATACGCCATTTTGAAGTCTAGTGAAGTGAAAAATTTGTATGCGGATAAATTTGAAATTATGGTTTGTATTTTTGGTAGGGGGTATGATGAGCCTTGTAACACGAATTTAACATACGTAAGTCTAGAGCGAGTCTGTATTTCTGTTTTCCAGACTGATCAGTCTTCTTTTTTACAAGCAAAATGGGACATGCCCACTCAGAACAATTTCGTTCTATAATATCTGCTTCAAGAAGTTGATGAATTTGCTCTTTCATTTCGTTATGTAATGATTGTGGGAGGGGAAATGGTAATGTTTTTATGGGATAGTCATTTATAAACTTTAAATTTGGGACTACCTTGTCTGTGTGGCCTAGTGTTTTTATGGATTTGGAAAATGATGCATAATTATCAAGCAATAATTTTCCTAACCTTTTTGCATTCTCTTCCTGTAAATGATTTAAATTAAAGTCACTAATTTTTAGTTCTTCTTTACGTTGATTTAATGTTTCATTTGATGCCTGAATATAATTACAAATGTAATCCTTTAAGTTATCCTGAGATTTAAGATTAAAATTCGAAACATTTTCACATGAATTCATAATTTGATGAAAATTTGTGTTTTGTGACGGGTCCATAATGTCCATTGTTTCAAATAAAGTTCCTATTCGTGCATTTTTGTTTATGTGTACAGGTTTAGTAGATGAATTTTGTATAAAAACATAAAACTGGAATTTTTGTGGGGATCTAGTTGTGTTTTGAGTTCCTTCCATGTCTGATTCATAACTTTGACCACCTACAATACTATCGTAAGAAATTATATTCTTTTTTGTTTCACATTGAAAATAGTAATGTTTTCTTGGGTCAATTGAATCAGTTTTTATGGAGATCCACCTCTTTTCCTGTGGTTCTAGTTTAAGTTTATTCTCCAATCGAATTTCTTTTGGGAATTTTTCCGATTGATGTATTTCATGTGTTTCAAGATGATGTGTTTCATTCTCACATAAGGCAGAATCAAGTAGTGGTATGCTAAATTCATTTGTTGACATTTTATTCTTATGAATATCTATCACAATTCTATTTTTGTGAATAAAATCAAAGCCTAAAATTCCCTGGAAGTTAGCGGAATTCGATATGTCAACAATGTAGAAATTATGCGAGAATGACTTTTGGTGTATGCGAATAGAAGTTTTAATGCATGCAGTGAACTGAACATCTGAATTAACTGTTTTAATAGTGACGCCTGTTCCTAATCTTTTATATTTTAGTTTGTCTTTAATTTTTTCAAACAAATCTTGTGATATAATTGAAATGGATGAACCAGTATCGAGCAAAAAGTTAGTTTTATGTCTTGCAATGGAGGCCTTTATGAGGGGGAGTGTTGGGGATGAATTATTTACATTGCAAATAACTGCAACTTTGTCATCACATATGTTAACAGTTTGTGAAGCTACTTCATTATTGTTTTCGACTGTTTGTGATGCAGAATTTTTGGACCATTTAACTTCACATTTTGTTTGCGAAGCAACGGATTTAACCCTTCTGTCTGGACAGAGTGTAGGCAGTGTTGGATCATGAGTCCATGGAAATTCGTCTGAAGTTGCTGATGTGTTAGACTTCTTTTGAGATGTAAAGCCATCAGCTGAAGTACATCTCATTAGTAGTTTAAATTACCATTTCTGTTATCATTTCTTCTATAGTTATTGTCGTATTTATAACTATGTTTATTTCTATTTGAATTTGCTCTACGCCATTTAAAACAATGTTTTGCTGTGTGGCCACGCTTCGCACATAGCTGGCAAGCGGGTGGTGATGTAAATTTATTTTTACGTGTGTTATGTTTAGGTGAAACCGTATGCTTCCTTTTAAAGTCCTTGTTCGCATACTGTTCACGCTGTTTTGAATTTTGTGGGGTTATACTGTGAATTGCGTCTATGTTTTGTTCATTTGGAATGCTTGTTAATGTTAATGCATTGACTCTTTCAGTTAAAATTTTTAACTGATTAGCAATAGAGTCTGCTACAGGATTTGTTGTGTTACATGTTTGTAGCACATTCTCATTTTGCATTATATCCTGCAACATTTGTGCCCTGTCAACAGCAGTGTCATAATCGAGAATGTTTTCCTCTTGCAATTTAATTCTCAGTGGGGGTGGAATGCACGAGATTAGTTTTGTGTATTTAATATTGTCTAAGGCTTCTTTATCTTTTATGTTATCATGTACTCGAGTAGTTAGAATATTTATTCTGTGTGCAAGGTTTCTAATCGTTTCTTGAGGCAGCATTATTAAATTGTTAAATTCCACGAGCGCTGTTGTTTTACTAGGGGGGGCAAAGAATTTTTTGAATTCTTTTTCTACAACTTTTAATTTGTCAGCTTTATAAATAGATGGGTTCTGAGTAAAGAAAGTAAGCGCAGGTCCGGATAACTTACTACCTAGAAACTGGATGGTGTCCTGATCCTTCCATCCGTGTGCTTTGGCTAATGTTTTGATTTGGTTGAAGAAAAAGTCAACCAAATTAGCATCGCCATCAAAAGTGATGGTTTTGAAAGTAATCTTAGAATTAGCCATATCAGTTAAATATGTAGCTGATCTAATGCAACAAATACTAAAAAAAAAGGTTTAAAACTATTTGTAAATGTTAATTGGTAGGTGTAGGGCTACTATTTAATTGCACACGTATTCCTTTGACTAAATTCTAAAGATTTCAAAGGTACTCACAATCATTTAAAGTCAAATAAAATAATAATAAAAACACAAAATATCACTTAAATAATAAAAATAGATACCATAATAAAAATTGTTAAAGCACTCAGTTAAAAATATCTAGCTCGTAAATGAGATAGTATTAGAAATGTCTTACTCTTATATTTTTTTTATCTATTACTGAAAACATCTATTTGTTCTCTCATGACTCTGAACAAAATATCACATTGAAAATTACTTACTTTGTATCAAAAACAAATTTTATGAAAAAAATCACCTTTTTTTTTAGATTAAAGAGTAAGAAAATGTATGTATGCATAATAAAAATATAAAGGGTATCTTATTAATGCTTGGATACAGGATTATAATTGAGATGTTTTAATACCGTAAGATAAAGTTTAATCAAATAAGTATTAAAAAGCATTATTACTATTTTTTTGAAATGCTCTGAACAAAAAAAATGTTATTTAAATAATCATGTATCCAAATAAAACAATAACAATAATAATAGCAAAACATAAATCTAAGTGTTGTGGCATTATTGATGTAATAAAATTTCGCTTGAGCACAAATTCAAAAAAATTTTTTTTTTTTTTTGTGTGTATATTGTTTTAGCATCCCTGTCAACAGGGATCACAAGCATATTTCACATTCAAAACTTATGTGTGTACCATTGATAATCATTTCGGAAAGCACTCAAGGAATAAAGATAATTGGCACACACTTTTTTTTAATCTTTTTTGCGTATTTCTCAATGAAAAATTCTGTATGTGAGATTGATGACTTATTTATCACAAACACCTCATTGCATATATTTCACTAATTCTTTTTTTGTGCTCGACTAATTGCCACATTAATCGCTACTAATTTTTTTGGATTTATTATTTTTTTTGTGTATGTTGAAAATTCTGATGAGAAAAGAAAACAAAACTTTCGTTGATATCACATTTTTTGGGTATCTTTCTTCACACACACTTATGACACGCATTGCAGCTGATAGACGCCACTGAAAGCACGGAGATGACCGGAGCATATATCACACATGATGAATTCACAAACAATTATGACGAGCACTGCAGCCGAAATTGAAAAGAAAAAAAACTGCCGAAGACACTGAGTTGACCGCAGCACGTCGAGATACGAACGTGATGATGAATGTTGACAGCGGACGGAGCCACGCAGGTCGATCAATCAGGGTCGAAGAAAAAAAAACTTTTGATTTGACATCACTTTTCCAGCTGGCTAAGGCTTGAGTAACTGTCATACTGGGAGGGACGAGCCTCTTTTGCCGCATCCAACACCCTGCGACCCATAGAAGAAGGAATACGTCTCGAATCGTGTGATGCACAGACGGAGCAATAAATCTTGAGTTGTTCGAAAACACCGCATGCCATGCAGAGAAAATGCGAAACCACTATAGACAGCAGCGATTTCTCCGGATTTTATGAGCGCCCATACTCCTCTAGTCGGGCTAAGTACGGTCTTATAGCACCAAAGTTTGTAATGGAAATCTTGGGTAATTACGGTATCTTGCAGATTTAATATTGACTATTACAAGTTATCATCAATGCCGTGAAAAGTAGATCGATAAAAAGACAAATATGCAGCCAGGTTCTTTAAAGTAAAGTTTTATTTTTGCCCTTTCGAGAGAGTAGGACGCTCAACGTAATTATTGGTAGTTACAGCAGGGCCAGGCCAAGAGAAAAAGTGACCGTTCTTTTAGTCAGAACCAAGATAACATCAGTTGTCAGATATCGCCAAAGGTTACAATGTTTGGCATGTATATGATATTTGGCCAAAATATGCGTGCAATATTTTTTCTTCTGAGAGAGAGATTTTGTACTTAGCATATTAACAAGATAATCGCTAATTGGCGATAAAAGAGTTTAAACTTTGATATTGGAATTTGAAAAAGCAAAGGAATTTTGTGGGATAGGCTTTGGGGCTCATGAGGCGATCTAAACTTTGCGAATGGATACCATATAAGGAGCGGTAGCATGAGAAGGAGATATATTGGAATATGTACGACGCGCAAAACATCTTATGCAGCATTTTTATTGTAGAGCAGCTGGAATAAGAAAACCACATTCGGTTTTCATGACCATATAAGGTATGGAATGAATGAAATATATGTGCTGGGATTTCGGTGACGGTTATATTAAGGGAGTGGTTTAATTATTACTAAAATGAGAAAAGGGGTGATATATTTTATAACTTTAACTGTAATGTAGATCCTGTTGTGATCATGATTTTTTTAGTTACTTTAAAAGAAAGGATTTTTTTTTTCTTTTTTTTTTTTTTTTCTTTTTTTTTTTTTTTTTTAAATAGAGGAAAAGATAAGTTTATCAATTTGTTACCTAACATCGTCATATTCAATGATATATGATATATTGATATCATAGTGTTATAAAATGTGCATGCAAAACCTTTAATTCTAATTTTCACATTTTATTTTTTTCAACTTATTGTTTTCAAGATGTATTAAAATTTTGAAAAAAAATTATTTTAATGCATAATTAAATTAAAATAGTTAAATAATATATACACATTCAACATTCTATACTCACCTAATCCAACATCATCACAAAAGCACGTCCTACTCGGTCGAAGGTTTGGGAAGAAATGAAAAATTCAAAGTCCTTATCAGAAAATGTTATCAGATAATTTTATCAAAAGGTCTGTGACGTCAGAGAACATGTGACATGAACTGGTCACGTGATGTATATCACGTGACTAGTGCTTCGTTTTCTAGATTGGTTCTTATAAAAATTCATTTATTAAGTAATTTAATCATTCTAATAATTATTAATAAGTTTAATTAATTAAACTAATTAATTAGTTTAATTAATTAATCTTATTAATATTAATGTTATTTATTAGTTTAATTAATTAAGGTTAAGGTTTTGCATGCCCATTTTATAACACTTAGATAATTTGGCAACAGTAATAATTTTATTTAAAAATGTTTTTAAATAATAGAAGTGAAAATAATTATTTTTGAGAGACTAACGGCATATTTTTAAACATTAATATTAAAGGTTATTTTAGATATATTTTAGAAACCCATGCTGGGACATAAGCAAACAGGTTGTTTATCATATAAAACTTATGAATATTACTTAGTTGGAATAGTGGAAACCTGCTTTCCCAAGTTAATTTTTCAAGTTAGTTTAATAATGTCACTTACAAAAAGAGAATTTTTATTAAAATAATTATTTAAAATCCTGTTGGTTTGTAAAGATATTTGGTAAAGTGTTAGTAAAATACTAAAAGATGTGTAAAGACCTTGCCTGTTAAGTTTAAATTTGTGCATTAAATGAAATTTTGCAAGTTTTACCATACACATGCAAAGGCTTCATTTAAGTAAGGAAAAATTTATTACATAAGTCATTGTTTTTTCGAATGAAAATAAAGAGTCTTGCATCTTAAAAATTTTCATTATGTGTCGATAAAACCTTTTTGGTTACTAGGATAAACAAATAGCTGGTTGTTATGGAAAATTAATAGTTGATTACGAAAAAAAGTTGGGTGGTTGGTTGATTAAAACTTATCAATAAGATGTAAATGAAGGGGGAGTCTAATAACTTAACAGTTAAAACAGAAAACCTAAATCACATAAATGATTATGGCTATTAAAATTTGTCGATTACTAAATATTAGTGAATCATTTTTAAATAATTTGTAAAGTTTTGTAAAATTATTTTAATAATTTGTTCAAACCTTTAACACGAACTTGTGTTTTTGATATATTTAACTTTTTTTAATTTTTTAATGATAGTAAAATTATTAACAAGTAATCACACTATCACTGATAAACTAAAATATAATACATTTCATATAAGCAAGTGTTTGAAAATTTAAGCATAAGTATTGATTCGTAAGAAGTGAATATGTCTATTTAACTGATGAAGTGACTCATAAAATCTCAAAGTAATCCAAAACATATGTGATTTTTTTCTTTTCTTCGTGATTTTTAACTGATAAGTCACAATAAAAATTATTTTTGCATGTGTGAAGTAATCACTTTCGATGATCTTTCTTACTTTTTAGTTACTAAATTACGGGCTTTAAAGGCCCAATGGTTAGCGTCGCGTGTTAAAAATGAGAAGTATGATCAGATGTTTGTGGTTTCGAAATCTGCGAGTAAAATTACCAAGAAAATGTTGTTATGTTAATACATCTTACCTGCAAATAACGCTTATCATCGAAAGGGCATAAGCTAATCTTATTCTGTGTTAACGTGTGCAGACGTTGTGCATCATAATTTTTCAAACTGTCGAAAAACTTCGGTTATAATATTGTGTTAATGAAAATTCAAATTATATACATCATAAACAGCTTCTCTATACTCTTCAGTGATGTGATCGTGATTACGTGTGCGTTTCGAATATAAAGAATGCTTTCAAATATGACACAACTTTGTTTCTTGAAATGCCAATTCTTGCAAGGGTATAAACTTTAAAGACTCTATATTTAATAACTTCTGTCCTAATATATCCTTCTCTCACACCATTTAACTTAAAAAACGTTCAACACAATCTTTACATCAATAAACTAAGTAATGATTGTTCAGAATATACAGCTATTTGATAAATACTAGTATAAAAAACATTGAAAATGAGAAGTTTGAACTGTATTGTGATTGATTCATTTAATGAAATCGTGTGGTATGCATTATATATTTCTCGATAAAGTGATGAAGAGAAAGCTAAATATTCAACTGTGATAGTCTTTTATTGTAAAAAATTTAAGAAGACATGTTTAAAAATCATTAAATTTGGTTACTAAGTACATTGTAAGATGTGAGTGTAAAAAGTGTATACCCATTATTTGATATATAATAGCTAATTTTACTTGTTCATTTGGAAATGTTTATGATATTTTTGAAAACTTCAGATTTATATTATTACTATCATACATGGATTTGATCAAGGGAAAATTTTTTATGAATAAATAAGTATTCCTTTTTATTGTGTGATTCATATATTTTTATTTATTCATATCTAAATTACAAGTTTGTTGTTGTTGTTTAATATATTTAATTGGCGGTTTTAAATTTTTACTTAGTATAAATTTTATTTTCTTCAGTAATTTTAATAAAAATTATGCATATTATGAATAAATGTTAGTACATTATATAAATAAGTTTAAAAATGTGAAAGTTAAATCGCTTTGCGTTTGAATATATTTCTGCCAAGTAGTAAAGTTAACTTGTATAAAATAAGTAAATTGCATCGAGTCATATTCTTAAGAGTTAGTTTAATTCTTGAAATATCAAATTTAAAAACTAACAGAATTAATACAACACATACGTATATGTGTCAAATGTTAGTATAAAACAGATAATCAAAAACGATATAAATTATATTTACGTGATTAAGTAATGGGAGCAATGATTAGTGTGGTGTTTAAAAAATGAGAAGTTTGGTAATTAATAATTTCAAAATTGTAAACAACTCACAGAAAGTATGACTCATCAAATCACTAGTTTTATGTCTTTGCAAAGCAGTTAGATCTTCGACACTTTTTGATGTCTAAATGGGATAAAAATGAAAGATTTTAATGCTTTTCAAATACAATGTCTAACTTAAAAAAAAAAAAAAAAAAAAAAAAAAAAAAAAAAAAAATCATCCAACGATGTTTTTTATGGTTTTGTATTTTCGAATAAGAACGTATGTGTATGAAATAACATAACCCAATTTTTTAAAAAAAAGATTAAAATCTCATATATATTATAAAATATATTATTCATCAAATATATTATTCATTAAATAAGAAGTGTGTTAATGAATATTAAGATATATGTTTGGTAAATTAAAAGGTAACAGAACAAATTTTTCTTTGAATATTAATCAATTTTAAGATGAGAATAATTCAACAGGTCTTCGTCACTTCTTAATATCTAAATAATAATAATAATAATAAAAGCTAAAGGTTTTAATGAATTTCTAATATAATGTCTAACAATAATAATAATAAAATTATTCAAAGTTGTTTTTTATGATTTTCTATTTACAAATAGGAATGTACATGTTTGAAATAGTATAAGCAATAAAAAAAATCAAAATCTTAAAGGTAATTTCACTAAAACATTAATTAAAATTGTCAAATTAAAAAAATAATTATTAAATAACAAAATCTGAAGTTAATTGCAATTGAAATATTTCTCATTCAGAATAGGATTTGATAAGAATGACTTCACCTCTTTGGGGAAATCCTAACGATTATTCATATCATACCTGTCTTAACTTGCTAGTGATTCACAGCAACATGCTGTGTTGATAAGAGTTTATCAAACATTATTCTTCAAGAAAGTGCGGAATGAAGGCGAATTCATATGTTGGTAAGTAAAATTTGAATATAAAATGTATAAAATGACTAAACTTTTAAATATTAATATGTTTAAGAACATAGTTTCAAAGCAATTTATTGCGTGGTAATATTTTAAAATGATTCATAAATTAACTGACTCTCACTTTTTCACTCACGTAAAATATTTCTCTTAAGAAAAAAATATTCAATTTCCATACAAAAACTTTTTGAATTGCATGAAAGTTGGTTTTATAAAAATATTTTGAAAAGGGTTTTAATACTTTTAAATTCATTTTATGTCAAGAAAAATATTTTGAAATGCTTAGTTTCTCAATCGTTATTTTTTTTAATCCAAAAAATCCTAATGTTATTAATTTATCGAAATATCCATTCGAATAAAATTTATTTTAAAACTACTAATATTTACTTATATTTTTTGCATAACATGATGTTTATATCACAGATAATATGTTCTAAGATTTAACAAGCAAATGGTGAATCATTGCACTTTGAACTATCTTTACACGAGTTAATTATTAGAAAAATTAATCTTTGATTTTGATACTTCAAAAAATGTGTACTTTAAATTTTTAATGTGATATGCCAAATCTTAAGAAGTTTTAATTAAATTTTGAACGAAAACTTTCTTCAACTAGAATTTTTGAATAGGTCTTTCACATTATTTATTGTGAGATAAGAATAATCTTTTAATTTGGCGATTTTTTTTTATGTTTTTATTCTAATTGCATAAGATTTCATTTTGAGTTGGCGATTTTAATCTTTTGTTTTTTATTGTGTGAAGTATTTAATGTTAAATTATCGATTTTACACATTTATTTTCTCATTGTTTGAAGTATTTTGTTCTTATTTGGTGAATTTAATCTTTCGTTTTTTTAATTGAATGAAATATTTTACGTTAAATTGGCGATTTTAAATATTTATTTTCTCATTGCTGGGCATTTCCATGCGAACTTGTTTGTCTGTTACGTACTACGATTTTTAGCTACCAGTATTTTAAAACGAGAAAATGTGACTTAGTTTATCGAAGCTATATCATCAATTGAATAAGGCGAAGCAAACTTTTCGAAAATAACGGTGGCCAACAAGCATAGCGATTTTCATTTGTGTAACAGACCAACAAATTCGCATGGAAATGCTCTGCTTGAAGTATTTTATTCTTATTTGGCGATTTTAATCTTTCATTTTCTTACTATATGAAATATTTTGTATTAATTTGATGATTTTATGTTGATACTCCGAACAGTTAGGCCGACGCGCGCGAACACATCTCATTACAAATATTATTTTAAAAGAGTACCCAAAGTGGGGGGTCTTTCTGAAATATCCTTATTGACGCAAGGTTTTCCAAGGTTAAAGGGAAATGACAGACTCCAAACAGTAAAAACCGACGAGCGCGATTAAATGTTAGTACGTAAAATTCCATTTTGAAACATTCTTTCATTTAAATTTTAAAGTTATTTTTTAATTATTCTTCAAATTCAATTGCATATTATGTTTCACTAAAAATGACACTCGAAATAATGTATGTGAATGTGTGCAATACGGGAATCATGTGATCTGCCTCCCCGTGGCGATTCCTGGGTAAAAGTTTTGACCCTAGGTCACTTTCAGCTAAAGCTCACACCTATCGGCAAAAAAACTACACACGCATACATTCAACATGCACATACATACAACACACACATACATACATACATACACACACACATACATACAACACACACACATACATGCAACACACATACATACATACAACACATACATACATACATACATACATACAACACACGCATATACATACACACACATGCATACAACACACATACATACATACATACATACATACAACATACGCACATACATACAACACACGCACATGCATACAACACACAAACATACATTCACACACATACATGCATACAACACACACACATACATGCATACAACACACACACATACATACACATACATACAACACACACACAAAATAATAATAATAATCATTTCAATTAAATTTTCCCCAAGGTTCGAAGGGAACCACATATTCCAAACCGTTAGGGCGACGAGTGCGATTCAATGCTAGCACGTAAAATCCCATTTTGAAACATATTTTTTCATTCAAATTTTAAAGTTATTTTTTAACTATTCTAAAATATCAAGTGTATAACACAGTTGACTAAAAATAGTGCTCTAAATAATTTTAAAGTTCCTTCATTAAATAAATATTCAAAATTGTTATTCCCAAATTCCCATTACCAGCATATGTTATTTATGATGGCAGACAGGGATTAAGGTTATTCAGATCTTTCTAAGATAATCCAAGCAATATCCACACATGATTAGAAGAAAATTATAAACTCCGTACGGTTAGGTTGACGAGCGCGCGTCAATTTCTTTGCAAAAAAATTAAAGTCCCCCTATTAAACATTAATATCCACTTAAAACTCCAAAAAATGAAAAAAAATAATTCAATCTTAACAAAATTACTCCTTTTAAAAAAATTAACTCATTAATTCACCATGAATGAACCCTTCTTAATTAGTTCTTTATTAAAATATCACCCCCCGAAAAAAAAATATCCTTCGTGTATGATTAGTCTAAAATAATAATTTCCTCCAAAATATCCGCTTAACTCATCATGTAAAAGTACAGTGGAAAAAAAAAATCAAATTCCTCAAAATTTCTGCTTAAAATCAAAATATAAACTCTTAAATTACACCAGACTGAAAATTTTAAAGTCCCCACATTAAAAGTAAAAACCACTCGTACAATAGTACAGAAAAAAAACATTCTATGTCCCCAAATATCCGCTTAACCCCTCATCTAAAACAAGTTGAAAAAAAAAATCAATCTACCCAAAATTTTTGCTTAAAATCAAAAAATAAACTCTTAAATTACACCAAACTGAAAATTTTAAAGTCCTCACATTAAAATTAAAAACCACTCGTACAATAGTACAGAAAAAAAACATTCTATGTGCCCAAAATATCCGCTTAACCCCTCATCAAAGAACACGGTGAAAAAAAAAAAAAAAAAAAAATCAATCTACCCAAAATTCCTGTTTAAAGTCGAAAAAATAAATCCTTAAACTAAACCGCACCTAAAATTTTTAAGTCACTACATTAAAATTAAAAACCACTCGTAAAATAGTACAGAAAAAAACATTATATGTCCCCAAATACCCGCTTAACTCCTTATTTAAAACACGATGAAAAAAAAAAGTCGCTTCATTCGTTATTTTTAATTACTTTTTAATTACCTTTTAAAATGAACAACAGCAAAACTCAATCGAAAAACATACCCCACGTACTGTAACACGCCGAAAATTTTTAAAGTCCCCACATTAAAAAACACCCCCCTACTATAGTATGGTTTAAAAATTCTAACTCCCTGAAATTCCCGCTTAAAATTCGAAAAAAATCCTTTTAACCCCTTCTCTTATAAGACAACCTTGAGGAGAGGAGTGTTGAGGAGGAGGAGGATTGAGGAGGAGGAGGATTGAGGAGGAGGAGTGAGGAGGAGGATTGAGGAGGAGGAGCCCACCACCACCACCACGCTCCTCGCTCCTCCTCCTGGGGTCGGAGCCCCATTTTTCCCATACTAATCTCGTTTAACCCCTCGGAGGACGAGTGACACATATACGTGCCGCAAAAAGACTTAAGAATCCTTGTTTATCCCCACCAGTAAAATTTTACTGTAAAATTTGCCTTGTTTAATCTGAGCATTTTCTCGATTCTATAAGATATAAATTTCTGTTTTCAAAAACTGGTGTCAAAATATTAAAAATTTCGTAAAATGCTCCTGTCGTGAATGGATTAAATTAGGTGGGTTAAAATGTATCCCACTGCCTCTCAAGGGGTTAAGCCTTAAGCCTTTTTAAATTTCACTGCCTACTAACGGTTTAAAAATTAGGTATTGGGAAATAAAAAGAAGAAACGCCCTGTATATATAGTGGTTGTGTAGTGCCTTTACAATGATAAATTTCATAACAAGCTTCTTGCATAGTTGATTCACACGAGGTCTGGCTTTCTTAGAAAATTATTCTTTCACTATTTCGATTCAATGAACTCTTTATTTTAATTTTATGCCCTATGCATTTTTAGATTTCACTACCTCGTTTCTGTTTGTGTTTTGCTCTTTTAACAATTATCTATCCTTCCAGGAGGAATGAAAGGCCGCTATCAGGGTCAAAATTATCCAAGTATTAAAAACATACGTAGGCAGGCTTGTTAAAAAACGATCAGGTTTTGCAACCTACGAATAATAAGTAAATCTAGGTCGAATAAAGAAATATTCTATCAACAATCAATCTATATATATAAAAGGAATTCTGAGGATAATTGAGGCACAGGCGAAAGCAAATCTTGGCAATGCGCCAACTCGGTCCAGAGGAAGCAAATCTTGGCAATGCGCCAACTCGTAAATATTAATCTAAAATATAGATTTCTGACTGCAGACGATTTTAAGATATTAACAAAAGAATGTTATATTTTCAAGCAAAACGTTAAAATAATTTTCTATATTGATATTTAAAACACATATGATAAAATAATTAATATTTTTTACCGGTGAAGCGATAGATTAGTTCTTTTTAAAAAACAACAGTCAGTGGCCACGTATTTCTGACAATGCATTTCTGCAAGTTTCGAGTTAATGATAAAATAATACAAATTTCAAGTTCGTTTAATATTGTTAATACGGACCCGGGCAACGCCGGGCGGGTTAGCTAGTTATAAAATAAAAATCATTTCTGTAAATTGAGAATTGAATGGTAAAATCCTTTAAAACGCCATGCAGAAAATCAGAGATAACAAACGCGTGTGAGTCATGTGAAGTCAATATTAAGAATTGTTATCATTCAATTTTTGTCTTAACAGAGAGAACGTTTTTTTCCCCCGTTAAATTAGATTAAAAAAAAAAAATGATGTGAAATTTTAGCTAGAGTCTCATGAGATATTTCCATAAAATACGTTTGCTTCTCCGTTATAAAGTCGTGTTTGTACATTTTATTAATTTTTTGATTATCAATGTATAAAATATTTATTTATAGATAGCATGATGATTACTTATTAAAAAATTATTTATATTGATAAAACGGAAGAATATTATAAAATATTTATTTAGTGATATTGCTTAGTAGCAATATTGATATAACAGAAGAAATTATGTTATATAAGTTGGCAACGATCATTCGATAGAACATTAGCAGACGATTTTTTAAACTAAATTTCTAAGATTAATCTAAATCAGAGAAACTAAATTTATTTTAACCAATGAGACAAACAAAGCAGGAAGTATACGATTCTCTTAGAGCAGTGGCAACCATAGTTATGTGAGGAAATAAAACAATCGAATAATAATAATAAAAAAAAAAAATTCAGAGCGGAAACTGTCGCGTTCGTCTTTGCAGCTTCATTGGCGTTCCATCATTATATTCTGCATCCTGTCATTGCACTTCATCCTACTCCGCCTGTAACATGGCCAACATAAGGTTGGTATTTAATTTCACCGTTTTTGACAATTAAGAATAGAATTTTGTGATTGATATGGAATACTACCACGCATCCGAAGAGAAGTCGACCACGCGGATACGGATTGCCAGCTGAGAAAAGTGAAATTCAAGAAAAAAAAAACCGACAGTGTTTCTGCGCGCGCAAAAACACATTGCTTTGTGGATTGCAATTCGGGAAAACATTCGGATTTTACAGATGTTCTTCAGTGGAGATCTTAGCGAGGAAAACAAAGGTACGATTATATCATATTGTTTATTCATTTATTTATAGAATATATTTTGTGACGTAAAAAGCGCGAGATAATATTTGCGGCAGAGGAGCTGTCGAAGTGATTAGCCGCAGACGATATGCATGAAATTTCTCCGTATTATTAAATATCACTTTTCCGTATTTTTTTAGAAAGAATTTTTGTATTTTTGAATAGTTAATTAATGTAATTTTTAATAAGACAATTTTCTAAACTACCAAGGGAAAAAAAAAGAATTAAATTATTTAGGTATTTGCATATTTTGAAAGATTTATATTTTTGGAATGAGCCAAGAAAGGTGGAATAAAAAAAATCTATTTATCAGGAAGGTTCTATCCCATATTCATAACACGCTAAAAGGATATTTATAAATCTTGGAGTAATGCAAAAATATCAGATGCAACGATATCGAAAACGAACTGTGAAAAGTTAAAACTTTATTTATATACTTGCACATGTTTATCTTCCTATTTAGTAAGTATTTTTTATCATACATATTTAAAAACATTTCGTAATTTTTATTGAAAAGAATTGTGTAAAGTTAAAATTTTATTTATACACTTGCGTATACTTATCTTCCAACTTAGTAAATATTTAAATATTTTTTAATCTATATGTATATATAGTGGTAATGATTTACACGCATCTAATGAAAAAATCCTCCGTCCAAGAAATTCAATTCGAAAACAATTATTTTGCAAATATGATATTTTAAAACGGAAAAACTTAATACATAAAAATCAAGCTAAATAAAGAATTTTTCTACTAAAAATACATTTGACTACATTTTTTAAATATATATTTATAAAAGTCGTCTTTGGCGAAGGGACATTTAATACTTAATGATTTTTTCCGTTTATAATCGCAATGATAGCAAATAATAAATTTATTTGTTGCAATATTTTTGCCTCTTCTTTAGAGCCTGGTAACTATAATCCAAATGTACTGAAAAATTATTTAAATTTAATTTTAAATACTTTTCAGTTTCTAAAATATTTCTGATTTAATTTAATTTTTAAACAATCGAAGAATTGCAGAAATTTAAATAAATAATAACAATAATTAAATTGATTTTTTATTTGTCTATTTTTCCACATCCCACCCTTTTAATTAAAAACACAACCTAAACACCATTTAACTTTCAATTTAATCCAAAATAATTTACTTTTTAAAATACTTTTATTTTAATTAATTTTTTAATAATTAAAAACCGGAAATAATATACAGAAAATTAAGTAAAATTTATTATTACGTTTTTAACTGATTACGAATAAGTTGATAAATCTCGTGATTTAAATATTTAAAATTGTCCATTTATTTTTATAAAACTAAATTTAAATGTTCCGATTAGAATAACCCATTCAAACAACCGCGAAACAAACATTGAAAATTATTTTTTTAATGAATACGCTTATCTTCCAATTCTGAAAATATTTAAATTCTTCTAATATATATATTTAGTGATTATGCATAAAAAATATCTGGTGAGAAAGTCTTTCATTCAAGATACTGAGTTTCAAAACATTTAATCTACAAATATGATATTTAAAAATGGAAAAACAAACTTATTTAAAACATAGTAGTAACTGAGTAGCGAGTGGTCAGGGAAAAACACAGTCAAAGGAGAAAGAAACTACCAGTTTTTTCTGATATAAAATACTCCGAATAATATAAAGGGATTAAAGAAGGCGAATTTCAACAAAATACTGGTATTTAATACCTTTATGATTGTGTTTATCCTTGACCACTCGCCACCCTTATAATCAAGCTAAAATAGGTAAAAAGTATTTTTTGCGAAAGTAATATTTATTTATATTTATTTATTTATGTTTCTATTATCCTCCTCAGTCCTGAGACAAATTTTAAGTGGCGCTACAAAAACCGGTTTAAAATTATTATAAAAAATATCCAAAGATGCATTAATATATATATCGATGCTTCTAACATGCATACATCTATTTAAAAAGTCTAGATGTAACTTTAACGATTCTATAAGAATATAATTTAATTTAAATGGTTATTTTTAGTGTCGCTTCCAGGCGACATCAGGACTGAGGAGCTTATAGAAAACATTTTCAGAGCGGGCGAGGGGTACATTTTATTACATAATGATTTTTTCTGATAAGACTGAAAATAATAAACTTGTTTGTAGCAATATTTTTGATTTATTGTTCCTGATATTTTTTATTCTATTCTACCGAAAAAATTATTTAAATATAAATTTATTTCGAAATAATCCAGTTCTTAATATTCTAATATAATTTTATTTTTTAAAAGGTTGACAAACTGACAAACAGAAAAATAAAGAAAAATAAATGAATAATAATAAAAATATATTTTTATTTAACCACATTTTGCCTATTTATAGTATCTAATCTTTTAAATTGCTAACACGACTGAAAGCTATTTAAATTTAAATTTAATTTTAAATAATTTACTTGTCAATATACTTTTAAATTAATTAATTTTTAAGAGTAAATAATCGTAAATATTATATTGTTAACTAGATAAAATATAAATTACGGATGAGCGTAGTATAAGAAGTGCAGTAATAATTTTCAAACGCAATTTTTTGCCCTACTTAAACGCAGAAAAGAATGTCAAATTTTGAGATTAATCGGAAGAAGATCATTGTTGGGTAAACGAAAAGGTGTATGGCAAACATTTCCAAGTCTGAAATGATGTTTACCTTGTAAAGGAGTGTATGCTCCTTATGCATACTACATACTTCCTTTTGGAGCATCCAGTAAATTATAAGTAAAATAATGCTTTAAAAACAAGTTTTTATTATGATTTAATAAGAAGGGGGAAAAAAATGTTGAAGGATAACTGATTGAAACAAATACCTTTTTAAAAAGAAATAAATTAAATTATGAATGATTTTGTTCATCAATTTAAAAAAAAAAATTAAACTAGATATCCACTTGTTATAAATTCGATATAAAGCATAGCTGCCAACATCTTCCGTTTTTTTGGCCCGGAAAATTTTTATAGAAAATTTTGCCATTTCAAATCGATGTAATCTTCCGATTAAAAATTCCAAAAATTTCTGTTTAATTTTTCCGGTCCAAAAAGTCGGAAGAGTTGGAAGCTATGTATAAAGAATACTTACCGAAGAATACTTTCTATAAAGCAGTAGAAACAAACTTTAAAATCCCACGCACCTGTCACATTCTGGACGAGTAGTCCGAGGTTTATGTAATTCGAAAAATTCGTAAGACTTAGCGGCATTGGAACAAAATTAATATTGGAATGTAATCCTCCCAAAATATATTGAAAATACACATGTTAATTTATTTTACCAATTCTTTTGACGAATTTTTGCTTTTAAAAATCAATTTAATCCTTTCAGGAGGAAGTAATTGCATTTTTGTAAAGTTGAATTTAAATCAGAATTTTCTAATAATTTTATTTGAAAATAAGATAATTTAATTTTACATCGTCATTTATTTAACCAAATTTATGAAAGGAAAATTACATTTAAAAATTCTGCTGCAAGCTTGATTAAAATTAGTTGACATAAAATATATCCCACCGCCGCAATCTTCTCAGAATTAAAATACGGTATAATTCAAACATCAGATCTCCACTTTTGGTCATAAATTTAGAATTGGTAGTTCATTTTAATATTTAAAACTCACCAATATATTGAAAAACAAAACCGAGTTCTTTACGAAGTAAACTCTTCGACAAAATACAATTCTGATGTCTCCCTTTAACCCTTTCCGGCACGGGCAAAATCTGTTAGTAAAATGAGAAATTATCGACTGACACCGGAATTCACAAACGAATTTTTTAGAGATTTTGAAACCCCTAAGTTAAGCTTTTATCGAAAAAGCAAAATTTTACTAAAATATTATTGGTGCCGTTTGCAAGTTTGGAATTAAAATTAGGTATCCCAGACCGGGCACAATGTGCCGGAAAGGGTTAATTAGAACAATGCTTATTTATTTAAAGTTTGTTATCCTTTTGATAGATAAACATTTTCTTATTTGAGTTTTACAACTGCAAGATAAAATGGAACCATTTGCTACAACAATAGTAAATGTATTTGAGAACAATAGTTCAATTCAGTATTTAGTACTCACCAATACATTAAAGAAAGCATAATTAACTGAAGCTCTACAAGAAGTAAAATCTTCAACAAAATACAATTAGTCATTTTTTTAAACGATACTTCTTGTTTTAATTAACCACACTGATCAATATTTTCGAAAAAACTTTCTAATAATGCCTATTTTTTATGCCTTTTACACTTTTACAGAAATTTTAATCTTTATCACGGGCTTTTTAAAACATAAATTTTCACCTAATTGAATCACACAAAATGCTCCGATAAATAAAATGAAATTTACAATAAAATTTTAATGGTGATAATAATAAATTATGATTGGAGTATGGATGTCCGTACGTCGTACGGGTAAAACAGGACAGCGGTTAATAATCTCTTAATCTCTTACTTTCGAAAGCATCCGATAAATTATTATCATTGGAAATGTCAAACTAAACAGTAACAGCTTTATCAGTACATTTCGACTGTTTGACTGAAGATCAATGGATATTTCTTAGCACCTGATTATCACTAGTTCAAACTTCCAGTAGTATATTTGAATAGAATATTTTTTTGCATTTAAATGCATTATACATATAGAATTTCTGTCAGAAATATTTCAAAAATTTCCTTTGTTTTTGCTGGTGTAAGAAGGCAAGTGACGTAGTGGTCAGCACATATGGCAGTCATACAACAGTCCAGACTTTGGCTCCGGACTGACCAAGGTCTAATCAGCCTTTCTTACCTTCGGGTTCCATAAAATAAGTACAAAGCTTTCTTGGGAACTAAATACAAATTGTCTCACATTAGACTGACCATCTGCTCAGGACATATGTCCGTACTTGCCAACTTTCAACGTAATTTCCGCAAAATCTGAATTAATTTAAAATAAGTTAACCTCTTAACTTGGTTTGCCCGAACGCCGTTCGGGCAAGACGAATTTGCTTATTGCATCATTTAAAGCTTTCTGACACCACTATTATTTTAAAGAAAATTTTCATACTATTGAAAGGCGGATATGTTTAGACTAAATTTTACGAATATTTTATTTAAATAATAGCTATTTTCAATTTATTGAACGGAAAAGAATTAACCAGTTAAGGGGTTAAGCATGTTTTGAACGAGAATTTTTTTCAAAGAAATGATGTCAAATTAGTTCCAAGTAGAAACAGAAAGTTAAATAACCAGTGGTAGATCTAAAATATTTTCCGATTAAAAGCCTGTTTAACCTAGTTTAAATTAACTCGCATTTTACGGAAGTTAAGTCGAAAGTTAGCAAGTAAGTGTGCCGTATAACACCTCGGGTCTCAGTGTCAACAAAACAGCATTGGACACTGTATCTCATGATACTTTATGAAACGTAAAATCGCAGATTTAGTTTTTAGGTGGAAGTTTACTCATTGATAATTAGGCTCTGTCTTCTTTATTTACTGAAAAAAAAAAAAAAAAAAAAAAAACCTCTGTGGCGCTACAATCTATCGACTATCTTGCTTAGAATGTCTAACAATGCTCCTTAGGCCATTGGCCCTGAGGTGCTGTATAGTATATGTCCCCGGCCCACACATTGCGGAACCCTCAGTTCCCAATGAAGTTGCATTTTATCGAACCAATGGAATGAAAGACTGAATGCAGCTTACTCTAATTTGGGATCGAACTCTGGACCCACAGCGTGATAGTGACCTTAAGCGCGATTCTGAATATTTTAAAATATATTTTTTAATCAATCATAATAAAACCCCTTGAAGGGTGTTGGGATAAAATATATCCCACATAATTTTAATTGCAAAATGCCATATCGGCACCAGAATTTTGAAAAGAAAATTTTAATTTTATTAAGTATGCGGGAGGGGGGGAGGGGCTTTTACATATTTTGAAGCAAATTTGTTTTTAAATGCTGATATCAGTCAATCATTTCAGTATTTAAGAATAGAAGTTCTTTGCCCTTCAAAGGTTTAACCACTTAATCGTCGTGCCCGAGACGTTCACGGACTGCAAGCTTCTCGGCTTTTATTCAGAATTGTTTGATTCCCACCAATTTTATGAAATAGTGTAATTGATTTTATTCTGGTATTATTTTATTTGTCATTAACTAAGAAAAATATTTTTTTTTCCAAAAAAGTAGTGGCAATAATTAATTTACTAATTTAATACGATCATTAAGTGGTTAAAATATAAATTTTTATCGCGCATCTTTACTTAAAATTCATATTGTGGAAATTTCATCGAAGTTTATCTTTACAAATGAATTCTCTTGTCTTCTTTGTCTTTTCACTAAAACACTTGTAATATATGTTTTCCTTTTTTGATCCAGGAAAGATGACCATACATTTACGTTCAATAATTTACTGCAACGGGGTCCACCTGAATGAGGATTTTTTTTTTTTTTTTTTTTTTTTTTCGAGAAAACAGTTCAGTTCGATCGAAACTTTCTGTAAGAAAATATTTTTCGCGCGAGTTACCGTTGAATGACACTTTCTGTATAAGGACTAGGTGTAAATTTTTTAAATCTATAATGTTACGAATTGTTGTAATAGATATCGTAACAACATGGTAATATCTATAATGTTACGATGCCGCCGCAGCGGCGACAGTAGAGTTTTCAACTTACCTTACAATGTCGCAGTACCGGCGAAAACGAAGTACAAAAAGTTAAAGTAAAATAAATATATAAATAGACAAAAATTTTAATCACTTTGAAGAATACTATAATTATAGGAATATTAAGGTACGGATCCTATGAAAAACATTTTTGGATCCTGTCTTTTTATATATAAAAAAAAAAAAAAAAAAAAAAAAAAAAAATATGATGGCTTGGGTCTTTATAAGTGCAGGGCACATGTCTCATAATTGACTTTAGGGAGTCCTCATTGCTCTAGAGTAAAATTCCCCTAGTATTTTAGTACAAGAAATTTCATTTTATTTAAATGCATGTATTTTACGAAAATAAGGCAGAAAATTCTATTATAAAATACTCTTGGAAGTTTGTTTTTTCATAAATCAGGTCCTGAACTTTAGTTTTATTCGTTTTTTCCCCCTCTGAGGAGTTTAATATTTAACTCCTTTTTTCTTCTTTATGTCAATAAATAAAGGAATATCACTCGACTGCTCTTTAGAAAGGGAAGAACAAGTCGATTGTACGTAAAGCTTAGATACTTCCTATATCAACAGCAATACCCACCCACCCACCCACGATGTTTGAATAACACTTACGACAAGAGATGGGGAAAACAAAAATGAGAATTTCATTTTGAGGTACTTAATTTACTGGGAGAACTGCAAATAAATTTGATGATTCAAAACAAAATGTCTCCTTGTTTACCGCTGAAACGTAAGCTCCCACTTTAAGGGATGACGGAGGTAAACTCCACTAATTAAACATGTCGGAAATTGCACGTCAAATGTAGCAAATGAGGTGTGTTTGTATTATAACGAAAATATATATATATATATATATATATGTATTGGTGTAATATTATACAGTACTTCGGATATTGTATAACTATCTGAAATCACTTGTGTGTCCCGGTAAATACTATCTGCTTTCTACTGTACAGAAATAAACTTTAACCCCTTGCGGTGGTATATCTATGAAACCACTTAATTTTAATTCCCAAACGCCACATTTGCACCGGAATTTTGGTAAAGAAAATTTCAGTTTATTGAATGCGTAAAATATAAACTTTTATTATTTACATATAAAGTTAGTTTCAAATTCCGGTATCAGTCATCAATTTCAACGCTTAAGCAAAGAATTTGCTCTGCGCTGCAAAGGGTAATAAACCTCAGCAACGTACAACAATTTCATAAAAAGTGAAATAGCGCGTTTCAATATAATTAAATTATAATAAAATTAAAAGAATTTTCGTTTTAATATAATTAAAACGCGCCTTAAACAACGTTTCCTTTTATACCATTATGTAATGAAATACTCTTGTGTGGTCCTATAAATTAATAAAAATATTATTTGCAGCACAAATTGTACAGAATTTATATTTTAGTATATACTTCATAGATGCACATAAATTTTCTTATGTTCCGAAGAGTGGAACATCATTAAAATGCACCTGAAACTATTTTTCCCCATTGACCGTAAAACAACAGAGTACTTTTGATAGTAACTGTAATTGAACTATGCATCCAATTTTCATATAATATGAAACGACTCGACAAAATTATGCAAAAATTATACATTTTAAACTTCAAACCAAACGGTTGAGTAGCTTTTGTATTGTTATATGCGGACGGACAGACCGACGGACGGACTGAACGACGAATATAGGTGTTACGTATTTATATAATTACGAACGCACCTAAAAATGTTATTTTTGTTTTAATAAATAACATAGAGAATGAATATAAACGAAAACTTTCCAACATTAGTGATTTTAATATGTCTGATTACCTTTTCTCGTACATTTTTAAGCCGATAATAGAAACAGATCATAGAAAGATACTTCCAAAAACTAGAGAAAACAAGTGCAGACTTTTAGATAGGGCATTTGTTTTACACGGGGCTGTACATATATTAAAATATAAAAATTAATTTTCAATTCAGTCCCTAGGTGTTTTGAGTTATATCTGGAAAATGTTGCCCTGTAAATAAGAAGGACATTAAAAAAAACTTTTTTTTTCTTTTTTTTACGATGGAAATTTAATAAATTATGATGCTTTGATTTGTATAAAATATGGGGGTTTTTTATAAGCAAAACGTGCGGTATGTAAGAAACCTAGTTTATTGCACTGGCGCAGAAACAAATGCGGATTTAAAAATTAAAAAACCTTATAGAGCATTTTTAAAAATTACATATAAAATCCATTGCATTACAAAGAATGATGTGTAAAGAAAAAAAAACTTAAACAATAAAAATAAGTTTAGCATTTAACTGATTTAAGGCTTAAAGCACTTTTTATAGAGTAAATCAATTAACATTTTGCGCTCAAATTATTTCTCCCAGATATCTTTTACACGAATTTATTCGGTTCGTACCACTTTTTTAAAGAAAAATTTTTACTTATACTTTTGCAACATGGATGGGGGGGGGGGGGGGAATTTACTAAAAAATGTACTTTTAAAATATAGTGGTGCGAATATAATATAAAAATAAATCATATATATAAGGTTGGACAGTTATTTGCTGACATTCGAAAATCCGAATCCGCAAAGGATTAAAACGACAATCAGGATTAATATCAGGAAAATGCGTGTGTAAATACTATTGCTTTTTCTCATTCTTATTTTGCTTTGAACATTGAAGAAGGGTCCGTCTTTCTAAAGACTGAAAACAACTAAATGTTACATTTATTTTAATTACCTGTGATTTTCATTATGTCGGTTTTGATACATCATATACTTACTAAAATTATCGACGGGGGAAATTTCCACCATTACAAACGAGCAGAAGCCTTGACAGAAATTTCACTAAGGTGAATAAGGTGTTTAAATAACTAACAAATTTCTATTCAAATTTATTGGTTCTGTGGTTAAACAAGTTCTGATGATATGTTAACCCCTTATCTGGTTTGCCCGAATGCCGATCGGACAAGACGAATTTGCTTATTGCATCACTTAAAACTTTCTGACACCACTATTATTTAAAAAAAATTTCATTCCATTGAAAGGCAGAAATGTTTAAACAAAAATTTTACGAATCTCTTATTTAAATAATAGTGGTGTGTTTATTAAACGGAAAAGAATTAATCAGTTAAGGAGTTAATAGCCCAAGAAATAGACAAGCATTTCGTTACTTACTGCAACCTTTTGCATTCTAATCATTTTTCTGATTTAAATGCATAATTTAATTGCAGGTCTGCTAAGTTTATGTTTTATTTATTTTATTTCATTTATTTATTCATGAAGTTTTGAATTCATTGTGGAATATTAACTGAAAACAAATAGTGAACTGTCTATATTGTTTGTTGTTCAAACGGATAATCATCGGTAATGACGCTGCACACGATAAGGATAGATTTTTTTTAAAGTCATGCTTGAAAATTACTTAAAAATAATAAAAAGCCCTAAATCGCGAAATACTTTTCAAACAAATTTAATTTGAGAGAAAATTGTTTTTCCTCTTCGACTGTGTAAATATTGAAATTGTGCGATATTTAGACGTTAAAAAATGGCAATAAAAGCGACATTTGTTAATTAGACGCTTCACACAATAGGGATAGATCTTTTAAAAGTCATGCTTGAATGTTATTTTAAAAATAATAGAAAATCCTAAATTGAGAAATACTTTTAAAACAAATTTCATGTGAAAGAAAATTGTTTTTTCAATTCGACTGTGTAAATATTGAAATTGTGTGATATTCAGACGTTAAAAAATGGCAATAAAAGCAACCTGTACTAGTAAGGCGTTGCCACCGACAACAATGTTACTCACGGACAGGTATTGGCATTATAATGTTGATATGTATGTATATGTATAGCAAAAATTCATATCAAATATAACACGAATTACTAATTTAAAAAGGTTGTTAAATTCTGTCTTAAAACATTTATTTTGTGTTTTCTGCGTCAAAAATATATGAAACAATTAAGTGTTCGTACAAGTCGTTCAATACAATCAAGTTTTATCCAGACATTCTAAATATATCATTTACTAAAATGTCTATCGTCTGTCTGCTGCATTTCATTGATTATTTCGATTCATTTAAAGACGTTCTTACGATATTTTAGATATCCGTTTCATAAAGATTTCATTTCAGTATAGCAAGTGAGGATGTTAACTTTTCTTGTTTTTCATTTAGTTAATGCACTGTTTTTAGAAATATCTTTCTATTTGAATGTAGTAATACATATCATTACCATAATAGCAAACCAATATTAGGTTCGTATTGTTTGTATGTTATATAGCTTTGACAATATTGACATTGACTCTAAATGACTCTATGAAAATAATGGACTCTATAAAGTTTTAGAGTCCATTACGATCATTAAGCTCGGTCCACGAGATTGTAACTATCATTTATCATATTCAATTCATAAAATCTGGCATAATATGCTACAATTAATTAAAAAGCAGGTTTACGCACTCTCAACTCAACTATGCCCGTGGACGTATGTGTTTATATTTTGAAACTTTAAATTGCATTTAACATCTTTCTATTGTATCCTGACGACGGTTGCAGAAGCGAATGAAACGTTGATGAATTTTTAAGTGTATTTTAAATATATTCTTTTTATAAATGTACCATTTAGTAATCTGTATTTATTTTAGTGCATATTTTTAGGATTATTACGTTTTCTGGGTCTCTCATTCCATTTTTTGAATACGACTTTCTTTCTAAAAAAAATTTTCTTTTTAAAACTTTCTTGGAAATGTTGTATCATGCTTGCCAGTTTGTCATTCTATTTTAGTCAGAAATTCCGAATTCATACCAAAAATTTTTAGTAGAAATTTTTGTTTTATTTTGTTTTATTTTTAGTAGAAATTTTTGGTTTATTGCTAGACATTTCATGTTAACACATCAGAGGCCACACTACTGATTGAAAAAGACCCGGATGATAATGTAGTCTATGAGGGCTAATTTCAAATATCTCGCTCAAATTTTAATATTTTACCGTGATTTTTTTTTTTTTTTTTTTTTTTTTTTTTTTTTTTGCATAGGATAGCTGAGGACGATCCAAAACTGGCCTAGTTTTTAATTTTTTGATTTTAGTTATATTCTTTTTATATTAAGATAGTTTCAGTTTCATAACCGGTTCAAACAGGTTCTGAAAGTTAAAGTACTTTAAAAAAAAAAAAAAATCAGACATCAAAATCAAAAAATTAAAAACTAGGCCGGTACATTACCATGCGGATCTTTTTCAGTCAGTAGTACGGCGTCTTAAGATAAAAATTCTTCTTTCGGTGTTTCCAGTATTAATTCAGAATTTTCGAATAAGAAGGGGGTCAAAAGGGCAATACAGTTTTGTACCTAGATTGTATATTTTCTTGTAAATGTTGCAAATGTAGCTCTTTTTTTTTTCTTTTCAGAAAAGTTGGTATGTAAAAAACGGATTAATGGGTCCTCGCATTTTTATATTGACCGTCTTTGAAGCAAATGTTATATGATAAAATATATAAGATAAAATTAAATTCATCAACATTAATGGGTGGCTATTTTTTTATAATTAAAAACTAAACATCCATCACGCAAATTACAGGGTTCTCACAGGTGTGTTTTGTGAGTATCAGTTTTTTTTTATGTAAAAGGATCATGGCAAGTTATTTATCAGTCACCGCCTCTTGAATAGGCCTGAGCGCTAACTCAAAAATTGGCGTCTCTTGGAGGCCGATTTTTTTTAACGTAATGTACAGTCCTTAAATTTTTACGCTAGTATATTAGAAAATATTTCTTTGACTTGTTGAATCTCGGAAAAATAAATTGGAAGACACTTTTAAAAATTATTGATGAGTAATTCCATGGGCACATGTCGTGTAAGTCACAACTACGATTTTTGATATCAGTATTTTAGATTGGAAAAATATGGCTTATATTATCAGAGATATTTCATTAACTGAATAAGGCCATGCAAACATTTCGAAAATAACGGTGGCCAATAATTTAGCAGTTACTAGAAATGTGACTTACACGACAAGAGCTCATGGAAATACCGTGATACGAATACTTAACCCCTTCGCGACGGGAGCCTTTTACGAAATTTTTAATGTTTTGTCACCGGTTTTTAAAAACAGAAATTTGTACCTTTTTAAATCGAGACAATACTCCGATTAGATAAAGTAAATTTTCCTGTAAAATTTTACTGGTGGGGATAAACAAGGATTCTTAAGCCTTTTGCGGCACGTATATGTGTTGCTCGTCCCCAAGGGGTTAAGGAACGGTACTCACGCTGAAAATAATCAACCTTCGGCAGCCGCCGTTTTTGAATCAGAGCTCAGGCCTAGTATTCAGAGAGTGATGGATCAGTTTCAGTTGATGCCACACTCTAGCAATCAACTTGACAACTTTTGTTTGTCTATCGGTTTTTCCGGGTTTTCTCCGCTTTGATTCGTTAAGCGATAATAATGATTAGAAATTCGGTGATTCTGGCTGGCATTACTAAAGTATGAAATGCATACTGTATACTAATACTAATTTGTTGCTTTTAAACCGTAAAAGAAATAAATCGAAGTTATAGAAAATTGATGTTTATTTTAAAATATCAATAATTTTGTATGGTTTTTCGGTCATTTTTTTTTTTAAATAAAAAAATAAATTTTCAAGATGTACAACATTTTTTTGGTCATTCTCTATAACTTCATATGCATAAATAAAAGTTCACACAGTTTTAAATGCCGTAATTGCATGAGATAGACTTAGCACTGGTGGCTCAGCTTCGTCGGTACGAACGTTATCCTCTCCCCCTTCGCCATTATTTAAATTTTTTGCATTATCATGCATTTCTCATATGTTTGGGGCACCGCGTGTCGATACATCTTGATTAATGGAAACATAATCGCATCCTCTGCTAATACAACCACTCCTCATCACATTATTGTCGACATCATTAACACAAACAGCACAAATGATTTATTCTAGGATAAATGAGGTATTTCCAGTTTGCATGTCATATGGATTCGCATGACTTTCAATTTCATTTCGGAGAGGAGAAACATTTTACAACGATGAATTATAACGACTTTTGAAAACGACTTTTTGATGAACGATGCTCGCGGGTTTCGTTAACATTATTTAAGTATAATTGTGCAGGGACCGTAGAAATAAAATGGTGGATGCGGGAACGATAGATCGAAGTTTCACTGTATGCATGTATATAAAACAATTTTCTTTTATACTTCAGGTAATGAAACTAATTTATGTATTTATAAATCAATTTATTAGTTATTCCTGGAGTTAATCAACATTTTCAATATTTTATGATCTGAACTATCTCGCCCATGAAAGGATTAAAATAACAGTTTTATTAGTAATGAATACTTATCAAAAGATATCGCCTTGTTGATCGCACATACCCTGAATTATATATATAATATATATATATATATATATATATATATATATATATATATATATATATATATATATATATATATATGTATGTATGTATTTGGATAAACTTAGCTGTAACAGTAGAAACATAAACATTGTTTCACAGTTATAATGAATACATAAATAGATTATTCCTTTAAATACAACATACACTGCATATTTAATATACAGATTAAATCGGAGTGTATGATCATATTCCGGGTATATGATCAAGATTCTCAAAAATCCCTGATAATTACGTCACGATGACGTACGTTTCAGAGGCAGATAACATAGTTCATCCTAAATTAGGATATCCTCTCTTGAAGTACTGTTTCCAATCAATGGCATAAATCAGTCCATGTTGTTTCCTTAATTTTTACCGAACACACACAAATAATCTGTTTTTACAACGTTATTGAGTATTTATCCTTTTCACTTAAGGGGAGAAATGAGTGAATTATTTTGAAAAGATAGATTTTTGTTTTATTGGCTTAAATTTTTTTTTACCTTCCTTCCTGAATCTATTGGTATGCTCTTTTTTTCTGATCTTTAAAAATAATCTTAAAAATTCAATGGAATAAATATACCGATTCGGGCACTACACCCATTTACATTAATTTTACGCTAACAGTTCGTGCTGATTTCAAATTTTAAATTCTATTCGCACTACTATATTTTTAGAATAAACTTTGTAGTATGCACATGTTGTCAAAGTGCGACTAAAAGTTTATTTTATAATAATAAAAAAAGTAATGCTAACTGCTAACCGAATAAAATTCGTGTAAAAGATGCTAATCATGAAATCACGTGGGAAGTGACATAAAACCGATAAGGATTAACCCATTAACACCCGAATTATTTTCTTCGCTAAAATTTAAATTTTGTATTTCCCACCACTTTTAAAAGCAAATTAACTTTTATCTATATTTATCGAGGATTCTGTCTCGTGAAATAAGGTATATATTTATCTTCCTCTTTACTGGTGGGAAAATGCTTTCTTGCTGTTTTTGTAACCATCATCAAAAAAGGACGCTGGGCTTTAATGGGTTAAACCCTTGAGGGGCAAGCAATAATGTCTCTGAAATATTGAATTTTCACGGGGAAAATCGAAAAAAGTTATTTTATAATAAGAAAAAGCAACTCCTTACTACTTTGCCGCCAAAATTGAAATTATAAAATTTCGTTAAAAATTTCTGGTAAGAATCTTGTATAAATTAGATGGAGAAAAAATATATCCCACCGCCCCTCAAAGGGTTAAAACATTACGTCATTTATAATATGAAACTAAATTTTATCCAAGTGTTTATATATACAGGGTCTTTAGTTATTAACGTCAGGTGTTCAGAGCCCTCTAGCGAGTAAAGTTTTGGTCAAAACATAACCAAATTTGATCAGCATACATAGTAGACCATGGGATTTCGAATTCTTAAAAAAAAAAAAATTAAAATAAAAAGTTTTAAAAATCGCCACTAGGGGCAATTTTAGCGTTGTTTACCGACTAAAATGCATTAATTTGCATAAAATCAGTTGTGTATAGCAATCATGAGTATAAAAGGAAAGGCTGGAAGAGTTCTCATCATTATCAATTCTCACCATACTTTGCTAGTGAAGCTGTGTTATCAGCAGAACGAGAATTGCAATGATGCTCCTCCTGAATTTCACCGATTACAGAATTTGCCAAAAGAACCGATGAGCATAACAAATTTACAAAAGATGATTCATCGATTTGAAACTATGCGGCAACAAGGCCTAGGACGCAAAGTGACTAGTCAATAACAAGTTGATGAAGTTGTAATTTCTATTGTCGAACAAGAGATGCAAAATGTGCAGGTACCATCAGCGCTCGGGCAGTATTCCAGCAGTATAAAATTGATCTGTACTGTATTTTTTGCCATTTAATCATTCAACATTTACACTAATACACTTTTGGTGCGCCAAAATTGCTGATTTTATGCAAATTAAATGCATTTTAGTCGCATTTTAGCTAAAATTGCCTCTAGTGGTGATTTTTTAAACTTTTTATTTTCTTTATTTTTTTTTTAAGAATTCGAAATCCCATGGTCTACTATGTATGCTGATCAAATTTGGTTATGTTTCGCCCAAAACTTTACTCGCTAGAGGGCTCTGAACACCTGACGTTAATAACTAACCACCCTAACACTAGAAGTGTCGTGAGCCATCATTTTGACAGTTACCACATGAATTTGTTTCGATCAAATCAGAAATTTGATTGTAAGTTTAAAAGATACAAGGAAGAAAAACGTTAAATATAAAGTAAAACTGCTTTAAATTAAAGTTTTGGTGTGAAATATTTTTAAGAAACTTGATTCAAATTTCCGGTAATTCCTATATTAATCTATGTATTTGATAAAATTTGCAAGTACTGAACACAAGATAGAAGCGTCTAAGTTTTTAGTCTCTCCTGAAAAATCTTTCTTTTCACGTAAAAATCCCATCATCTCATAAAGTATTCTCGAGCAGCTTTGATATTTTTGGAAAAATTATTATTATGGTAAAGCATAAATATAAGATCATATAGGGCAGGCAGTTTAAAATAAGTTTAATTAGTTTCAGAAAAAAATAAATTCTGAAAAATGGAAAATTTCTGAAAAATTGATATTGCTCTAAAATAAAAAATTTTAGTCGCAGGAAAAATTATCTGCCATAAATCTTTAGCATAATTCTGTGAACATTGACTTCAATTTTTCCCCAAAATCAGCCGGGTAGTTACCGAGGAAACAGGTCATAAATCTGGTATATTTTCCATAGGATTGCATTCGTTGCTTGTCTTCCCTTAACAACTTCGCGACGAGAACTTTTTGCTTATTTTTTTTTATATTTAACCACCGATTTTTCAAAACAATTCTTTTTCTAATCAAATCGCGAAAATGCTGTAATTAAATAAGGTAAACTTTACAGTAAAAAATAATTGGTGAGAATAATAAAGGATACTGAGCACCTTAACTGGCACGTATACGGTCGCCTGTACCCAAGGAGGTTAAAGAATTTTTTTTATGTTGAAGTTTTTTTCTTTTTTAATGTTAATAAATGCATATTTTTAAAACGAATTGCGAGATTTTTTTTATTCAAATCAATCTTTTAAATCAATTCATGTTCATTCATTACTTTTTATTAAACAGATATAAATAAAGCATTTATGTTTCATTCTTATTCCATTATGTCGTTTCGCATTCCACTTTTTTCCCCTTGAGGACTTTGTTTTTATCTTTAATTTGTTTTTATGTTAAAAAAGCATTTTTTCAAAATAAAATGCAAGATTTCTTTTCTTTCAGTCAGACAATTTTTAAAAAGTTTAGTTAGTTTCAGAAAGAAAAAAAAATTTGAAAAATGAAAAATTTCTGAAAAGTTGTTTGAAAACACTTGAAATTGGCAGGTGCTGTTGTTCAGAAACTTTGTAATTGAAGTCTTTCCCGTTTTTTGATAAATATAGTAAAATCTTTCAGAAAATACCGCCAAAATTAGCGCTTTATACCAAACTTTCGGATCAAAGGAGAAAAACCAATTGTCATGACCCAAAATCACTTATAACCCGGTAAATAATGCATAAAAATTGGAGGGGAACCTCATCTTAAACCCTTAACTGTTTAATCATTTTCCATTCAATAAATTGAGAACTGCCACTGAATTCTGACTGCCACCACTTTCTTTATACAGAAAGCCTTAACCCCTTAACTGGTTAAATTTTTTGCGTTCAATAAATTGAAAATAGCGGATTCACACCACTATTATTTAAATAAAATATTCATAAAATTTAGTCTAAACATTTGCCTCTTTCAATAGAATGAAAATTTTCTTAAAAATAATAGTGGTGTAATGATGCAATAAGCAAATTCGTCTTTAAATGATGCTTAAATGATAGCTTTAAATGATGCAATAAGCAAATTCGTGCAATAAGCCCGAACGCCGTTCGGGCAAGCCATTTAAGGGGTTAATTTCAAATCCGTTTAATCCTTTGAGCTCTGGTGAGTGATTTTTTTCAAAATCCCAACTGTCACATTGCCACCAGTATTTTGTAAATAAAAATTTAGATTTGCTATGTACACGAAAAAAATGAATTAATTTATTGTCTTTTTTTATTTGATCGAATATTTCGGTGCAATGTGACATGTGGCAATTACAGTTAAGTGGGAAGAAATTCGCCCACCAGAGCTCAAAGGGCTAACACTCCTAGCATCATTGTGGATAGATCATTGTCGATGCCAGTTATTGTCTGTTTTGAAATTTTTAATGTTTCAAACTAGAAAAAAGTGAATAATTTCTATCTAATATGTGAAATCAAATAGACGAATCCTAGGAAGGTGTTACATTCAATAAAATTAAATTTCCGGCTTCAATCATGTAAAACTAAGAATCCTCCGAAAATATTAAGAGCACACACTAGTCACGTGGTAAAAGCCGAACGCTAATGATAAGTCTATAGGCGCAATCTTTTCAAATATATCGTTGAAATTTTAGTATTTTTACATGATTTTTTTGCACAGGATAGCTGAGGACGATCTACAACCGGCCTAGTTTTTTTTTTCGATTTTGCTTATATATTTTTTATATTACGATAGTTTCAATTTCAGAACCGGTTTAAACCGGTTTCGAAAGTTCAAGTAATTTTTTAAAGAAAATCTGAAACCAAAACTGAAAAAGTAAAAACTAGGCCGGTTGTGGATCGTCCTCAGCTATCTTGTGCAAAAAAATCATGTATAAATATTAAAATTTCAGCTAGGTATTTGAAAAGATTGCGCCCATAGACTTATCATTAGCGTTCGACTTTTACTACGTGACTAGTGTATGCTCTTAACCCCTTGAGGGAGCAAGCAATAATGCCTCTGTTATATTGAATTATCACTGGAAAAAGCGAAAAATTTTATTTTAAAATATGGAAAAGCAATTTTTCAGCATCTTGCCGCCAAAGTTAAAAATAAAAAAATTCGTTAAAAGTTTCTGATGATAATCTCGTTTGAATTAGGCGGGATAAAATATATCACACAGTCCCTCAAGGGGTTAAAAGTCTTTAATTGGAGAGTTAATTGAGCCCTGCCAATTTCGGGCATTTATGTTTAAAAATTAGTTAACAAATGTGTCAGAAAGCTTCGAGCTTGTTGAAGAGTGAACTTGAAAACCACCTTAATTTTTATTGAACGTACGTAAATAACAAGTTTCTTTTTTGTTACTGTGTATTACTCATGTTCATTTAAAGAATTTTCCTATATCTTTAATAAGTTATAACATTTTAGAAAACCTATTTTTTTAAATGGATTTTAACCCCTTGAACGGCGGTGGTATAAAATATATACCACCTAATTTTAATTGCGAAATGCCACATTGACACCAGAATTTTGAAATGAAAATTTGAATTTTATGAAGTACGTAAAGAGAAGCATTTATTTACTTTGAAATAAAATTGTTTTTAATTTCTGGTGTCATTCAATCATTTTAACATTTTACGAATAGAAGTGCTTTGCCCCTCAAAGGGTTAAAAGACATTATGTCAAACAAAAATCGATTTACCTTTTTTTCTTTAAATATTTTAAAATAAAACAGTTATTTTGTTGTTATTTTTATTGAATATAAGTAAAAAACTTCTTTAGCGTGTATTATTTAATATTTTTCTTTTCGCTTAGAAAAAAATCCTTTTTTGAAAAATTAACAATTCAAGTCTTATAATCCAGTAGAAACTTTTTAAAAAGCTAATCTTTCACAATTAGATTTCATAATCTTATATTCAAATACCTGAGGCAAATGAACCCCGTAAGAATTTCCAAAATGTGTATTACTGCAACTTCTGTTCAAAAATGTCCTTCTCATCATTTTAATCGCAGAATTTGTAGTATTTTTCAGAGTTTAAAAAAGAAGGAGCCTTCGATTATAAAATTCTGGCACAATTTTATGTAACTGGGTAAATGTATTTAATGAATGGATTTGAGAATAAAGAGGAAGAGGATAAACTATATTATATACCAGCTGCGAATGAAGTAACTGAGAGAATTGTCACAATATAGCAAATGTTTTTTTTTTTTTTTTTTTTTTTTTTTTTTTTTTTTTTTTTTTCAAATTAGACCAACAGTTTCTGATAACCGCCGGGGCAGATTTCGACCAGTAAATTTGAATCGAAAATTTTCTCTTCTTTCACGCAAAATTTCTCTTACAATTATGGTAAAAAGTTTCTTTTTGTTTTTACTGGTGGCAGTTTGCTTTTCACTGATACACATAGGAGGTTGTTTAGGTGGCCACAAAATGGCGGAAATACGGGACTTGATTATCTCCGAAGTAAACTGTCAAAAGTAAAAATAAATATATGTTTTTGCCATAATTTATAATTGAAATTCTGCATTATTAAGAAAAAAGGTCTGTTTAACCCTTTCCGGCACGGGAAAAATCTGTAGTAAAATGAGAAAGTATCGACTGACACCGGAATTTACAGACGAATTTTGATACTTTGAATTCTTTAATTTAAGCTTTTACTGTGAAAGCAAAATTTTACTAAAATATTATTGGTGCCGTTTGCAAGTTTGGAATTAAAATTAGGTATCCCAGGATCGGGCACAGTGTGCCGGAAAGGGTTAAATAATGAAAAAAATTCCATTTAAATTTATAAGTTGAAGTTTTCCCCGACTATTATCAACCCTTACGAAATCGGTTACAGTTGAAGATCCACTATTTTAAGGATATGTCAGTTCCTCTTTATTTATAGTTCCATGGTATAATGAAAAATTGTAAAACAAACGCTTGAATGAATTCTTTTGACCCAACATATTTTATCGTAGTAAAGAAATACGTTGAGCAGTTGTGTTACACATTTATCTACCACTTCAAAAACGAGCCGCAAAGTAGATTAAGTGAGGAAATTGCAGAGAGTCGAAAAACATGAATTGTGCTTTTATTTATTTCCTTTTTTTAGTACCGAGAGTTGTTACTTATGTTCTCTGAAAGAAGTTGCTTCAAAGAATACCTTTACTCTTTTTTTTTATCACCATGGCAACCTTTAAAGATATTATTTCTCTTTGTCGTCACTATAAAGCGAAAAAATATTAAAATATGGTATAGAGATATTTTTGTACGCAAATATTAGAAAAGAGATTATTTAAAAATAGCAATAATTAAAATGCGAACTAAAGCAAAAAGTTCAAGTAGTTACTGAGCTTTTTTGCTGATTTTGACAAAAATACAATTCCATTAAAGTGAGTTTTAAAATGTGAAAATCGCAGATTATTTTGAAATCGAATACTTTTATAGAGCCTTCTTAAAAAGAGAACAGGTAAAGAAAAGAAAGAGAGGAAGAAAAAGTAATAAAATGAGTGAAAGGAAGAAGTCTAGATATTTAGCAATGAGGTAGTAATATATGGGGATATCCTTTCTTTAAATATAAAAATGTTCCCTCCAGAAGATTTACGATTTCCTATTTATTAATGATATAAAAGAGTAATACATCCAACCCCCTAGAAAATGAAAAAAAAAATACCCCTAAATCCTCCGGAATTGCAAAAAATCTATTATGAGAAAAATGTTTTAATGCTACACTGATTATTGCAGCCAACACTTACTTTTTTTTAGGAATCATCTAATTCTGTTAACCCTTTAACGATCAAAGCATTTTCATTGCTAAGATGTTGAAATAAATGAATAACACCGGTAATTATGAACAAATATATTCGTAAATGAGAAAAAGTGATTCTTCACACACACGCACCTAATAAAATGGATTTTTTTAGATTAAAATTCCGGTGTCGTTATTGCATATCGGAATTATAATTTTGTGGTTTCGTAGAGAAACCAATGAACGTTAAAGGGTTTGCTGCATTTGTAGGTAAACTGGTTAATTTATATAATGAAAAATTGTAAAACAAATGCTGCAATGAATTCTTTTGATCCAACATATTTTATCATAGAAAAGAAATACGTTGAGCAGTTGTGTTACACATTTATCTGCCACTTCAAAAATGAGCCGCAAAGTAGATTAAGTGAGGAAATTGCAGAGAGTCGAAAAACATGAATTGTGCTTTTATTTATTATTTTTTCTTTTTTTTAGTACCAAGAGTTGTTACTTATGTTCTCTGGAAAAAGTTGCTTCAAAGAATACCTTTACCCCTTTTTTATCACTATGGCAACCTTTAAAGATATTATACTCTTTGTCGTAACAAGGATAATCTTTTAAAGAAGTAATGAAAAGTAAACTGAAAAAAAAAATGAATTATGCCGTTGAATTATGCGATAGGAATATTTTTTGTTCGCAAATATTAGAAAAGAGGTTATTTAAAACTATGAATAATTAAAATACGAGCTAAAGCAAAAACTTCAAGCAGTTACTAAGCTATTTTTACTGATTTTGAAGAAAATATAATACCGTAAAAGAGGGTAACAGTGAAACACGTAGATGATTTTGAAATCGAATACTTTTATAGAGCTTTCTTAAAAAAATAAAAAATAAATAAATAAAAGAAGAAATATAGAGAAAGTGATAAAAGGGTTGAGAAGATGATGTGTAACGATTATTAGCGAGGGAGTAAATCGGAGGAGGCTATTATTACCCTAAACAACGGATTTATACGACTTCCTATTTATTAATGGTCTAAAACTGTATAATTTATGATACCATGATTGTTCCCAATTTATTAGGCTGTTTTATTCACATATTCCGTAGAGTTACCAGAAATTTAAAAGAGAGATTTCAGTTCCTTTAATAACAGACATCTCATTCTCAAATAAACCAAAATATACTATGATTTTCAGGTATGAATTCCGATTCTCTGAACTACGCAAATTCTGGAATGCAATATGTATACTAGGCAAAAAGTTAAATAACGCAAAGTTTACGCGTTTATTTATTTATTTTTGTGTGTGTGTGGGGGGGGGGGAGGGAATATTGATATTCTACCTGGAAAATAACGATACTCTTAAGAACCCGGGCTTACATTTACCACATTAACCCTCATTTTACACCTCATTTTATACCTCATTACACCTGCTAAAAGTATAGCAATAAATTATTAATTTTATTTAATGAATACCGTAAGTACGAAAGTCAATTTCGAAGTAGAACGTGCAGTTTACTGTTAATCTGCGAAAGTAAAAATTTTTTATCTTGCGATTGATTTTTTTTTTTTTTTTTTTTTTTTTTTTCATACATAAAAAAAGTTTAGGCACACCATCTGATATAGAGATAGAAAAAAATATATTATTTAGTTTAGATAAAATTAGTATTGTCGAACTCCTGCCGCTTTTTTAATTTCTACTACTCCTTATACCTCTAATTCCTATAGTAGAACATGTTTTAAGAATTCCATAGGTCAAAGAATCTGAATTCACACAAGAAAAAATTAAAAGTAAATTTTGCTTTATTTAAACATGGAACGTTTGCCAAAAATAAAAAAAAAATAAAAAAAATAAAATAAAATAAAATAAAATAAAGTAAAATAAAATAAATAAATAAATAAATGATAAATAAATATTGTAAAATATTGTTATTTTTAATTTATGGTGTGGATTTGGAACATCCGAATTAAAAAATCCACCAGATTCGAAACAAGGTATATAGCATAAATACAACTATGGAAATTAGAGAGTTAAGGGCACTCGGTACATTTTGAAAAAGAAAAAATGCAATCGAACTGAGTAATACGGGGAAATGAGCAATTTTCACATTAATAAAGGTTCGTCACTTTAACTATATTAATCTTTTAAAGACGAGCGTCTTTTACAAAATTTTTAATCTTTTATCGCAGGTTTTTCAAAACAAGATATTTTTGCTTAATTTAATCGCGAAAATGTCGGATTAAATAAGCCAAAATTTACTGGTGAGAGAAATCAAGATTTCTGAGCACTTTATGCGGCACGTATACTGGTCGCTCGTCCCCTAAAAGTTAAGATTTCCCCCCTTATTACGAGCTACAAAAGCAAGATCTCGGCTACTACGAGCTAATAATACATCGTTCACTTCAGTTTGATTCTCGGCGAAAAGAACAATAGAATTTAAAAAGAAATTCCGTCACTTGATTGTAAGATCCAAGTGGGCAACACTGTTCAATGAATTTCTATTCCACAGTTCTACTTCATTGTTTTTTTTTCGCAAACAGAAAGTCTCCAAAAAAGCAATTATTGTAAAAAAAAAAACTAGTCGTTGGGGGCCACCGTAATACTTACCCATCATGGATATGTATATGAAAATAAAACATGTGAAAGCTATTTATACAATGCATTGCAATTCAAAAACAAAATTTAAATATTGTTAATATACATAGTAATGCTCTATTAAAGAACTGCTGATGTACCAATTTCGACAAATTATATAAAACGCCAAACTACTCAAGTAGTACCGAACTGCGTAAAAGAAACATCCTTATAACTCCAAAAATAATAATTCTATTAACTAACAATTAACTGCGTCGGATTAAGCGTCTCATTTCCAATTAAAATATACCTCTGAATTGAAATTTGAATGAAATACAGGGTCGTGAAAAATCGAAGAATTCGGAAAACAGGATTTCAAATATCTCGGCAACTAATAATCCGATCGACTTCGTTCTGTATGCAAAATGTGTGTTATTTTATTGCCTTTTACGTCCATTCCTTAGAACAAAAAAATTCGAAAATGTTTATGCACCTTTCATCAGAACGAATTTTTTGAAAGTCCGAAAAAAATAGTTCCGGATAATCGAGGTTGCTGATATTAAATAGGCTTCGTCCCATTCTTACATACTAACTACATACAAAATTTAAAGTCTCTATCTCAATTTGTTCGGGAGATAGAGCGTTTACAGACAGACAGACAGACGGACGGCAAATTTTTTTTCTAAAAATATGTTTTTCGGAATCTCCACTATCTAAAACGTGTAAATCCGTCAAAAAAAATTTCAAAACGACTGCAAGACTTACCCTATACTACGTATGATGGGTAAGTAAAACTATCTTTTGCATAATCATAATGACGTTATTTTATTTTTATTCGTCACAGTGAAACCCGCCTTCTTCATCAACAATTTCTGCTTTATGATTGCATTAGGGTCTTTCGTTCATATGCTATTAGACGTTAGTAGCTGAGAAGATAACTAAATTGACGAAAAATGTTTTGCACATGAACAGGGTTCGTACGGGTCCTGGAATTCTCAGAACAAGAAATTTTTTGGTACTAGTATTTTCTTATAGTTAATTTCGTCTCAAATAATTCCAAATTTCGCACTTTTAAACTAGATTTATTTTCTCTATAAAAAATACTGAAATTTTCCCTGGAAAATAATGGTATCCGTACGAACCCTGATCATATTATACAGCAGATATTTTGTAGTAACTTTTAGAAATGTAAATCAATTCATTATATTTGTAAAACTAGTAATAGAACTAAAATACGATGCAATCAGCTTTTCCCTGTAGGCATTTATGTAAAGGAATTCTTTTATGTGATCCTATAAATGAACAGTAAAACTTTCCATCCCATATTCTACAGAATGAATGTTTTGGTGCGCTTCATAAATTCATATCAATTTCATTGCATTTGCAATGGTGAAATACCATTAATATTAACTTTAAACGATTTTTAATCATTGATCATAATGTATAACGGAAAAATTTGACCGTCCCTGTAAATTGCTACATACTTCATCATTTTTAATAATGATCATGCTATAATATACGTCGGTAACATAAAAAAAATCAGGACAATCCAAATACATTTACAAGAGTAGTTAGAATTCGAACAGACGGATAGGCAAACCGTAGACTTAAACATTTATTAAGTGTTAAAAATTTATTTTGAATGTATTTAAAAAAAAAAACGCCTGATAATACGATCCGTCTGAACCGCATCCTGGAAAACCATTACTTTATTTTTCATTGAATTTTAAATTTTGTCAAAAATTTTTGACACACCAAATACTTAATTACTGATTTAACCCTTTAACGATCAAAGCATTTTCTTTGCTAAGATGTCGAAATAAATGAATGATACCGGTAATTAAGAACAAATATATTTCTAAATAAGAAAACGTGATTTTTCACATACATAATAAAAGGGATATTTTTAGGTAAAAATACCGGTGTCAGTGTTGCACATCGGAATTAAAATTTTGTGGTTTCGTGGCGAAACCAATGAACGTTAAAGAGTTAACTGCTTCCTTGATTTGCCTGTACGCCATACGGGCAACGTATTTTTGTCAATCATGGATTTGCTTGTATCACGCACGCGCATCCATATTTCAATCATGATTTATTATTCTCATTTGTAAGTTTTCACTGTAAATTTTGCATTATTTAATCCAAACATTTTTCTGATTCAATTTGACAAAAATTTCTGTTTTAAAAAACTGGTGATAAAAGATTAAAAATTCTGTAAATGACATGAAAAAAATAGGTATTATTTGAAAGTGTTTCTTCAAAAATATTGATTAGTTAAGTGGTTAAATCAAAATTTTATTACTCTTGTGACACTCTAGTCTCAAAAGTAAGAAAATTTTGATTTATTTTATAGGCAAGCAAAATGCCTTTTGTTACAAATTATATGCATTTTATGTAAATAGAAAACAATGATATTTAACACTGATTATATCAAATTTGATATATTTTCTAATAAAATTATGGGATATATTTATGAAAAATCCGTCTATTGTCACAAGAGTAACAGTGGATGTTCCCACATATATTTGTTAAAAACACAAAAACAAAAATTTGTAATTTTTTTTTGTCATTTTAGTTCATTTAAAGCCTAGTACTTAACAAGATTCAATTCGTTTAAAATATTTAGAAACTGATTGTTTTAGAGACTCAAAACTGCAGACAATAAAAATGTACTATTCTGAAAAAAAAAAAAAAAAAAAATCTTAAACCGGACTATGACTAAACCAAGGAATTTACAGATCAATGGCCTTTAAATATCAACACTGCATTTCTAGTTCATGAGAGGAAAGAAAAAAGAATTAAAATATTTTCACATTTTCCTTGCCACCGCCCAAAGTTGTTTAAATTTTCTTATTTTGAACTATACGGGTGTAACATGTTTTCAAATGTGACATCAAAAGCTGTGTGGAAATTTTGAGAAATTCGAGATTGCAAATGCATTAATTCAACACTGTGTGAGTAGGTTATTAGCAAAATTATAATAAAGGCTAGTTCCATGTGTACCATTGATAGTGTAAGTCACATAGCTAACAACTACTATGCTTTTTGATCACCGTTGTTTGCGAAAAGTTTGCTTCGCTTTTTTCAATTGATGAGATATCACCGAAAAAAGGAGTCACATTTTTCCAATCTGAAATACTGGCTAGCCAAAAATCGTAGCGTGATATTTACAGTACAAGTATACCTAAATAAATAAAAAAATAAGAATAAAGAAAACAAGTTTTTAAAGTATTGAAGCTTTTCTTAAAACATTATGCGTAATTTAATGACTGCATTTCATACACTTTTAAAAAGATTTACGCTAAGTCCGTGAATTTGACATAGTCCCTGATTTGGAGAAATTTACCGCTTTTATTCATCTTTGGACAAACACAAACTAGTGAATTTATTAATTAGTTTATTATTTTCTTCATTTTTTTTACGATACGACAACAAGAAAGATAGAAAAAGTATTATTTAAATAGTGTATTCAGTATTTCTAAATCCTTTTCTCAAAGTATAAACATAATTTAAGGGTGTATTTCGATTCAAACTGCTTGTTTTCCGATTTATTTTTGAATTCACTTTTACTCTCAAACACATCAAATTCGCAGATTCTCTTATTTAGAAAGTGCACAAGGTGCCATGAAGATCGATTCTTTGATAAGTGCACAAAATATTGCAAAAAAAGCAATCAAAAACGGCAATTTGTACCAATTTTTCCGAAGTGCGAGATTTGGGAACGAAAAAAAGGATCCTGAGAAAGTTAATTGCTTATAAATCAAATTCTAATGAACTGAGCGTAAAAAGACATCACACGGCACCTTATACGTCCCTTCAAAAATCCCCTCAGCAAATTTCATGTTTCTACTTTGAAAAATGTGTCTGAAATTGTATCGGAAAATTTCGAGCTGCTGAAGGTGGAAAAGCGTTTTTTCGAATACACCCTTAATTACATTTAATCAAAGTAAAAAAAATAATATATCATGAAATTTCATTTTATAATATGAATCAAGTAAAATCAAGTAAAGTTAAATAAAAAAAGCATGTAAAAATACTTTTTAAAAAATTAGATCTTATGTTGACTGATATTAACACTAGAAACGCCCGATCAATTTGACTGCTATCACCTTTGTATAATTGGGTTTGAACCAGATAATTCTTTAAGAAAAAAGTTACATAAGAATATCCCACAAAAGTTAGTTAAAGGGATACGTTAAAATCTTTAAATAAAATTCTGGTGAATATATATTTTATGAAACTTGAGGGACATTTCCGGGTCTTCTAGTGTTAAGCATCATCGAATTAGCAAGAAATTTACACCCATGTCACTGAATAGCCTAAACTGAAAGTGAAAAGTTAAATTAAATACATTAAACTCACTGTTACAATGGTGACTTAACACAAGAGAAAAAATGTCTAGAACAGCGGTCCCCAAACTTTCTTGGTACGCGACCCACCTTTCAGTGAAGAAAAATTTCGCGACCCACCTTTCAGTTAAAAAAAAAAAAAAAAAAAAAAAAAAAAAAAAATCATGACCTATCCAAGATAAAGTTGTATATCGGTATAGCAATTTCAGTACGATCTCTATACGCTCGGCTATCTATCCTACGAAAAGTGCCAACTTTCGTACGGAAAATACATTATCAACAAAAACAAGAATCGGTAATCTCAATGTGTATAATTGAATAGTGATTAAACAATGCACAGACTATAAAGATAGTTGAAAATACGTTTAATTATTATGAAAACATAACTTTATAATTGATGAGATTTCTGGTATACTGGTGTTTACCAATGTGGGAACATATATTAACACGCAGTTTGTCTGTCTCAGTACTTGTCTTTCAAAAACAGCAAAGTAGAAAAAACATGTTCTTGAAAAGCACGAAGCGTTGAATTTCATCAAGGATCTCAAAGCTGATTTAAATATTTCTGGATACTCTGTTCGTATATTAATCTAGAAGGATATTAAGGATTTTCCCTTGAAATATTATTTCCTGTTGATATTGTCACATTTTTTTTAAAAACAGATGACATAAAAGATATATTTTGATGACAAACCTCGATTGTTCCGCGACCCACCAAAACAACAGCCGTGGCCCACCAGTGGATCGCAACCCATAGATTGGGAACCGCTGGTCTAGAAATTTCAATCAAATAACATTATTAAAGAGTTACATGAGATTCGGGTTTTAAAAAAGCATATTTTCTCTATTTTTAGCTCACAGGCTATCATAGCCTGAGAGCTTATGTGCCCATCCGTTCTGTATGTACGTTCGTACTTTCGTGCGTAACGCGATAACTCATGATAAAAATATCCGATCCACTTGAAATTTATTGTATGTAGGTATATCCTGACAAGGCGCTTCCCTGATTAGTTTTTGGAGTTTATTCGATATGTATAAGAGGGGGAACGGGGGGCTCATGCCCCTCCCCTTAGTTGATATAAATGGGATTTTCATGCAGAATTAAGTTTTCGTTCAAAATTTAGATTAGGATGATTCTGATGAGGCGATTCCGTGACTGTTATTAGGTGTTCATTGAATAAGTATAAATAGGGGGAACAGGGGTTCTAATGCCCCCCTTAATTTATATAAATGGGTTTTTCAAGCAGAATTTTCAGATTTCGTTCAAATCTCTGAATAGTTTTGGAAGTTTAATGGTTAAATATAAAAGAGGGGGATAACTCCTTTTAAATTATATAAATGCTAAATGGGTTTTTATTAAGAATTATCTCATTTGCTCTGAATTTTGGATATAGATTTTTTATATGATAAAGCATGTCTTTGATAGTATAGGAGGTTCAATGATTAAGTATAAAAAAAGAAGAAAGGGGAGAGCTGTTTCCCCTTCTTAATTTTTTTTTCGAACGGAATTAACCCTTGAAAATATAAGGCTTTAATGTAGAATTAGTATTTGTAGCCTGTGAGCTCAATGCCATCAGTTTAACTGGGCAGTATTCTTTATTTATGTAATAAATATAGTATTTTATTCAAATGATTAAGCATATAGAAAAGCAACATTTAACCGTTTCCCAGTTTTGCCCGTACCCCGTAATGGCATTCATAAGCCAATCATAATTTATTATTTTCACCAGTAAAATTTTATTGTATATTTAGAATTAATTAATCCGAGCATTTTTTTTAAATTCAACTAGGCAAAAACTTATGCTTTGTAAAACCGATAATGAAACATTAAAAATTCTGTAAAAGACATGAAATAAAGTCGAGTCTCTCTACAACGAAACTCCATACATCGAATTTCTCTGTATAACGAAGTTTTAGTAGGAACGGTCCCCTTTTCGTATGATTACATTAAAAACAGTCTCTATATAGCGAAATACCTATCTCCATATAACGAATTTTTTCATAAATTGGTCACAAAAAACAGGTTTAAAAAGCTTCGAAATCATATGGAATCAATTTTCCATCACTTATTTTTGATTTATCATCAGTGCTGAGTATATATATATATATATATATATATATATATATATATATATATATTACTTCTCTTCTTGTTCTTTAAATCAAACGAATTCATCCCACCTCCCACACACACCTTTCCACATCTTTCTCAAAACAGTGTCAATTGGATTGATACACATGTAAGAGAGGAATCAATGAGAGGCACATAAGAGAGGCCTTCAAATGGAGGAAAGTAACTGCAATTTTTCATTCCTTGGTAAAATTTGAACATTTTTTTATTTGAGCGTAACAATAAAAAAAAAAAAAAATAAAAAAAAATTACAGATTTCTTCGTCTGAAATTAATGCAAGTCTTCCTTATTTTATTTTCATTCAGCTTTCAAACAAATGTCTGTTCTCTTTTTTGAAACAGCTTAAATAATTAAGAAATAAAATGTTAGGTTAATATTTACTTTTAAACACTTCAAATTCTTAATTCAAAAGATCAAAAATAATATTTGTTCAAATTTCACACATTAAATACGATTTTTAACATCATTATCTATACATCGAATTTCTCTATATAATGAATTTTTTATTGGATCGGTAGATTTCGTTATATAGAGACTCGACTGTATATAGATATTATTTCAAAGTTTTTCCAAAAATATTGATCAATTAAGTAGTCAATTTAGTAAAAAAAAAGTGTTAGGAGCAGTGTTGTCGTTATCTTTTTATTCTGTGTTTCGCCACCATTCCCTGATTACTAGGCCTGAACGCTGACACAAAAATTGCAGTAGTTGAAGGCGGAACTTTTTCAGCTTGTGGACGGTCCCTTGAAGTTTGGCACCAATATTTTTTAAAGTTTTTTCCACTTTACTTTTCTGAAATCTTGCAGGTCAGATAAATCTTTTATAAATACTGGTGTATTAATTTAAGAGATCATACATGCATCTGAAAAAATCAGCCTTTGACAGGCATTATTTTTTGTGTTAGCGCTGAGGCCCAGTATTCAGGAGTCGGAGGCTATATGTGATGTTGGACTTGGTAACACTAATTAACGTGAATCTTGATTGAATAAAAGTTGGACAGCTAAGTTTTTAAAAAATCACAGGCATAGTTTCAATGTTCGTCCGCTTAAAGAACAATATGGCAGAATTTTTATAAAGTATATTTATCTTATTTAATAAAAAAAAAAAAAAAAATCTATCTTCACTTAGTGCACTTGCGAAATTTCTGCTGAAATTTCTGCTTTGGGGGCAGGGAGAAATAATGCCTTTTTAATACTGAATTCTCACCGGGAAAATCGAAAAAATTCATTTTAAAATAGGAAAAAGGAAATTTGTCAATATTTTTCCACCAAAATTAAACTAGTCGTTGGGGGCCACCGTAATACTTACCCATCATGAATATGTATATGAAAATAAAACATATGAAAACTATTTATACAATGCATTGCAAGTCATAAACAAAATTTAAATATTGTTAATATACATAGTAATGCTATATTAAAGAACTGCTGATGTACCAATTTCGACAAATTATATAAAACGCCAAACTATTCAAGTAGTACCGAACTGCGTAAAAGAAACATCCTTATAACTCCAAAAATAATAATTCTATTAACTAACAATTAATTGCGTCGAATTAAGCGTGTCATTTCCAATTAAAATATACCTCTGAATTGAAATTTGAATGAAATACAGGGTCATGAAAAATCGAAGAATGTGGAAAACAGGATTACAAATATCTCGGCAACTAATAATCCGATCGACTTCGTTCTATAAGCAAAATGTGTGTTATTTTATTGCCTTTTACGTCCATTCCTTAGAACAAAAAAATTCGAAAATTTTTATATACCTTTCATCAGAACGAATTTTTCGAGAGTCCGAAAAAAATAGTTCCGGATAATCGAGGTTGCTGATATTAAATAGGCTTCGTCCCATTCTTACATACTAACTGCATACAAAATTTCAAGTCTCTAGCTCAATTTGTTCGGGAGATAGAGTGTTTACAGACAGACAGACGGACGGCAAAAATTTTTTTCTAAAAATATGTTTTTAGGAATCTCCACTATCTAAAACGTGTAAATCCGTCAAAAAAAAAATTTCGATTTTCAAAACGATTGCAAGACTTACCCTATACTACGTATGATGGGTAAGTAAAACATAAAATTTCGTTAAAAGTTTCTAGTGAGAATCTCGTTTAAATTAGATGGGATAAAATATATCCCACTGCCAATCAAGGGATTAAAATGCCATTTAATATCTTTATGGGTACGAGCCTTAAGCATTTGTCTTGACCACATTCTGACATACTGCTACTATTCTCTCATGCATTTTGTCAATTTCCCAGACATCAAGAAAAATTTACTTATTGCAACTAAGGACACGATTAACACGTCATTAACCGCAGCGGCGTTTCCTATCTCACAGTCTTGAGTCTGTGTAGGAGTAGGAAGAAAAAGAGTTGATGCGATTACAACAAAAAATTCGTCGTCAAAAACTTCATAGCTCGATTTCAAGAATAACGAAATGCCTATGTCTGTGGATACTAATTTTATTTAGTTGATTTATCAATTTTTAGGTGCGTTCGTAATTATGTAAATACGTAGCACCTATTGTTGTCGCTCAGTCCGTCCGTCTGTCCGTCTGTCTGTCTGTCCATGTGTCTGGCCGTCCGTCGGTCCGCATATAACAACGCAAAAACTACCCAACCAAATCGTTTGAAATTTAAAATACATAATTATTACATAATTTTGTCGAGTCATTTCAAATGTTATGTTAATCGGATGGATAGATCAATTACAGTGACAATCAAAAGGATTCCGTTACATTACGGTCAATGGGGAAAAAGTTTCAAATGCATTTTAATCGTTTGAAATTTAAAACGTATAATTATTACATAATTTTGTCGAATCATTTCAAATGTTATGAAAATCGGTTGCATAGATCAATTACAGGGACAATCAAAAGTATTCCGTTACATTACGATCAATGGAAAAAAAAGTTTCAAATGCATTTTAATGGTGTTGCACTCATTTGAATTAATAGAATTGACATGAATCTATGAATTATGTACTAAAATATAGTTCTGTATTATTCTATAGTACTAAAACCCATTTTGTACAATCTGTGATGCAAAGAATATTTATTATTAAATTACAGGGCCACACAAATGTATTCCACTAAATAAGGTTATACGGGGAAACATTGTTTGGGGGGTGTTTTAATTATATTAAACTACTTCACATTTTATGAATAAGATATACGTTAATGAAGTATAATAAAAACTACTCCCTGCATATTTACAGGAACACAAAGATTTCGACCACTATACTGTATCCAAAGTACGCTCTACTGTATCAGCAAGATCTGAATATTTTAAAACTTCGTTATAGTACGAACGCACCTCCTTGCAATTTGCAACTTGTTACTTTTTAGGCGCGTTCGCAATTTTGTAAATACGTAGAACCTATATACAGTCGTTGTACAATCCGTCCGTCTGTCCACATATAACAGAGCAAAAACTACTCAAACAAATTATTTGAAATTTAAAATATATATTGTTGTATAATTTTGTCGAGTCGTTTTAAATTTTATGAAAATCGGATGCATAGTTTTATTACAAGGACAATCAAAAGTATTCTTTTATGTTACGGTCAATGAGAAAATTTTTTTAATGTTGTTACACTCTTTCGAATATAATAAAATTGACATGCGCCTATGAACTCTCTTAAAAAGTCAGACACAAAATAGCTCAAGTTGAGCTGAAATCCACTCATCTCAATGTTGAAAGGCAGCTTCTCAAAAAAGAGTTGAAATAACTCGAGTTTTAACCAATTTAAATGAAGTTGAGCTATTTAAATAACCAATTTAGATCAAGAAGATTTAATCATTTGAAAAACAACTCTTTTATGATCGAAAAATTTACAGCTCTTTCATGAGAAGCCAAATCAGCTCTTTCGTTTTAAGAGTGAAGTATGTACTAAAATATAAATTCTGTACAATCTGTATAAGTGTTATTAATTTACAAAGAATATGTGTTATTAATTTACAAACCACACAAAAGTATTCCATTGTAAATGGTATGAAGGGTAAACAATATTTGGGACATGATTCATTTATATTAATCTTCTTCACATTGTATCAAATTTAGATACGTCGCTGAAGTTTACTATAAGTTAATTCCTGAAAAATTGAAATTAGATAATATTTACAGGGACACACAAAAGATTTCGGCTATTATACTGCATACTATTACATCAAGATCTGAATAGTTTTAAAACTTCGGTATAGTAAGAACGAAATCTGAAAATTCTGCTTGAAAAACCCATTTATATAAATTAAGGGGGGCATTAGAACCCCTGTTCCCCCTATTTATACTTATTCAATGAACACCTAATAACAGTCACGGAATCGCCTCATCAGAATCATCCTAATCTAAATTTTGAACGAAAACTTAATTCTGCATGAAAATCCCATTTATATCAACTAAGGGGAGGGGCATGAGCCCCCCGTTCCCCCTCTTATACATATCGAATAAACTCCAAAAACTAATCAGGGAAGCGCCTTGTCAGGATATACCTACATACAATAAATTTCAAGTGGATCGGATATTTTTATCATGAGTTATCGCGTTACGCACGAAAGTACGAACGTACATACAGAACGGATGGGCACATAAGCTCTCAGGCTATGATAGCCTGTGAGCTAAAAATAGAGAAAATATGCTTTTTTAAAACCCGAATCTCATGTAACTCTTTAATAATGTTATTTGATTGAAATTTCTAGACCAGCGGTTCCCAATCTATGGGTTGCGATCCACTGGTGGGCCACGGCTGTTGTTTTGGTGGGTCGCGGAACAATCGAGGTTTGTCATCAAAATATATATTTTATGTCATCTGTTTTTAAAAAAAATGTGACAATATCAACAGGAAATAATATTTCAAGGGAAAATCCTTAATATCCTTCTAGATTAATATACGAACAGAGTATCCAGAAATATTTAAATCAGCTTTGAGATCCTTGATGAAATTCAACGCTTCGTGCTTTTCAAGAACATGTTTTTTCTACTTTGCTGTTTTTGAAAGACAAGTACTGAGACAGACAAACTGCGTGTTAATATATGTTCCCACATTGGTAAACACCAGTATACCAGAAATCTCATCAATTATAAAGTTATGTTTTCATAATAATTAAACGTATTTTCAACTATCTTTATAGTCTGTGCATTGTTTAATCACTATTCAATTATACACATTGAGATTACCGATTCTTGTTTTTGTTGATAATGTATTTTCCGTACGAAAGTTGGCACTTTTCGTAGGATAGATAGCCGAGCGTATAGAGATCGTACAGAAATTGCTATACCGATATACAACTTTATCTTAGATAGGTCATGATTTTTTTTTTTTTTTTTTTTTTTTTTTTTTTTTTTTTAACTGAAAGGTGGGTCGCGAAATTTTTCTTCACTGAAAGGTGGGTCGCGTACCAAGAAAGTTTGGGGACCGCTGTTCTAGACATTTTTTCTCTTGTGTTAAGTCACCATTGTAACAGTGAGTTTAATGTATTTAATTTAACTTTTCACTTTCAGTTTAGGCTATTCAGTGACATGGGTGTAAATTTCTTGCTAATTCGATGATGCTTAACACTAGAAGCCCCGGAAATTTCCCTCAAGTTTCATAAAATATATATTCACCAGAATTTTATTTAAAGATTTTAACGTATCCCTTTAACTAACTTTTGTGGGATATTCTTATGTAACTTTTTTCTTAAAGAATTATCTGGTTCAAACCCAATTATACAAAGGTGATAGCAGTCAAATTGATCGGGCGTTTCTAGTGTTAATATCAGTCAACATAAGATCTAATTTTTTAAAAAGTATTTTTACATGCTTTTTTTATTTAACTTTACTTGATTTTACTTGATTCATATTATAAAATGAAATTTCATGATATATTATTTTTTTTACTTTGATTAAATGTAATTAAGGGTGTATTCGAAAAAACGCTTTTCCACCTTCAGCAGCTCGAAATTTTCCGATACAATTTCAGACACATTTTTCAAAGTAGAAACATGAAATTTGCTGAGGGGATTTTTGAAGGGACGTATAAGGTGCCGTGTGATGTCTTTTTACGCTCAGTTCATTAGAATTTGATTTATAAGCAATTAACTTTCTCAGGATCCTTTTTTTCGTTCCCAAATCTCGCACTTCGGAAAAATTGGTACAAATTGCCGTTTTTGATTGCTTTTTTTGCAATATTTTGTGCACTTATCAAAGAATCGATCTTCATGGCACCTTGTGCACTTTCTAAATAAGAGAATCTGCGAATTTGATGTGTTTGAGAGCAAAAGTGAATTCAAAAATAAATCGGAAAACAAGCAGTTTGAATCGAAATACACCCTTAAATTATGTTTATACTTTGAGAAAAGGATTTAGAAATACTGAATACACTATTTAAATAATACTTTTTCTATCTTTCTTGTTGTCGTATCGTAAAAAAAATGAAGAAAATAATAAACTAATTAATAAATTCACTAGTTTGTGTTTGTCCAAAGATGAATAAAAGCGGTAAATTTCTCCAAATCAGGGACTACGTCAAATTCACGGACTTAGCGTAAATCTTTTTAACCCCTTGTTGCGCGGTGGTTTCATAGATATACCACTTAATTTTAATTCCAAAACGCCACATTGGCACCGGAATTTTGTTTAAAAAAATTACGGTTTATTGAATGCGTGAAATCTAGCGTTTTCTTATTTACAAATAAAGTTGTTTTCAAATTCCGGTGTCAGTCATTAATTTCAACACTTAAGCACTGAATTTGTCCTGCGCCGCAAAGGGTTAAAAGTGTATGAAATGCAGTCATTAAATTACGCATAATGTTTTAAGAAAAGCTTCAATACTTTAAAAACTTGTTTTCTTTATTCTTATTTTTTTATTTATTTAGGTATACTTGTACTGTAAATATCACGCTACGATTTTTGGCTAGCCAGTATTTCAGATTGGAAAAATGTGACTCCTTTTTTCGGTGATATCTCATCAATTGAAAAAAGCGAAGCAAACTTTTCGCAAACAACGGTGATCAAAAAGCATAGTAGTTGTTAGCTATGTGACTTACACTATAAAAGCTACACATGGAACTAGCCTTTATTATAATTTTGCTAATTTGAAGTGATTTTGTTATTTTAAAAACTTTTATTTCCATTCGGTAACATTTGGTGCATAAATATATTTTCTTTAAAACAAAACAAATTTTAAGAAACATAATATTATGTATATTTTATCTTATTCCTAATTATAAATTCCTATTTGTATTTATTTGAAATAAATCTAAAACACTGTGGTTACAATAGAATAACCTACTCACACAGTGTTGAATTAATGCATTTGCAATCTCGAATTTCTCAAAATTTCCACACAGCTTTTGATGTCACATTTGAAAACATGTTACACCCGTATAGTTCAAAATAAGAAAATTTAAACAACTTTGGGCGGTGGCAAGGAAAATGTGAAAATATTTTAATTCTTTTTTCTTTCCTCTCATGAACAAGAAATGCAGTGTTGATATTTAAAGGCCATTGATCTGTAAATTCCTTGGTTTAGTCATAGTCCGGTTTAAGATTTTTTTTTTTTTCAGAATAGTACATTTTTATTGTCTGCAGTTTTGAGTCTCTAAAACAATCAGTTTCTAAATATTTTAAACGAATTGAATCTTGTTAAGTACTAGGCTTTAAATGAACTAAAATGACAAAAAAAAATTTACAAATTTTTGTTTTTGTGTTTTTAACAAATATATGTGGGAACATCCACTGTTACTCTTGTGACAATAGACGGATTTTTCATAAATATATCCCATAATTTTATTAGAAAATATATCAAATTTGATATAATCAGTGTTAAATATCATTGTTTTCTATTTACATAAAATGCATATAATTTGTAACAAAAGGCATTTTGCTTGCCTATAAAATAAATCAAAATTTTCTTACTTTTGAGACTAGAGTGTCACAAGAGTAATAAAATTTTGATTTAACCACTTAACTAATCAATATTTTTGAAGAAACACTTTCAAATAATACCTATTTTTTTCATGTCATTTACAGAATTTTTAATCTTTTATTACCAGTTTTTTAAAACAGAAATTTTTGTCAAATTGAATCAGAAAAATGTTTGGATTAAATAATGCAAAATTTACAGTGAAAACTTACAAATGAGAATAATAAATCATGATTGAAATATGGATGCGCGTGCGTGATACAAGCAAATCCATGATTGACAAAAATACGTTGCCCGTATGGCGTACAGGCAAATCAAGGAAGCAGTTAACTCTTTAACGTTCATTGGTTTCGCCACGAAACCACAAAATTTTAATTCCGATGTGCAACACTGACACCGGTATTTTTACCTAAAAATATCCCTTTTATTATGTATGTGAAAAATCACGAGTTTGAACAGACGGATAGGCAAACCGTAGACTTAAACATTTATTAAGTGTTAAAAATTTATTTTGAATGTATTTAAAAAAAACGCCTGATAATACGATCCGTCTAAACCGCATCCTGGAAAACCATTACTTTATTTTTCATTGAATTTTAAATTTTGTCAAAAATTTTTTACACACCAAATACTTAATTACTGATTTAACCCTTTAACGATCAAAGCATTTTCATTGCTAAGATGTCGAAATAAATGAATGACACCGGTAATTAAGAACAAGTATATTTCTAAATAAGAAAACGTGATTTTTCACATAGATAATAAAAGGGATATTTTTAGATATAAATACCGGTGTCAGTGTTGCATATCGGCATTAAAATTTTGTGGTTTCGTGGCGAAACCAATGAACGTTAAAGGGTTAATATCTTATCTATGATTAATGAAGATTTGTACCAGATGAATTTTAATAATTTTTACTGTGAACCGTGCTCTACTGGTAGTAAAACACTTAAGGGAATTCTTCACTCATTTGAAAACTCTCGCTCCGCAATATTAAACCTGTGGGTAGGTTAATTTCAAATTACTTGTTTAAATTTTTTTTTTTTTTTTTTTTTTTTTTTTGCATATGACAGTTGAGTTTGATCTTTAGTATGATAGTTTTTACTTTATCGATTTTGATTGCAGATTTTTTAAAAAAGGATACATTCAGTTTCAAAACCTGTTCTGAAAGTGAAAGTACCTTTTAAAAAGAAATATGTAACCAAAATCGAAAAAGTAAACAATAGTCATACTTCTACATAGATCAAACTCATCTATCCTATGAAAAAAAAAAAAATCAAATTTAAACGAGAAATTTGAAATTAACCTATCCGTTAATTTAACAATACGCAGCGGGAGTTTTCAAATGAGTGAAGATTCCTCTTAAAATCTCCTGAATCGTTTGATGCGTAAGAATCCTGTATATTCTAAATTCCGCTGTATGACTTTTGATAGAGCTTGTACTGTAATTGTATAATTTTTCAGGGATACATTGCATATCGTTCTACGCTGGCATAGAACCATAGGAGAAATTTCTATAATCAGATGATACCGATTATGAAAAATTAGCTTTTGTAAACAGTTCTGCTGAATTGATTTCTCTGAGACTGGTACTGTTAATTAAATAAAATTTCAGTGACGGCTTTAATATATAGCATAGCGTTCTATATTACTTAGTAAAAGAATTAAGGGCGAAATTCTACACATACAGATAAACCCGATTATGAAAGTTTAACTTCTTTAACCCTTTCCGGCACACTGTGCCCGGTCTGGGATACTTAATTTTAATTCCAAACATGCAAACGGCACCAATAAAATTTTAGTAAATATTTGCTCTTAAAATAAAAGCTTAAGCCTTAAGGCATTCAAAATATCTAAAAAATTCGTTTGTGAATTCCGGTGTCAGTCGATAATTTCTTATTTTTTATCAGATTTTGCCCGTGCCGGAAAGGATTAAAAAGTTTTACTGGTCGATTTTTGATGAGAATTGCACTATTTACTTGATGGTGTTTCAGAGATTGTTTTCCGTACAACACATATCGTTCTATTGTTCTTTTCAAGAACATACTGTAAATGATACGTTGAAAAATTTAACCCTTAATCAGCCCAAATTTTGCGTAATACTTTAGAAAATATAATAGCACATCTGTGCTCATATCGTTGTCGGCGATACGAAAGGACGTATCAAGTAAAGGTCCATATTGCGTTAAAAAACACAATGTCAGTTCACCGATGTATGTTATATTTTGTTATTAACCCCTTGACTGATTTGCCCGTATGCCGCTCGAGCAAGACGAATTTGCTTATTCATCATTTAAAGCTTTTTGACGCCACATTTTTTTAAAAATAATTTCATACTATTTAACCCTTTAACGATCAAAGCTTTTTCATTGCTAAGATGTTGAAATAAATGAATGACACCGTTAATGGCGAACAAATATATTTGAAAATATGAAAAAGCGATTTTTCGTATACATAATAAAATGGATATTCTTAGTTAAAAATTCCGGTGTCAATGTTGCATATCCGAATTAAAATTTTGTGGTTTCGTAGGGAAACCAATGAACGTTAAAGGGTTAAAGGCGAAAATGTTTAGACTAAATGTTAGGAATATTTTATTTAAGAAATTCTGGTGAGAAACCGTTATTTTCAATTTATTGCCAGTTAAGGGGTTAAATAAAAGTAATATGGTGAACTCTGTAGCCTCCTTCTAGAGAAAATTCAGACAGAAAAACATTTTATCAGCACCAAAATACAGAAAATCCTTTAGGAAAAACCTATCTAACATCTGTTGATAATTAATAAAATTTTTTTACAAGAGCTTATTTAATAAATCCGTAGCTAAACCTCGTTTGTAATGTACTAGCAGCCTTCACCCGCTTCGCTGGTGGTTTCTCTAAAAGAATCTTGAATGAAACGAAGTAATTTCTTACTAAAACTGCTGGTGAGATATTGTGAAATGATCTAAAACTTGCGACTACCACATTAAACATCCTTATGTGGGAATTTCTAAAATCGGTAAAATACATATTTAAGTGTCTTTTAGTAAATCAGTTTACTAAAATTCAATCTTCTATCTAGAACAGCTGATGAGATACGGCGTAAAAGTTTCGGTATTTCCCTCTTTAATTCTGTTAATCTTCCTCCCTGTTCAAATTTTACTCAAACTTGATAAAAACATTTCGCATCAGAATTATTATTTGATTATTATTGATTTGATTATTTAATTGACTTATCTTTCTGAATCTGTTATTTAACTTTCTTTATGAAAAAATTTCTGGTTCGAATTGTATAAAACAAATTATAGACATGGGTCGATTAGACCCATTCAGGTACGAAGGTTAAAGGTGGGGGAGAATTTCTATAATCGTTGAAATACAATTTTAATTATTTTTTAATAGGTTTGTTGTCTTAAATTTCATGCTCCTACTTAAAACTGCTGTTGGGGTGTGCCCAAATGTTCTAAAATTTTCGAACACCTATTCCGCTTTAACCCCTTAAGGAGGGAATTTCTAAAGTCCTTGAAAAAGGTTTTTAATAATTTTTAGTACATTTATTTCCTGCAATTTCAAGCTCTTATTCAAAACGGCAATGAGATTTGGTTAAATATTCTAAAATTTTTGTCTAAGCTTTACCCTTTCAGCGGAACAATTTCTAAAATAACTAGGCTTTGTATTTAATTATTTTTTTTAAAGAAGTTTTCAATTTTTCTTCTTTTGTAGTAATTATGGTATAATCCTATAACAGCATTGAACGCTCTTTCTAATTATTCATCCAAAGATAGTTCGTAGCACTTTTCGACATTATTTAATAGAATATCACACTTAACATTTCTAATGAAACACGAGTGTTTTAAAACCTTCTCAGATTAGAAACTTGATATCTTGGAGACACAAGAATCGTGGATACCATGGATTCCGAGACGCAGTTAACGATCTCACTGGTATCTTCGTCTGAGAGTGTGTATTACTGAAGTCGCAAAACCACTGGTTTTACTTTCTCTTCACTTATTTTTTCTTTTTATTAAAAGAGTAATTTGTATCTGTCTTCTGGCATACAGTTTTACTTACGATTTTTTTCCAAGTATTGAGATATAGTTATTTATAAGCAAAATAGATTTTTAAGATCGAAACAAAAACCAAATTTCTGTAATCGTCCTATTTTCGGTTGAAAACAAAAACGCAAACGGAAGTTTTCTTAACCCTTTGCGGCGCAGGACCAATTCATTGCTTAAGTGTTGAAATTAATGACTGACACCGGGATTTGAAAACAACTTTTTTTGTAAATAAGGAAACTCTATATTTCATGCATTCAATAAATCTTAATTTTTTTAAACAAAATTCCGGTGCCAATGTGGCGTTTGGGAATTAAAATTAAGTGGTATATCTATGAAACCACAGAGCCGCAAGGGGTTAAAGGAAGACAAGAGTAAAATTTTTTGAAAAAAAAATTACTTTGTTTTATTGGCTAAAAAATTTTTTGAGCTTTCCTGAATCCATTGCTATGTCCGTTATTTTTTTCCTTTACCATTAGAATCGTAAAAATTCAAGGGATGCCCATTCGCATTAATTTTAAACTAACATTTTATACTTTCTTCTATTTTTAAATTCTACTCGTACCATTATATTTTAAAATTAATTGGTTGTATGCACATAATATCAAAGGAAAAGTAGAAATCTTTCTTGTATAAAAGGTAGCACAAAACGTGTAAGAGATACTGGTCCGATAGTCAAGTGGGAACTTATATACACTGGCCTCCAAAAGTTAAGGTACAACCGGTTTTTTGCATCTAATTTGCGAATAAATGAATCTATAAACAACAACTTTAGAGAAAATGTGCACTAAACTGTTATTTATTAAATGTCACATGGAAATTTACTTAGGTTAAACGTATAAACGAAATTACAGGAAAAAAGCACTCACGGTGGAAAATTCCATTCTTGAAGAAATCATTACATCACAGTATTATACGGTAAAATGCGACATAAACATTTAAAAACTGGTTCTAATACGGAATATGTCCACCCCGGACTTGAATGCATTGGCAGCATTGACTTTTCATGATCTCAATTTATTGTCTCAATAAATTGTCGGACATCGAAATAGGTAGCGCTGACCAAACATGGAATAAGCCTTGTTCCAGCTCATTTAATGGCCTTGGAGGAGGACTTAAATTCGCAACCTGCCTTCCAAGATAGTCCCAAAGATGATCTATCGAATTCAAGTCTGGAGAGTGAGCTGGCTATTCCACTCTCTCCATACCGTCATCCTCAAGATAATCCTCAACAACCACAGCTCAGTGTGGTCTCGTATTATCATCCATTAGAATGAAACCATTGCCAATAGCACCGGTATATGGGCGCACAATATGAATCAAGGATCTCATCCCGATATCCCGCACCAGTCAGAGTTCCTCCATGGAACACATGCAGGTTAGTGTGGCCTCCGAGTGATATCCCTGCCCAAACCATGTTTCTACCGTTTCTGTATCTGTGTGTTTCGATAGTGTTTGATTGATGTTATCGAGTGCATTGTTCTCTCCAGATCAGAAGGCATCCTGAATCACTCTCCAGTTTGAATCTGGACCAATCTGTGAAGAGTTCAGAAGCCCATTGTTGTCCAGTCCAGAAAACATGTTCTATTGTCCAACATAAGCGAGTCCTTCTCTGTCGCCTATTCAGGAGGACGCATACTACTGTCGCTTTGCCTAAAGATTTGCACTGTGAAAACGTCTTCGCACTGTAGTAGCGAAACTCTTCTACCTGATGCTGCAAAGTGGTCTGCTATGAGTTGCGGAACAGTAGTGCGTCTTCTCCTTCGGGCCGAAAGAGAACCGGTCTTTTGAAGGTGTTATAACACATAGGTGGCCTCGACAGAATCTTCAGATTCATACTGATCCCAGAGTCGTTGAATTACAATGTGAGACACATTGAGCCATCTAGCAGTATCGGACTATTGACAATTTCCATCAATCCTACCACCCGACACCTTAACGAATCGAACAAACGACTTATTCCAGACTTCTCTAATTGTTGCGAACAAAACTGACAGCAATAGTTCAAATACAGCAAAACTTACATGCGAAATTACGAAAGCTTCGTATTTGCATATGTTTCTCTCATTCACAAATACATATTCTTTTATATAAAATAAAAGTGGTTGCTGTAATTTTTGCGTAAGTTTTTTTAAAGCTCATTATTGTCATTCATATAAACTATGAAGTTTAATCTGACTGCCATTTCTTTTCTGGTCAACCTTGAAAAACATGTTGTATCTTAACTTTTAAACACTTAACTTTTTTAACAGTGTAGAAACAATAAGGATTAAAACATTACCTGATTTTTTATATGAAACTAATTTCTTTCGAAGGGTTTATGTTTACTTTAATTTATATGTTTGATAAAATTATGCAAGTGTCTAAATTTTTTGTCTCTGCTGAAAAATCGTACTTTTCAGCCAAAAATCCCATTATTTCATAAAGTACTCGAGCAATTTTTACATACATTTAATATCACATATGACAGGCGCTTTTACAAAACTTTAAATAGTTTCAGAAAAAAAATAATAATCTGAAAAATGGAAACATTCTTGAAAATTGACATTGGTTTAAAGTAAAAAGTTTCAGTTGCCGAAAAAATCTGTCTGACATAAATCTTGAGCATAATCCAGTTTATTTGGATTTCAAATATCACCAAAAAGTTCGGGTAATTCCGAGGAAACAGGGCTTAAATGTGGCACAATTTCCATAGGTTTGCACTTAAGAGCCCACAATAGTCACAGAAAAATTACTCAAAAAGACCCGGATGATCATGTAAAGTCTATGGAAGCGTTCTTTTCGAATATCTCGCTCCAATTTTAATGTTTTTGCATGATTTTTTTGCACAAGATAGCTGAGGGCGATCCACAACCGGCCTAGTTTTTACTTTTTCGATTTTGGTTATATATTTTTTATATTACGATAGTTTCAGTTTCAGAACCGGTTTCGAAAGTTAAAGTAATTTTTTTAAAGAAAATATGAAACAAAAATTGAAAAAATAAAAACTAGGCCGGTTGTGGATCGTCCTCAGCTATCTTGTACAAAAAAATCATGTAAAAACATTAAAATTTCAGCGAGATATTCGAAAAGAACGCTCCCATAGACTTTACATGATCATCCAGGTTTTTTTGTGTACTTTTTCTGTGACTATTGTGTGCTCTTAACACACGGTGTGGACATGACACAAGTCGGATGAAAATTTAATAAATTAATCCGGAATCTTGCAGAAACCCGGATTTTCTCGATTAAAAATTGTATATTTCTGAATGAGAATAGCAATATAGTTTATATAAAATATAAAATAAAAAGTTCTAATTTTTTTTCTGGTGTCAGTTTTTTCTTTTCTTTATTTTTAGTTTTTAGCTGACATGAATTGTTAAAATCAACTGACTTTGGAATCGTACGTTTCAAGGACTTTCAAACATCTTTTACCAGAATTTTTCTTAAGTAATGCTTGCCTAATCTAAAGGGGGAAAAAAAAATCTTTCTTCAGATTTAGCGATCAGTGCTTTATGAAATTTCTGGTACTCAAACATTTAAAATCCTCCGAATCCCTTCATGCGTACGAACTATGTAACTTCTTTGCATCTTACAATTTTTTTTTCCATTGTTATATTATTGTTTAGCCCATTAGTACCCAGAGCCTGATTACTAACGGGGCATTCTCTCCCCAGTAAAATTATATAGAAATTTTCGCCTTGTTTAAACGCCCTTTTCAGTCAAAATTACTATCATGAGTAAGGAAAAATTTTCTATTTACTTTTTCTGGTGGGAGAGTGCCCCGTTGATAATCAGGCCCTGTTAGTACCTGAATTATTTTCTTCGTTAAAATTCGAATTTTGAATTTTCCCACACTTTTAAAGTAAGAATAACTTTTATCTTAAAATGTCGAGGACTTTGTCTCGAGAAAGAAAGTATTTTTTTTTTTTTATACTCCTTTTTACTGGTGTGAAATGCGCTTACTTGAATTTTTTTAAACTGTCCCAAAAATGGGACACTAGGCACTAATGGGTTAAATCTTACAAAATGATATTTTTATTTATAAAAGTTTTAAAAAGTTGAACTGCGAGTTTTCATTACAAAGTTTCATTAAATATATTACAATTTATTTTGTTACATTTGATTGTTTACATCTAGCATTTTTAATCCCGCGGACAAATTCTGTTATTTAAAATTTCTGATTTTTTTTAAGCATAAATTACCTTTCGATGTTACACTTTAATTATTATTTGGAGTTATTGATATCTAATTATCAATTAATAGAACGGTCTTTGAAATAAAATATAGTACATATCTAAATAATATTTCATTTATGTACTCTTTTCAAAATTTTTGTCAGCGGTATTTCTAGTGGCAACATGCCAAACGAATGCGTGTGCTACCATCAATATTTTCATTGAAGACACTTTACTGCTGTAAAACGGAACTAACAAATTATTGTATTTGTGTAAATAAACAAAATTAGTTATAAAAATATTCTTTGAGGAACAGCCTGATTATGACTTGGAAGTACCAAGATATTTTAAATAAAATTCACTATTTGATTCACTTTTTGATTATTATAATCTCATTTTAACCCCCTGACCGCCAAGCAAAAGGTCAAATTTGTAATTCTCTCTCTCTCCCTCTCTCTCTTTTTTTTTTCTTTTTTTTTTTTTTTTTTTTTTTTTTTGTAAATTGCTAAAAAAAAAAAAAAAAAAGATTTTTTTTCATCATGATATAATATTTTTATTACGTATTGATACATAAGCCTCCAAAGTATTTATCATAGCTTAATTTCTTAAAACTGGATTATACAGTAAAACCCCGATAATTCGGATTAATTGAGACCAGACCCAATCCGGATTATTTGGAGAATGAGAAAAAAAATGAAATAAAGCATACTTGCAGAATATCACCTTTATATTAGACATACTGAATATTTACAGACAGTAAAAATGTTTATTTTCTAATTACAAAATGTTTTGCTGTGCCAGTATCGTATAACTTTTGCGGGCCGCACGGTCACGCATCCGCTTGAGTATAGTTAGTTTGTTGGATGTAGTGTGTTGATGTTCTACCTGATGTTCAAAATAAACCATTAATTGTTGTAAATGATTTGTTGCTTCGTTATGGCTAATTTTTTATGGCTTTTTTTTTTTCTAACATGCTAACAGAATTTTCAGGTAGAATTTCCCTTTCATTCTCGCCTATTTTTCATTCTGTTTCAAGCTTGCTTGTTATTCAAGAAATCCCAATTTGTAGACCATAAAATCTTCTACTACTTTCGGAGAGTGCTCTCAGCATCCTGCTCGCAGAGTTTAAGTGATGCATTGTTGTTTCTTTGAAAGGTAACATCAAAGAGTTTAAATTAAAAAAGATTAAGGTATTCTTCCGAAAATATTTCAGAAAAGACTTTTTTATTCAGAATACGAAAATGAAATGAATTAATGTTATCGAAATTTTGCCGATCGCTTCACAAATTTTGAGGAAAAAAAAACTGACCAGATTGATCCGGATTATGCGGAGATCCGGATTAACGGGGTCCAAATTTACGGGGTTCTACTGTATCTGTAAAATTATATTAATTTAAATAAAGCTACTATTGCAGTGAAACCTGTAAAAGTGAACGTTTTGAAGTTCATATTATATATTTTGCGATATAATATAACGGTTATTTTATTTTGTTCCCATTGACTTTATTTAGAATAGTTTAGGTAAAGCACGTCGAAAACAATAAATAATTCTCAGAAGGGTGGGCCTGGGGTGGGTAATTAATCATTAATCCCGGATCTAACTTATCAGTTTTATACCGGCACATTACGCATTTGTAATAACAGAACAGTATTCAGCGATACTTCGAACAAGGAACTAGTCTCTAAACTCGAAGATTTTTTTTTTTTTTTTTTTTTTTTTTTTTTTTTTTTTTTTTTTTTTAAAGCATGTTAGCTCTGCATATCTCTGCTGATAAACAATTTATCATATCTTTTTTTGTTGGAATTCTAACTTTTTATGATAAACATGTCGTTTCGCTTTTTCGACCACTGCTGCTGTTTTTGTGGGCCATTTTACATATTTTTCCGTTCTTTGACAAGACGAATACAAACAGCAAGTACGGTGCTTTTTTGATTATTTTGTGCTGTTATCATTCAAAAACTTTATTGTTTATGGTGTAACATGTGTGGTGAATTGAATATTCACAAGGAACGGGAGTAATTTATGCTTATTTTTATTGATCCAATCCGAAGATTGAAACAATGCAGGTACAAAAGCTGGCGAAAATGGCGAAAAAGCTGGGTGAGAGGATAATCTATTATTGCATCTTTTTTAATTCTATTTTTCAAATTATTGAAAAAAATATTTAATTTAATGTTTTTACAAGTTCGATTAATTTCTTTGGTATTCAGTTAAACGGGAAGAAGTATTTCATGGTTACAGAAGATATTTAATTAAATAATTGTTTAAATAATAACAGTAATGCTAACATTTATTCGTTTGTTTGAATATTAACATAAATATTATTTAAATAATTTAACAATGAACTATATTTCTTTCAGCTTTAAAAATGTACATTATTTTTTTCACTCTTTCTACATGTTTTTAATATTTTTTCACATGCTGAAAAACTGTGTTCTTAACTCCAAATTTGTATTTTTTAAATTTATGTGCAAAAATTAATTTTTAATTATTTTGTTCTCGTATTGAAAAGTTACGTTATTTCTGACATGCAATTTGTATTTATTTATATATTTAACTTCTTCTGAACGTGCTTTGTATTTATGATGTTGATATTTAATTGTGGGTTTCTATAATTTTCTTTTTCAACGAAAAATCGTATGTTTTAAAATATTTTTAATTGTTTTGTTTAATCTAACTTTTAATAATACTAACATCTATTCTCTTTTTCAAAAAACTATGTTCCTTCAAATGCTAATATGGCCCCTTTTTTTCTTATTTCTTTTAAAACTCTTGTTATGATGTTAAATTTATTCTTGCGGTTCAAAAAATATGTTTCCTTCAAAGAAAAAATGGTATATTTCAATACTTCTAAATGTTTCATTTAAAAACATTTTAAGTGTGATTTTTGTTTGTTATCAAGCCTTAAAAAATACGTTATTTTAAATGCCTAATATGCTTTAATTCGTTTCTTTATTTTTTAACTCACTTTGTATGATGTTGAAAATTATTCTTGTGTTTCATAAATATGTTTTTTCAACGAAAAAAATGATAGTTTAAAAACTTTAATAGCTTTGTTTAAATTTACTTTGTTTGATTCACTCCTTTTCCTGCTTTTAAAACTAAATTCTTTCAAACAGAAAAAAATATATATATTTTTTAATATTGACAAAAATCAGGGATGAGATTTCCGCTTTTTTGGACACCAGAAAACTCTTAGAGAAAATCTTGTTATTTTAAATCACAAAAATGTTCCGATTTAATAATATAACATTTTCTCTGAGATTTTACTGGTGCGCAAAAAAGCGGAAATCTCATCCCTGCAAAAATGAACAGTATTTTGCATTATAGCTTTTTGGAAGATTATTTTTCAAACTGAAATCATAATGTAATTAAACATCTGATTTTATAAAATATATTTTATAACATAAGTTTCACAATAATGTGAAACAATAACAGTCATAATAATAACAGTCATTTAATAACAGTCTATAATAATAGCTTTAATAACAGTCATTTTCAAATTGTCACTTTGTTCCGTATACAGTAAAACCTCTAAATAACGGACAGCTTGGGAGTGCAGAAATTGTCCGCTATTCGGAGGTGTCCGCTATTGGGAAAAACTCAGAGACAGAAAAATTGCTAATGAATGCTTAATGTTTCATTAGTCGATTTTAATATGTCCTAAAACCTCTATTATATGATTAAACCAGAAATTAAAATAATTTTTAAAGCAATAAAACTGAATTAGAATTGTACGTACCTTTATCCTTTGCTTATTACATTCTTACAAAAAAAAAAGTGACAAAAGTATGCTTTTACTTGCGATTACATGTAATTTGTTTTTCAATGTGAAGTTTTAACTCTGTCAGTAGTTTTAATCTTTTAAATCATCTTTTTCTAAAAATAAATAAATAAATAAATAAATAAATAAATGTATAATTGTTTATTGTATTTTTTTGCTTCTTCAAAGCATACAATCTCCAATAATCCGAGGGCGGGGGGGGGGGGGGTATGTAGGGGGGGAGAGGGGATTTTCTCCAGCTCATCACCACATTTATCTGTGATCACAGTATTTGTGATACATTGCCCTGATAAATTTAGAAATATTTTAACTTTTTTCTTCATTAAAAAATAATTTTTTATTCTTTTTTACCAAAATTACTGTCCGCTATTCGGAATGTCCGCTATTCAGAGGTTAAACATACAAAAATTTAGGTTTTGGGAGTGGAGATTGGAAAACTGTCCGTTAAATAGAGGTGTCCGCTATTCGGGAGTGTCCGTTATGGAGGTTTTACTGTATATGTTTTTTAATCACACACTAAATAAAACTAAATTATCATTTTCGAAATGGGAGAAAGACGAGTGAACAGAAAAGATTCAACATGCAAGTATTTCAAAATGTTTACGTTTTAAATTTATTTAAAAAATTACTGCATTTGCATAATTTTAAATATAAAAATTAAACACTAGCGCTTGCCAAATCCTCTTCAGAAGATGTGCTTTTTGCCCCAGAAAGTTTCGACTAACGGTAATAGCGAGAGTTAAGGGGGGGGGGGGGGTGGAGCTGATTTTAAAATAAAATAAAGAGTGATTATTCCCGGGAATCGAATTTTAGAGTATGCTAACAAAAAAAGTCATCAATTCCGATAAAAGATAAAACATTTCCCCATAATCTTTGTTTAAAAATTTGATCAGAACGAAATGTACCGACAATATTAGAAGAAAATCAGTATTAGAAAAAACATGAAAAAAAATGTGTCTAGCATAGATTATGAAGCACTTTCTTACACATTCAGAATAATGTTACAAAACTGCACCGTTTAACAAATTAAAATATTGTGTCTCATTTTACCATATGGAAATGTATAACGCATTTCAAAACCGAATTTCAGCTGATCTCATCTACAATCAGAAGATTACCCAAATTGTTTAACAGTCCTGTATATGATATAGAGATTTGTATTTACTAACAATATGCATTCCAAAATTTAGTTCATTTAACCAGGGGTGCACAACCTCTGGCCCGCGGGCCAAAATGATACCACTATTTTTATGCAGAATAATTTTCCTTATAATAATGACAGAAACTTTGAGATTAAAGAAAAGAAACTCCGCTTTTCAAATATTCTGGTGGCAAACGATTTTCTGGTAAAAAAGGTTGTGCATTACAGATTTAAGCGATACATATATTTCTGTTAAAAATTTCTCTTCAGCAATTTCCTCTAACAAGGAGAATGGTATGCGAATACTTTCGTGCAGCCTTGTATATGAGATACAGAATTTATATATGAAGAGTAAAATGCAAAAAACTAATTAAATTTAAAAGCGTGTACCGAATTTTAAAACGTACTCTCCAACAATTATTAAGCAAAACAATGCTGTAGCAGATTTCTTTTGTAAGTCCCTTTAAAATAATAAAAAATATATTATGAGTGCTTTGTTTTAACGTGATCGTAGTGAAATTCAGTGATGTATACCAGTTTGAATACATTTGCAATAACGTATTGACATTAAAATATTCCCCAAACGATTTTTCCCAATATATCATAATGTGAACCAGTTCTTTTGAATGTCCCTGTAAATGAGACATTAATCGCACATATTTCATATGCAATACCAAGCATGCTTTGGTGAGCCTTAATAAGCTTTATCAATTTATCAATTGCATGGAAATCTGAGTATATTTACGAGAGTGGACAGACGGATAGACAAACCGAATGCGTAAGCACTGTTCAACTTTGCTGAAAAGTGCTTGAAAGAAAAAAAACAGGGGTACTGTTTTTTCATAGTCAAGATATACGTCTTTTAGGAAAGATTATTAGGCCCAATTTATGGCATACATTTCATATTACGAAGCAAATTGTAATCGTCATTTTCGTGAATTTTCAATTACAAGCGAATATATACTATGTATTTTAATGCTACCTCGCATCACCTTTTTCAAAACAGAAATCTTTTGCAAATGCTTTAAGAATATTTGAACGAGAAATATACTACGAAATGGTAAAAATAGTGGTGCGAATAATATGAAAATGTTCGTTTGTAATTGAAACTTTGCGATAGCCCTCCCGTACTGTCACGCGTAGCGGTTAGTGACGGACATTTTGAGTTGCAGCAAATGCGTTGCTGAAATATTTATTCTTTTGCTCTCATTATTTTAGAAAATAAGACTTTTTCATCTTTAAAAGGAAAATTTTCTGCTAAAAAAAGGTAAGAGTTTTTTTAACCCCTTCAGGGGCGGTGAGACATATTGGGTTGGGAAAAAAGTAATTTCGCTTTTTTTCGTACTTTTTAAACTGAATTTATTTATATAAATTAAACAACTAATCAATAATATATGTGCTATTTTGTTCGATGACCTTTTGCCCTTTTCTGGTAAAACCATAATTCTGTCACTGTAGAATTTCTGAGAGTTATTGGTAAAAAACTGAGCAAGGTGATTTTCACTAGCCTCTTTTAAAACCAGCTTAATACCATTAAGAAAGTTCCGCATAGGGCAGAACAAATGTTAATCGGTCAGATATAGGTCTGGACTATACGGTGGGTGCATCAAAACCTCCCAGCCAAGCTCTCTCAGTTTTTGCCGAGTGACTAAAGATGTGTGTAGTTTAGCGTTGTCGTGACGGAAGACAACCCCTTTCCTATTGATCAATTTTGACCGGATTTTTTTTAATTGCCTGCTTCAATCACATTAGTTTTTCACAGTAGATAGTTGAATTAATGGTTTGGCCAGGTTCAAGCAGCTCATGATGAACAATTCCTTTCCAATCCAACCAAACATTCAGCATCATCTTCTTTCGCGTCAATCCGGGCTTTGCTACCGTTTGTGAAGCTTCAACCACGATTTTTTAGCACATTGTTGGCGTACGTGATTCACTTTTCATCACCCGTAATCATTTGTTTCACAAATGGCTCGATTTTATTCCTTTTCAGCAGAAATTCACAAATCAAAACTCTGTCCATTAAATTTCTCACTGTAAGTTCATGGGGAACCCAAGTATCGAGTTTCTTTTGGTATCCTGTTTTATGTAAATGGTTCAAAAGTGGTTTATGGTTGATGTTTAGTTCCGTAGCAATGTTGCAGATAGAAATATCTCAGGCTAATTTGATTTTGTTTTTAAATTTCATCGACTTTTTCATGTATTGGCCGGCCAGGGAAACGTTCATCTTTAACATCGAAATTTTCAGAACGAAAACGAGCAAACCGATTCTGACTTTGGCGTTTACTTAAGCACTGATCGCTATAAACGCTACACAATTTTCGATGAGCCAGCGCCGCATTTTGCCCTATTTGGAAGTAAAAAACTAAAATGTGATGAAAATAATCTTCTGGAATCTATATTTAAAACGCAATAACTTTTGATTCTATGAACAGATGACTTTGCCTTTATATCCATAATATTCTAGAGACTATTACCTTTCAAATGCTGTATAGTATGGCTTATTTGAGTAAGTATTACTCGAGATATGCGACTTTAAAGCTATCTGTTGGGAAAAAGCGAAATTACTTTTTCCCCAACCCAAAATTTTGTCCCGCCTAATTGAAACGAAATTCTCACCCGAAAATTTTCACGAAATTTCATATTTTTAACTTTGACAGCAAAATGTTGAAAATTTGTCTTTTCTTATTTTAAAACAAAATTTCGATTTTTCCGGTGAGAATTCAATATTACAGAGACATTGCTTGCCCTTAAAGATGTTAAAAAATACACTATATTGCCATTGATTATGGGACACTTGCGATTTTAGACATTTTACTAAATATCTAGAAAAATATATGAGGAATCATCTCGCAACTCTTAGTGTATAAATATTATAGCATAAGTCATACATCTCCGTGAAGATTTTTTCCCGAAACTCCAAAGGGGACCGTCAACAAATTAAAAAAGAATGAATATCTTTTGAATAACCCTGTCAAAACTAATGTAGCAAAAGCGCTCAAACTCTAGATTGTGATTGAATGCCTTATTGTAATAAGCCTTGTTCATTTTTATGCAAATAGCATGCATACTCGCAGAGTAATTAAGGTTTTTATAAAAATGATCCCAAATTTTTCCAAGTTTTTTCCTTATAATTTTCAGAGTTCTTAATATAAAATATTATTTTTTTCAGAAAATATGACAAACAACATTGCACACAGTACCCTGTAATCAGAATTGAAAAATAATGAAAATTGTATAAAAAATGAGTTGGTTTACTAAATAATTTTTTACTGCGCATGCGTCAACGATATCAAAATTTCATTTGCATATTATGTTAGCTTAATGTATAGAGCAACTTTTGTGAAAGTCACAAATTCATAACTTGAAAATTCTGACAATAATCGTCAATTGAATAAGTCGAAAATCCGTTATTCTCAAAATGAAGCAAAAACAAGAGGGGTTGTATCCATATATTCATTGATTAGTGTCAATATAGAATACACAATATGGGATGTACTACTGCATTTGGATAAAATCCCTCATTTTTTTGCTTCATTTTGGAAACAACGGATTTTGTCCTTTTTCTATAGACGATTACTTTCAGAATTTTGAAGCTATGATTTTGAGACTTTTACAAAAGTTGCTCTATACATTTAGCTAACATAATATGCAAATGAAATTTTGATATCTTTGACGCATGCGCAGTAAAAAATTTAATAGTAAACCTACTCATTTTTCATACAATTTTTATTATTTTTTAATTCTGATTACAGAGTACTGTGTGTAATGTTGTTTGTCATATTTTCTGAAAAAAATATTATTTTATATTAAGAACTCTGAAAATTATAATGGAAAAACTTGGAAAAATTTGGGACCATTTTTATAAAAACCTTAATTACTCTGCGAGTGTGCATGCTATTTGCATAAAAATGAACACAGTGTATTACAATAAAGCATTCAATCATAATCTAGAGTTTGAGCGCTTTTACTAGATTAGTTTTGACAGGGTTATTGAAAAGATATTCATTCTTTTTTAATTTGTTGACGGTCCCCTATGGCGTTTCGGTAAAAAATCTTCACGGAGATGTATGACGTATACTATTATATTTAAACACTAAGAGTTTCGAGATGATTCCTCATGTATTTTTCTAGATATTTAGTAAAATGTCTAAAATCGCAAGTGTCCCATAATCAATGGCAATATAGTGTATATTGGCAAGAAATTTATATTTATAGGGATGAGATTTCCGCTTTTTTGCACACCAGCATAATCTTAGAGAAAATGCTATATTATTTAATCGGAATATTTTTTCTGATTTAAGAGAACAACTTTTCCCTAAGAATATACTGGTGTGCAAAAAAGAGGAAATCTCACCCTTGTATTTAACTAACTATTTATGTAGCTACGCATTTAATGCTCCAAATAAAGCCAGTCATGAATTGCCACTCGTATCATTTGTATATTGGAGGCTCTGAATTGCTATTTGTTAAAAGCAGTTCCAGTTTTAAATTCAAGCACAAATTTCCCGAAAAAATCGCTTTACGGAAACCTCCGATCACGAAATCCCGTGCTCTTTTGGAAAAGTGAAAAGCGCAATTACTCGTTACCTAAGATGATTGGTATAATACGATTTTCACCATCAGAAAGTAGATGTCAAATGCCAATGGTGTAAATTTTAAAAAAATATCTTCTTATATTTTGAGTATTTGAAAAATCCCTATTGAATATGAAATTTCCATTTGATAAAATTTTACCAACATCTTATAATACAAATTTAAATTTCATGGCGATAATTTTTAAAAACGCGTATCACCGACATCTGACATCTACTTTCTGGTGGTAAAAACCATATTTTATTAATTATATCTTGTAATGAGTCATTGCGATTTTAAATTTTCCCATAGTTAACATGGGATCGGAGAATTTCAGTGAAGCGGCCCCTTAAAAGTGTGAAGTATTTTATAATTCAAAAATTCGACTAAAGAAAATATTTTCCAACGAAATGTTAGATTGAAATTAAAATAAACCTTTAAAAATAACAACAATATAAAATTAATCTTACATTTTCTAGTCCATTTCTTACCCTTATGAACTATTCATCTCTTACCCATATATCAGAGCAAAAACTACAAAACCGAACCATTTGAAATTTAAAATATATAAATGTTGCATAATTTTGTCGAGTCGTTTCAAATTTTATGAAAATTAGATGCATAATTTAATTATAGGGACAATCAAAATTATTGCGTTACATTACAGTCAATGGGAAAAAATAGTTTCAAGTTTCGAACATAATAAAGCTGATATGCATCTATCTAAAATATACGTTCTATTCAATCTGTGGTGCAAAGAATATTTGTTATTAATTTACAGTTCTACAGGTGAGCGAGTTGCTCCCCGTTCAATTTTAATCTCCAACTCTTGCAGTGTTACCCGGATATTCGACCAAATTTATTTTTAAAAAAATTATGTATACTAGGTCGTTCGGAAAATTAATTCGAACCGAAAATTTTTATCGTTTTATTATTAGATATAGTTTTTTGACACCTAAAGTTAAGCAATTAATTTGCAGACTTTTCCGGTACGAATTGATTTTCTCAAACAGACACAACTTTCCGAACGACCCAATAATAAACCAAATTGTTTGTTTTTATAATGCTAGTGCCAAGTAACATTTGGGTATTTTAAAGAAATATTACACCAGAGCATAAAGAATTAAAACAAATATTATTTTCAGGACTGCCTTAATTTTATCGCGCATCACTTTTATAAAAATTTCACTAACACTTTGACCGCATCTGTATAAATAATATAACATAAACAAATCGCTTATAGCAGCCCTGTATATTAAACAAGAGTCAACAAAATACTATTTTCATTTATTTCAACTTTTCAAATTATTAAAAAAGGAAACTTTTCTCGAATAAGTAATTATTAATGCGTCATCGGGATTACTAATTATGATGAAGTTATTAATTGAGGCTCTTATCTTCAGCACTACGCAATGAAAAAGCAGCAAAAATTACATCACTTTAAAACAATCATGTTATTTTGAAAATGTTTTCATGTTTTCAATGAAATCTAAACATAAGGTCATTTTAACCTCTACTAAATTTACGTTCATTCTCATAATTATTTTCACAATTCAAAAAATATTTTGACGCGTAATAAATTATTGCAGCTAACAATGCATATAGTGGCGAAATTTATCAGGAGTCTTTGCTGGCATTTTTAACTCCGTAATTTACGTATAAAAAGGCCAGAAATTTATGTAATTTAGGCCAAGAGTGTCAAACTGTGGTTCGCCGGAATCCACTAATTTTTTACAGAAATAGCTACCTTCTTGAATCGCAGACATTCGATGATTAGATAAGGCAGTAAAATCTAAAAAGTTTCATGTGAAATATATAAAATTTTAATGATGTATAGCGGCTACAGCCATCACCTTGATTTTGACGATTTTTTAGTAAAATATTTATTTTTATCAAACAAAATGCTCGTAAGAGAATGTGGTACTTTCTTAAATATTTTATTATCATTACGGACTCGTTCGGAAAGTCATATCCGTTTGGAAAAATAAATTTGTACCGGAAAATTGTGTCCATTAAATACTAAACGTCACATATTGGAAACAATACCTTATAATTAAATGATAGAATTTTCCGGTAGGAATTGATTTTCCCAAATAGACATGACTTTCCGAACGAGCCATTATTATTATTAATATTATTTAAAATTTTTACAATGCCAATTTATCATAAATTTTAAATGTGTTTATTGAAAAAAAAGCTTTTAGCAAGAAAAGAGCCAATTTTGCCATTTGTTCAATTTAATTCAATTACCATTATTATTTTTTTCTTTTTGATTCTTGGAGGGATAACCTTAAGGATCAGATTTCCAAATAGCTAATAGTTTGAGAGAAATAAATGTAAAAAAAAAAAAAAGAAAAAAGAAAAATACATATTATGATGCATATGAAAATACAGAAAAATTACTATATATTTAAATTTTTATTTAAAAATATATTCATAAATAATAATTTAAACCTAATTAAAAAAATAATTAAACATTTCGTAGAAAGAAAGTACATTTAATAGAATGTAATTGGTTCAAATAAAGAAAAACTAAGAACGCTCATCAAAAATTAAAGCCTGTTACTGGTTAAGGAAACACAGTACCTTGAAATTGGTCAAAATATCGATTTTCCTTATATATGTGTGTATGTAACAGGGTGACTGCCTTCCCTAAATTATAGTATCTATAGGTGGCGCTATTGCCACCTTCGGCAAAATATCTTGAGATATTTTGCCTTCCTTTCTAAAAAGACATGAAATGAAGTGAAGTAATTGAGTTTTGTAGTTAAGATGTAAGATTGGGATGTGTGTTCCAATACATCTCTCTTAGAGATGTTCTTTGTGCTAAGTAATTTTTATGAATATTCAATTGATTGAGAAGCGCTCGTCTTGCGATTTGTATATAGTGTGTTTTGTGCTGTGACGTCTACAATAAAAATGTGTCTGTAACATTAACATCTCTGTTCTATATTTTAAGTACAGAACGACATCCCACACTGGCGCCCAACGTAAAATGGAGTTCTTTCGGAACATTTTTGTGCTTTCAAAGTCTTTGTGTCAAGTTCGCTGTTGTCATCCTGACAAAAATTCCAAAAATTATATTTAAAGTAGGGTAATCCGTACCCACTTCTAAATTATTGTCACCTCGGCAATAAAGGAAATTTTGTGTTCTCAAGTGCCGTGTTCGTCAAGAACAATTCATCCTGTGATTTCCAAAAAGTTCTATTATATAATGTGCAATATCAAGTATCAAGATATACTCCAGTTTTGTGCTAATTTCTTTAATATCAGTTATGTGTGGTAGTATCATCGCGACAAAATTCAAGAAAGTATAAAAAAAAAAAAAGAGTAATCTGTACCCATTTTAAAGGTGTTGTCAAATCTACAATGAATCAAGCTTCTGTTCTTATTTTTAATAGTGCTTTCTTCTTCTTCAATTGTGTGTTTTAAGTGCGTCATCCTGACAAAAAAGCAAGAAAATGCATTCGAAAAGGGTAATCCGTACCCTTCACATTGGAAATAATTGAAAAATATTGTCGACATGACAATAAATAATGTTTTTCAGTCTTCATAAGCAACAAAATATCTTCTAGTTTTTAAACATAACTGGTGTTTGTGATTGAAACTTCTTCATTTCGTCATATAAAAGTTTTCTACTTATTATCTGATTTTGTTCTTAGAAGTGTTCAATACCTATTTACTTCTGCGTGCTTTAATTGTTATGTGAATCATCGACAACCTTTATCTAAAAATAGATTTTTATTTTATTTGTTTTTTTACCGGTAAAAGTTGAAATTATTTTTTTGATTGTTTGTTTCTCTTTTTTTTCTGCTGGCCAGCTGCGGAAAAAAGTTTTTATTTTCTTTTATTTATTAAGATAAATGCTGTTTCATATATATATATATATAATTTTTTTTGTTTGTTTTGTTTTATGTTGATTTTGAATAAGATTATTAAGAAACATTGGTTTTCTGAAATTGAAAGAGATTTTTTTTTATATTGTTTTTAAAAGCAAGGATTCTGAGTAAGTGAATTTTGTTTTTGTTTTTTAATCTGTGCACAGAGTTTAAAAATGATTTTGATAACTTTTATTATTTCGTATGTTGTTTATTTTTTAGATGTAAAGTAAGTTCTTTATTCATATTTCGAGTTGTTTTCATATTTATGTGTGGTTGATAATTATTTCGCAATGAAGTACCTATAATATTTCATATATTTAAAATGAATGATTTATGTCATTGGTAAGCTAATTTGGTAAAAAGGTTGACTTTTAACGTATAATAATATTTCTTCTAAATATTTTCATGAGCTCATTAGTGGTATATTTTAGTATGTTTTAAATTATTTCCTGCATTTTTTTTAACATTTATTTATGAAAATTTATCTATATTTACATGTTTTATTTACCTGTAAGGGGAAGGTAGTCATTTTGTTCTTATTATTTAATGGGTCACGTATCTAATAGTTTTCTAATTTAAGCATAAATCAACAATATCAACAACAATTTGGGAAAAATGGCATTTCTTTCTAAAGGAAAAAAAATCGATTTGTTTAATTTGGGCACAGAATTAGAGTTAGATGTAGATAAAGATGATAAACTATCAGTGTTACGTGAGAAAATTATGAAGTGTCAACTGCTTAAAGACGACGAACAATTTGTTAAAGAGGCATTTATTGCTATCGTGGAAGATCGCAAAAAACAAGAAATTGCAGAACAACAAATGATTCAGGATAAACGTATTGCAGAGGAAAGAGCATATGAGCTAGAAAAGCTTAAGCTACATGCTCAAAACCCTACCGCGACAACAGTACCACAAAATCAAATAGATCAGATGCGTATAGATATTAAAAATATCTTGCCAACATTTATTCCTGAAAAGGATGATATGTCTTTGTTTTTGACAATGTTTGAACGTCAAATGAAAATGCTTAATGTCTCCAAAGAATTTTGGGTTTCTCAATTAATTGCCGTACTTCCGAACGACATTGGTAAACTAATCGCCAGAGAACCAGAAGAAATGTTCAAAAATTATTCTTATATTCGTGACATATTGCTTAAAAGATTTAAGTTGACAGCAGAAAAATTTAGAGTATTATTTAGCCGACATCAAAAAAGAGAAAATTCTACTTGGAAGGATTTTTATTTTGAACTTAGAAATTATTTTGAGGGTTGGTTATCCGAATTAGAAATCAATTCATTTGAAAAACTAACTGAACTAATAATCGCTGATCAGATTAAGAAAAAGTGTCCACATGAATATAAAAATCATTATTTAGATGGTTGGGACAAGTTAAATGATTCTGTCGTGTTGGCTGAAAAGCTAGACATTTACGAAAACATTAAACCTTCTTCTCAAAAGTCAGCAAGTTATCCAAAAACGCGTGAATCGCAGAAACATGTTTTGCCGAAAAATTCAAATGGTCAAGAGTTCTGGAAAAATCAAACACCCAAACATGAAACTAACGAACATTTTTCAAATTATAAAAATAATCATTCTACTTCAAAATATACAAATTCAAGATACGAAAACAATGATAAGCGTCCGATTATAAATTGTTATGGCTGTGGTAAACAAGGTTTTGTCAAAGCTAAATGTCCTAATTGTTCTCCATCTACTTCTACGCAGACGCAATCAGCAAATTTTCGTTCCCTTCATCTCAAATCTTGTTCTGTCAATACTCAAGCAACACCTTTGTTATACATAAAGGTAAATGGTGTTACAGGGGTTGCTTGCGCAGATACAGGAGCTACTCATTGCATTGCTGGGGAAATGTTATACAAGATTCTGTGTGACCAAGGAACTGTGTTCGAAGACACCGGTGTAAGCATAACACTTGCTGATGGCCTACGAAAAGAAACCAACGTTCTTCAAGCAACAATCACTGTTGAAATAGAAGGTCGTACAACTAGTACCACGATTTTTGCCTTACCCGAAGCCCAGGGAAATAGAACATTGTTAGGCATAGATTTTTTAAATAAAATGGGGATCGTGCTAGACATGAGAAGCCAAAGTTGGTATTTCCAGAACAATCCTAAACGTAAAATTCCCTTTTCTGATGATCCTTTCATTACGACACCTGAAATCTCAGCACCAACTGCCACAGTTAACTCGGTTATGTTAAGAGAAACAGAAGGTCAGCATCTATCTGAGATACAAAGAAAAAGGCTTAATGACTTACTTGAAAAATTTTCCAATACCTTTCGACCAGGGGGAGAAGCAACTCCCGTCGTCGAACATCATATAAATACTAGAGACCATCGTCCTATTTCACTACCTCCTTACAGGTTATCACCGGCAAAGAAAGAATTGTGTAAAACCCAAATTGATGATCTTCTAGCCAAAGGAATTATTGAAGAATGCGATTCTCCATACTCTGCACCAATAGTGCTCATTCCTAAGCCAAATGGTAGTGTTCGCTTATGTGTAGACTACAGAAAGCTAAATGAAGTTACTATACCAGATACTTATCCACTCCCTCGTATGGACGATCTTTTGCATCAGGCGAAAACTGCTCAGTTCATGACAACACTGGATCTGAATGCTGGTTACTATCAAGTGAGTGTCTATGAACCTGATCGAGATAAAACTGCTTTTGTATGCCCTCTAGGAACATATCGCTTTCGAAGAATGCCGTTTGGTCTCCGCAATGCCCCTGCAACGTTTCAGAGGACAATGGATAGCTTTCGCAAAGGACTCCCAGATGTAAATATTCTCACTTATCTTGATGACTTAATTGTTTTATCATCAAGTTTTGAACAACATCTAGCTGATCTTGAAGCTGTTTTTAAAAGATTAGACAAATGGAAACTTTCTGCTAATAGAGAAAAATGCAACTTTGCTTGTACCAGAGTAAAATATTTAGGACACTGGATCACACCAAATGGCCTAGAAGTTGATCCTGGGAAAGTTGATGCTATTGTGAGGATCCCACCTCCGAAGAATACAAAACAACTGCAATCCTTTCTGCAGACATGTTCATGGTATCGCCGTTTTATACAAGATTTTGCAAAAATATCCAGACCACTTAGTAATCTCACAAAAAAGAATGTGGAATGGCACTGGGGTGCCGATGAAGAAAATGCATTTCAAACCTTGAAGCAATGCCTCGTTTCAGCTCCAATATTAAAACAAGCTGATGAAACTAAACCTTTTTTCATTCGAACTGATGCAAGTAGTTATGCTCTGGGAGCAGTACTTCTACAGGGTGAAGGTGCTGAAGAGCATCCGATTGAGTATGCAAGTAGATTGTTGACTGCTGCAGAACGCAACTATCACACCACAGAAAGAGAAGCACTTGCTGTTGTCTGGGCTCTTAATAAATTCAGAGGATATATTGATGGAACAGAAGTTACTGTGGCATCCGACCACCAGCCTCTCCGATGGCTCATGAGTTTAAAGTCACCTTCTGGAAGACTTGCCAGATGGGCTTTGCAATTACAAGAATTTAATTTGAAAATAGAATATATTCCAGGCAAAGCTAACGTCATAGCTGACATGCTTTCTCGTCCTGCTTGTGATCACACCAGTAAAGAAAGTTGCGATATTTGCGCTATAGTAGTTGATATTCCTTCTAAATCATCAAGTGATTTACGTGCTGAACAAATGAAAGATGAAGAATTAAAGAAAATTATTAAAAGTTTCGAAAATGAAGAAAAAACCCTTGACTATACTAACTGGACTGATCGCGGTTATATTATGAATCAAGGAGTTTTATACAGGTATTCTCCAAGTTCGGAATCAGAAGAAGCTCAACTAGTTGTCCCATCACATGAAAGGGAGAAAATTTTAAAAGAACACCACGATTCACCTACGGCTGGTCACTACGGTGCTGAAGGTACGTTAAATAGAATATCCAAAAGGTATTATTGGACTGGAATGCGTTCATACATTGCAAATTATGTCAAAAATTGTGCTGAATGCAATAGGTATAAGCCTTCTAATCAAAAACCATCCGGTTTGTTACAAACACCAGTGTATTCACAAAGATTTGAAGTTCTATCAATTGATCTTTTTGGCCCTTTACCAAAAAGTAAAAACGGTAAAAGGTGGATATTTATAGTAGAAGACTGTGCTACAAGATGGGTGGAATTGTTTGCCCTTACGCATGCTACTGCAGCGCAGTGTGCAACTACGTTGCTTGAAGAAGTTATCCTTAGATATGGTCTACCGAGACGTATAATATGTGATAACGGACCCCAATTTGTTAGTAGTGTGATGCAACAACTTTGTTTTCTTTTAGGTATCAAACAAAATCCAACTCCCATATACCATCCCCAGGCTAATCCTGTGGAGAGGAAAAATAGAGATCTGAAGCCGAGATTAGCTATATTAGTAGAAAATGATCACTGCTCTTGGGAAGAAAAGCTTCCAACAATCCGTTTTGCACTAAATACTGCTAAGTGTGACACTACTGGAGAAACAGCAGCATTCTTGCAGTTTGGAAGAGAATTGAGAACAACGGATGATGTTCAGCATGACATTCGTGCTGTAATTCAAAATGATAATTTTGTGCCTGAGATTACTCCATATCTCAAGAAATTCGCAAAATTCACCAAAGAAATCAAAGACAAAGTTGAATCTAAGCAAGATCAGAGGAAAAAATTTGCTGACCGTAGTCGGAAACCGGGACATAGTTTTGTTCCAGGAGACAAAGTTTGGGTTGACTTACATCCAGTAAGTAAAGCCTCTAACAACAAAACGTCGAAGTTCATGCCTAAACGTGATGGACCTTACATCATTTTAACTCAAAAATCACCCACCACTTTTGTCATAGCAAGTATGGACAGTCCAAATGATCCACTTGCTACATGTCACACTTCTGCCTTAAAACTATGTAATGACTCTGACATAGTGCCTGTCGCACCCATTAGGAAACGCGGTAGGCCACCAAAGAAAATTACTGGTTCCACACCGGGACGTTCGCGGAACCAGAGGGGGAGGCTGTAACAGGGTGACTGCCTTCCCTAAATTATAGTATCTATAGGTGGCGCTATTGCCACCTTCGGCAAAATATCTTGAGATATTTTGCCTTCCTTTCTAAAAAGACATGAAATGAAGTGAAGTAATTGAGTTTTGTAGTTAAGATGTAAGATTGGGATGTGTGTTCCAATACATCTCTCTTAGAGATGTTCTTTGTGCTAAGTAATTTTTATGAATATTCAATTGATTGAGAAGCGCTCGTCTTGCGATTTGTATATAGTGTGTTTTGTGCTGTGACGTCTACAATAAAAATGTGTCTGTAACATTAACATCTCTGTTCTATATTTTAAGTACAGAACGACATCCCACATGTATATATTAACTGAAAGCATCTTTAATTGTGAATATTTTGACGCCTCATTTTTATTTATACTATAATCATATCGCGAGATAGTGTAAATTTTGTTAATAAATAAAGCGCAATTACCCATACAAATGAAATTTTTAAACTGATTTTTCTCCCTGTTCATATTTTTATAACTTGCTTATTCAATAAACAGTAATGCCTTTTTTTTGCTAATTTAGATAGAGGCTTGAAATTTTTAAAACTTGTTTTCCAAGATGTATTTAATATTTTTGGGCATGGATTTAACACAGGGCTCCCAAACGGTCCGCCAACTGAACATCAATATTTTCTAACAAAAATTTCCTTTTTAGATTTTTCTGGCAAGTTGCCCAGAAACCAGCGTTGAGAGTACTTTTAAGTGCAAATTCTGTAGAAACTTACCATGAAATTTTCTACTAAATAATAATGGTGTTCAGTTCGCGGACCATTTGGGAGCCCTGTTAACATTACAGTTTATGGTTATTTTCAAAAAATACATTTAAATTAAGAGTTTGTTGAATTTCCATAATTTTTTTAATGTACACGAGAGAAAAAAACCGTGTGCATATAAAAATCTATGCACAACTTTATGTAACATATTCTAAGGAATCGGGGAAAAAAATGATGCAAAAATCTTCATATTTATAAAAATAGTAAAAATTTTTAAAAAGTTTATTTTTTTAATTAAATCTTAGTAAAATAGGCTGTTCTATAAGATTTTTTAAAAATTTTATTTAGTATTAAGTATTGTGACACCACATACATTTCAACATTATTCAAAATTAAAGATATGGTTTCAAAGATACTGTGCCCCTTTATGTGAAAAAAAAAAAAAAAAAAAAAAAAAAAAAAAAAACCTTATTACAACATATTAGTCTTCATTTATTCTATTTTATATTAATTATTTAGGTTTTAAGACACGGAAATACCAAAACTATTATAGTTATGAAGACCTTCTTTTATATATTTCCGTGTAGTGTTGAATCTTCCGTTCTCAGGACGGATGAAGCTTCTTCCGGCATATGCTATCCGAATTCCGTATTTTCTTTCAGAAATTTCTGTTTTGAAAAAAGTAATAGAAAAATTTCAGTAATGACAAAGCGTGAAGTTATGGAATTAATGTTACCTTATTTTTTGAATTTACAGTTGAGCAGCATTGAAGGGTCCCCCAGCTGTAATCAGCTTAGCACCCAGTCTAGTAATGTCTTATGTTTTTGTGAGCTATTGGGAAATGGAAAGGTGCAGTAATAACCTACTAAATTGAAAAATGAAGAATTTTAAGGGAAAAAATCTAAATATTTTAAGATTAATTAAAAGTTAAAATCAGAAATTAAAGTTTTAACCCTTTCAGGCACGGGTAAATACTGTTAGTAAAATAAGAATATTATCGACTGTCACCGGAATTTAGAAACAATTTTTTGAGAAATTAAAAGCCCCTTAATTCAATCTTTTACTATAAAAGCAATATTTTATTAAAATATTATTCGTGCCGTTTGTAAATGTGGAATTTAAATTATGTATCCCGGACGCATATATCACATATGCACATTCATTTAGCGACCAGTCGAAATACTGCCTTGTGATTGTTTGAAACAAAGAGGGTAAAAGAGATTATATATCCAGATTTGTGTTGAAAGAATTTTGCTACTGCATACAAATGATTCTTTGATTTTTCTTTATGACAGAAATGAGAAATGATTTTATAAATCACGGTGGTGATATAATAAATCTTTTTCCACCAATTTTCGACTTTAAAGTTACTGAAAGTGCGTTTGTTTTCGAAGAAAAATTATCTTGTTTATTAAGAATAAAATTATCTGGTGAACAGAAGCACATAAAAAGACTTTAAATTTTATACCTTATTAAAAAAAAAAAAAAAAAAAAAAAAAAAAAAAAAAAAAAAAAACTAGCATGTTTTTAGTTAAGAGTTTACTCCGTAGATATCAGAATTGACAAATAAAGTAAACTATCTTACAAAATAAGTTCAATATATGCATTCAATAATATTTTATTTTATTTATTTATTTATACATTTATTTTTATTGATCTACTATCAGTTAATAAAATATATTTTTAAATCAATTTTTGTTACTGAAACTATTTTTTTATTTTATTTATTTTATTTTAATACTGCCTTGTGATTGTTTGAAACAAAGAGGGAAAAGAGATTATGGCATATGCTATAAATAATATATATATAATTTCTTTATATATATATTTGAATATTATATATATTTATCTTTAAATATCAAATATACAACTTTTTTTATTGATTTACTAAAAGTTGATAAAATGTGATTTTTAAATAAATTCTTGTTAATGAAACTAATTGTTGATATTTAATTTTATTTACTTATGCTATTATTTTTATTAATTTACTATCAATTAATGAAATATAATTTCTTTAATCAATTCTTGTTAATGAAACTTGTTTTTAATATTTAATTTTATTTATTTATACAATTATTTTTATTGATTTATCATTTAATTAATATTTAATATTTGTCATACTTATTTATATATTTATTCTTATTGATTTACTATCTTTAATAAAATATGATAATTTTTAATCAATTTTTGTTAATGAAACTAAATTTTAATGTTTATTTTTATCTATTTTTACAGTAATTTTTATTAATTTACTATTCGTTAATAAAATATCATTTTTAAAATCAATTATTAATGAAATTAAGTTTAATATCTACTAAGGGTTATGTTTTAATAATCAAAATGAAAGATATTTTAAATCAATAATTACATCATTTAAAATTATAGAAAAATATTTTTAAATTTAATTTTACAAAAATTTATTTTTATTAATTTACTGTCAGGTAATATATTAACATCATTTTTAGATCTATTCTTTATGATGAAACTTAATTTTAATGTTTAATATTAACTAAAAGCCACATTTTAATTAAAAACCAATTAATATAATAATTGTAAAATAAAAATATTTTTATGTATTTTTTTCCGATGTTATTATTGCATTAAAATATATCTTTCATTTTAATTAATAAAATATAGACTTAGGTGACATTACATATTAAAATTTAGTTTAATTAAGAAGAACTGATTAAAAGTTTTTTATTAATTGAAAGTAAATTAATAAAAAAGAATTAAAAATATTTAAAAATTAACTGCATTAAAAAGTATCGATTTATTAAATAATATTTTATTGACTGACAATAAATCAATGCAAATAATTGTATAAATAAATAAAATTAAATATAAAAAATTAGTTTGATTAAAGAAATTATATTTTATTAATTTATAGTACATAAATAAAAATAATTGTATATGTAAATGAAATTAAATATCAAATAATCGTTTCATTAACAAGTATTTATTAAAATAATAATATATTATTATCTGTTAGTAAATCAATAATAATAAAAGAAAGTTGTTTAAATAAATAAAATTAAAAACTAATTTCAGTAACAGAAATTTATTTAAAAATATATTTTATTACCTGATAGTAAATCTATAAAAATGAGGGCATAAATAAATAAAATAAAATATTAAAAATAAATTTTAATAACAAGAATCGATTTTAAGAAACTTTTAAAATAATTGAAAATAAATGAAAAAGATAAAAATAAAATTCTCAAAAAGTCTTATACGAGGACACAATTCCCAACCTCAGGTTCACTAGAAGGACGCGCTAACCAATACACCGTCAGTTTTACGTTGTTCTTGCCAAATGATTCCATTACATTCATTTCTCTTATAGCAAATAACACTACGCCTTCACCTAGAACGATAAGTTTTCTGAAATTAGCCAAACTTCAGTAATCAAAGTTCAGGGGCCTGTAAATTAAAATTTATATCTTAATTAGAAATTAAGTCTTTGCGTAACTATATTTTACGTTTTTTTAGTTCAGATATTGGTATATTTAAAGGCAGTAAAAATTTTCCACGGAAGACTAAAGTAAACAGCCAATCAGGAATCGGAATTGGCGCTGGTCGCTAAATGAATGTGCAATCTTCATGATGTGCATATGTGATATAAGCATCCCGGACTGGACACAGTGTGCCGGAAAGGGTTAAACTGAAGTCATATAAGTTAATAAAAAAAGAAATAAGTTTAGGTTAGCTATAGTTATAGAAACTACTATATCTATAAATATACACTAGCTGATCCACCCGGCTTTGCCCGGGACCATACATGTTTTTCAAACAAATAGCGAATATTTAAAATGTCCATTCATACTAAATTTAAATTTTATATGGAGGATATTTAAAATTATAGAATTTTTTTAATTTGATCTTAGTGAACACAGGTATGTATTTATGTTACGAAAATGATGTTTTGGAAGAATGAAGAAATATAGTCGTTTATTATAGCTGTTTTGAACCACAAAAATAATGCAATAACTGGATTATTTTAAAATTACTTTTTTCAATGAAACCTACTCCATGCAAAGACTTCTGAGCACGTAAGCGACATGTGCTGCACATCTGAACAAATTCTAAGAAAACATAAAAGAAATAATTACCTAATTTACTATTTTTTTTTTTTTTTTTTTTTTTTTTTTTTTTGGATGGTGCCTTGGATGGATTTTGAAGATCGATTGTAAATCAATTAGGAAAAATAAAATCATCAAAACAGGAAAAAATTAACAAACGGGTGTGAAATTTGTTGCTATACTGTTAAAAATGTGAAACTTTCTCTGCATCGTCACTCCACCATTTTTATAGAATATCTCTATTTTAACCAATGAGAATGATACAATAAAGTAACCGCTTTCTATAAAAGCGGTGGAGTGACGATGTAGCAAAAGTTTCAATTTTTTAACAATGTGACATTTGGCCGTGAAATGCAGTCGTTAAATCTTTTATTTACCGCTTGTTCTCATTGGCTGCTCATCGTTGCCGCGGATTGGTGGCTAACTGAAAATAGCCTCTAACCGGCTACTTCGTTGCCGAGGATTGGTGGAAAGCTGCAAATATCCTAAAAATCTAAATTGAAATTGAAAAATCTGGCTACGAAGTGCACTTTCCGGTGTTAGCATCAAAACATGACAAAAATTTCAGAGACCTGGTGTTACAGTTTCGGCGTTATTCGTGGTCAGGCAGGCAGGCAGATATGCGTCTCTTATTTTATATATATAGATATATATATAAAAAGATGAAAAAAAATAAAGTGTTTATCTTTTATATAGCTGTAGTCTACTGATTAAATTAAAAACTTCTACTAAATATTTGTGGTACTAAAAAGAAAAAAAAAGGCGGAAGATCTGAGCTATGCGGCAATGAAATCATTTAAAAATTATAAGCCATGCAAAGAGTATACAAATTACATTGTCTTAGAAAATGTTAATGTTTAAGTCATTTAGTCATTCAAGAAAAATTAATAATCAACCTTATTACTTTTCTTATATTTTTATAAGAAAAATATATTGTATTCATGGAAAATTACAATTTCCACTTTTAGACGTATTTATACAGTATTTTAGAATGTTTTGTTTGAAAATTTGATGTTGTTTAGAAAACGTCTGTTTATAAATTTGTCTATATGTTTATATGTGACACAAATTTTGTCGATGTTTAAATAAATTTCAGATTCAGTTAGAATCCAGCAGAAATAGATTCTGTTTAGGATTTCGTGATAATCACCCAATAAGTTGCGTTGCTATGGTATGGTGTTATTTTCACGACGTTTACAATAGCTATATGTTTACAATAGCTATATCTCAAAAATTAACGCACGGAATTCAAACTGCGCAATCAATTAGACCTTGATTTGAACAAATTCTTAATAGATTTGTGTGTATACCACTAATCAGGTGATGTTGCTGTGTTCTGTTTTCATGATTTCCACTAAAGTTATTCAGTGAAATGTCCATCTCATCGTTATACTTAAACACTTCGTTATAAAGAAAATTCGTTGAATAGAAATCAACTCAAATTCATGAAATTTGTATAATAAATACGCATACATAAAATGAAAAAAACACAAAAAAAAAAATACTGGAAAAATGTATTTTAATTCAATGCAGAATTATGCAAAAAATTGAATTAAAATCACGTCTAAAAACTATACACATTGAAGAGAAATAAACAAAAGTTGAAGCGTAGCGTATATTTTCTATTTTTTTCTCAGTATTCCAAAACCTCAATTTAAAAAAAGTCTGTAACCTTATTTTCTTACAGGTTTTTCATAAAAAAATACACTGTTCATAAAAATTTCGCACTTTTGTAAGTATACGAAAATTTATCTGTATCATTTTCGTGAAACAGGCCCATAGCTGCCAACTCTTCCGATTTTTTGGCCCGGAAAAATTTAACAGAAAATTTTGACTTATTTAATCGGCAGATTACTTCGATTTGAAATGATAAAATTTTCTATGAAATTTTTCCGGGACAAAAGTGGAAGATGTTGGCAGCTATGCAGGCCTGTCTCTAAGGTTTTTAGCATTTTTTTATTTTAAAATTTTTATTTTATTTTATTTTATTTTATTATTTATTTATTTATTTATTTATTTATTTATTTTTTTTTTTTAATGGAATAAATAATTTCATTTTTATGCAAAAATAAATTCATACATGTATCGCAAAAGTAATCTCTCCATTAGAATGTTGAAAGCGGAATAAACTTCAATATACAGAATAAATTTTTCGTAATATGGAGATTAATTTACTTGCTAATTGTGTTCAAAGTCAAAATCCAACAGAAAATTTCGATAAGTTGAAAACTTTGTTGAATAGGGACTTCGTTAATGGAAAGTTGCGTTGTATATCGAGAACAAATAGATTGTCATATAATTTTACTGGCAAATTGATTTATATAAAAAAAAGCTTTGTAATGCCTGCAACACATTAGTTTTTAGATGCATCCGTAATGATATAAATACGCATCAAATATAGTCGTCGTTCAGGCCGTCCGTCCATCTGTCCGTCCGTCTCTTTGTATATAACAGAGCAAAAACTACCCAACCGAATTGTTTGAAATTTAAAGTATATAATTATTACACAATTTTGTTGTCATTTTAAATTTATGAAAATCGGATGTATAGTTTAACTACAAGCAAATTCAAAGGAATTCTGTTACATCATGGTCAATAGGAAAAAAATAGCTTCAAGTGCAATTTAATGATGTTATACTCTTTCGAACATAATAGAATTTATGTGCATCTATGAAGTACATACTTAAAAAATACTTTGCACAATCTGTGGTGCAAAGAATATTTGTTATTAATTTACATGGCTATATAAAATTATTCCATTACACAATGGTATAGCGGGAAACACTGTTTGAAGCGTGTTTTAATACTGTTAAACTATTTCACATTTTATGAAATTGATATACGTTGATGAGGGTTACTACAAGTTACTTCCTATATAATAGAAAGCAGATAGTATTTAGAGGGACACACAAAAGATTTCGGCCACTATACTGTATCCATGTACTGTATACTATTACACCAAGATCTGAATATTTTTAAAACTTTGTTATAGCACGAACACCCCTCATTTGCTACGTTTGAGGTATAATTTCCAACTTGTTCTAAAATGTTATCCCTTAAATTCAATCTATTTTCCATGTGTGCGGAGACATTCACTACTACTAAACGTTTATCTGATTCACATTCTGTTGTACGATTGTTGCCAGAGCAAGCTTTGTAACTGCTCAGATCTAACACAATAATAATAAAAAAAAAAATCTCAAAATGAGTACGAACTGTCCCTAAAATTAAGTTATAGAACCCCCTCTCCCTCATCCGAGGATTAATTACAAAGGCCTTGAGATTAACTGGTTCGCAAGGGTTAGAAGCAATTGTTTCGAGCGCTTGAAGGACGTTCAAGCATATCAGTAAAACCTCCATAACGGACACTCCCGAATAGCGGACACCAGCGCCGTAGTCAGAAATGAACGATGGGGGGGGGGGGGGGGCTCAAGAGAAAGTAGGGGGGGCTCATATTTTTTTTTCTCTCTCTCTGACGCAGAAAGATAAGTTAGTGCATATTAACATTGTAGGTACTATGTTCCTTATTAAACTGTTGCAATAACTTTATTTTATGCTAAGAAAAATATATGATGATGAAAATTTTGAGTGTATAACTTCTGCAAAATTAAACATCATGTTAGCTTCCTATGTACGAATAGGATGAGGGAGTGTTGAAACACATATTTTAGATACAATTTAGTAATTCCGTAAAATTAGGAAAGGGTCTCAAAACTAAATTAGATTTTTGAGCAGAATTTCATTTGGATTTTCGGAGCAGAAATTAATTGAGTGACCTTGGAATCTTTTCCAGGGAGGGGGGGGGGGCTGAGCCGCCCATAGCGCCCCCTTAGCTACGGGCCTGGCGGACACCTCTATTTAACGGACAGTTTACTGATCCACACTCCCAAAATCAAAATTTTTGTATGTTTAACCTCTGAATAACGGACATTCCGAATAGCGGACAGTAATTTTTGCGATAAAGTATGAGAAATAGTTTTTTAACGAAGAAAAAAAAAGTAAAAAATATCTAAATTTGTCAGAGAATGTGTCGAAATTTTGTGATAACATATAAGGTAGAGAGTGGACCGGGTCCCACCCGGGTCTTCCGTCTCAGGGGATGAGTTGAGCGACATTATTTCGCGGAGCAGCACAATGCACTCCCCCACACTCATTCCGGAAGATTTGAGATCTGATGTTTTTAACACTAGAACCGCCGACTATTTTGTGCAAGTTTTATAAAAAGTGTTTGACACCAGAATTTTTATTTAAAATTATTTTGCTTATTTAATTAGCCTATATTTGTTCTGCACTTATTTAACAAGTTTTATCAGGAAATTTCTGGTTCGAATCGGCTATTTTCAATTTGGCAGGGGTCAAAATGACCCCTAATGGCGGTTCTAGTGTTAAGAAGTGACAAAATACAATCAGCAATAATTTTTTTTTTCAAGATGATTTAGGAAAATTAAAACTATTGACATAATTAAATTTGACATTGAAAAAAAAACCCATGTAATTTTTAAATGCAAAAAGAAATTTTTAAATACATTTTTTGTAAGAATGTAACAGTGTATAAACTTATGCACCATTTCAATTTTATTGCTTAAAAAATAATTTTAATTTTTGATTAAATCCTATATTAAAATTTTAGGACATATAAAAGTCAATTAATAAAACTTTAAGCATTTCTTAGCAATTTTTGAATTTCCTAGGTTTTTCCCAATAGCGGACAGTTTTCGCGTTCCCGAGGTGTCCGTTATAGGTTTTACTGTATTATCAGAATATTCGTCAAGTAATATTTGACCTTATTTAATGAAAATTAATTCTATCGTCAGATATAGCGACCAGTACTTTACGAAATTTCTGATGCTAAAACTTCTAAAATACCCTGAATCCATTGAAGCGAACGAACCCTGATTCTGCCAAATATCACTCGTAATTTGCTATTCAATTCATAAAACAAACTTTTCACAATAAAATAGTATTTTACAAAATAAAGAATCCCATTCGCAATTTACCCAAAATAAATATATGCTCGTAATGTAATGTTGTCAGCGATGCTTCTGCATCTGGTCGATTTTTTTTATTGTCACCAGTAAGTTCTAATAATTATTTATTGTGCGACTGATATGCCATAATTAAAATAAAATAAAATTAGTATTCTAAATTTTCTGGTGTGAATTTAATATTTTTAAAGCAAAAAACTTTTAGATGTGGGCAACACTGGTTGCCAGGTGCCACGTGTAAATTAAAGCTCTAAATGTCGCGAGACCACTAATTTATTACAGTTTTTTTCCGCCATCTTTAATCGCAGTTAGTACTGCTTTTAGCTAAGACGAAGAAAACTACTTTAAAATACTGGTGTCCAGAGCATTTAGAGCCCCTTTTTACACTATTTATAACACTCTTCAAGAGAGAGTCCACTTTCAAATGATCAAATTCGTGTTTTGTTTCGTAAACAAATTTTGCGAAATGTCAATGTAACCATAGATATGAACTTAATATTTAATAATAACATTTCAACTGTTGTTGTAACAATCACTTCATGACATTTATGAAAATGCTACTCATTATTTTCGAGTAAATACTTCACTTTAAAACAAAGTCTAATTGGATTGAACACGAGTTGTTAAAAATATTTTTGTGATAAAACAGTGAAATAAATGAAAGCCCAATTATTTAGAAATTTCAACTAACTAAAGTACAATTGACATTTCAAATGTCACTGTTTACTTATCAGCTGCTCGTTCACAACATAACAATAAAAGGGATTATCTTTATTATCAACATGGAATATGTTGTATGTTGATAGAACAACTATGACAAATTCTGAAACTAGTTAAACCATCTCGTTTTGTTTTGATTATTGTTGTTTATTTGTTTGCTTTTAACCTAACTTTAAAATTAACTGTTTTCAATTTACTTCAGATTTAATCTGTAAATAGATTCAAACTAGCACCTCTAAATATTTTACTATTCAACTGTAATTAATCCTTATTGGTCCTATGTCATTTCTCAAGTGACTTTCGGACCAGCATCTCTTTCGCGAATTTTATTTTGTTTACACCACTTTTTTTGAAGAAGAATTTTTAACCGTATTTTGACAACTTGTGCAACAGAAATATACTGCAAATTTTATTTTTTAAATATTATGCTGCAAAATAAAATCAATTACAATAAAAAGGATATTGCCCAGTTGAACTGAAGGCATTGAGCTCACAGGCTACGTATACTAATTGTACATTACTGCCTTATATTTTCAAGGGTTAATTCCGTTCGAAAAAAAAAATTAAAGGAACAGAAACAGCTCCCCCTTTCCTCCTTTTTATACTTAATCATTGAACCCCCTAAACTAATCAGGAACATGCTTTATCATATAAAAAAATCTATATCCAAAATTAAGAGCAAATCGGAAAATTCTTAATAAAAACCCATTTATGTAATTTAAGAGGAGTTGTCCCCCTCTTTTATACTTAACAATTAAACTTCCAAAACTATTCAGAGATTTGAACGAAATCTGATAATTCTGCATGAAAAACCCCTTTATATAAATTAAGGGGAGGGGCATTAGAACCCCCGTTCCCCCTGTTTATACTTATCCAATGAACACCGAATACCAAACACGGAGGCTCATCAGAATGATCCTATATCTAAATTTTGAACGAAAACTGATAATTCTGCATGAAAAACCCATTTATATCAATTAAGGGGAGGGACATGAACCCCCTTTCCCCCTCTTACACACATCGAATGAACTCCAAAAACTAATCAGGGAATTGCCTTATCAGGATATACTCAGGTATAAAATTTCAAGTGGTTCGGATATTTTTATCATGAGTTATCGCTTTACGCACGAACGCACGAACGAACGTACATACATATAGAACGGGCGGGCACATAAGCTCTCAGGCTATGATAGCCTGTGAGATAAAAAGCTAATGTTTGATATTCCAGTATGTCCGATTTACGCGAGAAGTCTCGAAGAGTCGCGGAAAGTCCGAAGTCGCGGGAAGCGCTCTTTTCAGGCGCGTCATAATCTGTCCATAGAACGCACTAAGTCGCGTCGAAGCCTCGATCTTTCACGAAAATTCCTTTTAAATTCCTTTTTCACAATTGTAGCGTGTGTAAAGAAGAACTATATATAACAGAATCTTGTCTGAAACTTAAAAGTTTCACAGTTCCTGCGGGCACTGCTGCCACTAAGCTATTTTTCTAAAATTCAGATTTACTGACTAGCACCACTTTTCTGAAATGGTGAAATTCCGCTCGTTTTCACCTTAATTAATATCTCATCACTTTCACTATTTCAAAAAAGTGGTGCAAATCAAAATATCTGAATTTAAAACAGTAGCTCACTGACAACACTGCAAGCGGAAATATTGTCATGTAATTATAACTTTTCAAGTAGAAACCTCTCTCCAATTGTACAGAATTTTATTTCGCTCTGTAGCGATTTCACTGTTCCACGCGTTATATTTCTTTCTTTTTTTAAAAAATACTTTTATATATATATAAAAAAAGTGGTAATCTCGGAATCTTTTTTTAAACACTTCTGCCTATCGCAATTAAGACAGATTTTTAAGCAATGCTTCTGAAATAAAGAAAAATTTATTTAAATTTCTAACTTATAACGCCGGCACTCATTATTTCTTAAATGACGTGCCTGAAAACTAATTGGATTCCTCAAATTTGACACATTTTTCAATAAATTTAACGACCATTTTTATCGAAGTACTTCTTATCACACATTGTCTGTCAAATTACATATTATTTTATTCCAATTAATGCACTGAAATTCATTATTCACCAAGAATGTAAGTTTCGTATTAAATTTTGTTCAGTTTTTTTTTTCTCTCCTGCAATTACATCTATTCTAATTGAATCACAAGATTTAAGAAGGGAATATGGGCAAGAAACAAGTATTTTAGAAATCGACGAAAAAAATTTTGAGTGATAAAGTTTTAATTCAATAAACACCAATTTTTTATTTTTAAAAACTTGAGGGTAAACAACTTAAAGACTCTACATGATAAAAGTTTAAAACAAGATTAAAAAGTCAGAAATTTTTTAAAATGTATATTTAAAGTATGACTTTAAAAAGATGTGTTTTTAATTAAAGCAGGGAATAAAATTATGAAATCATGTAAATTTTTAATGAAATTTTAATTAACTTTTCAAATTTAGGCAATATTTAGTTAAACTTTAGTAAAGAATTGAGTTTATGAAATTTCTTCTATAGCGAAATCTGCTCAATATATGAAGCAAATGCCTGTATTATGAAGCAAAATATTTGGAATATCTCTTAAATTTGCTAACATATATCCAATCTATGTATATAAACCGTTCTCTGTGTGTTTGTTCCTTATAAAAATCTTCAATTTTTGACCGATTTGCATGAAACTTGCGGTACATACGTTTTAGAAAATGAAAACGGTCGCTGTCAACTATATATATATATATATATATATATATATATATATATATATATATATATATATATATATATATAAAAAAAAAAATCAGATCTCTACTTGTTTCTTTTATCTACCAGCTTCTATAATTTAACATAGAAATTTGTCTTTTTAAATTTTGTAATTTAGTCAGCTTTTTTCTTTTGAAACAGAATAATTTTTATCCACGTGCATTATAAAAACAAAATATTTTACTAAAACTCTCGGCGCAAATCAACTAGTTTTCAATAAAAAAATAAGTGGGAAGTATATTTCCGTTACACGATAGAGTTAAGAGGTCATCTGTGTGTAAAAACATAATTCGATTTAAATACATTTTATTCATCTTATGAAACACTTGGGCCGGTAATAATCGAAACCTATTGTGCGTGTGACAAGAAATAATACATTAATAGAAGTGATGTAGTAATTCTGCATCTTTTCAACAATAGAGTACCGAACTTCAATTTGGATATAAAACTTAAAATAGGCTCATTTTAAAATAATTATTTCTCTAAAACTAAACGTATGTTTTCCTGAAAATTAGTAATTAAGCTATTTGAAGATTGTACAAATGTTTTATGCTGTCAAACTTGAGTATTGCTACTAGACCAGCAGGTGTCAGCACAGGCAAATACCTCATACAGTTCATTAGTGAAATTCTAAGATTAGTTAAATCTCGATTCGCGTATTAAAATGCAATCGGTCTGCCAACTCCTATCTTACTTGAAAATACTTAAGAACCTGATTTTAACGGTTGACTCACAGCTCTACCATTCATTATGTTTTCCTGCTCTCAATCCTTCATGTTTTCATACTTTTGGGATGCAGGAAACCACATTGTAAACCTACGAGTCAACCATTAAGTTTGGGTTTTAAAGAATTTTCCACCAAGATAGGACTTGGCAGACCAATTGCGTTTTAATTTGCGAATCGAGATTTAAAAAATCCTAGAGCTTTATCTGTGAACTCGATAAGGTGATTGTCTGTGCTGCCGCTTCCCGGTCTATTATAAAATAATGAAGTTTGGGGTCTTTTTCTAAGCAAATTTTATATTGACACTGTTGGTTATTTTATGAGAATGGGTTTTGTAGCTCGTTTAGCTTTTGTATCAGTTTCAACCACATGGTCCGTACTCCAATTTTTGATTAACCAACCAAAATCACCGATTCTTTAGCCTGTTTTGTCATTCAACCAAATAAAATGGAGAAAACCCGGAAATACCAGATAAGCAAACAAAATTTCCACAAGGTTATCAAGCTAATTGCCGAGGAATGACATCAGTTGAAACTGATGTATGCATTTAAATAAAAAAGCTCTGTTAAATGTCTGGCGATATGATTGGCTGAATCTAGTTACTGGCAAAATAAACTTTCACCAGTAAGTTTAAATGGAAATTTTCATCTTACCTGAACAGCTTTTTTTATGCAATGTGTCTTTAAAATTAAGATAAAAATTCTTATTCATTTTTGTTGGTTCAACTTTGCCAAACCGGCAATCAAGTCTTGGTGAAGGGAAAGTTCATTTTGTAAAATGTGAACCCAAACGTACTCTAAAAGAGGATCCGAAAACACCTTCAAGACTTTTTTCCAAAAATTGATTCATACTTTTGCAAAATTTAACTAATTTATTGAATCTGCTATTTAGTTTCACACAACGGTAATAGCTGATAAGTCTTATTATTATTTACCCATCGTAGGTAGTACATACGTGCAACGTCTACGTCTGCGTACAACAAATACAGTATAGGGTAAATCTTGTGATTATTTTGGAAATCGATAAAAAAAAATGACGGATTTACACGTTTTAGACACTGGATATTCCTAAAAACATATTTTTAGAAAAAAAAATTGCCGTCCGTCTGTCTTTGTATCTGTCTATCCATCTGTCTATCTGTAAGCAATTTATACCCCGAACAAAAGGAGACATAGACTTGAAATTTCGTGTGTACTTAATATATAATAATTGAAATAAGCCTATCGAATATCAGTAACCTGTACTAATTTGGAAATAATCTGGACCGAAACTATTATTTTCGGACTTTTGAAACATTCGTTCTAAAGAAAGGTACATAACAATTTTCAATTTTTTTTTTTATTTTAAGGAGTGTATAAAAAAGACAATAAAGAACATAAATTTTACATAAAGAATGAAGTCAAACGGATAATTAGTTGCCGAGATATTTGTAATCATATTTTCTACATTCTTCGATTTTTCGTGACGCTGTATTTCATTCAAATTTCAATTCAAACATATAATTAAATTGGAAATGAGATACCTTATTCGACGCAGTAAACTGTAATATGATTATCATTTTTGGAGTTATAAGTATGTTTCTGTTACGCAATTCCGTAGTACTTGATTATCCCTTCTATCGCAAACTATAAAATTAAATACCAATAGTGGCTTATCGTAAACGTCACATTCACTTGACATTAAACACCTTACAAGTATTTGTTACGTCATCAAGTATTTTTTAATTCCACGTTTTATTTGTACTTTTATTAATCTTTTACTAATTTATTTGTTTTTTCGTCATTTAAAATTAAAGTTATGCCATTTTGTGTAATACACGAGTAGTCTGGTGATTTATATAATTCATCGAAATGGGTCGAAGAGATAATTGTCTGAGCGTAGCGAAGTCTTATACTCAGAGTACGTAACGGTATTAAAAGTCAAAAAAATCTTTCGTCAAGCAAATCTCAAAAAGTACTTGTCGGATTTCGATTCTGTTTGTACCAGAAGGTACCTATGAAGGTAATCTGGTGAATGCACCTACTTTTAAAAAATAATTCCAAATAGTTTAAAAGTTATATTAAAAAAACTGATAAAAAAGCACAATTTATTTGCATACGTCACAGAAATTTGGTGCGCGTGATTTCCACCGGCTGGATATTTTCGTAGATAACCGAATCAGTACATTGAGTAAATAGTAATCATTTACGCACTCAGAAATATTGAATGCAATAAAACATTTTAAAACTTAATCATGCAGGAAAATAAAACTGTTATTTTTTATAGTAAAAAAAAAAAAATGTCGTAAAAACTTTGATTTTGAGATTTTGTGATAATCTCTTAGCATTTTTTGATCGCTAAAAGAATATTTTATACTAGCTGATCCGCCCGGCGTTGCCCGGGTCCGTATTAACAATATTAAACGAACTTGAAATTTGTATGATTTTATCATTAACTCGTTACATGCAGAAATGCATTGTCTGAAATACGTAGCCACTGACTGTGTGAAAAATCGGTTTTAAAAACAACTAATATTAAGCTCTAAAAATACTCAAAATGAGCAATGAAAAACGCGGGAGGGAATATGTATCCAACGATTGCATGATTTTCGTGTAAAAAAGTTGATATTTACCCGTAAAAATCACTGTTAAGTCCCGTAACTAATTATTATTTTTACATACAAATCCCAAGTGAAATATTTTGAATTTCAAACTAATTATATCACTCTTAAATCCGACTATACCATGAATGAAATCGATACACGATGGTAGCTAAAAGGTTGGTATATAGTACTATAATTTCAGAGCTATTTAACAAAAGTAAGTGTTATTTTTAATCAAATCTTGCGTATAGGTTCACTCTGTGTATAAATTCCTAACCTTAAACTTTTATACCGTAACCAGAACCTGTCTGTAACCTAACAGCGACTTAACAGTACCCTACCGTAAATTAAATATAACAGAAATGTAACCTAGCATAAATGTATTCACTTTATTGTAACATATCCTTATTCTAACCATAACATAAATGCAATTTAACTTTAACCTAACTTTAACCTAAATAATATAATAGAAAAAAAAACCATTTTAAAAAATTACTATTTCTTCGTAAAATATGCTTCAGCTGTAATTCGTTTCTTTCAATTCGTTTTATTAATACAAAATTCCTTCCTCGTGCTTTTGTTTGAGACATTAAAATTTCAGCGATAAATGGTTTAATATTGCAAACCACGGAGTAAGACACTTCTTACTCCGTGTTGCAAACCTTTTTTTGCTTTACTTCGCCTCCACCTATCTTTTTCGGCTCCACCAGTGGCCGAGAGGTTCGGACCTCTCAACTGGTAGACGGCAGGTGCTGGGTTCGAACCCAATCGCGGCTGTCGGCCTAACCGTTCGGAGTTTTCGTGGTTTTCTTCGAACCTTGCGTAAATACGGGTTAGGTTCCCTTAGAAAGACCCCCACGAAGGGCATTCCCCCCTGGTCCTATATCCCTAGCGCAGATAATCGGACGTCAAAAATCAATCAATCAATCAATCCTATCTTTTTCTCCATGGTGTACAGCAGCTGTGATTAAAAAAAAATCCTCATTTAAACTGACAGTTTGCCAGTCTATGAATTTTAAAGGTCTGTCCCAGTTTTTTTAATTATTTCTGCGAAAATTTTATGCAACCAATCAACCATAAGAAAATGAAATGGAAAAAAGCGAAAAAAGGCGATTTTTTATGAGAGTGAGCTTTGGAATTTAATTAATTACTCAGTTAATAAATAGAATTTTGAAATTCTGAGCTTCAGGTACATCAGGAAAGACATTGGGCTACTCTCAAAAAAATTTTGAGCTTCGTACGTGCTGTAGATTTTGCTAGCCATCGGAGACACACAGACACACACACAGAAAGACAGAGCGTTTTGTTCTTTTATTAATATAGATATTTCGCGTGTGAAAATTTGAAAAAATTACGTTTTTAAATAAAAAGTTTCTTTTATGACATCATTTCCCCTTTATATTTATTTTTATTGCATGTTTTCTTTTAACTTATATTTTGTTTGTGTGTGGAAGTCAATTCTGGTCACTAATTTTTCGGCACGGATACCACAAGCGCATCAGATTTGGCGCAATTTTTTTCAAAGCCCATTTGGCGAAAACTCCGTTTTCAAATAAAGCTTACATACACATTTTTAAATTATTTTCTATTTTTAAAAAGAACTTACAGTGAATACTTTTGCCATAACATACACTTACAGTAACTTACTTACAGTAAATAAAATAATAATAATAATTAATAACTATAAAAAGAAATATTTTATACTAGCTGTTCTGCCCGGCGTTGCCCGTGTTATAAAAAAATAGCAAGAATTGCGAAAAAACTTTAAAAATCATAATAAAAACCTCGAAAAATTTAAAAAATACTGCACGAATTTGGTCTAAACTTCGTTGAAAAGAGATGGGCTAGAAAATTGAAGTTGGATTATTTTTACTAATGTGGAAAAATCTTACAAATCGCAAAAAACATTAAAAATCTCATAAAAATTAAAACAAAATTCAAAAATTGTGTTTCAAAACTTTACTAACATACACTTTACTAACTACAATAAACTTTGAAGAAAAGAGATCAGAATTTAATAAATTTGGCCAAAAATTGAACCTCTAAAAAATCGGAGCGGGCCGCGAAGAAACGTAAACATCGCTTTAAAAATGGCAAAATTTTCAAAAATCACGGAACTCAAAATTTACTCTACTTGGATAAATGTTTTAAATCTAATTAATTTGGTAATGTAAAAAGCATTGAAATACGAAAAAAACTGCTAAAAAATCGCAATAAAAATCTTTAATCGCACAGGAGAAAATTTATCATATTAGCGAAGAAATTAAAAACCGAATTCCTTTTCCGTATCTGAAAAAAACCGCCGTAAACTCAAAAAAAAAAAAAAAAAAAAAAAAAAAAAGCATACTGCATTAAAAATTGTTCTAGATCAAAATAAGAGAGCAAAACAATTACCGTAAAGGATAAAAGTTTGAAGCCAAACTCTTATTAGTCTAGAAATTTAAAATAGAATTCCTTTGAAAAATGTTAAAAAAGAAGACTGAGAAAGCCCAAAAATTGCATTGAAAATTATAATGAAAGTCGTAAAACATTAAAAAATCCCTAGGGTAAAAATTCACTGTATAATATAAAGTATTGTAATCAAGAAATTAACAATATTAAACAAAAAGTATGAAATTGAAATCGATTTCCGGATGTAAAAAAATCGCCACGGAACTTGAAGACTGGCTAAAAATTACATTGAAAATTGCATTAAAAATAGCTAAATATTTTGAAGTCAATGCTTAAAAAAATAATATTAAGGCAGGGCGGGGGGTGGGGGTTATGATCGAAATCATTCATAAATTACAAAATGTAGGCATGGAACGCCAAAATCATATTAAGAGATAAAACATTGCATTCGAAGCATAACTACATTAAACAAAATGTTTGATATCAAAATTGGTTTCTGAATGGCAGAAAATAGCCAAGGAACTTAAAAAAAATGGCTAAAAATCGTATCAAAAACTATATTAAAAAACGCTGAATATTTAAAAGTCATGGCTGTAAAAATTTAATATTCAATCGAAAATATTGTAATCGGAAATCGTTCATGAATAAGGAAAAGTCAACATGGAACACCTAAAATCCCCCCAAACTAACTAAAAATTACATTGAATATCGCATTAGAAAATGGCAAAATTCATAAAAGCGTGGAGAACAAACTGTACTATTTATGCTAAAAGTTAGAAACCGAAATTCTTTTACCGATGTCAACAACTGTCACAGAACTTGAAAAATCACTATAAAACAGATTAAAAATCAGTAAAATTCAAAAATCCGGACAAAATTTGCCATAGTAAGATAAACATTTATATTAAATTCCTGGGGACATAATTTATCATAATGGGACAAAACATTGAAATCTGAACTCTTTCATTAGTTAAAACATATCGACACAAAACTTGCTAAACATTTTATGAAAATACACAAAAAATCTGAATCATTGATGTCAAAATTTACTACATTAAGCTACAAATTATTTAAAAATCTCTCTTCCAATTGTGAAAAAATCGCCGTGGACTCGAAAACATCTAAAAATTGTATTCAAAAATTCATTACAAATCGTTTCAAATTTAAAAATAGCGGGGGACAACATTTACATTAATAGAGTAAAATAGTGTAATCTGAATTATTTCTTAAATACCAATGAAAAAATCGGCGCAAAGCGTGAGAAATAATGAAAACATTGCTAAAAATTGCATTAAAAAATCACTAAATTTCAAAATTCGTAAATGAAGTGTAAATGTTTGAAATTAATTTCCTTTTCGAAATTTCAAAAAATAGCCGTGAGATTCAAAAAACCAATACAAAACCATTGCAAAATTCATTAAAAATCGCTAAATGTAAATACATCCCGTGAATAAAATAATATTCTAGTCGTGTAAAAGTAGCAATTATTCTTTTTTACATGAATTACAAAAAAATCGACGCAGAACACAAAATATATCAAAAATCACATTGAAAATCGACAAAATTAAAAAAAAGGTAAATGGTTAAATTTACTATATTAAGCTAAAAGTTTGAAACCAAAATAATTATTTTTAATTGTTAAAACACCACTGTGGTGAGGATCGAAAAAAATAGTACTAAATCGCATTAAAAAGTTCATTAAAAACGCATTGAAAAATGCATTAAATATCGCTAGTTATTTTTTAAATCGCAGTAATCCGAATTTCATCAAACGGATAAAACATTCTAATCGGAAATCTGAACTATTTGATTATCCGGTTGACCAAGAAACTATCTGGGTCAAACCTTAAGATTAAACTACAATAATGGCGGATCGTAAATTCCATATTCACTTGACATTAAACATGTTGCATATGTTTGTTACGTCATCAAGTGGTTTTTACTTCTTATTTTTATATGTATTTGTATTAATGTTTTTCTAAATTAAAGTGTAAAACTACCTTAAAGTGTAAAACAGATCTCCTTATTACATTTCCTAATTTTGTTCGAGCCCCTCCTTTCACGCACCCTGAAATGTGTTACACCATTCTTTGTTTACATTTTTTATCATGTATTATAAACCATTTTAAAATTTAAAATAAATCACATTGTTATATTTCCAAATTTTAACAAAATCGCGTTCTGTTAGTTCCATTTTTCACCACCAGCTAGCGCACTTTATTCTTCAAAAACTTTATCAAAACGATACTCTGTTAACAACCTATCAGGTGATATATTACTCGAGGCGGTAGCGGTCTTAAGCAAGAATTTAAGATATTTTATGAAATTGCTATTCGAAAATAGTGGTAACTAAATTTTTGACATTTTAGGTAAATTTCGCAAAAAAAAAAAAAAAAAAAAAAAAAAAAATTACTACTTATTGCATTCTCAACAGATTTTGATAGAACAACTATGAAAAAAATAGATGCTAAACGCAAAAAATCTTGAAAAAGCGTTAAAAATCACATTGAAAATCGCATTAAAAATCGTTAAAATCTAAAATTCGTAACAAACACAAAATTTAGGGCTAAAAGTTTGAAACGGTTTTATTTTTATCAATCTCCAAAAAAAAAAAAAAAAAAAAAAAAAAAAAAAAAAAACGCAAAATGAGAAAAAACACAAAATCGCATTAAAAATTCGTTAAAAATTCAAAAATCGCTGTACAAATTCCGAATAAACTTTGCTGAAAAGAGAAAAAAAAATTGCTAAATTGGGTTAAAAGAATGAAACCGTATTTCTTTCACTAATGGGATAAAACTGCAAAAAGAACGCTAAAAATCGAATAAAAAAAATTATCAAAAAAATCTAATCAAAAAATTGAAAATCGGGCTTCGAGGTGCAAAACTACATGCATAAAAGTACCTTCCCTCCACATTTTGTAGCTCTACGTACAGCAGACTCTGCAGAACAGCGCTGACACACACAAACTTGTATTTTTATTATTATAGATTTAAAAAAAATAGCGTTCTATTAGTTCCATTTTCCACCACCAGGTAGAGCACTCTATTCTTCGAAAACTTTATCAAAACCATTCTCTGTTAAATAACCTATCAGGTGATATATAACTCGAGGGAGTAGCGGTCTTAAGCAAGAATTTAAGATAGTTTATGAAATTGCTATTCGAAAATAGTGGTACCTAAATTTTTGACATTCTAGGTAGATTTCACAAAAAAATACTATTTATTGCATTCTGAACAGCTCAAATTTTTGATAGAACAACTATGAAAAAAATAGATGCTAAACGCAAAAATCTTTAAAAAAACGTTAAAAATCGCATTGAAAATCGCATTAAAAATCGTTAAAATCTAAAAATCGTAACAAACACAAAATTTAGGGCATTAGGCTAAAAGTTTAAAACGATTTTTTTTTTTATCAATCTCAAAAAATAGCCGCAAAATGAGAAAAAACACTAAAAATCGCATTAAAAATTCGTTAAAAATTCAAAAATCGCTGTACAAATTCCGAATAAACTTTGTTGAAAAGAGAAAAAAAATTGCTATTTTGGGTTAAAAGAATGAAACTGTATTCCTTTCACTAATGGGATAAAACCGCAAAAATAACGCTAAAAATCGCCTAAAAAATTATTTAAAAAAATCTAAACAAAAAATTGAAAATCGGGCTTCGAGGTGCAAAACTACATGTAAAAAAGTACCTTCCCTCCAAATTTTGTAACTCTACGTGCAGCAGTCTCTTCAGAACAGCGCTGACAGACAAACATCCTTCTCTCTTTATTATTATCTACTATATATTTAAAACACCTGGCTGTTTTTTTGGTCATCAGCCCTGAGCTTTCTACTGGCCCGATTTTGATAATTATTCTTTTAAATGAAAGCTGTTTATGTGTAGATATGCCCATTCTCGCTAAATTTTAATTCTTTTAATTTTTTATATTTTATTTTTAATTTTAAAAGCTTTTTCATGACATTTCTTCAAAACAGTGGCAACAGGTTAAGCTTTTCTCAAAATTTATTTTCTTTCATTATTTTCCTCCAATCAGGAGCTTGATCTCATCGGGGAATGTATAATCTCATTTCGAAAATAAATAAATAAATAAATAAAGGTTTTCGTAAAATTTAATCAGAATAAAATGATTGCACATAGTTATTCCCTGCAATACACAGATTATTTACTGAGTAATATTATTAAGTATTATGTAAGTAAAATAACAGAAGATAAACTTTAATAAATTATCTAAAGTGAAATTTTGTCGATGGAGAAAATGTTGTCATACAGAAACCAGATAAATTTATTCCATGAATATAATATACATTGTTGTTGCGTACTATCGCTGCTTCCATGGTTAAATTTAATCGTTTTTACTTTGCGCCTCGCGCAAACGATTTTTTGTTGTTGTTTACATTGAATTTGTAAGAACTTTTTTGAATGGAATTTTCTTTGAACTGAAAAATGCAGTATGTATTGTATTAAGGTATTATATTGATGAAAAGATATGATATGTGCACAATAATATTATTGTTTATAATGTGAAAGTTAATATACGTGTTTTTTTATACATCTGTGCGCGAATTTACTCTGAAGACATGAAAATTTATTTACTTAAGATATAGAATCCGCTTGATCTCCCTCGATACATGATAAGGTAAGATTAATACATTCATGCTGTAGTTAAGATATTTTAATTTTGAAAATGAATACTGACATTTTAAACATCAGTATTAAATAATATTGAAGAATTTTATAAACAGGGATAGATTCAATAATTGTTATAGCTCTGTCAGTGATGATGTCATATTCACTGACTTTAATTCATACATCTAAATAAAGTGAACTTCTATTAATTTAAAGGTCCGTGGTGTGCACACATGAAAATATTTCTATAAACTGCGCCATTTCTATTTAATTGTAATGAATATTTTATGAAACTAAAGAATTTTTAAATAACTGCATAAATCACGCTTTTATTTAAGAAAAGGTGAGTATTTCTAAAGATGTAAATGATGTCATATTAAAAAAAAGAATAAAATCTGTGATATGCCGGTATTATTATATTTCTATCTTATATAATATCAAAAATTAATTAAAATCATATCATTGTATTAAGTTATTGTTAAAAAAAAAAAAAAAAAAAAAAAAAAAAAAAAAAAAAAAATCTGCATTTCAGCAACAAATACAAAAATTTTATTCTTTTTAATAACAGAGGTATCGTCTTTTTTTTTCGTTGCCATAACAATAAAATTAATTTTTACAAATTCATGGAGGATACAAACCAATAAATAAATTAAATTTATTGCAAGTTAAATATGTAGTGGGTTGGTTAGGCAGTTTAGTAAGTCCCTGTTTCTATTATAAAATGTTTCATTGATATTATAATTATTGTACAGTTATCAAGCGATATTTAAACGGAGAAAAAATAAACTATGCAGATATTTTTGAATTCGTCTTCCGGGGTATAATATTAACTTCCTAAATAATTTGTCATTTAAATAATATTTAAGGTTTAGAAACCGCATTAAAAAAAAAAGATTTGTTGCTGAAGTTAAGTACAACATAATAATTTATGAGTTGTTTTCCTTATTTTTTGTCATTTTCTGAAGTTTGTCTATTTTCATCATGAAAAGCTATGTTATCCCTATTTTAAGAGGTGGCAATTGTTTATTTCGCTCAGTATTTTACTGTCTATGTAAGATTGATATATATCATACCTAATATATATTCTTTTCCGTCGAGTTTCGACGGGTGCAACTAGTAGATAATTAAAAAAAGGAAATGAAAGTAAATAAATATTTTATGAGTAAATAAACAAATAATAAATAAATAAAGCCGGGTTACCATCTCAGGTAAAATAATGCCATTTTGACGCCAATTATGTACCCTGGTGCATATGTGACACCTTTTCCCATTTTTCATCCATTTCCTGTTGGCATACAACTTTGAAATTTGGAATATGTATGCATACCTGGGAGCAATACTGGAATTAGACATTGATTTTTTTTAATTCGATCCAAAAAGAGGCAACGGGGGCTATTTTTTAAAGATTTATACAATTTATACTGCATAAAGGAGCCACTTACCTATTTCTATATACAAGAAGAAGTAAGTGGTATGTAAAAACAATTATACTATACATAAATAAAATACTAGAGATAATATACTAGAGAGTAGCAGATAGAGACAGCTTAATGCAACAATGTTAAAACTTAGACTGCATAACGAAACGGGGAAAAATTCAAACAAGCTGAATGTAGATTCTGCCATTGCAGAATTCAGTTTCGCCTCCGATTAGGGAAAAAAATCGATAGAGGTTTTTTAGAAGGGCGACCCCGTTTAGAATGCCGTTCAGAATGAAGTAACTTCATTTTTGTTGTGTTTATCAATATAATAGCAAACAGAAAAGCGTGAAATACCCAACTGATTAGCAATTTCCCTCTGAGACATTGGAAATGCGGAATAATAAAGAGATACAATTTGACGTGCTACTTCTTCATTGACTAGATTCATCAAAAACGGATTTTTTCTTTAGTTTAAACGCTTTTTTATAGACTCTGAGAAAAGGGAAATGCATTTTAACAATAAAACGAGTGGAATCCCGTCGAATTCGACGAATGAAATGTTTAAAAGACTCGATCGATTTGGTTTAAAAAAACCCCAAAAGTAATTACATTATTGAATTAATATATAAAAAATATATTTTCAAACTTAATGTCAAGTTTGCCAGTCACAATATTCGCACATCTTCAGTTAAAATTGTAATCTGAGTTCCGGCGAAATCCAGAAATTTTATTTTATATGCACTCACAGAAAAATAGTTTTATTTAAAAAAAAAAACTAATTTCATTTTTACTGTGACATGATTTTAACTAACTGGAGTCATCTGAAAGTAAAATCTCAATCTCAGTGTCCATAATGAAAAGAAATATTGAAATGTAAAATCGTTATGAATAAAAATGCGATGTTTTAAATAGTGACGTCATTTTCTCTTCAAATGTTTTTTAAAAGTTGCTGTTATTATTAGTAATATGAAAAAGGCATCCGTAATAATATTGTAATTCCCATTTATCTGGTTGCTGAATAACATAATTTTCCTCATTTGAAATTTTTCTTATTTTGCTTTAAACATTAATTTTTATCATAAATTATTTTCTGTTATTTTATTTACATTATTAATATTATTTCTCAGTAAATATATTTTTTTTACCTCAATTCCCTTTCAAGTGCATAGTTATACGCAATCATTTTGGAAAATAAATTTTTATTATCGAGAGAAAAGCTAAACTGTGTTGCCACCATTTTGAAGAAATATCGTAAAAAGCATTTAAAATTAAAAATAAAATATAAAAAGGGAAATAAATTAAAAAATAGCTAAAATGGGCACAACTACAAATAAATAGCTTTCATTTAAAAAAATAATTATCAAAATCGGTTCAGTAGAAAATTCAGGGCTGATGACACGACATTTTTTAGCTTGTCTGAAAGAAATGGCATCGGATGCTAAAAATCCCTACCCGGTTTTGGCAAGTTGTTTTCTTGGTATTGATGTTCGTTTCGGTTACTTTTCCCTGTATTTTACATTATATTGTGCATTTATATTTTCTTTTTCTCATAATTTTATTACTCTTAATATTATAACGTGAAATGTTAATACGATAGAGCATTCTTATATGAAAAATACTTTTTTCTTATTTAAAAATTAGCATAATATTTATGTCTTATAAACATTAGAAAAATATTTTAATATTTCATCGTGTATTTTTGAACAAACGCATGCATATTTTAATAGTTTGATTCCGGCGTTAGTAACCTCGGCATTATCCAGTTTTGTCCATGTTAGAAATTTTTTCAATGCGACTTTCGTGCATCCAGAGATGTTTCTTTGGGTTTTAGAGTCGTTAGAGACAGCAGCTTTGACGAGTTTCGTTGTGGCACAACTAGCTGCGTGCATCCAGTAATGTTTTTTTGTTGGGTTTTAAATGGGCGCGCAGAGCTCATAAGAGCGTTGACCGCGGCACTGACGAGTTTCATGTACTTTAGAGACTGCTGCACAGCGAGTCTCATGCATCCAGTGATTTTTTTTGGTTTAAATGGGCGCGCAGCGTTCATACGTACGTTAGTGACTGCGGCTTTGACGAGTTTCGTGCACTTTAGAGGTTGCTGCACAGCGAGTTTCGTGCACTTTAGCGATTGCTACACAGCGAGTTTCCTGCACTTTAGAAATTGCTACACACCGAGTTTCGTGCACTTTACAGATTGCTACACAGCGAGTTTCGTGCATCCAGTGATGTATTTTTGGTTTAAATGAGCGCGCAGCGCTCATATGTACGTTAGCGACTGCGGCATACGAGTTTCGTGCACTTTAAAGATTGCTGCACAGCGAGTTTCGTGCACTTTAGAGATTGCTGCACAGCGAGTTTCGTGCACTTTAGAGATTGTTACACAGCGAGTTTCGTAAATCCAGTGGTGTTTTTTTTTTTTTTGTTTAAATGGGCGCGCAGCGCTCATACGTACGTTAGTGACTGCGGCATTGACGAGTTTCGTGCACTTTAGAGATTGCTGCACAGCGAGTTTTGTGCACTTTAGAGATTGCTGCACAGTGGGTTTCGTGCACTTTAAAGATTGCTACACAGAGAGTTTCGTACATCCAGTAGTGTTCTTTTGGTTTAAATGGGCGCGCAGCGCTCATACATATGTTAGTGACCGCGGCATTGACGAGTTTCGTCCGTTTTGGAGCCTGCTGCACAGTCAGTTTCTTGTGCCCAATGATTTTTTTGTTGTTGTTGATGTTTCGTTTTAATAGGCGCGCAGCGTTTAGGAATCATCATTGCAACTGTTCACGTCGTTAATTGTCTGCCGAAAATTCCGTGTTTTGATTCGTGAGAATTTTTAGGTTTCTGAAAATTCAGTTCGTTCAAGAGTGCTTGTCACTAAAATCGCCAAAATCCAGTGTCTGGTTTGGTTTAGGATTATGTCATTAATATTTGAATAGAGTGCGTTATAATTATTAATATTCTAATATTAAAAAGATTATAATATCATCATTGGAACACATCATTGTAACATTCATTGTACATTTCTATAAAATAGCAATTAAAATCATCATTAAAAAATAAAATTGAAGAAATAATACTTTTATTATAACCTTTGTCTAAGTTTATAAGTATAATATCACTTTAACATAAATACCAAGAAAACAACTCGCCGAAACCATGTAGGGATCTTTTGATTTTTTTCCCCATTTCATTACTCAGTCTAAGTTTTAACATTATTGCATTAAGCTGTCTCTATCCGCTACTATACTAGAGATATAAGCACCGGGTTTGGCGAGATTTTTTATGCCAACTAGGCGAAAACATCGTTTTGATTACTAGATACATATAGCATGCTATAAGAACACGTTGTTTATTTATTTCAAAATGAAAAAAAAAAGGAATAAACGAAACATTTTCTGTTCATTAAAAATAAAGAAATAACAATCAATAAATGATAATATTTTTAGAACAAACAATTTATTATAACATTTATATGATAACCAGCATGTTAGGCAACTGAACGCCATTTTGGCCCCAATTAAGTACCTCGGTGTGTATAGGGCATATATGTGCCATATTTATTTGTGAAACTGAGCATGAACGTTTACCAAGTGTGTTTTCATAGTCGCTTATATCTTTTTGCAACATAGCGCACCTTTCGAAGCCAAAACTGCACAAAAGAAAAAAAAATCAATATATATTTGTCTGAATAACTTTGGATGTATTTATAAAAGTATTTATATATATATATATATATATATATATGTAATGCACATTTTGTAATCAGTAGGCTCGATAATCAGACCTCGTTTTTTTGCTTTAAAAGATGATATTTCATACGACGTCTTTCTTGGATTCGTCGTTTTTCAATATTTGATAGTATGCGTCTACTCGTTTTGTAACTTTTTTTGTAACTTTCTTCTTTATTAACAGCGACATTTGGATTTCCTATTTAAATAAAAATTCTTCTAAATACAAAGAATTTTGTTAAAATAAATAAATAAATGAAATGCGGACATCTATTGCTCAAAGCACAAAAATTTTCCTATTGAGTTAATAAAAATCTGTAAAAACATAATTTTTATGATAATAAAACGGTGACTTATGTAATAACAGAGTCATATATTATGTACGTTATGGATTAAGTATGAATATTTCTCCACCATTTATAAATAATAATAATAATAAAATAAAATGCGGACAGACCAAAGTCTATATTTGACTGAAAACAACAACCATTTTCTAAATGCTTTAAAAAAATGGCCAATGAAAAGTGATATTTCAAAAGTATTATGAAATTAGTTAAAAACCATTTATTTTAAACTAAATGAATAAAAGATTTATATTTTTAATGAAATAAATGGGATTTGAAAAATTATTGGAAATTTATCACCATAGATGTATCAATATTACAATCAGTACTTTGTATGCAAAATGGAACAATTAGCAATACTTTTTGTACCCGAAAAATGGTCGTTGCTTTTTTTAAGGTTAAAAAGTAGATTACGAAATATTCCTCTACAGGGATGCCAAGCCCCCGCTTATTGCACAGCAGAATTTTCTTATAGGAAAAGTTATTTTTTAAACCTGCAGAATGTTCCAATTTAATAAAATATTTTCTGTATTAAAATACCAGTATCCAAAATGCCGGAGACTATAGAACTGCCGGATGTTATAGGCAGCTCTGCCTATAACATTTTAATTATTCACGGTACTTTTTTTAATCGGATTCAAATTTAGTGAAGACAACGTTTTTTGGCCAAAAGCAGCTTTTTTCCACATGTGTAACTACGATACAATTCCTTGATGCTGAAATAAAATGTTTTGACTTATGCTATTATTGCTTCCTCTTACTTATTTATTTGAATTTTAAATAAGGTGACTCAAAATCTTGTTTTTTAAATGAACGGAAAAAATTCATTTCGAGAGAGGGCGAAAAGAACAACAATATTTGGCGATTTATTACCTGCGTTTGGCTAAGTGCCTTACTACCTTATATTTAATACTCTTTACAATACTTCGCTGTTATATGGACTTAGGCGATTTTATAAAAAGTTTGACGTAATTCGGGCTTAAGAAAGTGAGTTTTTTACTGAATAATACAAATAAATGAAAAATGAATACTAAGAAATACTAATAAAAGAAAAATGAAGCATTATATTGATCTATGTACATTTAAAAATGCATCTGCTGGCACTTATTAGATAATTTATGTGTATATAATAGGAGATAAATAGCTTTTGATTCTGTATTTTTATGCTATAAAGCATTAACGTTTGTGTGTTTTTCGTTATCATTGGGAGTACGTAGCCGATTTAAAAAGTAATGTGGGCAAAAAATGTTAGTAACCATCTTTGCTGCAAAATATACTATATTTTGCATAGGAACAATAATCACCACCAATGCACGAGCAAAAAAAGTTCTAAAATTGAGAATTCTTTGATGTTGATATGACTAAAAATTTAAATTCTTTTTTTTTTGGTGGCAACTTTTAAGATATAATATTCTCGTTATGAACGATTTCTAAAACATTCGACAATTTAATTTCACAAATTAATTTTTTTTTTCTAGAAAAAGTTTTAAACCCAATTTATTGAGAATATTGCAATTTCTAGGATACTGTTGGGGTCAGAAACTATAACTTTGACATCACCGTAACTTATAAGGTGTAAGTGCTTGTTTAGGACAAATTTTTAAAAAAGGATATTCCTTAACTCTTATCGACAACCTCATTGCATCCGTGGAAAACAGATATTCAACATTATAAACTATTCGGACGGGTTTCACACCATATAAAATACACTCCATTCTCTTCAAACATAATAGTTTATATCATTTATAGTTTCTCAAATCGGTGCGAAGCTTCTGTTTATGCTCATGACATCATTTCAAAGAGTTATATTTCAAATATAAGAAAATTTGGTGTTTTATTTTCTGTATTACATTTAACACTTTGCATATTTCCAATTTTATATCCATGCATGGTTTGCTTTTCTTTTATAAAAATAGTATATGCAACTTTATATATAAGATTTTGCAATTCTATGATTCAATATGCTTATTTTCATCATATTTTATCACAATGAATGACCAATTAAAGGTAACATCTCATTTTCTTTACTTATCGCAAGTTATTAAATGTGCATTCTCAGCAATATCGCTCAGACTAATCCCTCTGAGGGAAGTCCTAGTTAAGTAATACTCGCAATTCATTAATAAAGCATTATTATGTATTAAAAATATTGAAATAAACATTTAAATTTTATTTTGGAATAGCAATTCATTTTACAAATAGTTTACACGTGTTTTATTTTCATATTTTACATTCATGATGGGTAAGTATTACGGTGGCCCCCAACGACTAGATTTTTAAGATTTTTAGTTTAATTTTTTAACCTTAATCGAGATGTCTTTATTTTTAAATATTTGGCGGAAATTCCTTTGAATTTATTACCAACTTTAATTCAAAGTAAAGGGCAACAGTTAGCATAATATAACAAACTGAATCATTCCTCCAATCTAATTCTTAGTTTGTCTTCGAGGATTATAGACTAGAGGTCTGCACGGGCCGAAATTGCCAGGCCCGGGCCCGCCCCGAAAGTTAAAATTTCGGCCCGGGCCCGGCCCGGCCCGAACGAAAAAAATAATGGCCCGACCCGGCCCGGCCCGAAAGTTAAAACTTCGGCCCGAGCTCGGCCCGCTCCGGAAAAAAGTTTAAAATTCGGCCCGAACCCGGCCCGGCTCGAGTGAATTTCTACAGAACATTGATCTTTAATCTTATGGAAGAGTTCTGACCAAAAAAAATTATATTAGTCTTTTTTTTTTCCATGTTTATAATCTCCATTTATGCAGAAGTGCCTTAGGCTGCGATATTTATGCTTTTAAATGAATCTTTGTTTGTTGTATGTAAATGTTTCAGTTATCACTAGTATTATTAAGCCATATTCCCTGTAATGGAGACAAAAAATCGAAAAAGCGGTATATGGTAAAATTTCCAAAGACGAAATCGCTTTCGAACGAAAAAAAAATGCATTCCCTTCTTAACAGATGTAATTGTTTAATATATTTTTTTCTCCCGTATTGTTGTATTCATTTTGCATGGATGAACATTTTAAAAGAAACTTTCAGTTTTCAGTTTTAAAAAAATTCCGTCATAATCATGTTTTTTTTTTTTTTTTTTTTTTTTTTTTTTTGTGCGTGCGTGTGTGAGTGTGTGTGTAATTCTATTTTAAAACGCTTATTAATCTACGATTCTTTAAAAGGAATAAATTCTAATGTTTAATTGTAGAATAATGGCGGTTTAAAAGTATATGCTTTTTTTGCAGAAATTTTTGGACAAAGCCAAATATTACTGATTTATAAAAAGTCGAGAAAAGGATTTTCATATAGGAAGATTCCATAGGAACTGATTATTTTGGTCCATGAAAGCTAGGAAGAATGGAATCACTCTCGGCTTCGTACGGAAAAAAAAGTTAGGCCCGGTCCGATACTCCAGCAAAAAAATTAAGGCCCGAGCCCAGCCCGGCCCGAAAAGATTAGTGACTAGGCCCGGCCCGAAAGGATTAGTGACTAGGCCCAGCCCGAGTCTTAAGAAGTAAGGCCCGAGCCCGGCCCGGCCCGAATGCCATTATTGGAAATCGGCCCGAGCCCGGCCCGTGCAGACCTCTATTATAGACTTCTATTTTGGATTTAGAGAAGGATTTTTTTTTTCTCTTCCCCGTGTAATCGGATGCTTCTTCATAATTAAATTAAGAAAGGACGCGAAGTTGTCTTGTTTTTTTAATTACCTTGAATTTGAAGACGTTCTTTTATAGTTATGGTATAATTTTTTATTTGTTTGGTATACAATTTTCTACAATGAACTGAGGCATTGTGTTTTTTCTCAGTAGGGCTGAGAGCTCCAGAAAGCGCTTTATTAAAAGAATTGTTAGGAAAAACTGTCTTAAGATATCTTCTCAATTCGATTCTTTTGAATTCGATTCTGTTCCAAAATTCTGAATATTGCATAATAGTATGTGGCAACATAAGCTAAACATCTGTTTAAAATAATTAATCGCTATTTTGATAAATCTTATAGATGCTTCCTTGCTGTGGACAATGTAACAGTGGCAAAAATGACTACATCGTCCAGTTTCGATATGAAATTATAACGTATGACAAAATTATTAACAGTGCATGAAAAAATGACCTGGTGTACCTGGACACATCTTAGTACGATATAAAAACGTAGAGGTTATCACCCCGTCATTTTGGTGATGCTATCACTTCATGGAGTTCTGAGATTAAATAAATGCCACATTAAGATTTAAATATGTATTTTTAAAATATTTTAGTCTCCCTGTATATATACTAATTAGGACACTTTGGCAGACTAAAAATTTTTGTCTGAAACGACATCATACATTGAATCTATGATGAGCTTCTATAAACATATTAATTTACTTTTTAACCACCTCAGTCCTGTGATAAATTTTATGTGGCACAACAAAAACCAGTTTAAAATTATTATTAAACATCTCCAGAATTGCATCTGTCTATATAGACTGATGGTTTTAATATGCGCATATTTATTAAAAATGTCTAGCTGTAATTTTGACAAATCCAGAAGCATTTAAATTAATTTAAAGATGTTTTTCAGTGTCACCTACAAGCGACATCAGGACTAAGGAGGATAATTGCCCTATATATTGTAATATCATCGAGTTTCAAGATAAATGAATTTTATAGGAACAGTTTATTAACCCTTTCCGGCACAGTGTGTCCACTCTGGACACACAATTTAATTCCACACTTACAAATGGCACCAATGACATTTTAGAAAAAATTTACTTTTACAATGACAGCTTAAATCAGAGAGTTCTTGATTTCTAAAAAAGTCTTTTGTAAATTCCGGTGTCTGTCAACAATTTCTCATTTTACGAACAGAATTTATCTGCGCCGGAAAGGGTTAACAAAATGGCAGCAGGGTTCTAACGCATCAAGGGATTCTGTGGATTTTCGGTGTTTTAATACCAGAAATTTCGTAAAGTACTCTTCGCTATACTTGAAGACATGCTTTTTATTTCCTTAAATTAGGCAAATATTACAAAAGGTACATTCTGGTAAAAGGTGCTTAAAAGTCCTTGAAGCGAACGATTCCTAACAAGGAAGGTCTCCATACGAGCATACTCCGAAAATTCTGAAAAAATTACACAATGCTCTTCTCATGAGACTATATACGTTTGTAAAAAAAAATTTCGGCGGAACCTCCGTACCTTGTCCGTAAAAAAATAATGGATATTTCGTTATTTGGCGATTTATCATCGGTTGGCGATGAAAAGCAATTTCAAAAACTATTTTCTTTTTTTTAATGTCAAATGCATTTTAAAGGAAAAAATTTCATGTTCAACGCGTTTAGATAAATTAAATATCTTTGTTTGGTTTTTTTTTTAGTTTTAGTTTGTTTTAAATATAATTTCGATATATTGATATTTATGTGTATTTATATTCAAATTTAACCATCAAAATTTGAGATTTAAAACGAGATTCAAATTTAAATTAATTAAAATTGTTTCAAGTTCAAAGTCCAGTTGAGCATTATCAATTCGATTTTGTTGCTATGGAAACATCTTTTATTTTTGGATACGCTTAAATGTGTGAAAATAATTTTACTGAATAAGAATTTTTTATATATGAAAATATTTTTTCCAAAGGTAAATTAAATAACTACAGCAACAAATAATGTATATATTTGCAGTTTATTACATATATATGTATATAATATATTAAACTCTCTCATTTTTTATGTTTAAATTCATTAAATATCATTTACATGGATTCCAAAATCCAAAAGCTTTCAGTTGCATTAAAATCGTTTGCTTTTGGCGGAGAACTGCTGCTCGACAAATCGTGTGATACTTTCATGTTGTCACGCCAAATATTCGAAAGTATTTTATTTTTTTATAAGTTTTCTAACGCAATTCCGCCGCTAATTTTCACTGGTCCTTTATTACATACATGAGTAGTTTAATTAGTATTTTTTTTTTCAAAAAAATCTGAGTATGCCCAGTATGGAGACCTTCCTTGTAAGTCATTTGGTTTTAGCAATTCATTTCAGCTAGAAACTAAAAACTGCAAAAAATACAAAATTTACACCAGAAAAAAATTTAAAACTTTTTATTTTAAATTTTATATAAACTCATTTTGCATATTCTTCGATAAAAGGTTTTTTAATCAAGGGCATCCTGGAATCTGCAAGATTCCGGATTAATTTATAAAAGTTTCATCCGACATGTGTCACGTTCACGCCGTGTGTTAAAGTGGCGTTGTTGCAAATTTATGGAAAATATGCCACATTAAAGAACCGTTTCCTTGGAAATTACCCGAACTTTTTCGGTGTTATTTGAAATCCAAATTCACTGGATTATGCTACTTTAGACCAGTGTCAATTTTCAAGAATTTTTCCATTTTTCAGATTTTTTTTTCTGAAGCTAATTAAAGTTTTGTAAAAGTGCCTGCTGGGCTGCAAATGACTGCAGGGTTCTAACGCATCAAGGGATTCTGGGGATTTTCGCTGTTTTAATACCAGAAATTTCGTAAAGTACTCGTCGCTATACCTGAAGACATATATTTAATTTCCTCAAATAAATCAAATACAGTGAAGCATCTCACAACGGTCACTCCGAACAACGGTAACCTCCGAATACTGGTCATGTTTTAGTGTTACCGAATGTCTTTCGTAGAAATAACATTACATAAAGCCTCTGAACAACGAATTCCGAACAACGGCCACCTCCACAGCATTTTTTTTTTTTTCTCACATTTTAACATTTGTCAGGGTTTTTTTTTTTTTTGGGGGGGGGGGAGGGTGGTAATTTTGACTGCAATTTTGTAGAATTGAAATTCAATGAGAGTTTTGCAAGTCAATAATCCGAAAATAGTAATAGATGATGCTAAGTTAAATGACATTTTAAATAGTGCCGGAAATGAAATTATGTGATTGTAGATAATGATTTTGCAGTTTTTTTCTACTTTTAATATAATAGAAAAATTGATAAAAAGCAAGATCAGTGAGAATGAAAGTGTTAGCGAAAAATAAATCAGAGGATAGTATGGAATTATCATAAAACTGTAGCATAAAATCATATTCTGAAGTTCTTTTAAGCTTCGCAGAAATAAAAATTCGTTCGCTTACTCAAAATGATAAAGAATTACACAAAAAATCCGTGGAAATGATTATGCATTTATAGAAACAGATTAGTACTTTATAAAAACAAAACCGGTCGCAGACATTTAGCCGACAAGACAGAAAATAGGCGACAGGACGTTTACCCGCAAGTTCATTTAGCAAACACGTACATTTAGCCGACAGGACATGTAGCCGAAACGTAAATTTAACCAACAGGACATTTAGCCGAATAATTGCCCTCTCGACTAAATGTACAAGTACATGTCGGCTAAATGTAGTTGTCAGCCAAAAGTCCTGTCGACTATTTTCTGTATGCTAAATGTCTTGTCGGCTAAATGGCATAGATCCAAACAAAACAAGTACGAATAAGTGATTTCTTTAATGTAAAATAATAGTTTGCATAATAACATGTATATATAGGTGTAAAAATAAAATAATTTATGCAGTTGTTTTGATTTTAACCCTTAAATGCATAGGATAGAACGCGTTCCAAAAAATGCGCAATTCAAAGAATCAGAATTTATACCTGAAAAATCTAAATAGTAAATTTTTCTTTATTTAATTACGAATGGTGTGTCATTAAGTAAAGTGAAAATTGCTCTTTTAAATTTCTGGTGAGAATACGGAATATGTGAATAAAACCCCCCAATAAATCGGGAACACTTATGGTATCGAAAATGATACAATATGCATTTAAGTGTTAAAGTAATATAATTTGACCTTTTAAAATGTGAAACCTGTGAATAATGGTAACCTCCGAAGTACGGTCACTTTATCACGTTCCGAGTAGTGGTCTTTATTCACATGTTTTACTGTATTATTTATGGTAAATTCTGGTAAAAGGTATTTAAAAGTCCTTGAAGAGTACAAATAATGGATTACTATTACTCAGCATATCTCGATACAATATGAGCAGAAGGAAGCGCCACATTTTCATTTTGGCGGTAATGACATTCCTTTGAGTATTGGAATAAAATTTCAGCATGTCATACATATTGATGTGTACAACATAATTTTTTCAGTCTGCCTCACGATGCCTTGGAACAATATAAGCAAAAAGGGATATCAGTTCTTTTTCATAGTACTATCATGTCATCAAGATTCAGTCGGATATTTTAACATGCATTAGATATCCATTACTTAGGACAATACAAATATTTCAGTCTATCTCATAATATCTTAGTAGCACAAGGCAATAGACCAAGTGAAGGTTTATTTTTCGACTTTCACACCATTGAAGATAAAATTTGTGCCAAACCTTAAACTGTGTATATGTAAAAAAATTTTGTCTGTCTATTTGTATCTTGGTATTTCCAGCTAACTATATTCAGTAGAGAAAAAAAAGCACATCGTCCTTTATGTCGTACTTGTCTAAAAGCGTATTTAAGTTAAGATTTCACTTTACATTTGTAAATAATTCGTTTTCATTAGTCTGCAGACCTAACCAAAATATCACGAGTAACCAAAATATCCATGACGTACCAAAATATCACGAGTTATAATAATATATTTGCATCGTACTATTTCATAGCTATAACATGTTAAAATTTCATTCCCAAATTTGATAAAATGATAGAACCTGCCAAAATGTTTAACTGATGCCCCTGTATACTAATTTCGTACCAATAAGATGTCACAAGGCCGAAAAAGTATTTATATTTTATTAATCGACATCTTTAAAATGATAAAATTTCATTCGGATCACTGTCCCCTAAATATCAGGCCTGTGCACTAACACAAGAATGGCGGCTATCGAAAGCAGAATTTTTTCAGTGTATGTATGGGTCCCTTGAATTCTGGTATCAATGTTTTTTAAACCGGGAGGACGCGCGCAGAACCTAAAAGACCCGGAGTGCGTATGATTTTTACAATTGCAACCACTAATTTTTTTTAAGTAATCTTGAACTTATTTTATTGCAAAATTTGTAAAAATTATCTCCGTCTAAATAAAGCGACTGTTTTAATTTCATTTTATTGGTGACAAAGTTAAAATTATTCATACCCTGGGTAAGCGCGCGTTCTCCCGGGTTAAAAGTTTTTTCCTCTTTAATTTTCTGAGATTAAACAAGACCAAGACATTTTTATAATATATTGGTGTCCAAATTCAAAGGACCATACAGGGGATGAGATTTCCTCGTTTTTGCATACCAATATTTTGTTAGAGAAAATATTTCACTTAATTGGCACATTTTTGCGATTTAATAGAACAACATTTTCTCTAAAAACGTAGAAATCTCATCCCTGCTGTCGCTACCGCATTTCATTTATACGTTAAAAAATTCCGCTTTCGGCAGCTTCCATTTTTATGTAAGTGATCAGGCGTTGTATTTTGAAAACTCAATGAAGTGATTGTACTGCAAAAAATAACAATTGAAATCTCCTTCTACTAATATCGTACTAAGATTTGCCGACGCATATCATATTTTTAACCCTTTGGAGACGAACGACCAGTACACGTGCTACTTAAAGTGCTCACAGAATCCTTCATTATTAACGCTAATTATTTTTAACTGCAAAATTTATCTTATTTACCGTAATTTTCGGCGTATAATCCGCAGATCAAACAATTTTTTTTCGACCCAGAAATATTATTTAGTGATAGAAGACAAATATTTACTACGATCTGACAAGTTTCATTTCTTTTTAAAAAAATTCTGTGTCTAAAAATAATTGTTTTATCCGCGGACTATACGCAGGAAATTACGGTAATCAGAGCATATTTGCGATTTTGAATTGTAGAAAATTTCCTGTTTTGGAAAACTGGATGAAAAAGATTTCAAATTAAGCAAATAGTTCTCGTCGCAAAGGAGTTAATGAACATTTCCCACAGAATTGAGTCATCTTAAAACTGAATGACGTAGTAATGTATATGGCAAGAGCAAATATAAAATAGCTGCCAACTTTTACGTATTTTTCCGACCACAAAAAATTTATAATAAATATCGTCTTATTTAAGCGCCGAAATCTTATGATTAAACAAATCGAAAATCTCTGAACAATTTTAGTGGTAGAAAAAAATGCGCAAAAGTTGGCAGCTATGATATAATTTAAAATACAGTAGACTCCCTCAAATCCGCACAGCTTGGGACCAGAAGTTGTGTGGATTTTAGAATTTTGCGGATTTCTGGTCATTGCTTTGTTTACATTTTTTAAACAGTAATTTGAATGCAATAAATAGTGCAATCGGAATTATAATGAATGCTTACAATATAATAAAATATTACAATAAGTAATAAACTAAAAGAATAAAAATTTAAATAATTTTTAAAATTATTAAAGTTCTGATAGGAAATGTCAAGTTAATAATCAATAGAGGATGATTAAATATTCATTATAAAGATTAAATGTATTTTTTCAAAATTATTCAAGAAAACTTGTCTCATAAAGTTACATTACTCATTCACATCAAAATCATAAAATAAAGATTTATTTTTTGAAGTTTAACCAGGCTTAATAACCAAAAAAATCTTGATTGATACATAAATACGTTTGGTAAGAAGATTGTGATTACCAGTGATATCAGCACTATCTTGAATTTTTTCAGAAATAAATTTATTCTTCCTTCATGAAAAAAACATGAACTCAGTCATATCAACAAAAATTACAAATTAAAAAACATATGGAATTGATACAAAACTAAAAAAATCAAATTGTGCCCCAATATCCAAACAAAGTTTCATTGTTTACATCAATAAAATATGTGCGGATTTTAGAGAGTTGTGGATTTCTGGTTTGCGGATTTGAGGGAGTCTACTGTATCATATAGAGTGCATAGTACTTATAGAATCTAAATAATACTGTCTTTTTTACTCATAAATTTTAATCTGTCGGAGGGTGCTACCAGGATATCGCAGATTGTTAAGAGCTTGGAAACATTTAAATGAAATAGAAAACTTAACACAACCATCTAACACCAAATGGTGAGAAAACAACAATTTAATAACTGCAAATGTTGTTGTTGTTGTTGAAATGAGAATTAAAGACTCGTTAAATAAATAATTCTTTTAATAAATCATTTTTCTCAAAACAAACATGCAGACGTAACAGCAAAATATTTCACAATTAAGAGCTAAGCTGCCTTTTCTTTTTTTGGTAGTCGGTTATTAAAACGTGTAGCCTTGGATTTGTGCCAGCGGATGCTTTGAAAACTCATCCTCTCTGATGTATGTCAGATATGTTTTGTGGACAAGTGCTTATTTCATATAAAATAAAGCCCTGTCGACAGCTTTGTGTTTTACAGAGAAATAGCATTTAGTTTCTTTAATGTCCTATGAATGTAAATGGGAATATACGCTTTTAATAAATCTTTCTCAGTACTGAATCTAGATATTTTTCTCTAGAAGGGAATTTTGCAACTTGGGGGGGGGGGGGATATTATGGATTTCCGGGCGGGTGGTGGGATTTGCACTTTTCAACCATTAACAAATACAAAACCTATAATTTTCTGGGGCAGTTTGATATTCTACTGTCCCATGAATAGGCCAAAGAACTGGCACAAAAATGGAGGATACCGAAGGTGGATTGTTTTTAGTGTGTGCACGGTTCCTTGAATGTTTATGCCAATAATTTATAGAAGTTTTTCTGTTTTAATTAATTTGGTGAGATTAAAAAAGACAAAAAGAATATTTTATGAAATATTGGTGTCGAAATCTTGGGACACTACATACATTAAAAAAAAAAAAAAAAAAAAAAAAAAAAAAAAAAAAAAAACATTTCGCGTTCGACAGCCGCGATTTTGTGTGAACTATCGAGTGTGTATTCTCTGAATTCATCATTAGTCTTTCTGTCACCAAAAGTTATACCACCTTTGTTCATTTATTAAAAGACGATTTGCTTTTTAACTGCTGAATTTTTTTTTAAATTTACATTTTCTATATTCTGTAGTCAGTAAATTATCCCTGTAAAAAGATTTGGGCTTATTTGAAGTTATTTCTTAATTATTGAGGGCTTGGAGATGAACAACTGGTTATACGTGCTGCATAAAGTGTTTAGAATTCTTGATTATTCTCACCAGTAAACTTTGCATGATTTAATCCGAGCATTTTTCTGATTCAATTAGGGAAAAATATCTATTTTGAAAAACAGTTGATAAAAGATTAAATATTATGTAGGGGAGAGTGGGGATACTTGAGCCACCCCTATTATCTCTACAGTTGGTCAATTTTTCTTTCTAAAACTGGCAACATGGTAACATATTTATAGTTCTGAACATGTAAAAAAGAAATCACATACCTTGGGTACTATTTTGAAAGTATGGTGATTAACCCTTTGAGCTCTGCTGGTAGAATTTTCTACCACATAATTTTAATTCTGAAATGTCACAACGACACAAGAAAATTCGACCAAATTTATTTTAAAAAGGTTTATAGCATTTTTTCGCGTATATTGTAAATAGTTTTTTTTTCTTTGCAAAATACTGGTGCGAATGTGACATCTGGCTCAAGTATCCCCTCCATGGGGATACTTGAGCCACGATGTAAAAGAAAAAGTAAAAATTTATTAGACATAGAAAAATAGTTTAAAATTAATTGAAGGTGGTTTTCAAATGAAGAAAAAATATCAAATTTTCATTTTCAATATTTTATTTTGTTCTAAGAAATTATAAAAAGTTTAAAAAAATTAAAATTTAAAAAATGGCTCAAGTATCCCCATCTTCCCCTAAAAGACGATCGCCCCGAAAAGATTAATGCATACTTGCCGAACTCCTGCTTTTTTTAACGAAAAAACTTACTTTTAACCAGAAAATCATTAAAGGAAATGTTTTATGCTTCTATACGTTGTTTAATGTGCGCTTTGTTGATTTATGAAAAAGCGCGAGGTTCACAGATATGGGTTAACCCATTAACGGTCGCATTAAATTACGATTTAAAATTTCAAATTCATTATTACAACCACTTAAAAAAAAAGTATTCTCCTTTATTTAATGACAAGTAAAAATGATACCAGCATGAAACCAATTGCACTATTTTATAAAACTGGTAGGAATCAAACAATTTTGAATAAAAGCCGTGAAGCTTGCAGCCCGTGAATGTCTTCGGCGCGATGATTAATGCTACACACTTAATTTTCAAAACCGAATTTGCCACCATAAACCAGTAACATGCATCAATATCATGACAATTGTACTATATTTATGTGAATCAGAGCACGGCATTAAAGTGCAGATGAACAGACAGACACAGACAAACCAAACTGATAAACAATTTTCAGCAATGTTGGAAACTCTAAAAAGCTTATAATGTGCGTGTTTATTTCATTCAATGTTGAGTATTAATAAACCTACAAACAAACATTTATAAAACTTTAAAGAATGTTAATTACTACCTTTTCATTAAATATATATATATATAAATGTTTTGTTATAATCTTAGATCATGATATAACACTTTGTTTTTGTTTATAATAAGATAGGGCATTTTATTTTATCATCAAAAGTATGTCATCAAAGTTTACTTAGGTTAGCATCCCGTCTTCAAGCATGACAACTTTTGTGGATGCCTCGTTATATTATTTTTAAATATTACTTTGTAGCTTTTCTAATCAACAGCGACTTCAGTTTTAAATAAAATAATTCTATTTTCATACTGGTGATGGACATAATAAATGATTTTGTGGGTGTATCATTCGGACAGGTGCAAAAGCATAGTATATATATATATATATATATACCGGGTGTCCCAAAAATGACTGATGGATTTTAAAATTCAATAACTTGCAAACGGTGACAGCTATTTAAAAATTTTTTGCAGGAGGGTTATGTATAATGTCAGGAGTTTTTTTTTACCGTAATTTTTTTAGTTCGAATTTCAAACAATAGGTGGAGCTGACGGCGATTGAAAGCCAGGTCGGCGCTTCACTCAGCACTGATCACTTGGCCTTCAATCGCCACCTATTGTTTGAAATTCGAACTAAAATAAAAATGTACGGTAAAAAAACTCCTGACATTATACATAACCCTCCTGTAAAAAAATTTTTAAATAGCTGTCACCGTTTGCAGATTATTGAATTTTAAAATCAATCAGTCATTTTTGGGACACCCGGTATATATATATATATATATATATGTAAGCATAGTTGCAGTTTAAAATATTTTAATCAGTTATCATCAGAAATTTTGTAGACAAAGGGAATTCTTATATTTTTATGGAATTCACAAATTAATTCCAGTTGAAATAAAAAAAAACTTCTCTTTCGATACAAAATTTCTCGTAAAAATCTAATTAAAAAAATAATTCTGGTAGAAATTAAATTAAAAATAAACAAATGTTGACAGCTGTGCTTTCCCAAATGATTCATTCGATGCTAAAATCAATCCTTTTACCCATCTCTATCTTAATCAAATATACCCTTCAATCGCTATTCTACCAAAAAAAAAAAAAAAAAAAATCTTTTTGTTATTATTTTTTGTGTATTCATCTATAATTTCAAATAAATTTCAATATTTTAATTTTCTACTCATTGCAATTCCTTGAGAAATCTTTATTCTTTCAGAATGCTATACAGAGGTGCCATATTCTAACACATTTTATGTAATATGTGAATTAATTTAAGTCAGGTTTAATACGTTTTGCACCAGAAATTATTTAAAGAAACCAATTTAAATAAAATCAGCCTAAAAATTTTAAATTAAAAAATAATTATTTACAAAATGAATTTTCTGGTTCGACACGTTGTTAAATTGGGTAAAATTAATCCACAACTTACGGAAGATTATTGGGAGCTTTGCACCTCTAATAATACGTCCATCATCATAATAACCAAGCCCTCATTATATATATATATATATATATATATATATATACGTTTGCTTTATTTAATTACAAAAATTGTGCAATTAAATAAAACATGTATTTCTGCCTGTTCAAATATATTGGTATAAAAAAAATTGGTAGCTTGGCAACTGTGCAACATCATACGCTAAATTCATCAAAATTGCTAAGGCATTAACCCAATGGGTTATTTTTTTAAATTCAGATTTCTTGATTGATGCCACTTTTTTGAAATAGTAAAATTCGCCTTATTTATTGAGATATTAATTAAGACGAAAACAAGAATTTTACCATTTCAGAAAAGCAATGCCAATCAATGGATCTGAATTTTTAAAAAGTAGCCCATTGGCTCCCTTGAATTGGCTCCCCATTGAAGTAGCCCATTGGCTCCCTTGAAAAGTAGCCCATTGGCCCCTTGGCCCATTGGCTCCCATTGGCGCCCATTGGCTCCCTTGGCTCCCAGGGCCCATTGGCCCTGCATTGATCCCTTCGGGACCGGCGTCTCTTACGCACGTTTTATTCGGTTTGCACCACTTTTTTCCAAACCAAGCTCAATCATTCATATTCCAATTGCGATTTATTATTCTCACCAGTAAATTTTATTGTATTATTTAATCCGAGCTTGCTTCTTATTCAATCAAGGCAAAATTTCTGTTTTGAAAAACCGGTAAAAAAGTAAAGTGGGTAAAAAAAAATGTTTTCCAGAATTCTTTAATTGTGAAAGAAGTTTTAGATTTTAAAAGTATCAATGTTTTACTAGTTCATTTTATAATTATTCACTTAGATTCTAGCTATTTTTTTAATTGCCAAAAATTCTATCCTTTAAAATAAAGTCGTAATTCTGCATTCCTTTAGCTGAATAATTTCGATATTTATTCAGTCGTTTACGCCTTTGCCTGCCTAATACACACTCATTAAGCGAAGATTCTTTTTTGAACTTCGCGATCTACCCGGAAACGGAAGTCCTGACGCATCTCTCGCGCAGCTATCTCTCCGAAACTCTGCTCGCTTTTTCTTTTTTATATATTTACTCCATAACCTTGCTTTTTGTTTTATTGAAATGTTTCAGCGATAAGCATAAAAGTAGCAATTTAGTTGGGTGTTTTCTTTTAAGAAACTTACTTGAATCTTTTTCAAGATTTTTTTCAGCATACATTTTTTTTTTCTAATTAAAAAAAAAAAGTGGATTTTGTGCTTCAGTAAGTTTGATGAATATCTATCGTTAGATAGGTACTGCGGAAAACAAATTGTATGAAAGCTTTTGAAATAGATTGGGAATATTAGGTTTTCCAAAATAATTACCAACCGGGGGGAAAAAAAGCGGAAAAAGAAAAAAGATTATATCTTAAACTTTTTCTTTCTTTCTTTTTTTTTTCCTTTTTTTTCTTAACATGAAGGAAAGTAGTATTCGTTTCACCGAATGTTTGGAGTTAAATGTTCATGATATGTGTGAGCGTCAAATAACATTATCTGTCTACCGGGTGTCTCAAAAATGACTGATGGATTTAAAAATTCAATAACTTGCAAACGGTGACAGCTATTTAAAAATTTTTTGCAGGAGGGTTATGTATAATGTCAGGAATTTTTTACCGTAATTTTTTATTTTAGTTCGAATCTCAAACAATAGGTGGCGCTGACGGCGATTGAAGGCCAGGTCGACGCTTTACTTAGCACTGATCACTTGGCCTTCGATCGCCGTCAGCGTCACCTATTGTTTGAGATGCGAACTAAAATAAAAAACTATGGTTAAAAAACTCCTGACATTATACATAACCCTCCTGCAAAAAATTTTTAAATAGCTGTCACCGTTTGCAAGTTATTGAATTTTTAAATCCATCAGTCATTTTTGGGACACCCGGTATGTATATGTCTCGCAATCATTGCCGCAAAATGCATCCAATTAGTTTGCAACTACAGGGTGTCCAGCCAAATAAGACTGATTTTAAAATCGAGTTTCTCAAAAAGATAGATCAATAGATTTATGCGATAAACGGTTTGTTTATTAAGTTAGCTGTAAAAATGTTTTACAGAAGTTTTGATAGGTGAATATTTTAAAAAGATTATGTTCTGATCGCAAAGAATACTTGACTTGACTTTTTTTTTCTTGTTTTATATTGCTTGTAGAGAATGAGTTTTTCGGCGTACAGTGTCATATTCAGGGCTCCCAAATGGTCCGCGAACTGAACATAATTTTTTTAACAGAAAATTTCATGATAGATTTCTACTGAATTTGCCCTAGAATTAACATCCAAAGGCCGGTTGTTGGCAACTTACAAGAAAAATCTAAAAGGAAAATTTCTCTTAGAAAATTCTGATGTTCAGTTGGCGGACCATTTGAGAGCCCTACATATTTTAACGGTTTTTCGAACAAAATTTTTGGAATTTCGAAATTTCAAAAATCGTTAAAATATGGCATTGTCAGCCAAGAGTGCAAAAATCTAAGCCCCAGTGGGCAGTCTCTCACCACTAAAAGTTAAAAGTTTTCTTCGGTTAAAATTTAATAACGTTGTTGCCAGAATTTTACACGAAATATTAGATGAAAAATAACGAAATAAATTTAGTGGTGGCAGACTGCCTGCTGGCGCCTGAATATTTGCATCCTTGCTGTAAGCTGTAAGTTCGTACTCTGCAAATAATCTAAAACAAGAAAAATGTCAAATCAAGCATTAATTTGCAATCAGAACACAATCTTTTAAAAGTATTCACCGTTCGAAATTTCTATATAACATTTTTACAGCTTACCTGATAAACCGTTCACCGCATAATTCTATCGCATTTTATTTTTGAGAAATTTAATTTTGAAATCAGGGTGTTATTTGCTGGACACCCTAATGTAAGCATGTTTGTGAGGTACTGTGAATTAGTTATGGGTAATTCCACGAGCACATGTCGTGTAAGTCACATACTACGATTTTTGATACCAGTATTTTAAAACGGAAAAATGTGACTTATTTTAACAGGTATTTCATTAATTGAATAAAGACATGCAAACCTTTTAAAAATAACGGTGGCAAACAATTTAGCAGTTACTGGAAATGTGACTTACACGACAAGTGCTCATGGAAATACCCTTATATGGTTTTTGGCTAACCCTTTACGGTTGAGTATCGGCAAATAAACAAACAAGATAATATTTTTATATTCTATTCTATATTCTTCCGCTATATTTTAAAAGTGCATATTTAAGTAAAATTTTCGCGCACGAGTAAAGCGTAATTAAAAATGTTTCTTAAAAAAAAATGGTGTTTTCCGAATAAAGTCGTGTAAGAGATGCCAGTACCTAAGACGACTACTTCAACCGCAAAGGGTTATATTTGATTCATTCGTTCGAAAAATATGAAGCATTTTTTCTTTTACATTATAATGTTATAGTGAAAAAACACCGTAAACACTGGCGATGATTGATAAATAAATTAAAACACTTTGTAAAATCACCATAAAATGTAAAATAAAGTAGGTCGCGTTTCGAGCTACAAAAGTAACAGCTCGTCATCAGCTAAACCAACACGTGTCCGTAAGTGCACAGAGTCGAGATAAAGTGACTTTATCTCGACTTAAGTCTAAAGTCTTTATCTCGACTCTGTGCCCTTACGGACACGTGTTGATTTAGCTGATGACGAGCTGTTATTGTTGTAGCTCGAAACACGTCCTATTTTATTTTACATTTTATGGTGATTTTACAAAGTGTTTTAACTTATTTATTATAATGTTATTTCTAGAGAAATTCCAACTGTTTTCATATTTAACATTTATTGAAATAAAAATAATGCATTTGATTAGTTAATTTAAATGTTGCTGCACTATACGTGTTAAATTTAATTTTGTGAAAATTTTCTCGATCATTCTCAGTATATTTTTATATAGATTCTTGCACAAATATTAGAAAAATATAACACATTTTTCTTTATTCCTTTTAAAATTTTGATAATATGTAGATATTTATACATATTTACTTTTTTCTATCTTTACAAGAAGAAAGTATTGGATTCGCGAAAACTTTCGAATTTCGGTTTTCGATCTTATCAACTTTACGACCAGAGATTCCAAAAAACATATTTTTACAAAATGTCTGTGAATCTGTGACTTTGTCAATCTTTATCTGACATAAATTTTGAATGAATAATAAATTTTGTAGGCTCTCTGTCTCAAGAACTTATGCCCGGAATTTGATAAGATTTTATATCCAGGTATTCCCTGATATAAATTAATGCTGATTAGTGTTTGATGCAAATCGCTCAATAGATAAACAGCAATGCTGCACTTTTCTCGATATCCACAATTGTCCTATTTCAAAAATTAATGCACGGAATTCCATTTCCTTAGAATCCTCACGATGGGCATAGATTGTCATTTAATTTTAGTGATGAAGATTTACAAGTATGCATTGAGTTTGTGAAAAGCAAAGAAATAATATTAACCCTGTTACACTTGAGGGTGACTCTCCCTCACTACTAGTGTTGCCAAGTGTCCAGCGTAAATCAAGATTTCAAATGCTCCGGACGCCAATAATTTCTTACAGTTTATTTCGCCATTTTTATCTCATATAATTTTGCTATTAGATAAAGCGAGGAAAACTATTTTAAAATACTGGTGTGTAGAACATTTGAAACTGATTTACGGGGGACACCTAGCAACACTAGTGATGAGTGAAAGTAGTGTTGTCAGGCGTCTTGAGTAAATCGCAGCTCCACATTCTGTAGCATTATCATTCTTTTATTATTACTACAGCATTATTACTCTTTCTATTATAATTTAACGCTATTACTCTTAATGTACTTTTTATGTTTTCTTTTAGGGAGCATATTTATATTTTATGAATATTGAAAAGAAAATTTTAGACATGCAGACTAAGTTTTTTTAATGAAATTTTGCTTGACAAATAACCTTTTTTTATCATGTTCATGTACTATAACCCTTTGAGCTCCGGAGGACAAATTTCTTCAAACTTAATTTTAATCTTCAAGTGTCAGAATGACAGTGGAATATGCGATCAAATTCATTTCCAAATACATAAATGCATTTTTGCTTGTATATAACAAACTTAATATTTTGTTTAAAAATATTGGTGCGAATATGACATTTGTGCATTTGTGAAGAAATTCACCTGTCAAAACTTAAGTGGGCTCAGGGCTTGAAAACTTTTCAAAAAAATCGATTTTCTATGATCTATTTTGATTATTCAATTAATTCTGAACTCAGTGCAAAAAACCGCATAAAAATATTTGCATTTTTAACGGAGTTATAAGCATTTATGTATCAACACTTTCAAAGCTGCACCCATATAATTTCAACTTTAAGTTGCGTTTTCTCAAAACTTGTTTTTTGAAGACTAACACTAAGATTTAAAAAAAACTATTTAATAAAATAGCTTTTTTTTTTTTTTTTGCATGCGTATGACATTATTATCTGTAGAATGAATTAATATACTTTAGATAGTTTAATATTTTGAGTATTTTTAATGGAAAAAATTGTGTTTTATAGGGGTTTTTTAAATTTTTAAGTTTGAGAGTTTTTTTAATAATTTTTTTTTTTTTTGAGTGATTTTTATATTTTTTATTCATTCTTTAGAGTAAAGTTTCCTGATCATTTTAAAGCAAAAATTAGGTTCTTAAGTCAATTCAACGTTAAGATATCTTGGTGTTGGTGATATAACATATATTTATTTTTTTTTTTCAAAAATTGTGTTATATAAATTTTGCTATATTTTTTATTATGTTACATTGAAGTACTTCATTTTGTAATTTTATAAGACTACAAACATACATTTAAAACATCAGAAAGTTTAAATTAATTACATTGAATACTCCTGTATTTATATGGATTCGAAACGAGAGCTCAGTTTACATGTTTTTTCGTATCAATCAAGCCCTGAGCCCCCTTAACCCTTTACGGCACGGGCAAAATCAGTAGTAAAATGAGAAATTATCGACTGACACCGGAGTTCACAAGCGAATTTTTTAGATATTTTGAATTCTTTAATTTAAGCTTTTATTGTAAAAGCAAAATCTTACTAAAATATTATTGGTGCCGTTTTCAAGTTTCGAATTAAGATTACGTATCCCAGACCGGGCACAGTATGCCGGAAACGGTTAAAGGGTTCATCCTTTCAAGGATGGTGATCACACGTCTTGACCACCTAATTTTGTTTCTGAATTGACCAACGGCACCAAGAATATTTTAATAAAATTGTATTAAAAAATAAAAAACAAATTTTCATTTTCTAAGAAATTTTGTAAATTCTGATGTTAATTTACAACATCATCTTCAAACAGAAGCCCCTGGAAGATTTAACCACTTGACTGACTCTTTTTTTTTTCCCACACGCAATAAATTGAAAATATGGGATAAACAGCACTTTTTAAGTTAAAATATTCGTAATATTTAGTCTAAACATTTCTGCCCTTGAATAGTGTGAAACTAAAATAATAATAGTTATAATAATAATAATAATGATCGTGGTGTCAAAAAGTTTTAAGTGATGGATTCACCAAGCAAACTCTTCTTCCCGTATTCAGTAGTTAAGTGTATGCGTACATTTGATATAATGCTATTCATTTTTATCTAACATTTGATCGGAAATTGAACTTTCACCTTTCGCTAACATTAATAAAAATATATATAAAATATAAAAACAGAGTTTTTGAAATATAAAAACAGAGTCATTCACTATATATAAAAAAAATTACATCGAACATACGTTTATTACAATAAATCCTATTAAATAAACTTTATTAATAGCGATTTCGTAAGTTTTTTTCTGTTTAAAAAAAAAGTTTCCTGCGTTTCAGTAGTTAAGATGAACTTCGCTGATTAGATAGTAATAACAAAAATTCAGTAGCATGATGAAAGTTTTCAAAATAAATTAGTAACATTATGTTTTCAAAAATAATGACGCAGAAAAATGAAAAAGAAATGCGCCAAAGAGAAGAGTATCTTTATATCTAAATGTTAATTTTTTTTTTTTTGTCTAAACTGAAGCGAAGAAATTCTGATAAAAGCTTGCGAGTAAGTAATATAAAACGAAAGCGTTGAAATGTCTGCAAAAGAGTTAAAAGTTTGTTGATCTTTGTAACACTTTCCAACATAGTTCAAAAGCGTTTATGAAATTTGGTTTGTCTGTCTGTCTTTATGTCTGTCCATCTGTCTGCCTGTCCGAGTTCTCACTCGTGTAAATATAGTCAGACTGCCATGAAATTGATGTACGTTATTAGTACTTACTAATATGACATGTTCGACATTATAAATGAAGCGCTTCGCATTATTTAAGAAAAGACATAAGTGAAAATTTTCGAATTTTTTTTATTGTTTTATTACCTTAAAAAGTTTTTTTAAACATTCTTGAGTCCATTGATAAAGCCCGTTTTTGTGTATGTGTGACAATTAGAGATAATCATAAAAATGACACCGACTCGGATGTTATGCCCATTCACATCAATTTTAACATTTTATACTTATTTCTATTTTTTAATTCTACTAGCACCACTATACATTTAATCGATATTTTGTCGTGTGATGTTATCAAAATACAATTAAATTCTTTCTTTTTCATAAAAAGTGGTGCTGACCGTATAAAATTCGTGTAAGAAAGTCTGGTTCTACAGTCATACGGGAAGTGACAAAAACCCGATAAGTGTTAAAACATTTCCTCATTTATTACATGAATCTAAATATTATCCAAGTGTTTATATACATACTTTGATTCAAGTATTTGAGAAAATTGTCCAAGAACTTTTCAGAATTTAGAAGTTTTCTGCCCCTCCTAAAAAACCGTACTTTTCAGGTAAAAATCTCACTGTCTCATAAAGTACTCGAGCGATTTTGATATACAGTAGAACCCCGATAATTCGGATTAATTGGGACCAGACCCAATACCGATTACTGAAAATCCAGATTATTCGGAGAATTAGAAAAAAAAAATTAAATAAAATAAAACGTAGTTACAGAAAATCATGTTTATGTTAAACTTATTGAATATTTACAAACAGTAAAAATGTTTACTTTTTAATAAAAAAGTTTTATAATTTTCAACTGTGCCAGTTTTCTCTGCCTTTCGGTCACGCATTCGCTTGAGCATAAGGAGTTAGTTGGGTGTAGTCTCCACCTTACATTCAAAATAAACTATTATAGAGATTATTTTACCTTGCTTTCTTCGAATGTGCTAAGTAAAAATTTATTGTGCAGTGATTTTTTAATGACATTTCTATGTGGTTTAAATAGAAAATTGGGAAAATTGGAATTGCCATTGTTGTTTCTTTGAATGATAACATCAAAGAGTTTAAATAAGAAAGCTTAAAATATTATTCAAAAAAAGTTTCAGAGAAAGTTTTTTTATTCAGAATACGACGATGAAACAAGTTAATGTTATGGAAATTAGCCAATCGTTTCTCAAACTTGAAAAAAAAATGACCAAAACAATCCGGATTAACGGGGTCCGAATTTGCGGGGTTCTACTGTATATATATTTTTAATGGTAGAGCATATGTATAAAATTATATATAGCTGTCAGTTTAAAAAAATTAAGAAGGTTCAGAAAAAAAAATCCGAAAAATTGACCAAAAAACTCAAACTAGAAACACAAAATTTTATTTATTCGCAACATATTTTCAATGTGCATTCCATTTGCACCATGTCAAAGCACAAACAAATAACCAGCGATGCTGAGTTTATGTTGCGCCGCAGAATTGTGTGCTCATGATGACTATTCCATCTTGTGCTGCTGTTGCAGCCTTACCAACATACGGAGTGAGAGATGCTAAGCTGGGTCGCGCCATTGTAGCTTAACCCTTTAACGTGCATTGGTTTCGCCACGAAACGACAAAATTTTAATTCCGATACGCAACACTGACACCGGTATTTTTATCTAAAAATATTCCTTTTATTTTGTATGTGATAAATCGCGTTTTCTAATTTAGAAATATATTTGTTCTTAATTACCGGTGTCATTCATTTCGACATCTTAGCAATGAAAATGCTATGATCGTTAAAGGGTTAAATGGTAGAACACTTGAAGCGCTATTCCAAAGGTTCCGAGTTCGATTCCCGTCTTGGATCCCGTCTTCACTTTGTTGGTTCTACGATTGGTTAGTGTATGATAATTTACGTATTAAATTACATTTTATTTTAAAATTTTCTGTTTCGAACAATGATTGTTTGACCGGCAGATTATGCACCGGAAATTACAGTATGTAGTACTATGCTATTAACCCTTTATGTTCAGTGTTCCAGTACATGGAATACACAACTGGATTCCGAAATGCCGTAAATGATACCAGAATCCTTATATAGATATTTTCCATCTGTTACGTATGGGAACAACTTCTTTCAGATAAATTAGTACGTTAAAATCCAGTGTCATTAAATCGTTTCAAAATGTTCGCAATGCAAGTGCAATGTGCCGGAAAGGATTAAAGCACACATATACACGTAAATAACACCTGCATCCAACTATTAAAGATATATACAAATATTCTGCAGGCATGCCAACAATAAATACAATAAACCTAACTGGAGTAAAAAATTAGCCAGAGCCAGAAATCGAATCCTTGTCCACAGCATAATATACAATCTCCAGCATAGAACAGCTAGTATACATTAGGGATGAGATTTCCGCTTTTTTGGACACCAGTATAATTTTAGAGAAAATATTGTTCTCTTAAATCACGTAAATGTTCCGATTAAATAATATAGCTTTTTTTCTGGGTTTATTGTATTTATTGTTTATATTTCTGTAGAATATTTGTCTGTAGAACCATGCGTTTAACCCTTTCCGGCACAGTGTGGTCTGGGATACCTAATTTTAATTCCAAACGGCACCAGTAATATTTTAGTAAAATTTTGCTTTTATAATAAAAACTTAAATTAAGGAATTTACATTATTAAAAAATTCGTTTGTGAATTCCGGTGTCAGTCGATAATTTCTCATTTTAGTACAGATTTTGCCCGTGCCGGAAAGGGTTAAGTGAAGTAACTTTTAGCATATTGATACTATGTGATTTACATATAGAGCTGCCAAGTCTCCGGCTTTTTTAATACCAGTACATTAACCGTTGTCACCGCTCGGAGACATCATCTTTCCTTCCAAAATTTGTTTTTGACACCAGTAATAAAGGAAAATAAAATTTTCCCTATTTAATCAGAGAATTTTTGAAATTGTCTACTTCAAGGTAAGCTCTTTTAAAAAAGTGGCGCTAGTCGAATAAAATTTGTGTAAGAGGCATCGGAGTCCGAAGGGTTAATACAGAAAATGTTTTTATATTTAATGGAATAATTTAGGTGATTTAAAAGAACAACATTTTCTCTAAGATAATATTGGTGTGCAAAAAGCAGGAGACTTGGCAACTCTGTAGATACATATCTGTATATCATATACACGGCTACACTATAAATCGTATATTTTCTCAACTATTCATGGTAATATCAGAAATCGGTTTTATTAATATGTTATGGTTTTTCCAAATTGTTCATTTAAACATTGTCCTTCATCTTAGTAAAGGGTGAAATTTTGTTATAATATTCCAAATGTGTTGGAAAGTGTTCATAATATGTGCTGCATACATAGATTTTTTTTTTTTTTTTTTTTTTTTTTTTTTTTTTTTTAGCTGGAATTTAAATATATCGCATTTTTACTTTTTCTCTGGCTTAAAAAATACCTCTGAGTTTTTTGAATGAAATGGCGCAAACCACATTTAAATAGAATAACTAGGTCAAAAGATGTCATTCTTTTTCAGTTTTATTGCGTCTGTGATTCTCTGAGGCATAATTAAATCTTTAAATCAATTTATTTCAGGTTTTGTTTACCAAGATCTGTTATAGTTTATAAAGATCTGTTATAGTTACAGAAGAGCCCGGATTATCCGGGTTAGTATAAATCAAGCTTACCTCATATAAGCAAAAAATTCAGGTAAACAAATTTACATAAAGCGACATTAACTAAAGAAATAAAATATAAATTTATACAAAATTAATGAATTTTAACGAATTAGGGACTAACAATCTTTATGATAAACACTGTTTCTATATATACAAACACGTATATGTATATATAAATTAAAAAATAACAATTTTATCTGTATTTTTTAGAAACTATTTGCAACTGAAGCTTTATAGGGGATGTCGCAAAGTTTCAATTACAGGAGAATATTTTTTAACCCCTTAACTGGTTGGCCCGAACGGCGTTCGGGCAAGACGAATTTGCTTAATTCATCATTTAAAGCTTTTTGACACCACTATTATTTTAAAGAAATTTTTCATACTATTTAAACGCGGAAATGTTTAGACTAATTTTTATGATTATTTTATTTAAATGATAGTGGTGTCAGTCTGCTATTTTCAATTTATTGAACGGAAAAGAATTAACCAATTAAGGCATTAATGCTACTTCCCACCAACTTTTCAAAATAAAAAACTTTTACATAGGCTTTGAAAACATTTGCAAGAGAAACATAGTACGAAATGTATTTTTAAAAATAACGGCGCAAATAAAATATAAAAATAATCGGTTGTAACAATGCTGATATTGGCGGCTATTTCTATACTCAATTTGCACAAATATTCTTAAAATACAGATTTTGTATTATATTTCTGTTGCACATGTTAACAAAATGTATCTGAAAGATTTTTGTTTTCAAAAAGTGGTGCGAGATAAAATTAAAAAATAGTCATCTATGGCAATTCTGCCTATAATTGAAAACTTGCGATTCCTCTTATATACAGGGTGGTTTGTTATTAACGTCAGGTGTTCAGAGCTCTCTAGCAAGTAAAGTTTTGGGCGAAACATAACCAAATTTGATCAGCATACATAGTAGACCATGGAATTTCGAATTCTTAAATAAATAAATAAATAAATAAATAAATAAAGTTTAAAAAATCGCCACTAGGGGCAATTTTAGCTAAAATGCGACCAAAATGCATTTAATTTGCATAAAATCAGCAATTTCGGCGCACCAAAAGTGCATTAGTGTAAATGTTGAATGATTAAAGGGCAAAAAATACAGTACAGATCAATTTTATGCTGCTGGAATACTGCCCGAGCGCTGATGGTACCTGCACATTTTTCATCTCTTGTTCGACAATACCAGTTACAACTTCATCAACTTGTTATTGACTAGTCACTTTGCGTCCTAGGCCTTGTTGCCGCATAGTTTCAAATCGATGAATTATCTTTTGTAAATTTGTTATACTCATCGGTTCTTTTAGCAAATTCTGTAATAGGTGAAATTCAGGACGAGCATCATTGCAATTCTCGTTCTGCTGATAACACAGCTTCACTAGCAAAGTTTGGTGAGAGCTGATAATGATGAGAACTCTCCCAGCCTTTCATTTTATACTCATGATTGCTATACACAATTGATTTTATGCAAATTAATGCATTTTAGTCGGTAAACAACGCTAAAATTGCCCCTAGTGGCGATTTTTAAATTTTTTTATTTTAATTTTTTTTAAGAATTCGAAATTCCATGGTCTATTATGTATGCTGATCAAATTTGGTTATGTTTTGACCAAAACTTTACTCGCTAGAGGGCTCTGAACACCTGACGTTAATAACTAACCACCCTGTATATATAATTTCCAGAAAAAAACATTTATAAATAAAAGATAATAAAAATTGTGTGTGCCCAAATAACTTTAATTGGTTCCTTGATTTGCCCGTACGTCATAAGGGTAGCATGTTTTGCCAGTTATGATTTGTCCGTACCACGTACGGGCATCCGTATTCAAATCGTGATTTATTATTCTCATCAGTAAGTTTTTATTGTAGATTTTTCATTATTTAATTCGAGCATTTTTCTGATTCGATTAGACAAAAATTTCCGTTTTATAAAACTAGTGACAAACGATTAAAAATTCTGTAAAAGACATAAAAAAAATAGACATTATTTGAAAGTTTTTTTTTTTTTTTTCAAAAATATTGATAAGTTAAGTAGTTGGTAAATTTCAATTTTCTTCTTAAAGTTTAAATCTAATTTTTTAAAACAATTTACAAGAAACATATTTTTTAAAACAGTAAAAATATTTTAAAATTTTAATTAATAAAAGTTTGCGTCTTCGAACCATTTTATTGTTAATAAAATGTCCTTTAAAAAACATAGTTCTTTTTTTAGAGAACGTTTAGATCAAAAATACATTTTTAAAGATGAATGCCAGTATACAAGTCTTATTAGTAATAATTATTTTGTAATTATTTTTCTAATTAAAAGGTTTCCATTTTTCAGTAGTTATGATGAATGCCACTGATTAGATAGTAAACGCAGAAACCAGTAGCATGATGACAGCCTGCGAAATAAATGAAGAATATCATGTTTTAAAAAATGATGACGTAGAAAAACAAAAAAGAAATGCGCCGAAAGTGCAGAGTGATTATATCTAAATGTTATTTTTTGTCAAAGGGAAAAGAAGAAATTCCGTTAAAAGCTTTTGACAAAGTAGTATTAAACGAAGGCGTTGAGGTAACTGTATAAAAGGGTTAGTTTTTAAGCATTTAATTCTTTCCAGGGTTTCGTTTATCTAACGAAATCCTATTCGTTCTGTCGACTCTAGCGCAAAAATTAATCATCTGATGTTGCCAACATCAAAATTATATGGGCGTTACGCTCGGACACAATTGTCTTGCATAATATAGATTCATTATAGACAGTATTCTCGTGACGTCACAGTGGGAATCACGTGGTTAAAAATAGCGGCTGCTAGTGCGTTTGTTTCGTTATTGCATCATTTGATGTAGTATAAATACAGATAAATATGCAGGTGTAAAATACTGCAGATTTATTCTGTATGAATTATTTTCGATCAAAGTTTATCTACGTGTTTATTAAAATCCATATATACTAATTGATAAAAATTTAAAATTTTTATTTTATAAATAAAATGAAAAATCTGCATGTAAATGCTTTAAACTAGAGAAAAAATAAAACATGTATAACTTATGCCTGTCCCTGAAAAAATCTAAAACTTCTTATTAAAATAAAATATAAGCATAAATTTTCTAATCACAATGCTTTTCAATAGCGAACGTTATTCCCATGGTTACCTAACGTTCTCCATGGTGACTTAGAATCATTACATATCAAGCGACATCATTGAATTTACTAGAATGAAAAAAAATATATTAATATCGTTTAGAGTTTTGATTTGATTTTCATAAAATTTAAAATGACTCGACAAAATTCGGCAACGATTTTATATTAAATTTCAAAGCATTCGATTAGGTAGAGTTTGCGCTATTATATGCGGAAGACGGATATACCATACGACTGCTATAGATGATATAGTCGTCGTCAGGTACTAAATACATAGCACTATCTGATACTAAAGTCAGCGTCTGATACTAAATATATACAAAGCTGCCAACTTTTACGCATTTTTCCCACAACAAAAATTTTATAGTAAATATTATCTAATTTAATAATCGAAGATCTTATGTTTAAACAAATGGAAAATCTTTGTATAATTTTAGTGGTAGCAAAAATGCGTAAAAGTTGGCAGCTTTGTATATATTTAGTATCAGACGCTGACTTTAGTATCAGATAGTGCTATGTATTTAGTACCTGACGACGACTATATATGCTGTATATATATCTGCCAAATCTTCTGATTTTTTTACCCGGAAAAATTTAACAGAAATTTTTGGTTTGTTTAGTAAGGGATAATAGCGATTTGAAATATAATATTGAAATTTACTGTAAAATTTTTCCGGGCTGGAAAAGCAAAACATGTTGGCAGTTATGCTTTATTAGCCTCCGATGCTATTACTTTCAGACAAGCTAAAAATGTCGTGTCATCAGCCCTGAATTTTCTACTCAACCGATTTTGATAATTATTATTTTAAATGAAAGCTATTTATTTGTAGTTGTGCCCATTTTAGTTATTTTTTAATTTATTTCCATTTTTATATTTTATTTTTAATTTTAAAAGTTTTTTCATGACATTTCTTCAAAATGGTGGCAACACAGTTCAGTTTTTCTCTCGATAATAAAAATTTATTTTCCAAAATGATTGCGTATAATTATGCACTAATTGAGATAAAAAAAATATATATTTACCGAGAAATAATATTAATAATGTAAATAAAATAACAGAAAACAATTTATGATAAAAATTAATGTCTAAATCAAAATAAGAGAAATTTCAAATGAGGAAAATGATGTCAACCAGATAAATGGGAATTACAATATTATTACGGCTGCCTTTTTAGTCTCCGATGCTCTTTCTTTCAGACAAGCTAAAAATGTCGTGTCATCAGCCCTGAATTTTCTACTCAACCGATTTTGATAATTATTTTTTTAAATGAAAGCTATTTATTTGTAGTTGTGCCCATTTTAGTTATTTTTTAATTTATTTCCATTTTTATATTTTATTTTTAATTTTAAAAGTTTTTTCATGACATTTCTTCAAAATGGTGGCAACACAGTTTAGTTTTTCTCTCGATAATAAAAATTTATTTTCCAAAATGATTGCGTATAATTATGCACTAATTGAGATAAAAAAATATATATTTACCGAGAAATAATATTAATAATGTAAATAAAATAACAGAAAATAATTTATGATAAAAATTAATGTCTAAATCAAAATAAGAGAAATTTCAAATGAGGAAAATGATGTCAACCAGATAAATGGGAATTACAACATTATTACGGATGCCTTTTTCATATTACTAATAACAGCAACTTTTGAAAAACATTTGAAGAGAAAGTGACGTCACTATTTAAAACATCGTATTTTTACTCATAACGATATTAGGTGCTACTCTGTTATCCCGTCGACCAATTTCGCCAAATTATACAAATCGCCAAACTAATAACCAAATTATACATATTGACATAATTTTTATTTTAAGTAACGAAAAAAAATAATTAGTTGAATATTAATAAAAAGCCGAAATAAAAATCACTTAGTGATATTTTAAACACATGAATCGTATTTAATGTCATTGAATGTGACATTCACGATCATCCATTATTGGCATTTAATCTTATAATTTGGCGATAATTTTTTGGGTCGACGGGATAGCCTAGTAGTACCCGATATTACATTTCAATATTTCTTTTCAGTATGGACACTGAGATTGAGATTTTATTTTCAGATGACTTCAGTTAGTAAAAATAATGTCACAGTAAAAATGAAATTAGTTTTTTTTTTTTTTTTTTTTTTTTTTTTTTTTTTTTTTTTAATAAAATTATTTTTCTGTGAGTGCATATAAAATAAAATTTCTGGATTCACTCAGTCCAGTCACTCCGTCACTCAGATTACAATTTTAACTGAAGATGTGCGAATATTTGCATGCAAAATTGTAACTGGCACTCTTGATATTTACTTTGTAAATATATTTATTATATATTGATTCAATAATACAATTACTTTTGCTTTTTTTTTTTTTAAACCAAATTGATCGGGTCTTTTAAACATTTCATTCGTCGAATTCGACGGGATTCCACTCGTTTTATTGTTAAATTGTATTTCCTTTTACTCAGAGTCTATAAAAAAGCGTTTAAACTAAAGAAAAAATCCGTTTTTGATGAATCTAGTCAACGAAGAAGTAGCACGTCAAATTGTATCTCTTTATTATTCCGCAATTCCAATGTCTCAGAGAGAAAGTGCTATTCAATTGGGTATTTCACGAGGTTCTGTTTGCTATTATATTGATAAACACAAGAAAAATGAAGTTAGTTCATTGCAGTCTAAACGCGGTCGCCCTTCTAAAAAACCTCTATCGGTTTTTTTCCCCCTCTAATCGGAGGCGAAACTAAATTCTGCAATGGCAGAATCTACATTCAACTTGTGTTATATATATATTTTTTTTTGTTCAGAGAAAAAGAGGAAATTCGGTTAAAAGCTTTTCACTAAGTAATATTAAACGAAGGGGTTGGGGTAATTATTAAAAAGGTTAAAAGTTTTTCCAAGTGCATTTAATTTCGAATTTAGGTGATATTACGAATGCATCTAAAAGTGCGATCAGCGTACGCCAAAATTTTTCACTTTTTGTGAAGTAATGCATGACATTCACGATATTCCAGATTAGTGAAAAAAGAAAATGTTGACATGAGCAAGTAAATGGGTTTGAACTCTTGAAGCATTTAATGAGCAGAGGGCTTACAATCGAGATCTTTTCAGAAGACATTTTGTTCTTGTCTGTTTAATTTCATGTCTCACTTGTCAGAAGAGCTTGTATTTTTTCGAAAAGTAATGCTCCAAACAATGGGCATAAGCTCCTTATTGTTAAAACAACATATTGTAATAGCTGATTCAACGTACCGTGACTCTGGCATGCCATCTGAAAGTGTATTATTAGAAATTTCTTTGCGTGCGGTCCTCGAGAAATTGCCTGTGTTACTTTTGTTTTCATCTTCGAAAACTTTCTAATCTTTTCATTGAATACGCGAGATCATTTAACACGAGCAAGACTAAAACGATCAATTTGCACGGTAAGAATGGTTCGGTATTTAAACTACATTAACACTATACTTGCCGCGCATAAACACTAACAGTGTGCACATAAATGCTAACATATACAGGGTAAATCTAAATTCTTGGGCAAAACTTTAAGGGGGATAGTACACATCAAGACAAACAATGTTAAATAGGAAACTATGAATCCCGAATGTCTTCCGAAGAAGATAGGCGCCATTAAAGTTTAGGGTCCACAATTTTAAATGATTATTCTGTAAATCTTTTAGCGAGCGGTGTCCACCAAAAAGAACACCTAATTTTAATAGTACTGGCACCAATAATATTTAATTAAAATTTCCTTTTCTAAAGTACGGGTTAACAATGTGTTTTTATTTTCTAATATATTCGTTTGTAAATTCTGATGTCAGTCTATCATTTCATCATTTTCTAAACAGACTCACTCCCAGCCCGAAAAGGTTAACCATAACTGCCAACTCTTCTGATTTTTCAGCCCGGAAAAATTTAACAGAAATTTTTGTCCTATTTAATTGTCAGATTTCGGCGATTCGAAATGCTAAATTTACTATAAACTTTATCCGGGCCGAAAAAGCGGAAGATGTTGGCAGCTATGGGTTAACTACTGATTATAGTCTACCATTGCGCAAAAAATCGTTGCATTCTGTGTCCGTAATATCGGGTCCTCTACTAATGAGTAATGGAAAAAAAAGAATATAAAAGAAAAATTTTATTAGTTTAATTTTCTTTATCCGGACTTTGGCTCATAATAGACAATGGAATTATGAATAAAGAGAAGAAGTCAGGTTGCGCAGTATTTACTGGTTGCGGATGAAGTAAATGAGGATATACAGACACAAAATGGCAGCAGTTATTTGTTTACATTGAATCTGACCTTAACTAACTTTGGAAAAACTTACATCTGTAAAAACGAACAGAAAATTCTGTTTTATTAATAACAGAGATTCTGCATGGAATTTTCAGATTTACTGGTAGAAGTTGGTCCTAGAGTCAATCAAATTTGCTGACATTGACGGAAAGAGTGTTTGTGTTAATACAATATGGCGGAAATGCAGAACCTGACTAAAACCTAATAAAATCACCTCCAGTAAAAACTAATAGATATAAAATAATGAAATTCCATACAAAATGCAATAACCCATCTTGATTCAATCATAAAATACACAAGATTAACTTTATAAAGTTCGCCGTTTTGCTAAAAAGGCGGCGAAAATAATAAAAGAGATGTTATAACTCAAAAAATTACATGTTATTTCCAATTTCTTACATGTTATTTATGTTTTCTTATAAATCTTATAAATTTCTTATAGAATATTTCTAAAAGTACCTTTGACCTGCAATCCCCTCGGCCATCATCAAAGAATATGATGAACAAACACGTCGTTTCATTTGAAATGGTATAGTCAATAATTACTTACCCATCATACGTAGTATAGGGTAAGTCTTGCAATCGTTTTGAAAAACGAAAAAAATTTTTTTGACGGATTTACACGTTTTAGATAGTAAAGATTCCGAAAAACATATTTAAAAAAAAAAAAATTTGCCGTCCGTCTGTCTGTCTGTCTGTAAACGCTCTATCTCCCGAACAAATTGGGATAGAGAGTGAAATTTTGTATGTAGTTAGTATGTAAGAATGGGACGAAGCCTATGTAATATCAGCAACCTCGATTATCCGGAACTAATTTTTTCGGACTCTCGAAAAATTCGTTCTGATGAAACGCACATAAAAATTTTCGAAATTTTTTGTTCTAAGGAATGGACGTAAAAGGCAATAAAATAACACACATTTTGCATATAAAACGAAGTTGATCGGATTATTAGTTGCGGAGATATTTGTAATCCTGTTTTCCACATTCTTCGATTTTTCATGACCCTGTATTTCATTCAAATTTCAATTCAAAGGTATATTTTAATTGAAAACGAAACGCTTAATCCGGCATATTTAATTGTTAGTTAATATAATTATTATTTTTGGAGTTATAAGGATGTTTCTTTTACGCAGTTCGGTACTACTTGAGTAGTTTGGCGTTTTATATAATTTATCAAAATTGGTAATCAGCAGTTCTTTAATAGAGCATTACTATGTATATTAACAATATTTAAATTTTGTATATGAATTGCAATGCATTGTATAAATAGTTTTCACATGTTTTATTTCATATACATATCCATGATGGGTAAGTATTACGGTGGCCTCCAACGACTAGTTTTTAGTTGTTGTTGAAAATAAATATAGCAGTGCCTTAGGTTGAACTAATTTCGCACTTTTTTCTCCCTCTCTCTCTTTTGATTGCAGTTTTTTTTTTTTTTTTTTTTTTTTCTACGGACATTAAAAAAATGCAAATTTATGAATTTTTATTAAAAGATTGAATGATACAAACAAAGACAGACTTGAATACATTTTTTAAAAAATAAATAAAATTTTATATACAAAAAATAGGACATTAAAAATACAAGAGTAAACGTTTCGCCAAGCTACACGCAAGGCCTCATCAGTACAGGCCCCACCAGTGACCGAGAGGTTCGGACCTCTCAACTGGTAGACGGCAAGTGCTGGGTTCGAACCCAATCGCGGCTGTCTTCCTAACCGTTCGGAGTTTTCGTGGTTTCTTCGAACTTTGCGTAAATACGGGTTAGGTTCCCTTAGAAAGACCCCCACGAAGGGCATTCCCCCCCCCCCTGGTCCTATATCCCTAGCGTAGATAATCGGACGACAAAAATAAACCAAACCAAACCAAAGCCTCATCAGTACAAAAATTTATTTTTTGCATAACAAAAATTGGAACAAATAAAGACAGTTACAGTTAGTTAGTATTTTTTAGAAAAAGATAATATTCATTCACATTCATATAAATTTCTCTTAAAAGTTCTAAATTTGACAATTCGAAAATGATTGTATAGATTGTTTACTCAAAATTCACATACTCCTTGGAATTTCGAATGAGAGTATTAATATTTAATATATATATATATATATGAGAGCGGTTTCATAACTTCAAACTAATTTTACTTCAAACTAATTTTATTGTTTGAATTTACCTTATAGAAATTGCAATATTTTTCAGCGGCTTAGCCCCTTTCTGCGCAGAACAATTTTGTTCGTAAAAAAAATGTTCGTATGAAAGGATTGACTGACACCGGGATTTACAAACGGTTTTATTTTAGGAAATTAAAACTCGTTAGTTTAAGCTTTCGTTGTAAAAGCAAATTTTTATTAAAATCTTCTTGTTTCCGTTTGAAAGTTTAAAATTACGATTAGGTGGTTCCGGCGTGAGACCACCGTGTTACTAAATGGTGTACTAAATGTTTCAAAATTTAAAAACTATACAAACATTGAAGTAAATTTAAGAAATTCAATGTTTCGATCTTCGTCTGAGGTCTTCATCAGGAAAACATAATTATACTGATGCAACAGTTGACTGGTAATATGACAAACTTTTGATTTTCAAGGCGGTTTTACTCTGTTTAGAAGCAATATAATGATGTTTTCCTGTTGAAGATGTCAGACGAATATCGAAACGTTGAATTTCTTTTGACTTTAATGTTTGTATAGCTTTTATATTTTGCAACATTTTGCACACCATTTAGCAATTAAGTTTATTTTTATTTTCCCGTCTATTTTCTTTAGTAGTTTGTCAAACATTTGATTAGAATTTCCTTTTACTGCATTCTGACTATGTTTAACGCCTTGCGGCGCAGTGGTTTCATAGATATACCACTTAGTTTTAATTCCCAAACGCCACATTGGCACCGGAATTTTGTTTAAAAAAATTACTGTGTATTGAATGCGTGAAATATAGCATTTTTTTTTTTTTTTTTTTTTTTTTTTTTTTTTTTTTATTTACAAATAATTCGAAGTTTTTGAATTCCGGTGTCAGTCATTATTTTCAACACTTAAGCAATGAATTTGCCCTGCGCCGCAAAGGGTTAATCCCTTGAGGGGAGGTGGGGTATATTTTATTCCACCTGATTCAAACGAGATTTTCCCCAGAAACTTTTAATAGAATTTTATATTTTTAACTTTGGCGGCAAAACGTTCAAAAAAAATTGTCTTTTCTTATTTAAAAAAAAAATTTTCGTTTTTTTTCCGGTGAGAATTCCACATTACAGATTCATTATTGCTTGCCCCTCAAGGGGATAGTTTGATCTAAAAATCCATTTTATTATATTAGAACACTACTTAATTATATTTTAATTTAATTAGTCTGAGAAATCTTGCTTTGAAATTCTAAAAGTAAAAGCATAGCTGCCAACATCTTCCGCTTTTTTGGTCCGGAAAAAATTTACAGAAAATTTTATCATTATGAATCGCCGTAATATGACGATCAAATAAATCAAAAAATTTCTGTTAAATTTTTCCGGGCCAAAAAGTCGGAAGAGTTGGCAGCTATGGTAAAAGTGATTTTCTGCGATAAGTCTTCTGAAGAGGGAAAGATTGATTTGTTCCGATGAGCATAAAAATCATGTTGAAATTTTCGAAGAATAAAATTACTGACATAAAGCGGAAATAATACTTTAATGATAGGATTAAAACGTGATAAAAAAAATGGAAAGCAAGTTTAATGCCCTGGATTTTGATTTTAATTTTAATTTTAATTTTTCTGCCAAAATATATTAAATTCTTCTGACATTATTTTATGAAGTATAAAAGGACAAATAACATCATACATTGTGCTTTGAAAATATAACTTTTTTCGAATCTCATTCTTATGAAATGTGCATTTTTCCTCAAGATAAGAGATTATAAATATTTTTAACACTAGAACGACGACAATTTTATTAAAATGTCATAAAAATATTTCGCAGCATAATTATTATTTAGAATTGTTTAATTTATTTATATTTTTAATATTTTCATTTTATGCAATTTTTTTTCATTTTATATGTTAATTTTATATAATTTTTAATATTTTTCAACTTTTTAATCATTAAACTCGTAATTTTAACTACTCTTAAAAAATTGCTCGATTTAAAAAAAAAATTATTTATTTATTTATTTATTTATTTATTTTTGTACATTTTGAAGAGCTGGCAAAATTTTTCTTCTTGTCCACTTGAAGTTTAAATTACATATTTCAATGTAATGTTTGCGGCCTGATTCGTCTGGAATTATTTTTCTTTAGTACTTCGTCAAAAAAATTTATTAGAATTTTCTTTTACTGCATTCTGACTATATTTAATTTGATCGAAAAATCAATTTTAGATTATATTGGAAAACCACTTAATTTAATTACATTCTAATTTAATTAGCCTGAGAAATCTTACTTTGAAACTTTAAGAGTAAAAGTGATTTTCTGCGATAAGTCGTCTGAAGAGGGAAAGACTGATTTGCTCCGGTGAGCATAAAAATCATGTCGAAATTTTCAAAGAATAAAATTACTGACATAAAGCGGAAATAATACTTTGATGATAGGATTATAAAGTGGAAAAAAAATTGGAAAGCAAATTTAAAACCCTGGATTTTGATTTTAAACTTTTTTCTTTTTATGTCAAAATATATTCTACTCTTCTAACATTATTTCATAAAGTATAAAATAACAAATAATATCAGATATTGTGCTTTGAAAATGTAGCTTTTTTAAATGTTATTCTTATAGCATTGTGCATTTTGCCTCAAGATTTGAGAGAGAGAGAGAGAGAGAATATAGACATTTTTAACTCTAGAACTCCAAACATTTTACACAAATTTCATAAAAATATTTTACACCATAATTTTTATTTAGAACTGTTTAATTTATTTACTTAACTGGAATGCCTTGAATTTAATTTTTAATATTCTTTTCAATTTATTTTTTTTTTCACTTTAAGTGTTCGTTTTATATAATTTTTAATATTGGGTTGGGGAAAAAGTAATTTCGCTTTTTTTCATATTTTTTAAACTGAATTTATTTATATAAATTAAACAACTAATCAATAATATATGTGTTGTTTTGTTCGATGACCTTTTGCATTTTCTGGTAAAAACATAATTCCGTCACTGTAGAATTTCTGAGAGTTATGAGCAAAAAACTGAGCAAGGTGATTTTCTCAAGCCTCTTTTGAAATCAGCTTAATACCATTAAGAATGTTCCGCAGAGGGCGGAACAAATGTTAATCGTTCAGATCTAGGTCCGGACTATATGTTGGGTGCATCAAAACCTCCCAGCCAAGCTCTCTCAGTTTTTGCCGAGTGACTAAAGATGTGTGTAGTTTAGCGTTGTCGTGATGGAAGACAACGCCTTTCTTATTGATCAATTTTGACCAGATTTTTTTAATTACCTACTTCAATCGCATTAGTTGTTCACAGTAGGTAGTTGAATTAATGGTTTGGCCAGGTTCGAACAGCTGATTATGAACAATTCCTTTCCAATCTAACCAAACACTCAGCATATAATCTTCTTTGGCTTCAATCCGGGCTTTGCCACCGTTTGTGAAGCTTCGACCACGATGTTTTAGCACATTGATGTCGTACGTGATTCACTTTTCATCACCCGTAATCATTTGTTTCAAAAATGGCTCGATTTTATTCCATTTCAGCAGCAATTCACAAATCGAAACTCGGTCCATTAAATTTCTCACTGTAAGTTCATGGGGAACCCAAGTATCGAGTTTCTTTTGGTATTCACTTTTATGTAAATGGTTCAAAAGTGGTTTATGGTTGATGTTTAGTTCCGTAGCAATGTTGCGGGTAGAAGTATGTCAGGCTAACTCGATTTTGTTTTTAAATTTCATCGACTTTTTCAAGTATTGGCCGGTAAGGGAAACGTTCATATTTAACATCGAAATTTTCAGAACGAAAACGAGCAAATCGATTCTGACTTTGGTGTTTACTTAAGCACTGATCACCATAGACGCCACACAATTTTCGATGAGCTTGCCCCGCATTTTGCCCTATTTGGAAGTGAAAAACTAAAATGTGATGAAAATGATCTTCTGGAATCTCTATTTTTAAAACGCAATAACTTTTGATTGTATAAACAGATGACGCTACCTTTATATCCAGAATATTCTAGAGACTATTATCTTTGAAATGCTGTATTGTATGGCTTATTTGAGTAAGTATTACTCGAGATATGCGACTTTAAAGCTATCTGTTGGGAAAAAGCGAAATTACTTTTTCCCCAACCCAATATTTTTTCAACTTTTCCAGTCTTTAAGCTTGTAATTTTAACTACTCTTAAGAAATTGTGAGGTTTTTTTTATTGTTCCCTATTGTTTATTACCCTTATTCCCGGTTATTTATTTATTGATTATTTATTCGTTTGGGATTACTTTTCTTTAGTAGTTTGTCAAAACTTTGTAATAGAATTTCGTTTTACTGCATTCTGACTATGCTTAATTTGATCTAAAAATCAATTTTAGATTATATTGGAAAACCACTTACTTTAATTACATTCTAATTTAATTAGTCTGAGAAATCTTGCTTTGAAATTTTAAAAGTAAAAGTGAGTTTCTGCGATAAGTCATTTGAAGAAGGAAAGACTGATTTGCTCCGATGAGCATAAAAATCATGTTGAAATTTTCAAAGAATAAAATTACCGACATAAAGCGGAAATAATACTTTGATGATAGGATTAAAAAATGATAAATAAAAAATGGAAAGCAAGTTTAAAGCCCTGGATTTTGATTTTAAACTTTTTTTTGCTGCCAAAATATATTCAACTCTTCTAACATTATTTCATAAAGTATAAAATAACAAATAATAGCGTACATCTTTTTTTGAAACTGTAACTTTTTCAAATTTCATTCTTATGGCAATGTACGTTTTGCTTCAAGATTAGAGAATATAAATATTTTTAACACAAGAACGATGAAAGTTTTACTCAAATTTCATAAAAATATTTCACTACCATAATTTTCATTTAGAACTGTTTAACTTATTAATTTAACAAGATCATCTTGAATAAAGCTTTTAATATTCTTTTCATATTACAGTAGAACCCCGTAAATTCGGACCCCGTTAATCCGGATCTCCGGATAATCCGGATCGGTTTGGTCATTTTATTTTTCAAGTTTTAGAAGCGATTGGCTAATTTCCATAACATTAATTTGTTTCATCATCGTATTCTGAATTAAAAAAAACCGTTTTCTGAAATCTTTTCATAAGAATTAAGCAAAGTAACCATTTTTACTGTCTGTAATTATTCAATAAGTTTAATATAAAGGTAATTTTCTGTAAGTATGTTGTATTTTATTCCATTTTTTTCTTATTCTCCGGATAATCCGGATTTTCGATAATCCGGATTGGGTCTGGTCCCAGTTAATCCGAATTATCGGGGTTCTACTGTATATGTATATTTTTTTTCATTTTAAGTATTAATTTTTTATAATTTTAAATATTTTTTCAAAATTTTCAGTCTTTAAGCCTGTAATTTTAACTACTCTTAAGAAATTGCCCGATTATTATTATTATTATTATTATTATTATTATTATTATTATTATTATTATTATTATTATTATTATTATTATTATTATTATTATTTTACAGTGTGAAGGTCTGGCAAACTTTTTTTTTTCCTAACTCATACTCAGAGTTTATTATTGATTGCACTTGTTTTTCGTGGTTTGATCTCTCTTTGCGTATTTGGTGCTTTTGGCTGGTGATGTATTTTTTGTCTTCTGCTGCTGTTGCTCTCTTTTGCTATGCAGTATGTGATCATTTGAGGTCATGCCGGCACTTTGCTGCCGCACCTACTCCTCAAAGCTCTAATAATAATAACAATAATTGATTGCACCCTGTCCACTCGAAATTTTAATTACATATTCAAATGTTATGGCCTTTTTCTCTCTTCTCCCTCCCCCTCTTTTTGTTGTTGTTTTTGTTTTCGCGCGTGCGTGCGTGTCTGTATGTGTATTATTGATTAAACCGTCAACACACGCGCTTACATTTGTAGCGTTTCACACGCGTGGGATAAAACTCAACCTCATTTTGTCTCCTATTATATTTTTGAGTAAATGCGTTTTAAAAACGAATCTACTGTTCTGTGTTGTAAAATGCATCTGTACTTTTTTTTAAAGGAAAAAAAAAAGTCATGCTTTTCATATTTGTAATTTTATAGTAGTTTCTAAAAATATATATATTACGTTTTTGTTTGTTTTTTTCTCTCTAGAAAATATGCAAATGATTTGTTTTAGCCCTTAATATTAAGGCCCGCTTAATTATTTCACAAAAATAATATTAATTATATTTAATAATCTTTCATCGACATATATATGTAGCTTTATCTTGTTCTTTTATTAAAATTATGCTAGTGTGTGTTATCCCGTAAGAAATGAATGTATCAAAATAAATATCACAACTGTACACTCGCGGATTTTTTTTTTTTTCTTTATCTCAGGAGCCATATTTCTCCTCCACCTAGTGAGCAAAGAAAATACAATATCCCTTCTCGCTTTGATCTTCGGAAGGAGCAGGCAGGTCAGAAGTGTCCTCAAAAAAATTATTCTCTTCTCCTATTAAAAAAAAAAAAAAAAAAAAAAAAAAATGTTGTTTGGGTTGGTTTTATCCCAGCGTATATGCTGATGAGTTAATAAAAAAATTAATATTATCCACACTCAGGGATAGACTTTGAAGAAGTGAGATCCTAACAAAAAGCGTGATGGACTTGCTTAATTTTTTCAACCTAGATCGTACTTATTTGTTTATAACAGGTTAACCTTTTGTGTTTCAGTGCTAGAGTACATGAAACAGCCAACATGAACCCAAATGCCACAATGACATCGGTATTCTGCTGAAAATATTTTTCGTTTGTTACTCTTGGAAAAAAAAATAGTTTTTCTCTTTTCCAAATAAATTTGCATGTAAATCTCGGTGTCATTATTTCATTTCAACATTCTCGCAATAAAAATGCGTTGCACTGGAAAGGGTTAACCCTTTAACTGGTTTGCCCGAACGCCGTTCGTGCAAGACAAATTTGCTTATTGCATCATTTAAAGCTTTTTGACACTACTATTATTTTTAAGAAAATTTTCATAGTATTAAAAGGCTAAAATGGTTTGACTAAATTTTACGAATATTTTATTTAAATAATAGTAGTGTGAATCCGCTATTTTCAATTCATTGAACGGAAAAGAATTAACCAGTTAAGGGGTTAAACGTTATTCAGTTGAAGTTGTAATTACATATTCAACCACTTACCTCATTTGTCCTTACATCGTGCGAGCAAGAAGAGTTTGCTTGAATTATCACTTAAAGCTGTTATTTTTTAAATGCAGTTTAATATTATTTTATGGCAAAATGTTTCGATAAAATATTAGGAATATTTTAGCTTTAAAAGAGTGGTGTTTATCCCATATTTTCAATTTATTGTACATAAACAAAAGAATCAATTACCGGGTGTCCCAAAAATGACTGATGGATTTTAAAGTTCAATAACTTGCAAACGGTGACAGCTATTTAAAAAAATTTTGCAGGAGGGTTATGTATAATGTCAGGAGTTTTTTTACCGTAATTTTTTATTTTAATTCGAATCTCAAACAATAGGTGGCGCTGATGGCGATTGAAGGCCAGCTGATCAGTGTTGAGTGAAGCGTCAACCTGGCCTTCAATCGCCGTCAGCGCCACCTATTGTTTGAGATGCGAACTAAAATAAAAAAATACGGTAAAAAAACTCCTGACGTTATACATAACCCTCCTGCAAAATTTTTTTTAAAATAGCTGTCACCGTTTGCAAGTTATTGAATTTTAAAATCCATCAGTCATTTTTGGGACAACCGGTGAGTGGTTAATAGTTAAAAGATCTCTCTCTCTTGTGCAGTAGCCAGGGCCCGATTATCAACGGGGCATTCTCCCACCAGAAAAAATAAATAGAAAGTTTTTCTTTATTCATGATAGCAATTTTGACTGAAAAGCGCGTTTAAACAAGGCGAAAATTTCTATGTAATTTTACTGGGGAGAGAGTGCCCCGTTAGTAATCAGGCTCTGGCAGTAGCACCAACTTTTGAAAAATATTGGGTGGGCTCAAAAAAAATTTTGAACAAATACATAAATATTGAGTGGACTCAAATAATAATGGGTGGATATAGATATCAAATTATTGGGTGGGCTCGCACCCCATGGGCCCATATAAGTTGGCGCCATTGCTCTTGTGTATATGTGTTTGGGTGGTATTTCACAGGCTAAAACCATTAGGTAGGCCTTACCACCTAGCCGAATCTGTGTATATGTGTTTGTACGTTTTTAATTAAATAACTGTAATATTTTCGACATTCAGCATGGTCTTTGAATAGGGGAAGATGGGGATACTTGAGCCATTTTTAAAATTTTAATTTTTTTTAATTTTTTACAACTTTTTAGAAGAAAATATAATATTGAAAATGAAAATTTGATATTTTTTCTCCAGTTGAAAACCACTTTCAATTAATTTTGAACTATTTTTCTATTTCTAATAAATTTTTATTTTTTCTTTTACATCGTGGCTCAAGTATCCCATGGAGGGGATATTTGAGCCAGATGTCACATTCGCACCAGTATTTTGCAAAGAAAAAAACCGATTTACAATATGCGCGAAAAAATGCATTAAACTTTTTTCAAATAAATTTGGTCGAATTTTCTGGTGTTGTTGTGACATTTCAGAATTAAAATTATGCGATAGAAAATTCTACCAGCAGAGCTCAAAGGGTTAATCACTATACTTTCAAAATGGTACCAAGGTATGTGATTTCTTTTTTACATGTTCAGAACTATAAATGTGTTACCATGTTGCCAGTTTTAGAAAGAAAAATTGACCAACTGTAGAGATAATAGGGGTGGCTCAAGTATCCCCTATGCTCAAGTATCCCCACTCTCCCCTAAATGAAACACAAACAAAAGAAGTCTACAGGTAAAAAATGAATACATGGAATTTTTAGAAAAACAACAAAATTTTCCAACTAGGAAATCGCTAGGTTTAGTCTAAATTATGCATAAATCCGGCGCTGCATACTTGTATCTGTGTAATGAACTATTAGCAGTGATTTTAAATGCCGTTTTTCGCAACGCATTCTTACAACACCAGAACTAAAACTAACATTTAAAACCACTAAAAATATTCCAATGCATACTAATTAACCTCGCATGAAGAACTAAGAGAATTAAGAGAATAATACTTTAATGAATTATTCAAAGAAATTATTTTAATGATCCATCCTTGAAATTAATTCCAAGTATTGACTTCTTGACATTTTCTCAAGTTAAAAAAAATTGCTTATCACTGGGAACCGATTTTATTGTTCCCAGCTTTATCTTTCTTTTCTGCATGATAAAATATACTGATTACGGATATTGAAATAATCAGATTCACAGGTGGAATAATGCTATATTGAGTGACAACGGGTTGAAGATAATTTCTAAGTGTTGACGTCTTCATTGTGATAGCTGGATAATTTCATTGTTTATGTGTATGGTTATTATTCTGCGGAGGTTGTTAAGTTAAGAGACGTTTATAGTTACGGAAGCATTTCACTTTCTCTGTATAAAGAAGATAGGAAATTGAAACTGAAATAAGATGGCGATTATAACGGAAAAAATGAAGAATTATTGCATGTGAGTATAGATAATATATATATATATATATATATATTATTTGTAGTTTATAAAAGTAGAAGAGATTATAATATGAAAAATTAAATTTTATTTTAAATTCTCTTATTAAAACATAGCAAATAATCAACCTTAAAACCTTGTTCCGCATTTTAATACAATTACATTACATTGAAATAGTAAGATGCACAGATGGAATAATGCTGCATTTGTAGGTAATTTCTAAGTGTCATTTTGTGATAGCTAAATAATTTCATTGTTTTTGTGTATGGTCATATTCTGTAGAGGTCGCTTAGTTAAGAATAGTTTTAGTTAAAGAAGCATTTCTCTTTCTTTTTATAAACAAGATAAACGATTGAAACTGGATTGCGATAGCGATTGTAACAGTAAAGATGGGTAATTATTTCATGAGAGTATAGATAAAAAATGCAAAACGTATATTATGTAAAAGTACGATAAATTATAATATGAAAAGTTAAATATTCTTTTAAATTTTCTTATTAAAACATAAAAAAAATCTTATATTCAACCTTAAAAACCGCGTTCCTGAATTACGATGGCGATAGGAAAGATGGGGAATTATTTCATGTGAGTATAAATTTAAAAAAATGTATAATATCTACTTTTTAAAGTAGAAGGGATTGTAACATGAAAAATTAAATTTGCTTATTTAAACATAGAAAATCTAATTTTGAAAACCTTGTTTCTTGTAATAATACAATTACGTGACGTTGAAATAATTAGATTCACAGATAGGTAATTCCATGAGAACATGTCGTGTAAGTCACACACTTCGATTTTGGATATCAGTATTTTAGAACGGAAAAATGTGACTTATTTTATCAGAGATATTTCATTAATTGAATAAGACCATGCAAACCTTTCGAAAATAACGGTGGCCAACAATTTAGCAGTTAGTAGAAATGTGACTTACACGACAAGTGCTCATGGAAATACCCAGATGGAATAATGCTATGTTAAGTGACAACGGGATGAAGATAAATTCTAAGTGTTGACGTCTTTATTGTGATAGTTGAATAATTTCATTGTTTTTGTGTATGGTTATTATTCTGAGAAGTCGCTAAGTTAAAAGAAACGTTTATAGTTACGGAAGCATTTCACTTTCTCTTTATAAAGAAGATAGGAAATTGAAACTGAATTGCGATGGCGATTATAACAGAAAAGCTGAGGAATTATTTCATGTGAGTATAGATAAACAAGTTGGAAATTGTACGTGAAGCGTAGCAAATGAGGTGCGTTCGTACGATAACGAAGTTTTAAAAATATCACTCTCATATATCAGTCTCATAAAATTATAAATAATTACAATTAAAATGCGCACCAAACAATGTTCTCCCTATACCATTATGCAAAGGAATACTTTTGTGTGTCCCTGTAAATCAATAACAAATATTATTTGCACCACAGATTATGCAAAATGTATTTTATAATATGTACTTTATAGATGCATATCAGTTTTATTACGTTCGAATGAGTGTAACACCATTAAAATGTATCTGAAACAGTTTTTTCCATTAACCGTAATGCAACGGAACACTTTTGATTGTCCCTGTAGTTGCACTATGCTTTCGATTTTGATAAAATTTAAAATAACTCGACAAAATCATGTAGTAATTATGTATTTAAAATTTCAAACGATTAAAATGCATTCAAACTTTTTTCCCCATTGACCGTAATGTAACGGAATCCTTTTAATTGTCCCTGTAATTGATCTATGCATCCGATTTTCATAAAATTTGAAATGACTCGACAAAATTATGTAATAATTATGTATTTTAAATTTCAAACGTTTCAGTTGGGTAGTTTTGCGTTGTTATATGCGGACAGACAGACAGACGGACAGACGGACGGACTGAACGACAACAATAGGTGCTACGTATTAACATAATTACGAACGCACCAAAAAACGTATGATGTGTTTTTTGTAAAAATACGATAAATTATAAATGAAAAATTAAATTTTAAATTTTCTTTTAAATTTTCTTATTAAAACATAGAAAATCTAATATTCAACCTTAAAAACCACGTTCCTCATTTTAATACAATTACATGACATTAAAATAAAGATTCACAGGTGGAATAATACTACATTTGAAAATAATTTTTAAGTGCTGATGTCTTCATTGTGATAGCTGGATAATTGCATTGTTTTTGTGTATAGTTATTATTCTGCAGAGGTTGCTAAGTTAAGAAACGTTTATAGTTACGGAAGTATTTCACTTTATCTTTACAAAGAAGATAGGAAATTGAAACTGAATTGCGATGGCGATTATAACAGAAAAGATGGGGAATTATTTCATGTGAGTATAGATAAAAAACGTATGATGTGTTTTTTTTTTTGTAAAAGTACGGTAAATTATAAATGAAAAATTAAATTTTAAATTTTCTTTTAAATTTTCTTATTAAAACATAGAAAATATAATATTCAACCTTAAAAACCACGTTCCTCATTTTAATACAATTACTTGACATTGAAATAAAGATTCACAGATGGAATAATAACACATTTGAAAATAATTTTTAAGTACTGATGTCTTCATTGTGATAGCTGGATAATTTCATTGTTTTTGTGTATGGTTATTATTCTGCAGAGGTTGCTAAGTTAAGAATCGTTTATAGTTACGGAAGTATTTCACTTTATCTTTACAAAGAAGATAGGAAATTGAAACTGAATTGCGATGGCGATTATAACAGAAAAGATGGGGAATTATTTCATGTGAGTATAGATAAAAAACGTATAATGTTTTTTTTTTTTTTTTTTTTTTTTTTTTTTTTGTAAAAATACGGTAAATTATAAATGAAAAATTAAATTTTAAATTTTCTTTTAAATTTTCTTATTAAAACATAGAAAATCTAATATTCAACCTTAAAAACCACGTTCCTCATTTTAATACAATTACATGACATTAAAATAAAGATTCACAGGTGGAATAATAACACATTTGAAAATAATTTTTAAGTGCTGATGTCTTCATTGTGATAGCTGGATAATTTCATTGTTTTTGTGTATGGTTATTATTCTGCAGAGGTTGCTAAGTTAAGAAACGTTTATAGTTACGGAAGTATTTCACTTTATCTTTACAAAGAAGATTGGAAATTGAAACTGAATTGCGATGGCGATTATAACAGAAAAGATGGGGAATTATTTCATGTGAGTATAGATAAAAAAACGTATGATGTGTTTTTTTTTTTTTTTTTTTGTAAAAGTACGGTAAATTATAAATGAAAAATTAAATTTTAAATTTTCTTTTAAATTTTCTTATTAAAACATAGAAAATCTAATATTCAACCTTAAAAACCACGTTCCTCATTTTAATACAATTACATGACATTGAAATAAAGATTCACAGATGGAATAATAACACATTTGAAAATAATTTTTAAGTACTGATGTCTTCATTGTGATAGCTGGATAGTTTCATTGTTTTTGTGTATGGTTATTATTCTGCAGAGGTTGCTAAGTTAAGAAACGTTTATAGTTACGGAAGTATTTCACTTTATCTTTACAAAGAAGATAGGAAATTGAAACTGAATTGCGATGGCGATTATAACAGAAAAGATGGGGAATTATTTCATGTGAGTATAGTTAAAAAACGTATGATGTGTTTTTTGTAAAAGTACAATAAATTATAAATGAAAAATTAAATTTAAATTTTCTTTTAAATTTTCTTATTAAAACATAGAAAATCTAATATTCAACCTTAAAAACCACGTTCCTCATTTCAATACAATTACATGACATTGAAATAAAGATTCACAGGTGGAATAATACTACATTTGAAAATAATTTTTAAGTGCTGATGTCTTCATTGTGATAGCTGGATAATTTCATTGTTTTTGTGCATAATTATTATTCTGCAGAGGTTGCTAAGTTAAGAATCGTTTATAGTTACGGAAGTATTTCACTTTATCTTTACAAAGAAGATAGGAAATTGAAACTGAATTGCGATGGCGATTATAACAGAAAAGATGGGGAATTATTTCATGTGAGTATAGTTAAAAAACGTATGATGTGTTTTTTTGTAAAAGTACAATAAATTATAAATGAAAAATTAAACTTAAATTTTCTTTTAAATTTTCTTATTAAAACATAGAAAATCTAATATTCAACCTTAAAAACCACGTTCCTCATTTCAATACAATTACATGACATTGAAATAAAGATTCACAGGTGGAATAATACTACATTTGAAAATAATTTTTAAGTGCTGATGTCTTCATTGTGATAGCTGGATAATTTCATTGTTTTTGTGTATAATTATTATTCTGCAGAGGTTGCTAAGTTAAGAATCGTTTATAGTTACGGAAGTATTTCACTTTATCTTTACAAAGAAGATAGGAAATTGAAACTGAATTGCGATGGCGATTATAACAGAAAAGATGGAGAATTATTTCATGTGAGTATAGTTAAAAAACGTATGATGTGTTTTTTGTAAAAGTACAATAAATTATAAATGAAAAATTAAATTTTAAATTTTCTTTTAAATTTTCTTATTAAAACATAGAAAATCTAATATTCAACCTTAAAAACCACGTTCCTCATTTCAATACAATTACATGACATTGAAATAAAGATTCACAGGTGGAATAATACTACATTTGAAAATAATTTTTAAGTGCTGATGTCTTCATTGTGATAGCTGGATAATTTCATTGTTTTTGTGTATAATTATTATTCTGCAGAGGTTGCTAAGTTAAGAATCGTTTATAGTTACGGAAGTATTTCACTTTATCTTTACAAAGAAGATAGGAAATTGAAACTAAACTACGATGGCGATTGTAATAGAAATGACGGGGAATTATTTCTTGTGAGTATAGATTTTAAAAAAAAATGTATAATATCAGGGCTCCCAAATGGTCCGCGAACTGAACATCAGTATTTTTTAACAGAAAATTTCATGATATGTTTTTGCTTGAATCAACTTCCAAAGGTAGTTTCTTGACAATTTGCAAGAAAAATATAAAAAGAAAATTTCTCTAAGAAAATTCTGATGTTCAGTTCGCGGACCATTTGGTAGCCCTGTAATATGTATTTTATAAAAATAGAAGAGGTTATAACATGAAAAATTAAATTTTCTTTTAAATTCTCTTATTAAAACAATGAAAATCTTATATTCAATCTTAAAAGTCTTTTTTTTTTCTTTTTAATACAATTACATGCTATTGAAACAATCAGATTGACAGGTGGAATAATGCTACATTTGAAGATAATTTGTAAGTGTTCACGTTTTCATTGGGATAGCTGAATAATCTCATTGTTTTTGTGTGTTTGGTTATTATTCTGCTGAAGTTGTTAAGTTAAGAAATGTTTATAGTTAAGGAAGCACATTTACTTTCTCTTTATAAAGATGATAGGAAATTGAAACTGATTTACGATGGAGATTATAACAGAAAATATGGGGAATTATTTCATGGGAGTATAGATCTAAAAAAATGTATAATATGTACTTTATAAAAGTAGGATAGATTATAGTATGAAAAATTAAATTTTCTTTTAAATTCTCTTATTAAAAAATTAAAAATCAAATAATCAATCTTAGAAACCTTTGTTTCTTATTTTAATATAATTACATGATATTGAAATAATCAGATTCAAAGGTGGAATAATTCTAATATAAGTGACAACGGATTAAAGTTAGTTTCTAAGTGTTGACGTCTTCATTGTGATAGCTGAATAGTTTTTATCATTTTTATGTATGGTTATTATTCTGCTGAAGTTGTTAAGTTAAGAATCGTTTATAGTTACAGAAACATTTCACTTTCTCTTTATAAAGGAGATAAGAAATCGAAACTGAATTACGATGGTGATTATAACAGAAAAGATGGAGAATTATTTCATGGGAGTATAGATAAAAAAAATGTATTATTTATATTTTATAAAAGTAGAAGAGATATAATAATATGAGAAAATACATTTTATTTTAAATTCTCTTATTAAATCATAGGAAATCTAATATTGAAGCCATAAACCTTGTTCATCATTTTAATACAATTACATGTCATTCAAATAATCAGATTCACAGATGGAATAATGCTACATTTGAAGATAATTTCTAAGTGTTGACGTCTTCATAAGTGTTAGCTGAATCTTTTCATTGTTTTTGTGTATGGTTATTATTCTGCAGAGGTCGTTAAGTTAAAAGAGACGTTTATAGTTACGGAAGCATTTCATTTTCTCTTTATAAAGAAGATAGGAAATTGAAACTGAATTACGATGGCGATTGTAGCAGAAAAGATGGGGAGGGGAATTTTTTCCTGTGAGTATAGATAAAAATCGTATAATATGTATTTTGTAAAAGTAGGATAAATTATAATATGAAAATTATAATTTTCTTTTAAATTCTTTATTTAAACATAGAAAATCTGATATCAACCTTTAAAACCTTGTTTCTCATTTTAATACTATTAACTACTTAACCCTTTCCGGCACACTGTGCCCGGCCTGGGATACTTAAATTTAATTCCAAATTTGCAAATGGCACCAATAATACTCTAGTAAAAATTTGATTATATAATAAAAGCTTAAAATAGGGAATTCAAAATATCTAAAAAATTCTTTTGTGAATTCCGGTGTCAGTCGATAATTTCTGATTTTTCATCAGATTTTGCCCGTGCCGGAAAGGATTAACCGATTATATTTTTTATACAATAAATTGAAAAGTGGGGTCACCATCTTTTTAAACTAAAATATTTGTAATATTTAATCTAATATTTTCTATCCTTAAATAGTGCAAAATTGTAATTAAAATAATTAGTGATCTCATAAATCCTAAGTTATGGACCAAGCAAACTCTTATTGCCCGTGCGGCATACGGGGCAATCAGTTAATCCTTTTCGGCCTGGGCGAATTCTGTTCGTAAAAAAGAGAAATAATATACTGACAACGGAATTTAATAACGATTTTTTTTAGAAATTAAAAATGCCTCAAATCAGGCTTTCATTCTAAAAGCAAAATTTCTGTGAAATATTTTTGGTGCCGTTTAGAAATAAAATCAGGTGTGCCCGAGTGGTCATACACCGACGGAAAAGATTAAGTGGTTAAAGTTAAGCAATACAAAGCGCACGCGCATTGTAAATAAAAGTTTCAAACACGTGAAATCTTCATAATTTATCCATTCACATTTAAAAATCAAAGCACGTGTGTTGTAACTGTTATGATTCCCAGCGGACGTCACCCCTTTCCTTTTTATTTTAAACCTAATATCTAATTCCCATCCGACGCTGTAATAGAAAATTGAAAAGTATTTTTCTTCAAGCTGGAAATGTCAAGCACATTAACTGTTGATTGCGTGTAAATCAGCTCATAAAAAGTGGTTTTGTTGCCTAACAGTACTTTCAACCCCTTAATCCCTAAATATAGTTGGGCGATAAAGAAACTATTCTTGTATTTGGGTTAACTGTCAAGTCCAGCAGGCGCCAGATATATTTTTATATTATACAGCACGATGCGCTTTAAAAGCTTAGATTAGTTATTTTCACTCTTAGAAGTAAAAGACAAAGGGGTGATATATTTAAAATTAAGTAAGTGGTTAATTGTATTCATAACTTCATCATAAATTCATTGTTCTAGTTAAACACAAATGCTTTTACCATGGAAGATTTATTTTTTATTATTCTGTTAGCTTTAATTTTGGAGATACGAGTAGAGTGAAAGAAACTGTTCGATAACAAAAGTTAAATTTTGAGAAATTGAATTAAAAATGTTATAAAAAATATATAAAGTTTTAAATTGTGAAATATTTTCAAATAAAAATTAAATTAAATTAAAATTGCAAATTATTAAATAAAGGATTATTTTTTGCTTGTTTGTTTTATATTTTGGTACCATATTTATCAAGCTATAAATACAGTTTTCCTCCAAAAAAATTAACAAGTTTTTTCGCTCTTTTTAATAACAAAAAATTTTTACAAATTTCATGATTAAAGAAGGTAATTAAAAATTCTGCGATTGAAAAGTTAAATAAAAAATATTAAATATTTAATACTGGTGACTGATTCCCTGGAATGCACTTGCAATTTTAGAGGTAGCGCCAAAACAAAAATATTTCATTAAAGCTGAAACATTCTTCTAATCGATGGAGTAATCGGTTTTATAAAAGTATGAATTTTAACCCTCTCAAATGCCCTAGCAAATTCAGATCACTCCGTGGCTCCTGGAGATGATATTCTTTCCATGTTAAAAGTAGCTAACCGTCCGTATCTGAATATAGTAATTTATTTAGAAAACTTCAACAAACTAATATTTATTACCTACAAAAATTCTGAAACGTTCGAACAAGTAGAAATATTTTTTTACAAAACAAAGTGTATGAAAGTAAAAAAAAAAAAAAAAAAAAAATGTTTCGTTGCAGTTTCACCCATCCAGGGCACAATTTTACAGGTACCGGCAAGTCAAGAATATGTTTTTAAAGTTTAAACCGTCTTTTAATTGATGTGTAATTGATTTTTTGAAATATGAATTTCAACACTTTGGAATATACCAGCAAACGCATGTCACTTCGCCCCTCATGGAGGCGATATTTTTTCGACGCTAAAAGTAACTAAACGTTCTTATATTAGCGGAATCTTTTTCGAGCATCTCAAAAGACCAGATTTATATCATCTACAAAAATATTGAAAAGTTCGAACTGATAGAATATTTTTTACAAAAAATAATGCGTCAAAATTTGGACGAAATCAGTAAAAACCTGAGTGTTTCTTTCCGGTTATGTTTGCTTTTTATGTACTTAGGTTCCAAAAAATCAAATTGTGCAGAAAATAAAATATTAAATAGCAAAATCTCTCAATATTTTTTTTTTCATTTAAAAGTACAAATTCAGACAAAATGGAGCAAAAATTATAAAATCTTACAAATTTGAGATTCATTTAAGGGTTATTAATCACGGGATTAGGCAATGCGAGTGAGTCAGTTAATATTAAAATATTGTAAAATCATTTGATTTTTATAAATCTAATTTCAGTATATGGGAACATCCATTGTTACTCTCGTGACCATTCGAGCAAATTTTCATAAATAACTCCAATTATTTTATTAAAAATATAATTAAGATAAAAAATTGATATAACCAATTAAATATGATTGTGGTCTACCATTATAAAATATATTTTATTTGTTGTAAAATGTATTTTGCTCGTCTATATAAGTCAATATTTTGTTACTTCTGTGACCTAAGTGTTACAAGAGTAACAAAATTTTTATTTAACACATAGCCAAGTAAAATGCTTTTTATAAATTAGATATATGTTGCATAAGTGGAACAAAATGATATTTAACTGGTTCTATCGTTTTTTATCTTTAGTATTTTTAATATAAATTACTTGGGGTTATTTATGAAAATTTGTTCAAACGTCCCAAAATTTATGAAAGAACGTTCCCATATCAGGCAAAGAGTTAAAAATAGACTATAAAATTACATCTTTAGCTACAAAAGTTCAGTTAAATTTTAAAAATGTAATAAAACAATTTTTTATGAAAATTCGACACAGTATTTCATTTGGCGGGTGTTTTCGATTAAACTTTTATAAGAGCGCCAGCTACGCTTCAAGTTCTGTTTGCCTTTAGAATGAAAACTTTAATTTTCCCAGTTTGTGTGCTTTTCAATTGTTTGCCTATCGAATGAAATCTTAATCTCAGTTTGTGTGATTTTAAATCTTTGTTACCTTTTAAAACTTAACGTTTTATCGAGCGTTTAAAAAATTGGATTTTTTTTTCTTTTGGTATTTTTGTATGCATGGTTGACAGTTTGACCTCCGTTTTTAATAAGAAATTCTGATCTTATCAGAAAATGTCAAAAGCATAATTTGATTTATATGATGATGATGATACACACTTTATAATTACATAAAGTATAATTTTTTAGAATTTTCGGTATGAATTCAAAATCTCTGTATAAAAATAGAGAGCAATCTGGCAATCCTGTGTATATGTTACAATGGTATTGTACTGCAATGGAAGGTTTGAAAGAAGAAAGAAGCCTGGGTGCTTTTATTGTATCAAATCCGAAATTCTGCAGCAAGAAAATAAGAAAATGTTCCTATTTATTTGCTTATCAAATGAAAACTTAACCCATTCAGGGATAAGGCATTTCTCCACCAAAAATTTTTCTGCAATTAATTCTCACCGCAATTTACGAACAAATTAATTTGAAAATAATCAAAAGCTTTTCTTCACTCTTATAATGAGATCTAAAATGTACTAAATAATTACTAGTGCCAATTGGCAATTTGAGCATTAACCCCTTGAGGGGCGATGGTTTCATAGATACACCACTTAATTTTAATTCCCAAACGCCACATTCGCACCAGAATTTTGTTAAAGAAAATTACGCGTTATTGAATGCGTGAAGTATAGCGTTTCTAATTTACAAATAAAGTTGTTTTTAAATTCCGGTGTCAGTCATTCATTTTAATACTTAATCAATGAATTTGCCCTGCCTAGCAAAGGATTAAAATTAAGCATTTGCTGACTGCAAACGGTGTCCCTGAAAGGTTTATGCTCAATATGTGTGTTTTTTAATCTCTGCTATCTTTGAAATTCTAAAGTTTTATCGATTATTTTATATAAGACCATAGCTGACAAATTTTACGCATTTTGTCTACCACAGCTGATTGCACAGCTGATAGTTTAGCAACCGTTTTTAATGAGATATTTTGAACTCATACCAGTAAATGTCAGTAGTAATATTTGGTTTATTTGATGACAGACATTTTATGATTACATAATGTTAACATTTTTCTCTTGGAATTACCAGTGTGAATTTAAAATTTCTGAATAAAGATCGAGGCTAATCTGGTAACCCTGGTTGTATGTCACATTGCCATCGTAACGCAATGAATGTTTTGAAAGAAGGAAAAAGCCTAGGTGCTTTTATAATATAAAATTTAAAAATTTGTGGGAAACGAATCGCGAAATTTAAAAAAAATTAAATAAAAAATATATTAACCATTTATGTACGTAATTACAGAATTAACTTAAATTTGAATTTTTTTATTTATATTATACTCTTTATAATAATACTTATTTATATAGGGTGATTCTAAATTCATGATACAAATTTTAAGGGTTGGTACAGAACAGTGTAACAATCATTTATTCTATAGGAATGTATACAGGTTGATTCTAAATTCAGTTCAGTGTTGCCAGATTGTCGAAAGTCAATTTCCCAAAAATTTCTGAAATTTTCCCCAAATTAGGGCTTTTTTCAGAAAAAATCCCCAACGAAATTTCTACTCAAAAAGGCAAATTTTCAATTTTCAATTTTCCGTTATAAAAATTTTTTAACAAATTTAAACTCGATTTTTCCCCCAAATCAAGCATTTTTTTGAAAAATTTCCCCATTTCTGAAAAAAATAAAATAAATAAACATTTAATCTCAACAGAATTTTGCATATAAATTCAAAGCTAAAAACAACAACAACAAAAAGTTATAAAATTGTTTTTATATTTGTTCCATAAATCTATACTATTAAATGAAATGTATTTCTGTGCTTTTGTTTCTGTCCACGATGACAGGAAAATCTGAATCACTTATCTGAAAATTCAGATGCGGTATAGCCCAATGCATATCATGATGAATCTGTAGTACATATAAACGGTGAGCCCGACCATGAGAATTATCTATTATTTCTGTATTTTATTTCGTTTTCCAAACAAAGTCGAATTCGAGACGGATCCAGTATTGGCAAATTCCTGAAAGTCAAATTGAAATTGTGATAACAATTCCCCAAGTTTTTCCCCAAGTATGTTCATAGTCCCCAAACATGTCCCCAAGAAATACTTTTCCCCAAAAAATTCCCCTGGAGGTTCAAAATTCCCCAAAATGGGGTCAAAATCCCCAATCTGGCAACACTGATTCAGTTGGTTAGCTTCATAATTACCGAAACAAAAAATAAAAAATTCTTCGTTGAACATTTCCGGTATAAAACCAGAATTTTCGAAAAAAAGACACAAGTAAAATATGAAAAAAAAAAAAAAAAATGGAGTTTACTTTAAATGCAAAAATTTCAATTTCATACCGGAAGTTCTCAAAGAAGATTTTTTTCGTCATGTAATCATAGAATGTCTGTCATAAATAAAGAAAAGTATAATATAGGAATTTTATGGCATGAATAAGAAATTATGAAATATAAAAAAGACCCATTAATCCCCCTGGTGTTTGTACCTCAACGCGTAACTTGTGCTCATATATTCATATACAATAAATGAATATTACAGTGTTCAAAACCTTGTACAGTCGACTCTCGTTAATTCGAAATCGGATAATTCGAAACTTCGCCTAATTCGAATTAAACATGAAGTCCCGAAATGTTCAATGGCAGAATAACGTTAAAAACTTTCACTAATTCGAAATCATTGTCTCTTGACTTCGTTTAATTCGTACTAACGAGGATTCCGATTTTTCAATTTTCTTTTCTGTCTCACGGATTTCAGATAATTTGAATAACTTTCTTTCTTTGATTTTTGTAAAAATTGTTCCGAACGAGTATACATGTAATTCAATGCATTTGATATTCACTTTCTTAGTGCCCCGTCTGTCCATCAGTGACACCTCAAATTTTTCTTCCATTGTGCTTGTTTCTAATCATTTGATTCGTTATTGTATTTATCCATTCTAATTTAATATTAAGTCATATTCTAATGATAACAGGCGAAATAAATTAAAAAAGCACTATACATTAATTCCTTTGTAATAATACCATATTAAGCATGTTTTTATTTCATATTTTCCATAATTCGAACTTCGGATAATTCGAACATTTCTTGTGGTTCCGACGAGTTCGAATTAACGAGAGTCGACTGTATCATGAATTTAGAATCACCCTGTACATAGTTCATATGTACGAAATTGGAAAAAAAATCCTCACGAATTTCCCCATTTTATTTATATCATTTATAATAATGTTTATTTGTTTTACACAATTATTTAAGAATAATTATAGTTTAATGATTTACTGTTAGATTATTTATATAATAATGTTTATTTCATTTTGTGCAAATTCATACATAATCATGTTTAATTTTCATCAACTTTGTTATTTTAATCTTACATTAAAATAAAAAAATTTCATTATGAATTATCATATTTTAAATAACATTAATTAGATTTATCTTAATTAATATTATTCAAATATCGCTTATCATCGAAAAAAATTAACTTTCTTTTGAATTGCTATATTTAAAATCAGAAACAATCCTAGTTCCTAAATATGTTTACTGAATTAAGAAAACAATGCAAATAAAACGTTTAAAATACCTGTAATTATCATATTTTTTCTGCATCAACTCATTCTTGAATTGATTTCGTCATTCAACCCTTTTCCCTTGTGTAAAAAAATGCCATGCGTTTAAGTTTAAACTAATCATCTTCATTAGTAAAATATCATTGTTTGATGTTGTGTAACACTTTGAACAAATACAGTAAACAAGTTAATGATCATTAACGTTTTATGTTCGTCGGAAGAGAAGTAATTGTTGCCAAATAAGGAAAAAGAAAAAGAAAGGAATATGATTATCTAAACATCCACGAAAGAACAATTAATTTTATTCATGAAAATTCAAATGTTTCTGAAATATTAATTAGATTTCTAAAATAGCCTCAGAAAAAAATTGTAGTTTCAAATGTTTTCTTTTGTTTTGATCTGAAATCCTAATTGTTATTTCAAAATAGGAAATAAAATAAAAATAAAAACTTGACTTTCTGATGATTCACGACGTTCCATTATTATAAATATATGAAAACAGTAATTTAATCAAACTTCTTCTCTTTGTTATTATTATTTCAATAATGCATCAAATTTATTCAATCGTAAATAATTAAAAGGTTAAAGTAAGGGCAGCTAAAAATGAAATTCGATAAAAAAAAAAAAAAAAAAAAAAAAAAAAAAAAAAAAAGTAGACTTTTTTTTTGGGGGGGGGGGGGATGACTGCAGCTAGCGCGGGTTAATTGGTAGGGTCTTTGGACAATGGAAGCCCCCTTCTAAATTTTCTCTCGCTTTGGGGTTACTGCTTCTGTGAGTACACATACAGTGATTGATTTAGGCTTTTTATCGCTCGAATGGCTTATTAATAAAGAATATTTCTACGCGTATTTTTACGCGTTTTTCAGTGATGTCTCAGTTGAACACCAAAGGAGAAATCGTGTAAATTTTTTTGTTTAAATCTTGTAATTGCATGATATACAAATATATGCAGCAAGTAAAATATTTATTAATTATTTATTGATTATACATATGTTTATTTGCAATTGATAAGAGTGTAAAAATGAGACAAATAATTTTAAAAACTTTTATATATTTTTTTTTTTTACACTTTTGAGAAAAATACGTCAACATCTGATTTACATAACGCATATTTATTTCGCTATACTGCAAGGGGATCGCTATAATGGATTTTACCAGTTTAAATAACATGTGAGGCAAGATTAAAGAGAGATAGTTTGTATTATGCTTGTTACGGATTTGCTTGTTACCATTTTGATGCCTAATTACATTATTTTTTAAAAAATCAAAGTGCTCCAATAAAAAACACTTAAAATGTGGAAAACAAATAAGAGTTTATCTTATAATGACATATTCTTTATTAGTGTAAGAATTTAATAAGAAATGAATAGAAATCCTGATTTTCTAAATAAAAATTGGACACACCCTTTAATAAAGTTAGATTTTGCTTTACAAATAATATTAAACTTTGATTGAATCTTGCTTTAAAATAAAGACGAAAATTTAGTTAATTTCAATCAGATATTAAAGAAATAATATTAAATAAGTAAACTATCTTTCCACTAAATTTATCCAGTCTTGTGCAAAAAATAAATACTTCTGAAAAACAATTTTTCAAAAAAAAGGAAAGAATGGTCTCCTTTTTTTTTTTTTTTTTTTTTTTTTTTTTGTGTGTGTGTGTGTGTGTGTGTTAATGGCCTAGATTACTGTCATGGGCTCATGTAGAGATCTGCTCGACCCGACGATACGACTACATGAGGTAAACCTTTTAAACTGGTCAGGACAACCCGATTGACAAAACAAATGGTACGGGCCTTCAAAAAAACTAAGCAGGCCGTTTGGAACTGTCATAAAAATTTAGACAAAGCCGATGAAATACAAACTATTTTAAATGGATATGGCTTTCTGGAAAATAAATACAAATATTTTGCATAACCCGATGCGTGTTTGACGTACATCAATTAAAAAATATAAGAAGTACAGCCGTTATAAAAATGTAAACAAAGCTGAATAAATACGAATCATTTTAAATGGGTATGGCATTCTGGAAAGTAAATGTAAATATACCGCACAGTCCGATGCGTGTTTGACATACATCAATTAAAAAATATAAAAAGTACAACCGTTATAAAAATGTAAACAAAGCATTTCCGACCCCACATTGCTATACGATTTCGAGTCGTCAGGATGCACCTTAGGAGTTCTGAAACGTTTAACTGAAACACCCTGTATATATTTTTTTCCTGAATGAAATGATAAAAATAGCTGAATCACAAAAACTTTAGCTTATAAAAAATATTAAACTAATTTCATTTCAGAGTATTAGATCAAAAATGATAAAATATAAATTAACAAAACAAGCAAACAAACAGGAACTGGGAAAGGGAGGTGAGGGGGGGGGGGAGGAAAAAAAAGTTCTAACATTTCAGAACATGAGAGTAATCTTTTAAAATTTAAAATCAACTGGATTTCAAAATATTAATTATAGCAACTAGACGGTTGCCCGCCCTCAGTAGCCCGAAGACTATCTGAATTTCTTCTCGGTGTTCTGGGGTTTCGTTTGCATATCTTTTTTTATTGTTAATGAAGAGGTCTTCCATTTGTTCTTCCATCTGTTCTTCTTTCTGTTCTTCCATCTGTTCTTCCATTTGTTCTTCCATTTGTTCTTCCATTTGTTCTTCCATTTGTTCTTCCATTTGTTCTTCAATTAATGAAGAGGTCTTCCATTTGTTCTTCCATCTGTTCTTCTTTCTGTTCTTCCATCTGTTCTTCCATTTGTTCTTCCATTTGTTCTTCCATTTGTTCTTCCATTTGTTCTTCAATTATATTCGACGATTCACTGTTTGAGAGCCTATCTGTCCTTTTATTTATAGAAGTTCAAAATGAAAAAAGATTTTCTTAGCAGACGATTTTTTCTGTGCCTCAAATAATTATTCAATTATTCAATTAATTATCCTCAGAATTCCTTTTATTTATAGAGATTAGGAATTCAAAATATAGCAATTAGGATGTCATCGATTTTAATCAGTTGATTTAAATCGGTTGATTTAAATCGGTTGATTTTTTAAAAAAAAATCATTGATTAAAATCAAAAAACTTAAAAATGTTTAAAATGACATAAAAGTATTAAAATCTAAGATTAATTTTGGATTTTTTTTACACATATTTTGCTTTATGACTAAATGGAATATATATATATAATTTTTTTAACAATTCCTGATAGTCGTAAAGCATTAAGATCAGCAAGTTTGTAAAGGCATAAAAAGCATTTTATTCAAACATTTAATTTTAATTTAATATAATATGTGATTTCATAATTTCCTTTATCAAGATGAACCAGTTCATCTTTGACCTTGTGCCCTTGCGGACACGTGTCTACCTCAACTGATGACAAGTTGTATTTTTTTTTAGCTCGAAGTGTGTCTGCTTTGTTTTTTATTTTATGGTGATTTTTACAAAGCCTATTGTTTAATTATTAATTATCGCTAGTGTATTCGGTGTTTTTTCGCTCTTAAAGGCATAAGAACTTTAAGAAGATACAATTTAAAATTGGCTTTTGAATCGAATTTTCTGATGCGATAGCGAAGGAAAAAAGAAAAATATGATCTTCTCGTGCCAAAAACCGCTAATAACTCAAAAATTAATTTACTAATTATTTAAAAAAAAAGAAAATGTTATTTGTTTCTAAATAATATCAATGACATATATGTACTTTCAATTAAAAATGCGTTAAAAATTTTTTCAGAAAGTTTTCCATTGTTGTGTAGGGAATTTGAAAATCAGTGTAAGATAATTCCAATGATTCCATTATGGTTGTTACTATTTTTACAAAGCCTCTTGTTTCTCTGAACCATCATGAAAATAACTCCGACTCGATTATGTAGGAAAAAATAAAAAGTGTAAGTCAAGTCCAGGCTCGGCCTGAGTCTGCTGCAAAAAATTAAACTTGGACTAAAACACAATGTAATCGACCGATGCCAATATCTATTATATCCACATTGATTTTTTTTTTTTTTTTTTTTTTTTTTTTTTTTTTGTATTGATGTCAAATTAACTTATTCTCTTGAGGCACATTTATACTTAAATCGGTTTTCAAGTATACTGTTAAATAAACGCAAAATTTCCGACACATTTATTAACTCAGTTTTGAATGTAAAGGAAGAAAATTGTGAAAGCTGGGTATGGAAGCGATATCTGATCGAAACGAGTCTTCCATTTTTTATTAAATAAATCGACTTATATATATTATTGACTTATAAACAATTTTGATCGTGTAGCAACAAATTTTTCTTCTCTCTCTGGTTAGTTTTCTTTCCTTGCGTCCAGAAATTCGGTTCAAAATGCCAACTTTGAATGTATTTTCTGAAAGATCATTTATGTTTGCCAAAAAATGGAAAACTTCTGTCAATTAACCCTTTATCTACCGATGGTACTTATAAGTACCATTAAAATAAGTTATTATAAAATTCTTTTAATACGTAAGTTAGTTGTAATACTATTTAGAATGAGTTATATATACATTACTTTATCTTGTTCAAAAGCATTATTGGTTACGCGAAACAAAAATATTTTTAAAAAAAGATTTATTTTGTCTTTGCATCTTTTCAGCTTTCTTGGCGCTGAGGGAGTGGATGGGGATTTTTCAATGCGGAAATATTTCGATATTTATATTATAAGAACATAATATTTGTACATTTTATAATTTTACAAAATACTAAGAAAATAATTAAAAATAAAGATTTGAGTGGGGTTATAAAAAATGCACAAAATCCCTGTAAATTCCAATTTAGTTAATCCTTCTAAATCCTAAAATCCTTCAAATATTTATTAAATGATTATATAAATCTCTTAATTTAGTTTAAACAATTTTCATAAAATGCTTTTGAATGTAAAATTTTCTTGAATTCATAATGCGTAGATAAAGGGTTACAAATATTTTTGAATAACATCTGCTTATTTTCATATGTTTCCGAACAAAAATGAATTTAAACTTGTGTTGTAATGATAGTTGCCCTTTTGGACTTGAGAAAATTTTGTAAAATCGTATCCATTGAAAATTATTCATAGGTTATCAGCTTCGTTTAAAATTTTATATCGGATTAGTATTTAAAACTCTGTTCTACGGTTTTGTTGCGAAAGTTGGCGAAAATTGTTCATCCTTCGCCAAAAAATGTGGTTTTAAGTAACAGGAGAAAACGCATATTTCCCCATATCTTCTCGATCTCCTCCGCTATTGACCTTTGGGAGGATACGGTAAATTATAGCGAGCTGGACGCAGGGTCACCTTTTTTTTTAATTTCTTGATATTTTGAATATTTTATTTTCTTTTTTTCAAGGCTACTACCGGCGACTATTTTTTAATTCTAAGTGGCACCATTTTTTCAAAACAGAAATCTTTAACAGACACTTTGACAATATTGTCAAGAGAAGTGTATTTCAAAACTTATGTTAGGAAAATACTGGGGCGAACAGAATATGAAAATAGTCCATCTGGCAGTCCTGCTTTTACAAATGATATATTACATTTATTTTTACGACAAAAGAAGTTAAATAATTTTATGTATTTCAGTTTGATTATATCATGCATAAACATTATATGCGTAAATTGTTGAACTCAATTTTCTCAAAATGTTGGTTTTTGAAATTCAATGTACATTTTTATAAAAACTGTTACATATTACATAATTACCAACCTTCGGCAATTATGTACAAAAAAAAAAAAAAAAAAAAAATATGTACTTTGAACAAGAAAATTTATTTAGTAAAATGTATGTTGGGTTAAAGGTTCCAGCTTGATAAGTATAGCGAAATGATTCCAACGCCCGATGCCTGAAATACCATGTGTAGTAACAATGTTCGCATAAGAGTACAATATAGAGTGTTTTTAAAGTCCTTGACATTGAACTGTCCTTGAAGTAATATGGGAGTGTGCGCCGGTGCTTCTATTTTTTCAAACACGTTTTCTTCAAAAAATACAAAAGTTAAAAAAAGAAAAAAAAAACGCTAATTCAGGGTTGTCAGATTTGACCTCTTTTGTGCATCTTAAATCTACATTCACACCAGAAATTCTATGCAGAATTGCTTTCTTTATTCAATAACAGACGTTGTGTTAATATCTAAAGTGCAAATTCTCCTTTAAGAAGTTCTGACGCGAATTCAAAATTTTTTACTTAAATGTAGTGGCCAAACTGTCAATCCGGCACCAATTATTGAAGAATATATTAGTTCACATTATAAGGATATTTTTTCACATTTTTACCAAAATTTTAACATAGAAAAATAAACAAAAATATTTTCCTTAAAAATTATTAATATAGTAATTTTATATTTACACCAACCGAAAAATTACAGAATAATGCTCAAAGTATATACTGTTACGAATTTTGTAAATAGTTAGTGTTTGTACTGTAAAATGATGTAAATAATCTTATTAAGCTCCATTTCTTTACTAATATTAGTTTTTGTTACATTGTCTCTGTTATCAAACAAACTTGTCTATTATTTTCAGTGTATGTCTACGGCAGATTAACGAAATATTAGAGATATCGCCAAGTTGGCGTCACTTTTGGCGACTAATTTTGGTCGCCAAATTTGGCGATATATCGCCAAGTTGGCACAAACTTGGCGATTGTTGGCGATGGTAACCCTTCCTTATTTATGGTAACCCCCCCTTAGGTCTACTGATACATTGAATGTTGTTCCGTGGTTTTCCAGTTTTTTCTAGAAGTTTGTAGAAATTCCCACCGCATGCGGCGAGACTATATATAAGGAGAGCGATACGAGCTGTTGTGGTTATTATTTACCAGTCAGTCATTGAGTGAACAACGCGTTTGTTAAGCAAGTTTTCTTGAGTCTTATTTACGTTATTTTGAATGTGATTTAGTGTTGAGACGTTGTATAAAGAGTCTCTGGAATCTATATCTGCACTTATACGATAGATTTGAACAATTATTTTTGAATATCTAGAAATATTTGTGAGTTTCGAAGACTCTGTTGTTCTGAAGTTCTGTAAATAAATTATTTTCTACTTTTCTATAAGCAAGAGTTTGAAGTTGTCTAACCGTAAGATCAAAAGAACCCTATATACGCCGCAACAATACTTTTAAGGAAAAAATTCGTTGAAATCGTAGATGAGCTTTTTAAGTTAGAACAAAAGTAATGCTGCAACTTTGCTAAAATATTTGTAACTTTTTCCGTTTGTATTTGCAGAAATACGCTGATATCAATCCATTGGTCGATTCGTGAATCCCACTCAGGCAGGACGCGCAGTGAGCAAAAATAAGACGTTCAGACCATGTTGGGTATGAACGCGCTCATTGAACGAAAACTCACGAGTTTCGCTCACTATTTGTGAACTTTGAACTGAACTTCGCTCACTATTTTATAAACGAGTTTGAATTGAACGGAAACTCAAAAAATAGACGAGTTTGAATGAAATTGACGTTCAAATTTACGTTCACTTTTTTCATAATTTATTTTAGATTTTTCCAGACCTTAGTACACTTTTTTCCTCTTTCAAATACCATTTAGAGGCCTACACGAGCCTCAGGACGGGTTAAGTCTGGATATCACTTCTCTGGGTAATATCCTAGTCTTACTTCTTCTGCAGACTCGGGTCGCGCTGAACCGGACCTGGGCTGTATACAATTTCGCCGAAAATAGATATATACAGTAAACTCTCTGTACAAGGTGGATTGTGTAAGGCGGAAATATGTCTAAATCGGAAAGATTTTAAAGAAATCGGAAAGATTTTAAAAGAAAGCATAAACATCGCCGCCTACAGCACTTCTGCATAAATGGAGATTATAAACAGACTAAGATAAGTTTTTTTGGCCAGAATTCTTCCGTAAGGGTAAATATCAATGTCCTGTAGAAATGTACTCGGGGTCGGGCCGGGTTCGGTGCGAAATTTCAACTTTTTTTCCGGGCCGGGCCAAGCTCGGGCCTTAGCTGTTATATAGGGCCGGGTCGGGCCTTGTTTTTAGCTATTATATAGGGCGGGGTCGAGCTTTGATTTTATCTATTATATCCGGTCGCTAAATTTTCTCTACGAGCCGGGCTGGGCTCGGGCCGAAATTTTTATTTTAATATCGGGCCGGACATTTTTTTTCTATGGATTGTGCCTGGAAATTTCCGTTCGTGCATACCTCTATCTTACATATCGAATAATCAAATGATTAGTTAAGCATAATTTACAAAATTTTGTAAATTTGGACAATAATATCCAAACATTAAAAAAAAAAAAAAAAAAAAAAAAAAAAAAAAAAGTGAACTTTTTAGTGAACTTCGTTTACTTTTACAAATGAGTTTGATTTGAACGAGTTCGTTTAAAAATTTTTGAACTTGAACGTGAACTTAAATCACTTTTCTGAAATTGAACGTGAGTTTGAGTTAGTTCGTTTATTTTGTGAACGTGCCCAACACTGGTTCAGACGGCCATATGTACCACTTCCCTATGGGTTTGTTTCGTGTTTGTAAACATTCTGTCATTTTGGCGTTCTGCGCATACTTCTCGCAATGTAATATCAAGAACGCACAAACGAAATGGTAACATTTGCCTACCATGATTTTCTCATAGAAGAAGTATTTTGATACAAGTTAGAATTGTTTCTGAATTCAGCAAAGTTTCAGACTTCTAAAACAAATGTCATATATGGATCCATCCCTATGGAATAGACAGTGCATTTTTTATTTTTATAATAATAAACTTCTTTAGTAAAATATATTGCGACACTTTTATACAGGGTGTTCACTCTCAACGGTGGCCAATGGCTAATTTCTAAACCGTTAGTCTTAGACATATAGTTCCAATTGCTAAAATGCTTTTAAAAAGGTAAAGAATTTTTTTAAGCGATTTAGGTCAAAAAAATTTTTTGCTAAAAAATTACGAAAATTAATTTTTTATACGATCCCCCGGTCCTATAAGTGATATTTAGTAAATTTTTACCACTACTCTAACAAGAAGGACAAAATAGTCCCATTTTTCTGCGATTAAAACTGACTGAGTAATAGCTGTTTAAAGTTGAAGATCTTTTTTGCTGCAAAATAGGGGTCAGCCACAAATTTACTGGAAATAAAAATAAACGTCAGATAGAAAATTTAACTTTAAACATTGTGAGTAAAATAATTTTTGCAATATTGTTTTTGAATTTATGTTGACGTTTACACAGTAGAGCAAAAAATACAATTTTTGCTAAAAATATAAGTAAAAAAATAACAGAAATTTTGTTAAATTAAATTATGAAAAGTAACAGTAAAAAATTCATTACAAAATGATACATATTTAAAATTCTATTAGATTACTTAACCTAATAGAATTTGATGATTTCCTATAAAATAAATAAATGGAACGCACTAAAATCGTATTAATATTGCATTGTCCCTGGATATAAATAAGTATGCGAATCGAACCTTGATCGAATATTTGGAAATGAGTTAAAATTTGAATATAAATTTTGAACTACGAAAACTTACATACGAATGTTACGAGTAAAATAAAGGCTTTTTAAAATAACATACCTTTTTAAAATAAAATCACGAAAAGAAACAGCTTCATCTGCTTACAAAATAAAACATATATAAAAATACAATTGAGGGTGTGAATTTCAAAACTCGCATTTATCGTTTTTGTTTATTCTATCAGTCCATACAAATCTGCACTACTGTAACACTATAATCTCCAAATTTATAAGGAAAACCAATGGACGCATTTAAAGGTTTTTAGCGATATTCCAAAATTTGATTTTCTCGATAAAAAGAATTTTGAAATTCATGTCTTCAATTATTTAATAACCAATCTAGAAGTTAATTAATTAAAATTATCACAACCATAAAACTTATACAGTGACTACCTTCAGTTAAGTCGCTTTAAAAATATTTATCTCATTTAAAACATTTTTGTAATTGGAACATCTGTGACAAATGGTTTAGGAATTAGCCTTTGGGCAGAGCTGTAAATGGACGCTCTTTATAACAATTTAAGCAATCAGTATACGATCCCTGAAAACTTAGTCCAACTCATTCGTTTTCAGCTACAAAAAAGTGGTTTAAGCCATGAAATTTAAAGTTTCATAACTCGGTCAATTTTAATGTTAGATGAATGGGGCCTTTTCTCTATTGCTTGCTACAGTGTTGGAAATTTTTTACTAAATATCACTTATAGAACCGGGGGACCGTATAAAAATTTAATTTTCATAATTTTTTGATAAAAATTGTTTTTGACCTAAATCGCTTAAAAAACAATTCTTAACCTTTTTTAAAGCATTTTTGCAATTGGAACTATATGTCTAAGAGTAACGGTTTATAAATTAGCCATTGGCCACCATTGAGAATGGACACCCTGTATATTATTATTACTAATGTTACAAAATCTTCTGTAATAACTCCGTGTCGCTTTTTTTTTTTTAAGACAAGACCTTTAACCCTTAAATGCATATCGTATCATTTTCGAAACCATAAGTGTTCCCGATTTATTGGGGGGGGGGGGGGTATTCGCATATTCCGTATTCTCACCAGAAATTTAAAAAAGCAATTTTCACTTTACTTAATGACAGAACATTCGTAATTAAATAAAGAAAAATTTACTATTTAGATTTTCTGGTATGAATTCTGATTCTTTAAATTGCGCATTTTTTGGAACGCGTTCTATCCTATGCATTTAAGGGTTAAATTACCAGTCTTATTATTACATTATAGCTATACACTATATTAAATTATCGACTCACGTATTTCCTAACCTTTTTGCATGTGTAAAGGAATGCTATGCATTTAAACTAATCTTCTCTATTAATAAAACTTCTTTTTATGTCTAATATCATGTAATTCCAGAACAAACATTGTAAACAAGATTACGATCATATTAACATTTCATGGCTGCCGATAGAGAAGTAGCTGTTGCCAAATAAGGAATATGGAGAAGAAGAAAACAATTATATTCACATCTACGGAGGAGTAATTAATTTTCTTGCATGAAACTTCAAACGCTGCTGAAATATTAATTAGATTGCTTAAATACTTTGAGAAAAGGAAGAATTGATTCATTGTTTGTTTTGAAGTAAAATATAAATTATCTGTTCGAAAATAGAAAATAAAGTTATCAGAAACGTGCTTTTGTGATGAGTCACAAAACTCAATTATTATGAATATAGAAACAGTAAATAATTAGTAATTCTATCCATTTATTGATTTTCATTAGATAACTTATTAAAACGTTTCAGAAATCTTAAAATAGGAAAAAAATTAAGAAATAAATACAATTTTCAAAATTTAATAACTTAAAATGAATAAATGTATATAAAACTCAATTTTTATTTGGATTAAAAGATATAAATATGTTAATTCATTTTGCCTATTTAAAAAAAAAAAAATTCTATATGCAGAATTAGTATTTATAGGAGGCTCCGAACTGTTAGATATTTGTCCAGAAGAAAATTGATAAAACAAGTTACGCGTACGATTACAAAAGAAATTTTACAACTTGAATGAATTTTTTTGTGCCCAATGATTCTTCAGATTGTAACAATCACCCTGAACCTAAATAAATTTGTATGTAAAGCATTTATATATCATTCGTATAAAGCTGTATTCAGCTATTACAAAATTTTAAAAATTTCAACGCCTAACAAAATATTTTTTAAACAATAAAAATGAAATTTTAGGTTTAATTTATATGGAACAACATGAAACATGTGTTTTGAAAATTTTTTAATAAAATAAAAAGATTTTTTTCCGATATCTTGAGCATTATGGTCAAAATCATTTCGAGAAAAATAACTTAAAAGTTTCGGAAACGCCACTTCAGCTACTCAATAGGTATAATTCTAATAGCCATGATTTCTGTTCTAAGGGGAATTTCAAGAAAGCAATCATATCAAAGCGTTCAGAAAAATTAGAAGTTTAACATCTAAAAAATAACTAAATTTTGAAACTTTAACCTCTTAACTGATCAATATTTAATTAAAATAAAAAAAAAACTTTCTAACAACGACTATTCTTTCATGTCTTATACGGAATTCTTAATCTTTTACCACTGATTTGTAGTGTTGCCAGATGGGCTACTTTTTTTTAATTCAAATTCTTGATTGACACCAATTTTTGAAATAGTAAAATGCGCCTTAGTTAATGACTTATTAATTACAGTGAAAACAAATGGAATTTTACTGTTTCATAAAAGTGGTGACAGTCGAGAAATCTGAATTGAAAAAAAAAATTGTTCACTGGCAACACTGCTGGTTTGCTTAATTTAGAAAAAAGTTCGGATTAAATATCATAAAAATTACAATAAAAAGTAACTGGTGGCAACAATAAATTATGATTGGCATATGGATGATCGTAGGCGGTATGGGCAAAAACATGTTGCCCTTATGACGAACGAGCAAATCAGGGAAGTTGTTGACACTCCTTAAAAGAACTACAAGTAAATTCTTTTTATGTATAAAATAGGTGTAACTTTATTTATTTTTTTAAAGATAGGGTCGCTAAATTACCAATAATTATTATTAATTATTATTACAGTATTGCTATGAATGATGCATTTAAACTAAAAGTAATCATCAAAAGTGATAAAATAACTTTTCTCGACTAAAGTCATGTAGCTTCATGAACAAACATTGCAAACAAGATGACGATCATTAACATTTCACGGCTGCCAGAAGAGAAGTGGCTGTTTTATAGAGAAAGTATTTTGTTAACTTTAGGTTAAATATCTTTTGTTACCAATAAAAGGTGATATTTTTATTCTAACTAACTTTGTAGGTTTATTATAAATTAATGAAACAGTTCTTTCTTAAATATTTTCTGTTGTTGAAATTCGACCTTGTAATTCTAATAGCCATAACAATTTCTAGGAAACAGTCGATAGGGGCAAATCACGATTGGCAACAAACACGTTGCCCGTATAAAGTACGGGGAAATTAGGGAAGCTGTTAAGAGTCTTGACACTCCTTGAAAGAACTAAAAGTAAATCCTCGGTACATATAAAATCTGCGTCTTTCTATTTGTTTATTTAAATGCAGGGTCACTGAATTACCGATAATTATTATAATAATATTGCTATGAATGACGCATTTAAACTAAAAATAATTATCAGAGGTAATAAAATAAGTTTTCTCGACTAATGTCATATTGCTCCATGAACAAACATTGTAAACAAGATGATGATCATTAACGTTTCACGGTTGCCGGAAGAGAAGTGGATACTTCCAAATAAGGAATAGGGAGAAAAAGAAAACGTTCATCTTCACATCCACGGAGAGAAGTAATTAATTATCTGCATGAAACTTCAAACGCTGCTGAAATATTAATTAGTTTGCTTAAACACAAATAGCTAGAATAAGTGTTTTTTTTTCTTTTATTTCACTGAAAATTTGCTTGTTAAGAAATTAAAAGTAAAACGGCAAAATTCTATTTTTTAGTGAAAAACGAAACCTGACCCCTTAGGGACGAGTGACACGTATATGTGTTGCAGAAAGGCTTAACCCTTTAACGTTCATTGGTTTCTCTACGAAACCACAAAATTTTAATTCCGATATGCAACATTGATACCGGAATTTTAATCTAAAAAAATCCATTTTATTATGTATGCGAAAAATCACCTTTTCTTATTTAAAATGTATTTGTTCGCAATTACCGGTGTCAATCATTTATTTAAACATCTTAGCAATGAAAATGCTTTGACCGTTAAAGGGTTAAGAATTCTTGTATATCTCCACAAGAAAAATTTTCACTAAAATTTTTCTTATTTAATCGGAGCATTTTCTGGATTCAATAAAGTACAAATTTCTGCTTTTGAAAACCAGTAGTAAAAATTAAAAATTTTGTAAAAGGCTCCCATCGCGAAGGAATTAATTATAATGAACATGTGAAAACAGTAAACACTTTCTTTGCCATTTTAATTTTTCTTAAAATAATTATCTTATTCACATGAAATAAAATATTTATTTTAATATTTATTCAGGTTGTGAACATTTTTTATGCATAAAAATCATATTAAATGGGATATTTAAATGATACCATAAGAAAACCTTTTGAAATTCTCAATGATAGCTTAGATTTTGTTTTTAAAGTTTTAAATGGATATTTTTTTACGCAATAAATTAAGGGTGTATTTCGATTCAAACTGCTTATTTTCCGATTTATTTTTCAATTCATTTTTGCTCCCAAATACACCAAATTTTCAAAATCTCTTATTTGGTAAGTACACAAGGTGCCGTGATTGTCGATTCTTTGATAAGTGCAGAAAATATAGCAAAAAAAGCAATCAAAAACAGCATTTCGAACCGATTTTTCCGGTCTGGGAACGAAAAAAAGGGTCATACTGATAAGGTAATTGTTTATAATTCAAATTCTAATGAATTGAGCGTAAAAAGATATCACACGGCACTTTAATATTATACGTCCCTTCAAGAATCCGCTCAGCAGGTTTCATGTTTCTACTTTTAAAAATGTATCAGAAATTGTATCGGAAAATTTCGAGTTGTTGAAGGTGGAAAAGCGTTTTTTCGAATACACCCTTAAAAGCAGGGTTGTCATTATTTTATTATTGCTATAAGTGATGCATTTAAACTAAAAGTAATCATCATAGGTGATAAACTAACTTTTCTCGACTAATGTCGTGTAACTTCGTGAACAAACATTGTAAACATGGTTGACGATCATTAGCATTTCACGGCTGCTGGAAGAGAAGTGATTGCTCCCAAATAAGGGGAGAAAAGGAAAACCTTTATCTTCACATCCACGGAGAGGAGTAATTAATTATCTGCTTCAAACGCTCCTGAAATATTAATTAATTTGCTTAAATACTCCGAGAATAGCTACAATAAGTGTTATTGCACCTGTTTTGCACTGAAAATTTGATTGTTTGTTTAAAAATAAAAAGTAAAATGCCAAAATTCTATTTTCTAGTGAAATAACAAAACTTAATTATAAGAAATATGTAAAAACAATAAACAATATTTTGACAATTTTTTAAGAAATACTTTATTCTTATAAAATAAAATATTTGTTTTAATCACGGAGTAAGAAGCAGGAGGTGAAAGTAGTGTTAAAATTTTGCCATGCGGATTTTTTGACGATAGGGGGCGACACCGCTGAATGTGGGTTGTCGATCGATGCTTATGCAATGCTTTTCAATGGAAAAAATGGTCATTTTAAAAAAAATACGAAAAATCTGAATTTTTAGAAAGTTGTAGAAATGAAAATCTGGTTAATTGAAGTTTTCTTCACAACATACATATTTATTTTTCACAACATACATACATCAACAACATACACATTCGGCGCTTCATTTTTTAACCATTGAAAAATGGTTGTTGTTTTTGGTGGAGGATTGACAAAATGACGTGATCACTTTTGAATTTAATTTAAATTCTTTACTTTTAGAAGAATTTTTATTTGAATTTAAATTAAATTCCTTACTTTTAGAAGAATATTTATTTGAATAGGAAATTAAAATGTTTAAAATCGTTATAACAAAGGAGAAAACTAATAAATTTAAAAATGGGTTGACGGAAATTAATGGATACGGAAAAAGCCGAAGCCAAAGAAATGAATGACCGTGAAGTCGCATTCAATGACATTAAACACAACACGCGTACTTAAACAATCATAAAGTGGTTTTTATTTCGACTTTTTATTAATATTTTACTATTTATTTGTTCTTTTGTTATTTAAAATAAAAATTTAGTCAACATGTTGCTTATTAGTTTGGCAATTCGTATCATTTGGCGAAATTGGTCGACGGGATAACTAAATAGTATTTGGTTTGGCGCAAAAACGTCTTTCAATGCAGAAAACGAGAAAATCAAACGATTATCGAGCCGCTGAAAACCAATTACGTGTTGAAAGGCGATCACGAAAAAGGAAGCAATTTAATGCCGAACCGATTAATTATATAACATCATGTCTCGAGGGAGACCAATCCAATAGCCATGGCGTTTTACAATCGGTCGGTTCTAAACAGGAAAATTTGAGTGCCAATAATGATTTTAACAAGCCGAAAAATGTTATAGCTATTACTCTTGATTTTCCACCACCTAAAAAAAAAACTAAAAAGCAATCGGCTTGGGAAAAACTGGAAAAAAAACTTTTTTGATTCAATGTCTGATGGACCCATTCACAGATGCACGTGCTGCAATCGACTTTGGTTTAAAACCTCCATCACCAAAATTCTGCTCTGTAAAATCAAACAGTATATGCCAAAGTCTTACAAGCAGGGCCTGTTTACCGAATAGGCCCATGAAGCCCGGGCTTACCCACTAAAACACAAAAGGGCCCCCAAAACCTTTTCAAAACTACTTTTTGGCGGAAAAAAAATACAATCATGGTAAAAAAAAAAAAAAAAAAAAAAAAAAAAAACACTTTTTTCCTTGCGAAATTGTTTTTTAACATATTTTGAAATCCAAATATTCTTAATTGTAGTTCTACATTGGTAAATGATAAAATTAATTGGTTTTTATATAATTATCTATATACAGTCGAACCTCGTTAACGTGAGCTTCAAAGGGAATCAAAATTTTGTTCATGTTAACAGTAATTCATGTTATCAGTATCAAAGCTTTGTATTCGTCTTTATAGCGCACTGTGAAAACAGTTCATGTTAAAGTAATTCACATTAAGCATGTTCATGTTAACGAGGTTAGACTGTAATAAAATAGTCTTTCAAATAGATATAGGAAGTTAGTTTAAATTTAATATTAATAGTGTTATATTTATTCCAAGTTTTTATTATAAAATTTCAAAATATTTAAGCATACAAAAAATGAATTTAATTAAAAAAATAGTTAGTTGAGTAATGGGGGGGGGGGCGTCCGACGTCGGGCTTCCCCTACTTCTAAGTCTTAAGCGGGCCTTGCTTACAAGTATAACAGTATATGCCAGGGCTGTCCAACCTGGCGCCCGCGGAACACCGGAAAAACTTTACAGAAGTTTTAGCCCAATTACCCTAATTTCCTGCGTATAATCCGCGGATCAAACAATTATTTTTCAACCCATAAATTTTATTAAATGAAATGTTACTTCTTAGATCGCCGTAAATATTTGCTTTCAAATACAAAATAAAATTTCTGGGTCGAAAAAGAATTGTTTGATCCGCGGATTATACGCAGGAAATTAGAATACATCTCCGAATATCTCCGATTCAATATGATATTGATTTCTGTAAGAATTTTCTGGTATCCCGCGGGCGCCAGGTTGGACAGCCCTGGTATATGCCAAAGGTGTATTTTAATAATGATTACTTTCGCGCCAACAATGTTACATAGTTTGAAATGTTTCTTTCGTCGCCAACTTTTATGCTTGGCGACAATGGAGTGTTGTAACTTAAACGAACCGTAGCTTCAAATTGCAGCATGTATAAAGTCATTTATAGCAGTGGCACGGATAATACACAATAAAACAACTGGTATTTAGCTTAAAATGATAAATGAATGTAGGGATGAGATTTCCGCTTTTTTGGACACCAGTAAAATCTTAGAGAGAATGTTGTTATTTTAAATCATAAAAATATTCCGATTTAAAAATATAGCATTTTCTCTAAGATTTTACTGGTGGGTAAAAAAGCAGAAATCTCATCCCTGGATGAATGTTTCGAGCGAAACATTTTTCAAATGGTTGGTGTAATTTCTTAAATTAGTACAATTTTTTTTTTTTTTTTTTTTTTTTTGTCTCTCAAAAGCGCGTGAGTTTAGATAGTCATGACCAAGGCCACCTTATCATAATATTATGATAAGGTAGCCTTGGTCTTGAGATTAGCTAGTGACTTGTATTTTTGAAATTTTTATACAAGAAGTCCTATAATGTCTAAACTACAAGTCTGGTTTAAATTCCTAATCCGTCTCTCTCTAGTTCAGTTTACCCTTGCCCGAAGCATGTTTATAAAGTTGAATTATTTATATTTATTATTATTGCCATTATTATTAATATTGCTATTGTTATTAACATATATTAAATATGAAATATATTGAAAAGTTCTGAGCACATATGTGCCTATCACTTTTATCAATAAAGGTTTACTAATTATTTTAAACTTTCAATCGAAAATATTTTTAAATTCGAAAGGGAATAAAAGTTATTATTATATATACATAAAGATACGTTATTTTATTTCCACTAATAGTAATAAAAAGTTTTGAACTATTTGCTTTTAAAGAAGCGGAAATAGTTAATTTTGTTCACTTAAAATTTTAGCAATCATATGACCCCTTAATAATAAACTAAAGAACATAACCAAGGCCACCATGTCATAACAGGTCTCGCATTCAGGAGAAAGTCTATGGATGAAAATGTCCTGATAGTCGCCAACTTCTTATAAGACATTGTCACATATGTAACGCCACCTGGCGCATACTACTGGTAATACTCCATACACAAACAACTTTGTATACAAATTCATGGGAAAGAACGGAAAATATTTCAATTTCTCACATTTGATGACGTTAACAACGGGAAAATCATGTGATTTCTGACCATACCACGTGTACTGCGGACAAAGGAAACTTAGCGCAGCCTGTTATTATGATAAGGTAGCTTAGCTTTTTATTATAATACATTTCAATATTCATATCGAGGTCATTAACAAGGGATTTTTAGTAAGGTAATAATTTGTTGATATCCTCCAAAATCAAAAATCCCTGTCGGCTTGGCCTATAGACGGAGATAGATTTCGAAGAGTTTTCATTGCAACAACAAAAAATTAAATATTATTAACGATAAACCCATTTTAACTACTTTATTTGGCCGCTTTTGAAAAAATTTTAATTTCATTTTTTTGTAAGAATTGATTTTATCAGAATCCTCTTAAACGAAGTTCGGCTCAAATGCCCATTTTGAAAACATATTTTGAATATATAGTCTGACTTTAATAAAATATGGACCAATACGCACATTATATAATTCCTAAATAACAAAAACGCTGTCAGTTGAATGCGTTTGAGAGCAAAATTTAATTTAAAAATGAGTCATAAAATAACCACTTTGTTATTTGAATACATCCACAATTTTTTAATCAAGATCGCTTTGGGAAATTTTGTGCGAAGTGCCCAATTTGACAGCTTTTTTTAAGTATATATTTAGATATTTAGCCTTTATAAAAAAAATGACCAATACGGCCCTATACACAGTTTCTAAATAACAAATAACTGTCAACTGAATGCGTTTGAGAGCAAAATATAATTTAACAAGTTGGAAATTGCACGTGAAGCGTAGCAAATGAGGTGCGTTCGTACGATAGCGAAGTTTTAAAAATATCACTCCTATATATTAATCTCATAAAATTGTAAATAATTACAATTAAAATGCGCAGCAAACAATGTTATCCCTATACCATTATGCAATAGAATACTTTTGTGTGGCCTTGTAAATCAATAACAAATATTCTTTGCACCACAGATTGTGCAAAATGTATATTATAATATGTACTTTATATATGCATATCAATTTTATTGCGTTCGAATAAATGTAACACCATTAAAATGCATTTGAAACATTTTTCCCCATTAACCGTAATGTAACGGAATATTTTTGGTCGTCCCTGTAATTGAACTATTCATCAGATTTTGATAAAATTTGAAATAACTCGACAAAATTATGTAATAATTATGTATTTAAAATTTCAAACGGTTCGGTTGGGTAGTTTTTGCGTTGTTATATGCGGACGGACAGACAGACAGACAGACAGACAGACGGACGGACGGACAGACAGACAGACAGACGGACGGACAGACGGACGGACTTAACGACAACAATAGGTGCTACGTATTTACATAATTACGAACGCGCCTAAAAATGAGTCATAAAATAAACAATTTGTTATTTGAATATATCCTGAATTCTTTAATCGTGATCTCTTTGTAAATTTTTTTCTGCGAAGTGCCCACTTTGACAGCTTTTTAAAAAAATATATTTAGCCTTTATCAAAAAATTGATGAATATGCACATTATACATTTTTTAAATAACAAAAAACTGTCAACTGAATGCATTTGAGAGCAAAATTGGATTTAAAAATGAGTCATAAAATAACCAATTTATTATTTGAATACATTCTCAATTCTTTAATCATGATGGTTTTTGAAAATTTTGTGCGAAGTGCCTATTTTGGCAGCCTTTTTTGAAATACATTCTGTCTTTATCAAAAAACTGTCAATACGTATCACTATATAGTTCTTAAATAAGAGGACCTGTAAATTGGATGCGTTTGAGAACAAAAGTCGATTTAAAAATGACTCAGAAAAAAAGCAATTTGTTATACTTCCTCAGTTTTTCAATCACTATCACTTCGAAAAATTATGTTCAAAATACTCTTTTTGGCAGCCTTTTTTGAAATATATTCTGCCTTCATCAAAACACTGGCCAATACGTCACATTATATAGTTCCTAAATACAGGGCCTGATTATCAACGGGGCACTCTCCCACCAGAAAAAATAAATAGAAATTTTTTCCTTATTCATGATAGTAATTTTGACTGAAAAGGGCGTTTAAACAAGGCGAAAATTTCTATGTAATTTTACTGGGGAGAGAGTGCCCCGTTAGTAATCAGGCTGTGCCTAAATAAGAAGATCTGTCATTTGGATGCGTTTAAAATCAAAAATGAATTTAAAAATGATTCAGAATATAAGCAGATTGGATTTGAGGGTTTTTTTCCCAAACTCTTTTTTTTGTTTAATTTATTTTTGATATAAGAATTGGTCCTAAGAAAAACTTGTTGGTATTTCTAGATTATCCCGTCGACCGAAAATCTATCGCCAAACTATAAGATTAAATGCCAATAATGGATGATCGTGAATGTCACATACAGTGAAATGAAATACGATACACGTTTCTAAAATGCCATTAAGTGATTTTTATTTAGACTTTTTATTTGTATTTTTGTTAATAATCCACTAATTATTTGTTTCTTTTGTTATTTAAAACAAAAATTATGTCAATATGTATAGTTTGGCAATGATTTTGGCGATTTGTATAATTTGGCGAAATTGGCCGACGGGTAACCTAGAAGTACCAACTTGTTAACATAAAAGTTGTAGATATTATTAAAAAGTTGTAAAATAAATTTAATTAGATTTGATTGCTTAAGAATTGACTAAGTTATGGATTTTTTTCTTTTTCCTCCCCCCTTTTTATTTTCGTTTTTAATTTTTTTATCGGAAAAAATTGATCCTATCAAAAACTTGTAATTACAAAAATTTAGATAATCTTTAGAACATTTATAAAAAATTTAGTTGGATTTGATATCTTGAGAATTGACGAAGTTATGAATTTTTTTCTCCCAAAAACCCTGTTTTTTTCGCCGCTTGAGCCCATTTTTAACTTTATCAAAACTCTGTCATGCATAAACTTTTAGACCATTTTGAAGAAGTAATATAAACTTTAAACGGATTCGATATCTATTTTAATTAACCCCTTGAGGGGCGGCGGTATATATTATATACCACCTACGATCGATGAAGTTTTACACCAGAAAAATGTCATTAAATTTCCCTTTTCTAACTTTGGTGGAAAACAGTCGTGAAAATGCTTATCCTCTTTTTGATATAACTTTTTTACAAATTTCCGGCGGGAGTTCAGAATTACACGAACGCAATTGCTTGCCCTTCAAAGGGTTTAAGAAGTTATCGAGTTTTATCAGTTTTCACAAAAACCCTCCCTGTTTCCACTCCCTTGGTCCGATTTTGCCCAATAACTAACTCGACCGAGATTTTATGCCCCTTGATTTTATGTAAAAGTTTAAAGAAGATCTGAGCATAATTATGGAAGTTATCGTGTCTAGAAGAAAGTGAAATATATATATATATATATAGATAGATAGATAAACTTTTTTACTGATGGTAGTTTTGGGATCTAGGAGTCTTGATCAGCGTAGATCTGCAAAAATTTTACAGAAATCTCAACATGGGAGAGAATGCAATAGGTAGTATTTCATATGAAATCTACCTAAAATGAATCTTTTCCTCTGTAAAATTATTTTCTTGTAATATATTCCTATTCAATTTAATACCATAAATTTCGTTTGTAGTTTATTATTAAAAGATTATAGGAATAAAATTTTCCGTCTATTTCCATTATTTCTTTTTTTTTAAAACAATTGTACGTAGCCATCGTTATGGATTTAAAATCTCATTACATGTAAATTACGACCTTCCTTCCTCATTAATTTTCTCAAACAGCGATGTTTTGTAAGAAAAATGCTGCATATTTCTGAATTGTTGATGTTTTATATCTGGCTCTGGCGTCATTAGAAAATTCTTATGTTCAAAATTATAACAGATAATTATTTCTTCTTATTATACAGTATTAAGCATCCCGTTTGCATACCTAATATTACGTCGCATATATCATAACGATATACTTGATGGTCAATCTTAATTATGTGGAGAAAAACCCTGAGAAATCTACACTTTCACTTTAAGTTTGCGCATAGTCGGATTTAGAAACATTCATATGCAAATACATATTGTAATTAGGTATCTTGTTAAGCTTAATTTGTTTTCAAAAACAGTCTAAACTGATTATAGTATATTTCTCTTACACGGTGCTTTAATTAATAGAGCCACAACCAGAAAAATAGTTTTGATAACTAATTATATGCGTAAAAGCTTTGCCGCATGTCTCTTTAGGAAATGTATTGGCATTGGAGTCACGTACTGTTTATGTTTTAAAGAGAATATTTCTTCCAGTTAATTATCAGACAAACTAGTAGTGGCGAAGGATGTTTAATCCTATTTTCGAATAAAGTTAGCATTACGTGAAAATGCAATTTTTTAATTACCTGGAGGAAAACACACAACCAATTGAATAGGGAAAAATAACACAAAAGAACCTTGTAGAAGTAAGTATTTAATTTCCCGAATTATGTTTCACCCAGTAAATTGAACACATTTTGTCGGACGATGTCGGTTAAAACAGATGGTCCCGTTTTAGTCACAGGCGCTACGGGATATATTGCCGCTCATATTATTCGACTTTTGCTACAGGAGGGATACTCAGTCCGAGGTACGGTTCGCGACTTGAAAAACGAAACAAAACTGAAACCTTTGAAAGATTTAATTCAAAATGCACAGCATTCTCTTGAGTTTGTTGAAGCTGATCTTACAAAAGATGATTCTTGGGACAAAGTTGCGAAAGGATGCAGCTATTGTATTCATACTGCATCCCCTGTACCCAATGCAATGCCTGAAAAAGAAGAGGAGTTGATGGTCCCCGCTGTCGAAGGCACCATGCGAGTTTTGAAAGCATGTGTTAAATCTCGGACCGTTAAAAGAGTCGTCTTAACTAGTTCCAGCTCTGCCACAGAAGGTCGGTTAAAAGATATTGAAGTATACACCGAATCTAACTGGGTTGATATGAATTCGTCGGAGGTGTCTACCTATACTAAAAGTAAAGCAATGGCTGAGAAAATGGCTTGAGATTTCGTCCGATCTTTACCGGCAGAGCAAAATATAGAACTGTCGGTTATCAATCCCACATTTGTTTTGGGTCCCACCATTAACAATGCCGCTTGTTCCAGTCTAGAACTTGTCGTACGGCTTATGGATGGTTCCTTACCACTGATTCCAAAATTATTCGTGCCATTTTGCGATGTACGAGATGTTGCCTTGGCGCATTTGCAGGCTATGATAATTCCGGAAGCTGCAAATAATCGGCACCTGATAGTGACAGCTCATATGTGGTGGGTGGACATTGCTCGCATACTTCGTAGAGAATTCAAATCTTTTGGTTATTTCATTTCTACTTCGCCTCTTCCAAATATTATTTACCAATTTTCCAGCCTTATATACCGACCTGCAAAATATATGTTACCTCGATTAGGGAAGTTGTATTTCTTTTCGGATTATCGCATGAAAGAAGTGTTAAAAATACTTAAACCTTACAGTCCAAAGGATACTTTGATTGATACTGCTAATTCTCTCATTGAGTGTGGTGTACTCAAGAAAACCAAAAAATATGAAGAACATTATAAAATGAAGAAGAAATTTTTTTCTTAGACTACACTAACTGATTAAACAGTAATTCAAATTTCTTTCATGTCACTTTTGTGTCTGTGTTTAAAAGTTTGGTGTGACATCGACTATGGAAAGTGTTAAGGCTTAATCATATAAAGAATATCTTTTAAATAGCAAGGATTTAAAGATGCCAAATATACTTTTATTAATGTCGTTGTCACTGAATATACCGTGGTCAAGAAAATAAAAATAAATTCAGGAAACATTATATAAATTTAAAAAAAGATATCGAAAATTGCACATTATTTGCTTAGCATTACATATTATTACTTATCATTAATACAGGTTTCTGACATATTTGGAATTTTTCTTTTATTTTATTTGCTTTTTTTATGTGCGTGTCTGTGTGTTTAATACTTTGCATCCGTAAGAATGTAAAAAATACACCTTTGTAAATAAGTGAATGTTCATATATTAACTTTTGAATTTTTTTTTTCCTCATTTTCTGTTTAAACTGAATTTTACTTGCAATGGATAATAGTTTATATTTCTCATAACAATTTTGGATGTCATTTTGTAATAAAATTGTGCAATGTAATCAGAATTGCTACGAAGGCTTAGACTTACGTTTACTTAGGGTAAGGATTAGTAATTTTTCTTTAAACCGATTTATTTTATTTTAACTAGTTTTTTTTCTGATTTAAACAAAGTTTTTTTACATTTTTTTAAGCCATTTAAAATACGAGATCATTTTGACATTTTGTTTTGACATTTTTTATTTTGATCATTTTGTCTGTGTGTTTAATACTTTGCATCCGTAAGAATGTAAAAAATACACCTTTGTAAATAAGTGAATGTTCATATATTAAGATTTGAAATTTTTTTTCTCATTTTCTGTTTAAACTGAATTTTACTTGCAATCGATAATAGTTTATATTTCTTATAACAATTTTGGATGTTATTTTGTAATAAAATTGTCCAATGTGATCAGAATTGCTATGAAGGCTTAGACTTACGTTTACTTAGGGTAAGGATTAGTAATTTTTCTTTAAACCGATTTATTTTATTTTAACTAGTTTTTTTTCTGATTTAAACAAAGTTTTTTACATTTTTTTAAGCCATTTAAAATACGAGATCATTTTGACATTTTGACATTTTGTTTAGACATTTTTCATTTTGATAATTTTGTCTGTGTGTTTAATACTTTGCATCCGTAAGAATGTAAATAATACACCTTTGTAAATAAGTGAATATTCATATATTAAGATTTGAATTTTTTTTTCTCATTTTCTATTTAAACTGAATTTTACTTGCAATGGATAATAGTTTATATTTCTCATAATAATTTTGGATGTCATTTTGTAATAAAATTGTACAATGTGATCAGAATTGCTATGAAGGCTTAGACTTACGTTTACTTAGGGTAAGGATTAGTAATTTTTCTTTAAACCAATTTATTTGATTTTAACTAGTTTTTTTTTTCTGATTTAAAAAAAGTTTTTTTTCACATTTTTTTAAGCCATTTAAAATACGAGATCATTTTGACCTTTTGACATTTTGTTTTGACATTTTTCATTTTGATAATTTTGTCTGTGTGTTTAATACTTTGCATCCGTAAGAATGTAAAAAATACACCTTTGTAAATAAGTGAATGTTCATATATTAAGATTTGAAAATTTTTTTTCTCATTTTCTGTTTAAACTGAATTTTACTTGAAATCGATAATAGTTTATATTTCTCATAACAATTTTGGATGTCATTTTGTAATAAAATTGTGCAATGTAATCAGAATTGCTATGAAGGCCTAAACTTACTTTTACTTAGGGCAACTATTAGTAATTTTTCTTTAAACCGATTTATTTTATTTTAACTAGTTTTTTTTTTCTGATTTAAACAAAGTTGTTTACATTTTTAAAGCCATTTAAAATACGAGATCATTTTGACCTTTTGACAATTTTTTTTGACATTTTTCATTTTGATAATTTTGTCTGTGTGTTTAATACTTTGCATCCGTAAGAATGTAAAAAATACACCTTTGTAATTAAGTGAATGTTCATATATTAAGATTTGAATTTTTTTTTTTTCTCATTTTCTCTTTAAACTGAATTTTACTTGCAATCGATAATGGTTTATGTTTCTCATAACAATTTTGGATGTCATTTTGTAATAAAATTGTGCAATGTAATCAGAATTGCTGTGAAGGCTTAGACTTACGTTTACTTATGGTAAGGATTGGTAATTTTTCTTTAAACCGATTTATTTAATTTTAACTAGTTTTTTTTTCTCATTTAAACAAAGTTTTTTTACATTTTTAAGCCATTTAAAATACGAGAGCATTTCGACATTTTGACATTTTGTTTGTGTTTTTAATACTTTGCATCCGTAAGAATGTAAAAAATACACCTTTGTAAATAAGTGAATGTTCATATATTAAGATTTGAATTTTTTTTTCTCATTTTCTGTTTAAACTGAATTTTACTTGCAATGGATAATAGTTTATATTTTTCATAACAATTATGGATGTCATGTTGTAATAAAATTGTGCAGTGCAATCAGAATTGCTATGAAGGCTTAGACTTACGTTTACTTAGGGTAAGGATTAGTAATTTTTCTTTAAACCAATTTATTTGATTTTAACTAGTTTTTTTTTCTGATTTAAACAAAAAATTTTAATTTTTTTTAAGCCATTTAAAATACGAGATCATTTTGACAAAAAACCAAAGGGTAGGCCATTTAAAAGCATTGAATATCGCGGATTAAAATGACTGTTGTAAGTAAGTTGAATATCGCAAAGAAATAGACTTATGATTTTTAGAAATTAAGTATTAATCAAATATTTTGGAGTAAATTTTAATTTCGCGTATAATTTTTATAACCTTAGAACATTTTAATAATCCATAACTATGGCTATTTATGCAATTAATGCATGTAGAATTAAAGCAAATTTTTATTTTAATTATTTGGAGGGGAAAAAATTGTGTAAGTTATAGGATCTCCGGAATACACATTTAAAATAATTTAAACATTGTTTTTCATTAATTTTTTTTAAGTTTGCATCTATATTTTATTTGTGACTGAGCAGTAAAAATAAATCTATTAATTGATACTGCTATATATATCGCCCCGTCCGAGGAGATTGAGGGAGCACCAAATTTATTCTACTAGCACCAATTTTTCCCTTCTATCTTTACAAGAAGAAAGTATTGGATTTGTATAAATTTTCGAATTCTGGTTTTCGACGGAGCGTACACGTTTTAGGGGTCAGAGATTCCAAAAAACATGTTTTTATAAAATATCTTTCTGTGACAGATATTTTGTGGGTGCTCTATCTCAAGAAAAAATTCACGGAATTTAATAAAAATTGATATTTAGGCAGACCCTGATATAAATTATTGCTGATTAGTTTTTGGGTTAAATCGCTCAGCACCTGGCGCTGCTATGCTGCATTTTTTACGATTTACGCAACAGCTATATCTCAAAAGCTAATGCACGGATTGCAATAAAAATGTATATAGTACAGTCTGATAGGTAGTCCCTGGTATAAACTGATGCTGATCAGTTTTTGGTGTAAATCGTTCAACAGGTGGCGCTGCTATGCTTCATTTTTTATGATTTACGCAACAGCTGTAGCTCAAGAACTAGCGCACGGATTGTAATAAAAATTTATATTTAGGTAGTCCCTGATATAAATTGATGCTGATCAGTTTTTAGTGCAAATCGCTCAACAGGTGGCGCTGTTATGCTGCATTGTTTTACGGTTTACGCAATATCTGTATCTCAAGAACTACGCACGGATTGCAATAAAATTTTATATTTAGGTAGTCCCTTATTTAAACTGATCCTGATCAGTTTTTGGTGTAAATCACTCAATAGGTGGCGCTGCTAAGCTGTATTTTTTTACGGTTTACGCAACATCTGTATCTCAAGAACTACGTACGGATTTTAATAAAAATTTATATTTAAGTAGTCACTGATATAAATTGATGATGATTAGTTTTTGGTGTAATATGCTTAATAGGTGTAGCTGCTATATTGCTTTTTTTATGATTTGTGCAACAGCTGTATCCCAAGAACTAATGCACAGATTTTAATTTTAAAAATGATACACTGGTAGTTCTTGATATAAATTAAAGCTGAATTACATTTGGTGTAAATCGCTCAACAGGTGGTGCTGCTATGCTGCATTATTTACAATTTCCACAACAGCCATATCTCAAGAACTAATGCATGGATTTTCATAATATTTTGTATTCAGTTAATATTTGAATTTAACATGGTGTTGATTACGTTATGGTGCAAATTGCTCAACTGGTGGTGCTGCTATGGTCCATTATTCGTGATTATTGCAATAGCTCTATCTCAAGAATAACTACACAGAATTACACAAAACTTTAGATTCTGTAAGACACTGGTATAAAATAGATCTGATTAGTTTTTGGTGTATATCACTTAACAAGTGGCGCTATTAAGCTGTATTATTAACAAGTTCCACAATATTCATATCTCAAGAACTAGTACATAAATTTTTATAAAAATACAGATTTAATTAATCGCTGAAATAGATTAATGTTGTTCCGTATCAAGGTTCGCACAGTTCTACCACAAACTTTTAAGAATAATTTCGAAGTGTTTCAGAGCAGAAAAATATCGTAAAATCTGTGAATGCAGGTGGGGGATTACGAATGTTATGGTTTAAAAATAAAATGTAAATTTTCTTATTTATAGTAGGGGTGCCAGAGTCCTTGGAAATTCCAAGGAGTGTGCGAACCTTGAGTATTTTGTGTAAATTGCCTTACGCTGTTATGCTGCATTTTCCATGATTTCGCAATAGCTGTATCTCAAAATCAAATGCATGAATTTTCATCAAACTTCAGATTCAGTTAGTACCTGATAAAAAATGAATAAGAAGTAATAAATACTACTTATAAATGCTATAAAAATGCATAAAAAATATTTGGCTAATTAATGTTTTGTAAAATGTACAAGTCTTTTGCACATTAAATAACTTAGTATTTCGACTTAACTTAGTATTCTATTATATATATATATATATATATATCACATTCATATAGATAGATATATAAACTTTTTTTACTGATGGTAGTTTTGGGGTCTAGGAGTCATGATCGGCGTAGAACTGCAAAACTTTTTCAGAAATTCCATCATGGGAGAGAATGCAATAGGTAGTATTTCATACGAAATCTACCTAAAATGAATCTTTTCCTCTGTAACATTATTTTCTTGTAATATATTCCTATTCAATTTAATACCATAAATTTCCTTTGCAGTTTATTATTAAAAGATTATAGGAATAAAATTTTCCGTCTATTTCCATTATTTCTTTTTTTAAAAAACAATTGTACGTAGCCATCGTTATGGATTTAAAATCTCATTACATGTAAATTACGACCTTCCTTCCTCATTAATTTTCTCAAACAGCGATCTTTTGTAAGAAAAATGCTGCATATTTCTGAATTGTTGATGTTTTATATCTGGCTCTGGCGTATTTTTCTTTGTAGTCTAGAAAATTCTTATGTTCAAAATTATAACAGATGATTATTTCCTCTTATTATACAGCATTAAGCATCCCGTTTGCATACCTAATATTACGTCGCAATATATCATGACGATAGAAACGATAGAAACCGTCTAGAAACGATGATCAATCTTAATTATGTGGAGGAAAACCCTGTTGAGAAATCTACACTTTCACTTTAAGTTAGCGCATAGTCGGATTTAAAAACATTCATATGCAAATACATATTGTAATTCGGTATCTTCTTAAGCTTAATTTGTATTCAAAAGCAATCAAAACTGATTGTAGTACATTCCTCTTACACGGTGCTTTAATTAATAGAGACATAACCAAAAAAATATTTTTGATAACTAGTTATATGCCTAAAAGCTTTGCCGCATGTCTCTTTAGGTTATGTATTGGTATCGGAGTCACGTACTGTTTATTTTTTTTTAAGAGAATATTTCTTCCAGTTTATTATCAGACAGACCTGTAGGGTCAAAAGATATTTTATCTTATTATCGAATAAATTTAGCATTACGTCAAAATGTATTTTTTTTAATTGCCTGGAGGAAAACACACAATCAATTGAATAGGGAAAAATAACACAAAAGAACTTTGTAGAAGTAAAGATTTAATTTCCCGCATTATGTTTCACACGGTCATTTTGTCGGACGATGTCGGTTAAAGCAGATGGTCTCGTTTTAGTCACAGGCGCTACGGGATATATTGCCGCTCATATTATTCGAGTTTTGCTACAGGAGGGATACTCAGTCCGAGGTACGGTTCGCGACTTGAAAAACGAAACAAAACTGAAACCTTTGAAAAATTTAATTCAAAATGCACAGCATTCTCTTGAGTTTGTTGAAGCTGATCTTACAAAAGATGATTCTTGGGACGAAGTTGCGAAAGGATGTAGCTATTGTATTCATACTGCATCCCCTGTACCCAATGCAATGCCTGAAAAAGAAGAGGAGTTGATGGTCCCCGCTGTCGAAGGCACCATGCGAGTTTTGAAAGCATGTGTTAAATCTCGGACCGTTAAAAGAGTCGTCTTAACTGGTTCCAGCTCTGCCACAGAAGGTCGGTTAAAAGATATAGAAGTATACACCGAATCTAACTGGGTTGATATGAATTCGTCGGAGGTGTCTACCTATACTAAAAGTAAAGCAATGGCTGAGAAAATGGCTTGAGATTTCGTCCGATCTTTACCGGCAGAGCAAAATATAGAACTGTCGGTTATCAATCCCACATTTGTTTTGGGTCCCACCATTAACAATGCCGCTTGTTCCAGTCTAGAACTTGTCGTACGGCTTATGGATGGTTCCTTACCACTGATTCCAAAATTATTCGTGCCATTTTGCGATGTACGAGATGTTGCCTTGGCGCATTTGCAGGCTATGATAATTCCGGAAGCTGCAAATAATCGGCACCTGATAGTGACAGCTCATATGTGGTGGGTGGACATTGCTCGCATACTTCGTAGAGAATTCAAATCTTTTGGTTATTTCATTTCTACTTCGCCTCTTCCAAATATTATTTACCAATTTTCCAGCCTTATATACCGACCTGCAAAATATATGTTACCTCGATTAGGGAAGTTGTATTTCTTTTCGGATTATCGCATGAAAGAAGTGTTAAAAATACTTAAACCTTACAATCCAAAGGATACTTTGATTGATACTGTTAATTCTCTCATTTAGTGTGGTGTACTCAAGAAAACCAGAAAATATGAAGATCGTTATAAAGTGAAGAAGTAATTTTTTTTCTTAGACTACACTAATTTATTAAACAGTAATTCAAATTTCTTTCATGTCACTTTTGTGTCTGTGTTTAATAGTTTTGTGTGACATCGACTATGGAAAGTGTTAAGGCTTAAAATCTTTTAAATAGCAAGGATTTAAAGATGCCAAATATACTTTTATTAATGTCGTGTGTGTTGTCACTGAATATACCGTGGTCAAGAGAATAAAAATAAATTCAGGAAACATTATATAATTTTAAAAAAGATATCGAAAATTGCACATTTTTTGCTTAGTATTACATATTATTATTTATCATTAATACAGGTTTCTGACATATTTGGAATTTTTCTTTTCTTTTCTTTGCTTTTTTTGTTGCTTTTTTTGTGTGCGAGTCCATAGCTGCCAACATCTTCCGCTTTTTCGGCCCGGAAAAATTAATTAATACATAAATAATACATAATTAATTAATACATAGATTTTCATAAAATTTTGTATTCAGTTAATACTTGATATAACATGATGCTGATTACGTTATGGTGCAAATTGCTCAACTGGTGGTGCTGCTATGGTCCATTATTCGTGATTATTGCAATAGCTCTATCTCAAGAATAACTACACAGAACTACAGAAAACTTTAGATTCTGTTAGACACTGGTATAAAATAGATCTGATTAGTTTTTGGTGTATATCACTTAACAAGTGGCGCTGTTAAGCTGGATTATTAACAAGTTCCAGAATAGCCATATCTCAAGAACTAGTACATGGATTTTTATAAAACTACAGATTTAGTTAATCTCTGAAATAGATTAATGTTTTTCAGTATCAGGGTTCGCACAGTTCTACCACAAACTTTTAAGAATATTTTCGAAGTATTTCATCGCAGAATAATGTCGTAAAATCTGTGAATGAAGGTGGGGATTACTAATGTTATGGATTAAAAATAAAATGTAAATTTTCTTATTTATAGTAGTGGTGCCAGAGTCCTTGGAAATTCCAAGGAGTGTGCGAACCTTGAGTATTTTGTGTAAATTGCCTTACGCTGTTATGCTGCATTTTTCATGATTTCGCAATAGCTGTATCTCAAAATCAAATGCATGAATTTTCATCAAACTTCAGATTCAGTTAGTACCTGATAAAAAATGAATAAGAAGTAATAAATACTACTTATAAATGCTATAAAAATGCATAAAAAATATTTGGCTAATTAATGTTTTGTAAAATGTACAAGTCTTTTGCACATTAAATAACTTAGTATTTAGACACAAAACAAAGTCTGTGATTTATTATTCCACATAACATTTAAAAAATATATGCACTAAGATCTATATACTATAAAAGATTCTCAATTTAAATATAATTACAATAAAATAGCTTTATATTAAAGCCTAAAAAACATCACTCACTTGTTGACACGGAATAAATTTAATTTTTTTTTTTCCTTTCGCCTTTTTTTTAAACTATCATAGTCTATTTTACATCGAGGAACACAGCCTTATATCTCATCTTAATTTATTTTATGAAATATCAATATGAAACATAAGCGAATAAAATAAAATATCTTTTAATCCGAACATATGCATCTGAGGCTTACAATCATATTGAAAGTCTGCTAAAAACCAGCCTACCACGTATTTCAGCGCCCTCATTATTTACCAAAATTTACCTTTTCGAAGATTCGTGCGTATAAGTTTCCCCTCCTGATTCCTACTCCGTGGTTTTAATATTTATTCAGGTTTGTGAACATTTTTAATACATAAAAAATGTAACTAAATGGGATATTTAAGTGATATCATTAAAAATAAAAAGTTCTTGAAATTCTCATGATAGGTTAGATTTGAATTTTAAGCTCTTAAATGGACATTTTTTACGCAATAAACTAGAAATAGGGACCATGCATTTGGCTGCCACAGGTGACTATTTTTTAATTCTATCTCGTATCATTTTTAAAAAAACAAAAATCTTTCGCATACACTTTACCAACATGCACAAGAGAAGTACACTGAATAAACAATATTTTAAAAATAATGGTACGAATGAAATTAGTAGCCTGTAGCACCTAGAAATGCACGACTTTACCGTACTAGGTTATATTTGACTACTATTAAATAAAGAAAATATTGCAGTTTAAAGTTACTGGTGTAGAAAACCTTTTAGTAATGAAATGTGCAAATTCTTTTTGATCAAATAATCTGATAAGGGGTTAAATACAGATTTAATACTAACATTCCGGAAATTTTACTTCATTGTTTTTTTAAATGCTTCACATTAGGTTTTCTATGTAAAACAACTTTTTCATTTACCTGTATTTCTGTGTTTTTCATATTTTATTATTTTATGAAGAAATTTCTTGTTTGGATCGAACTATTTTCCGTTGGTAACGGTCAAAAGACTTGTTGTTGGCATATTTGCTGTTAACTCCTGAGGGACGAGCGACACGTATACGTGCCGCAAAAAGGCTTAAAAATTCTTATTTATCCCCACCAGTAAAATTTTGCTGCAAAATTTGCCTTAATAAATCCGAGTAATTCGTCGATTTCATTTGGCAGAAATTTCTGTTTTTAAAAAACGGTGACAAAACATCGAAAATTTCGTAAAAGGTTCCCTCGCGAAGAGGTTAAATATCGGTCGCAGACATTTTATATCAATTTGATTGAATTCATTTTTTTTTTCTTTCAAAATATCTTCTCACAGTTCCAGACATAAAAATCCATCATTTGTAAGGATTTGCAAAGAATTACTAAATGATTTGTTCCTAAAAACCACTACAACGTTGATAGTAATGCAAAAATAAAATAATTGTACAACGTCTTTTAAGATTATACAGTTAATGCTGCTCTATTGTTCAGCACTGCTCGAATTAAATGATTATGCAAAATTTACATTTAAATTTTTTTGGTTAGAATAATAAATTATGATTGGAGTACGGATGCCCATACGTGGTACAGACAAATCATGATTGACAAAAAATACTTTGGCCGTACAAGTTACGGGCAAAATAGGGAATCAGTTAAATGCAGTGAAACTTCACTGTGCGACTGTCCCCATTGACCACCCCATTGACCCCAGAGACCACCTCCATGAGCGACCATTTTTTAACAGAACGAAATCTATTCCCATAGACTCAATACTAATTTTACCTCCATTTAGAAACGATCCCAGAGCAACTACCTCATCCAAGAACGACCGATTTCTTTTAGGAAAATAAAATTAATTCCTTTTTTTTTTTTTTTTTTTTTTTTTTGTTAGCCGCTTGAAGAATGTTATATCTGAAAAATAATTTCGGAGGTCGCCTTAATTATCAAACTTTTTAAGTAATTTTAGATTAAAAAAAAAAAACTATTTCTGTAACTTTTATTTATTTAAAGTCCTTTGTGACTTTCTAGGCAATCAATTGAGCTCTGATGACGAATTAAGAATGGCGGTCAATAAACTCCCCTGCTTTATTCTGTCTGGAAGCTCTGTAAATAGATGAAATAAGTATGGTGATTACGATGATTAAGTAATGAAATCGTCATTATTTGTTCCAGTGCAAAAAAAAAAAAAAAAAAAAAAAAAAAAAATCCTTTATTTACTGAATTTTGAAAAGGACATTGAAATAAAAGTTATAAAAGATAAAAATCATAAAATCAAAGGAAACGTCAACGTATCTTTTTGAACTCAGTAACTTTTATTATAATATTTAATATTTAATATTTTTTTCGTGGTGTGAAAAATAAATTTTAGTAACATTAATTGTTACCTTTTTTTTTACAATTCAAATCTAGATTTAAACAGGACCTCCGTTAAAAGACCACCTCTCGGAGCAACCAATTTTTATTGGACCTAAACGTGGTCGGTTTAGAGAAGTTTTAAAGTACTTTATAGTTTATTGTAACGTTAATAAATACGACGATAAGTAATAAAAAACAAGATATCTTTAACATATATTAATAAAGAAATGCGGCGATTTAAAAAAGTATATCTCTTTGCAAATTTTTGTTCTTTTTTTTTTTTTTTTTTTTTTTTTTTTAATGAAAAATCCAAATCGGCTTCAAACTATTAACCCTTTCCGGTGCGGGGTAGTTATATTTGCAAAATGAGGAAATGATGAATTGACACAAGAATTTACAAACAAATATATTATAAAATAAAAACTTGCTAAAACAAGAATTCTTGGTGAAAGCACTTTTAAAATTGGATGTCTTGTTTGGCACCGTCCACTAAAGAATTAACAAATATGGGCTTCAACTTCACAAGGACGAAATGAGCAGTCAAGCATATTATTATCATTAATATTGAATTTTTTCCCATTATTATTATTTTTTATTTTTTAATGTGATTAATTAAGACAAAAATAACCTTTCAAAATTAGTGGCGCTTAGTTTGGTACATTTGCCCCCGTCGCCTTCAATAGTAAAAACCTATATTAACAAATAAATATTAAGATAATTAAAAAGTAAATTGATTACGCAACAGTCGTACACCAACAAGCTAAAGTTTTGGTAAAAACTGTTTTAGAAGATTTCTGATGAAAGCTGCATAAAAATTGTTCTAAAAATAATTCAAAGTTCAATTTTTCTATATTGAAAAATGACAGCTATGGTATCAGTTTTAAATAATAGTGATAATATACTACATCTGATTAAGGATTGTGCACACGGAGAACAAGTCCATCTACGGAATACCACTGACTTCGAATAGTCATAGCCATGTAGTTTAATAGCAGAATTTCTGACTAAAGTGGGGCGAAAATTACTATTCGAAAACCGAGGTAAATGTGTATATCGAGGTAACCGAGGTATAATATACTCTCACTTGAAATTTCAATAAAACTCTCTTGACTGGTGAAATAGGAAGGTCTTGCGTGATTTTTTTGGTTCCCAACAGCATTTGGTCAAGTAGTATAGCGAGTAGCAATTAGTGATACCGTAATTTCGGGTGCATAAGCCGCATATCAAACAATTCTTTTTCGACCCAGAATTTTTTAAGTGACAAATGTAACTAGTTAGATCACCATAAATATTTATCTTCATTTACTAAATAAGATTTCTGGGTCCAAAAAGAATTGTTTGATCCGCGGCTTATACACCCGAAATTACGGTACTTGTGTGCATGTGGGTTTGCGAAATAAAGTAAAAAAAATATATTCTGGTACGATTCAGAATATTTGATGACTTACAATTTAAATCGAAATTAAATACTACAACTACCACGAGCCGTCATTTTGACAGCTACCATATGAATATGTTTCGGCTCAAACCAGAAATTTTTTATGAAGTATGCTTAAATGATACAAAGAAGAAACACCTCGAATATTAAACTGTTTTAACCCATTGAGGGGAGGTGGTATATCTATGAAACCACTTAATTTTAATTCCAAATGGCACATCGGCACCGGAATTTTGGTAAAAAAGTTTCGGTTTATTGAATGCGTGAAATAATTTTTTTTTCCTTTTTACAAATGCAGTTATTTTCAAATTCCGGGGTCAGTCATTATTTTCAATACTTAAGGGTGTATTCGAAAAAACGCTTTCCCACCTTCAACAGCTCAAAATTTTCCGATACAATTTCAGGCACATTTTTAAACGTAGAAACATGAAACTTGCTGAGGGGATTCTTCAAGGGACGTATGAGGTGCCGTGTGATGTCTTTTTACGTTCAATTCATTAGAATTTGAGTTATAAAGAATTATCTTATCAGTATGACCCTTTTTTTGCTCCCAGATCTCCCGCTAGGGAAAAATCGATTCGAAATGCCGTTTTTGATTGCTTTTTTTTTCCAATATTTTCTGCATTTATCAAAGAATTGACAATCACTGCACCTTGTGTACTTTCCAAATAAGAGATTTTGAAAGTTTGGTGTATTTGAGAGCAAAAATGAATTCAAAAATAAATCAGAAAATAAGCAGTTTGAATCGAAATACACCCTTAAGCGATGAAAGAGCTCTGCGCCGCAAAGGATTAAATTAAAAATTTTACAGCCGTGCCTGAAATGCTTTTATCCCCTTAACCCCTTCACGACGGGAGCCTTTTACAAAAATTTTAATGTTTTGTCACCGGTTTTTAAAAACAGAAATTTGTGCCTTATTAAATGAAGAAAATGCTCCGATTAACTAAGACAAATTTTACTGGTAGGGATAAACATGGATTTTTAAGCCTTTTTGCGGCACGTATACGTGTAGTTCGTCCCCAAGGGGTTGAAGAGCGATGGGATAAACTCTATCCCACTTAATTTAAAATGCAAACTGACACATTGACACTAGAATTTTGAAATGAAAAATTTAAATTTATCAAACACGTGATGAAAAGCTTTTATTTGTTTTGAAATAAAATTGTTTTTAAATTCTGGTGTAGTTTAATCATTTCAGCATTTTGAAAATAGAAGGGAATCACAGATAAATGTAGGGCGAGAGAGGATTTTCTCCAGCCCATCTCCTACATTTATCTGTGATCACAAAATTTAAGTATAGCCCTGAAAATTTTAGAGACTTTTTACTTTTTTTTTTCTCCTTGTTAAAAAATAATTTTTCATCCTTTTTTGCCAAAATTACTGTCCGCTGTTCGAAATTACCGTTATTCAGAGGTCAAGCAAACAAAAATTTAAGTTTTGGGAGTAGGGATTAGAAAACTGTCCGTTAAATAGAGGTGTCCGTTATGGAAATTTTACTGTAGTAATAAAATGTTTAAATGGATCTGAAACTTCATTACCCAACTTTTAATAAATGTGCTGTGTCTGCTCCAAAAGTCTGCTTAAGGAAGCGAATCTCAACTTCAATTAAACTTTCTCTTTCACTTTATAGAGATTTTTGTTCTTTGTAATTAGTGCGTAACAACCACAAGTGAGAATCTTCAGTGAGTTAATAGAAATGGGCTTAGCTGCTCCGCTAAGGAAGATAAAGGCTTTCGCTGCCCTCAAAGTCAACACGAGAGAAAATTCCGTAACTTAATAATTAACTGTGAAATTAGCAGCTCGGGGCAAAAGTCATCAACTCGTCTGCCGCTCAGAGAAGCTTTGGACTTATATTTATGTACTTGCCTGGAATATAAATAAGGAAACAGCAATTATATCTTTATGTTGAATGACCGTCAAGTACTTCTTGAATGGAAAGTGTTGAACTTGTCTTTAAAAAAAAAAGTAAATAATATGACACAGACTTTCGTAAACAGAAGATTTTGTCATGTTTGTTATATTAAATAAAAGTTCAGTTTGATGATCTGATAAAAAAATTAAATTTGATGTATACTTAGTATATTTTTAAACATGGCCTTTGAAAGACAATTTCACTTGGAACTTTTTCTTGAATAAATTTATAATGTAAAAGTTTTTAAAAATCACGCAAGGGTCATTCCATGTCAATTCAACCAGACCTTGTAACCCGACCCCCAGGGATTTTGATGAAATTTTGTGTACACACTAATTCTATCATGAAATGATTCCATCAGAATTTTTTCCTTCCTAGACCTCATAGTTTGTGAGATACGGGGGTTCCAATTCTTGGGGTTTTCTCAAATCGCACATTTCTGATTCTGTATTTTGAGATTGCAGTTCCATCTTCAAAAAATTGTTTCTCTGGATCTAAAATATGAATCATCTTAAAAATTTAACTGTAAGAATATAAATAGATGCAGATTTTAATAAAAAAATATTTAAAAAATTTACTTGTAATATTTAGGATAAAAAAAAAAATTAGCCAAAGTTGAGAGTTATGGTTATTTTTCCAAATTTTTGTGACTTCACCAAAAAGGCTGTACACAAAAAGGCAAATTAAATTTCCAATTTCTTTTTGTTTTAAATAAAAGTTTATACTTTGGGCTTTCTATCTATGAAATAAAAATGATGTGTTTCGCATGGCTTATGCAAAAATTTTGGGTACTTTCCAATTAGCCAGATGAGTGCTTTATTTTTATATTTTACATATGCACACAAAAAAGCAAATGAAATTTCCCATTTCTTTTTGTTTTAAATAAAAGTTTACACTTTGGGCTTTCTATCTATGAAATAAAAATGATGTGTTTCGCATGGCTTATGCAAAAAATTTGGGTACTTTCTAATTAGCCAGATGAGTGCTTTATTTTTATATTTTACATATGCACACAAAAAAGCAAATGAAATTTCCCATTTCTTTTTGTTTTAAATAAAAGTTTACACCTTGGGCTTTCTATCTATGAAATAAAAATGATGTCTTTTGCATGGCTTATGCAAAAATTTTGGGTACTTTCTAATTAGCCAGATGAGTGCTTTATTTTTATATTTTACATATGCACACAAAAAAGCAAATGAAATTTCCCATTTCTTTTCGTTTTAAATAAAAGTTTACACTTTGGGCTTTCTATCTATGAAATAAAAATGATGTCTTTTGCATGGCTTATAAAAAAATTTTGAGTACTTTCCAATTACCCCGATGCGTGTTTTATTTTTACATATGTACACATGTACAGATCTATATAAATGCAGATGTATTATATATGTACATATATATGTATATATACAGTATATTGATATATATATGCATAAAACTGGTGCCCGTCTAACCAAAAAGTACCAAATTTTGCCTTGTTTTGAGAATCTGCAACAATTAAGAGAAAAAAAATCTGACTAAGTTTAGCTGTGGTACGTAAATAATTACTGGAATTTCTATGAGTTATTGAATTTAATGTTATTTGATGCATGTTTTTTTCTTTTATTCTCAAAGTAAAGTTTAGGCTTTGTTTTTTCTGATTAAAAAAAATCTGACAGTAATATGTTTCCCCTTTATATTTAGTGAATGGTCCATATATTTCATTTAGTTATTTAATAATGGGCATTTTTTGATAATCTAAAGAATCTCTTACTTTTATTTTCAATAATTAAACTGAAAACAGATTTTTTTTGTACAGTATAAAATAGAATTTTTTTTTTCTATTCACATTTCCATTCTTTCTTTCGAATGCTTATATATAATTTATTTGTGTTTAAAAAATGTTCAAAACCTTGTATTTCCTTTCCTTGGTTAATTTTAATCAGTTTAAATATTTATATTGGCAAGTTTAAATACACAAATGTTTAACAGAACTTAAATTTGTTTCTATAGTCTGAAAGATTTAATTGCACCTGCTTTGTATAAACACCATCTGATAAAGGCAGGATAATGCTCGTTAGTATGAAAGCAGATGTTTTGAAATCAAGTTAATCAAATTATTGTCATTCTGTTGTTTCTTATCATAGAAGAATGATTTAACTTTTACTGTGCCACAAAAAATATATTCTGATTGTTATATATTTTATAGTTTGTGATATGTATAAATATTTTTTTGCTTTATTGTTTTAATATGGAGCCTGATATTAAACCTTCTACTAGTCTTCAGGCTTGCAGTATTGTAATATTAACTGGTTTAGAATGTCACAAAACTATCTATACAAATAACAGAGAAATAGACTACATTGATAATCTCTGTGATTCCGAAAAATAACTTTTATTAGTTAGGACTATTGCATTTATAAAACAAAAATTAAGTGAAAACCGTTTGATTAATATATGTGAGCATCACAGAATTTCGCTGTTAATGAAATATGAATTATATAAATGTGGAGATCCATTAAAGCGGCATAAAAAGCAAGTGAAAAGAGCAATTAGGGCAATTAATAGAGATTTATATACGGACGAAAAAGCAAACCAAAGTTGAAAGTTATGATTATTTTTCCGAAATTTTGTGACTTTATGAAAAAGTCTCTACACGAAAAGGAAAATGAAATTTCCAATTTGTTTTTGTATCAAATAACATTAAATTCAATAACTCATAGAAACTCCAGTAATTATTTAAGTACCACAGCTAAACTTAGTCAGATTTTTTTCCCCCTTAATTGGTGCAGATTTTCAAAACGAGGCAAAATTTGGTACTTTTCTGTTAGACGGGCACCAGTGTTATATATATCAATATACTGTATATATACATACAAATGTACATGTATAATACATCTGTATTTATATAGATGTATACATATGTGCATATGTAAAAATAAAACACACATCCGGCTAATTGGAAAGTACCCAAAATTTTTGTATAAGGCATGTGAAAGACATAATTTTTATTTCCCAGATAGAAAGCCGAAAGTGTAAACTTTTATTTAAAACAAAAAGAAATTGGAAATTTCATTTGCTTTTTTGTGTGCATATGTAATATATAAAAATAAAGCACTCATTTGGCTAATTGGAAAGTACCCAAAATTTTTGCATAAGCCATGCGAAACACAACATTTTTATTTCATAGATAGAAAGCCCAAAGTGTAAACTTTTATTTAAAACAAAAAGAAAGTGGAAATTTAATTTGCTTTTTTGTGTACAGCCTTTTTCGTGAAGTCACAAAAATTTGGAAAAATAACCATAATTCTCAACTTTAGCTGACATTTTTTATCATAAATATTAAAAGTAAATTTTTTAAATATTTTTTATTAAAATCTGCATCATTTTATCTTATTATAGTGATATTTTTAGAATGATTCATTGTTTTAGATCAGAGAAACAATTTTTTGAAGATGGAACTGCAATCTCAGAATACAGACTCAGAAATGTGCGATTTGAGAAAAACCTAAGAATTGGACCCCCCATATCTCACAAACTATGAGGTCTGGGAAGGAAAAATTTCTGATGGAATCATTTCATGATAGAATTAATGTGCACACAAAGTTTCATCCAAATCCCTGTCGGTCGGGTTACAAATGGGGGAAAAATTGGTTGAATTGACATGGAATGACCCGCAAGACCTTGCTATTCTATGTGTCCAGTGAGTTTATTGAGATTTCAAGTGAGAAAATATTATAATACTTTGTTAGTTTAACATTAGAAGTACCAGAAATTTGAGTGTCAAGTTTTATAAAAATATTTCACACCAGAATTTTTATTTAACCCTTTGAGCTCTGACGGTTGAATTTTCTACTACCTAATTTTAGCTCCGAAATGCCTCATTGACACCGGTATATTTGATCAAGTTTATTGTAAAAAGATTTAATGCATTTTTTTTTTCCGTGTATATGATAAACCGAATTTTTCCTTTGCAAAATACTGGTATCAATGTGACATTTGGAATTTTGAAGAATTTTTTCTATCAGAGTTCAAAGGATTAACCCTTAAATGCATATTGTATCATTTTCGATACCATAAGTTTTCCCGATTTATTGGGGGTTTTATTCACATATTCCGTATTCTCACCAGAAATTTAAAAGAGCAATTTTCAATTTACTTAATGACAGACCATACGTAATAAAATAAAGAAAAATTTACTATTTAGATTTTTCTGGTATGAATTCTGATTCTTTGCATTGCGCATTTTTTGGAACGCGTTCTATCCTATGCATTTAAGGGTTAACCCTTTAACGTTCATTGGTTTAGCCACGAAACCACAAAATTTTAATTCCGACACGCAACACTGACACCGGTATTTTTATCTAAAAATATCCCTTTTATTTAGTATGTGAAAATCACGTTCTCTTATTTAGAAATATATTTTTTCTTAATTACTGGTGTCATTCATTTATTTCGACATCTTAGCAATGAAAATGCTATGATCGTTAAAGGTTTAAGATAAGATTTTCTTTTTATTCTATTTTCTTCTTTCTTTCTGCAAACGGTTAATTTTGATGCTTAAATTGACAACTGGCACCAATAATTTATTAGAACAATTTTGGTCTCATAATATACGTGAAGAAACGGCTTTGATTATTATCAACAAAATTCCTTCGTAAATTGAGCTGAAAATAAATTATTTGAATAATTTTGGAGGAGTTTTTTTCACAAATGAAAAATATGAAAAAAAATTATGTATGAAGTGTATGAAGTATATTTATATTTAATTTAAATTTCTCTTTTGATAAGATTGAATTTAAAATTTCACTTAATACCTTATTTACTCGTGTATAAGGCGCACTTTTTTCCCAAAAAATTAGGGCAAAACTCCTAGGTGCGCCTTATACACGGAATATTTTTTACTATTGGATGCAGTCGAACGATATACATATGAAACAAGAAATTATTCAAAGAAGATATTAAAACTCGTAAAATGTTACTTAATTGAAGTATTACTCCATATGTATTTCATCCCTTGCAGTGTTTTATACAACAGAGCTAATGCCATTATCTAAACGCTAATTAGCAATTCTCTTTACCGTCACTCACTCCTATTTCCCGTCATTCTCTTACAACCCGAAGCCTAAAATTGCATTTTCGTCTTGTTTTCTGGTCTGGTGTAGTGTTTGTTTCGAATTTTGTTTACTGAAATTCATTTAGTCATTCTTCATTAGCGTATCAAATTTATGGTGCGCGTTATATACGATATTTTACGAAATCACCATTTTTTTTTTATAAAGTATGGGTGCGCCTTATACACGCGTGCGCCCTACACAAGAGTAAATACGGTAGTTATTTAATGTAACAAGTTTTTTTTAAATTGTTATATTAATTTTGAAACAGGTTTTAGATACTATGCATTTTTTTTTTCTTTTTTCAATTGCATGTTTTCGGTATCTGGCTTAGACGGACTTGAGTTCTGATACTACACACCTTTTCGGACTTGGGTGGGCCCGGGCTTCTAAAAAGAAAGCCTGGATTCATCTGAATACCTTTACTATATCTATTGTAGACAGTGGAAGACAGAAATGCAGATAATCATCTCATCGAGTTCACGGATGAAAATTCACGAGTTTCAGAATCAGTTAAGGGGGCTCAGAGGTTGAAAACTTTTCAAAAATTCGATTTTTTTATGATCTAATTTGATTATTCAATTAATTCTTAACTCAATGCAAAACACCGCATAAAAATATTTGCATTTTTAACGGAGTTATAAGCATTTATATAGCAACACTTTCATAGCCGCATCCATATAATTTCAACTTTAAGTCGCGTTTTCTCAAAACTTGATTTTTGACGACTAACGCCAAGATTTAGAAAAACTATTTGATGAAATGGCTTAAATTTTTCTTTGCATGCATATAATATCATTATCTAGAGAGTGAATTAATATAGTTTAGATAGTTTAATATTTTGACTATTTTTAGTGAAAAAAATAGTTGTATTTTTTAGGGTTTTTTTAAATTTTCAACTTTGAGAGATTTTTTAGTAACGTCTTTTAAATGACAGTTATATCCTTAATTCATTATCTAGATAATGATGTTATATGCATGCAAAAAAAAAAAAAAAAAAAAAAAAAAAAAGGCCATTTCATCAAATAGTTTTTTTAAATCTTGATGTTAGTCGTCAAAAATCAAGTTTTGAGAAAACGCGACTTAAAGTTGAAATTATATGGATGCGGCTATGAAAGTATTGATACATAAGTGCTTATAACTCCGTTAAAAATGCAAATATTTTTATGCGGTTTTTTGCATTGAGTTAAGAATTAATTGAATAATCAAACTAGATCATAAAAAATCGATTTTTTGAAAAGTTTTCAACCACTGAGCCTTCTTAAAACTTGATTCGCATTATAAAACGCAATCGGTCTGCTAAATTTTATCTTGGTAGAAAAAAAATCCCGATTTTAACAGTTGACTCGCAGGTTTATCATTATGTTTTCCTGCACCCAAAGACTAGAAATCATCGAAGACTGGGAACAGGAAAACAAAATTGCAAATCAACCGCTAAAAGGGGGTTTTCCATGAAGATATGACTTGGCAGACCGATTGCATTTTTGTATGCGAATCGAGTTTTAACTAATTCTGGAATTTCAGCTGTGAACTCGATGAGATGACTGGATATTCTGGAGCTTCCTGATCTATTACCATCTCCATTATTGTAACTGCCAACTCTTTTCTTCAACCTAGGCATGAGAATTTTCCGCGTTTTTCCCCACCAGTATAATTTTAGAGAAAATGGTAGTTTACTCAATCGAAAAATGATGCGATTTAACAGAACAATATTTTCTCTAATATTATACTGGTATGAAAAAACGCGGAACACTCTCATTCCCTATCAACCACTATTTTTTAACAGAAAAATCTATCTTAATTTATTTATATTTCATTTGAAAAATTATTCTCTTTCAAAGTTTTAAGTCGGAAATAAAATAATCGAAATCTAATATTTCTTAGTTTCTTTATAACACGTCTCTTCAAAGTATTGCATAACTTGCACTTCGTATATATTTGTTACTGTCTTAAAACCGGCTGTGATGTCAAGAAATATTAATGGCAATTAAGTCTGCTGGAGAAACCTTGTTATTAAAAAATAACTCTGTGGCTGGAGCTTCTCCATTCCTAAGCATTTAAATAAGACTTTCATATTCATTAGACTACTATGTCTTCTTTGAAATTGACCTTAACCCTTAAGGGAAGTATGCACATTCTGCGACGAACCAGCCGATGTTCGAAACTAGGAGGGTGGGGCAGAGGGAACATGCACCCCAGGAGCATGTTCGAGGCGAATAGACGGAAGGCGAAATAGATGCCGAATGAAGACTTTGTGGATTTTAAGGGTGTATTTCAATTCAAACGGTTTATTTTCCGATTTATTTTTAAATTCATTTTTGCTCTCAAACGCACCAAACTGGCAAATTGCCTTATTTAGAAAGTACACAAGGTGCCGTGATTGTCGATTCTATGATAAAAGCAGAAATATTGCAAAAAAAGCAATCAAAAACGGCATTTTGCACTGATTTTTCGGAAGCGGGAGATCTGTGAACGAGAAAAAGAGTCATACTGAGAAGATAATTGTTTACGAATCAAATTCTAATGAATTGAGCGTAAAATTACATCATACGGCACCTGATACATCTCTTCAAAAATCAGCTGAGCAAGTTTCATGTTTCTATGTTTAAAAATGCGTCTGAAATTGTGTCAGAAAATTTTGAGCTGTTGAAGGTGGAAAAGCGTTTTTTCGAATACTCCCTTAAGCTTCGTAGAATCTAAGGATGATGTGGGATAAAAATCATGTATAAAGCGTTTTTTTTGGGGGGGGGGAAAGGGGGAGGGGTTAATGTGTTTTCAAAGTTTGAATGAGACAGTATTGTACAAAGCTAATTATGTATACAATGGCGTAACTAGGGTGGATGCCCAAGTGCTTTGAATACTGGTAGTTTTTTGTTCTGTTCACCTTATCTAACCAGAAAATTTTCTGTTATGAATAAAAGATAAGAAAACTTTACAATATTTCTTGTTTTGAGCACCCATCCTGGTTATGCCACTAGTATAGTTCAATATTGCGTATTTTATGATTATATATTTTAAATTAAAAAAAAAAAATGTCGGTTAACCCTTTGCGGGGCGGTGGTTTCATAGATATACCACTTAATTTTAATTTCCAAACGCCACATTCGCACCGGAAATTTGTTAAAGAAAATTACGGTTTATTAAATGTGTGAAATATAGCGTTTTCTTATTTACAAATAAAAAAAATTTCTAATTCCGGTGTCAGTCATTAATTTCAATACTTAAGCAATGAATTTTCCCTGCCCCGCAAAGGGTTAATAGAAATTTATTTAAATATTTTTTGTAAATTGATTTTGCGGAAGAGAGGGGAGTGCCAAAATCCATGGTTGCCCTTTATGTATGGCTTCCACTTGCGCCTATTTTTATATTTCATTGGCACCACTAATTTTGAAAAATAAATTTTAAAAAGTATTTCGTAAGTAAATTTTCACTTGCCCATATTGTTAACCCTTTGCGGCGCAGGACAAATTTATTGCTTAAGTGTTGAAATTAATGACTGACACCGGAATTTGAAAACAACTTTATTTATAAATAAGAAAACACTATATTTCACGCTTTCAATAAATCGTATTTTTTCAAAACAAAATTCCGGTGCCAATGTGGCGTTTGGGAATAAAAATTAAGTGGTATATCTATGAAATCACAGTGCCGCAAGAGGTTAAGTTGTACATAAACTTGTTTTGTTTTGAGAAAGTGGTGGTAATAAAATACCAAAATTGGCGCAAATGGGAAACCCTGCCTCAATACAAAAGAATCTAATTTTAGCACCACTAATTAAAAAATAATAATAATATTGTAGTAGATTTCTCTTGCTCATAATGTGAAATTGTACATAAATTTGTTTTGTACTGAGAAAGAGGTGCCAATAAAATATAAAAATTGGCACCAATGGAATTTTTGACTGGACACAATATAGTGTCTAATTTTGAACCAGATTTCTGTCGATTTATAGCAACGCTACTCAGCATAATATTCGTCAAACTTTAATTAAGTATATTTTGTGGTAAAGTTTTCCTTCCGAATATTCATCTTTTTTTATAAAAATTTTTAATCCTTTTCGACACAAGCAAATTCTGTTTATAAAATTGAAATTATTGACTGACACTGAAATTTACAAACGACTTTTTTAGAAATTAAAAACTCCTTAATTTAAGCTTCCATTGTAAAAGCAATAATTTATTAAAATATTCTTGGTGCCTTTTGCAAATTTGGAATTAACCCTTTAACTGATTTGCCGGTACGCCGTTCGGGCAAGAATAATTTGCTTAATTCATCATTTAAAGCTTTTTGACACCACTATTTTTTTCTTTTTTTAATAATTTGATACTAATAATTTGATAATTTTGATTAACCAATTAACGCCCGAATTTTTTTCTTCGCTAAAATTTAAATTTTGTATTTCCCACCACTTTTAAAAGCAAATTAACTTTTATCTAAATTTATCGAGGACTCTGTTTCGTGAAATAAGGTATATATTTATCTTCCTCCTTACTGGTGGGAAAACTGCTTTCTTATTTTTTTTGTAACCGTCCTCAAAAAAGGACGCTGGGCGTTAATGGGTTAAAGGTGGGAATGTTGATACTAAATGTTAGGAATATTTTATTTAAAAATTTGTGGTTTGAATCCGTTATTTTCAATTTATTGAACGGAAAAGAAATAACCAGTTAAGGGTTAAAATTTGGTGTGACTACTTATTAAAACTACTGTCATTATTGAAATACTAGCATACCCAGCCCGCTTCGCCGGGCTTAATTTGAAGGTTTATTTAATAATTTATGTGTATGGTACGCTTCTCTCTCAGCTCGCGACGGATCCCCCGGTGACTCTCCCCGGACCATCGGCACTCCACGTGCGTCGGGTGAGCGTCAGAACAAACTTTCAGCATATACATATGGGTGGTTGTACTTGAATGCACAGACCTGCGCGTTTTTTTCTATCTTGCTTTTATACCTCTGGACCGAGTTGGCGCATTGCCAAGATTTGCTTCCTCTGGACCGAGTTGGCGCATTGCCAAGATTTGCTTTCGCCTGTGCCTCAATTATCCTCAGAATTCCTTTTATATATATAGATTTCAAATTAGCAAATATTTTAATAATAATGAATTAAGAATACCTGATTTTATACAAATTTTAATTTTATAAAGCTTAACGCTTAAGTGCATGAATTATTGTTTTAGAATTGTGTTTTTAATGCTTATATTGAAAATTAGACACTAAAATTTTTAAGTTTTAAACTTTATTTAACAGCATGCTTTTAAAATTTTTGCGTCATTAATATTTCGCTATAAATATATTGGTTGCTAAGAATTAAATAAAAAGTAATGCAGATAGGCATCAGTATGCATTTAAAGATTAAAAGAAATATTGTAAAATAATTTATGTAACTGAAAATAAAAAGATTACAAATTCACTTGATTTGCAACAGGATCAAAAATATACAAACGGAACAATGTATTTCAAATTACAGAAATATTACGTATCAATTTTGCTATGTTATATTTAGTATATATGTGAACATTTAAAAAAATATATGGAATATCTCATACATAACTAATTACACTAACCAACAAATTTTAACTTTTTTTCTAAATTTGACTTGTAAATGGGTGCGTTTAACTAGTTTTGGGATGCTGAATTCAGTGGAATACTCAAAATTCTTTCAATCATGTCACATTTATTAGATATTAGATACAAGGCCGTTACGTAAATGCAAAATATTTGACAAAAATTGACGGTTTGAATCATAAATAAATTAGAAAAAACTATTATATATATTTCATATTCATCAGTAAAAAAAGTTTTCTTGATTAACACAAACCATGAAAAAATATGAGCACGAAACTGTTGGGTAAAACTCATAACATTAATATTAACAACGATATTTTCCGAAATAGGATGATGTTTTTCTTGATGACAATTATGGATCTTTTGATAGTTGCTTTTACAGTATCCAAATAAAGATTTTGCAGTCATTCGTTTCCTTATTATTTGATCACAAAATGTAAATTATAATTTACATTCAATCACATATTTTATGATGTATGTATACATTAAATTCTAAATTTTGGTAAAACACCTACGTGATAGAAAATTTCTGATAGCAGATTCAGATTCTACTTGAAACTAGTCGGATATGGCAATCACAAAACTTTCTTCTGCCTCATACATATTAATGCTTCAAAATTCGCCATAACAGTACGAAAATCAAATGATTATGTATGCCCTTCGTAAGGATTCTAATGGTATTCCGTACATTAGTTCTTAAGATATCACTATCGCTAAAATCACGTAAATCATGCAAAATGCAGCATAGCAGCGCCATTTGATTGGCGATTTACACCGAAACCTAATCCACACCAAAGCCTAATCTGAGTTATTGTAGATATCGCAAAAAACATAGCAGCGCCATTTGTTAAGCGATTTACACCAAAATATAGAAAACGTCCATTCATGTCAAGGTCTAGTTAAATCTGAAAGTTGATGAAAATCCGTGAATAAGTTCTGCAGATTAGGCGATTGCAGAAATCGTTAAAAATGCTGCAAAGCAGCGCTACCTGTTGAGCAATTTACATCAAAGACTTATCAGTTACGCATCTTTAGATATCAGGGACTAACTGAATATAATTTTTTATAAAATTCCGTGCATTAGCTCTTGAGACAGAGTGCCTACAAAATTTGTGTCCCATACATATCTACAGACTGACAAAGTCACAGACTCAAAGATAGACTTTTGCAATAACATGTTTTTGGTATCCCTGACCCCTAAATCGTGTAAATCCGTCGAAAACCGGAAACAGAAATTTTTTTACGAATCCAATATTTTCTTCTTGTAAATATATAAGAAACTAAAAATAAACTAAAAAAATGTTTAGTACAAATCAGATACAAAATGGATTATGATTAGTTTTATTATTATTTCACAAGATTATTGCATTTTTTGAAACAGGTCTTATTTAAATTAATATTTCAACAGACTCAAACTGTTGTAAAACCGGAAAACAATTTATAAAAGGAATCGAAACTATAAATAACCTCCTAAAGTATTATTGTACGTTGTTTTTACGCAGAATTTTTAAAAAATGCTACTCCGTGAACAAATGCGTAACCGAATGAAATTATACATTTCTTTTAAGTTTTGTATAATAATCAAACATTTTTTTTTTCTTTTTGCGGCTTTTTTCGGCCACTTTTAAGTAATAAGTATTCTAATCAAGATAGCTCTATTTGATCCTGCTTTGAATATTTGAAGTATGTTTGTTATCTCCTGTAAGCGGATGTTTTTCACATTAGCTATTGACAATGTCCATTAGTGTCACCTTTAAAGAATTATTAATATAATTGATGTATATGGAAGAAAATTAAATTCATTTCTTCTTCGACACTATATAATGTGCCATTTCCCATGCGTATCAAATTGTTTTTCTTTGTCCCCAGATATCAAGTTACTTTACTATATCCGAAAAGTCTAATGAATTAATAATAATTCGACGGGTTCAAGCTTCTGTAAAACCGGAAAAAAGTCTGATAAAGGGAGTTAAAAGTATATATCCTGCTAAAGAACTATTTTATGTTGTTTTCATGCACGGATGGTAAAGCGCTACTGCACGTGAAAATCAATGGATCTCCGAATGCACTGGCGATTGCAGTTACGGCATTTGATTTTCTAACGGACGTTTAACACCTCCGTGCAGCAACATCTTTGGTAGCTTTCACATGGAACCTTTATTAGCAATGATCGTGTTTTAAAATTCGTGTCAAGTTCAGATGGTATCCGTAAGATCAACCATACGATAAGATCAGAATTTTCCCATGAATATGTGATAATCGAAACTCCTTTCACATTCATTCAACAGGAAGCAGATATATACTGGCTCGAGCATTTAAAAGACAATTAAATAACTTTAACAGAAAGGAGATGAGTAGATAAAGCATTGATTTTTGGCTTCTTGATCAGGGCCTTAGCTAAAAGTAAACAATAGGGGGAGCTCATATTTTTTTTCTCTCTCTCTGACGGAGAAAGATAAATTTGTGCATATTCACATTGCAAGTACTATGTTTCAGATTAAACTGTTGTAATAATTTCATTTTATGCTAAGAAAGAATATGATGAAAAATTTGAGTACATAACTAGTGCAAAATTAAACATCATGTTAGCTTCCTATGTGCAAATAAGAAAAGCGAGCGTTGAAACACTTATTTTATATACAATTTAGTAATTCTGCAAAACTGTGAAAGAGCTTCAAAATTAAATTAAATTTTTGAACAGAATTTAATTTGGATTTTCGGAGCAAATATTCATTTAGTGACCTTGGAATCCTTTCCATGGGAGGCTCAAAATGTTTTAGGTGGGGGGGGGATTAATCTCCCCCTTAGCTACGGCCCTGTTCCTTCGCGACAAGAGCGTTTTACAAAACTTTTAATGTTTTGTCACCTGTTTTTAAAAACAGAAATTTGTGCCTTATTAAACCCTTGCGGCGCGGTAGTTTCATAGATATACCATTTAATTTTAATTCCCAAATGTCACATTGGCACCGGAATTTTGTTAGAAAAAATTACGGTTTTTTGAATGCGTGAGATATAACGTTTTCTTTTTTACAAATAAAGCTGTTTTCAAATTCCGGTGTCAGTCATTAATTTCAACACTTAAGCAACGAATTGTCCTGCGCCGCAAAGGGTTAAATCAAGAAAATACTCTGATTAACCCCTTTCCGGCGCAAGCAAATTCTATTAGTAAAATGAGAAATTGTCGATTGACACTGGAATTTATAAAGGACTTGTCTAGATATTACGAATTCCTTAATTTAAGCTTTCATTGTAAAAGCAAAATTATATTAAAATATTACTGGTGCCGTTTGCAAGTTTGGAATTGGAATTAGGTGTTGCTGGCCCGGCAACACTGCGCAAGAAAGGGTTAAATAAGACAATTTTTACAGTAAAATTTTACTGGTGGGGATTCTTAAGCCCTTTTCCGTCCCGTATACGTGTTGCTCGTACCTAAGGAATTAACCCCTTGAAGGGCAAGCAATAATATCTCTGTAATATTGAATTCTCACCGGAAAAATCGAAAAATTTTACTTTAAAATATGAAAAGACAATGTATTAGTGTTTTGTCGCCAATGTTAAAATTTTAAAAATTTCGTTAAAAGTTTCTGGTGAGAATCTCGTTTAAATTAGGTGGGATAAAATATATCCCATCGCCCCTCAAGGTGTGGAAGGACCTCCAAGGGTCTTATACCAGGATTATTGTAAAGTAATATTTGCCTTAACCCTTTAACGTTCATTGGTTTCGCCACGAAACCACAAAATTTTAATTCCGATACGCAACACTGACACCGGTATTTTAATCTAAAAATATCCCTTTTATTTTGTATGTGAAAAGTCACATTTTCTTATTTAGAAATGTATTTGTTCTTAATTACCGGTGTCATTCATTTATTTCGACATCTTAGCATTGAAAATGCTATGATCGTTAACCCTTTCCGGCACACTGTGCCCGTTCTAGGATACCTAATTTTAATTCCAAATTTGCAAACGGCACCAGTAATATTTTAGTAAAATTTTGCTTCTACAATAAAAGCTTAAAATAAGGAATTCAAAATATTAAAAAAAATCGTCTGTGAATCCCCGTTTCAGTCGATAATTTCTCATTTTAGTACAGATTTCGCCCGTGCCGTGTGAAAGGGTTAACCCTTTCCGGCGCAGACAAATTCTGTTCGTAAAATGAGAAATTGTTGACTGACACCGGAATTTACAAAAGACTTTTTTAGCAATAAAGAATTCCCTGATTTAAGCCGTCATTGTATAAGTATAATTTAACTAAAATATTATTGGTGCCATTTGTAAGTTTGGAATTAAATTTAAGTGTTGCCGGAGTGGTAACACTGCGCCGGAAAGGGTTAAAGGGTTAATCAAGGAAACAAATATCTATCTTCAGATATAGGGATCAATATTTTACGAATTTTTTTTATAGTAAAAGATCTGAAATCCCCTTGATCCTTTGCTGCGTACGAACCCTTTGATAGGATCATTTTTAGGTGCATTCATAATTATATAAAGAGATAGCACTTGTATAGTCATTGTCTGTTTTCTCTGTCTATATGTCCATCTGTCCGCATATAACTATAAATGCAAACATCTCTTAATTTTTCCTGAATCTGATCCCAAAATTTTCATGCTGAAACTGGAAAATATATCTCAGAAAATGTGACTTTTTTCGATGCGGTAAATTTTCGATTTCATTTTGAATTTTTTTGTTTAAATAAAATTTCCGGGTAAAAATATGTTCTTTATGGATTCGACTCCGGAATAATTAAGAGTTGTTGGCATGTATGATATAACAGCGCGAAAATTATCCAATCGAGTGGTTTGAAATTTCAAATATATAATCGTTGCTAAATTTTGTAGGGTCGTTTCAGATTTCATAAAAATTTAATGAAACTTAAAAAGAAATTAATAAAAAAATTTCTTCATTCTATTAAATCCTATCATACGTAATGAATTCAATTATATTCCCATGATAGCTGATGATTCTCGATTGCCATGGTGGTTACATTACATGTAAGATGGAGTCCAGTATTTCCGTATTGCTCAATTAAAAATATATAATCATAGTAAATTTTGTATTGATGTATTTTTGCGTAAGAGTGCAACAGTTATTGCACCATGATCTGAATATTTATAAAACTAATTAAAATATGAACGCACTACATTTGCCAAGCTTGGCGTACAATTTCCGACTTGGGGCTTCTGTTTTTTAAGATGACTGGTCACGTATAAAAACATTTCATATTTATTTACTTAGAAGGTGTCACAAATAAAAATTAAATTAAAAAGTTGACATGTTTCGGTTCATTCATAAGAACCGTATTCATAACATATAAAATCAGTAGAAAATTAAATGACACTGGATATAAATATAATTTAAAAATCAAAACAAAACATTGCGCCCGCTATGATCGTGAATATAGCCATTGCCAACGCGGCATATAAATATTGAAGCACTAGACCACTCGTAAACACACATATTGTTTTACTAAAACAATTATTACAAATAATATAATACATCGCTGAGATTTTAACATTCAAAAAAATAGTTTTTTTTAGATGAGCAGTTAGTACAACTTAGATAAAAACTTGTTCCAGCAAATCTCGCGGAGCTTGAGTGGAGTGGAGAGGTTCCTGAGTAACGTGATAAAAATTATAAAACGGTTGCAAAAGTTAGTTATGGTCAAGGCGCTACAGTACTCCCCCCCCCCCCAGTGTCTTCAGACACGGAATCTGATTGGCAAACGGACTTTTCTACCGGACTTGGTTATTTTCTCTGGTTCATTCTTTTGTTGGTCTATCGTGTTTGGCTGTTGAAGAGTTTCTTTGGCTGTTGAAGGTTTTCTTTGGCTATTGACGGGTTCCTTTGGCGGAACTTCTTCAGGCACACTGAGCAAAAATGCTGGTTTTAGTCGGTCAAGACAAACTGTTGTCTTTTTACCTTTAACGTCAAGTGTAAACCATTTGTCTGTACGGGAAAGGACTTTAAATGGTCCGTCGTAAGTAGGTTGGAGTGGTTTTCTGATTGCGTCATGTCTGATAAAAACGTGGGAACAATTTTTCAACTCCTGATAGATGAATGGTGTATGACGTCCATGGTTTGCAGGAGGTACTGGTTGCAATTTTCTCATTGCCTCTCTCAGGTTATCCACGAAAGGTTTAGGATCAGGGTCCGAAGTTGGTCGCAGCCCTAAGAATTCACCTGGAAGTCTCAAGGTAGTTCCATAAACCAATTCTGAAACTGTTGCACCAATGTCTTCTTTCAGGGAAGAACGAAGGCCGAGCAGAACAAGTGGCAATGTATCAACCCATCGTTCTGTCATGTGGCATTTGATGGCAGTTTTCAATGGCCTATGCAAACGTTCTACAATGCCATTAGCCTTCGGGTTAAATGAAGTCGTTCGAAGCTTCGTTATTCCGAAATGTCGAGCTAGAGCCTTTAATAATTCTGATTCAAACTGACGACCTTGATCGGTTGTTATGTATGTAGGCACTCCGAAACGAGAAATCCAGGTAGAAAGAAATGTCCGTGCAACCGTTTCTGCTGTGATATCAGCTATGGGAATGACTTCGGGCCAGCGCGTGAATCGGTCTATGATCGTCAAGGCGTAGCAGTATCCTTGAGATGGTGGCAAAGGTCCAATTATGTCCATGTGGACATGTTCAAATCTTTCATTTGGGGTCTTAAAGGATCCCAGAGGACTGGAGACATGACGTTGCACTTTAGATCTTTGGCATGCAATACAAGCACGGGACCAGTTTCTACAATCTTTGTTCACTTCCGGCCACACAAATCTACTGGTAATGAGTCTTGTTGTAGCCTTTATTCCTGGATGGGACAGATTATGAAGAGATTTAAATACTTCAAAACGTAGGCTTTTTGGAACGTAAGGCCTGATGGTAGTTGTTGAATAGTCGCAATAAATCTCTCCGTCTGGTAGAACAACTTTACGCAGTCTCAAAGAAGTGCTTTCATTTAATAAGTCTTGTAATTCAGGATCATTCGCCTGTGCATTGGCCAGATTTGTATAATCAATTGGCGAAGGCATTTCTATGGCTGCAATTCGAGAGAGAGTGTCTGCTATGATATTATCTGAACCTTTTACATAACGCAAATCTGTTGTGAATTGTGATATATAATCTAGTTGTCTGTTTTGTCGTGGGGATGCTTTATCTGATTTCTGATGAAAAGCGAAAGTTAAAGGTTTGTGATCGGTATAGATGCAAAATGTTCTACCTTCAAGCATGTATTGGAAGTGTCGAATAGCCGAATAGGCTGCTAATAATTCTCTATCGTACGCGCTATAACGTTTTTCAGTGGGAGACAGTTTCCGGGAGAAAAAACCCAAAGGTTGCAATTGGTTATTTGTAATTTGATTGAGTGCAGCCCCGACAGCAAAATCTGAAGCATCAGTACACAAAACCAAACCCGACGTTTCTGAAGGGTGAGCAAGTAAAGCTGCATTTGCAAGTTGTTGTTTACAGTCATCGAAAGCTTGTTTATCTTCCACAGTCAACTCGATATGGTTGTTATCTTTTTTGTTTCCTTTAAGATACTCATTTAAGATGGCCTGTTTGTCCGCAGCATGTGGCAAGAATCGACGGTAAAAATTGATTAAGCCTAAAAACATGCGTAAATCCCTTACAGTTTTCGGTTCCTTAAAATCTAATACCGCTTGAACCTTTTCTGGCAAGGGTTTGGTCCCATCTTTTGAAATCAAATGTCCTAAAAATGAAAGTTCAGAGACCCCGAACACACATTTAGATGTATTTAGTTGTATCCCGTAGTCGCTGAGTCTTTGGAATAATTGCTGTAAATGCTCTGCATGCTGCTCTTCATTATCAGAGAAAACTAAAATGTCATCCAAATATGCAAAGCAAAATGCCAAATCCCTTAAAACTTCATTGATAAATCGCTGAAAAGTTTGGGCAGCGTTGCAGAGACCAAAATTTAAAAAGGGGAATTCGAACAGGCCGAAGGGTGTTATTATTGCAGTTTTCGGGATATCCTCTTCATTTACCGGAATCGCATGGTAAGCCCGAAAAATATCTAATTTTGAAAAAATAGTTTTGCCATGGAGAGCAGAGGAGAAATCTTGTAAGTGAGGAATGGGATAACGATCTGGAATTGTTTTTGCGTTTAAGCGCCTATAATCGCCAACAGGACGTATACCACCTGTGGATTTAGTCACAACATGAAGGGGTGAAGACCAGGGGCTCTTGGATGGTCGACAAATACCCTTCTCAATCATAAATTCAAATTCCTTTTTAACGGCATCGAGGGTTTTTGGATTTAATCTTCTAGGGCGACTATGGACTGGCGGCCCAACTGTCTCAATATGATGCACAGTGGAATGTTTGGCCTTCCCAAATTTGGGATCTGGGGTTATAATATCTGGATAAGATCTTAACAAGGCGTGATAACGGGAATTTTCTATAATGACTTTAACTGCCCCTTGTTGCACATTATCCAAACTGCCCGAGGTGCCTATATTTGTCATTCCATCGATAAGTCTTTTATTCCTAATATCGACAAGTAGATTAAAATGTCTCAAAAAGTCTGCTCCAATAATGGGTGTCGAGACCTCAGCAACTATAAAATTCCATTTAAAAACCCGGCGTAAACCTAAATTCAATTGTAATAATTTTGTACCGAAGGTTTTTATTTTTGACTGATTTGCGGCGTATAATTCAAAGGAGTCAGGAGAGCGTTGGTAACCGTGTTGGTTTCTTTTTATTGGTATGCACGAAACATCACTACCGGTATCAATTAAATATTTCAGATTTGTAGCACTGTCATAAACGCAAAGGCGGTTATTAGTTTTAGCTACCGAAACATCGCTACCACCCACGGCACTTGTTTGAGTGGTAGCGTCTACTCGTTTCCCGACTGGGTGAACGAGCAAGGCTGCCTACACTGCCTAGCAAAACGACCAAACCGATTATGGTAATAGCAATAATTTTGATTGTTTTCATAAGCCGGATTTCGGCTTACATTCCTAGATTGGCCTCGGAATGTGAATCTTCGGCCCCTTGAATTATATTGACTTTTTTCTTCGGAAAGTTTCTCGACAAGCAATGTCAACTTCTCAATTTGTTTTTGCATGTCTAAAATAGATGGCTGGCCTATTGCCGCAATTGGTTCTGATTTTGCAACAGAATATACCTGCGTGTTATCTGCTGTAGTTTCGTATATCTTGTCGGCTAAAACCGCAAGTTCAGGTAAATTTTCGTTCGATACCAATAAGATGGTTTGAATATTTGGTGGTAATCTCTGTAACCATAAGCTCTGCAAAAAGTTATCGTTGAGTTGGCCTGCAGCCAAATCGCGCATTTGGCGGAGTAATGTAGACGGTTTACTGTCTCCCAACTGCAATTCACTCAGAAGTTTTTTTAAGCGTTTTCCATCAGAGTCCGCGAACTCTGCAATAAGCCTGCGCTTTAATGTGTCATATTTATCCTGCTGTGGGGGACTGTATATAAGGTCACTAACATAATTTAAACTTTCAGAGTCGATTGATGAAATTAGACTAGCATATTTGGTGTCATCGTTTGTAATTCCAGATAACTGAAACGCGGCTTCTACTTGTGAAAACCATAATTGAATATTTTGTTTCCAAAACGGCGGCACGCGAAGTGCAATTCTATTAATTTCATTGCCTTGCATATCCAGCTATCTATAAATTTATGCTATCTATGCTCAGTTATAATATCAATGTGTTTTATGTGCAATAACCTTAATAATAATATGAATTAAGCATGATAAAAAGTTTTTAAAAAAAAATCTCTCTCGAATTTACAGAAAACAGAACTGACCTGATATCCAATCTCTCCTCGATCAAAAGCGAACTCTTTGATGTACTATCACTTAATTAATTTTGCACTGGTTGTTTGAAAGTTGCGTGCTTGTGCGGGTCACCACTGAAGCACTAGACCACTCGTAAACACACATATTGTTTTACTAAAACAATTATTACAAATAATATAATACATCGCTGAGATTTTAACATTCAAAAAAATAGTTTTTTTTAGATGAGCAGTTAGTACAACTTAGATAAAAACTTGTTCCAGCAAATCTCGCGGAGCTTGAGTGGAGTGGAGAGGTTCCTGAGTAACGTGATAAAAATTATAAAACGGTTGCAAAAGTTAGTTATGGTCAAGGCGCTACAGTAAACAAATTTAAAAATCAATTAATTTAAAAATCAAAACAAAACATTGCGCCCGCTATGATCGTGAATATAGCCATTGCCAACGCGGCATATAAATATAATAAATTCTGACCAAATATTAAATTTAAAATGTATAAAATTAAAATTAAAAAAGTAGAAAAACTAAATGACTCTGGATATAAAGGTAATTTAAAACCCCCAAAACATAAAATATTGCGCCCTCTATGATCGTGAATAGCCAATGCCACCGCGGTTCCTCCTATTAGACTCATCCTTTAAATATTTATTAAGTAATTCTAACCACAAACTCAGAATGTCATAAGAATAAGAATCATTACAAACTCTATCCCTCCTAGAATATATCTCTATGGATTCACGGATGATTAATTTTTGGAATAAACTGGAAATGAACACTAATCTACTATCTTTAAAACAAATTTTAACCCCCCTCTTTAAAAACAATCTTGATAACGCAGTCTTATCCCTACCAAATTTTATGTCACATTCATGCTCTTTCTTTCTAACCCCAAACTTTCTACCTGTCATACCGATATAAAAATTAATATCCCCCCCTTCATTCTCATATGGAATTTCATATACCCCTGCTAGATCATCTTGTGGAACCGGATCAAAAGCTCTGTATAGAAGATGTTTTAACTTAGGAGGTGGCTTAGCAATTAATTCTATTTTAAACTTTTTTAATTTAGCTTTAAGCCTCTCAAAATTACCCTTTATATAAGGAAACGATGGTCTTTTAACCCCAATCTCTTCCCCCTTCTCACAGGCATTATTGGGGTTAAAAGACTATCGTTTCCTTATATAAAGAGTAATTTTGAGAGGCTTAAAGCTAAATTAAAAAAGTTTAAAATAGAATTAATTGCTAAGCCACCTCCTAAGTTAAAACATCTTCTATACAGAGCTTTTGATCCGGTTCCACAAGATGATCTAGCAGGGGTATATGAAATTCCATATGAGAATGAAGGGGGGGGGATATTAATTTTTATATCGGTATGACAGGTAGAAAGTTTGGGGTTAGAAAGAAAGAGCATGAATGTGACATAAAATTTGGTAGGGATAAGACTGCGTTATCAAGATTGTTTTTAAAGAGGGGGGTTAAAATTTGTTTTAAAGATAGTAGATTAGTGTTCATTTCCAGTTTATTCCGAAAATTAATCATCCGTGAATCCATAGAGATATATTCTACGAGGAATAGAGTTTGTAATGATTCTTATTCTTATGACATTCCGAGTTTGTGGTTAGAATTACTTAATAAATATTTAAAGGATGAGTCTAATAGGAGGAACCGCGGTGGCATTGGCTATTCACGATCATAGAGGGCGCAATATTTTATGTTTTGGGGGTTTTAAATTACCTTTATATCCAGAGTCATTTAGTTTTTCTACTTTTTTAATTTTAATTTTATACATTTTAAATTTAATATTTGGTCAGAATTTATTATATTTATATGCCGCGTTGGCAATGGCTATATTCACGATCATAGCGGGCGCAATGTTTTGTTTTGATTTTTAAATTATATTTATATCCAGTGTCATTTAATTTTCTACTGATTTTATATGTTATGAATATGGTTCTTATGAATGAACCGAAACATGTCAACTTTTTAATTTAATTTTTATTTGTGACACCTTCTAAGTAAATAAATATGAAATGTTTTTATACGTGAATGAAAAAAGGTGAAGTGATTTTGTTTTAGTTTTTGAAAAAACGAAAGCTAACAACAGTTTTAACGATGACTGGTCATTTGAGTACAGTTTGGGATCTATTATTTTCTGCCTCTGTGATTGATTTTTACTTGAAGATTATTTAAATGCATTATGCAAGATGAAAACATAGCTTTATTTAGCCCTTTAACCCTTTAACGTTCATTTGTTTCGCCACGAAACCACAAAATTTTAATTCCGATACGCAACACTGACACCGGCATTTTTATCTAAAAATATCCCTTTTATTTTGTATGTGAAAAATCACGTTTTCTTATTTAGAAATATATTTGTTCTTAATTACCGGTGTCATTCATTTATTTTGACATCTTAGCAATGAAAATGCTATGATCGTTAAAGGGTTAACGTTCATTGGTTTCGCCACGAAACCACAAAATTTTTATTCCGATATGCAACACTGACACCGGTATTTTTATCTAAAAATATCTCTTTTATTTTGTATGTGAAAAAATCACGTTTTCATATTTAGAAATATATTTGTTCTTAATTACCGGTGTCATTCATTTATTTCGACATCTTAGCAATGAAAATGCTTTGATCGTTAAAGGGTTAAGGTACAGAGCACTTCTATTGAGAAAATGAAGGAATGATTGCATGACACCGGAAATTACGTATAAATTTATTTGAAAAAAAAATTATACTGTTGCTTATTTAAATTACTCATCTTGATTTAAATTGCTTAAAAATAACTCAATCACTCGAGTTGTTTAAACTCTCAACTAGAAGCTGACTTTCAAACCATGAAATGAGTGGATTTCAGCTAAACTTGAGTTATTTTGTAGTTGAGGTTGTAAGAAAGTTTTTTCCCGTACGTAACAAACAGAAAATATTTGTACAGTAGAACCCCGCTAATTCGGACCCCGTTAATCCGGATCTCTGTATAATCCAGATCGGTTTGGTCTTTTTTTTTTTTTTTTTTTTTTTTTTTTTTTTTTTTTTCAGGTTTGAGAAAAGCGATTGGTTAATTTCCATAACATTAACTTGTTTCATCGTCGTATTATTAAATTTAAAAAAAAAAAACTTTTTCTGAAATCTTTTAGAAAAAATTAAACAAAATAAACATTTTTATTGTCAATAAATATTCAATGAATTTAACATAAAGGTGATTTTCGTAAGAATGTTCTATTTTATTTCATTTTTTTTCTAATTCTCCGGATAATCCGGATTGGGTCTGGTCGCAATTAATCCGAATTATCGGGGTTTTACTGTACCAGCATTTTAGTGTCATTGTGGTATTTCAAAATCATGCTGGATGTTCCATGTAACGGATATCTATAACTCAAAGGGTTATATGTGTTCTAAAACTTCAAAAACATAGATTTAATTAGTAAATTTTAATGTATAGTAATTTACGGCGTATAATTCTCGGAACAAACAATTCTTTTTGGACCCAGAAAATTTATTTAGTGACTGGATAATGAAAATTAACAGCGATTTCCCATGTTACATTTCTCTTTGAAAAAAATTCTGGGCCATAAAACGATTGTTTGAAATGTGGATTATGCGTTCGAAATTACGGTATTCAACTTGCGCAAATTTAATTTTAAGTTTAATTTATTTTTATTCGTAGATTTATTTATTTGTCTATTTATTTTTATTTTATTTATTTTATTTTTTGCTTCCTAAATCGGTCACTCTTTTTACTAAGATGCTTTGATTGTTTGGATATAAACTGGGAAAATTCTGGCCATTAATTACTAAATGTTAGATATACGAAACAATATCCAATAATTAAATGATAGAATTTTTCGGTACGAATTAATTTTTCCAAACGTACACGACTAATCAGAAATATTGAAGAAAATATGTTAAGTCGGACAATTTTCAGGGAACAAATTTCCAAAAAACCTAACTTTATCATAGATTAACTGAAATTAATCATAACACAGTATTCGTGCGCATCGAGAGATTAAGGGAATTTTAAGTATTTTAGTTCAGAAATTTAGTAAAGCACTAGTCGCTATACCTGAACACAGAAATTTATTTCATTAAATAAAACAAATCTTACTTTTTATAAAAACTCTGGCAACAAATCCTTAAAAGTCTTTGAAACGTACGAAGCCAGCAATATAGCAGTATTCCTAGTGGCTACTTTTTTTTTGTTAATCGAGATTTCTTGATTGGTACCGCTTTTTTTAAATGATGAAATTTCCCTTATTTTCGACTTGATCGTCTCTAAGTAAGGCGAGTTTTATCATTTCAAACAAGTTGGAAATTACACGTGAACGTAGCAAATGAGGTGCGTTCGTACGATAACGAAGTTTTAAAAATATTAAAATCTTGCTGATATAGTAGAGCGTACTTCGGATACAGTATAGTAGTCGAAATCTTTTTTTGTGTTCCTGTAAATATACAGAAAGTAATTTTTATTACAGCTCAGAAACGTATATCTTATTCATAAAATGTGAAATAGTTGAATCTAATTAAAACACGCCCCAAACAATGTTTCCCCGTATAGCATTATGTAGTGGAATACTTTTGTGTGGCCCTGTAATTTAATAATAAAAATTCTTTGCATCACAGATTGTACAGAATGCATATTTTAGTATATACTTCATAGATTCATGCCAATTCTATTATGTTCGAATGAGTGTAACATCATAAAAATGCATTTGAAACTTTTTTCCCATTGACCGTAATGTAATGGAATACCTTTGATTGTCCCTGTAAATGATCTGTGACGCCTTCATATGAAGACCGGGTAGCGTGGTGCGTATACTTCGGTGAGGCGTTGACTCATGTATGAATTATTAAAACATTTTATTAAATGTATAGATGATTCTTGAATACACAAATCTTATCACAAACAAATAAAGTAATAGTTCATGAAAGGGTTCTGATTTCCATAAAAGTCATTGAGATAAAGTTATTGAGTCTCTGATTGTATTTAATTAGTTCATTGACATTTTATCAAACAGTTCTTTTGATTAATATAATCCGTTTCACTATTCCACGACGAGTGTCCACTCAGCCGTACTATTCATGCTCCTATGTCCGGAGTCATCTTCCTTTTTCAGATCAGCCTGGACCGCTCATTTTAAGTCACTCCCTCGAGAGAGAAATCTTTCTGCTCCAAGCAGGTCCTCCGTCTCTCCCTTCTCGAACTCGACTCCCTTCTCTCTTTTTCATCTCTCTTCGACCCCCCTTCAAAAAACCTCCGTTCCTTTTTTCGTCCATTTAAGTCTTATCTACCTTATGTCATTAACAAGCTATTTTCTTATTCGTCGATACCAGTTTCATTTTTGCCTTGCAATCTTTTCCGAAACCGTGGGATACTTACCGAAGCGGCAATTTCAAAAGGGCAACATACTGTCGCGTCTATTTTCTGCTTCTCTGAAAAACTGTCTCTTGCTAAGATGAATTGATATACATTACTTCTTTCTACCTTTCCGACCTTTGTGTGAGATTTTTCTTAACTTTTGTACTGTCCGGGGCTTTTTCTCTCGGAAAATCATCTAATTTCCTACAATACCCCCCTCCTTAAAATGATATTCTGGCTGCAAGACGGAATATCTGGAAATCAAAGGTTAGCTCACATATTCCGAGTGGCTTAACACATACACACACACAAAAGAAATTCATCTCTGGAATTAACTATTTCTATCCAAAAAATTTTTTAACTTTCCTACTATATCTTTTACACTTATAGTCAAATCTTTTTTATGAGAATTTTACACTATTTGAGAGAGAATTATGAGAATTTTACATTTAGAAAAAACTTACTCACTCCTACTTAAATAGTCGACATGAGGTATGTCTTTGCCTGTCTTATATTTAATGGCATAATGATAAGGTTGCAAAGTTAATGTCTATCTTCGCAATCTACCTCAACCACCTTTTATTTTTACCTTTTTTTTTTATTATTATTATCATAGCCTTTTGTACCTACCGTTCTAGGCACATTAAGAATTTACACTTTATAAAAATAAACCACATACTAAATCTAGCACTTTAATATTTACACAAAAAACAAAATAGGAATTAATGTATTCCACCTAGCTTATTCTAGAGTTTAACTTGTTCAATTTTTACAACAGTTTAACTTTGACAAGTGTATTTATACCTGGATTACCACATTTGTGATTCACTCTGTCATGCTGTTTTTCTTTGATTTCTTCAGGGGATTTGAAATGATTTTTAATGTGATTATGGGAACTTTCGGTTCTCCCCGCTAGTTTTTTCGAGTCATTTGTCACAGTACTTATGGCATTAACTCTTTTCTGCATCGTATTATTCGCCTCTTGGTCGTATGACTTACCCTCATTTAAACCTAACCCTTTGTACCCCGTCGATGCATCCCTTTTGTTAGCGTATCTGTTTACTCCCACTTTTCTGTCGCTTTTAGCCTGATCAGTTTTTGCTGGCATCTTTCCCAATTTCCCCCCTCTACTCGCTTTGTGCTCGGTGTTTTCCAATTCCTTCTGTTTATTTTGTGGTTTTTGCCTGACTTTACCGTTTGAGTAGCCCGAATTATGATTTTTAAAACGTTCTTTAAACCATTGTCTGGTCTGGTCTGCTTTTTTTTCTTTTATTTCCTTCCGTGACACAGATTTTCCTAATCCGAAATTCACGTATTTATTTTCTTGTGTCATTTTTACACCCCTTCCCTTCGAATTCACATCTGAAATCTTTCCTGTCATATTTGACTGGGAGCTATGCTCTTTTTCTCCTCTACTCTCAGCAAAAGAGCATTTTAGTTCTGGTTTTGTTTTGAATCTATTATGGGAGGTGTTTCTTTTAATTTTATCTATTTCTTTTTGAGTATCGTTACCCAAAATATAATATGACAAGTCTGTGCTTTTATCCGCCACTATAGCTTTCGTCTTTAAGCTTCCTAGCCCTTCGATATTTAATGTAATGTCCGCCGTAGGTAACCTTCTTACATCGTTTATTAGCGGTTGTTTTACGTAAATTTCCCTACCATCTAATTGATTGAGTTTAATTAATCTTTCGGGAATTATATCATACTGGCTTCCCGTGTCTCTTAGCGTCGTGCATTTTTTTCCATTTATATGCGCCTGACCTAGATAAGGTTTAAAATTCTCTTTGAAATTTGTCCCCTCCTGAATGTGATGAACATTCGTAATTTCTGTTATATTTCTCTTATTTTCTGGACAATTTCGCTTCCAGTGGCTCGGATCTCCGCAAACGAAACAAGTGTTTTTCGTCGTTTTTTCGAAAGTTCTCTGCCTGTCCTCTTTATCATTTTTTTCACGCCAATTCGGTTTTATTTCCTGATTTTTTTCCGGTTCTTTTTCCTCATCTCTCGACCATTCGAACTTTTTTTCCGCCGAATACCTATCTTTCCATGTCCGTTTTTGCACGCTTTTTATTTCTTCGTAGCCGTCCAGATCTTTCACTAGAGTTTCCGGATTTTTATACGACGCCCACGAATCAATGAAGTGTTCCCTTATTTCCGCCGGCACACGCCTTTTAATCTGCTCCGTTATTAATAAGTCCTTTAGCTCTTCAAATTTTGTGATACCTATACCATTTAACCACCCGTTTTGAAAGCTATTTAATTCGAAAATTAGATCTTTCCAAGGGCCGTTTGGATTTTTCGCATGTTTGTTTAGTTTTTGACGATACGCTTCTGGGCTAAGTCTGTATCTTGCCAATAAAACTGATTTTACATGCTCAAAGTTGTCCACGAGTTCTTTTTGTTCGCGTAGTATTAATTCTGCGATCTCTATGGGCAGTAATGCCAACAAGTGTGTCACAAGATCGTCGCTTTCTATCCCGGATCTCTCGGCTTGTCTTTCAAATAAGTTAAGAAATAAAGTGATATCGGACTTTTCTGGATCAAATTTTTGCATAATTCCCTTTAATGAAATTTTAGGCGCTCTTTCTGATCTATTGCTCGAAATGGAGCTTCTTCTGTCCGCGTTTTGCGTTAACCTAATTTGTTCTAACTGAAACTCTCTTTCTTTTTGCTCTTTTTCCTGCGCCAGCTGATCTTCTCTATCCTTTATTATGAACCCGACTTGCGTAAGCGCAAATTGTTCATCATAACTATCCGAACTTTGTATTTTCTCGATAATTATCGCTATTTTGTCATGTTCTGCAATTTTTACGTCTAGCACGTCTGCTAAATGTACCAGATCAATTCTTCTGCAGTACTTTAGTGAAGTAACCTTTGCCATATTTACTTATTTTAACTCCTCCCCAAATTTTTGGAGTAATACTCAAAAACTAATACTTTCGTCAACTGATATTTAATTTTAGATTGTACTTCATTTCCTAAAATATTTTAATTTTAAGGCACTTTCATATACAAATTTATTGAACACTATCCAATTAAATAAGGTACATATAAAATAAATAAATCTTAGGTAAATACATAAATTAGCAATAACATATAGACACTTTCTTATTTTTTTTTTTTTCACTCTTTATGAAAATTATCACTCTTATGTAAAAATTTTACTCAGATTTTTAATGCCCTATACACATATGATACACATATATGCACAGTGAAAAAATTTAATTTCATACGTAGTACCTCATCACTACCTATACTTATGTTATTATATTTAATCTCCCTCAAACATTGAGCCCTCTTTGCATCCTTATCAAATGTCCATATTATTTTGGTCCAGACTATATTTTTCAGGGAAAAAAAAATTCTTTTATACTAATTCTAAGTATTTTTCAATACCAAATACCTTGCAAGTATTACACTTCTTGCCCAGCATTAACTGCTGACTGTATATATTTTTTTTTTCCTTACTTGTTATCTAGACTTACTAATTTTTAGGTAACTTGTTCCTTTTGGAAACAAAGAGAAAAAAAAAAAATAAATGATTTCCTTACCCTAGACTATCTACTAGAATTTTCTCAATTATTTATTTGCCTAAATTACTTAATCTTACTAAATCCACATTTTTTATTTTCTTTGAAAGATTACTTTTAATCAACAAAACAAACTCTCTATACCTCAAAATGTTAACTTTTGAATTAATGCACTCATACAGTAATACTAAGCCACTCAAAACATGCAGCTTACCTTGTTTTGTTGTTGGACTTCGCTCGTTGCTATCACAGATAGAATGGTCTGCCCTTTTTCCGCCGTCGCTGGTTGTCGCGCTCAGCCTGGCTCGCCGCTGGACCGTTCGATGAGTCTGGCTTGTCCCTTCTGTGTCGCAGCTCTCGTCCGGTATCAAGCCCTCCGAACACTGTCTCCCGGAATTTGTCCCGCTCGCACTTGCTTAAGCCTCGGAGCTGTGCCTTCCGTAACTCCGATGCTGCTCGGGGTGAACTGTTGTCGCTCGGGATGAACTCCTGTTGTCGCTCGGGATGAACTCCTGTTGTCGTTCGGGATGAACTCCTGTTGTCGTTCGGGATGAACTGTTGTCGCTCGGGATGAACTCCTGTTGTCGCTCGGGATGAACTCCTGTTGTCGTTCGGGATGAACTCCTGTTGTCGTTCGGGATGAACTCCTTTTTCGTTCTTGATGAACTCCTGTTTCAGACTCCTCTGCTCTATCAATCAATAGTCTTTATTTGAAATCGAAGTGCTGCCACCAGTTTGTGACGCCTTCATATGAAGACCGGGTAGCGTGGTGCGTATACTTCGGTGAGGCGTTGACTCATGTATGAATTATTAAAACATTTTATTAAATGTATAGATGATTCTTGAATACACAAATCTTATCACAAACAAATAAAGTAATAGTTCATGAAAGGGTTCTGATTTCCATAAAAGTCATTGAGATAAAGTTATTGAGTCTCTGATTGTATTTAATTAGTTCATTGACATTTTATCAAACAGTTCTTTTGATTAATATAATCCGTTTCACTATTCCACGACGAGTGTCCACTCAGCCGTACTATTCATGCTCCTATGTCCGGAGTCATCTTCCTTTTTCAGATCAGCCTGGACCGCTCATTTTAAGTCACTCCCTCGAGAGAGAAATCTTTCTGCTCCAAGCAGGTCCTCCGTCTCTCCCTTCTCGAACTCGACTCCCTTCTCTCTTTTTCATCTCTCTTCGACCCCCCTTCAAAAAACCTCCGTTCCTTTTTTCGTCCATTTAAGTCTTATCTACCTTATGTCATTAACAAGCTATTTTCTTATTCGTCGATACCAGTTTCATTTTTGCCTTGCAATCTTTTCCGAAACCGTGGGATACTTACCGAAGCGGCAATTTCAAAAGGGCAACATACTGTCGCGTCTATTTTCTGCTTCTCTGAAAAACTGTCTCTTGCTAAGATGAATTGATATACATTACTTCTTTCTACCTTTCCGACCTTTGTGTGAGATTTTTCTTAACTTTTGTACTGTCCGGGGCTTTTTCTCTCGGAAAATCATCTAATTTCCTACAGATCTATGCATCCGACTTTCATAACATTTGAAATGACTCGATAAAATTATGTAATAATTATATGTTTTAAATTTCAAACGATTAAAATGCATTTGAAATTTTTTTCCCATTTGACCGTAATGTTACGGAATCCTTTTGATTTTCCCTGTAATTGATCTATGCATCCGATTTTCATAACATTTGAAATGACTCGACAAAATTACGCAATAATTATATGTTTTAAATTTCAAACGATTAAAATACATTTGAAACTTTTTTTCCCCATTGACCGTAATGAAACGGAATCCTTTTGATTCTCCCTGTAATTGATCTATCCATCCGATTTTCATAAAATTTGAAATGACTCGATAAAATTATGTTATAATTATGTATTTTAAATTTCAAACGATTCGTTTGGGTAGTTTTTGCGTTGTTATGTGCGGACGGACAGACGGACGGACTGAGCGACAACAATAGGTGCTACGTATTTACATAATTACGAACCCACCTAAAAAGCGGTGCTAAACAATAAATTTCATTTTTAAAACAAGTAAAAAACTGGCAACTCTGTAATAAAGTCCGAATTATGCATAAAATTAATTTTTTATGCATTAAATATGCATTTATATGTATCCACGAGTCGAACAGAATGAAAGCACAAATGAAACGTAGAATATAGCAAAACGAAATTAAGAGATTACAGAAAAAGATATTGCATCGGGGTCAATCCTAAACAATGCAAACGTTAATTTTATTGAAGCTATAAAAGGGATAAATGTGCTATAAGAGTAATACCACATGATATAATAGTGAATTTGCATAAAGACTCTTTTGTCTGGCGAAATATAAAACATATTGCCTGTTGCTAACTGAAGTCTGATATCCATGTTTTGACTACAAATCAAAATAAATTACTTAGTCATGAATAGCATGTTAGCAAAAAAAAGTTTCCGCCTCTTGCAACCTAATACCCACTGCGAGATTACTGATATCTCCATAGCAGACGATTTTGCTCGCACTGATAATGAACTTCTTCGAGGTTATTCTGAATTAAAATCAACTAAATGATTAAAGTAGTTTTCTCTCCTGCCAACTTCCGGTTTTAACTTTTCTTCTTTGGAAACGAAACCGATAGTTCAAAGAACTGCGACATTTTAACAAATGGTGTCTTTTTGCATTTCGTCACGTATTTAAAAATTAAAACGTTTAAAGGGAGTGTAGTAAAAAGATCAAGTAACCGATTGCGTACTTGTTTAGAATACGAAAAAAATGGCTTTGAGTAATAGTGATTCTTTTTAACCACTCCTATAATTTTCAACGAATACAGATATCATCACAGTTCCCCATTGCACTTGGAAGGGTCTGTACTAGAGTTGCCAATTTGTACATTTTTTTTTTCAAATTGAACATTTTTTAGACCTGTCGTGCACTGTACACTGGTGTGCAAAATTTAAGGACGAAGGGATTTTCAAGCGATAATTTTCACGCGAATATTCAACAGGAAGTAATATAGTTCGAATAATTGATATATCCCTGCATAACAGCTAGTCCATATAACATCTCATTAAGGTCACACATGGTCACAAGAGTCACAGTCACTACGGTGAAACAAAAAATAGGAAATTCCATGCGTCTCTTTTATGAGTCTCAAATGACTACTATATGTGACTCCACTGTCAGGTCACTGCGACTGCTGCTTTGTGACAAGTCACCAGGTAACTTTACTGTGTCGTTTTATCGAGACTCTCATGGGGCTCAATTCATGGAGGCTCAGTTTCAAAGTCATTGTGAATGTTGCATTTTTATAAATAACCAAATAATGACACATTTAAGTCATATGGTGACTTTCTGTCACAAGACTTTGTCAAATGGTAATAGAAACCCTACTGTGAAGTAACCACATTGAAATATGGTGAAAACTCACCATGTGACTTTAATGGGACATTGTTTGGTGATTTATCATAATGCAACATTCACAATGACTTTGAAATTGAGCGTCCAAATGACAGTCACACGAGAGTCTCAATAAAACGACACTGTAAAGTCACCTGGTGACTCGTCACAAAGCATCAGTCTCAGTGACCTGGCAGTGGTGTCACTTATAGTAGTCATTTGAGACTCATAAAAGAAACGTATGAAATTTCCACTTTTTTTGTTTCACCGTAGTGACTGTGACTCTTGCGATCATGTGTGGCCTGAATGAGAGGTTATATGGACTAGCTGTTATGCAGTGATAGTAGTTATTCAAATTATATTACTTCCTTTTGAATATTCGGGTGAAAATTGGCATTTTGGGACTCCGTCCTTAAATTTTGCACACCAGTGTACGTTTAACTCCATCGCGACGGGAGCCTTATAAGAAATTTTTAATGTTTTTCACCGGTTTTTAAAAACAGAAGTTTGTGCTTTACTAAATCGAAAAAATGCTCCGATTAAATAAAGTAAGTTTTACAGTAAAATTTTACTATTGGGATGCGTGTCGTTCGCTCTTAAGGGGTTAAGGCTCTTGTCCTTGCAAGTGAAGACTCTCGCCAGCTAATGCTAATCCTAAGGAAAGTTATTTTCTAATATCTTGTTTGCATTTCGACATTTTTTTATCGGATAGTTGAAATTCCTCTCTACATCGCCCCATTTTTACTTTTTGGATTACTTTGAAGATTTTTTTATAAATTTACTTTCGCTTTCAAAACCGGTTCCGAAAACGAAAGTGTCATTCTAAAAAATATATGCAACCAAGATCGGAAAAGTAAAAAAAGGTGCGATGTAGAAATGGACTTCGACTATCCAATACAAAAAAAAATATATACATATTTAAAAATGTCGAAAGGCAAACGAGAAATAAAATATTTGAAAATAACCTCCTCATGAAGTGGCGAATGTATTTGCTTGCAGAGACAGGAGCCTTAAGTTTGTCTCATGTGACAACTTCGTTTTTCGACCACATCTTGCTAGGATAGTTCGTAGATGTTTTTCTTTTTCACATGGTTTCCATATTTAACCTTTTCCAAAATACAGTTATATACATGCTAATCGCATATATAAAAACGACTTGTTACCAATCAATATGACAAAAATCTTGGGAGGGTTCTGTAATATTAATTACATATTCACAAATTCTTTCTTAAAAACGGACTAAACAAATTATGTTTATAAAACTTGATTCTGATTCGATATGACAAATTTCATTTTTATTACTCGTTTACTAGATTTTTTTAAATGATTATCTTTCACGCAGACGTACGCATTATAAAGATAAATATTGATTTTTATTTCGCTTGACCTCTATTTCTGTGTCAAATCTTGCATACGATATCTTTCCTTTCCTCTCTGAATCGATATGGGCATTAAATCTTGAATACTTAGTCAGCAATGATAACAATACAATATTGCAAAGATTATTCCTTACCTATAGTGATAATAATTTTAGTTTCTTTCATTCTATGTCGTTTTAAAATGTTCTAAAAATCAAGGAAGTAACTAAACGCTTCCCTGATTTACCTGTACGTCGTACGGACAAGAAGAGTTTGCTTGATCCATTATTTAAGGCTCTTTGATACCACTATTTTTTTTTTTTTTTTTTTTTTTTTTACTGCAATTTAATGCTATTTAATGGCAGAAGTGTTTGGATTAAACATTACTAATATTTTACCTTAAAATAAGTGTTGTTTATCCCATATTTAGAATTTCTTACATGTTAACCTTTCCGGCACACTGTGCCTGGTCTGGGATACCTAATTTTTATTCCAAACTTGAAATCGGCACCAATATTATTTTAGTAAAATTTTGCTTTTACAATAAAAGCTTAAATTAAGGAATTTAAAATGTCTAAAAAATTCGTTCGTGAATTCCGGTATCAGTCGATAAATTCTCATTTTACTAACAGATTTTGCCCGTGCCGGAAAGGGTTAAAAGAAAAAAAAGAAAGAAAGAAAAAAGAAGAAGAAGAAGAAATTAAGTGGTTAAGGGGATGCGGGACACATTTTAAAATAACTTTTATTTATTGACTTGAAAAAAAAGATATTTTTAAAAGTAAATATTTTTCTTAAGTATTTTTTTTTTCAATTTTTTTAATCAAAATTAAAGAAAAAATTAGAAAAAAAAATGTGAATTATGTATATATATTCTTAAAAGTATATATTTTTTTCCGAATTTTCTGAATCAAAATTAAAGTAAAACAGTTGAAAAAGACATGCCTCAAGTTAAACTATTGGTCATTTCCATGAAAACTTGTCATGTCTGTTACGCACCTAAAAATCGTTTGCTTGTTGGCCACCGTTATTTTCGAAAAGTTTTTTTCGCCCTATTCAACTGAAGAGATACCTCCGATAAAACGAGTCACATTCTTCCGTATCAAAATACTGGTAGTTAAAAATCGTTGTGTGTGACAGACATGACAAGTTTTCATGAAATTAGCCTATTTATATTTAATGGTTTTTGAGTTATAACAATTTGAATAAGAGAAATTGTGAAAAAAACCCTTCATGAAGATAAACGCTTTTTCAAAAGAAGTTGCTTTTTTAACAACCATTGAATGAAAGCTAAAATTTGAAAACAAATCGAAACGAAATAGTTTATATTTCTTGTTTCAATTAAGGTGAAAACATGGTTTAAACATCATTTTAAGTAGAATAAAAAAGAAAGAAATTTTTTTATGCAATAAACATTATTTAGAAATTTCGGAGATTTTTGTGTCTCGGACCCCCTTAACCTTCCTACCCTGAATGGGTCTATCGACCCATAACTATAATTCATTTTATACGATTCGAACCAGAATTTTTTTTCATAAAGAAAATTAAATAACAAATTTGGAGAAATAAGTCAGTTAAATATATTAAAATGTTTTAAATAACAATTCTGGTGTAAAATGTTTTTATCAAGATTGAGTAAAATTTGAACAGGGTAGGAATGTTAAATGGGTACACCATGATGGCCAGCGATCAGGGAAATTTTTAGGCAGAAAACAATATTTTCTCATACGAAAATTCGGTTTAATTAATCACGCCGCTACTAACCGCTTCCCTGTTTTGCCTATTACGTCATAGGGGCAATCATGATTTGCCCTACCACGTACGGGGCATTCATATTCTAAACATGATTTATTATTATCACTAGTAAAATTTTATTGTAAATTTTTCATTATTTAATCCGAGTATTTTTCTGATTCGATTAGGCAAAAATTTCTATTTTAAAAACTGATGACAAAAGATTAAAAATTCTGTAAAAGACATGAAAAAATAAGCATTATTTGAAAGGGGTTTTTTTTTTTTTTTCAAAAATACAGTCGAGTTTCTATACAACGAAATCCATCGTTCCAGTAAAAAATTCGTTATATAGAGAAATTCGATGTATAGAGAATGATGTTAAAAATTGTATTAAATGTGTAAATTTTGAACAAATATTATTCTTTATCTTTTTAATTAAGAATTTGAAAATGTTTAAAAATAAATATTAACCTAAAATTTTATCTCTTAATTATTTAAGCTGTTTCAAAATAAAAGAACAGACATTTATTTAAAAGCTGAATGAAAATCAAATAAGAAACTTGCATTAATTTCAGACGAAGATATCTGTAATTTTTTGTTGTTTTGATTTTAAAATTGTTATGCTCTCAAAAAAAAATGCTCAAATTTTAACAAGGAATGAAAAATTGTAGTTAACATTTTCCTCCATTTGAAGGCCTCTCTTATATGTGTAACAATCCAATTGACTCTGTTTTGAGAAGGATGTGGAAAGGTGTGTGGGAGGTGGGATGAATTCGTTGGATTTGAAGAACAAGGAGAAAAGTATTATAAAAAAAAAAAAAAACTCAGCACTGAACGATAAATTAAAAATAAGTCGTGGAAAATTGATTCCATATGATTTCGAAACTTTTTTGAAACTGAATAAATTAAGACCAATTTCTGAAAAAATTCGTTATATGGAGATAGATATTTCGCAATATAGAGACTGTTTTTAATGTAATCATGCGAAAGGGCGACCGTTCCTACTAAAAATTCGTTATATAGAGAAATTCGATCTATGGAGTTTCGTTATAGAGAGACTCGACTGTATTAATCAGTTAAGTAGTTAAATAGGATGACTTTTTCTATAAGATAATACTGGCATTTTCCATAAAATTTCTCTAATTAATGGTCATTTGGTATGGCTATTTCCATGAGTACTTCTAGTGTAAGTCACAGGCTATGATTCTTGGCTAGCAGAATTTTAGAACGGAGAAATGTGCCTTATTTTATAGGAGGTATCTCATTAGTTTAAGGTCCCACAATAGTCAGTGAAAAAGACCCGGATGATAATGTAAAGTATATGGAAGCGTTCTTTTCAAATTCTCGCTCAAATTTTAATATTTTTACTTTTTTTTTTTTTTTTTGATAGGATAGTTGAGGACGATCTACAACCGGCATAGTTTTTACTCTTTCGTATATATATATATTTTTTTTTTTTATATTATGTTAGTTTCAATTTCAGAACCGGTTTAAACTGGTTTTGAAATTTAAAGTACTTAAAAAAAAAAAAAAAAAAAAAAAAAAAAAAAAAAAAAAAAAAACCTGAAACCTGAAACCTGAAACCCAAATTGAAAAAGTAAAAATAGGCCGGTTGTGGATCGTCCTCAGTTTTCCTATGCAAAAAAAAAAAAAAAAAAAAAAAAAAAATCATATAAAATATTAAAATTTTGAGCGAGATATTTGAAAAGAACGCTCCCATAGACTTTACATTATCATCCGGGTCTTTTTCTGTGACTAGTGTTACGGCTTAATATAGCCACGCAAACTTTTCGAAAATTACGGTGAACAAGTAGCAGTTATTATCTGTGAATTGCACTACAGAACCCCATGGAATCAGCTGTATATGATATTTAACCCTGGAATACACTCGCAGAGTGTCACATACCCAGAGTACGTTACAGTGCTTACATTTTTCGCCACTAATTTCCAAAAAGTAACCTTCATATCACATTATCGAAGAATTTGCAACGAATGTCTGCAGTTATGTAGTATAACGATTTTTATTTGAATTTAATGGTGGTAAACTACAAGCCGTACATACCAAAAAGTTTCTCTGGCGTACGCGATACGGCCCGCGTGTATTAGAAGGTTAAGAAGAAGTGTGAGAAATCTTGCATATTTATTGGTTACATTATAAGCTTTTTAAAAAATTCTTTGACACCTGGTATATAATAGAAGAGATATGAGAAATCTCGCATACCTATTTCACATTGACACATTGAAAGCTCCCTGAAAAATTCTCTGATATATGGTATATGATATTTAAGGAAAGATATGGGAAAATATTGTATATTTATTTAGCATTAATAACTTTCTAAAAAATTAACTGATACCTGGTATATCATATTTACGAAGAAGTGTAGGAAATCTTACTTATTTAGCGTTGATAGCTCCCTAAAAATACTCTGATATCTGACATATGATATTTAAGATGAGATATGGGAAATGTTGTATACTTATTTAGCATTAATGACAGAAATTATTTAATATTTTGAAATATGAACACGCTTTAATGTTCAAGGTCAGAATGAGTTTCTCAATTAATACAAAACTTGACATTAATACAAAACAAGAGAAAAATATTTTTATCTGAAATCTCACGCGAACCGCAGGGATGATATCGTGAGAACTGTGACACAATCGAACGATTATCTTTTAATGCAAAGAAATTATTGTTTTGATAATCTGTTTTTCATCCAAGATTATTCCCCTTGATTATATGGTCTTTATTTCTTTTTCTGGGCTATGAGTCAAGCAAGAAACCAAGCGAGCATCATTAAATAAGGATTACATAATTCGAGAATATTTATTTAGAAAAATCCTTTTTGTGCACAGACCCGATTAAAAATAGAGTCCAGGATCATTCTTCTATGCGAAAGAAATTTATATTTCAAAAGATATGAAAAAAAAATTTGTTCGCTCTAGCTCCAATGATATAACTACCGGACTTCAGTTATTATTATTATTGTTAGAGATCGACCGAAAATTCGATTTCGCTTTCATTTTCGGTTAAAATCTGAATTTTGCTGAAAATTCGTCCAGACCGAAACGCGTCCAATACTATCTGCATTCCAAACATAGGAATAAATAGTATTAGAAAGAATTAATATTAAGCATTAGAAACCGGTAAATCATAAAAGTTATTTTTGTGTTCAAAATTTCTGAAGATAACCGTTTAAAAAATTACAAAGGTTAACAATTATGATTTTTTAAAATTAATTCCTGATGATATTTGATTAAAATTATATACAAAGGTTCAAAACTGTGCTTTAGCGCAAACTCGAATGCAAATAAATTACCTTTACTTCATTAGGGACCACACAAAAGTTTCCGCTCTCTTGATTGGTTGGTTTCTCTTACGTCATTTGTGATACGTTAATTAATCTAAGTTACAAATTTTAATTTTGATGATCTTTGAATTAATATTACACTTACACCCGCACTAATATTTGCCCAAGGCTTTTAAAATTTTGAATTCTGTTTTAAGTTATTCTAATTTCCGAATGCATATATAAATGACTTTTACTCGATTAGTGCTTATGTTTTCAATAATGACGCTAAAACAAATCCCATAAAACAGGGCTTCCCAAACTTTTAGACTGACGTACCATGAAATAATAATTCATACTTTCGCGTACCACCAAAAGAAAATCACAAATCAAATACAGAAAAAAAAAATTACAGAATGTATCATTTTTGTGTGATAAATATTGATGCACTTAAATAGATAACATAAATACTCTTTGTTAAACATGGAAAAAAAAATTCAGGGAGGATGAAAGATCAACTCAACATCTACCGAAGCATTAATCCCATTTGTCTAAAAATTCTAATCGAAATTACATTAAGATAAGAGAAAGCAAAACACTGTCAAAGCAGTAATGATAGAGCCTACTGACCAACACTGAACCTATGAACTAATAACAAATCGAGAAAGAGAAACGGGGATTGAACTTCTTTTATTTTTGTTAATTTTTTTTCATAACTGTATTTTTTATTTCGTGTACCTGTGGTGCAGTTCCGCGTTCCAGTAAACAGAAGGTCGCGCACCAGTACTGGTGTACTTACCCTAATTTACGAACCCTTGCCATAAAAGAAAACAACAAATCAAAAGGCAGTAAACGCCATAGTGCTATCTAATAGAGTTAACGTACTTCATATTGCTGCCCGAGTGATTCATACGATAGTAAAATCATCTATTCTGCCTGTCACTAGTCATATTCAGTTATCCCTTAGTTGAATTTTTATCTACTTTTGGTGAATTGACTTATTTCAAATTTCACTATTTACAAAACAAAAGTGATAATGTTACATAATTTTTCATTTTTTTTCTTTTCTGAAAACTTTTTATCATTTCCATTTGTTTACATAGCTGTCGAACTTTTATCTCTCTCTTTCACTTTCGTAAAAATGTACAAATTGAAAGTAAATTCTGGCATAAAAGGGATGGGAAATATAAATAATAGTTTTTTTTAAAAAATGGTATTTCCTAAACGAGTGTTTTTAAAAGTACTTTTTGTTGCCTTTTTAAAAAAGTATTTATACAAAACATTTTCAAAAGATATTGATAACAAATGCAATAGCTTCTGCCATATATTTTTCCTAAAAAAGTGTTTAACATGTTCATTTTTATTTTTAAATGTACAGATCGTGATGAAATTTTTGATTAACTTCTTAACTACAGTGTACCCCATCGAAATAAAACACCATAATTTTGTACCGTAATCGGACGCGAAACAAAATCACGAGAACAAAATAAATATATAAAGAAAGACCATATAGAAATGCATATTTACAAGGAATAATTCACTCTCTGCCGCCCTTGATCAGGAAAAAAAATTAATGTATAAAAAAAAGAGTGGGGAAAATTGTCCCTCCGCAATAAAGCCACTATTCTTAATAGCAACTATATCCACCATGCTTACATATGACTTAGAATATACGATGTGGCATACCACTTACAAATCGCTGGAAGACATTAACATCAATATTATCTCAGGCCTAAATGATGGCGGCTTTCAGTTCTGCCACAGACTTCAACTGTCTGCCATTGGCATTTAAAGTTTTACTGGGTATACTCCACACTTTTTCTTGGGGATTGAGATGAAGGTATAGGGCAGGCCATTCCATAAGATGTCCCCAGTTATATATATATATATATATATATATATATATATATATATATATATATATATATATATATATATAACATTCCAAGGAAAATTTTGCAAAGGTTACGGGGTCGTTTTCCTGCTGAAAAATCCAACTTAGCCCATCAATTCTCTCTCCAGTTGGCAATAAATGGTTTTCTGGCAATTCTTGGTAAATGGTAGCCTACATGCGGTCTAAGGGAAGAGCCATCACTATAGCTGAAGCCTCAAAACACTAATAATAAGCTTCCAGCGTGCTGTATTTTGGAGAAATTTTTCTCTCCTTCTCTCATGTCATACCAGTAGAAAGCAAGACAGTCTGAGCCATTAAAACTAATTTTTTTCTTACCTGGGAATGTAACAAAATGCCACTGCTCCTTCCAGGTTTGATGATATTTGGCGCCATCGACTCTGTTTTGCTTGCGGATAGCTTTCAACATGGGAAAGCTCAACGTAGGTAGATTGAGGCTTATTAATGATATCTGGAGACTTCGACTATGTTGGTGAGCTTAACCTGGTTCTTCCCTCAGACGGCATGTAGGCTATCAATCACCAAGAATTGCTAGAAACCTATTTATTGCCAACTGAAGAGAGAAATGGTGGGCTAAGTTGGATTTTTCACCAGAAAAACTGCCCCATAACCTTTGCAAAATCCTCTTAAGAATGGGTTTTAGATGATTGGGGACATGTTATGCAATGGTCTGCCCTGTGCTTTCATTTCAATCCTTAACCCTTTCCGGCACGGGCAAAGTCTGTTCGTAAATTGAGAAATTATCGACTGACACCGGAATTCACAAACGAAATTTTTAAATATTTTAAATTCTTTAATTTACGCTTATATTGTAAAAGCAAAATTTTACGAAAATATTATTGGTGCCGTTTGCAAGTTTGAAATTAAAATTAGGTATCCCAGACCGGACACAGTGTGCCGGAAAGGGTTAAGAAAATGCGTGTTTATCATCACAAGGAAGGTCTCCATTGGGGGCATACTCAGAATTTTTTGAAAAAAAATACGAATTAAACTACTCATGTAGGTAATAAAGGATCAATGAAAATTAGCGGCGGAATTACATTATTAGATATGTAAAAAAATAAAATAGTTTGGAATAATTGGCGTGAAAAGCTGAAAGCGACGCGGGATTTGGCGAGCAGTGCATTTCCTCGCTAAAAGCAGACGATTTTAACGAATCTGAAAATTGATTTTAATTGACTTCACTGTTAAAAATTTGCAGTATTTACTGCAACGTCTCTCCACTACTTTTATAGAATATCTCTCTTCTGACCAATGAGAATGCTCCATAGCACGGTGAATTGACCGTTTTCTATAAAAGCGGTGGAGTGACGCTGCAGAAAATGGTACAGATTTTTAGCGGTGTTGTAGCTTGTGCAACACTGTTAAAAATCTGCTGCATTTTGCTGCAACGCACTCCACCGCTTGTATATAATATCTCTATTCCAACCAATGAGAAAGCTCCATTTCACAGCCAAGTAACTGTTTTCTATACAAGCAAGGGAGTGCGCTGCAACAAAATGCAGCAGATTTTTAACAGTGTACTTTTCAATTTGGAACAATTTTAATCAATTTAAATTGTGTTTTAAATGATAAAATATATTAATTTCATTTTGTTATAAGTACATATAAACGTATATGACAAAATTACACTTAAAGTAAAGTAAAAATGCAAAACTAAAATTACTTAAACTAAACTTATTTAAATAAATTGAACAACATAGAAAGTTTTTTCTTTAAAAGGTATTCGAAGCGTAAAAGCGTATTTTTCAAAATTTCGTTTTTTCGCCAACCGGAGATAAATCGTCAAATAAACGAAATTTTTATTATTTTTTTACGGACGTTATAAGGAGGTTCCGCCGAAATTTTTTTATAAACATATATAACTATATGAGAAGAACATTCTGTAATTTTTTCAGATTTTTCTGAGTATGCCCGTATGGAGAACTTCCTTGTCAGTAGAAATTTAAATCAGGGGCCTCGCTAAGGGGGGGGGATGGGGGGGAGCCTCCCCCCACAAACATTCGTGAATGTTCTTACACTTGGCAAATTCACAAACTTAGTTGGCAAAGTTTCTTTAAAATTTTAATAAAAACTATAATATATTTTCAATTTTTGATAGAATCGGAAAAAATTACAAAACTAATTGGGAATATTATTAACCTTTTTAACAAATAGGGGCTATATTACATTTTCTAATTGTAGTAAGTTGGCAAAATTGTAAAATGAGTTGGCAAATATTGAAATTTGACTTGGCAATTTTAGGTCCTCTCCCCCCTCAATAAAAAGTCTTAGCAATGGCCCTGATTTAAATGCCAATGGCAGACAATTGAAGTCTGTGGCAAAACTGAAGGCTGCCATCATTGAGGCCTGGGATGATATTGATGCTAATGTCTTCCAAGAAAATGATATGATCACATCGTATATTCCTAGTCATATGTAATCATGGCGGGTATAATTGTTATTAAGAGTAATGGCTTCATTTCGGCGGGCCACTTTTTCTCCCCTCTTATTTTATACATTCATTTTTTTTTTTCTGATTAAGTGGGGCAAGGAGTGATTTATTCCTTGTAAATGTGCATTTCTGTATACCCTTTCTTAATATATACGTTTCGTTCTCGTGAATTTGTTTCGTGTCCGATTACGGTACATAATCATAATGGCTTTATTTGTGTGGGACATACTGTATTTCATTTTTTTTTCTTTTTTAACTTTTTAAAAACAGGGAACTAAAAATAGAGGTAAAATACCAATTTGTTCCGGGCTAAAATATTTGCCTTACATAATCGAGAAATCTGACATTTAATAAAGAGAAAATTACGATTACTTTTCTTTAGTGTATCTTCTTGAAAGACCAAACACGGCAAACTATTGCTATGTTCTAGTCGGCTGCTGTTTTAACCCTCAACGAGATAGCAAGTTAACCAAATTTATTCAGCTGGCACCATTGTATTTTAAAGGTTTTTTTAATCTCCACTGCCGGACCGCCTAGATTTAATTTGAAAATTACAAGCGACACCAAGAATATTTTAACAAAATTTTAGCTTTACAGTTATAGTCTAAAATTGCACCAAATTTTTAATTTTGATGTAAGTTTATTGAGAAATTCTGGCGTCAGTGAGTCATTTCAACATTTGACGAACAGAGTTTTTCTGAGACTGAAAGAGTTAAAAATATTAGTTTAGTGTACAAAGTATAGTGTAACTTGTAACAATGAATAGCAAAGCGCCACAAAAAAAAATCCGTTTTAGATAAGTTTCCGTCTAAATAGATAGATTTGTAAGGTACTTCTTAAAAAAAAAAAAAAAAAAAAAAAAAAAAAAAAAAATCCGTTACAGATAAGGTTTATTTTCACAGATTTTACTACGTGCATTAAATATCATTAGATGGCAACTAATGAATAGCATTATATTAACACTTTCCCCGGGACAGACAAATTTTGTTTGTAAATAAAAAATTATTGACTGACACCGGAATTTACAAACGAATTTTTTTACAAATTAAGCACACTGTAATTTAAGCTTTCATTGTAAAAGCAAAATTTTATTAAAATATTCTTGGTGTAGTTTACAAGTTTGAAATTAAAATTAGGTGTGTCAAGAGTGAAGATGCACGAATACGAAAATTACGATTATGTGTATTAAATTCAATAATAAAAAATGGGAATCAATTTTAAATAGAATGTCATGACCATCGCAGCCTAGAATCATTACCTATCGTGGGATATCATTGAAGTAATTGTGTACGATGGGATTTGATAGAATGAAGAAAACTTTTATTAATATTTTTTTAAGTTTTGATTCAATTTTCAACAATTTTAAATGGCTCGGCAAAATTCTGCAACGATCAGTGTTGCCAGTGGGCTACTTTTTTAAAATTAAGTTTTCTTGATTGGCATCACTTTTTTGAAACGATAAATTAACTTTTCTTTTCGCCTTAATTATCATGTCAATAAAAAAGACTCATTTTATCATTTGTAAAAAGTGGTGCAAATCAAGAATCTGAATTTAAAAAAAGTAGCCCATCTGGCAACGCTAGCAACGATTATGCATATTAAAATTCGAATTCGTTCAGTAGTTTTGTGCTGTTTTTTGCGGACAGACCAGGCGACGACTTTAGGTGCTACAGATTTATACAGTTATAAAAGCATCTAAAAAAAAAAAAAAAAAAAAAAAAAATGCGAATCATAAAAAATCCGAATTTAGGGTAGACCTATATAGTGCTTAGACGGGATATGTATTAAAGCCCCTAAATATCCGGTGATCTCGCGTTATTAAGACGTCTTGTGATACTAATCATTAACCCATTAGTGCCTAGCGTCCCTTTTTAGGGACGCTTCAAAAGGTGCATATAGCATTGTTTTTGACACCGGTAAAAGAGGACAGCAATCATTACATTATTTAATTGAAACATTTTCGTAATTAATCAACTAAACTTAATTCTTTTAAAAATAATGGTGCCAACCGAATAAAATTTGCGCAAAAGGTGCTGGGCACGAATGGGTTAAATAAACCAGAAATGACTATTCAAACTTTCTTGTAAGATTTCGAAATTTATTAATATAAAATCAACCAGATGTGGCAATTCTGATCTATTAGTAATGCATCAGTATCGATTGCCAGATATATAGAAATATTTAATAACAAAATAACACACATGAAATTTAACACGTTCTGATATAAAAGAAAAATAATGACTTTGTATATTTATGTCCTTTAAACTTTCTTTAAAAAATATGTGTGTTAGAACCTTGTGAATAAGATGAACTTGGATAAAATGTTAATGTTTTGGCTAAAAAATCTAAGGTTTTGATCTTATAAATTCAGATAAAAGCCCAGTTAAAGCAATGATGCATACACACTGGCAGAACAAAATAACATTGTTACAGTGAAACATGTTATTTGTAGTTCTTAAAAAAAATGTGATTTAAAAGCGCACATTTTGCTAGTTTAGAACATTTTAAGATCCAAAATGACATCGTATAACAACTATCCAAAATATACGTTTTAGATAATTTTTTATGTTTAAAAAATGTAAAAAACTACGGAGGATAAGTACGTTATAGCTTTTTATAATTCTTCAAAAAGATCGTTCTACGCAGAGAAAACGACAGTATGTCACATCAAAGTTTAAAATGCACGTTCAAGCGGTGTACACGAAACACAGTAAACTCTAACAAATAACCGCTTGTAAAACCATAGACCGTTGAAGATTTTTAGTTGCGAGAAGCAATTTGAGGGAAAATCCACATACGCAACAGACCATAAGGCTACATCTCTATTTCACGGGAGATTTTTTTTTTGTTATTGTTGTTGTTGTTTTCATCCATTTCAAGCGTATGAATGATATAAATATGCAAAATAACAAACCTGGTTGAGATATTTTTCAAACTAGTCTTTAAGGGGACGTTTTACAGTTCCTCGCTATCGCATAATACTATGAACTATTAATAAAGAGGACTGACATATCCTTAAAATAATGAATCTTTAACTGTAATCATAAACTTGGAGGTTGATTACCATAGCGAAATAATTGTCACCAGTATATTTAAATAGAAATTTATCTCCTTATTTAAACACCTTATTAACAGGGTGGCGAAAGTCAGGGAAAAACACAGGCAAAAGAAGAGGAAACTACCAGTATTTTATTATAGAAAATAATTCAAATGATATAAAGGGATTAACCCTTTGCGGCGCGGTGGTTTCATAGATATGCCACTTAAATTTGATTTCCAAACTCCACATTGCACCGGAATTTTGTTTAAAAAAATTACGATTTATTGAATTCATGAAACATAGCGTTTTCTTATTTACAACTAAAGTTGTTTTTAAATTCCGGTGTCAGTCATTAATTTCAACACGTAAGCAATGAATTTGTCTTGCGCCGCAAAGGGTTAAAGAGGGCGAATTTCTCTTTAACAAAATACTAGCATTTAGCACCTTTTTTGATCGTGTTTTTCCCTGACCACACTCCACCCTAATTAATGAAATGTTTGTCATAAATAATGGCAAAAACCTGCATTCATTTTTCCTGATAGAAATTTATTTCAGCGGTAATCAGATTACCATGTTTTCGCTACATTGTCACAATCAAGTCAATCTCCTGTCAACGTTGGTGAGAAGAATTATAATGCTTAACCCCTTAACTATTTTGCCCGAACGGCGTTCGGGTAAGACGAATTTGCTTTTTCATCATTTAAAGCTTTTATACATCACTTTTATTTTTAAGAAAATTTTCATACTATTGAAAAGCGAATATGTTTACATTAAATTTTACGAATATTTTATTTAAATAATAGTGGTGTGAGTCCGCTATTTTTAATTTATTGAACGGAAAAGAATAAACCAGTTAAGGTGTTAATGAAAATCAGTTTAACCCTTTCCGGCACGGGCAAATCCTGTTAGCAAAATGAGAAAATATCGATTAACACCGGAATTTAGAAACAGCTTTTTGAGAAATTAAGAACCGCTTAATTTAAGTTTTCACTGTAAAAGCAAAATTTTATTAAAATATGATTGGTGCCGTTTGCAAGAATGAAATTAAAATTAGGTGTCCCGGGCTGGGCACAGTGTGCCGGAAAGGGTTAAAAAATTGAAATTTGTACAATATCTGTGAGAGAAATTTTTCATCAATAAGGCTCTTCTATAAGGCAAAATTTTCTACTCAAATTTACTGGTGGAAGTTTAATCTAGTGGTAATCAAAAAGTTAATTTAATTCTTCAAAAAAAAAAAAAGGTCATTATTTTGTGATAACCTCCTTAGTTACTTCACTCGTAACTGATATACCGTCCCCTAAATACTAGGACTAAGCGTTGACACAAAAAATGCAACTGCCGAAGGCGAAATTTTTTAAAACGTATGTGCGGTCCTTTAAATTTTGGCACCAGTATATTATCAACGAATTCCTTCTCTTATTTAATAATAGAAAAGTGAAGCAGGAAAATCTTTTAAAAATACATTGGTACCGAAATACAAGGGGCCATACACACTCTGCAAAAAATCCGCCTTCGGTAGCTGCCATTTTTATGTCAGCGTTCACGCCTCATATTCAGAGTATAGTGACTGGAATACACTATATGTATCCTCCTCTTTATTCATAATTCCATTGTAAATCCCATGTTAATCTAATGAAAATGTAGATTGATGGATTATTCATCACCTGATATAATTACGGAATTAAGGTTTTCACCATCGAAACATAGGTGTTCTATGACGATCTACCATGTTTTTATTATTATTATTATTATTATTATTTACTTTTATTTTTAAGAAGATGATACATTTTGAAAATTCTACTCAATAAAAACTTCAGAGTTTAACACATTTTTAAAAATATACTTAAAATTTAGGAAAATTATTTTTTAAAACGCAGTACCTCGACACCAAACATCTGCTGTTTGAAGACTGTATTTTGAAGATTAAATGTTCATACTTTCCATGATTCGTGAAGTGTGTCCATTTCTTAGAACCAAAGCGTCATCTCGTTCTACGGAATGGCGTGCAAAATACTTTTTTTTTTTTTATATTAATATAAATAAATAAAAATGAAACTATCAATATGAAATAGGGAAATGGAAGCACGTTCCTTGGGTTACCTCTCGGAGAAAGACTCCGAAGTAACGAATCCCTTAATAAATATATTTAACTCTTTCGGCACAGTGGTTTCACTGCTTAATTTTAATTCCAAATTTACAAGTGGCACCAAGAATATTTTTTTCAATTTTGGTTTTTAATTGAAAGCTTAAATTGATACGTTTTTAACTTTTAAGAAATTCGATTGTAAATTCTGGTGTCAGTCAATCATTTCATCCTTTTATGAACATAATTTTTCTCTACCGCAATGGATTTAAACTTTACAATTATATTGCTTATATCCCTTTGTGCTCTGATGGTTGGATTTTCTAACACTTAATTTTAATTCCGAAATGTCACAATGGCACCGGAATTTTCGACCATTGAAAAAGATTTGATGAAATTTTTTCGAAAAAAACGTAAACCGTTTTTTTTTTTCTTCAGAAGATACTGGTGCCAATGTGATATTTGGCACTTTGAAGAAATTTACCCCCTTGAGCTCTAAAGCATAGCTGCCAACATCTTCCGCTTTTTTGGCCCAGAAAAGCTTTACAGAAAATTTTCCCATTTCAAATCGCCTTAATCTGCCGATTAAATAAGTAAAAAAAAAAATTCCATTAAGTTTTTCCGGGCCAAAAAGTCGGAAAAGTTGGCAGCTATGCTCTAAGGGTTGAGGTTATTTCAGGGATGCACGCGCTACGCCAAAAATGGCTTATTTTAACCACAAAAGTTTGATGGTTTTCTTTGTTTTATTAAATCGCAGAAGTCTTGTCATTAAATATGAGGAGAAATATTTAAAAAATTTAGTGGTATCAGTCAGTCATTTTTGGCGCAGCGCTTGCATCCCTGTTATTTAAATAATATTATTTTGTTGATGATTCATGCAAGGAATTCTGTCAGAGTTGTACATGCACAGATAGAAATTATTTCATGTAACTGCTCATATTTCTTAAAATGATTAATATATTTATATTCCAATTGCACTATATTATTTCTACTACATTTTGCTAAATTTTCTGAAGCTGGAATTTGGTTGAAAACCCAGTATATTATAAGCTAGAAACATGGTAAAATTTTTTGTATTTAAAAAAAAAAAAAAAAAAAAATCGCTATATCTCAATGAATGTACATCTTATTCTTACACAAATCAGTAAACATGTTGTACGGTGTCCACATATCCTGCCGCGATAGATCATTGCGTGCATTCTAATGTACAGGGTGATCTCAATTATTATTATCATTATTATTATTATTTAGGCTTCTTAATTGTCCTGCTTACCAAATAAACATTGACAAACATGAGGTCAAACCTAGTCTTTATAATCCTGAAGTTCCCGAAGAATCCGATAAGTATATTCTTAAATACACGGCAAAATGTCTAAAATTGAAAGTATCGGGTAATTAATGATTATATAATGTATTTACTTTACAATTTTAACAAAAATTTATTTATTTCCCTGTTATTTAGCGCATATATTTTTGTAATATTCATTTTAGTAGATAAATTTCATAGGCAAAACTGTTATTTTCACGTCATTCTAAGATCGCTAAACAGCTATTTTTAGAAAGGTGAAAGTGACTTTCTTAAACAAAAGAGGAATTTAAGATACATAAATCAACTTTCTAGTCTTTGACCCGTAACTACGATAATCTTTTAATTTAAGCAGTCATTGTTCTGTTCGCTACTACCTGAATTTGAAGTATGTGGTAAAAGATTTTCGTGTTAAGGATATACGTATATGCGTGTACGCAGTAGCGTCAACTTTTCAGAAAACAAGTCGAAAAGTGCATGTAAAACGTAGCAAATGAGATGTGTTCGTACTATAACGAAGTTTAAAAAAAATATTCAGATCTTGGTGTAATAGTATACAGTACAGTACTTCGGATACTGTACCCATTACATATCCATCCATATGTACAGTATCCATGAAATACGTTCCCATTCACTGTGTAAAAAGGGGGGAGAAGCTGCTAATTGTTGTGATTTCTTATGTAGTTTTCTTTCATAATTTTCGAAAATTGTATTGGGTAGAAACAAAAAAGTTAAAACTTTTAAACGCCCTCTACTGATGGAAAATTGCGTTAACCCTTTCCGGCACACTGTGCCCGGTCCGGGATACATAATTTTAATTCCAAACTTGCAAATGACACCAGAAATATTTTAGTAAAATTTTGCTTTTACAGTGAAAGCTTTTATTGGGGAGTTCATGATATCTAAAAAGTCTAAAATTACTAAAAAATTTGCCCGTGCCGGAAAGGGTTAAATGGGGGAGAGGGGAGGGGGTTAACAATGCACATGCCGAAAGCTTTACAATGATATGTCACATAAAAAAATCAATTTCCGTCCCCTACGTGAGGTATTCCCCCTATTCTGGTGTCAAAAATAGTCCCCACTAATCGAAGGCCCATGAGCAGTTTCGCATTCGGTTAAGCCTTCAAATGAGGTCGAATCTCGTTCTAGCTTCAATAGGAGCTGAGTTAGAAAATTGATCGCCACGGGGTGGCCAAGTTTGGATGAGAAGGGCACTAATATTAAATAGTCCGAAGGCTTTCTAATGATATATCATATGATGTTTTCTGAAAAAGTTTAAAAATTGCCTCCTGCTCTTCTGTGGGTTTAGTGTCGCACCCGTAGAATTTACTACGCACTACTTGAAATTTTTATATTTAATAAATAATATTTATCGGAGGTCACCGTCAAAAAACAACATATAAAAGAATCTTATCGTAGAAAACGGTAGGGTTGTAAGAAAAATTATCTTTCCCTCCCTCTCCCCAAATTCATCTCTCCCACCTTCTTTAAAATTTCAAAGTGTTATATAATATTTCATATGTTGAAATTGATCCAAAAAATCGGATGTAAAACAATAATTACTAGTGGAACAAAAATGTACTGTTTTAAAAATCTCCCCTCCCCTTGAAGTTCAACTACTCCTCTTTCTTTAAAATTTTTAAGCATTATCAAATATCTGAGATTTTGAAATCGGTCAAAAAAATTGCAAGCAAATCAAAGATAATTAGTGCAGGAAGCTTAGATTTAAGTGATGAGTCATTGCTTAGTCTTTTTTCTTTTTAAAAATCAATTTTTAGGTAAATTATGCAGTTACTTATCAATCTTTAAGAAAACCACATATTCTTAACCTTCCTACCCTGAATGGGTCTAATCGACCCAGTCCTATAATGCGTTTCATCCGATTCAAACCAGAAATTTTTTAATAAAGTAAATTAAATAAATAACAGAAAGATTTAAGTTAAATAAGTATGTTAAATGGATTTGAATAAAATTTCTGGTGTGAAATATTTTAATCAAGTTTGAGTAAAATTTCAACAGGGTAGGAAGGTTAATCAACATGAAAAATTAGGCACAGATATATAACTTTAAAATCTTTAAATGGTGTACTTTTAAAAAATTGGTACGGTTTTTTTACAGTCTAAAAATTATACCTGCTTTTTTTAAATTCAGAATCACGTAGCACAGACACCTGCACTGTCTGTAATATGTTTCGACAAAATCTGCATTTCTTTCGAATGAAAAAAAATTAGTTTTTATCATTAGATTTTTCGTGGATTTTTTTAATTTTCGTAAAAATGCCGGAATAATCTTTAGAATTTCTGAAAGGGAAGGATTTTTATCGTTTGGTTGTGCAATTTTCGAGTTTTTAGGTACAATAAATTTAAAATACGACCCTCTTTGAAAAGACCTAGTATAATTATCTCCCTCAGCAAATCCTCAGTCTCTCTTCCAGTTATTAAAAAAAAAAAGTCTGCAATTTTGACAAAAATTATGCTGTAGTTGAATTACGTAAACTTTTCCATTTTTAATTAGGGGTTTTTAATTAATAACTCAAATAATTATTAGAATTTTAAAGTTCTGAGAATCAGGTGCATCATGTTCTGAATCCGAATTGGTCAAACAGCTTAAAATATTGAAAAACCGTTCAAACCAAATAAAACATTGCAAAAAACATGAAAAAAAAAAACCACTACTATTTATTTGAAAAATAATATTGCTAATTCTTTTTAAAAAGTTCAATTGCATAGGGCTTTTTTCTTTCTTTTTTCTAAGCTCGTGTTAGAGCTTAGTTGAATCTAAATGTAGTAGTACGACCCATATTGGGTATTTTATATTGACTCTAACCAATGGATAAAAGGATACAGCGCCTCACCTTTTTTGCTTCATTTTGATAATAATGGATTTTGAGCTTATTCTATCAAAGATCACTTTCAGAATTTTCAAGCTATTATTTTGAGACTTCCACAAAAATTACTCTATACATTTAGCTAACACAATATGCAAATGCAATTTTGATAACATTCACGCATGTGTAACGAAAAACTATTTAGTAAACCTGGTCATTTTTTATACAATTTTTATTATTTTTAAATTCTATTTACAGGATATTGTGTACAGTGTTGTTTGTCATATTTTCGGAAAAGAACATTAATTTACATTAAGAACTGTGCAAATTATAAGCAAAAAGCTTGGAAAATTTTGGGACTGTTTTTATAAAAACCTCAGTTTTCTTCGAGTAAACATGCTATCCGCATAAAAATGAACACAGTTTATTACAATAAGCCACTTAATCATAATCTATAGTTTTAACGTTTTTGCTACATCAGTTTTGACAGGGTTATCCAAAAGATATTCGTTCTTTTTCAATTTCTTGACGGTCCCCTGTGGAGTTTCCGGAAAAAAATCTTCACAGAAATGTGTGACCTGCATTATTATGTTTACACACCTAGAGTTTCAGGATAATTCCTGATTTTTTTTTCTAGATATTTAACAAAATGACTGATATTTCAAATGAAAATCAAATTTTGAATTGCTTAAAGGTACAAATGCCAACTTAGTGAAAAAGATTCCATGCCGGGGATCGAACCCGAACCATCAGTATAGCGCACTGACGTTCTACCGACTAAACCACATGCAGGCAAGGAACTTATTTCTATTACATGTTGGCAAGACTACAAACGCAGCACAAGATGGAATACAATCCGCGAGCCACCGATCTGGGGCAATCATGAAACACAAATTAATCCAGCATCGATTGAATATATTAATGCGTGGAAAATTTTCCAGAGAGAAAATTTGCCTTGAATATAACATTTCAAATGAAAATCGTTCGAATGAAATGTTCGACCCTTCGGGGTTCGATTCCCGGCATGGAATCTTTTTCACTAAGTTGGCATTTACGCCTTTTAAGCAATTCAAAATTTGATTTTCGTTTGAAATGTTATATTCAAGGCGAATTTTCTCTTTGTAAAAATTTCCACGCATTAAAATGTCTGATATCGCAAGTGGCCTTTGGCCATATAATGTATATCAGTAGTTGTTAAACATAAATCTTATTTCCAAACCAAGATGTCAAGCGGTTAGGGAAAAACACAGTCAAAAAAGAGGAAACTGTCAATATTTTCTTATAAAAAAAATTCCCCCAACAATAAAAAGGAATTAAAGAAGGCTAATTTCTATTTAACAAAATACTGGTACATAACACTCTTATTGGCTGTGTTATTCCTTGACCTCTAACTACCCTGCAAGCCGCATCCGTAACTTGATTTGATCAGTCTATAATCGCGTTAGTAACGGGCAATATTGAGAAATTCCCACCGATCGTCATCTTTGATGGCATCAGCTGTGTTTTAGAAACAACACTCATCTTGAGAATAAGAACAACACCGTAGCACATTTGTTGGACCCTTGGTACAGAAAACATTATTAATTTTTCTACCAACAATCGGTGTATTAGTATGCTAAGTAACAGTGGAGCTGAAGTCTCTGTCAATGCTTAACGCTAATTGACGGCACCTGGCCTAGTGCGAGAGCGTTTCGCACACCGCACTTATCGCAGCTTTGAACAAGAATCATGCACCATACGCTCACTAATTCTGAAAGCTCCGTGAACATTTCTATCACCTTTTTTGAACTTGGTGAATCAGAAATTTTTGATATAAGTGGACCCCAATTTGGTAACTTTCTTGGAACATGTAGCTCTGCCTTCCGTCATGTGATGGAGAGCAGAAATGCACACCAAATTGGCTTTTCTCCCGGCTATAGCTCTTCGGAATTTCTCTTCGGATCTTGAGTTGATCGAGAATAAAATCCGAAAGTTGCCAATAAAGAGATCACCACCAAAAAAACATCCCTTTCGCAATCAAAAAGCGAAAACATGTTAGATTCAAGTCAGGGGCGTACTTAAGTAGAATTCATTAGGGGGGCGTAAATGACGATTTTGCCGACTAACTTAAAATATATATGTATATATCTTTAAAAGTATGTTTCTGTATTTGTATATATGCATCTACCGGATGTTCTAAAATTGACTGACTGATTTTAAAACTCAGTAACTTTCAAATTGTGGTAGCTGTAAAATTAAATTCTTACAAGAGTGTTATGTAAGAATGTAAGATAGCAGGAGTTTTTTTACCGCGATTCTCGATTTTAATTTAAAATATCGGGGATAGATGGTACTGTTAGTAATAGGCGCTAAATCTGAGCCCTTTTGGCCTCTTTTCTCGATACTGGTGTGAAAGAAAGAGATTAAATATATATGCAGTGGACTCCTAATAACAAAATTACATTGGCAACGGAGAGTCACTTCATATATTTTATCTCCTTCTATCGCAACAAGATTGAGAGTAAAGAGAAACAAAATATCGGCCCCCAATTTAGCACCCATTGTTAGCAATGTCATGTATTTCTTCTATTTTAAACTAAAGTCGAGAACCGCTGTAAAAAAACACTCCTCACATCTTACTTAACACTTCTGCAAATATATATTTTTTAATAGCTGCGACCACTTGTAAGTTATTGAATTTTTAAATCAGTTAATTCATTTTAAGACACCCTGTATATTCTATATAAAATTCCACATTATTAACCCCCAAGATTAATTCATTAGTGCCTAGCGTTCCTTTTTAGGGACGATTAAAAAAAAAAAAAGACAAGAAAGCACTTACCAGTAAATAGAAAGATAAATAAGTAGGGGAAGATGGGGATACTTGAGCCATTTTTTAAATTTTAATTTTTTTATAATTTCTTAGTACAAAATAAAATATTGAAAATGAAAATTTGATACTTTTTCTTCAATTGAAAACCACTTTCAATTAATTTTGAACTATTTTTCTATGTCTAATAAATTTTTACTTTTTCTTTTACATCGTGGCTCAAGTATCCCCATGGAGGGGATACTTGAGCCAGATGTCACATTCGCACCAGTATTTTGCAAAGAAAAAAAACGATTTACGATATACGCGAAAAAATGCATTAAACTTTTTTCAAATAAATTTGGTCGAATTTTCTGGTGTCGTTGTGACATTTCAGAATTAAAATTATGTGGTAGAAAATTCTACCAGCAGAGCTCAAAGGGTTAATCACCATACTTTTAAAATGGTACCAAGGTATGTGATTTCTTTTTTACATGTTCAAAACTGTAAATATGTTACCATGTTGCCAGTTTTAGAAAGAAAAATTGACCAACTGTAGAGATAATAGGGGTGGCTCAAGTATCCCCTATGCTCAAGTATCCCCACTCTCCCCTACTATTTTTTTAAGAGATCTCAATAAATTAAGATCAAAGTTATTCTCCTTTTAAAAATGGTGGGAAACCCAAAATTTCATTTTTATTGAAAAAAATAATTTGGGCATTAATAGGTTAAATTTTTCACTTTAAAACATCGAATATTTTACACTTATTGAAGAGACTATAAGATAGATTCAAGATGGACATTCTATACTACCCCTTACGTTACATTGCTATAATTATTCCAGTTAAGTATTTTGATATTATTGAAAATTTGTTTATTTTTTGCTGATAGTACAGTCGGAAATTCGAATTCAAATTAATTAAACAAGTTGAAATTTTTAGCAAGAAGTTACTTGGAATTTACTTACTACAATTAACTTATTTATATTTATATTAAAAAGGATTAAATCAAAATTTATTTTATTACTCTTCCTAGGTCGGCCTGGGATAGGGACTTACTTTTTTCCTGAAGGATCGGATCGGGCCGGGCCTAATTTATTTTTTCCGTACCGAGCTGGGACTGATTTCATTCTTTTTTGCCTTCATGGGCCAAAATATTTTGTCCCAGTTTTGAGCCAGCCTATATGAAAATCATTGTGTCGGCGTGGCCAGGTCTATTGAAAGGTCAGTAAAATTTGGCCTGACCGTAAATATTTTTCCAAAAAATCATACAGTTTAAAATCGCCTTTATTCTTCAATTAAATATAAAAATTTATTCTTTTTAAAGAATCGTAAATTTCTAAGCTCATTAAAATGTAGTAAAATGTATAAAAAAAGTATTTGCCTATGACGGAATAATGTTTTAAATTGAAAATTGCGTTTCATCCATATAAAATGAATGTGTTGTATGAATGTGTCTTGTATGAGTGTTTTGTATGAATGTATGAATTACATTCATACAAAATTACATTCATTCATTTTGTATGAATTACATTCATACAAAATGAATGTAATAATATGTGAGGGGAAAATATATTACATTTTTATACCTGCTAAGAAGAAAACATGTCTATAACGATTTTTTTCTTTCCTATGCGATTCCGTTTTAGAAGATTTTACTGCATACCATTTTTTAAATATTTATGTCTCCAATACATGGAATACGGATTAATAGCATTAAGGCTAACTGAAACATTTACATACAACAAACAGAGGTTCATTAAAAACATAAACTACGTCATTTCTAAATAAATAAATGTCATAAACGTTAGAAAAATTCTAAGGTAATTTTTTTTTAATCAGAACCTCTCCCTACAAGTAAAAATCAGTATTTAGTAAAAATTAAATCTGACTGGGTTGGAATTTTGCGGACCGGTCTCGGGCGAAATTTGATCGTCTATATCGGGCCGGGCCAACAATCGACTAAATGATTCAATTATTCAACCCATTTCATTGAACTTTACCTATATCACGTCAGCTGCGGATATCTAGAAGAAAAACACCATCAGACTGATAATCAACTGCACAGATCATCACCACATCGAATTGACGGCTGAAATTTCAAGATTTGCATGTTAAAATTCAACTGGTCTGCCAAAGTCATAATTAGTGACACCTGCAGGATCCACCTGATATTTGTGCATGATCGATTGGTTTATCATCGTATTTTTTCCTGTATTAGAGTCATAATTTCACTACGGCCCAGAATTTTCAGGCCCAGGTTATCTTGGACCGGCCTTTCCAATTTAAAAATTTAAAGTTTGGTCCGTTTATATTAATAGTACACGACCCCGTCCTGCCGGATCTGGCCCAATTCAATTTTATTTTTTAAAAAATCAAAATTTTGTTTTAACTACAATTAAGATTATTTTAAGAATATTACATGCATAGTTATATAATAAATTTACAGTATATCTTAAAATTACGATGCGTTCACACGACAGAAAGTACATAAAAGCAACATTAATGACTACTTTTCCTAGACGTTTCGACATTCAATTAAGGATTCATAAAAAAATAAAAAATAATAATAATTTAGTTTAGAATACTTTTGAAGCTGTCTAATAAAAAGTAGATTTGTGAAAATATTTCTCTGACATTTATTAAGGTGTTTCCCAGAACAAAAAGACTATTTTTTCATACGCTTCTGAATTCATTTCTTTTTGAAAATGCATAAGATTGGCAGGTGTTCTTATTAGAAACTATTTAATCGAATGACGTTATTCATTTTTTGATAAAGGCAATGCATCTTAGATAAAATAGTGTTAAAGAAAGCGTTTTGAAACGAATTTCCAGTTGCGACGTCACGAAAAAGGAGGAAAACCTGAAGCCGTAACAAGAATCTCTTATTGCCAACCTTGTTTTTTTTTTAAAAGTGGGAAACTCTATTGGATTCAAAATGGCTTATATGTTGTTTAGCAATACATTTGACCACCTTGCGATATATTTCCAAAGATTACTTTAGCAGAACACTATTGCTTTTAATATTTTTACAAAACATGTTGCCTGCGCTATACATCCTGAGAACAATTAAAATTAAGTACTGTTCCAACCCGTCTCGACGTCATTGAGAGAAAAAAAAAGCAAGCTTTATTTCAGCACTGCACGAGTTTGCTAAAGAAAAAAAAAAAAAAAAACTCAGACACCATGCCTAATGCCGACCTCTATGGTGGACATGTAACATTTCTGTATTGATTTGTCAAACTAGCATCGGTTCATGAAGAACATTTACACTTATTCTCGCGAAAATCATATTCATTGAAACTAGCCAATATTTTATGGGTTTTGCTTGCCTTTTTACATCGGGCCGGCAAGCCCGCTCGTTGATAAAAATGTCTTAATTCTGTCGACCCGGCCCGTTTGAAAATTGTTTTTATTTCGCCTGGCCGGGTGCGGGCCTCGGATTAAGCCCGTGCAAGTCCCTTTCTTGTACCCTAAGATATGAAAAACATAGACGACTGGGAGCAGGAAAATACAGTGATAAACCTTCCAGTTGACCACTAAAATAGAGTTTTTTCAAGTTGTTTCCACCAAGTTATGACTTTAGCAGATCAGTTGCATTTTAATATGATAATTGAGTTCTGTCCTATCTTAGAATTTTAGCCACAAACTCAAAGAGGTGACTGCCAGTGTAATGGCTTTCCTGTCCAATAGGAATGAAGAACATTTTTACTCAACTTTCCTTTCGTCCAATAAACAGTCTTTTTCGGACGGTACATATTCGCCGAAGTGTGATTGTTGCTACTCCTGGGTTAAGTCCATGCTCACAAGTAATATGATTATCTTCACCGAAGTCATCATCATTTTTAATGCTAGTTGATCTACTAGAACTCTACTAATCTACTGCGGATTCTCAGAAAAACTAGTCTTTCCAGAATTTTTTTTTTCAATTTATTTTCAGCAGTCATGCGAAGTCGAAAAATGGTGAGGCAAACTTCGGATTTTCGGAAGAAATTCTTTAGAGAAATACTAAGGATTGGTGTTTTTTAGTGTATGTTTTAAGTAAAACATTTAAAATTGGAAAAAAAATCGGGTGTTTTACAGTTGTATCGATTGATACTAACTGCCTAGAATTTGCCGACTGTCATCGAAGTTGCCGACATTAGGGGGGCGAGACGCCCCCCTATGCCCCCTCCCCAGTAGCTACGCCCCTAATTCAAGTTCTACACTGTTAAAAATCTGCTGCATTTTGCTGCAACGCACTCCCCTGCTTGTATAGAAAACGGTTACTTGGCCGTGAAATGGCGCTTTCTCATTGGTTGGAATAGAGATATTATATACAAGTGGTGGAGGGCGTTGCAGCAAAATGCAGCAGATTTTTAACAGTGTAGCTGAAAGAACAATGGTGTTCCCTCTCTACTAATATCTTTTCTCTGAGTGATGAACGTGAGTTTAAATTCAAATGAATGTTCCTTGACATTTTGTTGACTTAGTTTGTAGCATGGTACAGGAGAAACACAAGTCCTCTAGAAAACAAAAAACAATTTTAGAAAAAAAAATAAAAGATTAAATTCACGGCCTTTCCCAATTTTTTTCTCCGACTCGTTTATCTGACCGTCTCAGCGAGTATCGCCAACACGCCAACTACGGATCGCCGTACTGTGGACAAAAACTCCCGCCCTGAGAAATGCTCAGTTGTAACTCTCTTACTTATAAAGGTATTTTATTTGATTTCTGTTGTAATAAGTTAGTCACCATTAAATAATTTAAAGCCATTAAATAATTTAAATATTCAAAGATAGCGAACTAACTTCTGCAAGCTTCTTCTGAATTACGAGGGGGAGGGAAAAGCAATCCTCTGTAGATTTTAAATACATTAGTAAACATCAATGGTGTAATCGCAAAAATAATAGAGGGTATACGCTTTAATCAGAGGGCTCAAAACAGATGGTATACCTTAGAGTGTATATATTATATCTTTCTTTCTTGAGAAACAAAGGGTATACGCTATTCCTTAAAAAAATCCAGAGGGTATACGACGTAAACCCTCTACTACATCCCTGGAAAGCATAGAACTTTGCATCGCTCCCAGAAAACAGAGTCATTAGTTCCCTTTGTTTTAGTGTTCCTCCCTGCAGGCCTCAAAAAAAAGTTTCGCTTTTTTTTTAAAAAAACTGTTACAAATACAATTTTGTCTTATTGATTTATGCGGATTTTGTAAATGATTAATCTTGATAAAAAATATTAAACCATCGGATCAGAAACCAAAACTTATTTGTCTCAATTTACATATATTTTCTTCTTGAAACACAATCCTTTCCTTTTCTGGAAACAATAAATTTTTGTGTAAACAAAGCAGCTATTTATTTTCCCTTCCGTTGATATTTCGCTTATGCCAGATGGCAACTGCTAATTTGTTTTTGCGGAAGTACAGCCGACTGAACTTTTCAATTTGTTAAATTACATATTTTTATATTCAATTTTGTTTCCATTTTTAATAATAATTCCTTCCTTTTCGTTTAAATCTGCAAGAAATGAAGAAAATTTGTGAAAGCAGTCAAAGGTAACTCAGTAAATAATATTTTTTGTGGTCAAGTTACCCAAATTTGGTCTTGGCCACCCTAGCTTTTTTTATTTGCATGCTCCAATGATTCTGCGTCTTGCATTAGTGAACAATAGCTTTCTCTAAGATAAAGCAATAAGAAATTTTGTATTATATGTGTTTAGTTAGTTAAGGATATTGCTGGATGTAGTTTCTGCTACTAAATCATTCATAGTCCACAGAGTGCACTACTATCTTATGTATAAATTGTCTACTATTATCGATAAAAAATGATTAAAATAGCTCAAAAAGATTCACTCTTTATTGCGACAAATGGTTAATTACAGTGGTAATTCCAAAAACGTTCTCAATCTGGATTTACATCAGGTATTGGGTTTTTGTTTTCTGCATATGTTAGTTTGTTTACCTTGATATATCGTTCTTATGCTCACATGTTTTGCATTAATTTACATATAAATGGATGTATGACTTATTTTTTCCCTCATTTTATGCATTGCGCTGTTCTTAAGTTGGTAGTATTAATTATTTGAAGAGATCAGTTTAGTTGACTGACAGTGTAATTCTATTTTGTTTTCAATTCAACAATCATTATTCTCTACTTATTTATGTATTCCCTTTTTGATACAAGTATCATTAATGTTGCATTTCATCTTGGAATATTTGCAAAAGAAAAATATTTTACCTCTACAGTTAATTGCAAATAATTATTTTGTGCATAGCAAGTAATTTTTTGTGTGATGTTAATTTTTTTGTTCTAGCTCCCTTAATAATTTTTTAATTACTTAGAATTCTGTAAAATAACTGATGGAAGAGATTAACTGTTTTATTATTGATTTATTTTCAAAAGGTCCTTTTCATAGCTTTTTAAATACTATGGATTGTTGATTTAAAAAAAAAAAAATACTTCATGGGAAAGTTTACTTTTTCAAAAATATTTTTTTTTATTTTAAAAAATATGCTTCAAATTGGGAACTCATTGCATTTCAAGTTCAATTAAGTAAAATTGAAAAAAAGAAAGAAAGAAAAAAAAAAAAAAAAAAAAAACACCCAGCATATTAAAATTTTTATGAAGTTTAAGAAATTTTGAGTTTTTTAAAATGTTTATATTTTATCAAATTATTATCTTTTTAAATGTGTGTTGTATACAAGACTGCAAATAAATTTTTAGAAAATCTAATATTATATTTAATATCATTTTTTTGCTGGTGATATGCTGAAATCTAACATATCTTCATATACTTTTATTAAAAAAAAAAAAAACCCTCTTGAAGGATAATTCCATGAACATATATATCATTGTATACAATAAAGAACATGTACAAAAAAATTTAAACCACTGTTTTAAGTTTTCAATTGTGTGGGGAATGGCACTAGTTGTATTACACAAAATTTACAATATCTTGCAATATAATTGTTGTACAGGTAAAATTGAGATGTCAAAATATTCAAAATTAAACAGGCTTTCATTTAATATTCAAAAACAAAAATAAATTTTGAAAAAATTTTTTCTTTTAAACATTCTCATAACATGTACACTTAAATTTGTCAGAAATTAACTATTTTTAGATAAATTAGTACAAATTAAATACTACTAAATATATTTATTTATTGAGATTACTGTTTATTTATAATATGCAGAGGTGGGGGGGGGGGGGAGATTACATCATTCTACTCACTACTGGGGAGTGGAGCGAATATTTAGGCAGTCTTACAAATTGTAACTATATAAAATATGCTGAGAATCGTATGTTTTTTTTTTTTTTTTTTTTTAATCATTTTGCAATTCTCTCAGTCACCACAATATGAACATGGCTCTAAAGTTCTATTCTGTGCTAAACTTTCTCTGCTATGCAATTTTCTTTGCTGTAATTTTTTAATTTTATATTAAAAAAAAATAAATAAACTAAAATGTTATACTACAAAAATGCATGATAATAAACAGCAAGTTTTAGAGTGTGTGGTTTTATCCGGTTTAAACCATCATGTCAGAAACCTCAAATCAGTGTTGAATTCAGTCACTTTTCTCCGGGAGGGATTTCTGTGGTTCTGGGGGGGGGGACATTACATAATTCTGGAGGGAGGGAATGTCCCCCCGACCAGGCCAACCTTGGATTCAACACTGCCTCAAATACTACACTGATCTGTAAAGTTCCACATTAAATATCTGTAACACACATTACAACATTAGAAGTAATATTAAAAATTCACTATTACTGTATGTAAAATATCATTTCTGGGGAAAAGAAAAAAAAAAAAAAAAAAGAGAAATCTGTCATAAATCTGAAAATTCGGCTTGCCTCCAAACTTCCTCAACTAACAATGCTTCTGCTATCAAATCTTGCTAGATCAGCATCAATTGAAAGAATATTTTCTAACTTTGGCTTCATATGCTCTAAACTCAGAAATCGTTTGGGTGTAAATAAATGTGCTAAATTGGTTATGTGCTATAGGATGCTGCGGAGTAAAATTGATCCAGATTGTTAACTGTATAAAATCATTTTCTTTTGTTTGAACATCCTAAAAAACAAAAATGTTTTATTGCAATTTAAATAATTTAATTTTTTGTAATTATTAAATTACAGTAATTAATGTTAAATAAAAAATTACTCAAATCATTAAGATTGATTCAATGTATCCCTCTAGTTCTTAAAAGGTTTTCAGGCGCATTACATGTTTTTGACGGTTTAAGCCTGTTTTTGACGGTTTAACCCAATTTTTCACGATTTAAATAACGCTTGTCTTGTCAAAAACCAGTTTCTGACGTCAGAAACCCAACCCTGGTAATAAATGAATAATAAGTTTTGATGTTGTATAATTTTTGTCATTTCAGTTTACAACTGTCTCTTGTACCTTGCTGGCAGTTGAAAATTTCTTACAGCTTATATTTTATAAAAAAGAAATTAAATAAAAAATTTATTAATATATATATATATATTAGGGATGCACCGAATAGTGATTTTGGCCGAATACCGAATGCTGAATATTCAGCCGACAGGCGAACCGAATACCAAATATTCGGTCAGCCGAATACCGAATATTCGGCTTTCCAAATACTTTTTATATTTCAATGTCTAAAGGTATTAAAATGTTACTTTTTAAAACAATTTTACATAATATTTATTAAAAGAAACTTATATTTTAATAAACAAGAAAGAGCTTTTTATAAGAACATTTAATATTGAAAAAAAATCTGCCATGAGTTATTTAAGAAGCACAATTATGAGACTTTTTAAATTAATAAACTGTTAGATTTCTTGGTTTCTTCTACAAATTAAAACAAACATTTTAAAATCAAAGAGAAATAATGATAAAATGGTCAAAGAAAAACTTTACAGTCTCATAATTGTCCTTTATAAATAACTCAAAGCAGATTCTTTTTCAATATAAAGAACAAATACTTTCAACTTAATTCTGAATAAAGGAATGTGTAGCTTATAGATCTTTTCTTATGAATGGGATATTTTACACCCTTCCCATATCCACCTTTCCCATCATATTTTACAGAAATCAAAGCATGTGAGTTGAAAATATAGTTATGGTATCTTATTTATTGTTAATGCAACAAACGAAAACACAAGTTAGATCTAGAGTGAGATGAAATACAATGTACTTATGACTCAATAAGTTGATTATAATTATGGTTTCATGAACAAAAATTTTCTGTCTTGATAGCTATTCAAAAGTTTTTCTCACTTACTTAAAGATTTTTATTTGGAAAAGTAAGAAACAGATTATTTACTAAACAAAATTTAGTAACTTGCATCTGCATATCATTTATTCCTAAGGAGAATCCTAATAAATCACCATTTTAATCCTTCTCATGGTCAATTTTCATAAGTTATACTTTACAAACAGCAAATAAATAATGTAAAAACATTCTACTTTATTTAAATATGATTTTCTTTCTAATTATTTTAAATATATTAAAAATAGAAATTGTGAAAAGTTTTTAAAAATAGTGTTTTAAAAAGGTTTTATTAAGTATTGGATTCGGCTGAATACTTTGATATTCGGCCTTACCGAATATTCGGCAGGCCGAATAGTTTCATATTCGGCTTAACCGAATAGTTTGATATTCGGACTAACTGAATATTCGGTAACATGGCCGAATACCGAATAGATACCGAATATTCGGTGCATCCCTAATATATATATATATACTAGCGGACCCGACAGATGTTGTCCTGTCACCGGCAGACGTTTTCCTTCTTGGCACCGACTCCAGAAAATCAAATAAATGTACATAAAGATGGTAATACACACGATAAACACTACGCTCTTAATTTACTAATTACACGCTCTTAATTTCTTATTACAATTATGTAAGGAAATAATATTTCACTCTTCAGTATTTTTTGAAGTCAGTTCAATTTTTGATAGAAAAGTTTATTTTTCTCTTTTTAGTTAAAAGTTAACGACTGTCTGAAGTCGGTTAATCAAAATTATAATACAGGAAATATTATTGTAAAGCATACACGTTTGTCAGGAGTGAGGTTCGAACACGTGATCTCTTTCTTCAAGAAGCTGAGCTTAAATCTGGTGCCTTAGACCTCTCGGACATTCCGTCTGCACTCTATTCATCGAACTTATTCAACACTTTTAATTAGCGAAAAATCACTAACTATTAGTTTTTGCCTTATTACTAAAAAAAGTACTGAATCAATTTGGACGAAATGTGAATCTAAACCATTCTCGAATCTACTGGAACGCACACACAAAATTTCATTAAAATCGGTCCAGTCGTTTAGGAGGAGTTCAGTGACATACACACGCACAGAAGATTTATATATATAAAGATTAGCATTGAAAATTTCAGCTTTTTGCATTGAAGACATCGCCAAATTAGGAAAATGTGAATTATCTCACGAACTACTGGATTTAAAAGAATTTGCTTAGTACCATTCGATTCAGAATGAAAAAATACACTAGAATATGTTATAAGTTAAAAAAAATTCCTTTAAAATCGGTTTTTGTAGATATTTTTCAAGTTCGCTCTTTTTTCTACTCCTTAGGGGTGGAATTTTCGAAAATCCCTTCTTAGCGGCACTTGATGTTATAAGAAGTATTTTTACCCCAATTTTCAAGATTTTTGATTTGGTAGATTTTTTTGTGCTGTGATTAATACGAAATCCAGACTTTTTTTATATATTTATAGCACTGGGTCATTCTACGTGAAATCAACCAATTTAAGGAAAACTTGTTGCATCATAGTCACAGATTTTTTTTTAATTTTTATCATAGACAGACATAGTACTGAAACCCTCAAATCTGAAATTTAAAAGTAATTTTCACAATATTGGCCGAGATATGGCCATTTGAAAACTGGCCATTTTTACAAAATGGCGGCCATCTTGGAATTGTATCACTGTCTAAATATGGCCATAACTTGACAACTAATGGCTCAAAGTTTATATATCTGGTACCAATTTGAAGCTATTTGTACAAAGAATGCATATTGCACATCAAAACAATAATACATTTTTATTTCTTTACTTTTTATTGTGTGCAAAGTGAAAATTTCACCCCAAAAAAGGGCAGATTGTAATGGCTCATAAAAAAAATGAATCATCATGAATTTTTCTGAAACTTGGTAAAAACATTGCTCCATCTGTGTGCTTTAAATAAAATAAAAATTGGAAAGGTAAAATTTGTTGTTTTAAAATAAATGGTTTTTTACACATAAGGTGTCATTAACCAAATAATTATCATTTTAGAATCTGTAAGCATTCCTGATTAAAAAAATAATGGTTAAAATAAAATTTTCTAACATCTAAATTAATGTAAAAGTATATTCAAAACCTCATTTGTACTAATTTTGTAGGAATCTGCCCCCCAGCCCCCCCCCCCCCCCCCCCAAAAAAATAAAAAAAATTGACAATTGAAAAAATTTTACACTGAAAAAGATAAGAAAATAATTAAGGAATATAATGTATAATTATAAAATACCTATAAATGCAATGCATACATATGGTGATTTACTTCACATATAGGGGCGAGTGGGGTGGAATGGAACAATAGGTTTTTCTCTTTATGTATCATTCTAAATATTTCATATGGTACTGCAATCTTCAGTTGAAAAAAGTAGCTAATTTACATAAGCTTGCAATTATATGAAGAAAAAGATTATTTCAAGTCTTCAGCGTCCATGTAAAGATGGTGTATTAAATGCATTTGATCTCTATAATTTTGCAAAAGAATCTGTTAAAAGAATTGAAAGTTTTTTTATAACAAAATTTGAAATTGAAACCGCAAACAGTCAATTAGCAGATAGGTATGCAAAAGCAGATACAATCATAGAAACAAGACTGAGTCACTGCTTTGTACCAATCAATGATTGCCAAATGCTGGTTTCCAGGGTTTCAGACATTTCATCAACAAAATTTATTGCTTCTTTGGGAATCAATGAAATTGTCAGACCATTGATATTTAAAAGTGAACAATATGTTGCATGTGTATATGGGATAAATTGGTGGATTGGGAAAATTTTAGATTACTGTGAAGAACTTACCGACTATAAAATTATGTTCATGTATCCTCATGGTGCTAATTCTTCATATTCATGGCCAAAATCCTCAGATGTTTGTTTGATTCTGTAAGAACAAATAATAAAAGAAGTGTCTATTCCTGTAACTGCTACAGGAAGAACATATACTGTTGCACCAGAGGAAACTCGAACAATTCAAGCATTATTTTTAAACTTTAAAACTGATTAAATCCTTTTTAGCTTAAATCTGAAGAAAAAAACTATTATATTATAAAGTTATATGCATGTAAGTAAATATTTTGTTCTTATTTTGTCTAGATTTGTTCCATGTGTACGTTTAAACTTTGACTTATTTCTCATGATATTCAATGTTTTGCCCTGGATTTGTATTATATTATTGTTATTATTTATTTATTTTTTTTTTTTTTTTGTCTCATCGTATCTAGATTTTTGTTCATATAAATTTTAACTCAGTGTGAACAAAAAATAACAAATGTCAACTCAATTAACTCATTTATATATATTTATTTTATTTAAATTACACAATTGAATAATTTAACTCTGTAATTTACAGCTAGTATTTCTCCAACATTTCTGGAGAAAATATTATGTGCCTTTTTTTTTCATGCATTCCATAGTAAGGTATTTAAAATATTTATGTAAATATGTTTTGAGAATTATATTATCATATTTTGAATGAAATGAAATAAAAAGTACTGTAAAAATAAATATTTAGTGTAAATAACTGCAAATTGATATTTCTTTATTGAATTATATAATATACACACAATACTTTAATTAGATGCTAGAAAATTTCATTTTAACCAATATTTCTTAAATTAAGAATACTTACAGATTTTAAAATAATCATTATTTGGTCAATGACACCTTATGTGTAGAGAACCATTTATTTTAAAACAACAAATTTTACCTCTCTAATTTTACAGTATAATGTTCCATATATAGAGAAACTGTTATATCTATGCATAATCAAACCATTATACAGAAAGCGTAGAAAGTATATGAACTAAATTTACTTTTGATTTTTGAAATAATCTTTTTCTTTATATAATTGCAAGCTTATGTAAATCAGCTACTTTTTTAAACTGAAGATTGGGGTACCATTACTTCACCTAATGTGTGATTGATGAAATATCTAGAATGATACATAAAGAGAAAAACCAACTGTCCCATTCTACCCCACTCGCCCCTATATGTGAAGTAAATTATCATATATATATGCATTGCATTTATAGTTATTTTATAACTATACATTATAGTCCTGAATTATTTTCTTATCTTTTTCAGTGTAAAATTTTTTCAATTGTCTAAAGTTTTTTTTGGGGGGGGAGGGGTGCTGGGGGCAGATTCCTACAAAATTAGTACAAATGAGGTTTTGAATATACTTTTACATTAATTTAGATGTTAGAAAATTTTATTTTAACCATTATTTTTTGAATAAAGAATGCTTACAGATTCTAAAATTATCATTATTTGGTTAATGACACCTTATGTGTAAAAAACCATTTATTTTAAAACAACAAATTTTACCTTTCCAATTTTTATTTTATTTAAAGCACTCAGATGGAGCAATGTTTTTACCAAGTTTCAGAAAAATTCATGATGATTCATTTTTTTTATGAGCCATTACAATCTGCCCTTTTTTGGGGTGAAATTTTCACTTTGCACACAATAAAAAGTAAAGAAATAAAAATGTATTATTGTTTTGATGTGCAATATGCATTCTTTGTACAAATAGCTTCAAATTGGTACCAGATATATAAAATTTGAGCCATTAGTTGTCAAGTTATGACCATATTTAGACAGTGATACAATTCCAAGATGGTCGCCATTTCGTAAAAATGGCCAGTTTTCAAATGGCCATATCTCGGCCAATATTGTGAAAATTACTTTTAAATTTCAGATTTGAGGGTTTCACTACTATGTCTATCTATGATAAAATTTAAAAAAAAATCTGTGACTATGATGCAACACCCATTGGTTGAATTCATGTGGAATGACCCCACTTTTAATTAGCGAAAAATCACTAACTATTAGTTTTTGCCTAATTACTAAAAAAGTACTGAATCAATTTCGATGAAATGTGAATCTAAACCATTCTCGAATCCACTGGAACCCACACACAAAATTTCATTAAAATCGGTCCAGTCATTTAGGAGGAGTTCAGTTACATACACACGCACAGAAGATTTTTATATATAAAGATAAGGATTGAAAATTTCAGGTTTTTGCGCCGAAGACATCACCAAATTTGGAAAATATGAATTATCTCACGAACTACTGGATTTAAACGAATTTGCTTAGTACCATTCGATTCAGAATGAAAAAATGCACTAAAATATGTTATCAGTTGAAAAATAACTACAAAAGCCGATTTTTAAGGAATTTTTTTAAAGTTCGTTCTTTTTTCTACTCATCTTAGGGGTGGAATTTTCGAAAATCCCTTTTTAGCGGCACTCTATGTTATAAGAAGTATTTTTACCCCAATTTTCAAGATTTTTGGTTCGGTAGAATTTTTTGTGCTCTGATTAAAACGAAATCCTGACATTCTTTTATATATATAGATAAGGATTGAAATTTTCAGGTTTTTGCGCCGAAGACATCGCCAAATTAGGAAAATGTGAATTATCTCATGAACTACTGGATTTAAACGAATTTGTTTTGTACCATTCGATTCAGAATGAAAAAATGCATTAAAATATGTTATCAGTTGAAAAATATCTACAAAAGTCGATTTTAAAGGAATTTTTTTAAGTTCTTTTTTTTTTTTACCCTCCTTAGGGGTGGAATTTTCGAAAATCCCTTTTTAGCGGCACTCGATGTTATAAGAAGTAATTTTACCCCAATTTTCAAGATTTTTGGTTCGGTAGATTTTTTTTGTGCTGTGACTAATACGAAATCCAGACTTTCTTTTATATTTATAGCACTTTTAATTAATGAAAAATCACTTATTAGTTTTTGCCTAATTACTAAAAAAGTATTGAATCAATTTCGATGAAATGTGAATCTAAACCATTCTCGAATCCACTGGAACCCACACACAAAATTTCATTAAAATCGTTCCAGTTGTTTAGGAGGAGTTCAGTTACATACTAAGAATAGATTTTTAAATATCTAATTGCAGAGTTTCCCCCAGGTTTAAAAAAGGGCAGGGCGCTACTGTTCTGAAAAGGGCACTTTTTACATTTTTAAGGGCACTTTTTCATTTTTAGGGCACTTTTATAGAGTTTAATCTAGAATCTAGCTGTTCAAAAAGTCGTGAAAAAACAAAATTTCATCATAAAATTGAAAAAAAAGGTAAATTTTGTTAAAAGATAGCGAAAAAACGGCAAATATTGTTAAAATATCACAAAAAAACGGTCAATTTTGTTAAAAGATTGCAAAAAACAGTAGATTTTGTTAAAAGATTGCAAATAACGACATAGTTTGCTAAAAAAAATCACGAAAAAACGTCAAAGTTTATTAAAAGATCACAAAAACAGCAGTTTTTCACAGAATTTTCCGTTTTATTGCGATTTTTGGACGGAATTTCCGGGTTTTTTTTAGCAAATCTCTTGACAAAATCTGTCGTTTTATCGCTATTTTTTGACGAAAGTTGCCTTTTTTTTGCGACTCATTTGACCAAATTTCCTATTTTATCGAGATTTTTGGAAGAAATTTGTCGTTTTCCCACGATCTTTTGAGAAAATCTGCCGTTTTGTGAAATTTTGTGACGAAATTTGCGAATCTTGCCGAAAATTAATCGTTATTTCGCGATTTTAAACGAAATTTGCCGTTTTTTAGCGATTTTTTTTCACGAAATTATCCGTCCCACAGAACGCGTATGAGGCGATTTTTTTCGTAACTTACGCACTATAGCGCGTTCGGATCATCGCTGGAGGGCTGCGTTTTTTTAAATGTGGGGCAAGAAGGGCGCTATTTTTTTGAATGAATGACTAGAGGGGCACCAGTTTTTGGATGAGGAGCAAGAGGGGCGCTATTTTTGAAACTAAAGGGCAGGAGGGGCGGAGCGCCCTCCTGAAACCCTCTGGGGGAAACTCTGTAATTGTATTTCTTATTTATATTTTTAAAAATGTTACTCTATTTTCAAAAACCATAAAATACTTACTGCTATTGCAAAAGGTATCCAATTTCATTTTAAAAGTGTTACGGCTAGTATTTTTTTATCAGATTTTATTAGATCAAATAATTTTACCATATTTTTTTCTCTGTGTTTTAGTGAACATAAGTTACTGAAATGTGAAATGTTTTATGCTGCATTCATTTAAAAACTTAAAATAGAGTGTGTTCAATTTGTAGTTTACCAAGTTATCACTAAAGCAGAGTAATTTGTCTTATTTAATGATAGAAGTTTAGATGATTAAATAAGGTAAAGACTATTTTGAAAATTGTAGTGACAGCTAACATTCTGGCAAAAAGATTGTGCAACTTCCGTAACTTAAAAATTTATTTTGTTGTTGTGTTTTAAAAAAATTACAAATTACTTTCCTTCTATTGTTCTTATTTTTTATCTGCTGACAATTTTGAAATGAAATTATTCTTAAAATTTTAAGAACAATACCAATTGACAATTTTGGGACACAAAGTATCTGACGTAACTTTGCTTTCCTATTTTGCAATTTTGATTATTTTCATGTTTTCAATTATTTTATATTCTCACTTATTGTTATCATTTATATAATTTTGTTTATTTCTTTGTTTTATTTGTGATTAAATGTTTATCTATCTGTTTATGCCTTGTGTGATAGCATTAAACATACATGCATTGAATAAGTTTACTTTTTAAACTTGTTCCTGAATTATTTACAGTGGATCAAGAAATTCCTTATTTAAAAAATCCTAAAATCTACTTATTGAAGAAATTGTCTTCTTGGGAAAAGTTTGAAAATGGGTAAAATTCTTAGGCGATCTCTTTAACCACTTAACCGGCGACGGGTATGGGGAAACAGTGCTTTAACCCCCGACTTATCTCGGGGCAGCCGTTGAAGTGGTTAATTAAATCACCTGTCAGATAGCTTACATAAAATTCAGAGTCTACAGCAGGGCCGTAACTATAAACTTACAGGCCCCAGGGCAAAACCTCTGGGGGCCGCTGTGGCGGGGCAAATTAAAACTTTGTCCTGGGCTCAGTTTTTCCCCCCCGCACTCCACTTGGTGGCGATGCAATTTTTGCCGATCCCACTAAAACTAGCATAGGGGAGAAAATACGGACTTCTGATTGGCTGAATGCTGTTAAAAGCGTTTTGTTTAGGTTCATTTTTGAGTTTATGTGACTTAATCAAATGTTTCTGTTTAAAAACCTTTTAAAAGATGGACTTTTATTTTTATTTTTTTTTTCGATTTTATGTAATTATTAATAGATAAAAAGAAAGATTTTCTAGAATTTTTTTAGATGCTTTTTATGTTATTCAACCGACCAGAAGCCCATATTTTCTTCCTTATACTAGCTTCGGTGGGATCTGCAAGCATGCTGACGCGACATGACACACTCGATTCAACATTCTGCTGTCTGCTCAAGAGCTGCTTTTGCTTGTGAAGCGTATAGAGTATATCGACGGACACGCAAAAACATTTACTCTGTTGATTTTTCTTTGATTTTTTTATTGTTAACTTTTAGCTAGGTGCTGGGCATTTTATAGGAAGTTAGACTAAAAACTAAAATCAATAGTTTTTTTAACCATCAGTATAAGGCCCCTCAGTCTTGGAGGCCCCGGTGGTAGTTACGGCCCTGGTCTACAACAAGGATGATGCAGATAGACTTCATTCTTCATTGCCATCATTATTGATTTACTGACAATGTCTAACAGTGTTTTGTGTTCGAGTACCAAATAGAATTGTTGTATTGTTGAAGAAAATTATTAATTTTATGATTATCTAGTGTTATTCTTAATTTTTACTAATAAATAAATAGGTGGAAGATTAGTAGAAATTGAAATTTGTAATTTTCCGTAAACTATAATGGTTAAAATTCAATATTTGTATTAGTAGCCAGTGGCCAGTAGAGGCTGAATGTTTAGTAGCCACTATTGTCAAGTTAGTGGCCACTAATTACTATTCAGGGATGCCACTGAGAAGACAATATCGTGGAAAGGAAAAATTTGACATTTTTCACAACATTTATGCTTTGTTTTTGTGAATTACGTTGCATTGGATATTGCATTGACATTTCTTATGTTAAGAGGCACAGTGCCTTGAAATTGGTCAAAATATAGATTTTCCTTTTTTAATATTAACTGAAAGCTTTTCTAATTGTGAATGTTTTGACATTTCATTTTCACCTACACAACAATTATATTGTCATTCTGAGATATTGTAAATTATGTTAATAAATCCAGCACAATGACCCACATAAATGCTTTAAACTGATTTTTCTCTCTGTTTATGTTTTTATATTTTGCTTGTTTAGAAAATACTTTTTTTTTTATTAACTTGTTCTTTATGTGTATTTAATATTTTTGCATATGGATTTAATATTCAAGTTTATAGTTATTTTTTTTTAATTATTTAAATTGACAGTTTGCTGAATTTCTTTCATTTTTACTTTCTTCTATCTTCAATAGAAGAAAGTATTGTAATCGAAATTTTTTTCGACTTCCGGTTTTCGACGGATTAACATGTTTTAGGAGTCAGAGATTCCAAAAAACATGTTTTTACAAAATGTCTGTCTGTCCATGTGTCTGTGTGTATGTCGCCATTCTACCATCAAAAAGTGTATGAAGTTATGCATAGAATTGACCGAAATTTTTTGTGAATGTTTTTGGCTATGGCAAGCAGGTCCTCCTTCAGTTTTGAAATATTCTGCCAGAAGGGGGCGCTACAATCATGATTTTTGTACTGTTTTCAATATTGTACCGACCAAAAGTACATGAAGTTATTCATCGAATTTAACCAATTTTTTTGTGTAAGTATATGACTATGGCTAGTTGGTCCCGCCTGAATTTGAAAATAATCCGCCAGGAGGGGGTGCTGCAATCGCGCTTTTTGTATGATTTTCAATATTGTACCGACCAAAAGTATATGAAGTTATACATCAAATTGAACCAAATTTTTTGTGTATGTGTATGACTATGGCTAGTTGGTTCTCCCTGAATTTAAAAAAAATCCATCAGAAGGGGGCGCTGCAATCGCGATTTTTGTGCCATTTTCAATATTGTACCGTACCAACCAAAAGTACATGAAGTTATGCATCGAATTGAACGAAATTTTTTGTGTAAGTGTATGGCTATAGCTAGTTGGATTGCCCTGAATTGAATCTTAAAAAAATCTGCCGGAAGAGGGCGCTGCAATAGCGAATTTTATGCCATTTTCAATATTGCACTGCATAAAAGTGTATGAAGTTAGTTCTTGAACTGAACTAAACTTTTTGTATATGATTATTTTTTGGTAAGGCAAGTAGGTCCTCCCTGAATTTGAAAAAAAAAATCTGCCTATCATTCTATTCTCCATCGGCTCGTGCATAGACGGAAATTCGTTTTTACTCCAATTAATTGATTGAAGCAGAAATTTACGATGAAAATCAAAGTTGGTATGGTATTGAATTAAAATTATTAAAGCATTAAAATGAGTAACTTTTTTTTAATATTAAAATATACGTATGAGATAGAAGAAAGTTTTGGGATTGGCACATCCAACTAGTTTTTATATACACAAGAATAAAATTATATTACAGTATACTACATATACATATATATTACAGTATTATTTAAAATTGAAGAGATGGTTTTAAAGATACTGGTGTCCCCTTAAATGTTTTATAGCATTTTCTATACACTGTGTTTTCATAGTTGGATATGTGTAAACGAATACCTACCTCAATATGTACAATTTCACACTACACTAACATTATTTTGCCCAAGTATAGAATCTGGTTTCTTGGAATTTTAATCAGAATATTAAATACAGTAGACTCCTTCAAATCCCTACAACTCAGGACCAGAGGTTTTGCAGATTTCAGAATTTTGTGGCTTTCTGGTCTTTGCATTGTTTACATTTTTTAAACAGTGATTGGAATGTAATTAATAATGCAATTGCATCTATAATGAATGCTTGCAACATAATAAAATATTAAAATAATAAAAATTTAGATACTTTTTAAAATGATTAAAATATTAAAAATAAAGGTCAAGTTAATAATCAGTAATGTATGATTAAATATTCATTATACAGACATGCTACTATTCCGCAGAAACGCAGGATTTTGCTTTTCGGTGATAAATTTTACAATCTCTGGGATCGATGCAAAAATGCATTAAAATTTGTTGACATTTATATGTAGAGGGGGGGGGGGTAACGGATGATGCTAAATTAAAATGCTAAAACCATGCTAAATTAAGCAAATTTCTTCAAAGGATTGCAGAAAAAACACAAATTTCTCCAAAGGATCAGAAAAAAAACTATACATTCATCAAACAATTGCGGAAAAAATACTATTTTCTTCAGAAGATCGCGAAAAAAAAAACGCTATTTTTGTTAAATGATAACGAACAAGGTGTGAATTTCGTCAAAAAATTGCAGATAAAACTCTATTTTTGTGAACAGTTTGCTGAAAAAAAAACTCTAATTTTGTCAAATAATCGTGATAAATACTTGTATTTTATCGAAAGATTGCAGAAAATACTCAAATTTTGTAGAAAGATCATGTAAAATATGCAAATTTTGATGATAGATCGCCGTAAACAAGCAAATTTTGACATAAGATCGCCGAAAATAAGCAAATTTTGTAGAAAGATCGCGGAAAATACGCAAATTTTGACGAAAGATTGCAGAAAATACTCAAATTTTGACGAAAGATCGTGGAAAATAACAGGGTTGGAAAAAAACCAGGTTTTTTCAAAAAAAAAAAAAAAAAACTGTTAATGTGGTTTAAACCAGGTTTTTTTGATTTAAACCGGGTTTTTTAAAAACATCAATTTTTATTGCATATACATATAAATTATTGATCAAAATAGACATTGTTGGATGCATAAGTAGTATAACTTCATTTGAAAATGATTTAAATCAAATAATTACAGTTAATTTATGTAGAAAATTGAAAAAAATCATATTTTAATTTAAACAGTATTAGTAAATAGTCTTTTGTTTAAAGAATAAATTGCTATGCATAGTGAAACAGTAATAACCTGAAAATCTTTATAAACAATTTTTTGTTTACTAATAATACACATTTGATGTAGTTTGATAAATATGATATTCTTTTTCATGATTATTAAAAAAATAAATTTCAAATACTTTTTGAGGTTTTGTTTTTTGAATGACAATTTAAAGTAAACATTTTTAGTCATTAGATTCAGTAGATAATAGGGAGGAAAATAGACTAGTTAGTACTATTAAAATGCAAACTAGCACTCAGTTTTTTAATTCTCTCTTATTCAACTTCATATTTTTATTTCCTCTGTCAAGAAAATTTTCTTTTACAGCTTAACCAAAATCTTAAAGATCATGTTGCATGCAGTTCTGTAGCTCCATATTCAAAATTACCATGTATGTTATGATAGATTGTTTTAAATCTGCATTTTTCTCAAATTAAAATATTTTATACTAAATAATTATTTTAAAAACCTATTTTGTCTTTGAAAAATTCACATGTTTTAAAAAATATCTTTAGAGCAGTGTATATGTTCATCAACACTACTAATTTTCATTCTATGAATATAAACATGACCTAGATCCACTATATTTAAAGCTTATTGCTGAAATAAAGAGTTAAAAGTAATAATTATTTATATCCAACAATTTCAAACTCTTAAAATGTGTAGAAAAAAAGAGAAAATATTAGATTTCTTTAAAAAAACCAATTGGTTTAAAACATGGTTAAAACCAGGGTTGGCACGGTTTAAACCAATTGGTTTTAACCATGGTTTAAACCACGGTTTAAACCAATTGGTTTTTTTCAAAAAAATCGAGTGACATTTTTTCATTTTTCTTTATAATTTAAGGCCTACAAATTATTGGATATAAATATTTTCTACATTTAACATTTTATTTCAGCAATAAGTATTAGATATAGTGGGTCTAGGTCATTTTTTTATATATAGGATAAAAATCAGTATGCACTGGTGATCATACTCTATTGCTCTAAAGAAAATTGAATTGATCAAAGATAAAATAGATTAAAAACATGCAATATTTAGTATAAAATATTTTCATAAAAAAAGCAGATTATTTAAAGCAATCTATCATAACATGCACAATGATTTTGAATATGGAGCTACATAACTCTGTGATCTTTAAGATTTTGTTCAAACTGTAACAGATTTTTTTTTATTGGGGAAATTATCTTTAAGAATTAAAATATAAAGTTGAATAAGAGAGTATTAAAAAATCTGGTGTTAGTTAAAGCATTTTAAAATTACCAATCTAATTTTTTCTTCTGTTATCTGCAGAATCTAATGACCAAAAATGTTGATTTCAAATTGCTACTCCAAAAAAAAAAAAAAAAAAAAAAAAAAAAACCCTAAGAAATATTTCAAATTTATTTTTTGAAAAATTGTAGAAAAGAATAGTATAGTCATCAAACTGCATCAAATGTTTATTCTTAGTTATCAAAAGATTGTTTATAAATTTTTTCAAAGTATCAATGTTTGACTGTGTAGATTAATTTATTCTTTGAACGCAAGACTGTTTACCATAACTGTTTAAAATATGATTTTTTTTTCCAATTTTTTACATAATTCACTATAATTATTTAATTTAAATTAATTTCAAATGAAGTTATACTACTTATAATCCAACAATGTCTATTTTTATCAATAAATATGCATGTATTTCTAATAAAAATGTATGTTCTAAAAAAACCCGGTTTAAACCAAAAAAACCTGGTTTAAACTAAAAAAAACCGATTTATTTTGTTTTTTTCGAAAAAACCTGGTTTTTTTCCAACCCTGGTTAAAACCAATTGGTTTAAACCGTGCCAACCCTGGAAAATAAGCAAATTTTCTTGAAAGATCGCAGAAAATACGCGAATTTTGTTGAAAAAGGCTGAGAAAAAGAACGAATTTCGCTAAAGGATCATGGATAAAGGCAAATTTCATTGAAAAGGCTGTGGGAAAAAGTAAGATTTTCGTCAATTGGTCGCAGAAAAATGCTAATTTTGTTTAAAAATTGCAGAAAAACGCAGATTTCGCCAAAAGTTTGTGAGGCCGTGAAGTTCAGCTTTTTACTTGCTGAGCCTGTAGCATGTCTGATTATAAAAATGAAATGTATTTTTCCTAAATTATTCAATAAAACTTGCCTTATAAAGGTACATTATTAATTCACATCAAAATCATACAGTAAGAAAGTTTTATTTCAGTTTTAGCTAGTCATAATAACCAAAAAAGCTTGATTAATACATAAATATTTGGTAAAAAGATTGTGATGACCAATGATATCAGCAATATCTTGAATTTTCAGAAGTAAATTTATTCTTCCTTCATGAAAAAAAAAAACATAAATTCTGTAATATAAACAAAAATTACAAATTATAATAATTATGGAATTGGGTCCTTACATATTAATGCCACCGCAGCAGAAGCTGCGCTAATGTGCCAATAAAGAGCAATCTTGTTGTTCGCACGTGCACAAAAAAAATGGCGTCAAAAATGATAAAAAAGCACTAAAACACTAAAAAATAGCGTCAAAAATAAGCAAGCAACAAGGTAACAAGGAAACCAAAAGATAACTGTGTGCGCGTGAGAACAACAAGATGCTCTTTTTTGGTATATTAGGGCAATTTCTGCTGTAGTGGCGTTAATGCCTAAGTACCTGGAATCAGGGGTGTAGAATATTTCTGATCCGGCGATCTAGAATCGGGGGGGGGGGGGGGGGGGGGAAATTTCGGCCATCTAGGGAAATTTTGCACAAAAATATACAATTGATTTTGATTAGTTTAATTTATAACATGATTATTCAATTGGTAAATGAATTGCATCTGTTATTGATTGTAACATTGAATTACATAATTACTCAAGATAGAAAAATTTTCACTACAATTAGAAAGAACCGTATGGTGATGGTGACCTTTACAAAATGATCTCAGAATAATATATACTCACCAATAGATTGAGAAAGTTTGGGAAAAAATCTACACCTATTGTAATACAGAATTTATGTAAGTATAACATGTCCTAAAAGTTTGGGGAAATTTTTATATGGATTGGGAGAAATGTTGGGAATAAAAACATTTTTTGCACCCCTGCCTGGAATTGATATAAAACTAAATAGTCAAATTTTATCCCTATATCTGATCTGGATGTCTTTTTGTTTACATCCATAAATTATGTGCGGATTTTAGAGAGTTGCAGATTTTAGGGAGTCTACTGTACTTAACAATTACTGTATATATACAAAAAACCATTAACTTTGTTCAAACTTATGATTTTTTCCGGTCACCGATTATGAAAATGGCAATGTTTTTTTTTATAATTTGATGAATTTAGTAATATTTTCCTCTATTGGTCAATGGATTTTTCATGATTTTTTGACAAAATTTATCATATCTTCATGATTTTTGGAAAAAATTTATCGTTTTTTTGCAATTTTTGAACGAAATTTGTTGTTTCAGCGCGATTTTTTGACAAAATTTGCCATTTTTTCATGGTTTTTTTTTAAATGGATTTTGCAGTTTTTTTTCACAATTTTTTGAAGAGATCTGCCCCTTTTTTGTGATCTTTTAACAAAATCCACCATTTTTCATGATCTTTTGACGAAATTCGTCATTTTTTCATAATCTTTTGACAAAATCTGCCATTTTTTCACGATCTTTGATGAAATCTGCCGTTTTTTGTGATTTTTTGGAAAAGTTTGACTTTTTTCCAGTTTTTTTTTTTTTTTCGAAATTTCCTTTTTTTCACAATTTTTTGCCCTTTTTCATTATGTTATGCTGAAGTTTGCTGTTTTTTCATGATTTTCTAGAAAAGTTTGACGTTTTTTCATGATTTTTTGAGAAGTTTGCTGTTTTTCCACAATATTTTGATGAATTTGGCCATATTTTCATCATTTCTTGACAAAATTTGCTTTTTTTTTTAGAGATTTTTTAACGAGATTTCTCGAAATCCTTTGATTAAATTCGCGTTTTCCCGCGATCCTTTGACGAAATTAGCGATTGTTCTTTGAATGATTTGCGAAATTGGTTATTTTCAGCAACCATTTGTCAAAATTCGCGATATATTTTCTTCTAATTTTCGGGCATATGACAGATTTTTCTTAATTTTTGGAAATGATTGATTGCCATTGTGGCAATCAGATGCATAACATAAAGTCGCTAATTTTTTACGTTTAGTCGTCCTGTGGCCGGTGGCGACCACGAATTTTAACCTTTAGTAAACTACATTTGCATGTTTATCTTATACACTTTAATTTTCTTGAAAAGGTTGCATTACTAATAAATACATAGTGTGGGTAAAATGTTTATTTTTTTTTATTTTTTAACAATCAAAAATAAGGCCATTCACCAAAATTTGTGCAGTACTTTGTTTTGGCTCTAGAAATAAATATCGAATGAATCTCCAAAAAAAAAAAAAAAAAAAAAAAAAAAAAAAAAAAACCCTGTTTTACCATGTTTTGTTTTAGGGGCATTTTAACTCAAGGTGGGTGAGAAAATTTTATTTAAATAGCTCAAGCAGGGTTGGGTTTTTCCGGCAGAAAGTGGTTTCTGCTGTGCCAGTGGCAGAAAGTGGTTATAACCTGTTTTAACCGGCAGAAACTGGCAACAACTGGCATAAAGACATTCTGTGACATAATCTCTGATTTTTTTTTAGTAATATTAAATTTATTAAATAGTTCATCCTTAAATAATTAGTACTTAAATAATTCAGAATAAATATATGCACACAAATAAAATATTGTGGATAGTTTTAATTTTGAAAAATTAAGTAATGTAACAGATTTTTTTTTTTTTTTTTTTTTTTTTTTTGTTACATATGCATATGTAATTTATGTTTAAACAATTATTTTATACAACTCAATATTTTATACTCAACAAATTAAGAAATAATCTGGGGGCAGAAAGATTAGCAAAATTAGTTCTATGTTATGGAATGCTTCGTGGAAAAAATACTAATAGTATATTTGAGTGGTAATTTGTTTCTTCAATATTGTAAAATAATTGTACAAGATATTTCATTAAATTTTCTTTGTCTATGTTATTTTTTGTGCTTCAATTATTTACTTATATATTTTCACAAGAAATTGCATTATGTTATTTATTTAAAAATAATCTAAAAAGTAATTTGTTATTAAATCAGAATTTTTTGTAAATTTATTTTTAAAAGAAATAGAAATTCAACTGTAAACAATAATATTAATAATTAAACTTGTACAGTATCAGGTTATTGTTGTGAAAGTTTGTTTTTCAAGTGAATGAAAATTAGTGTTTTAAATAAGCAAGGTATGTATTTATATGATCATTTTTAAACGTTTTGATACTTTGAATAGCATTCATATTCTTATGTTTTAATTTTTAGCTCAATGGTTTACATATCAAATGTAAGTGTGAATTATGAATCATTGCTGCGTAAAGTTCTTATTTAGTACTGTTTCTTAGTTTCTGCCAGTTTTTGCCACTTACTGGCAGAAACCAGTTTTTGCCATGCCGGTTTTAACCGGTTTCTACCGCTGGTTTTAACCACCCCGGCAGAAACTTGCCAACCCTGAGCTCAAGTGGAGTGTTGTTTGTTATGTATTTTTTAATTCTGAATCAAATAGCACCATCTGTAAATCGATACAATAGTTCACTACAAAGTTATGGTAGTTTTTAAGTCTCTGACTTTATAACTGTGCACAACTTTTTGCCCATTTATTTTATACTCAAAATATGTTTTTTTTATTATTTTTTATATTGCATCAAAGAATCCAAAATTTATTAAATGTCCACAAAATAGCATTAATCAAAATCAAAATAATCTAAATCTTCTTTAGTGTCGTTAAAGTTTTCAAAATTTGTGTATTCATAAAACCATTCATGACTTTAATTTATAGTTAAGTCAAGTTGTATTTATTAAAATAATTTTACGACAATCATGTTCTTAGATAACAACTCAAAGGAAGAGGAAAGTTTCAATGCAAAATTGTGATATAATCTTGTTCATAAAAATGGAAGTATATGTATAAAATATTATGTTAAATTTAATTTTTAAAAATCTTTAAACCCTCAAATGCAGCATTTTCAGCCAGCTGAATATTTAGTTTACCGGTGTGTCTAATACTCAGTATTCAGCTAAAATCACTGAGTCCTCTATTTTCAGTACTTATTTATTTGTTTTTTTTTTTTTTTTTTTTTTAAAGATTTGTTTAATTTGCAGTTTGTATGTTATTTAAAATTGCTTTTGTTCAATTCAATATTTCCTCTTTTTCTTTATTTTTATGTTGCCTTTTTGTAACCAGTATGTTCTTTTTTCAGTGGGCTTTGTAATGGAGACCTCTAAATCTAATTCTGATTCAAATGATGATCAAGCCGAAAATGATGATAAAAAGGTATACATAAGCTTTGTCTATTGCTTAAATATTAAAGAGAGCTTTAGCAGGATATGAGGCAGGGGTGCAAAAATTTATGCACCAGCAAGCAGTTTCTCGCCACTAAATTTATTTATTTTTTTCTTCATCTAATATTTCATGTAAAATTCTTGCTAGAATGCTATTAATTTTTTGAAGAAAACTTTTAAATTTTAATGGTGAAAGTCTACCCGCTGGCACCTAGATTTTTGTACCCCTAATTTGTGTTTAGACAACTACTTGGACACAGAAACGGATTAACCACCACCCGGGCCCCTAGGCTTGACTTTCTGAGGGCCCCCTTTCACTCCTTCAAAGTGATATATACTGGAAAAATTAAAACACATGCTTGCTTCATTAACTCATAAATCATTGATGATTAAAATATAAAAGATTACGACAAAGAATTTCGCACATCTTTTGTCTTTTGTATTAATGTCCGACCAGTGTAAAAGAATATTTTCTTGTTCTTTATATAAGAAAAATTTTAGCACTGGGCCCCTAGGCTTCAGCCTATTGAGCCTAATGGGTAATCCGCCTCTGCTTGGACAACTAAAATTTAGAGCGTGAAATGTCACAGACTATCTAGTTAACACTTTAACCACTTCACCGGCGGTCACGAGAAAATTCGGGGCTAGACTACCTATCTTTTTTCGCCAGCCCCGAGAGAACTCGTCGCTACAATTCTTTTCCAAAAACGGCAGCCACGAGTCGTAATGTTGTTTGGTCAGCTTACTTCCCAAATCAACGCTGTTACTTCCCCTCCCTCGGAAAAGATTAAAAGGAAAGTGATTGATTACTTAGGGGTCTTTTACAATGGAAGAAAATCGCCTGCTGTTTTACATTTGAGGGGTGCATGCAACAGATACTTTTATTTTTATCTTACAAAACAAAAACAGGGTTTTTTCGGAATGTTTCAATGGGTCAATCTTGTATTTTTCCTTATTTACTCAAATGAAAAGAAATATTGTAATTTAAAGTAAAAAAAAGTGTTATAATTTAAAATATAACTTAAATTTAAAATATATCGAAATAAACTAAAAAATGGGAACCCCACTTTCTTCAGCTGCTTACAACGGGCGTTCTATGCACATTCCTGTCTAATTTTAAAACTATCATATATAAATATATGTGTATATATAAACGAAAATATGCCAAACTCTGGGTCCTAAATATACATAAAATCGTTTTTTTTTTCTTTTCTTTTCTTGAGGTGCTGCGTGAAATTTAATTAAAGAGAGATCTTAATAATATTTTCTAAAATATATAATGTGCATTTACACCACAAAAATAATAAAGGCTGTCGATTGCAAAATTTCTGAATTGCAATATCTTCCAATTCCATGCGTTTTCGAACAAAAGACGATTTTAAAAGTGTGTCAGAAAGTAACACACCTTTGGAGAGTTTGAATAATACAGGCCCCACTGTCTTCGGCAGATAAAAATGTTTATTGTCTTTCATTTTTCTCACTTATCAGTTTATTTAAAATTATATAGTTTTTATTGTCTGTTTTGAAAATTTTATGCGTTATAAAAATAATATCGAAACCTGTAAATTATTTTCGTACTTTTAGAATTATATTTAATTGTAAAAAGTAGTGTTTGAAAAAGTGTTTTAAAAAGAAAAAAAAAAAAAGAAAGAAAGAAAAGAAAAGAAATCGGCTGAATTTCCATGTGTGTTTAATTTAGCCGTTTTTTTTTTCTTTTTTTTTACGCCTAAGTTTTATTAAATTTAATCAGAAATTTTACTGGAATTGCAGCTGAAAATTTTGTTTAAAGTATGAAAAAAAAAAAGTGTAAAATAGATGTCAATATTAACACTGGTTTCTTTTTTCCCCAAAAAATAATTATTTTTTCAAACTTATATAATTTTTGAATCAATTTATGCACACAATTTCATACCCGATAAAATGCCAAAAGACTAGAATAGGCATCATCTTATTCCAGAATCATCAAGTCTGACTAATACTGCTCAGAATCCCTCTTTCCTATAAGTTGGATACAATAGTTTTTCTAGTAAAAACTTATATTTGTATTTATATGAAAATATTTTCAGGAAATAAATTCTGCGATTATGATTATAGTAATCTCATTTTAGGATAATTATACGTAAGAGAAAAAAATCAAAAAACAAAAAAGGACATTTTTTTTCAAATTTCAACAGAATTATTTTAAACTTTCGCGAGGAAGCATGCATTCTTCTTTTTAATTGACAATATTTTCTGGAAAAAAAATTACTTATGTTTTAATACATTTAAGCAAAAAGGAATATCATGTATAATGAATGTCAGTGAATGAATCTGAAACTTATATGTAGTATGGGTGTAACTTACTTCGCAAAATCATTTTCATTTTTATTTTTGCAATTTTATTACAGTTCATCATAATAAACGTGAAATTTGAGTGTGTTTTCTGATAGGAATATTTATATTATTTAAATAAAAAAAGATTTTGGGATATATGCGTGAATTTTTGCTGTATCTTTTAAAATGTTTATCTTTTAAATTATGTATACATGTATATGTATACATAATTGCATATATATATGTATAAATAAAGCTGTATTTTTTTATGAACAAAATGTCAAAAATTCTCCATTTGGCTTACTTTAAAGATGCTTACAATTCCCTGATAATTAATTTCTATGCATTCTTATTCAGAAATCAAGCAATGTATTCCTCATTTTTTTTAATGAACGGATAAGGTCATTCAGAAAATGCTGAAAATGTTTGTTTGAGACCAAGTTTTGCTACACTACACTGTAAAAAAAAAAAAAAAAAAAAAAAAAAAAAAAAAAAAAAAACTGCAATTATTAATTTTTTTTTTTTAGGAAACTGTGATTCCTAGAACTTTTCATTTCACGGTAAGAACAAAAATTCATGTAAACACTTCCACTACACGAATTTTTGCTGTTACCGTTACATGAAATGTTCTAAGAATCCCAATTTCCTAGAAAAAGTTTAGTAACTTTACAGATTTTTTCATTATTATTATTATTATTATTTTTTTTTTTTTTTTTTTTTTTTTTTTACAGTGTGTAGCCTGAGAAAATGTCAGCGATCCGATTCAATTTAAGTTTTAAACATTTTTTTTAAAATGGAAAGAGCTATTCGAATACAAAGCATTTCGACAGTTAGTTGTGTCAATATGATATGTTTACGTATAAAAGTGCGTTTATAAATCTGTGAATAACATTTTCATTATTGTAGTCGATAATAGTTTTTTTTTTGTTGTTGTTGTTGTTTTAATTTTAAATAATATTTATACTTCCACTCACGTATTTTCTCATAAGCAAAAAGAAATGTACACGTGCAAACTAAATAAACATGTTGGGTGCGAATCAATTTAGCATTCCTCTAGAAAAGACCCCCCATTAAAAATAGGAAATGAGAGTGCAATAATAGAGCATAATAAGAAAAGGAATCTAACAGCAAGATATATATTCTTGCATTCTGCAGTTAATTGAACTTTTTTTGCATTTAGTTCTTCGTAAGTAACCAATAATTACCATACAATGTGCTTTGTAATGAACTGGCGCCTTATTTAGCAGATTTTAAACAGTACTGTAGCAGTTAAGATTGATTATAAGCATCTACGGGATACTTGCAGACTAGACGGTAACAGGAGTGGGACTGGGAGTGTTATTAGATTTAAATAGTGAGGCTGAATCAAAAAAAAAGACTTGATATCGATTAAGAACAACTATACTGTTTTTATTTCATAATCTTATACATCATTAAAATATATATTGTGTTTCCGGTTAACTATAAAATTAAATAATATTCGTGTTAAAAATTACTGTATTATTAGAATAAAAATTGATTTATTTGCCACACACTTGCTTCAAATTAAAAAAGCTTTTAAAATATTTCATACAATAGTTAAATCATAAATCTATAGGTTGTCAAAAAATTGAAATACCAAATGAAAAACTTATTTTCTTCCCTTACATATATGTATATAAATTGTACTTAGAAAAAAAAAAAAAAAGTTGGTTGATTTTACAGTATTTTTGCGTTTATAAACTAGCACCTCAGCTGACATTTCGCAAATACTGCTGTGTAGTAACTATTACACTCTCAAAGTGGGTAGACGCGATGTGCTGGGTAGTGTATACAATTGCGCGCGTCGTCTCCACCGTTCGGAGTTTTTCACGCCCATATCCCTCGTGTACATTGCCCATCAAAATCACCCACTTTTCATTCTGACTAATTTATAATTTAGATATAGCCGAAAATGTATTTAAATAGTTCCATTAATTATTCACGTACAATGCAGCTTAAATTGATATGTTTTTCCATATAAATATTAATGAAATTTTAATACTCTTAGCAGTAGCTTTTACAGTGGTTCAACTATAAATCTAACGTTTGAAAAAATAAGTAAAGTAACATATGCAATACATTATTTATTTATTTATCTAGAAAACATATTTATTTATTTATTTAGAAAATAGCATTTTTTCCTTGTAGTAACTCTTAGCTACTCTTAGCTACTTAGCTTAACTCTTAGCAAACAGATATAAAAAAGTCGGGAATTCCACGTCAAATGTAGCAAATCAATTGCGTTCATGCTATAACGAAATTTAAAAAATATTACGATCTTGATGTCATAGCATATACTACTTCGGATACAGTACATTATCCGAAATCTTTTGTATGCCCTTTTAAATATTATCTGCTTTCTATTATACAAAAAGTAACTTCTAGTAATCTCCAGCAACATATATCAGTTTCATTAAACGTGAAATATTTTAATTAAATATTATTAAAATGTGCCCCAAAAATATTACTTCCTATGCTATTATGTAATGGGATACTTTTGTGTGCTCCTGTGAACAGATAACAAATATTCTTTGCTATTAAAAAAAAAAAAAAGAAAAAGAAAAAAGAAACTATTTTAAATAAATCGTTTTTTCTATTTTACAAAAAACATAGTGTCGGCTTTTCTTAATGTGGTTTCTCAATTATCACCCACTTGGAAAATTTAATCCATTGACTTTCAAAACTACATCGGATGTATGTAATAATAACAATAACAACTATAATAAAGTAAGTAATTTTGCAGCTATTTAAAATGTATATGATGCGTAATGTTTCATGTTTTTGAGACGAAAAATTCTGCAATTCGCAAAATATATTCGGTTATCAACTATATATAACTATAGATAACATACAAATTCAATTATTACTTCCCTCCCCCCCCCTTTTTCTTCTCTCATTTTTGAGTTAAAAATGCACATCATGCATTTTCACATTTTTTATACACATTTAGAAAAGCAAGAATGCTCTACCAATGACAAAAAAATTCATAATAAAAACAAATTCTCTAAAATAGTACTATTCTATGCTGTACATTATCGAGTAAAAAATAGCTGTAAATCCTAATTGGAAGGGCTTTCAAGACCCCCTTCGCAATTTCCCAGACTGGCCAGCTTTATCGGGGAGATTTTCTGTACAGATAATTGAGCACACAAAGGCTGTTGACATATGAATAGAAGGGAAAGCATTAGTCATGCAGGGAAACACACATTTTTGTTTTCAACGAGAGAAGATTTTCGGCCGGAAATTTTCTGGGTAAAAGAATCTATGTGGGGTAGTTTTTCTTCTATTAGTTAGCCGTTGAAGTGGTTAAGGTGCCTGTTGTGAGATCACCAATTTCCCTTTTCAATATTACACTTATAGAATGCAGTCATATTTTTCATATAAAAATTTTTAACTCAGGGATGTAGTGGAGGGTTTATGCTATATACCTTCTGTATTTTTTTTTTTTTTTTTTTTTTTTTTTTTTTTTAAGGAACACTGTATTTCTCTGTTTCTCAAAAAAGTTGTAGCGTGTACCTTCTATCTTTTTTACGACTACACTGTTACGATTTAACTGCTTTGATAATAATAAGACTTTTAAATGACGTTTCTTGTTTTTTAGTTCGAAAAAAAAAAAATTCTAAAATACATGTACTTAATTTTGTGTGTTAAAATCTTAGTGATGAGATGTAATGAAGATTGACACTTCAAATAAAATTATATATTTACTAATTATAGTACTACTTTGATTATCCTATCATCCAATTTTTCCAAATTATATAAATTGTGAAACTACTTGCCAAATTATACATATGAACATAAGTTTTATTTTAAACAATGAAAGAACAAATAAATTTGTAAAACGTTAATAAAGTTGTAAAATGAATTAAAGGTCACTTGATGATGCAACGAACACGTGTAACCAGTTTACAGTCAAGTAACATTTACAATTAGCCATTACTGGTATTTAATTTTATAGTTAGACAATAGTTTTTCAGTCGACGGGATAATCAAATAGTACCATAATTACTGTAATAGAGAGAGACATCCTTTTGAAAATTTTGCATACAGAACAAAAAAAAAAAAAAAAAAAAAAAAAAAATTTCGGATATGAAATTTTAAAAATATGAATACATTTCAAGTACCACGTGTTTAATATTAGTGAGGTGAATTAAAGATTTGATTGAGCAATATCCTTAATTTAATTAATAGCTGAATTACAATAAAAAGAAAAAATCTTGTCCAGAGATACTATAATATTTAAATTCTAAAGCTATCTCTAAATGTTACGATTGTCTTGTAATTTATTCTGTAGTAAACAACAAACTACTATTGATTCTGTTTCAATATTATTGAAAATAATCATGTATTTATAACTTTTTTGTTTTAATATAGTTTCCTCGAAATTATTATTGGCTGTGTTTGCTTATTTATTTTTTTTTTTTTTTTAATGAATAATTGCAGTTTTGTGCCAAATATCATAAGCTGTTTATTTCTCATCGACAAAAGCAGTAATTTGATTATAAATTATTGTTTATAAGTTATGTTTTCTTAAATTGTTCTTTTTCTATAAATACTTGACTTAAGAAATGTTTTTGTATGGCTTATTCAATTTGGCAATTTCTAAATGGTGAATGCTCTGTGATTAAGTTCTTACAAAACAAAGATTTGTTTGTATCATAATGTCATAATGATAATTTGTTCATGTGATTGTGTATGATAAAATAATGTATTCTTGATCATAAATTCCTAAAATAGTAGCATTGTGGCCAAAGGCTCAAAGTATGCACACAAAAAGTGATTTAAAGATTACCACTCATTTTCTTAATACTGTTGTTTTATGTATATTTCTGGTTATATTCATTGATTTTTTAAAATCACATTTAGCTGAATTTATTTAGTGCCATTAGCATAGAGAAAATATCTGATTCATACTTGCCAAGTTTTACACGTTAGGTGTAAAATTTACACATTTGGACTGTTTTTTACTCTTTTACACTAAGGATACTTTTTTTTTTAACACATTTTGCAATTTTTTTTTCCAAGCTCCATTTCACCCAACTTATGAATTATTTTCTAACTTCTTTTAATTATAAATACTTAACTCTTTGCGGCACATTATGCTCACTCTGGACGTCTGGACACATCTAATTGTAATTCCAAACTTTCAATCAGCACCAAGAATATTTTAATGAAATTTTGTTTTTATAACCAATAATTTAAGAAATTCTTAATTTCTAAAAAATTTGTTTATAAATTCTGTCATCAGATAATTTCTCATTTTATGAACAGAATTTGTCTGTGATGGAAAGGTTTAAGGGGATATATTTAAGTATAGTTAAATTAGTTCATTTCATTATTAAAACACATTATAGAATTTTTATTTTCATTGTGTATGAAAGATAATTTTTTGTTTTGAGTAGATTTTGTCCTTATTTTCTATTAAAATGAGAATTGAAGAGCTGTTAAAAATTAGTGGTGCAACGAATAATGGTTTAGACAGTAGAATCCCGATAATCCGGATTAATTGGGACCAGATGCAATTCGGATTATCTGGAGAATGTGAACAAATGAAATAAAATAAAACATACTCACAGAAAATCTCTTTTATACTGAATATATTTAATATTCAGTATGGATAGTAAAAATGTTTACTTTGTAATTATAAAATTTTTCATATTCTGCTATCCCAGTTTTGCGGGCCGCATGGTCACACATTCCCATGAGCATAAGTTCTTCATTGGATGCAGTGATAGAAATTGGGAGATAAAAGGCAGGCATCAAATGAGGACTACTGTAAAAATCTTAGGCGTCAAATTAAGATTTTTAGTTGCAGTTTCCAAAATTCATATTAATATTATTGTAATAGTGTATATAATTTAGGAATAATTTTGACTAAAATTTTCTGAAAGGTTACAACAGAGACAGAAGAGAAAGCCATTCCCAGTAATGTTTTTTTTTTTCTTTGTGCCCCTTTTACAAAAATTGTATTTTTTGCTAATTTTCGACGAAATTTGCCTTTTTTTCATGAACGTTCTATGAAACTTGTCGTTTTTTTTTTTTTTGCAATCTTTTGACAAAATTTGCCTTTTTTTTCACTATTTTTTGGTGATACTTGCTGGTTTTTTTGTTATCTTTTGAAGAAACTTGCTGGTTTTTCGCAATCTTTTGATGAAACTTGCCAGTTTTTTCTATCTTTTGACAAGCTTTGCCATGTTTTTTTCACGATCTGTTGACGAAACTTGCCGTTTTTTCACGATCTTTTGGCGATACTTGCCAATATTTTCACAATTTTTTTGCAAAATTTCTTGTTTTTTTTCGCAATTTTTTTTATGAAACTTGCCATTTTTTTTTAACCTTTTGACAAGTTTTGTCATGTTTTTTCGGGATTTGTTGACGAAATCGGCCGTGGTTTTTTTTGCAAACTTTTAACAAAATTTGTTGTTTTTTGCGATTTGTTGACAAAATTTGCCGTTTTTCCACGAATTTTTTTTTTTTTTCGATTTTTTGTCGAAATTCAGATGTTTTCCACGATTCCTTGAAAAAAGTGGCAATTTTTCTTATGACGATTGACTAAATTGATTTTTTTTCCGCGACCAATTCTCGAAATTTGCGATATATTTTATGTCCGAATTTTCGGATTTATGACTGATTTTTTGTAATTTTCGGAAATGATTACCTTAATTTATCAGAAAATTCGGACCATAATTTTCTTGACACTACTTATTTTTATTTAAAATTAGAGAAATTAATTTCTAAGATTTCAATAATTGAAGCAACTGTAAAACTGGTGTAAAGCTTTTCTAACTATTGCTGTGTTTAGAAAGTAATAGAAAAATGCACTTAATCTGTAAAAAAAAATTACAACTTGGCAACTTCTTTAGTATTGGTAATTACAGTTGAATTTAGTAAAAATAATAATAGCCTAATGCATCTACATGTGAATCAAGGGGTGATTCTGAAAAAAAAAAAAAAATTCTGAATTTCACAGATTTTTTTTAAAGGTTACATCAGAGGGGGAAGGGCTGGGAATAGCCCCCTTCCTCTTTAATTATGCGTTTTTTTTTTTTTTTTTTTTTTTTTTTTTTTTATACAATTTTTTAGCAAAAATTGTGGGGTTTTTGTGATTCCTTGAAGAAATTTCTGTTTGTTTCGCTAACCTTTGATGTAATTAACAGATTTTATCACGATCCTATGACAAGATTCTCATTTTTTCTGTAATTCTTTGACAAAATTCGCGTTTTTTTAAATCTGCTTTTGCAATCCTTTGTAAAAATTTTAGTTTTTTTGCGATCTTATGACAAAATTTGCGTTTTCCCAGGGGTTTTTTTGACGAAATTAGAATTTCTTTTTGCAATTCTTTAATGAAATTTGTGTTTTTCCAGCGATTCTTTGACGAAATTTGCATTTCTTTTCGCAATCATTTGTAAAAATTTTCATTTTTTCTTTCGTTATATAAAAAAATTTCTGCTTTTTTGCTATTTTTTGACAAAAAAAATGCTTTTTTTTTTTTTTTTCGCGATCCTTTGCCGAAATCGACGATTTTTTATGCAAAGAATTAACAATTTTTTTTGCAACTATTTGTCGAAATTCAGGATGTTTTTTAGTTCTGAATTTTCACACTAGATCCCCCCCCCTTTTTTTTTTTTTCAAAACAATGTCTAATATATTTTTTTTAAAGCTAGGCGTCAAATTTGACAACCGAGAATAATTTTGTAGTCGTCAAATTCAATTCTTTAGTTGTATTTGACGACTAACGACTGCTAATTTCTAGCACTGATTGGATGTAGTCTCTACATGATATTCAAAATAAATCATGAATTGTTCAAATTAAATGGGAAGTTGCTTCATTATAGTTTATAACTTCTGGTTGATCACCATTGATAATTGTTTTCGTCTGCATCATCTTCATTTTCATCAGTTGTGCACAAAGTGATTATTAAGTCATTTGTAAGCGAGGCATACTCTTCATTATTTTCTGCTTCCAATCAATTGCTAATGTTGTTGATCTCAACATTCGAGCAACCATCAATCTTTTAAAACAAGTTGATAAAATCTTCAGTTGTAATTTCTCTTTCATTCTCATTTATTCCTCCTTCTATTTCGATTTTTTGCAAGTGATTTTGAAGAAGGGTTTTGCCACGAAAACAAGGAAGCAGTCCCAAAAGACCTATGAACTGGCTGACAAAGATCTGAAAGCGTTCCTTATCAGTCAGTGTGTCTATAAGTACTATTTTACTTTGCTTTATTGCAATGCTCTGAGTAAAACTTTATTAAGCAGTGAGCTTTTGATGACATTTCTAAATGGATTATAAATAGAAAACTGTGAAAATTGGAATTGCCAAAACTTAAATGATGCATAGTTGTTCTTTTCATAGATAACATTAAAGAGTTTAAATAAGAAAGCTTGAGGTATTCTTCCGAAAAGATTTCAAAAAATACTTCTTTTGTTCTGAATATGAGGCTGAAATAAATTTATGTTATGGAAATTTGCTGATCCCTGCTTTAAACTTGAAAAAAAAATTGACCAAACCAATTCGGATTAACGGGGTCCGAATTAGCAGGGTTCTACTGTATTATTTTTGATAATGATGTTTTAAGTAAAGCAAAATAAGTTTCTGTTGCCTTTCTGTGTTCACATCCCATTGCAGACAAAATGTTTAGTCCTTCTAAAAAAAAAAAAAAAAAAAAAAAAAAAAAAAAAAAAAAAAAAAAAATTGTGTATTAAAAAAAAAAAATTATGTCACTTTTTAAAAATGTTTATACATTTATCAGTTATGCAACATTAAAAAAGATTGCACATTTTTTTACAAATTCATTAGCAATGTCGTTCACTTGCTGTTTTAGAGAAGTTGATTAGAAATTTTGTTCACGTTCTGTTTTATAGTTAGCCTTTAAAAATGTCGTTCATGTGCTATTTTATAAAAATTCATTAAAAATGTTATTCACGTATTGTTTCACACATTTGAATTTTCTCAGGTTGGCAGGTATGCTGTTTTTTTTTATAATAGTTAATGAAATGGATATATTGTTGATTGATATAATGCATTCTAATGAAATATTTTTATTGTTTGTGAATTTTCTCTATATTTTGTCTTCAATTTCTTTAAACTATATGTACCATTTCTGTCTGCTACCTAAGTTAGCGGTACATACAATGCCAATAATGGATTATCGCAAATGTCACTTTCACTTGACATAAATATGCTACATATGTTTGTTACATCATCCAGTGATGACTTTTTAATTTGATGTTATTTATATACAGGGTTGGCAAATTTTTGCCCAAGTGAAAAAAACTACAGTAAGAACTGTGAAAAAAACTGCCCCATCTAAAATACTTTTTGCTACTGGCAAAAATTAGTATTTTAAAACAGGGTTTTAAAGATTTTATTTTAATTACATGAGGCAAGAAATAAGAGATACTGAGATAAGAGATATAAGAGAACTTATAACATATGGATACCTTGATCATTGGTTAAATCTTCTAAATGAAAATATAACTCCACAAACAATTACAAAACTTGTCATTGAAATGAAAAATTTCTTTTGTGATCACCATGCTCCACATACTTACAAGGAAGGTCTTCATACTGGGCATACTTAGAATATTTAGGAAAAAAATACTATTAAATTACTCATGTACGTAATAATAAAGGATCAGTCAAATATAGCATCAGAATTACTATAGAAAGTCTGAGAAAAATTAAATATTTTCGAATATTTGGGGTTGAAAAAAGATTGCATCGAGATTTAGCGAGCAGTACTTTTCTTCATCAAAGGCAAATGATTTTTAATGTAACTGAAAATTGTTTAATGAATTTTCATATTGCGTGTAAATGGTATTTAGTGAACTTAAACAATGAGAGATTTCAATTCATATATTGTAGTAAATATATGTATTGCTTGTTGCTCAAGTTGTTTAATTTATCACTAAAAAAAAATCGGGGTTGGTAAGTTTTTGCCATAGATGGAAAAAAAAAAAAAAAAACCTGGTTAAAACTGTCCAGCAAAAATAAGTTTTCACCAAAGTGGTGGCAAAAATAGTCTGTCCATTTAAATTCCCCCCCCCTCCCCCCAAAAAAAAGAAGAAAAAAATCACTAAAGAAAAAAAAAAAAAAACTTAATGCTTAGTTAAAAAATCAATATTCTAAATTTATTTTTGAACCCTTATGTAAAATAAGTATAATCATGAATATTATAAAATATAATGAATCTGTTCTTGGTGTGTAAGAGGGAGGGAGAAAAAATCTAATTTCTGAACAAGACATGTAACAGAGAATTTTTTCAATATAATTTTCCATTTAATTTTATTATATTTTTTAATCTGTTACCGACTAGCTTCATCAGATAAATAATTATAAATTAGTACAAAAGACTTAAATTTTGATTTTAATTCTTCATCTCCTCAATCAAGAAAAATTTCTTTTACAGCTTGAGCATAATGATACATTTTTAATTACATTAATCTGTGTTTTTTCAAAAAATAAAATATTTTATACTAAATATTGAATGTTTAAAATCTATTTTATCTTTGATCAATTCACATGTTTGAAACTTTTTCTTTAAAGCGATAGATATGGTCATCAACAAATACTGATATTAATCCTATATATAAAAAAAATGACCTACACTTACTATATCTAATGCTTATTGCTGAAATAAAGTGTTAAAAGTAGAAATTATTTATATCCAATTTTCTGAAACACATAAATTATAAAGAAAAAAGAGAAAATTTCATTAGATTTCTTCTAAAAAAACCAATTGTTTTTTTTTTTTTTTTTTTTTTTTTTTTTTTGAGAAAAAAACCAATTGATTAAAACCGTGCCAATCCTGATTTTGACAAAATTTGCAGTTTTTTCGTGATTTTTTTTTTTTTTTTTGACTAAATTTGCATTTATTTCATGTTTTTTTTTTTACTAAATTTGCATTTATTTCGTGATTTTTTTATGAAACTTTTGCAGTTTGTTTGTGAACTTTTGGTGAAACTTAGTTTTTCAATTCAATTTCATTTTTTTTCCAGATCAGGCTCAGGCCAAGATTTTAACTTTTTTATCATTTTTATCATTTTTTTTTGTATGGGTTGGACTGAAATTTTTATTTTTGGACCTGAAAATTGTGGCCCACGCCAACCTCTACAGTCCGTATCACCATCTTATATGGGACCATGGGACACAAGTCCACCCATTAATTAGATCTCTCCACCCACCCAGTATAAATTGATTTAATTTGTAATTTATTTTTTAAATTATTTAACCATGAAATAAAATGTGTTTTAACATTTTCAAAGTAGTTTTGTTTAAAAAATAATAAGGACCTCAATTTGACTTACTTACATGAGCACTGAAAACCCCTCCAGCAATGGCGTATTTAGTGGATGGGCTGATAAGGCTCTAGCCTCGTCCAAAATTTTAAAAAAAATAAAGATGCTTAATTATGAAAGTTTAGCAAAATTTAATGAAAACAGCTAAGATAAATTTCTAAAGGGAGAAGGAAATATTCCATTTTGATCAAAATTTTATCTTAGAAAGTTCATTATTTCACAGAGACTGCAAAATTGCCATTTTAGCCAAAATTCTGTTATTTTATTCAGGCTCTCTTTACCCTTTTTTTTTTTTAAACCATAATTTAGGGGGGAAATGCCGCACCCTCTAAAATTGACATTGTTATGAAAAAAATTGGCATAATTGACGCACCCGTTGTAAACGCTGCTGCCAAAAGAAGTTATTTTGCCTTATTAAGGAGTCAATAGCATACCCAAAATATCACATAAAATATGACTGAAAGACTAAATTTTTAAAATAACTAATTGCCTAAAAATATCTAGGATTAAAATATTATAGGGTAGAGAATAGATTTTCTGTAACTTCTAATTATTGAATTTTTTCCTGAAACTTTTTTGATATGTTGTCTTTTTACATTAAATACATACCGTAAAATCCCGAAAATACTGACGCTCCCAATTTTGAACAAATTTCATTTTTCGAAAAGGAAAAATTAATTTGTAAGATTGCCACCAAAAATCTTTTTTCATTAACAGTAATAATAATAAAATCAATGTAATTCCTTTCTGTATAACCAAATGTGCTGATGATCTAATTGCGATAATGCTGACATGCGAGTATACGTAGGTGAATAAACAAAGTCAGACAGTTAGCTTGTTATTTTTTAGAGTTACTCCTAGTGGACCTTTTTGTAGGGCGCTGAACTTTTTAATAACTTATTATATTTCAATAAATTTTTACACATCCTAATTTAGTATTATTGCAACTTGCTGAAAATTTAAACAAAATCGGCAAATTATCAGAGAAGATAGCGATTATTTATTTTAATAGTAAGAAAGAAAATATGCCTTGCTTGTCATTTCTTTCTTTCCTTTTTTTTTTTTTTTTTTTTTTTTTTCATGGCTCAATAATTTTTATTTTCACATTCATATGATTCAAATTTGAAGATACATTCACAGAGTTCTTTTAATGATGAAAAAATAGAATTTGAATAATTTCTCTCTTGTTTTTGTTTATTGAAAACATATTCAACTTTCTTGGAACCTTTTTTTTTTTTAAATATAATTTTAAATATTTGTGGAATGTGCTTTAATGTTTTCCAATTTATGTTAATGGACATTAATGTAAATAAGTATTTAGTCATTTTACCAAAAAATCTGTTTTGGTCATTTTTTTTGTCAGATGAGAAGGGGGGGGGGGGGGAAGAGCGCATTGTTTTTCAAAATTTTAAAGTGAAATATTATTTGAATACATGTTGCTAATAACAGCTGTATTAACTAGCTAAGCAATATTTAAGTAAAGCTTTTAATAACTTTCGGCAGAAGAAAATAATTTTCGATGGATCTTTGATAAAGAAAAAACAATGGCAGAATGGATTTGGCCCCCTCAATTTTTGTTTCCCAGCACAACAGCCAGTATTGAATCTATTAAGTATATAATCTAAAAATAATATTAACAGTTAAAAATAAGTGATATTTTTAATGATATAGATGATTTCAGCCGTGCAAGTAGAATACTCTGAAAAGTTTGATAAAAGTGTTAATGTATTGCGTTTGTTTTATTTCATACTTTTTGCCATATAGTCATAAAAATGGGAGTTTCAAAATTCTGCATAGTTCTAGGGGATCGTTAGAACAAAGAATTTAAAGATCGCTTATTCTTTTCTTCCTAAATTATTTAATAAATAACCAAAAAGATGTAAAAAATCTGCATTATCAAGTCATAAGAAAATGAAGTTTAAAATCCTCCTCTAATGAATGATCGCTATAATAAAAACTGAAACAATCAATGATATTATCAAAATATTTTCTTTTCAATGGATGCAAGAGTAATTTGTATCCGAACTAAAATATACTAACACAAGAAAGATTTCAACAGCAAAATTCAGAAAAAGTGGCTTTCCAATATTATGTTTCTACTGTGCAGTGCAATAAAAGCAAATTTCTATTATCCCGCCTTGCTTGCTTGCATTCAGAATATTTCTTGGAAAAGGAGATTCAAGATATGTTGCATACATTGATTTGCGATTGACAGTATTGCGATCACAAGGGAAAAAAAATAGAAAAAGTTTTTTTCCCTCTCTCTTTGAATCCTTGAATATTTCGCTCAAAATTTTTGTAAATGCCGCCCTGGTGTAAGTGCTGCATTTCAGAATTTTTAACTTTTAAACTCATAAACCCTGTGCCGTTTATTCTATAAATTATGGTATGTAAAACATTATCTGTACTGATTAAAAGTGCATTATTAATTTTAATTAATTTGAAAAATATTTATAAAAGGATTATACTTTAATATTTATCAGTTGATAATCTGTGACTTAAGATAATGCATGGATTGGAAGAGTTGAAGGAGATGTGGGAAGGGAGGAGGGGGATAGAGCAAGACGTTCTTAAATAATTTTATATTTTCTGTTTATTTCAGTTTTATTTATGATTTATTAAGATACCTTTTAGTAGGTAATTTTCACCATTCTGTTTTAAAAAATTTGGTAACAAAGAAAAACAAAAATTTATGTAAAATGAAATTTTTTTCCAGTCCCATTGAATTTTATGTTATTAGATTTGTTTCTGCAATAAATGCATTACCTGCTATGATCAAAACCTGTTTAAAATGGAATTTTAAACAGGTGAATTAGCTGTAATTTATTTTTTAGTTGAAAAAAAAGTTTATTGATACTTAAATATATGTTATTAAATTATTTTGAATGAAAAGTTTTTAATGGTAAAAAATGCCATCATATTTTAACATTAACTGTTTTCTTACAGGCTCATTTAAAATATTTGGGACTCAGACATTTTTTATTTATCCTTTTTATACAAAATGATTTCAGAATGCATAATTAATGTAATTTAATGAGTCTTGAAAACAATAACCTGTCACAAATTTGATGGGTGGTCGGCAAACCAGATTTGAGATTTTTCTTTTTCAATTCAAAATTAAAACTGACCAAAAAAAAAAAAAAAAAAAAAAAAAAAAAAAACTGATATCCAATACGTAGATGACTATGCCACTGAGCCATTTGCCAAAAAAGGAAATTTATTGTGTATTTTTTTAAGCCCCATCTGGTATAGATGCAGATTCTCAATTTTTAAAAAGTCAGTGGCTCCTAAGCACAAATAATCCAGTCTCCCCATTGTGAAAGAGACACATAAAAATATTTATAATTGCAAAAATCTTAGTAATTCAAAGAGAAAATAATCTACAATCGTACAAAAGAAACACAGATTATTACATTAAATGTGTAACTTTATTTAATCACATATTTTTTTTGTGCATGTGTGTGTAGGGGGGGGGGGGGTGGCTTATAAATTAACTCTAATGTAAATCGTAAGCAATGTGTAGTCAGAAGATAAAGTTAAGCAAGATAAAGATTTAAAAAATTATACCTAAGGATTACAAAAAGAACGTTAATTTTTTCTATGAATCAGAAAAATAATGCAAATTTCATCAAAAGATTGCAAAAAGAACAAGAATTTTATCAAAGGATCCCAAAATAAACCCTCAAATTTCATTCAAGAATTACAAAAAAACACAATTTTGGTTAAAAGAGCATGAAAAAATATACAATTATCGTTAGAGGATCATAAAACATGCGATTTTGATTAGAATATCAGCAAAAAAAAAGAAAAAAATGCTTGTCATCAGAGGATTATGAAAAAAAAATGCGAGATTTGACAAAGGTGTCAAAAATTAGTTTCCAAATCAAAAAGTTTAGCAATGACTGGCGACCATGTATCTGCATCTATACCCTCTGGATGTTGTATCTAATAGCTGTCATATATGCTAATTATGTTGTATCAATACACAATTGTCATATTTGGTGACTGTTGTTCGATGATGGAGTAGTATTGAAGTTGAAAATTATCAATACTAACGCACAATTTTGAAATCATTTGTATTTTTTGGTAAAATTTATCTTCAGAAACCACACAGAATGTCGTTCTACCAAGTAGTTTAAAAATTAAGCAGAAAGTATTGTTAAAAAGTAAAACTTGTTTTCATATTGAGTGCTAAAAAGTACATGAAAATCAATTAACAAAAGTTTAAAAAGCATTTCATGATGTATTATAGTGTCAGATATTTTTTATTTTTTAACTTTGAAATTTACAATTAATCCTGACATATGACTAGCAAAAGCCACGCTTTGTTTGGATTCGCGAAACATTATTTGAAAGTAACAATATTTTTCTTATATTATTTGGTACTACTTGATTATCCCGTCGATTAAAAAAACTATCGCCAAACTAAAAGATTAACTGTCAATGAAGATGATAAAAAATGCCACATTCACGTAACATTAAACTCGTTACGCCATCAAGTAGTTTTCAATATGAAGTTTTATTTGTATTCTTATTAATGTTTTACTAATTTATTTGTTCTTTCGTTATTAAAAAAAAAAAAAAATACGTCAATTTGTTCAATTAGCCCAATAATTTGACGATTTGTATAATTTGGCGAAATTGGTTGACGAGATAACAAAGTAGTACCTATTATTTTGCATCTTATTTAAGTAAAAATGCTTTTTTATGTTTTGGTGCATTTTAATTTCAGAAATGTAAATTTAGCCAAATAACTAAAAATTTCCTTGGAATATTTTTATTTAAACATTAAACTGGTATAAATACAAAGCTAAAATACAAAGTAAAATACAAAGTAACGTTAAACAACCAAATACAATGTAAAAATATTTTCAAAGCAAAATTTGACTTTTTTTTTTTTTTTTTTTAATTTTTCAACTAAAAGCTCTTTTTTAAAAATATTTTACATTTTTCATCTTATTTTCTAACAAAAATGGGTACTACTTGGTTATCCCATCGACTGATTTCGTCAGATAATACAAATCGCCAAACTATTAGCCAAATTGTACAAATTGAAGAAAATTTTTTTAAATAACGAAAAAGCAAATTAGTGAAACATTAATAAAAATACAAATAAAAATTCGAATTAAAAATCACTTGATGACATAACAAATACATGTTTTGTGTTTAATGTTAAGTTATATGACATTTACAATAATCCATTACTGGCATATAATCCTGAAATTTGGCGTTAAATTTTTGGTCGACCGGATAACTAAGTAGTACCCAAAAATGTACTTTGATATAGTATTTATGGAATGAAGTAATGAAGTACAAAATTTTGTAATATATTGATGAAAATTAATAATTTCCCAACTGTATTAAAGCTGACCCCCTTTATTGCGATAAACAGTAATTACTGGATGAACTTGGACAGTTAATTTCTCAAGTTAAGCTCTTCAATATTTAGGGATGTGAACCAGAATCCATATTATTAGATACAGAAAAAATTTCAAGTTCATTATTTACTATGCATTTATGGCAAGTCTTACAAGATCCGTCAGATTGAATATGCATGCCAAATCAACGACGATGACAAATTTTGCGCACATATAATTTTAATTTTTTTGTGCATCTTCGAAATTTAAAGCAATTTTCCGAGCATATGCATTTTCTGTCAGAAGAGATTCGCCATGTCGTCGTTTTGGCACAGATGTCATATACGCACCACATTGGCGCTATTTTGTTTCAGACGCCAATGTCATACGCACCGAGGTACTTAACTGGTGACAAAATGTCGTCATATTTTGCTTGACATGGCAACCCTGATGTTATTTTTATTTTCTTTCTTAAAATTTTAAAAACGTTGTTTTGTTCTATAGATATTAAACTTTTGGCACAGATGGCAGTCATATATGCACCACATTATTGAGATTTTTTTTCTAACAATATTTTGGCGAAAACTTCGTTTTCAAATACCAGTTACATATTTATTTTTTAATTATGCTCTATTATTTAAAAAAAAAATAATAAATAAAAAAAAGTTTAGCTAGTAATTATAAAGCAAAACAATTGATATCATTTAAAAAAAAAGGTATTAAAACTAAAGTTTTTTTAATAACCGGGTTAATAGTTGGGTTATCATGTAAGGCATAAATCGTTTTTTGCAATCCGGCCAATGTGGTGCGTTTATGACATCTGTGTCAAACTTTTTTTAATTTATTGTTATTCCATTAAAAAAATATGTACGGTAACTGGTACTCGAAAACGAGGTTTTTGTCAAATTGACGTCCAAAAAATTTGCGCCAATGTGGTTTGTATATGACATCTGTGCCATCGCTTTTTACGCTGATATTTAGCTTCTTGCCTTAAAGAAATATTATATTCGCGTTCTTTTCAACCAGTAAGTATGTTTTCTTCACATTTTTTTATAATAGAACTAATACATTCTATAAATTGTTTTTAAACGGCAAACGTATTAAAAAATAATACTACATATACCAAGATAATAACATAAATGTTTCATTTGGTTTAATTTTCAACCTTCGAATTCAAATTGCTTTTTATATAATAAATTTAGCAATTAATTTTATTTGTTTACATTTTTTTTTGCTGCCACTTTAAGGGAAAAAAAACAATTCTTTTAATATGCTTGAGTGTGAACAGCATAAATGGTTTTGTCGGAATAAAGAAAATACATTTTATTTATTTAATTAATCAAGATTCTATCTATAATTGTTGACTCCATGATTTATACATTCTTCTGAAAATATACATGTTTCATTTCTTATTTCTAAAAATGCATCCATAATAGAAAAATATGTAAAATAAGTTAATTAAAATAATAATTTTTTTAAAGGTTATTCTGAATTATATTGTGCAAATCTACAGATCATAATTTATTTTTGTCTTTAATTTCAAGTCAAAATATTGAATAGTTTTTTTCTAAAGCGTACGACAAAATGTAATTTGAGTGGCCTAGTAGAGGATTCGCTTCGCTCATCCTAATTAAAAATTATGGTAATTTTCAGATTCAGTCCTAAAATATACCTAAAAATAAATTATAAATGTTTAAAAAAAATCACAAGTTTATATTATCTAACCTAAAACTTTTTCTTAAATTTGTTGGTGGTAATCAATCCGAAAATTTTGTGTTATCCTGTAAAATAAGTATAACTGTTTAGTAACCTCCAAAAATTATAATATTACATTGTCATCGGATTTACATCAATATACGAAACTTGTCCTTAACTGGATTTTTGAAAGTAAGTTAAAGTTAGAGTACAAACAGTGGATAGTTGATAGTTTTTAGCTCACAGGCTATGAAAGCCTGAGAGCTTATGTGCCCGCCCGTTCTGCATGTATGTATATTCGTTCATTCGTACATGCGTAACGCGATAACTCATGTTAAAAATATCCGATCCACTTGAAATTTTGTATATAGGTATATCCTGATAAGGCGCTTCCCAGATTAGTTTTTGGAGTTCATTCGATATGTATAAGAGGGGGAACGGGGGGCTCTTGCCCCTCCCCTTAATTGATATAAACGGGTTTTTCATGCAGAATTAACATTTTTTGTTCAAAATTTAGATATAGGATCATTCTGATGAGACGCCTCCATGATTGGTATTAGGTGTTCATTGAATAAGTATAAACAGGGAGAACGGGGGTTCTAATGCCCCTCCCTTTAATTTATATAAATGGGTTTTTCAAGCAGAATTGTCAGATTTTGTTCAAACCTCTGAATAGTTTTGGAAGTTTAATGGTTAAGTATAAGAGAGGGGGATAACTCCTCTTAATTTATATAAATGCTAAATGGGTTTTTATTAAGAATTATCCGATTTGCTGTGAATTTTGGATATAGATTTTTTATATGATAAAGCATGTCCTTGATAGTTTAGGAGGTTCAGTGATTAAGTATAAAAAAGGGGAAAGGGGAGAGCTGTTTCCCCTTCTTAATATTTTTTTTTTCGAACGGAATTAACCCTTGAAAATATAAGGCTGTAATGTACAATTAGTATGTGTAGCCTGTGAGCTCAATGCCATCAGGTTAACTGGGCAATATTCTTTTTATTTAAACATAACTCAAAAACTACTTGGACAAATGAACTATAATTTTAGATTTCTATGTTTTGAATTGAAAAGATGTATGCATACGATCATTGCAAGTTAAATAATGTTTATAAAAATAACATAATTTTTGTTAGAAATCATATAAAGAATCAGCCTCAAATCTTTACAAAATAAAGTATGTTAAAAAAAACAATTATTTTAACATAACTGAAGCTTGATTAATAAAAGTTAACTCAATTGCAATTCTTGTACAGTAAAACCTCCAAATAACGATCACCCCGGGAGCGCGGAAATTGTCTGCTGTTCGGAGGTGTCAGTTATTGGGAAAACATGAGATATTAAAAAATTGCTGAGAAATTCTTAATGTTTCACTAAGGAACTTTTATATGTCCTAAAACTTCTGTTTTATATTAATCAGAATTTAAAATTATTTTTTCAAACAATAAAACTGAAATAAAATGGTGCATACCTTTATCCACTGTTTATATGAAAAAAATATGTTATAAAAGTTTGTTTTTGCTTGGGATTACATGTAATTTGTTTTTCAGTGTGAAGTTTTAACTCTGTCAGTAAATTTAATCTTTCTAAACTATCTTTTATTTACAAAAAAAAAAAAAAAAAAAAAAAAAAAACTGTGAAACTGTTTCTTGTTTTTTGCCGTTTTTTGGAAATTCTCGATATTGCTGGAAACACCTTCAGTTTCAGTAACTCTTTCATTATCACTAAAAGTACTTTTGTCAAAAATTCTGAAGCAGTATAATTGTATATAGCAATTGATTTGATTCTTCTGCAGTAATTCATCATCAAGATTAATAAAAATTTTGCAGTTTCTTCACTCCTGATATATTTTATCAACTCACTTATTTGGCTTAATTCTTCATTTGTGTCAGAAATGTGTGTTTCATTTTCTTTTAATGTAAAGCCCGCTTTTATGGAACATGTGCTTTCCGGTTTTATGTTTTTACAGATGAAGAAATCCAAATTGTAGCATCGACAGCATTATAAAATTTTAGACAGTTCTCAAGTGCATTCATACAATCTAACTTTAAAAGAATGCAACTTAAAAAAAGCTTTCTACACCAGGATTTAAAATTGTGTATTAATCAAGTGCTTGCATACATTTTATGTTATGCTTGGGGTTATGTTTGGGGGAAAAACACAATTTTAACATTATTGAATTTCAAATGCTTTGAAGAGAACTTGAATTTCCAGTCCACTCTCTACCTGTGATTACAAAATTTGCGACACATTACACTCATAAATTTAGAGGTGTTTTACTTTTTTTTTTTTACTTGTTAGAAATAATTTTTCATCTTACCTGTGATCACAAAATTTGCGACACATTACCCTCATAAATTTAGAGGTGTTTTACTTTTTTTTTTTACTTGTTAGAAGTAACCGTCTGCTAAATAGAGGTGTCCGTTATTGAGGTTTTACCGTGCAATTCCTTTCAATGAGCAGACACACATGAAATGAGTTGAAAATAAGAATATTCTCCATTAAGGGGGCACTGTGTTAGCATTTTTTTTTATTTTTTTTGCCGTTTAAGTGAAGAATTTATGAATATTTGTCAACAAATTTTTATAATTAGATGTAAAGTAATATGCTGAGGTTTATATGGAAGTTAAAAGAAATTGGTCTGAAGATAATAGTTTGATAGTAAATTTTATTTGATTTTCAGATCAAGTACGGTATTTGTTGAAAATTTTTTTTATGAATTTCTCTTTATTTATTATTTTTTTCTTTTTTAATTGATTAAGGGTCTTTTTGAACTACCTAATTGTCCTATCCAGATTATATGTGTTTAAAAATATAAAATTACACAATTGTTTAAAATTCTCAATGTTATATCTGTTTACTAAGCTATAAGTTTCACTGCAATAAAAGCATTATTTAAATTTATAAAATTATACAGATATAAAGATATATAATTATACAGATATGGTTTTTAAAAATTAAGTTATGATTAATATTCTCATATTCTCAAGGCTTATATGCCTATATGTAATACATATATTGTTTTATAACATGTTGTAAAAATATCTTTTGTTAATATTTAAAAAAAAATACAGAGAAAACATTATGATTTTGCCTTTTTTGCTCTGTGGTAGGAAGGTTTAGAAGTACTGGTTGATATGCTCATTCATATTAATTTCACTCTAGAGTTTTTTATACTTATTATATGTAACTAAATTTAGTGAAGTAAACTTAGTGTATAAGAAATGTTTATATGTACTTTAATTCGTGTGCTTGATAAAACTGTGCAAAAATTTCATGGAATTTAGAAGTGTCTTAAGTTTTTTAGTTCTCCAAAAAATTGTATTTTTCAGCTAAAATCTCTATTAAGTTTTAAAATACTTAGGAGATTTTGATTTAGGAAAATTGTAGTAGAGTATAAAATATGAGATCATATGTGGCAGACAATTAAAAAAAATTTAATTAGTTTCAGAAAAAAAAAAAAATCAGAAAATTTATAAAAAATTGTGATTTTTCTAAAATAAAAAGCTTTAGTTGCAGAAAAGCTGTTTGTTATATGGCGTGAGCACAGTCCAGTGAATATGGATTCTAAATTTCATCAAAATCGGTTTGGAAATTTCCAAGAAAAGGAGTCTTAAATCTTACATGTTTTCCATAGGATTGCAATTTTTATTAATTTTGAAATCTTACTTATGCATTGCAATTTTGCTGAATTAGCAAAAATTAGTCTTCCCTTAATTATTTTATATAAACTGGAGAAGGGGGGGGGGGCTCTTAAAACATTAATCACATTTTCTATACTGCAGTTTTGAGTTTGATATTATGAATATGTAAAGAATTATATTTTGAAATGAATAAATATCTTATGTATCTCCTTATTAGTATCATTTGTAATTAAAAATTGTTAGCAATAGATTATCTTTTAAATAAAGTTTTTCAAACAAGGTTCACAAGTTTTTGAATTCAAAATTATGGATATGTTATATTATTGAGAATGAAAAACTTATTTTAACCTTTATTAATTTTAACAGTAGCATTAATTTGAATTTTTTTTTTTTTTTAAACTTAAATTCTGAAATTGTTTGACAAAAGTATGTACATTTGTGTTATTTTATAAATGTATTTAGAAAATAAGTACAAATTAATGTCAAATACAGAATGAATACTGAGTATTTTGTGTATCTAGTATGAGTGTTATACATAGATAAACAGTATAGTTTTATTTATTGAATTACTGAACAGCGCTTAATGCATAAAAAATGATAGATATTTTCTTGTTAAATGATATTTGACTAAGGCCACATTATTAGATTATGCTGTGAAAAATATAGTTTTTGTTCTTGTTGAATGATTGATGATTTTAGTTATGCCATTCTATTTCATTATTCTCTGAAAAGTATAATTCAGTATTTTCATTAAATATGTAAATTTACTTTTAAAAATTGGATTTTAAATGTTATCAAGTTATTTTAATAATTGTTGCTCAGTTGTAAATTAAGAAATATATTGATGTCTATTTTTGAGTCTTAGATATATTATTAAAAAAAAAAAAAAAAAAAAAAAAAAAAAAAAAAATTATCATATCATTCAATTATTATCCATTTGTGCCATTGTTTTAACAAAGTGGCCAAACCCTGCTTTCAAATAAAATTGCTGTGAATTCTGCAAACAGTGCTCTATAACTTTCTCTTTTAACTCCTTACACATTCGCCTGGGAGTCCTTGGTGAAAGTCAAGGATATTTTGTAGGATTTTTTTTACATGGAGGCCTCCCAAATTTCCCCATTTCCCTACCTTTTGAGATGAATTAAATCCATTTATAGTGTCATTGAATTTTCTCCCCACCTGTGATTCAAACCATCCATGAAAGATGACTTTGAATATTGATCATGTGCTGTTGTTGTGCATCTGAGGTTAGGAAAAGAGAAAGTGTTTTAGACTATGTTACTCAGAATCTTTTTTGATACTGCCTGGAAAATAGCAGTTTTTTTGTTCTTGAAATTATGTGATTTGTATAAGTATATTAACAATTAGTCTGTGTAAGAGAATAGAATTTTTACCTTGTTTTGAATAATAATAATAATAAAATGAAGTAACAACAACAAAAAAAAAATATTTTGTTTATCTAATCAGTTATGTTTTTTGTACCTCTTGATTTTTTTAATTTAATTTTTTTTTATAAATATATTAGAAAGCAATAAAATGTAAATAAAATATATTAATTGCCAGTAAATAAATGCATTTTGTTAATATGATCCAGTTTTAAAAAATTGAAATTTTCAGCATGTATTTTAACACATATATTTATTCTGTTTTTATTTCTCTTAACAATACATAATTTAAATGGTTTTGTGTTTTCTAGTTTTAGATTACTTATGATATAACATATTTAAAATAAAAATGAAGAGATAATTGATTAATGTGAAAATCAAAATATAGAGATGTTATTTAACGCATCTAAATTATTTAATCTTTTTTCTTTAACTGTTAAATCCTATTTCGATCTTCATAAAAATGATTATTTTTCTTCATGTGTGAAATTTTGTTTAATTGTACTTACTATGTTGTAAACATTATGTTTTTCTTTTTCTCATAATTTTTTTTTTTCCTTCCCATAGAATACAAATGATCTTTTTGAACTTCTAGAGAAACTGTCTGCTAGTCGCTTGGATGATCAGAGATGCGCTCTTCCTCTTTTACTTCAGGTAATTTCATGCTTTAGAAGACAACTTATTATTTACCGTCCTAATTGTGTGATCAAAAGTCTTATCACCTTTTTTTTTGTATCTGCTAATTATTTTGATTATATTTGATTAATTGGATCTTAATTTATTTTTTTATTTTTGTAGTTTATCTGTATATTTTTGTTTTTATGTAAATTTCCTTGTTCATTTACGTAAGACAGTAATTTTTCATGAATATTTAACTTTATGGTAATTTGTATTAATTAATGTAATGTGTATGTGTTTAATTATTTTAAATGAGTAGTAGTGTTAAGGTTGTTCTCAAATTCCTTGCTCAATAATGTAAAACTTTCTAATTTTTAAACATAAAAGCATAAAATTGGCAGATCTGACCATTAAAATGATTTGGAATCAAAATGAGTTTTCCAGTTTTTGATAACAAATTACTTGTCAAGTTTACACAATTTTGCCCTATGAATTTGGTTCAAAATGTCGACTCTGACAGTATTTTCTCAAAAATCTTCTGCCTCCGCCCCCCTCCCCTCCACAAAAAAAGTCCTTATGCATTTTTGAGCAAAAATTAATTAAAAAATGCATCAGAAAGTAACATCTTTGTATTTTTAAGAACAACCTTAAAGTTTTCTTGGATTTTAAATGTAACCTTAGTTGTAAGATTGATTTATTTAAACATTTAATTTCTTTCCTCTCTGTTTTAACATTAAATTATATGAGTGTATAATATAGTTACTAATTTTCTATATTCTTTTAAAAATTATTGCTATTTTTTTAAACGATTTCTTTTTTACAGGAAACAAGAAATTAAATATTATTACCTATAAAAACTAAGTATATACTTGCTATATTAAATTTTACTTTTGTTCATTTTTTTTTCTTTTTTCTGGCTTTCTATTAAATCTAGTAACACTTTTTTAATATATTGCCAAAACCATGCTTGCTAAAATATGCCAACTGCTTGTGAATCTGCAACAATAGCATTCTTTAAGCACTTAAAAGTATAAAGCAAAGATAAAGAATACAATAATTTAAAAAATGAAATAAATTTGTATCATATTAAAATCTTGTAATGCTAATAGAAATCTTTAGAACTTCCTATTTTAATTTTGTCTGTCCACTTTTCCATTATTAATTTTTAAACACTTTTTATCAATGATTTTTTCTCTATGTGTTTTCAATTAAAAAACAATAAGCATATATTGTCTTTAAAAGTTATTAATAATTGATTAAAAATCCTCTGTATTTCGGCAGATGTCTGCATATTTAATACTTTTCTCTAATTTCTCCCTGTCTCAAACTTCAGCTTATCCTGACCTTCTTTGCTCTAGCATACTAAGTTTAAAATTTTAATTCCCTCTCACCTTATTTTATTACCTTGTACTAACATCAAATAGATGAGCAGTCATCTGTAGATCATCACAAATAGGAAAAAAGTTATGGCCATTAGCAAAAATTTTAATTAAAAAAATTATTAAATCAATTTTTAAAAAAATTATATTCCCCCTCCCCTTCAAAACTCCACATTATTGCGACACAAATTTTCTTAAAGCACATAAGTTTTCTTTAAATTGAGAAAGAATAATTGCTCATATGTAATAATGATTTATAATGAATCGCTTTAAATCATCAATTCAATGAATGATTTTGAGAGTAATGTTACACTGTCATCAGCTAAAACTGCCAACTACATTTGTTGAGCCCTAATGATCTGAAGTAACACTTTTTAAATTTATGCTTTTCCTCCTCATCTTGCTCTTTAAACATCAAAGTTTAAATCTTTAAGAATCTTTTTATAGTTTTCTGTTCTTTTCTTATTTTATATAAACAACAAATAAAAAAATATATCTTGTAAAAAACCTCTTCCCAAGATTTCCAGTTTCATGCTTTATTTAAGTCATATTTATTAATTTTATGCAATAAAATTTTTCTTTATGTTTATGATCTGCGATGCATTTTCATTATAAAATTTAAAAGTTATAAACACATGATGATGCTCTTTAAAGGCTATTTGCATTAATGTTGTGTCCTATCATGCATTTATATGCCTTTATGCAATTATATTAAATATAAAAAAAATTTCTTTAAAATTTATAAACAAATAAGAAAGAACATTCAAATTCATTTTCCTAAAAGACTGTTCAAATCAGTGTCAACTACAGTCATCTCAAAAAATTTCCTTTTCTAACGAAATGACCATTGTTTAAATGGAGCAATGTTTTGTTGCTAGTGAGAGCAATTAAAAATAAACCATCTTATGTCCAGAGGGGATTGATCACATTCTAAATAGAGCACTAACTGTGAAATAACTGTGTCATACCTCAGACTGCTAGTGAGCCAGTCAAAATGGGCCAATTGAATTCATGCTTCACTGCAGGTGTAATACGTGGCTCTCCCTTCCCTACCCCTGCACCTGTGGCCTTGGAAACTCAAGACTGGTTTTGTAGTGCTCCTCCACCTTGTGTAATGCATGTGTGTGTATGTGTCTGTGCTTTACAGCATCCTCTTATCCCTTAGCATGGCTTTTACATCCTGCCAGGGAACAAATTAGTGGGTGAATGATAATAACAAGTGATTGTAGCTTCCTGCCCAAAAAAATAACACTTGATTGCATGAGTAGAACTTTGTATTGTTTATTCCTTCCTGTATTTTTTACCTGGCCTTTTATCTGATGGTAAATATCTTGGGCTTGTTAGGTGGCAATATTGTTTACATACACTGCTCACTAGTTTTTATTATGTTCCAATACTTCATTGTACTGAAGTATGGCCCAACAATCTTATTTTTATTATATTATGAAAAAGAGATTTAGTGATTTAAGGTACAAAATTCTGTTATTTGATTTTGATTTAGATAGTGTTTTTACTGGTGATTTTTTATTGATTTATAATTCTTCTATCCAAGTGCACTTGTGATAAGAATCATTGTTTCCGACTCAGTGATCATTTATAAAATTTATATGCATGCTTTCGTATTTGATTTATGCTTTAGTGGTTTATGTTTTATTGAAGAATTGTACTTATTTTTATTCATATGTTTTCAATTTTGTTTTCATGTTTTGTTTTTATATCTCTTATTAAGTAGTTAAATCATTATAAGTATCTTAATTTTATTAAATGAAATTTTAATTGAATTTTTTAAATAATTTTTATTTAAACATAATTATTTTATGCATATTTAATTTTTATTTAAATATTTTTTCTAACATTTTTTTGCTCAGTTGAAATATATTGGAAATATCGGTTTTTATTTATTAGTTTGACAAAAAGTGAAAATCACTGTAATGTTATGCTTTGTTTACCTTTCATGATTGAGATTATTTACACTATTACACATTTATATTATAACAAATCTTTTCTAAGATATTCTTATTTAATAATTTTAGCTATTTAAATTATTTTAATGACCATAATAGCATTTGCTCCATGCATGTAATGCTAAACTATATGCAATAATATTGATTATTCATTTGTCATTTCTGGTAAAACTTTTTTTCTATATTTTACCCTGTTTAGCCATTTAATTTTAGCTAAAATTACAATATGTCAAAAATCTTTGTTAAATAAGAAATGCGAGGACTTTTTGAAATATATTAAATTTCTCCTGTAACTTGTTTAAAATGTCATTAATCAAAGCAAAGCAAAAATATTGTCAATGCTGGGACTTATTTATTGTTTTTTTTTTTTTTTTTTTTATATCCTATTTGACCATTTAACTTCAGCTAAAATTATGATCTGTAAAAAGCCGCTAAAATTATAATATATAAAAAACTTCCTTAATAAAGAAATACGATGACTGTTTTTAATTTATTAAAAAAATTCATGTATTATTTGTTTGAAATGTTATCAATCAAAAACAAGGCAAAAATATTGTCAAATTTGGGACTTATTTATTGAGCTTGTTTTTTTTTTTATTTTATCCTATTTGACCATTTAACCTCAGCTAAAATTATGATCTGTAAAAAGCCGCTAAAATTATAATATGTAAAAAACTTCCTTAATAAAGAAATACGATGACTGTTTTTAATCTATTAAAAAAATTCATGTATTATTTGTTTGAAATGTTATCAATCAAAACAAGGCGAATTATCTAAGACCCATGATATTGACATATAAATATTTGCATATTTTATAGTTAATTGCAAATCATATATATTATTTTAAGAGGGCAACAGTAGTCACAAAATTTATGGGGAAAACAGCTGATATTGTTACCTATTTCTCTGATACTACTGAAGTGATTGTAGATCAATATTGTGTTTAAGAAGACATGACTTCCAAATATATATATAATTTCCCCATAAGTATTAGAAAAGTGTCCCGCATTAAAAAAATTGACTAATGGTATTTGCACATGTATTTAATTCTGCATATTATATCACTGTTGAGATGATGTAGCTGAGACAATCGTTGTGGTGAAGAATTGATTGCAATCTCAACAAGGTGGTAAAAGAATATAAATTTGTTTTTTACTATGCGTCGATTATAGGTCCATACTGATTTTCATAATCAAATTATCTTTTTCGCCGAGGAGCTCAATGTCTCTATATTGATTCAAAATTTTTATCTGCATCTATTTCAATGCCATTTCATCAGCATCAAACAAGGATGGTATTAAAATTATTGGCCAATCTCAAATTTCTAAAAAAAAAAAAAAAAAAAAAAAAAAAAAAAAAAGAGATTGGAACTTTGAAAAGTGTTATTGTCAATGTAATGATCTAATGTCATATTTTTTCTTCTGCAAAAGTTACCCATTGGATTAATATGATGTAAACCTCTTATCATATCATGGTAGAACAAAGAAATTTGAATCATTTTGTTTGTGTAAGTGGCCCTGATGCTAAGATAATAATAAGATGATGGTCATATTATTTACCTTCAGGTTAAAATGTAGTAACTACATGGCATAAAAAAAAGCTTGAGGGTGTGGTTTTAATCATTGCTTGCATCCCCTTACATTCTCCTTCCATATTCACCTTATTATCATATCCTTGGCTTCTCATGTTTGACAAAAGCAATCTCAAGTTTTTAGCTCTCTTAGTAAGCTATCTAAAAGTTGCTGGCTTGTTGATCTTAGTCGAAAGAAATCCCCCCAAAATGTTGATGAATGCCGGATGTCTTCTTAATCGATTGACACATACTTTATATTGAAGATCATTTGTTCTGCTTTAGTTCAAATCAAGTTACAGTCTAATACAACTGAGTGATATTTTGCCTTTTTCACTTTATCTAAAATGTGCTTTTTGACATTAGATGAATGACCATATTTTGAAAGGTTTAATTCAAGTATGTGGTTATTTTATCTTGTTTTACAAAGCCTTCCTTTCATACTCATCATGACAGGATCAAATTCAGCTAATAGTTGGATTAGTGAATCAATTTCATTATGTTCATGCAAATTTTTATTTATACATATAAACTCCAAGCAACTTTTTTCTACAAGTTTAACAGTCAAATTATATGTTGAAAAATTGCTTCCAATGCTAGGTTCCTGCATTTCAAAATCTTTGAGAAATAATATCTATTGTTTGTAAAATTTTTAAACAAGTACTGAATTCATATCAGAATTTTTGGGCTTCAAAATATTGATTTGTAGTTTCATGATTTTCGATGGTTTGTACTATATCCCACCAATCTCTGTAACCATCTCTTGCTAATTAGAGTAACTTGTATTTTTTGCAAAAATCTTGCAATAGAGGTGGAAAACTGAGTCTTTAGCTGCAGAACATGCCAACCAATTTCTGTGATTTCCTCTCTGTTGTTGAGATCTCTTGTATCGTTGTTTTGAGGTAAACCTACGGCTGCTAGTATCAGTAGGAAAATCAAAGTTGTGCATGGAGGATGCTGGACCTGCTTATGAAAGACAAATTCTTTCTGAATCAGAAATAAATTCATGCAATAGTTCTGGATCAGAATATAAAACAAAACCAGCAGGACGATCTTTATTTGTATTTGTTTCCATCGTACCAGGACATGGATGGATGAAGTATTTGTCGGGCTCTGATGGATAAGCCCTTCAATAATTTATATTAAAAAAATTAAATTATTAATAATATTCAGATTGTTTTGTTTTTCTGGAAAAATGATTTCTTTTCTAATATTAATTAAAGAAAAAGAAAAAAACTAGAATTACAGACATAACAATTGTATATTTTTTATTTCTTGGCAATTGATCAATTTATATCTTTTAGTTGCTGTCAAAATTATTGAAAATGCTTCTGTTCCTGAAAAAAATATTTCAATATGAACTATTTTATTTAGAATTTTAAACTGTATGAAATGAATTATGGATGATTATTTATAACTATTTCTAAACCTTAAATCAGTTTTATGATTAATATGCTCATTATCTACTTCCTTTCTAACTGCTTGTCAAGCCCTTGTCTATTGGCAATACCCAATTTTACGGTTTTGAGTGCTTGGAAAAGGGACAAAATTGCCTGACCGTATGGCAGTCTGATTGAGAAGCACTTATGCCATCTTAATGGCAACACTGTTTAACTTTGTTTTTGATTATATGTTGTCCGGTTACTTAAAATGGATTTACTTATTTAAATTCTTGCTGCATGCACTGCACACTTCCCTATGCAAGTTGATCTCGTAATTTAGAGCCTTGATCAGGTGATAAAATCTTCACCTGATTAAGCACCTCCAGAGGTATAATTCACAGGTATCCACAACCTTAGTAATAAAATGGAAATTAGTGATTTCCAGTCATCTTGCAGCAAAAAATTGTTTTTAAGTTGTTGTAATCGCAAACCTTGTTGTCTAAAATATAGAAATCTCAACTATAGTTCCACATCTGTTCAGATAATTTATTTTATTTCTGGGCAGTGATGCATTAATAAATTTTCTAGTATGGAAACATTTAATTTTCTGTTAGCAAAATAGGGTCCACAGCCATAAGTAGCTGGCTACATGAGTGGTTAGGAAGAATGTACATTTAATTCAATAGTTTTGAATCATTTTATAGTTATGAAAGAAAACTTATCTTTTCCATATCAATTTTTTGTGAATTAGATTCTTCACGACCTGTTGTTGATTTATTTATAGAACTCATATCAATGAGAATGAAATAGATGAATCTAACAGTTTTAATATCTACAGAAAACATTTAACAGTTCACACAACATTTAGAGAAATTATATCTTTCATTAAAAGATGTAATAACAATTTATACTTAATGTAATTAAAATAAAACATAGGCCAGACTTAAAGTTAATTTTATGTGGAAAAAAATATGTATACATATGTGTTTAAAATGGCATTACCAGAATGTTTCTTTCCCAATGCACCCTTATTTTTGACCCACCTAATCCATTTTACTTACCCATCATACGTAGTATATGGTAAGTCTTGCAATCGTTTTGAAAATCGAAAAAAATTGGTTGCCTGTAAAGTCGGTATACGGGCGAAAGTTTTACGTGACAACGACTTTGAGGTGTAAAATAATTTTAATGTGAATATTCATTCGTATAGTAGGAAGAAGGATGAAATAATAGTAACAGTTTAAAACATTTATTTATACAAAGAATTATATTTAAAACATTAATTTATACAAAGAATCTCGCACTGAATTTCATATTAACAAAATTTTATTTTTACCTTTACACATACATACGTATTTATATACAAATATACATACAATAACTTGCAATACACTGTGTTTGTTAAACACATTTTACTTCATGTTTATTGATGTCAAATGTTGAATTTTGTAAACAGCATATTAAAGAATTTTTCAATGAGCAGAATATAACTAAAGTAAAATGGCTTTCACTAATCACATATCATTAGTTTTCCATAATATACCACCGAATTACGAAATAAACTACACTTATTTTCTTTGTACTTTATACTAATAACTAATACATAACGTATTTCGTCTTAGTTTGATACTATCTAAAATTCCTATTAAGCACCACCCCTTCCTTGCAGCGAATTCACATTCACGTTCAGAAAATGATCCCACAAGTGACCGGAAAAAGTTAAGAGAAAAGTGAGCGCGTATCGTGAGCGGAGCGTAACGTAGCGTAACGCAGTTTCTTGAAGTGTCTCCCGGCAAACCAATTTACAAGACGTTGTCACGTCAAAAAAAAATTTTGACGGATTTACACGTTTTAGATAGTGGAGATTCCGAAAAACATATTTTTAGAAAAAAAAATTTGCCGTCCGTCTGTCTGTAAATGCTCTATCTCCCGAACAAATTGAGATAGAGACTTGAAATTTTGTATGTAGCTAGTATGTAAGAATGGGACGAACCCTACTTAATATCAGCAACCTCGATTATCCGGAACTATTTTTTTCGGACTCTCGAAAAATTCGTTCTGATGAAAGGTATATAAAAATTTTTGAATTTTTTTGTTCTAAGGAATAGACGTAAAAGGCAATAAAATAACACACATTTTGCATATAGAACGAAGTCGATCGGATTATTAGTTGCCGAGATATTTGTAATCCTGTTCTCCAAATTCTTCGATTTTTCATGACCTTGTATTTCATTCAAATTTCAATTCAGAGGTATATTTTAATTGGAAATGAGACGCTTAATCCGACGCAGTTAATTGTTAGTTAATAGAATTATTATTTTTGGAGTTCAAAGGGTGTTTCTTTTACGCAGTTCGGTACTACTTGAATAGTTTGGCATTTTATATAATTTGTCGAAATTGGTACATCAGCAGTTCTTTAATATAGCATTACTATGTATATTAACAATATTTAACTTTTGTTTATGAATTGCAATGCGTTTTATAAATAGTTTTCACATGTTTTATTTTCATATACATATCCATGATGGGTAAGTATTACGGTGGCCCCCAACGACTAGTTTAAAGTTGTGCTGACTCTTAATTTTTGTTTCTGCTGATTGGGTTTAGATTCGGTTGACTTTGTGTGTGTTGAGAGTCTGTTTTTGTTATACTTGAAATATTTTTTTAATTTTGTTTCATATAAAAGTTATTATTTCAATTTCAATAAATATATTGATGTAGAATTTTTCTTCTGTAATCTCATTTAATGTTTTCTTGTATTTTGTTGATTTGAGTTTAAGCCTTTCAATGTTGTTTCAAAAATTATTAATCAAAGCAAAACCAAACAAATTACTAAAGATTTATAATGTTACATGTTATATATTTCAAATATTGGTTTTTGCTCACTATAGCTAAAATAGTATATTTTAGAATAAAATGCTTCAGGGGTTTATTTCTAGTTAAAAAAAATTTCAGGGCATGCAAAATTCCAATCTGAGCTACTGAATTGCATATTATTAATATGTTATATTTAAAACAATTTATTATTATATTTTATATTGTTAAGTCTTAAATATGTATTATAAACATATTTTATAAGATAGTTTTGTAATTGTATTGTCACCCTAAATAATTTTATGGGCCATGATATGCCATATGCATTATTTTTGTTTATTATTTTAAAGTAAACTAAACTTTACTACTTTAAGATAAACTAAAAAATAAGTCAGAAATTTTCAGAAGAGAATTGTCTAAAAAATTAAATTACTGGAAACTGCACATGGAAAAGAAAATATTGAAAAATCATTAGTTTATGAAATCTATGTTAATTTATTACTCTACAAATCATGAATTTTCATAATCTGTACTAATTCCAAATTAATGCATTGTAATAGAACTTTTTGTAACGATAATTCAAAGTAACAGTATAGAACCTTCAGGTTGTGAATCCTACTCATACTTGTCCTGATTTATTTATTTATTTATTTTTAATGCATTCATAGTTTTTCATTCTTTAAAGTGTTCCCTTTTATATGTTTGCATGTAATATTTCACAGCAACATCCAATCTTAATCAAAATTGTATTAATTGATTATTAAAATATAGTGAAATGTCAGTGTTATTTCCCTAGTGTTAACATTTATTTGCAATTTATGACAAAATATGGAGATTTGTTACTTCTCTTCATTTCAGTTTACATATTACTAGTTTTTGTGTTTTATTTATTAGAAAAATAAAAATTCTATTGTATTTCACCTATACCTTTTAAGCATTATTCAATTTATTTCAATTGTCATTTTGTTTTAGAGCCCAGCATCCCAACAAAAAATGAAGAAAGAAAATGATCATTTAGAACAAGTTAGTTATTTTTTTTTTATATACATGAAACATTTATAGTTCCTAGCTATTTATTATTACTTTTTTAATTGTGGTTTTAACAGTTACTTATATATATATCTTTATATATAAAAATCTTCTGTGCATGTGTATGTAATTGAACTCCTCCTAAACGACTGGACCGATTTTAATGAAATTTTGTGTGTGCGTCCCAGTGGATTTGAGAATGGTTTAGATTCACATTTCATCGAAATTGATTCAGTACTTTTTTAGTAATTAGGCAAAAACTAATAGTTAGGGATTTTTCGCTAATTAAAAGTGCTATAAATATAAAAGAAAGTATGGATTTCGTATTAATCACAGCACAAAAAAATCTACCGAACCAAAAATCTTGAAAATTGGGGTAAAAATACTTCTTATAACGTCGAGTGCCGCTAAAAAGGGATTTTCGAATTCCCCCCCCCCCCTCCCCCTAAGGAAGGTAAAAAAGTGAACGAACTTAAAAAAAAAAAAAAAATCTTTTAAAATCGGCTTTTGTAGATATTTTTCAACTGATAACATATTTTAGTGTATTTTTTCATTCTGAATCGAATGATATTAAGCAAATTCGTTTAAATCCAGTAGTTCGTGAGATAATTCACATTTTCCTAATTTGGCGATTTCTTCGGCGAAAAAACCTGAAATTTTTAATGCTCATCTTTATATATAAAAATCTTCTGTGCGCGTGTATGTAATTGAACTCCTCCTAAACGACTGGACCGATTTTGATGAAATATTGTGTGTGCGTTCCAGTAGAGATCACGTGTTCGAACCCCACTCCTGACAAACGTGTATGCTTTACAATAATATTTCCTGTATTATAATTTTGATTAACCGACTTCAGAAAATCGTTAACTTTTAACTAAAATGAGAAAAATAAACTTTTCTTTCAAAAATTGAACAGACTTCAAAAAATACTGAAGAGTGAAAAATAATTTCCTTACATAATTATAATAAGAAATTAAATTAAGATCGAGTGTTTATCGTGCATATTACCATATTTACGTACATTTATTTGATTTTCTGGAATCGGTGCCAAGACGGATAACGTCTGTCGGTGACAGGACAACGTCTGTCGGGTCCGCTAGTATATATATATATTTCATCATTTAATATCTTTGTGTCTGGTTGATTCAAAATTTTAGCCCCCCCCCCTTTTTTTATATAAACTTGTTATGTTTATCTTGATATTGTGTGTAAAAAAAAAGTTATAAAACATGTTAAGTAAAATATTATGCTGCATGATAACAATAAAATGTTGTCCTTTAAAATTTATTTAGATAGGAAAAAATTCCCATCAATAATTTGCTTTACATGCAGTATTCCATGATATATATCTGATGAATATTTTCAAAATAGCAAATGTTTCATATTTTCAGTCAGAACTGTGTAAATTAATTTAGTTTTTTATTGAATGTGCCATTAACGTTCCCCAAACTTTATGTATGGGACTGAATTTTTAAATGTAGAATGGATTATTATGTGAGGCAATATCAATTTAGAGCAACTATTGTAAAGTACTGAAAGTAAGCTCACCCTTTAGTGGACAGGAAATCTTAAGTATTTTAAAGGGAGGTTTACAGTTGGAACTTTTGTAAAAAAGATAGGAAAATTGGGAGGATGGGAGGTATATTGTAATTTTTTTAAATTTCACAGGATATATACAGTTTGCAAAATAAAATCAGATCAAACTAGCATTTCTTTGTTTTAAAATTCCTTTCTATAGAAGTTAAGGATCCCCCCTCCCCCCCCCCAAAAAAAAATAATAATTAATAAAATAAATTTACATAAAATAATTAATTTAAATGTGATAGAAATATACTAGAGCACTCATTATCCAGATGCTGATTAATTGGATTGTTCAGTTAATCAGGTTGATCAAGGACCATATGCCTTCTCCAAAAATTTTTAAGTAAAACAACTTTATGTACGGTAGAGTAAATTTGGATGGATGTTGTAAAAGTTAACCATTCAGTAACCATTTCCTAATAAAGATTAGGAAATGGTATGAAGAGAAATGTATGAAGAGATGTATGAAGAGAATGTATGAAGAGAAATTACCTAAAAAAACATTGCCAAAACTATTTTTCAAAGTTGTCCAATTATCCAGATTCTTGATTTACCGGATCGACCTCAGTCCCAAATGTTGGGACCAAGGTCGATCTGATTAATTGTTGATTATCTGGTCTGGATAATCAGCGCTCTATTATATGAACAAAAATTATAAAACTTAAATTTAATATAGATATTTATTAAATATTGGTGTATAAAAATCTAAGGAAACATTAATACTGTAAATATAGAGAACATGTGTCATTCTGATACAATGACATGTAAAGAGATTAGATAAACATAAGTTGTGTAAGATATATTTATTTAGGAGGTAGGGGGGAAAAAATTAGGGAATTTTCTGAAAAAACAAAAGGATTGAAAGTGCTATAAAATAAACCTTGTAGAAGGAGAGTTATAAATGATAGTACTTAAAAAATACTTACATATGTGTATGTCGGTAAGGGGAAGACTTACTAGTGATTTTCTACAACATTTCCAAGAGAATTTTTTTTAAAGGAAGTAATGATGGTAAAGGTTAGGAATTAATCACTCTAAAAGGAGATCATTCTGATAATATTTATAATTAGATTCAGGAATAAATTGACTATTTTGAAAATATTGGATATATATAAAAAAATATCGGATAATTTTGATATGTTCAAAAATATAATGGTTGTTTATTTACTCTGTACACATCTATTATTAATAGAAACAGAATGAAAATTTGTTTTCATCACAAAACTGAGTGTTGTCTAAAATGATGCTGAAAATTCTGCAGTAAAATTATTTGTTTGAATTTCATTTCTTACTTCCGAAAATTTCAGCTTTACTCATTGATTTTGAGCTGTATTGGCACTCTTTATTTATTGCAATGAACCTCATTGTTTATAATTATCAGTCATGAACAACTCAAGATGTGAGTGTTACTTATAAAGCAAACAATGCATATATGACTAGATTTTAAAGATATTTTTCATATGCTCAATAGAAGCTGCAGAGTTAACAGTAATAGAAAATTTTCAATTTGAAATTGTAGAAGTGTGCTGAATACTCTTTGAGAAAGTTTTAGTATAGCAGACGATCATTTACAAAAATCGTAAAAAATAAATAAAAATATATATAAAAAAAACATTTTAAAATTAGATTAAATTTGTATAGTTAGAAAATCATTCTGCGTCATTGATGAATTAAATTTTATTTTATATGGAACCAAAAAGTTTTGGTTAAAGATACAGAGAGCCAGCTTAGACCACACATATAATTAATTATTTATTATATCAATTTTGGTATGTTTTAATTATTTAAAAACATTTTCAGACTTTTTTTTTTTTTTATTTCATAAGAATGGAAAGATTATCAAAGTTCTAGACTTAAAAACGTGTTTTGATCAATCCTTGGTTATTATAAATCTATATTTCAATAATATGGATATTTAAAGTAAGTTCTTATTGCTAGTTTATGTGCTGAATTTTAGTAATTGTGAAAAAGATTCGATTTCTTAGTTTTGTAAAATCATTTAAAATATACTGTAAAAATAAGTTCTAATGTACTAAATTATAATACATGATCATATTATATTGATTATTATATATTTTTTCTTCCCTTCCTTTTATATATTTAATTATTTTTGTCTGTAGATATTGAAGAAGCCTGGTCCATACCCTCCTATAGTAATGCCACCTGGAGGGGGGTATTGGATAGATGGCGTGTATCATAATTGCCCAGTGGATGGAAATGGGAAACCTCTCCTCCCCAAAATAGAATTTTCTACAAAAATAGAGCGAGATGAAAGTGCTCAACTCTATAGGAAATATTTCTATGGAAAGGTAAATATTTCTTTTGTGTGCATTAAACAGTGTATTTTTTTTTTCACCTTTTCTGACTATTTTTGTGGATCTCGGATTATAATGTTCTTTTGTTTGGCAGCGTTTAGGATAAGATTTAATAACTTTAACTGAAAAATCATGTTTTTAATAAATGTTTTCTTGAACTTTTATATCGATATAAAACACAGGGATTTTTGCAATATTCTATTAAAATTTAGACAAGGTCCATGAACTTTTGCAATCAAAGTAACAAGGTAGAACCCATCAAATTTCAACGAAAGAAAATATTTAAAGTGGAACTGTTTCATTGAATTATAATAAACCTACAAAATTAATTACGATAAAAACTGCACCATATATTGGTAAGTCTAACTCTTAAACAAATGATATTTAACCTAATGTTAACAAAATACTACTCCTATCAAACTCAGTATCAGAAATTGTTAGAATTAAACTTTAATCACACATGTATGCTGCAAAAAAATAATAAAGATCATTTATTAGGATAAAGTTATCAATTAAATTAGCAATTATGTTAGTATTCTAAAATAAAAAAAGCAGAAATTTATTCCACTTCGACTCAATCAATAGAATTTTTTCCCCATGAAATTTAAACCCGACATCATTTTTACCATATCAAAATTTATGTATGCATCTTTCATATCTGCATTCATCTTTTTTTTTAAATTGGTATTTTAATTCGATTATTTTGAAATCATTTTAATTCAAAACTTGAAGTATCGATGCTATTGGCTGAAACGGATACAAAACCATTTTTATTCTTTTAAGTGTATGTAAAATGTTGTATATGAAACTAAAATTCACTGGGTATTATAATAAATGATATTCTCGCCACAGCATGTATTTTAATTTCAATTTTTTCCCTTTTAATGAAAAAATGCAACATAAAGATACAGTAATCTGGGGGTTTTTTTTACCTTTTTTATCACTTTCCTTTTAATAGAAATGGAGTATTACTTCTGTTGCCACTATTAGAAGAAACATATTAAAAACTACAAAAAAATTAATATTTCAAAAATAAATTAAGATACAGTTTTCGAATAAATTGCATTTAAAAGTACATTAAAAATAGAAAATGTGCGATGCTTATGAGCTTAAAAATTGACAATAGAGAAAATTGCATAACCGAAATTGAATTTCAAATTATAAAGTGTTGTCATTTGCAAAAGAACGTATGCGTTACACACAGATACATTTGGCCTTTATAATATAGATATACATAACCTTGTTTCATATGATGGTTACTATGCCAAAGTGCAAGTTGTGCAATTCAGCTTGACATTCTTTTTTTTTTTTTTTTTTTTTTTTTATATATATATATATATATATATATATATAAACATAATCTTTTTAAAATCTTTATTTTAAACATTTTCTTCACTTGCTAAACTTGCACCTTTCATTCTGTCAATTAATTTTATTATTTTTATTTTAGGAGCATTATAACTTTATTGCAGTTGATGATAATTGGGGACCATTGGTCATGTCGCTCAAGTTTGATGTTGTGTCTAGTCAAGAACAATTAAGAGTTCTAATCAGGTATAGTACCTACCATTATGTTGAAATGTATTTTGTATTTAAAAATAAGAACTTGCATTATGTTATGTTCATGTTTAATTATATAAATATATTCATTTTGTTATTTTCATTGCGCATGTTTAGAAAAAACAATCTTATGCGAACTTTTACACTTAGGATACATGTTTTTACACTTTTTGGCAAAGTTTTTTTATGACTTCATAAAATTGTCAGTTGTGTAAAACTTAGATATATATTTCTATACTGATGGTTATTTGATAACCATGATGATATAAACCTAATTCAAAATTATCACTTATGAAAATAAGTATCACATCATGAAACAGTTCAGTGATGCTGGAGATTTGTTGCAGAACATCTAAGCAAAAAATTGTAGAAAAGATGATTAAAAAAAAAAAAAAATACTGTAAATGAGTATTTCAGAAATCAGAATATGTAATGTTTTCCTCGAAGATTACAAAAGTCATATTTTGTTGTCTGATTTTGCCTTACTTCTTAGCGTGAAGATGGGATACAGTGATGTATAGTATATATTGTCTGGATTATTTAAAAAAGAAACTATATATAGTCACTGTTGTTATAATGTATACTATTTAGTATATACTGTTTGTCTATAGTGAACACCACTGTCATAGACACAGGATTTCCAAAGCCTAGCAGAGTCACTGACTATAAAAATCTGCAATGATATTTAAATTATTAGTTCTTATGACAGATATTGAGACTTTCACTTTAAGACCTTAAAATATCACTTTGTGACTAAACCAAGAAATAAAGTGACAAAATAAATTTACAAATATCCCCTTTTTTTTCTTCAATTTTTTTTTTCAATGTTATAATTTTTAAGCAGTTTGATTTAGATTTTTTTATGCCCATGTTAGTCTAAGAGCCTCATGTTTTCAAATGATCAGTTTTAGCAGAAGCAGTAAAATTAAAATAAATAAAATGGTTATATGGATATCTAATGAGAAAGGATAACTTCTCTTGTCATGATTGTATAATATCTGCATGTAAATTCTACAAATTTTACATGAGTGCCTTGGAACATTCATTTCAGTATCTTAAGTCTGAATTTGCTAATATTTTTTAAATTATATTTTTATTATGTTTCTGAATTGCTATCAAATAGAAATATTAGATCATAGAATAAATAGAAGCTAATGAAAACTTTTACGGGTGTTTTGAGTTGGTGTTACTTAGAGCAATGAGGCTCGTTTTTGGAAGTTTGTTAATCTTCTCCCCTTTCCTTAAGTTTATGTTCAATTGGGTGGGTCTTGACTGAAAACAATGTATTTCACATGATGAAAAATATCCCAAATGTGATAATTAAGTGTATTGCAGTAGATTTTTAAAGAAAGTCTATCCCCAGATTTTCATTTTCTCTCATTTCTTCCACCCTTTACTCCTAATCTCTTCACACAAATTTTAAATCTTTTAAAATTCTTTAACATCTCTAGAATATTCTGTTCTATTTGCTACCTTGGTGTTACAATAAATAAATAATCATGTAAATTCAATCTGCTTACAATATTTCCAAACACCCTACATTTAAAATCTTTAAATTAGAAAGCTACATAATTTCTAATTTTTATCTTTCCTGTTTATTTTGAAAAAGATTAAATCTGCCCTCCAAATTTACCCCTTCCTACAAAAATTTTCTCTCCTACGCTGCACTCTAATAAATAGAACAGGAGCTATAGCGGTATCAAAATCTCATTTTGTTCTATCTGCAACATATTGGAATATTGTTTGGTAACTGTTAGAAGAAATTGACTTCTTTTGTTACTTATTGAATTGTTTCTTATGCTTGGTGGGAAACTCTTGCCAAGTTTCTTTTTCTATAATTTTGTGAGGGACAAATCAGTTATGCACACAGTTATAGCATGTGAACTGTCACTCTATCAGCATTTTCTAAATGTGTGCAGTCTATGATATTAGTTGTTACTTTAGTGTTTAACTTATCTGTTATTCATTTATTATTTATTATTTCTCATTTTAAAATTCTTTTTTTTTTCTTTTTTTTTAATGCTTACAAAAATACCTTCTTTTTTTCATGAAATTTAACTCATGTAACATTTTATTGTTTAATTTTAGAACCAAAGATGGATTGTTACATGATGTATCTTTTGTTAATCATGCTACAATAAATTCTATAAATCCGGTATTAATAGCAAAGGTAAAATAAATTATTATTATTTTTACTATTATTTTTAATTCAAACTATATTTTAAGACATTGGAAAATATTTTACAATTTTTCATCTTATTTAGACAATGTTAGAAGATATAGTTACTGAAAAATTTACTCCAGTTTTATTTCCTCGAGTAAGTAACATTTTTATGACTTAGAAAAAATGTTAAAGTTGTTATTTTGTAATAATACATTTTTGAATATTTAATGAAATAGTTAATTTTGTAAAAATATTCAACCCTAATTTTATTAAATTGTCTAAAAGCATATAGGACCATCAAAATCAACTTTATTTTCTAAATTTATATGAAAATGTAGGTTTAGTGAGATTGCCAATTGACTGCCAATTTCGAAGATAATATAATTTTCTTGAGAAATTAATCTCTTAATTTCAAAGCTGGTTGAATGAAAAAGCTCTGAAAATAATGACATTTTAACCCAAGTCTAAGCAAATGTTTGCTATTTCATGCTTTTAAATATAAACTGTCAAAAAAAAAAAAAAAAAAAAAAAAAACTTTTTGGTGATTTTAACCTCCCACTTTTCAAATAAAAAATATCCTTACTAAAATTTAAAAAAAAAATGACATCAACAAAAACATAATTAATAACAATAAAACAATCCCATTTCCCTCCTTTTCTCTGTAACAATAGAAGATACCATGCTGTCAGAAAAGCATTTCTCATACAGTTTCCTTTCACATATTTAATAGATATGTAATCGTAACATTTTTGTGATTTTTTAACTGTTAGCAACTATTGTGAGACATGTATAGGTAATTGAGCTATTAATTATCAAAATTGGTCTGGCTCAAAAATCTGCACTGGATAGGCATATTGTTAATCAAGAGCTTATTGTTTCTTAAAATATTCTCCTGTGCTTTATTTGAGATTTACTTTTTTCCTTTTTAAATCTTAATTATTCATTTTCTCTTTCTAGGCTTCAGAAATGCTTATGGCATATGATGAACATGTCCTAGTCAATACATTCAAATTTGGAGTAATTTACCAAAGGTTTGGCCAGGTAAGTTTAATCGCAAAAGCTACTTTCTAAATCAAAAATATATACAAAATTTGTTTATGTAATTTTATTATTGCGACTTTTAGTAAACATTTCTTAGTTTGTTTGTCAAAGATAACCAATTACTGAATATTAAATTAATAAACGCTACATTAATTAATCCTATTAATAAAATTAATGAATATATCAATACCATTTGAAGAAAATGTTGAGCTAGGAATAATAGCATTTCATCTTCTGTATGCAGAGCACATGACAATTTTTATAAGTAACAAAGTAGATGAAGATTTTGAACTCTTACAACTTTAACCTGGATCATATAATTAATCTTTATACCTTGAAGTTCATAACATTAAAATATTTTAAGTATTATTTGCAAGTTGCATTGAATTATTCAGAACTATAAGCATAAGATATGTTATATGAAATGCAAGATTAGGATTAAGAATATTGCAAATAAATTTTATTTGAAGATCCTAATGTTAAGAGATTGCTTGTGAGATCTGTAGTAGAAAACCATTATCAATTTCTCTCTTTTATCTTTAGCTTTATTCTTTGAGGAAGTTGTGCTTGTGCTCGGCATTACATTACCCCTCTTCTTTTTATATCAAATTATTCTCCTTCCCTCTTTTCCCTCTGTCTAACTGTTCAGGCAGAAAAGATATTTTACATAATTAATAGCTGTAAACCTTAGGTTTCGGGTCTTGGCTTCTGTAAACATAGAAATAGAGATTATGTCCTTTTGAAAAGGGTTTTCAATATTTGATGCATTTACTGTGAAATCCATTTATTATGCATTCATATCCTAACTGAGATCTATCCTATCTGAGTAATTTTATACAGATTTCTTTTTCAAGGGAGCTCACAGACTTGTATAAAACCAAAACTTTCTGTTCATGTAAATATTGGAGCAAAAACTTTCTGCAAATCAATTTAATTTTTAATAAAATTATGTGTTGTATTATTTTGACATGGATGAAATTCACATTTTTAGAGCAATTTGTCGACAAAATTTGCTGTTTTTATGCAATCCGTGGATAAAATGTTTTTTTATGCAATTCATAGACGAAATTTGCATTTTTTACACAATTCATGGACGAATGCATTTTTTACATGGTCTTTGGAGAAAATTTGCGTTTTTGTGCATCTTTGGGTGAAATTTGTGCTTTTTATGCAATTTATGGACAATAATTCGCATTTTTTATGCAAACTTAGGATGAAATTCTCGTTTTTCGTGCGGTACTTAATCAAAATTAGTGTTTTTCACACAACCCTTAGTCCAAATTTTTACTTTTCACACGGTCTTTAGTTGAAATTCGGATTTTTTGTGCAGTCCTTTGTTGAAATGTTCATTTTTTACACAATTCTTTATTGGATTGGCAATGGGCTTTTTTAAAAACACGACTCTTTGTTGAAATTTGTGATTTTTTTCGTGACTTTTTTTGACAAAATTCACATATTTTTTGACGAAATTTGCATTTTTCTCATTATCTTTTGACGAAATCTTCGTTTTTTAAATTGTAACCCTTTGGCGATATTTTGCTCTTCTTGTATAGAACTTTGGCAAAATTCAGGTGTTATTCCGTGGTAATTTGATGAAATTGATGATTTTTTTGTGACCAATTGACGAAAGTGATATTTTATGACAACCATCTGTCAAAATTTGATTTTTGGTGTCCAAAATTTTAGACATGAATTTTTAAAGTTTCCAGCATCAATTGCTTTAATTTTCTGGAAAATTCAAAAATTGAACCCTACTTTTTAACTGTGCGCTAACAATAAATAATTCATACATAAAAATTGGGGAATATTTTTAGTTTTTTGGTACTAAAAAAAGTTACAAAAATAAAAATTGTTTCTTTCCTAAAATTTTCTGCGCATGGCGAGCACACGTGTCTATATTATGTAGCTCTGGGACCTCAAGTAATTCATATCTTAGGCAAGATCATGTATTAAAGGTGCATGTCTTAAAAGAGTTTCACTGTATTTATTTGACATGATTGAAATGTTATCACACTCTTTTTAATTTGTTCTTGTCAGAATTTGTAACATTTTCAATATGTTGAATGTGCATTTTTGTATTAAATTGTTCATTATACAAAGTTTGATGACTTCCAAAATAATGACTTTTTACCATTTTCTAGCTTGGCTGTGTGTAACTTAAATTTAAAACAAATAATTGTTGATAATGAGATATAATAAAAAGTTGCAGCTCTAAAAAAAATCACCTTTTGATGATCAAATATATATTTTTCTTTTTTTAACTATTTGTCTGCAACATGTGCTGACTGTGTGAAAGGCCAACTGTTAAGTGGTATCTACCAGTGTATCTCGAAGCTTCATTTGCTAGTTTTATGCAAATCAAATGGATAGAGCTAAAAACTTTGTGGTCCAAGATACAACATTCCCTCCCTAATAAATTTAAAATTGATAATATGCTGTTAATATAAAAATGTGTATTTTTGCAGAACTGTAATTTAAAAGAAATTAGCATGGGCATGAGAGTTCTTTTCTTTTAAAATATAACATATTTGCTTACATATTGCCGCACCAGCATTTACTTGTATTATTTTTTGCACCTGCTATTTCATCTAATTATTGCATCAAGAAAATGAAGCCATTTTTAGGAAATAAATTTCATATTAATCTAATTAGGAATAGTAGCCTGTAAATTTTCATTTAAATGATAATCCGATGATAATAAATGATAATAAAGTCAACTTTGAATGTGTAACTAGTTTATTATCTCTCTGTCTACATCACCAAGAAACAATAAGTTTTACTGTCTATTAATATTTTCTGTTAAAGATTAACCTTCCGTCTACCAGACAAAACACCCATTTATCTACATTAAATATTGCTGTCGGGTCCAATGGACCCGTCTGGTAGACGGAAGGTTAATCAACCTTACTTGTGTTATTTAAATTGTTATTAAAAATAAAAACTGACTCTTTTTAAGATAGTTTTAGAAAACTAATTTAAAAAAAGAATGCATTTTCAAATTGTAATAAGTTTTATTTAATATTAATTATTGAGATTCATTATCTTTTAAAATGTTGTTTATTTTTGCTATTAAATGTGTTTTTCTGTGTACCATGGAATACTATTAATCTATACATATATAGCCTCATTTTACCAACACTATTCTAAACAAGATTTTTTTGTTCTGAAATAGAAATTTGAACTACTATATACATTGTCAACATTTGTTATTGTTATACCCAAACCTTTTTTCATATCTAGTAGAAGTTCTATTACAATGATAAATTTTCCATAGATAAATCCATTCACATAGATAAGTGCAGGGAATGAATGATATGGAAAATCTGCAATGTATTATAAATTTATATTACTTCTCTTGATGGCAAACACAATTAATAGTATTCTCATTTATTGCTTGCATCACAAAAATAAAAAACTAATTAATTCAATTTCACTTAACATACATAATGAGCTGACTTTTTATCTCATCTAAGCCACATGTGTTGAGTCACTGTATGGACACCTGAGGAAGAAATCTTCTCTCTTTAAAAAAAAAATCATGATATAGAAAAAAGGAAAATGACAGTTATAGCGAAGCCTGGTTTTGTAAAATCAATAAATAATCTAAATGTATGAACACAAAAATATGTTCCCATTTCTCAATATTAAATAGAATTATATTATTTTCGGTTTGTGCAATTCTACTTATCATGTATGATATAATATGCTGAGGTTATTAGTGCAGTAAAACAATTTATTAATTTTTTTTTTTATTTTTTTTTATAGACTACAGAAGAAGAGTTGTTTGGTAATAGAAAACATAGTCCTGCTATGCAAGAATTCCTAGATTTCTTAGGAAACCGAATAAAGTTAAAAGATTTCAAAGGGTAAGTTCATTTTAATTTAATGAAGTAAAATTTACCATTTAAGTAATAAAAATAAATAAGCTTTTCGATTTTAGAACAGATCAGCTCTATTTAACCATTAAGCTTAATTGCAAAGCATTTTTTTCATAATTTTTTATTTTATTTTATACAATAAAATAAAAATAAAAAATAATTCTAAAAAAATTATGCAGTTGTTGTGAAATAATGACATTGCTAGTAATTTTCTTTATATATAGCATATTATTTTATTTATTTTTAGTTTTCGAGGAGGTCTTGATGCACATTATGGTCAAACAGGTGAGGAATCAGTTTACACAACATTTCAAGATTGTGAAATAATGTTTCATGTATCTACATTACTGCCATTTACTGAAGGAGATACACAACAGGTAAATAAATGATTTTTTATGTTTCCCAAGTTTTGTATTAAAAACAAATTGTATCTGCATTGTAGGAAATTTTTTGAAGATTTATGATTTAGATTTCCTTTCTTTATAATGTTTTAAGAAATTTTATCTTAATTTTTTTTTTTTTTTTTTATGATTTTATATATTATTTACTTTGCAATAAATAGTTAAAACCTATTGATTTTAACTTCAATTTTTTAATCAATGACTTCAGCAGCAATTCCTCAATGAAAAGCCAAATCTAATAAACTGCATATTATAAGTATCTATACTGTGTTGTAATTAAAGAAATGACTATAACTTATACTTACAATTATTTCTGTAGTAAAGTAGCTTTTATCTTTAGGAATATTATTGTTTTCAGTAATATTAAACAAAAATCAATTGTTTTAAGCTTCTTCTGTAATCTAAAATTTTGGTAAAATCCATTTCTTTAAATTATGATTTTACATATGTGTCTTCTCTTTTTCTTTTTAATAAAATAATCCTTTTTTTTTCCCCATCAATTTTATTTTTAGACTATTTCTTAAATTTACATTTTTAGTTGGCTTTTTTACTAATAAAACACACTACTGAAGCAGGGTGGCTACAGATTCTGGAAATCATGGAAGCTCATCAATCTGGAAAAATCAGGGTAATGTCAGGGAACTTTATAAAAAATATTCAAAAATCAGGAAATTTTTCCCTGAAAAAATATGTTTTCACCTTACCAACAACATTGATTCGTTGCCAAACACACTACATTTAAACCAATAATAAGATGTGATAGAAACATTAAGCCAAACTGCAGCAAAGCGATTTCTGTCTGCATGAAAGCTAAATTGTCCCATAAAACCAAATTTTCAAAAGTTTGTTCATTTGCGATCTTTTGATGATATTCGTCAATCAATTAAGCAATATATTGGCAAAATTTGGACATTTTTCATGATTTTTTGATGAAATGTACACTTTTTTGTGAGTTCTTGACAAAATTTGCAAGTTTTTTATGATTTTTTGATTAAATCTGCACGTTTTTCGTGGTTTTTTTTTTTTTTTTTTTTTTTCCCACAAAATTTGTGCGTTTTGTGCAATTTCTTGACAAAATTCGAACATTTTTAGCGATCTTTTGGCAAAATTTGATATTATTCAGAATCTTTTGACGAAATTTGCACTTTTTTGTGTTCTTTGTACACATTTTGTGTGTTTTTTGCAATTTTTAGATGATATTTGCACATTTTTCGTGATATGAAAATGAAATTTGTGCATTTTTGTGATCTTTAGATGAAATTTGCATGTTTTTTTGCGATCTTTTGCTGAAATATCAAGTTTTTGTGATTTTTTTGACTAAATTCTTGCTTTTATGTGAACCTTTCATGAAATGTTTATTTTTTAGTGCAATCTTTGGATGAAATTTGCATTTTTACGTGATCTTTAGGATTAATTTCCTGCTTTTCTGCTATCTTTTGACAAAATTTCATTTTCTTCCATGATCCTATGTCAAAGTTTGTGTTATTTCAAGCAATCCTTTGATAAAATTAGCAATTTTTTTATCCGGTGCCTGTAACACTGTAACTTTTGTTGCGTATCTGTAATAATTACGGATAAATCATAATACTTGGCACCTTTGCTAATTAAATACGGTGCAATTTTTGTTTTTTCCTCCCAAAAGAGATATTTGCAAGCTGGATAAGTGTATTATATGAGAAAGCAGCATGTGTTAAAAAATATCGCATATGTTCTTTAATAATAAAAATCAGGGAAACCTGATATAGATAATCAGGGAACTTTTATTCATCATTTCTGTAGCCACCCTGTGAAGGCACATTGCTTTATACTTAGTGCTGAGTAATATTCCTTTAATGGGAAAACACTTATTAAAGAAACACTAATTAAAATCTTTGATGAAACAAAACTTTGGAAAAAAAAAATCTTTGTTTAGTTGTTCAGAATTCTTATCAATATTTTCCTTTTTTATAGCTCCAAAGGAAAAGGCACATTGGTAATGACATAGTTGCAATAGTGTTCCAAGACACAAACACTCCTTTTCTTCCTTCCATGATCGCCTCTCATTTTCTACATTCATATATCATTGTTCAAGCTGTGGATCCCCTCACACCAAATGTCAGGTAATTAGCTATGGGCATGTTATAAACATTATATTTTGTTGATGTTATCACTGCTATTCTAGGTCTTGTATTATAGATTATTGATGATATGGAAAAATTAACTTTGGAAAATTTTTATACAGATATATATTTTTCTTTTTTTGTGAAAATGTGTATGAATTTTGTTATCTTTTAGAATTTTCCCTTGATTTATTAAAATTTTTAATAATGAGTATTTAACATAGCAATCAAAAATATAATTTTTTTTTTTTTTTTTTTTTTTTTTTTTTAGTCCTTTCTCTATTTTTTGCTGATTTTAATTCATGGGGGAAAAAATGTAATTTCATTTTTTTTTTTTTTTAATTCAATACAATAATCCACATACAAAATTAAAAAACATTAAAATAAGTAAATTCAATTCTTTAATTAAGCCTGAGTTGTAAAATTTTCTCTGAAAATTAAACAGCAATGTAATATAATCAAACTGATAAACATAAGCTGAAAATTCATAGCTTCTGTACAATTTTAGAATTAATTTTAGAGTATAATAATAATAGTAATGTAACAACATTTAAGATTGCCTTTAAGAAAGCTATATTTAGCTATTATAATTTCATTCTTTAAAATATTTAGAAATACTAAAAATATGATTTCATGATTTATAATATTTCAAACAATCACATTGTTATTTTATATTTTTAATCTGGCATTTAACTTTGCAGTAGAAAAACATAGTTATAATTTTTATATATTAATAATTTATAAGTTTTTTTTTAAATTCACATATTTTAATGAAACTTGTCTTAAAATCAAGCTAAGCATAAGGAAAAAAAAAATAACTTTTGCTATAAGTAATCATTTTTAATGTTTAATTTTTAAAGCTGGGATAGAGCTTATGTAATTTAAGAAATGCCACTGGATGTTATTATTCATAAGTATTGCATTTCAATTGTGTAATTCTGAAATTGATGTAACTCGATTTAGATTATAATCAATAAAATAATATACACATACAATAAAACCTTAATTAGCTGTTATAAATTAGGCTTAAGGTAAATCATTCAAAAATAAAAAGTGTGGGAATGAAACAAACATACATATATTGTTGGTTATAATCTTTAAATGTCCTTTGTTAGGATAACTACTGCATAATAGGGCTCTTATTCAATAAAACAGGGCTGGATTCTATAGGCTGTGATCTTTATAGATTGTACGTCTGCAGGTTTAGTAAGATCATTGATGTCATTAAACTTTTAAAATCCTTGGTCTGTGGGTTCTTTACTTATAAATAATATAGGCTCAATGTGTTAAGTACAAAATAAATCTCTTTTCAGGAATTGATTCAAGTGAAATTTGGGAGCTATTTAAGTCTTATTCTCAAAAATTAATTCAATAAAACTGGGCCATTAAAAAATTCACCTCAATAAAAAAGGCACCTTCACAAAATGTCGTTTTTATTAAAACAGGTTTTATCACAAAATTCTATTCCATAAAATCATATTCTTCATTAAATATTTTTACATTGTTAGGTTTTAAAATGTTTAATTTAAAAAGAAAACCACTTTGCAAGCAATGAAAACTTTAATAGAGTGACTTAGAAGGTATCATGAACAATTGTTTGGTTCAAATTTCAACTAGATATCATATTTTGTTATAAAAATGACTTATATTTTGCAAAATAAGCTCCTAGAAAAAAATCCCTGCATTGACTCCTTTTTTGTGACTTTATAATTTTTTTTTTTTTTTTCTTTTGCATGTAGAAAATTATGCATCCTCAGGTGCATAATAATATATATATATGTATATTTTAGCGATTTGAAAAATGGTTGTTCTTGTTTGAGAGTGGGCCTAGTGGTATCTGCATTTTATTTTATTTATTTGTCAACAAAAAGATACAGTAATCTGCCTATTTCCCATTATTTTCAACAAAAATGGAATACTTTTGTTGCCACAGAGACAAAGTATTAAAAACTACAAAAAAATTAATACTCAAAAACAAATTGAGATGCAGCTTTGAAGAAATTGCATTTATAAGTGCATTTCCCCACCTGTACAATGATGTAAAAATTGAAAATATGCAATGTTTAGAATTTTAAAAAATTATAGTACCCAAAATTGTAAAACTGAAATTTCATTTAAAATTTTAAAATATTGCCATTCACAAAAAGATGTATGTGTTACACACAGATATGACTGTCCTTTATGTAATCTGTACAATTACTTTTATTTATTTTTATGTGTGTGTGTGCTTAAATAATACTCTAAATGACTTTTTAAAAAATGACTTATGATATTTTCTTGCCAATTTCTAGGTATAATGTATCAATTGCAGCTCGAGAAGGTGTTCCTACATTTGGACCTAGTTTACCAAATCCTGCTGTTTTCCCTAAAAGTCAAGAATTCAGGGAATTTCTTTTGACAAAATTAATTAATGCTGAAATAGCTTGTTATAAAGCTGAGAAATTTTCAAAATTAGAAGTAAGCATTTTTATTTATTTCAGTCATTTAGTTATGTAGTTATTTTTTGTTGGTTTTACCTGATCTATCGCCTTGGTGATAAAATTTCTATTTAATATTCTAACAATGTAACTGCTTAGCATGAGATCTGGGATCATTGGGATTTTGTTGATTTTGACTTATGGATTAGGAATTTTTTCTAAACATCTATAAATGAAAGAATTTACAATTTTTTTTTACAAAATTGAATTCAAGCTAAAAAATGTTTTTATATTTTATGATGATCTATCTTTGATTTTCAAGACAATGTTTTTTTTTCTTATTAGTTCATTCAGAGATGTGATCTCTTCATCATTTCATGAAGTTGGTAGTCCTGTAGTAGAGTGTGTTATTTCTAACTGAAAGGTTGTTGAAGGAAGTTGAAATTTTAAATTCTGTACATTTAATTGGCTGATGAATTTAATTAAAATTTTTCTATTTTTTAGCTATTTTACAGGTTTATTTTTTTTTGCTGAATTTAACATATGATTTTATGATCATTTCTTAATTTTTTAAATATGCAATTATTTTACAAAAATTATAAATTAAAATTATTCTAGATTATAAATAAAATTAGAAAATAAGAAATTTGAAGAAGTATAAATTACATTTTATATCTAGTTAAAAAAAAAAAAAAAAAAAAAAAAAAAAATGGTATTTGAAGGTAATCAAATATCCATTAATTAAAAGAAAAAAATCATTTTAGTTTTTAAAATAAATGACTTATAATAAATATATTCTATAAAACGCAGTTTAATTGAAAATTATTTCAAAGTAAGTGGGTAAATGTGATTTACACCCCTAAATGGCAATACTGAGTCTCACTAAATCAAAATGCCTGGATTTTATGTGTTTAAAATTCTTTCTTATTCTGCTCACGTTGTCTTGTCAAGTTAGAAACTACTACATTTTCCATGGAACTGGCATTTTTGAATTTTAATAAATACTGATACCTTGTTTTTTAGCATCCTTGAAATATTTGAGGATTTGTGCTATGTTTACGCAATTTTTGATATTAAAAACTTTATATTTTATTTATACCTGCACTAAATATTTGAGATTAAATTAAAAAATAATCAGATTATTTTATTTGAATAATTTTTCATGAATATTTTTAATTTTATTTAAAAGTACTTTACCAGTTATTTAAAAATGTAATGGTGCTTAAGGACTTAATAATTATAAATGAACAATTTTGATTTATTAATTTTAGTATAAAATGTTAGAGATATTAAATGAAACCATCTGTGCAATCTGCTGTCACCTGTGCAATCTTACTTGTTTTCTGATTTTTAAACTCTGGTTGCCTTTTGGATAAAAAAAAAAAAAAAAAAAAAAAAAAAAAAAAAAAAAAAATGTCTAATCATTGAGAGATTTTGCAATTTTGTTACAGTATGCACATTTAAAAATTCATTGTATCATGCAGCAGAAACACATAAAAAAATTATCATCAATTATATGTCAAAATGAGTGATATTAGTTTAATTCTGCTATTTATTTATTATTTGTTATGTTTATATTTTCCTCTTTTTGTGCTTTCATGTTGTACTTGATTTTACTGTCTGTTACTTGATAATTAAAAAACATTGTTTATTTAAATTTTGCCTATAGTATAATATTTCTAGTGATCTCATCTCAGTCATTTGATGATAGCAAATTATATAAATAAATGAAGCAAAATATATAAAGCAAATTACTAGCTTAGAGTAACTGGCTTGGCCTTTCGCTCGACGCTAACAACCTCATTTACTGATCATGAGTTCACTGGCTCAGTTCCCACTAGCACCAATCCGCTCTCTCTTCGTTGGTGATCCAGATAAAGCATTCAACTTTCAGCAATAATAAACTCATCTTATAATCAACAGACAGCAGTACTAAATTAATCATCCCTTACCGTCCCTTGCACTCAAAGCTGGTCATCCCATGAATCACACAAGTGCATAACAGCATTATTTACAAGTGCATATTGCTCATCTGACATCAGCAATACATTTTTCTCAGAGGGGATGGAATATGTAGCCATCTCATTTCACTATATCAGTATAAAGCAAGTTACTAACATAAAGTCTTAATTCTTTTGCTTGATAATGGCAACCCCAATGTCGGCAATGCCTACTGATAATGACATCTCTGGTTCAACTCTCACTGCTGCCAATTCACACTCTCTTCAGTACTTTTTAACATAATTTAAAAATTGATTTTGTAGTTAAAAATGTTGAAACATGATTATATCTGAAATGTGTTCCTTTTTTTTCTCCTTTCAGAAACGCACACGAATGTCTCTCCTACAGTCTTTGTATGATGAATTGAGAAGTAAAACACAAGAATTTTGTAACATTGTTAGTGACACTGGTAAAACTGAAATAAATGGGAATAGTAATCGCTTTTTGGACTCTGTGCGAAAAGCTATAACTAGTCGCGTTCGCAGTCATTCTGTCGAAACAAATATAGCCAATTCTGTGATGAAAACACGCTCATCCTCTAGTACAAGTAATAGCAGTTTATCCAGTATAGTAGCCGGTGAAGTATCCCAAAATGTAAGTAATTGTGTTATATTTTTAATAAATGATAAAATTCATAATTTTTCCTCCTCCCCTCTAGGCGGTATTACCTTTAACCTTCTCACTGCCACAAACTGATATATCCATTCTCTAAGCTGCAGGTTTCACTGCAATAGTATCATTTTTTAAATTAATATAATTCTACAGATATAATCCAGTTTTAAGAAATTAAGTTTTGATTAATATTCTGGAGGTTTATATACCTATATATAATTTTTTAAAAATTACATCATTTTGGAAAAACTTTTGAGTATTTCAAAAAAAATTACAGAAAAAACATTACAATTTTGCCCTTTTGCTTGGCAGTGAGGGAGTTAATAAGAATTTATGCTGCATTTACTTTATATATGTATGCTTAACCAGTGAATAAATTAAAAGCTACCAAACTTATCAGAAACAGGACCAAAACTTACTGAGTTATGGTGCTTTTTATTTCTATGTTTTCTGGATCTAAAGATGGATAAATATGTTTTTAAGGGGATTCTTCACACGATGATCAGATCGAAAACGAAGAGCGCGACCTCTTGTGTGAAAAGGAAGAAGATCCCCAGCTCAGCCTTTTTACCCTTCTTACAATATTGTTTACATCCGCTGAGAGCTGACCACTGACCAGGAAAAAAAATAGTTCTTCATTTACCCCGCTCGGTTTCCGCGAAACTAATTTCTTGTATTTTTATCATGCAGGGAGGTGGGAGAAGTTGCAGACATTTGATCCAAAGAGGGGGAATTGAGGACACAATTTTTACATAAAGATAAAGAGAGGAATAAAGAATGCGAAAATACTTATTTTTAAGACCTTTGAAGCAATTGTTATGTTTGCTATTTTTAATTGACCACAGAGTTATTTTACTGTGTTGAATGTTGTGATTGTTATAATTTACTGGCAGTAACATTATGCACATTAATGGGCTCGCGATAGCAATACAGTATTTTAATATTTCATGAAATTAACTATCAAGTAACAGATCAGTACGAATAATTAGCAATGAAAATGAATAAAACAGCGAAAATACGATAATGTAACATTGCAGGTATTTATTTCAGCAATATAATGTAGCCAGAAATTGAACTTTTGGAATAAATAAACTCTGCTATTGTTCAACAATAAAACTGGTTACAATGATTATTATAATGATAAATTATTAAATACACTGAATATTAAAAATATTTCTTAAAATAAGCTTTTATAATAATATTTAAAAGCAGTGGAAATAGTTTTTTCAACCAAATATATTTAAAATAATATAATATATTTAAATATATTTAAATATAAAATATATTTAAATATATATATATAAGTACACAAATAAAAGTGTGTTTTTTATGTACATTTTTTGCTTTTATTTCATTTCAAATAATGATTGAATTTTATACTCTCTATTTAAATCCATTGAGTTAGATGAGCACAGAAAATTTACAGCTTCAAAATTATAAATATTTATCCATAAATTTAGAACATTAAAATTATGATCTCAGATAGAGAGAAAAATGTACGATATATTACTTACCCATCATACGTAGTATAGGGTAAATCTTGCAATCGTTTTGAAAATCGAAAAAATTTTTTTGACGGATTTACACGTTTTAGATAGTGGAGATTCCGAAAAACATATTTTTAGAAAAAAAATTTTGCCGTCCGTCCGTCTGTCTGTCTGTCTGTCTGTCTGTCTGTAAACGCTCTATCTCCCGAACAAATTGAGATAGAGACTTGAAATTTTGTATGTAGTTAGTATGTAAGAATGGGACGAACCCTATTTAATATCAGCAACCTCGATTATCCGGAACTATTTTTTTCGGACTCTCGAAAAATTCGTTCTGATGAAAGGTATATAAAAATTTTCGAATTTTTTTGTTCTAAGGAATGGACATAAAAGGCAATAAAATAGCACATATTTTGCATATAGAACGAAGTCAATCGGATTATTAGTTGCCGAGATATTTGTAATCTTGTTTTCCACATTCTTCGATTTTTCATGACCCTGTATTTCATTCAAATTTCAATTCAGAAGTATATTTTAATTGGAAATGAGACGCTTAATCCGACGCAGTTAATTGTTAGTTAATAGAATTATTATTTTTGGAGTTATAAGGATGTTTCTTTTACGCAGTTCGGTACTGCTTGAGTAGTTTGGCGTTTTATATAATTTGTCGAAATTGGTACATCAGCAGTTCTTTAATATAGCATTACTATGTATATTAACAATATTTAAATTTTGTTTATAAATTGCAATGCATTGTATAAATAGTTTCACATGTTTTATTTTCATATACATATCCATGATGGGTAAGTATCACGGTGGCCCCCAACGACTAGTTTTACATTTAGTTAATAACCGGGAAAATTTAGATATTTCTCTGGACATACAGTCGAGCCTCTATATAACGAAATCCATCGTTCCAGTAAAAAATTCGTTATATAGAGAAATTCGATGTATAGAGTATGATGTTAAAAATAGTATTTAATGTGTAAATTTTGAACAAATATTATTTTTGATCTTTTTAATTAAGAATTTGAAATGTTTAAAAGTATATATTAACCTAACATTTTATTTCTTACTTATTTAAGCAGTTTCAAAAAAGAGAAAAGACATTTATTTGAAAGCTTAATGAGAATCAAATGAGGAAGACTTACATAAATTTCAGAGGAAGAAATCTGTAATTTTTTGTTGTTTTGATTTTAAAATTACAATTGTTACGCTCTCAAAAAAAAATTCTCAAATTTTAGCAAGGAATGAAAAATTGTAGTTGATATTTTCCTCCATTTGAAGGTCTCTCTTATGTGCTCTCATTGATTCCTCTCTTATATGTGTAACAATTCAATTGACTGTGTTTTGAGAAGGATGTTGAAAGGTGTGTGGGAGGTGGGATGAACTTATTTAAAGAATAAGGAGAGAAGTAATATTTATAAAAAAAAAAAAAAAAAAAAAAAAAAACCTCTCCACTGAACGATAAATCAAAAATAAGTGATGGAAAATTGATTCCATATGATTTCGAAGCTTTTTTAAAACTGAATAAATTAAGATCAATTTATGAAAAAATTCGTTATATGGAGATAGATATTTCGCTATATAGAGTCTGTTTTTAATGTAATCATGCGAAAAGGGGACCGTTCTTACTAAAAATTCGTTATATGGAGAAATTCGATGTATGGAGTTTCGTTATATAGAGGTTCGACTGTATTTAGTTCGGTATAGCGCTGTATGATTTTTAAAATGCATCATGCATTTTTTGAAATGCGCTGGCGAATTTTACTGTACCAGGGATGATTCTATTCCGATATTTCCCAAAATTTCAGGCATTCAGTAACGAAAATTATCAAATATCGATCATCAGCCTGCAAATTTTAATGATATTAATCTTGAATGTATCATTTTTTGCTAATACTTACATCTCGAATTCCCTTACTCAGGTATACCTTTTCAGGCTCCTTTTTTGCTGCGAGGGGGGGGATTTTTTTTATTTCAAATAAAAGATTCGAAAAAGGCTTATGGGTTGCACGAATTATACACACACACAAAATATATATATATATATATATATATATATATATATATATATATATATATATACATATATATATATATATATATATATATATAATAAAATAAAATAAAATAAAGTAAAAAAATAAAAAGATTGTAAAAGATAATAAAAACATCTGTGCAATAATTCCACGTCTGCCTTAAATTGTTACCCAGAAATTAATTCTTTCATGTATATATATATATATATAGAAACAGAAAGAGAGAAAGAGAGACTTAATTTTCATCTAAGTCTGTAATAGTTACGACATTTAAAAAAATTCTTAAGTGAAACTGTTATGGAAGAAATTCCGTATTTCTTGAAATGACCGTAAAAAAAAAACCTTGTGAATTTTTTCAGAGCTCTCAGAGACAAATAAAAATTTTTCTTTAAATGATTTTGTACCAGTATAAATTTTTAATAATGATTTCGTTTTCGGACTACAATATATAATTGAATCCATATAATTCAGAAATATGCAAAGATCTAGATTCTTGTCATATAAGAAAGACTTTTGGGTCGGGTTGGATTAACTTTAGTTATTTTGAATTCGGGTCCATCTTGGTTTTAAAAGAATCTTGATTATTTTCAAATAAAAAAGCGTATATCAAAACTTCTTCTGTTTTATAAAAAAACAAACTAAAAAATCGGCATAAAAAAAAGATTAAAAATTCTAAATTAAATTAAGAACAATTTACCTTATTGAACTAAAATATAGAAACTCATTTCCTATGAACGTCATGAAATGCAGTAACCTGCCAAAAATGGATTCTCGAGTCGATGTAAATACTCGAAACACACACACACACACACAAAAAAACATTTTCTTAGATCGGGAATCCGTTACTAGTGAATTTTTTTCACAATTTGTCTCGAATATCAATTTTACATGCAAAATGAACATTTAAAGAGTTGATCATGTTTAATTTGTACTTTTATCTGAAATATTATTTTATTTATTTTATTTTTTAAATCGGATTTAAACGAACCGACACAAATCGCTGATTGAGTTGGGCTCGCTAAAATCTGGTTGCTCGACTCTATGCAGAATTTCAGATCGGGTAAACTTATTTTTCTGGGAATCAATTTCCCTTTATTTAGTAAGTACTTTTGTAATCATTAGAATTTTAATTTGTAATCATTCTTCAATGGTTCAAAATAAATCTCAATAAAATCACGCATCAACTCGGATAAACCGATATTTCCACATGTCGAGTTTCTTCCTTTTTCCATAATTACATTTGTGATTACTTTTATTTTTATTTATAAATATCCTTGAACTGAATAAAAATACTTAAAAAACATTTTTTACAGAGAGCTTTCGTTTCTTATTTTTTTCTTTTTTAATAAAATATTTAAGAAGGTTTATTTTTTATGTCGGCCAATTATCTACACTAGGGATATAGGCCCTGGGGGAGAGTGCCCTTCGTGGGGGGGGGGGTCTTTCTAAGGGAACCTAACCTGTAATTACGCAAGGTACAGAGAAAAATCACAAAAACTCCGAACGGTCAGGCCGACAGCCGCGATTGGGTTCGAACCCAACTAGTCAACCCTACTAGTCCCAACTAGCATAATTTTTTTCTTATTTATACTTTTACACGCATGCGCACGCACACACACAAGAATATTATATATATATATATATATATATATAAGAGATAGAGAGAATATTTCCCACGTATAACTAATAATTATGCATACTTAATAAACAACTATAATTAATAATTATGCATATTTATGTAGGCATTAATTACTTAAAAAAATATTTTTGGACATTTTCGTTTTCGTCTAAAATAGGAAGATTATCGAAATTCAGTTTCGGTTTTGGTCTTAAAAACTGGTTTCCGTCGATCCTTAAACAAAATTCAGGGGGCATAAAACAATAGTAAAATTATCAAAAGTATTTCGAAATGCAGAGAAAACATGCCGGCTCATATCAACAAATACACATGGGTATACCATGAGCATTTGTCGTGTAAGTCACATACTACGATTTTGGGTACCAGTAATTTAAAACGGAAAAATGTGACTTATTTTATCGGAGACATTTCATTAATTGCATAAGGTCATGCAAACCTTTCGAAAATTAACGGTGGCCAACGATTTAACAGTTACTAATAATGTGGCTTGCACGACAAATGTTCATAAAATTACCCATATACAAAAGAAAAAAAAAAAAAAAAAAAAAAAGATTATTGGATTTTAAAATTAAAACTGGCGTTAGATTAAGAATAAATGTATTTAACAAAGCATAATTTTAGATTTTTTATAAAGAAAATTTTTAAGACTAATAATTGTTTTTAAAAATCTATTTTTTCCCTTTAATTTAAATTTAAACATACCAAATGCAATATGTGTCATCCGGGCATATGGTAAAACTTTTATAAAGTATTTTTTTCCTTTGCATCATGAGTTTCAATCATTAGTTTAATTTCTATAATCTGTGTTGTAATTCTCGCATAGTTGAAACAACATTGCTACCAGCATTGTCCATATTTCATGCTAAACCTCGTTATGAATCTAATTACAGCAGATTTTAATTATATATATATATATATATATATTACAATTCTATACATGAATATATATATATATATATATACATACTGTTACAAATAAAACCAAAGCTTATTAATATTATATATAAAAAAATTCATCGTAATTGTCCACTTCTAGAGTGTCGGGAACTCATTGCACAAATAATTTGTAACGAATGTTTGAGATGAAATCTAGCAATCTGCTCTCAACAGTCCTGAAAAAAAAAACCTTGTACAAAAGAGCATTTCCCTTTCTGAAAGATCCTAAACTGACCGGGGAATGAAAAAAGCAATAAATTAGACAGGACCCCTCTTTTTTCCCTTTATTTTGTAACTTGATAAGAGTCTCTGTAATTGCTTCCTTATCGCCTTGCCCGCCCACCATCAGTTGCAACTGTAAACATTTGTATTCTTACGCGCGTTTAAAAATCAGCATACTTGTGAGAAAAATCCCTTATAACTCTGTTATTTTTAAAAAAAATACTTGTTCATTTTTTTCATTGAAAAGAAGAGACTTGCAGTTTCTATGGCTCTTTTCTCTTTTTTTTCTATGATGCCCCAGTGATTTTTTATATTTTTTAAAAGTATAAACTTCCTGATTTTTCAAATTTTGCCAACTTTAAGCCAAATTTAAAAATACTTTAAAACGTTTTAAAAATAATATAGAAAATAATCTTTATGAGTATTCTTCTGTTTTATCGATTGCAGCAATTCCCATCTCGATATCTAAAATATTAAGCTCAGAAAGAGAAAAGTAAATTTCTCCATAGGTTAACATGGAATGCTTTCCAATGGCGGATGGGTGTGAAGACTCCCCTTAATGCTGAAAATTCAAATACCATGTAAATTTTTATTTAAATAAATGGGATATTCCAAGTATGTTTTACCGAGCATAACTTTTAGAACTTACAAACTGCTATTAAAAGCACTAGACAAAGTCAAAATGTAATTTATTTTAAAAGAACTGTTTTGATTTAAATGGCTTCTTAGAAACATTTTTGCAACTGTGGAACTATTCCTGTAAATTAATAGTTTAAGAAATTATTGTTTTCAGACTTAAGAAGTGGCATTCTGTAAATATTTGAAAGAAAATAATGTCTAGAACATCTAACAGCCAGTTTGCGTAAAGTGCAACTGTGTAAGCAGGGAGAAGGGAATGATATTATAGAGTGTGATAGAGTAAAAACTAGAAATTAAGAGGGATTAACTGTGTAAAATTTAGTATCTGAAGAAAAATAACAATTGTAATAGGAATATTTAAAATTGACAGCTGTAAAGTATGAAACTTAAGCATAGTTTATCTAAGTGCATTTAATTTCTGATTGAGCAGTGTCACCATTTGCAACTAGAAATTTGAGATTGGCAACCAAAGTATCATGTGGAAATATGATGATTCATTCAGATAACAAAAGCCTTTTTTCTTGTACTTATCATCAATTGTTATTTTTCCCCCTCTTTGTACTTCTCCACAGAATAACTTTACATCCACCCCTTGAGAAAATTGGGTTTTTGACGATAAAATCTAGTTTTTACGAAATCATAGTAAAACCTGGTAAAAATAGTATTAGCATGCATATTAATTTACTGCTTATAATCTATGTATATATTGGTTCTATATTTTCATATTTGAAAGATAATTATATAATAGTTTGAAAGATAATTATATAGTAGTCTAATATAATAATCATTATACAGGGTGTCCCCTCTCAACGGTGGCCAATGGCTAATTTCTAAACCGTTGGTCATAGACATATAGTTCCAATTGCAAAAATGCTTTAAAAAAAGTAAAGAATTATTTTTTAAGCGATTTAGGTCAAAAAAATGTTTTACTAAAAAATTACGAAAATTAAATTTTTATATGGTCCCCCGGTCCTATAAGTGATATTTAGAAAATTTTTACCACTACTCTAACAAGTAAGACAAAAAAAAGTCCCATTCCTCTGCGATCAAAATTGACCGAGTTATAGCTGTTCAAAGTTGAAGCATATTTTTTGCTGAAAAATAGGGGTCAGTCACAAATTTACTGGAAATAAAAATAAACATCAGATAGAAAATTTAACTTTAAACATTGAGAGTAAAAAAATTTTTTACAATGTTGTTTCTGAATTATGTTGACATTTACATGTTAAAGTAAAATATGCAATTTATGCTAAAAATATAAGTAAAAAAAATAACAGAAATTTTGTTAAATTAAACTATGAAAAGCAAAACAGTCACAAATCGTTACAAAATTATACATATTTAAAGCTCTATTAAATTACTGAACCTAATAGAATTTGATGTAGTCTTATAAAATAAATAAATGGGGCGCACCTAAAATCGTATTAATATTACATTGTCATCGGGTTTAAATAAGTATGGGAATTGAACTTCAATTGGATATTTGGAAGTGAGTTAAAATTTGAATATAAGTTTTGAATTAGGAAAATTTACATACGAAAACTATGAATAAAATAAAAGCTTATCTAAATAACATACCTTTTTAAAATAAAATCACAAAAAGAATCAGCTTCATTTGCTTACAAAATAAAACATACGTAAAAATACAATTGATGATATGAATTTCAAAACTCGACTTATCGCTTTTTGATTTCTCTATCAGTCTGTACAAACCTCCACTATTGTAACAATGCAATCTCAAAATTTATAATGAAAACCAGTAGATGCATTTAAAGTTTTTTCGCTATTTTCCAAAATTTGATTTTTTCGATAAAGAGAATTTTGAAATTCATGTCTTCAGCTATTTTAATAACCAATCTAGAAGTTAATTAATTATAATTAACACTACCGTAAAACTTATACGGTGACAGCGCCTTCAGTTAAATCGCTCATTTAAAACATTTTGTAATTGGAACTATATGTCTGTGACAAATAGTTTAGGAAGTAGCCTTTGAACAACGTTGGAAATCAACTCCCTTTATAATGCTTTAAGCACTTAGTGTACGTTCCCTTAAAGCTCAGTCGTTTTCAGCTATAGAAAAGTGGTTTAAGTCATGAAATTTAAAGTTTCATAACTCGGTCAATTTTAATGTTACATGAATGGGACCTGTTCTGTATTACTTGCTAGAGTGTTGAAAATTTTTTACTAAATATCACTTATAGGACCGGGGGACCGTATAAAAATTTAATTTTCGTAATTTTTTAGTAAAATATTTTTTTGACCAAAATCGCTTAAAAAACAATTCTTTGCCTTTTTTAGAGCATTTTTGCAATTGGAACTATATGTCTATGACCAACGGTTTAGAAATTAGCCATTGGCCACCGTTGAGAGGGGACACCCTGTATGCCATTAGCTACATTTATACATATAATTGCTAGTAGCCAAAGCAATATTCATGTATTTTTATATCACATAGCATTATTCTCTTAGTAGTACTTTTTTTATGCTATTTCTTATAAAATTTGAGTATTGTTAGTCTTTCAAATAAATAAACTTTCTTAATTTTTTGCATTTTTATTTCTTAATATATATATTTTTTAACTTCAGCATGATTATTTTAAGTAATTTATCATATGAATAAATAATCTAAAAGTATTTTTATTTTTGAATTTCAGGTATCCAAAGTACCTAAAGAAACATTATTAAAGATATCATCACCAAATTCTGCTAGAAAGTATGCAACTGTTCTTGTTCATTCATTTTTATTATTATTATTATTTTCAACTTTTTACCTAAGAAAACATGTATTATACTTTTGTTGTAGATACAAAACGTGTTTTTAGCTCACAGGCTATCAAAGCCTGAGAGCTTATGTGCCCGCCCGTTCTGTATGTATGTATGTATGTACGTAATGCGATAACTCATGATAAAAATATCTGATTTACATGAAATTTTGGATATAGGCTTATTATGATAAGACTCTTACCTGATTAGTTTTGAGAGTTCATTCGATAAGTATAAGATGGGGAACGGGGGCTATTGCTCTTCTCCTTAATTTATATAAATGGGTTTTACATTCAGAATTAATAGATTTCGTTGAAATCTTAGATGTAGGGTCATTCTAATGAGGTGTCTCCGCGATTAGTATTGGGAGTTCATTAGATAAGTTTAAAGAGAGGGAATAGGGGGGGGGTAATCCCCCGTCTTAATTTAGGTTTTTCACGCAAAATTTACTGACTTGGGAGGATAGGGGAAACTACTACTCATAATTTATGTAAATGGTTTTTCATGCAGAATTAACCGATTTGCTTCAATTTTTGGATACAGGTTCATAGTAATAAGAAGCTTAGCTCATTTGTTGTGGTGTTCTTTTCTTAATTATAAAGGGGGGAGGGCAATTACCTTCCCCTTAAGTTAGCTAAATAGAGTTTTGTACAGTTATCCGATTTGCTTTAAATTTTGGGTGTAGGTTTTTTCTGATAAGTTGAATTTCTGAACAGTTTTGGAGGTTTAATGGTTAATTATAAAGGAGGGAACGGGTGACAACATTTCATAAATTACATAAATGGGTTTTCATGCATAATTATTCGACTTGTTTCAAATTTTGATACAGGTTTATTTTATGATAAGGTGTATCCCTGATTAGTTTTTGGGCTTCAATGATTAAGTATAAAGAAAGGAAATGAGGGGAAAGGGAGGAGGTACTTCCTTCCTTATTTTTTTCGAAAGGCATTATTATATAAGGCTGTAATATACAATTAGTCTGCATAGCCTGTGAGCTCTATGCCATCAGTTTAACTGGGCATCATTCTTTTTATTAAACAAATTACATGCAAGAAAATCTTTTGCAAGGGGTGTTTTTTTTTCCCCTTTGTAATATATCAAATTTGTGGATCTGATTTCTTATAAAATCTGTGAAACATCTTGATATTTCTGACATTCTACACTGATCCCCCCCCCCCCCATCCTTGGGGGTGGGGTGGCTTGAAAATCAACAATGATTTACAATGATACACCAAATTCTTGTTTTATAAATTTATATGTTGATATTGATACTGGCATTTTTTTTTACTGTATATGTCTTATTTTTAAACAATTCAATGACATGTGTAGCTAACTTTACTTTTAAATGCTGATGCAGCATTTTTTTTTTTTTTTTTTTGCAGAAGTTCCAAAAATTTGTAAAATATGGCTCAGTTTATCAAAGCAAGTTAATAACTTGCTGGGAAATTCATCTGCAGACTTTCCTTTCCAAAAATAAAATAAACAGACAAATTACTGCTTTTCTAAAATTTCTCACTAAAATTATAGTTTTAAGAGATACACTTTTGTATAGAAAAAACAATTTTGATGATCCAGTATGAAAATATAAAATTATTGATGTAAACACAATAGGGAGTATTTTTCACATTTCTATAAATATTGTAAAGAAGCTTGATGCTCCAACACAAATATGTGTATGTCAAATTTACTTAAAAAGAAAATGTTTTAGAACCTTAATTTTAGATTTTCATTCTATTCAAACTTGTACTGTATATATGTGCACTATATTTACCATATGCATATACTATACTGTATTTACCACAGAGTATTGCAATATGCAAAGACATTCAAAATAGTAGAACAAAAGTAAAATTATTCAGCAGATTTTTTGAAAAATGTACATATATTATTGCCTCAGTGTTAGTAGGGCCAATCTGTCACTAGATCTTTAATAAAAGTTGTAAAAAAATTTAAAAAATAAATGGAAACAATATTTTTACTTTCAAATCATAATAATTATTTATAATAGCTGGTGATGGAAATCTTTAAATACATAGCAACTAATCTGTTGTAAGTTAATGTTTAAGAAGGAACTATTTCATTGATTTTATAATAACCCTACAAAATTAGCTTAAAAAAAAAAAAAAAAAAAAAAGCATTTTACAATTGTTAGTTTAACTCACAAACAAATATTATTTAAAGTTAAAATTAAGGGGAAAAAATATTATTTCTGTAAAACTCAGTTGTCCAAATTATCAAAATTAAATTTTACTCGCATATGTAAAAACATAATAATAAAGCAAAATATAATAAAGATCTGTTATTAAGATGAAATTATCTATTGACTCTTATGTTTGGTATAAATGTTATGAAATGACTGTATTTATCTTTTGTTTCATCAATGCATCAGTCACGTGCATTTGTATAATTAATTGGTTGTGATTATATTCCTCCAAAATCTGACAATAGTTTTATTTACTGTTCCAGAAACAAATATTAAAAAGTATTATGAAGCATAGTTTAGGCTCTTCTATTATTATTGAGATTTAAGGTAGAAATTTGTCTATTTTAGCAGTTTTAAATTTCGTTGAGTAAAGTTATAACCGTTTTATAAATGCTCAAATAATTTAGTTTTAGGGATTAATTTTAGTTGTACAGATATTTTACGATGAAGTCCCAACAATAAATGCATATGGGAAAAAAAAATAGATATATTTCAAATTGACACAATCTTAGAATTTCACGTAAAACTTAAACCTGTTATAATTTTCATCTTCTCAAAATTTACATGCGCACATCTCAATTTTTATCAATTTTAAGAGAAAATGGGATATTTCTGTTGCCACAATTACAAAATTCGTACTGGAATCTATAAAAAAATTAATATGTCAAGAATAAATTAAGATACAGCTTTCAAATAAATTACATTTAAAAGTACATATTTTTCTCTATACGATGGTATAAAAATTGAAAATATGTTATGTTTAGAAGTATAAAATTTGCAGTACCGAAAATTGCAAAACTGAATTACATATGAAAGTGTTGCCATTCGCAAAATGACGTATGCATTACGCACAGATATGTTTGGCCTTTATAATATAGATACAGATTTTATTTTTTTATAGTTGTTTACTTAATTAAAATCTAAAGCATAATTTTTCACAATTTATTTGCATTTTCTCACTGATTGACTCAGATGTATGATAATAATACATAGGATAATTTAGATATAGGATAATTCATAAAATTTTAAATGAAATGAAAATATTTTTTTTTTTAAGTCAATTTGGAATGTGCCAAGAAAGTCCAAAATAATGCTTCCTTTTTAGTGAAAAAAAAGCTTTAAATTAATAAAGATAATGTATATCCAATAATAATTAAGGATATTACATGGAGTTCTTTCAGGGTTCTCACTGGCTTTTGACCAATAGTAGCAATTTGGCGAATAAGAAATGTAAAACAGTAGCCAAATGAAAGATAATGTTAGCAAAATAGATTCGGTGTGAAACACAGAAAAACTACCTTTAATTCCTTATTGTATGCATTCTTTACAATGTGTTCTAAAATAACAATCTTTTTTCATTGCTTAGAAAATAGAAATTCTTCTGTACATTACTGAAACTATTAACAATAAGTACCTTCTACATGTCTCCTAAATGTGTAACTATTTCAAACATTCTTTTAGAAATTAATTGCTATGAGATTTTAATTACAACTGATACAAAATTGATGATTGAGCAATAATGCTTTGCATGCAACTAATAAACAAATGGCAAATTCAATACCATATTTCAGCAAAACTTTTCTCTATTTGGCAATTGATGCGAGTAATTTTGTTTCTGATTTTACCGACGCAGGCATAGTGATAAACTGACAACAGAGAAGTTCTTATTGTAAAATCTTTTTTGTCTTTGGCTGTTGCTAAACTGAATTGGTGTTGAGTCGGTATTTCTATAAATAATAATGTAAATGGCACAGTGTGATTGAAGATGAAAAGCGACATCAATCATACACTAATGTGGATAAAAATCTCAACTGTAACCATGCACAAAAAAAAGAGCAGACATTGAGTACTCTCAATTTGGCAAATCTGATTATTCGTTTACTCACCAGATGAACCATTTGTCGCAATAATGAGTGGCAATGAGAACCCTGAGTACTTGTATAAAACGCCATAAAAATATAAACAAACACAATGATCAATTTCAGGTTGAAATGTAAAAGTATTTTGGTGGCACCAAAGTGGGTAAAGCTACATGTTATTTGAAGACCAATAAGAATAGCCAAGAACAACAAGAAGGAATCTCTCTCATAAAATGAAGGAGTGATTTTCAATTTTATTACAAAACATGACCAGTTTGTTTGTTTATATTTTTACGGTATTTTAAACAAAGTTTTTGTGCTCTATTTATCTGACATTAATTTCTGGATCTTTGTTTACTTAAGGATATTATAACAATTTATAATTAAAAATCCAAGTGTATTAATAATAATTCAAATTATGTTCCTATTTTATAAATTTTTTAATTATTATTTTAGAAGTTTTTCTTAATGCAAGTAATTTAATTTCCTTTATAGCAGAGAATTCAGAAATAGAAGTTTAGATTCTTTAAATTCCAGTAATGCACCCCTCTGGGTCAGAACAAATAGTAGTCCTGGTACTCCTATATCAAGTCCTGACACACCTCCTCCTCCTCATTTCAAACCCAGACCATCTGAGTCAGACTCCTCTAGTGTAAACAGCCTGGAGATGGAACAAGTTCAAAATGGTAATCTAGACTTAATTGCAGAATCAGCATTTAACAGAAGCACCGAAAGTAACCCAAATGTTACCTTGTGCTCCCAGTGCTCTTCAGATTCTGATGGTAAGTACATTTTACCTACCTCCTTTTTTAGCATTATTACTGATTCTTTGCTTGAAAGGAGCACTATTTCAATTTCTAGTGATAGCTATAATTATGTTGTTAAAACAATGCTCTTTAACAAAATTATTGCTACATTAATAGCATTATGTTAAAATTAATATTTGTTTTTAAAATATAACACTGTAGAATTGAATTATTTAGGATACTATTTGGCACATTTAACACCAGCTGTATTTCCCTAAGTGCTATACAACATGAAATTGTGAGCCACCTACATATATTTTCAGTGAAAGCAACTTATTACTTTGAAATTGGACTACTAATAATTTATTATAGTACAGAACCATTTATCCAGAATGATTGGGATCAGATGTATTCTAGATAACTGGTTTTTCTGATTAACTGGTTGGGCATTAAAAGTAGCATCCATTTGATGAGTTTTATGGAATATATGTAGTTGTGATATTACTTTTAAATTAATTATTAGATTACTTCAACTAAGAATCAGATACAAGTTAGATAAATTGTTAGAGTTTGGAAGAAAGTAATTTATGGGAATTCCTCGGGAATGAAAATTCTTCTGTTTTCTCTGCATGAAAATAAAAATATCTATAATATAACTATATATGTTTCTAATTTCAAATACTAGATGCTGTTATCCAAATTATACAATTGTTTCTAGCAATTTATATGGTCAAACTGACAATGTATGACACTTTTTTCTACAAAGATTCTGACATCAGTCTATTAGAAATATCATTCCGGATAACTGGTTTTCCCGTTAACTGGTTTCCAGACTGTATATTTTTTTATATAAAGTATCTTGCAGTTCTTCAGGCATGTTTAGTGATTTCAATTTTACATTCAATGTGCAAAGCTACCTCGAATTTGATATTTAAATATATAAAATCAATACTTTGTGTAAAACTAACAACATTGACACAATTGGAAATTGTACATAGACTCAGTAAATCCTAAAATCACTTTGTCAATGTTTCCCAAAATATCACTTCATCATAGTCTGTGGCATTTAGTATGGTGTTTGAGGCAACAATATAGTCGGAAGAGGGAGCTACAGTTTGAACACTCTGCATTTAAATGTTACATTTTAACATGTTTGCTGCCGATATGATGAAAAAGAAATGTTCCTTTGGACTCTTGAGCCAGTCAATTAATGATTGAAGTATAATATGTGAAATATTAATATAAAGTTGAATTTCCAGAGAAATATGTTTTTTTTTACATGAAGTCTTTCATTGCTTTTTATAAATGCCAAAAAAAGATATATAAGTTGGATAATGGCATTTCTTAATCAATTACAAAGAAACATAACTGAAAATAATAGACTTTTAAGTTTCATATATAGAAAATGGTGAAAAGTAAAGGACTTACATGATAAAATTTGTTTTTAATATGTACTTATTAGAGATTTTAAAAAGAGAAAATTTTGATTTTATCAAAAAAGATATTGATAACAAAAGACATCCTTCCTCCCTCTATAGATATTATCCGATACCATATGTTAGACCTCTCTTCCCCCCCCCCTCAAATGATAACGCTATTTATGCACAGCCCCTTAGTTTAATGTCATTTGGTTCTATCATTGCAAGTTAGGCATAAATAAAAGTCAAAGTAATGCATAATTTCTCTTGCTATTTATGCACAGCCCCTTAGTTTAATGTCATTTGGTTCTATCATTGCAAGTTAGGCATAAATAAAAGTCAAAGTAATGCATAATTTCTCTTGTTATTTGAGGATCAGAACTGTTAGCTGACTCTTCAGAATTGGAGTAGCATAATTGAAGTTTATTCAGCCAAGTAAAAAATGTCCAGACCATGATTTAAAACTGGATAACTTATTTTGCCATGCTAATGCTCTACCTATTGAGCTATCCTTGCAGTTCCTGGTTGCAAAAAGCAGCTATAGCTTCATTCATCTGAGCTGTAACTATAGCATGATGAAAGTGTGTGATAATATGGGAACTCCCGTGTACCACGTGAATTGGTCATAAGGAAAGAAGGAAAGTTTTTTTCAAATGGATGAATCACTTTCAAGGGTGTTGTCGAACATTGAGATCTACACAGGTTGAAATTTTCAGACTCATCACAGTATAAAAGTTAAGTTTGGCCCAAGAGAATTTTTACAAAACATTGGTTTTTACATTGATTTGGTTAAAAATGTACCTTGTACAAGGAGTTTTGATTAAAATTACTTTAGTTGTTTATAAGTTTTATTTTTATAGAAGTGTAGTACGCTGCAATATTTAATTTTTTAATGAATCTCTATTTGTTGTATGCAAATGTTTAAGTTATCATTAATATTGTCCCACGAAAATCAGAAAAATGTTATGCAGAAAACATTTCTCATATGGAATTACATAGGAAAGAAAGAAAAACTCATTAAGTTTCTTTCTTAGCAGTTGTAAATGTATTATATATTCTTTTCTTATGTATTAGCGTATCCATTTTGCATGGGTCAACACATTTTTCAGCTTAAAACAGGATTTATTTCACCACATACAGGTTCTTTTTCACACATTTTAGTATTTTTTAATAAGCCTAGAAATAATAAGCCTATTCTTTAAAAAGAATAAATTTTAATGTTTAATTGTAGAATAATAGGGATTTAAAAATGAATTTTTTGCAACATTTTTTGAGCCAGACAAAATTTAATGGCCTTTGAACAGACCAAGCCAATGATTTTTAATACGAGCTGGGTCAAAACCAGTACTGAAAGTTTTGGTTCATGAAGACTAGGAAGAATAAAACCAGTCCCAGCTCGACACGGAAAAAATAAGTTTGGCCCAGCTTGGCCTAATCCTTCAGAGAGAGAGAGAGAGGGGGGGGGGGGGGGGGTTAAGCCATGTTTAAAAAAAGTGAAAACTAGGCTTGGCCCGTGTGCTGTGAATGAAAATAAGTCCATGCCTGACCCATGCAGATCTCTGGTAACACAGTTCAGGTTAATTCAGAGTGAAAAATGTCCAGACTAGAATTTAAACCTGGATGGCTTGGCTTGCCATGCCACATTTGAATAAACCTCAACTGTGCTACTTTAACCATGAAGATAATTTATCCAGTTAGAAAACACTTTTCTTCTCTTCTTTAAGTTAGCAGATTTTTATTCAACACCTGCCATGTGAAGCTCTCCATAATCGTTTAAAAACAAAAGTAGAATAAACTCTTATTAGCTTATTTTAGTAAAATTTAACCAGGAAATTCATTAACTCGTATATCATTATTTTAATTTGAATAAATTCCTTTATAATTTATATATTAATATTATAAACATAATAAATTGTATTGTTTTATGCATGTAATAACATATATTTATATACATATATATAATGTATATTATATGTTATATAAATATATGCATATGATAATTGCATCATAAAATCAATTTTATTTGAATAATTTTATTTATTAATGATTCCACAGTAGCCAAACAGATGGAGGCTCTGAGGCAAGAAATTGACAAATTAAAGAGTGACAAGCTAGAATTATTAAAACATAATTTAGTAAGTAAAATGTTTGTTCTTGTGTTAGCTAATACTATTACCGTTTTGTTTGTTTAAGTGTGGAATTTAATTTCTTTGTTAAAGTAGTAAAAAAAGCATTATCACTTTTTATTTTGCTTCAGCTGTTTAAATGTTAGACTAACTTATTGTTTGTATTTTTATAGAAAGCCCATTTAACTCAAAAGTATTAATTCCACATTAACCTAAGAAATAATTGTCTTTTAGTATTTGTACAAAATTTTTGATATTTGGATGTATTTACTATTTGTGAAAAAGATTTTTGCATTGCCTAACCTGATGATTTTATGTCGATATTAAATTGATATTATGCTTGTAACAGGCTTCTGTTTTGAAGCATTTTCTCAAATAAAAATTTTATTTAGTTTCAAGCTTTTGCATTTATTATTGCAATGAGTTAATATTGATATTGGTAATATATCAAAATACTAGTACAAAATGTAAGAAAATAGAAAAATTGCTAATTTTGAAAAACAAATTGTATAATAGGAATTTAAGTATGAACAGAAGTCGAAAGCAACAGGTCAATGTTTTGTGCATAGTTACTCACATGACATCATATATATGTAGATATATAGATAAATAGATAGATGTTTTTATGCAAAATAGAAATATGTTTTACACATGAATGAAAAATCATGCATTCACTATAGATTATGAAACATTCTCTGACACATTCAGAATATTGTAATAAAACTTCTTAGTCTATTAAAGATGTCTAAATAAACAACTTGGGAAAATATATTCATTTCTTGTGTGCAATCCTTTATCTGATCTATAGATTTGTATGTATGTTACATAATAATCTGAAATTTGGTTCAGTTAAAAGCATATGGTTAAAATTGAAAAAAACCCTTCAGAAATTTCTAAAAATAAAAGGATTGTTTAAAATTAAGTGCATATACAATAAATTAATACACATTAAATGCATGTACAACATGTATAATCATTAATGCTTCATTGTATAGTTTTTTTTTTTTTTTTTTTCTTCTTTTTCTGTTTGAAAAATATCCAGAACTTTTTTCAAAATACGGATCAATCCAAGAGTCCAAACCTAAAGCAAGCCAAGATATTTAAAGTCAACCTGACTTGAGAGAATGAAAAAAAAAAAAAAAATACATATCTCAAACCACAAGTTATGGCTGGTTTTGGGTAAATTTGACATATTCAGTCTAATGCTGGACTCTTAATTGCAATATTCTTTAATTTCAATTAACTTGGAGAGAGCTTGTATCAAAATAGAGATAATCAATGGATGTAGATTTTTTGGTTTGGAGAAAGCAAACCAGTGAATAAATATAGGGATCAGATAAAAGAAGGTACTAGTACATGATGTTCGACACTGATTTTTGTGATTTGAAATTGTAGTGTACCAATAATAATCCTTATTGTTATTGGAATATATCAGCAGAACCATAACTTAAATATCATTATTGTAATATTTAATATCCATATTTCAATCGTATATCGATAAATAACCCAGTCCTAAAACCTGATATCTACAATGCCATGTATAATTTGTAAAACGTTGATTTTTTTTCTTTTTTTTAATTCTGTTTCATGTAAATTTCTAATTTAAATCAAACCTTCATTCCTCCTCAAAGTGTTATATATGTTTTCAGATCAAAGTACAATCCCCATGTTTAAATCCATTATTTTTACCTATTGAAATTGCAATTAATGTTTTCAAACCCATGTATGCTAAATGATTTTAGCATATTACCTGCAGAAATGTATCTGCTCATATTACCTGCAGAAATGTGTCGAATTGAATATTTTTATACAAAATTACAAGAAAACTTAATTTATGTGATTTTATTTGGTTATAATCATATAGCACTTTGATGATTAGTTTGCATTTGAAAATTGCTTTCAATTATTGCTGGCAGCCATTTCTGTTAGTAGAATTTTTATCTCAGAATTCTAAAATTTAGAATTATTTTTAGCATACTCTTATATAAAAATCTACATAAATTTTCAGGTTCATCAAACTGTATGTATACATAATACAATAAACTTTTAACTTGATCGCAGCTGTCTATATTTATAACTGTATTGAGAAATGTCTTCAAAGAGAAAGGGGAGAGAAAGATTTAATTTGTTTTGTGCTACTTACGATGATTAACAAGAAATTTTATATACTGCTAGTCATAAGTTATTAATCTAATTCTAGGTTAAGAAATAATGCTTGTCAGCACTCACAGTAAATATTTTTTAAATTTTAGCACACTTGTTATGAAAAGTATTCTTAATTCTACAGAATTTTTTATGGCAGCATTTTTTATGGTAATCTTTGTTACAACTATTCAGTTCAATTCGTTTTTGTTCTTGAATTAAAAAATAACTACTTTATTTTCAATATTCCTCCTTTTTGTATTTTAAAATATTTACAAAATTAAAATGACAGTTATGATAGATATTAAAACAATAAGAAACAACCTTTTTGGCATGCGACAATTTGATTTTCATTATTTCATATCAAATGGGAATTAAACATCATACAACGTTTGCATTTAGCTTCATCTGAAATTTGTAAAAGTGGCTTTTGTGTTAACTCTTCGTTAGCTAAGATGAATTATTTGATAAGCATGCATATGCTTCCAGAGTTTCCAGCCACCTCGAAAAACTGGATAATTTGGGAAATGTCAGGACAATATATATGGACTGAGAAAAATCATGGAAATTCATCATTCCTCCAGAAAAGTCAAGAAAATTCTAAACTCATGAGAAATTATTTCTTATCATCAAACTAAGAATTTAAAATTGTAATGCCAAAAGAAAAAAAAAATTGTCCTTTATACATACTGTTTCAACCTCTTATGGAATTTCTTTTTCTACCTTCTTCAGTCATTCTTTGTACTTCAGAGAATTTCAATACTAGATTCATTGAAACTTTTGTTTTGTGATTGCTCATGTGATCTAGTCTATGGAGGAGTGTCAGTAACCCTTAAACATGAAACAGATATCTTATATATCAAATGTTCAACAATTTGTAAATTTTATAAAGATTTGTTTTTAAAAAATTAATAATTTAGGCTTCAGAATTAGTTGTGAAGGTTCCAGTCTCAAATTGACAACTTTTAGGTTTTTCGTAGCTAAAATTACAAAATCTCGATAACTTGAAAATCGCAAGTCTGCAGAATATGTCCAATTCAGTTATCTAGAATCTGGAGAAATTTTACAAAAAAATGTAAGCTTGATTTTGATTTTAACAACGAATTATATAGTTCTCCGAGATAGAAATTTTTTTTTACCACAAATGGAAAAATGAAATCCTCAAGATTGATCTCATAATAATGTATGCTGTATATACTGGCCCATTGGTTGAGAAATTTTGGGGAAAAAAAAATATATATATATATGTATGTGTATATATATACGGTAATACTGAATTTGTCTTATAACGTACTGTAAAACTTTGAGAAAATTTTTATATGAAATAGAAGAAATTTTGAGAGTAAAAACGTTTTCTACACTCATGGAAAATTGTTTTTATTGGTGTAGAAAACCTGCAAAAGTCTTCGAAATTTGTCAATGCTGTCAGCTTGACACCCTGTGTTCGTAACTTTGTTTCTATTAATTATGTGTATCCAGAAAATATGAACCTGAAACTGGCAAAAACACTTTCTTTTTTAGGAAGTTTAAGTAAATTCTGCTAATCATAATTACCTGTTGGGTGAAATGTTCTGCAAATAATATTTCCACAAGCAACTGTATACTCTATTTGTAAATGCTCAAATGTCAAATTTTTGTGTATAGATTTTTACTTGTGTGATATATTTACTTAATTAAATGTGTTCTTTCAGGCTGTCCAAAGAGAAATTAAGAAACTGAAGGAGAAAGAAGTGAAACTGACAACAGATTTATCTCTGGCAAAAAGGGAGATGACATACCTCCATGTTCAGCTTGCGGAGATGAGTGCTGGTGACAGATACACAACTATTTAATGTTATAAATATTATATTGTTCAAAGTATTTATGTTTTATGTGTATGAGTGTTTGTATTTTAAGCTTAACTTCACTCTGCTTTGACTTTCACTGAATGCTGCCTACCTAAGATTTTATTGTTTGTGAATTAAAAATTTAATCTTATGGCATTCAGTCAGACTTTTTTTTTTTTTTTTTTTTTTTATTATTATTATTATTATTATTATTAAAATTGTATAAAGAATATATTTTTTAAGAGTTAATTTATATGGAAAATTTTCTATGTTTGTTAAATTTATTTTTAAAAAAATGCAGTAAATCATTCATTCTAAGCCAAATTTAAGACAATTTTGTTAATGTTTCAAAATTGTAATTAAAATGTAAATTATATATTAAAATATGTAATGTAATATAAATGTTAAATGGGGAAAAGGGGATAGAAAAAGAATTGTCCATTGTCAAAATTATATATTTTTAAAACTGAAAAATAAAGAAGTTGGGTATTTGAAAAATCCTATACATTTCATAACATCTTTCATAAATAGCTTTATATGTTTGTTACATAATCTTTCATGAGATTTAGCTTGCTAAATTTCTACTTATTGTTGTTATTAAATTATTCCAAAGAGTTTCAATCATATTGCTATGTTGATAGTCATCATTTTCTTCATAACTGTTTGAGTCATAATTTTGATTCAGATTTGAAAAACTGTCACCAGATTACCATCATGTTTCTTGCTTTAAAGAGATTTTTAAATATTTCTTGTAAGTGGGTGCTTTTAAAAACATCTTTGCACTCATGCTCGCTCATGTTCTTATTGGATGTAATTTTTATACTAGGCATGCAGAAACTTTATAACTGTCGAAACCTAAAATTTTCTGCAAGATTATTCTATAGCACTCACTGTATACCTACTAGCTTGCTCAATTTTTATAGTTCCCTTTATTTTATCAATAGAAATAGTGTTCAAATATATATTTTTAAGCAAATATTTTGAATTTCATTGGTTTATTCCAAAATTGCTTATTTCTAATCAGTTGAATCTTAAAAACTTACTTTTTGATATTAGTTATTTCTTGTACTTCTTGATGATAACGATTAATGGCGAGGATTTGAAAATGTGTATGTCTGTTACTACCTACAAGAGAATTCATTTTATTATTATTATTACTCTTTTTTCTGAAATGCCAAATTATAGATAAAGTTACATTTCTTTTTACAGAAACAAAAAAGTTATCTTTCATTTGCTAATTTAAATAAATGAGCTTTGAATGTTTAATAATGAAAGTATTCAATTTTTTTTTTTTTTAAACCATTAGGATTATGAGATTTTTCTCGGAAAAAGAAAAAAAATTTATTGATACTAGTTTGTTTTGATTTTATTACTCTGTCATTTTTCATATTCTACTAAATAATATTAAATATGCCTGTAATGTTTTAATTTAAAAAATGTCTTAAAAGCAGTTTGTTGAAATTAGTAGTTTTTATTTTCTAAATATATTTGTAACATTACTCTATCAACACTGTTTTACTAATTTTAGTTATGTTGCCCTGTTTGTTTCATGTATGCACTTTTAATATGAACTACCATGATTCCCATGATATTATTCTCATTCTTGTCAGAAAGTATTTTTTTATTCTGTTTCATAAAGTTACATGCTATATATATATATATATATATATATATATATAGTGTGTATCAGAAGTGAAATTTCTGAAGCAAACTTAAAATGTAAACTGAGGAAAAAAAAATTAAGAAAAAGAAATCAATCAAATGTTATTCTACAGGAAAAGTTTAAATGTACAATGTATAAGGCTGAAAAACATTAATCTTTTTTAAGGAAAAATGTACAATCTAGCAATTCTAAAGACATATGTCATTTTTAATAATGTTTTGCAAAACAAGTAAACTTTGATTAATTTACAAAATAAATAAAAAAATAAATAAATCATCTGTTTATTATTATGCGGTAGTTTTATTCAAGAGCATTTTATTGCATGTAAAATCAATTTTCTAAGAATAATTTTTAAATATTGGTTTTTGACATGACATACATTCCATGTTACTTTCTAATAATTGTGATGAAATTTTTTGTCAGTTTAATGTATTTCTGTCAAACTTTTAATAATAGTTGCTGTTGCATACATAAAAATGTTCTTTCACAAATTATATGCTTTGCTATTTACCAGCAATTAAATATTTCTCAACTTTTCCAGAATGATTAACAATAGATTTGATATTTTAAATTAGGCTGTCTTTAAAAAATCTGAACAAAAAGCCACTAATTTAAATATATGTAAATTCTTCATTGTATTTGCATCAATTCCTGAATTTGATTTTCCTTTAAAGAATTTTTTTACAAAGATATTTAATTTCTTTTAAAAATCTTAGTTTATAGATCAACATTAGACAGCATTCAACAGAAAACAGGTTTTTTTCTTTAAGATTGAATGTTGAGTTTATTGTTACAGAATAAATATTGAAATTTAAATGTTGTATTTATTCATGTATGTGTATAAGTCTAACTACATTTCTAGGAGTATGTTGTGTGTTGAAAAATAATTTGTAATCAAAGGTTAAAAAAAAAAAAAAAAAAAAAAAAAAATCATTAAATTTGTAAATTTTTTAAGTAGATTTTTTTTTTTAATTCAATGTTTTAAAACTGCATAATTTTGTAAAACAGAAGAAGCTTAAACTATTTTGAAACTTATTCACTTCAATTTAATGACAAATAAAAAGAACAGGGTTCCCAGCGTCATGGAAAGTCAGGGAAAATCTGGGAAGTCATGGAATTTCAAAGTAGTCATGGAAATTCAGGGAAATTTCAAAATATGTATGAAAAGTCAGGGAATTTACAAATATTTTCTTAAAAGTCATGAAAAATTCTTGGAGAAAAAATGTAAAACTGTACAAAATTCATCAAATAATATTAAAAAAGAAAATTTAGAAATTTGAAAAACAATTGCAGAAACAAAATCACTAGTTTTGACAAAGAATTCTGGAAATAAGTAGCAAATTTCATTGTATATGTGATTGCTTAAGGAATTTTTTGAAATTTGGTCAGGGAAAGTCATGGAATTTTTCGAGATTAGGTCATGGAAAGTCAGGGAATTTGCCATTCATGGTTTGCTGGGAACCCTGAAAAAATTTTAAAAAGTATATTCAACCTTTATTTGCAAGGATAAACTTGTTATTAGATTGCTAAAATATAGTACTTCTTTGTAGTGTAAGACTTTCAAGAGAGATATCTAAAAGCATTCTTAAGTTGAACTCTTTTTAAAAAGGGGATTAAAATGCTGGAAGGAATGCTCCTATATTAAAGGGAATTCTATCCTAAGACAAACTGAGTGCTGAACAAGGACATTATTGTTGTATTTTTTATCATTCACAGAGAAATGACCATTATCTGCTTTTATCTCTCCAACCTAGACTCATATGTAATTACTTAAGACTTAATTTTATTTTATTTATTTTATTACCTTGTGTATAAGCCAACCCTCCTATTTTCAACTCCTAAATTTTAAATTTTTTTTTTTCGACTTTTTCACAAGTATATGCAGTATTTTTTTTTAAACTGAGAATCAAGGTATTCATTGAGATTAATGGCCTTCTACAAATTTTCTGATTAAATATGTGCATTTAAGTATGTTTAGCGTTTTCATATTACAGTAAAACCCCGATAATTTGGATTAATTGGGACTGAACCCAATCTGGATTATCAAAAATCCGGATTATCCAGAGAATTAGAAAAAAATTTTAATAAAATATAACATACTAACAGAAAATCACCTTTATGTTAAACTTATTGAATATTTGCAGACAATAATAATGTTTACTTTGCTTAATTATTCCGAAAACATGTCAGAAATAGTTTTTTTATTTAGAATACGGCGATGAAACAAGTTAATGTTATGGAAATTAGCCAATCGCTTCTCAAACTTGAAAAAAAAAACCAAACCGATCAGAATTATCCGGAGATCCGGATTATCAGGGTCCAAATTAGCGGGGTTCTACTGTACTTCCTCATAGCTTGTTCCAAACAGTGTACAGCAATGTTAGAAGTTTGCATCACTATGCATTAGTATATTTACATTTAACACTGTTTTAAAATGTATACTATTTTAAGAAACATTATAAAAATGTTACACTAATTTTAATCTGAAAATTAAATAACTAAAAGAATATTTGGCATAAAAATATATTATATATATTTTTGTAGCAATCTGTTATTGAAATGTACATTACCAAAATTGTATAGAAATTGAAATGGAATTACTTAAAAAGATATTCTGTATATAATGTTTTTTAAATGAAACATGAAAATTGTATATTGTGATAATTTGATTATAAATATATTTAGTTACAGGTGTTACTGAAATAGTAAATATCCAATTTATTCATCAGATTTTATCTATGTATTATGCTTATATGAAGACAGTCAGTTTGCATTTATTAATCTACATTTTCTGATTGAATCAACTGCCAATTTTTAATGGAAAAATGTGTGTGGACCATATTAAAGTAAAGTTGTAATTTTCCTTTCATATTAATTGTTTTCAAAAAGTAATTTCATTTATAGATATCTATTACAACATACTGTTGTCCCTACCAATACAATTATACTATTTGGTTTAGACAAGAAAGATCTTAGGACCAGTTTTGGCTCAGTCAACTTTATTTTAAGGAAATCCATTTTTTCCCTGTTCAGTCAGTCATTTTGAGGATTTTCACTTTTTCTGTCTTTCAACTCCAGCAGATGAAGTTCCTTCCCAATAATTTTTTGAATCTTCAAAAGCAGGAAGCCTACTCAGAATTTTTCTTGTCTCAGCCACACAGTAATTTATCTGTATATATATATATATATATATATATATATATATATATATATATATATATATATATATAATAAGCCATTATACGCAATATTTTGAAGTTAAGATCAATATATACTTATTGTTATATGTTTCCTTTTTAATTTTTTCCGTCTGGATTGTGCTTCTATTATGCTTCTAATTATGCATAAAAAACTCTTCTCTTGCCACTTAAAAATTTTTTAAATATAGATGTAATGGTGATTATCTCTCAAAATGCTGAAAAAGCATACTTATCATTTTAATTAGAAATGTATGCAAATCAAATATAGGTATTTCATTTGTTTTCAAAGAAATTATGCCTAGTAAAATATGAACTTAATTTTTTATGCATGCCCCTTTGCCTGAAATCTATATTTAAAATAATGTTACCCAGTGTCTAAGAAAGGTATATATATATATATATATAAAAAAAAAAAAAAAAAAAAAAAAATCCTACAAACATTAATATTTTGAAGATCCTAAATTTTCCAAGTTCAAAACTAAATAAAGCACTAAAAATATATTTTGCTTTTTGTGCTAAGAAAAATTGAAAAATCAAGTAAATTTCTTGGTAAATTTTTATCAAGTTCTTATTAGTATTTCAAATACCCATAAAAAAGAAATTCTTAAATAATCCATGATTATGAATCCATGAAATTACTTTTTGAATGTTTTGTCTATTTGTGCATGGATTTCCTGGTTTATTAAGTAGTCTTTGTGCCTATTTGCAATCTTTTCTTGTATGTATATAATCTTTTATTTTTTTATATTTTTGAAAATATATTCATTTCAGCGGCAGCTGCATGCAGAATCTTTTTCTTATCTGTTGCAATAATCTTATTTGAAATGTCACATTTTGTAAACTTTAATATTTCATTTAAACATTGTTATTATTTATACTGGTATGAATTTCAGTTTACAAGCAATAATTTTATATTTTATGTTAAAGCATATGATTTTGTTTAAAAAGTAACACAAGTTAAAACTCAGGAAGTAGTTAGTATTTGCACAAGCTCTTTTGGAGCTTTATTATTACCTGTTCTTCTAAATGTATATTGGCAGAATTTTACTTTACATTATTATACTATGGGTACAAATTTTAAAATCATTATTCTAATCCTGTTCACATCTTCATTTTAAAAATTATGCAGTTTTTTTAAAGCTAGCAGAATTGAAAAGTGTATTTGAATGCATTTGTATTTGTTTATTACCGAAAAACAATACAGATATAACATAATGATTAAATAATAAAATCATTTATCTACTAGACAAAAGCTACCTAAGAGTTATAAATTTCTTAAACTGACTTTACTTTAACTGTTGGTCTCCTTTTTCAGTCAGTATAATTTAACGGAATTTGTGAAATCAGAAAAATCAAAAATTGACATAAAGAAATAATTACTGTAAAATTTAAAAATACAGATTTAAGGTGTTGTAGTAGAATATAGATATTAAAATTCTATTTACTGAAAAAATTATTGCATAATATTTTTTGTATATTAAAAAAATTAATGCATATTTAAAAATACCATCTCTGACTTATTTTTTTTATATTTAAAAAAAAAAAAAAAAACTTGAAAGGGACTTTTATGTATATTTTAGCATTCATAAAACAGATAAAGGAAAATACATTCAATAACCAGTACACTAAAATATTTTAAAAATTGTTCAATATTTCAAGTAATTTGTTGTGATATACCTAAAGCACTCTTATGGTTTGTGTGCCACATTGGTTTAGTGTAAAAGAATTCTTCTACACCTAATATCTCCTTAAATGCGTTCATATTTATATGTATAAATGCATTTTGAGCAAATTTGTTTTGCTTGTTTTCTGTAGATTTAATGTAATAAAATCTAATAAGCTTTTATCATTAGATAAAATTTGTTTTATTAAATATTTTACAATATAAATGATCTGATGAAAATAAAACCTCAATGTTAATGGAATTACCATACATAGTAACAGAATCCTGTGATTTTGTAAACAGTAGGATTAGTGCATTGTTAAGTACATAAATTACTTGCAAGGTTCTTCTTTAATTAAAATTTTGGCATCTTGCTGCTATTCTCTGGATTATTTTATTATTTAGCAATCATTTTCTTTTTCTATCTCTTTTCACATATTCTGTTTTCTTTTTAAGTATTTTGTAATTGTTTTGTTTAAAACAATAAAGAGTTAATGAACCACTTAGTAAATACATTTTTCATAAAATTTAATCTATATATGTCTTTTTTACATAACATACTTTTTTTTTTTTTTTTTTTTTTTTTTTTTTTTACACAACCTACTTTTTTTTACATAACATACATTTTTTTACATTACATAAATCTGTATATCTGTCATTATATTATCTCTTTGTTATATCAGTAATTTCAGCGCTTGTTTATTTCATTATCAGAAATATTATATACTAGAGTGAGTAAATACTTAAGTTATCAAAATTATATTTTTAGTGGTCTTATTTGTACATGCTTTGAGATAGGGAATAAATTTTGAGATATTGCTTTCAAAAATAAATATGGTCTTTAAATCTCGATTTTCTTTTTCTTTCTTTTCTTTAAGAAACAAGGTTTAAAGAACAGTTTATTTTTGCATAGTTTGAATATTTCTCACACACCCAGTGATTTGATTATACATAATTTTCTTCTAAAATTCTGCCATTATACATTTTTTTTTTTTTTTTCCTGCACATTATTTTGTTAATGCACATAAATGTTTGGTATTATCTAGCACTTATACATTTTATTATTATTACTATTGTTTATTTATGAAAATCTCTTAAACACTTAAATTTGTTCATTGCAAAAATAAATGACTTTGTGGATTTTTTCTCAATATATATAACCATCAGCTTTAGTTTTTCGTTTTTGATATGTCCTTTGCAAACTTTTGGGATGCATTGGCACATTGTCCAAATCATTGAAACCCATTGTTGCAGAAAGTGTCAAAAGAATACTTGCTTCTTTAGTGTTTAATTGGAGATTATAAATATTTACTAAGTATTATATAATATAAATACTTGGTTAGAATATGACATGACATCACAGTGCTTACGGGAGTGCCAACATAATGTGGGTCCATTGCGCGTATCCTCCAACTAAATATGGAAAAAGAAACATAAAAAGAGGAATTTCGAAACAATGCATGGTCAAAAAGTATAATTTAGAGTCTCTAGTGTGAAATCCTAAGATTATTCCAGAGCTGGAAGCACGAGGTTAAATATAACCTCCTAAAAAAGGGGTGCATGCGGCATCCAAACGAGTTTGGTTGCACCATACTTCGATGTCATTTCACCGACTGGTGTCGGCAAAGAACGGAGAGTGTAAAGGCAGTATGGTACCAAGAAGCACAGAAAAGTTATAGCATAAGGTATCCCAGCCCACGACTAACTCTAAGAACCAAAAAAAAGGGGGGGCCACATAGCTCACTAATTTTGGTGACAATCACCTGAAACCCATTCACCTTCAAAGCTTCCCATCGGCTAACATAGCGGCACAGGTCCCACGTTTTACTGGCATGTGTTATCAGCCACCTGGACCGCACTACCAAACGAAGTTCCTGTACACACTACGTTCGCGCAGGTCCACAACTCCAGTAAACAAGTTATTCGGTTCATGCCTGGTCTAAACGGGGGTCAAGTTAAATTTAGAAAAATTTAAAATCTAATTGCTGAATTAAGCTGAAAACTGTGAGGTGAAATTTTGCGAACATTGCCGGCGGCGAGTTCCTCACACACCAGCGGTAGAATGAGAGTAGAATGAGCGTAGGGTAGAATGAGCCAAAAGGGGAAGAAAAGGTCTTAAATAGCCGAGGTACACTGACAATGTTATTCATATTACTTTAAAAAAAAAAAAATCTTAATGTACTATTATCAATTTTCTTTTAAATTATCAGTTTTTGTATTTAATAATGTTATTCTACATGATTGAGCTATTCTTCAAATTCTATAGTAATATTTCACTAAGATCTTGGACAGTTTGCATATTTGTATCCATAAAAATATGCTGTGGTTATATTAAAGTTGATAATTTTTGCAGTGACTGCAATTTAAGTGTTAAATTGGTTCATATTCAATTACATCATTTTCAGATTAAGTGCTATGCAAGAATTTGTGATAATTCAGTATCCTATTGATTTTAAATAGATTTTAAGGAAAATATATTTGTTAAAATAAAACCTAATTTTTATAGTTGTGCATGTATTGCCTTTTAATGTATATGGTATGAACAATATGACGGCATATGTTTTTAACATGTGCATCAATCTATATAATATATAGCTATAATTCTCAGGTAAAATATTTTAAATGTCACCTCAGATATTGTGCAATAACATTTAATCTGAAAATTTTAGAATATGTTGATATTTTTTTTTAATTTGAAGATGCACTTATTTTAAATACATAGGAAAATATTTCTTTTTTATTATTTAATTATGAATGCTCAATTATTCCTTATTTTATATTAATGTAATGTTTTATTTTCTGTATTTATGCAATACTGAAATAAGAATTTCTTTATATGATGTATAATTTTGCATTATTTATTTTCTTCAGATATATTTTGTACATTTCTTTTGTGTTTGAAAAACATAAATTGTGTAACTTCTTTTACTTCAAATTTATCAGAAATTCTGGATTTACAATTCTCAGATTTATATTCCAAAAATGGTTGTAATTATTATTTGAAGTTAAAAAAAAATCTTTAAATGTTCATGTTTTGTTTGACAATTAGCTTAATATTTTCATATTTATGTTATGAATCTAAATATATTAATAAAATATAATTTTTAGAAATTAATATATTTACTTAAGATATGGTCATTTTAGGAACAGTTTTGTTGAAAATTTATATTGTTTATACCAGTCATTTCGAATTTTTAAAAAAGTATATTTGTGTTTATTTTTTCTTTTTGTACTTTTTTAGATTTCATTGATTGGGATTTTTTTATTATTACTTTTAGATTATCGAATGATACATAAATTTGTCTTGATTTTCTTTGTACTAATTACTTTTATTCTTTTGATAAACACATACTGTGCAATATGTATAGTTGTTAAGTTTTGCTTTTATAGTAATTTTTTCTTTTTTTTTTTTTTACCATGTGAAGATTTTTTTATATATATAAATTGTTTGAACTCGTGTGATTTTCTATAAATTTATCAGTTTTTGCATTTAATTATGTTATTTAAGAATAACAGAAAAAAATTAATGAAATTATTATGTTGTAAAATTTTGATGTAATTGTGATTTTTAATTTTTTTTCCTTGATATAATTGTAAAAGATGGAAAATTTGCCCCCCAAATTATCAGTGGATTTATTTTTTAAGTTTGAATGGATTTTATATTAAGAGCAAAATCAAAGAATAAAATAATTTTTGCCACCAGAATTCAATATTGCATGAAATACTCATAAAAATTTTAACATAAACTATAATTTTAAAATTTTACTTTTGAATACTGCTTTGAATAAAAAAGTAAATCTTTATTAATTAAACTGATTTTTCAAGAAATTAAAAATATGTGAGCTTTTAATATTTATTTATAATTATGTGTAATGTTAATTATATATTTTTCTAAATAATGATTATTGTTATAAGATATTCTGTGTAAAATTTAACTTTAATATATTACGATAACACAGCAGATCCCGACCTTTATTGGCATGTAATTCACCTTTAAGTACAAAAAAAAAAAAAGTTATTTACTTTTCATATGGATGTATATTAAGATGGAAATAATTATATGACCTCAATAATTTGTTGACTTATCATGTTCAATTAAAAAAGGCAATTTTTGGTATAAAGGGGGCATTATAAACAAAAACAAGAATTGGCAAATACCAATATGTGTATGTGGAACAATAATTAAAACAACCTAAAGTACAAAAATAATTATAAATATGTTTAATTATTATCAAAGTATAACTTTATAAAAATTGAGATTGTTATCACTGGTGATTATCGATGAGGGCATCTAGGTCAGTGTTAAAACTGGTTAATTTTAACCTTAAGTCATTTTTTATATGCAGAATGTTTCTCTACTTATTTTTCAATAACAGTAAAAGTAGAAAAAGCATATTCACACAAGTATGTCTTGTTGAACAACAAAGCTGATTTAGATATTTCTGGATATTCTGTTCATATATTCATCCAGAAAGAAATTAAGGATTTTCCTTTAAAATGTTATTTGCTGTTGAAATTGTTGCTCTTTTAAACAAATGAATTAAAAAATATATTTTTGTGACAAATCTCTGTTGTTCTGTGACACACAGGTTGGGAACTGCTGCGATAACACATTAACGGAAGATTTTATTTTTAAAAATCACAATTTTTTAACCTTTAAAATCTTTTGAGTATGATCACAATATTTAAAAATTGTCTTGTATAAAGATTGAAATGTTTAACTACCAAAGCTGTTTCTGCATTCGAGAAAATGTGTTCCAAGTAACTATTTTGCATATACTGTGCTTTCTTCAAGTGTGTTGGTTTTTTGTAGTTGTGTTGAGTGTTATTTAATGATAGAATTTATACTTTTGTGTGTTTATGAACATCTAACAACTTTTCACTTAAACGTCCACACTCTAGCTTCACTTCTTATTTGTCCACATAAATAAAAAAATCTGCTTGGGTTACCAGGTATTTTAAAGTGAAATTTTATTTGAAGTTTTTCAAAAATTTTGAGATTTAAAACTTTATAAGTTTAATAATTTTTTTAAAAAAGTATTTGGCTTGTAGATAACTACAGATAGTTAAGAAATTAAAGTTGTATACGAAAATTTTGAAATTTATATTGATTTTGTCTGTTAAATATATTATGTAAAATTCAAAAAGCAATCTGCATATTTATATTTCTTTATTATCATTATTATTATTTTTTTATTTTATTTTATTTTTTTTTTATGAGGGGTCAAATTAGAAGGTTAAAATTGTAGTATAGTGTTTCTAAACTTTAAGATTTTATATTCAGTCTTTTTTTTTGCTAATTTATTGCTCATTATAAGAAATTGGGTTTTTTTCTTGATTGATAAGACATCAGAAAAAAACATCCCTCCAATATTTTAATATTTAAACAAGAAATAATTTTATACAAATCTAAAAAATAAAAATTTTGAGAAGAGAACTGTGCAGTTTCTTTTGAAAAATGTTTCTATTATTTTTTTAACACTCTTATCTAATATTTAAAAAAAGATATTAAATTGTTAATAAAAAACCACACTATTGTAATTTGAAATTGTTATAAATAATATTTAATGCTTTCAAGACTATTTACATGCTATACAACAGAAATGCAACTAAAACATTTGTTTTTATAAAAATATAACAACCACAAACTCACTGCCTTTTGCTTTATTCAGCATTACATTGCTTAATATGATTCAGTATGTGTACATAAATAAGTTTTTATATGAAGCATTTAAAATCATTAAAAATGTTTTGCACAAATTGTGTAAGCAATTGCCAATACTATTTAAACTGTAAAAGTCTCTGGTATTATTTTCCAAAGATGAAATAAAATCTATGCATATTATAATGAGGATCTAGTTCTAAGTTTTAAAAATTCTCTTGACAGCATATATTTGTATTTACATATAAGTAATGAAAAATACAGCTTGCTGCATGAAAAATAGAGGCTTTTTATATCATTTTTTTTTTCTATGATGCTTCCGTATTTATATTTTTAAAATAGAAAACTGAACAATCATATATTCAAAGTTTTTATATGAATAATTTTATAATAAAGTTTTAAGTGATCGCCTGATTCATACCAGTTGCCATTCTGAACATGTACCTGGTAACCTTAGTAACAGTGTAACTTTCAAAGTGAACATGCCATCAAAGTATGAACACTTCCTAACTCATAAATCAAGCTTGCTCAAATTGTAAAGAAAATGCATCCCTCTGATGTTAACTGAACCTGTTCATCTGTTTGTACAACTAGAATTTTTATGACCGTTGAAACAATGTTGTTGCTGTAGCATGATTGTTTAAATACTATATTTTCTTAGCAATACAGAATATAGTTTATTTTCTGCCCACACAAAAATAGAGCATGAGAATAAAAAGGTATAGATTTTGTGCTGTTTTATGTGGATAGCTAGCGTCTTCCGCACATGTTGACTTTTTGTGGTGACTCATTAGTATTATTGTATATACATAATAGAGCTTCATATGTACAGTATTTTGTTAGTGTGTTGAAGGTTGTATTTTGTAAAAATGTGTAGATGATTTTGTATCCTTCAATGCTGACAATAAACATTTCTCATCTGTAAAGTACTTGGTGTTCGGATCTATTTTCTTGTTTCAAATTATACATTTTACTGATATACATAGATGGCAACATTTCTTAATTATTCCAGAGTCTGATATAAAATTTGAATGTTAAAACTAAAAAAAGTATATAAAAAAAAGTGTCTTCTTTCTATGGGTAACATTTTCATTTACAGTTTGAATATTTTGGTTAAATAAAATTTCCAGTTGAAAACATGTTCATGTTGGATCAGACTACGGAATAATTAAGGCTATAGTTAACTCTCCTGTGTACATCTCTTAAGAGACAGAAGAAAAAAAGTCATACAATTTAAATTGTAAATAAAATAAGATACAAGAGCGGAATCTTTCATTTATTGATCACAAAGATAAATAAAAATAATGAATTGTATGAAAAATAAAAAAATAATATAAAACAAAAATAAAAACATTAATCGTGATTTTAAGCTTGCATTCTTTAAGTTGCATACACAAGCTTTATGTTATTTGCTTATGTCACTGAAGAAATCATTATTAACCGACTTCAAGGAGGAGGTTATGATTTCGACCTATATGTATTTGTTGTTCACTCATAACTTCCGTAAATATGAACCGATTTTAATAATTCTTTTTTTGTTTGAAAGTGTAAGATGCCCACATGGTCCCATTTCAATTTTATCAAATACTTGCGATTAGAAGTTTTTAAAAATAAAAACATGAAAATTCCAACTTTTTTTGAAGCAGTCATCCAATTAGAAGTGTTCATTTTTCAGGTAATCGCAGGCTTTCATGTCGAGCACACAAGTCAGATGTGTGTGTACAATAAACAAATTAAATTTCAGGCTATAACTACGATACTAGATCTTTTAATTTCATTAAATTCTGGTGACTAGAATGTTTTTTAAATAACAAAATGTGGATTTGATAAAAAAAAAATAATGATTTGTCGCAAATCATCTTTCATTTTGCAACGTTTTCAAGTCAAAACCATATTAAAACTATGCATTCATATGCGTTAGAGCCAAGTTGTCGCCAAGCTTGGTATTTTTTTTTTTTTAAGTCGGTTAGTATTTTTTTAAAAAAAGCATGTTTTATGTAAGTGAGACATTTATATAGACCTGTAAATGACTGATAATGGCACAATGAAAAAAATTTCTTAATGTTTAGGCCTATCAGAAGATTTAATTTACTTCCATCAGACAGAACTACCATTGCAAAAGCTGTAAAAGGATATCAGAAGGTAGTTTTGTTCCTACAGATATAGTAAGCTCATACTCTCATCTAGCTTTAATAATAATAATAAACATAATATTTATGATGATTAAAATACGATTTTTGTAATAACAGAGCTATATATTACCTGCACCAAAGATTAAACATTAATATCCTGGACCAATCATAAAAATTTTTTAAATGAAATTTCAATTTTTATACCATTGTGTAAGGGAAAAAGAGTACTTTTAAATGCAATTTGTTTGAAAGTTGTATCTCAATTTGTTTTGAGGTTATTATTATTATTATTTTGTGTTTTTTAATACTTTTTTTGGTCATTGTGGCAACAGGGGTATTCAATTTCTGGACATTAAGCATGTCCCAATCAGGAAAGCAAGTAAAATCTAAACATCACAAAGTTTGATATCTCTATTCTCGACCGACAGAAACAATCATTTTTCAAATTGTTAAAAGAAAAAATGCAATTTTACAGACACTTGTTTTCCAGTTTTACATTTAGATTTCCAGAAATTAGTTTTTTGATTTGGTTTCGTATGAACTTATATAAATCATATAAGAAACACTCATGGTTTTTTTTTTTTAATGCATTTTTACCCATAATGAAAAAAATAGATATTTAGTGTAAATAATGTAAACTTTCAGAAATGATTTATTCAGTTTAAGAAAGAATTATTCAACTGATGGCAGTGATATCTCATTTTTTATAAATATAAAACAATTTAAAAAGTATGAAATGAAAAGTACTTTTTGATTTCATTTCTGAAAACATGAAAGACAAATTACGATTTCATTTGTTTATTTTGCTTTCTTATTAATAAAGCTGAATAAATAAAGTTTTGTTGTAAAGATTATCATGTCTTTAAATAATAATTAAATGCTTGTTTCCAAATAGCTTAAAAAATTACTGGATTTTTTTTTCTTCATAATAAAAAAGTGCCCAGATTGTTACTTCAATAGAAAAACAGAAACAAATAGAAAAATAGAAACAATCTTCAATAGAAAAAAAGTATTGTAATCAAAAATTTTTTCGACTTTTGGTTTTCAATGGATTTACACATTTTAAGGATTAGAGATTCTAATACAGATATTTTTACAAAATGCCTGTCTGTCAGTGTGTGTGTCCACATGTTGTCATTGTACCATCAAAAAGTCCATGAAGATATGCATAGAATTGAACCAAATTTATTGTGTATCCTTTTGTCTAGCAAGTGGGTCCTACTTCAATTTTGAAATTTTCTGCGTAAACAGAGTGCTGTAATAGGAATTTTTTGTGCCATTTTCAATATTGTAACATCAAAAATTGTATGAAGTTATGAGTAGAATTGAACCTAATTTTTCTGTCTGTGTTTGGCTATGCCTTGTACGTCTTCCCTGAATTTGAAAAAAATCCACCGGAAAGGGGAGGCTGTAATAACAATTTTTGTGCCATTTTCAATATTGTATCATACAAAAGTATATAAATTTATGCACAGAATTGAAGGAAAAAATTTGTGTATGCTTTTGGCTATAGCCAGTAGATTTTCCTTGAATTTGGAAATATTCTGTGAGAAAGGAGCATTGTAATAGCGTTTGTAGTACAATTTTCTCAATTCTTTGTTGTTTTGTTGTCCATCAGCTCATGCAAGGACAGGAACTTGTGTCCTGCTAGGCCGGTTATTTGCAAGCGTCTGATAATAATAAAATAAGAGAAAACTATTGATTTTAATAAATATGATCCACATTAACTTCTACTCCAATTAATTACTGAAGCAAAAATTTAAGATTAAAATCGAAGTTGCTATAGTATTCAATTAATAATATTAAAGTATTAACCTTCTGTTTGAAATATTAAAATATATGTATGAGATAGAAAAAGGTTTTGGGATTGGCACATCCCACTAGTTTTTCTTTTATTTATTTCATTATTATTAAGGTTAGACTTTCAAAGCTGGAAATTTTCTTGGTTGCTCATCTGTAAATTTCTTTAGAGTGTTCCTCTCAATCCAAAACAGAAGGATAATTAATTTCAGTACTGTACAAGCCTGCCCTTTTGTAATTTAAACTTAGATCTTTTATGTGCAAGTAATGAAATTCCAAAAATATGACAAATATGTGCACGATATGTGTTAACTTTTATTTATTTTCCTTCTGTTCCTTTTCTTTTTGTTGTTTTAGAGAATAGGGATGAAGGAGAGAATATTTATAATGTAAAATCTGATTTCAATCATGAAAACATGCAAAAATGATTATTTAGCACACTGATGAATAAACTGTTGTAAAACAAATCAAATACATTTGCCAGAAATCGAAAGTCATTTAATTTTCATTTTGCAAAAACAGATGAGCCAAGGCAGTGTACTCACTTGCAAATTTTTTTATTATAAACCCAAGATTTATCAAAGCAAAGCATATAAAATTAAAGGAGATGAAATGGAAGCTTTTCTAACAATTATTTCTCCTGGGGAGGTGATAAACATGCAATTGGATATTGGATCCTCCTCCACAACTCTTGCAGTGTTATATTGTTCAATAATAGAATACTAGCATAGAAAAAAGCCAATAAAGGGCTGACAAGCTGTCAAATTGACATGAATTGAATTTTGCCATTGCCTCTGAAATTTGAAATTTTACATATGTGAAATTTTATCTTTGATAATTTATGTATAAAATATGATTTGAAATCATTCATGTGATTTTGAAACACTATAGTAAAGTCTACTAGGGAAAGTATTGAAATTTGTGATATCTCAGTTTGAGAAAAGGAAACAATGACTCCTATCCCAAACGAATTGTACAATCACAGGGCTACCTCAGGCAACTATTTTTCCATTCTATTTACACCACTATTTTAACTGTTTTAGTGCTAAGCAATTTTTGCAAGAATGCACGAAAATTGCGGTACATATTTTGATTTCTTTAAAGGAAAAAATAATGTTGTCATATAAAACACTGTTATTTAGACAAATATCAATCAATTTTAATAATTCTTTTTGTATTATAAAGAACTCGCAGCGCAAAAGCGCTGCGCCGCGGTTTTCGAGATAAACTATCGCAGCGCTTTTGCGCCGCGTAGCAGTCAAACGGTTAAATAAGTAAATTTTATAGTGTATTTCTCATACAAATGTTATTAATATAGCAAAAAATTTTGAGAAAGTAGTGTGAGGTAGAATTTAAAAATACTCACCTGTGGCAACTTTGAATCAGTTCTATGATATATATCCAATATATATGTTGTATTGTGGCACATAAAGCATATAAGCCTTTAATCGAATGCATTGTAATTCCATCTAGTTATGTGTAAACTCATTTTCAATGAGCACAGACACCTTGCTGATCGTTAATGCAAATTGTAAAGTGATCACATATTCAAAGGATTAACTTAAACAAAAAATTTCTCCATTTAAAATAAATAAATAAAGGCATCTTTTTAGCTTTTGTACTTTATTCATAACACATCAGCTAAAACAGTTACCACCTTAATTCTAAAGCTCAGGTCTTGATGTGACAAATCATAGTTGATATTAGAAGAAATTTAAAATTAAGAAAGCTGTTGTCATTACAGAACTTTCAGACAGTGTAAAGTGTTAGGAAGTAGAAAATTTCACCTAAATTTTTATGTTGAAGAAAAAATAAATTGTGAGCTTTTTCTTTTTAATTCTTTAAGCAGCATACTAAGGGGGATGATCCAAAAAATCACAAAAGTATTTAGGAGACATACTTTAAAAAAAAAAAAAATCTTGTACTTTTTTGGAATAAAATAATGTAATTTGCTGTGTAATAAGCATTCAGTAGTGCTTTTTTTTTTTAATCATAATTTTTCTAAAGCTATATGCTGTAACGAGCAATGACATTATATGAGTTTATGAATATGACAAAACCATAATTTGTTCCTTTTCATTTGGTTGTGTACATTTACCACATAAGTATTTAAAGCAATTTTATCTGTTTTAGCCAACAAAAGATGGTAGCATCATTATCGAATAATTTAACTCTTATGTTCCGTACAATTATTTTAGTAAAACTTCTAAATTCTTTTCATTTAGAAACTTACAATCTTTTATTGCAGTACATATTAAAGGAAAAAATCCAGCCTTAAAAGTCGCAATATTATTTTTAGAGATTTCGAAGTGGTCTATTGAATCTTATTAGTCTCAAGAATTGTCTGGTGCTGACATCTCTTATGGAGATAAGTAACATTATTTAAAAAACTTACTATTGGAAACAAAAATGAATTGGGAAAAAAAAAAATCAAATATGATTTTACCTTGAACACATGACCCTATATAACCAAATATTTGTTTCTGTATATTTTAAAAAGTTAAAAATAATTAAGGAAGCCATTTTTTTTTTCCTTAAGTTTGCTGGGCGCTGAGGATAAATCGCCAAATGTTGTCCCCATCGTTATCATCTGGCGTTTCATAAAACACGTCATTTAATGTTTAGTTTAAACTATAAACATTTTACTCATTTAACCCTTCATTAGCATTGTTATTTAACCCTTTCCGGCACACTGTGCCGGGTCTGGGATACCTAATTTAAATTCCAAACTTTCAAACGGTACCAATAATATTTTTGTAAAATTTTGCTTTTACAGTAAAAGCTTAAATTAAGGATTTCTAAATATCTAAAAAATTCGTTTGCGAATTCCGGTGTCAGTCGTTTTACAAACAGATTTTGCCCGTGCCGGAAAGGGTTAAGAGAACTGCAAATTAAATGTATATTTATTAACCCTTTAACTCTCATGATAGAACACGTTTTAGAAATTATGTAGTTCAGAAAATCTGACTTTATACCAGAAAAGTTCAATGGCTAATTTCGGTATATTTAATTACAGAATGTGTCATTAACCCATTAACGCCCAGCGTCCTCGTTTGAGGACGGTTACAAAAACCGCAAGAAAGAGGTTTTCCCACCAGTAAAGAGGAAGAAAAATGTAAACCTTATTTCACGAGACAGAATCCTTGATAAATTTAGATAAAAGTTAATTCGCTTTTAAAAGTGGTGGGAAATACAGAGATTAAATTTTAGCGCGAAGAAAATAATTTGGGCGTTAATGGGTTAAGTAAAGCAAATGTTGCTATTTTAATTTTCTGATGGGAATTAGGATATACGAATTAAAATGTTTCAAAATATCTCTGGTTGTTTAGGATATAGAGGGTTAAAGGAATATTAGTGATTTTGTTAATTATATTACTTAATCAGTGTCTAATAGAAAATATTTTCGTGGAAAAGGAGAAGCGGGTTCATTATTTACCGGGTGTCCCAAAAATGACTGATGGATTTTAAAATTCAATAACTTGCAAATGGTGACAGCTATTTAAAAATTTTTTGCAGGAGGGTTTTGTATAATGTCAGTTTTTTTTTTTTTTTTTTTCCCGTAATTTTTTTTAGTTTGAATTTCAAACAATAGGTGGCGCTGACGGTGATTGTAGGCCAGGTCGATGCTTCACTCAGCATTGATCATCTGGTCTTCAATCGCCGTCAGCGCCACCTATTGTTTGAAATTCGAACTAAAATAAAAAAATTGCGGTAAAAAAAAAACTCCTGACATTATACATAACCCTCCTGCAAAAATTTTTCAAATAGCTGTCACCGTTTGCATGTTATTGAATTTTAAAATCCATCAGTCATTTTTGGGACACCCGGTATATATACAAGATGCAATATGTTATCTGTTGTCGACCTTTAATTTCTCAAACGTTGGTGGTAGACATTTACACTTACAAAAGTATTTCAAATGAGGTAAATATTCATGTTGTGGTATTGTTTAAAGTAAAAAAAAAAAATCAATTTTATAAAAATTGCGAAATCTAACTTTTTGTACGGCTAAAGTAAAACGTTAAAACCAGAAAATAGTGAAAATCTGATATAAAAGAAAGAGAGATAATTGTATTTTTTTAACTTTTGATAGTTGGTTTTTATGTATTTTTTTAGTGTTGAATCAGAAAATCATTTTAATTTGTAATCGTCACGTCAGAATGTTTTGTAAATCATAAATTTCAAAGTCAGAAAATAGCGAAAATCTGATGCAAAAAATTAGAGGAGACGGTTGTGTTTTTTAATTTTTGATAACTGATTTTTATGATCATTTTCATTTTTAACCATCATTTCAGAATTTTTTGCAATTTATGAATTTCAAAGTCAGAAAATAGAAAAAATCTGATATAAAAGAAATAGAGGGGGATGGTTGTGTTTTTTAACTTTTGATGTTTTTTATATACTTTTTAGCACTAAATCTGAAAATGGCTTCCATTTTTAACCATCACGTCAGAATGTTTTGCAAATCATAAATTTCAAAGTCAGAAGATAGCGAAAATCTGATACTAAAAATAGAGCAGACGGTTGTGATTTTTAACTTTTAATAACTGATTTTTATGTATTTTTTCGTGCTGAATCCGAAAATCATTTTCATTTTTAACCATCATGTCAGAATTTTTTGCAATTTATAAAATTCAAAGTCAGAAAATAACAAAAACCTGATGTAAAAAATTAGAGGGGATGGTTGTGTTTTTTAACTTTGGATAATTGCTTTTTATATACTTTTTAGTACTGAATCTGAAAATGGCCTTCATTTTTTAATCATTACATCAGAATTTTTCGCAGATCGTAGATTTCAAAGTTAAAAAATCGTAAAAATCTGCGAAATTAAAAATAACATTTTTTTTATTCAATTTAATTTTGTTTCAAAAATTTATTCAAACTTTTAGCTTATACTGTATCATTCTTACGGCTAAATGTCTCAGGGGTCCGATAAGGTGGTTGTAGGGGCTTCAATTTGTAATTCGAAGTTTTTTAACATTATTTTCGAATATTTTCGAAAAATCCTGATGTGACGGTTAAAAATATGTCATTTTCGAATTCAACAGTAAAATACATAAAAAGTAATTATCAAATGTTAAAAACACAACAGTTACATCTATTTCATAGTGTCAGATTTTTGCTATTTTTGACTTTATAATTTTGAAATTTACAATTTTTGAAATATCCTGACGTGATATTAAACAATGAAAATCATTTTATGATACAGCGCTATAAAATACACAAGAATCAACTAGCAAAAGCCAAAAAACATGACACAATTCAAATTTTGTAAACTAGTGTTATAGTGTAGACTTTGTTTAGCTTTAACTTATTGGGTAGCAAGCAATAACGTGTCTGCAATATTGGATTCTCACCAAAAAGCCGAAAAATTTTATTTTACAACAAGAAAAGACAATTTATCATTTTGCTGTTAAAGTTAAAAATATAAAATTTTGTTAAAAGTTTCTGGTGATAATCTCGTTCAAAGTAGGTGGGATAAAAAATATCTCACTGGCCCTCAAGGGGTAACTAATGTTACCGATCTCACATACCACTGCTTTTTTCCATTTTTATAGTTTAACTTGTAATTTTTAGTTTAAATACAAACAGTACCGAAATTTTGCTTCATTTGGAACTTTAGTACTATCACCAGAGACTTTTAAATAATGTCGATTATAAAAGTCGTGTACAAAAGATTTAGGACAAAAATATCATCATATGAGTTAATCATGGCTATTATTCATCTTTTGATCTTACAGTCTCACAGATCGCTTCACACTAATTATGTTTCAATTTCTGTCACATCAGTTAAAGGTTAATTTGTATTGCAATAATTTTACATCGCACTATTTTTCTCATCCGCGAGATGCGTGATATAACAAAGGGCTACTCTATTTAAAATATTTTAAACAGGAGATACTGTAAAAAGATTGAAAACAGTGTAATTTAATTATTATCATACAAATGCTATCTATTATCATATCTGTTTCTTCGTGTTTCAAAGCTATAATCACAAGGACCACAATTTCCTGGATAATAATTAGAAGGAACACAAGAGTTAGCCCGATAGAATCTTACGTTACCGCCTCGGAATTACAATATCATGTCAATTTCCTCTAATGACGTCAAAAGCGTTGCGTCTTGCCGGCACGATTGTTTTCAACAAATGGCCACTTTTAAAATTTTAGGATTTTTTTTGCTTTCGTTGTTGTATGATGTTAGAGATCTCTGTTTTTCTTTAATCAAAATTTAAGTGTTTCTTTTTAACAAGCATATGGCTATGCTTAGGATAATTGTTATCGTTGGTAAGTCCTATAATCTTTTTTTCGCCTCATTATATGTAATTTCCACAAAGATTTTTAATTTTTAAGTTTAAAATGTATTTCATTCGAAACCATGTACAAGCGCAGCTATTAAAAAAATATACCTTTTCACTAGATATTTGCTCGGGCCCAGGCTGGCAGATTAAATACAATTTCTTTTTTTTACGGGCCGGGTCTAGTCAAATAAAAAATCACGTGACCTGTCCATTTATTTTTCCTTCGGTCATGATCCGTGCCAATAAAAGGATTAAATGGGTCGACCGAGCAGATATAGAAGCTTAAAAGTATCAAATTAAGCCGATAAAATACAAACAATTGTTAATGGACATAACCAGTGCACGGATAAGTAGATACGTATAAGTCACATGATTCCATCAATAGGGATAATATGTCCAGCGTAAAGGTTGGCATCGGACATCTACATCGTTTCTGAAACAGGACTTAATTTTTTCAGTTGACTGGGGTCGGGTAGTAGTTTGAATGCGTTGAAAAATGTTTCATAATCCATGCTTGATGCATGATTTTATATTCTTGTTTATAATTTTATTGATGCTTTCTTAATGGTATGGAAGTCAAAGTAATAGAGTTATTTTTCTATTATTATAATAACAAATTTTAAAAACAATTCTAAAATTATATTAAAATTTAAGATACGAGACAAACATTCGACAGTTTTAATGAAAATTGCTGTATTGTATATTCTACTGCGTATTTATATTTACTTCTATACTGTGGAACCTTAAGTAAGGAATGGGAATCATAAGACATCATGAGAAAAGTCTACATTATGTTTTGCATTGTACTCACTCTGACTTTGTAGAATTTCTCTGGATCAACTTTGTAATCATTCGAAATTGGCAACTAAGTAATATATTTCACATCAATTTGTCATGAGGTACCTACATACATTTGGCAACTCTTATCCGAATTGGGTAATAAATTTAAACATTTGGCACTTACAAAACGTCATGTGCTCTTTATTGTATCTTTCCTCTAAACAAAACATTTTCAACCAAATTCACATTTACGTAAATTTTCAATTTTGTTGCAGCTGTATAATGGTGCAAAAGTTTATTTATATGACTAATTTAAACTCTGTTGAATTTTATAAAAGAAAAACGGTACTTGAACTAAAATGATACTAATTGAAAAAATAGACTTAATAAACTAAAAGCAATTCTAAAAACTGAGGAGGCAGATAGATGCAGACAAATTAAAATGAAGAGAAATAGTAATAATCTAATATTACTCTATTTGGTGATATAAAAAAATTGAGATTGATCTTGCTTTATCATATCATTTTTTCTGTTTTAAAATTTAAAAAAATTAAAAAAAAATGCGACATTAAATATGAAATTACAGCTGATATGTGTAAATTTGTGCACATAAATCTGACAAAAAAAGTCCACATTTTGTTTGGAAACGTCCAAAATCGAATAATACATTTTGCATATTTTATTCCACTTCAAGTAACAAACTAAACAATTATATTCAAATTGATTGATTCATTCCCAATTAAGAAACATCAACTTTGATCTAGTCTATGGACCATAAAAGTATATTTATATCAAATCCAATAGCAGGATACAACGCCGTAACTATTAACAGGTAAAAAATAAATTACGCAAGGATAAACTTTTAGAAATCGACTTTTGACCAACTAGAATCAATAAATCTTTCATTGTACGCTAAATTTTATGTACACTACATGTAAGCATCTTTCAGTGCAACTGAGTGATATATATAAATTTCAATATGTTTGAATTAGTGAAATATCATTGAAATACATCGCAAAAGACTATTTGCGTTTCAAATCTCCTGCAGGTGGCGCTGAAACCAATAATAATGAGAATAATTACCTTATTTTGATTCGTTGAACAGTTTGCTTACCTTCGCTCAACGTATATTGTGATCCGCTCAATGCAACTTAAATAAATATTTAGAACATCTACCATCAAGTGGCATATTAGAGCAAATAAATCGCAAGTTTCCTATAAACCGTAATGTAACAGAATTATTTTGAATGGCCTGTAAATGACCTATATTACTTCACGCTACATTATTTCATTTTCAGTACTGAACATTCCATAGTAAATATCAATAACATATATTAATTACATAGTAATCCGAGTATGTTTACATGAGACGTAGCATGGGAAATAGACAAACAGAATTCATAAACATTTTAAACTATGTTAAAGGGTTTAAAAATACTTCTTTTAGCAATATCAACTATTTGGGTTTCTCCATGTGCATAATTAGAAAAATAAATTATACCATGGTAAAAAGTTACAGCCAATGCCATTCATCAATGTCGTCAAAACGTATATTTTGTTATATGAGGAGAAATTATAGCACACAAATATCTGTCAAATATTTTCATTTAAATTTATTAAAAATTTTACATCATTTCTCTTTATATTTGACCTTATTTTATTCTTCACAGATGATAAGACTTTTGAAAAACTCTTTACATTTTTAAATGAAGGTTTTATTATTGGTTACAAATTAGTGATAGTAAGTGTCTATTAACCCTTTCTATCACGGGCAAATTTTGTAGTAAAATGATAAATTATCGACTGCCACTGGAATTTGAAACCGACTTTTTTAAATATTTTGAATTCCGTAATTTAAGCTTCCATGGTAAAAGCAAAATTCTACTAAAATATTATTGGTGCCGTTTGCAAGTTTGGAATTAAAATTAAATATGCCGGACCCGGCCAGTGTGCCGGAAAGGGTTAACCTCTTGAAAGTCAAGCAACAATGTCTCTGTAATATTGTATTCTCACCGGAATAACCGAAAAAATATATATATTAAAATAAGGAAGGACAACTTTTAAATATTTTGTTCACCAAGTTAAAAGTATAAAATTTCGTGAAAAGACTGTGTTCATCTTGTTTCAATTAGACGGGATAAAATATATCCGACCGCTCCTCAAGGGGTTGAGGTCAATCAACGACCAAGTGCGCATGGCTCCGCATCTGAATACGAATTAGCACGTTACTATTGTAAGTACTGCATACAATTTTTGTATGATAGGGGAGGGGGGGGGGACCTTTGAACATTTTTTTAGAAAATCAATACATTTCTTACTTGAGTTATATTTATTGCGTTTTAAATATTACATAATAAAAACTATGCATTTCTTCATCATATGAAACAGAAATTAAAAGTTTTCCAATTAAATTAAATAAGTTGCGAGGATTTAGAAAGTTGAAGCATTTCTGTTCAAACCTGCTCCATGTAGGGGTACCTTTGAACAAGCAAGGGGCACCTTTAAACAAGTGAATAAAATATAAAAATATTGAAAGTTTTTATAAAAATCTGCTGATGTTTCAGATACATACAGTAGTATGAATAAAATTAAATAACTACATTTTATTGAAATTACTAATTTTTTTATTATTTAACTTAAGTTAATTCCATCAAAATTTATGTCAAAACTCATTATTTAAACATCACAGAGTGTTCCTCCTGTTATGTTTGGTTGTGAGAACTATTTTACAGTATTCTTTAAACACACCAATGTAATATCAGATGCTTCTGGAAAATTACAATTTTTCATTCACTCTTTTTATGAAGAAACCTGATATAAAATTTGACAAATCTGCTAAATCATGAATCATTATTGTGTATCCAGTATTTGAAATTATCCAATAAATGAATGCCAACATCACTTTAAATTTGAAACTTCCCATTACTGATATATCCAGAGGTTGGAATCTATGAGTACAGTAGGGGGGGGGGGGAGTTGTTACCAGTATAAGTCTATGTTCTTTGACATTCTTAATTAATCTCTTTTCACATTAAAAAAATTCCAAAAATAATAACATTTAGATCCGTAAACAACTCTTTACTTCATAGTTTTAAATGTTCTCTCTAAATGTTTTTAATTACTATTTATCTCCAGTAGTTTATGCGATGTTTTTCCGCTATTCAATGGTGCCCCAACTTTTCTGTTCAAAGGTGCCCCGTCACTTGGAGCTTAACATTACAGCGGTTTACTAAACTCGCCTGAAGTATTAAAATAAAACAAAGCTTATAAACTAAAGCTAATATCTTTATTTAAGTACTAACCCTTTCTTCCGCAATGTTGCCGGGCCGGCAACACCTAATTTTAATTCCAAACTTGTAAACGGCACCAGTAATATTTTAATATAATTTTGCTTTTACAATGAAAGCTTAAATTAAGGAATTCGTAATATCTAGACAAGTCCTTTATAAATTCCGGTGTCAATCGACAATTTCTCATTTTACTAATAGAATTTGCTTGCGCCGGAAAGGGTTAAACAATAAATTAAAATTTTAGGGATACAAAATTGTGAGTAAAAATGTTATAACTTTATTTCCTTAAGTTTATATTCAAGAATTAGAAAAATACATACCTTGCTTAGACAGTATTGTTCATACAATACGGTGCAGCTTTGTATACTTATATCATTGAAGCAGCAGTAATGTATTGCCATATAAAATTTTAAAAAATAATTTATTTGAAGGAAAATATTTCGAGTGTTCAAAGGTACCCCCAGTTCAAACGTGCACCCCTCCCCCCTATATCTTGCAATTTGACATTCCAGGCATTATATTGTAACAAATTCTACATTTTGAAAAATGTTTTGTGTTTGATTGTTTGTTAAGTAGTTTGAATATTTTGGTTTTCTTATGTATAATCCCCAAAAATAAATTATTCCATGGTAATAAATTATAGCCAATGCAACTCATAATGTCGTCAAATCATATATCTTTAGCATATGATCAAAAGTTATGACACACATATATCTGTCAAAATATTTTCATTTAAATTAGAAATTCTACTCCGTTTCTCGTCACGTTCTACATTTTTTTACTCTTCACCAGTGATAACACTTTTGAAAAAATTATTATATGTGTGAATAAAAGATTTATTATTGCTTGAAAACTCTAGTGATAATAAATGTCTATTAAGGTCAACTCACGATTAAGTGCGTATGCAATATGTATTGAACCCAGCACCCGAATATGAATTAGCAGATATATATTACCTTCTAATTATTGGGTATTAAGTACATTGTTTGTATGGTAAGTTTTACCATTTGACAATGTAGGCATTATCTTGTAAAATATCCTATATAATGAAAAAGCACGTTACGTGTCTTTTAAAAGGAAATATATATATATATATGTGTGTGTGTGTGTGTGTGTGTGTGACTTTTTTTAGTTTTTCCATATTTAATATAGAAAAAAAAATAAACTATACTATCATTATAAATAACAGCCAGTGCAATTCAGCAATGGCGTCAAAAAATAGATTTTTAATATATCAGGAAAAGTTATGACGCACAAACATCTGTCATAATATTTTCACTTACATTAAAAATTCTACTTCATTTCTCATTACCTTCCACATTATCATATTCTTCACTAATAATAAGACTTTTGTAAAGCCGATGATATTCCTCAATGAAAGTTTTATTACGGCTTGCAAACTAGGGATAATAAATGCCTATTAAGGTAAATTGTCGACTAACAGCGCATGCATCCCTCACAATTAAATTGATCTCACTTGAATTAAATCTATCTTAGATGCTAAGTACATTTGTTTGTATGGTATATTTTATCCTTTAACAATGTGGGTAACAATCCTTTAAACAGCGTGTGTAGGAACCTTATAAAAGTTCCTACACGAAAGAAAAGTAATATGGATTTTTTGGTTTTCCCATTTTAATGCAAGAAAAATACACAAATAAATTATTCCATAATAATAAATTACAGCCAATGCAATTCATCAATGTCCTGTCAAAACATACATTTTTAGTACATGAAGAAAATTTACCACACACAAACCTGTGTCAAAATATTTTCACTTACATTAAAAATTCTACTCCATTTCTCATTGCGTTTCACATTATCTTATTCTTCACTAATAATAAGACTTTTGTAAAGCTGATGATATTTCTCAATGAAAGTTTTATTACGGCTTGCAAACTAGGGATAATAAATGTATATTAAGGCAGGAATGCAAACGCTGTGCCAGAAATGACCATTTGGCACCACTAAATATTTAAAGTTTTTCTCGCTACTTATTTAATGACAAGATTTGTGAGATTTAATTCAGGAAAGAAAACTATTATATTTTAGCGGTTGAAATCAGCCATTTTTTGTGCAGCACTTGCATCCTTATATTAAGGTCAACTGACGCCTAACTTTGTATGCATCCCACACTTTAAATATGAATTAGCACGTATCTAATAAAGCTATTATGAACATTGTTTATATAGTACATTATATAATTTGACAATGTGGACATTATCTTGTAAAATTTCCTACATTAAGTAATAATAAAAATAATAATAATGCCAAGCTATTTTTTCTTTCTTTAAGTAATATTAATTTGTTGGTTTTCCCATTTTAATGCAAGAAAAATAAATTATTCCATGTTAATAAATTACAGCCAATTCAATTCATCAAAGTCGCCAAAACATATATTTTTAGCACATAAGGAAAAATTACGACGCACAAACATCTGTCAAAATATTTTCACTTACATTAAAAATTCTACTCCATTTCTCATTACCTTCCACATTATCTTATTCTTCACTAATAATAAGACTTTTGTAAAGCTGATGATATTCCTCAATGAAAGTTTTATTACGGCTTGCAAACTAGGGATAATAAAAGCCTATTCAGCGGAATTGACGGCTAAAATAAGTATGAACCCCGCACCTGAATACGAATTAGCATGTATGCAAATTTTACAGAGGGATCTTTCAAGCTCAGGTCGCTATTGCATTGTTTGCTAAATAACCTTGAAAACAGTACACGTAGATACAGATTCGTAAAAAGCATAATATGGAATTGACAATACGAACCAAGATTTATGGATCGATAAACATGCAAATAGCATAAATGCAAACCGAAAGAAACTTAGTTTATGAGAATGTTGCGTGATAAAGATATTGTTATCAAGTTCCACTGCCCAATTAGTATTGCTGTATATTGCAATAAATGACAGTGAGTTTCAATTACAAATATTCAAAATTGGGGAAAGACGGCAATATTATATCTGGAGTTCACCGATGCGAACCAAATAGCTCACAAAGTATCCTACGTTCATATGGCCAATTCAGAAAACTGTCATTTTTACTTTCTTCTATCTTAAATAGAAGAAAGTATTCTAATCAAAATTTTTTTGACTTCCTGTTTTCGACGGATTTACATGTTTTAGAGGTAATAGATTCCAAAAAACATACTTTTACAAAATGTCTGTCTGTGTGTCCGTACGTTGCCATTTTACTATCAAAAAGTGCATGAAGATATGCTTGAAATTGAACCAAATTTTCTGTGTATGATTTTGGTTGTGAAAAGCAGATCCTCCTTCAATTTTGAAACATTCCGCCGGAAGAGGGCGGAATATTTCAATAGCGATTAAATAATAAGCGATAGTAAAAAATAGCGATTTTTGTGCCATTTTCAATATCATACCATCGAAAAGTGTATGAAATTATGCATAGAATTAACCAAATTTTTTGTGTAAGAGTTTGGCTGTGGTCAGCAGGACCTCCCAGAAATTGAAAAAAAAAAATGCCGGAAGGGGGTATTGTAATAGCGATTTTTGTGCTATTTTCAACAATGTACCACCGAAAAGGGTATGAAGTTATGAATAGAATTGAACCATTTTTTTTTTTTTTTTTTTTTTTTTTTTGTGTGTGTACGCGTTAGGCTATGGCTAGTTGGTCCTTCTTGAATTTGAAAAAAAATCTATTTTAAGAGGGCGTTGTAATAGCAATTTTGAATTTTCCATAGTAAGGAAAAACAATGGAAAGTCATCACCACTGATAATAGTAAAAGTGGAAAAGCATTGGTAATGTACATTTTTTACCGTGAGTTCTACTTACATCGAAGAACATTTAGTTACCCCTTTCCGGCGCCGTGGTACCACGTCGAAACAACTTAATTTGAATCCCAAATTTAAAAACGGTCTAGAAAAATCAGATCCTCGAACCAATATGAAAACTAATTTTATTATTATTATCTATACAAAACCGGATAAAATTGATATTTTCTTCTGAGTATACTTTTATTTTATTCGTAAGTTAAAAATGTAACATACTCATCTAATATATTAGTTTTCGTCGATTTTCGACGGGTGCGACTAGTAGTAATTAAAATATATAGTAACCTATAATGTTAAATTTTTCCATAAATATATATGCTGTATCTCTCTATTCTAAAAATAAAGTAACTAAAGCTGCCACCGCCGCTGACAGTAATTTTTTTGTGAACTAGGGTATTTCTTTGCGAATATTAAGAAAACTACTGAAAATATGAAAATATGAAAATTGGTGGTGATATAGATAATTGTTTAATAAAAACGATCATGCAGACAGTTTTTAAATCAAGTAATTATTTTAAGAAATATTTAATGTCAAAGTTGTTGAAAATCGTTTCATTAAAAAAGTTTTATAAGAGCAAAAACTGTGCATTGGAATTTAAATATTTTTATATGATTTTATAGATTAAAAGTTTTCGATGCGCAGACTGCATTTACTTTTTAATTTGATTCATTTTTTGAAAATTTATTTAAATTTTAAATTTAAATTTTCAGCATTTTGAGAGAAATTTTTTGCTTATTTTAACCCTTTGCGGCGCGATGATTTCATAGATGTACCACTTAATTTTAATTCTCAAACACCACATTCGCACCGGAATTTTGTTTACAAAAATTACGATTCATATAATGCGTGGAAAAATATATCGTTTTCTTATTTAAAAAATAAAGTTGTTTTCAAATTCCGATGTCAGTCATTTATTTCAACACTTAACCTTTTACAGGCCAAATTCTGATCCAGTCATATTTTAGATTATTTTTTTGCACGTTATGCCTTCTAATGCTTTAGTTATGGAATATTAGTCATTACTATAATGAAAAATTTTTTTTATTTATAATTTTCAGAATGTTCCCATTTGGGAACATTGGTCCGGTGGTCATTTCCCAATGGTCATTGGTCATTTTTATGATTTTCTGTACATTTCCCCATAAGTGATAGGAATGTAACTTCTATTTCAAAAAATCAAGTTATCTAATTCGAAAAATCTATTTCAAAAAATCCTTTTTATGTCTGATCATTTTTCAGTGGTGATGGATCATTTTTATGATTTTCTGTACATTTCCTCATTAATAAAAGGAATGTAACTTCTATTTCAAAAAATCAAGTCATCTTTTTACTATTTCTGCTATTTTTTTAAAGTCAATTTTGATTAATTTTAATTTTTAATAAATTTTATAATTTATGTTCCCAATTGGGAACATTGGCCTGTAAAAGATTAAGCAATGATTTTGTCCTTCGCCGCAAAAGGTTAAAGAAGGTCGTTATTTTAAATTGTTGCCGAATGATCATAGAATAATATTTCCTTGAAATTAATAATAATAATATTTACATGCGACTATCACTCACATAAAAAAAAAAAAAAAAAAAAAAAAAAAAATCCCTGCCGGCTCGGCCTACAGGCGGGAATATTTTTCGAAGTTAATTACTAAATTTACCAATGAAAACTAAAGAACCCGGTTCTAAACCCAGTTTCCTCACAAAGAATGAGCACTAAAGCCAAAACCTTTTGTCAAAATTCTAATATGCATGCATACACACACGCATGTATATAGAATAGCGAAATCAAATTCAGAGAACCTCAAAATGTTAAAATATGCCAATATTTCCATAATCGAGTTTTTATCATGTTTCATTATATTTTTTTCAAACTCACATGACGTCATATATTCATCTGGTAACATGTATTATATTGCCAATATGACGTGATGGTCACATTTTTAAAAAAATTTTAAAACTATTTACTTCATTTTCAATTTTTACGTGGAAATCTTGCTACAAAAATGTTATGACGAAATATTTATTTACTAGCAGTTACCCGTGACTTCGTTCACATAACATTTAAAGAAGAAATAATTGATCAATCAAGCAAAAAATTTCGATGATGAAAAGCATGTGTAATTAACTTTTTATCGCGAATTTATGGTAAAAAAAACTTTTGATAATCCCTATTTGCTAATTTTTTTGCTGGTCAAAATTTTCCTTTCAGCGATTAATACTAATAGATAGAAACATTCTTGAATTCTTTTGTTCAGCCCTGTAGTTTTCCAAGTGCCTTTAATACACGAAAGTATCTTTCTAAAATTTATTTCAAACAAAAATATTTCTTATTACTACCTAAATTACATTTTCAGAAATTATCATCCGAAGACAACCTTGTATCCAGTTCTTTGCGGGACCCTGTTTATCATTTTATATATATACTACAAACATTTCTTAGTTTACTAAATGCAGTTCAAAAATTACGCTCATATTCAGTAACCTTTCCGAGGTCTTTTGTGTAAACCTGTATATCTAAATTTAATTATTTATACTATTACCATTTATACTCTCCATTTAATATGCATACATTTAGCGAAACTTAAAAGCACATATCATAATTCAAAATGCATTTCATCCATGCAACACTCATCATCCATGATATACAGTACTTCGGATAGAACATATAATATTTGAAATCTTTTGTGTGTCCCTGTAAATGCTATGCACTTCGTATTATGCATGAAATAACTTACATTAAGCCTCAGCAACATATATCAATTTGATTATACATGAAATCGTTTATCATAATTAAAATATGTCGGAAACTGTTCCTCCCTTTATTCCTATGCAATGGAATTCTTCTGTCTGACCCTGTAAATGAATAGTAAGTGCCCTTTTCACTACATACTTTACAAAATGCATATTTTAGTGCACTTTGTAAATGCATATAAATTTGAATATGTTCTACAGGCTGTAACATTGTTAAATTTAATTAAAACGATTATTCCCCATAATGCCGTAATATAAGAATTTTTTTTACTATCCCTGTAAATAAACTAATCATGGTAGAAACTTTATTTTCAATAGGTATTCGTGCTAGGTAAACGTTAAGAACGTCCAAAAATTTCATAGAAATCGGAGTATATTTACGAAAGTTAGAAAGCGACCAGACAGACAGACAAACCGAAAGCTTAATAACTTTTCAACTTTGTTCGAAAGTGTTAAAAAATCGAGCCAAAAATATATTAATCAGTGATTTTATTTTCCACCTTTTCCCCACAAAAAATTTCTTCCATTGATAATTATGAGTTTTGAATAAAAATATTCATTTGTATGTAACTTATAACTTATTAATTAGTATAAGTAAAAAATATTTCTGATTCATTTTAAATATGACGTCATTATTTATCTCGCTCCATTAGCTAATGATATTCATACCCCTTGTATTTTTAACGACTGCTATAAAGTACCTGTTTTATTTCAACTATGACGTCACATTTTCATGAGTGAACCATTTTATTAAAAATATAATTCTTTTTCATTCTTTTTACTTTTAATTTATGTCACCATATTTTACACAAAAATTCCTATTAACTAAACGAATATCCTTGTTAAATGTATTATAAAAAATACACCTTTTATTTTTATTTCAAACATGACGTCATATTTATTTTCTTTTAAATTATTTTATTATTAGGATGAGCGAAGCGAATCCTCTACTAATCCACTCAAATGACACTTTGTCGTACACTTTACAAAAAAACTATACAGTATTTTCACTTGAAATTAAACACAAATATAAATTATGATCTGTAGATTTGCAGAATATTATTTTTTTTACAGAAATACTTTTCAAAAAATTATTATTTTAATTAATTTATTTTACATGCATTTCCAATGCGGACGCATTTTAGCAAATAAATAAAAAATGAAACGCGTATATTTTCAGAAAAAAAAAATATATAAATCATGGAGTAAATAATTATAGATAGAATCATGATTAATTTAATAAATGAAATATGTTTTCATCACTCCGCAAAATCGTTTGCACAGATGACACTTAAACATTTTAAAAAATTGTATTATGGTTTTTTTTTTTTTTATAGTAAAGTGGCAACAAAAGAATTGTAAGCAAATAAAATTAATTTTTAAATTTGCCATATAAATATAAATGAAAAATTAAAAGAACTGCTTAAAGTTGTTGCCTCGATTCAAGTACTTTATAAATGTACTAAAGCAAAGTTGGCCGATTCAGAAACTATAAATGGACTTTAATCATTTCTTTCTTACTTTATCATTTGGATTTAAAGTAATGTTACGTTCTTATTTGTGGACCGAAAAAGGTTTAGTGAACGGTACTTTAGACTTTGTTGCGCGTATTGAAGAAAATCACAAGCCATCAGACCAGATACCGCGAATAATCATGGATAAATTTGAATACTGCAGTAATTTAACTTATAAGAATTGGTGCGTACCAATTCCCCCAATAATTAAATTCTGGAAAAATGGAAGCATAAATTGCTCAATAAAACAATTTCCTTTGCAATCAGTTTTTGCAGTTATAATTCATAAATCTCAAGGTTTGACATCAGATAAAGCAGTAGTAGATATTGGGGATAAAGAGACACCAGTTTGCTTAACGCACGTAGCATTGTCGAGAGTGAAATTCCTTCAAGGATTATCATTTAATAGAAAAATTCCTTACGAGAGATTCTACAATATAAAAAATTTTCATATGCTGGTATGCAGAAAAAAAGAAGAAATTAGAATTAAAAAAAATTACATTTAATAGTTCTTAGTATCAACGAGAGTAGATTTTAATGTTTTTCCAAATATTTTGTTTGAATTTATTATTCTAAGATTGCTATCAAAGATTATTTGATGCGAATTACAAAGATTGAAAACATACCTATTTCAAATCATTTCAGATAACTCCAGAGGCTATTGGGAAATGTAAAAACATCTTTAAAACTTTTGATTAAAAATTAAAAAAAATATTTTGTAAAATTTTGCTTCGAAAATATTTTTATTTATACCAGTCTTATATCACAGATAAAAAAATTCCGAGGAAATTCTTAATTATTTGGCTGAATTTACATTTCTAAAATTTAAATACGCCAAAACATAAAATAACGTTTTTGTTTAATAAAGATGCAAAAATAATATAAAATAATAATGTTATTTTCAAATATTTATCTTATGAAATAATGCTTCGCGAATCCAAACAAAGCACGGCTTTTGCTAGTAAATATATATAGGACAGTTGCACCATAAACTTTAACTAATAATAACACATTGCTCATTGCTTCTATTTGGCGAACAAGGGTTGCCATATTAATTTTGAGGAAGCCAAAATCATAGTTCCATGCAATAACCCAGTTCAAGGTAAAATAATAGAATCCATCGAAATCATAGCACGTGAAAATAAACCATGTAATGATAATTTATCCTACAATATACCAAAAATATGGCATAACATCATAAAACCTTAAAATTTTTATTTCCTTGCAATATTTTAATTTTTACTCACGTGTAATTGGCAACATTTTAAATTTTAATTCATTTAATTTTTAATTTAGTAGAAATATCTCTCGAACAAGATGCAAACGTAGTCCTTCCATTTCATATTTTCCTGAAGACGCCCGCAGAAGACGGCGCGAAACGTTGAAAATTTTATTTTATTTTAATATGTACTAATGTATATTAAAATTCCTGTTTTGTGCACCACTAAGCAATGTGTTATTATTAGTATTTTATTATAGTTTTTCGCGTGGAAGTTTTCTATTAAAAATTCATTGCCGCTGAAAAATTATTATTCCAATTTTTTATTTTCTTGGCAACAGGAAAGGAAAATGGTTAAATTTTATCTGAAAAATGCCTATTGATTTTGTATGAAAAATAATTAAATTTTGAATTATTAAGGAAAATATTTGAATAAAATAAATAAAAATTACCCTATTATTTAATCCGGACTTCTAACTTTACGTCTGCAAAATTTCAAAGCAATCGTTTCAGTAGTTACGGCGTGAAAGCGGAACAAACAAACAAACAAACAAACAAACTCACTTTCCGATTTATAATATTAGTAAGGATTATTTTTTTTTTATTCATCAAACTATTTATTTTATTTGAATTTTTCACATGAAAATCTTGCAATAGAATTGTTGTGATAAGAATTTTATTGTGTGTGTGTGTTTTCAATTGTTGGCAACTTATATAACGAAAAACGTTTATTTTTTTTCTATCATTTTTCTGTAAAAGCTGATTTTATCAGACTCGTGTTAAAGCGGTACTCAACATTTTTAACTCCTCCCATTACCACCCTCTTAAGCCGATTTTGCCCATTTACAATCCCCGCTGAGATATTAACTTTTAAATAATGAATTCATTAATGTGCGTTAAAAGCAGCAAGTAAGAGAAATTACGTCATATTTAAAATAATTGAGTAATATTGCAAAACGGTTAAAATTTAAAAATATAATATATTTAGATGAGGCATTTTCTTCATATACTTATACGATCTTTTTAGCTGTTGTTGTTAACTCTAAGACGACATAAATAGCATTTCCTTTCAAACAATAAAAGTATTTTCACGTGTATATTAAAAAGCGAAGGAAAAATTTAGTGAGAATCACATCAGATTTAAACGATACATTTAAAATGCCTTACTTAAATATTTTCCTTATACCGTGGTTCAATAAATACCAGGAGGCAAAAACTGTGTATTTCACTGTTTAACTGATCTTGTTTAATTAAACATATAAATAGCCAGTAGATGTTTAATTAGCAACTAATTCGATCTTAAAATTTCCCAATCAAAGGGTAATGAACGGGAAACCCGTTTATAGAGAGATCATCACTTAAAAAAAAAAAAAAAAAAAAAAAAAAAAAAAAGAATTGTGGTTTAGTGCTTTGCAATTTTTTAAAAGCTGATCGAATTAGAGTATTTTTTTAGAGTTTATGGTGTCTCAGTGAGGGTTGACGAGCTTAGCTTGTAGAGAGCAGAACCCCCTAGTCCTAGAAAAAAATCTTAATCGTGTGTTAAGAAAAATTGGCATTTTCAGGAAAAATTGAGTTGGGTTTGTTTATATTCAATTTTGCACGGGTCGAGCCGGAGTGGGTCTATTTTCGTTAATTTTAGTACGTGCCAATCCGGACCGTGAACCGAAAAAAAAAAAAAAAATACAGAACTCTTAGTTCTTCAAACAGACCGGGCAAAGATAGCTTTTACCCAGACCGGGGTGGTTCCAGGTCTGGAAATTCCGACCCCGAGCAGATCTCTAGTCCTGACGATATTATTGTAATGATGTGTGGGAGCGGTTTCCAAGATTAAGAAAGAAGAATTTTCTACGGCATAGAAAAAAAATTTTCGAACTGTCTTACTGGAACAATTTTTTTAATTAGATGAAAAAAGAAGCAGAAATAACTATAATGATGAAATTTTTTTTAAAAAAAACACTCTTTCATAAGCATTTATATTTTGAAAATCACGTCTATCCCGTTCATGTTTTCTCTCCAAAATTTCCGTTACAATTCAGTAATTTGGCATGAGAGCATGAGACCGAACTTGAGAATGGTAGTTGAACAGGAAAATGGTAGTTGTTTTCGGTCGAGAATAGAGAAATCTGATGCATATCTGAATCCTTGAGGTGTCCGCATTTTTGAAGTTAGTTTTTTTTTTTTTTTTTTTTTTTTTTTTTTTTTTAATGATTGGTTTAGGAATATTGACGTATAATCCATGGCGCAGGTAATATAAGACTCTGTTATTACGTAAGCCACGTTTTGATCATCATAAAAATGATGCTTTTACGATTTTCATTAGTTCAATGGGAAACAATCAAACATTTTGCTTTGGGAAATAAATGTTGCTCTCCTTTTTCTTTTTCCTAGACTGAATGTAACCGAGTAATTTAACTAATTTAATTTATTGAGGAACGAGCTACATGTGAATAAAAAATGGTTTCCTTTTGGATATAAGAATTAACAAATTGTTAAGAATATAGTGAAATTTCTGATTTTAAAGACTACCAATTTTCTAACCAATGAGAACGCCACTTAAACGCCTATAAAACGTTCTTATTGGTGAAAAAAAGAAAAAAAATAGATAGGCTTTAAAAACAGATGTTATTCTCCAATATATATATACATAAATCATCATCATCATCATCATCATCATCATCATCATCATCATATAATCACCCGTTTTCGATCCACTGCTGAATGTAAATGTCCTCCACATTTTCCCAATGTTTCCTGTTTAATGCTTTTGTCATCCAATTTACACGGGCCACTTTTCCTGAATTCGTCATTCCATTTTATTTGGGGTCGTCTTCTTGGTCGTTTTACATCTCTGGGATACCACTGTAGGATGTTTTTGCACCACTTATTGTCTTGTTTTCTTGCAATGTGCCCAGCCTATTTCCATTTTAACTGTTTAATTTTTTTAATGATGCCAAAAACTTTTGTCTGATTTCTTATCCCGGTTACCCTCTTTCTTTTTCTTCTAGTTATGCCTAGCATGCATCTTTCCATATTTCTCCATGTTGTTTGTAGTCTTTATCATCCGTTTTGTTGGTGTCCGTGTTTCTACTCCGTAAATTAGTGCAGGAAAAACACACTGATTAAACATCTTCCTTTTCAAACAAAGAGGCATATTTCTCCTCAGAAAAATATTGTTCTTCCGAAAAGCATACAACACATTTCTTATTCTTTTATCGCTTTCATTCATGATACTATTATCCGATGATATTTCCAGTCCAAGGTACCCATAACTTTGCACTTCTTTAATCTCAATATTCTTGTAGTCAATTTTCTTTTTTGACGTAAATGAACTGAACATCACCTTAGTGTTTTAAAATTTTATTATTAATCCCACTTTAATGCTAGCTTCTGCCAGATCTTTTATCATATTTTCTGAACGAATGAGGTGTGATAAAACGCGAAACATCTTCATTTACATATTATCATATAAATATGAATTGAATAGTACACACACACACACACACACACAAAAATGTTAGATATCAGACAATGAAATAATAGCTCCAGTAAGTCTATTTGGATAGCTATGATTAACATTATTAAAGAAAAAGTAATTTTCTTCTCAAAATGTAAAAAAAAAGTCGGACCCGAAAGGGTTAAAAAATATTTTAACTTATTAAGTAGAAATAATTATAATATATAATGAAATGCATTATAATTTCTTCATTGCGAGATATCTACCAATACTTCACCTTTGTATAAAATCTAGATCTAAGTTTTTATTCAGTGTTACATTGTCTGACCACACTTTGTTTTTGCAAAATGTTCGGAAAGTTGTTTGGAGTAATTCTAGATTTTTTGTTTCATTTTATAATTCGAAGATTCGCTGATTAGTAATATATGATATATGATGGTTGTGATGTTGAAGGGATGGGTACAGGGCATGATGATGATTTCAGCTTAAGTAGACCCACATTAGTTTCCGAAAAATATGTTTTGACTTATTTATTCTCCAATTAAATAAAGTTTAATGTGGTTTTATGTGGTTAAAGTTTAATACATATATATATATATATATATATATATATATATATATATATATATTTTTTTTTTTAAAAAAAAAGGTATAAACCTGTATCAATTGAAAATCAGATTTTAAGAAACACTGAATTTGATCCTTATTTATTTATTTACTTATTCGTTTATTTATTTATTATCGTTATTTTTTTAAGGCAAATATTTATTAATTCTTCATTTGAAATTTGCCATAGTTTTAATCTCAAAAACAATACGCACAAAATTTAATTTGCTGCCTCCCTCCCTCCGCCCCGCATTTAGATTTTGTCGCCGTAGACTGGTGTGAAATATGTCTAATTCCGACTGTTATTATTGTTTTGTAATCTGTATTGATGCATATTTTTCTTTCAGTTTGTAAAATAATCCACAATTTTCTTCAACTTATCAAACTATTGTTTTTTTTTTTTTTTTCATTTTCAAACTGATAAAAAACAAAATTTTTAAGGCCCCAATAGCTAAGGTATAAAATAACTAAATAACAAAAATTGCTGTCACATCATCATAAATATAGGATTCTCAGCAGTGATTTCTTTAGCTACCATTATTTTCGTAGAGAAATTATCATTCTACATTTCTAAAACATTTCGATAGAAATGTACCAGGAAGATTATTTTTTATAAATAGTGGTAGCCAATAAAGTGATTTCGTAAATACGTTTTGAGTTTTGACTGCTTTAAGATTTGAAAATCTCCAACTCTTATATCTCATCTACAGAACAGTTACAGAAAAAAATCAGGCATGCTCAAACGGTGAGGGGAAAAATTATTTGAGGCTGCAATATAATATGAGTTAAAATTAAAACTTTTTGAATAGAAGTAATTTCTTATAACTGTGAGTAAAAACTTATTTTAAATGGAAATAGTGGAGGCCAAGCACAATATAAAATATCATAAGAATATGCTAATTGTAACAACAATCAATTGTAGTATCTAATTGATAATGAAAAAAAAAATGTAAAATATTTTTAGAAATCTTTATTTGATTCTTTCTAATTTTGCGCCCTTAGGATTCGTGCGCCTCGAGCAACTTGCTCCAATTGCTCCACAGTAGCTTCACCCCTGACTTGAAACTATTTTTTTCCATTGACCCTAATGTAACGCGACGCTTTTGATTGTCCCTGTAATTAAATTTTCATAAAATTTGAAAAGACGCAATAAAATCATGCGAAAATTATATATTTTAAATTTCAAATAATTCAGTTGAGCAGTGTTTGCTCTGTTATGAAGACGGACGGGTGAATTGAACGATTATAGATGCTATGTATTTATGTAATTACGAACGCACCTAAAAAGGATCTCAAAAATGAAGATCGGATTAAAGAGGAAGAGCAATTTATTAACAGTTTAAGGCACAAAAATTTAAGGTGCTTTGTATCTGATCCCAGAGCGGGGGGAGGGGGGCGGGGGTCAGCTCACGCACATTTCAGAACCACTTCATACCCTGTTTTAAATACAACTCCGAGAGAAGGGGAATCTATGGCAGTCGTAATAGTAATTAAATATTTAATATTTTCGCCACAGTTTTTATTTTATTTTTACTATTAGTTATATTCATAGCTTTAACTTTCAGTATCTTTAAATATAAAACAAAGTAACAGATAAAAATTAAAATTTAGTTTATTGTTACAATTATAAATTATAATGATAAACTGAATGTGTAACATATTATGAATTGGGTTTATTTTAAGTTAAAAATTTGTAATTTTTATTAAAAACGCTATTAATTTAATAAAATAAGTTTATATTAAATTAAAAAATATATTTAATAAAATAGTAATTATATTTAATACTAAAATTACTAACTCTGTTAAAGATTAATTAATAGAAATAAATCCTTTATCGATGAAAGTTTTTATTCAAAAGTTTTTTCTTTATTATCTTTTTTATTCCTTAATTACTCTTTCTTTTATTTCCTTTATTCCTCTATTTTCCATTAAAAAAAAAAAAAAAAGGAAAAAGAAGCTTTAAAAATTAGCCAAAAACATAAAGTCTAAATAATTGTTAATAATAAGAATAATTACACAATATTGTACAAATACGTAAAAGCAATTTTTAACAATGTTAGGTGATATTATGGTCCAGATGAAGATTTCGATTTTTTGTAAGGGAAGACACGACTGGGACGCTACGCCCACTCACATTCATTTTACTCTAACACAGCGATTCCCAGTGGTGACCATCCCCCCAAATCCAATGACGTAAATCTCCCCCCCCCCCCAAAAAAAATCTTCATACTTTAGCATTGATCCCCCCCCCCCCTCCCCTAAACAGAATATCAATTGTAAAATATATTCTACTTATAATTTACTGCACATTAAAAAAATAACGAGTTGAGCCTAGCGGAATGAGTTCATATTGCCCTTATCTAAAATTTAAAGAAAGAAAATATAGGAACATTTCTGAAAATTCAATGTTAAAAAATTTGAAAAGTGATATTAAAAGAATCAAGATTTACAAAAGATAGCGAGTTGAGCATAGCGGAATGAGTTCTTTTGCCCTTATATAGAATTTAAAGAAAAAAAAAAAAAAAAAAACCAGAACAATTCTAGAAATTAAATGTTGAAAAAATTTAAAAGTAAAAAAAAAAAAAAAAAAAAAAAAAAAAAAAAAAAAAAAGAATTTAAACCTTTCCCCTCCCCCCCCCACACACACAAAAAAAGTACTTTTTCGCAAAATCCCCCCCAAAATTAAATTGTATGACGCATCTTGCGTCACCAAACCCCTCTCTGGGCACCCCTGGCGATTCCCAAACTTTCTTGGTACGCAACCCACCTTTCACTGAAAAAAAAAAAAAAAATTGCGAACCACATTTCAATAAAAAAAGTCCCACCCAAGATAAAGTTGTATATCAGTATAGCAACTTTTGTACGATCTCTATACGCTCGGCTATCCTATCCTACGAAAAACGCAAATTTTCGTACGGTAGAAAAAGCATGTTCTCATCGCATAAGCACGACGTGTTGAATTTTATCAAAGACCTGAAAGTTGATTTAAGTTTTAATCTAGAAGGAAATTAAGGATTTTGAAATTGAATCCCTTGAAATATTATTTTCTATTGAAATTGTCATATAAAAAAAAAAAAAAAAAAAAAAAAAAAAAAAAATTAAATAAAAAATATAGTTTGACGACAAACCTGGATTATTCCTTGACTCACCAAAACAACTGCCGCGGCCCACCAGTGAATCGCGACCAACAGATTGGGAACCGCTGCTCTAACATATTATACTGATTTATTATACGTAACTTATAATTATCCAAGTGTTTATATTTTTTAATTCATGTGTTTGGTGAAACTTCAAGAATTTCACAAAAGTTAAAAGTGCCTAAGTTTGTTAGCCCTCTGAAAAATTATACTTTTCAGCTAAACACTCCACTAGCACATTAGCTAATTAAGCGATTTTGATTAAAAAAAAAATAAAATTTATGGTAGAGTATAAATATAAGACCATGTGTGGAAGAAAGTAAAATAAATAAATAAAAAAATAATTATTATTAACTTTTTTCAGAGAAAAAATATCTGAAAAATGGAAAATTTCAGAAAAATTGTTAATGTTCTAAAATGTCTTTGTGATAAAAAAAAAAAAAAAAAAAAAAAAACTGTTGGTTATAAGTTTTAAGCATAATACAGTAAATATAAATTCAAAATTACATCAAAATAGACCGTGTTGTTTCCTAGGAAACAGGTGTTAAAGCTCGCATATTTCTCATAGGATTGCGCCTAGTCGTTTTCCGTTAGGCATAGTTACAGTTAACAATTCACAAAAAGCAAGATATTATTAATAATTATACTTAAAGAACAAGAACAATATTATGAAGTGAATAACAAATAAATAAGCGTATTTATCCTCAGACAACATATAAAATGTAAAACCTTCGTCAGTGGGTGGAGCCACTTATATATCCAAGACGCTTATTGGCGCCTTCGCAATGTGTTAAAATGCTCTTATTTGTTTTGAAAAACTAACCCTTTTTCTTATTCAATAAAAAGGTCCTTATTTGATAACACTTTTTGTATTTCCGTTATATCTGTGTCTACTTAATCTACGATATTTCTCATAGAAAAGGAATTCGAAAGAAATCCATGTACATTCTTTTTATAATTGCAGTTTATAAAGTTAAATTTATGTACATACCTCTAATTATCAAATACTACACACAGTTAAAATAAGTTAAATGTTCTGGATTTTAAAACAAAACAAAACTATGACCAAATAGTAAGCATCTCTAAAGCATCATAGGAAGTTAATAAAAATGTTTTGTAATTTTTGCATTCAACTTCTAAGAGGAAGACAAAATTACATTAATAAGGAGGTAGAGCAGATACTTTCTACTAATATTAAAGTAAACAAAACACATAATATCAGAAAGCACTGCAATCTTCAGACATTTTTATGATAATTACTAGTAATTATTTTCAATTGATTTAGTTTATGAACGGTTCAAAATCAATATAAAGCACTTTCAGAATATTCAGAACTTCACACCAGAAAAGTTTAAAAGAATATTTTTATAGTAATAAAATTAAAAATTACCTATTCTATTTACACTTATAAAGAGGATCAGGCAGATGAGCTTGGAAAGAGCTCATTAATTTTCAAAGAAAGATACGGCCCTACAGCCTAAATAATTATATTTAAGCACGTAATTTATAACCCATACTAGGAAAGAAAAAAAAAAAATTACTCTGTAAAACAAGATATAAATTACGCCATTTTCGAAAATACATTTGAGAATTGTAAACATACAAAGGAGAAATTTCGCAATACAAATAAAAGTTACTCAAAAAAGGCTTTTGCTAATTGTGGCTTCCAGCGCAGTGAAATGTAACTTGGTGTACCTTCATGACATATGCAACATTGATATATACCTTCCTTGTCATCTTTTAAAAGATTTTTTTAGTAAAAATGATAGGAAAAAAATGAATCTTTTTTCATTATAGGGTCCATATCACACAAAATATCAAAAATTCGTGGATACATATCAATAAAATTTGGTTCACAAATCAGACTTGCCAAGTTCTGAAAGCTAAGAATCTGGAGATTTCATTTCAGAAATCAAGAGATATATTTGCTAATGAAAATTAAAATTAATTTTTAAATGTAATAGTCCAAGAGCAGACAGGAGAAAAACTAAGGTTTCGAGCACAAGAAAAAATCCTTTATTTTATGAAAGAGTAGTAATAGGGGAATCTAATGATCCATGTCTGCCGAAAAAGAGGTGGTGCATAAGCCAAAAATTAACCAGTGGTTGACTCGTAGGCTTGTCATTGTGTTTGCCGTATACTCAAAGGTATGAAATAATAGTATGGCGAACACGATGATAAGGCTACTAGTAAACCACTAGTGGTATTAATTTTTGGCTTATGCACCGCTTCACTTCCGGCAGAAGTGGATCATTAGATTCCCCTATTACTGCTCTTCCATAAAATAAAGGGGTTTTTTCCCCTTGTGCTCGATACCTTAAGTTTTTATGCTGTCGGCTCTTGGACTATAAACAGTATCTTGAATTTTAAACAGGGCTTGGTTACTACTACAGACTGAATAAAGAAATATTTCTCTCCTTCTTACTGAAATAACTAAAATGTGTACCCTTTGCAAGTAGAATGCATTTAGTAAGCATATGATATTTAGGGTGTTTTAACATACTTTTAAATTAATTACATCTTTACTTTGGACGGGAGAGGAAAATTGCTCCCCATAAACTTATGCAAAACTGTACTAAAGATCTTAAGTCTTAATCAAGACAAATTATTAATAATTCAAAACACGCCCACAGTAATAGTAAAAATAAAAATAAAAATGTGTTAAAAATTCATCAATTATAATTAATCTGAATGTAATTATACATAAAATACTACTTATCAATCATACTGCAGCTCTACATGCAGATAGAAAACAACTATTTTATTTTCATCACACAATCACAGCACATATGATTGCAAAATAATAGAATATTTAAAAATATGTGAAAAATCAGGAGAAATATGCCAAAAATCAAGAGTATAAAAAAATATGCGAAAATCAGAAACCTCCTGACGCAATCAGTAGAAGTCTGCAGATTACATTTATATTATAATAGATCATTGCAAAATATTTTGAACAAGAAATAAAATGTTTTGGCAGTTCTGGACATTTAAAAAAAAGTGACATAGAATAGTATGTGTGCAATCGTTCAAACTTGCAAGTTTGAAGTTATGTATCTTGATAGAAAGTATTTAAAATAAATTTTTTATAATGCTCTAAATTCAAATGAAATCGTCTACGTTCGTTGCCCAAATAAAAAATCCCTGTCGGCTTGGCCTATAGGCGGAGGTAGATTTCGAAGAGTGCTCGTTTCAACAACAAAAAGTAAAATTTGATTACAGATGAGCCCAGTTTAACAGCTTTATTTGGCCGTTTTTGAAAAATTTTAATTTCGTTTTTCTGTAAGAATTGGTTTTATCAGAATCATCTTAAGCTAAATGCGGCTCAAATGCCCATTTTAACAAAATATTTTAAAATATAATTTGACTTTATAAAAAAATCGCCCAGTACAGCGCATTATGTAATTCCTAAATAACAAAAAACTGTCAATTGAATGCCTTTGAGAGCAAAATTGAATTTTAAAATGAGTTATAAAACAACCAATTTGTTATTTAAATACATCTTCAATTCTTTAATCATGATCGCTTCGGCAAATTTTGTACGAAGTGCCCACTTTGACAGCATTTTTAAAAATATATTCAGCCTTTATCAAAAAAGTGACCAATACCGCACATTGTGCAGATCCTAAATAAGAGAACCTGTCAATTGGATGCGTTTGAGAGCAAAACTGAATTTAAAACTAAGTCAGAAAAAAAGCAATTTGTTATTTGAATTCCTCGATTTCAATCGCGATCGCTTCGGGAAATTCTGTTCAAAATACCCAATTCGGCAGCCTTTTTTGAAATGTATTCTGCCTTTATAAAAAAACTGACGAATGCGTCACATTATACAGTTCCTAAATAAGAGGACCTGTAAATTGGATGCGTTTGATAGCAAAAAATGGATTTAAAAATGAGTCAGAAAAAATGCAATTTGTTATTTGAATACTTTCTTAAATTTCAATCACGATCAGTTCGGAAAATTCTGTTCAAAATACCTTTTTTTGGCAACCTTTTTTGAAATATATTCTGTCTTTATCAAAAAACTGACCAATGCGTCACATTATACAGTTCCTAAATAAGAGGATCTGCCATTTGGATGCGTTTAAAATCAAAAATGAATTTAAAAATGAGTCAGAATATATGCTGTTTGGATTTGAGGTTTTTTTTCCTCCAACTTCTATTTTTGTTTAATTTATATTTGCTATAAGAATTGGTTCTATGAAAAAAAAGTTGTTAAGATAAAAGTTGTAGATATTATTGAGAAGATGTAAAATAAATTTAATTAAACTTGATAGCTTAAGAATTGACTAAGTTAGAGATTTTTTTCTTTTTCCATCCCCCCCCTTTTTTTCTTTTCGTTTTTAATTTTTTTCATCGGTAAAAGTTGGTCCTATCAAAGACTTGTAAATACAAAAGTTATAGATAATTTTGATATCATTTATAAAAAAATTTATTTGGATTTGATATTTTGAAAATCGACGAAGTTATGAATTTTCTTCGCCCCAAAACCCTGTTTTTTTCGTCCCTTGAGCCCATTTCTAAATTTATCAGAAATCTATCATGCGTAAACATTTGACCCATTTTTAAGAAGTAATACAAACTTTAAACCGATTCGATATCTATTTTAATTAAGAACTTATGGCTTTTTTTTCACAAAAACCCTCCCTATTGCCACCCCCTTGGACCGATTTTGCCCATTAACGAACCTAGCCGAGATTTTATACCCCTTGATTTTATGTATCAGGTTAGAAGAGATTGGAGCAGAACTATAGAAATTATCGTGTCCATAAGAAAGTGATATATATATATATATATATATATATATATGTATATTACAAATTTAAAATTTTTTCGCCAAAACTAACCTTTATACTATCTTAATTTTCTTATAATAATGTTCCGTACTTACTTCAAATTATTAAATTAAAATCTTGTTTCTAAATCTAATCTGTTAATCTTTATGCAGACGATATAAATTCTTAATTTGCCTTAAAAAACATTATTCCAGTATGCGTAAATTTAAAAAGATGGCTCTAAATTAAAAATATTCTTAATTAAACTTTATTTCTTAATATTCCAAATAAAACTAGTTCCTTCTATGTTTTTATCAACCCTTTTTAAGACAGTCTTATTAAATTTATTCCAAACCCATTCCTTTAAAAAATATCATTATTTTATTTTATTTATTTATTTTTCCTCAGTCAACCTTTGATGTGTGCATATTAATAAATTCATTTTTTTTCTTTTTCTCTTAAAATTAATCTATACTAATAAAATCCGTGCGCCTCTGTCTGTCTGTCTGTCTGCTTGAAGCCGATTACAGTTCGCAACGCGGGCGAGTTGGAAGTCGCGAGAGGTGTCTTTCGATTGGAAAGATTCCGGGGAAGTCATTTCGGGCATTTTCGAGACCGTGAGACCAAAATTAAAAAGTTATGAATTAAAACCCCCTTGGGAATCGGAACGAAAAATGTCTCAATTCCCAAACGGAGCTCCGAAGCAGAACACTGCGCCACCTTGCGGTGAAGGACATGAATTTTTCCCCTTTGGCTAAAAGAAGAAACAGCCGAAAACCTCTTTTTCTACCGGCGCTAATTGCGTTTTTTTCCGCATCAATTTTTTGACTTGCCGTAGAATATTTACCGTAGTTTTCGCTAAAATATTGAACTTAGAAATAAAACAGGACTATCGAAACTTTTTTTTGCGTGTTTTTTCTTAAACCATCATGCAGACAGTTTTTAAAGTAGAAAAAAACTGATTACATATTCAGAATCTGCGTAAAAATCTGCTTCTGATGAACTAAAAAATACGAAAAAATGTCTTATGGGCACGTAGTGCCCACCGTGCAAAACCAAATATTTTTAACGGGACTATGGGCGCGAAGCGACCATAGCTCTGATCCACAATCTTTTTGTTTTCAAGTGCACGTGGCCCACAGTGCGAAATCACATATTTTTAATGGGACCATGGCTCTTTAATTTATTTTTTTTGTGCTTGAGGATTCGAACACCAAGACTTGCTTATTAAATGAATTTTTTTGCTTATTATATACTGCTTAATACCGAGGTTCGTTTGGAAAAAGTGGCCCAGCTAGCGGGTGTAGCTCGCTAGTCATTTATAAAAATCGTCTGCCTAAGACATTCTGAGTCGATTATAAATTGGTTAAATAATATTTTTTAAAAAATAAATTTATCGTCTGTGGAAAATACTCTCGTAGCTGGACAAGAATTCTGTTTACAAAAAAGAATGATGGTTTGAGGTTACAGAATGTTCTGGAATTTTCTTTTTAGTTTTAAAAGGTGGAAGCCTCGAGTTGAGAAGGAAGATTCTTGGTTCTTTCTTGGATGAGTACGGTTGGTTTAAGTAAATGATGGAATGTTTGCAAAAGGAGCTTTTCCCTTTCTCATGATTACGGATTAAATAAATGAACTTACAGCAGCCAATGAGTAATTATTTGGATTCTTTACATCTATTTATCTATTTTCCTCGGTGGTCATGACTTCTCTGCGGTGAAAGGGAAACCCGGCGTTGATGTCTCTGACTCCTAACTTTTAAATCATCACAATAAACTCTAAAGTCCGACAGGATAGTTTATGCCTGTGTTGCCTTTTTCGGATATTTAAAGAAAATTGCGATGGGGTAAAGTAGAACATGCTATCCCCGAAGTTCGAATGAATTCTATGTTCTGAAAGACATTCTATATGGTATTTTCAGCTTGCTAATGAATCTGCTGTGGAACGAAATGATGATAGGTTTGCGAATCGCCGAAAATCGACTTCTCGTGAATTCCTATAGCTTGATATTTTTGGTCATAATGATAAATTTTTGAGACCTGGTGATTTCGAATTGGATTTAATAAGGAATAGAAGCGCCACGATGACTGACATTCATCTTGTTGCCGCCCAAATATGCGATCATTGACTTTAAGTATTACTGGTAGTAATGACAAGAAAAAGAATAAAAGAAAAAAAAACTTTTAGAGCCAACTGAACGCCGATTGCTACTTACTTTCATAATTTTCGTCATTCTTGTCTCCCCTAGGATCATCTTGAGAAATTCTTCTTAAGAGTGAGTTATTTTCAAATTAATTGAATATTATTTGTATCCTTTTTATGCATTTGTGTAGATTGTTTATTCTCTATTTGTGAGGTTTATTTATTTATTTATTTGTTTGTTTTTCTTTGAGTCTTATTTATTAATCTATTTATGAGTATTATTATTATCATTATTATTTGTTGGAGATTGAAATATTTTTGTTCTTAAGGATTAAATTGAAGAGTCTGATATTCTTAAAACAATTACTGTTGCATACGAAAGACTATTATGATATTTTTATGCACGTTTAACCCTTTCCGGCACACTGTGCCCGGTCTGGGATACCTAACTTTTATTCCAAACTTGCAAACGGCACCAATAATATTTTAGTAAAATTTTGCTTTTACAGTAAAATCGTAAATTAAGTATTTCAAGATGTCTAAAAAATTCGTTTGTGAATTCCGGTGATAATCGATAATTTCTCACTTTACTAACAGATTTTGTCCGCGCCGGAAACGGTTAAAGATAAGTTCGTAATAATAATGAAGTATAAAAGAACTTAGAAGCTCAAGTTATTTTTTAAAAAGTACATTTTCTATTTTATTGATATTTGTTTGTTATTAAGAACTATTCTCAGAATACAGTATTTTCATGATAATGTTCCTACAACTAGACATTTGAGCTGAAAATTAAGTTAACATTTATGTTTTTCCTTTTATTTGTTAGAATTTCTGGTTACAGTGAGCTTTGGTTCCCGGATTCTTATAATTTATTTAAATTCAGTAAGAAAGATGGAATTGTGCAAGGCTGTTGCTAGAATTTTGACTGATAAATATGATTAATTTTTTTAGTAATTTTTGTGATTTTAAGTAAGAAATTACCTATAATTAAAATTTTTGAATCTGTTTATGATCTATAAAATAATAGAATTAAAAGTTGATCCCAATTTAAGGTATATCTATGATATTTACAATTTCTGTTTTATTAGATAAAATTTCTGGTTAAAGTTAGCAGCTAAATTTAGTAATTTTGAAAAAATATGTAATTGATGGAAATCATTAACTTTGAAATTTATTGCGAATGATTTTACGATCAGGATTTAATAAAGAAAATAAAAGTGCTTCATTTATTCTAATGAGTAAGAATAAAAAAATTATGGAAGATCCCAAGTTCGTACCGTTTGACTCGAGTCTGGAATGAACATTTTGTCTTGGTTAACTTATTTTGATAAAACATGTGATAAGGAACAGAAAAATCTAGAATGGAAATTTAATTTTATTGCGCAATATTTGAAAGGTGAAGCGCAAAAAATTTATATCAATGACTGCTTAAATTGTACGGATTATGAACAAATTAAGAAAATTTTGATAGAAAGACTCATTGAATTAGACTTCCCGAGTTTTTCTGATTTTTCAAATCTGAAATTAGATAATTTAGACAATTTAGAAACTTATTTTCGTAAAAAAGTGGAAATTGGTAGGAAATTACATCTTAGTGAAAATATACTATTACAAGGTTTAACTGATGGTTTAAAACCAGAATTCAAAAACAGTATTATTATAAATCCTCCTAGGAGTAACATAGAATGGTACCGGGTTGTCAAAAAATTCGTGGAAATTTCCACCCCACTAATTTCAAACCAAATAATAAATCAACCCTCAGCTAGACAAAATTTTCAACCTTTTCAACCAACTAGGCCCTGGATTCAGCCAGTTAGGCCCAATAATACACTTAGGAATTGGATTCCCCAAAGGCAATCTCAGTTTCAAAGACCTAGAATTTGTCAAAATAATTATATTGAGAATTCATACCCTTCAAGACCTTGTAGGATATGCACAAATAGGGGTGTGAGTAATGCTTTTCATTGGGAAAGAGAATGTATTTTTAGGAATGAGGTACCATCCTCTGATACTCTTCCAAATATCTCACAAAATAATTCTCATAATGTTTGGCAATTAATTGTGTATGGATGTATAAATAATTATAATTTGCCATGTGTTGTAGATACTGGCTCAACTATTGCAATATTGCCACTTAAATTTGTTAAAAAACTTAATGCTAAAATTGAGACTATGCCTTCAGTTACCATTGGTCAGGCAAAAGGATTTTTACATATAAATAAAAAATGTACTGTTCTTCTAAAAGTGGGTAAAATTAAAAAATATGTTAACTTTTTAGTATGCAATACAAATTTGGATTATGCTATTTTGGGGTTAAAAGAATGTTCTAAATTTAAATTAACCATAGAATGTAAAAAGTATATTGTAAGGCAGGGAAGGAAAATTATAACTAACAGTATATCCATACATAATGAGAGATCCCTTCATTTCAATACAGTAAATATGGACCAAGTACAACAGAACAGGGATCAATCTAATGAATTTGTAACCTCAGAATATAAAAAAATATGAAATTAAATACTGGTAATAATGTAGCAATAGATAATTATGATAATGAAACACTGAATGCAAGTAATCATGATATAGAGTTACAATCTATTTGTGGAAATATTATGAAAAATGAAGACTGTGTTGAATATGATCACGAAATTAATGTGCATCCTGATTATAGAGGTTCCATGACTCTTCAAAATTTTCGCGATAATTCGGATTCAAATTTAACTGGGTAAATAAATTTAATTCAAGATGTAAATTTAAGGGAATTAGTTCATATTTATAGTGATATTTTTGCAAAGCATAAATATGATGTGGGTAGGATAAATATTGAACCACAACGCGTTATACTAAAATCTGACCTACCTGTATCTTTGAGGCCCTACCGAACATCTCCCCTAGAAGAAATAGAAATAAAAAACCAAATTCAATCATTGTTAGCAGCCGGACTGATAAAGGAAAGTAATAGCCCCTATTCTGCCCCTATTACACTAGTTATGAAAAGAGAGGAAGGTAAAAAAACGCGATTATGTATAGACTATAGAAAATTAAACGCAATAATTAAAAACGATTCAGAACCCTTGCTCCGTATCGATGGAATTTTAGATAAATTGAGTAGTGCTCAGTATTTTTCAACTTTGGATTTAGCCTCTGGCTACTGGCACATACCAATACATCCATCCGATACAGAAAAATTAGCATTTGCAACCAATTTTGGACTTTTTGAGTGGCTCGTGCTCCCTTTTGGCATAAAAACTGGCCCTCCCATATTCAATAGAACCATTAGAAGGATCCTTAATAAATATAAAATCGACTTTGCGTGCCACTATTTTGATGATATTATAATTTTCTCTTCCTCTTTAGAAGAACATTTAACCCTTTAACGATCAAAGCATTTTCATTGCTAAGATGTCGAAATAAATGAATGACACCGGTAATTAAGAACAAATATATTTCTAAATAAGAAAACGTGATTTTTCACATACATAATAAAAGGGATATTTTTAGATAAAAATACCGGTGTCAGTGTTGCATATCGGAATTAAAATTTTGTGGTTTCGTGGCGAAACCAATGAACGTTAAAGGGTTAAACCATTTAGCTCAAATTTTTGACATTTGCAAACAAGAAAACATTAAACTTAAACTTTCTAAATGCAAATTAGGCCAAAATAAAATCAATTTCTTAGGTTATGAAATCACTAATGGAACTATAACACCAGCAAATGCCAATATTGAAACCATCAAAAATTTAAAATCTCCTTCCAATGTGAAAGAGTTACAACGATTTCTAGGTTCCATTAATGTTTACCATAAATTCATAAATAAATATGCTGAAATTAGATATCCTCTAAATCGATTACTTAAAAAAGACACAATATGGGAATGGAACTCAGAGTGCCAGGAGTCTTTTGAAAAATTAAAAAATTCTTTAATTGCAAAACCCATCCTCAAAATTTATGATCCTAAATTACCTTTACATATGTTTGTAGATGCCTCTCAGATAGCAGTAGGTGCCGTTCTAAAACAACCTGATAAAGATAATTTCTTACATCCTATTGCTTATCATTCTAGAATTTTGAAGAGTTATGAGCAAAATTATTTCATAACTGAATTAGAATGTTTAGCTATTATAGATACTCTTGACAAATTCTATCATTACTTTCATGGTGTCAAGTTTACAATTCATACGGACCACGCATCTCTAGTATGGTTAAAGAGTGTTAAAAACTTAAGAGATAGGCTTTTTAGATGGTCACTCAAACTTAGTATGTTTGATTATGAGATAAAATATGAAAAGGGTTCAACAAATATCGAAGCAGACATGTTGTCACGAAATCCTGTTTGTCATTTTAATCAACATATTAGTTTATTGCTAGATAGGAAAGAAATTATAGAGATGCAAGACAAAGACAATGTTTGAGACAAAAAATATAAAAAAGAGAATGGAATTATTATAGTTCAGAAAAACGGATTCAAAAAAATTGTTGTACCAATGTCATTAAGAAAAAAATTACTCCATATTGCTCATGATAATTTTGGACATTTAGGGATTCAAAAAATGCTTAATTTAATATCTCCCAACTATTATTGGCCTAATATGACAATAGACATTACAGAATTTGTTAAACATTGCGATACCTGTCACAAAAATAAAAAACCAAAACAGAAAAGATTCGGCTAGGTTAAGCTATGCCAGCCACAGATCAACCTTTTGAATGTCTTTCTATTGATACTGTTGGTGGATTTAACTATTACAACTCAACAACAAAATTCTTACACATAATAATAGATCATGCAACTAGGTTTGTTTGGGCTTTTCCCTCCAAAAATGTTACCACTGAAACATACACTAACTGTTTAAAACAAATTTTCAATATCAAAGCACCTCAAAAAATACTTAGTGACAGGCATAAATCTTTCAGATCTCCAAGATTTAAGAAATTCCTTAGAAATCATCATGTTCAACAGCGTTTTACATCCGCACATCATCCTCAGACCAATGGAAAGGTAGAGCGCGTTAATCAGACTATAGTTACCAGGCTTAAATGTAAAGTTAATTCCACTTCTTCTAAAATACCTTGGACTAGATTATCAAACCAAGTCATCGAAGAATACAACAATACGCCCCATTCTATCACCAAATTCCCACCTGCCTATTTATTTTATGGTCAATTGCCTTATGAATCTCCTTTAAAACAGAACTATTACCCTCCAATAGACAAAGCCCTCAAAATTGCGAAAGCGCGAACTCAGGAATTTCACCTTAAAAGTAAAAGACTCTATGATCGAAATTTTGTCGAATCCCCATTAAAAATACAAGACTGTAATTTATGAAGAATTTAAATACCCTAACACTCGAAAATTAGAACCTACTTTCTCTGGATCATATAAAATTATAAATAAACTTTCTGATGTAACTTATGAAATAGATAAATTTAATTATGAGACAGGACAGAATTCCGTTATTGTGCATGTTTCTAAATTAAGACCCTATTTTTCAGCCGAAGATTTTAAACTGTTTCATGAGCAACCCAAAAAACAAACAAAACTTCAGATACAATCACAATCACTAGATCAAACTAAAGTCAAGACAGTAGATTAAATTTTAATTCTTATTCTTTAAATATTTTATCACCATAATTTTCAACATTAGCAGGTATGTTCTTGGTGCGCAACAAGAATATTACTTGTTTTTGGGAGTTTTTGGGATTAAATTGGGTTCCTTATGCAGGCATAAGGTGTACACTTTGATTGTAAAAGCTTTCAAATTGATGTTGATAAATTAATTTTAAGTGTATTTAAGTCTAACTATATTTACTCATTTATTTGACACTAGCTTTCCGCCCGCGGCTTCGCCCGTGTGGAATTCGGTTATGTTGCGGTATAAAGCACAACTATAAGAAAACTTCTCAATTCCACGGAAAAATGTAAGAAGCGCGATGTAACGCTGGATACGATTAGTTGTTAAACCAAAACTGAATGGTACACTATATTATATGTTTTCCCTTGTGGAGCAAAAACATGCAGATTTTGGGCACTGGAAACCCGGGGACACACTACATAGAGCTGACCATGCTGACGTTGAGCCTGTTGCGATAAACGGACTTGAGTACGAATATCATTCTCAGAAGCCCTCAAAGAAGCTTGGCGAGCGGCTTGCTCCTCAAGTCTTTGCTGGCGCTGAGATGGTAGCTCAGCAGCTCTCGAAGCAGCCTGACGCTCTGCTTGTTCGCGCCTTCTTAATTCAGCATGGAGAGACGATTCTTGAGATCGGGCAATTTTCATTGCCCGAGCTTTAGATGAGGTGCTCGACAAATTAGATTTACGTTTGCGAGGCATTGTGAAAACATGAGTAAACTATAAACCTAAACTAAACTAAAATCCCAAACTAAACTATAACAATCTAAACGACGAACAAAGCGACGTAATTACCTATCGAAAAAACAATAACTACTTTAGATATCTACCTAGAAAAAAAGCACTAAACAAACCTAACCTAACTATTATACAGCTACTGCACATCGTTACCACGCCATCTATCGCATACCTCAAGAACTAAATTACGTAACTAATACTTATACCAATTAGTAATTCGTTGACTTATAGTTATTTCAGGATAAGTAGATGTAAAAAAACATTTTAGACGATAAAACAAATAGTACGTCATCCCTCGGGAATTCCTCATTTTCGAGGATTCATTATCGTATCATTTAGCTTCTAAATTTACATGTTCATATTTGTTTGCAATATATAAGTAGATGTAAAAAACAGTTGAGACGATAAAATAAATAGTACGTCATCCCTCGGGAATTCCTCATTTTCGAGGATTCATTATCGTATCATTTAGCTTCTAAATTTACATATTTATATTCGTTTGCAATATATAAGTAGATGTAAGAAAAAACAGTTTAAACGATAAAATAAATTGTACGTCATCCCTCGGGAATTCCTCATTTTCGGGGATTCATTATCGTATCATTTAGCTTCTAAATTTACATGTTTATATTCGTTTGCAATATTTTATCTTGTTTTAAACGACACACAGCGACATCTCCAATCCATCCATCAAGCAAACTATATTTTTGTTTTCCCTCGGGAATATCAATTTTTTCCGGGATAAAAAGTACCCTATTATTTAATCCGGACATCTAACTTTAAGTCTGCAAAATTTCAAAGCAATCGGTTCAGTAGTTACGGCGTGAAAGCGGAACAAACAAACAAACAAACAAACAAACTCACTTTCCGATTTATAATATTAGTAAGGATTAGTATTATTCTACTTATTCAACAGATATTAGGTGATAATAGTTATAAAATTTGATGACTTTACTCAAATCTATAACTTAATATGTGATTTTCAGTGATTGTGAAAACTACAGATATTAAAAGTTTTTCAAAAAAGCAAAGTATTTTTATTTCCATTTCTCAATTAAGAATGACAACTTTTATGCCTATTTGTTTTTATTATTAAAGTTTATAAACCATGTGTAGATAAAACATTATTCTACATTTGGCATTTGAAAACTTATAACCAAATGTGACAATTTTGTAAAAGAGTATCACAGAGGAATTACTGTAAGGAAATACTGGTTGATAGTCCATTTTCTAAATAGTTAGATTTAATTTTATTTGGATTTTGGAATTATTATGATTTTTTTTATTTATACTTTCGGCTAGCAAAAAATACTTTCTTATGCTATTAGAAGATAAGAAAATTATTAGTTGCTATGTAATTATTTTTATCCTCAACCAATATTTTCCCTATCAATAATAAACAAATAGTGATGTTTTCTTTTGATTATACTCTTGTTTTACTATTATTATTATCATTATTATTTCTATAAGGAAGTTTAGTATTAATTATGCTCTTATTGAGAAGTATTAGAATATGGAGAATTATTATTATTATTGCTATAAATTTTGAGTCTTATTATACTACTTATTATTATTGTTGTTATTATTATTTAAAATTTTCTATATTATTTATTATTGGTGTTGGGACTATTTATATAATTAAAATAATTTTAATAAATAAAAGAGTTGATTATTAAAGGTATTGGATCCAACATAACATTAAAACCAAAGATTAAACTAGGTTTGAAGATCTTTAATTAAAGAGACTGTATTCAGTGAACATTGGAAAAGACTCTTTTATATACACTATTGAAAGACTTTTTTCATTTAAAGGACTTTATTTAAAATAAACTATGCATTAAGTTATTGTAATTATTTAAACTTCCATGAGAACGAATTTTTATTGTTTTTATTATATTTTTTATCTCTTGCTTATTAATATTTATAACTTATTTACTGTTATTGTATGTATTATCTCCTATGCACTTACAAATAGTAAGTGATATTGTAACATTATTGTATTTCTTTCAGGGAAATGCTCCTACCTAAATTTAATTCAGATTAATTTTCTCTTAACTATTTTATTTTAATCGCTAATATTTTTTATATTGCGTTAATTTTCTTTTCTTCCATCTCTTGGCTTCCTGAGTTTGACAGTTTTATTCCAAAATTTAACTTTTCTAAATTATTATATTTCTGTTGTCTGAACTTGTAGTTTTATTTAACTATCAATTTCATACAAAGTTTTGGGGAGGGAGGGATAATATTACAAATTAAATTTTTTTTCGCCAAAACTAACCTTTATACTATCTTAATTTTCTTATAATAATGTTGCGTACTTACTTCAAATTATTAAATTAAAATCTTGTTTCTAAATCTAATCTGTTAATCTTTATGCAGACGATATAAATTCTTAATTTGCCTTAAAAAACATTATTCCAGTATGCGTAAACTTAAAAATATGGCTCTAAATTAAAAATATTCTTAATTAAACTTTATTTCTTAATATTCCAAATAAAACTAATTCCTTCTATGTTTTTATCAACCCTTTTTAAAACAGTCTTATTAAATTTATTCCAAACCCATACCTTTCAAAAAATATCATTATTTTATTTTATCTATTTATTTATTTTTCCTCAGTTAACCTTTGATGTGTGCATATTAATAAATTCATTTCTTTTCTTTTTCTCTTAAAATTAATCATTTATAAAAATCGTCTGCCTAAGAAATTCTGAGTCGATTATAAATTGGTTAAATAATATTTTTTTAAAAATAAATTTATCGTCTGTGGAAAATACTCTCGTAGCTGGACAAGAATTCTGTTTACATAAAAGAATGATGGTTTGAGGTTATAGAATGTTCTGGAATTTTCTTTTTAGTTTTAAAAGGTGGAAGCCTCGAATTGAGAAGGAAGATTCTTGGTTCTTTCTTGGATGAGTACGGCTGGTTTAAGTAAATGATGGAATGTTTGCAAAAGGGGCTTTTCCCTTTCTCATGATTACGAATTAAATAAATGAACTTACAGCAGCCAATGAGTAATTATTTGGATTCTCTACATCTATTTATTTATTTTCCTCGGTGGCCATGACTTCTCTGCGGTGAAAGGGAAACCCGGCGTTGATGTCTCTGGCTCCTAACTTTTAAATCATCATATATATATATATATATATATATATATATATATATATATATATATATAGAGAGAGAGAGAGAGAGAGAGAGAGAGAGAGAGAGAGAGAGATTGAGACAGAGAGATAAATATAGATAGATAGATAGATATAGACATGTATAAACTTTTTTATTGATGGTAGTTTTGGGGTCTAGAGGTCATGATCGGCGTAGATCTGCAAAAATTTTCCGGAAATTCCAATATAGGAGCTACCGCAATAGGTAATATTTCATACGAAATCTACCTAATTAAAATTCCATACAATAAAATTTTTAATAAACTCACACCAGTATATAAATTCAATTGTATTGTGTATTTTTTAAATGCTCAACTCGTGATCCAAGGCAAGCTTTTGTAAATTTGTCCTATTGAAGACGAGTGAGCACCTCTATAGGTAGTAAGTTTTCCTCGTTTTCGGTTTATAAGAAGCTGAACTTCTTGTTGTTGACAATGACAAGACAAAATTCGAAAGCTTCACGAATAATGAAAATGTCTAAAAAACACCTTTATTAAATTGTTACCAGAGAAATTATAACTATGTAAAGAGAAGGTTGACTGTCATAGCCATAATGTATGTAAATGGATCGAATCAAATTGGTTCCTCCATATGTAATGTGTGATGGCCAATTTTACTGTGAAGTAGCGAAAAACAATTGGCGATTTTTACATTTATCCCTCCTCCCGGTCCTTTTGCTTTTCCCTATTGTTCATTTTGTATTTCTAAATTACGGACATAATTATTTGATTTAAGTAGAAACTATTTTCAAAAGGCCAGATAATATTAACAATTTAATAAACATATTAAATTTAAAAAAATATTTTTTTTATTACATAATAGTAAAGCACTTTTTTTTTACATATTCTTAAAGCAAATATTGAAATTAAGTAAAATACATAATTAAAAAATAAATAAAAATTGAAATAAACAAGTATTATTCATAGCTTAAATAATAATTTTTATGCATTTTAGACCATGAATCAATTGCAAATTTTAAAATAATTACAATATTAACGCCTGCACCTCATAGTTATAAATCAGGAACTACGAATTTTAGCATCAATATCAATGTATACTTTCAGAATATAATACAAAAAAAAAAAAATTTTTTTAAGTTTTGAATTTATACACATATTTGTGTTTCTAAAGAAAATATAATTCATGTGTAGTTTAAAAACAAGTTTAGAAAATAAGAAACTTATAAAAATTAAATTCATAACATTAATATATTCGCGGACAATTTTTCAATTCAATTACACAACAAATTCAATTACACAATTTTTGCCTAAAAGAACTTGAAAAATTTTGCGAATAATATGATTCCAAAAATGTACCATAAAATCGGTAGTTTAGGACTAGGGATAAGATTTTCGCTTTTTTGGACACCAATATAATCTTAGAGAAAATGTTAATTTCTTAAATCACAATAATGCAGTGTCGCCAGATTGTCGAAAGCCAATTTCCCCAAAATTTCTGAAATTTTCCCCAAATCAGGGCTTTTTTTCAGAAAAAGTCCCCAAAGCAATTTCTACTCAAAAAGGCAAATTTCCCAATTTTCAAGTTTCCGTTATAAAATTTTTTTAACAAATTTAAACTCAAATTTTTCCCCAAATCATGCATTTTTTTGAAAAAATTCCCCATTTATGGAAAAAAAAAACATTTAATCTCAACAGAATTTTTCATGTATGTTAGCTAAAAACAAAGCTAACATGCAAAGCTAAAAACAAACACAAAAAAAAAGTTATGAAATTGTTTTTATTTTTGTTGTATAAATCTATACTATTAAATGAAATGTGTTTCTGTCCGTATTGACAGGAAAATCTGAATAACTTATCTGAAAATTCAGACGAGTGATAGCTCAGTGCAGATCATCATGAATCTGTAGTACATATAAACGGTGAGCACGACCGCGAGAATGATTTATATCTATTATTTCTATATTTTATTTTCGTTTTCCAAACCAAAATCGAATTAGAGATAGATCCAGTATTGTTTAATGTCTGAAAGTAAAAATTAAAATTTTGATAACAATTCCCCAAGTTTTTCCCCAAATATGTTCATAGTCCCCAGACATGTCCCCAAGATTTATTTGTCCCCAAAAAATTCCCCAGGAAGTTCAAAATTCCCCAAAATGGGGACAAAATCCCCAATCTGTCAACACTGCAATAATGTTCCGATTACATAATATAGCATTTTCTCTTAAATTTTACTGGTGTGCAAAAAAGCGCAAATCTCATCCCTATTTAGGACTTCAAAACAGACTTAAAAATAAACTTGCATGTAGATTCATAAATAGGAAACTTTTTGTTGCAATTGCTTCAAAGTGACATTATTTAATTACATCTGTTTCGGAATTAAAACTTATTTCTTATTCATAATAGTTTAAAAAAAAAAAAAAAAAAAAAAAAAAAGTCAATTTTTTGTATTTTTTTTTTCTTAAATTCTGCATCAAATCTCAAAGCATATTTTTTTTTTTTTAATGCTTTGATCACTAACCTTAAAAAAGCAGTGGTATCAATATAAAAACTAGTCGTTGGGGGCCACCGTAATACTTACCCATCATGAATATGTATATGAAAATAAAACATGTGAAAACTATTTATACAATGCATTGCAATTCATAAATAAAATTTAAATATTGTTAATATACATAGTAATGCTCTATTAAAGAACTGCTGATTACCGATATCGACAAATTATATAAAACGCCAAACTACTCAAGTAGTACCGAACTGCGTAAAAGAAACATCCTTATAACTCCAAAAATAATAACTCTATTAACTAACAGTTAACTGCAACGGATTAAGCGTCTCATTTCCAATTAAAATATACCTCTGAATTGAAATTTGAATGAAATACAGGGTCATGAAAAATCGAAGAATGTGGAAAACAGGATTACAAATATCTCGGCAACTAATAATCCGGTTGACTTCGTTCTATATGCAAAATGGGTGTTATTTTATTGCCTTTTACGTCCATTACTTAGAACAAAAAAATTCGAAAATTTTTATCTACCTTTCATGAGAACGAATTTTTCGAGAGTCCGAAAAAAATAGTTCCGGATAATCGAGGTTGCTGATATTAAATAGGGTTCGTCCCATTCTTACATACTAACTACATACAAAATTTCAAGTCTCTATCTCAATTCGTTCGGGAGATAGAGCGTTTACAGACAGACAGACAGACGGACGGCAAATTTTTTTTTCTAAAAATATGTTTTTCGGAATCTCCACTATCTAAAACGTGTAAATCCGTCAAAAAAAATGTTTCGATTTTCAAAACGATTGCAAGACTTACCCTATACTACGTATGATGGGTAAGTAATAAAAAGAATATTGCCCAGTTAAACTGATGGCATTGAGCTCATGGCTGGCTGTCATGTACACAAACTAATTGTACATGACAGCTTTATATTTTCAAGAGATAATTCCGTTCGAAATGCAAACTAAGGAGGGGGGGGGAACAGCTCCCTTCATTTTATACTTAATCATTGAACCCCGTTAAACTAATCACGGATATGCTTTATCATAAAAAACCGATAAATTTTGAACGAAAACGGATAATTGTGTATGAAAAACTCATTTATATAAATTAAGGGGAAGAGGATTAAACCCCGTTCCCCTTCTTTTACACATGGAATGAACTCCAAAAAGTAATCAGGGAAGCGCCTTATTAGAATATACATATATCCAAAATTTCAAGTGAATTCGATATTTTTATCTGAGTTATCGCGTTACCCACATATGCACATACAAAACGGGCGGGCACATACGCTCCCAAGCTTTGATAGCCTGTGAGCTAAAAAACCCTTTACGAATTAAAAGTTTTGTCACAGCTGTTAATCTTAAGGCTCTAAGAGTTTTAAATATGAATTTTAACAATAATGATATCAAATTTTGAGTGACGCCATGCTCTTAACTAAAAAACGCATTTTTGTATTATTTATTTCGTCACTTATTTTTTGTTCTATTTGTAATAGCATGTGCATAAGTTATCTTCAACATGAAAGATGTATAAAATTTATTCCCTGATTCTTTTTCACACACATCTCTCATAAATTCAAAATATGAGTTTTAAAATATATGATATAAAATTTAAGTGACGCCTTTTTGTGGCTTTAAAAGATTTGTTTTAAAATTCAAATTATTATTCTATTATTATTTGGTAAAATGTATTTACACATAAAAAAAAAACTTTTATTTTTCGAAATTATTGTTAAATATATAATTTTAATTGAATCTATACTATGCATTGAATGGTATTTATTTCAATAAATTGATTTACCTTTTGTGTTACGTTATTCAAAATTGTATATAATATTTATGTAAATGGATTATTTTGCGTCAAATTATTCATTTCCATGCGTTTAATTTAATTTGGATAATATGACGCAAAGAAACCATTTACATAAAACCATTGGCGCGTTATTTTTCTGACGCCAATTTGGCGAAAATTTCTTTTCAAATACCAGTTTTATTTTTTAAATAATTTCTATTTTAAAAAGGAAATAATGATAAATAAAAAAAAAGTTTAGTTAATAATTACAGAATAAAACAATTTTTATCATTTTAAAAAATAAAATAAAAACAAACAAACAGTTTATTAATAAATAAATAACAACAGCCGGGTTACCATGTTAGGCACATGTAATTGCCATTTTGTTGCAATCGCGCCAATGTGGTGCGCATATGGCATCTGTGTCTGTTTCTCTAGCAGAATCTTCTAATTTGGCAAAAAAATGAGCAATTAAAATAAATTATGAATAAAAGCAATATGATTTCATGCTTAGTATACATTCAAGGGAGACCAAACTGGTCGCCAAGGGCAGCTAGTAATAATATAATCCTTTTATTTTACTTATTTCATTTATAATACATAACTTTAATTTGAAGCTGGATATATATATATATATATATATAAATATATATATATTATTTTGGAGCTTTATAAGTGCAGCGAAAGAACAACCCGTAAACCACAGATTAAGTATTTACATACAGATAGGACAGTTCCATAAGCTCAATGGTAGCCAAATCCTAACTCCAGAGCCACTAGTGACAACAGGTGCAAGCGTTTCGGAAACATCGCAACAGGCAGTTGTTACTTGTCTTCTTTGTATATTATCTATCTTTTTTATACGTCGCTAACGGAAGTATTTGTTTACGTGCCGATCCAGTGGTGTGGTCGGTAGCAACGGCTCCTCCCACACCGCTGGACCCTGGTTCGAATCCAGCTAGCGGCATGGATGTCTTGTGTTGTCCATGTGATGTGTATTAAAATGTATGTACTGTATTTCATGTAATAATAAAAGGTGTTCTGTATTGGTTTCTGTGTATTAAGGATCATTCGAGGTAACAGCCATTGTAGCTTCTAGACCTCAAAACATTGTTCTCTCAAACCCTCATTTGTTTACGTTTGTTTTTGTTTAAAACATAAAATGTGCTTTAACGTAACATATTAACATAAAGTATTATAAGTTAACATAATAATATAACATATTAAACATAAAGTGTGCAAAAAAAATCAAATGCAATGTCAAATTTTCTAACAGATAAACGCGACGGAAAACGTGTTAGACCATACGATAGAGACAGTGACAGTTTAACTTGCAGTTTATGTTGAAGTTCCTGCCTGTTCCCGGTAGTGGCGCTAGAATCGCGCCGGTACGGTTTTTCACTTCTCTGTCGTATCTGTGTGTAAATACTTAATCTGTGCCGTACACTAACCTAATTTACCACGGTCTAAATCCTGCAAAGGACTTTTACACCATAACCAATAAGATGCATTTCATTTGGACGTTGCCATTAAACAATTAACATGTAATCCCGATTTCTGTGCCACGTACGATAGCGTAATATATGTACAGGGTGTTTCGCTACCAGACCGACAAACTTTGAGGGTGATAGTAGACATGAAGACAAACATTATTAAACTAGAAGATAGCCCGTCAAAATGACGTGTTTGCATTTTTAAAAGGCCCAGAAGCAGAATTTTTTTCTGTAATCTGCAGTGCAAGCAGAAACTTTAAAAACAGTCTGCAGAACTTAAGGACAAATGTTCTCTTTCTCAATTTAGGGGTGACCAGATGGAATATGCCCCCCCCCCGGTCTCAGGACTGAAAATGTATAAAAAATTTCCCATTTTGGCCTTTTCCATACGAATATGCAAGAGTAGCTAAATTATAGCCCAAGGTAATAAATAAACATAAATCAAAAATTTTAAAATACTAAGTTTAAAATATTTATAAATACCTATGTCTTTACTTTCTAAATACAGCATAGTTTCCTGTTAGTGGAATTAAATTACAGTATTTTTTTCTGATCATGCATTTATTAGAGTTGTACATTTTTTTTTCACCTTTCTGAAGAAAAAACGCAAAATAAGGATTCTACTGAATATAAATTGAAAATGAGACTAAAACTGAACATAAACAGGTAGAATATGGCAAGTTGTTACCTTTTTAGAAAAGTGATGATTTAAATATGCATAATTTATACAGTCAGACTTCAATTAGGCTTGCTTCTTTGGTTCATGTATTGAAATTATTCATATACAGTAGACTCCCTCAAATCTACACAGCTTAGGATCAGAGGTTGTGTGGATTTTAGAATTTTGCGGATTTCTGGTCTTTGCTTTGTTTATATTTTTTTAAAAGTAATTTGAATGTAATTAAGAAGGAAATAAAAAGTATAATGAATGATTACAATATACTAAAATATTAAAAAAGTAATAAACTAAAATAATAAAAATTTAGATAACTTTTTAAATGATTAAAATACTAAAAACAAAGGTCAAGTTAATAATCAATAATATAGAATTAAATATTCATTATAAAGATTAAATGTGTTTTTCCTAAATTATTCCATGAAACTTGCCTCATAAAGGTACATTAGTAATTCCCATCAGGATCATAAAATAACGAAGCTTTATTTCAGGTTTACCCAGACTTAATAACTAAAAAAGCTTGATTAATGCATAAATATATTTAGTAAGATTGTGATTACCAATGATATCAGCAATATCTTGATTTTTTCAGAAATAAATCACTCTTTCTTCAAGAAAAAACATGAATTCAATAATATTAACAAAAATTAAAAAATGTATGGAATTGATATAAAACTGAAAAAGTCAAATTTTTCACTTATATCTAAACTGAATGTTTTATTGTTTACATCCGTAAATTATGTGCGGATTTGAGGAAGTCAACTGTAAACACTTCTCATGAGGTAGTATATCATCCTTTATGACACCAAAGAACTTTAAATAATAAAGCCCAAAAAAAAAAAAAAAAAAAAAAAAAAAAAAAAAAAATTAGAAAACTTTTTTAAAAACAATGTCTACTGTAAACACTTCTCATGAAGTAGTATATCATCCTTTATGACACCAAAGAACTTTAAATAATAAAGCCCCCCCCCCAAAAAAAAATCAGAAAACTTCTTTAAAAACAATGTCTACTGTAAACACTTCTCATGAAGTAGTATATCATCCTTTATGACACCAAAGAACTTTAAATAATAAAGCCCCCCCCCCCAAAAAAAAAATCAGAAAACTTCTTTAAAAACAATGTCTACTGTAAACACTTCTCTTGAAGTAGTATATCATCCTTTATGACACCAAAAAACTTTAAATAATAAAGCCCAAAAAAAAAAAAAAAAAAAAAAAAAAAAAAAAAATCAGAAAACTTCTTTAAAAACAATGTTTTGTGTGAAATATCTATTGTCATTTAGCAGTTTCCCTTGTCATGGCTTTCTTTTAAATAAACTTTAATTTGATGGGGATTTCTAGATCTTGATAGAGCAACGTAGAGCTGACCATGTGAGAAAACAGGCTCATCAAGATAAATTCCAACATGATCAAATGTTTGTCCTTGTGATTTGTTTATAGTCATGGCATATGCCGGAATGATTGGAAACTGTCGTCGTTTGAGGATGAATGGTAGATTAATGTCACTTGGTGCTAATGGAATTCTTGGCAAAAAGACAATATCTCCCCGGTTGCATTCAGAAACTATTTCTGCAGTGATGAAATTAGTAGCAAGTCCTGTTACTAACAGCCGAGTACCATTGCAAAGTCCTTTCTTGGGATTTAAATTACGAAGCAACATGATTATGACTCCTTTTTTTAACAACAACATATGTGGTGGCATACCTGATGGAGTCAACTCATGAATAAATTCTGGTGGGTAATTTAAAAAATCATTTGCATCTTCAGATATGATAGAATCTGCACTATAATATATTTGAAGATCTCCTTGGATTTTTTGAATGATGGCATGATTAATTTCCAGAGTTTTCTTATTTGTTGGAGCTAAAATAACTCTTTTTGCCAGCTCTTCAGCTTGCATGTTACACAATTGCTCACTATAAATGGCTTCAATTAAATTGTTCTGTACAATCATTTGCTCAGGTATTTCAACAGAATTATGTGGTAAACCTGGAATTAGAGGAAGATTGGCTAATCCAATGTTCAACAGCCATGTATTGTGTTCATTTTGGCCAATACTACGCATATTAATTTTAAGGCTAAGGTGAGTAAATTTCCTCCAAAGTGGACTTGATTTTATACAGCTTTCGATAATATCAAGTGAATTACCTCTAGGGACTACTGGAAGTGTCTGCCTAAAATCGCCTCCAAGTACTATGACTTTTCCGCCAAATGGGCGATTATTTCTCATTACTTCACGTAACAGCACATCTATACAACGAAGACCATCTTTAATTAGCATGGTAATTTCATCAATAATAATGAGCAAAGCCTGTCGAAGGTTTTCAGCTTCTGGTGATGTTGTTCTTATTGATGAGACTGGTGTGTCAAGCAAAGGAACTGGTAGCTTGAATCCACTATGAACAGTGCGACCCCCTTTAAGTAACGTTGCTGCAATGCCAGTTGTTGCAAATGGAAGAGCAATTTTCCCTTTACCTCGAACATAATACAATAGTGTTGAATACAGGTAAGTTTTTCCAGAACCTCCAGGACCATCCAAGAAAAAATATCTATTACTTTCATTGACATCGTCTATAGCTGAAGTAATTTTAATAAATGCGGCAAGCTGCTCATTATTGAGAGAGGCGATACATCTTTCTGCTGCTTCTTTTTCCTCAAACTGGTTTTACTCCTGAATTATGACAGGAATTCCTATTGGAATAGGTAGACCAGCTGAAGCACATGACAATCCATGTTGTATGAGAATTTCATTGATGTCATGTAATGCAAAGTTAAGAGCTATTTCTTCAGAATTGTTACGCAAAAAATCAAGAGCCATGTCAATTGAGTATTTATTCCAAAGATCTAATGCATTTGTTGGATTACCAAAGCAAAGAATAAAAGCAAATGATTGCCGTAATTGTTTTGGCATTTGAAAGATTGAAGCCTCTTGTAAATGTGAATCCCACTCTTCATCTGACTCCAGCAAGTGACGATGGAAAGCCGCTTGCTTAAATGTGTCGAAAACAACATTGTCAACCGTTCGTAAAAATTCAAAGCTTAAGGCCCCAGGCACGTGAAGTAGCAACAAGCGTAGATAGAATCTCTCTTCATCTTTTGCACTAACATTGTACATCCTTGAGATGATTTTATTTCCTCCACGCTGTCGTTTTTGCCAAGTATTACGAATATACACATAGTGATATGGAATATCTGTGTATAGCAATGCTCGTGCATCAGTATCAGTTGAATTTAGTTCAAACCATGACTCAAGCTTCGTTTTTGAGGATTGTGCAGCTTGCAAGGCTTCTACCTCATGACCAGCTGTAAATATAATACGCTGTTGGTTTGGAAGATGAACTGGCAGTCTCGTCACTGCATGTGAACGATCATGCATTTTCGATTCGAGCAATCTCCACATTGCTTCTGGTGCACCTACATATCGTGCATCGATATTGTTAGCAATTTCATTGTTTTGGCATTGCCCTGCAGTTAAAATCATATTGGCACAGTCAAACCCTTTATATATATATTTGTAAATGTATTTAACTGCTCGCAAAGAGGTACAAACTTCAACATTGATATGCGCATTATATTTAAGCAGTAGATATGGATTGTATGGAACAACATATCTATTGTCCATTGGTGCTCCTCTAACATCAACTGTCATATTTGGACGCCTACGATACAGTGGATAACCATTAATGTTGATCGTGGTTTCAGTTTGAAATTCCTTGGGAAACATTTTTTTGCATTTTCCATCTTCCATGCAAGATGCTTCAGGATTTCGAACACCACATGGGCCATGCAACATACATCTTTTAACAACATCAAATAAATGCGGATTGTGATCAGGCGATGGCAACTCAGCACACACAAATTGATCAACACGTTCAGCAGTAGAAAATTTATCTTCAGCTCGTAGAGCAATCAAAATATGTGCATGCGGCAGGCCTCTTTTCTGAAACTCTACAGTGTATACATGAGCTGTCGTTTTACCCAAGACACCGTGAACAGTCAAATCTTCCATAAGAGATTTCAGCTTTAACTTGAAAACTCGTGCCACCAAATCTGGACGATCAAATGCTTGTTCGCCTGTTCGCAAATTTTCAGCAATTTCTCGCCACTTTGGGTTTGCAGTAAATGTAAGGAAAAGATCTGGTGCACCATGTTTAGCAAAGATGGACATTGCATCAGCACATCGTTCTCTCATATTTCGAGGTGATCCTTCAAATGATGATGGCAAAATAACTGGAATTCCTGCTGTCATTTCAACATTTCCATTCTCAAATTGAACATGGTCTGCAAGTCCTTGATAGAGCTCAGTTCTTAACTTCTGCTGATTCATTCTTATAAAATTTAAATTATTGGCTTCCACCTGAAGATAAGAATCAACAATATATTGTTGAGTAAGTTTTCCAGCACTAATAATTGGATTAAAATCATCTCTAATGGCAGTTAAAGCAACTTTGTACTGAAGCATTGTTATATTTACTCTGCTACGATTTTCTTGTACTCCATCATAAGGTTCACAACTCCAGTTTGGTTGCCAACCAGGTTCTCCATAAGGAAACAAAATAGGATAAGACATTGGATCTAAGTTTGGACTTAAAATATTAATATTAATGAAGGGTTGTAGAGGATTTTCTGGATTGAATGGATAAACACGAATGTCACGCTCAAATGGAGGTTCACCATCATTATTCACAAAGACCATGGAAATTTCATTGGCAGTTGGGTCATTATATCGTCGCTGATCAGAGTGTCGGTCTCGTCTGAACACCATATTTACAGTAGGAATATTATCTCCTGCTTCATTTGCTTCTTGAATTGCTCGAGCCTGAACATTCCGAAGCATGCAGTATGTATTAGTTAGTCGATTGTGCTGCCTGAAAAAACGATCAATGTGATCCAATATACGTGTGATGCACTGTTCATTAGCAGGATGAGTAACTCTAATTTCAGTAGCTTGAGTGCTGTCAATGACATAGAGTTGAGCAAACTGGGGAGCTTCACCATTTAGCGGTTGAACATGGCTTGTTCGGTGGCAAATTTGACCATGGACTTTGAAAATATATGGTCCTCTACCATTAAAATCAACAACTTTTGCTCCCATTGATGCAAATGAAACTGCACTGTTGTATGAACGAATATTTTCGCGAAAGTTCTTGTAGTCAGGGTTGCTCGGATCCATAAGCAAGTTAATCAGAAAAGTAGGGTATGATAAAATATTTCCCTCAGTATTTGTAGGCTTTTCCAATTTCAATCTTCCTTTACGGCAGCAACTTGTAAATTTTCCGTCATGCGGACGTTCAGCTCTGAAATTTTTGGAACCACAGAACTGGCAAATAACGTTCATTGATCCGCAATAATATTCTTCGTCTTCAACATTTTCAGGGATTTGAAACTCCCGAGCACGATGGGATTCTGCCTCTCTTTCGCGGCGAACTCGTTGGGATGAGGCATTTGCAGCCCGAATTCTATCACGCGACTCCTGGCTTTGCCGCGCTAGCCACCTTGCTTGCCGTGCATTAGCTAAGCGTCGTCTTCTTGCAATAGGACTTTCGTCTACGCTCATTGCATTAAGAAATCATATAACGATATAAAATTTATATCTTATAACGAATACTTAATATAAAAACACTTTACACTATCGAAAACAAATGTCAACACAGTGAAGAGTAAAAATTCGCACGTGAAACGTGATGTGACAAAGGAGTCATTCTCAAGAATCATTCACGGCAGAAAAAAAAATTAAAGCAACCCGAATATAAAAAAATAACAATATTGCATTAAAACACACCTTCGTTTTCCTTAAATAAACAGTTTTAATTAAAATTTATTAAAAATTTAATCCTGAAAAGATTTCAAAGTGCATTAAAATGTAATGACGTCATTAACAGCTCCTACTGTAAATCTGGCCAATGAGAACGCTCCATTACGACTGTGGAACGTTTTCATTGGTCAGGAAATAGATAGCCTTTAAAATTGGAGGCAACTTTTCACAATATTTTTTATAAGTTTGAAATTTGTCATGCTTGAATGGCAACAGCATTAACTTGCTTAAATCGTTTGTTTATCTCGCAATTGCTTGTTGTTTTATTTACAACTTAAACATTATAATTAGATAGCTTTTGTAGGTATAATTAGATAGTTTTTGTAGGTTTTAAAGAAAATGAGTGATGAATAAATCTTGTACATGTATATTTCCATAAGTTGAACGATTAAAATATTTGTGAACAGCTCGGAATACTTAAGACTAACGTGGATGCCGAATCGCAATAAGTTTCTTTTTCTCGTGGATCGGTGAATCCCGGAATCGTCGTACACGGAGGAGTTTTATATATATAATAGGGAACCATGGGTCGCAAAAGTCTTCTGTAGGAGCTAGGGGCCATTAAAGTTTAAGGACCAAAAATTCAAATGATGATAAAAAACGGAAAAAGGGTCGATTCGTTTGCGATTTTCACTAAAATCATTTTTTATAACACGATTTAAAAAAACAAATTATAAAGGTTACATTCAAAAATTGTCGATAGAGGGCGCTTTCGACTTTAGAGTAACGTGCAACTACTTTTTACCGTTATTTTGTACATGGGATAGAAATTATTTTAAAGATTAGACTTTAACTTCAATTTTAAGCCCAAAATCGGAAAATCTGGGATCGGGTAACTGGAGAAAATTTAACTGTTAACAGAGGAGCGGATTTTAAACATTCATAAACATTATACAAACTGATCGATTTTGTTGCGGTTTGCGTGTAGTTCATTCCCTTGGTAATTATTTTATTCCAAATGACCTACAGCTCTTGTGTATCCATTTTTGATAGCGGGCGCTTCCGACATACCTCCGACATTTCAATGGCATTATTCCTGGGTGTTTTACTACCAGACCAACATACTTCCAGGAAGTGTTAGGGATGCAAAGTGACTCGGAATCACATAGGAATATAACATTGAAAATGCCTTTTTAGCGAGCTGTGGTTAAAAGAAGCAGAGAAAAAAGCAACAGAAACAGGTAGTAAAACAGCAACACGTTAATGTGGCAGAAAGCAATTTAGTTAAAGGTTTTACTACAAAAGGTATCCAAAATTACGACCAGAAGTAGTCGGGCATGCTTGACAGCAGCGTCGCATGCAATTCCTTACGCTTTGAAAGATTCCTGGGATCTCGGATAGCTTTCTGGCAGCTACAGGAATTCGAGCTGACAGGTGTTCCACTGATGGTACAGGAGTCTTATACATTCAACTTTTCTTTTCATCCCAGCAGAAGAAGTCCAAACAGATTCAGATTCAGTTGAGCCAGGTGGTGGTGGTGGGGGCGGGGGGCTACCAATTGGTTTGAGCCCAACTAGCCCCACCTAGCAATGTTTATTTAAAAAAATACAGAACAATTATACAGTAATAAAATAAAGGTAGGTAACAAAAAGTAATTGATATAATGAAGTAGGTGCGACGATCTGGCAGGCCAACGAACCGGGCCACCACTACCTATCCACCGCTGTCCACATGTTACGTTGAGGTGTCTGCGAACATCATTGGTAAAATATGGAGCAGTGCTATAGAGTGGCGCAACGAAAGAGGAACCTGTGCTTTTACCAGAAGTTCCGGCAGAACGTGTTGTAGAAATATCAAGTGGCTTTTTTCTCTGCTTCTTTTAACCCTAACTCGTAAAAAAGATATTTTTGACATTACATTATATTATGATTCCGAGTCGTCTTTGTATCCCTAACACCTCCTGGAAGTATGTTGGTCTGGTAGTAAAACATCCAGGAGTAATGCCATTGAAATTTCGGAGATGTGTCGGAAGCACCCTCTAACAAAATATGGGGACACCAATGCTGTATGTCACTTTGAATAAAATAATTACCATGAGAATAACCTACACGCAAACCGCAATAAAATCGATTAGTTTGTCAAATGTTTATGAGCGTTCAAAATCCCCACCTCTGTTCACAGTTCAATTTTCGCTAGTTACCCGATAACAAAGTTTCCGATTTTGGGCTTAAAATTTAAGGTAAAGTCTAAACTTTAGAATAATTTCAACCCCGTGCACAAAATAAGGGTAAAAAGTAGTTGTTTGTTACTCTAAAGTCTAAAGCGCCCTCTATCGACAATTTTTGAACGTAACCTTTAAAAAATTTTTACAGACAAAACGTGGTATAAAGAATGATTTTAGCGAAAACCGCAAACGAATCCACCCTTTTTTCCGATTTTTATAATCGTTTGAAGTTTCGGACTTTAAACTTTAATGGCCCCTGGCTCCTACGGAAGACGTTTGCGCCCCATGGTTTCCTATTTAATAATGTTTGTCTTCATGTCTACTATCACCCCTCAAAGTTTGTCGGTCTGGTAGCGAAACACCCTGTATATATATATATAGAAGCTGGTTTTGTCAGAGTCATGTTAAGACGGTATTCGACATTTTTAACCCTCCCCATTTCCACCCCCTTAAGCCGATTTTGACCATTTACAATCTCCATCGAGATAAAAACTATCTCAATGTATTTGGCGAGTTTGAGGACAATTCATACATAATCGCGACTTTTATCGGGAGGACAAAATTTAGTACATGCATAACCACATACCGGGAGAGCAAGAAGTCCGTAAAAACTTTAAAAATTCATAAAAACCGAAAAAATAACCGAAATGAAAAACGGTTTGCAGGGTTAGCATCCATAGGTCACGGGGATTTTTTTAAGACAGAAATAAAAAATAATTCAAAAAACAGCCGACAGATGGCGCTGGTACTTGCGATTTCCGCGGAAATATGCAAATGAACCGGTTATAAAAGCTTGCGCTCCTAATCCACAACTAGTTCACCGTTGTGAGCCGTGAACTTGATCAAGGATGCTCACTGCGAAGGACAAAGCTTTGTTGGTGAAGTTATTTTACATGAACAATGAATCAGCTACTATTGCTTTGCGTAAATTCCGATTTCAAAAGGATTTGAGGACGGGAAAGGGGCCTTTAACAGCGGCAGATAAAGCTTGTTCGGCTGTTTGAGGAAACAGGAACGTTGGAGGATCGTGTAAGATCCAGACGACCATCTTTAATGAAGGTCCGCTCGCCGCGTGTTGCAGCCGAAATGGAAGTGTTAGCGTCTGATTCAGCTGCGGAGTCCAGCAATGCTCGTGAAGCAGCCAGACGCTTAGGCTTACCCCAGTTATCTGTCCGTAATATTCTTCATGGAATACTCAATCTTTACCCATACAGATTACAGTCATGCCATGAACTTTTACCATCAGATACTGCACAGAGAGAAGCATTTGCGAGGTGGGCTTTCTCTAAAATTGATCAGAATCCCACATGGGTCTTTAACATCTTTTGGACAGATGAAGCTCATTTTTCGCTTCATGGAGACTTTAATACCCATAACTGTCGAATCTGGGCGACATCTAATCTACATGAATACACTCAGAAACCATTTCATTCCCCAAAAGTTACTGTGTGGTGTGGATTCACAAGTTCATTTATCATAGGACCCTTCTTCTTTGAAACACCTTGCCGAATAAATGGGTGGAAAACAATTACTCAGCGTTATTTAATGCTTCTGCGTGAGAAGGTCATGCCATGTTTGCGTGAAAAAGATGCGCTTTCTACCGTCACATTCATGCAAGATGGAGCACCTTGTCACATTGGTACATCTGTCAAGGAATTCCTGATACAGACGTTCGGGGAAGACAATATCATCAGCAGGGGTTGCAAGTTCCCATGGCCTCCTCGGTCTCCAGATTTGACCCCGGCAGATTTCTGGTTATGGGGGTATTTGAAATCCCGAGTGTATCGATCTAGTCCGTCTAATCTGTCGGAGCTGAAAGATGCAATCCGGCGAGAAGTGTCATGTATACATCCAGACCTGCTACACTCTGCAGTTGCTGGATTTGTGACTCGACTCCAATGTGTCATCCCCTGTGGTGGTGGTCATGTGGAACACATACAGGTCAAATAAACGATTTGGAAACATTCTGTTCTTTATTTGGGTATCTTTTCTTTGATTTGGGTACGTCAGCGCCACCTATTGGCTGTTTTTTGAAATTTTTTTTTTCATGTCTTAAAAAAATCCCCGTGACCTATAGATACTAACCCTGCAAACCGTTTTTCATTTCGGTTATTTTTTCGGTTTTTATGAATTTTTAAAGTTTTTACGGACTTTTTGCTCACCCGGTACATATATATAGATATATATAAACTTTTTAGGTGAGAATGGTTATGTGTACTTGGGATCATATAATGAAAAATTATGAAGAAATTTTTTTTCAAAATTCGTGCCATGGTAACGACAGCAATAGGTAGTATTTCTTATGAAATCTACATAAAACTTTGAAATGAGAACTAAATAATTACGAGTTACCAGCGGCAAAATGCTGAAAATTGCGTCATAAAACTATATTTACATGTAAAGATTAAGAGAGAAAGAAAATATTAAAATAATGAAATCATTAAAATGAATTAATCACCGTAAATGGATAATATTACGTCATGTTTAACACTTTAACTCGTGACTTCTTTCACATATACATAATATTGAAAGAAGAATAAATTCATCAATTAAACAAACAATTTCGATTATTAAAAGCATATGTGATTAACCTTATCAGAAAGACTTCTGATAATGACAATTTGCTTATTTTTGTTTATATATATAGGATCATTTAAATTTCTTTCGCGAGCATGAAATTTCATACTTGTTTTCTAAGATTAAATTAAGAATAAATTTCATCTGTGTTGTTTTAATTTAGTATAATATTTATTCTATATTTTATTTATTCCGTTCATTGAAATTGGTTTATGTTTTCGTGACAAAGAATATTATTTAAAGAAATGTGCTAGTAAATATTTTTAAAGGAGAGTAATTATTAACAGTTTGTTACTAACAGCTTGTTTTTCTATCTTCTGTGGTTCTGTGGTATAATACATGTCCGTAGTATTATAACGAAGTTTTAAAAATACTCAGATCTTGATGTAACAGTATACAATACTACGGATTGAATAATTTCCAACTGAGCGAAAAATTGCCCAGGCCGGGAGTCGAACCCAGATACTTGGCTTACAAGGCCAATGCTTTACCTGTTAAACTACCGGGGCGACAGCCGGCTGGGATTTTTCGCTCAGATAACCTAATTGGTCATAGCATCTGGTCTGTCATTTAGACAGTTCAACAGAATAGACCGCAGGTAATGGACCTTCATATAACGATGGGTACGTAGATCTACTATTATTTTCAACACAATCTAGCTGATTGGTAAAGTAATCATACGAATTGAATAATTTCCAAATGAGCGAAAAATCCCAGCCGGCTGTCGCCCCGGTAGCTTAACAGGTAAAGCATTGGCTTTGTAAACCAAGTATCTGGGTTCGACTCCCGGCCTGGGCAATTTTTCGCTCAGTTGGAAATTATTCAATTCGTATGATTACTTTACCAATCAGTTAGATTGTGTTGAAAATAATAGTAAGTATACAATACTTCTGATAAAATAGTAGCCGAAATCTTCTGTGTGTCCCTGTACATACTATCTGATTTCTATTATACAGGAAGTAACTCATAGTAAACCTCAGTAACGTATATCAATTTCATAAGATTTGAAATAGTTTAATATAGTTAAAACGTGCCCCAAACAATGTTTCCTCTTATATCATTACGTAATGATATACTTTTGTGGGGCCCTGTAAAAAAATTTAAATACTCTTTGCATCACTGATTGTACAGAATCTTTATTTTAATGTATACTTCACAGAATCAATCGATATCAATTTTATTATTTTCGAAGTAGTGTAGCAGCATTAAAATGCACTTGAAACTATTTTTCGCATAGGCTGTAATGAAACGGCCTATGGGAAATGTTTTGATTGTCTCTGTAATTAAAATATGCAACCGATTTTCACAAAATTTGAAATGACTCGACAAAACTATACAACAATTATGTATTTTTAATTTCAAACGACTTCGTCGGGTAGTTTTTGCTCTGTTATATGCAGCCTGACGGACTGGCTGAACGACGACTGTAGGTGCTACGTATTTACATAATTACGAGCGCATCTAAAAAGATTCCAAAAATGTAGATCATATTAAAAGGAAGAGATTTTTAAACAGTTAAAATGCAAAATTTTCAAAGGTCAAGGGTCCTAACTGAAATGCAGTTGTGTAGAAAGATACTTTTCAGTAGTTTTTAAAATAGTCGTAATAAGTTAGAATTATTTTTTAAAAAATTGCAAGCGATCCGGAACAGTTTTAAAGCAGCAGTACCAAGGGGCCAAAAAAGATTATTAATATTTTAAATTGTTCGTATCTGAATTCCGAGATAATTTTTGTTCTTCATATAGTAGCTGGAGGATTTAAAATATTGTTAGAAAAAAAATCTATTTAATCGGACACTTTTTAAGGGAGGTATAATATGAGGACCGAAAGGAATCAATTGACAGTTTAGAGAGTTTAAGAAGCTCTTAAGAGCTTAAGAAGGGTTAAGAGACTTTAACCCTTTTATTGCCAAGGAGTGCCATCGCGCTGCTCTCGCTAGTTGTGAAAAATGCCAGCGTCGCGATAGCGCTCCTTTTGACAGTTCATTTTTGGCGCGCACAGTGTTTATTAAAGTGCTATTTAAATTTATTTAATTTACTATAGCCTAGTAACAGAAATACCACAATGTTTTCTAATTGCACATCAGTTTTCTAATTGCAAACGATAAACTGTGAATGAAAGACATTATCATTTTATTTCTGCAGTTTATTCTAAGCTGTGGGAAAAAATATCTTTGTTTTTCTTGTTGTGATATAATTTCGAACATTGGATAAACATAGTGACGGCCGCGTTATCGAGCGCTGTGATGGATGCGCTATCGCGACGCTGGCATTTTTCAAGCAGCGCGACTGCGCTGCTTGGCACTAAAAGGGTTAAAATTAAAACTTTTAAAAATGTCTTGGTATTTAGCGTTTTAGATCTTCAATTAACTTAAATTTAGTATAGGGTATGAATTATTCATTCGAATAATAGGTTACAAAAATATTTAAAAAATTGAGTAAATGCTTAAAAATGAACCTTAGGACACCAATAGAAATATGAGGGTGTTGGTCCGAAAAGAAGAGTATACAAGACTCTACTTTAAAATTATGCTCTGAGAAGGTGAGAAAATTAGGAAATGAAAAATGGCGCACAAAAAGTTAAAAGGACCCTGGATCTTAACTAGAATGTAGAAACGGGAAAATAACTGAATGTAAAAAGATGGAAATTGAAGGTCAAACTTAACAAATGATGTGCGTTCGTACTATAATAAAGTTTTTAAAATATCCAGAACTTGGTGTAATAGTATACAGTATATCGGATACAGTATAGTGACTAAAATCTTTTGTATCTTCCTTTAAATATCATCTGTTTTCTATCATACACAAAGTAATTTGTAATAAACCTCAGCAATGTATATCAATTTCATAAAATAAGAAATAGTTTAATGGTATTAAAACGCGCTCCAAACAGCGTTTCCTCCTATACCATTGTGTAATGGAATATTTTTATGTGGCCCTGTAAATTAATAACAAATGTTCTTTGCACCACAGATTGTGCAGAATGCATTTTTTAGCATATACTTCATAGATGCATATCGATTCTATTATGTCCAAAAGAGTATAACATCATTAAAATGCACTTGAAACTATATTTTCCCATTAACCCTAATGTAACGGAATGCTTTTGATTGTCCCTGTAATTAAACTATACATCCAATTTTCATAAGATTTGAAAAGACGCAAGAAAATCACGCGAAAATTATATATTTTAAATTTCAAACAATTTAGTTGAGCAGTTTTTGCTCTGTTATAAAGACGGACGGATGGACAGGCGGGTGAATTGAACGATAATAGGTGCTACTTAGTTATATAATTACGAACGCACCTAAAAAGGATATAAAAAATGAAGATCGGATTAGAAAAAAGCAATTTATTAACATTTTAAGACACAAAAATTTATTTATTTATTAACTATGTGGAAAATAGTTGTTGTCCTCGCTAAAGAGTCGAGAAATCTGAAGTATATCTGAATCGTTTTATTGGTTGAATTCCGCAACTTTATTTTATTCGTTTTCTGATTGGTTCATCTTGAATGTCCAAAATTGGAATATTTCCGTTTTTTATTTTATTCGTTTTCTCACTGGTCCAAGTTTAATGTCCAAAAATGAAATACTTCTGTTGCCATAATGGCAAAAAAAAAGCAACTAGTCGTTGGGGGCCACCGTAATATTTACCCATCATGGATATGTATATGGAAATAAAACATGTGAAAACTATTTATACAATACATTGCAATTCATAAACAAAATTTAAATATTGTTAATATACATAGTAATGCTATATTAAAGAATTGCTGATTACTAATTTCGACAAATTATATAAAACTCCAAACTACTCAAGTAGTACCGAACTGCGTAAAAGAAACATCCTTATAACTCCAAAAATAATAATTCTATTAACTAACTATTGACTGCGTCGGATTAAGCGTCTCATTTCCAATTAAAATATACTCTGAATTGAAATTTGAATGAAATACAGGGTCATGAAAAATCGAAGAATGTGGAAAACAGGATTACAAATATCTCGGCAACTAATAATTCGATCGACTTCGTTTTATATGTAAAATGTGTGTTATTTTATTGCCTTTTACGTCCATGCCTTAAAACAAAAAAATTCGAAAATTTTTATACACCTTTCATCAGCACGAATTTTTCGAGAGTTCGAAAAAAATAGTTCCGGATAATCGAGGTTGCTGATATTAAATAGGCTTCGTTCCATTCTTACATACTAACTACATACACAATTTCAAGTTTCTATCACAATTTTTTCGGGAGGTAGAGCGTTTACAGACAGACAGACGAACGGCAATTTTTTTTTCTAAAAATATGTTTTTCGGAATCTCCACTATCTAAAACGTGTAAATCCGTCAAATTTTTTTTTCGATTTTCAAAACGATTGCAAGACTTACCCTATACTACGTATGATGGGTAAGTAAAACGCCAAACTACTCAAGTAGTACCGAACTGCCTAAAAGAAACATCCTTATAACTCAAAAACTAATAATTCTATTAACTAACAATTAACTGCGTCGGTTTAAGCGTCTCATTTCCAATTAAAATATACTTCTGAATTGAAATTTGAATGAAATACAGGGTCATGAAAAATCGAAGAATGTGGAAAACAGGATTACAAATATCTCGGCAACTAATAATCCGATTGACTTCGTTCTATATGCAAAATGTGTGTCATTTCATTGCCTTTTACTTCCCTGCCTTAGAACAAAAAAATTCGAAAATTTTTACGTACCTTTCATCGGAACGAATTTTTCGAGAGTCCGAAAAAAATAGTTCCGGATAATCGAGGTTGCTGATATTAAATAGGCCTCGTCCCATTCTTACATACTAACTACATACAAAATTTGAAGTCTCTATCTCAATTTGTTCGGGAGATAGAGCGTTTACAGACAGACAGACGGACGACAAATTTTTTTTTCTAAAAGTATGTTTTTCGGAATCTCCACTATCTAAAACGTGTAAATCCGTCAAAAAAAAATTTTCGATTTTCAAAACGATTGCAAGATTTACACTATACTACGTATGATGGGTAAGTAATAAAAACTTAAAATAATAATAATAATAATAATTTGAAAACAAATTGTGATAAAGATTTCAAACAAGTTTCCTTCAAAAGTGCATTTTTTTTCTCTACGCAACTGTGTAAAAATTTAAAATATGCGATGTTTAGAAGTTTAAAATTTTGCCGTTCCGAAAATTATAAAACTGAAATTTCATTTAAAATTTGTTTATGATGAGTCCAGATGAACAGGAATATTAATGTTTAATCCATATCGTACGGAAAATGAAGCATTAAGAAGTCAGTCTGATAACTCAATCTGATAACTTTAAACACTTAGAGTTGTATATCTATAAACTACTGTTTTTTTTTTTTTTTTTTTTTTTTTTTTTTTTTATTATTATTTATTTAATCTTTAGTATAGGAATATTAATGTTTTAACGCATGGCGTACGTAATATATGATTCATTATGATCATCATGAAAATGGTGTTTATTATTTTTAATTTAAATACAGAATTTATTTACAAGTTTTTAAGTTTTTGAAAATGTCATTTTCCTAATAGTCGTTGTAATCTGTTAAATTACAATTTTATTATTAATTTTTTTAATATATTCTATTTTTTTTCGGGGGGGGGGGGGGGCAGCTTACGCACACTTCAGAACCACTTTATACCGCGTCCCATGAACAACTCCGATTGGAGGGGAATCTATGACAGTCGCTAATCACGGAAAATGCGGGAAGCCAGTTAGTGCTGTACTTTATCGTATTTTCGTCACAGTTTTTATTTTATTTTTACCATTTGTTATATTCATAGTTTTAAATTTCAATATCTTTAAATATAAGAGAAATTAACTGATAAAAATTAAAAATTTAGTTTATAGCTGCAATTATAATTTGTAATGGTGTATTGAATGTCTAATATGTTATGAATTGAGTTTATTTTAAATTGAAAATTGCAATTCATATTAATAATGCTATTAATTTATAAATTAAGTATACATTAAATTATAAATAAATAATAGAATAATATTTTTATTTTTATAATAAAGTTACTAACTATTTCCATGATTAATTTATGGAAATCATTTATCAATGAAAGTTTTTATTCAAAAAACTTTCCTTTATTATCCTTATTATTTCTTGATTAATCTTTCCTTTATTTCCTTTGTTCTTTTATTTTCCATTTAAAAAAAAGAAAAGAAAAGAAAAGAAAAAAGAAAAAAAAAAACTTTAAAAATTAGACAAAAACATAAAGTAGTTTTAATAAAAATAATAACAATAACACAATATTGTACAAATTGTACGTAAAAACAATTTTTAATATTGTTAGGTGAAATTATGGTCCAGATGAGTATGCGTGCCAAAATTTTCTAAATTATTATGTATCAATATTCTAACGTGCCAGTATAATGATGATAGAATCCAATTATTAATTTTTATAATTTTTTACTTAAATATGTTTACAGTCATACTAAATTTAATTCATAACTTATTTAGTATGCCGTATTTACACAACAGTATAACCATGTCGCATCGAATTCCGCATTAATAATCTATAAATGAGTTTTTCTTTTATTGTATGCTTCTGAAACAGGTTTTTTTTAGCTCTTTAAGTATAAGCAGGTTCAATAGATACATAATCATTTACACTAACAATTAAAATTCCGTTTTCAAAATTAAGATCTAAATATAATAAAAACTAATTATAATAAAACCTAAAATAATTTAAAACTCTAAACCTAAATAAAATAAACCTAATCTGAAAAAGAAAGCTTTTCAATTAGGTATATATATTAATATGCAAACTGTCTCTTAAAATTCAATTTTCAAAAATAAAATCTTTTTAAATTTAATAAAGAAGCAAATTAATTTGGAAAATCATATGTTGTATGGTTTAGGAAGAAAATGACGCTACAAGATTCTTTCATTGCTATTTATAATACTTTAATTGATTTAAAAGCAACGGATTATTTTAGAGAAAATTATATTCCTGTTGCACAAAACTATACTTTTTATGGAAAAAAAGGCATTCTTTATAAACTGAATACAGTCTATAAGTTTTTTCGCGTCCAAAGAAGTTTTCATACGTACCAACCTCGGCACATGTGCAATAGATTCGCCGTGCCTGGTCTAAGAGAAGACACGACTGCGACGCCACGCCCACTCAGATTAATTTTACTCTAACATGTTATACACCAGTGTTGGCGAACCCTTTTGTTGTCACCTGCCAAACTTGATAAAAAAAATATTTTACATGATCATTAAGTGCGAATTAAAAAATAAATTTATTAGTTGGAAAAATAATAACTGAAATTATTAAAAACTTTCTATCATTATTTTAAACATAGAAGGAACGGTACTACTTGGTTAACCCGTCGACAAAAAAACTATCGCCAAACTATAAGATTATGTGTCAAGTGTCAGTAATGGATGATCGTGAATGTCACATTCAATGACATTAAATACGATACACGTGTTTAAAACGTCTTTAAGGGATTTTTATTTGCATTTTTATTAATATTCTAATAATTATGTGTTTTTTCGTTATTTAAAATAAAAATTATGTCAACATGTATAATTTGGCTGTGGGTTTGGCGATTTGTATAATTTGACGAAATTGATCGACGGGATATCCAAGTAGTACCGAAGGAACAAATCTGTAATTATTATACAGTGAATAATTTTGAAAACAACTATATTTTTGAAATTAATAAAAAAATTATGCGTTTTAAATTGATTTAGATTATTTCGTCTTAATAACAAGTTAATTTTAGTACAAATTGTATAGGATTTATCTGGCAAGTGCTTTCAATTCGAATTTTGATATTATTCATTTGTGTAAAGCAGTGATTCGAAAGTATAAATAGGCGAAAAACTGTTAAAATAACAAACGTCATTTTCTTTCAAAAGCTCTGTTGAATAAATTCAAAGTTATCATAAATTTACCATGGAAATTAAAAAAATGGCTAATAACCAATTCGGGTCGATAGTTTCCAAAAATCGTCTTTGATTCAAAAAATTGTGAGACGACAAGTAATTATATTATAATATAATATGCCGCAATTAAATTTTCAAATTTGCATTTAATCGAATTTAGAAAAGATGAGTCCCAATTTTGTGTAAATTAACATTTTTTTTTTTTTTTTTTTTTTTTTTTTTTTTTTAATTTAAAGCCCCAAGCAATGCCGTGCTAAAATTATTCTCTCATGTGCCGAAAGTGGTACGTGTGCCATAGGTTCGCCGTGTCTGTTATACAAATTTATTATAAGTAACTTACATTTTACAAAATCTTCACACAAGTTAAAAGTGCCTAAGTTTTTTAACTCTCCTAAAAACTATACTTTTCATCTAAAAACTCAACTAGCTCCGCAAGTACTCAAGCGATTTTGATAAAAAAAAATTTGATGGTAGAGTACAAATATAAGATTGTATGTTGCAGAAAGTAAAATAAATAAATATTTAAATATTTTTTTTTCAGAAAAAAATCTGAAAAAAAAAAAAATAGAAAATTTCAGAAAAACTGCTATTGTTCAAAGAAGTTTCTGTGCCCCCCCTCCCCCCCCCCCCCCAAAAAAAAAAAAAAAAAAAAAAAAAGAAAGAAAGAAAAACTTCTTAGCTATAAGTCTTGAGCATAATACAGTGAATATGGATTCCAAATTTCATCAAAATAGGTCGTGTTGTTTCCTAGGAAACAGGTCTTAAAGCTCGCATATTTTTCTAATTAAAGCACAAGAACAATATTACGAATACGAAGTACGTAACAAATAAATAAGCGTATTTATCCTCAGACACTGTAAAAAATGTAAAACCTTCGCCAGTGGGTGGAGCTACTTATCGCCGCCAAGACACTTATTGCCGCCTTCGCAATGTGTTAAAATGCTCTTTATTTGTTTTGAAAAACTACCCCTTTTTCTTATTGAAAAAAAAAAAGAAAGAAAAAAGAAGTCCTTATTTGATAATACTTTTCGCATTTCCATTATATCTGTGTCTACTTAGTCTACGATATTTGTCATACAAAAGGAATTCGAAAGATATCCATACACATTCTTTTTATAATTGCAGTTTATAAAGTTAACTTTATACACATACCTCTAATTATCAAATACTACACACAGTTAAAATAAGTTAAATGTTCTGGTTTTTAAAACAAAACAAAACTATGACCAAATAGTAAGCATCTAAAGCATCATAGGAAATTAATAAAAATAACATTGTTTTGTAATTTTTGCATCCAACTTCTAATAGGAAGACAAAATTACATCATTAAGGAACTAGAGCAGATACTTTCTACTAATTTTAAAGAAAACAAAAGAGATAATATCAGAAAGCGCTGCAGTCTTCAGACTTTTTATGATAATTACTAATTATTTTCATTTGATTCAGTTTATGAATGGTTCAAAATCAATTTAAAACACTTTCAGAATATTCAGAGTTTTACACCAGAAAAGCATATAAGCGCATTTTTATAGTAATACAATTCAAAATTGCATAGGTACAGGCAGTATACCACTAATATCACGCAAATGAGCTTGGAGAGAGCTTATTAATACGTTGTAAAAGAAGACACAAGTTATGCCATTTTCGGAAATACATTTGAGATTTGTAAATATGTAAAGGAGGAATTTCGCATCGCAGTACAAATAAAAGTTAATCAAAAAAGGCTTTTGCTAATTGTTGCTTCCAGCGCAATGAAATGTAACTTGGTGCACCTTCATGATATATGCAACATTGATATGTACCTTCCTTGTCATCTTTTTAAATATTTTTTAGTAAAAATGGTAGGGAAAAATGAATTTCTTTTCAGTATAGGGTCCATATCACACAAAATGGACAAAATTTCAAAAAGTCGTGAACACATATTAATAAAATTTGATTCACAAATCAGACTTGCCAAGTTCTGAAAGCTAAGAATTTGGAGATTTCATTTCAGAAATCAAGAAATATATTTGCTAATGAAAATTTGAATTGATTTTTAAATGTAATAGCCCAAGAGTAGACAGCACAAAAACCTAAGGTTTCGAGCACAAGAAAAAAATCCTTTATTTTATTGAAGAGCAGTAATAAGGGAATCTAATGATCCATGTCTGCCGAAAATGAAGTTGTGCATAAGCCAAAAATTAATACCACCAGTGGTTGACTCGTAGGCTTGTCATTATGTTTGCCGTACACTCAAAGGTATGAAATAATTGTATGTCAAACACGATGATAAGCCTACTAGTAAACCACTAGTGGTATTAATTTTTGTCTTATGCACCACTTCACTTCCGGCAGAAATGGTTCGTTAGATTACCCTATTACTGCTCTTCCATAAAATAAAGGGTTTTTTTTCCGCTTGTGCTCGATACCTTAAGTTTTTGTGCTGTCGGCTCTTGGACTATAAACAGTATGTTGAATTTTAAACAGGGCTTGGTTACTACTACAGACTGAATAAAGAAATATTTCTCTCCTTCTTACTGAAATAACTAAAATGTGTACCCTTTGCAAGTAGAATGCATTTAGTAAGCATATGATATTTAGGGTGTTTTAACATACTTTTAAATTAATTACATCTTTACTTTGGACGGGAGGGGAAAATTGCTCCCCATAAACTTATGCAAAATTGTACTAAAGATATTAAGTCTTAATCAAGACAAATTATTAATAATTCAAAACACGCCCACAGTAATAGTAAAAATAAAAATAAAAATATGTTAAAAATTCATCAATTATAATTAATCTGAATGTAATTATACATAAAATACTACTTATCAATCATACTGCAGCTCTACATGCAGATAGAAAACAACTATTTTATTTTCATCACACAATCACAGCACATTTGATTGCAAAATAATAGAATATTTAAAAATATGTGAAAAATCAGGAGAAATATGCCAAAAATCAAGAGTATAAAAAATATGCGAAAATCAGAAGCCTCCTGACGCAATCAGTAGAAGTCTGCATATTACATTTATACTATAATAGAGGATTGCAAAATATTTTGAACAAGAAATAAAATGTTTTGGCAGTTCTGGACATTTAAAAAAAAGTGACATAGAATAGTATGTGTGCAATCGTTCAAACTTGCAAGTTTGAAGTTATGTATCTTGATAGAAAGTATTTAAAATAAATTTTTTTATAATGCTCTAAATTCAAATGAAATCGTCTACGTTCGTTGCCCAAATAAAAAATCCCTGTCGGCTTGGCCTATAGGCGGAGGTAGATTTCGAAGAGTGCTCGTTTCAACAACAAAAAGTAAAATTTGATTACAGATGAGCCCAGTTTAACAGCTTTATTTGGCCGCTTTTGAAAAATTTTAATTTCGTTTTTCTGTAAGAATTGGTTTTATCAGAATCATCTTAAGCTAAATGCGGCTCAAATGCCCATTTTAACAAAATATTTTAAAATATAATTTGACTTTATAAAAAAATCGCCCAGTACAGCGCATTATGTAATTCCTAAATAACAAAAAAACTGTCAATTGAATGCGTTTGAGAGCAAAATTGAATTTTAAAATGAGTTATAAAACAACCAATTTGTTATTTAAATACATCTTCAATTCTTTAATCATGATCGCTTCGGCAAATTTTGTACGAAGTGCCCACTTTGACAGCATTTTTAAAAATATATTCAGCCTTTATCAAAAAAGTGACCAATACCGCACATTGTGCAGATCCTAAATAAGAGAACCTGTCAATTGGATGCGTTTGAGAGCAAAACTGAATTTAAAACTGAGTCAGGAAAAACGCAATTTGTTATTTGAATTCCTCGATTTTCAATCACGATCGCTTCGGGAAATTCTGTTCAAAATACCCAATTCGGCAGCCTTTTTTGAAATGTATTCTGCCTTTATAAAAAACAGACGAATGCGTCACATTATACAGTTCCTAAATAAGAGGACCTGTAAATTGGATGCGTTTGATAGCAAAAATGGATTTAAAAATGAGTCAGAAAAAATGCAATTTGTTATTTGAATACTTTCTTAAATTTCAATCACGATCAGTTCGGAAAATTCTGTTCAAAATACCTTTTTTTGGCAACCTTTTTTGAAATATATTCTGTCTTTATCAAAAAACTGACCAATGCGTCACATTATACAGTTCCTAAATAAGAGGATCTGCCATTTGGATGCGTTTAAAATCAAAAATGAATTTAAAAATGAGTCAGAATATATGCTGTTTGGATTTGAGGTTTTATTTTCCTCCAATTTCTATTTTTGTTTAATTTATATTTGCTATAAAAATTGGTTCTATGAAAAAAAGTTGTTAAGATAAAAGTTGTAGATATTATTGAGAAGATGTAAAATAAATTTAATTAAACTTGATAGCTTAAGAATTGACTAAGTTAGAGATTTTTTTCTTTTTCCATCCCCCCCCTTTTTTTCTTTTCGTTTTTAATTTTTTTCATCGGTAAAAGTTGGTCCTATCAAAGACTTGTAAATACAAAAGTTTTAGATAATTTTGATATCATTTATAAAAAAATGTATTTGGATTTGATATTTTGAAAATCGACGAAGTTATGAATTTTCTTCGCCCCAAAACCCTGTTTTTTTCGTCCCTTGAGCCCATTTCTAAATTTATCAGAAATCTATCATGCGTAAACATTTGACCCATTTTTAAGAAGTAATACAAACTTTAAACCGATTCGATATCTATTTTAATTAAGAACTTATGGCTTTTTTTTTTTTTCACAAAAACCCTCCCTATTGCTACCCCCTTGGACCGATTTTGCCCATTAACGAACCTAGCCGAGATTTTATACCCCTTGATTTTATGTATCAGGTTAGAAGAGATTGGAGCAGAACTATAGAAATTATCGTGTCCATAAGAAAGTGATATATATATATATATATATATATATATATATATGTATGTATATTACAAATTTAAAATTTTTTCGCCAAAACTAACCTTTATACTATCTTAATTTTCTTATAATAATGTTCCGTACTTACTTCAAATTATTAAATTAAAATCTTGTTTCTAAATCTAATCTGTTAATCTTTATGCAGACGATATAAATTCTTAATTTGCCTTAAAAAACATTATTCCAGTATCCGTAAATTTAAAAAGATGGCTCTAAATTAAAAATATTCTTAATTAAACTTTATTTCTTAATATTCCAAATAAAACTAATTCCTTCTATGTTTTTATCAACCCTTTTTAAGACAGTCTTATTAAATTTGTTCCAAACCCATACCTTTCAAAAAATATCATTATTTTATTTTATTTATTTATTTTTCCTCAGTCAACCTTTGATGTGTGCATATTAATAAATTCATTTTTTTTCTTTTTCTCTTAAAATTAATCTATACTAATAAAATCCGTGCGCCTCTGTCTGTCTGTCTGTCTGCTTGAAGCCGATTACAGTTCGCAACGCGGGCGAGTTGGAAGTCGCGAGAGGTGTCTTTCGATTGGAAAGATTCCGGGGAAGTCATTTCGGGGATTTTCGAGACCGTGGGACCAAAATTAAAAAGTTATGAATTAAAACCCCCTTGGGAATCGGAACGAAAAAGTCTCAATTCCCAAACGGAGCTCCGAAGCAGAACACTGCGCCACCTTGCGGTGAGGGACATGAATTTTTCCCCTTTGGCTAAAAGAAGAAACAGCCGAAAACCTCTTTTTCTACCGGCGCTAATTGCGTTTTTTTCCGCATCAATTTTTTGACTTGCCGTAGAATATTTACCGTAGTTTTCGCTAAAATATTGAACTTAGAAATAAAACAGGACTATCGAAACTTTTTTTTTTGCGCGTTTTTTCTTAAACCATCATGCAGACAGTTTTTAAAGTAGAAAAAAACTGATTACATATTCAGAATCTGCGTAAAAATCTGCTTCTGATGAACTAAAAAATACGAAAAAATGTCTTATTGGCACGTAGTGCCCACCGTACAAAACCAAATATTTTTAACGGGACTATGGGCGCGAAGCGACCATAGCTCTGATCCACAATCTTTTTTTTTTCAAGTGCACGTGGCCCACAGTGCGAAATCACATATTTTTAACGGGACCATGGCTCTTTAATTTATTTTTTTTTTGTGCTTGAGGATTCGAACACCAAGACTTGCTTATTAAATGAATTTTTTTGCTTATTATATGCTGCTTAATACCGAGGTTCGTTTGGAAAAAGTGGCCCAGCTAGCGGGTGTAGCTCGCTAGTCATTTATAAAAATCGTCTGCCTAAGAAATTCTGAGTCGATTATAAATTGGTTAAATAATATTTTTTAAAAAATAAATTTATCGTCTGTGGAAAATACTCTCGTAGCTGGACAAGAATTCTGTTTACAAAAAAGAATGATGGTTAAAGGTTACAGAATGTTCTGGAATTTTCTTTTTAGTTTTATAAGGTGGAAGCCTCGAGTTGAGAAGGAAGATTCTTGGTTCTTTCTTGGATGAATACGGTTGGTTTAAGTAAATGATGGAATGTTTGCAAAAGGAGCTTTTCCCTTTCTCATGATTACGGATTAAATAAATGAACTTACAGCAGCCAATGAGTAATTATTTGGATTCTTTACATCTATTTATCTATTTTCCTCGGTGGTCATGACTTCTCTGCGGTGAAAGGGAAACCCGGCGTTGATGTCTCTGGCTCCTAACTTTTAAATCATCTCAATAAACTCTAAAGTCCGACAGGATAGTTTATGCCTGTGTTGCCTTTTTCGGATATTTAAAGAAAATTGTGATGGAGTAAAGTAGAACATGCTATCCCCGAAGTTCGAATGAATTCTATGTTCTGAAAGACATTCTATATGGTATTTTCAGCTTGCTAATGAATCTGCTGTGGAACGAAATGATGATAGGTTTGCGAATCGCCGAAAATCGACTTCTCGTGAATTCCTATAGCTTGATATTTTTGGTCATAATGATAAATTTTTGAGACCTGGTGATTTCGAATTGGATTTAATAAGGAATAGAAGCGCCACGATGACTGACATTCATCTTGTTGCCGCCAAAATATGCGATCATTGACTTTAAGTATTACTGGTAGTAATGACAAGAAAAAGAATAAAAGAAAAAAAAAAACTTTTAGAGCCAACTGAACGCCGATTGCTACGTACTTTCATAATTTTCGTTATTCTTGTCTCCCCTAGGATCATCTTGAGAAATTCTTCTTAAAAGTGAGTTATTTTCAAATTAATTGAATATTATTTGTATCCTTTTTATGCATTTGTGTAGATTGTTTATTCTCTATTTGTGAGGTTTATTTATTTATTTATTTGTTTGTTTTTCTTTGAGTCTTATTTATTAATCTATTTATGAGTATTATTATTATCATTATTATTTGTTGGAGATTGAAATATTTTTGTTCTTAAGGATTAAATTGAAGAGTATGATATTCTTAAAACAATTACTGTTGCATACGAAAGACTATTATGATATTTTTATGCACGTTTAACCCTTTCCGGCACACTGTGCCCGGTCTGGGATACCTAACTTTTATTCCAAACTTGCAAACGGCACCAATAATATTTTAGTAAAATTTTGCTTTTACAGTAAAATCGTAAATTAAGTATTTCAAGATGTCTAAAAAATTCGTTTGTGAATTCCGGTGATAATCGATAATTTCTCACTTTACTAACAGATTTTGTCCGCGCCGGAAACGGTTAAAGATAAGTTCGTAATAATAATGAAGTATAAAAGAACTTAGAAGCTCAAGTTATTTTTTAAAAAGTACATTTTCCATTTTATTGATATTTGTTTGTTATTAAGAACTATTCTCAGAATACAGTATTTTCATGATAATGTTCCTACAACTAGACATTTGAGCTGAAAATTAAGTTAACATTTATGTTTTTCCTTTTATTTGTTAGAATTTCTGGTTACAGTGAGCTTTGGTTCCCGGATTCTTATAATTTATTTAAATTCAGTAAGAAAGATGGAATTGTGCAAGGCTGTTGCTAGAATTTTGACTGATAAATATGATTAGTTTTTTTAGTAATTTTTGTGATTTTATGTAAGAAATTACCTATAATTAAAATTTTTGAATCTGTTTATGATCTATAAAATAATAGAATTAGAAGTTGATCCCAATTTAAGGTATATCTATGATATTTACAATTTCTGTTTTATTAGATAAAATTTCTGGTTAAAGTTAGCAGCTAAATTTAGTAATTTTGAAAAAATATGTAATTGATGGAAATCATTAACTTTGAAATTTATTGCGAATGATTTTACGATCAGGATTTAATAAAGAAAATAAAAGTGCTTCATTTATTCTAATGAGTAAGAATAAAAAAATTATGGAAGATCCCAAGTTCGTACCGTTTGACTCGAGTCTGGAATGAACATTTTGTCTTGGTTAACTTATTTTGATAAAACATGTGATAGGGAACAGAAAAATCTAGAATGAAAATTTAATTTTATTGCGCAATAATTGAAAGGTGAAGCGCAAAAAATTTATATCAATGACTGCTTAAATTGTACGGATTATGAACAAATTAAGAAAATTTTGATAGAAAGACTCATTGAATTAGACTTCCCGAGTTTTTCTAATTTTTCAAATCTGAAATTAGATAATTTAGACAATTTAGAAACTTATTTTCGTAAAAAAGGGGAAATTGGTAGGAAATTACATCTTAGTGAAAATATACTATTACAAGGTTTAACTGATGGTTTAAAACCAGAATTCAAAAATAGTATTATTATAAATCCTCCTAGTAGTAACATAGAATGGTACCGGGTTGTCAAAAAATTCGTGGAAATTTCCACCCCACTAGTTTCAAACCAAATAATAAATCAAACCTCAGCTAGACAAAATTTTCAACCTTTTCAACCAACTAGGCCCTGGATTCAGCCAGTTAGGCCCAATAATACACCTAGGAATTGGATTCCCCAAAGGCAATCTCAGTTTCAAAGACCTAGAATTTGTCAAAATAATTATATTGAGAATTCATACCCTTCAAGACCTTGTAGGATATGCACAAATAGGGGTGTGAGTAATGCTTTTCATTGGGAAAGAGAATGTATTTTTAGGAATGAGGTACCATCCTCTGATACTCTTCCAAATATCTCACAAAATAATTCTCATAATGTTTGGCAATTAATTGTGTATGGATGTACAAATAATTATAATTTGCCATGTGTTGTAGATACTGGCTCAACTATTGCAATATTGGCACTTAAATTTGTTAAAAAACTTAATGCTAAAATTGAGACTATGACCTCAGTTACCATTGGTCAGGCAAAAGGATTTTTACATATAAATAAAAAATGTACTGTTCTTCTAAAAGTGGGTAAAATTAAAAAATATGTTAACTTTTTAGTATGCAATACAAATTTGGATTATGCTATTTTGGGGTTAAAAGAATGTTCTAAATTTAAATTAACCATAGAATGTAAAAAGTATATTGTAAGGCAGGGAAGGAAAATTATAATTAACAGTATATCCATACATAATGAGAGATCCCTTCATTTCAATACAGTAAATATGGACCAAGTACAACAGAACAGGGATCAATCTAATGAATTTGTAACCTCAAAATATAAAAAAATATGAAATTAAATACTGGTAATAATGTAGCAATAGATAATTATGATAATGAAACACTGAATGCAAGTAATCATGATATAGAGTTACAATCTATTTGTGGAAATATTATGAAAAATGAAGACTGTGTTGAATATGATCACGAAATTAATGTGCATCCTGATTATAGAGGTTCCATGACTCTTCAAAATTTTCGCGATAATTCGGATTCAAATTTAACTGGGGAAATAAATTTAATTCAAGATGTAAATTTAAGGGAATTAGTTCATATTTATAGTGATATTTTTGCAAAGCATAAATATGATGTGGGTAGGATAAATATTGAACCACAACGCGTTATACTAAAATCTGATCTACCTGTATCTTTGAGGCCCTACCGAACATCTCCCCTAGAAGAAATAGAAATAAAAAACCAAATTCAATCATTGTTATCAGCCGGACTGATAAAGGAAAGTAATAGCCCCTATTCTGCCCCTGTTACACTAGTTATGAAAAGAGAGGAAGGTAAAAAAACGCGATTATGTATAGACTATAGAAAATTAAACGCAATAATTAAAAACGATTCAGAACCCTTGCCCCGTATCGATGGAATTTTAGATAAATTGAGTAGTGCTCAGTATTTTTCATCTTTGGATTTAGCCTCTGGCTACTGGCACATACCAATACATCCATCCGATACAGAAAAATTAGCATTTGCAACCAATTTTGGACTTTTTGAGTGGCTCGTGCTCCCTTTTGGCATAAAAACTGGCCCTCCCATATTCAATAGAACCATTAGAAGAATCCTTAATAAATATAAAATCGACTTTGCGTGCCACTATTTTGATGATATTATAATTTTCTCTTCCTCTTTAGAAGAACATTTAACCCTTTAACGATCAAAGCATTTTCATTGCTAAGATGTCGAAATAAATGAATGACACCGGTAATTAAGAACAAATATATTTCTAAATAAGAAAACGTGATTTTTCACATACATAATAAAAGGGATATTTTTAGATAAAAATACCGGTGTCAGTGTTGCATATCGGAATTAAAATTTTGTGGTTTCGTGGCGAAACCAACGAACGTTAAAGGGTTAAACCATTTAGCTCAAATTTTTGACATTTGCAAACAAGAAAACATTAAACTTAAACTTTCTAAATGTAAATTAGGCCAAAATAAAATCAATTTCTTAGGTTATGAAATCACTAATGGAACTATAACACCAGCAAATGGCAATATTGAAACCATCAAAAATTTAAAACCTCCTTCCAATGTGAAAGAGTTACAACGATTTCTAGGTTCCATTAATGTTTACCATAAATTCATAAATAAATATGCTGAAATTAGATATCCTCTAAATCGATTACTTAAAAAAGACATAATATGGGAATGGAACTCAGAGTGCCAGGAGTCTTTTGAAAAATTAAAAAATTCTTTAATTGCAAAACCCATCCTCAAAATTTATGATCCTAAATTACCTTTACATATGTTTGTAGATGCCTCTCAGATAGCAGTAGGTGCCATTCTAAAACAACCTGATAAAGATAATTTCTTACATCCTATTGCTTATCATTCTAGAATTTTGAAGAGTTATGAGCAAAATTATTTCATAACTGAATTAGAATGTTTAGCTATTATAGATACTCTTGACAAATTCTATCATCACTTTCATGGTGTCAAGTTTACAATTCATACGGACCACGCATCTCTAGTATGGTTAAAGAGTGTTAAAAACTTAAGAGGTAGGCTTTTTAGATAGTCACTCAAACTTAGTATGTTTGATTATGAGATAAAATATGAAAAGGGTTCAACAAATATCGAAGCAGACATGTTGTCACGAAATCCTGTTTGTCATTTTAATCAACATATTAGTTTATTGCTAGATAGGAAAGAAATTATAGAGATGCAAGACGAAAACAATGTTTGAGACAAAAAATATAAAAAAGAGAATGGAATTATTATAGTTCAGAAAAACGGATTCAAAAAAATTGTTGTACCAATGTCATTAAGAAAAAAATTACTCCATATTGCTCATGATAATTTTGGACATTTAGGGATTCAAAAGATGCTTAATTTAATATCTCCCAACTATTATTGGCCTAATATGACAATAGACATTACAGAATTTGTTAAACATTGCGATACCTGTCAGAAAAATAAAAAACCAAAACAGAAAAGATTCGGCTTATTACAAGCTATGCCAGCTACAGATCAACCTTTTGAATGTCTTTCTATTGATACTGTTGGTGGATTTAACTATTACAACTCAACAAAAAAATTCTTACACATAATAATAGATCATGCAACTAGGTTTGTTTGGGCTTTTCCCTCCAAAAATGTTACCACTGAAACATACACTAACTGTTTAAAACAAATTTTCAATATCAAAGCACCTCAAAAAATACTTAGTGACAGGCATAAATCTTTCAGATCTCCAAGATTTAAGAAATTCCTTAGAAATCATCATGTTCAACAGCGTTTTACATCCGCACATCATCCTCAGACCAATGGAAAGGTAGACCGCGTTAATCAGACTATAGTTACCAGGCTTAAATGTAAAGTTAATTCCACTTCTTCTAAAATACCTTGGACTAGATTATCAAACCAAGTCATCGAAGAATACAACAATACGCCCCATTCTATCACCAAATTCCCACCTGCCTATTTATTTTATGGTCAATTGCCTTATGAATCTTCTTTAAAACAGAACTATTACCCTCCAGTAGACAAAGCCCTCAAAATTGCGAAAGCGCGAACTCAGGAATTTCACCTTAAAAGTAAAAGACTCTATGATCGAAATTTTGTCGAATGCCCATTAAAAATACAAGACTCTGTAATTTATGAAGAATTTAAATACCCTAACACTCGAAAATTAGAACCTACTTTCTCTGGACCGTATAAAATTATAAATAAACTTTCTGATGTAACTTATGAAATAGATAAATTTAATTATGAGACAGGACAGAATTCCGTTATTGTGCATGTTTCTAAATTAAGACCCTATTTTTCAGCCGAAGATTTTAAACTGTTTCATGAGCAACCCAAAAAACAAACAAAACTTCAGATACAATCACAATCATTAGATCAAACTAAAGTCAAGACAGTAGATTAAATTTTAATTCTTATTCTTTAAATATTTTATCACCATAATTTTCAACATTAGCAGGTATGTTCTTGGTGCGCAACAAGAATATTACTTGTTTTTGGGAGTTTTTGGGATTAAATTGGGTTCCTTATGCAGGCATAAGGTGTACACTTTGATTGTAAAAGCTTTCAAATTGATGTTGATAAATTAATTTTAAGTGTATTTAAGTCTAACTATATTTACTCATTTATTTGACACTAGCTTTCCGCCCGCGGCTTCGCCCGTGTGGAATTCGGTTATGTTGCGGTATAAAACACAACTATAAGAAAACTTCTCAATTCCACGGAAAAATGTAAGAAACGCGATGTAACGCTGGATGCGATTAGTTGTTAAACCAAAACTGAATGGTACACTATATTATATGTTTTCCCTTGTGGAGCAAAAACATGCAGATTTTGGGCACTGGAAACCCGGGGACACACTACATAGAGCTGACCATGCGGACGTTGAGCCTGTTGCGATAAACGGACTTGAGTACGAATATCATTCTCAGAAGCCCTCAAAGAAGCTTGGCGAGCGGCTTGCTCCTCAAGTCTTGGCTGGCGCTGAGATGGTAGCTCAGCAGCTCTCGAAGCAGCCTGACGCTCTGCTTGTTCGCGCCTTCTTAATTCAGCATGGAGAGACGATTCTTGAGATCGGGCAATTTTCATTGCCCGAGCTTTAGATGAGGTGCTCGACAAATTAGATTTACGTTTGCGAGGCATTGTGAAAACATGAGTAAACTATAAACCTAAACTAAACTAAAATCCCAAACTAAACTATAACAATCTAAACGACGAACAAAGCGACGTAATTACCTATCGAAAAAACAATAACTACTTTAGATATCTACCTAGAAAAAAAGCACTAAACAAACCTAACCTAACTATTATACAGCTACTGCACATCGTTACCACGCCATCTATCGCATACCTCAAGAACTAAATTACGTAACTAATACTTATACCAATTAATAATTCGTTGACTTATAGTTATTTCAGGATAAGTAGATGTAAAAAAACATTTTAGACGATAAAACAAATAGTACGTCATCCCTCGGGAATTCCTCATTTTCGAGGATTCATTATCGTATCATTTAGCTTCTAAATTAACATGTTCATATTTGTTTGCAATATATAAGTAGATGTAAAAAACAGTTGAGACGATAAAATAAATAGTACGTCATCCCTCAGGAATTCCTCATTTTCGAGGATTCATTATCGTATCATTTAGCTTCTAAATTTACATATTCATATTCGTTTGCAATATATAAGTAGATGTAAAAAAAAAAAACAGTTGAAACGATAAAATAAATTGTACGTCATCCCTCGGGAATTCCTCATTTTCGGGGATTCATTATCGTATCATTTAGCTTCTAAATTTACATGTTTATATTCGTTTGCAATATTTTATCTTGTTTTAAACGACACACAGCGACATCTCCAATCCATCCATCAAGCAAATTATATTTTTGTTTTCCCTCGGGAATATCAATTTTTTCCGGGATAAAAAGTACCCTATTATTTAATCCGGACATCTAACTTTACGTCTGCAAAATTTCAAAGCAATCGGTTCAGTAGTTACGGCGTGAAAGCGGAACAAACAAACAAACAAACAAACAAACTCACTTTCCGATTTATAATATTAGTAAGGATTAGTATTATTCCACTTATTCAACAGATATTAGGTGATAATAGTTATAAAATTTGATGACTTTACTCAAATCTATAACTTAATATGTGATTTTCAGTGATTGTGAAAACTACAGATATTAAAAGTTTTTCAAAAAAGCAAAGTATTTTTATTTCCATTTCTCAATTAAGAATGACAACTTTTATGCCTATTTGTTTTTATTATTAAAGTTTATAAACCATGTGTAGATAAAACATTATTCTACATTTGGCATTTGAAAACTTATAACCAAATTTGACAATTTTGTAAAAGAGTATCACAGAGGAATTACTGTAAGGAAATACTGGTTGAGAGTCCATTTTCTAAATAGTTAGATTTAATTTTATTTGGATTTTGGAATTATTATGATTTTTTTATTTATACTTTCGGCTAGCAAAAAATACTTTCTTATGCTATTAGAAGATAAGAAAATTATTAGTTGCTATGTAATTATTTTTATCCTCAACCAATATTTTCCCTATCAATAATAAACAAATAGTGATATTTTCTTTTGGTTATACTCTTGTTTTACTATTATTATTATCATTATTATTTCTATAAGGAAGTTTAGTATTAATTATGCTCTTATTGAGAAGTATTAGAATATGGAGAATTATTATTATTATTGCTATAAATTTTGAGTCTTATTATACTACTTATTATTATTGTTGTTATTATTATTTTAAATTTTCTATATTATTTATTATTGGTGTTGGGACTATTTATATAATTAAAAAAATTTTAATAAATAAAAGATTTGATTATTAAAGATATTGGATCCAACATAACATTAAAACCAAAGATTAAACTAGGTTTGAAGATCTTTAATTAAAGAGACTGTATTCAGTGAACATTGGAAAAGACTCTTTTATATACACTATTGAAAGACTTTTTTCATTTAAAGGACTTTATTTAAAATAAACTATGCATTAAGTTATTGTAATTATTTAAACTTCCATGAGAACGAATTTTTATTGTTTTTATTATATTTTTTATCTCTTGCTTATTAATATTTATAACTTATTTACTGTTATTGTATGTATTATCTCCTATGCACTTACAAATAGTAAGTGATATTGTAACATTATTGTATTTCTTTCATGGAAATGCTCCTACCTAAATTTAATTCAGATTAATTTTCTCTTAACTATTTTATTTTAATCGCTAATATTTTTTATATTGCGTTAATTTTCTTTTCTTCCATCTCTTGGCTTCCTGAGTTTGACAGTTTTATTCCAAAATTTAACTTTTCTAAATTATTATATTTCTGTTGTCTGAACTTGTAGTTTTATTTAACTATCAATTTCATACAAAGTTTTGGGGAGGGGGGATAATATTACAAATTAATTTTTTTTTCGCCAAAACTAACCTTTATACTATCTTAATTTTCTTATAATAATGTTGCGTACTTACTTCAAATTATTAAATTAAAATCTTGTTTCTAAATCTAATCTGTTAATCTTTATGCAGACGATATAAATTCTTAATTTGCCTTAAAAAACATTATTCCAGTATGCGTAAACTTAAAAATATGGCTCTAAATTAAAAATATTCTTAATTAAACTTTATTTCTTAATATTCCAAATAAAACTAATTCCTTCTATGTTTTTATCAACCCTTTTTAAGACAGTCTTATTAAATTTATTCCAAACCCATACCTTTCAAAAAATATCATTATTTTATTTTATCTATTTATTTATTTTTCCTCAGTTAACCTTTAATGTGTGCATATTAATAAATTCATTTCTTTTCTTTTTCTCTTAAAATTAATCATTTATAAAAATCGTCTGCCTAAGAAATTCTGAGTCGATTATAAATTGGTTAAATAATATTTTTTTAAAAATAAATTTATCGTCTGTGGAAAATACTCTCGTAGCTGGACAAGAATTCTGTTTACATAAAAGAATGATGGTTTGAGGTTATAGAATGTTCTGGAATTTTCTTTTTAGTTTTAAAAGGTGGAAGCCTCGAGTTGAGAAGGAAGATTCTTGGTTCTTTCTTGGATGAGTACGGCTGGTTTAAGTAAATGATGGAATGTTTGCAAAAGGGGCTTTTCCCTTTCTCATGATTACGTATTAAATAAATGAACTTACAGCAGCCAATGAGTAATTATTTGGATTCTCTACATCTATTTATTTATTTTCCTCGGTGGCCATGACTTCTCTGCGGTGAAAGGGAAACCCGGCGTTGATGTCTCTGGCTCCTAACTTTTAAATCATCATATATATATATATATATATATATATATATATATATATATATATATATATATATATATATATATATATATATATATATATATATATATATATATATATATATATATATATATATATATATATATATATATATATATATATATATATATATATATATATATATATATATATATATATATATATATATATATATATATATATATATATATATATATATAGAGAGAGAGAGAGAGAGAGAGAGAGAGAGAGATTGAGACAGAGAGATAAATATAGATAGATAGATAGATATAGATATGTATAAACTTTTTTATTGATGGTAGTTTTGGGGTCTAGAGGTCATGATCGGCGTAGATCTGCAAAAATTTTCCGGAAATTCCAATATAGGAGCTACCGCAATAGGTAATATTTCATACGAAATCTACCTAATTAAAATTCCATACAATAAAATTTTTAATAAACTCACACCAGTATATAAATTCAATTGTATTGTGTATTTTTTAAATGCTCAACTCGTGATCCAAGGCAAGCTTTTGTAAATTTGTCCTATTGAGTGAGCACCTCTATAGGTAGTAAGTTCTCCTCGTTTTCGGTTTATAAGAAGCTGAACTTCTTGTTGTTGACAATGACAAGACAAAATTCGAAAGCTTCACGAATAATGAAAATGTCTAAAAAACACCGTTATTAAATTGTTACCAGAGAAATTATAACTATGTAAAGAGAAGGTTGACTGTCATAGCCATAATGTATGTAAATGGATCGAATCAAATTGGTTCCTCCATATGTAATGTGCGATGGCCAATTTTACTGTGAAGTAGCGAAAAACAATTGGCGATTTTTACATTTATCCCTCCTCCCGGTCCTTTTGCTTTTCCCTATTGTTCATTTTGTATTTCTAAATTACGGACATAATTATTTGATTTAAGTAGAAATTATTTTCAAAAGGCCAGATAATATTAACAATTTAATAAACATAGTTAAATTAAAAAAAATATTTTTTTATTACATAATAGTAAAGCACTTTTTTTTACATATTCTTAACACTAAAATGCCGGAAAGGTGTCAATTTGACACCGATCTCTGGACTAATTGTCGATTCGAACCAGAAAGATCTTCAAAAAATAAGTTATATATCAGTTGCAATAAAATGAGCTAAACGAATAAACTAAATAATTTCAAATCATTTTTCAGGTTTTAAATGTATTTTATAAAACTTGCGTAAAATTTCCCGGCGTTCTAGTGTTAAAGCAAATATTGAAATTAAGTAAAATACATAATTAAAAAATAAATAAAAATTGAAATAAACAAGTATTATTCATAGCTTAAATAATAATTTTTATGCATTTTAGACCATGAATCAATTTCAAATTTTAAAATAATTACAATATTAACGCCTGCACCTCATAGTTATAAATCAGGAACTACGAATTTTAGCATCAATATCAATGTATACTTTCAGAATATAATACAAAAAAAAAAAAAAAAAATTTTAAGTTTTGAATTTATACACATATTTGTGTTTCTAAAGAAAATATAACTCATGTGTAGTTTAAAAACAAGTTTAGAAAATAAGAAACTTATAAAAATTAAATTCATAACATTAATATATTCGCGGACAATTTTTCAATTCAATTACACAACAAATTCAATTACACAATTTTTGCCTAAAAGAACTTGAAAAATTTTGCGAATAATATGATTCCAAAAATGTACCATAAAATCGGTAGTTTAGGACTAGGGATAAGATTTTCGCTTTTTTGGACACCAATATAATCTTAGAGAAAATGTTAATTTCTTAAATCACAATAATGCAGTGTCGCCAGATTGTCGAAAGCCAATTTCCCCAAAATTTCTGAAATTTTCCCCCAATCAGGACTTTTTTTAGAAAAAGTCCCCAAAGCAATTTCTACTCAAAAAGGCAAATTTCCCAATTTTCAATTTTCCGTTATAAAATTTTTTTAACAAATTTAAACTCAAATTTTTCCCCAAATCATGCATTTTTTTGAAAAAATTCCCCATTTATGGAAAAAAAAAAAAAACATTTAATCTCAACAGAATTTTTCATGTATGTTAGCTAAAAACAAAGCTAACATACAAAGCTAAAAACAAACACAAAAAAAAAGTTATGAAATTGTTTTTATTTTTGTTGTATAAATCTATACTATTAAATGAAATGTGTTTCTGTCCGTATTGACAGGAAAATCTGAATAACTTATCTGAAAATTCAGACGAGTGATAGCTCAGTGCAGATCATCATGAATCTGTAGTACATATAAACGGTGAGCACGACCGCGAGAATGATTTATATCTATTATTTCTATATTTTATTTTCGTTTTCCAAACCAAAATCGAATTAGAGATAGATCCAGTATTGTTTAATGTCTGAAAGTAAAAATTAAAATTGTGATAACAATTCCCCAAGTTTTTCCCCAAATATGTTCATAGTCTCCAGACATGTCCCCAAGATTTATTTGTCCCCAAAAAATTCCCCAGGAAGTTCAAAATTCCCCAAAATGGGGACAAAATCCCCAATCTGTCAACACTGCAATAATGTTCCGATTACATAATATAGCATTTTCTCTTAAATTTTACTGGTGTGCAAAAAAGCGCAAATCTCATCCCTATTTAGGACTTCAAAACAGACTTAAAAATAAACTTGCATGTAGATTCATAAATAGGAAACTTTTTGTTGCAATTGCTTCAAAGTGACATTATTTAATTACATCTGTTTCGGAATTAAAACTTATTTCTTATTCATAATAGTTAAAAAAAAAAAAAAAAAAAAAAAAAAAAAAAAAAAGTCAATTTTTTGTATTTTTTCTTCTTAAATTCTGCATCAAATCTCAAAGCATATATTTTTTAACACTTTCCAACAAAGTTGAAAAGTGCTTATGCATTCGGTTTGTCTGTCCGTCTGTCCGTCTGTCCGTCTGTCCGAGCTCTAACTCCCATAAATATACTCGGATTGCTATGAAATTTTTATACGTTATTGAGGTTTACCCTAGCACGAACCCTATTGAAAATGAAGTATCTACCATGATTAGTTTATCTACAGAGAGAATCAAAAGTTTCCCATTACATTACGGCCTATGGGGAAAAAATCGTTAATATACTCGGATTGCCATGAAATTTTAGGACGTTATTGACGTTTACCCTAGCAAAAGTCCTATTGAAAATGAAGTTTCTACCATGATTAATTTATCTACAGGGCGAATCAAAAGTTTTCCATTACATTACGGCCTACGGGGAAAAATCGTTAATATACTCGGATTGCCATGAAATTTTAGGACGTTATTGGGGTTTACCCTAGCACGAACCCTACTGAAAATGAAGTATCTACCATGATTAGTTTATCTACAGAGATAATCAAAAGTTTCCCATTACATTACGGCTTATGGGGGAAAATCGTTAATATACTCGGATTGCAATGAAATTTTAGGACGTTATTGACGTTTACCCTAGCAAAAGTCTTATCGAAAATGAAGTTGCTACCATGATTAGTTTATCTACAGGGCGAATCAAAAGTTTCCTATTACATTACGGCCTATGGGGAAAAATCGTTTCAAAGGAATTTTAAAGATGTTATACCCTGTCACACATATTAAAATATGCATTCTATAAAATATAAGGTGAAAATGTAGCTATTATTCATTTACAGGGCCACACAAAAGAATTCCATTAGATAATGGTAAAAGGGAGAATTGTGTGTGACATATTTTAAATATATTAAGCTTTTTCATGTATAATAAAATTGATATATGTCACTGAAGCTTAATATAAATTATACGCTACTGTCTTGCATAATATGAAGTACATAGCATTTACAGGGCCATACAAAAGATTTCAAATAGTATATTCTTTCCGAAGTACCGTATATGTGTCCGATGATGGCTGATGGAGGGATCAAATGCATTTTAATTATGATATTCGCGTTTATATTTCGCTAAATATATGCACATTATATGGTGTGTATAAATGTTATAGTTGATATACAGGGCTACCCAAAAGAGCTCACCAACGTTACTGAATATGAGCGTAAATTATTTAAACGTGGTTCTTAAATAAGCTATGCATTTTTACGCTGAGCTGCTTTCAATTTACTGAGAAATGTTAGCAGAATATAGATAAAGGGATATACAGGGCCACGCAAAGAATTCGGTACATGGACGCCTATGAATGATGATTTATGGGAATGTGATTTCAGTTGTTTTAAAAGTGTTTTAGGTTACAATAAATTTTAGCCTAATGCTGACGTGTAATAAAGGTACAATGTAAACTACAGGGCTGAACAAAAGTATTCAAGTATGTTTCCATCTAATAGTATGAATTGCTGAAAAAGAAATTTTAAGCTACTGGGTATTTTCTTGCTAAGCTAAATTTTCCCATTATATGAACTGACATATGAAATACAGGGCTGTTCTAATGTACTGGAATACATACTTGGGTATATTTGGCTATACACTATTATTTCCCTAAATAACAAAGTTTTGTTAAAGATTTCATTAAGTGTTGGAAAGTGCTTCATAATCTATGCTTAACGCATGATTTTTCTTACTTGTTTTTTTAATGCTTTGATCACTAACCTTAAAAAAGCAGTGGTATCAATATAAAAACTAGTCGTTGGGGGCCACCGTAATACTTACCCATCATGAATATGTATATGAAAATAAAACATGTGAAAACTATTTATACAATGCATTGCAATTCATAAATAAAATTTAAATATTGTTAATATACATAGTAATGCTCTATTAAAGAACTGCTGATTACCGATATCGACAAATTATATAAAACGCCAAACTACTCAAGTAGTACCGAACTGCGTAAAAGAAACATCCTTATAACTCCAAAAATAATAACTCTATTAAATAACAGTTAACTGCAACGGATTAAGCGTCTCATTTCCAATTAAAATATACCTCTGAATTGAAATTTGAATGAAATACAGGGTCATGAAAAATCGAAGAATGTGGAAAACAGGATTACAAATATCTCGGCAACTAATAATCCGATTGACTTCGTTCTGTATGCAAAATGGGTGTTATTTTATTGCCTTTTACGTCCATTACTTAGAACAAAAAAATTCGAAAATTTTTATCTACCTTTCATGAGAACGAATTTTTCGAGAGTCCGAAAAAAATAGTTCCGGATAATCGAGGTAGCTGATATTAAATAGGGTTCGTCCCATTCTTACATACTAACTACATACAAAATTTCAAGTCTCTATCTCAATTCGTTCGGGAGATAGAGCGTTTACAGACAGACAGACAGACGGACGGCAAATTTTTTTTTTCTAAAAATATGTTTTTCGGAATCTCCACTATCTAAAACGTGTAAATCCGTCAAAAAAATTTTTTCGATTTTCAAAACGATTGCAAGACTTACCCTATACTACGTATGATGGGTAAGTAATAAAAAGAATATTGCCCAGTTAAACTGATGGCATTGAACTCATGGCTGGCTGTCATGTACACAAACTAATTGTACATGACAGCTTTATATTTTCAAGAGATAATTCCGTTCGAAATGCAAACTAAGGGGGGGGGGGAACAGCTCCCTTCATTTTATACTTAATCATTGAACCCTGTTAAACTAATCACGGATATGCTTTATCATAAAAAACCGATAAATTTTGAACGAAAACGGATAATTGTGCATGAAAAACTCATTTATATAAATTAAGGGGAAGAGGATTAAACCCCGTTCCCCTTCTTTTACACATGGAATAAACTCCAAAAACTAATCAGGGAAGCGCCTTATTAGAATATACATATATCCAAAATTTCAAGTGAATTCGATATTTTTATCTGAGTTATCGCGTTACCCACATATGCACATACAAAACGGGCGGGCACATACGCTCCCAAGCTTTGATAGCCTGTGAGCTAAAAAACCCTTTACGAATTAAAAGTTTTGTCACAGCTGTTAATCTTAAGGCTCTAAGAGTTTTAAATATGAATTTTAACAATAATGATATAAAATTTTGAGTGACGCCATGCTATTAACTAAAAAACGCATTTTTGTATTATTTATTTCGTCACTTATTTTTTGTTCTATTTGTAATAGCATGTGCAAAAGTTATCTTCAACATGAAAGATGTATAAAATGTATTCCCTGATTCTTTTTCACACACATCTCTCATAAATTCAAAATATGAGTTTTAAAATATATGATATAAAATTTAAGTGACGCCTTTTTGTGGCTTTAAAAGATTTGTTTTAAAATTCAAATTATTATTCTATTATTATTTGGTAAAATGTATTTACACATAAAAAAAAAACTTTTATTTTTTGAAATTATTGTTAAATATATAATTTTAATTGAATCTATACTATGCATTGAATGGTATTTATTTCAATAAATTGATTTATCTTTTGTGTTACGTTATTCAAAATTGTATATAATATTTATGTAAATGGATTATTTTGCGTCAAATTATTCATTTCCATGCGTTTAATTTAATTTGGATAATTTGACGCAAAGAAACCATTTACATAAAACCATTTGCGCGTTATTTTTCTGACGCCAATTTGGCGAAAATTTCTTTTCAAATACCAGTTTTATTTTTTAAATAATTTCTATTTTAAAAAGGAAATAATGATAAATAAAAAAAAAGTTTAGTTAATAATTACAGAATAAAACAATTTTTATCATTTTAAAAAATAAAATAAAAACAAACAAACAGTTTATTAATAAATAAATAACAACAGCCGGGTTACCATGTTAGGCACATGTAATTGCCATTTTGTTGCAATCGCGCCAATGTGGTGCGCATATGGCATCTGTGTCTGTTTCTCTAGCAGAATCTTCTAATTTGGCAAAAAAATGAGCAATTAAAATAAATTATGAATAAAAGCAATATGATTTCATGCTTAGTATACATTCAAGGGAGACCAAACTGGTCGCCAAGGGCAGCTAGTAATAATATAATCCTTTTATTTTACTTATTTCATTTATAATACATAACTTTAATTTGAAGCTGGATATATATATATGTATATATATATACCGGGTGTCCTGAAAAGGACTGAACGATTTTAAAAATCAATAACTTGCAAACTTTTACAGATATTTAAAAAATTCTTGCACGAGAATCATCTCAAAAGTCAAAAGTTTTTTTCCTGCGATTCTGGATTTTAGTTCCAATTACAAACAATAGATGGCGCTGAGAGCGCTAGGTGCAGTGTTGAGATGGATATTGTCGTCACTTGGTACTGAAGCAAAATGAGGAGTTTAAGGCTGTGGAGTGAGTCTCGTTTGACAATGCAATCTTGCTCTTAGGGCCCGATTTTGAACTTTTGTTTATTTGTTTTTATTGAACAACATACATTTGACCTGTGCACTCGACATAAAGCCCGATTTTGCACTCAGTCGGTATAATTTCAATGAAATGTGTTGTTGTCATGGAAATAATAAATCCTTTTATATAATAGCAGCGACTGGAAACTGGAAATGAATTTAACGAGCAGCATACGAGTTTTGCAGACGATTTTACATTTAAAAAAGTCGTATTTTCTCGGATTAAATTACTTTTTATCATTTAATTTAAAGAATACTTTATGCATCATATTTTAAAATAAAGTGAAACGATTTAGTAGTTTTTTGTTGTTGTTGTTAAAAATTAATCAATTTTGCTATTTTAAAAAATTTGTTATATTCCTAGAAATGCTAGTTTGTTTTAAAGAAGTTCTTTAGTAGAGTATTATGTATGTTGTAAAAAAAATTGCGTAAATGGTTTATTCTTTAGAACAAAGAATATTCATAGTATAAACATTGAAAATTTGGTGCAATAGCTGTTGCACTCTTTTGTAAAAATAACCAAATACAAAATTTATTACGATTATGTATATTAAATTCATGGTAATAGGGAAATAATACTACCTCCACCTTAAATGATCTATAATCATAATGACAACCTAGAATCATCACCTATCACTGGATATCATTGAATACGCACGCAGAATAGGTTTTAATAGAATGAAGAAAACTTTTATTAATGTCCTTTTAAGTTTTGATTCGCTTTTCATAAAACTTTAAATGAGTAACGAAAATTCTGCAACGAGTATATATATTATAATTTAAAGCATTCTGTTGGGTAGTTTCTGCGCTATTATGTGCGGACAGATAAAAGAACATTCCAGATGACGAATATAGGAGCTACATATATAATTATTCTCACAGAACATAATGTAATGGCATAGTCCTGAGTGTCTGTGTAAATGAATCATGAATTATGCATAGTTTGTTTACAATACCCAACACGGCATAATAAATCTTATTAACATATATCACTTACAGACCAATTCAATTATTTCAACGCAAATTAGAGTTTGGAAAGACAGACAGGCAGACGGCTAACTAAAAAGAAATCATAAAATTTTTTAACTATATTGGAAAGCGTTAAAAACACATGTTAAGTTGAAATTTGACATTTAGAAATTTATTTAAATAGACGGAAGCATATTTGAACTCTTTTGTATAGCCCTGTACTTTTCCTACTATCTTTAAATACACGCCATTTATCTAGCTAAAATCTATTTAAAACCGAAACATGCTTTAAACTAATGAAATCACACTTCCAGAGATTACCATCCAGAGCCGGCTATTAATCCAATTTTTGAGTGCCTCTGTATATTATTTCATTTCTATTCTTTAAACATATCGTAATATACTTAAAGCTGTTCAACGTAAAAAAATGCATAACACATTTAGAAACCACCTAATATATTTTCTTACACACTTAGTAAGGAGTGCGAATTCTTTTGTGTAGCCCTGTATATGATTTGCACCAATTATATACACAGCGTAACATGCAAAAATGTACTGAAACTTTAAAAAAATCATATCAAAACTTAAAACTTCAAACAATTATCGTTAGCGTACAGCATTTTTGATGCAGCATAGTTTCCGAAATCTTTTGTGTGTCCCTGTAAATATTTCATATTTTCTATTACATAGTAAGAAATTCGTAGTAAACCTAAGTAACTTATAACAATTTTATTATATGTGTAACAAAATTAAAATATGCCGCAAAGTATGTTTCCTTATATACCGTTATGTTACATAATTATTTTGTGTGGCCCTGTAAATGAATAATAATTATTCTTTGTGCAGCATATTCTACATCATTTGTATTTCAATTTAATTCATAAATGCATGTTAATTTCATTATGTTCGGATGGGTGTAATATCATCAAAAAGCGCTTGAAACTTTTTCCCCGTCGGCCATAATGTAACGGAATACTTTTGACCGTCCCTGTATTAGAAATACACATCCGATATTCATAAAATTTGAAATAAAAGGATAAAACTCTTCAATAAATATGTATTTAAAATTTCAAACGATTCGACAGAGTAATTTTTGCACTGTTATATGTGGACAGACAGACGGACGGACGCACCAGAGACGAGTATAGGTGATATGCATTTATATAATTACTAATGTATCTAAAAAACAGCTAAATTTAAAAGCGCATGCCGAAATTGAAAATTGCCGACATTTCCAGCAGTTATTACTTAAAGACAGTACAGTAACCGGTTTGTTTTTGTGTGCCCCTGTAAATGAACGTTAAATGCTATAAATACCAAATACTCTATTCTATCATAATCATCTTATACTGAAATTCAGTGATTTATATCAGTTTCAATACATTTGAAATAGTGTATTTTATTAATATACACTGCAAGTGATTTTCCCCCATAGACTATGATGTGATGCAATCTTTTGGGTGTACCTGTAAATTAACTGTTAATCCCACATACTTAAAATACAATACAGGACATGACTAGGTGACATAAAAAAGGTTTAAAAGATACCCAGATAAATAAATAGATAAATAAGATATCCTGTTCTCAAAATACTTACATTCTTGGAATGTAAATAAATAAAAAAATAAATAAATAAATAAAAGTCGGTAATTCGAACTTTATTGTTTCACGCATTTCGATTTCAAAGGAGTCGTACCATGAAAATAATATTTTTCTCTATTATTGCGCTGACGCCAGCAGAATCAAAATTATACGGATTGCATTCAAAATCGGTAAAAGCAAAAGTTCATTTTTGAATAAGATCCACTCCATAGCTTTAACCGTTTAACCTCCTTATTTTGCTTCAGTGCCAAGTGACGTCAATATCCGTCTCAATACAGCACCTAGCGCTCTCAGCGCCATCTATTGTTTGTAATTCGAACTAAAATCCAGAATCGCAGGAAAAAAACTTTTGACCTTTTAGATGACTCTAGTGCAAGAATTTTTTAAATATCTGTAAAAGTTTGCAAGATATTGATTTTTAAAATCGTTCAGTCCTTTTCAGGACACCCGGTATATATATATATATATATATATATTATTTTGGAGCTTTATAAGTGCAGCGAAAGAACAACCCGTAAACCACAGATTAAGTATTTACATACAGATAGGACAGTTCCATAAGCTCAATGGTAGCCAAATCCTAACTCCAGATCCACTAGTGACAACAGGTGCAAGCGTTTCGGAAACATCGCAACAGGCAGTTGTTACTTGTCTTCTTTGTATATTATCTATCTTTTTTATGCGTCGCTAACGGAAGTATTTGTTTACGTTTGTTTTTGTTTAAAACATAAAATGTGCTTTAACGTAACATATTAATATAAAGTATTATAAGTTAACATAATAATATAACATATTAAACATAAAGTGTGCACAAAAAATCAAATGCAATGTCAAAATTTCTAACAGATAAACGGACGGAAAACGTGTTAGACCATACGATAGAGACAGTGACAGTTTAACTTGCAGTTTATGTTGAAGTTCCTGCCTGTTCACGGTAGTGGCGCTAGAATCGCGCCGGTACGGTTTTTCACTTCTCTGTCGTATCTGTGTGTAAATACTTAATCTGTGCCGTACACTAACCTAATTTACCACGGTCTAAATCCTGCAAAGGACTTTTACACCATAACCAATAAGATGCATTTCATTTGGACGTTGCCATTAAACAATTAACATGTAATCCCGATTTCTGTGCCACGTACGATAGCGTAATATATGTACAGGGTGTTTCGCTACCAGACCGACAAACTTTGAGGGTGATAGTAGACATGAAGACAAACATTATTAAATAGGGAACCATGGGTCGCAAAAGTCTTCTGTAGGAGCTAGGGGCCATTAAAGTTTAAGGACCAAAAATTCAAATGATGATAAAAAACGGAAAAAAGGGTCGATTCGTTTGCGATTTTCACTAAAATCATTTTTTATAACACGATTTAAAAAAACAAATTATAAAGGTTACATTCAAAAATTGTCGATAGAGGGCGCTTTCGACTTTAGAGTAACGTGCAACTACTTTTTACCGTTATTTTGTACATGGGATAGAAATTATTTTAAAGATTAGACTTTAACTTCAATTTTAAGCCCAAAATCAGAAAATCTGGGATCGGGTAACTGGAGAAAATTTAACTGTGAACAGAGGAGCGGATTTTAAACATTCATAAACATTATACAAACTGATCGATTTTGTTGCGGTTTGCGTGTAGTTCATTCCCTTGGTAATTATTTTATTCCAAATGACCTACAGCTCTTGTGTATCCATTTTTGATAGCGGGCGCTTCCGACATACCTCCGACATTTCAATGGCATTATTCCTGGGTGTTTTACTACCAGACCAACATACTTCCAGGAAGTGTTAGGGATGCAAAGTGACTCGGAGTCACATAGGAATGTAACATTGAAAATGCCTTTTTAGCGAGCTGTAGTTAAAAGAAGCAGAGAAAAAAGCAACAGAAACAGGTAGTAAAACAGCAACACGTTAATGTGGCAGAAAGCAATTTAGTTAAAGGTTTTACTACAAAAGGTATCCAAAATTACGACCAGAAGTAGTCGGGCATGCTTGACAGCAGCGTCGCATGCAATTCCTTACGCTTTGAAAGATTCCTGGGATCTCGGATAGCTTTCTGGCAGCTACAGGAATTCGAGCTGACAGGTGTTCCACTGATGGTACAGGAGTCTTATACATTCAACTTTTCTTTTCATCCCAGCAGAAGAAGTCCAAACAGATTCAGATTCAGATACATAATCGCGACTTTTATCGGGAGGACAAAATTTAGTACATGCATAACCACATACCGGGAGAGCAAGAAGTCCGTAAAAACTTTAAAAATTCATAAAAACCGAAAAAATAACCGAAATGAAAAACGGTTTGCAGGGTTAGCATCCATAGGTCACGGGGATTTTTTTAAGACAGAAATAAAAAATAATTCAAAAAACAGCCGACAGATGGCGCTGGTACTTGCGATTTCCGCGGAAATATGCAAATGAACCGGTTATAAGAGCTTGCGCTCCTAATCCACAACTAGTTCACCGTTGTGAGCCGTGAAGTTGATCAAGGATGCTCACTGCAAAGGACAAAGCTTTGTTGGTGAAGTTATTTTACATAAACAAGGAATCAGCGACTATTGCTTTGCGTAAATTCCGATTTCAAAAGGATTTGAGGACGGGAAAGGGGCCTTTAACAGCGGCAGGCCTCATAAAGCTTGTTCGGCGGTTTGAGGAAACAGGAACGTTGGAGGATCGTGTAAGATCCAGACGACCATCTTTAATGAAGGTCCGCTCGCCGCGTGTTGCAGCCGAAATGGAAGTGTTAGCGTCCGATTCAGCTGCGGGGTCCAGCAATGCTCGTGAAGCAGCCAGACGCTTAGGCTTACCCCAATTATCTGTCCGTAATATTCTTCATGGAATACTCAATCTTTACCCATACAGATTACAGTCATGCCATGAACTTTTACCATCAGATACTGCACAGAGAGAAGCATTTGCGAGGTGGGCTTTCTCTAAAATTGATCAGAATCCCACATGGGTCTTTAACATCTTTTGGACAGATGAAGCTCATTTTTCGCTTCATGGAGACGTTAATACCCATAACTGTCGAATCTGGGCGACATCTAATCTACATGAATACACTCAGAAACCATTTCATTCCCCAAAAGTTACTGTGTGGTGTGGATTCACAAGTTCATTTATCATGGGACCCTTCTTCTTTGAAACACCTTGCCGAATAAATGGGTGGAAAACAATTACTCAGCGTTATTTAATGCTTCTGCGTGAGAAGGTCATACCATGTTTGCGTGAAAAAGATGCGCTTTCTACCGTCACATTCATGCAAGATGGAGCACCTTGTCACATTGGTACATCTGTCAAGGAATTCCTGATACAGACGTTCGGGGAAGACAATATCATCAGCAGGGGTTGCAAGTTCCCATGGCCTCCTCGGTCTCCAGATTTGACCCCGGCAGATTGCTGGTTATGGGGGTATTTGAAATCCCGAGTGTATCGATCTAGTCCGTCTAATCTGTCGGAGCTGAAAGATGCAATCCGGCGAGAAGTGTCATGTATACATCCAGACCTGCTACACTCTGCAGTTGCTGGATTTGTGACTCGACTCCAATGTGTCATCCCCTGTGGTGGTGGTCATGTGGAACACATACAGGTCAAATAAACGATTTGGAAACATTCTGTTCTTTATTTGGGTATCTTTTCTTTGATTTGGGTACGTCAGCGCCACCTATTGGCTGTTTTTTGATTTTTTTTTTTTTTTTTTTTTTTTTTTTTTTCCATGTCTTAAAAAAATTCCCGTGACCTATAGATACTAACCCTGCAAACCGTTTTTCATTTCGGTTATTTTTTCGGTTTTTATGAATTTTTAAAGTTTTTACGGACTTTTTGCTCACCCGGTACATATATATAGATATATATAAACTTTTTAGGTGAGAATGGTTTTGTGTACTTGGGATCATATAATGAAAAGTTATGAAGAAATTTTTTTAAAAAATTCGTGCCATGGTAACGACAGCAATAGGTAGTATTTCTTATGAAATCTACATAGAACTTTGAAATGAGAACTAAATAATTACGAGTTAACAGCGGCAAAATGCTGAAAATTGCATCATAAAACAATATTTACATGTGAAGATTAAGAGAGAAAGAAAATATTAAAATAATGAAATCATTAAAATGAATTAACCACCGTAAATGGATAATATTACGTCATATTTAACACTTTAACTCGTGACTTCTTTCACAAGAAGAATAAATTCATCAATTAAACAAACAATTTCTATTATTAAAAGCATGTGTGATTAACCTTATCAGAAAGACTTCTGATGATGACAATTTGCTTATTTTTGTTTATATATATAGGATCATTTAAATTTCTTTCGCGAGCATGAAATTTCATACTTGTTTTCTAAGATTAAATTAAGAATAAATTTCATCTCTGTTGTTCTGTTTTAGTATAATATTTATTTTGTTTTTTATTTATTCCGTTCATAGATATTGGTTTATGTTTTCGTGACAAAGAATATTATTTAAAGAAATGTGCTAGTAAATATTTTTAAAGGAGAGTAATTATTAACAGTTTGTTATTAACAGCTTGTTTTTCTATTTTCTGTGGCTCTGTAGTATAATACATGTCCGTAGTATTATAACGAAGTTTTAAAAATACTCAGATCTTGATGTAATAGTATACAATACTTCTGATAAAATAGTAGCCGAAATCTTCTGTGTGTCCCTGTAAATACTATCTGCTTTCTATTATACAGGAAGTAACTCATAGTAAACTTCAACAACGTATATTATTTTCATAAGATGTGAAATAATTTAACATAATTAAAACGTGCCCCAAATAATGTTTCCTCTTATATTATAATGTAATGGAATATTTTTGGGAGACCCTGTAAGTGAACATCAAATACTCTTTGCACCACTAATTGTACATAATCTTTATTTTAATATATACTTTATAGATGCATATAAATTTTATTGTGTTCGAAAGAGTGTAGCATCATTGAAATGCATTTGAAACTGTTTTTCCCATTGACCGTAATGTAACGGAATACTTTTGATTGTCTCCGTAATTAAATTATGCATCCGATTTTCACAAAATTTGAAATGAGTCGACAAAATTATACAACGATTATATATTATAAATTTCAAGCGATTCCGTTTGGTAGTTTTTGCTCTGTTATATGCAGCCAGACGGACGGATGGAACGGCGACTGTAGGTGCTACGTATTTACATAATTACGAACGCACCTAAAAAGATCCAAAAAATGTAGATCGTATTAAAAGGAAGAGATTTTTAAGCAGTTAAGATGCAAAATCTTAAAAGGTCAAGGGTCCTAACTGGAATGCAGTTGTATAGAAATATATTTTTCAGTAGTTTTTAGCTCACAGGCTATCATAGCCTGAGAGCTTATGTGCCCGTCCGTTCTGTATGTACGTTCGTATGTTCGTGCGTAACGCGATAACTCATGATAAAAATATCGGATCCACTTGAAATTTTGTATATAGGTATATCCTGATAAGGCGCTTCCCTGATTAGTTTTTGGAGTTCATTCGATATGTATAACAGGGGGAACGGGGGGCTCATGCCCCCCCCCCTTAACTGATATAAACGGGATTTTCATGAGAATTAACAGTTTTCGTTCAAAATTTAGATATAGGTCATTCTGATGAGGCGATTCCGTGACAGTTATTAGGTGTTCATTGAATAAGTATAAACAGGGGGAACGGGGGGCTCATGCCCCTCCCCTTAATTGATATAAACGGGATTTTCATGCAGAATTAAGTTTTCGTTCAAAATTTAGATATAGGATCATTCTGATGAGGCGATTCCGTGGCTGTCATTAGGTGTTCATTGAATAAGTATAAACAGGGGGAACGGCGGGCTCATGCCCCCCTTTAATTGATATAAACGGGATTTTCATGCAGAATTAACAGTTTTCGTTCAAAATTTAGATATAGGATCATTCTGATGAGGCGATTACGTGACTGTCATTAGGTGTTCATTGAGTAAGTATAAACAGGGGGAACGGGGGGCTCATTCCCCCCCCTTAATTGATATAAACGGGATATTCATGCAGAATTAACAATTTTCGTTCAAAATTTAGATATAGGAATTCTCATGAGGCGATTCCGTGTCTGTTATTAGGTGTTCATTGAATAAGTATAAACAGGGGGAACGGGGGGCTCATGCCCCTCCCCTTAATTGATATAAACGGGATTTTCATGCAGAATTAAGAGTTTTCGTTCAAAATTTAGATATAGGATCATTCTGATGAGGCAATACCGTGGCTGTTATTAGGTGTTCATAGAATAAGTATAAACAGGGGGAACGGGGGTTCTAATGCCCCTCCCCTTAACTTGTATAAATGGATTTTTCAATCAGAATTGTCAGATTTTGTTCAAATCTCTGAATAGTTTTGGTAGTTTAATGGTTAAGTATAAAAGAGGAGAATAACCCCTCTTAAATTACATAAATGCCAAATGGGTTTTTATTAAGAATTATCCGATTTGCTCTGAATTTTGGATATAGGTTTTTGAATATGATAAAGCATGTACTTGATAGTGTAGTAGGTTCAATGATTAAGTATAAAAAAGGAGAAAGGGGAGAGCTGTTACACCTTTTTAATTTTTTTTTCGAACGGAATTAACGAAAATACAAGGCTGTAATGTACAATTAGAATGCGTAGCCTGTGAGCTCAATGCCATCAGTTTAACTGGGCAATATTCTTTTTTATTAAAATAGTCGTACACTGGTAAAAATAATGGTGACAAACCAGTTTCGTTTGACGCCCAGAGGAGAAAAGGTGTTACCATTTGACACCCACGAGCTTGAAAATGTGTTTGGGGCCATTTGATTCCTTACTGGGTGTTTCACACTAATTAGGGTTCCACACAATGCATACCGTTGGAAGATTTTCACCCCTTAGTCATTTGCGCATGCTCTGCGATGTGTGTCCCTCCTCTTCACCTCGCCGTCACTGGTGAATCATAACAGCAATTTCTCCCTACGAAGACTATCACCGCGCATGCGCTATCCCAATTTCGTTTAGAACTTCGGATGGAAAACTTTTGCAGGCTTTTTATATAATGCAACCTTTGAATTCCAGGACATTTGAACATTTCAGGGAGATTTTGAAGGTGAGCTCGATGGCCGAACGGTTAGAGCTTGCAATCTCACTTCATGGGTTCGAATCCTTCACGGGACAAAAGTCAGTTTATAATTCCTTTTTATTATTGGGCACTCTGGTGCCTTCTTTTCACCCTAATAAGGGTGCCATTTTGGCTGCCCTAGGGGTGTCACCAGTGAGACCAGCCTTTCACCCCTGAAAGGTGCAATGTGTCACCTGTAGTTTTAACAGTGTAATACGCTTGAACTATTTTTTTTTAATTGCAAGCGATCCGGAACAGTTTTAAAGCAGCTGTACCAAGGGACCAAAAAAGATGATTAATATTTTAAACTGTTGGTATCTGAATTCCAAGATAATTTTTGTTCTTCATATTCAGGGGTGCAAAAATCTAGGCGCCAGCAGGCAGTCTCTCACCACTAAAATTATTTCATTTCTTTTTAACTAATATTTCGTGTTAAATTCTAGTAAGATTGCTATAAAATTTTGAGCGAAGAAGATTTTAAAATTTTTGTGGTGGGAGATTAGCCACTGGCGCATAGATTTTTGCACCCCTGTTCATATAGTAGCTGGAGGATTCAAGATATTGTTTGAGAAAAAAACTACTTAATCGGACAAATTTTAAGGGAGCTTTAATATGAGGCCCAAAAGGAATCAATTGACAGTTTAGAGAGACCTTAAGATGAAAACTTTTTAAAATGTCTTGGTATTTAGCGCTTTAGATCTTTAATTAACTTAAATTTACTATAGGGTATGAATTATTCATTCGAATAATAGTTTACAAAAATATTCAAAAAATTGAGTAAATGCATAAAAATGGATCTTAGGACACCAATAGAAATATGAGGGTGTTTGTCCTGAAAGAAAAGTATATAAGACTCTACTTTAAAATTATGCGCTGAGAAGATGAGAAAATTAGGAAATGAAACTAGTCGTTGGGGGCCGCCGTAATACTTACCCATCATGGATATGCATAATATAATATATGGAAATAAAGCATGTAAAAACTATTTATACAATCCATTGCAATTTGAAAACAAAATTTAAACGTACATTTAAATATTGTTAATATACATAGTAATGCTCTATTACTGAATTGCTGATGAACCAATTTCGACAAATTATATAAAATGCCAAACTACTCAAGTAGTACCGAACGGCGTTAAAGAAACTTCCTTATAACTCCAAAAATAATAATCATATTAACTAACAATTTACTGCGTCGTTATAAGCGTCTCATTTACAGTTAAAATATATCTCTGAATTGAAATTTGGATGAATACAGGGTCATGAAAAATTGAAGAATGTGGAAAACATCATTACAAATATCTCGGCAACTCGATTGGCTTCGTTAGTTATGCGAAATTTGTGTTGTTTTATTCCCTTTTACGTCTATTCTTTAAAATAAAAAAAAATCGAAAATTTTTATATACGGAACAATTTTTAATTTTTATAACATCAGAGAGAATTTTTCGAGCGTTCGAAAAAAAATAGTTCCGGATAATCGAGGTTACTAATATTAAATAGGCTTCGTCCCATTCTTACATACTAAGTACATATAAAATTTCAAGTCTCTATCTCAATTTGTTCGTGAGATAGGGCGTTTACAGACAGACGACCGATAGACGGACGGCAATTTTCTTTTTCTAAAAATATGTTTTTCGGAATCTCCACTATCTGAAACGTGTAAATCCGTCAAAAAAAAAAAAAAAAAAAAAAAAAAAAAAAAAAAAAAAAATCGATTTTCAAAACGATTGCAAGACTTACCCTGTACGAGGGATGGGTAAGTAAAATGGCGCATAAAAAGTTAAAAGGACCCTTAGATCTTAACTGGAATGTAGAAACTGGAAAATAACTGAATGAAAAAAGATGGAAATTGCAAGTCAAACTTAACAAATGAGGTGCGTCCGTACTATAATAAAGTTTTTAAAATATCCAGAACCTGGTGTAATAGTATACAGTACATCGGATACAGTATAGTAACCGAAATCTTTTGTATCTTCCTGTAAATACCATCTGCTTTCTATTATACACAAAGTAATTTGTACTAAACCCCAGCAATGTATATCAATTTCATAAAATAAGAAATAGTTTAATGGTACTAAAACGCGCTCCAAACAGTGTTTCCCCCCTATACCATTGAGTAATGGAGTATTTTTATGTGGCCCCGTAAATTAATAACAAATAGTCCTTGCACCACAGATTGTACAGAATGCATTTTTTAGTATATATTTCATAGATGCATATCGATTCTATTATGATCAAAAGAGTGTAACATCATTAAAATGCGCTTGAAACTATATTTTCCTATTAACCCTAATGTAACAGAATGCTTTTGATTGTCCCTGTAATTAAACTATACATCCAATTTTCATAAAATTTGAAAAGACGCAACAAAATTATGCGAAAATTATATATTTTAAATTTCAAACAATTCAGTTGAGCAGTTTTTGCTCTGTTATGAAGACGGACGAATGGACAGGCGGGTGAATTGAACGATAATAGGTACTACTTAGTTATATAATTACGAACGCACCTAAAAAGGATATAAAAAATGGAGATCGGATTAGAAAAAAGCAATTAATTAACATTTTAAGACACAAAAAATTATTTATTTATTAACTATGTGGAAAATAGTTGTTGTCCTGGCTAAAGAGTCGAGAAATCTGAAGTATATCTGAATCGTTTTATTGGTTGAATTCCGCAACTTTATTTTATTCGTTTTCTGATTGGTTCATCTTGAATGTCCAAAATTGGAATATTTCCGTTTTTTATTTTATTCGTTTTCTCATTGGTCCAAGTTTAATGTCCAAAAATGAAATACTTCTGTTGCCATAATGGCAAAAAAAAGCAACTAGTCGTTGGGGGCCACCGTAATATTTACCCATCATGGATATGTATATGGAAATAAAACATGTGAAAACTATTTATACAATTCATTGCAATTCATAAACAAAATTTAAATATTGTTAATATACATAGTAATGCTATATTAAAGAATTGCTGATTACTAATTTCGACAAATTATATAAAACTCCAAACTACTCAAGTAGTACCGAACTGCGTAAAAGAAACATCCTTATAACTCCAAAAATAATAATTCTATTAACTAACTATTGACTGCGTCGGATTAAGCGTCTCATTTCCAATTAAAATATACCTCTGAATTGAAATTTGAATGAAATACAGGGTCATGAAAAATCGAAGAATGTGGAAAACAGGATTACAAATATCTCGGCAACTAACAATTCGATCGACTTCGTTTTATATGTAAAATGTGTGTTATTTTATTGCCTTTTACGTCCATGCCTTAAAACAAAAAAATTCGAAACTTTTTATACACCTTTCATCAGCACGAATTTTTCGAGAGTTCGAAAAAAATAGTTCCGGATAATCGAGGTTGCTGATATTAAATAGGCTTCGTTCCATTCTTACATACTAACTACATACACAATTTCAAGTCTCTATCACAATTTTTTCGGGAGGTAGAGCGTTTACAGACAGACAGACGAACGGCAATTTTTTTTTCTAAAAATATGTTTTTCGGAATCTCCACTATCTAAAACGTGTAAATCCGTCAAATTTTTTTTTTCGATTTTCAAAACGATTGCAAGACTTACCCTATACTACGTATGATGGGTAAGTAAAACGCCAAACTACTCAAGTAGTACCGAACTGCCTAAAAGAAACATCCTTATAACTCCAAAACTAATAATTCTATTAACTAACAATTAACTGTGTCGGTTTAAGCGTCTCATTTCCAATTAAAATATACTTCTGAATTGAAATTTGAATGAAATACAGGGTCATGAAAAATCGAAGAATGTGGAAAACAGGATTACAAATATCTCGGCAACTAATAATCCGATTGACTTCGTTCTATATTCAAAATGTGTGTCATTTCATTGCCTTTTACTTCCCTGCCTTAGAAGAAAAAAATTCGAAAATTTTTATGTACCTTTCATCGGAACGAATTTTTCGAGAGTCCGAAAAAAATAGTTCCGGATAATCGAGGTTGCTGATATTAAATAGGCTTCGTCCCATTCTTACATACTAACTACATACAAAATTTGAAGTCTCTATCTCAATTTGTTCGGGAGATAGAGCGTTTACAGACAGACAGACGGACGACAAATTTTTTTTTCTAAAAGTATGTTTTTCGGAATCTCCACTATCTAAAACATGTAAATCCGTCAAAAAAAAATTTTCGATTTTCAAAACGATTGCAAGACTTACACTATACTACGTATGATCGGTAAGTAATAAAAACTTAAAATAATAATAATAATAATAATTTGAAAACAAATTGTGATAAAGATTTCAAACAAGTTTCCTTCAAAAGTGCATTTTTTTTCTCTACGCAACTGTGTAAAAATTTAAAATATGCGATGTTTAGAAGTTTAAAATTTTGCCGTTCCGAAAATTGTAAAACTGAAATTTCATTTAAAATTTGTTTATGATGAGTCCAGATGAACAGGAATATTAATGTTTAATCCATATCGTACGGAAAATGAGGCATTAAGAAGTCAGTCTGATAACTCAATCTGATAACTTTAAACACTTAGAGTTGTATATCTATAAACTACTGTTTTTTTTTTATTTATTTATTTAATCTTTAGTATAGGAATATTAATGTTTTAACGCATGGCGTACGTAATATATGATTCATTATGATCATCATGAAAATGGTGTTTATTATTTTTAATTTAAATACAGAATTTATTTACAAGTTTTTAAGTTTTTGAAAATGTCATTTTCCTAATAGTCGTTGTAATCTGTTAAATTACAATTTTATTATTAATTTTTTTAATATGTTCTATTTTTTTTCGGGGGGGGGGGGGGGGAGGCAGCTTACGCACACTTCAGAACCACTTTATACCGCGTCCCATGAACAACTCCGATTGGAGGGGAATCTATGACAGTCGCTAATCACGGAAAATGCGGGAAGCCAGTTAGTGCTGTACTTTATCGTATTTTCGTCACAGTTTTTATTTTATTTTTACCATTTGTTATATTCATAGTTTTAAATTTCAATATCTTTAAATATAAGAGAAATTAACTGATAAAAATTAAAAGTTTAGTTTATAGCTACAATTATAAATTGTAATGGTGTATTGAATGTCTAATATGTTATGAATTGAGTTTATTTTAAATTGAAAATTGCAATTCATATTAATAATGCTATTAATTTATAAATTAAGTATACATTAAATTATAAATAAATAATAGAATAATATTTTTATTTTTATAATGAAGTTACTAACTATTTCCATGATTAATTTATGGAAATCATTTATCAATGAAAGTTTTTATTCAAAAAACTTTTATTTATTATCCTTATTATTTCTTGATTAATCTTTCCTTTATTTCCTTTGTTCTTTTATTTTCCATTTAAAAAAAAGAAAAGAAAAGAAAAAAAAACTTTAAAAATTAGACAAAAACATAAAGTAGTTTTAATAAAAATAATAACAATAACACAATATTGTACAAATTGTACGTAAAAACAATTTTTAATATTGTTAGGTGAAATTATGGTCCAGATGAGTATGCGTGCCAAAATTTTCTAAATTATTATGTATCACTATTCTAACGTGCCAGTATAATGATGATAGAATCCAATTATTAATTTTTATAATTTTTTTACTTAAATATGTTTACAGTCATACTAAATTTAATTCATAACTTATTTAGTATGCCGTATTTACACAACAGTATAACCATGTCGCATCGAATTCCGCATTAATAATCTATAAATGAGTTTTTCTTTTATTGTATGCTTCTGAAACAGGTTTTTTTAGCTCTTTAAGTATAAGCAGGTTCAATAGATACATAATCATTTACACTAACAATTAAAATTCCGTTTTCAAAATTAAGATCTAAATATAATAAAAACTAATTATAATAAAACCTAAAATAATTTAAAACTCTAAACCTAAATAAAATAAACCTAATCTGAAAAAGAAAGCTTTTCAATTAGGTATATATATTAATATGCAAACTGTCTCTTAAAATTCAATTTTCAAAAATAAAATCTTTTTAAATTTAATAAAGAAGCAAATTAATTTGGAAAATCATATGTTGTATGGTTTAGGAAGAAAATGACGCTACAAGATTCTTTCATTGCTATTTATAATACTTTAATTGATTTAAAAGCAACGGATTATTTTAGAGAAAATTATATTCCTGTTGCACAAAACTATACTTTTTATGGAAAAAAAGGCATTCTTTATAAACTGAATACAGTCTATAAGTTTTTTCGCGTGCCAAAGAAGTTTTCATACGTACCAACCTCGGCACATGTGCAATAGATTGGCCGTGCCTGGTCTAAGAGAAGACACGACTGCGACGCCACGCCCACTCAGATTAATTTTACTCTAACATGTTATACACCAGTGTTGGCGAACCCTTTTGTTCTCACCTGCCAAACTTGATAAAAAAAATATTTTACATGATCATTAAGTGCGAATTAAAAAATAAATTTATTAGTTGGAAAAATAATAACTGAAATTATTAAAAACTTTCTATCATTATTTTAAACATAGAAGGAACGGTACTACTTGGTTAACCCGTCGACAAAAAAACTATCGCCAAACTATAAGATTATGTGTCACGTGCCAGTAATGGATGATCGTGAATGTCACATTCAATGACATTAAATACGATACACGTGTTTAAAACGTCTTTAAGGGATTTTTATTTGCATTTTTATTAATATTCTAATAATTATGCGTTTTTTCGTTATTTAAAATAAAAATTATGTCAACATGTATAATTTGGCTATGGGTTTGGCGATTTGTATAATTTGACGAAATTGATCGACGGGATATCCAAGTAGTACCGAAGGAACAAATCTGTAATTATTATACAGTGAATAATTTTGAAAACAACTATATTTTTGAAATTAATAAAAAAATTATGCGTTTTAAATTGATTTAGATTATTTCGTCTTAATAACAAGTTAATTTTAGTACAAATTGTATCGGATTTATCTGGCAAGTGCTTTCAATTCGAATTTTGATATTATTCATTTGTGTAAAGCAGTGATTCGAAAGTATAAACAGGCGAAAAACTGTTAAAATAACAAACGTCAATTTCTTTCAAAAGCTCTGTTGAATAAATTCAAAGTTATCATAAATTTACCATGGAAATTAAAAAAATGGCTAATAACCAATTCGGGTCGATAGTTTCCAAAAATCGTCTTTGATTCAAAAAATTGTGAGACGACAAGTAATAATTTTATAATATAGTATGCCGCAATTAAATTTTTAAATTTGCATTTAATCGAATTTAGAAAAGATGAGTCCCGATTTTGTGTAAATTAACATTTTTTTTTTTTTTTTTTTTTTTTTTTTTTTTTTTTAAATTTAAAGCCCCAAGCAATGCCGTGCTAAAATTATTCTCTCATGTGCCGAAAGTGGTACGTGTGCCATAGGTTCGCCGTGTCTGTTATACAAATTTATTATAAGTAACTTACATTTTACAAAATCTTCACACAAGTTAAAAGTGCCTAAGTTTTTTAACTCTCCGAAAAACTATACTTTTCATCTAAAAACTCAACTAGCTCCGCAAGTACTCAAGCGATTTTGATAAAAAAAAAATTTGATGGTAGAGTACAAATATAAGATTGTATGTTGCAGAAAGTAAAATAAATAAATATTTAAATATATTTTTTTCAGAAAAAAATCTGAAAAAAAAAAAAAAAAAAATAGAAAATTTCAGAAAAACTGTTATTGTTCAAAAAAGTTTCTGTGCCCCCCCCCCCCCCCAAAAAAAAAAAAAAAAAAAAAGAAAAGAAAAGAAAAAAGAAAAACCTTTTAGCCATAAGTCTTGAGCATAATACAGTGAATATGGATTCCAAATTTCATCAAAATAGGTCGTGTTGTTTCCTAGGAAACAGGTCTTAAAGCTCGCATATTTTTCTAATTAAAGCACAAGAACAATATTACGAATACGAAGTACGTAACAAATAAATAAGCGTATTTATCCTCAGACACTGTAAAAAATGTAAAACCTTCGCCAGTGGGTGGAGCTACTTATATATCCAAGACACTTATTGCCGCCTTCGCAATGTGTTAAAATGCTCTTTATTTGTTTTGAAAAACTACCCCTTTTTCTTATTGAAAAAAAAAAGAAAGAAAAAAGAAGTCCTTATTTGATAATACTTTTCGCATTTCCATTATATCTGTCTACGATACTACGATCTGTCTACGTCCTAGTCTACGATATTTGTCATACAAAAGGAATTCGAAAGAAATCCATAGACATTCTTTTTATAATTGCAGTTTATAAAGTTAACTTTATACACATACCTCTAATTATCAAATACTACACACAGTTAAAATAAGTTAAATGTTCTGGTTTTTAAAACAAAACAAAACTATGACCAAATAGTAAGCATCTAAAGCATCATAGGAAATTAATAAAAATAACATTGTTTTGTAATTTTTGCATCCAACTTCTAATAGGAAGACAAAATTACATCATTAAGGAACTAGAGCAGATACTTTCTACTAATTTTAAAGAATACAAAAGAGATAATATCAGAAAGCGCTGCAGTCTTCAGACTTTTTATGATAATTACTAATTATTTTCATTTGATTCAGTTTATGAATGGTTCAAAATCAATTTAAAACACTTTCAGAATATTCAGAGTTTTACACCAGAAAAGCATATAAGCGCATTTTTATAGTAATACAATTCAAAATTGTATAGGTACAGGCAGTATACCACTAATATCACGCAAATGAGCTTGGAGAGAGCTTATTAATACGTTGTAGAAGAAGACACAAGTTATGCCATTTTCGGGAATACATTTGAGATTTGTAAATATGTAAAGGAGGAATTTCGCATCGCAATACAAATAAAAGTTAATCAAAAAAGGCTTTTGCTAATTGTAGCTTCCAGCGCAATGAAATGTAACTTGGTGCACCTTCATGATATATGCAACATTGATATGTACCTTCCTTGTCATCTTTTTAAATATTTTTTAGTAAAAATGGTAGGGAAAAATGAATCTCTTTTCAGTATAGGGTCCATATCGCACAAAAGGACAAAATTTCAAAAAGTCGTGAACACATATTAATAAAATTTGATTCACAAATCAGACTTGCCAAGTTCTGAAAGCTAAGAATTTGGAGATTTCATTTCAGAAATCAAGACATATATTTGCTAATGAAAATTTAAATTGATTTTTAAATGTAATAGCCCAAGAGCAGACAGCACAAAAACCTAAGGTTTCGAGCACAAGAAAAAAATCCTTTGTTTTATGGAAGGGCAGTAATAGGGGAATCTAATGATCCATGTCTGCCGAAAATGAAGTTGTGCATAAGCCAAAAATTAATACCATCAGTGGTTGACTCGTAGGCTTGTCATTGTGTTTGCCGCACACTCAAAGGTATGAAATAATTGTATAGCAAAAATGATGATAAGGCTACTAGTAAACCACTAGTGGTATTAATTTTTGGCTTATTCACCACTTCATTTCCGGCAGAAATGGATCATTAGATTCCCCTATTACTGCTCTTCCATAAAATAAAGGTTTTTTTTCTTTTTCTTGTGCTCGATACCTTATGTTTTTGTGCTGTCGGCTCTTGGACTATAAACAGTATGTTTAATTTTAAACAGGTCTTGGTTACTACTACAGACTGAATAAGGAAATATTTCCCTCCTTCTTACTGAAATAATTAAAATGTGTATCCTTTGCAAGTAGATTTGTATTTAAGCTTATTATATTTAGAGTGTTTTAACATACTTTTAAATTAATTACATCTTTACTTTGGATGGGAGGGGAATTTTGCTCCCTATAAACTTATGCAAAACTGTACTAAAGATCTAAAGTCTTAATCAAGACAAACTATTAATAATTCAAAACATGCCCACAGTAATAGTAAAAATAATAATTATGCTTTTTAAAAAAAATACTTACCGACTTCAAAAAAGAATCAAGCTTGGCGACAACTTAGCGCTACGCATATGAATGCATAGTTTTAATATGATTATGATTTGAAAACGGTTGCAACAATAAAAGATTATTTGCAATAAATCATTATTTTTTTTTAAATCAAATCCACATTTTTTTATTAAAAAATTCGAATAATCAGAATTTAATGAAATTAAAATGGGACCACACCCATTATCCACCACATATCTTACACTTTCAAACAAAAAAAGAATCATCAAAATCGGTTCATATTTAGGGAAGTTATGAGTGAACAAGAAATACATACAGGTTGAAATCATAACCTACTCCTTGAAGTCGGCTAATAATAAGCAAATAAAAATATGTTAAAGATTCATCAATCATAATTAATCTGAATGTAATTTAGCCATAAAATACTACTTATCAATCCTACTGTAGCTCTACATGCAAATAGATACAGAACAACTATTTCTTTTCATCACACAATCACAGCACAGATTGCAAAATAATAGAATATTTAAAAATACAGACGACTCTCGTTAATTCGAAATCGGATAATTCGAATCTTCGCTTAATTCGAACTAAATATGAAGTCTCAAAATTTTTAATTGCAGAATAATGTTAAAAAATTTCCTTAATTCGAACTCATTTTCTCTTGACTTCGTTTAACTCGAACTAATGAGAATTCCGATTTTTCATTTTTCTCACGGATTTCAGATCATTTGAATAACTTTTTCTTTAATTTTTGTGAAAATTGTTCCAAACAAGTATGCATATAATCAAACGCATTTGATATCCACTTTCTTAGTGCCCCGTCTGTCCATCAGTGGCGCTTTAATTTTTTCTTCCATTGTGCTTGTTTCTAATCTTTTAATTAGTTTATGTATTTGTACATTCTAATTTAATATTAAGTCATATTCTAATGATAACAGACGAAATAAATTTAAAAAACACTATAACATTAATTTATTTGAATAGTACCATATTAAAAACGTTTTCATTTTATATTTTCTATAATTCGAACTTCGGATAATTCGAACATTTCTTGTGGTCCCGACGAGTTCGAATTATAGAGAGACGACTGTATGTGAAAAATCAGGAGAAATATGCCAAAAATCAAGAATATAAAAAAGCATCCGAAAATCAGAAGCCTCCTGCCTCGATAAGGAGACTTGGAAAATCTGCAGATTCCATTTATATTCAAATATTATTGTATTGCAAAATAGTTCCACAAGAAATAAAATGTTTTGGCAGTTCTGGACATTAAAAAAATATGTGACATAGAATGTCGTGTGTACAATCGTACAAACTTGCAAATTTGAAGTTACGTATCTTGATACTATGTATTTAAAAATAAATCTATTTATAATGCTGTAACCTCAAATGAAATGGTATACATCTATTCCCCCAAAAAATTATAAATTCGTACATTAAAATTTTCATTAACTCAAACCAGTATATAAAGTCAAATGTGTTGTATATTGTTTAAATGCTCCACAAAGCTTTAAATGCATGCTCTTGTAAATTTATCTCACAGAGTAGACAGAGCCTCAACTCGGCTTGAAAAGAACACCCTCAGTGGATCACTTAAAAACTAAACCATCGCGTTGGCGATTTTTATCCTCGTGATTTCTGTTTAACTATTCTGGCTTGGCACTTCTTGCTGAATGCTGATTTGATTATCTTTGCACACGTGCTTATGCTATTTGATCTTAGATTTCCGCGCTTATATTGATTCGTAATTATTACTGTTATTGTTCTTGAATTTTCAAGTTTAGATTATTAGGTCTTTATGTTAAAAAGAGACACATGTATTGTTTGCAAGACGAATACGTCAAAGTTATTTCACATTAAAATAATTCTTTCATAAATTTCAAAACAAGAAGCAGCAAGCCGTCGCTGTATTTTTTTTTTCTTTTTTCCTTTATCATTTGTCGCCAAGGAAGCGATATTTCGCCAAATTAGCAACCTCTCTTATGTTATGATCGTAGTTTCAGAGTCATCCGCTCGTATCGCTACTGTCTATGTGTAATCCCATGTTAAACAAGTTGCCATTACAGTGTATGAAAGTTGATTCTCTGTTCCGTACTCTGTGATTTATCTAATAGAAGACGAGTGAGCGTCTCTATAGGTAGCAAGTTCTCCTCGTTTTCGTTTTATTTTAAACTGCTCTAAACTAAGGCTGGGCTTACGGTCTCTCACTTAACCCTTTGAGCTCTGATGGTAGAATTTTCTTCTACATAATTTTAACTCCGAAATATCGCAACGGTACCAGAAAATTCGACCAGATTTATTTGAAAAAGGTTTAATGCATTTTTCTTTTCGTGTTATATCGTTAACCGGGTTTTTTTCTTTGCAAAATACTGGTGCCAATGTGATATTTGGAATTTTGAAGAAATTTACCCACTAGAGCTCCAAGGGTGAAGCGTGTTCTCAACTGCTCCACACAACAAGCGCAAAACTTTTTGACACATTGACAAATTCATTTTTGAACGGAAAGGTATAAAAGTGAAAGGCCTGACTAGGGAAACGATTTCAAATATGATATGCACAATGAAACATCTTCTTCAAATATTTTCATTAATTAATTTTTATCAAAAGAGTTTTATATGCTCATATATGATACAATATCACAGACTTAAAAAGAAAAAAACATTCTATAAAAAAATTCAAAATAGTGTTTGTCTTCACTATTTAAAAACGCTGCATTTCAAAACAATAATTTCTACAACAATAATAATACAATAAACAATAATAGATGTATCTTTATATCATCTTAATATTATGAATGAAAATTTTAAATTTATGTTCATATTTTTACATATATTTTTCATATTAATTAACTTAAGCATTAATTTCCACAATTTTTTTTTCTTTTTGAAAAAAAAAAAAAAAAAAAAAAAAATTGTTTTTATCTAAAAATTACGATAATTTGACGACAGAATTAAGATTGTTTCCTAATTTTTTCCAAATTCGAGTAAATATATATATATTGCAGTGATAATTCTAGAAAAATTTTAATAATAATAATAATAAAAACTTTTGAAATGCTACTTTATTTTTATTAAATGCATCTTTAAAAACTACTTTGGGGCTGTTCAAATATAACGTTATCAACTGTATGGTAATTTTGGAACCCCCCTCTTTCGATATCATACGTTATCATCCTTCAACTCCCCCCCCCCGTCGGTAATGATATCGTTATCAAAAAGTTACATATATATATATATATATATATATAATTTTGTTCTTTTGTTTGGAGTAATATACAAAACTGGTTAAATTTATTTTTCGCATACTTTATTGATTCAAATGAAGAAAATTTAATAAAATATCGCTTTATTCAAATAAAATTCTTAAAAAAGTTATTATTTAAAAGTATTGTATAATTGCTTTTTTGTTACATAATGCATTCAACAGTAATAAATTCTTATACAATTTCCTCCCCCCCCCCGAACGGAGGAAGGGGAGGGGGAGAAGGGTCAGATAGAAATCATTATCAGCAAAACAAGTGGACAATATTCTTTCTCTTTTATTTATTAGTAAACACGAGCTTCATTTCCAAATATACTAAACATATGGTTTCTCGAACCGTGATTATATAGGTTTTCACATATGAACATCAAAAGAATGTCAAATAGTGGGGTATACCATACTTTAGAATTCGATAATTTTATAATAATTTAAAGATTTTAATAATAACTTTGTATTTTCATAAAAATAGACAAAAGACTAAAAAAAAAAAAAAAAAAAAAAAAAAATTGTAATTTAAGAAATTACACAAACCATTTGAAAAATGTTTCACTCGAAGTATTCATCTATCATTTTAAGCTAAATACCAGATGCTTTATTGTGTATTATCCGTGCCACTGCTATAAATGACTTTATACATACTGCAATTTAAAGGTACGGTTCGTTTAAGTTACATCACTCCATTGTCGCCAAGCATAAAAGTTGGCGACGAAAGAAACATTTCAAACTATGTAACATTGTTGGTGCGTAAGTAATCATTATTAAAATACAGCTTTGGCATATACTGTTATACTTGTAAGACTTTGGCATATACTGTTTGATTTTACTGAGCAAAATTTTGGTGATGGAGGTTTTAAACCAAAGTCGATCGCAGCACATGCATCTGTGAATGGGTCCATCAGACATTGAATCAAAAAAGTTTTTTTCCAGTTTTTCCCAAGCCGATTGCTTTTTAGTTTTCTTTTTAGGTAGTGGAAAATCAAGAGTAATAGCTATAACATTTTCCGGCTTGTTAGAATCACTATTGGCACTCAAATTTTCCTGGTTAGAACCGACCGATTGTAAAACGTCATGGCTAGTGGATTGGTCGCCCTCGAGACGTGATGTTTTACAATTAATCGGTTCGGCATTAAACTGCTTCCTTTTTCGTGATCGCCTTTCAACACATAATTGGTTTTCAGCGGCTCGATAATCTTTTGATTTTATCGTTTTCTGCATTGAAATACGTTTTTGTGCCAAATTAAATACAGTACTACTTAGTTATCCCGTCGACCAATTTCGCCAAATGATACGAATCGCCAAATTAATAAGCAACTTATACATGTTGACTAAATTTTTATTTTAAATAACAAAAGAACAAATAAATTAGTAAAACATTAATAAAAAGTCGAAATAAAAATCGCTTTATGATTGTTTAAGTACGCGTATTGTGTTTAATGTCATTGAATGCGACATTCAAGGTCATTCATTTCTTTGGCTTCGGCTTTTTCCGTATCTGTTAATTTCCGTCTACCCATTTTTAAATTTGTTAGTTCCCAGATAGCATTTTTTGCTTTTTAACAGCTTTTTTCAACCATACTATGTAAATGTCTGAATGCTTTTTAAAGGCTTTTCATGCAAAGTTTGTAAAGATTTTGAAAAGGGTTAGAGCAGGTTGCTAGTTGACGCAATCAGAGCTTGTCCGTAAGTGTTTCAGAATAAGCATGCGAAAGGGAAGAATGAAAAGGATAGTTACAGGAGTTACAATCAAAGATAGATAAAAGGCTTTTATAACAAGCATGAAGAAAAAAATGAAAATGAGCTTTTTTATTAATCTCAATACCTTATTTGATAGAAAAAGTAGATTTTCAGCAAAATTACTGAACTTAAAAGTTTTCTGAGCTATGTATGCTTTTTTTTTTTACTCATTTGTATCTGTTTTTACGGAAAACTAAATTTTTGTCTAATATTAATCTATATATTGAAAAATAGTTTATTTTTTAGTCACGTATTTATAAATTCGATTATTATAATTAATATATTTATTAAATAAGTGATTAAATTTCAATATACTTTACTTTTTAAATTAAAATGAGGTGTTTTATAAATCATATGTAAATATTTGATAGAAAAATGGGATTTTAAGCAAAATAACTGAACTTACAATTTTTTGATTTGACATTACTTTTTTTTTTTTGCTCGTTTTGTGTGTTTTTACAGAAAACAAAGTTTTAGTCAAACACTATTTATTAATTAAAATTATTATAGTTTTTTGTTAGTCACATATTTATCAAATAGTTTATTTTAATACATATTTATTAGATAACAGATAATATTTGAATTTGAATTATTTTTTAAATTATAAAAAATAGCCTGTTTTTAGGCATTTTATTTATTTTTTTTTTAATCAGATAACATTCCTATAATCTTTTACCATGTATGTATATGTATTGAATTTGTATCAATTCACAGCATTACTAGATTTAACTTTAATACTTAAAAAAATAAACAAATAAATAAATACATAATCCTAAATTATATTTTAAGGTTATATTACTCATGCAAAAACACCTGTTTGCTAATGTTAATCCTCTGGGGATTTTTTTTTTTTAAATCTTATTTGTATTTTTTTTTCTTTTTCCATTGGATACCTGAGGTTGATCTCTACCAAGGCCTTTTTTTACTTTTTCAATGCAGTTTACAAGGTTATTATTATTATTTTTTCTATTAAGATATTTTTATTTTCAAAAGTTTGAAAGGAGAGGTTTATTCATTTGGGAAAAAAGAAGCTTGTAAACAAATTAGAAAACTTAGTCTTTGTACAGAATGTCCACAGTTAAAATCTAAAATATGGAAATGCAAATGAGATAGTCAAGAATTTTCTCTCATAGGATTAACAATAGCGTACAAGTGTTTATGCATGAAAAAAGTAATATCTTACTTAAAACTTTCTAGAGGGAAAAATTTTAATTATCAACTGTGAAATTACACCTAAAATTACTGAAATTTTTCACATTCATAACTAAGCGTGATTAGAGTTCATTGGAGCATTTCTCACTCTGCTGATAACACACAGAATCACTCAGTTAGAAATGTGAAAATTTTCATGTATTTAACATTTGAAATTCATCCTTATACATATAGGCTTGTAAATTATTGATTGAGCATTTGAAATAAAAATAAGCAGAAGGATTTTTTTCTGATGTCATATCTCTGTGGGGAAAAAAAAAAAAAAAAAAAAAAAAATTAAATACGTAGGATAAAAAAGTATTTAAAAATTGCTGATGGGACTTAAGAATACACAACTCTATATCTATGCTCATACATAGTAAATTTGATTACACTAATTACTTACCTTTCGAATCCAGTTAAAAATTCAGGATCAGTTAATTATTTATTGTATATACAAATCTGTTTACTTACAATAAATATTGAATCGAATATGTGAAATTCCATTACAGCATACATTTTATGACAGTAGAGGATTGCAGATTTTTCATATTAGTACTTCATTAAATTCTTAATTATTTCATTTATTAAACTTAATTATTTCTTTGAATTTTGATTATTATTCAGAGAATATTGGCAGATTTTAAAAAATCCTCCATAGAATTTAGTTTGATGCCTACAGCAGCTATTTGATTTTTTATAAGAAAATTGTTTAAGAAAGAAAGTTCCAAAAAGAAACTTTTTTATAAATTCAATTCCAGCTTTTTTACATTAAAGTATTTTATATTTCTTATTTATTTAACAACATAAATTTTACAAATTACAATAATTCAAACACTTCCTTCTATTTTTTATTATTTATTTATTTTATTTTATTTTTATTTATTTATTTTTTTTTAAGCCAGAGAAATATTTTTCTATGAGTAACACAGTAAATACTAAACTAATCTTAATTTTTTAAAGTTATAATTTAACTGATTTAAATTATTATTCTTTTCCCTTTATAATTTTTAATAACTGAAATCTGACTGAAGCAATGAAAAGTATTTCTCTGTACCAAGGAAATATTCTCGAAAACAAATGAAATATCATTCAGTTTATAAAATTCTATTTATTTACATACAAAGAATTGACATAATTTATCAATATTGCATCAATATAATTTTGTCAGGAACTTCAGCGAAGTCTCTCCCTCTTCTTGATTCATTCTTTTTTTTTTCTAGAAAACAAAAAGATAAATATAAACACACAAATCAAATATGCATAGCAAAAATAAAGTACTGTGCGACTTAAAAAATTGTACATTCAGACAGCGTTAAAAATTTCAAGATTTAAAGCGATGGATTAGCAGACAGTGAGATTGCAGACTCTATGCTAAATTGAATCCTTGATAGCTGGCTGCAGCTCAGAGGACGAGGTTGAGCAACTAACACTGTTTCAAAAATTTATAATACAAAATTAGTTACAATAAAAAAAATTGGTACTTCTAGGTTATCCCGTCGACCAAAAAATTATATCCCCAAACAATAAGATTAAATGCCAATAATGGATGATGGTGAATGTCACATTCAATGACATTAAATGCGATTCACGTGTTTAAAATGTCATTAAGTGATTTTTATTTCGACTTTTTATTAATATTCTACTGATTATTTGTTTTTTCGTTATTTAAAATAAAAATTATGTCAACATGTATAATTTGGCTATTAGTTTGGCGATTTGTATAATTTGGCAAAATTGGTCGACGGGATAACCTAGAAGTACCAAAAAAATCTTATATTGGTTAGTTTAATTCTCAAACAAATATTATCATATCTTAACCTAGACAGTGTTTGAAATCCTTAGTGGTCTACTGGTACGAATCAGCCAAAAATTTAATCAAACAACTAATTGGAAAAACTTAGTGATCAACAGGACTGGTAACATTTTTTGCCCTCTCCGACAGACAAATGTAAGTTTTCTTGGCCATGAGATACTAGAACAAATTTCAAATCATGATTTTATTCAATTTTTAATAATTTACAATTTTACATTTTATTATCTAGAAAATTTTGGATAATTGCAAAGTAAGTTTAGTTTATATTTAGGAGGAGGGGTCGCTCAAAAAGTTAAAAGGATTTATTAAAATTTAAATTTTTAATCTTAACCTAGACAGTGTTTGAAATCCTTAGTGGTCTACTGGTACGAATCAGCCAAAAATTTAATCAAACAACTAATTGGAAAAACTTAGTGATCAACAGGACTGGTAACATTTTTTGCCCTCTCCGACAGACAAATGTAAGTTTTCTTGGCCATGAGATACTAGAACAAATTTCAAATCATGATTTTATTCAATTTTTAATAATTTACAATTTTACATTTTATTATCTAGAAAATTTTGGATAATTGCAAAGTAAGTTTAGTTTATATTTAGGAGGAGGGGTCGCTCAAAGAGTTAAAAGGATTTATTAAAATTTTATACCGCAGACCAGTGACTTATTTTTTTAAAATCAATTCTGAGGCTGCTGAAGATCAGTGCTCTTCACTGAAGATGCTCTGAATTTTCGTCAGAAATTAGGAGTTCTTGACTTCCTGAGTTCTGTCATAAAAATTATACAAAAGGATAATGATAAGAAATTGACAAAATAATAAAAGTGAAATAGCAGACATAAAAAAGAATCTCATGACTGATTTATGCAGTTTTTTTTTAAAAATATACATAGGTATATTAAGTTAAGGAAATTACTAATATTAAATATAATATTTACTGTTATTTAATCTTAATATGCATTTCTTTTTAAAGACCAGGAGGTGTCAGCACAGACAATCACCTTATAAAGTTCATGGATGAAAATCCAGGATTAGTTGAATTATTGTTGAATTGAATTAGTTGCACGATTTGCATATTACAATGCAATCAGTCTGCTATATCATATCCTGGTGGAAAACACCTAATAACCCAATTTTAGTGGTTGACTCATGGGTTAACCATTATGTTTTCCCATTCGCAATCCTCCATTATTTCATTTTTTTTGGGTGCGGGAAAGAATAGTGGTAAACCAACAATTCAACTCTTAAAGCCTGGTTTTTAAGTGTTTTCCACCAAGATATGACTTAAAAGACTGATTGCATTTTATAATACAAATCAAGATTTAACTAATCCTGGAATTTCAACCGTAAACTCGATGAGGTGATAGTTTGTTCTGCTGCCTCTCAGTCTATTTTTGTTATTCAAAGATATATCAAAATCATTCAAATAAGATCCTCAAAGAAAAATTATAATATAGTAAATCAGTTAATGTAGCAAGTAATATAGCACCCCCCTCCTCCCATTTTACAATACTACCTCTTTCTGGACAATAACATTCATCCTATTTAATTTGGAATTAAATATGGGGAATTCAATGATACAGCAGAGTTTTAAGATGAATTTAATTGAGGTATCTAATTGCAAATTAAATAAGGCAAGTATTGCTATTTAATAATAGCTTAGCGCCTAGTTACAGAATACTGTAAGATAATACAAAAATCATTATGCTTTAATGCTAATTACAGAATACTGATAGGATAATACAAAAAACCTTATGCTTTAATACAAATAATTACATGACATATTTAAAAATATAAAAACTAAACCTTATTTTTACTTAGGGGCTATCCATAAATGATGTTGAATTTTTTTACCTTGTCTTCCCCCCATTTGTCATAAAGTGTCACACTTGCCATACCCCCCCCCCCCTCTAAAAATTGTCATATATCACGCTATATTACTTAAACATACTTTCAGTTCAAATACAAAGCATTATGTTATAGATCATATTTCAAATTTTATTTTTAAACTTTAACTATGTGTTTTAATGCCATTTGTAAGCATAACAGTACAAATGATTCATGTACTTATTTTGTACGCAACAAGATTAAGGTTTACAACAAGAAGCATAATTAATGAACAATAGTATTATACAAGGGTGGAAAATGTTGAAAAATCTTACCAGCCAAGTATTTATTTCATCAGCCAGCAAGATGCAAAACACACGCAATTGAAAATAGTTATGACAAAATCGCATGCAATTGCAGACAAACTTACTGTTATTACAATGCATTTTCATAATTCTATTTTTCTATATTAAGAAATATATACAACAGAAATAAGCTTAATAAACGATAGAACTGAGTAGCACTCAGTAATTGAAACTTAGTTATTTACACTGTAATAATTTGGAAAGTTAAAATATCTAGATTAAGAAAGAGTGTCTGATAATGTCTCTATTACCTACAGTTTTTCAGAAACTAAAAATGAACTCGCCTTGCCAGAAAATCCTTTGAAACTGGCGAGCAAAATGATGTATTTCTACATCCCTGGTGATACAATATTCATATGTAAGAACAAGAGTTATAAAATAAATAATTTATAAATGAAAATTATTTTGAAATAAATTTTACTAATATTCAAATCGTTATTTCATGTATATTTATCTTTTATCATTCAATAAGATAACAAAAAAAAAAAAAAAAATTAAAAAAATTTTATTTAGTTTTTAATAGAAACAAACTTGTCAATCGAAGGTGTAAAAATGAAAAATTTAGGAGTCAAGAAAAGTCCAACAAAAGAATTTATAACTAAGTAAACTAGTTAACATAGCTTTTCCCCACACTTATTTCACAATGCTACCTATTTCTGAACAATAATATTCATTTTATATAATTTACAATTAAATAATGTAAATGTTACAATTTGAAAACAACGTTACCATCCCAAGAACAGAAAAAAAAAAAAAAAAAAAAAAAAAAAAAAAGCCAGTACTAAAGTTAATATATAAAAATGTACACAAAATTTAATTGTGTATAATGGCCCTCCTCACCCCCCCCCAAAAAAAAGGGATGCATTTTACAACAAGAACATGTCATTTAATTTGTATAAAATAATCTCGCACTTATTTCACAATGTTACCTATTTCTGAACAATATTTACTTTATATAATTTACAATTAAATAATGTAAATATTACAATTTGAAAACAGCGTTATCACCCCCTCCCCCCCCCAAAAAAAATGGCAGTACTAAAGTTAATATATAAAAGCATATACAAAATTTAATTGTGTATAATGCCCCCCCCCCCCCAAAAAAAAAAAAAAAAAAAAAGGGATGCATTTTACAACAAAAACATGTCATTTAATTTGTATAAAATAATCCCGCACTTATTTCACAATGTTACCTATTTCTGAACAATAATATTTACTTTATATAATTTACAATTAAATAATGTAAATGTTACAATTTGAAAACAGCGTCATCACCCCCCCCCCAAAAAAAAATGCCAGTACTAAAGTTAATATATAAAAGTATATACAAAATTTAATTGTGTATAATGCCCCCCTCCCCCCCCCCCAAAAAAAAAATAAAAAAGGGATGCATTTTACAACAAAAACATGTCATTTAATTTGTATAAAATAATCCCGCACTTATTTCACAATGTTATCTATTTCTGAACAATAATATTTACTTTATATAATTTACAATTAAATGATGTAAATCTTACAATTTGAGAACAGCGTTATCACCCCCCCCCCAAAAAAATGCCAGTACTAAAGTTAATATATAAAAGTATATACAAAATTTAATTGTGTATAATGGCCCTCCTCACCCCCCCCCCCCCCCCCAAAAAAAAAGGGATGCATTTTACAACAAGAACATGTCATTTAATTTGTATAAAAATATCCCGCACTTATTTCACAATGTTACCTATTTCTGAACAAAAATATTTACTTTATAATTTACAATTAAATAATGTAAATGTTACAATTTGAAAACAGCATTATCATTCCCCCCCCCAAAAAAAAATGCCAGTACTAAAGTTAATATATAAAAGTATATACAATATTTAATCGAGTATAGTGCCTTCCCCCCACCCCAAAAAAAAGAGATGCATTTTACAACAAAAACATGTCATTTAATAGGGATGGGACGAATAGTGATTTGGCCGAATAGCCAAATACCGAATATTCGGCCAAATTTTAGGCCGAATACCAACTTTTTTTTCCAATGAAGAAAATAAATTTTTATTATACATAATTTAAAAAATAGGAGCTCATTAATAATTATTACTCTTAAATGTGCTTTTAAATGTATTTTTAAATTTGAAAAACTTATTTTAACACACACACACAAAAAAAAAATGAAATTGCATTATATTCTTTTATCCTTGATTTTCAGTAAGTCAGGATGGGAAGATATTTCCATTAAAATATGAAGAATGTACTTCACTTTTACTATGAAATGATACTTTTACCCTTTCTTGTACCCAAAATCAATAATATTCTTAATCTCTCTCTTTCAGAACTCATGAGAAGATATTTTCTGAAATAACCTTTAATAAAGTAAATTTGATCATTTAGAGTTTGTGTCCTTAATGATAAGCAAATTCGTAAGAACGAGACTGTTCTGAAATCAGTTGCCAAGCTTTAAATTACAAATTCTGTTAAAGCAAAAAGTTATGCTTAAAGTAGAATGCATATGTTAACAAAATCTTTGACATTTGAATTGGCGTATACAATAGTAAACTTTAATATTCTGCTTATTCAACAAGCATTAAAAGGATAAATAGAACTTGATAACAACATAAATGAAGGAGGATGTAAATTAAAAATATATACACAATAAATAATGTTACATATTTAAGCCAGTAATTATGCAAATAATTATTTAAAAGTGAAAACTATAGAATAAAAAAAATATTTTGTTCAGTATTTAGAATTTATGTTTAAATATTTGTAAAACTGTCTTCTTAAAGCAAGTTCTGTCATCTAATGCGTATCTAGTTTGACACCAGTTCTGTTTTCAGATGTACCGTTGTATTTGGATTAGTGATATTTGATATTTAATTTTGAAAATGAATCTTTGTTAATACACCTAATGAATGAATTTTTTCATCTCTTACTTTATAGAAAATATGTTATGAATTTCATAAGAGCCTTTTTAGGTGCGTTCGTAATTATGTAAATACGTAGCACCTATTGTTGTCGCTCAGTCCGTCTGTCTGTCTGTCCGCATATAACAACGCAAAAACTACCCAAACGAATCGTTTGAAATTTAAAATACATAATTATAACATAATTTTGTTGAGTCATTTCAAATTTTATGAAAATCGGATGGATAGATCAATTACAGGGACATTCAAAAGGATTCCGTCACATTACGGTCAATAGGGAAAAAAGTTTTAAATGTATTTTAATCGTTTGAAATTTAAAACATATAATTATTGCGTAATTTTGTCAAGTCATTTCAAATGTTATGAAAATCGGATGCATAGATCAATTACAGGGACAATCAAAAGGATTCCATTACATTATGGTCAATGGGGAAAAAGTTTCATTCAAATGCATTTTAATGGTGTTACACTCATTCGAACATAATAGAATTGGCATGAATCTATGAAATATATACTAAATTATGCATTCTGTACAATCTGTGATGCAAAGAATTTTTATTATTAAATTACAGGGCCACACAAAAGTATTCCACTATATAATGCTATATGGGGAAACATGGTTTGGTACGTGTTTTAATTATATTCAACTATTTCACATTTTATGATAAGATATACGTTGCTAAGGTGTAATAAAAATTACTTCCTGCATATTTACAGAAATGTAAAGATTTCGACTACTATACTGTATCCGGAGTATGCTCTACTATATCAGCAAGATCTGAATATTTTTAAAACTTCGTTATCGTACGAACGCACCTCGTTTGCTACGTTCACGTGCAATTTCCAACTTGTTTTATATGTGCATGGAATTTGCAGACATTAATAAATATTCAAATGTTTTTGAATAAGGCAGTGTTTTTCTTTTTGTTTCCCTTTTTTTATAAGTGTTTTTATATTTTGAATTAGTAATATATTATTCTCTACTGAAGACATTTCCCGGACAATTAAATCTTCAACTTGGGCAGCAATTTCTAAAATATCACTAACTTTTGTAGGAAATACAGAAAGGCTGTACTATATTTTTTAGTATCTGAATAACTGCATATTTTCTAAGAAAGAATGAGACGGACTTCATGAATGAAGTAGCAAATTTGGAATAGAGAAAAAAAATTTGTAAGAAATGAAATTCTTTGAATCCGAAACTTATTTGGCAAGATATCTTTCACTATTCGGCAAGATTTTAGCAATATTCGGCCAGATATCTCCAAATATTCGGCTACAGGTATTCGGCCGAAGTATTCGGTCAACAAGTCTTCAATATTCGGCCAACCGAATATTCGGCAAAAGGGCCGAATACCGAATATTCGTCCCATCCCTATCATTTAATTTGTATAAAATAACTCCGCACTTATTTCTGAACAATAACATTCACTTTATATAATTTACAATTAAATAGTGTAAATGTTACAATTTGAAAACAGTGTTACCATCCCGAGAACAGAAAAAAAAATGCCAGTACTAAAGTTAATATATAAAAGTATATACAATATTTAACTGTGTATAATGCCCCCCCTCCCCCCCCAAAAAAAAATAATAGAAACGATGCATTTTACAACAAAAACATATTTAATTTGTATAAAATAATCAATCCCCCCCCTCCAAAAATTTTATATAAACTTACAAAATTATACTAATGTTATTAAAATAGTATATAATAATAAATAAATCTTTACCAATTATTTTTCAGATGACCTGGATCTTTAATTGCTTCCCTCTTTTAAACATTGAATCATTTTTATCAACAAGCTGGAGACCATGGCTTTGGCATTTCTACCAGATGTCATTAGGATGTAACTGAAAAATACAAAATAAAATAATGACAATCAGAAAAAAAATTTAAACCTTTCATGACAAGTTCTCATGAATCACTATTTCCATAGTGTTATATATTAATATTGGTTTTAATTATCTACTAATTATTATTAAAACAATAATTATTACACTTCATTTTTTTTTCCACATAAACAAGTTCAATTTTTGAGTCTATAAATATGATTTATTAATGGAAACCCGCTTTTGTAAAAAAAAAAAAAAAAAAAAAAAAAAAAAGACCCAGAATTTTTCAAGTTCAATTACTCTTAGTATAAGAACTTTTATTTTAGTTAGATTTGCTGTTTAAATAATATCGCCTGAAAATAATTACAAATACCTAGAATTTCATATTTAATTGACATGTAATGTTGATAAACAATAACAATTTGACAATGTTTGATAAAGAATACAATTAAATTTCTAAAAACGAAATTTATTATTATTATAGAAGACAAAATTTATGTTTTAGCAGTTAATTATAGAAGAATATAAGCTACAATACAAAAACTATGTCCTTTAATACAAATAACTATGACATATTTAAAAAATTACACACATGCACAAAATTAACTAATTCTTACTTAATTCGTGTATTCTGGTGCGTAATTTTTCATTTTTAAGACTTATAAATCAGAAATTGTCCAAAATATAGCACAGATGTCCTATACACACCACATTAATGCAATTTTTTTTTCTAATGCCAATTTGGTGAGCCCTTCATTTATATTAGTTGTTTTCTATTATTTTAAAATGGAAATTAATAATAAATAAATAAAGTTTAATTAATAATTATAGAAGAAAACAATTTAATATCATTTAAAAAAAGAAAATAAATTTAAATCAACAGTTTATTAATAAACGACAGTAGACGTGTTACCATTACCATGCAAGACATAAAATTGTGCCAAAGTGGTGCATATATGACATCTGTGCTCAAAATATGAATAAGAAAAACACAAACAAATATTTAAAAAAATGATTTATAATAAGGGAAAAGCATCAAATTCGACAAACGCTTGCAACCAAGGTGTATGAACCACTGTTTTACAGTACCTCATTTGTTTAAAACAAAATTACAAAATTTTTTTATCCTACTAGAACATAACATTTTAAATATTGCTTTGTATGTGTTGCTGAAATGTGACATCACACATTTTGGTTAAAATAAAAGCATTAAAATCCAGTAGATTAAACTATGACGTATGAAATTATTTTAAAATTGAAATATTTTGTACTCATAAAGATAAGATTTAAAGCTAAGTATGTTAAATTCCATAATACTCCAGTTTTTAATTGCGCTTTCAGATTAATATTTTATTACTATGTTATATAAATTATTATTATTGTAAACCATATTTCAAGCAAAATACGAATCATTTTTATCGTTCGGCTCACAAATGCCATTAAAACACATAGTTAAAATGTAAAAATAAAATTCTAAATGTGATCTAAAACGTAGTACTTTGTTTTTGAACTGCAAGTATATGTTTACCTAAGGCTAAGATAGTGTGACATGTGACAAGAGGGGTAAAGTGAAGTAAGACACTTTGTGACAAAGGGGGAGGGGAGTCAGAAATATGGAAAAAATGTGTGACATCATTTATGGACGGGCCCTATGATTTAATTAAATATGAAAATTACTTCATTATTATCTAAAATTACATATGCTAAAAATGATAACAGTACACTTAAAAAATTTACAAATACACTTTAATAAACGGATCTGCATGTTTCAACAACATTAATAAACTATTCTCGCAAAAACTGCATGGGAAAAAAAAAAAAAAAAAAAAAAAAAAAAAAACTTATCACATATTTTTAAATAAATGTAATTTGTTGAGGGTCAAACTATTTTGATTTGTAACTCGTAAGAAAAGCTCGCATCAAATATTGTAAGGGGATCGTGGGTAAAACTTTAACGACATTTCCTTTATTTTTGATGATTTTAAGAAAAAAAATTTCAGACTTAAAAATATTAAACGTAAAAGCAAACAAGTGCTTTTAATTACAAAAGAATCTCGATTATATTGTTGATAAAACATGTTTAACACTGTAATCCTAAAAACTCTAAATTGTTCAGAAACAATGCTTCGTAAAAAGTTTTATGTATATCATATTTATAGAAATAATTGTAATTTAAAACTTTAGCGTGCACAACAAAGTGAAACAGCTTTGATAATGAACAAAAGCAACCAAAATATATGATAAATTTATAAAAAAGGTCTGAATCAATAATAGAAAAGGCAATACAGAAGAAATATTTAAATAATAATAATATACTAATAATGAACTTACGGAATGTTTTGTAAATATTTAATAAAACGATTTCACATTAACAACAACCGAACCGCCATCTTTTCGGCATTACCAGCAGAAGCAGACTCTGCGCATGCGCTCAAGTCGATTCCTTTCGAATACTTATATCGATAATTTACGAAAAGTGGTTTCTACACGATTGTCATGCAAACCTAGTACTCAAAATGTTCACTGTGCCCGTGGTATAAGGTAAGATAATGTAGCTTTGCAGGATAATGGCAAGTAAAGAAAAAACGACTGTTTACGTAAGCTTGCATGCTATCTGGGTTTTCGCCTTTATTACAATGATTTTAAACATTTTAATTTCCTATTCAAATAAAAATTCTTCTAAAAGTAAAGAATTTAATTTAAATTCAAAAGTGACCACGCCATTTTGACAATCCTCCACCGAAAACAACAACCATTTTTCAATGGTTAAAAAGATAATATACTGTTTTGAAAAAAAGACCAAGTTACAAATAAAAAGAGACAATTTTGATTGAGTCAAAATGATATCGATATTAAAAGGCAAACCCCCCTCCACCTAGATATATCTTACGATATCACGTGCCAGACCCTCCCCTTTCCCCTAAAATAATAACATTATATGTGCAAAGCCCCTTATATGCGATCATTACAAATAATTTGAGAAAGATTTACAGCAGTCATAAATACAAATAAATACATTACATGAGAGAGGAAAATTACAAATTGGCGTAAAAATGTCGCCAAGATAGAAAACAAGAGTTTCTCATTTATTTAAATAAATATTAAAGTTATTGTGATTTAAAACTTACGTACTTTGCACAAAATAAAAAAAATATATATCAACGTAAAAAATTGTTTAAAAAACTGATATGCTTTATTTACGAGGCAAAAACCAATCATTATCAAATAGTAACACTGTTTCAAATAACAATTTTCATTATTATTTTAAATAAAATAAATTAAAAAAGTAAATGTAAGACTTTCCTATGGAAGGCTATACCTCCTCCTTTGACATATTTTGATTTACATCTGTATGCACAGCAATATATCTACATTATTAATTAAAAGATAAAAAATAAGACTTTCAAATTGTTTGTTTTGCAAGCAACCTCATATAAATCCAATGGACGAAAGCTCAAATGTCTTCGGGAGAAAATCGTCCCGGGGTCACATGACTTTACGTTGGGGCAAAAAGAGGCTGTCGTTTCTCTCTCCGTGTTATCTCATCTCGATGCGTAATCCCAGCCTAAATAATGTAGACAAAACTCAAAAGGTCCACCGACAACGTCTAAAAAAAAAAAAAAAAAAAATTTAATAGTTATTAATACCAAAGAAATTATAACTCTGTTAAGAAGGTTGACTGCCATAGCCGTAATGTAAAAGGGGCGAATCAACTTGGTTCCTCAATATGTAATCTGCGATGGCATATTTTACTGTGGAGTAGCGAAAACCAATCGGCGTAGTTTTACATTTATCCCCCACCCCAGTCCTTTAGCTTTTCCCTAGTCTTCATTTTATAATTCTAAATTATGAACATAATTATTTGATTTAAGTAGAAACTATTTTTAAAACACCAGATAATATTAACAATTTTATAAACTTAGTTAACCCCTTGGTATATCTTTAAAACCACTTAATTTTAATGTCCAAACGCCACATTGGCACCGGAATTTTGGCAAAAAAGATTTCAGTGAATACATGAAGCGTAGCCTTTTTTCTTACTTACATATAAAATTGTTTGCAAATTCCGGTGTCAGTCATCAATTTCAACACTTAAGCGAAGAATTTGTTCTGCTCCGCAAAGGGTTAAATTAATAATATTTTTCTATTATCTGCAAGCTGATTAGTATTTATTATTATTTTTACTATTATAATCATTTTGTATTAGCCGTAGTGCAAAGAGATTATTTTAGTTGCACCCTCCCCCTTCTCTAAATTAAATAAGAAATAACATTTGACTTCTGGGAATTAAATACTTTCACATAACTTAAGCGAGATCTAATTAAACGCGCTATTGAAGTTGCCCTGTATTCATTTAATTGCCTTTTTTTTTAGATCAAGTGACTTTCTCATCTGTATCATTATGTGTATTAAATTTCATTTCAATCTGATACTTTCTTCTTGGGTCGCTATTTTTTATGTTAATGAGTGTATATTGGAGGAATGGATTTATGAATAAAGTGGAGAAGCCATGTAGTATTGTGTCTATCTTCAGCATCAAATAAATATCTGAGAAGATAGTTACAAAATAGCAATTTTTTAACCATTTGAAAAATGGTTGTTGTTTTCGGGAGAATGGACCCGATGATGTTACCACTTTTGAATGATGTTACCACTTTTGAATGATGTGGTCACTTTTGAATTTAAATTAATTTCTTTACTTTTAGAAGAGTTTTTTTTGAATTTAAATTAAATTCTTTACTTTTAGAAGAATTTTTATTTGAATAGTAAATTAAAATGGTTAAAATCATTGTAATAAAGGAGAAAACTAACAAATTTAAAAATGGGTAGACGGAAATTAACAGATACGGAAAAAGCCGAAGCCAAAGAAATGAATGAACGTGAATATCGCATTCAATGATATTAAACACAGTCAACATGTATAAGTTGCTTATTAGTTTGGCGATTCGTATCATTTGGCGAAATTGGTCGACGGGATAACTGAGTAATACTGTATTTGGTTTGGCGCAAAAACGTCTTTCAATGCAGAAAATGATAAAATCAAAAGATTATTGAGCCGCTGAAAACCAATTACGTGTTGAAAGGCGATCACGAAAAAGGAAGCAATTTAATGCCGAACCGATTAATTGTAAAACATCATGTCGCCAGGGCGACCAATCCACTAGCCATGGCGTTTTACTATCGGTCGGTTCTAACCAGGAAAATTTGAGTGCCAATAGTGATTCTAACAAGCCGGAAAATGTTATAGCTATTACTCTTGATTTTCCACCACCTAAAAAGAAAACTAAAAAGCAATCGGCTTGGGAAAAACTGGGAAAAAACTTTTTTGATTCGATGTCTGATGGACCCATTCACAGATGCATGTGCTGCGATCGATTTTGGTTTAAAACCTCCATCACCAAAATTCTGCTCTGTAAAATCAAACAATATATGCCAAAGTCTTACAAGTATAACAGTATATGCCAAAGCTGTATTTTAATAATGATTACTTTTGCACCAACAATGTTAAATAGTTTGAAATGTTTCTTTCGTCGCCAACTTTTATGCTTGGCGACAATAGAGTGATATAACTTAAACGAACCGTACCTTCAAATTGCAGCATGTATAAAGTCATTTATAGCAGTGGCACGGATAATACACAATAAAACAACTGGTATTTAGCTTAAAATGATAGATGAATGTATCGAGTGAAACATTTTTCAAATGGTTGGGGTAATTTCTTAAATTACAATTTTTTTTTATTTTTATTTTATTTTATTTTTTTTATTTTTTTTTTTTTTTACATCTGATTAACTGGTTTTGATTACCGCCGGGGCAAACTCCCACCATTTTTCTTTTATTTCTAAGTTTTATTCATGTGATTTTTTTTTTTTTTTAAATAATATAGCAAACATTTCTTTTCGGTTTTACTGGTAGAAGTTGGTCCTGGTATTACGATCTTTACTATCTATACAAAGAGGAATCTGCTAAGATTGTCAAAATATGATGAGAACGGAGGGCCTGACAACTGCTGAATCGAATTTTCGCTAATAAAAGTGAATTTATAAATGAACTATATCTTAATAACAGAAATTCTGCTTTAATAAGGACCTTAAATAAAGATAATTTTGTGGTTATTTTTAGTTTTCGTCATCATTTTCGATCGAAAATAGGAAGATCACCGAAGTTTCATTTAGGTTTCGACTTTAAAAATCTGTTTCGGTCGATTCTCAGTTTTAAATCACATAAATATTCAAAAGTAATGAAATTTATCACTCGTGCCAGTAAAATTTAATAGGAAAATTTATAAGGAAAATTAACTAGATTGACTAATCTATTTCATTTCAACAGTATAAGCCAATAAATCTGGTCATGCTCGATTACAAGTCGAGTTAAATAGTAACCAAAAAAACTAGTCGTTGGGGGCCACCGTAATACTTACCCATCATGGATATGTATATGAAAATAAAACATGTGAAAACTATTTATACAATGCATTGCAATTCATAAACAAAATTTAAATATTGTTAATATACATAGTAATGCTATATTAAAGAACTGCTGATGTACCAATTTCGACAAATTAGATAAAACGCCAAACTACTCAAGTAGTACCGAACTGCGTAAAATAAACATCCTTATAACTCCAAAAATAATAATTCTATTAACTAACAATTAACTGCGTCGGATTAAGCGTCTCATTTCCACTTAAAATATGCTTCTGAATTGAAATTTGAATGAAATACAGGGTCATGAAAAATCGAAGAATGTGGAAAACAAGATTACAAATATCTCGGCAACTAATAATCCGATCGACTTCGTTCTATATGCAAAATGTGTGTTACAAGAACCTCAGCTTCGAAAATACGTAACTATACCATCTGTTGGCACCTTTGTAATCCTGTGCTACCATGCATAGTAGGAAAGCAAACATTATAGGATGAAGCACGAAGCAGTGCGCGCGCGCGCGCGCGCCAAGGACGAAAGATATGTCTTCGTTGATATGCGCGCGCAGACGCGCCGCGTTTTTTCTCTGATCAAGAACTTCAACACTTGCTTGTTTTGTTTTGGTGGCGTTGGCGTGGGTCAGCCATCTTGACGGCTCATAAAAGCAATGGATATTTTTAAACATTTTCAGCTTTTTAAAACAGGGTAAGTGACAGATGCTTATGTATATGTTATTTATTTAAATGTTCCCATAAGTTTCCATTTTAATTTAAAGAATATTATCGCACTATTGTGTAGTTAAAATATAAATTATGCCCTATATTATTAATACATTATTATTACGTATTTTTATATTAGTATGCATTGTGAAGAGTCCATTTTTCTGAGATTAGATCTGATCTTGTGAAAAATAGATCGCTGATAATGTACAATAATGTAATAATATAACAACTCAATAGTATTTTTATTCTTTAATTATTATAGTAGTGATATATAGAATAGTATTATATAGTATAGTAGTATTATATAGAATAGCATTATTATTATTCTGATTTTTCTGATCTTTTGAAAGACATCGCTGATAATGTGCAATAATTTAATATAATGTAACAACGCAATAGTGTCATTCTTTAATTATTATTATAGTATTATATAGTATAATAATATTGTATAGAATATTATTAATATTCTTTTTTATTACAAATAAAAATAATGATTTTTTCACAGTTTTTTAATAAAAATGGAAACTTGTGTTAATATTTAAATTACATATAAATGCATAAAAATCTGTCGCTTACATTTTAACGTCCTCATAATTTGAGTGAAAATGATTAATTGCAAAGAATTCATTGCTATCACAAATAAAAAAAAAACTTGAATGAAACAAAAACATTTTTTTATTCCATTTACAAATGAGTTAAAGCGATGTCTCGAAAGAAAACAATAGTTTTCAATTGTTAAATATTTTTCTTTCTTTTAAGAGAATAGCATTAGTTCTTTCATATCTATACATACATTTCCCCTTAATGAAACAAAAAATAATAAACACTCATTAAATAATAATAATAATGCAATATATATATACTTTTATTACTAAGGTAAAAAAAAAAATAGCATTGTTCTTGAATCACTTCCTTATAAGTCTGAAAACAAGCAGGAATCTGAAAATACTATCAGATCGAAATGCGCGGGTCTTCCTCCCCCCCCCTTCCTTCTCCGATCACGTGCTCGACGCTGCGCTTTATCCCTGTAAAGTTTCTTTTCTAGCACTGCTCAAAGTAGCGTAGGTTACGTAGCGGTGAGAGAAGTCTGCGTTTACATTGGGCCAATGAGAGCTTTCTATCTTTTTCCCTCTCTAAGATCTTTGCAGACTGGTACAAGAACCTCAGCTTCGAAAACACGTAATACCCTGTTCGCACTAGGATAGTTGAGTCACTTAACTTTAAGTCACTTAAATTTTTTGAAGCGGGATACCCGGAATTAGGCTTTACCTGTTCGCACTTGCTAAATATTTTAAGTGACTTAACTTGGCCAAAATGACATCTGGGCATGCGCATAAGTTCCGAAATTTGTAACTACAACTCCTAACTGTTTTTTTTGTTTACATAGCAATTACCCTGCCATATTTCAATTAAAAATTGATTTTGTCATCCTCCCAATTTATTTTGCTGGAGGAAATAACAGGTTCAACATTTTCCATTTTTGACCTTTGATTACAAAAAAAAAAAAAAAAACCCACAAACGCACGTATTAAGCAATTGGGGTAAACAAATAACAGTTTGAAATAATTTATAATTATTTTTAGGACTCAACTCCAGTAATTTAATAATCAGAATTAAATATTCTAAAATTCACAAATAATAATAAAATATTCAGAAGGCACATTTCCACTCAACTCATAGTTAAGAGAGTAGTGCTTGCTTAAGTGAGTTGCAGAAACTTGCTTAAGCAAGAATCTTGATTCCGGGTACGACCGCTTCAAAAACTTCAAGTTAAGTGACTTAACTTTCTCAGTGCGAACAGGGTAGAACTACACCATCTGTTGGTACCTTTGTAATCCTGCGCTATCATGCATAGCAGGAAAGCAAACATTACAGGATGAAGCACGAAGCAGTGCGCGCGCCAAGGACGAAAGATAGGCCGTGTTCAGCTGTTACGCGCGCTGGACGCGCGCGCTCAGGAGCCATGGACATGGAGTGGGTACCAATAGTGGACGGGATGTGCGTTCAGTACTCGCTACTGTGCCACCGGTTACTGTAACTGTTCGCTCAATAACAGATGGAGAACAGATCACGGATGTAATTACTTGTGGTGCCAATTATAAAGATAATCTGTTACAAATGAATGTGAGCTCGCTGGCCGAATGGTCAGAGTGCTGAGGGTTCAAAACCTGCTCGGGCCAAAAGTTGGTTTGTGTTTTTTTTTTTTTTTTTTTTTGGTTGCTTATTAATAAATAAGACATTTTTATTAAAGGTAAATTTATATTAATAATACAGAAGCACATGTATTTCTAATATAATAATAAAATACTTATTTAAATACGAGAAAATGAGATTTTTGCGGAGAAAGTTTTAATGTTCTAAATTTAGAATATTAAAAGGATAATTAGAACGATATTAATATCGTTCCAAAGTGATTTATATATATATTAAGCAAATGAAAAAAAAAAGTTTTCTGCGAAAATACCCTTATACGCATAAAATAATTATATATATAAAACCCCTCCGTGTATGACGATTCCGGCGTCAGCCCATCCACGAGAAAAAAAAAAACTTATTGCAATTGCGTCCACGTTAGGCTTAACTATTCCGAGCCGTTCACAAATATTCTAATTGTTCAACTTATGAAAATATACATGTAAAAGATTTATTCATTACGCATTTTCTTTAAAACCTACAAAAACTATTTAATTATAATGTTTAAGTTCTAAATAAAACAACCAGCAATTACGAAAAAGAACAAACAATGTAAACAAGTTAAAACTGTTGCCACTTAAGAATGACAAATTCCGTGAATGAATCTTTAGAATGACTCCATTGTAACATCACGACTCAGGAATGATTGGGTGTGTTTGGGAGCTATGCGCGCGTGTTCAGGAGACAGGTACATGGAGTGAATATTACAGCGGATTTATTACTCGGAAGCCAAAGTCCCTGAGCTCGCGCGCGCGCAGCGCGTGTCTCTCGAACACGCGCTGTTTAGTCTTTATTGTTTACATTTGTTTCCGATCTTATAGAGTATTTTTTTTTAAGTATTAGCTAAAAAATAGTCCAAAATAGAAATTTTTTTTTATATACATTTTAGCTATTTTTATTATTTTCTCTCAGTATTTTTATATATTTTTTGGCTGTAGTTTCACAATATAATCTTTTATAATTGATTTTTTGCGTTACTTTATTCTTTTAAAATTTATGTATTTACGATTTGTTCATTCCAATCCCCCCCATCCACCAGACAGTTTTGTTATAGATTTAAATGCAAATTTCTGTTAAAATTTCCTTTTTTTGTATAGATTTTTTTCCCGTGTTTAATCGCAGTATTTTTAAAAATTGTTTAAGCCTAAAGTGGCTGATTGACCACAGTTATAATTTTTTTATCATCCTTTTAAAAATGCAAACACGTCATTTTGACGGGCTGTCTTCTAGTTATTAATGTTCTTCTTCTTCTTCTTCTTCTTCTTCTTCTTCTTTTTTTTTTTTTTTTTTTTTTTTTTGAAAATTTTAGAAGTAAGCTTTTATTGAGATTAGGATGCAAATATAATGCATGCGTGGATATTTGACGGTGTTAAAATCAAAATGGAAAATATTATAAAAGCAAAATGTAAAAGATATACATTTTTTTTTAATTAAGAATATCTGCATACATATATTTTAAATAAGTGAAATATTTGGAGTTTGCCTTCTAGTTTTGTAATGAATAAAGTATGATTAGAATGTTTATAATTTTTCTATTGAAAGTATATAAATATGTGTTTTGCTTATACTAACATAATTTCGGATGTCGTTTGTTTCTCATATTTTATGATATATTTTGGCCTGTTATCCACACGGTATTAAAATATACAATCATTAAATAAGAAATATATACATATTAAACTTCTTCTGAAAAATTATCTAACTAACAATGCAATTTCCATTGAAATCAATCCAGTATTGTAGATTACAAATCAATCTTGTAATATGTGGATATAGGGCCATCGCTAAGACTTTTTATTGGTGGGGGAGAAAACCTTAATATTGTCAAGTCAAATTTTTATATTCGCCAACTCGTTTTATAATTTTGCCAAGTTAATGCACTTTGAAAATGTAATACAGTTCTTATTTGTAAAAAAATTAATAATATTCCCAATTAGAGTTGTAACTTTTGCAAATTCTATCAAAAATAGAAAATATATTGCAGTTTTTATTAAAATTTTAATTAAATTTGACATAAAAGTTTTAAATTTGCAAAGTGTAACAACATTTGTGAATGTTTTGGGAGGGTAGGCTCCCTCCTGTCCCCCCCCCCTTAGCTAGTCTCCCGTGTGGATATCTCAACCTTGGTTTATCAACAGCATTCTATTAATTACAACAATAGAATCAACAGTATTCTATTATTTAATACGAAAAGTATAAAGCAACTGATAAATGATTTTTAAATAAATAAAAAGAAAATTATTAAAAATTTTAAATTGTATCAGTCAACCTACCAACTTTGTTTACAAACAAAGTGCAACCAATAACAGATAAGCACAAAATGCACAATCACGTGATCAAATCGCCCAGCAGTTTTAAGCGCGTAACGCGCGTCAGCTTTTAGCAGGGTTGGATGTCTTATTTTAAATGCTGGTCGGGCTTAATTACATGAAATAGGTCACGTGATACTTTTCCGGAATACTTTTAATTTTATTTGAGTGGTCACAGGTATGTATTTCTGTTACGAAAATCATGTTTTGAAAGGATAAAGAGATATGGTATTTGTATTTACCAATTCTGAACCATAAAAATAATACAATAATTGAATAACTTTAAAATTCTCTTTTTCGATAGCACCTACTCCAAGCAGAATCTTCTGAGCGCGCGCGCACAAAAAAAGCGTCTTTTGAACACGGCCATGGTTTCGTTGATATGCGCGCGCAGACGCCTCTTTTTTCCTCCGATCAAGAACAACACTTGCTTGTTTTGGGTAGCGTGGGTCAGCCATCTTGCTTTATGCTGGTACTCGCCGGCTCGTAAAAGCAATGGATTTATTAAGCATTTACAGCTTTTTAAAACAGGGTAAGTGACAGATGCTTATGTATATGTTATTTATTTAAATGTTCCCATAAGTTTCCATTTTAATTTAAAGGACATTATCGCACTATTGTGTAGTTAAAATATAATCTATGTCATATATTATTAATACATTATTATTACGTATTTTTATATTAGTATGCATTTATATTAGTGTGCTTTTATATTATTATCTTGATAGTATATTTATATTTTAATATTATGTTTACATTGTATTTCACAAACTTCAGTCTCGCAAAAGTAGATACTACAAAATTTAAAACTTTTAATTCGACTTTTTAAATAAATTTAATAAGAAAGGGGAAATTTAAGTTTTAAGAATTGTGAAGAGTCAATTTTTCTGAGATCAGATCTGATCTTGTGAAAGATAGATCGCTGGTTATGTACAATAATGTAATACTATAACAACGCAATAGTATTATTATTCTTTAATTATTATAGTAGTAATATATAGAATAGTATTATATAGTATAGTATTATTTAGTATAGTAATATTGTATAGAATAGCGTTATTGTTATTATTATTCTGATTTTTCTAATCTTGTGACAGATCGCTGATAATGTGCAATAATTTAATATAATATAACAAAGCAATAGTATTATTATTCTTTAATTATTATAATATTATTATTCTTTAATTATTATAATATTATTATATAGAATAGTATTATATAGTGTAGTATTATATAGTATAATAGTATTGTATAGAATATCATTATATTCTTTTTTATTACAAATTAAAATAATGATCTTATCACAGTTTTTTAATAAAAATGGAAACTTGTGTTAATATTTAAATTACATATAAATGCATAAAAATCTGTCGCTTACATTTTAAAATGAAGAGGATGAAAAATCATATTATTAACGTCCTCATATTTTGAGTGAAAATGATTAATTGCAAAGAATTCATTACTATCACGAATAAAATTTAAAAGAAAACAATAGTTTTCAATTGTTAAATATTTTTCTTTCCTTTAAGAGAATAGCATCAGTTCTTTCATATCTATACATACATTTCCCCTTAATGAAACAAAAAATAATAGACACTCATTAAATTATAATAATAATACAATATATACTATAAGATTGAAATGCGCGGGTCTCTCCCTTTCTTCCCCCCATCACGTGCTCCTCGCTGTGCTTCATCCCTGTAAAGTTTGTCTTCTAGCACTGCTCAAAGTAGCATAGGTACGTAGCGGTGAAAGAATTCTGCGTTTACATTGTACCAATGAGAGCTTTCTATCTTTTTCATTCTCTAAGATCTTTGATTGGGGGAAGGGGTTTCATGACATTGTGACAAGGGGGTGGGAAAGGGAGTTAAGAAGAACACATTTTGATTAAAATAAAAAATATTAAAAGTCAGTAGATTAAATTATAAAATTTGTATTCATAAAGTAAAGTAAAGATTTAAAATTATATATTTATTAAATTCCATTTTAATTTCCAAATTTTTACTTACTGTTTTCAATTTTTTTCACATTAATATGTTTTATTATTACATGCTAATTATTACATGTATTATTAACATGTAATATTATTACATGTTAATTATGTTTTTTGTTGTAAGCCTTAATCTTATATCAAACAAAATAAGTACACGAATCATTTTTATTGAAATGCTCACAAATGTCGTTAAAACACATAGTTAAAGTTTAAAAATAAAATTTGAAATATGATCTATAACATAGTGCTTTGTCGTAGGATATAGCCGGGTTTCATAGTAAAATATGCCCTTGAGTCAACCACATCGAGTCCTACATGGATCGATAGCCCATAAAAAGAAATTCATTTCTCCACAGTTTTAAGTTTGTATCTCAAGACTATGGGGGGTAATGGCCCTAAATGCCTGTTTTGGAAAAGAGCGCATTGTGACAAAGCTACTCAGCAGATTTCAACGAAAAAAATAAGGGATGTAAAAAACAACCATACGAATGTTTGACAATTTTTTCAGATTTTTTTAAACAAAAGAACAAGTTTTCTAATATTTTTCCTGTTTTTAAATGTACATTTTAATTAAAAATAAACTGAAATTTCTGAGTGACCACCTTAATTTTTTTGCATGAAATACTATGAGACATGATGCATATTCACTATCAATTTCAACTTTCTACATGTGGTGCATCATATTAAAAAAAATCAAAATCAAATTCCGGTGGAAATGTGGGGCGTGTCTTGGACAAATTTCACGCCTTCTTTTCAAATCTCACATCGGTCTATCAAATCTCATATGGAATTTTTAAAAGAAGGCGTGAAGAGAGAGAGAAAAAAAAATGACCCCCCCCCCATTCTCTTGAGCACCACCTATTGTTCATTTCTAGCTACGGTCATGCTTCACATGTTTCATGTTTTTATATTTCATTTTTATTTAACCCGGGAGTACACGCACCGAGTCTTTCTGAACCGGAGTGCGTATGATTTTTGCAGTTGTAACCACTTATCTTTCAAAAGTAATCTTCAACTTATTTTATCGCAAAATATGTAAGGATTGTCTCCGCCTAAATAAAACGATGGTTATAGTTTGATTTTATTGGTGACAAAGTTAAAACCATTTATTTCTATCCTGGGTAAGCGTGTGTTCTCCCGGGTTAAAAAACTGTTATAAACGTACATTTACAAGTTAAAAGTAACCAAAGTTAATTCAGTATCATATAAATCACAATTTTTAAACACTTTCTTTCCTTCACATAATGTAACATATATTGAAGGAATGGATTTATGAATAAAGAGGAGGAGCCATATAATATTGTATCTATCAACTGTCAGATAAATAACTGAGAAGGCAGTTACAAAATAGCAGCTTTATATATATATATATATATATATATATATATACACAGGGTGTCCGAAAAGTCTCGAAACGGCCGAATAACTCGAGAAATACATATGAGATTGAAAAACGTAAATATACGTGTTAACACTAGAACCGCCATTAGGGGTCAAAATGACCCCTGCCAGAATGATAATAGTCGATTCAAACCAGAATATTTTTTCATAAGATATGTTAAATATATGCAGCACCAAAATAGACTAATTAAATAAGTTAAATAGTTTGTTATGAAAATTCTGGTGCGACACACTTTTTATAAAACTTCAGTAAAATACCCGGCTGTTTTAGTGTTAAATATTTTTAAATAAGCTACTCTGTGATACCAAATTTGACCTTCGAAACCGACCCCCTGGGGGTCAGAGGGGGTCCAACTTTGAAATCTTAAATTATAACCCCCATTTTTTATTGCAGATTCGGATTCTACGGACAAAAATACATAACTTTTGTATTTGATGTTTATTTCAAATCTTCGTTTATCATGGTGTAATCGAGCATATTAAATCGATACATATTCCCGCTTTTCCAACGGGATTTTCCCTAATCGAAACTGATTGGGCAGAATTTTTTATGTCAAATTCCTCGTCTTTTGTATGAATAACGTTTCCTGAAAATCACCCGTGGCGATTATTTCAATAGTGCTACACTGTTAAAAATTTGGCCCATTTGCTGCAGCGTCACTCCACAGCTATTATAGAATATCTCTTTTGTGACCAATCAGAATGCTACATAACACAGTAAAGTAATCGTTTTCTATAAAAGCGGTGGAGTGACGATGCAGCAAAAGGGTCAATTTTTTTACTGTGTACTTTACAGTGTTATGGAACATTCTCATTGGTCATGAAAGAGATATTCTATAAAAGCTGTGGAGTGGCGCTACAGCAAATGGATCAAATATTTAACTGTGTAGCACTACCGAATAATCAGCACGGGTGATTTTCAGGAAACGCTATTATTGCAAAAGACGAGGAATTTGATGTCATAAATTCTCCTCAATTAGTTTCGATTAGGGAAAATCCCGTTGGAAAAGCCGAAATATGTATCGATTTAATATGCTCAATTACACCGTGATAAACGAGGATTCGAAATAAACATCAAATACAAAAGTTACGTATTTTTGTCCGTAGAATCCGAATCTGCAATAAAAAATGGGGGTTATAATTTAAGATTTCAAAGTTGGACCCCTTCTGACACCCAGGGGGTCGGTTACGAAGGTCAAATTTGGTATCACTGAGTAGCTTATTTAAAATTATTTAACACGTATATTTACGTTTTTCAATCTCATATGTATTTCTCGAGTTATTCGACCGTTTCCAGACTTTTCGGACACCCTGTATATATATATATATATATACACACACATCTGACTAATTGGTTTTGATTACCGTCGGGGAAAACTCCCCAAAACAAATTTTAATAGAATTTCTCCATTATTTCTACGTTTTACTCATGTGAATTTTTTGGTCAATAATTTGGTAAACATTTCTTTTCGATTTTACTGGCAGAAGTTGGCCCTTGTATTACGATCTTTATTATCTATACTAACAAAGAAGGGCTCCATACTGGGCATATTCAGATTTTTTTGAAAAAAAAAATATTAATTAAACTACTAATGTATGTAATAAAAGATCAGTGAAAATTATCGGCGGAGTTGCAGTAGAAAACATGTAAAAAAATAATAAAATACTTTCGATTCTTTGGCTTGAAAAGACGAAAGTGTCACACGATTTATCGAGCAGGCTTTCCCCCCGCCGAAAGCATACGATTTTAATGCAACTGAAACCATCTGGATTTTTAGAATTCGTAAAAATGGTATTTAATGAATTTAAACATAAACAATGAGATAACTTAATATAAAATTTATACATACACACACACACACATATATATATATATTAGATTGCATATATATATAGATATATACATTATTTGTGCTGTAATTATTTAATTTACCTCTGGAAAAAATATTTTCATATATAAAAAATTCTTATTTACTAAGATTATTATCATACATTTAAACGTATTCAAAAATAAAATCCAGATGATTTCATAGCAACAAAATCGTACTGACAATGCTCAACTGGACTTTGAACTTGAACCAATTTTAATAAATTTAAATTTGAATTTAATTTTAAATCTAAAATTTTGATGGTTAAATTTGAATATAAATACACATAAATATCAATATAACGATATCAAAATTAAAACAAACTAAAACTGACAAAACCAAAGATATTTAATGTATCTGAACACGTTGAACATGAAACTTTTTCCCTTTAAAAAACATTTAACATAAAAAAAAAAAAAAAATTAGAAAGTTAGAAATTGCTTTTTATCGCCAACCGGTGATAAAAATCGCCAAATAACGAAATTTTCATTATTTTTTTTAAGGACAGGATACGAAGGTTACGGCGAAATTTTTTTTATAAACATACTTATCTTTATGAGAAAAACACTCTGTAATTTTTTCAGATTTTTCGGAGTATGCCCGTATGGATTCCTTCCTTGTAAGAGGAATCTGCTAAGATTGTTGCAATATTATGAGAACGGAGGGCCTGACAGCTGATGAATCGTGTTTATCCAATTATTCGACTTTATAATTAATTTTTTACTCAACTCAAAAGAACTTACTCATCTCTCGTTTTAAACAGTTTATTCTCAAGAGAAAACTCATCTCAAGTTCTTTCGAACATAGATAATTTATCAAAACACAACTCCAATAAAAACCGTAATATTTTTACACAGATACTCATATAAAACATTCTAATCACACTCAAAAACAAAAAAGAATATTGTTTCACACAGCTTAGGTAAAAGCAGTGTTCTCGCTGTCGCTCGCCAATGCGCCAAATTGCGACTAAATTCTTCATTTGGCGAATAAACAAGCGATTAGATTCGCCAAATTGCTAGTGCTCAATTTTTGCTTTTTCTTTTTTTCTTTTTTGTTTTTCATACGCATGCATATATATATATATATATATAATCTATACATATTTTTAGCTCACAGGCTATCATAGCCTGAGAGCTTATGTGCCCGTCCGTTCTGTATGTACGTTCGTATGTTCGTGCGTAACGCGATAACTCATGATAAAAATATCGGATCCACTTGAAATTTTGTATATAGGTATATCCTGATAAGGCGCTTCCCTGATTAGTTTTTGGAGTTCATTCGATATGTATAAGAGGGGGAACGGGGGGCTCATGCCCCTCCCCTTAAATGATATGAACGAGATTTTCATGCAGAATTAACAGTTTTCGTTCAAAATTTAGATATAAGATCATTCTGATGAGGCGATTCCGTGACTGTTATTAGGTTTTCATTGAATAAGTATAAACAGGGGGAACGGGGGGCTCATGCCCCCCCCTTAATTGATATAAACGGGATTTTCATGCAGAATTAACAGTTTTCGTTCAAAATTTAGATATAGGATCATTCTGATGAGGCGATATCGTGGCTGTTATTAGGTGTTCATTGAATAAGTATAAAGAGGGGGAACGGGGGGCTCATGCTCCTCCCCTTAATTGATATAAACGGGATTTTCATGCAGAATTAACAGTTTTCGTTCAAAATTTAGATATAGGATCATTCTGATGAGGCGATATCGTGGCTGTTATTAGGTGTTCATTGAATAAGTATAAACAGGGGGAACGGGGGGGCTCATGTCCCTCCCCTTAATTGATATAAACGAGATTTTCATGCAGAATTAACAGTTTTCGTTCAAAATTTAGATATAGGATCATTCTGATGGGGCGATACCGTGGCTGTTATTATGTGTTCATTGAATAAGTATAAACAGGGGGAACGGGGGCTCATGCCCCTCCCCTTAATTGATATAAACGGGATTTTCATGCAGAATTAACACTTTTCGTTCAGAATTTATATATAGTATCATTCTGATGAGGCGAGTCCGTGGCTGTTATTAGGTGTCATTGAATAAGTATAAACTGGGTAAACGGGGGTTCTGATGCCCCTCCCCTTAACTTGTAAAAAAGGATTTTTCAATCAGAATTGTCAGATTTCGTTCAAATCTCTGAATAGTTTTGGAAGTTTAATGGTTAAGTATAAAAGAGGGGAATAACTCCTGTTAAATTATATAAATGCTAAATGGGTTTTTATTAAGAATTATCCGATTTGCTCTGAATTTTGGATAGAGATTTTTTAATATGATAAAATATGTACTTGATAGTTAGGAGGTTCAATGATTAAGTATAAAAAAGGAGAAAGGGGAGAGCGGTTTCCCCTTCTTAATTTTTTTTTCGAACGGAATTAACGAAAATACAAGACTGTAATGTACAATTAGTATGCGTAGCCTGTGAGCTCAATGCCATTAGTTTAACTGGGCAATATTCTTTTTATTTATATTTGTAACTGATAGCTGAAATTAGATTAATAACAATCGCTGTCACAGTTATAAAAACGTAAGTTATTTTAGAACATATTGAAAAAAGGGGGTACGTTAAAGGATTAAAGATAATTTTTTTGTGCTACATGGCGAATATATTTGGCTAATACTTTTTTCATTTGGCGAATGTTTATTATTTTTAATTAGCCAAATTACTAACGTTGGTCAAATATCAGCTAGAACACTGGGTAAAAGATGAAGAAATAAACAGATAATGTATTTATCACAAATTATCCGTTTGCACAGAAAACCTTTTATATTTTGATATAATTTTATTGCTAGGCGACACCGACAGTATAAAATTAAATCGCATTTTATCAAACAAATCCAACTTTTGCTAATAAAAGTGAATTTATAACTGAACTATATCTAAATAACAGAAATTCTGCTTTAATAAGGACCTTAAATAAAGGTAATTTTGCGGTCATTTTTAGTTTTCGTTATCATTTTCGATCGAAAATAGGAAGATCACCAAAATTTCATTTAGGTTTCGACTTTAAAAATCTGTTTCGGTCGATTCTTAGTTTTAAATCACATAAATATTCAAAAGTAATGAAATTTATCACTCGTGCCAGTAAAATTTAATAGGAAAATTTATAAGGAAAATTAACTAAATCTTTTTAATAATCTATTTCCTTCCAAAAGTGTAATTTTGTGCATCTGGTCATGCTCGATTACAAGTCGAGTTTAACAACAGTAACAAAAAAAAAAAAAAAAAAAAAAATGTGTCCAACTGGTCCAATGCGTAAATGATATCACGTATTATTGGAGGAAGGGGTTTCATGATATTGTGACAAGGGAGTGGGAAAGGGAGGTAAGAAGAACACATATTTTGACTAAAATAAAAAAAATATTAAAAGTCAGTAGATTAAATTATAAAATTTATATTCATAAAGTAAAATAAAGATTTAAAATTATATTTATTAAATTCCATTTTAATTTCCAAAATTTTACTTACTGTTTTCAATTTTTTTCACATTAATATTTTATTATTATAACATGTTAATTATGTTTTTTGTTGTAAGCCTTAATCTTATATCATACAAAATAAGTACACGAATCATTTTTATTGAAATGCTCACAAATGTCGTTAAAACACATAGTTAAAGTTTAAAAATAAAATTTGAAATATGATCTATAACATAGTGCTTTGTCGCTGAACTATATTAGATTAATTTATGACACGATTTTTCGATCTGTAAATCAATTATAGCTAATGTAAATTTTCCAAGTGGGTCTAAGTATATGTTTACGTAATGTAGCGTGAGATGTGACAAGAGGGGGGCGGTGGAGGGGGGGAAGGGGTCAAAGCTTTTTTACAGTGTAGCTTTAAGTGCCGGAAAACACAATAGTAGGCTTACAAGTTAACAGCTAAAATAGCGTTTTCACGTGTTTTATACCAAGATATATGACTTGGTAGACCGATTACATTTCAATATGTGAATCGAGTATTAACGGATTCTAGAATTTTAGAAGTGAACTCGATGAATGTCTGTGCTGCCGCCTCCCAGTCTGCAAACATTCGTGAAGTTCTAGACAATCGTTTTTTAGAACTTAATCTGACCTCTTCTTTAAAAACTACCCTCTGCGAGAATTTTCCTCTTAAAAGTATATACCAAGCTGGATTTCAAGTTTCCAGTTTTAGTACTATTAAAATAATGCCTTTTTTTAACATTGTTTGCTCATGCACCTTTTTACCTTTCGATTTATTTAGAAACTGTTCTGAATGAGCAAATGCATCTTAAAAGTAACTGTCGTGTTAAATTTCAATTTTCTAGCTCTAGTAATTACAAAAAAGTAACGATTTCGAATTCTTTAATCGAATTCACTAAATGAAATTTTGTTCCGAAAATTCAAATGAAATTCTGTTCAAAAATCTAAAGTAGTTTTGAGACCCTTTCATAATTTTGCAGAATTACTAAATTGTATCTGAAATAAGTGTTTTAACACTCCCTCATATAATTGGTACATATGAAGTTAACCTGATCTTAATTTTGCATCAGTTTACACTCAAAATTTTTATCATTATATGGTTTTTTAGCTTAAAATGAAGTTATTACAAACAATTTAAAAAAACACATAATACTTAAAATGTGAATATACATTAATTTATCTTTCTGCGAGAGAGAGAAAAAAAAATTATCACCCCCCCCCTTTCCCACATTCTCTTGAGCCCCTCCTATTGTTCATTTCTAGCTACGGTCCTGCTCCACATGTTTCATGTTTTTATATTTCATTTTTATTTAACCCGGGAGTACACGCTCCCAGTCTTTTTGACCCGGAGTGCGTATGATTTTTGCAGTTGTAACCACTTATCTTTCAAAAGTAATATTCAACTTATTTTATCGCAAAATATGTAAGGATTGTCTCCGCCTAAATAAAACGACGGTTATAATTTGATGTTATTGGTGACAAAGTTAAAACCATTTATTTCTACCCTGGGTAAGCGCGTGTTCTCTCGGGTTAAAAAACCGTTATAAACGTACATTTACAAGTTAAAAGTAACCAAAGTTAATTCAGTATCATATAAATCACAACTTTAAACGCTTTCTTTTCTTCACATAATGTAACATATATTGAAGGAATGGATTTATGAATAAAGAGTAGGAGCCATATAATACTGTATCTATCAACTGTCAGATAAATAACTGAGAAGGCAGTTACAAAATAGCAGCTTTATAAGCTTTATATATATATATATATATATATATATATATATATATATATAATTCGACGAAATAACTATGTTGCATAAACTCTAGGAATCAGCAGCAGCACGAGCAGAGTAGTCGCTCCGACAGTTCGCGAGCAGTGGAAGAATTTCATTGGGGTATTTCCCCATTATAAAAACAAACACCACCAGTCTTCAAGTTCTTTATTTATGAACTCATAAAATAGGTAAGCTCTTCCCCGCAATCACCTTAGCACACATCAACACTACAACTTTCGTTATCCAGTCCACATCATCAGATATTCTAATTCAGCGGGGAAATGAAACGGGCGTCTTGATAGTTTAAAAGGCAATTGCATTCTAACGCTCCTAAAAAACCAAATGAAAAAAAACATTTTCACGACAAAACTAGCTCCCTCCTACTCCGCGTCAATCATTTTAAAAATCCAATTAGGATTAACTCGAGTCTCAACGTAAAAAATGATCAGTTCTGATTGGTCTTAGCAGGCGTGTCCTCGGCAGGATCTATATTTTTCCTCCCAAATAACAAGCCCTTTAACAACGCATTAACACCGGTCACGCGATATTAAATAAAAAATAAAATTAAAATCCCGGGAATATTCCGGAAAGTAAAAAGGTTACGAAATACCTCCCGCCTTTTTGAGAAGCAAGCAATAATTTATTAATAAATAAAATAAGAAAAAGAATTTTAGCTGTTACAAGTTAATACATTACGAAACTAAGATTGAAATATGTTCCACAAATTTAGAATTGAAGCTAAGAGAGAACAAAATGGCGCAATTTTTTTTTAATTACATATATATATATATATATATATATATATATATATACACACACATCTGATTAATTGGTTTTGATTACCGCCGGGGAAAACTCTCCAAAACAAATTTTAATAGAATTTCTCCATTATTTCTACGTTTTACTCATGTGAATTTTTTGGTCAATAATTTGGTAAACATTTCTTTTAGGTTTTACTGGTAGAAGTTGGCCCTTGTCTTACGATCTTTATTATCTATACTAACAAGGAAGGTCTCCATACTGGGCATACTCAGATTTTTTTGAAAAAAAAATAAACTACTAATGTATGTAATAAAAGATCAGTGAAAATTATCGGCGAAATTGCAGTAGAAAACATGTAAAAAAAAAAAAATACTTTCGAATATTTGGCGTGAAAAGACGAAAGTGTCACACTAGCGAGCAGACTTTCCCCCCGCCAAAAGCATACGATTTTAGTGCAACTGAAACCATTTGGATTTTTAGAATTCGTAAAAATGGTATTTAATGAATTTAAACATAAACAATGAGATAATTTAATGTAAAAAAAAAAAATATATATATATATATATATATTAGATTGCATATATATATATATATATATATATATATATATATATATTATTTGTTGCTGTAATTATTTAATTTACCTCTGAAAAAATATTTTCCTATATAAAAAAATTTTATTTAGTAAAATTATTTTCATACATTTAAACGTATTCAAAAATAAAATTCAGATGTTTTCATAGCAACAAAATCGTACTGACAATGCTCAACTGGACTTTGAACTTGAACCAATTTTAATTAATTTAAATTTGAATTTAATTTTAAATCTAAAATTTTGATGTTTAAATTTGAATATAAATACACCTAAATAGCAATATAACGAAATTAAAATTAAAACAAATTAAAACTGACAAAACCAAAGATATTTAATATGTCTGAACACGTTGAACATGAAACTTTTTCCCTTTAAAATGCATTTGACATAAATAATAATAATAATAATAATAATAATAATAATAATAATAATAATAATAATAATAATAATAACAATAAAATAGACATTTAGAAATTGCTTTTTATCGCCAAATAACGAAATTTTCATTATTTTTTTAAGGACAGAGTACGGAGGTTATGACGAAATTTTTTTATAAACATACTTATCTTTATGAGAACACCACTCTGTAATTTTTTTCCGATTTTTCGGGGGGGGGGGATATGATGAAGTGTGATACTTTGTGATAAAGGGGGGGGGGGAGAAGGTAAATAAAAATATTCAGATTTTCCGGTTCTCTACCAAGGACAACAACTATTTTCCAAATAGTTTTTAAAAAATCGTAGTTTTTACAGAAAAAAGAATATTGCCCAGTTAAACTGATGGCATTGAGCTCACAGGCTATGCATACTAATTGTACATTACAGCCTTGTATTTTCGTTAATTCCGTTCGAAAAAAAAAATTAAGAAGGGGAAACAGGTCTCCCCTTTCTCCTTTTTTATACTTAATCATTGAACTTCCTAAACTATTAAGTACATACTTTATCATATTAAAAAATCTATATCCAAAATTCAGAGCAAATCGGATAATTCTTAATAAAAACCCATTTAGCATTTATATAATTTAAGAAGAGTTATACCCCTCTTTTATACTTAACCATTAAACTTACAAAACTATTCGGAGATTTGAACGAAATCTGACAATTCTGATTGAAAAATCCCTTTATGCAAGTTAAGGGGAGGGGCATTAGAACCCCCGTTCCCCCTGTTTATACTTATGCAATGAACACCCAATAAAGCCACGGACTCGCCTCATCAGAATGATCCTATATCTAAATTTTGAACGAAAACTGTTAATTCTGCATGAAAATCCCGTTTATATCAATTAAGGGGAGGGGGATGAGCCCCCGTTCCCCCTGTTTATACTTATTCAATGAACACCTAATATCAGCCACGGTATCGCCTCATCCGAATGATCCTATATCTAAATTTTGAACGAAAACCGTTAATTCTGCATGAAAATCCCGTTTATTTCAATTAAGGGGGGGAGGGGCATGAGCCCCCCGTTCCCCCTGTTTATACTTATTCAATGAACACCTAATAGCAGTCACGGAATCGCCTCATCAGAATGATCCTATATCTAAATTTTGGACAAAAACTGTTAATTCTGCATGAAAATCCCATTTATATCCATTAAGGGGAGGGGCATGAGCCCCCCGTTCCCCCTGTTATACATATCGAATGAACTCCAAAAACTAATCAGGGAAGCGCCTTATCAGGATACACCTATATACAAAATTTCAATTGGATCCGATATTTTTATCATGAGTTATCGCGTTACGCACGAACATACGAACGTACATACAGAACGGACGGGCACATAAGCTCTCAGGCTATGATAGCCTGTGAGCTAAAAATTCTGTCAAAATGTGTGACATTATTTATGGATGGCCCCTTATAGGCGATCGGACCGAACGACGACTGCTGGTGCTACGTATTTATATAATTAGGAACAATTACTAACAAGGAGAATCTTATGTAATTTCTTCAATTCCTTTTTTTTTAGAGAAAGTCAAAATTGTAACCTTAACCCGGGAGTACACGCGCCGGGTCTTTTTGACCCGGAGTGGGTATGATTTTTTGCAATTGTAACCACTTATGTTTTAAAAGTAGTCTTCAACTTATTTTACAGCAAAATGTGTAAGGATTGTCTCCGCCTAAATAAAATGACGGTTATAATTTGATTTTATTGGTGACAAAGTTAAAACCATTTCTACCCTGGGTAAGCGTGTGTTCTCCCGGGTTCAGAATCTTGCCCTTTCCAACCTTTTTTCTCTTACGTACGCCTTTCTTAAAATTTTCTTTTCGGAGTAAAACACGCCCCTTCCCCGCGTTCTCTCCATTCAATTTGATTACGTAAAAATGCTTTTTCTCATTTGCAATATTCTTATCACAATCATATCGACACAAATTACATCGACATTTACTACATTTTATTTATTTATTAACTATTTGGAAAATAGTTGTTGTACTTGGTAGAGAAATGGGAAATCTGAAGTATATCTGAATTTTTTTATTGGTTGAATTCCGCAACTTATTTTATTTTATTCGTTTTCTGATTGGTCTATGTTTAATGTCCAAAACTGGAGAACCTCTGCTTTTTATTTTATTCGTTTTCTGATTGGTCCATGTTTAATGTCCTAAAATGAATATTTCTGTTGCCTCGATTACAAAAAAAGTAATAAAAACTTAAAAAAATAATAATTTGAAAACAAATTATGATAAAGATTTCATACAAATTTTATTTAAAAATGTATTTTTTTCTCTGCGCAACGGTGCAAAAACTTAAAATGTGCAATGTGTAGAAGTTTAAAAATTAGCAATTCCAAAAATTGAAAAAGTGAAATTTCATTTAAAATATTATCAGGTCTACAGAAATATTAATGTGGGACCGTTCAAGTATTACGTAAGCACTAAAGGGGCAGGGGGGGGGGGTCCAGAGTCTGCTTATTTTTTCTGACAAGGGGAAGGGGGGTCACGACAATTCTTACGTAAGCATTAAACAACGAAGCAACTGCAGTTCAAATTCAACAAGCAAACAAAGTATGATGGGGAAAGAGCGTTCTACAGTCCGTTCGAAATTCGCCGTTTATTTTCGATTTTATCCTTTGCTTATCCATCGGCAGTCGCGTGACCCGCATCACCCACTCGCCCTTTGTCTTCATTGTTGTCTGTTAAGTTGCGTGCCAAGTCCAGTACATTGCAAGAATACTTTTTACAGGTCCTTCTCTACAGGTTTTGGAACTTTAGAAAGCAGAAAACCTACTTGGGGTTTTTCTTGTTTCGGATACACAGCACAGATATTTATTGTTTTAATTCAGTTGCATAGTGAATTTAACATTTGTATGATTCATGTCAAAAATATTAGTTATGATGCCTAAGTAAGTTAAGACTTCTTGTATATCTTGTTTTATTGTTCAATGTGATAAATAACAATATATTTAAACCATTTTGTATTCTGTGGTTTGTTTAATGCAATAAGCAACAATATATTAAAACCATTTTAGATATTTTGATATCACAATCCCTATATGCCTATATAAATTTGTAGGATTAATTGTAATTGATTGGTAACTTTTTATAAGTCAAGAAGTATTGATGTATACTTCATAAAATCTTAAATGTGTACTGTCATAAAATCTTACATAAGCAAAGGGGGGGGGGGTCTAGCATTTGCTTATATTTTATTACAAGAGGGGGGGGGGTACAAAATGACTAAAAATATGCTTACGTAATACTTGAACGGTCCCTGTTTAACCCATGTCGTACGTAATATGAGGCGTTCAGAAGTCAGTCTGATTAACTCCATCCAATAAAAATGCACATTTTAAACAGTTAAAGTTGCATATCTACAAACTACTATTTTTTTAATCATTGGTATAGGAATATTAATGTTTAATGCATGGCATACGTAATAATTTATTCGGTATGATCATCATAAAAATGATGTTTATTATTATTGTTAATTCAAATATAGAATTTATTTATAAGTCTTTCAAATTTTAGTCTTTGAAAGTATTATTTTCCAAATAGTCGTTGTAATTCGTTAAATTACATTTTTTTTTCTAATCTTGTATTTTAACCACTTAATCGTCGTTCCCGAGACATTCACGGGTTCCAAGTTTCACGACTATTGTTCGATTCCCACCAGTTTTATAAAATAGTGTAATTGGTTTTAATCTGGTATCATTTTACGTGTCATTAAATAAGATGAATATTTTTTGTACAAAAAAAGTGGTGGGAATAATGAATTTGAATTTTTAAACCGTAATTTAACGTGACCATTAAGTAGTATTGCTTTTTTTAATGTATTGGCGCTCTGTTGCCAGATTGGAGACAAAAAAGGTCCTTAGATTGTTTGATTGTCACCGCATTTTTTAAATAAAAATATTCAGAATACCTAAAAAAGAATGAAAAATACTGAAAAACTAGTCGGGTGTGGCAATCCCCAAACTTTCTTCTATCTCATAAATGTTAATAATTCCAGAAAAATGAAATGTAGCAACGTCACCGGTTTGGTAATTTGCATCAAAATCTAATCTGCAACAGCTTATTTTAAGTCCTAATTGAAATTGAAATTTGCTGAAAATTCGTATCTGAGATAGAATCAGCACAGAAATCGTAAAAAAAAAAAAAAAAAAAAAAAAAAAAAAAAAAAAACTGAATAGAATCGTCACTTGTTAAGTACTTTATTCCAAAAACAAACTTATATCAGGGACTAACTGAATTTGAAATTTGCTGAAAATAAGTGCATTTGTTCCTGAGATAAAACTATTGCGATAATCATGAATAATACCACATAAAAGCGCCACCAGTTGAATGATTTACTCCAAATACTAAAAAAAATATTAATTTACGCAGAGACTAATTGAATCTAAAGTTTGATGAAAATTCGTGCATTAATTCCTGTGATAGAGCCATTGCAATAATCGTGAATTATGCCACATAGCAGCGCCACCTGTTGAGCGATTTACACCAAAACATAATTAGAACCACATTATATCAAAAACCAACAAAATCTGATTTTTTATGAAATCCTATCCATTAGTTCTTGAGATATAGCTATTGTAGAAATCTGAAAAAGGCAGCATAGTATCGCCATCTGTTGGGCAATATAAACCAAAAACTAATCAGATTCAGGTTATATTAAGATTAAATAAATCTAAGCTTTTGTAAAATTCCGTTTTTTATAAAAATGCACCATATCAGCGCCATCAATAGGGCGATTTACACAAGTTTTAGAAAATTTCGTACATTAGTTCTTGAAATAGAGCTATTGCGATAATCACAAATAATGCATCTTGGCAGCGCCACCTGTTAACTGATTTACACAAAAACGTAATCAGCACCATGTTATATCAAGTACTAACTAAATCCATAGTTATATGAAAATTCCTGAACTAGTACTTTAGATATTGTTGTTGTGGACATTGTAAATAATGCAGCATAGCAGCGCCCCCTGTTGAGCGATATACGCCAAAAACTAATCATATTTAGTTTATATTAAGTTCTAACAGAAATCAAAGTTTTGTGAAACTTAATGCATTAGTTCTTAAAATAGAGCGTCCACAAAATTTTTGTCACATACATATAGACAGACTGATTGATAGACTAACAGACTCATGGACAGAAATTTTGTAAAAACGTGGTTTTCGGGTTCTCTGACCCTAAAACGTGCAAATCCATGAAAAACCGGTTTCGAAGTTTTTCAATAATCCAATAACTTTTACTCGTAAAGATAGAAGAAAGTAAAAAAGATATAATATTATAGTCTAATTTAGAAAGCAAATAAAATTCCTAGCATTATACTCTAATTTAGAAAGTAAATAAAATTACTCTTTTTTTCGCTCTCACAGTCAAGCAAATCTTTTTTCACATACTTTCACATATATGGCTTTTCTTTAGAGACATGGCCGACTGTGGGTGTGAATAAAACAGATTTTATTCTCCTTCTAAATGGACTACATCTTTTTTTTTCAAAATATATAGTCTACATGGTTGTAAGCTCCCCATATATAAATATAATTTCATGATATATATATTTTTTTTTACTATTTTTTTCATAATGCACTAAAATCTTGCACTGTGAAAAAAAAAAAAAAAAAAAAAAAAAAAAAAAAATACTTGAATTAGTTTTTGAGAAATAGCGATTAACACGAAATTAGTAAAAAATATAGCACAGCAGGGCCACCTGCTACAAGATTTACACGAAAAGCTAATCAGCATCAAATTATGCCAAGGTGCAACAGAATATGATATTTGCTCAGATTCTGCGCATTAGTTTTTGAGATATAGCTATCGTGAAAATCATGAAAAAAGTACCATAGCACCACCACCTGTTGGGCTATTTACACAAAAAATTAATCAGCACCAATATAATATAAAAGTCTAACTAAACAGAAAGTTTTATTAAATTCGGTGTACTAGTTCTTGAGGTAGAGCTATAGTAAAAATCATGATAAAAAGGGAATAGTAGCGCCAACTGTTGGGCTATTTACATCAAAACGTAACTGGCGTTCTATATATGTCAAGGTCTAACAAAATTCGAAATTCGATGAAATTCTGCGATTTGTTTGAGATATACCTATCGTGAAAATCATGCAAAATGTAGCACAGCAGCGTTGCCTGTTGGGAAATTTTCTCTGAAGATTAATCAGCACTTATCTGAATCAAGGTCTAATTAAATATAAAGTTTTATTAAATTCCATTATTTAGTTCTAAAGATAGAGCGCCCACAAAATTTTTGTCACAGAAACACACAGACAGACATTTTCTAAAAGCAGCCAAATCGTGTTTAGGACCTTCTAAAATGTAGAAATACGTCGAAAGCCGGATTAATTCCATTTTCGTTTAATTTTGTTTCAGCTTTTTTTAAAGATAAATTTGACATTACCCGCGGTGACCCAATGATGAGACACTTATCGAATTTTCTCATGTGACCTAGCGCAATGATCTTCCTGAGTCCGGAAACTGTAGGATGCAAAATTTAATTAAAATCGTATGAGCCGCTTTTTAGATAAAATTGGCGTGGACCAAAAAACCGTGGCAACCCGAAAATTACCCACTATCGAATTTCCTCGAACATTTGACCTAGCCTGATGAGATTCTGGTGTCCGAAAATCCTAAAATGCAAAATTTAGTTAAAATTCTGAGAAATTGAGATTAGCAGTGCCTCATGTTGGGTAATTTATATTAAAACCTAATCAGCATCTATTAATGTCAAGGCCTAACAGAATCTGAAGTTTGATGGAATTTTCTCCATTAGTTCTTGAGATATAGTTATCGCAAAAATCTTGCAAAACGTAGCATAGCAGCACCATCTTTTGGACAATTTATATCAAACTGTAAAAAAGCGTCTAATTATGTTATGGTGTAAAAAAATCTGAAGTTTGATGAAATTCTGAGCATAAGCTCTTAAAATATAGCTATCTAAAAAAAAAAAAAATCGTGTAAAGTATAGCACAGCAGCGTCATCAGTTGAGGAATTTATAACAAAACTAATTATCGTGTAATTATGTTATGCATTATATTGTAACAAAATCTGAAGTTTGATGAAATTCTGTGCGTTGGTTACTAAGATATAGCTATCGCAAAAATCGTGCAAAATGCAGCATAGCCGCGCCACTTGTTGCGAGGTTTATACCAAAATATAATCAGCGTCTAATTATGTTATGTATTATGGTGTAACAGAATTTGAAATTTGATAAAGTTCTCAACATTAGTTCTTGAGATATAGCTATCGCAAGAATCGTGCAAGATGTAGCATACCAGCGCCACCTGTTGAGCATTTCACACCAAAACCTTATCAGCGCTTATGTATCTCAAGGTCTCGCGGAATCTGAAGTTTGGTGAAATTCTGTGCATTAGTTCTTGAGATATAGCTATCGTGAAAATCATGAAAAACGTAGCATAGCAGCGCCACCTGTTGTGAGATGTATACCAAAATGTAATCAGCGTCTAATTATGTTATATGTTCTGGTGTAACAGAATCTGAAATTTGATGAAGTTCTCTGCATTAGTTCTTGAGATATAGCTATCGCAAAAATCGTGCAAAATGTAGCATAGCAGCGCCACCTATTGGGAAGTTCACACCAAAACCTTATCAGTGGCAAAGTATCTCAAGGTATTGCGGAATCTGAAGTTTGGTGAAATTCTGTGCATTAGTTCTTGAGATATAGCTATCATGAAAATCATGAAAGACGTTGCATAGCAGCACCACCTGCAGGCCAATTTACACCAAAACCTTATCAGCGTCTGTGTATATCAAGGTCTCACAGAATCTGAAGTTTGGTGAAATTCTGTGCATTAGTTCTTGAGATATAGCAATCATTATAATCCTGAAAAACGTAGTATAGCAGCGCCACCTGCAGGCCAAGTTACACCAAAAATCAATAGGCACTAATTCATATCAAGGTCTAACTGAATATAAAATTTTATGAAATTTCGAGCATTAGTTCTTGAGATAGAGCGCCCACAAATTTTTTGTCACATACAGACAGACAGACTCACAGACAGACATTTTCTAACTAGTTGGATGTGTCAATCCCAAAACTTTCTTCTATCTCATAAGTACATTTTAATATTTTAAAAAAACGTGGTGACCCCAAAGTTACCCACTATCGAATTTCCTCGAACATTTGACCGAGCCTAATGAGATTCTGGTATCCGAAAAACCTAAAACGCAAAATTTAATTAATATTCTGAGAAAATGAGCTTAGTAGTGCTTCATGTTGAGTAATTTATACTAAAACGTAATAAGCATCTGTTTATGTCAAGACCTAACAGAATCTGAAATTTGATGGAATTTCGTCCATTAGTTCTTGAGATATAGTTATAACAAAAAATTTGCAAAACGTAGCATAGCAACAACATATCTTGGACAACTTATGCCAAAACGTAAAAAAGCGTCTAATTATGTTATGGTGTAAAAGAATCTGAAGTTTGATGAAATTATGTGCATTAGTTCTTGAGATATAGCTAGTTTAAAAAAACCGTGTAAAATATAGCACAGCAGCACCATCAGTTGAAGGATTTATAACAAAACGTAATCATCGTATAATTATGTTATATGTCATTTTGTAACAAAATCTGGAGTTTGATGAAATTCTGTACGTTGGTTGTTGAGATATAGCTATCGGAAAAATCGTGCAAAATGCAGCATAGCTGCACCACCTGTTGCAAGGTTAATACTAAAATGTAATCAGCGTCTAATTATGTTATATATTCTAGTGTAACAGAATCTAAAATTTGATGAAGTTCTCTGCATTAGTTCTTGAGATATAGCTATCGCAAAAATCGTGCAAAATGTAGCATAGCAACGCCACCTATAGGGCAGTTCATACCAAAACCTTATTAGCGGCTATGTATCTCAAGGTATCGTGGAATCTGAAGTTTGGTGAAATTCTGTGCATTAGTTCTTGAGATATAGCTATCATGAAAATCATGAAAAACGTAGCATAGCAGCGCCACCTGCTGGCCAATTTACACCAAAACTTAATCAGCATCTATGTATATCAAGGGGTCACAGAATCTGAAGTTTGGTGAAATTCTGTGCATTAATTCTTGAGATAAAGCAATCTTGAAAATCCTGAAAAACGTAGTATAGCAGCGCCACCTGCTGGCCAATATTCACCAAAAACCAATAGGCACTAATTCATATCAAGGTCTAACTGAATATAAAATTTTATTAAATTTCGAGCATTAGTTCTTGCGATAGAGCGCCCACAAATTTTTTGTCACATACAGACAGACATACAGACAGACAGACAGACAGACAGACAGACAGACAGACAGACGGACAGACTCACAGACAGACATTTTCTAAAAATAGTCAAAACGTGTTCAGGACCTTCTAAAACGTATAAATCCGTCGAAAACTGGAAGTCGAAAATTTTCATGAATCCAATACTTTCTTCTTGTAAAGATAGAAGAAAGTAAAAATAGTCAAAACGTGTTCAGAATTTTCTAAAACGTATAAATCCGTCGAAAATCGGAAGTCAAAAATTTTCATGAATCCAATACTTTCTTCTTGTAAAGATAGAAGAAAGTAATAAGGCGTGCTCTTCCGGCACGCTGTAAGCTTCATATATTACTTTCTTCTATCTTTACAAGAAGAAAGTATTGGATTCATGAAAATTTTCGACTTCCGGTTTTCGACGGATTTATACGTTTTAGAAGGTCCTGAACACGTTTTGACTATTTTTAGAAAATGTCTGTCTGTGAGTCTGTCCGTCTGTCTGTCTGTCTGTCTGTCTGTCTGTCTGTGTGTCTGTCTGTCTGTATGTGACAAAAAATTTGTGGGCGCTCTATCTCAAGAACTAATGCTCGAAATTTCATACAATTTTATATTCAGTTAGATCTTGACGTGAATTAGTGCCTATTGGTTTTTGGTGAAAATTGGCCTGCAGGTGGCGCTGCTATACTACGTTTTTCATGATTTTCAAGATTGCTATATCTCAAGAACTAATGCACATAATTTCACCAAACTTTATATTCTGTACCCCCTTGATATACATAGACGCTGATTAAGTTTTGTTGTAAATTGGCCAGCAGGTGGCGCTGCTATGCCACGTTATGCTTTTCATGATAGCTATATCTCAAGAACTAATGCACAGAATTTCACCAAACTTCAGATTCCGCAATACCTTGAGAACATAGCCGCTGATAAGGTTTTGGTGTGAACTGCCCTATAGGTGGCGCTGCTATGGTACATGTTGCACGATTTTTGCGATAGCTATATCTCAAGAACTAATGCAGAGAACTTCATCAAATTTTAGATTCTGTTACACTAGAATATATAACATAATTAGACGCTGATTACATTTTGGTATTAACCTTGCAACAGGTGGTGCAGCTATGCTGGATTTTGCACGATTTTTCCGATAGCTATATCTCAACAACCAACGCACAAAATTTCATCAAACTTCAGATTTTGTTACAAAATGACATGTAACATTACACGATGATTACGTTTTGTTATAAATCCTTCAACTGATGGTGCTGCTGTGCTATATTTTACACGGTTTTTTTTAAACTAGCTATATCTCAAGAATTAATGCACAGAATTTCATCAAACTTCAGATTCTTTTACACCATAACATAATTAGACGCTTTTTTACGTTTTGGCATAAATTGTCCAAGATATGGTGTTGCTGTGCTACGTTTTGCAAATTTTTTGTTATAACTATATCTCAAGAACTAATGGACGAAATTCCATCAAATTTCAGATTCTGTTTGGTCTTGACATAAATAGATGCTTATTAGGTTTTAGTATAAATTATCCAACATGAGGCACTACTAAGCTCATTTTCTCAGAATATTAATTAAATTTTGCGTTTTAGGCTTTTCGGATACCAGAATATCATTAGACTAGGTCAAATGTTCGAGGAAATTCGATAGTGGGTAACTTTGGGGTCACCACGTTTTTTTTAAAATATTAAAATATACTTATGAGATAGAAGAAAGTTTTGGGATTGACACATCCAACTAGTTTTTTGATGGTGCAATAATGAAAATGGCTAAGACATTGCGATAAAAACATTTCCGGCGAAATTTTTAGAAATTAAGGGAGAACCTGCTGGCTATAGACAAACCACACGCAAAAAAATTGGCTCAATTCTATGCAATAACTTCATATGTTTTTTGATGGTACAATATTAAAAATGGCACAAAAATTGCTATTACAGCGTCCCTTTCCGACGAGATATTTCAAAATTGAAAGAAGACCAGCTTGCCACAGCCAAAAATATACATAAAATATTTGGTTGAATTCTATATTCTCTGCATATCTTCATACACTTTTCGGTGGTACAAAGGCGACATATGGGCTCACGGACAGACAGACATTTTGTAATAACACATTTTTTTTGGATTCTCTGTCCCCTAAAACGTGTAAATTCGTCGAAAACCGGAAATCGAAAGAAAAAAAATTCAATTGCAATATTTTCTTTTATTGAAGATTGAAGAAAGTAAAAAAGATTTTAATACCAGTATTTTGTTAAAAAAAAATCGCGTTCGTTAAACCTTTTATATTATTTAGAATATTTTTATAAGAAAATACAGGTAGTTTTTTCATTTTTTACCATATTTTCCTCTGACCACTGGCCACCGTGTTGAACCATTTTATGAATAATAAAGTTAATGTAATGCATTTTCAAAGTATTCAAATCTTGAACCAGAAAAAACAATGAAATAATTAAATTTAAAATAAATTGGATTCTGTAACTAAACAGTGACAGAAAATGTTAAAAAAAGCAATACACTCTTACTGGGAAATCTCTTTCTCCGGCACCGTAACATTTTCGGAAGGTAGGCGTGGGTCTTACCAAATAATAATTTTAAAAAAAAATGTTGGATTAATTACTTTTTATTTTATTTTTAATATGTGAAATAAAAAATGAAGAAATTTCTCTATCAGAAAGAAAAATATCCTGACCAGGGATTGAATTTTGCACCTTTTCTATACTCTCTAATACTGCTCTATTTCTCACTTTGTTAGAATTTTTTTCATCTTTAACCTTCGCCTAAGAATGTAATATTACTGAACATTAATAGCTGGTGTAATTATTGTTGGTGAGCTCAAAGTTGAAGAAATTTTATTAACAAAGTAGAGTTTTTGTGAATTCTCCATAAAACAGATGAGAAATAGAGAAGGTAATACGTTAGAGCTGTTTGTTTGTATTTGTGATAGCCAATTATCTGCACGTGGAATATAGGCCCTGGTGAGGGGAAGTGCCCTTCATGGAGGTCTTTCTAAGGGAACCCAATCCGTATTTACGCAAGGAAATCTAAGGTTCGAAGAAAATCATTGAAAACTTCGATCGACCGCGATTGGGTTCGAACCAAGAACCTGCCGCCTACCAGTTTCGGGGGCAGAAGGGGCAACCGCTCGGGGGCTGCCACTGGTGGGGCAGTTAAGGCTGACTTTGTAAGCACCATACCATTTCTGCAAAAATGCAAAACATTTGTCTGAACTCCCTTCGTGAACGCCTCGAACGGGTAGGCAGAATTAGAAGAACATTTCAGAAAGAAAATTGAATGAAGTCCAATAACCCCTTGAGGGCGAACAATAATGTCTCTCTAATACTGTATTCTCACCGGAATAATTGAAAAGTTTTATTTTAAAATATTGGTAAGCAATTTTTAAACAGTTTGCGCCCTAAGTTATTCATATAAAATTTCGTTAAAAGCTTCTGGTGCGAATCTTGCTTAACCCATTAGTGCCTAGCGTCCCTTTTTAGGGACGCTTCAAAAGGTGCATTCAGCACTGTTTTTAACACCGGAAAAAAAAAGAAAAGCAATAATTATTTTATTTAAATGATGCATTTTGGTGATTAATGAACTAAACTTAAATCTTCTAAAAATAGTGGTGCCAACCAAATAAAATTTACACAAAAGATGCTGGGTACGAATGGGTTAAATTAGAGGAAAATCTTTTCAAATATATTTTAGGTGGGATAAAATATATTCTACCGTCCTTCAATGGGTTAATAGTACAGTTTTTAATGTTACTCTGGTGTGAAATACGGTAAAAAGTACTGTTCAGAAATTTTGGTACAGATATATTCTGATGTATATTCCATCTCTCCTCAAGGGGCCAGTTTTTATCAGCCCAGATAAGGATGAATGCAGATATCAGAGGGCGGTATGGAAAAGCCTACTGTATTTAAATAGACAAATAATTCGGCAGAAATATAAAATTGTTTTACTCATTCAGTGTATCGTAACTTTGAATATATTGTAGTTTACTATTAAATTATAACACGCTTATATATATATATATATATATATATATTTGTAATCTGTTTTTCAGTTATTTTGGGATCTTTTATTTTCGTGTCAACTGCTGAAGAAACTTGCCTGACACGTCTTGAAAAAATTAATTGCACAGATAACGAGAAATCTGAATTACATTACATGTAAGTAACATTTTTACAGCTATTTTGATTTTTTATCTTTTATTATTTCTTTTTTATATATTCAGACGAAGAAAGAATTATATTAGTAAAATTTTGAATATACGGTTACATGTTTTGGAATGTTCTATATCCAATTTGATTATTTCTGGAATGGTATATGTTAGACCGGGAGGCGGCTGAACATATCATCAAGTTGTTGGCTCTAGGACTAGTTAAAACCCAATTCGCATCTTAAAACACAATTGGTCATATCTTGGTGAAAAACCTGTGCAAACCCGATTTTAGTGGTTACCTGGTTAGTTTACCATTGTGTTTTCCTGCTCCAAGTCCGCCATTTTTTCATAATTGGGTGCAGAAAAATACAATAACAAATCCATCGATCAATCACTAAAATCTGTTCTGAAAATGGTTTCCACCAAAATATGACTTGGCAGACCAATTACATTTTAACCCCTTGAGGGGCATTCAATAATGTCTCTGTAATATTGAATTCTCACCGGTAAAATCAAAAAGTTTTGTTACAAATAATAAAAGGCAGTTTCTCTAGATTTTGTCGCGAAAGTTAAAATATAAAATTTCTGTAAAAGTTTTTGGTTGAATCTCGCTTAAATTAGGTGAGATAAAATATATCCCACCGCTCCCAAGGGGATTAATCCCTTAAAGACGAGTGATCAGAATACGTGCCGTATAAGGTACTCAGAATCCTTGAATATTCTCAACAGGAAAATCTAATCGTAAATTTTATCTTATTTAATCGAGCATTTTCCCAATTCAATTAGGCAAAAAATTCTGTTTTTGAAAACCGGTGATAAAATATTAAAAATTGTGTGAAATACGTTAGTCTCGAAGAAGTTAATACGCGAACCAAGTTCTATCTAATACTGGGAATTCAGTCACTTTCTATGATGTGATGATCTATGCAGTTGCCTCCTGTTCTATGCCTATCAACGTGTTACACAAATTTTATCGGCGTTATAGCTCCATAACTAATACATGGGATTCTAACAAACTTTATGTTTAGTGAGAGCTTAATATAAATTAGTGCTGATTAGATTTCGTGTATATCGCCCAACAGGAAACGTGACTATATAGGGTTTTTCATACGTTGCATGATAGCTATATGTTTTCATCTATGAAATGGAATCACACCAATTATCTTATGTAAGGCGCGTTTTGAAAAAAATATATTAAAAAATACTGGTTCAGTTTTAATGTTGAGTACTCATTATAAGGCTTCTATTCTAACAGAGTGGTAGGCGGCAGCACAGACAGACCTCATGGAGTTCATGAATGAAAATCTGGGATCAGTTAAATTTCAATTCGCATATTAAAGCGCAACTGGTCTACCAAGTCATATCTTGGTGGAAAACACGTAAAAACTCGATTTTAGCGGTTGACTCGTAGGTTTATCATTGTGCTTTAATGTACCCAAATATATGAAATCATGGAGGGTTGGCAGCAGGAAAACACAACTTTATCCTATGAGTCAACCTCTGAAATCACGGTTTTAGGCGTTTTCCACCAAGATGTGACTTGGCAGACCGATTGCGTTTTAATATGTGAATCGAGATTTAACTAATCCAAGCTTTTCATCCGTGAACTCGATGAGTTGATTGTTTGTGCTATCGCCTCCCAGTGTATATTTTATACGCTGTACATTAAAGATCTTTGGGTCGAAGTGCATCAAGCATTATATTTGAAGTTGTTAATTAAAACTATAGTAGTTTGTATCCGTCAAAACTCAAAAAAAGTTGAAAGCTAGCTTCTCTGTAAAATAGATCCACGGCGAAATTTTTATAAAACTACCACAAAATCACAGTTTTAGTAGTTATTTGAAACGTAATTTCGATCATTTGTATTAAATAGTACGAGCAGTAAAAAAAAGACCATTTAACCCTTTCCGGAACAGAAGAATTCTGTTCGCAAAATGATGAAATGATTAACTGACAGCGGATTTTACAGCGGTCTTTTTTAGAAATTTAAAACTTGTTGAACTGTTTAAAAGCTACTCTACTGCTGAACAGTAGAGTAGCTTTGAGGTGTTATCTAGTTGAAAACAACTTCGCACTCGGTCTATGTAATTGCGATATCTTATGTTGCCAAGAGCAGTTGGGAAAAATTTAACAGTAGATATACTACTTAAAATGAAAATTAAAAGAAAAAAATTTAAAAATTACAATAACAGAAAAATATAAAATTAGGATTAAGATATAAACTAAAAGTCTGTTAAAAAGGATAAAAATGATAAGAGTAATGATACAACTGTACTTATAAAAATATTACAAACTAGTCGTTGGGGGCCACCGGAATACTTACCCATCATGGATATGTATATGAAAATAAAACATGTGAAAACTATTTATACAATGCATTGCAATTCATAAACAAAATTTAAATATTGTTAATATACATAGTAATGCTATATTAAAGAACTGCTGAGTACCAATTTCGACAAATTATATAAAACGCCAAACTACTCAAGTAGTACCGAACTGCGTAAAAAAAACATCCTTATAACTCCAAAAATAATAATTCCATCAACTAACAATTAACTGCGTCGGATTAAGCGTCTCATTTCCAATTAAAATACACCTCTGAATCGAAATTTGAATGAAATATAGGGTCATGAAAAATCGAAGAATGTGGAAAACAGGATTACAAATATCGCGGCAACTAATAATCCGATTGACTTTGTTCCATATGCAAAATGTGTGTTATTTTATTGCCTTTTACGTCCATGACTTAGAACAAAAAAAAATTCAAAAATTTTTATATACCTTTCATCAGAACGAATTTTTCGAGAGTCCGGAAAAAATAGTTCCGGATAATCGAGGTTGCTGATATTAAATACTCTTCGTTCCATTCTTACATACTAACTACATACAAAATTTCAAGTCTCTATCTCAATTTTTTCGGGAGATAGAGCGTTTACAGACAGACAGACTGACAGACAGACAGACAGACGGACGGCAAAATTTTTTTCTCTAAAAATATGTTTTTCGGAATCTCCACTATCTAAAACGTGTAAATCCGTCAAAAATTTTTTTCGATTTTCAAAACGCTTGTAGAATTACCCTATACTATGTATGATGGGTAAGTAAAAAGAAAATGAAAATTAAATAAATAAGTTACACTTGTTCAAAAGTCACTCTCATCAAGCAAGGGCAGGAAAAGCTCTTAAAGGAGGTGGCAAAAGCCACATTAACAAAAAAAGGTGCTAATCAGGGAATATTTTTGTCTTTCTATAAATATAGAAAAAAAGGTGTGTTTTATTTATTTATTTATAAATATAGAAAGGATTAAAATATATGTGAAAAAGTTTAGACAGAAAGCAATCTAATTTGATAAGCCCAGAGATATCAATTTGAGCTTTTCTTGAAAAGAAAATGTTACTAAAATATTATTGATGTCATTTGTATGTTTGAAATTAAAACTACTTGTTCTCGACGTAGGATCAGGTTAAAATTCGCGGTCGCCACCGGCCACAGGGCGACTAAATGTAAAAAATTGGCGACTTTATGTTATGCACCTGATCGCCATTTTGACGATCAATCATTTCGGAATTTTTTTAAAAAAGTCGGTCATAAATCCGAAAATTAGGACATAAAATGTATCGCAAATTTTGACAAAAGGTCGCCGAAAATAACCAATTTTGCCATTCGTTCGAAGAACAATTGCTAATTTTGTCAAAAGATCGCGGAAAAACACGAATTTAATAAAAAAATTTCGACAAATATCGGTAAAAAAATCGCGGAATAAAAGTAAATTTCATCGAGAAATGATGAAAATACGACAAATTTCATCAAAATATCGCGAAGAAAAAGGTAGATTTCGTCGAAATATTGCAAAAAAATGGCAGATTTTGTCATAAAATCGCGTAAAAACGTCAGATTTCGTCAAAAGATCGCGAAAAAACGGCAGATTTCGTCAAAAAAATCGTGAAAATCGGCCAATTTCGTCACATAATCACGAAAAATCGTTTATTTCGCCAAAAGATCGCGAAAAAACGGCAGATTTCTTCAAAAGATCACGAAAAATCGGTATATTTCGCCATAAGATCGCGAAAAACGGCAGAATTCGTTAAAAAATCACGAAAAACGCAGATTTGGTTTAAAAAAATAAAATCACGAAAAAACAGAGTATTTCGTCAAAGAATCCCGAAAAAACGGCAGATTTCGTCAAAAAAATCTCGAAAAAACGGTCTAATCCTTGTCAATAATTGCAAAAGAAAAAGCTAATTTCATCAAAAGATCGCGGAAAATCGGCAGATCTCGTCAAAAGATCACGAAAAATCGGTATATTTCGTCAAAAGATCGCGAAAAACGGCTGATTTCGTAAAAAAAATCGCGAAAAAACGGTAGATTTGGTTTTAAAAAAATCACGAAAAAATGAAATATTTCATCGAAAAAATCGCGAAAAAAATGGCAGATTTCGTCAAACAATCTCGAAACAACGGTGTAATCCTTGTCAATAATTGCAAAAAAAGGCTAATTTCATCAAAAGATCACGAAAAATCAACATATTTCGGCAAAAGATCGCGAAAAACGGATGATTTCGTAAAAAAAATCGCGAAAAAACGGTAGATTTGGTTTTAAAAAAATCACGAAAAAATGAAATATTTCATCGAAAAAATCGCGAAAAAAATGGCAGATTTCGTCAAACAATCTCGAAACAACGGTGTAATCCTTGTCAATAATTGCAAAAAAAAAGCTAATTTCATCAAAAGATCGAGGAAAAACGGCAGATCTTGTCAAAAGATCACGAAAAATCAACATATTTTGGCAAAAAATCGCGAAAAAACGGTAAATTTGGTAAAAAAAAAAAAAAAAAAAAAAAAAAAAAAACACGAAAAAACGAAATATTTCATCAAAAAACGGCAGATTTCGTCAAAAAATCTCGAAAAAAACGGTGTAATCCATGTCAATAATTGCAAAAAAAAAAAAAAAAAAAAAAAAAAAAAGCTAATTTCATCAAAATATCACGAAAAAACGGCAGATTTCGTCAAATGATCGCAGAAAAAAGGTAGATCTCCTCAAAAAATTGCGAAAAAACTGCAAGTTCCGTCAAAAAAAAGCAAATTTAGATTCAAAACGCGAAAAAACAATAAATTTTGTCCAAAAATCGGAAAAAACAGCAAATTTCTTCAAAAGACTGCGAAATCCATTGCCCAATAGCGGAAAATATTACTAAATTCATCAAGTGGTCGGAAAAAAAAAACCATTTTCATTATCTGTAATGGAGAAAAAATCTAAGTTTGAATGAAGTTATGGTTTTCTTGACATATAAAATAATTATTAACTATTTAATATTCTGATTAGAATTTATACGATATTTTCTTCTTGGTGGCATCTATGATTAGTAATTAGTGGCCACTAACTTGACAATAGTGGCTACTAAACATTCAGCCTCTACTGGCCACTGGCTACTAATACAAATATTGAATTTTAACCTTTAGATCACTGCATCGGAAAGGCTTAACTTTTTATCCATGGGATAGAATCACATGAAATATGCAAGATATTTTTTATCATAAAAAAAATGCTGAGTCACTTTTAGTGTTAATTACTCAATACAAGGCTTTTATGCTTAGATTTACTATGCAGAGGATTATAGTTGTACCTACGTTTCTAACGGGTAGATGGGATCGAATATTATATTTGAGGGTTATTAATAAAAAATATGATGCTAGTTTGTTACTGTAAATTAACCCTTTCTTGCGCAGTGTTTCCGGGCCGGCAACACCTAATTTTAATTCCAAACTTGCAAACGGCACCAGTAATATTTTAATATAATTTTGCTTTTACAATGAAAGCTTAAATTAAGGAATTCGTAATATCTAGACAAGTCCTTTATGAATTCCGGTGTCAATCGACAATTTCTCGTTTTACTAATAGAATTTGCTTGCGCCGGAAAGGGTTAAGAGGTTAGGAATAATTAAAATTATACTTTTCGAAAGGAGGTGATGTATGGGAATCACATATTTGAAGCTTCTAGAGATAGGTTTTTGTTAAAAAAATATAAGTTGTAATTCTTTTTTTCCCCCTAAAATTAGTTTCAAAAGCCTAAACCTTTTTTTTTTTCTAAAATTAATTTTGAAAGTATATGTATGTATTTCTAAAATTAATTTAAAAGTATATTTTTTAATCATTTTTTCGAACAAAATGTGAATTATAACCTATAACTTAAAAAAAAAATCAGTTTGTAAAAACTTCAAATTTTCAAATTAAAATTTCACCTCATTCCACCTAGTAGTTATTGAGTTATATTAAAAAACTGCCAGACTTCTAACCAATTTCGGTACAAAAAAATTCTGGTTGTAAAATAATCAAATGATTGTCTGACCCTGGAATTTATAAACAACTATTTTAGAAATAAAAAACTTGTTTTTTTAAATTTCATTGCAAAAGCAAACTTTTATTAAAGTATCTTTGATGCCGTTTGTAAATTTGGAATTAAAAGTGGGTGGTCCCGACATAGGACTACAGTGCCGAATGGTTTTAACCCCTTGAAGGGCGGTAGTATTTTTGGGAAAACACATAATTTTAATTCCCAAATGACACCAGAATCTTAGTACAGTAGACTCCCTCAAATCCGCAAACCAGAAATCCGCAACTCTCTAAAATCCACACATATTTTACGGATGTAAACAATGAAACTATCAGTTCGGTTATAGGGACAAAATTTGATTTTTTTAGTTTTGTATCAATTCCATATACTTTTTAATTTGTAATTTTCTTAATAATACTCCATTCATGTTTTTTCATGAAGGAAGAATAAATCTTTTTAGAAAAAATACAACTTATTGCTGGTATCACTGTAATCAGGATCTTCTTACCAAATATATTTATGCATTAATCAAGATTTTTTGGTTATTAAGCCAGGCTAAACTTGAAAAAAAAAATCATTATTTTATGATTTTGATGTGAATTGGTAATGTACTTTTATGAGGCAAGTTTTGTTGAATAATTTTGGAAAAATACATTTAATCGTTATAATGAATATTTAATGATAAACTATTGATTATTAACTTGACTTTGCTATTAGTACTTTAATCATTTTTAAAATTATCTACATTTTTATTATTTTAGTTTATTACTTATTTTAATGTTTTATTATATTGTATGTATTCATTATAGTTCCGATTGCACTATTAATTTCACTCAAATTACTGTTTAAAAAATGTAAACAAAGCAACGACCAGAAATCTGCAAAATTCTAAAATCCGCACAACCTCTGGTCCCAAGCTGTGCGGATTTGAGGGAGTCTACTGCATAATTATTTTCCGTTTATTATGTATGAGGAAGAAAAAAAAGAAAAAAGGTTTTCTTATTTGGAAGTAAATTTTTACGTAGATTTCAGTGTCATTCGTTTATTTCAGTAATGAAAGTTTTTGCCACTGAAAAGTTATATACGTTTTACGATGAATCAGTATGAGTTTAACATTAGGAATTCAAAACTTCAAATATGTAGGTTATTATTTTAGGGGGAGGGAAGCGGGATCTGGCACATAATATCCTAAGCAATGTCTAGAAGGTGGAGGAGTTTGTCTTTTGATATCGATATCAATTTTGATCCAATCAAAATGTTCTTTTTATAATTTGTAACATTCTCTTTGGTTCAAAATAGTATGTAATAGCTTTTTTATTCGGTTATCTATTTTATGAAAATACAAAGTTATTATTAGAATAACTAAATTATTATAAAAGTATTTAATTCTAAAATATGAAATATCCCCAATGATACTCCTATTTTTCTTCATATGTATATGCATACATAAGCATGGTGCGAGAAACCGAATGTGAAGTACATATGAAATGAAGTTTGTGTTTTAAAAATAAATGAAAGAGAAAGAGAAAGAATGTTGTCCACTTGTTTAGTTGACAAGAATTTCTGTCTTCCCCCGAACCCTTCCTCCGTTCGGGACAGGTGCAACAAGACTTTATTCCTGTTGAATGTAACAAAAAAGCTCTTATAAAATACTTTTAAATTGTAACTTTTTTTAAAAGTGGTATTTGATATAAAGTGATATTTTATTGACTTCTCTTTATTTGAATCAATAAAATATGCGAAAAACAAATGTAGCTAGTTTTGTTTATGACTCCAAACAAAAGAAAGAAATTTTAAAAGAAAATTAAAAAAATTATATTTTAATAACGATATTTTTACCGTGGGGTGGGGGTGATTTAAGGGATGATAAAGTATAATATCGAAAAGTGGGAGGAAGGAATCCAAAATATCGAAAAAGTTGATAAGGTTATATTTGCATAGTCCCTATAATCAATTGCAAAACTACATGAATGCATGACTTACCGTTTGGTATCCTATGGTAAAATTTGGCAAAAAATCAAATAAGATCTCAAAATTGAATACTTGTACAGAAAATTTTTCAAGACTGCTACATGTACAGGGGTGCAAAAATCTAGGCGCCAGAGGGTAGTCTCTCACCACTAAAATTTTAGTTTTTTTCGCTCAAAATTTAATAGTATTCTAGCAGGAATTTTACACGAAATATTAGACGAAGAAAAACGAAATAAATTTTGTGGTGAGAAACTGCCTGCTGGCACCTAGATTTTTGCACCCCTGTACATGTACTTTAAAGTACTAGATGACCTCTTAAGTAAAATTCATGGTCACCATCTATGTATCATTATTTTCCAATCCATTCGTACCTGTTATAGTTTTATACCAATATTTGAGGCTGAGTAATTACTTTTACTTTCTTTCCAGCACTGTACAAAGCACGAGTATATAGCCAATGCACATATTACCAATATTGTAACCAATATTTTTCGGGTAAACAGTATACAAAAAAAAATAAAATTATTTCAATTCTATCTGCAACACAAAAATAGATTGAAGTATCAGAAATCGAGCAGTGAATAATGTAAAGTAATTACATAAGTTTTTTTTTTTTTTTTTTTTTTGCTTTAAATATTAAATACAAAGTATTCAAAAACATACACCGGAAAAAATTTAAATACATATTTAAACTTTAAATATTAATTTTCTCTTAGGATTAATGAAGTGATCCTTCTCAGTCAAGAAATCTAACTGGCCCTACGGGACAAGTTAGAGCATTTACAACACAAAAGGAAACCCTAACTTTTTGCACCGGTTCTTCTGAACCGTTCGTTTACTTAAATCCGAAAAATTATTAAATAAGGCAAAAGTTACAATAAAACATAACTGGTGGCAATGATCAAGGATTCTGAGCATCTCTTTCGGCATTGGTGACTATTTTTCAGTTCCATTAGTTCCACCACTATTTTAAAACAAAAATCTTTTATATAATCATAGCTACAAACTCTTCCGCTTTTTTGCATCAGAAAAGTTTAATAGAAAAATTTCCGTTATGTAACACGATGAGTTCCAGGTCAATCATCGGTGACTCCCACTGACCTTTCCGTTTACACCGCATCAGTCACCGGTGACTGATAATTTAAAATGTGATATAAAACTTTAAAATGTATATTTTTTAAATTAATTACTGGAACTTTATTTCAAATTTACTTAACTTTTATCTATTGCGGGATTATACTTTTTTAATGACTATTTAAAAACAATATATTCTTTTAAGTTTCATACATATTTGACACTGTCAATCACAGGTGAGTGACGCGGCCTAAGCGGAAAGATCAGTGGAAGTCACCGTGGCAACGTGCTAATCAAGGTGTAATGGCGATTTTTAAAAGTTAAAATTTTCTCTAAAATTTTTCTGGTCCAAAAAAGAGTAAGATTTTGGCAGCTATGCATATGCTTTTACATCATTTACAAGAGGAATATATCACAAAATGTATTTTTTTTTAAACTCTTTAACGTTCCTCGGTTTCCCTGAAAAACCACACAGTTTTAATTCCGGTATGCAATATCGACACCGGAATTTTAATTTGGATTTCTATTTTATTATGTATGTGAAAAATCACTTTTTCTTATTTACAAATATATTTGTTCGCATTTACCGGTGTCAATCATTTATTTCAATATCTCATCAATAAAAATATTTTGTCCGTTAAAGGGTTAAAATACTGATGCGAGAAGTATATAAAAATATTTGCCAGTGCCAGTCCTGCGTATATGTGACGCCCGATCCTAAGGGGTTAAAGCCATTGTTCACTACTTAATTCTGTGAAAAGTTAGAGTAAGAAAATAATGTCGAAGCTTGTTTTTAGCACTTTCCAACAAAGTTGAAAAGTGCTTATGCATTCGGTTTGTCTGGCCATCTGTCCGTCTGTCCGCACTCTAACTCCCGTAAATATACTCGGATTGCTATGAAATTTTTATAAGTTATTGAGGTTTACTCTAGCACGAACCCTATTGAAAATGAAGTATCTACCATGATTAGTTTATCTACAGAGAGAATCAAAAGTTTCTCATTACATTACGGCCTATGGGGAAAAGTCGCTAATATACTCAGATTGCCATGAAATTTTAGGACGTTATTGACGTTTAGTCTAGCATAAGTTCTATTGAAAATGAAGTTTCTACCATGATTAGTTTATCTACAGGGCGAATCAAAATTTTCCATTACATTACGTTCCATGGGGAAAAATCTTTAATATACTCGGATTACCATGAAATTTTAGGACGTTATTGACGTTTACCTTAGTACAAGTCCTATCGAAAATGAAGGTTCGACCATGATTAGTTTATATACAGGGCGAATCAAAAGTTTCCTATTACATTACGGCCTATGGGGAAAAATCGTTTCAAAGGAATTTTAAAGATGTTATACCCTGTCAAATGTATTAAAATATGCATTCTATAAAATATAAGGTGAAAATGTAGCTATTATTCATTTACAGGGCCACACAAAAGAATTCCATTAGATAATGGTAAAAGGGGGAATTGTGTGTGACATATTTTAAATATATTGAGCTTTTTCATGTATAATAAAATTGATATATGTCACTGAAGCTTAATATAAATTATACACTACTGTCTTGCATAATATGAAGTACATAGCATTTACAGGGCCATACAAAAGATTTCAAATAGTATATTCTTTCCGAAGTACCGTATATATGTCCGATGATGGCTGATGGAGGGATGAAATGCATTTTAATTATGATATTGGCGTTTGTATTTCGCTAAATATATGCACATTATATGGTGTGTATAAATGTTATAATTGATATACAGGGCTACCCAAAAGAGCTCACCAACGTTATTGAATATGAGCGTAAATTATTTAAACGTGGTTCTTAAATAAGCTATGCATTTTTACGCTCAGCTGCATTCAATTTACTGAGAAATGTTTGCAGAATATAGATAAAGGGATATACAAATCCACGCAAATAATTCGGTACATGGACGCCTATAAATGATAATTTATGAAAATGTGATTTCAGTTGTTTTAAAAATGTTTTAGTTTACAATAAATTTTAGCCTAATGCTGACGTGTAATAAAGGTAGAATGTAAACTACAGGGCTGAACAAAAGTATTCAAGTATGTTTTCATCTAATAGTATGAATTGCTGAAAAAGAAATTTCAAGCTACTAGGTATTTTCTTGCTGAGCTAAATTTTCCCATTATATGAACTGACATATGAAATACAGGGCTGTTCTAATGTACTGGAATACATATTTGGGTATATTTGGCTATACACTATTACTTCCCTAAATAACAAAGTTTTGTTAAAGATTTCATTAAGTGTTGGAAAGTGCTTCATAATCTATGCTTAACGCATGATTTTTCTTACTTGTTTTTTTCATTATGTAGCTCGTAATAAACTGTGTGTTTTTCTGTATTATCTCGGAAAATTCAATGACATTTTTGCATGAAAAAATACAGTTTAGTAATTAATTCAACTCCCCCTGTCTTTTTCTAAATACTTTGACAGCATATGTGGTTTTTTTTTGGAAATTTTTATCTCAGAAAACCAAGCGTAACGTCATTCAGTCAATTCAATAATATTTAATTCATTTTTAATCTATGCAACACAGATTGCAATGCAGGTAGTTTATAAGCTGCTAAAAAGGGGTTTATTTATTTATTTATTTTTAAATTTGGTTATTATTTATATACATTTTTGTAAAATTAGTTTTGAAAGCATATATTTTCGATATTTTTCCGAAAAAAGAAAATTATGATAAAAATAAATACGGTAATTTCTCGTAGGTAACCCGCACTCAAACAATGCAGTTTCGACCCAGAAATTAAAAAAAAAAAGTAACATTTTGTGTATCAGTATACATTTATCTTAAATTATTGAATGAATTTTATGGATCGAAACAGAATTGTTTGAGCTGCGGGTTATCTAAGGGAAATTACGGTAAATAAAATAAGAAATCATTTCTGGAAACTTCAAACATTCGATTTCAAAACTACACCTCATACTGCTTAGTAATTTCGGAGTTATACAGTGTCTCACATAAGTGATGGGACACTTGTGCTTTACAAAAGGAAACTAATCAAATAAATTAAAAAAACATGTACACATTTTTTGTGGGTGTGTTTCATACTTAAATTTAATAAAGATTATTACATAACATACATTTTGTCAAAATATTAAAATATTAATTTAATAAAAATACAAATGTTTAGAACGGAGCAAAAAATAGCTCACATAAGTGATGGGACACCATTATATATGCAACAAAAATCGTCTGAAATAAGCAATAAAAATATTTTTGGGGGTTTTATTTTTACTTAAAAGCAATTGGCAATAATTTATAAAATCGTCTGCAGTATTTCTCTCCAGTTTGTTTTGGAATTTTTGTGTGTTTTGGCTCTGTGTAGCCATGAATGCTAAACGAAAAGAAACTTCGCCTGAAATTCGAAAATTAGTTATTAATTTGCATATTGAACGTGGAAAATCTATTAGAAAACCTGCTGAAACAGTTAACTTGAGTCGTTCAACAGTTTTCAATATCATTAAACGATATAAAAAGAATCATATGATTCAGGATAAAAGAAGACCTGGCCGACCATCAAAGCTATCCAATGGAATAAAGCGAATTATCGTTCGAAATATTAAAAAAAATCCAAGAAATAGTGCTTCAAAAGTTGCTGCTGATTTACAAGAATTATATGGAATAATTGTTAACCCGTCAGTAGTCGCGTGTCGGTCGTTTCGCCGCCCGTACAACTTATCTTCTCTTAACTTATATCACATTACAAATACAACAGAGATCTACCATGTAGCTGACTTTGAAGCTTTCTCGACCACCTTAGTGAAGTAACAGGACACCTCTGTTTTTCTTTCAGGTACATTTTTAGAAACAAAGTTGAAATCTGCGAAAAAGTCTACGTAAAAGTCACTAATGTGAGTTCATTTTTACTTTTTCCAATTACTCCAGATCTCATGAATAAAATGCATAGTTTAAGAAAACTGCAAATTTATATCTTGTTTGTAATGTTATTTTCATATATTAAGGTGAAAAATATTTCTTATTTTACATATTTGGTATACGACAGGCCAGCGGCGAAAAGACCGAGCGCGACTAATGACGTTGTGAAAAAAGTCGCGACTACTCGCGGGTTAATCCTGAGACTATTAGAAGGGTAATTCGATCTGCTGGATATCACGGTAGAGTAGCCAGGAAAAAATTCTTCTTAAGTGAAAAGAATAAAAAACTCAGACTAACTTTCGCAAAATCCAACATAAATAAGAATTCTGATTACTGGAATAAAGCTATATTTGCTGATGAGAGTAAATTTAATATATTTGGTTCTGACGGTAGAATCTTGGTGTGGAGAAAACCCAGGGAAGAATTTCGCAAACAGAACTTGGTACTAGCAGTAAAACATGGTGGAGGAGGAGTTATGGTATGGAGGTGTATGTCGTCCGCTGGAGTTGGTAATCTTGTTTTTATTGACAGTATAATGGATCAGTACAAGTATATTGATATTTTAAAGCAAAATTTGAAATCTTCAGCACAAAAATTGAACCTTCATAACGATTTTAAATTCTACCAGGACAATGACCCCAAGCACGCTGCTCTGAACGTTAGACTCTGGCTGCTATATAACTGTCCTGAAATAATAAAAACACCACCACAATCTCCAGACTTAAATCCCATAGAGAATATTTGGCAAGAATTGGAATCAAAAATTCGCAAACACACCATTTCTTCAAAACAACAACTAAAATCGGTGCTTCAAGAAGAATGGGGTAAAATCACTCCAGAAATCACAAAAAAATTAGTCGAATCCATCCCAAAAAGATTAAATCATGTTTTAAAAGTAAAAGGAAATCCAACAAAATATTAAAACCTTTTAAAAAGTAAAATTTTTGGATAAATATTTGATGGAAAAGTAAGTATCCCATCACTTATGTGAGCCATTTTTTGCTCCGTTCTGAACAATTGTGTTTTTACTAAATTAATATTTTAATATTTTGACAAAATATATGTTATGTAATAATTGTTACTAACTTTAAATATGAAACACACCCAAAAAATTTTTGCACATGTTTGTTTATTTATTTTATTGCAGTTTCTTTTTATAAAGCACAAGTGTCCCATCACTTTTGTGAGACACTGTATTTAAAAATCTTTCCACTCTTCATTCTATTTTTAAATGGTTCAAAATGAATTTAACAGTAGGAGTTCGAAACTTTAAACGTATATAGCAGCAAAGATACGACACTGAATGACTGTCGTTTGGTATCCTATGATAAAATTTGCCGAAATATACAAATAAGATCTCAAAACTTGACGTTTATGTTTAATTTTTTCGTAATTGATACAATTCTTCTAAGTACTAGATGCCCCTAAGCAAAATTTAAGAGAAGCATGTATTAATAACCGTTAATAACCATGAGAGACAAAATGCTCCGATTAAATAAGGAAAACTTTACAGTAAAATTATTCTTAAGCCTTTTTTGCGGCACATATACGTATCGTTCGTCCCCAAAGGGTCAACCCTTTAAGGCTCAGAAAAATTATGCTCGTATTAAAGTGAAATGATTGACTGACATAATTTACAAACGAACCTTTAGAAATTAAAAACCTGTTCATCTAACCCTGGGGTGACCAATTTTTTTGTTGAAAATTCACTTGCCACTGTTTCTTAAGAATTATAATTTTGTCTCGTCATTAGATCTCGTCATTAAGCAATGTGGTTTTTTTCCCCTGTAGATCAATACTGGTGTCTTTGTAGCACGGAGGCCGCAAGTTGGCCACTACTGATGTAATCTTTCATTACAAAAGCAAAATTTTTCTAGAATATTCTTGGTGTCGTTTGTAAATTCTAAATTAAAATTAGGTGGTCCCACAGTGGGACCACTCTGCCGGAAAGGATTAAGGAAAATTTAAAGTCAGCATTTAATAATAAACGTTATTAGTAATCGATTAGTTACCTGGGATACTTTAATACCAATATTTGTGGGTGAATGATTACTTTTCCTTTCTTTCCAGCACTGAGTACAGTGCGAGCCTTATGCACCGGATATACTCAGTATTACCAATATTGTAACCAATATTTTTCTTGTTAATAGAATACAAAAGAAATTAAATTATTTAAATTATATCATTAACACAGAGATATGTCGAAATACAGAAAGTGGACAGTAAATACTGTAAAGCAATTGCATGTGTTTCGTCTGTTTGTTTAAAATATTGTGTACAAAGAAATATTCAAAAACACACACCGGAAAAAATTAAATATATATTTAAATTATAAAAGTATAATTATGCCTAGGTGATTTCCTGTGTTGCCAGATTGGGGATTTTGTCCCCAATTTGGGGAATTTTGAAACTCCAGGGGAATTTTTTGGGGACAACTAAATCTTGGGGCCATGTTTGGGGACAACGAAAATTTTTGGGGAAAATCTGGGGAATTGTTTTCGCAATCTCAATTTTTACTTGACAAATTTGCCAATTCTGGATCTGTCTCGAATTTAATTTGGATTTGGAAAGCAAAAATGAAATATAGAAATAATATATATAAATAATTACTCTCGTGGTCGTGCTCACCTTACATATTAATCATGATCTGCAATATAGACTATTCTCCATCTGAATTTTCAGATAAGTAAGTCAGGTAGCTTTCCCTGACACTCGTATCACGGACAGACACACAAGTATAGAAATACATTTCATTTAACAATATAATATATATATATATATAAATATATAAATTTTTACAAATATTAAATATATATGTATATATATATAACTTTTTTTTTGTTTATCAATGATGGTTAGTTTGTGTTTCATGGAATGCCAGTAGAGATATTTGCAATTGCAAGACCTACAAATGCATACTACAGTCACCGCCAAAAAAAATCTTGACACTTTCGATTTTTGATGTTTTGTTAAATATCTAGAAATATACACAAGGAATCATTCTGGAACTACTGGTGTGTAAACAAAATAGTACACGTCATATATTTTGAAAAAAAATTTTCCCCGAAATCTAACAGGGGGCCGTCAATAAATTGAAAAAGAACGAAGATATTTTAGATTGTAGCGACCGTCTTGCGCGGTCAATAAAACGAGTTTATCGCAGGAAGCGACTGAGGGACCCTTTTGCTCGGCGGATAAGACGCTCGCTTACTGACCGTGGGATCTCCGGTTCGAACCCTGCCCAGGCACCGTCACCTGCATTGGTGACCTTGGACAAACGAACACTCTTCACCACCTTCGCTCTAGTTCAACAGATGGCAGCACTGAAAACACCCCCTGAAGCATCCAAAGCCTGCGAAACGCTCGCAGCACGAAAGCCTCTGTAACGCTCAGAGCACACGACCAAAGCCTGTGTAACGCTCACAGCAGCAAAGCCTGCCACGCCGCGCATCATCGATGGGTCATACGTGCATTCGGCGGCAGCACGACAAAGGCAACGCATCTGGCACGCGCTAGCGCAACACGAGTGCATATCGCTCGTCCAACGTCAACGCGACGTTCTTCTCACTGGGGGTGGAGTACTGTAGCGACCATCTTGCGCGGTCAATAAAACGAGTTTATCGCAGGAAGCGACTGAGGGACCCTTTTGCTCCGCGGATAAGACGCTCGCTTACTGACCGTGGGATCTCCGATTCGAACCCTGCCCAGGCACCGTCACCTGCAAGACCACCCTGTCAAAACTAATGAAGCAAAACAGTTTAAACTGCAGATAATGATTAAGAGGCTTATTGTGATAAATTGTGTCGATTTTTATGAATATAGCTTGAAAACTCGTAGAGAAATTAAAGTTTTTATAAAAACGGTCCAAAATTTTTCCAAGTTTTTTGCTTATAATTTTCAGAGCTCTTCATAAAACACAATAATCTTTTCAGAAAATATGACAAACAACATTGCACATAACACCCTGTAATCAGAATTAAAAAATAATAAAAAATGCATGAAAAATGAACGGGTTTACTAAATAATTTTTTACTGCGCATGCGTCAACGCTATTAAAATTTCATTTGCATATTATGTTAGTTAAATGTATAGAGCAACTTTTGTGAAAGTCTCAAAAACATAGCTTGAAAACTCTAAAAATTATCATCAACAGAATACGGTCAAAATCCGTTATTTCCAAAATAAAGCAAAAAGATAAGGAGTTGTAATACTGTGTAGGTACTAATCAATGGAATATGGATACAGCCCCTCATTTTCTTGCTTCATATTGGGAATAATGGATTTTGACAATATTCTATTAACGATAATTTTCAGAGTTTTCAAGCTATGTTTTTGAGACTTTCACAAAAGTTGCTCTATACATTTAACTAACATAATATGCAAATGAAATTTTAATAGCGTTGACGCATGCGCAGTAAAAAATTATTTAGTAAACCCGTTCATTTTTCATACATTTTTTATTATTTTTTAATTCTGATTACAGGGTGTTATGTGCAATGTTGTTTGTCATATTTTCTGAAAAGATTATTGTGTTTTATGAAGAGCTCTGAAAATTATAAGCAAAAAACTTGGAAAAATTTTGGACCGTTTTAATAAAAACTTTAATTTCTCTACGAGTTTTCAAGCTATATTCATAAAAATCGACACACCTTATTACAATAAGCCCCTTAATCATTATCTGCAGTTTAAACTGTTTTGCTTCATTAGTTTTGACAGGGTGATCCAAAAGATCTTCGTTCTTTTTCAATTTATTGACGGTCCCCTGTTAGATTTCGGGGAAAAATCTTTGTCAAAATATATGACGTGTACTATTTTGTTTACACACCAGGAGTTTCAGAATAATTCCTTGTGTATATTTCTAGATATTTAACAAAACATCAAAAATCGAAAGTGTCAAGATTTTTTTGGCGGTGACTGTACAGTCACATTGCTACCTTTATAATTGACAATCTATACTAATATTATAAAGAGGAAAGATTTGATTGTTTGTTTGTTTGAATTGAATAGGCTCCGAAACTACTTGACGGTTTTGAAAAATTCTTTCACCGTTGGAAAGCTACACTATTTCCGGTGAACATAGGCTAATTTTTAATTGATTTATTCAAATATTTTCCTTAATAATTCAAAATTTCATTATTTTTCATACAGAATCAATTAAAATTTTTCCGATAAAAATAACCATTTTCTTTCCAGTTGCCAAAAAAATCAAAATATGGAAAATAATTTCTCCTCGGCAATTAATTTTTAGTCGAACAGTATCCACGTGAAAAATTAAAATAAAAAAAATTCAAAGGAAAATAAATATGACGTCATTTATTATATTATCGGAAGTTTTGTTTGCACAGATATCATATACACACCGAGGTAACTAATGGACACTAAATTAATGTTATTTTGCCTGGCATGGCAGCCCGACTATTGTTATTTAATTATTAATAAAATGTTTTTTTATTTCCTTTCTCTTCTTTAAAATTATGTAAACTGTTTTGTTCTATACTTATTATTTAAATACTAATTGTTATTATTTTTTAAATAATAGAAAATAATTTAAATATATATATGAAACTGGTATTCGAAAACGATTTTTCCGCCAAATTAGTGTAAAAAATTATCGCGCCGACCTCGGCGCGTACATGACAACTGCACTGTTTTGTTTATGTATTAAGGATACTTTTAGATCATAAATCCGATTACAGAAAATTAGTCAGATTATTTAATTAGAAGTTATTAAATTTATGTTTTTTTATTATGAAACAAACGAAGAAAAGAAAATTTACTGTTGCTGCCCGACTGGAGAATTAAACTTGATGTTATTTTAAAAAACTATCGAAATGGCAAATTTTTAATTATTTGTTTACGTTTTTTTTTGTTTATATTATTGCAAACATTTTTCCACTTTTATACACGCATCACGCTTTTTTTTATGATGCCAATTTGGAGAACACTGCGTTTTCAAATACCAATTACATTTATATTACTCTTATTTATTTTCTATTATTTTAAAAAGGAAATAATAATAATAAACTAAGTCAATAAATAATTATGGAACAAAACAATTTATATAATTTTAAAAGAGAAAAGAAAAATAATGAAATAATTTACTCAAAAATAATCAACTATTACCGGATTACCACGTGAGGCATAAAATCGCAATTTGCTGCAATCGCGCCAACGGGATCCGTAGATAACATCTGCCCTACATATTATTGGCAATATTATTGTTTATACAATTTGTTTATATAATTTGGTAATACCTGATAATCCCATTGACCATTTGACATTAAATTTGTTATACGTAATTGTTACTTCATCAACCAATTTTAATTCGATGTTTATTTGTATTTCTATTAACATTTTAGTAATTTATTGATTCTTTGGTTATTTAAAATAAAAATTATGTCCATTTGTATAATTTGGCGAAATTGATCGACGGAATAATCAAGTAGTCGAACAAAAAACTATCGTCAAGCTATAACATTAAATGCCAATAATGGATGATCGTAAATTTCACATTTATTTGAGGACAAACATGAAATAAGTCTGGTACATTTGTAACAATATCGTTTCTAGCACTTCTAATGTTTGACTCTAAAAATCATAATGGAATCGATTACAGAAGGTAGAAAGATTTTATTAGATGCAAACTAAAGACTTATTTTTCTACAAAATTTAGTCATCAAGATTATTCTGATTTAATGGCTACATGTTAGCGACTGTTTTATAAAAGGAAGAGGCAGTGAAACTGGTGTAATTTTAATGTTATTCAAATAATACAGCTTTAAAACATACTTTTTATACTTCATTGTTCTACTAAATATATAAGTGAAACACCTTTCTTCGTCTGCCACCCCCACGGAGGGCATCCTTTCCTTATGGCCTATATCCCACGTGTAGATAAATGGCCGTCATAAATACAAACAAACAAAAACTCTTCTTTAACTGTCAATAATTCTTTACATCTTTTACTCTATGTATTCTTGCTGGAACAGATTAAGGTAGATAGGAAACTACAGTAGACCTGCTAGCAGGGCCGTAGCTAAGGGGGCGCTATGGGCGGCTCAGCCCCCCCCCCTAAAATATTTTGAGCCCCCCCTGGAAAAGATTCCAAGGTCACTAAATGAATTTCTATTCCGAAAATTCAAATGAAATTCTGTTTAAAAATCTAACTTAGTTTTGAGAACCTTTCATAGTTTTGCAGGATTACTAAATTATATCTAAAATATAAGTGTTTCAACACTCCCTCGTCTTCTTTGTACATAGGAAGCTAGCATGATGTTTAATTTTGATCAGCTATACACTCAAAATTTTCATCATCATATAATTTTCTTAGTATAAAATGAAGTTATTAGAACACTTTTTAATAAGAAACATTGTACCTAAAATGTGAATATGCATTACTTTATCTTTCTGTGTCAATGCGAGAGAAAAAAAAATTATGAGCCCCCTTTACATTCTCTTGAGCCCCCCCCCCTACATTCACTTGAACCCCCCCCTACTGTTCACTTATAGCTACGGCCCTGCCTGCTAGAAGAGGATGTTTATTAAAAAATGTAACATGAAATGACATTGTATGTAGGCTACCAGAACTACACATAGTGCAAGTTCAGATGTCGGGATTTTAAGAACTAAGAAATGATAATGTACAATCCGAAAGTTAATAGAGTTTGATAATCAATCTCACTAATCATTGCAATGCCCTCTAATGTAATAGTGCGATGACTCCAGAACATTTTGATTCCTGTTGTCATAACGGTCTCATGTTCATACGAAACTCTACTATAAATGATAAAATAAAAGAGATGGTGCTTAATTGCCCAAATTTTCGCCAAGACTTACAATAGTACAATATGGCAATGGCGTTGGCATGATTTTCAGCAATAGGGAAAAACATTCCAGGGTGGTCTATACTGCTTTAAAATAAAATTTTTAAATCACCATTTTTTTTGAGTCAAGGTTCGTTTCGAAATATGGACCAGCGAAGCGGGCATAGCCTGCTAGTAATATTAGATATTTTTAGCTAATCATTCAAGTATCGATTTCATTCACGGTATAGGCGGATTTGAGAGTGATACAATCAGTTTGAAATTCAATGTATTTCACTTAATATTTCTATGTGAAAAAAGTAATTAGTTACATGACTTAGCAGTGATTTTTACGGATAAATATCAACACTTTAACCCTTTGAGGGCGTGTAAATTTCTTCAAAATTCCAAATGTCACACTGGTACCAGTATTTTGCAAAGAAAAAAACCGGTTAGCGATAAACAGGAAAAAATGCATTAAACCTTTTTCAAATAAATTCGGTCGAATTTTCTGGTGCCATTGAGACATTTTGGAATTAAAATTATGTGGTATAAAATTCTACTATCAGAGCTCAAGGGGTTAATACGAAAATCACGCAATCGCTGCACACATATTCTTTCCCGCGTTTCCTATTGCAGTCATTTTGAGCATTTTTACAGCTAAATATAAGTTGTTTGGTTTTTTTTAAACTAATTTCTCACACAGTCAGTAGCCACGTATTTCAGATAATGTATTTCCCTATATTTCGAATTAAAGAGAAAATCATACAAATTTCAAGTTCGTTTAATATTATTATTACAGATCCGGGCAACGTCGGGCGGGTCAGCTAGTCATTCAATAAATGCAGCAGCCTTCTTAGTTCTTTTCATAAGAAACAAATGAAAACTCTGCAGTCTTAAACGACTTACAAGGAAGGTCTCCATACGGGCATACTCAGAAAAATCTGAAAAAATTACAGAATGTTCTTCTCATATAGTTATATATGCTTATAAAAACATTTCGGCGGAACCTCCTTATAACGTCCGTAAAAAAATAATAAAAATTTCGTTTATTTGGCGATTTATCTCCGGTTGGCCAAAAAACGAAATTTTGAAAAATACGCTTTTACGCTTCGAATACTTTTTAAAGAAAAAACTTTCTATGTTCAATTTATTTAAATAAGTTTAGTTTAAGTAATTTTAGTTTTGCATTTTTACTTTACTTTAAGTGTAATTTTGTCATATACGTTTATATGTACTTATAACAAAATGAAATTAATATATTTTATCGTTTAAAACACAATTTAAATTGATTAAAATTGTTCCAAATTGAAAAATACACTGTTAAAAATCTGCTGCATTTTGTTGCAACGCCCTCCCTTGCTTGTATAGAAAACGGTTACTTGGCCGTGAAATGTAGCTTTCTCATTGGTTGGAATAGAGATATTATATACAAGCGGTGGAGTGCGTTGCAACAAAATGCAGCAGATTTTTAACAGTGTATGACACGGTCAATTCACGGTGCTATGGAGCATTCTCATTGGTCAGACGAGAGATATTTTATAAAAGTAGTGGAGTGACGTTGCAGTAAATGCTGCAGATTTTTAACAGTGAAGTCAATAAAAATCAAGTTTCAGATTCGTTAAAATCGTCTGCTTTTGGCGAGGAAATGCACTGTTCGCCAAATCCCGCGTAGCTTTCAGCTTTTCACGCCAATTATTCCAAACTATTTTATTTTTTTACATATCTAATAATGAAATTCCGCCGCTAATTTTCACTGATCCTTTATTACCTATATGAGTAGTTTAATTCGTATTTTTTTAAAAAAATTCTGAGTATGCCCCCAATGGAGACCTTCCTTGTTAGACCGTTTCATTACTAAATCTTCAGGGCATGTTCGAAGAGTTCATTTGCTGTATTTTTAAAAAGATTTAATTAAAGATATTAAAAACAGCTATATTTGTTTTATTATCGACAAAATCACAATGATTCATACAATATAGATACTTTGCATTAGATAGGTGCTTCAGTAGGGGAGGAGTGACAAAAAATTAAAAATAATGTTTTATAGCTTAAGTCAGATGCACATAATGCCAACATAATCTCAGATTCATTCAAACTCTAACTTATCAGATATAGTCAAGATCTTGAAAAAGTTATTATTAAAGTTATTGGTATATAAAGTGTAGATAGAGCTAGTGAAATCACAGACTAGCATCATCGACTAGCAACAATTTAAATAAAAGTGTAAATGAGCTTATCGTTGTAAGATGTATCTCTTTTTTTCCTCGTTGATAAGCTGTGAAATATACATAAAAAATTCTGCTAAATTTATTTTTTGTAAATGGGGAATTTTTTCAAAAAAGTGCTTGATTTGGGGAAAAAATTGAGTTTAAATGTGTTAAAAAATTTTTATAACAGAAAATTGAAAATTGAGAACTTGCTTTTTTGAGTAGAAATTGCGTAGGGGATTTTTTCTGAAAAAACCCATGATTTGGGGAAAATTTCAGAAATTTTGGGGAAATTCACTTTCGACAATCTGGCAACACTGGTGGTTTCTTCGATAAATTTAAAAAATCTAGAAACCTAACTGTCCTTATAGGGCAAGTTAGAGTTTCAAAAGACAGAAGACAGAGAAAGGTGAATCGTTTTGCCTGTGTTGCCAAATAGGCTATTTTATTTAATTTCAGATTCTTTATTGCAACTGGTTTTTTAATACAGTCAGGCACCTGATATATGGTCACCCGCTCATAAGGTCACCCTGCTTATAAGATCACTTTTCGTAAGTCCGTACTGACAGAATAGGTATTATATGTTAAAATGCATCGGCTATATGGTCAGTTTCTAATGACTTGTATGGCATTTATGGTCATATTTTGCGTCTCATTTTATTGATAAACTAGCTGACCCGCCCGGCGTTGCCCAGGTCCGTAATAATAATGTTAAATGAACTTGAAATTTCTATGATTTTATCTTTAACTCGAAATATGTGTAAATACACTGTTAAAAATTTTATCCTTTCGCTGCATCGTCACTCCACCGCTTTTATAGAAAATGATTACTTCAGCTTAATATGGAGCATTCTCATAGATCAAAAGAGAAATATTCTAGAAAAACGGGGAGTGATGATGCAGCAAAAGGGTCAATTTTTTTACAGTGTACATTATATTAAATAATGGCCTCGACTGTGTCAAAAATCGGTAAGCATATATATATATATATATATATATATATAGCTACAAAAATACCCAAAATGACTGCAATGGGAAACACGGGAGGGAATATGTGTCCAAGGATTGCGTGATGATATTTATCCTTAAAAATCACTGTTAAGTCACTTAACTAAATACTTTTTTCACATAGATAACCCAAGTGAAATATTTTGATTTTCAAACTAATTATATCACTCTTAATCCGACTATACCGTGAATGAAATTGATACTCGATGATTAGCTAAAAGGTTAGTATATCTATATATATAAAAGAAAGTCTAGATTTCATATTAATCACAGCACATTTTAAAGAATGTTTTCATCATTATATTTTAAATATTTATTTACATGCAATTATTAAGTCATAAACATTTTTCATCTACGTTTTAAAGTATTTAAAATTACATTAAATTTGGAAACTTTTAGTAATACAATTTTTAGTTCGCATCAAATGTTTTCAATATCTTATTTAATTTCAATTTGACACTTAATTATTGCTAATTTTCCAATTTCTTTTATTTTAAAAGCGAACATTTTTTTTAATAAATAATAATAGAACAAAGACCATTTTAAAAATTTGCTATTTCTTCTTAAAATATGCTTCAGTTGTAATTCATTTCTTTCAATTCGTATTATAATACAAAATTCCTTCCACGTCCTTTTGTTTGGAACATTCAAATTTGAGCGATAAATGGATTCATATGGCAAACCTTTTTTGAGCCTTACTTCACCTACACCTATCTCATTCCTCCACGGTCAAAATCTCAAATTGGTTTCTTTAATTTTGTCTCAGATTTCTTATTATTTCTGCGAAAATTTTTATACAACCAACCAACCGTAAATAAATGAAAGAGAAAAATATTAGGAAAAGATGATTTTTTATGAGAGTGACCTCTCGATTCTAATTAAATACTCAGTTAATAATTGGAAATTCGAAATTCTGAAGCTCAGGTGAATCAGGAGAGATTTGGGGCTACTCTCAAAAAATGTTTCAGCTTCGTACATGCCGTAGATTTTGCTAGTCATCGCAGACACACACACAGACACACATACAGACACACAGACAGAGCGTTTTGTTCTTTTATTAGTATAGATGTCTTATAATTTTATGCTTTTTCCTTCCCTTTCTTAAAATGAAAAGTACCAAGTGAACATTGTGATATACGCTCTTCCTATTTTCTTCATAAATTCTACGGAACACCTGTTTATGTTGAAATAATCCAAAGAATCCGGCTTGACAAAAAAACACAAAAGTTTATTTGACAGATGGAACACACAAGATGGACTAACACAGCAAGACTTGAACACAGACACACAAACAATTAAATATATATATGTAAATATCCGGATTTCGTATTTCTTACAAGAACTTCTAACTACTCTTCTTTCACAACAGATCGATCTCGTGCCCGAAGCACATACATATCCCAATTTTTGGATAATAATTTTTATTCTGTTTTCCTGCATCAGACATTCGCAGGTCTACCTCTTACCTCCGCACACACACCTCTCTCTCTCTGCGTTCGTAACCCCTTCCTCTCCACACACACTCGTCCGCTGGTCACGTGACTCAAGAGCGGGCGCCGATGAATAAAACAAAAAAACACATCATCAGTCATCACACCCCCCACGCAAGATTGAAAATATGGTACACACTTATTTTAAATCTGAAATTCGACTGATGATGTTACACTATTTAACAATGATTTCCCAAATTATAATATGTATATATAAAAAAAATAACACCACAAATACAACCGTATCCGGAGAAGGCACGTCTTCCGGGATTCTTCCTATCTGCTAATATAAAATAGAATTAAATTAATACTTCATATACACAATATAACATACAATTAACACAAGGCAATACACAAAACTTAGTAAACATTAAACAGGACACTAAGAGCTGCTGAAAAAAAAATGTATATTGTTCCACACTCTTCAAGGAATGTTCAAACACTGGGTGCTTCAAAAGTTGTTGAATGTCTTACATAGTGTCCAAGCGTGATAAGGCATCAGCATTGATTAGTTCGGCACCCGGGCGGTGCGAAATTGTAATGTCATACTTCTGTAAGGCTAATGCCCATCGCTGCAGCTTTGAAGATTGAGGGGCATTTTTGGTGATAAAAGTTAATGGATTATGGTCCGTAATAAGTTCCACAGGTGAGCCGAAAATCCACGTTTCAAATTTTTTCAAACTCCAGATCACTGCATAGGCCTCCCTTTCAATTGTTGGCCATGCCTGTTGAGTTTTGGTGAGTTTTTGACTGGCGTAACTTACCGGATACACTACTCCATCTCTTCTCTGCGATAAACAAGCTCCGATGCCGATTGCAGATGCATCACACTCTATGATGAAAGGTAACCCGATACTAGGAGTATGCAGACTGGGCGCTTCGATGAGACCTCTTTTTAACGCGTTGAACGCCTGGTCATGCTCTACTGACCAGCACAAATTCTCTGGACTGTCCTTTTTTGTCAGTTCAGTGAGGGGATATGCTGTTTCAGCATATTTTGGTATATAATCTCTATAGTAATTGCACAATCCTAAGACACTTTTTAGTTGCTTCTTAGTTTGAGGCACAGCTAACTTACGAATGGCCTCCACTTTTTCCGGATCGGTCCGATGGCTGCCGGACCCAATGATATGGCCTAAGTACTTTATTCGGGGTTTTGCAAATTCACATTTTTTCAAATTGACGGAGAATTGTAACTGTGATAGTTTGGAAAATATCTTCTCTAAATGCACCAGGTGTTCCGCGAACGTTTCGGAAAATACTGCTATGTCATCGATATATGCCCTAGCAAAGTCCTGGTATTCAGAAAGCGCTCTGTTGATTTCTCGTTGAAACGTCGCAGCAGCATTCCTCAACCTAAAAGCCATGACCTTGAAGCGATATTGAGCTCTATGCGTCTTGAAACATGCTAATTTTTGACTCTCTTCTTCTAATGGTATGGCCCAGTAGCCTTTGAGTAAGTCCAAAGTGGAAATGACGTTGGCCCTGCCAATATTAAATAATAGATCAGTAGAATTTTCCATAGGAAAATCATCAACCTTGGTGATTGCGTTCAGTGCCCGAAAATCTACGCAAAGTCGCAGCGTTCCATCTTTTTTCATCACGCACACTACCGGATGCGGTGCTTCTTCATCACTTTCTTCAATCAAACCTAATTCTAGTAATTCTTGAATTTGTTTGTCTACTTGAGGTTTTAGGGCCTCTGGAATTCGATAAACATAAGGTTTCTTCTTCTCATTATCATTTAATCTTATTTTGTGTGCACCAACCTTTGCTATTTGCATTTTCTTTGAAAATAATTCTTTATATCTAAACAATAAATCTAACATCTTTTCTCTTTCTACGTTTTCCAAATGATTTAAATTTACTTCTTCGATTTTAAAATAGTTCGAGTTATCCTTTGTACTAGCGGTGGGATGGACTTCCCCTAATTCTTCTTCATTCTCAAAAATTACCCCCACTGCTTGTACCCTAGGAGTAAATTTCCTTATCTTATTCACGTGAACATTTTTAATGTTTCCGTTCGTTAACCTGACTTTGTAAGAGTCGGGATTACACCGTGCCACTATTTCGGCTGGCCCTGTCCACCTAGCGTAAAGTTTATTACTAGAGTCTGGGATTAATAAATATACCTGCTCCCCCGGTCTAAATTCCTTATAAATTGCCCTTCGATTCGCATACTTCGCATACGCGCCCTGTTTAACCTCCGCTACTAGTGAAGCTTGTTCCGCCGCCTTTTCTAAGTTAATTTTTAAATCCTGAAGGTATTCGGTTGCACTTTTCCCGAGATTTATAGGTAGTGGAATTTCGCCCGACCATGTAGATTTTAATACCGCCAATGGCCCCCTGGCCTCCCTTCCATACATCAACTTAAATGGCGACACCCCCGTCGTACAGTTAGGAATCTCCCTATACGCAAATAATAAATAAGGGATGTGTTTATCCCAATTTTTAGGATCGCTCCGAATGATATGGTGCAACATGCGTTTCAATACCTGATTATACCGTTCAACCAATCCCGAACTTTGTGGATGTCCCGGTGTTGCAAATCTAGGAGCCGCCCCTAGCCTAGCCTGAAATTCCTGCATCAAACCTGATACAAAATTTCCCCCTTGATCACTTGCTATTACGCGGGGTATCCCTGTCCGCATAAATATTTCTAACAGCGCATCACAAGTAGCCTTAGCCGAAATTGTTCTTAACGGAACCGCTTCGGGCCACCTACTGTGTTGGTCAACCAAAGTAAGTACATATTGATGTCTACGCGCCGAAGGTGGTTCAATTTTCCCAATTATATCAATATTTACAACGTCAAATGGGAGCTCCGGTCTTTCAATCGGAAGAATCGGTATCTGATCACTGGCTCTCTCCCGGCTTCGCAACTGGCAATCCTTGCACGATTTACAATACTCCTCTGCATCCCGTGACACGCCTGGCCAAAAAAATGAATATCGAATTCTTTCTTTCGTTTTCCTTATACCGAGATGGTTCGCAAAAATTGATTCATGTGCAATCCTTAAAATTTCCTCCCTCCTAATTTTAGGCACTACTAATTGCATGACCTGGTCTCCCGAAACCTTTTCCCTATGATAAAGTAAATTATCCACCATAACAAACCCATTTTTCCCTTGTTTAGCATCTTTAAATGCCCCCTGTAAAGATTCGCAATTCTTTTGTTGCTCCCTGTAAATGGTCGTTTCCGAACGCTGATTCGAATTTAAATCCTCGCAATCATTTTTCGTTCCAATACAATTAATAATCAAATTCTCTTCAAAAGATTCATTTTCAACCTGCAAACATAAATTTTTATCACTCGTATTTTGTTCTTTTTCCTTTTCCAACGATAAATTTTCATCCCCCCTTTTCGTCTCATTTGTTGGTGCCAGACTGTCGGCTATTCTTTTCCCTTCTCCAATTTGCACCGATTGTAATAATTCATAAACCTTCGGAGTAATAATACATGAACTACATAATTTATCTGTCACTGCAAATAACACATCCACACTGTTAAATAAGCAATTTGATTCACTCATGTTTAGAGAAACCGGTAATGTTAAAAGATCAGCAGTAATTTGCTCGCCAAAAGCTGAAATCAACTGAATTGATGAATTTTCATTATTTTTAAATGATTCTGGTACTTCATTCGAATTTATAACGGGAATCTCAGCAGCGCTGTCAATTAATGTCTTTATTTTTTGTTTCCCCACCCAAATTTCATCGTATTGCAATGGTTGAGTACTTATTGCGTCATCTTCAAAGCATAAAGCTGTCACTTTCGCTATCAACCTTTCGTCTTTATTTTTCCCGGTAGAATCTTTTTTCATTTGATAATGAGAATTTCCCGACCTCTCTTTTTCTTTATTATTAGGACAAAAACGTAAATGAACGATTTGACGGCACAATTTACACACAGACTTTTTCCTATCATTACGCGAATTAAAATTACTTCTTAGATGCGGTGGAATATATTTGCCAGATCCGAAATCATCAGAACCGCGACAATTTGTCGATTTATCATATAACTCAGAAAAGGTTCTACCTTTTGATGTAAACCAATTATCGCATAATTCCGCAATTTCCCGCGCTTTTAACCAATTATCTAATTGTTTTATTTTGACATAGCTTCGCGCCTCTGAGTCTAACGCATCCATTAATCTATCACTAATTATTAATTCATTAAGTGCATCAAAATCATTTACCTTTCTAAGTTCGCAATAAAAATCCCAATTCGCTCTTAATTTAGATGCGAACTGCATATGATTTTCATTTTTCGCCCTCTTTGCCGAAAGAAAATTTTGAAGACAAGCTTCAGGGGTGGGTTGAAATTCTTTTAAAATTAAAGCTTTAACCTTTTGATAATCCTTCATTTCATCTGAATTTGCATATACTAATAAATGCGCAGCTTTTTCCCCTACTAAATTAAACAGTATTTCAACTTTCAAATCTTCCGCGACATTCTTTAATTCAAACGCCCTTTCGAGCGAAGAAAAAAATAAATTCCACGATTCAGGTTTGGTAGGAATCGCAATAGTTAAAGTCTTAACGCTTTTAATTAGAGCTTCTAACGAATTAGTTTTGGGATTTTGTCCATCCCCCCCACTATCAGAATTTTTGTTTTCAGACTGCAGTTTAGCCATTTCTAATTGGTGTTTGATAACTTCTAATTTCGTTTTTTCTAATTCTAACGCTGTTTTCTGCTCAGAATTAACATATTCTTTTTCATTTTTAAGGGCTTCTGGCTCTTGTTTCTCTTTGGAAATGCGGTCTGATACCGTTGTAACAAGGAATTCTTTTACAAAATCGAAATCCTTATCGTATTGTTCACTTCCTTCGATTAATGCTTTTAAATCCACTATTCTATGATCTGGCTCTAATTTTAATCCTAATTCTGTGGCTACTATGACCAGGTCTTCTTTTCTTAACCCTTTAATTGTAAACATGTTCTTTTTCTTAACTATTACTATCTTTATCAATAATTATAATCATTAAATAATATAATCATTCATTATAATCATACACTAGAACATACTGAGAACAATACTTGTTTTCAATTCTAATCCGATTATCTCTTTAGAATCATTGTAACATTCATTAATCTAATATTTATGTTTCTTCAAATAATGCATAAAAGTTATATCTTTCAATTTTATTTCCAAAACTATAAAAAGTGGTTTCACTTACCACTGGTTCTTGCGAAGAGAGCGTGTGATATACGCTCTTCCTATTTTCTTCATAAATTCTACGGAACACCTGTTTATGTTGAAATAATCCAAAGAATCCGGCTTGACAAAAAAACACAAAAGTTTATTTGACAGATGGAACACACAAGATGGACTAACACAGCAAGACTTGAACACAGACACACAAACAATTAAATATATATATGTAAATATCCGGATTTCGTATTTCTTACAAGAACTTCTAACTACTCTTCTTTCACAACAGATCGATCTCGTGCCCGAAGCACATACATATCCCAATTTTTGGATAATAATTTTTATTCTGTTTACCTGCATCAGACATTCGCAGGTCTACCTCTTACCTCCGCACACACACCTCTCTCTCTCTGAGTTCGTAACCCCTTCCTCTCCACACACACTCGTCCGCTGGTCACGTGACTCAAGAGCGGGCGCCGATGAATAAAACAAAAAAACACATCATCAGTCATCACAAACATATCATACACTTGGCTTCAATTGTTAGCATTTTGTATTGGTCACGCGGTACTTTAATACTTTTAATAGCTTTAAAAAAAAAGTGAATAGACATACTGAATATTTTATAGTCAGTCCTTTTTCCAATCGCTGAATCTCCCGTGCTTGTATTAATACCCATATGTACGAACTTCCATATGGCTCATGACCCACTGTTCCCAAAATGAAAAAAAAAAAAAAAATGAGGGGTTATATCCTAATATAGTAGTACGTGCTATATTGTATATTCTATATTGACACTAATCAATGGATATATGGATACAGTCCCACAACTTTTTGCTTAATTTTCGGAATAATGGATTTTGAGCTTATTCTATCGACGATCATTTTCAGAATTTTCAACCTATGTTTATGAGAGTTTTACAAAAGTTTCTCTGTACATTTAGCTAACACAATATGCAAATGAAATTGTGATAGCGTTCGATATCGTTGTGATAGTGTGCGATTGAACACATGCGCAGTAAAAATTATTTAATAAACCTGATCATTTTTCATACAATTTTTACTATTTTTTAACGTTTGATTGTCTCGATACGAATTGAAAGGCCTGGATGACAACAAGCATTTAGGAAAAATAATATTTCTATAGAATTTGGACAGACAAAAAGGGAAAGTTGCAACAATCGCAATTCAATCGAATTTTAATTGGGAATCATGACCATTGCATGATTACCAATTTAAATTCGATTGAACTTGTTTTTTTTTTTTTTTTTTTTTTTGTTTTTTTTTTTTGCTTCTAGACAGAACTAATGTTGCACAACCCTTAGATCAAAAGATTATTCAAAATTTTAAGATAAATTATCTAAAGCTGTTTTTAAAATACTTCATTGTTGCCATTGATAAGAAAAAAAGAAGCTTCGCGTAACTGTGTTTGATGCCATGCGCTACGTACAGTTGGATTATGGCATTAAAGAAGACAATTGAAGATTGTTTTAGGCATCCTTGGCTTCCAGAATGTGGAGAATTATCTTTTGAAGACGATGATAATGATGATGCTAATGTACCCCTATTTGAATTTCCATAAAAATTGTGGAATGCGGTTTGATCAATACAAGACGAACTGACATAAACTGTTGTTATCAATAAGATTGTTACTAATGGGTTTTACCCGCGAGTGGTAATTGTTGCATCTTTGCTGTTATGTACCCTCCAAAAAAGACTATTCATTGGACGAAGGGGAAGCCGTGTTAAAATATTCTTCATGCATATTGTTGTTGCATTTACAGATACTCGCAGCTGACGTTACATGGGTAAAGGTCATGGTGAAGCTCCTATAATGGAAACAGGGCCATAGCTAGAAGTGAAAGATAGGGGGGGGGGGGTTCAAGAGAATGTAGGGGGGCTCATAATTTTTTTTTCTCTCTCTAACGCAGAAAGATAAATTAGTGCATTATTCACCTTGTAGGTACTATGTTTCTCATTAAACTGTTGTAATAACTTCATTTTATGCTAAGAAATGAATATGATGATGAAAATTTTCAGTACATAACTGGTGCAAAATTAAACATCATATTACGCATCATATGTGTAAATAGGGAGTGTAGAAACACTTATTTTAGATACAGTTTAATAACTCTGTAAAACTGTGAAAGGGTCTCAAAACTAAATTACATTTTTGAACAGAATTTCATTTGAATTTTTGAAATATTTAGTGACCTTGGAATTTTTTCCAGGAAGGGGGGGGGGCTGAGCCGCCCATAGCGCCCCCTTAGCTACGGCCCTGAATGAAAATCGTTTCCGATGCTTTAAATATAAACACTCATGGAAACAAATGATGATAATGACAGTGATTGCGAAGCTGAAGCGATAACACAAGGAGAAGCTTTTAAAGCACTAAATATTTACAGATATTTTTCACTAATCCTAAACGTACAGAACAGCATTTTAAAACTGTGGTGAATAAGAAAAAAGTAGTTTTAACAGTTACGACAAAATACGTAGTAATAAAACAAACCTTCAAAAAAGATTGATTTTACTACTACGAGTTTACTCATCAGTTTGAAAATTTAAATAAAAAGCAATTTTTGCTTATGACTCTTATATTTTTAATTATATCTATATAGCTTATTTATATATTATTTTACAAATTTAGCTAACTTATTAAAAATATTTTATTGCCTAAAGTAAAATTCCTGTTTACACCGCTTATAAGGTCACCCCACTTATAAGGTCATATTTTTCATGACCGCACGGGTGACCTTATAACCGATACTGACTGTATTTTAATGGTAAAAGTAGTCTTATTTAATAACAAATTGATTAAGGTTGAAAAAAAAAAAGGAATTTTACCGTTTCAAAAAAGGTTTGCCAATCAAGAAATCTGAATTGAAAAAAGTGACTACTCGCAACACTGCGTTTATCAGTGCTTATGCATTGGTCTGTCCGCGCTCTAACTCCTGTAAATACACTCGGATTGCCCTGAAATTTTTGGGCGTTATTGAAATTTACCCTAGCACGAACCCTATTGAAAATGAAGTTTCTACCATGCTCAGTTTATTTACAGGGAGAGTCAAAAGTTTTCCATTACATTAGGACCTATGGAAAAATATCATTTCAAAGAAATTTTAAAGATATCACACTCTGTCAAACATATTAAAATTTATATGCATCTATGAGATGCACTAAAATATGCATTCTATAAAGTATGCGGTGAAAATATAGCTATTATTCATTTACAAGACCACACAAAAGAATCCCATTACATAATGGTAAAGGAGGGAATGGTGTGCGACATATTTTCAATATACTAAACTTTTTCATGTATAATAAAATTGAGGCTTAATATAAATTATAAGAATTATACGATACCTATACTGCCTTGCATAACATGAAGCACATAACATTTGGAGAAAAACACAAAGATTTAAAATAGTATATTATTTCTAAAGTACTGTACATGTATCCGATATGACTGATGGATGGATGAAATGCATTTTAATTATGATATGCGCGTTTAAGTTTCACTAGATCTATGCACATTATATGATGCGTTTAAATACTATAGTTGATGTACAGGGCTACCCAAAACAGTTCGCCAACATTAGTGAATATGAACGTAAATTACTTAAAGTGGCTCTTAAATAAGTTATGCATTTTTACGCTGAACTGCATTCAGTTTACTAAGAAATGTTTTCAGAATATAGACAAAATTATATACAGGGCCACGCAAAGAATTGGGTACATGGACGTCTATGAATGATAATTTATGAGAATGTGATTTCAGTTGTTTTATGCGTTTTTTAGTTTAAAATAAATTTTACCTTAATGCTGACGTGTATTAAAAGTACAAGGTAAACTACAGGGCTGTACAAAAGTATTCAAGTATGTTTCCATCTATTAGTATAAATTGCTGAAAAGGGAATTTCAAGCTACTAGGCATTTTCTTGCTAAACTAAATTTTCCCATTATATAGTATGCATATCAACTGACAGATCAAATACAAGGCTGTTCAAAAGTATTGGAATACATATTTGGCTATATGCCCTTATTTCCCTAAATAACGAAGTTTTGTTAAAGATTTCATGAAGTGTTGGAAACTGTCATGAATGTAGCCTCGTAAGCTTCAAACCAGCATTTCATCCACATCCTTTCTTTAAAAACTCCCTCAAAAATAGGTTTTTTAAATTTCACCCCTCCCTCCTAAACTAACTAATAATATAGCATTGTTATTAGTTAAGCTATATGTCCATATTAGGGTCCGAAATTGAGTATATAGACATTTAAGACATTATGTTTTGATATTTCACATCAATTCATCGCAGTACAAATATTTTATATACATTAGGAGCAATAATTATTGTACCATCCACATACGTAAGCCAGCAGGGACGTAAAAATTTATAGATTTTCTCTTTTGTTTCAAACAGATGCGAATCCAGTAAAGATGAAACGTGCTCCTGTTTTTTTGAGAACCCGATCCTCACCGATGTTGGATTTCTCAAGACTTGTCATTCTAAGAGTCCTCGTAATCTCAAGAAAAAGAAAGTACGCAAGCGACAAATACCAGGTAATGATCACGGATAAAGTTAAAAGGGGCCAAAAACATTTGAAGTAACAATAAAAAGAATATTGCCCAGTTAAACTGATGGCATTGAGCTCACAGGCTACGCATACTAATTATACATCACAGCCTTATATTTTCAAGGGTTATTTCCGTTCGAAAAACAAATTAAAGGGTGGGGGGACAGCTCCCTCCTTTCTTATATACTTAATCATTAAACCCGTTGAATTAATGAGGGATATGCAGAGTTGCCAACCTCCGGCTTTTTAAAAATCAAGAATACATACATTGAACCAGGAAAATAGTTTAATTAGAATTGTTTGGGATTGGATGAGTTAGTCGTCTGAAAATTATTTAAATACGTTAAATGAATAAATTTCTGGTTTGAAATATAATTGTTTGATTTTTAAAAAGCCGGAGGTCGGCATGTATGGGGATATGCTTTATCATATAAAAAAATCTGTACCCAAAATTCAGAGTAAATCGGAAAATTTTTAATAAAAACCTGTTTATATAATTTAAGAGGAGTTATCCCCTCTTTTATAAACCATTAAATGTCCAAAACTATTCAAAAATTCGCCTTATCAGAAAGAACTTACATAACGAAAACTGATAAATCTGCATGAAAAACCCATTTATATCAATTAAAGGAAGGGGCTTGAGCCCCTCGTTTCCTCTCTTTATACTTATTCAATGAACAACTTATGCTAATCACGGAGATGCCGCGTCAGAATGATCCTATACCTAAATTTTAAACGAAAACTGGTAATTTTGCATGAAAAACCCATATATATAGATTAAGGGGAGGGGCATAAGCCCCCCGTTCCTCCTTTTATACATATAGAATGATCTCCAAAAACTAATCAGGGAAGCGCCTTATCAGAATATACATATATCCAAAATTTCAAGTGAATCCGATACTTTTATCATGAGTTATCGCGTTACGCACATACAGAACGGACGGGCACATAAGCTCCCAGGCTTTGATAGCCTGGGAGCTAAAAACTGACTAAAGTTTGATCGCAAAGCCCTTGAATGTACATTCAAGCTCTTTGTTTGATTGTGAATTAGAAACCAGTGAATTAATTTGGAATACCGTAATTTCCGGCGTGTAATACGTGGATCAAACAATTATTTTTTGACTTAGAATTTTTTTAAAGTAAAATATAACTAATGAAATCGTGGTAAATATTTGTCTTTAATTACTGAATAAATTTTTTGGATCCAAACAGAATTTTTTGACCTGTGAGTTATACGCCGGGAATAGCGGATTAACTACTTTCCGCATTTATTTATTTTTGTTTCATACAAATAAAAATATATGCAATTAAAATTCGTATAAATCACAAATAAAATGTACTAGAGTTACTTTCAGATGCATACATATGATAAAAAATATTTTAAATACATTAAAGTGCCTCACAGTAATAAATACATTAAAATATATTAGCCCCTTAACTGCCCCGGGCGTATATATACGTCTCGCTCAAATAAATGCCTATTTCTGAAATTAACTACCGAACAACTACTTTTTTTAGATAAAAATTTTGCTTTATTAGCAAAAATAAACTTTTACCATTGAACAAAAGCAAGAATTTTTTCCAAAATTTGTGGTGGCAAATTTTTTTTTATCAAAAAAGTTGAAGATTATTTTCTTAAAGCTTCGGCAGTTAAGAGGTTAATCCTTTCCAGCGAGAAATAAATCTGTTTGAAATAATTAACTTAAACCAGAATTAATAAACGAATTTATAAGAAAATTTGAACTTTCTTATATTCAGGTATATACAAAATAAAATTTTTAATTAAATATTCTTAGTACCAGTAAAATTAAGATTAAGTGTCCTTTTAAACGGACACAGCGCCGGAAAAGATTTAAGTAAATATATTTAAGTATATTAAAATATTAATGTTTAAAAGTGCAATTAAATTTTATTTTCTATTACAAATATTCTTTTTGAAATTTGGTGAAACTCCTTTGCAGATCAAAACCTGTGTGGAACCATCGATCCTCCAAGACCTGGGAAAGTTTCGTGCTATGTTTCCAGAGCTGACATGTAAGACAAATGGCACTTGCAATTCATTTTACATTAGAAAAAACTAAAATCATATTTCATCACTAGCACTTCAATCACAAACTCCCTCCCTATGAGGCGGGATCATTCCATTCTTTTAGCAGGTGGGAAAGGTAGAGCAATCAATTGAAATGGTGGTTCCATCTATCAGTTTCAAATTAAAATACATTAGCGGATTATTGAAGATATCATTTTTGTTTTACGTTTTATTTATTATTTAAATATTAAATAAAATAAGAGAAAATCATTTTTTAATGAAATCGGATTTCTTAAATTAAAATCTCACTAATTTTATCTAATTTAGCTGCAGTGATAGCGTCTCCTTGCTAAAATAAACTACAGAAATGCAATCGGAGCAGATTTAGCTAAGTTTTGCTTTTTTGACGAAAAATAAAAGTAAGTAACGTATCTAAAGCAAATTACTAAAATTGTTTCGCATTCAATTTCATAATTCTTTTACTTTAAACTATCTTAAAATTGGCGAAAAATAAAAGTAAATAACGCATCTAACCCTTTCCGGCGCAAGCAAATTCTATTAGTAAAATGAGAAATTGTCGATTGACACCGGAATTTATAAAGGACTTGTCTAGATATTACGAATTCCTTAATTTAAGGTTTCATTGTAAAGGCAAAATTATATTAAAATATTACTGGTGCCGTTTGCAAGTTTGGAATTAAAATTAGGTGTTGCCGGCCCAGCAACACTGCGCAAGAAAGGGTTAAAGCCATATTACTGATTTTTTTAATATAATTTTTTTAGTTTAAATCATTCCCTTCGTACCGCACGCCGCGATCACTCTCTACTTTCCCCACCTGCTAAAAATGGAATGATCACGCCTCATAGGGAGGGAGTTTGTCATTGAAGGGCTAGTTATTTCATCTCATTAATATTATTCACATAATTGAGCATTTTATGACATGGAAATATATTAAAGAGGAAATGACACATCTTCAAAATCATGAAGCTTCAATGGTAACCGGTTTTGCAGTGCTCATTACAACCGGTGCAAGTTCACACCAGTAAATCTGAATATAATTTATTTCCTAATCTAAATGCATGATTAACGCGGAATTTCAGTGCTAATTTTGGCCCAATAGAGATATTTATTTTTACTGGTGGAAGTTCATTTCTGAGGTAGTCAGGCCCGGCATTTATGCCATAATGTGACAACCTAGACAACCTCCTTTTAATATCAGTTGAAAAAGATTATAATAACTGAACTAACTCCTACCAATGTTAACGAATTAAATATTTATCATATTTCTGAGAGAAATTTTACAGGAATAAGCCGCTAAAATAAGGCGAAATTTTCTATCAAAAATTTGCTGGAGGAAACTGTCATCAGAAACTATTAATCCGATGTGAAAAAAAGAAAAAAAAATCAACCGTCATTTTGTGACAACCTAATCACTTATTTCATTCGCAACCGGTAGACTCTGCTATACATGTCTCTTCCTCTTTATTTATAACGAGGTTGAAACCCGTCGAGCTTCGACGAAAGAAAATGTTTTAGAAGGAACTGTTTCATTGATTTATAACAACATACAATATTAGCTGCAGTAAAAAATGCATCTTATATTGGTCAGTTTAACTCTAAAAGAAATATTATTTTAAGCTAAAATTAACAAAATACCATTTCTATAAAAGTCAGTTGTCGAAATTATTAAAATTGAACTTTAATTACATATGTAATAAGTAAAACATGATAAAGATAAGTTATTATGATGAAGTTATCAGTTGAGGCCCTTATGCTTGGTAAATCCTTCTATAGTAAAAAAAAAAAAAACTAGCCTTAAAAGGAATGACTCCTGGAATGATGCTGATGTGGAAGATTTCCGGAACTAACGAATCCGGGTTGTCCACTCCTTCCATGAGTCGAATAGACCAATCAGGAAAGGGCTCCGTCTATGCATCGCCATATGGGTTACCATAAAGAGAGGAAAGGTTACCATCGCCAACAATCGCCAAGTTTGTCGCCAACTTGGCGATATATCGTCAAATTTGGCGACCAAAATTAGTTGTCAAAGGTGACACCAACTTGGCGATAACTGTAATATTTCGCCAAATTTTTAATTTATTTACAACATCAGTCGTTTGATACATCATTTGAGAGGTCTGCAACTGCTTACTCATATTATGGATATCTTGTGTGTAACCCCCCCCCCCTCTGCCCTCAGAGGGGGCGCATTTTGTAATTTCTTTACAACACCAATTGTGTGACACATCATTTGAAAAGTCTGCAACTGTTTATTCATTTTATGGATGCGTTGTGTGTCATCCCCCACTCTGCCCCCCAAGGGGCACATTTTAAATTTCTTTACAACACCAGTCGTGTGACATCATTTGAGAGGTCTGGAGCTGCTTATTCATATTATGGATGTCTTTTGTGTCGCCTCCCCCTCTGCCCCCCAGGGGGGCACATTTTTAATTTCTTTACAACACCAGTCGTGTGACACATCATTTGAAAGGTCTGCAACTGCTTATTCATACCATGGGATATTGGCGAGCGCAGCAAGCAGGGGTAGCCAATAATTTGGAATCGCGAAGCGATTACGCGGGGGGGGGGGGGGGTTGGCGAGCATAGCGAGCAGGGGGGCGGGGCCCCCCTAGTATTTTAAAAAAATAATCAAATCGACACGATCATTAAATTTCACGTGAAATCTAAACCCGTCGTCATTTTCAACTTCTCAAAATTTACATACGAAATTTTAATTTCCCTTTTTTTTAATTTTAAGAGAAAGCGGCGCATTTCTATTGCCACAATTGCAAAATTTGCACAAAAACTATAAAAAATTAATATCTCAAAAATAAATTGAGATACAGCTTTCAAACAAATAGCATTTTAAAAGTACATTTTTTTTCTCTATACGCCGATGTAAAAATTGAGAATGTGCGGTGTTTAGATGTATAAAAATTGCAAAATTGAATTTCATGGGAAAGTGTTGCCATTCGCAAAATGACGTATGCGTTATGCACAGATACGTTTGGCCTTTATAATATAGATTCCATTGTTTTATCCGTGTTTTATTTAAACAATAGAGCTATTAATATGTAGGAAGAGACAAATAGTGTCCAGTCAAGTTCTTGCGACCGTAGTAACTGAAGACGTATTAACAAAGTGGTGGCTGTTATTTGTTTAAGCAGGATCATCAGGGTTGATTATTGCCGGAGTAAACTTCCACCAATAAATTTGAATACATATTTTCACCTTTAAACGCCTGACTCGTTCAAGTTTCCTTTTTAAGTAGTTATGATATGGTGGAACCACATGATCTGAACATCGCCGGAAGAAACTTCTACCATTAATCCTTTCCGATACAGAAAAAAACTGTTCGTAAGATAATGGAATCAAAGACTGACACCAAAATTTACAGACGACTTTTTTAGAAATAAAAAATTTGTTGCTTTAAACTTTCATTGTACAAGCAAAATTTTATTAAAATATTCTTTTTGCCATTTGAAAGTTTGTAATTAAAATTACGTGGCCCCGACGTGAGACCATTGTTACCTGAAAGGGTTGAAAACAAAAAAGATATTTTTGTCTTAGTTATCATAGACATTTTGTTTGAATAAAGCGCTAAAAAAAAAAAAAGAAAGGGAGAGGAAAGAAAGGGGAAGAAAAAGGAGAATTTTTTCTATTCAAATTTAATGGTGAAAATATGTTCCAACAGCAATCAGTCTCTGCGGGCTAGTTACTGTTGAAGCTCCACAATTTTGAGGATATGGCAATTCCTCTTTATTCATAATTCCATGGATGAAACCAACTATGTTAAAAAAAAAAAATAATAATATTATCAGGGCTCCCAAATGGTGCTCGAACTGAACACCAATATTTTTTAACAGAAAATTTATTAGTAGGTTTCTACAGAATTTGTGCAAAAACTAACTTTCGAAGGCGATTTCTACGCAGTTTGATGGAAAAATATAAAAGGAAAATATATCTAAGAAAATATTGATGTTCAGTTGGCGGACCATTTGGGAGCCCTGTATTATTTAAATCAACTTTTTCTATTTTTTAATAAAATTCTGCTATACATATTTTAATAAATTTCATTGTTGTTTAAAACGCATTCCATTATACAAGAGTATATCAAAAAATTTCAGGACAAGTTCTTTTGAGAAAAACCTACGCCACCTATAGACCGGGAGATAGCAGCACAGATGATCACTTCATCGAGTTCACGACTGAAATTCCAGATTTAGTTAAAACTCGGTTCACATATTAAACCGCAAGAAGTCTGCTAAGTCATATTTTGGTGGAAAACATCTGAAAACCTAATGCTAGTGGTTGACTCATAGGTTTACCATTCTCTTCTCCTGCACTTAACTCTCTAGATCCCAAACTGCCCGACACCACCCGAGATGTTTTGAGATATTTTAATTCTTACATCCTGATTCCCACCATAAAATTAAAATAACAATATTGGCTTTAATTCATCGTGGACATTCCGGATTGAAATAAACCGAAATTAGCCATTGAAACTTTCTGGTATAAAGTCAGATTTTCTGAACTACATAATTTCTGGAATATGTTCTATCATGGGAATTAAAGGATTAAAAGTATGAAAACATGGAGGACTTTGAGCAAATAAACACAATGATAAACCTACGAGTCAACTACTAAAATCGGGTTTTCAGATGTTTTCCACCAAGATAGGCTTGGCAGACTGATTGTACTTTAATATGCGAATGGACTTTATTTAATTTTGGAAATTCAGCCCTCCAACTCGATGAGATTATTGTCTGGGTTGCCACCTACCGGTCTAGTAACCAAATGTGATACGCATCTATTTCGAAATGGTCATCTTGTGCAGTGCATCAAGTCTCAGGGCTCCTGCCACAACTGTTTACCTGTTACCCTTTACCCTTTGTTAACCCTTTCCGGCGCAGCATGTCCGGTCTGGGCACACCTAATTTTAATTCCAAACTTGCAATGGGCACCAATAATATTTTAATAAAATCTTACTATTACAATAAAAGCTTATATTAAGAAGTTTGTGATTTCTTAAAAAGTCATTTGTGGATTCCGGTGTCAGTTAGTAATTTCTCATTTTACTAACAGAATTTGTCCGCGCCGGAAAGGGTTAATACCAGGGGTGCAAAAATCTAGGCGCCAGCAGGCAGTCTCCCACCACTAAAATTACTTCTTTATTTTTCGTATATAATTTCGTGCAAAATTCTTGTAAGAATGCTATTAAAATTTAACCAAAGAAAACTTTTCAGTTTTAGTGGTGAGAGACTGCTCTCTGGCGCCTAGATTTTTGCACCCCTGGTTAATACAATTATTTTTTAATTCTAAATTTCAACCGTTGAATTCTTGGTGAACAAAATGCATGCTAAACGTAATCTCTAGGCGTTTTCCGAGTGTAACACATTAAAATAAAATCGCATCTCCTAAGATGGCATAGTTAGAAGTAGTTCATAAAGTAATTCCATTTGTAAAATTTGAAAAGACTGACTTACACCAAAATTTCTGTTTGAAAATAGATGCTTCTTTTCACGTTTGTTCTAAAGCGAAATTTTTATTAAAAGATAGTTGGTGCCATTTTGCAGTCCAGAATTAATATAAAGTGTTTGTGCTGTGTAAATAGCGGCATTGAAAAATTAACTAATAAATTTAGTGATATTTACAAAAAAAGTTCTCATGAAATGTATGTTTTGTGTATCCGTTACAGAGCGCTGCAGCCGGCAGTATACATGGCACATTAATAAAATAATATTATTTAAGTTTTATACCTAAAAATGCAATAGTAAAAATAATGTATAGCATGACAGCCTGTGATTACACGGTACCTTGATAAAAGTAAAATGTGCACAGCGGGTAGTACACATGGCACCCAATGTATTAATGAAACTTTTCAAGTTGGCTCCGAGTTTTCATTTATTTTTTAGTGAGGTAATTGCAGAATATTATACGTGCTGAAAAAAACCATCAGCAGAACAAATCTCGTTTTTAAAATATCAATCATTTTGGCAAGCATTTTTATAAATACTAAGACGAACGAGTATGCACGCGGTATAGCGAACGCCTCTATTTCTGAATAGTAATCTTCGAATTACCTAGTCACAGAATTTCTGCGAATGAATAAGTCAAGAATGATTATTCGGAAATAGTGAAAGTAAAAAATAATTGTCTCGAAAAGATTGAGACTGATAGTCATTATGATTGTAAATGCCATTTTCTGCTACTATTTACTAGTGTACTATAAACTAAGTCTGGGAAACTTTTGATGCACTCCTGTATCAAATCATATTCATTAACCCTTTCCGGCACGGGCAAAATCTGTACTAAAATGAGAAATTATCGACTGACACCGGAATTCACAAACGAATTTTTTAAATATTTTGAATTCCTTAATTTAAGATTTTATTGTAAAAGCAAAATTTCACTGAAATATTACTGGTGCAGTTTGCAAGTTTGGAATTAAAATTAGGTATCCCAGACCGGGCACAGTGTGCCGGAAAGGGTTAATAACATTGTTACATTAGGAAAATGTATTGTTCTTAGATAGAAAAGATTAGCAACTTCTTTTTTTTTATTCTAGAGAATGCACTGGGACTTGCGATTATGATCACGAATTCGTCGATGGAATGAAAGAAAAGACTTACATGTGCTTGTATGCAGATGGAATATGGCAACCTGCAGCTCATTTCCCACCTTGCAAACGTATGACAAAGCCTGATAAACCTGTTGTAGTATAGCAATACATATACGCATAATTTATTACTTTTATACATAATATTTTAAAAATCGTTTTTGAAAATGTATGAAATAGTGATTGCATACCTGCCAACCTCCCATTTATTTAAAAATCAACATATCATACTTTAACCCTTTAACGATCAAAGCATTTTCATTGCTAAGATGTCGAAATAAATTATTGACACCGGTAATTAAGAACAAATATATTTCTAAAAAAGAAAACGTGATTTTTCACATACATAATAAAAGGGATATTTTTAGATAAAAATACTGGTGTCAGTGTTGCATATCGGAATTAAAATTTTGTGGTTTCGTGGCGAAACCAATGAACGTTAACACTAGAACCGCCATTAGGGGTCAAAATGACCCCTGGCAGATAGTTAAAAGTCGATTCGAACCAGAATTATATTTGTAAGATATGTTATGTCAATGCAGCTCAAAAATAGGCTAATTAAATAAGTTAAATATCTTAAAATTAAAATTCCGGTGAGAAACACTTTTTATAAAACTTGAGCAAAATACCCGGCGGTTCTAGTGTTAAAGGCTTAAACCAGAAATTTTATTCAACAAATGGAAACATATCGTTTTCAAATTATTACCACATTTAATGAAGAAATATTTAATTTAATAAATTTTTTTTTGAAGGTATGTTTTCTCAATATAAAAAAGGCGGGAAGTTGGCAAGTGTGGCTCATTGTCATCTTACCCTTTTAGCAGACTCCCTTAAATGTTTTAATCAGGTAGACGCGGGATGTGTAATTTTAAAGTACAACAGATAAGTAAGATATTAATAAAGATATTTTGAACAAAACTACAAACTTAAGCTACTTTGTAAAAGTAGTAAGAGATGTATTAGATGAGCAATTACATACATCAGTCGTAAAAAATTAATTTTAATTTCGGTACAATTTTTGAGAACAATTGTTCGGGAAAGAATCACATTTGTGTCATGTATATTTAATTCTAGCGCACTCGCTTGGAAAGATAAAAGGTACATTTCACTGGTCCCAGACCCAAAGCTTGAGTTCGACTTTGACTAGTGTATGTTGAGTGTTCTGTGGTAACCCTTAACCCTTTCCAAGGGCGGATCTGGAGAGTCCCCAAGGGGGGGGGCGATTTTAAAAATTGGGAGACTCGAATCTTATGCGTGGGTCGGGGCTAATATTTTCACTGCGGGTCGGGTTTGGGTCCGGTTAACTTCTACATTTTCTGCGGGTCGGGTTGGGTCCGGTTGACTTCTATTTTTCAAGCGGGTCGGGTTTGGGTCCAGTTGATTTCTATTTTTTGCTGTTGGTCGTGTTAACTAATCAGGGACGTGCGAACAGAAAACTGCGCCTGGGCAAAGTTTCAGTTTGCCTCCTCCCCCCCCCCCCCAAAAAAAAACGACTTTTCTTGTAACAGGCCAAAAATGATGTTGGTAGTATAAATTTGATGTTCTTTAAATTTCCGGAGCCGAGGTGACCGCCCCCTTCGCCCCCACTCTTTCGCACCGCACTGTAACTAATGCTTTTTTTTTTTGTGGTTCGCATTTATGTCCATTTGTCTTCTACTTTTTGCAGTGTGTCAGGTTAACTTCTATTTTTTTACTTGTTGGGTTTGAGACCGGTTGACTACTATATTTTGCTGCTGGTCGAATTAACTTTTTTTTTTTTTTTTTTTTTTTTTTTTTTTTTTTTTTTGCTGCTGGTCGGGTTAACTTATATTTTTTTGCTGTGGGTTGTGTTTGGGTCTGGTTGACGTCTTTTTTGCTGCGGGTCGGGTTAACTTCTACTTATAATATAAATCATAATAGTAAAGCTCTACATTATGAGCTAAAATACATTTTTAAAAATGTATTTCTTAAGATTTCGCTAATCAAATGTACAACATAAGTATATTTTTATGAATAACAAATAAGTAAGATGCTAGTCCAAACTGCGTTCGAAATGAAGAATTGCACGCAGTGTTCTCCCCCCCCCCCGTAAATTTTGTGTTTTCAGTGGTAAAAAAGTGTAATTTTCTCCCGGGACTCTATTGTATTCCCCCCAGAGTCACAGAAGTCCTTTCCCGAGAAAACTGTCTTAATTAACACAGTTTGCACGAATCGCGGTCGGGCCAATAATGCTTATCATATAGGGTGGGTCGGACACGGAAGAAACGTTTAGATTTTACTCAGGGCCGGGCCCCGACATGGAAATTTTGATCAGTACAGACAAGACACGAATTCAGGCTCTTTTTTCAGAATTAGGTGCCACCCGAGCTCGACGATTTTAAATCCGAGCTCGCTCGAACCCGAAATATTTTGCTTCATCAGAGCCCAAGCCCAATAACGAAAGTATACAGTAGAAGAAAAATGCATAATAATATTTTTTAAATATTCCAAAAAAATATGATTTTTAAAGTACATTTTGCATAGAAATGTTACTCTGAAACGAAAATTTAATATTATCAAAACAAAAGTTTGGTATAAAATATCCTAAGCATTTATACATAAAAAAAATTCTCATATTTTGTCTCCTTTAATAAAAAAATATTATGGACATGTTAATGAAGTGTGGCTCATGAATAAATGCATGTAACCTGTAGAAATTACTGTCGATTGTTTGTCGAATCAAACATTTATAAATTTTCTATAAAAAGCGTACATTTTTAACTATAACGATTTCATTCCCCATAACAATCTTTTGTGATAGGCGTGACCCTGACAATAACATTAAATTAAAAATTTTAAATTCCGATGCTTTTATAGGAATAGAGGAAACACTGCTCAATTTCTTTTTATCGGAATAATATGGAAATTAAATTTACTTACGACCAAAAATGACTTCGTAAATTGTGGAGTACAACTTCAGCATCAGCAGAATTCAGAAAAATAACAACAATCACTTAAATTATTTCCATATGAAAAGCGATTACGACCTGTGTACGCTGAGTACAATAAAAATCTAAATTATGCGCCAACCGCAAACTAAAATTGAAGAAAATATCCTCTTCGCATTAAACGTCTAAATAATAATAAACAACCCATTGCAACCTCTGCTACAGACAAAAATCAAACTAAAAACAAATTCATTATTCCCGCCTTTTCATTGGCGCCAGACCGTCGGAAATGGCTAAAATAGGTTTGTAGAAATGACTAGTAATTTACTTTTAAAAAAGCATTCTAATGCTAGAATTAAAAAAAAAAAAAATCTGATTTTTTTTTTTCATTTTAATCAATGTTCAATATAGTGATTTGAAAAGGAATAAGTAACGTTTAAGGGGAAAAAGTTCTTGTAATGTTTTCTATTCATTGATAAATAAAATTTATAGGTTTCAGAAAAAATAAGCCAGTGACCGAGCACTGTCTCATCTCTAATACAGACATTTAGGAATAATGACTCCAGGCCGGACCCGACTTGGAAGAAAAACAAGTCTGGCTCGACCCAAATCGGCAGAAAAAATAAAGATCAGGACATGGCTCGGCTCTAAAAGTCAGAAGACCTGACCCCGCCCAAACCTAGGGTGGGCGATCACCCCTTCGCCATTTCGCCATTTCCCCCCTCCTCCCCAACCTTAGATCTGCCATTGCCTGATTCATGAATAGGCGCGGCCCGACCCGGGTCGAACCGCGCCGACTTTGAGTTTCAGTTTAAGTCCTATTCCATGAAGATCAATTCATGTTGGTTTGAAAACCTTTATGTCCCAAGGGGGGGGGCGATCGCCCCATCACCCCCCCCCCCCAAGATCCGTCATTATTGCTTCTAGGAAAAATGAAATCGTAACCAGGCTCGATCTGGAAGAAAAAGAAGCCTGTCTCCACCCGAATTTCCAAAAAAAGCAAGATCAGGACACGACCCGATTCAAAATGAGAGAAAACCTTACCCAGTCCAAGTCTCGTGGACTTACACCTCGTGGCGCGACCCGTGCTAGGCCGTGACGGGCTCAAGTTTCGATCCAAGTTATTTCTCGTGATGATGCATAATGTCACTTTGTAAACCCTTTATTAGCCAAAGGGGGGGGGGACTTCGCCCCCTTCCCCCGCGCTTTAGTACCGCCACAGCTTACGGGCTGTGTTGATCGCAGATCGAGCGTTTAGTCTTTATACCGGACGGAGCCTGGGCTTGAAAATTTTGGCCCGTGTATACCTCTTGTAGGAAGGAAGTCTACGCCAGACCCGACCTGGTAAAAAGAGTGTGGCTTGATTGAGCTCTGGAGAAAAAAATAAGACCCGACCCAACCCGGTTCTGAAAGTGTTAAGACCTGACCCAGTTCTAGTATAAAAAACCGGTCTCGAGTTTAGGACCAACAACTTTTCTGTGCGGGCAACTAATGTGCCCGCCTTAATGTGCGGGCCTGCATATCCTTCATTGGGCTCAAGGGGGGGGGCGATCGCCCCATCGCCCCCCCCTTAGATCCGCCATTGACCCTTTCTGGACGAGAATCTTTTACAGAATTTTTAATCTATCATCACCGGCTTTTCAAAAGAGAAATTTTTGCCTAATTGAATTGAGAAAATGCTCGGATTAAAAACGGCAACATTTACAATAAAAATTTGCTGGGGAAATCTGAGGCCTTTATGAGTCACGTATACCGGCAGCTCGTCCCCAAGGGGTTAAGCGGAGATTTTATGTATTTTTTTTTCTTTTTAGTGGATAGTTTATTTTTCTCAAACTTTGTAATGTGAAATTTAAATATTTTCCTCCCATCTATTGATTAACTGCTTTATAAGAAAACGGCAACTGGCGTCGCGTCGCGACTGTAAATTGGACTACTATGATACAGGTTAACTCACAGAGCATTTTGTTTCTCATTAAAACTAATAAGCGATTGTTGCTCATGCAGCTAGAAATGTCTTGACAATTAAATGTCTTAGTGAGTCAGTCCGAATTGTAGGAGCGTTAACTGGAAAGATTAACCCCTTAACAGGTGAATTCTTTTCCGTTCAATAAATTGAAAATAGCGGATCCACACGACTATTATTTAAATAAAATATTCGTAAAATTTAGTCTAAACATTTCCGCCTTTCAGTAGTACGAAAATTATGTTAAAAATAATAGTGGAGTCAAAAAGCTTTAAATGATGAAATAAGCAAATTCGTCATGCTCGAGCGGCGTTCGGGCAAACCAGTTAAGGGGTTAAGGCTGACAAACTATCTGCATTATGTTCTTTATTATGCAAAAAATGAAGTAACATGATTAGCCTACAAGTAAGTCACATACGATCACATTAGGTATCGATTAGTACGTCTGCGATACAAGTTATGAATACTAGCAAAACAATCTTCCAATAGTAAAAAATATAATATATATATATATATGTTTGTTTTATTTTTGACATAAATTCTTCATGACTCTGGCTTTTTAATAAACAAAAATTGTAAATTCAAATTTACTGGTAGACAATTTTTGCAATGTCTTGTTAACCCTTTACGGCACGGGAAAATTTTGTTGGTAAAATGAGAAATTATCGACTGACACCGAAATTTACAAATTACTTTTTTTTTTTAAATTAGGAATGCCTCAATTTAAGCTTTCATCGTAAAAGCAAAAGTTTTACTAAAATATTATTGGATCCGCTTGCAAGTGTGGAATTAAAATTAGGTGTGTCCAGATTGTTCACATTGTGTCGAAAGGAAAGGAGGTAACCCACTCGAACAACAACAACAAAAAAGAATCAATGTTCTTTTTTTTACTTTATTTTATAAGATTAAACTACACTATGTACCGCACAAAAAAATGCAAAAATTCAGATCTCGATATATGCTCTGGATGGACTCTAAGTTTGTTTATAAATTAGTGTATATGGTTTTTGCTTCTCCTAAAAAATGGCTTTTTTTATCGCAATTTGTACTTTTTCTGCAAATCCATTATCGCAAATTTCGTATTTTTATTTTTGTTGTTAGTCTGTCCAATTTTAGATTATTTGAATTAAAGAAATTTCAAATAGATATATTTTATTTTATTTTTTTAGTTGAAAAAAAAGTGAAAAGGGGATGTTTTTCAAAACCTCAATAAAATATAAATATTTATTCTTTTAAAATTCCTTACCTCACTTGATAAATATAGATGCTGTAAAGCTTTACAAGATTTTTTTTTTATGATTGGATGAGTGATACAGTGGAAAAGATACATTTAGTTAACATGCAAGACACCTCAATGTTACTTCCTTAACCCATAGCTGCCAACATCTTCCGCTTTTTCAGCCCGGAAAAATTTTATAGAAAATTTTACCATTTCAAATCGCCGTAATCTGCCGATTAAATAAATCAAAAATTTCTATAAAATTTTTCCGTTCCAAAAAATCGGAAGAGTTGGCAGCTATGCCTTAACCCTTTAACAAACAGCGTAAAATAAATAAATAAATAAATAAACAAATAAATAAAAGAGAGAGAGAGAGAGAGAAAGATTATTGGCACCAAGAATATTTAATTGAAATTTCTTTTTCTAAATTACGGTACTTATGTCAAATTCTGGTTTCTAATAAATTTGTTTATAAATTTCGGTGTCAGTTCATCATTTCATCATTTTGCAAGCAGAATTTCTCAGCGCTAGACAGGGCGAAGGCAAAAATGTAGCAGGTAGATTGTTTAAAGAGAAATATTTGTCTGTAGCAAGGCTCCCAAATGGTCCGCGAACTGAACACCAATATTTTTTAACAGAAAATTTCATAATAGAGGTTTCCACAGGATTTGTGCTAAAACTAACCTCCGATGATGGTTACTTCACGATTTGCAAGAAAAATATAAAACAAAAAACTTTCTAAGAAAATATTGATGTTCACTTGGCGGACCATTTTGGAGCCTTGCTATAAACATGTCCTTTTCTTATAACTGTAATTTCTTCTAGCCATATGTAATCCTGCTTGCGAAAATGGTGGAACTTGTGAATCAGTTGATTTCTGTGCTTGTTCTAATGATTACAGAGGAAATGTTTGTCAATATCGTAAGTACTTTACATTGAAATAACTGTGCTTTTTTTTTTTTTTTTTTTACACAGTGGAATAGCAGTCTAATTTTCAATTATCAGTTTGATCCAATAAAAAAAAAAATAAATAAATAAAATAAAATAAAATAAAGTGTTAAACAAGAAAGTAGTTGCTTTTTCTGACAAATGGAATCTTTTGCAAGAAATTCTGAAGATTAACATAAATTTTTCTTAAAAACTGATAATTAACTGTTTTAGTTTCTGTTTTTAATTTCATTAAAATAACTACTATTAACCACTTAACTTAGGGATGCACAACCTGTGGCCCGCGGGACACAATGATACCACTATTTTTATTCAGAAAAATTTTCCTTATAATAATGTCAGAAACTTTGCTATTAAGTAAAACAAACGTCGCTTTTCAAATATTCCGGTGGCAAACGATTTTCTGGCAAAAAGGTTGTGCATCACTAACTTAACTGATCAATATTTTTCAAAAAATCCTTCAAATAATGCCTATTTTTTCATAACTTTTACAGAATTTTTAATCTCTTATCACCGGTTTTTCGAAACAGAATTTTTTCCGAAATGAATCAGAAAAATGCTTGAATTAAACAATACAAAAATTACAATTACAGAAATTTACTGGTGAGATTAACAAATCATGATTTGAATATGGATGCTTGTACGTGGTACAGGTATGATTAGCAATAAAGAATACTGCCCAGTTAAACTGATGGCATTGAGCTCACAGGCTACAAATACTAATTGTACATTAAAGCCTTATATATTCAAGGGTTAATTCCGTTCGAAAAAAATTAAGAAGGGGAAACAGCTCTCCCCTTTCCTCTTTTTTTATACTTCAAAAAAATTGAACCTCCTATACTATCAAAGACATGCTTTATCATATAAAAAATCTATATCCAAAATTCAGAGCAAATGAGATAATTCTTAATAAAAACCCATTTAGCATTGATATAATTTAAAAGGAGTTATCCCCCTCTTTCATACATAACCATTAAACTTCCAAAACTATTCAGAGATTTAAACGAAATCTGAAAATTCTGCTTGAAAAACCCATTTATATAAATTAAGGGGGGGGGGGGGGCATTAGAACCCCTGTTCCCCCTATTTATACTTATTCAATGAACACCTAATAACAGTCACGGAATCGCCTCATCAGAATGATCCTAATCTAAATTTTGAACGAAAACTTAATTCTGCATGAAAATCCCATTTATATCAACTAAGGGGAGGGGCATCAGCCCCCCGTTCCCCCTGTTGTACATATCGAATGAACTCCAAAAACTAATCAGGGAAGCGCCTTGTCAGGATATACCTACATACAAAATTTCAAGTGGATCGGATATTTTTATCATGAGTTATCGCGTTACGCACAAACGTACGAACGTACATACAGAACGGACGGGCACATAAGCTCTCAGGCTATGATAGCCTGTGAGCTAAAAACATGTTGTCCGAATGACGTAGGGGAAAATCAGGGAAGCTGTTAAATAGAAAATGTATCTGAAAATTAAAGGCGGAAATTAAGTTTTGTGAAGGATTTTTTTTCTAGACAAATTCATTAATTTAATGTCGTTGAATTTAATCATTATAGAGAATATAGGAGCTCATAATAACTCATAATTACAGGAACAGTACTTGATATGACCATATACCACGTCATATATACTAGTACGTATCCTTCTCCAATCCCCCATTTTGTTGTTTTTCATGGTAAATGCACTAAGCAAAAAAGGAAACAAAGAAAGATGTGGGGTGGTGTTGCCAGTGGGCTATTGGATCGTTCGGAAAGTCGTGTCTGTTTGGGAAAATTAATTCGTACCGAAAAATTGTCATTTAATTATTAGATATTGTTTCCGATATCTAATGTTCAGTAATTAATGGACAGAGTTTTTCGGTATGAATTGATTTTTTCAAACGGACACGACTTACCGAACGACCTAATGTTTTTATAAAATTCTGATTTCTTAATTTGCAAAACTTATTTGAAATAATAAAATTCGCCTTACTTAACCTTATTCAATGACACATTAATTAAGGCGAAAACAAGGGGAATTTTATCTTTTCAGAAAAGTTATGCCAATCAAGAAATCTAAATTTTAAAAAAGTAGCCCACTGGCAATATTGGTGTGGGGGTAAAATAGTAAAAGTATAAAATACTGTGTAAAACTAAGCCATACAATTCCTTAAAAGACAAAGTGCCATATGTACTTATGTGCAAGTCGATCCCCCCCCCCCCCGCCCTCCTAATTCTTATGCAAAATTATGAAAAAAAATTAATTTTCGTGCAGAAGTCGAGCCACATTTCTGGTAGTATGTTGAAAATGATTTATAATCAAGGATAAAAACAATTAATAAATGTTCATTAAATCAGTAAACTTTTTACGCTTCTAATCAGACTTTTTTTAGTTGAACGTTTTAAAATTGTATGATTATGTAAAACCGAAGAAGTTTAACTACTTAATCGTCGCGCCCGAGACATTCACGGACTGCAAGCTTCACGGCTTATATTCAGGATTGTTTTTTATTCCCACCAGTTTTATAAAATAATGTAATTGGTTTTATTCTGGTATCATTTTACTTGTCATTAAATAAAATGAATATCTATTTTTACAAATAAGTGGTGGGAATAATGAATTTGAATTTTTAAACCGTAATTTAATGCGACCATTAAATAGTTAAGCTATTTTGAAGCCTAATTCGCATCAATTCAACAATATTAAAAAAGAGAATTTTTTTTTTTCAAAAACTTATTCGAGCCGTATTTACACAATAGTAAACAACTTTTTAAGCTACTAAATTATAGTACTTCTTTGTATGGTAGGACTTTTATTAACCCATTCGTGCCCAACACCTTTTGCGCAAATTTTATTCGGTTGGCACAGCTATTTTTAAAAGAATTAAGTTTACTTCATTAATTACGAAAATGTTTCAATTAAATAAAATAAAGATTGCTGTTCTTTTTTACCGGTGTCAAAAACAGTGCTACATGCACCTTTTCAAGCGTCCCTAAAAAGGGACGCTAGGCACTAATGGGTTAAAGATATCTAGAAACATTCTGAAATTGAACTCTTTTTAAAAAATTGTAATTAAAATGTTGAAAGGAATGCCTTATATTGAAGGAATTTCTGTCTCGAGAGAAAATGGGTGCAGAACAATAACTAAATTGTTGAGATTTTTTTTTAATCAATCACAGGGAAATATCCATTGTTCGTTTTTATCTTTTTCTCCAACCTAGATTCATATGTAATTACTTAAAAAACGTACACATTCGTGTATTATCTGGAAAAAAAATCACAACCTGGTGTATAAGTTGACTTCCTATTTTCAACTCCCAAATTTTGTCTAAATTCTTCTACTTATACACAAGTACATACAGTACATCATTCTGGCACAAAATAAATATATAAAAATAGATCAGTCTTTTCCAAAAAAAAATGTCTAACAGTCAAAATCTTTTTTTATTATTATTATTTTTCTCAAACTTTTTTTCAATCCTTGTGAAAAATATTACTGCATTCTGTATTTTACTTATTTTCAATATTTTTTCATAGCTGTGAATTTATGCGCTATTTCCAAGAATAAAGTGCCTAGCAGCTGGAGATGTAACCATACTAGAAGTGAGACTACTTGTGACATCAGTTGCCACGCCCCAGATACACCTGATGCGGGACTAGATGTCGCTCGATATGAATGCAGTGTAGATGGCATTTGGAATCCACAATTACCGGCATGTGTTCAAGGTATTGCACCTTTAAAATTTATTATCTTTATTAAATACAAAGTAGATCAAATCTATTATTATATATTATTTGGTTGCGAGGGTCTTTTGCTTATTTTTTAATCATTTACCAACAATTTTTCAAAAGAGAAAACTTTCTGAAATTGAATCGCGAAAATGTTCCATTTAAATTAGGCAAACTTTACAGTAAAAAACTAGTCGTTGGGGGCCACCGTAATACTTACCCATCATGGATATGTATATGAAAATAAAACATGCGAAAACTATTTATACAATGCATTGCAATTCATAAACAAAATTTAAATATTGTTAATATACATAGTAATGCTATATTAAAGAACTGCTGATTACCAATTTCGACAAATTATATAAAAAGCCAAACTACTCAAGTAGTACCGAACTGCGTAAAAGAAACATCCTTATAACTCCAAAAATAATAATTCTATTAACTAACAATTAATTGCTTCGGATTAAGCTTTTCATTTCCAATTAAAATATACCTCTGAATTGAAATTTGAATGAAATACAGGGTCATGAAAAATCGAAGAATGTGGAAAACGGGATTACAAAGATCTCGGCAACTAATAATCCGATCGACTTCGTTTTATATGCAAAATGTGTGTTATTTTATTGTCTTTTAAATGCATGCCTTAGAACAAAAAAAATCGAAAATTTTTATATACCTTCCATCAGAACGCCTTTTTCGAGAGTCCGAAAAAAATAGTTTCGGATAATCGAGGTTACTGATATTAAATAGGCTTCGTCCCATTCCTACATACTAACTACATACAAAATTTCAAGTCTCTATCTCAATTTGTTCGGGAGATAGAGCGTTTACAGACAGACAGACAGACGGACGGCAAAAATTTTTTTCTAAAAATATATTTTTCGGAATCTCTACTACCTAAAACGTGTAAATCCGTCAAAAAAAATTTCGATTTTCAAAACGATTGCAAGATTTACCCTATACTACGTATGATGGGTAAGTAATAACTGGTGAGAATTATGTAGGATTCTGAGCACCTTAAGTGAAATGTATATTGGTGGCTCGATACCAAGGGGTTAATAAAGTCATCTTCACCAATCCTACACGAGATACAATAGATTTTTTATTTGTGAAAAACGCTTATTGCAGAGGTTTACAAACTTTTTATACATGAGACACAAGAGGCATGGGAAAAGAAGGGGTTTATAAGTACTATTTTGCATGAACGAATGGCTCTTCTTTTCCGAAAACTTTGTACACTCTAAACAACACTCCCGATTTCACATAAATCTCCAGTCAGCAATGTTATCGGTCTTTTCCTGTAATGTGTAACGGAATCGTTTTAAGGATACAAAAATGTTTCGAATAAAAGGCAATTTCTCCATATTCCAAACACGACAACACAGGGTCGTCTCGCTAGTCCATTTTTTGATTACCCATGTATTTGAAGAAAAAGTTACGCGCTAGGTTTTTGTAACATGGGAATCTAAAAATGACTTTCGGATATATTTCAAGAAAAGTTGCTTAATCCCTTAACTGGTTAATTCTTTTCCGTTCAATAAATTGAAAATAGCGGACTCACACCACTATTATTTAAATAAAATATTTGTAAAATTTAGTCTAAACATGTCCGCCTTTCAATACTATGAAGATTTTCTTAAAAATAATAGTGGTGTCAAAAAGCTTTAAATGATGAAATAAGCAAATTCGTCTTGCCGGGCGTTCGGGCAAACCAGTTAAGGGGTTAAAGAAAATAATTCAAAAGACGGACCGAGTTAAGAGATTTGATAATCCTGTTACATTGAAATGAAGCTTTCCGATCTCGCAGAAAAGGAAATTCTATTTCTGAGAACAAAGTTTTTTTTTGGAGGAACATAATTTGTTTTTGTTAAATTCAAGTATCAACCTTAAATACAACCAAGTGGTTTGCCTGTTTGTTTGGCCTTTTTTTATTTGCAAAATTTCACATCCATACCAGAAATTCCCTATCATGTTGTTATATGCAAGTATCCTTCATTTAAAGAGAGGCTTTCCTTTGTATTTTCCCATATGAAATAGAAATATTTCAATTTAAAAATAAAAAACTTAACTGCTAATCCTGGCGTCCTTGTTTGTTATAAAAGAGAGCCATTTTTTTTTTACATTTTTTTTCTGGTACAATTGATTGATTGGTTGTCTGTCAAAAGTGAGGCGTTAATAATTCCGTTAGAGGGTTAAAATGATATCCATGTTGGGTAACAAACAAAAAAACTATACTTTGCATCAAATAAAGATATTCTTTTAACAAACAGTATACTATCCGTTAAGATAATTGGATTGTTTTACAGTGCATGGAATGAAAGATTCTCTTTCTAATAGACTTGTTAAATTTATGGTATCAAATGAATGTGATGGTAGAATTAATGTTGCATTGAGGATTTCAATATAGTTAAATGCAGGGTTCTCACTGGCCTGTGACCAACATTAGCGATTTGGCGAATTAGAAATAAAAAACAATAGCAAAAAAAAAAAAAAAAAGTCAGCAAAGTAGATTCGGCATGAAACATCGAAAAATTTATACTTAACCCTTTACCTCTTTTTTTCAACATTCTTTAAAATAACCTAATTTTTTTTTGTATTAACTTATAAAATAGATATTCGATTAAACTATTAAAAACTATTAAACTATTAAAAACATGTAGTACATTCTAAATGTCTCCTAAATGTGCAATGCCTTCAGACATTCTTTTAGCAATTTTAAGTAAAAATTCAAAACAGCTACCTTTATGTGCCATTGTGAAAATATATACTAAAATTTGCCGTAGATTTAAACACTAACCGATCGAAAAAACTGACTGGTCAAAGATACTATGCCTAAATGGTGGTATGGGAAATAATTAATTTCATCACCGTCTTCCAGTAAAACTTTTCTCTGTTAGACGCTTGATGTGAGTAATTTTGTTTTCAGCGACACGACGCAACGGCAACACAAAAAGGTTAAATGACAATAGAAAAATACTTATCGTATAACCCGAAATATCGTATAACATGGTATAATCTGTGACTGTAGCTAAACTGAATTGGTGATGAATCAGTATCTCTATAAATAGAGCAATGTAAATGAAACGGCGCGACTGAATATTTAAAAGACAATAACCGTTCAGCAACGCAAATAAGAACTTCGACTATATTGGCACATACACTTAAAGAGCAGAAATTGAGCACTCGCAATTTGGTAAATCTGATTGTTTGTTTACTCGCCAAATAAAACATTTTGGTGCAATTGCGAGTAGCAGCGAAAACCCTGGTTAAATATATTTTAGTATGTGGTTGATTAATCCTTGGAGGGGAAAAGCAATTCTTTTCTTAAAATGATGAAATGATTGCTTGGCACCAGAATTTAAAAACACATTTATTTCGCAATAGATAAAGGTTTTTCTTCACCCACTTGAAAAAATTATAATTTCCATTTCAATATTCTGGTGTCGATGTAGCATTTCGCAATTTAAATTAAATGGGATATATTTTATCCCACCGCCCTTCAAGGAGTTAACCCATTAGTGCCTGGCGTCCCTTTTTAGGGACGCTTCAAAAGGTGCATTCAGCACTGTTTTTGACACCGGTAAAAAAGAAAAGCAATAATTATTTTATTTAAATGATGCATTTTCGTGATTAATCAAATAAACTTAAATCTTCTAACAATAGTGGTGCCAACCAAATAAAATTTACGCAAAAGATGTTGGGCACGAATGGGTTAAATAGTCTTTAACACGGGAGAACGCGTGCTTACCCAGGATAGAAATGGTTTTAACTTTGTCACCAATAAAATCAAATTATAACCGTCATTTTATTTAACCGGGGACAAACCTTACAAATTCTGCAATAAAATAAGTAGAATACTACTTTTAAAAAATAAGTGGTTAGAATTGCAAGAATCATACGTACTCCGGGTCTACAAGGCCCGGCGCGCGTCCTCCCGGGTTAACCCTTTAACGGGCAATCGATTGCGTTTGTGAAATGCTGAACTCCCATAGAAAATTTGAAAAAAAAAAAAAAAAAAAAAAACTATAGCGAAATAAGAAAAATTAGTTTTTCAACACATGTCCTTCAAAATTATAAAAGAAAAACTTTAAAAAAAATTGCTGATATAAATCTTGATTAAACTTATCCATGAAGGGGTTAAACTGGGTAGTATGTTAGTTTCAGTAATGATTTGAAAGAACCCCTCATCAAATTTGGGAAATGTGCCTGGGTATTTGAGATACTCTTGATAAGAAACTGAATTTTCACATAGAAACGAAGTCTAACTATGGGACGTGCTCGCGGGTCAGCTGCCTTGGTCAAAGACTACTATTATTTAATAAATGACATCTTATTTAAATTCAACTCAGAATTATTGTCATAAAAAGACCCAAATAAATATTGTGAAACAGTGGTGAATATCTGGCCCGGTTCCTAAAAATGCTCCAGTCTCTGAAGCTAAATAAATAGAGTAAAGCTGGCAAGTTAAGCTCGGATATTACTTTGCGATAAATAAATATAACTGAAGTATTTACTGCTTCATGAATGTGAGTTAAATTAGCTAATCTTCCATTTGTTTCTGTTTTTTTTTTTTTTTTTTTTGGTAAAATTTTAAGTAAAATCTTTTTTAGATTTTTCTTGCAAATTTTGTTAAGAGCTACCCGGACCGTAAGTTTCGTTGAAACTTAACAGGAAAAATACTCTTCCGAAGTACTGGTATTTTAAAAACAGCCTCGTAGCACCCACGAATAGGATTAATTACTTTAAGAAAATTAGATAAATTAATGGATGATTATATACTTGCTTTAGAATAGTGGAGTGATAGATTAGTATTTGAGTAACAACATGCTCATCATCGTCGTGTTTTTATCTTAATTTTCTGTATTGTATTTAGTATATCATCATAAATCGTGAAGAGAGTGCAGGAGTCTTAAAAAGATTTAAATTTTACATAGCAACTATTTTAGCACAATCATTTTCTCCCTTTAGAAACATATTTCATTAATAGTTTATTCATGAATAAACATGGGCAAATCCTTCTATTTATACTGAGTATGTTCTTTCTTACCTTTTTTTTCTTTTTTTTTCAAATATTAACTTTTTAGAGCAGCTTTCTAATATATTTGCGATTAAATAAAGCGAAGATTATTGTTAAGAAAAATTGGTGGGAAAGCGCATTCACAGCTTCAGTTGTAGGATACCTACTATCATTGAACTATTTCTTTACCAGTTTTTAAACAAATAGAGATAAGCCCCGACACTTATTTTATTCTGTAATTAGCTAACCTTCCTGGCATTGCCCGAGTCCGTGATAACTGTGACGCATAAAAAAACCTTTAATATTGACAAAAATAAAAATAAAAATCGATTCTAAAAGCACAAAAACTCTAAAAATCGCTAAAAATACTTCAAAAATCGAATCGAAACATAAAAAGAAAGCTAAAAATTGGCTAAAAAGTGAAATTAAAAAAATCTAATCAAAAAAATCGAAAATCAGGATTCGAGGTGCAAAACTTAATACATAGAGATTACCTTCCCTTCAAATTTCGTAAATCTATTTGCAGCTGTTTCTTAAGAACAGCACTGACGCACTCACAAACTTCTCTCTTTATTATTATAGATAATTATTTCTAAACAATAATTTTGGTGGCATATTTTTACGTTTCCAGTAGAAATTTACCGCGAAGATTGTTGTTTAGAAATACTGGTACTGAAAACTGTGACCAGTGGGCTGTCTGCAAATGTCAATTTCTTAACAAAATATGTATTTCGTCAAATGACAAATATTTTATTGATAAATTTACTTCTGGCTATTCCAGCTCCAGCGTGTAAAGAACCTGCAACTATTAAAAATGGACATTGGCGACTCCTGATCGGTAATACTCTAAATATTGGCACAAGAATAGTCTACTATTGTGACGACGGTTACATCTTGCTCGGAGAAAAGATTTTAGAATGCACTAGAAACGGATCGTGGACTGACGAGGCACCATCATGTATCCCGCAACAAGGTAAATTTGTAGGAAAAAGTTTTTTAAATGTAAAATCTAAATTAATATGATCAATGGAGTTATGAATAAAGAAGAGGAGACATATCCCCAGTAGCCAAATAATATTGGACCAATATTGGCTACATCTTGTAGCAATATTGGCACATTGGTACAATATTGACATGAAATATTGCTCCATTAATGGGATATTTACATTTTGCCATTATTTAGCCAATATTTGCAGCCAATATTATTCCAATATTGGGGTTTCATTGGGAATATTACCAATAAAACGCCAATATTGGTTAAATATTGGAATTTCTTCGAAAATATTTCCAATGAAACGCCAACATTTGTACAATATTGGCGTTTTATTGGCAACATTTCCAATGAAACAACAATATTGGCATAATATTGGCGGCAAATATTGGCGGCAAATATTGGCTAAATAAGGGCAAAATGTAAACATCCCAATATTGGAGCAATATTGACGTTTTATTGGCAATATTTCCACTAAATGAAATATTGGCGCAACGTTGGACCAATATTGTTTTGCTACTAGGGATACTATCAGTGGCGCCAACTTTTGAAAAATATTGGGTTGGCTCAAAAATATTGAGGGGGCTCAAAAGCTATTTCGGAAAAATGGTACAACCAATTTGTTTTTCTTTGAAGAGTAGGCAGCTGGTGAAAAATGAGACTTTTAATTCATGCTATAATGAATAAAAAATACACAGTAACCTCTTCCGAATTACTTTTGTTTGCACAAAGCGCCACATCTACAAAATGACAAGGATAGGGTGTAGTCGCTTGTTTTACTACCATTATTTTCAAACAATAATCTTCGCGGTAGCTTTCTCTTGCATATGTTACATAATATTCTCTGTTTTTCCCGTTAGAGATTTCTCTTGAAAATGCTTTAGGAATCCAACGAGAATTCAATGTTTCAAAATATTGCTAGCCAAAAATGACTTGCGCTGCCTCTTATCATGAAAGATCCAAAATTATTACTGATCCTTATTTTTACAAAGGAATTTGCCCAAAGAAGTAGGGTCATTGCCATTGATAAGATATGGGTCCGGATGTTCTAGAAATCATTAATTTCTGCGATTCTAAAAATTCTGCGATTGGATAAGGCAAAGATTTCTTTTTAATAATAGTGGTCAGAGCCTAAACTGAATTTCTTAACCTTACAATGCACGTTTTTTTCCTTTCTTTCAACCCCCACCCCTCCCCAAAAAATCTACTTATTATAAAATGCGACTGGAAAAAAGTGTATGAATGGTTCCGGGACGAACCATTCTGATCTGGGAATCAAACGTAGCTAAACGCCATGTTAGGCTTAATTGAAAACAGATGCTAAAATGATACGTTTAAAATTTCTTCCTCTTGAAATAATGTTTGTTCAGATTTTCATATAAAACATGATTCAGATTTTCATATGATACCCAATTATAATACATATACATAAAGATAACAGCGGAAGTGTAAACTTATAAGTTTTTTTTATCATCTAAGAGTACGATTGTATTTTATCGAATCAAGGCGCCGACTTACTGTCATCTCACACTACTTTAGTGATGCCATCTATGAACTATTTTAGAAACATTTCTTCCAGAGGATAGATCCTGGGGGAAAAAAGGACTCGCAAACCTGTTTTTAAATTATTGTGCTACTCAGCGGTTGCGAATTTGAGTTTAAATTTAGTTTTATTATTTTTTTAAGATGTTAGCATTTAAATGCTTAATTTTTTTAAATTTTGTTTTCTATTATAAATAAAATAGGCTTTTTCCCCCCTTCAAGTTGTAACGGATATATAAGATATTATCATGACTGCATTAGTATAACTGAAAATTATTTTTTCACATGCTCTTAAATAAAATATTTTATCTGCTTTGATGTAATAATTATATATTTAGTGCATGATTTTATACGTTCCTTACATTTAAATGACATTTGATAAAAAATATAAATTTCGTTTACAATGCAAGCAAATTTCTAATGGATATAATCTAAGCTTTTAAAAACTGGTACATTTAATTTAAAATTTTACAAAAGAAGTAATAATATATTTTTTTTCATAATTTACAGATTGAATTTTTAAAGTTGCATAACTGAAGCTTTTAAAAATTGATTCTGATTTAAATCAATGCTTCCTGCTTCTGCTATTTTCTATAAGAAACTACGATTTAAAAAAAAGTTATTTTGTTTATATTAACTGCGTATAGAGGCGCCAAATTCAAATTAAAAAACAAAACGCAGAGTTACGTAATGACCCATGAATAAAACTAGTGCCGAATTATACTTTTAATAAAAATAATGTATTTTAAAATTTAAAAAACTTCAATATTTAATTTTAATGTTATGTGAAATCTTCAGAAATTGAGTTTCATTTTGCTAATTATTATTATTATTATTATTGTAATAAATACGGCTCTCTGTTTTGAAATTAAAAGTTTTGTTCAAAATTTTGTTCAAAAACAAAATATCAAGTAAAAAAAAAAAAATCTTCATCATTTGTATTTGCAGAAATTTATTGCTATTTTTAAAATGTGCTTTTCTACAATACAAACTCTTCATTAATAAAATCTTCATTCTGTTTGTTTGTATGAAGTATTATAAAAATGAAATGCAAGTGAAAATCCCGTCATTTTTGACGGGGTTATATACTAGAATATATATAATAACTGTATATCGAATAAGAAAAATATTTTAAAAAATCACATATCAACTTTTATGCATGATTAAGATAAAGTGTGTCAAATATCCACATTATAATCTAAACATATAAAGCGAAATTTAAAATGTTGCCAAAATGGCTACACTATACATTGTTAATACATTAGATTATACGTGACAACGTAAAACTACTAATTTTCATAGCTGCGCAAAATTACCGAAATTATAAAGTTATTTGCATACAGCTCGTATAGAAAGAAAATACCGAAAATGTAATTTAAAAGCCAGGGACGGGATTCGTCCTAACATCTGTACGAAATTCCTTTGATCTAACCACTCAGCTAGCGAATCCCTTGTTTTTGTGACCAATGTTGTAAAATGGGTTAATAATGATGGTTAATAAGATGGTTAATGGTGGTTAGATGGGTTAATGGGAAAGGAAATAGCGAAAACGTAATTTAAAAGCCAGGGACGGGATTCGTCCCAACATCTGTATGAAATTCCTTTGCTCTAATCACTCAGCTAACGGATACCTTGTATTTGTGGCCAATGTTGTCAGATGGGTTAAAAATGATCGTTAATAAGATGGTTAATGGTGGTTAGATGGGTTAATGGGAAAGGAAATAACGAAAACGTATTTAATTAGGAAACACTAGACATACTTTAATACAGTTTTTAAAAACATACAAAACAATTAAAATGAGATAAAATAATATAAAATTATACACTATAAAATAAACGTTTCGCTATGCACCGCATAGCCTCATCAGTATTCGAATCAACTTACTACAAAAACAATGTGCATATACCGGACTCAGTCAAAGTTAATGATTTAGGGAAACAAAATATCATACAGCACGATAGTGCTGTATAGTAGAGCTCAGATGCATCTCTAATGTTAAAGCGAAAAGTTTGCCTCTTAATAACTTTGGAACTAATCATCGGATCGCGACGAAATTGAAAAGAGGAAGTGTCCTACTCTAGATCTCAAAGTTTAAAAAAAATCATCCAGATCCACCTATTAGTTTCGGAGATCCAGAACCCCTGTTTTGGCACTTTTTGCTCGTGAAACAAGAAAAAAAGAGAAACAACTCAATTATAACCCGAACCAGGAAACATTCAGCAACGAGTAATAGCTTGTTCGAAAGTTTTTAATTTAGGGATGTGCCTTTCGAAGGTCCGGTAGAAAAATATCAAAAATTAAGGAAATGGCACCCATTTAAAATTTACATAACGCTATAACTTCCATAATGTAACATTACAGAAATCTCTCCTTTTTAATTGCTAATTCAATCATTTTTTTCGAGTTGCCACCAACTATAAAGCAACACAATAATTTAAGAAAGTAATTATAACACGTGTTCTTTTTTTATAGATCAATAAAAATTCTGATTCTCCGGATAGATTTTTGAATTTTTGAAATTGACGTCATTCGAAACAGATAATACATATTGTTCATAAACACATGCATAAACTGTAACTAAATGTGTATTAAAACAACATCGCACGTTTATATGAGTGTTTTCGACGTCAAACAGTTGCTACAATACAGTTATTTCAATTAAAAAGGGACAATTTAGAAAAAAAATTATTCTATATTTATAAAAATAACGATTTGAAAATGAAGCTATGATTATTATTATTATTATTACACTCAGGGTTGGCAAGTTTCTGACAGTGTGCGGTTTTATCCGGTTAAAACCGTGGTTTAAACCGTCATGGCTAAAACCTCTTGTCAAAAACCTCGTCAGGAACCTCAAATACTACACTGTTCTGTAAAATTTCACATTAAACATCTGTCACAAATATACAATACTAGATGTAACAATAAAAATTCACTTTTACTTTATATATTATCATGTCCGCAATTTTTTTTTTTTTTTTTTTTTGTTATAAATCTGAAAATTTGGCCTGCCTCCAAACTTGCTCAACTAGCAATGTTTCTGCTATCAAGCCCTGCTAGCTTAGCACCAATTGAGAGAGCATTTTGTAATTTTGGCTTCATACACTCTTAACTCATAAACCATTTGGGTGTAAATATATGTGCGAAATTGGTTAAGTGCTATAGGATGCTGTGGGGTAAAATTGATCCAGATTATTAACTGTACAATATCATTTTCTTCTGTTTGAACATTCTAAAAAACAATGTTTTATTGCAATTAAAGTAATTTAATTTTTTTGTAATTATTAAATTACAATATAATTAATTTTAAATAAAAAATTACTCAATGTTTCTCTCTTGTTCTTAAAATGTTTAAAGTGCATTACACGTTTTTGACAGTTTAAGCTAGTTTTTGACGGTTTAAACCAGTTTTTGACGGTTTAAACCAGTTTTTGACACTTGTCATGTCAAAAACCAGTTTCTGACGTCAGAAATCCAACCCTGATTACACTATTCCTACGGTCATAAGAAAATGTGCGTAGATGCCGAGAAACTGCAGTGGGACAATCATTTGGGAGAGGGCGGTTCTGTCGCCAAGTTTTTCGCCAACTTGGCGATATATCGCCAAATTTGGCGCCCAAAATTACTTGCTAAAATTGAAGCCAACGTGGCGTTATTTCCGGTACAACGCCAAACTAATATGTCTACTAATAACTTTAAACTAATACTAATAATAGTTTAGATTTGTTAGTTGAAAGTGATTGATAAACTTCCTGAAAGGATCTGAAAAAGCTATGAAATCATATAAAAAACTGGTGGAACCAGAGAGAAATGTAGAGCTCGATCTAAAAAAATGTTACAGTAAAAATTTTGAAATATTTTCAATCTAAAAATGCCCGTAGTAAAGAAATGGAATCAGATGATCTATAAAGCTCATGATATAACCCAAATTTTTGTTAGCTGAAAATGTGGACTGAGCTTTACTGGTGCCTTATATCCAGAATACTATTGTCCACTCAAAATGATTACTGAAGAAACTAGTCAATAGAATGCATTGTTATGTTGTCTCAAATCAGTTAAGCTCCACAACGCTAAATGAATATTAGGGTGGTGCGAAAAAACAAAAGTTTTTATTTCCGAATCGCTATAGTGCGGAAAAGTTGCGATTGGTAAATACAAGAAAAACAAAAAAAGAATTTTTCAAATCGGACTATATCTTCCGATCGCGCAAACCCCCTTAAAATTCAAAAAAATTGAAAATTTTCGAATTTTTCAGAATTTTTTAAAAAATATTACATATACAAATATTTTATCACTATAGTGAAAAATATTTGCTTATTGTACTGTTTAATAATAATAATAAAATACATTGCGTTTAGAGAATATCTTCCAATCGCGTAAGCTCATTAAAAATCGGGGAAAAATTCAATTTTCAGTGATTTTAATGTATTAAGAAAATAATTAAATAAGTTCAGTTTGCGGTCTCATGCTAAAATTTAAATGTAAATTAATACTATTGAGCACATTATGCCATTTTTGAACAATTGAGATCTTACTATGACGAGATCGCTGCAGGACGAAAAGGTTTAGTAGTTTGCGCAACTCCTGATAGCCACGTTGCAAAAAAAGTGCTGAAGTCGTCCTACGTGTACATACCGAACTTCGTCCACTTGCACAGTGCGCCATTTCATATCAGTAAGCCCGTAAACGAATTTCGTTTGTTTATTGGGTGTATTGTGTTTTTTTAACCCTTTGTTGCATAGGCTTAACACTAAAAAATTTATTGCTTAAGTGTTGAAATTGATGACTGACACCGGAATTTGAAAACAGCTTTATTTGTAAACAAGAAAAAGCTATTTTGCAGGAATTTAATAAACCGATTTTTTTAAACCAAAATTTCGGTGCCATTGTGGCATTTGGGAATTAAATTCATTAGCCTTTGGGAATGAATTTTTGTCCACTGTAGTGGACAGTATGCAACAAAGGGTTAATTACATTAACAAGTGACATGGATACGGATATGCATGTGTCGTTGACCAAGAAAATTACTAGACAATCTTTTCTTTCGCCTGTATACCTAAGAACTGTATACCTAAGCCTGTATACCTAAGACACTAAAGAACACCCTTTAAATGAATTTAAATGCTTGTAGAATTGTTAAAAACACTTCTGGACTTTTTCAATAAATGCTTCCATATAATGCGCATTGATATGTAGAATGATACATGTTTGAAGATGTTTTATAGTAATCTTAAACAGGTATATGTTGTCCCTCATGATATTTGTCACAGAACTGAGGAGAATAAATAAAGTATCGTCCTTTCTTCCATCAAAATACATGCCATGTGGTTCTTCTGAATCCATTTGACTTTGACGTAAATTTTTTCTAGTGCGGCTGATTTCCATTCTAATTTTGTATCAATCAATAACTTGAGAAGCATCTGTTTTACTTATTACAGCAATATCTTCTAGCACACTCAACGCTATAGCAGCACCTGCAGGGTTAAATACACCATTGCGATCGCAATGTAACGATGTAGATTGTAACTCCACATTCATTTACCATTGTAATTTCTTCTACTTAAATCTGATAGGCTGTATCGGTCATGGTAATGAGATTTTGCATACACCTACATTAGCATTAAAACTCTCATGTATTTCATCTAAATGCTCAAGATCTTTCATTTCCGCTTCAACAGATTTGGAAGGTTACCTTTTCAATACATAGTTTCGTCGTCCAAATCTTGTATTCAGATTTTTTCCTCCTTTTGATTTATAGTACCAATTTTTCCCGTTTCGTACTTTCTCTGGAGGTAGATTAATCTATGCTCAATGACTAGAATTTTATTGCGTTTTTTAGACGTACAATTAGTCTCAATCGGACACTCCCTCAGATCTGGAGACACTTTACAGGCGAATTTGAATACATTACGTATTTCCAGGCTGCAACATCACACAGTTGAACTCCTTGTTTTTTAAATGCATCAACCTTTTATATAGAATCTGGCTTTACCTTGTCTAAAATATAAGATTTCGTTAATGTATAATACTTTTCGTAGTAGGCATTGTCTAAATGATTCTATACTCAGAAACTTTTGGGATTGACGCCTTCTAATAGATATATTTTATTTTTTGTGCCACTGTATTGCTGACAGATGACAAACTCACTTTAATGTTGTTGAGTTTACTTGCTAATAGAAACTTCTTCTCAAAGCAGCATCGAGGAACATCTTCATGTGTTGGAAAAATATTTCGCAGTAAATCTCTTGGATGGCCGAATATAGGGCAATAAAAAATTGACTAGTAATTTTCTTGGTCAACGACATATGCATATCCGTATCCATGTAACTTGTTAATGTAATTAAAATAACATAATACACTCAATTAACAAACGAAATTCGTTCTCGGGCTTACTGATACGAAATGGCACATTGTGCAAGTCGATGCGGTTGGGGAGAGATGGGTATGTTCTATGTATACGTATGACGACTTCCACGCTGTTTCGCAACGTGGCTGACAGGAGTTGCGCAAACTACTAAACTTTTCCACCCTGCAGCGATCTCGCCGTGGTAAGATCTCTGTTGTTCAAAAATGGTCTAATGTACTCAATAGTATTAATTTACATTTAAATTTTAACAGGAGTTCGTAAACTGAATTTATTTAATTATTTTCTGAATACATCAAAATCTCTGAGAATTGAATTTTTCCCCGATTTTTAATGAGCTTGCGCGATCAGAAGATATTCTCTAAACTCAATTTATTTTTTTATTATTATTAAACAGTACAATATGCAAATATTTTTCACTATAGTGATAAAATATATGTATATGAAATATTTTTTTAAAAATTCTGAAAAAATCGGAAATTTTCATTTTTTTTAATTTTTAGGTGGTTTGCGCGATCGGAAGATATAGTCCGATTTGAAAAATTCTTTTTTTGTTTTTCTTGTATTTACCAATCGCAACTTTTCCGCACTATAGCGATTCGGAAATAAAAACTTTTGTTTTTTCGCACCACCCTAATGAATATAAACCTTGGAGTAATAATTACAGTATAATATTAATATAATCAGGTTGTTGAGGAATTCATGTACATAAATATGTCTGATCACAAATATTTAGTATATGGTTGAATAGTATCTGTTCAAGGTTTTGAGTTTACTTGGAGTTTTGATCTTCCTCTTATCAAAACTGCTCGAATGGAATTGTGTCCACAATTTGTACTGAAAGAACCGTTCTCATACTTCATTACATCAGCCTGTAACATATGGTCATGAAACCAAATATTTAAACTGGTTATGGATGATTCAAAATACGGAATGAGTTAAAAATGCCTCTTTTTCCCTGATTGATTTTAAGGCACCGGTAAAATTCAGTCCACATTTTCAGTTAACAAAAATTTGGGTTATATCATGAGCTTTATAGATCATCTGATTCCATTTATTTACTACGCTCATTTTTAGATTGAAAATATTTCTCAATTTTTACTGTAACATTTTTTTAGATCGAGCTCTACTTTTCTCTCTGGTTCCACCAGTTTTTTATATGATTCATTAGGAACAGGACTTGATTCGCTCAGGGTTAAAGGATGCAGTTTCGTAAACCACCCCTTCATAAAAATTCTGTAGTAATAGTCTATGCATTTACTTTTCAAAATAGAAGAATCTGTGAAAGATTCTTCTATTTTGAAGATTATCTAGATTATCGAAACATTTTGCTTACGGGGAAAGTTGACAGAAAAACATATCTCAAAATTATTGCCAGCTACTGTATGCTTGAAGTATGATTTTTCGTTTTTGTTATTTCCGGATGTTTGGTGATTCAGATAACTGGAGTTCGAATAATTGTAATTTTACTACATTTTAGTAAAATGTTTTATTTTTCCTTAAATATGCACAATTAATATGATAAGTTATTATTTTGTTTCATCGTATAGTGATGGTCTGTGAAGATCCTGGAGAAACAACCTTTGGACGAAGAAATATTTCCTCTGCAGGATTTTTCGAAGGTTCATCCATCTCGTACGAATGTGTTGAAAACTTTACTCTCCTTGGAAGTGCTGTAATTACATGTATGGGTAATGGGCAATGGTCATCCAAAAAACCACAGTGTATGCCAACACATCATGCTCCAGGTAAATATAATTTTTTTTTTTTTTTTTTTTTTTTTTTTTTTTTTTTTTTTTTGAAGGGCTTGGCAGGTTTTGATTAACAAGGAGACAAGTTACCATCATTAAAAACAAAAAGCAACTTTCTTTACTTTTTACAGTAATTCTTTATGAATAAGTCATTTAATCCTATCCGAGACAGGCAAATTATGTTCATAAAATGATAAATTATTGGCTGAGACTGGAATTGACGAATGTCCAGGGCCTGATTATCAACGGGGCACTCTCCCACCAGAAAAAGTAAATAGAAATTTTTTCCTTATTCGTGATAGTAATTTTGACTGAAAAGGGCGTTTAAACAAGGCGAAAATTTCTATGTAATTTTACTGGGGAGAGAGTGCCCCGTTAGTAATCAGGCTCTGCGAATGTCTTCTTCAAAAATTTAGAACTCTTTAATTTAAGCTTTCGTCGTATACAGAAAAACTTATTAGAATATGTTTGATATATTTGATTTGCAAGTTTGGAATAAAAATTAGGTAATTAGTGATCCCCGGAGTAGGACCATCGGGCCGGAAAACGTTAAATGAGCCAAAAATTTACTGGTGGAAGCTTGCCCAGCTTTTATCGGCGCTGTCATCCGTATAAATTTCCATCTATATGTTAAAGCGTTGCTTATTCGCTTTGCCTTAGCTGGCTAATCTGATAGGCGTTTAAATGAGTCAAAAATTTCTATGTAAAAAATTTACTGGTGGCATTTTGGACATTTTGATTGTTGTTCTGATTTTTGTATATATTCTTTTAATTGCATGTTGACAACATTTTAAAAGAATATTGTTCGTCTTATATTCAATATATGTCATAAAAATCAAAGATAAGTATAATACATTAATTTTAATAACGAAGACTCTTTATACATAGGTCCAATAAAATAAAATCTATCGGAGAAAATATGTTCCATTTTAGTTAACTTAAGTACAGTCTTATCAAATCAACTGTTTTAGAGGGAGCAATAAAAGTAGTTTTGTTTGCAGTTTTCTTTAGAAATATATAATCTTGATATTTCGAAGTTTTCATTTTACTATTTACATCCGCGCCATACATTTGTTTAGCATATTAGATTAAAAGGTATGCGGATTTTTTACAAGAATTCTCTACCAGTGAATAATTGTTTAAAGTTACTTTGTGACGTCGCCGTTTGATGTCTGTGCGCTAAATAATCAGTGTTACCACATCTGGCAGAATTTTTATTTAAAAATATTGATTCAACACCAGAAAATTTTGAATAGTAATTTTCTTTTTCCTCTTTTGATAGCGCAAATAAAGATTTTAAGACTTACTAGTGAAAATTCGGAATACCTAAATAAAAAATCAGCCAGATACGTCAATTCTTAAGTAACTACTGAGAAACGGCGCCCTTGACACGAGGCCTACGTACTGGCACAAAAATGGAGACTATCGTAGGCATTTTTTTTAGCATTTGTGTGGGCCCTTGAATCTGAACGCCAGTATTTGTAAAAGTATTGCTTTTATTTAATCAAAGAAAAATGTGGCGAAGAACACTGTTAGAAATTACTCGTATTCAAATCAGTATTCCAGTGGGCTACTTTCTTAAAATTGAGATTTTTTGATTGACACCAGTTTTTTGAAACCGTAAAATTCGCTTTACTTAATGACATATACTCTTTAAAACGAAAAGAAAGGGAGATTTCACCATTTTCAAAAAATGGTACCAACCAAGAAATCTTAATTAAAATAAAAAAAATCCTACTGGCAACACTGATTCAAATTCGAAGGTCCGTATTATGCTGAAAAAAAAAACTTGCCTGCTGCCGCCGCCATTTATTTATTTTCGAGAATGTCTTAAAAAACAGATTTTTTGGCAAATTCCTTGAGCAACGGTTCCCAAAATATTTGCAGCTATTTTAGTGGGTCGCGGAAACAGTCGAAGTTTGCCACAAAAATATATTTTGTATTTCATCTGTTAAAAAAAATATAACAATTTCATCAACAAATAATATTTCAAAGGAAATTCCTTAATTTCCATATGAGGAAAAATACAAGCAGAATATCCAGAAACATCTAAATGAGCTTTGAATTCTTCGATGCTTTCATCGGTTAGCACCACCACCAGTACCAGAAGACGCACTGATTATAAAGTTATGCTTTGATAGTAATTAAACGCATTTTTCCTTATCTTTTAATGTGTGTGTTGTTTTAATTAGTATTCATAACTTACACACATTGAGGTCACTTTTTTTGCACTCTAGAATCTAATCAGTTTTTTTTTATTATTATTATTAAGTTATTTTACACAAGCTCGAAAACAGTTTTTTTTTGGGGGGGGGGGGGTTCTTAAAGCTAACTGTTATTTCAAATTTTTTCTCGTTAGCCATGAGATAAATTCTCATTAAAGGTTCCATTCTGTTATGTGACGGGGATGTGAGGCTAAGGTCAAAGGCTCCTCGAGAAAATGTTCGTTGTCTTCGTGTTGATAGTGCATTCTTCGTACGATAATTTGCCTTTTTCGTAGATTAGGATACCTGATAGCTTGAGGAAATTATACGATTGTCACACTGATATACACCATTATTTTAGGTAAGTCGCGTACCATCGTGCCAATAAAGTTTTGGAACCGCTGTCCTATAGATTTCATTAAGAGATAAGTTTTGAACATTTTCAAACATTGTTTCTTTAGTATTAGGTTTACTTTAAATTAAACTACTGTTGATATACTATTTCTATTAGACTGGGAGGTGGAAGCACAAACAATCACCTTATCGAGGCCAATGCTAAAATTCCAGAATTTGTTAAAACTCGATTCACATAGTAGTCGGTCTGCGAAGTCCTGTCTTAGTGGAAAACTCCTGAAAACCCCATTTTAGCTGTTGACCCGTAGGTTTACCCAGGGCTATACAGATACAAGGGATAGCTCTTTCCATTAAAGAGTCCCTCGCCAATCTGAACCCACCCCTTCAAAGCAGGATGTCCCGTGTGACGTCAGCTGGATTCCGTTCAAGAGAGATAAGAAAGTGAGATGGTCATTTTCTTATGCGATTGCATAGAAAAAGGTTCTAAAAATCAAATATTGTCTCGATCTTAGTTTCTATTTAAAAGGCTGCTTAAAATTACATATTTGTGAATTAAAAGGGCTATAAACCCGATTTAAAAATGCCTTCTTGTGCTATTGCTACTTTCAAGAATACCAACCGAAGATAATAATGCAGCGGTTCCCAATCTATGGGTCGCGACCCACTGGTGGGCCGCGGCAGTTGTTTTAGTGGGTCGCGAAAAATCGAGATTTGTCATCAAAATATATTTTAAAAAGATATGACAATTTCAACAGGAAATAATATTTCTAGGGAAAATCCACCTTAATTTCCTTCTAGATTAATATATCAATAGAATATCCAGAAATATTTAAATCAGCTTTGAGGTCCTTGATGAAATTCAACACTTCGTGCTTATGAGAACATGCTTTTTCTACTTTAATGTGTTTTTGAAAGACAAGTACTGAGAGAAACTGCGTGTTAATATATGTTCCCAGATTTTTAAACACCAGTACCAGAAATCTCATATATTATAAAGTTATGTTTTCATAATAACTAAATGTATTTTCAACTATATTTGTAGTCTGTGAATTGTTTTAATTACTATTCACTTACACACATTGAGATTACCGATTCTTGTTTTGGCTGATAAATTATCTTAAGTACGAAAATTTACGTTTTTCGTAGGATAGGATAGCCGAGCGTATAGAGATCGTACAAAATGTGCTATACTGATATCTTCGGTGGGTCGCGAAAATTTTTTCACTGAAAGATGGGTCGCGTACCATGAAAGTTTGGGAACCGCTCTAATAATGTATAAAGATAAAAATGTTTTTTTTTCTTTCATCGGTTTCCTCAAGATCTTGATTTACAGAGAGAATGGCTCCACAAATGCACAGGTTAACCATTGTGCTTTCTTTCTTCCAGTCCTTCATGTTTTCATACCATTGGGTGCAGGAAAACACAGGGGTAAACCTACGAGTCAACCGCTAAAATCAGGCTTTCTGGTGTTTTCCACCAAGATATGACTTAGTAAACTGATATCATTTTAATATGCGAATCGACTTTTGATCGATTCTCGAAATTTAGCAGTGATTTCGTTGAGGTGATTGATTGTGCTGCCGGCTCCCTGTCTATATTTCTTTATAAATAATTTGTTATATAAATTGAAAACTAAAAGATCCATACATCCGAAACTTACTTGGCCAACTACTAGAGCATAAAGTAAGGTAAAATTTTTTATTAACGATTTGGAAAAATAGTTGTTGTTCTCGATAGAGAATTGGAAAGTTTGAAATATATCTGAATGTTTCTATTGGTTTAATTCCGCAACTTATTTCATTTTATTCATTTTCTGATTGGTCTATGTTTAATGTCTGAAATTGGAATAATTCTGTTTTTTATTTCATTCGTTTTCTGATTGGTCCATGCTTAATGTCTAGAAATAGAATACTTCTGTTGCCACGATGACAATTTTTTTTTTTTTTTTTTTTTTTTTTTTTTTTTTAAACTACCAAAAAAAATTAATAACTCAATAACAAATTTAGATACAGGTTTCAAACAAGTTGCATTTAAAAGTAATTTTTTTCTGTATACGGCGGTGTAAAAATTAAAAATGTGCGATGTTCAGAAATTCAAAAATTTACAGTACCGAAAATTGTTAAACTGAAATTCCATTTAATATTTGTTTATCATTGGCCCAGGAATATTAACGGGGCTCTAAATGTCCAGGCATAGTAATATAACTCTGTTATTACGTAAGCTACTTTTTAATTATCATAAAAATGATGTTAATATTTTGTTTTTTTTAAATATAGAAGTCATTTATAAGTCTAAAATTATAGTCTTTGAAAATATTAGTTTCCAAATAGTCGCTGTAAAATTGTTAAATTGCAATTTGTTTATTTTTTTATTTAATATCTTATTTCAAAATATGTCTTAATTATTTTTAATTTTTTTCGCAGACTTTTTGAAACTTTGAATGCCAAATATATAAACATATCTTTTGGAATTCACGAGCACTTTAATAATAATTAGATAAATGTCTTTAATTGGCCAACTACTGGTGCGTTTACCTTTTAATTTTATTTTCAACTGTCTTATGTTTATTTTCAGCATTCTGTTCGAAACCAAATGCGCCAAAAAACTCCTTGGTACATGTCACTTTTCCGTATCAACATCCTCTAGCAACAGTTTTCAATAGAGATATGTAAGTTGAGTGCATTTTACTATTATACAAACAAAGATTTTTTGGAAACTTTTAATTTACATACATTTCTTTCTTTTTAGGTGCGTTCGTAATTATGTAAATACGTAGCACCTATTGTTGTCGCTCAATCCGTCCGTCTGTCTGTCTGTCCGTCTGTCTGTCTGTCCGTCTGTCTGTCTGTCTGTCCGTCTGTCTGTCCGTCTGTCTGTCTGTCTGTCCGTCCGCATATAACAACGCAAAAACTACCCAACCGAATCGTTTGAAATTTAAAATACATAATTATTACATAATTTTGTCGAGTCATTTCAAATTTTATGAAAATCGGATGGATAGATCAATTACAGGGACAATCAAAAAGATTCCGTTACATTACGGTCAATGGGGAAAAAAGTTTCAAATGCATTTTAATCGTTTGAAATTTAAAACGTATATTTATTACATAATTTTGTCGAGTCATTTCAAATTTTAAGAAAATCGTATGGGTAGATCAATTACAGGGACAATCAAAAGGATTCCGTTACATTACGGTCAATGGGGAAAAAAGTTTCAAATGCATTTTAATAGTTTGAAATTTAAAACGTATATTTATTACATAATTTTGTCGAGTCATTTCAAATTTTAAGAAAATCGTATGGATAGATCAATTACAGGGACAATCAAAAGATTACATTACATTACGGTCAATGGGGAAAAAAGTTTCAAATGCATTTTAATCGTTTGAAATTTAAAACGTATATTTATTACATAATTTTGTCGAGTCATTTCAAATTTTATGAAAATCGTATGGATACATCAATTACAGGGACAATCAAAATTATTCCGTTACATTACGGTCAATGGGGGAAGAAGTTTCAAATGCATTTTAATGGTGTTACACTCATTTTAATATAACAGAATTGACATGAATCTATGAAATATGTACTAAAAAATACATTTTGTACAATCTGTGATGCAAAGAATATTTATTATTAATTTACAGGGCCACGCAAATGTATTCCACTAAATCATGTTATACGGGAAAACATTGTTTGGGGGGGGTGTTTTAATTATATTAAACTACTTCTCATTTTATGAATAAAATATACGTTAATAAAGTATAATAAAAATTACTCTCTGCATATTTACAGTAACACAAAGATTTCGACCACTATACTGTATCCAAAGTACGCTCTACTATATCAGCAAGATCTGAATATTTTAAAACTTCGTTATCAACGAACGCACCTCATTTGCTACGCTTTACGTGCAATTTCCAACTTGTTTTTCTTTTTCTTTCTTTAGGACAATACATTAAAAATGTTCCCTATCAGACAACTTGTATTCATTATTAATAGACACCCATGTATAGTGGAAGTTCTTTAATCCAGGACGTTCGAGATTACAACCGTGCCGAATTAGCGATATTGCCTTATTATCGAACGTCAATATGTGTTTCATGTGTTTATGCATATTATGAACCGGTAAAATAATATAAATATCTGACAAATTATGTACTGCATTTCATTTTTATAACAACGGCTGTATTTAAAGAAAGAGATAGAGGACAAACTTGAATTCAAATTGTATAATGTAGGCTGTAAGTTACACTGAACGTGTAAACAACGAACATGAACGTTACAATTAAATAAACTTTTTTATCAAAAATAAAACCGATTTCAAAAACTACTGTAAAGTAAAAAATATTTTTTTCACAGAACAAATATTTTTTTCACACTGAATAGCTTTAAATTTTAATTAAGTATTTTTGTATCCCTATTTGGACATGGCTATTAAGATAAAAGATGCTGCTCGCGGCTCGCCTGAAAAAATATTCGTCTTTGGAAACTGACAATAAAAAGAGCTTTTGCGTACTAAAAATGTTTAATGAAATAGAGAAGGAAGAACCATTGACTTATCTACTGTCTAGCTGAAGACCAGACCCCTACCTTCTGGGTTGGCCTGGCGGAACTGGTCTGATACCTAGTATCAGCGCGGAATTAAACCTGAAAAATGCTTACTTCTTAAAAATGAATTATTTAATTCCGTTTACTTAACATTTGCATATTTTTGTTTAACATCTGAACATTGCAACTCAAGTTGATTTCCTAATTTAGAAACTTGATCAGATGACGAGTCTTTCATCCAGCAACGCATCTCAGAAGTTAACTCATAGGTAACTTCGAGGGCTTTGCACCCACGACGGAATTTACATGCACCAGGAGCCATTAGGTAAATGACGATCTGATGTCTTATCAATAAATGATCAGGAAAGGACTACAGTGTGAAAGACTTGAATGGCGGTCCATCAAATGGCTGGTCATTGATGCAATTTCTATAGTGTTCAAAGAGAATTTATGAATTTCAAAACAATCGATTATTTGTGGCATTAATGTTTTCTTATTCGGAGTTACTATGAAATTGGTACTATGCAATGTATAATGTATATGTAATGCAAATGTGCTTAACCCAGGGGTGCAAAAATCTAGGCGCCAGCAGGCAGTCTCTCACCACTAAAATTATTTTGTTATTTTTCGTCTATTATTTCGTGTGAAATTTCTCTAAGAATGCTATTAAATTTAAAGCTTAAAAAACTTTTAAATTTTAGTGGTGAGAGACTTCCCGCTGGCGGGAAGCCAGCGGGATTTAATTATTTAATTTTTTTGCACCCCTGGCTTAACCCCTTAACTGGTTAATTCTTTTCTGTTCAATGAATTGAAAATAGCGGATCCACACGACTATTATTTAAATAAAAAATTCGTAAAATTTAGTCTTAACATTTCCGCCTTTCAGTATTATGAAAATTTTCTTAAAAATAATAGTGGTGTCAAAAAGCTTTAAATGATGCAATAAGCAAATTCGTCTTGCCCGAACGCCGTTCGGGCAAACTAGTTAAGGGGTTAAATATATACTAAACATTGCAGCATGGTATTTTATTCATAATTTAATGCGTTTGTTAAATCTTTCGCCAAGTCGGATGATTCTGATAAACAAACCGAGAAGTTATTGCGACCATTGCGGCATTTTGTTCTTTTTTGGTTATGTGTTTCATCTTCCTTGACAAACTCAGCTTAATTCACTTAAGCTTCTTGTCATATGCTTCTTATAGCATCATCATTTGCAATACTCTGGGTTTTGAGGAGATTTGAGAACTATTAAGTAATCTTCGATTATTGTGTCCTCTGCCAATTGGCGTATTCAACTAATAGGATTTGGTGCAGTGAATCAATTATGTGAAAGAAACCTTTTATGATACCTACATTTATTACAAACCCCTTTGTTGCTATTATATTTTTTGTTTCACGCTAGCATTAGCTGTGGACTCGATTACAAAATATTAGAAAATCCATCTTCAAGTTCATTCAATTCTCTTGATTAATGTGTCATAATCAATTCTGCATATTAATTTACTCATTTTATTGAATATAGTATTGGAAAATATAGAATTTTCGGAAGCAACTTATGATACTCGTATTTCTTTTAAACTATGTTTGCTGTTAGTATAGTTCACTTTTCGCTTTCTTTCATGAAATCTGATTAAAATTCTTTTGCCCTCATTTCTAGAATAATTCAGATGTTTTCATAATTGAGTAACTCACTAATTTCAGCAATTATGTTTATGTCTACTGATGTTTAAAATCCGTGCCATATGACACATCGCACTAAGATGTCTCCTGTAATACTAATTACACTAATCCCTTATGTTATTTCTATGTTGAAAAAACTCTCTTGTGCATATGAGAAAGTGAATAAGTTGGTTGAAAATACGCGTGAAAATTTAATTTTCTCTCCAACTATTATATACTAAACTAGGGGGCCCCCGCCCCCCTGCTCGCTATGCTCGCCAACCCCCCCCCGCGTAATCGCTTCGCGATTCCAAATTATTGGCTACCCCTGCTTGCTGCGCTCGCCAATATCCCATGGTATGAATAAGCAGTTGCAGACCTTTCAAATGATGTGTCACACGACTGGTGTTGTAAAGAAATTAAAAATGTGCCCCCCTGGGGGCAGAGGGGGAGGCGACACAAAAGACATCCATAATATGAATAAGCAGCTGCAGACCTCTCAAATGCTGTCACACGACTGGTGTTGTAAAGAAATTAAAAATGTGCCCCCCTGATGGGCAGAGTGGGGGTGACACACAAGACATCCATAAAATGAATAAACAGTTGCAGACTTTTCAAATGATGTGTCACACAATTGGTGCTGTAAAGAAATTACAAAATGCGCCCCCTCTGAGGGCAGAGTACACACAAGATATCCATAATATGAATAAGCAGTTGCAGACCTCTCAAACGATGTGTCACACAATTGGTGTTGTAAAGAAATTAAAAATGTGGCCCCCTGGGGGGGCAGAGTGGGGGATGACACACAACACATCCATAATATGAATAAGCAGTTGCAGACCTTTCAAATGATGTGTCACACAACTGGTATTGTAAAGAAATTAAAAATGTGACCCCCCCTGGGGAGAGCAGAGTGTGAGGGTGACACATAAGACATCCATAACATGAATAAGCAGTTGCAGACCTTTCAAATCTTGTGTAACACGACTGGTGTTGTAAAGAAATTAAAAATGTGTCCCCCCTGGGGAGAAGAATGGGGGATAACACACAAGACATCCTTTAAATGAATAAGCAGTTGCAAACCTCTCAAGTGATGTATCAAACGACTGATGTTGTAAATAAATTAAAAATTTGTCGAAATATTACAGTTATCGCCAAGTTGGCGTCACTTTTGACAACTAATTTTGGTCGCCAAATTTGGCGATATATCGCCAAGTTGGCGACAAACTTGGCGATTGTTGGCGATGGTAACCTTTCCTCTCTTTATGGTAACCAATATGGCGATGCATAGGCGGAGCCCTTTCCTGATTGGTCTATTCGACTCATGGAAGGAGTGGACAACCCGGATTCGTTAGTTCCGGAAATCTTCCACATCAGCATCATTCCAGGAGTCATTCCTTTTAAGGCTAGTTTTTTTTTACTATAGAAGGATTATTATCATAGCAAACGCAGTAGCGTTTGGTATAATATGTTTAAGAAATAGAAAATGCGAACGTCTTTTCGAAATTTCTAGCGAACCAGTTGACGTACGACAGTGATTTTAGTTTCAAAAGATAGAACTCGACGAGAAGAATAAAATGATAGCATTCAAAAAATTATCGCAGTTTACTGTAGTTTTTTATTTAACTTTTAACGAGAAAAAAAGACGAAAAGTTCAACAAGCAATATCTAACGTTATTATGGATGGATTAACTTCGTTTTTGGTTTATTTTTATCGTCTTGATAAAACTTAGAACAGTTTTTTTTTCATCTTTGTATGTTTGACGGTTTCTGAGAAAATCGAATTTATGTCTTAAACCTCCAGTTGAATATTGTCTTTTACTGTTGCGATTGTAGTTTTTTTTATTCATTGCCACCAAATTTAATATAAAAATTGTCATGTATGAAATTAAACAAATCACGTGAAAAACATAGTTATTTGTTTTTATTGCGAAGCTTTCAGTTTCAGTTGTTTAAATAATAAAGTTGTGAACGCAATGTTATTATTTTTTTGGTCGAATACATAATTATTTTTTCAAATAACATGCATTTATATGACCATGGGATGATTTTCTCGAGTGTCCTAACATTTTGAATTTTAGGGTACTTCTAGGTTATCCCGTCGACGAAAAAATTATCGCCAAATTTTAAGATTAAATGCCAATAATGGATGATCGTGAATGTCACATTCAATGACATTAAATACGATTCATGCATTTAGAATGTCATTAAGCGATTTTTATTTCGGCTTTTTGTTTGTATTTTTATTAATATTTTACTAATTATTTCTTTTTCCGTTATTTAAAATAAAAAATTATGTCAATGTATATAATTTGGCTAGTTTGGCGATTTGTATAATTTGGCGAAATTGGTCGACGGGATAACAGAGAAGTAATATTTTACTAGTAGAAAAAAATGGGGAAAAAACAAGTACATCGGAAAAAAGTATCTGGAAAAGCCAAAATTTCTCCTCAGGAACTAAATGTAAGATTTTTTAATTATGATCATATAACGTCCTAATTTACACAAGGAAAAGATATAGAGTAAAACAAAAACTTCACATTCTGTCCATATCTTAAATAACATTCAATTGATTTTAAATAGGGATGTAATGTCAAATATGCATTATGGTACTTACAAGGAAGGTCTCCATACGGGCATACTCAGAAAAATCTGAAAAAATTACAGAATGTTCTTCTCATATAGTTATATATGTTTATAAAAAAAATTTTGGCGGAACCTCCTTATAACGTCCGTAAAAAAATAATAAAAATTTCGTTTATTCGGCGATTTATCTCCGGTTGGCGAAAAAACGAAATTTTGAAAAATACACCTCGAATACTTTTTAAAGAAAAAACTTTGTATGTTCAATTTATTTAAATGTTTAGTTTAAGTAATTTTAGTTTTGCATATTTACTTTACTTTAAGTGTAATTTTGTCATACACGTTTATATGTACTTATAACAAAATGAATTTAATATATTTTATCATTTAAAACACAATTTAAATTGATTAAAATTGTTCCAAATTGAAAAATACACTGTTAAAAATCTGCTGCATTTTGTTGCAACGCACTCCTTTGCTTGCATAGAAAACGGTTACTTGGCCGTGAAATGGAGCTTTCGCATTGGTTGGAAAAGAGATATTATATACAAGCGGTGGAGTGCGTTGCAACAAAATGCAGCAGATTTTTAATAGTGTATGACACGGCATTCATCGTGCTATGGAGCATTCTCATTGGTCAGAAGAGAGATATTCTATAAAAGTAGTGGAGTGACGTTGCAGTAAATGCTGCAGATTTTTAACAGTGAAGTCAATTAAAATCGATTTTCAGATTCGTTAAAATCGTCTGCTTTTGGCGAGGAAATGCACTGCTTGCCAAATCCCGCGTCTCTTTCAGCTTTTCACGCCAATTATTCCAAACTATTTTATTTTTTTACATATCTAATAATGTAATTCCGCCGCTAATTTTCACTGATCCTTTATTACCTACATGAGTAGTTTAATTCGTATTTTTTTCAAAAAATTCTGAGTATGCCCCCAATGGAGACCTTCCTTGTTAGTTGGCACGAAAATTTTGTTATTTTGTCTGATAAGATAACCGGGCTAATGTTTATTTAAAAAATATATATATTTACCTTTATTTAATTTTGTTAAATTTTATAAATCGTTTCATTCTGTAGTTACTAATTAAACTTTTCAATACTACTTGATTATCCCGTCGACCAATTTCGCCAAATTTTACAAATCATCAATTTATTCACCATGTAATTCATATTGACATAATTTTTATTTTAAATAACGAAAGAAGAAATAAATTAGTAAAACATCAATAAAAGTACAAATAAAAAGTTGAATTCAAAATCATATTATGTCATAACAAACATGGGTAACTTATTTAATGTAAACTGAATGTAACCTTTATGATAATCCGTTATTGGCATTTAATTTTATAATTTGGCGATAATTTTTTGTTCGAAGGGATAATCAATTATCACCGGCTTTTATTCATTATTATTTTATTTTGAAAATAATAGAAAATAGTTAATAGAAGTACTACTTATCCCGTTGACCAAAAAACCATCGCCAAACTATAATATTATATGCCAATAATGGATGATCGTGAATGCCGAATCCAATGACAATAAATAGGATGCACGTGTTTAAAACGCCATTAAGGGATTTTTATTTGGACTTTTTAATTGTATTTTTTATTAAAATTCTACAAATTATTTTTTTGTGTTATTTAAAATGAAAATTATGTCTATATGTATAATTTCGCTATGAGTTTGGCAATTTGTATAGTTTGGCAAAATTGATCGACGGGATAACTAAGTAGTACCTTAATATATATGTATGCAATTGAAATTTGAAAACTGAGCTTTTGCGAAATTGGCGTTAGAAGAATATCGCACAATGTCGTGTATATATGGCACCTGTGCCAGGAAAGCATCAAATGAAAAAAACACATGGTCATGTAAAAAACTTTTGTGATGGTGTGAAGTGAATGTAACATTTACGATCAGCAATTATTGGCATTTAAAAGTATTTTTGTTTGAGATATTGTCGAAAAAGCATTGCAAAGATATACTTTCCTCTCCCTTCCATTTCCAAATGTACTAAATTTCAAATTATGAAAAAAAAATCAGAGTTTACTTAAAACCGTGCATAAAAATTATAGTAATTATCCTAATTTTTCTAATAGAAATTCTCAATTTTCCGTTATTAACAAACGCTACTTTAAAATCGCAAATTTAATCGGCTAAATCGCCAAGTTGCATAATGATAATCGCCACTGAATATATAAATAATGCCATATTTGCAAAGTTATCGGTTAAAAAACAGTGGAACCTTGGTTTACGGCCCCCTCTGTTTTTGACAAGTTCGGTTTATGACCAACTTCAGTGATCAAAATTTTACTCTTTCGGCTTAGGATAACTCGATTCGCGACCAAAGCTGTCGAATAATTCAGTTGGCAACCCTCACATAACTCTTGTTATAGGTCAAGTTTGAAGTAAAGTGCGCGTATCAGAGTGCTTTGTGACCTTCAGTACAGTAAAAAATTTAACTTATTGTTTTAATTTTAACCTTTAGCTTCCGGGGGGATTACCGTAGTCCCAAGAAAATAAATGTTGAAGAATACGGGGTTGGGATTATCGTTATCCCGAAAACTTCCACCCCTCCAACAGGCGGAAGAAGAAATCATTAAGGTCCTTTCGCTCAATAGGGGTCCGAGTGAGTATCGAGCAAGGGAAATTCTGTAGGGAGGATGTTAATTATCCTAGGGAAATGCCGGGAAAAGAACTTGGCAAAAAAATAAACATTGTTTATGCAGACGACGTAAAGCTGTGTCTACCCCAGTTGCTGCAAGATTCTTAGATAGTTCTTGCTTGTGAGACATAATAATGAATAGATTATATTCAGCAAGTAGTTTTAGAGATTTAGAGTTGCTAATTTTGACTACACTTTTGCTCTTAGAATGTAAAATGAAGCATTATTATTTTTTTTCTTACTAATGCACAAAATATTAGAAATTACGTGCGTAATTTTACACACTGAATTGAAAAAAAAATCAAATGTTTATACTTATTATTATATTTACGGAACTTATGATTGTTCTCAAGCCCAAAGGAGTTAGTTTTTGAGGCTTTTCTGAATTCGTTTTTATTATTCAAAAACATACGAAATTGTTAACATATGAAACATATGAACGAGACGTGAAATTCTTAATAAAAATTATATAATAGAATGGCGTTTTCAATTTATTTAATAAAGGCAAAAACATTTCAGAAAATAATGTTAAAGTTGGCGTTTTGACCAAAATTTCCGAGCGTGAAATTTAGGGAAAGGTGGGAATTTGCTGGTTGTATTTTTGTTGCGGTAATGTCAATAAGTAATTTATTTATAACAAAAACAAAATGGAAAAACTGAATTCGATTCCTATTTCTATCAAAATCCTATCCTGCCAGGTCTGCCAATTTTATGCCGACACGTTAAGAATTATTCAGAAAGTTTCACATTAGAAACCAGCTTGATTCTATGGTCGGTAAACGGAAAAAAAAGTGACCGGAAAAAAAGTTATCGGAAAAAAGCGACATAAACTACAAAAGCGGAAAAAAGTGACAAGGAAAAAAAGTTACCGGAAAAAAGTGACAAGGAATTGATTTTGGGGATTTATTATTGATTTTGGGGATTCATTGGTTAAGTATGAAAGGGGCATCGAGGGGGGGGGGGGGCTCATAATTTAGGTAAATGGGTTTTTCATGCTGAATTAACTGTTTTGGTTCAATTTTTGGATATACGTTCATCCTGAAAAGACGCTTGCCTGATTAGTTTTGGGAAGGGACGATTAACCCAATCCCCATCCGTCCTGAATTAGATGAATGGATTTTTACGCAGAATTATCCAACGTGTGTCAAATTTGCATATAGGATCTTTTCCATAAGGCTTATGTATAGTATAAAATGCGTGAAGAGATTCTAGGAGTTTAAGGGTTAAGTATAGAGGGGGAACGGGGGATAACCTTTCTTAAATTAAATTAATGGCTTTTTACGCATAATTATCCGATTTGCTTAAAATTTTGTACATAAGTTCATTATGACAAGACGTATCTTAGATTAGTTATGGGTTCTTCCGCTTATAAAGGGGGGGTGGGAACGAGCAATTCCCCCCCTCAAACTAGATAAATATGTTTTTATGCAGAATTATCCCATGTATTTCAATTTTAAATATAGGTTCTTTCTGGTAAGGTGAATTCCGGAAGAGTTTTAAGGATTTAATGGCTAAGTATAAAGGGGAGATAGAGAAAACCCCTCTTAAATTAAATAAATGGCTTTTTATGCAGAATTATCTGATTTGCTTTGAATTTTGGACATGGGTTCATTATGATAAGACATATTTCTGATTAGTTATGGGGTTCTATTGGTAATTAAAAAGGAGAGCGGGTGATTACTATACCCACCTTAAATTAGATTTAAAAAAATTATGCACACTTATCCGATGTACTTCAAATTTCGGATATAGGATCTTTCTCATAAAGTGAATTCCTGAATAGTTTTATGGGTTTAATGGCTATGTATAGAGGGGGAACGGGGGATAAACCCCCTTAAATTAAATAAAAGTTTTTTTTACGCAGAATCATCCGATTTGCTTAAAATTTTGGATGTATATTCATTATAAGAAGGCGAATCTCAGATTAATTATGGGGTTCTTTTGATAATTAAATAGGGGAAGCGGGCGATTAATCCTCCACTCTTTAAATAAAATAAATTGTTTTCTTTCTTTCACAACTATTCAACGTATTTCAAATTTTGTATATAGGTTCTTCCTGATAAAGTGAATCCCTGAATAGTTTTAAGGGTTTAATGGCTAAGTATAGAGCGATGAACGGGGTATAACCCACAATTAATCAGGACTTCGCCTTATCATAATGAACGCCCAATCAAAATTTGAATCAAATCAGATAATTCCAGATAAAAGCCATTTATTAAATAAGATAAAAGCCATTTATTAATTTAAGGGGGGATCATACGTTCCCCCAGTGTTTACTAAGCCATTAAACCTTTAAAATTATTCCGGGATTCACTTTATGAGAAAGAACATATATCCAAAATATGAAATATATCGGATAAGTGAGCATAAAAAACAATTTATCTAATTTAAGGGGGGGTGGGGAATAATCACCCGCCACAATTTTTAATTGGCAAAATAACCCCATATGTAATCAGGGATACGCCTTAACATAATGGTTCTATAATCCAAAATTTGAAGCAAGTCTGATAATTCTGCGTAAAAAGTAATTTAATTTAAGGTGGGTTATATTCTATTCCCCTTCTATACTTAGATATTAAATCCTTAAAACTATTCAGGGATCCAACTTATCAGAAAGAACCTATATTTAAAATTTGAAATACATGGGATAATTCTGCATAAAAACCTATTTTTCTAGTTTAAGGGGGATATAATTGCTCGCCCCCCTTTATAATAAGCAGAAGAACCCCATAACTAATCAGAAATACGTCTTATCATAATGAACCTATGTCCAAAATTCTAAGCAAATCGGATAATTATGCGTAAAAAGTTATTAATTTAATTTTAGAAAGGTTATCCCCCGTTCCTCTCTATACTTAATCATTAGAACTCCTAAATCTCTTCAGGCATTATATACAATATATAAGCCTTATCGAAAAGAATCTATATGCAAATTTGAGTCACGTTGGACAATTCTGCATAAAAACCCATTCATCTAATTGAGGACGGATGGGGGGGGGGAGGGGAGTAATCGTACCTTCCCAAAACTAATCAGGCAAGCGTCTTTTCAGGATGAACGTATATCCAAAAATTGAACCAAAACAGTTAATTCAGCATGAAAAACCCATTTATTTAAACTATGAGCCCCCTCCCCGATCCCCCTTTCATACTTAAGCAATAAATCCCCAAAATCAATAATAAATCCCCAAAATCAATTCTTTGTCACTTTTTTTTCCGGTAAATTTTTTTCCTTGTCACCTTTTTTCCGCGTCACTTTTTTCCGTGTCACTTTTTTTCCGCTTTTGTAGTTTGTCACTTTTTTTCCGATAACTTTTTTTCCGGTCATTATTTTTCCTATATTCCTATGGTCACAGCCTACTAAAAAGTCATGCGCAACTATACCTTTTGCATAAATGAGAATGGAATTATACATTATCTGCTTCAGAAAATTGTCGAATTCTAGAATTATTTATTATTTCTAAATAACTTATTCACCGTCAAATTCAAATGAAATAATTTTTATTTATGGAAACCATAATAAAGATTGCATTAATAATTTCTTAGTTATTTTTCATCTGACTCCAAAAAGAAAAAGAAGAAGTTCTCAATTTAGCACTTTTTTGTTGTTGTTATCGTTTTGTACGCTTATCAATTACTTCGAAACTATTCGACTGATTCATGTGCCTTTTTTTTTTTTTTTTTTTTTTTTTTTTTTTTTTTTTTGTGTGTGTGTGTGTGTGTGTGTGTGTGTGTGTGTGTGTGTGTGTGTGTGTCATTGAAAGATTATTCTCTGCAATTGGTCAAGGACTGAATTTAAATTTCATGAAAATTGCTGCAGGGCTTTTTTTAGAAATTTAATAACAATACAAATAAATAAATTAAAATAAATAAACTCATTTAAAATATTTAATTTTTAGCGATTTTGATCAAATAAAGTAGCTCTATCTTCTTCTTCTTCTTCTTTATTTTGTTTGTTTGCTAGAATGTTGCAGCCACAAAGTTTGTAATAATTATTATTTTTTATATAGCTATTATTCTCGAATGAAACAAGGGAAAACAAAAAATAATGATTTAATTATTAAAAACTTTCATGGCGAAACAATTGTTAAAAAATATAATAAATAATATAATTAAATCTATATAATAAAGGCCAAACGTATCTGTGCGTAACGCATACGTCATGTTTTGAATGGCAATACTTTCCGATGAAATTTCGGTTTTACGATTTTCGCTATTAAAATTTTTTTAACTTCTAGACATAGCAGGTTTTCAGCCTTTATACCATCTTATACAGAAAAAAATGCACTTTTAAATGCAGTTTGTTAGAAAGCTGTATCTCAATTTGTTTTTGAGATATTAATTTTTTTGTAGTTCTTAGTTCAATTTCTCTAATGGTGGCAACTTGAGTATTTCATTTATGTGGGAAATAAAGAAAAAATAGCCATAGAGTAAAAAAAGAATAGAAATGCTGTTTGGTGGCTTAAGGTGACGCCAAAAATGTAACCCTAACATTCGCGGCATTGCATGAAACACAATCGTGTGCTTTCGCAAAAAAGGAAAACTTTTAGCAATACAGTTTTAATTCATAATACAATGAAATGCTATTTTAGAATGCTAAAATAACTTCTGAAAGATCTTTTTCATTTAGAGAAAAAATGATTTTGAAGAATTCGGTCTCTGTTTAAGAGATTTAAATTGGAAGAATAACGCCCATCAAACCGTTTTAATCGCATACTGCACCTCCATCTATCTCTTTTCTTCATGGAAAATAACAGATCACTGTATAATTTGTTGCCATTTTTTCACAGCAACTGAAAAAAATAGTAATAATTAAAAACCTGCAATGTAAAATATCGTCGGCTATAAAACCCCGTGAATGTTGTTGGTTTTATTTCGTTTTTATCTATCAATTTAATAGACTTTTAGTTCGTTGCAAACTTACTTTACAAAAGATACATCAATTAACTTTTACAAAAATCTATTTTAAAGAATACATGTGTGTCATATTTTCTTAGTTGGTTTTAAAAACTGAAAGAATTCAATTTTATTCTTTGGGTAATAACTTTGACTAATAATTTCTATCTTGCGTCTAATACGGAAGTACCGATAATTTTCAAAGCTTTTTATGATTACAATTTTATGAATTTTTATGAGCTTTTTATGAATTATTATGTTTCATATAAAATTGCTGTTTGGAATTAGTTGGCAGTTTAAAAAGCATATTACGTCAGAAAAATTTATTAGACTTTTCAATTTTAAAAAGTTTTCACCTTTATTCTGTGACCCGGAAACCCCGGGTTCCGTGTACTAGTTAAAAGTAAAAGCAAAAAGTATAATTAATAATAATAATAATGTCTAAAAAATTGGAAAGAGTTTTGAATTTCTTCAAAATTTTCTGCGGTACACTCGTTTAATTTGAAGAATCATATTTCTATGGTGGTGGGATTGTTACTCTAACACAGAATGGTTCAAAAGTCTGAATTTCATATAAATTAAAATAATTAATGTCTTTTTTTACCTTCATTGGTAAATTTTGTTTAAAAAGCTAACTTTTACAGCTTCTTTCACAGTGTCTTGCCTTTACGGAAAAATAGAAAATACTATACAATCTCTTTGTTTCTAAATAAAAATACCATAAATTTCATAAATATGTATCTATATTATAAAAGCGAAACGTACCTGTGCGTAACGCATACGTAATTTTGCCAATGCCAACACTTTCCCATGCAATTTCGGTTTTGCAATGTTCACTACAACAAATTTTTACACTTCTAACCATCGCACATTTTAAATTTTTATACTGTTGTGTAGAAAGAAAAATGTACTTTTAAGTGCAATTTGTTTGAAAACTCTATCTCAATTTATTTTTGAGATATTAATTTTTTTATAGTTTTTAGTACCACTTTTGTAATTGTGGCAACAGAATCACTCCATTTTCTCTTGAAATTGAAAGAAAAAAAAAGGAGAGAAAAGAAAAGAAAAGAAATTAAAATGCGCAGCGCTTTTCCATGCAATTTCGGTTTTGCAATTTTCGATTTTGCAAATTTTACACTTCTAAGTATCGCACATTTTAAATTTTTACACATTGTATAGAGAAAAAAATGTACTTTTAAATTCGTACTTTTTTTCCCCAGCTCCACACTTAATTCGCAGAAAAAAGGAATTCGTATGGGTGCTTTTTAAATGTAAGAGATTAAAGTAAAATGTTACAGAACTACATACTATATGGCTATTAATGGCCGGACACTTTCAATTATAGACATTTTGTCGAATATAAAATAAAAACATATTGATAGGATTCTTCTGAAAATCCAGGATGACAAAGACGATGTTTGACCTCATATTTATGAATGCCCATTTCATAAGAAGGAAACTTAGGGAGCCGATAGGAAAAAAAAAAAAAAAAAAAAAAAAAAAACATAGAAAAACTATAATATTTGGAAACCCTCTTTACATTAAATTATACGAAACGATCTGTCGATGCAGAGTAGAAATATATGGATATTGTACAACATTTCTACTGATTTTTGCATAAATAGAGAGTATAATAATGGAAATATACATTTTTTTAAGTGCAAAAAAACCGTGATAGATTCGGAGTTTTTAGACACTCCGCTCCCCTCACAGAAGAACAAGGGGAAAATAGACAGTTCGTTCAGCTTTTACGTTCAGCTTTTTATGAAATTTGGGGTATTTTTATATAAAATGATAATGTCCCGTTATACAGTTTTATGAGGAAGATAATCACAGCTTATTTACTCCCCCCTTCTGAAAAGCGGGAGATAAGCAAATTAACAGAAACTCATCTGATCTGTTATTTATAAACTTAGAAAACATTCTGACAATGTTATCTTCTAAAGCCGTGATAGATTTGAAGTTTGAAGACCTCCCCGTCCCCCACCAACATACACAGAAGAACAAGGGAGACAGAATTAAAAAATATATATATAGTACCCAGTGTTTATATTCTAATTCTCCATATCTTACAAAAATTGATCATTATGACAATGAGAGGTTTTGAGATAACTTTTAAAGCCCTTTCTTCTACCCTCCCTCAGCCTCGGCAGAGCAAGAACGTCAAAATTTCAAAAAATCATCTTATTCTAGTATTTATATTCTAAGATAAACCAAGTGTATTATTATTGGACTCATTTAAATATGATGTGATTTTAAATATGTTAGCTTTTTTATGGATGCGCTTTAGTCAAAGCGCTTTTTTCCGTTTTATTAATTTATTTATTTTAATTATTTTTTTATTTTTTTTAAACCACGAAAATACAAACGGAAGCGCCAGATAGTTTTGATTGTCTCTTTTTATAGTAATACAAGAGGACTGTATGTATTTATCAATTTTTAACCCTTTCAGGGGCAAGGTATTTATGTTCAAAAAATGCTTAATTAATTTATTAACTCTGAAATTTACAAATTTATTTGAAAATAACTAAAAGCTCTTTTTCACATATACTATGAAATTCAAACTGTAATAAAAAAAAATACTGGTACCACTTGGTATTTTGGGCATTAAAAGTAACAGTTAGCAGACTGCAAACGGCGGAAGGGTTGAAAGCCATTGAAGGAATTTTAACACCAAAATCTTCTTCTCTGCTGTGTTGACAGATTTTTCATATCCAGACTTCATCCAATATTTCTTTATAGTAATATTCGGTTAATTATTTTACAGATTAAATTAAAGTAGTACTAATCGTAAATATTCGTTTTAGTTATAGTTAAAAACGAAGACCTTAATAGGAAACATAAATTACGTTAGATATCTCTTTATTATTTGTTACTATATTGTTTAACGATTCCTTATATGTTAATTTCTAATTTTTTCTTATCGTGAAATTTCTTTTTCTGTTTTAATTTAAATCGTTGAAATAATATTAACAATGATTCTTAAGAAAATCACTTATGCGTTATTTAAATATTTGAAAATTTAGCACTTTTTAAAATAATGTATTTTTGTATTACCATATATACTTATAGTAATTTTGCCTATAACAAACCTTCATTTTTAGATTATACCCTTCAAGAAACCAAATGCTATTAAAACATTCAATAAACATCCATCAAGTTTTCTAATTATTTTTTAAAACGACCGCTCAATTACTACTAATATATGTTTTATTTAATGACACGCACTTCACAGAAAAAGATCATTTTTATCATTATAAATTACATCTTTTCAACGAACCTAAAGCATTACTTTCGATTCCGACAAGTAAACAGAAATAACTTTCTCTTAGGGAAGAAAATTCCCTTACCTTCTCACAAACCTGTAAATCATTAACACATGTTCCAAATGAGAGCAGCATTTTCTGGTCACCTGCGGTGAAGGGTCATTAAGATAGGGGGATGAAATCACGTCAGTTCTCCCGTTGTAAAAGGATATTTTAGATTTCACTGTCCCGAAAGCTAAAGGTTAATCAGTTTCGCGATAATTTTAGCTTTTATTATTACTTCTAAGAATGAAAAAGCGTTTAGTGATAGCAGTAGTAAGAAGCTTAATCGAATTACTGATCAATTATGAAAAGAAGTAGTGACAAAACTTAAGAACGATGATAGTGTAATCAAAATAGCTAAACAATACGGTGTAGATGAACCGTCGATTACTCTGATGATAAAGAACTAGTCGGATATGGTAAACCCAAAACTATTTTCTATCTCATGCATTTAAGGCGTCAAAATTCATTATTATAGTGCCAAAATCAAATGACAGTCATATGCTCACCGTGAGGATTCTAAAGACGTGAAATTCCGAACATTAGTTTTTGAAATAGGACTGTTGCGGATCGGGAAAAATACAGCATATATGCAACACTTGTTGGGAGATTTACCCAAAACACGCAATGAGCAATAATATAAATCAAAGTGTGCCTAAATCTCAAGTTTGATGAAAATTTGTGCATTAATTCCTGCGATAGAGATATTGTGGTAATCAGAACAATTCAGCATAGCAGTGCCATGTGTTTGGTTATTGAAACCAAAACGTAAACAAAGCCAATTCATATAAAGATTAACTGAATTTGATGCTTGATGAAAATCCGTACGTTAATTCTCGAGATAGAACTACTGCGAAAATAATGAAAAATGCAACAAGATTAAGCCATCTGTTGAACGATTTAAATCAAAATGTAAACAGCATCAATTTATATCAGGGATTACCTGAATCATGGCCCACTAGAACTAAAGGCCTGTCTATTTGAGATTAATGTAGGAAATCTCCCGCCAGAGGACGCTGATACTTTGCCTAAGTTATTCAGACCAATCATGTAAACCCTGAACCAAAACAATGACACGTGTGCAAACATGTGCACAGAACAGAAAGCAGCTTATTCAATGCTAACTTGGGCAGAGTTTGCGTCACGTGGACTTACACGTGGTTCAATGAAATGGTTCAAGGTTTGAAGCTGAATCCAGCTTCACTTTTTCGGCGGATTTTCGCGAAATGGCTTGGCCGGTACTATATAGTCGGCGTTGCCTGAATATAATTTTTTTTAATCCCATGCATTAGTTCTTGAGATAGAGCGCCCAAAAAATTTATATCACATACAGAAATTCAGATACAAGAATAGATCGTGAACTGAGGTTCCACTGTATATTATATAAAAATTTAATTACAGCTGGTGATTTCAATGTCAATTTTACAAATAATACTAGAAATGAATTTTCAGTATATTTTCATCCTTGGTTTGACATAAATCTATTAAGGCTGTATTTCGAGCGACTTTCTCCAAGGAAGATAACTTAACCCATAGCTGCCAACATCTTCCGCTTTTTCGGCCCGGAAAAATTTTACAGCAAATTTTACTTTTTCAAATCGCCGTAATGCGCTGATTAAATAAGGCAAATATTTCTGTTATATTTTTCCGGGTCAAAAAATCAGAAGAGTTGGCAGCTATGACTTAACCTATAATTTCCCTGAAAATGTCCTAAAATATTATTCAATAATTGGAATAAGCTATTCCAATAGATATCAGGAAGGAGAAATAAAAATATTTTACTTAATTTTTTTTTAATTTAAATGGGAAAACTCGTTTTTATGTGCATTGACTATAAAGTTATGTTTAGCGACCTTTGGGTGTCATGATCACAAAAATCGCGCTAATGGCGGAAATATTTCATATTTATAACATCTGATTTTTAAAACAAGTAAATAAGAATGCCACAAATCCTATGCGAAAAGAATAAAAATTTCTATTCGCATTATTTTTCTACAAAATATGTATTATCTAAAATTAATTGAATCTGTCAATTTCTGTACGAATAAATTAAAATTAATTTCGTTTTTTCACGTTTTTTGCCCATTGATTAAAAGTTTAATATTGAGCAAAATAAGAAAAAGTACAGGGAATATTTAAAAGCAACTGAGGTTTTCTTATATTCAATATATAATTATCAAAAAATTTAAATGACTAGTATTAAAAAATGCTCTGACGAGCACCAAAAAAGGTTAATATGTTTGTAAAGTATGAAAAAGTATTTGACAAGAGCTTCTAATTGAAAAAGAGTAAGGACAAGGGGTCCCTTCTTGGCTGCAATTCACTGTCAATGCCAAATTTGAAAAAATCATATTTGCGCTTTTTCCATATAAAAGAAATCTGCGTAGAACTTTCAATCGTGCTTTACATGTTAACTGCATTGTTGACTCTGCATCAACTGCACTACAAATCCGTTTTCTGTGCTGTTTTACACTGCGACAGTTTATGGTGGGACTACGTGAATGTGATACGCTGCAGGCAGTGTTGAATGCAGGAGGTGGGCCCGGGGGTACATTCCCTCCCGAAGGTATCAAATGCCCCCCCCCCTCCCAATAAAATTTGAGATTTTGTGTTTTTATTGGTAAAAAGTATGATCCCCTTAGAACTCTATTCTATTAAAGCCACAGAAGACCCTCCCGGAGAAAAGTGTCTGAATCCAACACTGGCTGCGGGAACTATGGTTTTTGGCCCTGTTTTGCTTTACATTCATGTTTAATCACCTTTCGTCGTTTCTAATTATGCCTTTACACTATACAATTTTATCGTAACAATGACTGATTTCTTTTATATGGAAAAAGCGCAAATATGATTTTTTCAAATTTGGCATTGACAGTGAATTGCAGCCAAGAAGGGACCCCTTGTCCTTTCTCTTTTTCAATTAGAAGCTCTTGTCAAATACTTTTTCATACTTTACAAACATATTAACCTTTTTTGGTGCTCGTCAGAGCATTTTTTAATACTATTTTGATATTAATTTAGTTTTCTTCTATATTATTTTATATTTTTATATATAATACATTATATGTACATTAAATTACTATTTTGAAAGCGAATTACCAATTGAGAGTTGTAAATATGACGAAAGGTTAGAAAATGCAAAAAAAAAAAAATAAAAAGATTACAAAAGATCCAATTTGAATTTGAATTTGAATGGGAATGTTGCCAAATAACTGAGCTTGGCAAATAACCAAGTTGGCTTCATTCATGGCGACTTATTTTGGTCACCAAATTTGGCTATATTTCCCGAAATGGTGATAAGCTTGGCGACAACTTGGCGCTGACACAGATAAATATGTAGTTATATGCTTATGACTGGAAAAATGGTTACAACAATGAAAGTTAATTTGCTAGGAATCACTAATTTTATTAGTCTTTGCCTAGTTATTAAAAAAGTACTGAACCAATTTCGATAAAACCGAAGTGGTACCAATTCGAGAGCATCTTCTTTCATTTAAAATAAAAACTACAGAAATCGGTCGCATAGTTTCGTAGTAATCGGAGAACATACATTTAAAAAAAATAAAATAAAAAATAATGGTCGCGTCGAATTGATAACTTCCTCCTTTTTTGAAGTCCGTTTAAAAACAGTCTCTGTTATCACGCTGTTTCATGATTCGAGCTTCTTCAAAAAATCGTTACTGATTGTACACATATTTATGAGTTTTTCAGAGTTGTAATTTTTGTTGGCAAATTTTATAATTGTATTTAATGTGACAGATGCCTGTTGAATCAACCCAAAAAAATACGAACACAAAAAAATTTAAATGAAGCAATGATAACAGCATCTTAACATTTTCCCAATCTGTCTATTAAATTATCCCTTACACACTGACATATTTCTCCAAAATAGCGTTGTTTTTTTTTTTTTTTTTTCACAAACAGGTAACTTTTTTGTGCTTAGAGCACGTGCAATGTTTCAGTTAATGCAATACCACCTATATCAAATATCCATAAATATTAATAAGTGAGAAAAAGATATAAAATATGGATTTTTTTTTTTTATCATCTGGAAAATAGTTGTCGTCCTCTGTAGAGAAATGGGAAATCTAAAATATATTTGAATCTTTTTATTGGTCGAATTCAGCAACTTTACTTATTTTATTCGTTTTCTGATTGGTCCATGTTTAATATGTAAAAATGGAGTATTTCTGTTTTTTATTTTATTTGTTCTCTGATTGATCCATATTTAATGTCCAAAAATGGAATACTTCTGTTGCCACAATGACAAAAAAAAGTAATAAAAACTTAAAAAAAATAATGATAATTTGAAAACAAATTGTGATAAAGATTTCAAATAAATTTCATTTAAAAGGGCATTGTTTTCTCTAAGCAACGGTGTAGAAATTTAAAATGTGAGATGATTAGAAGTTTAAAAATTTGCAGTTCCGAAAATTGTAAAACTGAAATTTCTTTAAATTTGTTTATGATGGTTCAAGAATATTAATATTTAATCCATGTCGTACGTAAAATGAGGCATTCAGAAGTCAGTATGATTAACTCTGTCTAGTAAAAATTCACATTTTATACAGTTAAAGTTGTATATCTATAAACTACTATTTTTTTATTATTATTATTGGTCTAGGAATATTGTTTTTAAATGCATGGCGTATGTAGTATATGACTCGTTATGATCATCATAAAAATTGCTTATTATTATTATTAATTTATTTGCCAGACTTTAAAATTTTAGTCTTTGAAAATATCATTTTCCAAATAGTCGTCGTAATTTGTTAAATTACAATTTTATTATATACTAGTAGATCGAACCCGGGCTTCCCGGGTTACGTAGCAAAGATAAAAACCATTTTTTTAATTGAAAACTTTAATGAATATTCTACATGTAATATGCGTTTTACATTACTAACTCAAAAAAAAAAAAAAAAAAAAAAAAAAAAAACATTTTAACCTTTAAACCCTTTGAAGGGGGTCGGATAAAATTTATCCCACTTAATTTTAATTTCAAAACGCCACATTGACGCCAGTAATTTCAAATAGCAATTTTATTTTTCTCAAATACGTGAAAAAACGCTTTTAGATATTTTGAAACAAATTTGTTTTTAAATTCTGGTGTCAATCAATCATTTCAGCATTTTAAGAATTGGAGTGCTTTTACTCTCAAAGGGCCTTGCGGATTTTTTCATTCATGTTTCGTCCATAAAATAATGCTGCGAAAAGTATTGGTATGAAGATACTTTGATACTTTACATATTTTTGTATTGTATTGTACTTTACATATTTTTTTATCTTATAAAATTCAAATAATTAACATTAATCTCAATATTAAATTATATCAATCTTTGAATTAAAATATTACATAGCGGAAAAATATGATTAGGCTACGTGGTTAGGTTAAAGGGTTAAATGAAAAATATAATTTATGGAATCAAATAAAGCTATGAAGTTTATCAAAAGTCACATTTCCGTATTAGACGCATGCAAGAAGTTAGCCAAAGATTTCGTTACAGCAGCAATTTTGTTTCTGCTCATTTCAGTGCTTCGAGCACGTAATTTAATTACATGTCTATTAAATTTGTATTTATTTTATTTTATTTTATTATTTATAAAGGGAATTTTAATTTTGCTGTAGTATATTAGCCGGAAACAAATCCTGAACTCTTTATAGTTTTCTAAGGACAAATATCTTAAACTCGGTAGAGATATATTTAAAAATAACTCTCACCTGATTTTTTTAAACCACAGCCAATCAGTAAATTGAAATGCAATTTTCAAACAAATTCAAAGCATTTTCAAAGTATTTTTTTATTATTATTATTTAAATTTTAAGTTGTTTGACTACATGTTGAACTTGTAATTTTTAGTAATTTAATCTGCGTTTTAAACCATTCTTTTATTTTATTACTCATGCAATTTTAATTTTATAATGGGAAATTATCAGGAACAATATTTATAGATTTATGAGTAAATTGTGTATCATTATTTCTTAATAGAGGTACGAAAAATTAAAAAAAAAAATGCTTGTAAAATATAAGCTTGTAATAAAAGATTCAAATGAGATACAGTCTTCAACCAAATTGCATTTGAAAGTAGATTTCTTTACCTATATGACGAAATAAAAATTAAAAATGTGCGACGTTTAGAAGATTAAAAAATTGCAGTAACAAAAATTACAAAAAGTCATTTTATCCTGAAATGTTGTCATTTGCAAAATAACATCAGTGCTACACACGGACACATTTGTTCGCTACAATATAGATTTTTCTCATATGAAAAATTGGTACTATTTGATTATCCCGTCGACCATTTTCGCCAAATTAAAAAAATTGCCAAACTAATAGCCAAGTTATATATGTTGACGTAATTTTTATTTTAAATAACGGAAAAACAAATAAATTAGTAAAACATGAAAAAAACTACAAATAAAAAGTGGTATTAAAAACCACTTGGTGACATTTTAAACATGTATATCGTGTTTAATGTCATTGAATATGACATTCACAATCATCCATTATTGGTATTTGATCTTATAAGTTGGCGATAGTTTTTTGTCGGCGGGATAATCAAGTAGTACCGAAAAATCTTACGCGCATACTAAAATGGTAAAAGTAAAGAAAGGACTGCACGTACATATTTTCGAGAAAGTTTGCTTCAAAGTTAACGCTATGACAAATTTAAAATTCGTTTTATAAATTAAAATACACAACAGAAATTAAAAGAATAAACATTAATATACGCAAACATTGCTCTCCGTCAATTCAACGTGCAAAGAAAGATGCCGTATTTTCCGTGAAATACGCAAACCTTGAATTTTACAAATCATGCCAAAGCAAATTTTCAATTACATTTTAAACATTGGATATTAGTGAACTATGAAATCTCATTTCGTCATTTAACTTCATTCTTTTTCTATTTCAGATCAATTTTCTATGTAAAAAATGTACTTTTTTTCGTTTCTAAAAATATATTTGGAAAATAAAAATGGGTCTAAAAATAAAGTAAAAAATAAATAACATAAAAATATAATTATTCCAAAATGAAAGAAAAATTAAATAATTTTGGTAAAATGACAGGTATGTGTTTGGGTTTAATGTAGCAAATTTCTCAGGGTTACATTTTTTGCACCACTCCCAGCCACCACACATAAGTCCTCTCTATTTCTTCTTTTTACTTTATAGCTAATTTCTTTTACTTTGCACCATGGCCAACTACATCTATAAGGCCCATTTATTTGAGATTAATGTATGAAGTCTCCCGCCAGAGGAATCTGATACTTTGCCAAGTTACTCTGACCAATCGTGTAAACTCTGAACCAAAACAATGACCATGTGCTCAGAACACAAATCAGCTCATACAATGCTCATTTGGTCAGGGTTTGTGCCTCGTGATCCAATGAAATGGTTAAGGATTCGAAGCTGAATCCAGCTTCACTTTTTCGGCGGTTTTTAGCGAAATGAGCAGGCCGTTATATCTAGTTGGTAATGCTTTGCACAGAAATGGAGTACTCAAGTTGCCACCTCCAGAAAAATTAAATTAAAAACTACAAAAAAATTAATATCTCAAAAACAATTTAAGATACGGTTTTCAAACAAATCGCATTTAAAAGCATATATTTTTCTCTACACAACGGTGTAAAGATTGAAAATGTGCGATGTCTAGGAGTTAAAAAATTTGCAGTAATGGAAATTGCAAAAGTGAAATTTCATCAGAAAGTGTTGCCATTCGAAAAATGACGTATGCGTTACGCACAGATACGTTTGGCCTTTATAATATAGATTTTGGTTTTCAGCTAAGTCAAAATTTTCTATGCATTTTTTATTTATTATTTATTTGTAATAGCGAATTTTCCAAATAAAATAAGAGATTCTTCTAATAGATTTCTCAATTTAAAATTAAGCATTTCATTATTGCATTCTCGTTTGAAGAAGCCGAAATAAATTTTATTAAATAGTGAAATGATACAATAAAAACGCTATTATATCAAAAATATATAAGCATTAGCTTGTACTATTGTATGGACATTTGTAACTAATGAATATTGTCTATTATTTTCAAATCTTTACAGGCATATTAAAAAACATTTTATTTAAAAACTAGCTTTCCGCCTGCGGCTTCGCCCGCGTGGAATTCAGTTATATTGCGGTATAAAGCACAACTATAAGAAAATTTCTCATTTCCACGGAAAAATGTAAGAAGCGCGATGTAACGCTGGATACGATTAGTTGTTAAACCAAAACTGAATGGTACACTATATTATATGTTTTCCTTTGTGGAGCAAAAACATGCAGATTTTGGGCACTGGAAACCCGGGAACACGCTACATAGAGCTGATTATGCGAAAATCAATGTTTTTCCAAAAAAACTCCAGCAGCCCTTAGAGTTTGGCCTTGTGCTTTATTAATGGTCATTGCAAATGAAACCCTTATAGGAAATTGTAGTCTTTTAAATTGAAATGGGAGGTCTGTTGGAATAATCGGAATCCGAGGAATGAGTACACTTTCACCCTTTGCTGCGCCAGTTAAAATAGTGGCTGTAATAATGTTCCGCCCAAGCTGAGTGACACGCAGCTTGGTACCATTACACAGTCTAGAAGCATCGAGATTACGCATGAGCATCACCGGAACACCTACTTTTAGTTTTAATTTATGAGAAGGCACCCTAGATAATTCCAAAGAATTTAAGAACTCCACAGGATAACAGGTACTATGTTCTGTTTCTATCACTGTGTCTACAGATAAATATTTAATACTATTTTCTCCCATAACTTCAAAATATTTTCATTTATTTTAGTGACCGTTTCATTTTTTGGTGCTAATATTGCGCGTTCGCTGAGCCATTGGTCATCATTTATATGATCGTGTAAGTCAGTATAAACTTTTGCTACCAACTCCGATTCGCTGCCCACAACATTACAAAACTCTTTCGTTAAAGTTATCATTCCCTCTGCATCTACTGTCATTTTTTTTTAGATCGGGCAATTTTCATTGCCCGAACTTTAGATGAGGTGTTCGACAAATTAGATTTACGTTTGCGAGGCATTGTGAAAATATGAGTAAACTATAAACCTAAACTAAACTAAAATCCCCAACTAAACTATAACAATCTAAACGACGAACAAAGCGACGTAATTACCTATCGAAAAAACAATAACTACTTTATATATCTACCTAGAAAAAAATCACTAAACTAACCTAACTATTATACAGCTACTGCACATCGTTACCACGTTTTAAAAACACCCAGCGCCATCTATCGCATTATTTTATCTTGTTTTAAACGACACACAGCGCCATCTCCAATCCATCCATCAAGCAAACTATATTTTTGTTTTCCCTCGGGGATATCAATTTTTTCCGGGATAAAAAGTACCCTATTATTTAATCCGGACTTCTAACTTTACGTTTGCAAAATTTGAAAGCAATCGGTTCAGTAGTTACGGCGTGAAAGCGGAACAAACAAACAAACAAACAAACTCACTTTCCGATTTATAATATTAGTAAGGATTTTAGATTCATGATATTAGTAATCCTTTTTTAAAGAATTTCAATCAGTAGGCTTAAAATTAAACCGCTTTAAGTCTTCAAAAATAAAAATCAATAATAAATAGACTAAAATCAGTAGTCAATAAAAACAATCAATTAATGTGATTGTTTTTATGAAATTGGTCAATTGATTTCACCATTGGCTAACATTAAATACTCACAATAATGTGAAAAACTTAATTTTGATAAGCATATTTAATTTTCTTTTAATATTAACATTTATCATTTATCATTAACATTTATTATTCGGTTTTTTTTTTTTTTACTACTGTATTCTTTCAGCCGTAACTTCAAATTGTACATCGAAAATTATATTCAACTTATTATAAAACTCACACCGTAAAATAATAAAACAATATTGTTAATAATACAAATCATGGTTTTACCAACTGCTTTTGCTGGTATCATATATTAAAATACAGTGTCTCACATAAGTGATGGGACACTTATGCTTTACAAAAAGAAACTAATCAAATAAATTAAAAAAACATGTACACATTTTTTTGTGGGTGTGTTTCATACTTAAATTTAGTAAAGATTATTACATAACATACATTTTGTCAAAATATTAAAATATTAATTTAATAAAAATACAAATGTTTAGAACGGAGCAAAAAATAGCTCACATAAGTGATGGGACACCATTATATATGCAACAAAAATCGTCTGAAACAAGCAATAAAAATATTTTTGGGGGTTTTATTTTTACTTAAAAGCAATTGGCAATAATTTATAAGATCGTCTGCAGTATTTCTCTCCAGTTTGTTTTGGAATTTTTGTGTTTTTTAGCTCTGTGTAGTCATGAATGCTAAACGAAAAGAAACTTCGCCTGAAATTCGAAAATTAGTTATTAATTTGCATATTGAACGTGGAAAATCTATTAGAAAAACTGCTGAAACAGTTAACTTGAGTCGTTCAACAGTTTTCAATATCATTAAACGATATAAAAATAATCATATGATTCAGGATAAAAGAAGACCTGGCCGACCATCAAAGCTATCCAATGGAATAAAGCGAATTATCGTTCGAAATATTAAAAAAAATCCAAGAAATAGTGCTTCAAAAGTTGCTGCTGATTTACAAGCATTATATGGAATAATTGTTAATCCTGAGACTATTAGAAGGGTAATTCGATCTGCTGGATATCACGGTAGAGTAGCCAGGAAAAAATTCTTCGTAAGTGAAAAAAATAGAAAACTCAAACTAGCTTTCGCAAAATCCAACATAAATAAGAATTCTGATTACTGGAATAAAGTTATATTTGCTGATGAGAGTAAATTTAATATATTTGGTTCTGACGGTAGAATCTTGGTGTGGAGAAAACCCAGGGAAGAATTTCGCAAACAGAACTTGGTACTAACAGTAAAACATGGTGGAGAAGGAGTTATGGTATGGGGGTGTATGTCGTCCGCTGGAGTTGGTAATCTTGTTTTTATTGACAGTATATAATGGATCAGTACAAGTATATTGATATTTTAAAGCAGGGGTGCAAAAATCTAGGCGCCAGCAGGCAGTCTCTCCCCACTAAAACTATTTCATTTCTTTTTATCTAATATTTCGTATTAAATTCTAGTAAGATTGCTATTAAATTTTGAGCGAAGAAGACTTTAAAATTTTTGTGGTGGGAGATTAGCCACTGGCGCATAGATTTTTGCACCCCTGTTTTAAAGCAAAATTTGAAATCTTCAGCACGAAAATTGGACCTTCATAACGATTTTAAATTCTACCAGGACAATGACCCCAAGCACACTGCTCTGAACGTTAGACTCTATCTGCTATATAACTGTCCTGAAATAATAAAAACATCACCACAATCTCCAGACTTAAATCCCATAGAGAATATTTGGCAAGAATTGGAATCAAGAATTCGCAAACACACCATTTCTTCAAAACAACAACTAAAATCGGTGCTTCAAGAAGAATGGGGTAAAATCACTCCAGAAATCACAAAAAAATTAGTCGAGTCCATCCCAAAAAGATTAAATCATGTTTTAAAAGTAAAAGGAAATCCAACAAAATATTAAAACCTTTTAAAAAGTAAAATTTTTGGATAAATATTTGATGGAAAAGTAAGTGTCCCATCACTTATGTGAGCCATTTTTTTGCTCCGTTCTGAACAATTGTATTTTTACTAAATTAATGTTTTAATATTTTGACAAAATGTATGTTATGTAATAATTGTTACTAACTTTAAATATGAAACACACCCAAAAATTTTTTGCATATGTTTGTTTATTTATTTTATTGCAGTTTCTTTTTATAAAGCACAAGTGTCCCATCACTTTTGTGAGACACTGTATTTACTGCTCCGTTTCTTGCGAGGCAGATCATGTTACAGTCGACTCGACTCTGGTTAATTCGAAATCGTATAATTCGAATTTTCGCTTAATTCGAAATAAACTTGAAGCCCCGAAATTTTCAATGGCACAATAACGTTAAAATTTTTCATTAATTCGAACTCATTGTCTCTTGACTTCGTTTAATTCGAACTAATGAGAATTTCAATTTTTCATTTTTCCTTTATTTTTCACGGATTTCAGGTCATTTGAATAACTTTCTTTCTTTATTTTTGTAAAAATTGTTCCGAACGAGCATACATATAATCTAATACATTTGATACCCATTTTCTTAGTGCCCCGTCTGTCCATCAGTGACGCTTTAAATTTTTCTTCCATTGTGCTTGTTTCTAATCTTTTAGTTAGTTTATGTATTTATAGATTCTAATTTAATATTAAATCATATTCTAATGATAACAGACGAAATAAATTTAAAAAACACTATAATATTAATTCATTTGAATAGTATCACATTAAAAACGTTTTTATTTAATATTTTCCATAATTCGAACATTTCTTGTGGTCCCGACGAGTTCGAATTATCGAGAGACGACTGCATGTGAAAAATCAGGAGAAATATGCCAAAAATCAAGATTATAAAAAAGCATGTGAAAATCAGAAGCCTCCTGCCTCAATCAGGAGACTTGGAAAAACGCATTTGATATCCACTTTCTTAATGCCCCGTCTGTCCATCAGTGACGCTTTAAAATTTTCTTCCATTGTGCTTGTTTCTAATCTTTTAATTAGTTTATGTATTTATACATTCTATTTAATATTAAGTCATTATATATAATAACAGATGAAATAAATTTAAAAGACACTATAACATTAATTCTTTTGTAATAGTACCATATTAAGCATGTTTTCATTTCATTATTTTCCATAACTCGAACTTCGGATAATTCAAACATTTCTTGCGGTCCCGACGTGTTCGAATTAACGAGAGCCGACTGTATTCCAACTCAGTAAAGCACATTGCACAATTATTGAGATTAATTACATCCTCAATTTTCTCTCACACGCAACAAACTTATATAAAAATTCAAGACAAGACAGAAGGATAATAAATAAAAGCAAGATAGAAAAATAACAATCTAAGCAATATAACAAAATTAATAATATTAGTAAAGGTGAACATCTATTGCAGAAGTATTACCAAAAAACTTTTGACATTTTTTTTCCAGAAAATATAATTCGTGAAACATTTTTTTAAAATAAAATTGGTGTACACATAAGCCGTGAAGACTGTTACTTACAAGGAAGGTCTCCATACTGGGCATACTCAGAATTTTATGAAAAAAATACTAATTAAAGTATTCATGTATGTAATAAAGGATCAGTCAAAATTAGCGGCGGAATCACATTAGAAAATATGTAAAAAAATAAAAAAAATTTCGAATATTTGGCGGGAAAAGACGAAAGAGTCACTCGATTTGGCGAGCAGCCCTTTTCCTCGCCAAAAGCAAACTATTATAATGCAACTCAAAACTGTTAGATATTTAGAATGCGTGTAAATGGTATTTAATGAATTGAAACATAAACATTGAGAGACTTTAATATATTATATACATATATATACATATTGTATTACATGTATATATTACTTATTGAAGTAGTTATTTAGTTAATCACTGGAAAAAAAGTTTTCATACATTAAAAAAAAAAAAAAAAAAAAAAAAAAAAATCATATTGAGAAAAATTATCTTTATACATTTAAGCGCATTGAAAAATAAAAGCCAGGATTCCATAGCAACAAAATTTAATCGACAATTCTCAATTGGACTTTGAGATTGAAACAAATGTAATTAATTGAAATTGTGAATTTCGTTTTAAATCTCAAATTTTGATGATTAAATTTGAATATATATACATATAAATATCGATATAACAAAACTATACTTAAAACAAACTAAGACTTACAAAACAAAAGTTATTTAAATTAAATTTCTCAAAACAAGTTCAACATGAAGCTTTTCTTTTCCTTGAAGTGTATTTGATATAAAGTATTTTTTGAAATTACATTCCATCGCCAACTGGCGATAAACCGCCAAATAAAGAAATTTTCATTATTTTTTTACGGTTACTGAATGGAGATTCCGCCGAAATTTTTTTTATAAACGTATATAACCACACGAGAAGAACATTCTGTAATTTTTTCAGATTTTTCGGGGTATGCCCGTATGGAGACCTTCCTTGTTAGAAATAATGATACAAAATGTTTTTACTGTCAATTTTAGCTGTAACAAAATGCAACCCTAATAAGTATTAAAAGTTAATAATAATGCAAAAATTTCCAACTTAAAAAAAGAAAGAAAAATAAAAAGATAGAAATTTGATAAATTAGTCGTTTGCCCAATACATTTTATCTATATATATAAAAGAAAGTCTGGATTTCGTATTAATCACAGCACAAAAAAATCTACCGGACCCATAATCTTGAAAATTGGTGAAAAAATACTTCTTATAGCACCGAGCGCCGCTAAGAAGGGATTTTCGAAAATTCCACCCCTAAGGGGGGTAAAAAAAAGAACGAACTTTAAAAAAATTCCTTAAAAATCGGCTTATGTAGTTATTTTTCAACTGATAACATATTTTAATGTATTTTTCCATGCTGAATCGAATGGTACCAAGCACATTCTTTTAAATCCAGTAATTCGTAGATACTTCCCATTTTCCTAATTTGGCGATGTCTTCGGCGCAAAAACCTGAAATTTTCAATCCTTATCTATATATATAAAAGAAAGTCTGGATTTCGTATTAATCACAGCACAAAAAAATCTACCGGGCCCATAATCTTGAAAATTGGGGAAAAAATACTTCTTATAGCACCGAGCGCCGGTAAGAAGGGATTTTCGAAAATTCCACCCCTAAGGGGGGTAAAAAAAGAACGAACTTTAAAAAAATTCCTTAAAAATCGGCTTATGTAGTTATTTTTCAACTAATAACATATTTTAATGTATTTTTCCATGCTGAATCGAATGGTACCAAGCAAATTCTTTTAAATCCATTATTTCGTGAGATACTTCACATTTTCCTAATTTGGCGATGTCTTCCGTGCAAAAACCTGAAATTTTCAATCCTTCTAGATAGATCAGATTTTGTAGTCAATTCAATTGATACCATTTTGTAGACGATTCAATTGGTACCATATTTTAGTGTATTTTGCCATGCTGAATCGAATGGTACCAAGCAAATTCTTTTAAATCCAGTAGTTTGTGAGATACTTCACATTTTTCTAATTTGGCGATGTCTTCGGCGCAAAAAGCTGAAATTTTCAATCTTTATATATAAAAGAAAGTCTGGGTTTTTTTATTAATAATCGTACAAAAAAAAATCTATTGAATCTGCACTTTGGAAGTGAGTTCTATAATCAGGTTAACATGATTATGTAGGCTATATTTAATTCTCAATATATATAAAACGCAAAGTAAAATTTCATTCCGGCCTCTTATAAATTAAGTTCTACTAGATAGATTTTAATAGAACTTACATTGTTAGTTGGATAATTTTTCAGAAATTTTGTAACAATTGTAATATAGCATTCTACGTTGTTTAAATGAATACTTATGGAGATATTTTAAATCAGATGAACCCAATTACAAAAGGTTGGCTTTATTTTAAAGGTTCCACTGAATGAATTTTTATGTGATTAAAACTGTTAACATGTTGAGCGCTACGTCATTCGTTGGTGACTAACTTTGAACTTTCTGTTTAGATGACTGCCTTTTCTCCGATGACATATAGACTAAAATACAATATAAAACTAAAAATTACTATGATATAAAAATTTCGTTTGATTTAAAGTTTCTTAAAAAAAACTGACCAGCGTAGCGGGCGAAGGCTGCTAGTTTAATGTATAAATATGTAATTCAATTTTAATAATGTTTAATTATTGTTTTAAGGTAAACTTCTTTGCAACGAACATTTTTTAATTCATGCATTTTTGGGATTAAATAAAGAAAAAAAATGGCTTTTAAAATCCTAGTGATAAAAGAGTAAAAATTACGTGAAGAATCTTGATCGCGATGGTGTATACACCAGTACAGCCCAAATGGCTTACACGTAAAAGGAACTTTTGACTAAGCAAAGGACATCTAATATGTTTTATGATTAAAAAAATAATTCTAAAAGACAGGACAAAATTTACCTTCCCATGAAAATATTTAAAGCAACAGTGAAGTTCTTGAAAAAAAATTATTCCCACCTCAATTAATGCCATAAATATGATTTATCATTATGTGTTTTAGGCTGCACGTATAAAGCAACCGGTCACATGCAGGCTGTGGGCCGCAAGTTGAGCATTCCCAAACTTTACCAATTCACATACCGCTTTCTTTTCGGTTTTTCATTTCGCTGTATCCCCATCTGTCATAAACATGCCTCTTCACTCAACATTCTTTTTTTATTATTACCTTTATCTATCTATCTATATTATAAAGGCCAAACGTATCTGTGCGTAACGCATTGTATACGTCATTTTGCGAATGGCAACACTTTCCCCTGCAGTTTCGGTGTTGTAATTTTCGCTACTGCAAATTTTACACTTCTAAACATCGCACATTTTAAATTTTTACACCGTGGTATAGAGAAAAGAATGTACTTTTAAATGCAATTTCTATGAAAGCTGTATCTCAATTTATTTTTGAGATATAATTTATATATATATATATATATATATATATATATATATATATATATATATAAATTTTAGTACGAATTTCGTAAGTGTGGCAGCAGAATCACTCCATTTTCTCCTAAAATTAAAAGAAAAAAAATAGAAATTAAAATGCCTATACTATTTTAAAAATATCGTCTGTTATAAAATCCGGTGAATTTCAGTTTTGTTTCGTTTATTAATTTGGATAATTGAATTTCATTTATATTGTTAATTTTAGCTTAAAATAATATTTTTTTGAGAGTTTTTTTGAGAGTGACTGAAAATATAAGATGTATTTTTTACTGTAACTAATTCTGTAGATTTATTATAAATCAATGAAACAGTTCTTTCTTAAAAATTTTCTTTCGTCGAATTTCGACGGGTTCATTTCGGATTTTTAAAATAACCAGGTTGTTTTTTAGTCACCTGCCCTAAGCTTTCTACTGGATTGATTTTGATATTATTTTTTTAAATGATAGATATTATGTAGATGTGCCCTCAGTGGCCGTAGCGGATGTCACCCCGCCGATTCGTCAATTTTTTTTTTTTTTTTTTTTTTTTTTTTTTTTTTTTTTAATCACAATTTTACATTATTATAACAAATGACCATACCATTTCTTAAATTACCTTCTGTCCTCATGTATAAAAAAGATACAGGAGCGACTTAACATTTAACCATAGCTGCCAACTTTTACGCATTTTTGCTGCCACTAAAATTATATAGATGCTTTTAAATTGTTTAATTCTAAGATTTCGATGATTAAATAAGATAATATTTACTATAAAATTTTTGTGATAGGAAAAATGCGTAAAAGTTGGCAGCTATAATTTAACCCATAGTCCGCATAAATCAATGTGGTATCTATATGTGAAAGTTTGCTTTTGTTACTAACTAATTGGGTAGGTTGGTTTTTATTCCCTGGTTTTTATTCCTTCTCATTCAGACAATCATTCAGTATAAAATATCACATTCTCAAAGAAAAGAAAATTAACTCTATTGCATCGTGCGCGATAAATTTTATTTTATTTTTGAATTCTTTTCCAAAATCTTATAAAATTATATACCGTAATTTCGTGTAGATAAGCCGCAGCTCAAACAATTTTGTTTCGACCCAGAAATTTTCAAAAATAAAATGTAACATTTTGTATCGCGTTATAAATTTATCTTAAATTACTGAATGGATTTTCTGGGTCGAAAATGAATTGTTTGATGTGCGACTTATCTACACGAAATTACGGTAGATAAAAATTGCAAATAAAGATTGGGTGTCCCCTCTTTGAGGGTGACAACCGAGCGGACCGCCCCCTCCGTCCCCCCTCTAGCTACGCCACTGCCAATTCTAGCTATTTTTTTTAATTTATTTCCATTTTTATATTTTATTTTTTATTTTAAAAGGTTTTTTAAGAAATTTCTTAAAAACAGTGGTAATTAAATAATTTACATTGTTGCAGAGAAAAGAAAAATAGACTCGTGGCTTTTTAAACGTATCTTTTAATTTGCAAATTTAAATTTCGGTTAAAAAAAAAACATTTATTCATGTGTATTTTATTTTTATTAGAGCTTTGAGTAGGTGCTGTAGCAAAGTGCTGACATGACCCCAAATGATCACATAAAATTATATATTATATTATATATTATATTTTATTATATATTATATTATACATTATATTATATTTATTTATTTTGAAAGAAATACGAAAAAAATTAATTATTTTATACGAAAAAAATTAATACTTACTCTGACGTCACGAGAATATCCCTTAGAGGTTTTATTTTATCTTTATGCATAGGAATTTTATTCATGCCATTTTTTTTCATTACAATAAAATATATTTTCACTTTAATACATAATGGTTAAACATAAAGATACGTGCGAAAAGTTTGTTGCGGCGAAAGTTTCTAAATATTTAGTTTAAAATATATTTTTACTTTGATACATGAAAAGAGAAAAATAAATCTATTAATAAGCTTTTAAAACAATGAACGCATTTCAGGAGAAATGAAATTGAAATGAAGAAATAAATAAATGAGAAATGAATAAAAATATTTTAAAACTTTTTTTAAACCGTGGAATTTTGACGTGTTCTATTTCGTTAATCTTATCACAACCATTTAATAAATCGATTTAAATTATATTGACATTTCCTTGAAATTTAGAGATAATATCACTTTTTTATAATACTAGCCAAATGTTAAGAAAAATTACTGTAGCATTAAAAGAAATTCTTACAATCATACTATAATTATGCACCAAAAACTATTTTTAGAGTGAAAAATAAGCGGGGATTCAAACAATATTGCATAATGATCAGCTGAAGTTTTCGAGAATATGTTGAAAATTATATGAGCAATCATGAAATATCCTTATCAATAGGCGGAGCTATTGCATTATAATATCTATCTGCTGCGTATATGGTACAATGGACATTGTCTTTCATTTTAAGTGTTATGTATTATATTTACACCTAAGATTAACTTTGTCATCTAAAACTACAGTGTCTAGAAGAATACTTTTGGACGCTGTACTAAAACTGTCGATTTTTATATGTTTTTAGTTAAGCGGCTTTTGGGATCTCCGCCATTACGGATATTATTTTCACGAACCATGTAGCAGGTCCGCCTCGTACTCATAGGGATACGCGTATCCAAAGTTGGGAGCCGCTGGTCTAAAGCAAAAGCTTTCGGTTCGGCACAGTATTAAAATATATCAAAATATTACGTATCACGTGGATTTGGAGTAAAACCGATTGGTTGGTAAAAATGTGAAATTAAGAAAAGATATTTCGATTCCGGAAAACTAACAGATATTCAAAATTCAGGGCTCCCAAATGGTCCGCGAACGGAACACCAATATTTTTTAACAGAAAATTTCATTGTAGGTTTCTATAGCATTTGTGATAAAATTAACCTCCGAAGGCGATTTCTGAGCAGTTTGCAAGAAAAATATAAAATGAAAATCTTTCTAAGAAATTATTGTTGTTCAGTTGGAGGACCATTTTGGAGCCCTGAAAATGATCTTTAGAATTTTTTTCCATAAAATGAAAAATGCTGATGTTAAAATTATACGAACTCAGTATATAAATCCACACTCATAGAGCTGCTTAACCCTTTATCTTCTGAACAAGGAATTCATAAAAATTTAATCTTTTAAAGCATTTTTCGGGAATTTATTAAACTACATTAGAAGATTTACATAATCATTTAATAAATTTTACAGTGATTTTAGATGGCATGAAGGATTCAGAAAGATTAATTAAATTTGAATTTATTGGGATTTTGTGCAGTATTTATAACCCCACTCATGTTAAATGTAATTGGTCAATTGATTTCCCCCTCATTGGCTAATATTAAATACTCACAATAATGTGAAAAACTTATTCTTGATAAGCATATTAAATTTTCTTTTGCTATCTCTCATATTAACATTTATAATTCGTTTTTTCTTTACTACTGTGTTCTTTCAGCCGTAACTTCAAACTGTATATTGCAAATTATATTCAACTTATCATAAAACTTACACCGTGAAATAATAAAAGAATATTCTATATAATATAAGCATGCCCTAACCTCGATGTTACGACAAATAAGGTATTAAAAGTGTTTTAAAAAAACTACTGCCCCGTCCTTAGCGAGGCAGTTATTATCTCAATAATGCACAAGTGTCTGGCCGCCATCTTCAATTTTCTCGCGAGCCACAGCAAACTTATAGAAAAATTCAAGGCAAAAGCAATTCGGTATTTGAAAAAATATATATATATATGTATATAATATATAAATATATATATATATACAGTCGACTCTCGTTAATTCGAACTCGTCGGGACCACAAGAAATGTTCGAATTATGGAAAACATGCTTGATATGGTACTATTACAAAGGAATTAATGTTATAGTGTTTTTTAAACTTATTTCGTCTGTTATCATAAGAATACGACTTAATATTAAATTAGAATGTACAATATACAATACAAAATAAAAAATACATAAACTAATTAAAATATTAGAAACAAGCACGATGGAAGAAAAATTTAAAGCGTCACTGATTGACAAACAGTGCTCTAAGAAAGTGGATATCAAATGCATTATATTATATGTATATTTTTTTGGAACAATTTTCACAAAAATCAAAGAAAGAAAGTTTTTTAAATGATCTGAAATCCGTGAGAGAAAAAAATGAAAAATCGGAATTCTCGTTAGTTCGAATTAAACGAAGTCCAGAGAAAATGAGTTCGAATTAATGAAAATTTTTAACGTTATTCCACCATTGAAAATTTCGGAACTTCATGTTTATTTCGAATTAAGCGAAGGTTCGAATTATCCGATTTCGAATTAACGAGAGTCGACTGTATAAGGCTCTGCTATTCATTCTCACTTAGAATAAAAATCTACACTAGAACATGGTAGATTAAAAATTATATCCAGTAACTCCGCCCACATACATTCAAATCTATCTATCTATATTATAAAGGCCAAACGTATCTGTGCATAACGCATACGTCATTTTGCGAATGGCAACACTTTTCCATGTAATTTCGGTTTTGAAATTTTTGGTATTGTAAATTTTATACTTCTAAACATCGTACATTTAAAATTTTTACACCGTCGTCCGGAGTAAAAAATGTACTTTTAAATGCAATTTGTCTGAAAGCTGTATTAATTAATAACTCAATTTATTTTTGAGTTATTAATTTTTATATAGTTTTTATTACCAATTTTGTAATTATGGCAACAGAATCACTCCATTTTCTCTTAAAATTGAAAAAAAAAAAAAAAAAAAAATAGAAATTAAAATGCGTATACTGTGTCAAATATATCGTTTGTGATCGTGTTAATTTGGAATTTTTTTTTTTTCATTCCCATTTGTACCAATCATAAAAGCCTCAATTAATAATTCCATCATGTTAAGTGATCTTTGTAATAATTTACTGATTACGTATGAAATTGAAGTTTAATTTTAATAATTTTGACAAATGAGTTATTTAAAATTAGTACTTTGTTAATTTTAACTTAAAATAATAATTGTTTGGGAGTTAGATTGACCAATATAAGATGTATTTTTTACAGTAACTAATTTTGTAGATTTATTATAAATCAATGAGACAGTTTCTTCTTAAATATTTTCTTTCGTCGAATTTCGACGGGTTCCACCTCGTATTTTTTAATGAACAAAATGCCTGGAAAGGGGAGATAAATAAATAAATAAAAATGCGTGTGTGTACGTGCGTTTGTATGGGGGCATTTCAAAATATAATAATCCTTATATCCTTATACATATTATAAATGTGAAAGTGTGTCCGAAAGTTGGAATGAAATTGTCTTCAAAACGGATGGATTAATGTCTTTGAGTCTTTGCACATAGATAAGTTAAAGCCTGGAAATGAAGATAGGCTAATTTTTAATTATTTTATTCAAATATTTTCCTTAATAATTCAAAATTGCATTCTTTTTCATACTGAATAAATAGGAATACTAAATATTTTTTTTTAGAAAAAATGTAATTAATTTCTTTTCCCGTTTCCAAGAGAATTAAAATCTGAAATAATAATTTCTCATCGGCAATAAAGGGTATTGCCGGGTTTCTTAGTAAAATATGCCCTTGAGTCAACCACATCGAGTCCTACATGGATCGATAGCCCATAAAAAGAAATTCATTTCTCCCCAGTTTTAAGTTTGTATCTCAAGACCAGGGGGGGGGGGGTAATGGCCCTAAAAGTCTGTTTATAAAAAGAGCACATTGTGACGAAACTACTAAGCAGATTTCAACGAAAAGAATACGGGGTGTAAAAAACCCCCTTACGAATGTTTGACGATTTTTTCAGATTTTTTTAAACAAAAGAACAAGTTTTCTAACATTTTTCCTGTTTTAAATGCACATTTTAATTAAAAATAAACTGAAATTTCTGAGTGACCACCTTAATTTTTTTGCATGCATATTCACTATCAATTTCAACTTTCTACATATGGTGCATCATATTAAAAAAAATGCAAAATCATATTCCGACGGAAATGGGGAGGGGGGGGCGTGTCTCGGGCAAATTTCACACCTTCTTTTCAAATCTCACATATTAATTCACACGGTGTTTTTAAAAGAAGGCGTGAAATTTGTCTGAGACACGCCCCAAATTACCGCCAGAATATGATTTTGCCCTTTTTTTTTTTAATATGATGCACCATACGTAGAAAGTTGAAATTGATAGTGAATATGCATCATGTCTCATAGTATTTCATGCAAAAAAATTAAGGTGGTCACTCAGAAATTTCAGTTTATTTTTAATTAAAATGTGCATTTAAAAACAGGAAATATGTTAGAAAAGTTTTTTTTTGTTTAAAAAAAATCTGAAAAATTGTCAAACATTTGTATGGTGGTTTTTTACATCCCTTATTTCTTTCCTTGAAATCTGCTTAGTAGTTTCGTCACAATACGCTCTTTTCCAAAACAGGCATTTAGGGTCATTACCCCCCATGGTCTTGAGATACAAACTTAAAACTGAGGAGAAATGAATTTCTTTTTATGGGCTATCGATCCATGTAGGACTCGATGTGGTTGACTCAAGGGCATATTTTACTAAGAAACCCGTCTATACCCTTTTCAACTGAGCTATTTCCATACGAAAAAGGAAAATAAAAAGAATTTAAAAGAAAATAAATATGACGTCATAAGTGAAAAAAACAAAGTGAGTATTCGAATTTTTCTGTCAAAAATAGCGACATAATTACAAAAAAAAAAAAAAAAAAAAAAAAAAAGAAGAAGAAGAAGAAGAAAAAGAATTTAATTTTTAACAAAATATTTCACTTGGAAAAATATGACGTCATAGTTGAAATAAAGCAGACATTTTATAGTAGTTGTTAAAAATACTAGAGACATGGATATCAGTAATTATTGTAGCTAGATAAATTATGACATCATATTTAAAATGAATGAAAATATTTTTTACTTATGCTAATTAATAAGCTATAAGTTACAAACTAATGAAAAATTTCATTCAAAATTCATAATTATTTGTGGAAGGCATTTTTGGTTGGGAAAAGAGGGAAAATAAAGCTTATTAATATACATTTTTGATGCTATTTTCTTTCTTCAAGATTAAAAAGAATTTAATTTCAGTTCCTATAGATCAGCGCTGTCCAACGCGGCGCCCTGTGCCAGATTTTGCCGCCCTTTTGAATGTTTCCTATAATTAATATTTAAAAAAAAAATAAAATTCCATTAAAAAATGCTTTATTTTAATTCCTTGATATTTTCCTGAGAAATATTTTTGAAACCTTTGCAAGTGTATTACATGCATAAAAATTGAAAATGTGTTTTATTAATTTAACCATGTGTTATTGCGTTTCTTCACTAATTCACAGTTATCTTTATGCAAAATGCTATGGAAATTATGGCGATGGAAAATGGTAAAAGTTGGCAATATCTTAATATGTTAAGATGTGAAATGCAGAAAAAAGCGCATTTCCTTCCCCTCCTTCATGCAGGAATGTTCAATATTTTTTTTATATTATTACACTGATTCATTGCTGTTTCATAAGGGTAAAGAAGTGTCATTTTACCACTCAGACTTTTAAAATGTTGGGTATTTTTCTGAAATTGTTTTAAAAGATCTATAAAGTCGTACGAAATGATTTCCATCAATTAAAATTCTTTCAAGACATTTCTTTGAAACCATCTATGGATTGGTCAGTAATATCCTTTTTGTTTTTGTGTTTTTCATAACGCCATATTATAGCATCCAAGATAAATTAAGGAGTATCTATTCATTCTTTAAAAAAAAAAAAAAAAAAAAAAAAAACTAACAATGATTACCATTTTAGTTAAATTAAAAATCAGATTAAAGTTACAAGCACCTTCCACTTCAAAAATCTTTGAGGTAACACCTCACAGAAAAATGTATATTTCGAACTTTGATTTATAATTATTTGATTTTTCTCTTTTTTTACATGAAGCTCCAGATCTACCGAGGGGCCTTATATCTTCTACAACGATATGCATTTGTATGTGTGCCTCACTATTAATACTGCGAGATAATTTTTTTTTTTTAGCCCTGTTAATGATGGCGCCCTTCATTGTTTGTTCTGAGCTGAAATGCACCCTTACTTAAGTGAAAAGTTGGACAGACCTGGTATAGATGATATAAAAACACGATTAAAGTAAATTTTCCTAAACTAAGGCTCGGAGCGAACAGCACTAGTTTTTATTACACTAAAAGAGCAATCAATCAATCTTTGTTGACCGAACGAAACAAGGGCAAAATCTCTTTAAATGATTTTTGAGGGGCTGACCTTCCCAAATTTACAAAGGAAGGGGAACTTTTATCTCCCCACATCTACAGTCGTAAAGCTGTCAACTGACTTCGTATTTGATTTCTCTCTTGAAGTTCGGATTCAGTGCACTGAAAGTGCACTTTTAGATCAAAGCGCCGAAACGAAAGATCAAGAAGTTAGTGCTATCTGCGTAGACCTTAAAAACATATTTTTACATGTTGAAGTTTCATTAATGAGCTTCTTCCACAGAAGCGGAAATCTTTTGTCAACATATTGAAATTTACAACCAAGGATGTAAATTTATCTTCCGTAAGTATAAGTGGATAGTTATTATCGTTCATTAATAAGAACTGGATCTTTTAAAAACTGTATGTCTTTTTTTTTTTTTTTTTTTAAGATTAAAGTCAAAACGACGAAAGGCGTTTTTTAGTTAAAGTCATTCATTTTAATTAGATTATTTTTCTTTCTTTCTTTCTTTATTTGGAATGGCGTGAAGAATACGAAATATTTTCCAAGAACTTCATATCTGAAACAGTATATACAAATTTTAATTTAAATATAAAATTTCGTGTATTCAACAATTTGCTTTAATTCAATCTTTAATACATAGGATTAGCATTTACAAAATATTCTAATAAAAACATTCATAATATTCACACCATTATAAATTACAAGAGGTAAACAAAAAATAAATTAAATTAAATATTACAGGAAATAAATAAATAATGCAATTAGTTTTACCAAAAATTACAGTATTTCGTTACACTATGAGTTTGTTTAATGACAGGATCGATAACTTCTGATTTTCATTACTGTTATATTCCTGCGAAAAAAAAAAAAAGTTTCGGTGTTTAGTTTTCGTTAAAAATTAAACTCTTTATTGCAATAGTGGTGAGAGTCATTTTTGAACAAGTGCTAACTTTAAATTTTTTACATTTTATTTTCTACATATAGCAGTTTTATAACTACAACTATACTTTAACCAAAAATCTTAGAGAGGGGAAATACCATTCTACTTTCTTTGCTTTAACTTATTTTTTACTTACTAACTTCCTCGATTTAAGCTTAACTCCTTGAAGGGTGGTAGGTTAAAATATATCCCACTTAATTTTAATTGCGAAATGCCATATTAACACCACAATTTAAAAGAGAAAATTTTAATTTAATTAAGTTCGCAAAGAAAAGCTTTTATTTATTTTGAAATAAATTTGTTTTTAAATTCTGGTGTCGATTATTCATTTCAGCATTTTAGAAATATAAGTACATTGCCCTTCAAAGGATTAAAGATTAAAGATTTAATATTTAATTCTTAATCTTTTGTATCTTTTATAAAAATTTTAATTTTTGATTTTACCTTTTTTTTCATTTAATTCTTAAGGGCCCCTGCCTGCGAAGACACTCGCGAGCTAATGCTATTCCCATGGGGAAGGATTTTTCTAATAACTCTTTCGCATTTTAACATTTTTTTTTTTTTTTTTTTTTTTTTTTTTTTTTTTTTTTCTTGCATTGGATAGCTGAGGTTTCTCTCAAGATCGCTCCTTGATTACTTTTTCGATTTTGGTCGAAGGTGTTTTTTATAAAGTTACTTTCACTTTCAGAACTGGTTCAGAAAGTTAAAGTAATTTTATAAAAAATACTTGTGACTAAAATCGAAAAAGTAATCAAGGAGCAATCATGAAAGGAAATTCAGCTATCCAATCAAAAAAATAAATAAATAAATAAATAAATAAAATAAAAAAATAAATAAATAAATGTCAAAATACGAAAGAGTTATTAGAAAAATGCCTCCCCATTGGAATAGCATTAGCCTGTGAGTGTCTTCGCGGGCAGGGACAGGACCCTTCAGTAGTTTTAAAACTATACTTTTTCTTTTCAAATGGCTCACAATTAAACAAGATAAACAAGCATTAGACTGGGTGTTAAGCTGATCACATATAGAAAACCCCTCAGTGTTGGTCAATGGCGGATCTAAGGGGGGGGCGATGGGGCGATCGCCCCCCCCCTTGAGCCCAGTAAAGGGTCTGAAAAAAATGCCCGCACGGAAAAAAAATTGGACATAAACTCGAGACCGGCGCGGCCCGGGTCGGGCCGCGCCCTTTTTAAGTCACGGAACTGGGTCAGGTCTTTACACTTTCAGAACCGGGGCGGATCGAGTCTTACTTTTTCCTGTAGAGCGAGATCGAGCCACACTTTTCTTTTCAGGGCGGGCCTGGCGTGGATTTCGTTCTTCCTTGAGGTAAACGTACGGTCTGAGGTCGAACGACCATAAGGGAGGAGAAGCAATGGCGGATCTAGGAAGGGGGGGGGCGAAAAGGTGATCGCCCCCCTTAGATCCGCCATTGGCAGATTCAAGAAAAATGCGCCTTGGCATTTTTCAAGGCGAAAGGGCGATCCTCCCCCCTCCCCCCCTTGGGCTAATAACAGTTTCCTAAAAAGACATGCATCCTCGCAGGAAATGAATTGAAGCCTAACTCGAGTCCGGGGCGGACCGCGCCTTTTTAATTTCACGAGGCTCGGGCTGGGTCAGGTCTTCTCGCTTTCAGAACCGGGCAGTATCGTGATCATTATTTTTCTGCAGATTTGGGTCGGGCCCAATGGCGGGTCTGAGGGGGCGATCGTCTTCACTTCTTGGGCAATAAACGTTTCCCAAAAATACATGCATCCTTGCAAGAAATGAGTTAGATCCTAACTAGAATCCAGCGCCCCCCCCCACCCCCCGGGGCCGCGCCTTTTTAAGTTCGCGAGGCTCGGACTGTGTCTAGTCTTACCGCATTCAGAACTCGGCCGTCATTTATTTGATACTATCATGATAATTATTTTTCTGCTGATTTGGATTGGGTCTGACTTATTTTTCTTCCAGATCGAGTCTGGCCTGGAGTATTCTTCTTAGATGTCTGCATTAGAGATGACTAAGGTTCAGACTTAGCCCGTGTCCGATACGAAATCGTGCTCTGTTTTTATGCTGGTCTACTGATTCGGACTCATTTTTTCTGAAATCTGAAAATTTTATTTATCGATGAATAGAAAATTGTAAAAAACTTTTTTTCCTCTTAAAAGTTAGTACTTATTCCCTTTCAAATCAACGTCTTGCTATTTTGATAAAAATGAAAAAGAGGCACAATTTTTTTTTTTTTTTTTTTACTATTTGAACGATATTAAAACAACAATAACAACAACAACAAAAAAACAATTAGTCATATCTACATCTGTAGATTTATGTTCAAGCATTGCCGACGACCACCGATCTGGCGCCTACGAAAAAAGGCGGGAATAATGAATTTGTGTTTAGTTCGATTTTTGTTTGTGGCAGAGATTATTTTGCAATTGGATCTTTTATTATTATTATTATTATTTAGACATGTAACACGAAAAGAATATTTTCTTTTGATTTTCTTTTGCGGTTGCTTGTATGCAACGTATACAAGTCGTAATCGCTTTTCATATGGAAGTAACTATAGTAATTATAATTTCTTTTGGGATCTCTGCTGATGCCGTAGCGGTAAGTAAATGTATTTACCATATTCTTGCGATCAAGTAGTGTTTCCTTCTGTTCCTAAAAAAGTGTTGAACTTTAAAATTTTTAATTTGAGGTTATTTTTTGGGTCATGCTATAATGAAGGCTTGTTATGAAGAATGAAATGGTTATAGTTAAAAATGTGCATTTTTTACAGAAAATTTAAAAATGTTGTTCGATTTGACAGATAATAGACAGTATTTTCTGCAGGTTCCGTGCATTTATTCGTGAAACACACTTCATTAACATGTCCATTGTAAATAATATTTTTTTACTAAAACAGAGACAACATATGAGAATCCTTTTATGCGTAAAGTATATTTTTATTTTACATCAAACTGTTCTTTTGATAATATTAAATTTAATTTTTCGTTTAACAGCTTTTTTTTAATATAAAAAATAGCTTTAAAATTATAATTACTTTTGGAATATTTTTATAAGTATTATGCAGTTTTTTCTACTGTATAATTTCATTATCGAGTTTTGCTCTTAATGCCGAAAAATGTTTCTGCCTCAGGCGGGACCGGGCTGTGGAATAATAGCACAAATTTATCTCTAGTACGCACTGACCAAAATTTCCCTGGTCGGAGTTCGGCTCGGAATGAAAGTTAAATTTCGGTCCGTGTCCGCCTAGACGTATGCATGTGCCCGGGCCTGTTTGAATCGGCGAAATGGTTTCGAATTTTCTAACGTGCTAGCAAAATTAGAATAATTTTTCCAACAGGCCGGGCCAATAAACAAAATAAATGGGACGAGCCGGCAAAAAAATTGAAGGGCCATATGGGCCGAGCCCATAAAAAAAAATTGCGGGCTCACTGGCCCTTTGTAAAGTTTTAAGCAGGAACGTTAAAATATGAGCTATTTTCAATTATATGAGTTAAATGAGAATAAGTATAAATGTGCGTCATCAGTCGAAACTAGTTTGGCAACATCAATACAGAAATCTAACTTTTACAGTGTAGAGGTCAGCATCGGAGAATTAAATTGTGCGTAACCCAAGTTTTTTTTTTTTTTTTTTTTGCCCGAGATCAGGCTTGCATTGTTTTTCTATATATAGACGAGCCGGGCTGGAACTAGACTTAATTGTTCTCAACATGTGTAGGACAGACAATATACAGTGCCGTGCGAAAGGGGGGGGGGCGAAAGATGCGGTCGGCCCGGCGTGGAAATTTAGGGGGTGCCAAATTTATGCTACCAGCGTAATATTTGGCCTGTTACAAGAAAAAGTCGGGTCGGAGGGGGGGGGGCACATTTTGCTTTGCCCCGAGCGCAGTTTTCTCTTCGCACGTCAAATGATTGCGGATTTTTCTACTTTCTCATGCTGTCGCTTCCAGAAATTCTATTCAAAACGACAATTTTCCAGTATTTTCTTAAACTGCTTATCAAAAAATGGATTACTCCATAGTTTCTAAATAAAAACACCTGCTAATCCTGCTAATGTGATCCACAACATAAACATTAGTTAACCCGACCAGCAGCAAAAGAAAAGTGTTAACATTAGTCAGTGTTAAAATTAGTCAACCCGACCCAAATCCGACCCACAGCAAAACTAGAAGTCAACCAAACCCAGACCCGACCCACAGCAAAAACTAGAAGTCAACCTGACCCAGACCCGACCCGCAGCAAAAACTAGAAATCAACCGGACCCAGACCCGACCCGCAGTGAAAAATTAGCCCCGACCCACGCATTAAAGTCGAGTCTCCAAATTTCTAAAATCGCCCCCCCCCCTTGAGGACTCTCCAGATCCGCCCTTGGTGTTGGTCAACTATTCGGCACTGTCTCTGTTATTTCAAGTTAAATTATCAAAAAATAGCATTTCAGCTAGTTTTTGATTCTGCTTGCTTCAGTGAAAAATAGGAATCACAGATTAAAGTTATGTAGATAGCGTCGACTGTGTTGCATCTAAACATTGGCCAGTAGTGACAAAACCTGATTAATATTTGAAATTATGGGAAGCACAGTATCATTTTAAGGCCCCCTTTTCATTTGGGAAAATTTAAAAATTCTATACAAACTTAGAAATTCACCAATGCTACAAGTAAAATTTTCCTGGGAATGGCTTATCCTGGTTTACACATACATTTTGATTAAACAGCTTTCCCTGTATACACTTATTTACATATAAGGTAGAGGTTTGCACAAGCCGAAATTTTCAGAATTGGACCAGGCCCAAGCCAGGCGTGATCAGACGGCATTTCAACATAAAATGGATTTTTACATGGATTTAGTTAATAATTATTTAGCACATTGATTTTGACCAAAAATGGCTATTTTAACTTTTTTTTCCATTGTTATAATTTTTATTTTCAAAGAGTGCCCTTGGCTATCAGTCAGTAGCCATGGCATTTAAACCTCCATCCTGACGTCAAAATTAGAGAAGTACATTTGTGCTTACGTGTTGATGCACGTAAGTTCGATACAGTGATAAATGTTTGTTTTATTTCCATTAATATTGTTTCTCATATTTATAATGTTAGTTTTTTCGTAACACTTGACTTTAACATTACTTTTAAGACCAGTATCCCAATGGCTGTATATCATCAACTATGCCAGAGGACCAGAGAAAGATTTTGCCAGCCTACCAGATGGTACATTTGTTGTTGGAACTCGAGTTCAATACAAATGTAAATCGAGATTTTACAAGCTGTATGGTTCTGAATACCAAACGTGCCAAGCATCGCGAATTTGGAGCGGATACCAACCTGCTTGTATACCAGGTGAGTTGAATACAGTGCCAATAGAATTAATCTTAACACCTCAGCAACAATCTTGATGTTTAAATGTTTTATTTCATTTTTCCAGTTTTAAACAGAAAAGGCGGGTGAGAATTTCCATCACGTGTTGGTTACGTGGAGTGGTTGCCCTTGAAGCTTAACATGATTTAAAGTTCAACTTTTATTTTTTTTTTAGTTTTTATAAGGATTTGAAAAGAGGGATTTTTAAAATTATTTTTTCTTCTAAAAGAAACTTTTGTGGTGCACATAATCAGCGTAAAAAGCTTACAATTGTTGAACAACCTCGTGCTCTGACTTTATTAGAACAAAATGTTCTTGTAAGTCTTAAAGCCTTATACAAGCATCAAGATAAATTACCTATGTCCTAAAAAAAAAGGCAAAGCCGATTTACTACATGGAGTATACCAAAACGCGAAATTGATTAAAAAAGACCGAGAAAGATTTCAGCCAGTCTGATTTTTTTTAAAACATGAAGTACTGTTAATACCAAATATAATAATTACAGGAACAAACGAGAAACATTACTAATGAAATATCAATAAGGATCATCTGTCACAATTTTCATGGCACTGTAAATTTATATTTAGGACAATGATTATCTGTATTTCATGATAATAATTATTCTGGAATTAAGAAAAAAAAAAGAATTGTAAAATCAATATAAACACTTCTTTTAAAATGCAGTAAATTTATGAAAGACGGCGATTTAGAAAAAATTGCCGTCTTTTGCTTCATTCATCTTTTACATTTTTCTTGCTTGTTCCATTACTGTAGTGCCACAGAAATACAGTCAGGCCTGGTTTAGATGCTCAGATTTATACGCAATAATGCCCTTTCAAGGGCCGTGATATACTTATGAAAATGTTTTAATTACTAAATGCCATAAGACACCAGAACTTAGGGTGTAAAATTTTCCGTTTATTATGCATATAAAATATAACTTTTTATTACTTTCAAGTAAATTTATTCGTAAATTCCGGTGTCATTCATTCATTTCAATATTTTACAAAGTGGAAGTGTGTTGCCCCCCTCCCCAACACACACACCCCAAAAAGTTAGATCTTATACATATATAACGACATCAAGTTTTTGGTAATTTTAGACTCCCCCTCCCCTTATGATGTCATCCGTTATCATACTTCAATTTTTCCTTACCCCGTAGGAACATCGTAATCATTGTCTAAAAATCATATTTTCTTTTTTTGACTTTTTTTTCCTATGTTTGGAGTAGTGTATAGATATGGTTATATTATTTTTTTTTCATACTTTATAGATTCAAATGAAAAGAAGTCAATAAAGTATCACTTAGCATAGGGATGCACAACCTGTGACCCGCGGGCCAAAAGTGGCCCGCGAACTTCGTCAATTTACAACTGGAAAAAATTATTTCGACGATCGGACATGGAAAAATCACGAGTTTTAATGGTCGGGTCCCGAAATATTGCAAATTTCATTTGCCCGGGCAGAGGAATAAAGTTTATCTATGTGTTTCGTAAAAGTCGTGAATTTCGTCAATCGGATTCATAATAATCACAAATTTAGTCGATAAATTTCGTAAAAGTCGTGATATTTCGATTTTGAGGAGGTGATCTGTGGCCTATAATCATAGGCCACAGATCGACATAGCCTATGTCGAGGCCTATGTCGACAGGCCTATCGACATAGGCCTGTCGCCGAGGTGACGAAAATGCGTCAATCGGATTCATAATAATCACAAAATCGATAAGTTTCGTAAAAATAGCGAATTTTGTCGATAAGCTGCAGAAAAATCATAAATTTCATCGATCTGGTCCCGAAGAAACGTGAATTTTATCGATCATGCGAGGAAGAATTGCGAATTTCGTCGATCAGCTTTAGAAAAATCGCGGATTTCGGCAACTGGCTTCGTAAAAAGCACGAATCGCAAATTTTGTTGATCATGCGATTATAAATCGTGAATTTTGTTGATCATGCAATTATAAATTACGAATTTCGTCATCAGATTTCTAAAATTCGTGAATTTCGTCGATTGGCCTTGTAAAAATCGCAAATTTTGTTGAACAGGCATGAAAAAATCTCAAATTCCATCGATCAGAAGCAGAAAAATTGCAAGTTTTATCGAGCATGTGAAGAAAATTTGCAAATTTCGTCGATCAGTTTCGTAAAAGTTAAGAATTATATTGACCGATTTCGTAAAAAGTGCAAATTTGGTCGATGAAGAATGAAAAAATTGCAAATTTCGTTGATCAGGTGCAGAAAAATAAGGAATTTCATTGATCAGGTTTGGAAGAATCTTGTTGATCAGCTGCTTCCCTCTCCTTCATTTATAAAGTTCACATTTTTTTCGGCACTAATCATTTATGTTTGTTTTTAGCAGTTTTAGTAAAACAAAATTTTCTCTCCTGAATAAAGCCAATGAATATTATTACATCTTGCAGGGATGAGATTTCCGCTTTTTTGGACACCAGTATAATCTTAGAGAAAATGTTGTTCTATTAAATCACAAAAATTTTCCGATTAAATAATAAAGCATTTTCTCTAAGCTTTTACTGGTGTGCAAAAAAGCGGAAATCTCATCCCTAATCTTGAAAATAATCCTTGTTATATCTGTTACATATATAAACATAAAAACTGCTGATATATGCATACCGATTGAATTGGATATTTTGATTGGGTAAGTGAGATTAAAGGAATAACTCCCCTACTCCCCTCTGAAACCATATTTTTAATATGATTATAGGCCACAGATCACCTCCTCGAAATCGAAATATCTCCGTGTTATTGATTTGGCCCTCGACCACACAGACATATTTATAAGTGGCCCTTTGCTTGAAAAGATTGTGCATCCCTAACTTAGCATATCAAATAGTAGTTAAAATAAATAGTTACTATTTAAAAATATTTAATAATAGCTTTTCGTTAAGTAATGGATTCAACACTGATAATGTATCTCTCTCTCTCTCTCTCTCATATATATACATCAAGTCCCACTGGAAAATTTTGCATTCATAAATTAATATTCAAATCAATTATCCAAATGCTCCATTTGCTTTTCAATGAATGAAAAAGTTTGAAAATAATCTGAATTCTTATAAAAAAGCATTTGGACGTAAAATAAAATGTTCTAAATTGTTTGAACGAATGAATAAAAACATAAAAATGTTTTGCTTGCGAGGCCCCGCCATTTGGTCAGTTTATAAATTATAATTAAGGTAATTTTACATCGGTTTAAAATAATCTCTAACAGCGTCAGGTATGTCTGCTAGCATTTAACCCTTTTTGGCGCAGAGTAAATAGTAAATCTTTTTGAAGCAATTAACTTATATCAAAATTTATTAGAAAATACGAACTTGTTTATTTCCAAGTATGTTCTAGAAGGAAAGTTTTAATTAAATATTCTTGGTGCAGTAAAATTAAAATTAGGTGTCCTTTTTTAAGGACACCAGGCTGGAAAGGGTTAATAGATAGCTGAGGCTTTAGTCTTATTACAGGACATTATCTTCTAATAAAGTTTTCTTTTTAAACCTTCAATAGTGATTTTTTTTCTATTTCAGAATGTGGCCGATCAGATTCTCCTAAGACACCTTTTATAGTGAATGGCAACTCCAGCCGCATTGGGCAGTGGCCTTGGCAGGTCGGACTTGCACTAAAAACTGGTACGGGATTGCATTTATTGTGTGGAGCTGTTCTCGTCAGTGAACTGTGGGTCTTAACAGCAGCTCATTGTGTGGCAAAAAAGCTGACCAATATTCCAGTAGACCCCAGGAGCCTTCTTATTTTTTGTGGCAAATATTACAGGAGTTTCAATAGAGATGATGAATATGTTCAAGTGAAACAGGTAAATCTGTACTATAAATGAAAACCATACCATGCATAAAGCTGACAACAAACTGACCAATATATTTAACTTCATGCACTATATGGCCAAAGATGAACCGCCCACTTGCGATTTTAGACATTTTGTTAAATATCTAGAAAAATACACGAGGAATTATCCCGAAACTCTAAGTATATAAATATAATAGTACAAGTCATACATTTCCATGAAGATTTTCCCCCGAAACTCCATAGGGGACCTCAACAAATTAAAAAAGAATGAATATATTTTGTATAACCCTGTCAAAACTAATGTAGCAAAAACACTCAAACTGTAGGGCTTATTGTAATAAACTGTGTTCATTTTTATGTCAATAGCATGTATACTCGTATAAAAATTAAAGTTTTTATAAATACTGTCCCAATTTTGCCCCAAGATTTTTGTTTATAAATTGCACAGTTCTTATTGTAAAGTAATATTCTTTTCTGAAAATATGACAAACAACATTGCACACAATATCCTGTACTCAAAATTAAAAAATAATGTAAATTGTTTGAAAAATGAGTAGGTTTACTAAATTTTTCACTGTACAAGCGTCAACAATAGGGTGGAGCGAAAAAAAAATTTTTTTTTTGAAAATCAAAAACGGGTAGGTGCCAAAAGTTGCCTTTATACTAGTACATCAACTGTGTGAAATTTTACCGCTGAAAAAAAATGGCTTGAGTCTGCGCTTTTGCTTCAAAAATCGAAATTTTGGGTAAAATTTGTCATTTTTTGACATTTTTTCAAAAAAATTAAAAAATTCTTACAGAGCTGGTTAGTGTTTAAAAGTGTTGCTTAGACCTTTATATTTATCTGCTTAACATATTTAAACTATAAAACAATATGCTTATTCCCTATAGCTGGAGCAAAACAGACAACTTTTAGTAAGAAAACAGCATTACCACTCTATTGGGTCATACAACGAATTATTGCTTTAATACAGCTCTTGTTTTCAAAACTACCTTGGACATGCGTCGTGGAGGTGGCTATATTTCCTATACCACCCGGCCCAAATATTCGATCATCTTAGAACAGTGTTTTATTTTATTTATACATTGATTTGTGGTTTTCTTTATAAAAATTTGGCATGTTTTCGATGCTTCCACCTTGTTTATCTGTTCTTTGCATCCACATGCTGCTATAACTATCTTCATGTATATTTTTACAGTTTATACAAAAAAATGACAAGCAGAGTAATGCACGGGAATATTATTAACCCATTAACGCCCAGCGTCCTCATTTGAGGACGGTTACAAAAACAGCAAGAAAGCGGTTTTCCCAACAGTAATGAGGAAGATAAATATATGCCTTCCTTCACGAGACAGAATCCTCCATAAATTTAGATAAAAGTTAATTTGATTTTAAAAGTGGTGGGAAATACAAAATTTAAATTTTAGCGAAGAAAATAATTCGGGCGTTAATGGGTTAAAGGGATCTATTTGGCCATCTATTATATTTATCAAACTTACGTTCAGTTGATGAATAGTGATTGGAAGTTCTGTTACAACATTTTTTCAGTCTGATTTGCTTCAAAGATAATTTCAGATATTTCAACTATAATTATGCCATCATTTATTCTACTTTTGCATTTTTTATGTGTTGAGAAGCGAGCTGTTTCATGTGATAGTGATCTTCAGAGAGAATTGCAATGAAAATTTGTTCTCCATGTGTAAAGCAACCGCTGTTGTAAATAACATTTGCATTAGTTTTATGCCGTTTTCTAAGTGTTTTCGTATCTAGGTAATTTCCTATTAACTTTTAGATCCCCCTTTTATGAGCGGACAACATTTGATGGTGAAATGCCCTGGGCATAAACTTATAATGCATAGTACTTTATGAGGGAATGTATGGATTCTAATCGACTATAAGTGCTCATTTAAAATTAGGAAAATTTTATCCGTCACTGTGAACCATTTTGCATGGGGTAAGCTTAGAATTGTGTATAATATTGAATCATTCGCTACTTGAACTCCAGTGAATTTCCTCTGCGTCAATTATTTGAGAAGTCGATATAAAACGTTCTAAGCTACATGGATTCACCGGATCAATAAAGAAAATCTTTGCCTGCGTACTATTCACTTCCTATTGCAATTTTTTTTATAAAATAGAAAATTATTTTGAAAAATTATTTTCTCAAATTGAGAAAAAGATACTCAGAACAGACTAGAAATTTCTGTCGGAGATTGCAAAGCTAATTCATAAGGAAAGCTATTTCTCAGAAAGAATGGGGAATAGGAATTTAGAAAACGTCTTACACAAAAGACAGCTCATAAAGTTAATAAAATTTTCGGCTTTATATAAGCACAGATTGTCAATCAGCGTTTATATGTTCACTCACAAAATGTATAATCCAAGTTTATACTGCGGGATGTTTCATACCAAATGTACTACACACCTAAATAATAGATCTAAAATCTTATTAGAAATTACTAGACTACGGAACAACACAGAAAACGACATAAAGCATACTAAAACTTCTTCAGAAATATTGTTGTTTTACAACAAGTAGTTTTTGCAAATTTTGTTTGCAATCCTCTGTGACAATCGTTATAATATTAAACAGCTAGCTTCTCAGCATATATTCAATGTAATAGGTTAAAAAAATGATGACATACTAGAAATTAAATTCATACAATCAATTTTTAGGCAAATCATTGCATATAAAATGTAATTGATTGAAAGAATGCTGTGATAACAAAACTTCCAATCATAATGTACTAATTGCATGAAATTTTAATGAAGATAATAGATTGCTGAATAGGTTCAATTAAGAACATACCCAATACATTGCTCAGCTTCTCTTCTGTTATACATGGTATAAAAATATACGTGCAGCAGGTCACACCAGCATGATCCAAATCATCCAAAGTCAGTGAATATAAAGAAGAGATAAATTACTTTGATATATAGAAAACTTATACTCGTGTTCGGGAAAAAAATAACAATTCAATACATAAATAAAACACTGGGCCTAGATGATTGGATGGTTGAGACGGGTAGGATAATGCAACCACCTCTATGAGTTATATACACAGTAGTTTTGAAAGCAACTAGTTAAGAAATGCATTCAAAACAACATTTCGTTATATGCTCCAATAGAGAGGTTAACGCTGATTTTTCACAAAAAGTTGTCAGATTTGCTCCAATTATACAGACTACAGATATTGTTTTATAGTTTAAATATGTTAAGCAGATAAATATAAAGATCTAAGCAACACTTTTAAATACTAACCAGCTCTGTAGGAATTTTTTTGAAAAAATGTCAAAAAAAGACAAATTTTACCCAAAATTTCGATTTTTGGAGCAAAAGCGCAGACTCAAGCCATTTTTTTTCAGCGGTAAAATTTCACACAGTTGATGTACTAGTATAAAGGCAACTTTTGGCACCTACCCGTTTTTGATTTTCAAAAAAAAAAATTTTTTTCGCTCCACCCTAGTCAACAATATCAAAATTTCATTTGCATATTATGTTAGCTAAATGTATAGAGCAGCTTTTGTAAAAGTCTCAAAATCATACCTTGAAAATTCTGAAAGTGATTGTGTATAGAATAAGCACAAAATCCGTTGTTCCCAAAATGAAGCAAAAAAATGAGGTGTTTTATGTAATAGTTCGTCCATATTGTGTATTCTATGTTGACACTAATTAATGAATATATAGATACAGCCCCTCTTGTTTTTGCTTCATTTTGGGAATAACAGATTTTCAACTAATTCTATTGACGAATTCTTATTTTCAGAATTTTCAAGCTATGATTTTGAGACTTTCACAAAAGTTGCTCTATACATTTAGTTAATATAATATACAAATGAAATTTTGATATCGTTGACACATGCACAGTGGAAAATTATTTAGTAAACCTACTCATTTTTCATACAATTTTTATTATGTTTTAATTCTGATTACTGGATATTGTGTGCAATGTTGTTTGTCATATTTTCAGAAAAAAATATTTTATATTAAGAATTCTGCAAATTATAAGCAAAAATCTTGGAAAAATTTGGGATTGTTTTTATAAAAACCTTAATTTTTCTACGAGTATACATGCTATCGATATAAAAATGAACCAGTTCATTACAATAAGCTATTTAATCATAATCTACAGTTTGAGTGCTTTTGCTACATTAGTTTTGACAAGGTTATCCAAAACATATTCATTCTTTTTTAATTTGTTGACGATCCCCTATGGAGTTTCGGGAAAAAATCTTCATGGAAATGTATGAATTGTTCTATTATATTTATACACTTAGAGTTTCAGTATAATTACTCATGTATTTTTCTAGATATTTAACAAAATGTTTAAAATTGCAAATGGACAGTCATCTTTTGCCTTGTAGTGTATATATATATATATATATATTAACTTCAATGCATAATTTCAAATGAAAATCAAATCTCAAATTGCTTAAGAAGCGCAAATGTCAACCAAGTGAAAAAGTTTCTGTGCCGGGAATCACACTCGTGCCACTAGTATAGCACACTAACGTTCTACAGACTAAACCACATGGAGCAACACCCAGCCTGGAACTTCTGACTATTACATGTTGGCAAGGCTACAAATGCAGCACGAGATGGAACATCTTCCATGAGCCACCGACATGAGGCAAACACGAAACTCAAATAAATCCAGCATCGAATGAATATATTAATACTTGGAATTTTTTCCAGAGAGAGAAAATTCACCTTACATACAATATTTCAAATGAAAATTAAATTACAAATTGCTTAAGAGATGAAAATGCCAACCTAGTGAAAACCATGTTTGCCCCATGTCAGTGGCTCACGGAAGATGTTTCACTTTATGCTGCATTCGTAGCCTTGCCAACATGTAATAGTGAGAAGTTCTAGGCTGGGTGCCATTCCATGTAGTTTAACTTTTAGAATGTCAGTGCCCTATACCGCTGGCCCAGATTGGATTCCCGGCATGGAAATTTTTTCACTAGGTTGGCATTTGTGCCTCTCACACAATTTGAAATTTGATTTTCATTTGAAATATTATATGTAAGGTAAATTTTCTCTCTCGGGAAAAATTTCCAAATATTAACTTTGATGCATTGCACAATATTTATTTTTACATTGTCAGGGTTTATACTCATTTTCCAAGAAAAAAATTCCCTGATGTATTTTTCGGGATGTACAATTTTCCCACATCAACAATTAACGACATCTTGATATTATATATGATACAGAGCTGCCAACTTCTACGCCTTTTTAAATCATATTAACATTTTTGTAACCACAAAATTTGTAGAGTGAAATGTATGCCAAATACATTTAATGTTATGTATTAAAATACATATTGTTAATCATTAAAAGAATTTTCTGATTCCAATATGTTTATTTGACTTTAAATAGGCGTAGTAGTTGGCAGCCATGATGATAATAAAGCATGCAAACAGCCCCCAATTTCCCAGAATACACTGTCATTTTGGCAGGTTTTAAGAGGTTTGTGAATTTTTTTGTATTATCCCCTGATTTTTACAGCCTAAAATTCATCCCTGATTTTCTCAGGAATCCCATATTCCCCTGATGAGTATGAACCCTGATTGTTGAATAAGAGGAAACTTTTCTTTCGAATGCATTTTGGTTGACAATTGCTTGTTTTGCAATTTTTTATCATTATTATAATTTTCTTTTTTTAAGGATATTGCTCGAAAATATGTAAATCTTAATGCACACAGAATTATTTTAGTTTCAGCCTTTATTAGCTTTTTATGTATTTTATGTCAATTAACAGATATATTAAAATAAAAATAAATACCTTTAGTTTAATTTTGTACTTCCCAATGCAAAATCCAGAAAGTTATATTTTGGGTTTATTCTTTGTAAAAATTTAGTTTTTCTCTGTAGGATTTATAACAAAAGTATCCACTTTTGTTATAAATCATTTAAAAAATATTGAAATTTCTGAACTGGAAATTGAGTTTTTCACATTAAATAAAAATTACATTAAATAAAAATTATTTGTGGAAGTCATCTAAACACATTTTTTATGAAAATATATGTATATAACAGAACTCTGAGCATAAACTGGGTTCATACACATTTTCCAAGAAAAAATCCCCTGATGTATTTTCCGGGATGTACAATTTTTCCATATCAACAATTAACGACATTTTGATATTACTTATGATAATAAAGCATGTGAACAGCAACAATTGCCCCCAATTTCCCAGAGTAGACTGTCATTTTGGCAGGTTGGGGACATTTTTTGCATTATCCCCTGATTTTTATAACTTAAAATTCATCCAATGATTTTCCCAGGAATCCCATATTCCCCTCATGAGTATGGACTCTGCTAAAGTAAGAAAATATAGACGTATATGATGAAGTCATGCAAGACATTGGCTGAAAAAATAGTACAGTTTCTCATAAGAAAATAATCAGCTACAACAATAAGTCTTTATTTAACAAATAAATGGCAGCAATAATTAGATGGAAGAATTCTTCTTGAGGTACAGTTAGACTTATAGAACTGATCATATTCAACATGATCACACAGCAGGTTATAAAAAATTATGCCAGCAAACTGGTATAGAATGTAAAATTATGTTAAACTTTTACAACAACAAGAGCCAAGGTTTTTAACCCCTTGCGTTGCAGTGGTATATTTATGAAATCACTTAATTTTAATTGCCAAATGCCACTGGAATTTTAATTAAAAAATTTACAATGTATTGAATGCATGAAATATAGCTTTCTTAAAGCTTTTTTAATTCTTAAAATATAGCAATCTTAAAAGCTTTGTTATACTATTTGAAGGTACGTCGGATAATAATCCATGATGATTATGACTTTATTCATTTTGATGGAGATATTGCTTTGCTGGAACTGGAAAGTGCCGTAGAATTGTCAACGAGAGTTCAACCAGTTTGCCTACCATCTGAAGATACAACAAGAGAAAATGTGAGGGATGGTAATAAAGGAATTGTAAGTATTTTCATGTTTTCATATTACACTTTGTTGAGATGATTTATTCTATCTAATTTCTAATTCTTTTCTGGAGCAAAGAGTAAATAAGATTTTTTAGTAAAAATATTAAAATTTGTACTAGAGAAAATAAATTCATATTTAATTGTGATGTAGGGTAGACTGAGGCTAGTTGGCTACAGGGATAAGTAAGTGCAGTCCTCATAATTTTTCAGTTTATGGATAGGTGACACAATCAGTCACAGAGTGCTTCTTGTTTTCTACAATCGCCATTGTAACTTTACAGCATTACCCATTTGCAGTGGACATTTATAACAATTTTTCTTCTCTTTGCATTCATAAGTTTTTTTTTTTTTTTTTTTTTTTTTTTTTTTATCATTTGTTTCTTTAATTTGTAATACTTTTGTTACTACAAGTTTTAATTCAGGAAAACTACATACCAACATGCAGTTTTCAAAACAATTGCACACATAGAAAAGTTAATTTAAATCCCCCCCCCCCCCCAAAAAAAAAAAAAAAAAACTGACTAAACGAATTAAAAAAAAAATGCATAAATACTAGCAAAAGCCATGCTTTGTTTGGATTCGCGAAGCATTGTTTTATAAAACAGATATTTGAAAGTAACACTATTTTTTTTTATTATTATTTTTGCATCTTTATTAAACAAAAACGTTATTTTATGTTTTGGCGCATTTTAATTTTTTATTTATGATGTAAAACTGGCATAATAAGATATTTTCGAAGCAAACTTTTAAAATTTTTTTTTAAATTTTCAACTAAAAGCTCTTTTAAAGATGTTTTTACAATTTCAAGTAGCCACTGGTGTTTTTTAATTGTTTGAAATATGCATGTTTCCAATCTTTGTAATCAACATCCGATAATCTTTGAAAGCTATTTTAGAATAATATATTTGAAGAAAGCTTGAAGAAAGTTACTTCTTCAAAATCCTATTTTCTGGAAAAAACATTTGAAATCTGCTTTCGTTGATACTATGAATTTTTAACTGTACAACATTTTATTTTAATTTCTTCGTTTTTATACATGTTAGCGTATAAGAATTGCTGTAATTCTCTCCGCGTGGGAGAACTTTTTACTTTCTGCAAATGGCAACTCAATTAATGGAATTACCTTTTAACGAAGCGCTCTCTCATTCTCGCAGTGACGTTTTCACGAATAATTATTGTTGTGTTTGCGAACTTATTAAAGTCTTATATTTTTTATAAAATCCTTCTGATTAATGAGTCGATATTATTTAGCCACAATACGACCTTCGCAAAAATATTTATAAAGAGCTTGAACCAACGACTTCACGCAGATCTTTTAATTTTTCATTTATATAACAAATTTAAGAATTAATTTTATTTGTTTACAATTATTTTGTTGCCAGTTTACAAAAAAAAAAAAAAAAAAAAAAAAAAAAAAAATCCATAATACAATTCTTTTAAAATGTTTAAGTGTCATCTGTGCAAACGATTTTGCGGGATAATGAAAACATGTTTTATTTAATAAATTAATCATGATTCTATCTATAATTATTTACTCCATGATTTAAACTTTTTTTTTTCTGAAAATATACGCGTTTCAATTTTTATTTATTTGCTAAAATGCGTCCGTATTGGAAATGCATGTAAAATAAATTAATTAAAATAATAATTTTTTTAACGTTTTACTGTAAAAAAAAATATATTCTGCAAATCTACAGATCATAATTTATTTTTGTGTTTAATTTGAAGTTAAAATATTGAATAGTTTTTTTGTAAAGCGTACGACAAATTGTAATTTGAGTGGACTAGTAGAGGATTCGCTTCGCTCATCCTAATGATGTTTCTTATCACTCTGTTACACATTGTATTTAAGGGTGATTGTTAATACACAAAAAAATACCTGACATTTCAACAAAAAAATATTTTTGAATGGAGAAACAGCATATAATTTATTGCAGGGAGGTCAAATCCTCTCATTGTGGAGAAGATTAATTTTAATTGCATTTAGCAATCATATGAAATTGATCTTATTTTATGAATTCAACAATTTAAAAAAAACGAATTCCAGTTAATGAAATAAATATTTGAATTCAGGTATATTACTACTAGACCAGCTTTCAAAGATCGGCCTTGGCATACTGCCTAAATAATGGACTTTCCCAAATATAGGAAAGCAGCAGAAGGAGATAAAATTCTCCTTGCCATTCCGCATAAAACAATACTAGGGGAAACTCCCTTTTCATTGTCCTCAGTCTTATTATCAAGAATAGATTAGTCTTATTCAGATGTATTACTTATGTGAATGGTCTTCAATGCTTAGCTCAGCTGTATCTGAATACAAACACTGTATTATTAAATGTAATGCACATACTAACCAATTTACTTATTATAAGTAATACTGCTTCCCCTTCTCAAAATAAATAAATATAAAATTGATTTTTTTTTTTTTTTTTTTTTTTTTTTTTTTAATTAAAGAAAGACATTTATAAGAAACATCCTCATATATGTGATGAATTGAAATTTAAAAATGTCTTCACACTTCCAGAGTCAATTTTTATACTGTATATTTTTAAGAAAAGGGCATTTACAGTGGCGCCAACTTATATGGGCTCACGGGGCCTGAACCCACCCAATAATTTTGAATTCTAGCATGCCGGATTTTCATTGTTCTGTTTCGTTATTTATTTTATTATTCATTTTTCTCCCAAGAACAAAATTTATTTTGCCAATGACCGCACATTTTAGTTCTCCGACTGTCACGTGTACATCCAAAATGACTGAAATGTAAATATTTAACTTTCTGCTGCTTCATTTTGTAATCATGTTCATGATATGACGATATTATAATAAAAATTACGATCTTTATAAGGAAAAACCCATGAGAATATGATTTTAAAAAATTGCAACTACTTTAAAACATGATAGCCTGACTTAAAAGTCTCATCTTCCACCACCCTTCCCTTGAAAGAAAACCAAACTGAATGTGCCATTTCACCAAAGTATCTTTGAGCCCACCCAATGTTTTTGAGCCAATCCAATATTTTTCAAAAGTTGGCGCCTCTGGGCATTTATAAAAAACAAACACATGTGATAAAATGAATTTCTAAAATGAGAATTTTTGAACTGGCACAATAATAGTTATAATATGAAGAAAAAGTGACAAGTTAAAAAAAAAAATAAACTTATTACTGAATTTATTTTCTAGGCTACAGGTTGGGGTATAACAGAGAATGGAAAATTCTCTGAAACACTGAAAGAAGCTATTCTACCTGTCGTGAGCCATGATAGATGTGAAGAAGCCTACCGTGCAGGTTTACGAACAGTAACTATCACAAGAAACATGTTCTGCGCTGGTTATGAATCTGGCCATTCAGACACCTGTAATGGTGATAGTGGAGGACCTTTAGTGTTTGCAGTTGGTCAAGCTAATAATATTCATTGGTATTTGGAAGGAATTGTTAGCTGGGGTAGTGAGTCTGGTTGTGGTAAATCTCACCACTATTCAGGTTTCACTAAAGTTAGTAGGTTTGTACCTTGGATCAAGATGTATATATGAAAATTTAAGTTGTAATAAAATGACAGAATGACTTTCAACTTTGTATGCTTTGAATATTTATTTATTTTTTTACATGTATAAAATGTGTGCAATCAAGAATCAAAAGATAAATAGATCACTATAATTCAATTTTATATTGAAAATGGGGTCGTTTAATAGAATATGAATGGATATTATTAAGATTTTACCACTTATGTAAAACAGATTAAAATATTCAGATACAGTAGACTCTCTCAAATCTACACTGATTGGAGCCAGAGATTGTGTGGATTTTAGAATTTTGCAGATTTCTGGTCATTGCTTGGTTTACATTTTGCAAACAGTAATTTGAATGTAATTAATAATGCAATCAAACTATGATGATTACTTACAATATAATAAAATATTAAATAAGTAATAAACTAAAATAATACAAATTTAGATGATTTTTAAAATATTAAAAGCAAATGTCAAGTTAATAATCAATAATGTATGATTAAATATTCATTATAAAGATGAAATGCATTTTTTCTAAACTATTCAATGAAATTAGCCTCATAAAGGTACATTACTAATTCACATTGAAATCTAAAATAAGGATGTTTTATTTAGGGTTTAGTCAGACTTAATAACCAGAAAAGCTTGATTAATACATAAATATATTTGGTAAGAAGATTGTGATAGTCAATGATATCAGCAACAGCTTAAAATTTCTCAGATATAAATTTATTCTTCCTTGATGAATAAATATGGATTCAGTAATATTAACAAAAATTACAAATTAAAATACATATGGAATTGATATAAAACTAAAAAAAGGTCAAATTTTGTCCCTATATCTGAATTGAATGTTTCATTGTTTACATTTGTAAATTATGTGCGGATTTTAAGGTTACGGATTTGGGGGAGTCTACTGAATTATTAGTTTAAATTAACTAAATATTTGATAAGTAATGCCATGCTAGTCACATAGAATATGCTAAATTCCACTCTTCAACAGGTTAATATTATTACAAGTTAACCAATATAATTAAAAATATATTAAATGTTCAAAGTAAAAAATGACTCCTTTTGAGAGAGAGAGAAAGTTCAATATTATTCTAATCTAAAAGATCTTCTGTTTTTTCCAAAAAATTAAAAATGCTATTCAATTACAAAATTTATAAATGTGTCAGAAAGCAGAAATTTTGAATATGATTACAGCCTTAACAACATAGTTAGAATTTAGATGCCACAAATATTTCTACATTAACTTAAGATGTAAAGAAAAAGGAATTACAGTAGACTCCCTCAAATCCGCACTCCTAAAATCTGCAACTCTCTAAAATCCACATATAATTTATGGATGTAAACAATGAAACATTCAGTTCAGATGTAAGTGCAAAATTTAACTTGTTTAGTTTTATATCAATTCCAAACATTTTTTTATTTGTAATTTCTGTTAAGGTTATTGAATTCATGGAGAAAAAATAGTTCATTTCTGAAAGAAAAAAAAAAAAAAAAAAAAAATCAAGATATTGTTGATATTATTCCTAATCACAATCTTACCAAATATATTTATGTATTAATCAAGCTTTTTTTTTTAGTTATTAAGTCTGGCTAAACCTAAAATAAAGCTTCGTTATTTTATGATCCTGATGTGAATTAGTAATGTACCTTTATAAGGCAAGTTTCATTAAATAATTTAAGAAAAACACATTTCATCTTTATAATGAATATTGAATTGTGCATTATTGATTATTAACTTGACATTTGCTTTTAGTATTTTAATCATTTTTAAAAATTATCTAAATTTTTATTATTTTAGTTTATTACTTATTTTAATGTTTTAGTATATTATAAGCATTCATTATACTTTTGATTTCATTATAAATTACATTCAAATTACTTTTTTAAAAATGTAAACAATCAATGACCAGAAATCTGCAATATTAAAAAATCTGCACAACCTCTGGTCCCAAGCTTTGCGGATTTGAGGAAGTCTACTGTAATTTCCTCTTTTCAGTAGAGGGAGATCAGATTTACTAAAAAATAATTAAAATTGTAAGAGCACAAAAACAAACTATAACAAAAAACAAGAGCAGTATTTTTTTAATATGTTTAATTTATAATAAAAAATATAGCTGTACATAATTTACACAGATGTAAATTCAGAGTCCTATTTATTGTCCCTCATCACTTTCCTCTGATTCTTCATTTTCTTCAGGCTTTTTAAAAGCTTTTAAATCATCATCAGGTAGTTCATCAAGACTCTTTATTTTTTCCCCTTTGGCAGCCTTTTTCGCTTCTAAAAAGAAAAAGAAAAAAAATCAACATGGTTGACATTCATAATATTTAATTGAAAAAGATACCACCAGAGAAAATATATTAACCATTTAACGTTCATTGGTTTCTCTGCAAAACCACAAAATTTTAAATCCAATGTGCAACAATGACACCAGAATTTTAATTTTAAAAAATCCATTTTATTATGTATGTGAAAAATCATTTTTTTTTTTTTTTTAATTTACAAACATATCTGCTCGCAATTACTGGTGTCATTCATTTATTTCAACATCTTAGCAATGAAAATGCTTTGACGATTAAAGGGTTAAAGTATATACAAATATTCTACAGACATGTATATAAAATTTTCAATAAACCTAATTGGAGCTGAAAAAAAGCCAGAGCTAGAAATCAAACCTGGAACCACAGTGTACTAGGCTGATGCTCTAACCATTGAGCCACTTTGGCTGATGATTGGAATCAAATATTTAGGAATATTTTTTCAGGGTGAAAATACATATTTTCCAGACATTTGTAAAATATTTATCAGACAATTAATATGATAGCAATCTTAACAAACACAAAATTACAAGATCTACAATCTATTCAAGTTATTCATATCACAAAGTGTTTATGTATTTCTGTAGATTAAAAAAACAAGATCATGTTAATATTTATTCCCCAATTTTTTAATGTCACACTACAAACATTAATTCTTTTTTAAGTTCAAATTTATCATGCTCTTTTTGATATCTTTTTCGGATTATTCATATGTTTTTGATTTTTTTAAAAGTAAAATTTGGTGATAAGCATCATTATACAAGTTGTAATTCTCCAACTGAGTGACAAATCTCACAGACACAATTCACCTAAACAACGGTTTTCATAATGACATCTGGTCTATTACTTGAAACAGCTCAACAGAATAAATCCCAGGTAATAAGATTTCAAGAGAATGTTGGATATGTAATTACACTTCATTAAATTAAAGCAATTATTCTAAATGGTAAATGTAATTGTTTACCAACTAGAACAATCGCATTAAATTAACCCCTTAACTACTTATGTTGCATTGGTGCAATGGTCAAAATAAATGCATATGAAATATTAGCTATCAGATGAGTTTTATACTAATGATAATTTTTATGTAGGGTATTTTAAGTTAATAATTCAATAGAAAAATATTTTCTTTCACTAATTTTTTTTTATACTTAAAAACAGATTCAAAACTTGACACAATTTTAAATAAAAATTTTTACATTATTGTCATTTTTGCAAAATCATAATAATAATGAGAATGTAAAGCTTTAGAAATAATCTATTTTTAGACAAGGTCAAAGTACATTAAAACATTCCATGAATCAGTTCCTTTTGTTTTATAGGGGAAGAAAGAGGAAACAGATGTGTTTGTGCAATGTCAACAGAAAAAGGGTAGTTTTTTATTCACTTGTGTCATTTGAGTCTTAGGGATTTTTTTCTCATTCAGTGCTCAGAGAGATGCCTAAAACCTTAGAAGAGATTCTTAAAAATATTTTTTTAAGAAGATTCAGATAAAGATGATTTGAACAAGACTGATATTATTATTATTATTATTTCACCAGAATAGAAGAAATTATTGCTGAAGAGAAAAATGATAATATATAAAAAAAGACAATATTTCATCATGCGATATTGCTGCAAAATTGTTATGTGCATAAAAAAAGAAGTTTGTGCCCTCTAAAATGAGTACAAGTCATACATTTAAAAAAATTGGAGATTTGAAATGAATAAAGAAAGAAACATTGAATTAGCAAAAAGATGAAGAAAAGCAAAACATGGACAAATGCAGGAAGATACAAAGATTATATTTGAAATTAAAATGTCTCACTTAGATTTGAGACGTGAAGTTGCATTGCAAAGGGTGCTTGCAAATGCAAACACCATTTGAAGGTAAAGGGTTAGATAGAAACAAATCAGCAATAAAGATTCGTGTAAGTTCAGTATGCAAAAATCAATACAGACTTTTGTCTGCAATTGGGTACTTAATCATCAAGTCCGATAACAGCAGAAGGCTGCATTCTAAACAATGCCATAACCAAGATATTTATTGTTTCAATAAATTTGTTGTTTTATTATCTAAGCGTAGCAAATATTTTGATGCTTGAAACTATTTTCTGGATATGATCAATAATTTATAAAAAAAATAATTAAAATTTAATAATAAATTGATTAACTTCAAAGTGATAGCAGGGTTCCCAGCAAAACATGACTGGCAAATTCCCTAACTTCCCATGACCAAATCTCAAAAAAATTCTCTCACTTTCCCTGACCAAATCTCAAAAAAGTCACTGATCAAACGGGCATACAGTGAAATTTGCTATTTATTTTCGCAATCTTTTGCCAAAATTAGCAATTTTTTCTCTAATTGTACTTAATTTTTATTGTTCCCTTTTTGCAACTGTTTGTGTCACTTTTCACTCCCCCCCCCCCCCCAAGAGTTTTCCATGACTTTTTAGAAAATATTTGTAAATTCCTTGACTTTTAATGTATAATTTGAAATTTCCCTGACTTTCCATGACTACTTTGAAATTCCCGGACTTTAAATGATGCTGGGAACCTGGATAGCTTGCTTTCTAAATTGTAACAATGCTAAAAAAAAATCTTCCAGTACCCAAATCTAGGAAAAGCATGCAGATGTTCAGTTGAATTTAACTCTTAGTAATCTTATTCAGCTGACATTGCATGAACAAAACACTTGACTTTTCAGAAGCTAAGACAAGTCTTATTACTTTCACTATGAATTAATGTTATATATTTCAATGGAATAACCAATATCATTTGTATAATTTTTTTTTAACTCTCTATAGTTTTGGCAGTTAATGGGTTAAATTAAATCAATAATGAAAGAAAATAACTATTTCAATGTTACAGATTAATTTTAAAATGATATGTCAAACTTTAACAGAATTTTATGAGAACCAACTTTGCTCATTAGTTGTAATGTATCTCAGCAATAAAGGGTAGAATCATTTCATTGAGAAGTAAAAAGCGTGTTGATTTAATATCCTCACAGATAACAATTCCAGGACAGTAGCGGGATAGCTTCAAAAATCTTGTTTCATTAAAAAAAAAAATAATAATAAATTTAAAAAATATACAACTCGCTAAGGTTTTTCTTTTTTTTTAGATTAAAAAATAAAACAACTGTTAATACTAAAGAATTAGGCATTTTATTTAATAGAATGTTATTTAAAAAAATTTAATATGCAAATTCTATAACTGCACACAACTCAAAATTGAGACTATTATCACAACCATTCTGGAGTAACATTTTGTAAATGTCTATCACATAGGTTCCCAACCTTTTCTGGTCCACCGCCCCCTTTACAAGAGAAAAAAATGCCAACGCCCCCTCTTCTATAATTGTTAATTATACAAAATGTTAAAATACTATTGCTAATTATCTCTATTTTATCTATTAATCAAAGCAGAAGTTAATTAAAACAATCATCAAATGTAGTGAAAAATTGTTTAAAAAACTTAAACAAGAATTTAAAAAAAATAACGAAATTTTTGAGTCTATTGGAGTTTTAACAATTTTTTCACATTAGATTCCAATTTCTTAAACATCAGTAAATTAGAGACCTATAGGTTTTTGAAGTTTGAACTCTTGTATCCATTTCTAAATTTTACATATAATTCTCGTTTGCTGCGAATTCCATGATTTCCTCCTCCAAATATAATGATACTGCTGTAGCTGCATTTGCGAAAGAATCTAAAAACCAACTCGGTATAATCATGTATAAATATCTTGGAATCACTTTGAGAAAACTTCATGAAGAACATCCAAGTGTTGACAGTAAGTAAGTAAATATTCTAGTTTTAACAGACTGCGAAAAATGTGGTAAATTGGCTGCAATCAATTCTACTTAGATTTCCTTTGAGCAAAAGAAGTTTACCCACAGAAGCAGCTATGGGGTTTTTGTTTTAATTAAATTCAACTCACTATCTTGCAATAATCTTATACCTTATTATAAGTAATTTAAAATTATTTAATTAAAGATTCTAAACAGGTCTGTCACATATTTGATGTCATTTTTCAATGTAATCAGGTTTTAGCGCATTTTTACACTTCTGTTTTTAGTGTAATACTAAATCAAATATTTCGAAAAACGATCTGACAAATACCTTTTCAGAGACAATGAACTTCTGTATGCAACTGCAACCGATTGAATTTATTTGCAAGTCTGATGCAAAGTGATAGTGACAACTGCACTACAAAGTAAAACAATTGTTTCACTTTGTTGTGAAATAATTTTCACCATAAAGTTGGCAAAATATCCTATCATTCAATAAATTGCTTCTATTCCGATTGACTGCTCTAATAATGTAATGAAGCGTCATATACAGGTGTTCATTCCAATTTTCTAAAACCCATTGCTTATGATGGGTAACAGAATGTACAGAAAGTACACTTAGTGCTGCTTGTTTAAAATGTATTAATATGAAACCTTCCTGATGTCCCATCGTTGTTCGAGCAACATCAGTAGCAATTGACAAAATATTATGATAAAAATTTATTTCTCTTGGACAAACTTCGTGGTATTAAATATCGGTTCTCTCTTTGTAACAGTTTCCAAATTTTTAACAAATAATATCTCTAGATTTTTTTTTTTTTTTATGAGTGTTTGTTATTTGGTAACGCTGATCCATGGAGTTGAATGGAAAATTTATAGGTCTTTAGGTAACAGCATAGTGATATTTCAATGCTTTTAGCCATCTATTCCTTTTTGTAACAAATTATTACTCAGGATTTTTTCTGTTGATATCAGACGGTTTTTTATGAAGAAGAACAGATTTAATTAATCTCTCTGATTACAAGCAAGATTAATTTCTCTCCGACCGTGACCAATTTTAACACTATTGTTTATAAAATTAGAATGATAAATGAGGCTTATAGTCCGTCATCTTCTTAAAAAGGTTTGATATAGATGACTGTTTATTTATTTTTTTTTATTTTTATTGTCTTTGAACTGGTCAAATGTGGCAATCCCAAAACTTTTTTCTCATGCAGTTAATGCTTCAAAATTCGCTATCACAGTATCAAAATGAAATGGTAATTTATATCCATCGTAAGGATTCTAATGGTATGAAATTCCGTGCATTAGTTCTTGAAATAGGACTACTGTGACTATCGAGAAAAATGCAGAATAAAAGTGTCACCTGTTATGCAATTTGAACTGAAACATAAACAGCAGTAATATTTATCAAGGCAAAACTGGATCTGAAGTTTGATAAAAATCCTTGCATTAATTCTTTAGATACAGGTGCTACAGAAAACATTAAAAAGACAGCATAACAACGCCACCTGTGGAACGATTTTCAACAAAATATAAACAGTATCTATTCATGTCAAGGAATAATCAAATCAGAAGTTTGGTGGAAATCTGTGAAGTAGTTCTTGAGATAAAACCGTAACGATAGTCATGAAATAAGCAGCATAGCAGCGTCACCTGTTGAGTTATTTACACCAAAAACTAATCAGCATCAATTTATAACAGAGAATTCCTGAATATAGATTTTTTATAAATTCCGTGCATTAGTTATTGAGATATAGCACCTATAAAATTTATGTCAAATTACTGACAGATAGGCTAATAGACAGACTCACAAACACACATTTTGTAAAAATATGTTTTTGGAATCTCTGACCCCTAAAACATCAAAATCCGGAATGCGAACATTTTTACGAAACTAATACTTTCTTCTTGTAAAGATAGAATAAAGTAAAAATAAGGCATTCTACCAGCACGCATTTATTCAAATGCTCTTGTAGCCTAAAAGGCTTCATGGCTCCATTTGAAAAAAATTCTTAGCAAATTAAGCACATAGGTAACGATTGGTTTGTAGGAGAGTGCCTAGATCCATATTCCAAATACTCAATATTGTACTGCTGGCATTTCTTCTGCGATTAAAATATTTTGAAACATAAAATTATTCCCTATATAAGCTTAAATAAATTTACTTTTGAACAAATTTATAAAGATTTTTATCGCTTTCATCAAGATTAAACAAATTTCTTAAACTGATTCAAATCACGTGTTCGTTTAAAAATCTTTGTTCAGGCATATGTCATCATATTTTAGAATTTTTCGAAATGCAGATTAATAAAAAAAATTACGTTTAAAACTTTTAGCCTGCCAATTATCGCAAATTTTTTACACCACAATTTTTGAATTCGTAACGATTTTTAATTCGAGTCATAGCCCTTCTTCAAAATCAACGGCTCTTTTTACTTTCTTCTATCTTCAATAGAAGAAAGTATTATAATCGAAATTTTTTCGACTTTCGGTTTTCGATGGATTTACACGTTTTAGGGGTCAGAGATTCCAAAAAACATGTTTTTACAAAATGTCTATCTGTCCATGTGTCTGTGTGTATGTCGCCATTCTACCATTAAAAAGTGTATGACGTTATGCATAGAATTGAACCAAATTTTTTGTGAATGTTTTTGGCTGTGGCAAGCAGGTCTTCCTTCAGTTTTGAAATATTCCTCAGGAAGGGGGCGCTGCAATCGCGATTTTTGTGCCATTTTCAATATTGTACCGACCAAAAGTATATGAAGTTATGCATCAAATTGAACCATCAAATTTTTTGAGTATATGTATAACTATGGCTAGTTGGTCCTCCCTGAATTTGAAAAACATCCGTCGGAAGGGGGAGCTTAAAATTTAGATTTTTGTGCCATTTTCAATATTGTACCGACCAAAAGTACATGAAGTTATGCATCGAATTGAACGAAATTTTTTGTGTAAGTGCTTGGCTATAGCTAGTTAGATCGCCCTGAATCTGAAAAAAAATCTGCCGGAAGGGGTGCTGCAATAGCGAATTTTATGCCAATTTCAATACTTCATCACTTAAAAGCGTATGAAGTTAGCTCTAGAACTGAACTAAATTTTTTGTATATGATTATTTTTTGGCAAGGCAAGTAAGTCCTCCGAATTAAAAAAAAAAATCTGCCTATCATTTTATTGTTCATTGGCTCGTTCAGAGACAAAAATTCGTTTTTACTCCGAGTAATTGATTGAAGCTGAAATTTTAGATGAAAATTAAAATTGGTATGGCATTGAATTAAAATTATTAAAGCATTAAAATGAGTAACTATTTTTTTTTTTTTTTTTTTTTTTTAAATATTAAAATGTACGTATGAGATAGAAGAAAGTTTTGGGATTAGCATATCCAACTAGGGTTTTTTTTTTTTTTTTTTTGACATTAGTAAAATAAATTCAACCCTCCCCCCCCCCCTCTCAGATTTAGGTTCGTCTATATGGACTTCCTTTTAAAGGAGCAGTTAAGGTTTTTGTCTCGGACTGGGCAAGTTATAGGAGATCAAATATTTTCATTATATTAAATCCTAAATAAATAGGTATGCCATGACCGCCCCCCTCGACTGTCCTAACGCCCCCCATTTTTCTCTAGACTCGCTACCGCCCCCCCTAGAAGGCTCCAGCGCCCACTGGGGGGCGGTACCGCCCCCGTTGGGAACTTATGGTCTATCATAATAAAATTTGCACTAAATCCTTTTATGTAAAATTTGATTTTAACTAAAGTTTTTAAGGATTGATTTGCCAAATCACTCATTTTTTTTTTCTCTCTCAATAATTCGGAACATGAAAACCATTACACAACACAAAGAACCAGATTCAATCCCTCACAATTTTTTTTTTTTCATAAAATAAGTAGATGTTTTATCATTTTAAAAACAAAATAACTTTTTCAAAGTACAGCTAAAGTATATTTTTACTTCAGATTTACAAAAAGATAATTTTTCACAAAAACATTCTAAGTTAGATATGAGAAAGAAAAAGTTGAACTACACAAATAATAACTGATATATGAGTCAAAGAAAATAAATGATTAAACAGAAATTATTTATGCATGCAAAGACTGCAAAAAAAAAAAAAAAAAACTTTGATAAATAGTTTTTAAAAAAACATAATTGGAAGAGATATATAAAAAATAAATAATAATTGAAATATACATTTCTTAAATTTTACTACACAGCATGAAACCACTATTTAAAAAACCAATATTATGACAATCCCACCTTCTCAAAATATAATAATCTTAAAAAGTAAAATTTATAATCATCTATATAATACAATATGAATAGAACTTTAAAGAAAAAGCTCTAATTTGTGTAAAACAAAGATGAAATCCATGTGTTCTGTAGAACTGATCTTAAAAACACGGTAGCTTGCTGCAAGAATTTAATTTAATTTAATAGTCACTTTATGATTTTAGTGCTTTTTTGAAAAGCATTATGAATAATATGATGGCTACATGCAGGGTTCTCATTGGTTTTTGACCAATATTAGAGATTTGGCGAATAAGAAAGGAAAAACATTAGCAAAATGTAAATATTAATGTTAGCAAAATAAATTCAGCAGGAAACAATGAAAAATGTATCTATAACAACTTATTGTATCCTTCCCCGCCCCCCTCCAAATATTCTAAAATAACCTAATCTTTTGTAATGCTTATAAATTAGAAACTTGACTTTTCACTATCGAAACTGGTAAAAATAAGTACATTCTAAATATATTTTAAATGAGTAAACGTTTCAGAAGTTTTTTTAGCAGTCTAAATAAAAATTATAAACAGTTATATTTGATTTACTGTTATGAAGATATCCACTACAAATTGCTATTAGATTTCAACTTTTAACTGAGAGAAAAAAAAATTGCCGTTACAATACTTTGCATACAACTAATAAATAGCATAATAGTTAATTTCAACAGCAAAATGTTTCTCTATTTGGCGCTTGATGCAAGTACACTTGTTTGTGTTTTTACTAACACCGGTACATAAGGAATGATTAGATGAGAATAGAGAAATGCCTCTTATATAATCCTTTTTTATTTTTGACTGTTGCTAAAACAAATTGATTTTAAACCAGTATCAATAAATAGAGCAATATAAATGGCACAGTGCGATTGAACATGTAAAGCGAAATCAGTCTTTCAGCAAACCAGAAAAGAATCTCAATTGTATTAGCACACATACAAACTAGTCATTAAGGGCCACCGTAATACTTACCCATCATGGATATGTATATGAAAATAAAACATGTGAAAACTATTTATACAATGCATTGCAATTCATAAACAAAATTTAAATATTGTTAATATACATAGTAATGCTATATTAAAGAACTGCTGATTACCAATTTCGACAAATTATATAAAACGCCAAACTACTCAAGTAGTACCAAACTGCGTAAAAGAAACATCCTTATAACTCCAAAAATAATAATTCTATTAACTAACAATTAACTGCGTCGGATTAAGCGTCTCATTCCAATTCTCATATTATTTAGCGTAATTTTTTCCAATTTTCTCATTTCCAATTATACCTCTGAATTGAAATTCGAATGAAATACAGGGTCATGAAAAATCGAAGAAAGTGGAAAACAGGATTACGAATATCTCGGGAACTAATGATCCGATCGACTTTATTCTATATGCAAAATGTGTGTTATTTTATTGCCTTTTACGTTCATTTCTTAGAATAAAAAAAATTCGCAAATTTTTATATACTTTTCATCAGAACGAATTTTTCAAGAGTCTGAAAAAAATAGTTCCGGATAATCGAGGTTGCTGATATTAAATAGGCTTTGTCCCATTCTTACATACTAACTACATACAAAATTTCAAGTCTCTATCTCAATTTGTTCGGGAGATAGAGCGTTTACAGACAGACAGACAGACGGACGGCAAAATTTTTTTTCTAAAAATATGTTTTTCGGAATCTCCACTATCTAAAATGTGTAAATCCGTCAAAAATTTTTTTTTTCGATTTTCAAAACGATTGTAAGACTTACCCTATACTATGCATGATGGGTAAGTAAAAGAGCAAATCCAGCACTTGAAATTTGGCAAGCATGATTGTATTTTTACTGGCCAAATGGAACATTTTACCCTGATTTGGCGGAATGTAGAGTAGCAGCGAGAACCCTGGCTACAAGTGCCAACATCAATTTTAAAATGCCTTTTATTTATTTATTTTTTTTAAGTTCCTCTTGAACTGATTTCAAATCTCACAAGGTCAGAAGATGACTAAAATGGATATTGACAAATGTGATATAAAGCATGAGAACAACAGCAATTGCCCTCAATTTTTCAGAGTAGAAAGTCGTTTTGCCATGTTTGGAAAATTTTTTGCATTATCCCTATAGGGCAAAATTGGGAAATTTCATTAGCGGCCACTGGCCGGTAGGACTAGCTTTTTAAGTGGCCACTTTCTTTGAACTAGTGGCCACTTTTTTATTTAAATACAATAAACAGTAAAAATTTTATAAACATTAATCTAAAACTGAATAGCCCAAATAAATATGTTAATATAAGTATATTGGAACAAAAAAAGTAGAAATCCTTGATGAAATCTGAAATGCAAGAAAATTTTATTCTCACCATATGAAAAAGTAGCCAGGAGGTGGCCGCTGATAGTTAATTTTTCACTAGCCACTTTTTCTCATTTACTGGCCCTGTGGCCGGTGGCTAGTGCTAATTTTGCCCTTTAATTATTCCCTGATGAGTAAGAACTCTGTGCTTTTTTACACGATTTAAAAGATACAAAGCATGAAAAAAAGCAAATAAATTAATTGATGGAGCAAAAATGCATTTACAAAATTAAATGTATGCTTAGAAAGAAAATTAAACTGACCTTCTCCAGGTATGACATTAGAGAATTTCTTTAATTTGCAAACAAAGAAACCATCCATATTATGAACATGGGGATAAAATCTTTTTGCTAGTTTTAAAGAGGGATGAAATCTCTTTTCTCTGTACCTATAAACAAAAAGAAATTTTAAAACATTTAAAATTCAAAATTGCACATTAAAAAATATATATACTATTTACTGATAGCCAAAATCGTTTTATTACCAGTAGGTTAGACAATATTTAAATAACTATAACATTTAATTGTATAACTGACCAAGTTATTTTTATTTAAAAATTTTGATAATGCAATATTACTTAAATTTTCTATAGAACAGAACTTATAGAACTAGATCTTTTTCATTACCTTTCCATTAGAAAAACATTACAGTTTTGTCCCAAATGTGGACAACTGTTTATTTCTTGTTAACATTTGCTATAACTTGTTACTAAAATTAATTTTTCTTTCAATTTTTCTCTTTTTAAGTTTAATTTCAATATTGTCAAATGTTAAATTATAAAACTAGATTATAAATTCAATTTTAAGTCATAAATAGCAGTACAGCTAAAGAACAAAGATATACATTCTGAAACTTGATTTCAAAATTCCTGCATCCCATTTCTTTAATGTAATAAGTACTTTTGAATTAACATTTTCAAGTATACATTCATAAAATTATATGAATATTCTCTCATTTAATCTTAAATAAATTTATATAACATCACTACCACAATGATTGGTGGATTGTCACATTTTCATCAATACTAAATGAAAATATCTGCTTTATGCCAGTTCTACAATGCAATATTTATTTTTCCTGTAGATGAATTCCTTCTCTATTTAGCATTCAATAAAACAGCTATATTTTTTGTTACATATATCACTAGGATTATCATTTCTACCTACTACCAATTTTGGCGGCTTCATATACTTTTTATAATATTTGCAAATGATCTTCATTATCTTTTTCATTAACATTTGTACATAGTGTGAAATGGTGTTTATTTAACAGAAAAAGGTTATTTTTTTTCCTATGAGAAAATGACTATAGTTTTGAATAGGGATGTAGTGGAGAGTACATGACAGTATGCCACTATACCTTCAGAAATTTCAAAGAAACTCAATATACTTTCTGTAATTATAACATATACTCTATGTCGGCAGATATGCTTTTATATAAAAGAAAAAGAAGATCTAATTCTATATACAGTACACTCCCTCAAATCCGCACAGCTTGGGACCAGAGGTTGTGCGGATTTTAGAATTTTGCAGATTTCTGGTCATTGCTTTGTTTACATTTTTTAAACAATAATTTCAGTGCAATTAATAGTGCAATCGGAACTATAATGAATGCTTACAATGTAATAAAATATTAAAATAAGTAATAAACTAAAATAATAAAAATTTAGATAGTTTTTAAAATGATAAAAGTACTAATAGCAAAGGTCAAATTAATAATCAGTAGTGTATGATTAAATATTCATTATAAAGATTGAATGTATTTTTCCAAAATTATTCAACAAAACTTGCCCCATAAAAGTACATTACTAATTCACACCAAAATCATATAATAAGGATTTTTTTTCAAGTTTAACTAGATTTAATAACTGAAAAATCTTGTTTAATACATAAATATATTTGGTAAGAAGATTGTGATTACCAGTGGTATCAGCAATAACTTGAATTTTTTCCAAAAAAATTTATTCTTCCTTCATGAAAAAACCTGAATAGAGTATTATTAAGAAAATTACAAAATAAAAAATATATGGAATTGATGCAAAACAAAAAAAATCAAATTTTGTCCCAATATCTGAACTGAAAGTTTCATTGTTTACATCCATAAAATATATGCGGATTTTAGAGAGTTGTGGATTTCTGGTATGCGGATTTGAGGGAGTCTACTGTATATAGAATACATATTTGTTAACATAATTTCAGAAAAACTAGTTTTATGGTTATCTATAAATTATATACTAAGCACACACATACACACACACACACACACATATATATAAAGCATTATTTGTATAATGACAAACGGCAGCAATAGATTGTTTTAAAATTCTGAAAGGAGAACATAGCTGGAAAGAGCTCACCATCTATAAGAAAGTTTAAATTAGCTCTAAAACAGAGAGAAAAGTCACAGAAAGTGAATACAACATCCTAAAAGAAAAGTGAAAGCAACTATACCAGCAAATAATTGAGCATTTTTTTATAATTAGATTTGCAGTATAGATTGAGATCATATTTAGACAATTATTGCAACAATGTGTCTACAACTGAAATTGCATCTTTGTAATGTAAAGTATGCAGAAAAATTTAAATTTTAATATTTATAATTAAAGCAATAAATGGCTGCCCCTAAAAAAGAATAACAGAATAAAATGATTGCAATATAAAGTGATTTAATCATTTCAGAAATATGCAAGGGAAAAAAAACAATGAAAGAAAAGTGAAGTATTGATGTCTCATGTTTCCACAAGAGATTATTTGTTTATGTAAGAGTGCTATTACACGAGGGGTCAAAGTCGTTTTAAATTCCAGGTGCCTCTATGTTATCCTATAGCTCCAGGATAGTCGCTTGCTTTTTAAGCGACCCCTCTAATGCCATAGGATAACATGGTAATGCCTGGAATTTGACTCCTTGTGTAATAGCACTATAATTTTGATATACCCTTAATTTATCAAGAATTTCTCTAAATAATTTTTTACCCCAATTTTGGACATTTAATTGAAATGTAAAATTTCCACCTATTAATATTTGTACAAAAACTTAGGCTTAGAAATTATGAACTTTAAATATGGCATCAAATGATACCGACATTTTTTTTTCATATGTGCCACACTACATTTCATAATTGCAGCTTTAAGTTACATTTTCTTATTTTCTCCGAAACAATGTCAATAATAATACTACTTAATGTTTGAGTGAAGAGCAATGAAGGGGGGAAGGGGAAGGAAAGTTAAACACATTATTGATGCATTAATCATTAAAACAAAATGAAAGCTGGTTTACTTTAAAAGTGGTAAATCTGACTGAACTACAATATTTGGATTTTAGAAAAAAGTTTACTCTATTCGTTTTACAAAGTCAATATGCTTTATTTTCCTTTTTTATTAAAATTTGTACTTTGAGATGCAATTAAGAATAAGCATAATTTTAAAAAACAGAAAAAAAGAAGAAAAAATCCTGTGACTGCAAAAACATCAGAGGGAAAAAAAAAAAAAAAAAAAAAAAAAAAATGAAAACCTTTGGATATTAATTATGCTATGGTATATCAATTAAAAATATTCACAAATCCTACATAAATACTTTTTGGAAGATAGATGAATTAGAATTTTAAAACATTCTCGACATACTATCTTCAGGGCTGCCAGCAACTATGGTACAAAATAGTAGGGACTTAGGGACCTAATGATTAAAAATTAGGGACTTTTAGGGACCAAAAGTCTGAAATAGGGACCTTTTAGGAACCTGAAAAATAAACATAATATTTATACAAATCAAATACAATTTTTAACAAATAAAAGCCAATTTTTTTTTAAAACTTTTATATAATCAAATATAATATTTACAAATTTCTTAAATTAACCTTCTTTAGGTTTGTTACTCATAAAATTTGTAATTAAATTATTTTTTCTTTTATATTTATAACACTAGACAAGCTATCAGCATTATCCTTTTTTACTTTCAGTTTCTTGTTAGCTGTTATACTAGCTGCAATCAAATTTTAACCACTTTAGCTTCAGTCAAATTTCCTTTTACTAAAGCAATTTTAACCTTTCATTAACCTTTCATTGCCTTTATAATGATTATTTCGTTATATATTGGTTATTTTCTTAAATTATTCCTTTACACCCCCCGTCTCTGTTCAATTCAAAATTAGTTTTAAGTTGTCCTTCATTCCTTTTCCATTTTTCTTGCTTATTAATTCTCTAACCGAAAATCGGCAGCTGCTTAACTTTATCTGTGAGAAATACACTCACATATTAATCAACCGTTTAAAACAATTTCCAGATGTCTGCTATTTCCGATCGAAGCAATTCTGCATTACCTTATAAGGAGATCATCTCTGTTTCGCAGTTGAAATTTATGCTTACGCTTCTTTTTCCTTTCTCGACAAAACCCTAAAAAGAATTTAACATCTGCGCAGTAAAATCTGATGTCCCTTCGGTGTGCCTCTGTGTTTAGACATAACAACACGTGTAACAATTTATCGTTTGGCAACCTTTCCTTTCCATCCCAGCTGGGAAACCAAATTGAATTCTGATCTTGCTGGCTGCATTTTAACTGCTATTTGGCGTATACTATCCATTGTGCATGGGCGAACTTGTGTATGTTGGCGATTTTCTATCAGGCCAAAAGTGGCGGTTTGTTGCTATGTACGAATCCACTTGACTCACTGCTCTCGTCTTGTGAAGTTGCTAATCACTGTTCGGAGATTTTCTCCGAGTACTGTATGTGTGCCCCCCTAGTAATACATGTCTGAATAAAGAATAACTTAGCAATCATTGTGGGGTTTTTTCGTACATCCGAATCTGGACTACTATACGTAATCACGCTTTTTCTAAGTATTCTAATAAAATAGCAGCAGCTACAAAACTACGCTACAAGAATCTCTATTACAAAAATAACTGGTACCGTTTGACTTTTTCATTTTTCCCAATATAAAAAAAAAAAAAAATATGGAGGGGGTACAATCAACTGCGACTTTCCTGTGGATGTGATGCATTTCGGAGAATTGTAATTGCTATTAGTCTTGCCTGCTAAGTGTCAACCGATGTGGAATTGAGGTCCCCATCGTCACCTGCGGTCGACGTCAAAAAGTACAGCGCTGTTCCCGTCCTGAAATTCCTTTGCTGGACACCCCCTTTTCCTCCCCTGTGTGCTCCATCTCAACTGCTTTGGAATGTCTCCCCTCGATATTCCATCTGATAAAAGGAAACTCTGCGGCCGATTGTCACCTGAGCGCTGGGCGCCCCCCCCTTTTTCATCTCCTCGCATCGTCTGTGTGATTGACGAGTTTTCTTTGCCGGCAGATATCATCGAGGGCTGCATGTGCTCATTTTGTGCTTCTATACCAGTGTGTGTTTTGTGTCTTTAGTGAACGTAATCTACAGAAAGTTTTTTTTTTTTTTGCTATCTTTAGACGAAAATTGGGTTCTTTTCGCTATCTTTAGATAAAAATTGCCTTTTTTTTTTTTTTCCTGCGATCTTTAGACGAAAATCCCATTTTTCTCGCGATCTTTTGATGAAATCGCCTTTTACTGGCGATCTTTTGACAAAAATTGCATTTACCTCAAGATATTTTGGCGAAAGTCGCATTTTCCTCGCAATTTTTTGGCAAAAATCTCATTTTCTTGCGATCTTAAGACGAAAATAGCATTTATCTACAATCTTTCGATAAAAATCTCATTTTTCTCGCGATTTTTTGACAATAAATATGTTTTCTTAAGATTTTTTAACAAAATTGGGGGTTTTTCACGACTTTTTGATGAAAAATGCATTTTTCTCACAATCTTTAGACAAAAATGGTTCATTTCACAATCTTTGGACGAAAACTGCATTTTTCTTGTGATGTTTCGACAAGAATCTTATTTTTCTCGCAATTTTTTGATAAAAATTCTGTTTCTTTTAATCTTAAGACGAAAATCGCAGTTTTTTCCAGTCATTTGGCGAAAATTTCCTTATGAAAATAGCATTTATTCACGATCCCTAGACAAAAATCACGTTTTTCTAGCGATCTTTTGATAAAAATCAAATTTTTCTCACGAACTTTTGCCAATAAAGCCGTTTTCTCGAGATTTTTTGAACAAAATTGCAGGGTTTTTTCAAAACTCTTTGACTAAAATTGCAGGGTTTTTTCACTACAATTTTTTCATTTCTTCCACTATGATCAGTTATGTGCTATCATCTACAATATTAAATTTTTTTAAAAAGTAAATTTTCTTGATAAATTTTGGTAAAATGTAAGGAAAAAATTAACTTAGACACAGTATAGATAAAAAAAAAGGGACTTTTAGGGACCAAGTTAAAAAATAGGGACCTTTTAGGGAAATAGAGACCAACTGGCAGCCCTGTATCTTATTTTAGGAACATGTAAAAAAAGTAGAAATACATAGTAAAAAAAATTCTTGCATATTCAACCTTAAATGATGAATCCATATCAACAGGTAAGGATTAAAAAATGAAAATAGAATTTTATCATCATGTATTTACTCTGGACAATTTTACAGCCATTTCTCTGAAAAACTGAAATCAAGATAATATTTAATTTTTAAAATTGATAACTCGACCATGAGACAATGATCAGAAAAAAACTTACACTAAAGAACAAATGAAAGTGTTTGTTAGACAAAAGTTAACGTGAAAGAAAGTTAGGTGTCAAATTTGACAGTTAGTCACAGCTGGAAATAAACTCTGGAAAAACTATTCTAAATATCAAAGCTAATATCTGAGAAAAACTTACTCTTAAGAACAATTGAGTGTGTTTGTTAAACAAAGATTAGAGTGAAAGAAAGTTAGGTATCAAATTAGTTGCATTTGATGACTAATGACTGCTAATTTCTAAAACTGCAAAAGCCCCTCATTATGTTGCATTTATTAAGAGACAAAAAGAAAAGTACAGCATATTCGATTGCACAAAACAACTGAAAGTATAAAAAAATAAGAAATACAACAACCCACAAATAAATGTTTTATATTTATCCTCAAAATATTAGTTTTAACACACATTACAAATTCCTAAATAAAATAAATAATATCACTAGCTATAATTTATACAAATATAAATTTATTTAAAAGTTCACTTTTGGCAGAACAATACAAACTTTAGTACATCAGAAATACCACAGAAAACAAGAACTCTAATATTGTGTATTTCTTCATGAATTACTGAGAATGGAAATTAAGATAGTTTTTTACACTTCCATAAATCATCCAACACTAGCATACTGAAATAATAAGATTTTTTTCTTCAATGAGTTTAAAACATTTTTGAAATTTAAACCATGAAATAAAAGTTTAATGACATTTTATCAGAAATAAAATTAGCCTGAATCTTTATAGTAGTTCCTTAATTCATATGTTGCATCAAAATTATGTAACATAATGACTATTCACAAAAAAATTCATATACATTTAAATTTCTATTATGCTACATCAGTATGATATTCGCAAAAAAATTTCAAAATTATGGTGGAAAAACAGTAATCCCCAATTACCTATAAATGTCTAAAAAAATTTCATAGCTAGATTAATATTCGTCACTGCAATTAGGATTGAGACAGGTTTCGTAAAGATTTCACAGTTGGTGTCCTGTCCCTTACAGCTAATATTTTGCAAAATTATTTCAAATGCTCCAACATTTTTACCCAGATCTTACAAAATTCTGAAAAATGCAGAATTTCAATTCTCGTAAGTTACAATTAAAATAAAGTTAGAAATTTTACACACTAGTTTTATGAAATACAATTTCTTGAAATCCAGCAAAAATTAGATAGTTCCAGTTTGTTATTAGTTAAGTTTGATTAAAAGTAATGAAAAACACAGAAAATCTTATACACATAAAAACATTAAACTGCAAAATAGTATTACAAACAATTACAAATAATGCAATTCTCTAATAAAACATTATCTGAATATAATTAAATGTAACAATCATTATGATTTAAAAAATATCTGCTAATTAGGAAGAGATAATTTTTCATACCAAGTAACAAGTTTAAAAAACATTTGCATAAAAAATGGTGACAACAAATAATGATTTTAAAATGTTAAAATAAACTATTACAATTTCATATATTTCTAAAAGTAACCAACCTTGATAAACCATCTTTGCCAAAATCTAAACCAGTAGGGACAAGTTTTACGCTCCTTCTTTTCAAAACATAATCAATGACACATTCATTTTCTTCGGGCTGGAAGAATAATATAAAAAAATTAAATATACATTTAACAAATAAATTTTTCCATAGATGTTTTAAAGAAAAATTTACATTTAAAGATTTTTTTTTTTCAAATGCTTTTAAATAAAAACAGCAATATTGAATTAAAAATGTTAAGTTGACAAATCATTTTATCAACTATCTGTTAAAAAAGAAGGAGACACATTTTCACAATATTCAGTTAAAAAAAGACCAAGCTGATGAGTGATAAATTATTTTTTTTCCCTGTGAATCTCTAAGAACAATAATTTAGGATTTACATTTAGTTACATTTTAGGCTTAGGTCTCAGAAAATTATTGAATCTTTACTCTCAGATTTTACAACAGAAAAACTTTTTATAATGAAAAAAGTAATAGAACTTTAAACAATTTTTACAAAATTTAGACTTTGCAAAACTAGCAGAAAAAAAAAAAAAAAAAAAAAAAAAAAATCACAAAACTCATTGAGGAATTTATATCATGACAAATGTTCAATGCTAAATACATAAGAACATGTGTAATCAAACCTTACATATCATTTATACAATTATAATGGATGATATAAATGCTGTTTATATTGTATTAAAACATTAACATTAAATTAAGTTGTTCAATGCTAAATACATAAGAACATGTATAATCAAACCTTTATATATCATTTATACAATTATTATGGATGACATATAAATTGCTGTTTATATTGTATTAAAACATTAACATTAAATAAAGTTTTTAGGTTTTCAAAATATTTACAGTTTTTTCTTAAAAAAAAATAATATGTGCAGATTTAATTATAATTCAAAAGTATTTTCTTAAAAGTACAGTAAGATGAAAATGAGAATTGAACAGATTATTAATTAAACATCCCAATCAAATATTTGTTGATCATTTGTGCAATTATAAACAAGTAATATATAAATGACTGTTTACATTACATTAAAATCATGCTAATACTAAAAATTAGATAAATTTTAGGTTTTTGAAATAACAAAAATTGAAAATTTTCTCCTAAAAATAACATGTAAATACTTAATAACTACCCTAAAATTGGATTAATCTTTAAAATGGAGGAGTGATCTTTTGACTCTCAAAAATTAACAAATAAAAAAAAAAAAAAAAAAAAAAAATTAAAATAAAATTTAAGATGGTAAATTTGTAGGCTGGAAGATAGATTTAATTTTAGAGAAAAATAAAGCAATAATTGTCAATTTTTTTGTACTCTTTTCAGAATGAGAAAACCTTTTAATATTATTTTAATAGTAACTTGAAAAAATCAGTGAAAGGACTTTTTCAGCAAATATTTCGGTTAAATATAATGCTGAATCTTTTAGCAATTTAATTTCAATAAATTGTATAATATTGGAATATTTTAAAAATAAAGACAATTAAATGTATTAAGCATTTGTCACCTTGCCATATGCAAACAAATTTGAAAAGTGATGATAAAAATGCAATTTTCACAAAATATTTGGTATTCAATTATTTTGTCATGCATAATTTTAGAAGTTGAATCAAATACAATGACAATTAAAATTTCTTCAATTTTTAATATAAACCAAATGAGAAATAGAAATTTAGAATAATTCAAATATGTAGGTTTGAATGTACCCATGGAATGGGTTCAAACAATTGAATTAAGTGGCAATTTGAAATCTAATTTACAGTGTATCCATAATTTGAATCTAGAATAACAAGAAATGGGCAAAGATATATGAATACAGCAATATTTACTACCCAGTTGCTCCTTAATTTCTTTAAAAAAAAATCTTCTCTCACCACATTAAACATGAAACGTTTTGATGCCATTCACACTCATTTTTATGTGTAAAGCCGGGAAAAAAAAAAAAAAAAAAAAAAAAAAATCGCATTGTCCCCCTTGCCTTCCCCCTTTTAAAAAGAAATGTGTAATTTTAATGAAAGTTGTCACATATTTGCATATCTCAATTTGCCAAATCTCTAAAATCGCTTAAAAGGCTAACTGAATGCTATTCAGTTTCTTAGTTTCTGAAAAAGAACACCTGCCAATTTTGTGAATGCATCAGAAAGTAGCAAGTTTGAATTTGGGTCTTACATAAATTATACTAATTTTTTTTTTTTTTTTTTTTTTTACAAAAATTTTAAACGATACAGATGCATTAGAAATTTAAATTCCAAGTAACATTTTAATCATAAAAAAATATATGATTCTGCTATCACTTCAAATTACATGAGCTGAACATACATCATAAATCAGACTTGCAAAATAAAAAAAAGGATTTTTTTTTTTTTTTTTTTTTTAATAAGGAGATAATATAAAATCATTTTTTAAAATAAAACCTCATTTTTAAATGTAATAGTACAAGCTTAATTTTAAACTGCACTGAGTTATCATTAAAGATTAAAAAGAAGTACATCAATATTAAGCAGATGAAAAAAAAAATCCTGTACAAAGAACAAACTCAAGTTTATGGTATTTGGGATGCTTTAACATATAGAACATTATTTTCTAGACTGTAAACACATAAAACTATAAAGAAATTCTTAAACAAGTCTTGATATAGACAAATTATTGATAATAAGAAAAATATGCCTATAGTATCAGTCACAATCTTTTAAAAATTCATTCCTTATAATCAAATCAAATGCAGTTCATCTGATATAATATTATTGATCAATGATAATAAGGAACAGATACACATGAATTGCAGCTTTAATCTCTTAAATGAAGTACATTTAAGAGTAAAAGAACAGAAGCAAATTAAGCAATATATATTTGTCAAGTGATATCCAATATGTAAGAAATCAGGAGTAAGGGAAAACATGTGAAAATCAAGAGACTTGGCAAGTCTGCATAAATGCCTTTTATATCAATACATAAGTAATAACCAAGTTATTTTTTTATTGAGGATATACATTTCAGAGAAATCTCTTATTAACAATGGCTATAAATTTTTAATTACCAATATGGAGCAAGTTGAGTACACTATGTATCCCCCAGTTTTGGAATGTGCATTTGTACAATCTATAGCTGACATCAGTAACTGTCTTTGTAAAGTAGCACAGCGCAGAATATCTTTCTCATCCTAGTTTAAAATGAAAAAATAAATTAATCATAAAAACTAGTCGTTGGGGGCCACCGTAATACTTACCCATCATGGATATGTATATGAAAATAAAACATGCGAAAACTATTCATACAATGCATTGCAATTCACAAACAAAATTTAAATATTGTTAATATACATAGTAATGCTATATTAAAGAACTGCTGATGTACCAATTTCGACAAATTATATAAAACGCCAAACTACTCAAGAAGTACCGAACTGCGTAAAAGAAACATCCTTATAACTCCAAAAGTAATAACTCTATTAACTAACAATTAACTGCGTCGGATTAAGCATCTCATTTCCAATTAAAATATACTTCTGAATTGAAATTTGAATGAAATACAGGGTCATGAAAAATCGAAGAATGTGGAAAACAAGATTACAAATATCTCGGCAACTAATAATCTGATCGACTTCGTTCTATATGCAAAATGTGTGTTATTTTATTGCCTTTTACGTCCATTCCTTAGAACAAAAAAATTCGAAAATTTTTATATACCTTTCATCAGAACGAATTTTTCGACAGTCCGAAAAAAATAGTTCCGGATAATTGAGGTTGCTGATATTAAATAGGGTTCGTCCCATTCTTATATACTAACTACATACAAAATTTCAAGTCTCTATCTCAATTTGTTTGGGAGATAGAGCGTTTACAGACAGACAGACAGACAGACGGACGGCAAAAACTTTTTTCTAAAAATATATTTTTCGGAATCTCCACTATCTAAAACGTGTAAATCTGTCAAAATTTTTTTTTCGATTTTCAAAACGATTGCAAGACTTACCCTATACTACGTATGATGGGTAAGTAATAAATCATTTATATTAAATTAAATTAATAAGCCGTTTTATATGTAAAATACACAATTCAACTGATTAAAGTAAATAAAACCCACCTTGGTAGCTTTTACACTTGGATCTTTAGAAACAACACCAGTTCCACTGCATGGTGCATCACATAAAACTCTGTCAAATCCAGACATTGTCTAGAGAAAAAAGAAAGACCACTTAACTGCTGAGTTTTAATTTTTGTATTAAAAAAAATAAAATCAAATGAAAAAAGGGGAAAAATTACAAAACTACAATTTACTCTCTTTTAAATATACAAGAAGTTTATCATTTAAATTAATAATTTGATAAGTTTAAAATTTTGAATCTACCTTTGCAAATTTCCGCCCATCTTGAACACTGATCACAGTATTGGTAATTCCAAGTCTGTGAACATTACCAACTATAGCACCAGCTCTCTCTCTCACAGCATCATTAGCAAATAACACACCAGTATTTTTCATTAATGCAGCTAAATATATAAACAAAAATAACAATTAATCACATGGGATTTAAAACAACAATATTAGGTAATTGTATACTTTCTAAATGACTACTTTCGGTAGATAAGATATGCCCTGTTACCTAACAGCATGTGATGTTTTACAATAATTATGGATAAAATTTGGAATTTATTTAGGGCCCCTTCACAAAATTCCTAATAAAATGAGTTCCTCCACTAAGTTCCATTTCATAAAAACATATCATTCTTTGCTTTTATTTTATAAGGTTTCAAAATGAGTAATTTGCAAACAAAACAAGTTTACCAAGAAGGAAAAACTATGCAAAAGGACTTAAAGAAATTATTAATATTAACTGATTGGAACGTATTTGATTAATTAGATTTTAACTTTCATTACAAAATGTTACTTTCACAAAACTTCCAGAAAAAAAAAAAAAAAAAAAATCATTAGACATGTTATTTTTACACAATGTAATACATACATCTTTGTGATTTATGAGCTACATACAAAAACCATCTAGGTCATCTTTTGAAAAGACTAAAAATTTTAAAATAGGATTACCATATATAATAAAATAACTGCAATTTTTATGAATTATATTTTAAGTAGATACATTTTGATAACAATAATAATTGCATATATGGAAGTTTACATCTATATATACAATCCTTAAAAGAACCTATAAAAGCACTAAACATCATCTCCTTTTAAACTTTCTAGGTATTTAATTTGTATTTTTACTTACCCATCATACGTAGTATAGGGTAAGTCTTGCAATCGTTTTGAAAATCGGAAAAAAAATTGTGACGGATTTACACGTTTTAGATAGTAGAGATTCCGAAAAACATATTTTTAGAAAAAAAAATTTGCCGTCCGTCTGTCTGTCTGTCTGTAAACGATCTATCTCCCAAACAAAATGAGATAGAGACTTGAAATTTTGTATGTAGTTAGTATGTAAGAATGGGATGAAGCCTATTTAATATCAGCAACCTCGATAATCCGGAACTATTTTTTTCGGACTCTCGAAAAATTCGTTCTGATGAAAGGTATATAAAAATTTTCAAATTTCTTTGTTCTAAGGAATGGACATAAAAAGCAATAAAATAAGACACATTTTGCATATAGAACGAAGTCGATCGGATTATTAGTTGCCGAGATATTTGTAATCCTGTTTTCCACATTCTTCGATTTTTCATGACCCTGTATTTCATTCAAATTTCAATTCAGAGGTATATTTTAATTGGAAATGAGACGCTTAATCCGACGCAGTTAATTGTTAGTTAATAGAATTACTATTTTTGGAGTTATAAGGATGTTTCTTTTACGCTGTTCAGTACTACTTGAGAAGTTTGGCGTTTTATATAATTTGTCCAAATTGATACATCAGCAGTTCTTTAATAGAGCATTACTATGTATATTAACAATATTTAAATTTTGTTTATGAATTGCAATGCATTGTATAAATAGTTTTCACATGTTTTATTTTTATATACATATCCATGATGGGTAAGTATTACGGTGGCCCCCGACAACTAGTTTAAAACTTAAATTTAGATGTGTCATTGCATCGGAGACAATACATATTCAAATCTTATCAGTTAAATACTAATAATCAAACTAAATACTTACCAATATGAGTTGTTTTACCACCAGGGGCTGCACACATGTCTAAAATTTTTTCATTCTCTTTAGGAGCAAGAGCCATTACAGGCAACAAAGATGCAGCACCTTGTAAAATATAATGTCCAGCAAGATATTCAGGTGTGGCACCTGCAAAGAGAAACATCATGTGCATGTGAATAAGACAGATTCCACAGTTAAATGCAAATGACACTGTTTTACAAACATTTAGAATTTAAAGGTTTCTGTTCACCCAAGACAATATTACACAAAATCATTTAGTAATATTTTTTTGAGCAGATATTTTGACAAGAAAAAAGTAATTTGCAATAAGCATTTTGAGAAAGTAGATTAGATTAGAGTGGCTATTTAGAGAAAACAGAGTGGTTTGAAAGAAAAACTTTAGGAAATATTGGTTATTAACCAACAAAGCCAGGATCAAATACAATTTCCTTTTAGCTTTTAAGCAAAACAGTACTTAAAATATCTATTGATATTCACTAATAATGGTGTGAGAAATAACAATTTTTAATTCTAGTTATATACATAATAATAATATAACTATAAATGGAGCTCTGTTCAGCTTATTATATTAATTTTTACACAATCAAATCACATGTGTAAATAACTCACCTGCCAAGCTGTTCAGGCACATTACAACATTAAATATACCTAAAATCATATTGAATTATTCTTAAACATTAAACAAAAATCTATTCAAATGAACCTGATGTTGAGGCTCCACTGTGTTTATCAACACACACCCTGAATTTGTATGATTTTATATCTTAAAAGAAAAATCTATTCAAACACAATCCTGAAATTTAAATATATTAAACATTCAATTCTAAAACAAAGTTCCTGAGAAAATCTAAATATAAAATGTCTCCTCGCTCTCTTTTTTAAAAGATGAATATGATAAATATGCATTCTGTTACAACAAACATGACATGACCCACACACTATATGCAGAAGTGCCAAGTTTTAATAAAAGTTATCAGTAACCACATTTCAGAGAGGGGGGAGGAATTTTAAAAAGTTAGTTCTATCCCATTTTTGCGATCGTTTGATGAATTTTGCGATTTTTTGACGAAATTTGCACGTTTTTCACGATATTTAGACGAAAATTGTGCATTTTTGCGATATCTTAACGAAAATTGTGCTTTTTGTGTGACATCAGGATGAAAATTGCACATTTTTTGAAGAATATTGCTCGTTTTTTGCGATATTTTGACGAAATTTGCATTTTTTTTTACTTAAGCCTTGGATGAAATCCCTTTTTTCCGCGATCTTTTGGATTAATTTAGCGTTTCTCTGCGATGTTTTGACTAAAATGGCACTTTTTTCGCGATCTTTTTACAAAATGCGCTTTTTTCCCACGATCATTTGATGAAATTTCGTGTTTTTTCACGATCTTATGTCGAAATTAACGTTTTTTTTCAAGAGATCTTTTGACGAGATTCGCGATTTTTATATCCGTAACTTTTATCCGATGCCCGTAACGCCGTAACTTTTGTTGCGTATCCGTAAAAATTACGGATAAATCGTAATACTTGGCACATCTGTATATGTTATCTGACATAATCTAGCCATGCCCCGAGAATTTGGAGAAGCAAATGGAGGCCCGGAGAATTATATAATAAGTTGCTAATAGTAGAACATACAGATAAAGAACAAAAAACTGATCTTGAAACACAAAACAATGCAAGAAATGTCACAGCACTCATTTCTAGGATTTAAATTGAATTATCTAGAAAATGTATGTTTTTAAGATTTCTAATATATAAATTTATATACCTAAATTTCAATAAAAGATAACAATATTAAATTTTATATAACTAATTTGTGGGCAGTTTTTTTTTCTTCTTTTGACAGAAAATTTTGTAAATATCCTTATTGTACTGTAGTAAAAAGTACAGTTTACCATTTTAAATACATATTTATGCTAATCCTTTGTATTTTTCTCTTTACAAAAAATTTGGAAAATATATGCAGGGAATATTATTGTTTGATAATAAGAACATAATTTTTTTTTTTTTTTATCTTGGTCCAAATTGAAAGAACACATTTATACAAGATCAGATCTGAATACAATTATAATACTAACAAACAAGGTACTATTCCTTTTCTTTCATGATAAGTGAAAATATACAAAATTTAACTAGATTTTAAATTAAAGATATTATATATAAATTATATTGTAAAATAACAAGAAAATGCAATTTAAAAATATCATACCTATAGGTACTTGAGAATCATATACAATCAAACCAACTTTAGTCCATTTTCCTATAGGATCAAGGTTAACACCTCTGTTTATGAGAGCCTGTTTATATGGAAAATTATAAAAGAAAAGTTTTAAAAACATTTCTTTTCATAGCACTATTAAAAAGACAAGAAATTAGGTTTTTTTTTTAATAAATATATTTAAATAAACTAAATTATCTATCATATGGAAACTGTACTAAAGTCATGAGAAACAGTAAGAAAAAGTTATTGAATCATTAATAAAAATAGTAAAAAGGTTTAAAGGTGTATTAAAAAAAAACGCTTTTCCACCTTCAAAAGCTCGAAATTTTCCAATACAATTTCAGACACATTTTTAAAAGTAGAAACATGAAACTTGCTGAGGGGATTTTTGAAGAGACGTATAAGGTTCCGTATTAAGCCATTTAATGCTCAATTTATTAGAATTTGATTTATAAACAATTATCTTCCCAGTATGACCCTTTTTTTCGCTCACAGATCTCCCACTTTGGAAAAATCGGTTCAAAATGCCGTTTTTGATTGCTTTTTATGCAATATTTTCTGCATTTATCAAATAATCAACAATTACAGCACCTTGTGTGCTTTCTAAATAAGACAATTCGCTAGTTTGAAGCATTTGAGAGCAAAAATGAATTAAAAAATAAATCAGAAAATAAGCAGGTTGAATCAAAATACACCCTTAAAGTAATAAATAAAATAAACGGGACGATTTAAATGCAGACAACTGTATGTTGACAAACAAACAAGCTCAAATGTGACAGTAAATAGATTAAAGTAATTAGAAAACAATATAAATATAAAATACATAAAAAAAGGAGAGAATTTAAAGAGTTAAAAAAAAAAAAGTATAACATACTTGTGCAAGATCGCCACGCCTCACTTTTAATGTGTTGGTTCTTATTGTAACTGGCCTCTGAACTTCATTAGCTTCCAATAGTTCTACCAACTAAAAAGATAGTTTGTAAGATTACTTCAATAGAATATTTGCAAACTTCTAGATGATAAAAAAAAGAGGTTAAAATTACAAATTTATTTAATAAATAAAATGAAGTAGATTTCAAATGACTGCTGTATAGAAATGAGACATTTAACATAACAAATTTTCTATATCAAAGTATTTATTATTATTATTAAAAACGAACGAGGAGTTAGAAATTGGCAAATTTGCAATAGACTAACAAATTAAAACAATATAAATCAACAATTCAAAACTGAGGATTCTCATAAACACTTAATTGTAAACAAGTTGGAAATTGCACGTGAACGTAGCAAATGAGGTGCATTCGTACGATAACAAAGTTTTAAAAATTTTCAGATCTTGCTGATATAGTAGAGCGTACTTCGGATACAGTATAGTAGTCGAAATCTTTGTGTTTCTGTAAATATGCAGGAAGTAATTCTTATTACACCTCAGAAACCTATATCTTATTCCTACTGAGGGAAGTTACTCCTATTCATAAAATGTGAAATAGTTGAATATAATTAAAACACGCCCCAAACAATGTTTCCCCGTATAGCATTATGCAGGGGAATACTTTTGTGTGGCCCTGTAATTTAATAATAAAAATTCTTTGCATCACAGATTGTACAGAATGCATATTTTAGTATATATTTCATAGATTCATGCCAATTCTATTATGTTCGAATGAGTGTAACATCATAAAAATCAGGGTTGTTATGATTTTGCCCAGCCCAAAAAACCCGGGTGGGTTTTTCCTGAAAAAACCCAGGAAAAAACCCAAGTGGGTTTTTTCAAAATTTCAACTTTAAATTACATATATAATGTATTTATATTACATATATAATGTATTGTAATATATTTCTTAATATCAGTACACAACTCATAAAATTTATAACGATCACCCCAAACCCCAAAGAAAAAAAAATGTCCTAATTATACCATCACAATTTTTAAAAGAAATAATTGTTAATTAATCTCTGTAGCATGTGTAAGAAACACAAACAATTTTTTTCCCATTAAAAAAAAACTTTGATGTGTAATGTGTTCTATGTTATACAATAGAAACTCATATCAAAATACCATATATGTTTAGAATCCTAATTGAATTATGTAGACATGTAGAATTACTTGGCTTATTCTATTATTTAGTAATAATAATAATAAAAAAAACTTTATAAATTATTACTAATAATCAATTTATCTAAAAGCAAAGCATGATTTTGATTACTGTCATTGATTTACATATATTTGTAATCAATTAGCTACTTGAAATTTAGTAATAATTTAAATTTTTTTTTCAAGCATTCTGAACCACCTTCCATAACCCCCCAAAAAACCTTGAAAAACCCGAAAAACCCGAAAAACCCTGATAAAACCCGAAAAAACCCAGATAAAACCCCAAAAACCCTGAAAAAACCCGGGTATTTAACAACCCTGATAAAAATGCATTTGAATCTTTTTTCCCATTGACCATAATGTAATGGAATACCTTTGATTGTCCCTGTAAATGATCTATGCATCCGACTTTCATAACATTTGAAATGACTCGATAAAATTACGTAATAATTATATGTTTTAACTTTCAAACGATTAAAATGCATTTGAAATTTTTTTCCCATTGACCGTAATGTAACGGAATCCTTTTGATTGTCCCTGTAATTGATCTATCCATCCGATTTTCATAACATTTGAAATTACTCGACAAAATTACGCAATAATTGTATGTTTTAAATTTCAAACGATTAAAATGCATTTGAAAATTTTTTCCCCATCGACCGTAATGTAACGGAATCCTTTTGATTGTCCCTGTAATTGATCTATCCATCCGATTTTCATAAAATTTGAAATGGCTCGACAAAATTATGTTATAATTATGTATTTTAAATTTCAAACGATTCGGTTGGATAGTTTTTGCGTTGTTATATGCGGACAGACAGACAGACGGACGGACTGAGCGACAACAATAGGTGCTACATATTTACATAATTACGAACGCACCTAAAAAGCAAGAACAGATGTCGCAGACACACCTGGGTTGGTGCAATTAACTTTTTTGTGCTAGTTTCTTAAAAATCCTATTTTAAAATAACTGTTAAGGATACCATGCAAAAACAGAAAGTTATTTTTATTTTGTCAAGAAAACATTTATTTAATTCCTTAAGATATTACCTCTTTCATTTCAGAGAAATTTAATGCTAAAAAAATCATTAAATAATATTGATAAATGAAATAAGAAATATGTACTACAAGAATGCATAAAACACACCTTAAGAATATTTTATGCAGACATTTGTATAGCGTGCATAAAAAAAACAGTTTTTCTATCAATAAATACATGGGATCAAATGATTTAAAACTAATTATATTATAACAACAGAAAGCTAATGAAATATAAAACAAAAAAAACAAGAAATAAAAACACCAAATAACTTAAACAATGAACAATTATTAATAAATTTCAGCATCATAAAAATATAAATGTATTTTTACCTCAGATGGAGAAAATAACTGGATCAATTTCTCCATGAGAAATTCGTTATAGCTGTAATAATTGCACAGATCTTCTTTCAGTAGATCAATATACTCTGATCTTGTTCTGGAATAACAGTCATATGTTTTTTAATGCAATAATCTTAGAATGCAAATTGAATAGAAATGAAGAATTCTTATCTTTATACAAAAATTTCATTAAAAAAATACTTACTTATTTTCTTCCCTCCTATTTTTGAAATCTCCAAGGACAAAAACAATGTCTTTTATTCTTTGACTGAGAACTACTAGATCAGGAGGTGCAGCTTTTGTGAAAATTAAGGAATATAAAATTGTAACAAATAAAAAGAATTTGTATTACTATTATTAAACTGATTATCAACTTTTTTCATAGCTTTATTGAATAGAATTAATTAGCCATTATACATTTCTAAAAATACATCAATACTAATAAAAAAAGATTTTTTTTCCTATGTGGATATGTGAGTGACGGGTAGAAAAATCTACCACACATAGTAAGTAATTTGAAAACTTAGGTCATGTTCTGAACCTCATGAAGCTCTTTTACCTGTTTGCAATATTCCATTTTTTTTACGATCTTGTTTGAATGTAATCTGTCCTCCTTCACATTTGATGACACTCCATGGTCTTCAAGTGAATTTCTGATTCATCTGAACTTAGTTCATTTTAAAATTTTCTGATATATTTACAGCAGTTTTCCAATCTTATAAATAATTGATCAAGACTCAGTAGGAAGCTTTTGTTTCTAGACTTTTAAACATTTCAAAATCCTGACGACTGCAGAAGCAATTCAAAACATTGTTATTATATCTTATCATAAATTTTATTTGCACAAGTTCATATAAATGTTCTTGTTTATGTGCACCACTGAGCAAGTTTATGTGTTTTTGATATACAATTTTTATTTATTATATTTTTATGGTGCAGTTGTCCGACATTCATATGTTATTTAAATAACAGTTTTTGTATCAATACATTACTCTGGAATTACTTATTGTTTGATTTTTAACACATTCAATGCAAACTTTTTGAACCAATTTTATTTAAAATTATGGCTATAATTTCATATTCAGGTGCATTTGGTGATTTTTCTTGTGTCACCACATTTAACATTTTGTCAAAAAAATAAAATATATATATATATATATTTCAAATCAAAAAGTATATTTAATTATAATTTTTACATTTTCTAGTAATCAATCCAACATTAGATGTTATTTTTTTAGTCAAATAAAATATCTGAAGCAAAGAACATTTAAAACATAAATAGAAACACCAATTCAGAAGCAGCTGGCAATATGATAAGACAAACAAAAACTAGCTGTCAAATTTAAAACAAAACAAAACATCATAGCCAAAACATGTTCAACAAGAATCAAAGAAAAAAGAATTACTATATATTCCCATGTATAAGCTCAGTATACAGTTTTTCAGTGAAAAATCGTTCAAAATCATCCATAATCTAATGTTTAAAAAAAAAAAGTGATAAAAAATTTAACAAATGAAAACTTAGCATTTTTTGTGCATAGTTAATAGAAAAAAATTTACTCAAATCATACAATGGAGAAGAAATGAGTAAAGATAGTTTTTATTAGACCAACTATTCATAAGAAAATGTACTTTATATTTGTTTTAAGCTGTATAATGTACAGAGCACATTTATAATATCACCCACGATAATTTTTAAACGGAAAATACTGACCAAGAGTTCCCTAAGTGATATTATCATCAATTGCCTACGAAAAGTTGAATGGCTGAAAATGGAACTGTAGATTAAAAGGAAAGGAGCAGCGTTTAAGAAAGCATCTTTAATTGTTTGTGATGAGCCAAGTAGCAGCAACTGTTCAGCATGGCAGTGGTGCTGCAAATTATCTTAAACTTTTCAGATTAATCAACCAGCTTAAAAAAAGCTGAAATATACTTAAATATAATAATAAAATTTTCTAGATTTGTGGCATTTGTTTCACAATTTTATTATATTTTCTTTATAAAGGCAAATTTTTTTCATTTTCTGGGATATTATTTTAGTAGGCATAGTCTAGCACTGTTGGGTAATTTTAGTATGCTTCAGACTGACACAAAATTCTGATCCTGAGGGAATGTGTTTAAAGTGCACTGCAACGAAAAAGTAAAACAACTCTTTTGTGAGATGGGATTTTTGATAGCTATTATCTCTAATAGCCTTAGTTCTATTCAACCTCTGGATGTTTGTCTAAATAAATAGTTTGAAAACAGTCTCTGTTTAAATGAACTGAATAGATGTCATCTGGGAATGAAGCTGTGACAGGTGGCAGTAATTTTTAAAAAGTTGGCATCATAACTATCTCTGATCTTTTTAAAAATGCTGCATCAATCATCGATGGAATTGAGGATGGTACCATTTTTGAAGAAGATGGTGATGATGTATCAGGCAACAATGATATCTATCCTGATACACAACTGAAGGAAAGTGGTTTTAAAAAATTGCTTGAAAATCCTTATGATTACTTGGATAGGGGATGATGACTGTTGAGTATTTACATTGTAAAAGAATGGAGTACTAAAGTATTTTTAGGAATTTGTATGTTTTTTTATGTTTATATTTTTTATTTTAGATTATAAATTTTGAAAATTTCTTAGACTTGTGTATAAGTCAATAATCCCCAGTTTGAACCCCTCCCCCCCCCCCCCCCCCAAAAAAAAATGCTCAGAATTTTTTAGCTTAAACACATGAATATACAGTAATTAGACGATTCACCATTCCACAGCATTTACCATCTGAAATTTTAGTGTTGAACTGCCACTAAAATCCACTGCCATGCCAATTTCTCAGACTTATTGACTGATATTTGTGACAAAACACATTTCATTCCCAGAAATTAAAGCTACATCAGTTAAAAAATCTATACTCTTAGCATCAGATTCCAGAAAAGCTACCCATGAAAAAATAATTTTGATGCATGGTTATAAAATTATTATTAATCAACAAATAAATATGATATAAGAACAAAATAACTTATTTATATGATATCGAAAAAATAAAATTAGTACAGAAAAAAAAGAAAATTTTAATAACTGAAACAAGATGTAAAAGGATATTTTCTTTTTCAAGTTCTTGGCCACTAGGTAAAGTAAATATTTCGGTTTCCCTAATATTTGTCAGCTGTTCTTCTTCTTCCAGTTTTCTAGGAGAAAAAAAAGAAAGTATAAACTTTATGCTTAAAAATTTTAAGAAAATACAGTACAGTCATAAAAATAAATAAATAAAAATACAGGAAAAACATAAAAAAAAAAGCAAACTTACTTGTCTTCGGCTTCTTTTTTACGAAGCTTCTTAGACTCTTTTTCAATTGGCAACTATATATAGAAATACAGAAAATAAATTATTTTAATAAAATAAATAATCATGTATTAAATTCCAAAACATTTGCTTTAATTTCATAAGTGTAAAAAAATTTGAGAAAGAATAACCTGGCTTCCACAACAATTAAGCATTTTGCTACTTAACATTTAGAGACAAAAAACTTTGGTTTATTATTTTTAATTTATCCATAGAGCCCATGGTAGCACCTTTGGACAGCTTAATCATTTCAGGTTTATTTAGTAAACTTAAATTAAGACCATCGTATTGAATGATATTTGACACATTTGATAAAAATTCAGTATTCTGGGTGTGCTACATAGATGATGTTTCAGTTCTGTGAGATCATGACTAACTAGACCTTGATAATTTTCTTTTAAATGTTAATAGCATAGATGCCAACATTGTAAATACTGTATCAGGAGTGAACTAGTTAAATTTCAGGAGTTTTGGACACTCTTCAGGAGTAAAATTTCAGGAATCATTTCAGGAGTTGTACATAATTTTTTCGAGCTATTTTTTATATATCTTTTACAAATGTTTTCTTAATCCTCACCTCTAACAGTTTTTGTATTAATCCATACAAACAAAATTAAAATAAAGGTTGTTACTTTATAAATATTTGTAATAAATTTATAGAAATGGAATGTCTTTTTTTAAATCATTACAGGCAAAAAATCTATGATTTCTTTTTCTATACTACAATTGAGGAATAACATGACTATCTTTTCTCCTCACAACAGACTTGTTAACAAAAATTATTTCTTTCTGCAACTGACAGACAGAAATCGCGATCATCTCCAGAGACTGACTGATAAAAATTATGATTTTTTTTCTCAAAACTCAATAACGAAAACTCGCGATCTTTTCCCAAGACTGACTGACGAAAATCATGATCTTTTCAAGAGACTGACTGACGAAAATTGCGATCTTTTCCTGATACTGACTGACGAAAATCGTGATCTTTACCCTAGACTGACTGACAAAAATCGTGATCTTTTCCCGAGAGTGTCTGACGAAAATCAAGATCTTTTCCCGATACTGACTGAAGAAAATCGCGTTTTTTTCCCAAGACTGACTGATGAAAATCGCAATCTTTTCCCAAGACTTATGAAAATCGCGATCTTTTCTAGAGACTGATTAACGAAAATCTCAATATTTTGCCAAGACTAACTGATGACAATCGTGATAGTTTTCTGCATATGATAGATGAAAATCTCAATTTTTGCTGCGACTAACGAAAATTGCGATTTTTTTTGTCTCGAATGACTATAGAAAATCGCAGTGTACTGCCATCACTGACTGACGAAAATACTTTGTCACGAACTACTGATGAAAATCGTGATCTTTTGTTGTGAACGGCTGACGAAAACTGTGATCTTTTCCCTGTAGTGACTGACAAATATCGCGATCTTTCCCCGAGACACACTGATGAAAATCGTGATCTTTTCCTGTGACTGACTGACAAAAATCGCAATCTGTTGTTTCATATGGCTGATGACAATTGCGTTACTTTTCCGTGAATGACTAACAATAATCACGGTCTTTTGCTGCGAGTGAATGACGGAAATTGCAGTCTTTTGTTGTGAATAACTGGCAATAATAGCAGTATTTTGCCACGAATAATGGAGAAAATTCGAGATCTTTTGTCATGAATTACTGAAGAAAATCACGATCTTGTGAGGCAACTGACTGACAAAAAAAGCAATTTTTTGCCACAAGTGACTGTTGAAAATCAAGACTTTTTGCCGTGACAGACATTTTTGCGTTTTTTGCAGAGTCGCTGATTTACGAATATCGTGATTTTATCAATGGCGGATTGCTGAATTCCGGGATATTTTTTCTCAACTGATTAACAAAATTAGCGATCTTTTGCCATGGCAGACAACCGAAATTTGCATATTTGAAGAGAGTGAAAATTTATTTACGATCAGTTGATGAATTTGGCGATTATTTGCAGCGACTAGTGACAAAATTTCAAGTTTTCTCAACGACTGATTGGCAAAATTTGCGATTTTCTGTTGCAAGCAGTTGCCGAAAATCGCAGTTTTATCGACTAATGGACAATTTTTGCGATGTATTTTAACGACCTATTGTAGAATTTTGCTATTTTTTTGGAATGATTGATTGGAAAAAAATCGCTATTTTTTGTCGCGAATGATCGAAAATTTCGTGATTTTTTTGCCGCAATTTCTGTATTTTCTACCTTATTATCGTACTACCGTATTTTAACCTACTTGTCCGGAGAAACTCCAGAATTTCCGGAGAAGTAGGCTTCTATGTAATAGCCTCGATCACAAAATAAAAATTATCTTAGAAATTAAAAAAGATGCTAGCTTGCAATTACTGGATGTACACTTGCATAATAATAAACAGATGGTGAGCTAAACAGGTTATAGAAAGGCACATGAAAGCAAATACTATCCCCCCCCCACCCCTTAACACTAACTTACCTTTTCATTACAGGCAGTTTTTTAAAAATCTTACACAGCAAGTTCTTTTTTTTTTTTTTTTTTTAATTTGATTGTCTCATTATCAAATCAAGAGCTCAATTTTATAAAGCAAATTGCTGTAATTCATAGTTTTCCTATTAAATACATTTATAAGCATAATTGTTCCACTTATAGCCATCATAATATCCTGCAGAATCCAACTTATCATAAATTCTCTTATGCTCCATTTTAAAATATTAAGAAAAAATGATTGAAATTTAATATTTAACTTATACTGATTGGTGTACAAGTACAACATGTAGTCTGGTTGCACCTCCTGAAGAATCTATTGATATGAAAAATAATGCAGGAATATTTTACATAGGTGCTACAAAGAGAAAGTTTGTGTAGCATCGAAAAGGAATATATTGCAGAAATAATCAGCAAAATCCCAATCTAAATTCTATTTTAATAATCTTGACAGCCATACTGACTTTGAAAATGCCAGAATAATGATTCCCTGTAATAGCATCATTAAAGGTCTATTAAATCTAGATCTACCTTTAATAATATTGTGTTTTATGTTTCACAAAAATTTTCCAATAACGTTTTGATAGTGTAGCAGATTCAGATTATTTATCACATGAATAAATAATTATTCAAATAAAAAATTTATGAAATAATATAAAATTCAAAAGTTTTACATTCTTAGAATTTTTTTTTTTTACATATCAATAATAATAATAAAAATTAACATACTTCATCATCATCAGACTCGCTCTTTTCACCATCAAAATCATCATCAGGTACATCTTCATCTGAAGATTGCTCAAAGTGCTATAACAAAATAAAGAGATTAATTATTACCAGGGGTGGGAAATTTTCGAAAATTTTCACCAGCCAGGGATTTATTTTACCAGCCAGCAAAATACAATATACAGTTGAAAATAGTTAAAACAAAATTTAAACAACTGAAGAAACAGTTAATTATTATTACTACGATGCATTTTCATATTTTTGTTTGATAAAAAAAAGAAATATATACAAGAGAAAAAATATTAGTATTATAGCGTAGAATTTAGTATAATATTTATATTACAAAAGTTTCAAAATATAGGGAACTAATAAAAATAAATAAATAAATACAGATTCTGGCATCTTTACAGTTTGAAGTTTGAAAAAATAACTTAAAACTTAACTCGCCCTGAAGGAAAATTTACGCCAGTGGCGAGTACAATGATGTAATTCCCCAGCCCTGATTATTATTTATTAAAACTGGAAAAAAAAAAGCAAGAACAACATTGCAATTTTTTAACTGTTAAAATATAATTATAATAAAAAAAACATGCTTTTAAAATAGAGATTCGGTAAACAAAACCAGAAGAAAGTACTCTCTTCAAGTTATTTAAATTAAGGATCACCAGTTGTTGTATCATGCCCATTTTACCTTTGTTTCATACATTTTACTGGAGCCAGTGATGTTGTTGGACTTGAAAAATCCTGGGTCTCCAGGATCCAAAAATTCTACTATTCTGGGTCCTCTTTTTACAAAAACGGGTCTCCACTAATAATAAGTTATATTTAAGATGCAAAAATTGAACTTGTTAATTTGGAAAAGAAAAATGAAATGCATGAAATATTGTTTTAATAATAATTAATGAATAATTAAAACCAATATTTTTTTTAGAACAAATAAGAGTTTTTTTTTTTTTTTTACTTTTTAAAAAACAATGTGCAAGATACAAATTTAATTATAAAATAATGCTTACTTCAGTGTAGACGATAAGTATCATTATTGTTTGCATTTCTTTTAAAAAGGGACAAAACAGATTTATTAAAAAAAAAAAAAAATTACTAAAAGAAAAAAAAAATATTTTTATTGAGTAAAAAGGTACTTTTTGTTTAATGAATGGATGCTTTCAGGAGTCAAATTCATTCTGAAAGATCTGAAGCAGTCAAAAATGGATTTTTTAGCAGCAAAAAAAATTTTAGAGCAGGAAAATCAATTTTTGGAACATCACTCCCAGCAATAACTTCTCCCCCCCCCCCCCTTAACAAAATTAGTGTTTTTTTTTTTTATATCAATCTTTTGATGAAATTTACTGTGATTTCATGATCTTTTGACAAAATTTATCAGGGTTTTTTTTTGTGATCCTTTGATGAATTTTGCTATTTTATTGCAAATTTTTTGATGAAATTTATAGTTTTTTCATGATTTAAAAAAAAAAAGAAATTAGTCTTTTTTGCTTTCTTTTAACATAATTTGCCATTTTCATGATTTTTTGATGAAATTTACAATTTTTTTTTTTAAATTAGTAATTCTTTGACAAAATTGAGGCTTTTTTTTTTTTTTTTTTTTTTTTTGACGAAATTTGCGATTTTTACAAGATTTTTTGACAAAATTTGTCTTTTTTTTTTTTTAAATTGATTTTTATGATTTTTTAAACAAAAAAATATTTTTAAAACTATAATCAGGAAGAAAAGCAATAGATGCATTAAATGCTGAGACTAAATTGCCAAGAAATATTAAAGGGATACAATTAAAAATCTTAGAATATTTCTTTAAACATTCACATAAAAAAGGGTAGAGGGAGATTCTTGAAACATAATACAAACACCACACAGCATAAAATATTAAAAAGTTAACAACTAATTAAAAGTATTTAATAAATATATTTAATAATTGTATTTTTGTTTCTAACTTATAAAAAATGAGACAGCTTGAAAAAAGTTTCAAACACTTTACAACAATGTATAAAAATTAAAACTGGTGTTATACACAATTGAAATGAAAAAACTTCTTTAAACACCATAAAATAAGTTACTGCGCAAGGCCTTTCGAAAGAACTTAGTCTTTCTTCGTCAGGCGTCCTTCTGCACCCATTTGTGCTCGTTTTTATGCTTTACCCAAAGTTCACAATACCAATATTCCCTTAAGACCCATTGTCTCTAATATTGGTACTGTTACTTATCTTCTTGCCAAATTTTTAGCTTCCATATTCTCGCCTTTATGCATTGCTAATTCTCATACTGTAAAAAATTCTTATGATTTCGTTAGTAAATTAAAAAGTATTAATCCATCGAATTGTTCTATGCTTTCTCTTGATGTCAAATCTTTATTTACTAATGTCCCGATTGAAGGCGCTCTTTCTTGCTTGGAAAAAAGATTACGTGAATTTCATTTCTCGGATATTGAGGTCAAAGATTATGTTAATTTAACTAAAATTTGCTTAACTCTTACTACTTTTCAATTCGATAATAAATTTTTTAAACAGCTAGAAGGCTTAAGTATGGGTAATCCTTTATCTCCCATTCTTTGTGATATTTATATGCATTACTTTGAAGATAAATTATTAAATCTGATCAATTTTAAATGTTGGATTCGTTATGTTGATGATACTTTCGTCCTATTGGATAATCCATTTGATATTTCTACAATTCTTCAAACTGTCAATTCTATTGATCCTCATATTCAGTTTACTTTTGAGTTAGAGAATTGTAATAAACTCCCTTTCCTTGATGTTTTAGTTACCAAATGTGATTCTTCTTTCAAAACTTGTGTTTATAGAAAACCTTTTTCTGTCTCTAATCCACCCCATGCTCTCTCAAATCATCCTGTCAATCAAAAGATCGGTGTTTTTTTTTTATACTTATGTTTATCGTGCTCTCAAAATTTGTTCCGATTTTGCATCTCTTAAGAATGAACTCAATTACTTAAAATCTGTTGCTGTAAAACGTGGATTCAATCCTTCTATCATTAATACTGCTGTGAGCAAATTCAATAGACCCCCTAACAATTCCACTCTTTCTAATATTGATAAAAGTAAACCTGATAATTTGGTCGTCCTCCCTTTTTATCCTAATTTATGTTTTAAATTAGCTAAAGTTTTAAGACGTTTCAATTTTAATGTTATCTTTAAACCAGTCAATAAATTAAAATTTCCTTCCATGAAATGTCCTGTCCCTGACCTCCAAAAATGGGGTATTTATAATATTCCTTGTAATGGCTGTGATTTATCGTATATTGGTCAAACTAAAAGAAATCTCAAAAAACGCCTAAAAGAACACTCTCGGTATGTCATTAATCAAGAAATTTCTAAATCTTCTGTTGCTAAACACTCTTGGGATTCCGGCCATAGTTTCAATTTTCAAACTGCTAAAATTATTTTTAATGCCAATAGTTCCTCTGAGTTAGACTTTCTTGAAAATTTAGCTATTTATATTAATCGGGATATTATTGTTAATGATAAATCTGATTCTAAAACCCTCTCCGTTGCCTGGAAGAATCTTTTCTGCACTGCTTCATAATTAAGTTTATTATTTAATTATTATTATTTTTTTTTATATATATATTATGTATACTATTTTTGAGGTATATTCATGTGTGTTTATAATTGTAAACTATTTTTTTATTTTTATGTATTTTTATTTTATTTTATTTTATTTATTTGTTTATTTATTTATTTATTATTATTTTTTTTATTATTACTAATTTATATATTTTTTGCGTACATTTTATTTCATTTTAATCTCTCCTTTTAGTTAATTTTTTAATTTACCCCGCTTTTTTCCCCTTCCTCTCCTTCATTGTCTATCTAGTTTTGTTTATGCTCTTCCGTGATTGGCTGTTGCCTTCTTCTTTCCTATTGGCTGTTCCTTCTGCTTGCTCCCTCTCCCTCCCGCATTCCCCTTCAGTCGTGCCGCTACATTCATTGTGGACGCACGTCTTTTTTGCGCCTGACGAAGAAAGACTAAGTTCTTTCGAAAGGCCTTGCGCAGTAACTTATTTTATGGTGTTTAAAGAAGTTTTTTCATTTCAACTTTACAACAAATTTCATACTAAATGTTTTACAAAACACAAAAATACTTACATCTAAATTATCATTGTCGTCATCTGAAGTTCCATCAAACAAATCTTTTGTATTTTTTGCTTTCAACCAATTAATGTTATCATCTGTGAAAAGCTTTGGTTTTTTGACATCTGCCTCAATACCAGACTCTTCATTGCCTACAAAATAATAAGATGATTGAAAAGCAAAAATAAATAAATACATATATTAATAAATAAAGATAATGCTAGAATTTTTAAATTATGTCATTTAACATTCAGAAATATCTGATTTAGCACTAATCTATCAAAATTTTCTTTACCTATTATTAATACATATACAGTCAAACTTCGTTAATGTGAATTATTCTTAGCATGAACTGTTTCTGACTGCTCCGCCCAGTTGTATACAATGTATTTAAGTTCAACTAACATAGAAAAAAAAAAAAAAAAAAAAAAAAAAAAATCTCTTTTTGAATGATTGCATTAACAAGGTTTGACTGTATTATACCATTTTTTGCATCAAGGCAAAAAGAAAAAAAGCTTTGAAAACTTTAGGAATATTTCAAAAAATTTTACAACAATTACATATACAAGGTAGAACCCGTCGAATTTCGACGAAAGAAAATGTTTAGAAAGGAACTGTTTCATTGATTTATAATAAACCTACAAAATTAGCTATAGTAAAAAATGCATTTTATATTTAGTCTAAACAAACGGTATTTATCGTCAAATTAACAAAATACTATTTCTATAAAACTCTGTCGTAGAAATTGTTAAAATTAAACTTTAATTGCACATGCAAGCAGTAAAAAATAATAAATAAATAAAGATCTGTTATGAATTTAGGTTCTTATGCTAGTATTCAAAAATGAAAAAAAATAAAAATAAAAAAGTAAAATTTATTCAACTTTGACTCAATTATAGAATTTTTTCACGTGAAATCTAAACCTGGCATCATTTTCACCATATCAAAATTTACAAATGCACATTTCGTATATGTATTCACCTTTTCAGAAAAAATTGGCATTTTAATTTGAGCATTTTGATTCAAAACATAAAGTCTGAATGCTAATTAACTGAAACAGATATTAAACTTTTGATATTATTTTAAATGTGAATCAAATTTTGTAAATTAAATCAAAATCCACCGGGTTTTATAACAGAAGATATTTAAATTCTATTTTTTCCCTTTTTATGAGAAAATGGCAACATAAAGATACAGTAATAAATTTTTTCCCTTTGCTTTTAACTCGGCTTTAAATAGAAATGGAGTACTCCTGTTGCCACAATTAGAAAAGCGGTATTAAACACTACAAAATAATATTTCAAAAACAAACTGAGATACAGTTTTAAAACAAATTTCATTTAAAAGTACATTTTTTTCCCTGCACGATGGTGTAAAAATTGAAAATGTGCGATATTTATAAGTTTAAAAATTTGTAGTAGCAAAAATTGCAATACCGAAACTTCATTAAATATCTGAAAGTATTGCCATTCGCAAAATGACGTATGCACAGATGCGTTTGGCCTGTATAATATAGATTATGACTTTTAGCGTGCAAATGAGTAATAAATAAAGTTATTGTAAATAATATTGTTTATAATAACTTAATATAATTATGATGCATGCATTAATAGTTGAAAATAAAATATACATTTACAAAACATATATGTGAGGCAAAATTCGTATTAAAACATTTTTTTCTATTTGCCATTTCTTTTGCAGCATAGATTCCATTTATTTATTATTATTACAAAGTAGCAAATAGAATGAGAAAAATAATATAATATATAATATAAAAATATAGATAATATATAATATAAAATAATATACAATATATGTTGATAAAACAAAAAAAGGAATAGAAATTTTAGAAAAAAAATAATTTAGATGAAATTTTCAAAATTAAACAGTAAAAATTTGCTTAAATTTGAAAGTAAAATGAACACAGCTGGCAAAAGAGCACAGCTGTGTTCTCTGTAAAGAGAAAGAACCCTCTATTTACTCAGATAATGGTTGACTTATAAAATAAAGAGATTCTGGAATAATGTTACTCTACCTATGAAGAAAAATTTAAGTTCTTTGAAAGTATAATTTTATAAAACCATGTGCATGTTTATCTGATCATAGTTGTTTATTAAAGACAAGAATATTAAAAAGGTCCAATCTACCAAAGCATTAAATATAAAGCTATAAATAGTAAAAAATATACAGCCAATAAACAAAAACTTCACATATTTTAAATTACATTAAGCTGCTCCATAACCGATTGGGTGGATGCTTCAGTTTTGGCCACATTTAGAGAAAAATTGAAATAGAAATTTTATAGTTTTTGATGATTGAAGCTATAGGGCAAAATTGGGAAATTTCATCAGCGGCCACTGGCCAGTAAGACTAGTTTTTCAAGTGGCCACTTTGTTTAAACTAATGGCCACTTTTTTATTTAAAAATACTAAACAGTCAAATTTCTATAAGTATTGATCTAAAACAGAATAGCGCAAATAAATATGTTAATAAAATGTATTGGAACCTAAAAAAGTAGAATCTTTAATGAAATGTAAGTAAATTGTATTCTCTCCTTGTAAAAAAGTGGCCACAAGGTGGCCGCTGATAGACAATTTTTTACTGACCACTTTTTCTCATGTACTGGCTCTGTGGCCGGTGGCTAGTGCTAATTTTGCCCTTTAATTGAAGCCCATTAAATCATAACAACAGTATTCTTTAGTAAATTTAATTGTCTTTCTGTTAATTATAATAACTTTTTATGGAATATTTTAAATTGCGCGCAATAACTTGTTAAATAATTTATTTAGATTTGTACCATTTTTGGCCACCTCAATATCATGTAGTTTAATAAACATTTTAATTGATAATAAATAAAAATAAAGCATTTTTATGCAACTTCTATTTTCCAACACATAATATTTGTTTGCTGTATTAAGAGAATTTTGCAATTTTTTTAATGAATTGATAAAAACTTCAAATAAAATAAACTTAAGTTGATATTAACTGAAAATTTAAATTAAAACACAAAAAATATATTCAATTCATAAAAGAGACAAGAGTGCCTATAGGACATAAAAAGCATATTTTAACATTTTGCATATTTAATCAGTTTTATAATTATCCACAGACTGTTTAAAATTAAAATACAATAGACTCCTACAAATTCGGACAGCTTGGGACTAGAGGGTGTGCGGATTTTAGAATTTTGCAGATTTCTGGTTATTGCTTTGTTTATATAATAATAATAATTTGAATGTAATTAATAATGAAATCAAAAGTATAATGAGCACTTACAATATACTAAAATATTAAAATAAGTAATAAACTAAAATAATAAAAATTTAGATAATTTTTAAAATGATTAAAATACTAAAAGCAAAGGTCTAGTTAATAATCAATAATTTACAATATAATCTCTATAAATAAAAGGAATTCCGAGGATAATTAATTGAGGCACAGGGGAAAGCAAATCTTGGCAATGCGCCAACTCGGTCCAGAGGAAGCAAATCTTGGCAATGCGCCAACTCGGTCCAGAGGTATAAAAGCAAGATAGAAAAAAACGCGCAGGTCTGTGCATTCAAGTACAACCACCCATATGTATATGCTGAAAGTTTGTTTTTCAAATTAAGCCCGGCGAAGCGGGCTGCGTATGCTAGTATTCATTATAAAGATTAAATGTGTTTTTCCTAAATTATTCAATGAAACTTGCCTCATAAAGGTACATTAATAATTCACATCAGGTTAATAAAATAATGAAGTTTTATTTCAGGTTTAGCCAGACTTAACTAAAAAAGCTTGATTAATACATAAATATATTTGGTAAGATTGTGATTACCAATGATATCAGCAATATCTTGATTTTTTCAGAAATAAATTATGCTCCCTTCATGAAAAAACATGAATTCAATAACATTAACAAAAAATACAAATTAAAAAATGTATGGAATTGATATAAAACTAAAAAAGAGTCAAATTTTGCACCCACATCAGAACTGAATGTTTCATTGTTTACATCTGTAAATTATGTGCGGATTTGAGGGAGTCTACTGTACTTTAATCTTCACCAAAGAGTTCTCTTTCTTGAAATCATTTTCTGATTTAGTTTTCATTTATGTTAACTTGTGGTGTCTTAATTATGTATTCTGCCTCTTTCCAAGTTATTTTAGAATGTGATTTCATTGGGGAATCATACCATTTCATGCTTGGTCTTCTATCTTGAAATGAATTTTCTACCTTGCCAGTTTCAACAATTTTATAATTAGAATATTTTGCATTTTGAATGGCTTTAATTTTACTTCCTTAACCCATTTTTTAAAAGTAAAAAATTCTCTCTTTTTTTTTCTTTCTTTCTTTCTGGTAAAATAATTCTGTTTGTAGTCGAAAGATTTTCACAATATTTGGTATTTTAAATTTGAATGCATGAAATCTTGGAAAAATTTTGCAACTTCTTCATTTCTTTTGAAAAAATACAAGAAGTCATTGAATCATGCTGTAATTTTACTGGACTTTTTAATTTATAAGTTATAAAATATTCAAAAATATTTCTAAATATATTGCTAAATTTTCCATTATAATTAGTCTTGTGGCTAAAAGAAGAACATAATATTTTACCCGTTTTGGCCACTCCATGGCCATAACTGATACACATAGCAAATTTAAAGCACTAGTTTTGCCCCTCCCCCTTTAAGCTGTTAAAAAAATTAATTTAAATCTCAAATTGCAATGGAGAGAATGCTTACCTCATAAAACCTAACTGCAATTTTTTTCAGAACAAATAAAGTCTGATAAATGCCTAATATTGAAAGATTATGAAAACTTATTTAGCAAAGCAAAAATTTTACATGTGAGCACACACTATAGTAAGTTTCACGCATTTATTATTTTATGCATGTCACATTTCATCAAAAATAAACAAATGGGATTGAAAATGATAAAAGAGTGTTTGATTAAGGTCTAAGAATGCATATAATTTGTTAAAATCAATTTACAGCCTAAATAGAGGACAAACCAATCAAATGTGGCCAAAACTGGAGCATCTATCCTATTTAAAGATAAATATTACCCATAAACTGAATAGAAAAAAAAAGCAAGGTTGCAAAACAAACTATCAGTAAAATACCTACATTCATATCTTTAACGTATCTATAAAGCAGCCATATTAAACTGAATTATCAAAATCTAATAACAAAAGCAAACTAATGATGCTTGCTAGAACTATTTATATGTTACAGCTGATGACACATGCTGGGATTAGACAGTGAAATTTATATATAAAAAAAATGCACTAACAATAGATTTTTTTTTTTTTTTTTAAATCACTTTTTTGAATTGTAAACCATTTAGTCTTTACCCACATCCTGATAAGCATAATTTTAAAATGAAAAATTCTAAATAAATGAAAAAATTGATTTTATTCCATATATTTCAAACGATTTTTTGAATTGCAATTTTGACAATATTTTGATATTCCATGTTTAAAAATATGCATATTTTAGCTGCATGTTTTTTTTTTTTTTTTTTTTTTGGCCGCCATGTTATTTATTGCACATTTGAGTAGTGCCTCGAGGTTGAAATGTTGCAAGAAAAACTGCAAAAATGTGCTAATCAGAAGTGAACTGCACATTTACACCATTAATTTAAATTTTGTTTCAAAATATTTGATGTATTTGTTAAAGGGGAAAACTGGGAACCTTCATTACTGTCCAGTGTCTAATAAAACCAATTATATATGTGACCACTTTTTTTAAAATTATTATTTAAAAATACTAAACAGTAATCTTGTCAAAATTTCTATTAATATTAATCTAAAATTGAATATTACAAATAAATATATTAATATAAACATATTGCAAAAAAATAAATAAATAAAATAAACAATAAGATGATGGAATGCAAGTAAAATTTTACTCTCTGCTTGTAGAAAAGTGGCCACTTTTTTTCATTTATTGGCCTGCGGTAGTAGCTAGTGCTAATTTAGCCCTTTAGTATTTGTGGTAATAGAAAAGTCAATGTTTGTCATCGACAGACTTGTATAAAACCTAAAAATTTTTTTTGCACATAAATATTAAATCAAAAACTTTCTGCAAATTAATTTAATATTTAGTAAAATTATGTGTTACATTATTTAGATATGGATGAAATTAACGTTTTTTAGGCAATTCATGGATGAAATTTGTGGGGGGGTTTTTTGTGCAATCTATGGACAAAATTCATGTTTATTTGTGTAAATTTTGGATAAAATTTGCCTTTTTTTGCATAGTCTATTGTCAAAATGTGCATTTTTTATGCAATTCATTGTCAAAATGAATCTTTTTTAATGAGATTTTTGTTAAAATCCTCAGTTTTTTAAAAATACCTTTTGACGAAATTTGCATTTTTTTGTGGCTCATTGACAATATTTTGTGTTTTTTCTGGGACTTTTTTCCCAAATTCATTTTTGTGTGTGTGTGATAATTTTAAGAAACTGGAGATTTTTTTCCACAAACGACTGACAAAATTGATTTTTGTTTGTCGAAATTCTTAATTTTTGCTGTCCGAACCTTCGGTCTGATAAATGTTTGGTATTGAATGCCTTAAATTTTCAGAAAATTTGAAAATCAGCCATGCTTTTAACTGTGCACAGTCAGCAAATTGGGGGGAATATTTAAAATTTTTTGGTAGCATATAAAAAAAGTTATGTAAATAGAAAAAATTTCCAAAAATTTTCTGTAAATTGAGCCTCGCATGACATGCAATTATATTGTACAACTCTGGTCACAGAGTGGGTGCAAAATTATACACAAAATATGAAAATTCCCTTTTTTGCAAATCATTAAATATTAGTTAAACCTTTATCACTTTTTTTCTTTTAGCTTGTTAAATTAGGGTTATTATTAAATTCTAGGATGTAGCAAATAAATTTGGTTATACAATTTTGTTATTTAATTGCAATAATATCATTATAATTAGAATTATTTATCTAATTTAATAATAACAGTCCACACTTAAAGTATCCTAAATATTTTAAATGTTAAAATCTCAAAAATATTAAGTTAAGAATTTTTATATAACTTACTAAGAGATTCTAATGAATCTGAAATCTTTCTTTTTCCTTGTTTTATAGATGCTTCATTTTTGAGCTGAGCTTTTTGATTCTGCTTTTTTAGCCTAAAAGGAAAAGAAAGATAATTATATATATATAAAAAAAGATAAACTAAGCTATAAAAAAAGGCCATATGTAGCATAACTTACTACTTACTTTTTCTTAGCTCGCCTGCTAATAAATGAAGGATCTTTATCTATAACAGAAAGAAACTATTATTTTTATAAAAATCATATGCATACAAATTATGTATAGGTTAGAGCAGGGCTGTCTAATCAAGCAGTGATACCCACAGAACACTACTGATTTTTAATAGAGCCCTCCTTATTTAAAGACAATAAATTCCAATTAAAAATAGTGGAATACTAAACAGCAGGTTGGATAGCACTGGGTTAAAGCAGTTAAGTTACACAACCTGTGAGTTTAAAATGTAAAAGATTAACACAAAATACAAAGAAAGTCTGCCACAAACTTTCTGGGATTTACACATAAAGTGTCTCTAAACATCCCTCCCCCCCTCAAGAAAAAAAAAAAAAAAAAAAAAAGTTGTGCTGTTAAAATACATGCATGCCGCACTGGGAATATCAACTTGCGACCACTTCAATTTAAGGTAAAATGTCCAGGAAAGTCAGAAATGAATTAGATTGTAAAAAGCTTGTCGGAGGACAAAAATATAATAATGAGTGCTTGGAGGCACACAGGCAAATGAGAGGCTCATTAAAAAGAAGATGTTTTGATACAGTTGTGTAAGCTGTCCTAAAGCCTGTTTGGGGTGAAATGTAGTTTACTCTCCTTCGCCAAGGCAACTTTTTTTTTTTAGCGATAAATGTTTCGATATGGCAACCCTGCATTTTCATTTTCTCCTCTCGGATCTGCAATATGGCAACTCTAAGGAGTGCTCTGGTTTACGTATTCTACCGATTTCTAAGCCGTTTCTGATTGGACGCTCCTTTTTGTTAAATGTTTTCTGATTGGACGAAAGAGGAGAACTTGAAAGAGAGCTTTTAAATTTTTGAATATCATTATTCCCGCTTAGAAATTGCTTCCGGTAGCATTGTTTTTTGGAGTTGCGTCTTGCATTCAACAAGTGAGTTTATTTTTTTGCATTTTCCTCTTTTTATATTTAGTTAGATACCGTTCAGTAACTACTATGGAAGTTGTTGATTGTTTGAATGAGGAAGTAAAGTATTCAAATGGATACTTTACGCTGTTGAAAGTTTGCGGGAAAAAGTATATGATTGACCAGTCAATCCGGGGCAAAACAGGAATATCCGGAGCAAAACAGCGGCTCTGGGTAAGTAAAAATTCTCCTTTTTTTTTTCTTTAGATTTGTATTTTATGTGCTTTGTCTCTTGGGCCCGCCACACACCAGTGAAACATTGAACGAAAAATGTACGACATGAGACAATTTCACCCTGATAGCAAAGTAAAAACCGGTTTGACTGCGTCATGTTGCACGATTTTTGACGCATGTCTCTGCAGTGTGTGACGGGCCTTGGAGCAAGAAGCTCCGGGAGACAAGACGCAAAAACGCGCCAATTTGGCAATTTTTGAAAATCGCGCCCTTTTTTAAAAACATTTAATACCATTTGTAACTGTTAAATTCAACATCAGATTTTCAAGTCACATTCGTATTTTAAACATCTATTATTTAATATTTGAGATTTTCACGCTATAGTTTTATTTCAAGTAGTTAGAGGAGGTTATTTTCCTATAAATTGTAATGTAAAATACCTTATACGCACCGATCCGATACTAACAGGCTTTCAAAGATTATTGAAAATTTTTTATTAGTGTTCATTTGGGGAGCTTAATTAATTATAATAAATGAAAGAACTTAGCACGTTAGTTACGCTTAAATATGCCGAGGGCCCTATAAAACTGAAATATACCCATAAAATAATAATAATAAGAGCAACTAGAATACCAATACAAAATAAGTAAATCAATAAGCATACCTTGAAGGTGCTTCGGTAATGTTGGTTCTTTTTGTTTCCTGGCTTTTCTACCAGGTCCTTTCTTGGGTTTTTCTTTGAATTCGCCTTTTCGTCCCATAATTTAATTAGATTTCTCTTATTTATACTAATATATTTTTTAATTGTTTACAAAAATTTCATTCCACATGGATAGGAAGTCGGTCACAGTTAAGAATGTATTTTTACAGTTAGTTTCAAAGTTAAGTAAAAAAAAGGTGTAAGGATTTTTTTTATTATTAAAAATGTATTTATTACAATTTATATTTATTTATGATTTCGGTAGATATTAATACACTGATTTCTATTATTTAACTTATATTAACTTTTTATTTATTTATTATTTGAAAATTTTTGTACATTAATAATAAAAATTACTTTTTGTGAAGTAAAATTTGGCACCAAGCCTTTTGTTTTGATGATATTTGTAGGGGAATTTTTTTGTTGTAGGGATAAAAACCAGACGACCTTTTGACCTAAAAGAAAAGTTAACGAAATAAAAACAATAAATCGATGTCAATTGAAGCACTCTATAACAAATAATTTATATTTTTTAATTTTATAAAGTTTTTTTCCATGTTTTTAATTGATGTGTTAGTTTTCTTTAAAATTTTTTAATTGAGAATTTCCCCTACGAAAGGGAAATAATGTTAAATTGTGTTATGATTTTAGAGTCGCAGCTCTCAGCACATGGCGGGTCCTAAACTTTGTAAATATTAGGGATAATTTGTAAATATGGCAAGATTATTAAAAAGTATGATAATTTATATCATTTTATTAAAAATGCTTTAAGTGATTACAACGCAATTTTTTTTATAGTATTGGCCTGTTTATCATGATAGCATTACTTATAATACATTTTACCGGTTTAGGATAATAAATATAAAACTCTATCCTTTTTATTTATCCCAATCTTATTTTGTTGCAGATTACGTATTACATTTATCTAACACTATAATCATTTATGTAAATACTTCGTTTAATCATGTACTCACTGAACAGTTTTATAATTATCATTAAAAAAACTCAGAGCTATTATTAATACTGATTTATTGTTCATTTGAAATGATATTTTATGTTTTTTCCCTAATACTGTAAGATCTAATTAAGTCCACTGTATTTAAATTATGCAAAATAGAGACATTCTTCAGAGAATCCCCCTCTCTTTTTTTTATTATGACAGCATAGTGTTCTTGAATAATCGAGAGGATTCAACGTTTTCAAAACTAATCCTTTATTTGTCATGTACAGATTTTTTAATATTAAAATGTCTAATTTTTTTGCAAACTTTTAATCTATCAGTTTGTCAAACTATTAAAATATTAAATAGTCATGTTTAATTATTATATGCCTATTACAGTCTATATGTAATGGTAGTTTAATGATAACACTTAATTTTCGCTGAAGAACTTTTAAGTTTCTTGATCTCATAATACAGGCTGCTTGTCAAACTCATTTACCACCACATGTCAAATTAAGCATTATAAACAAAGTTGCAAGACATTATATATTTATAAAAAAAAAAATAAATAAATAAATAAAAAAATGCAGATTAATTTTATTATTATCACAGAAAATGAAATATGTACTTTAAAAATACAAACATTGTTAAAAAAATTTGCAAAATTTAATGCTACCTGTTCAGGCACCAGAAAATTTTATAAAAATGAGTAGAAGGACATTAATTTTAATACTTATAATTAGGGATGCACTGAATAGTGATTTTGGCCAAATATTTGGCCGACAGGTGAACCGAATACCGAATATTCGGCCAGCCGAATACCAAATATTTAGTTTTCCAAATACTTTTTATATTTCAAAGTTTAAAGATATTAAAATGTTACTTTTTAAAACAATTTTACATAATATTTAATAAAAGAAACTTCCATTTTGATAAACAAGAGCTTTTTATAAGATCATTTTGTTTTGAAAAAAATCTGTTTTGAGTTATTTAAGAAGCACAATTATGAGACTTTTTTAATTAATAAAATTTTAAATTTCATAGTTTCATCTATGAATTTTTTTAAATTAAAGAGAAATAATGAAAAAATGGCTGAAGAAAAATTTTACAGTCTTATAATTGTTTCTTATTTAAATATCTCAAGGCAAACTTTTTTCAATATGAAATACAAATACTTTCAACTTAATTCTGAATAAAAGAATGTCTAGCTCATAGTTCTTTTCTTATGAATAATGTCTTTTTCCACCTTTCCCATCGTATCATATTTTACAGAAATCAAAGCGTGTGAGTTGAAAATATAGTTATGGTATCTTATTTATTGTTAATAATGCAACAAACAAAAACACAAGTTTCATCTAGAGTGAGATGAAATACAATGTATACTTATGACTGAATAAGTTGATTATGATTATGATTTCATGAACAAAAATTGCAAAAGTTTTTCTTTCTTGTTTAAAGGCTTTTATTTGGGAAAGCAAGAAACAGATTATTTACTAAACAAAATTTAGGAACCTGCATATCATTTATTCCTAAGGAAACTCCTAATAAATCACTATCTCATAGTTGTCAGCTTGTATGGTTTAGCAGTACAATGTACGGATAAACAGCACGATAGTGCGGTTTTGCGTGCGGAAAAAGGTGAATTTCGTGAAAGGATTGTCGGAAAAGTGCACATTTTGTCAAAATTTCATGGAAAAATCCTGATTTTTTCAAATTTTCTGGGAAAACACATGAATTTTGTCAAAAGATTGTTGAAAAACGCGAATTTCGTGAACGGATCTCTGAAAAAACTCCCATTTTGTCTAAAGATTGTGGATTAAATGCCGATTTTGTCAAAAGATCGTGAATATAATGCCAATTTCTTGAGAAGATTGCATGAAAAAACACTGTTTTCGTGAAAAGATCGCTCAGAATCGCAAATTTTGTCAAAAGACCGTTGAAAAATGCCGATTTTATCAAAAATATGCAGAATAAACTCCAATTTCATCAAAAGATTGCAGATATAATGCCCATTTCGTGAGAAGATTGCATGGAAAAAAAAGCTAGCATCTCTGAAAAGATCACACAAAAACACAAATTTTTTCAGAAGATTGTTGAAAAACGCTGATTTTATCAAAAGATCACAGAATACATGCTGATTTCATCAAAAGAACTCGGAAAAAAATTTCTATTTTGTCAAATGATCCCAGATAAAATGTTGCTTTCATCTAAAGACAGCATGAAAATGCCGATTTCGTCTAAATATCACTGATAAAATGCCGATTTTGTCAAAAAAAAAAAAAATATGGATAAAAAACAGATTTTGTGAAAAAAATAGCTGAAAAGAGTAAATTTTCAAAAGATTGCAGAAAAACGCAAATTTTATCAAAAGATCGTTGAAAAAACTTCAATTTCATCAAAAGATCACGGAAAAAATGCTGATTTCATCAAAAGATCGCAGTAAAAACATACATTTTGTCAAAGGATTGAGGTAAAAATGTGCATTTCGTCAAAGATACCCGGAAAAATGCATAATTGATGCTGATAGGACTGCCCCCCCCCCTACTATCTATTGCAGATCATGCAGGACAGCTTTTCGGAAACATGTTCACAAAGTATGAAAATTAAAAAACATTTTCTTCTTCAATCTCATGTTTTATCTATGACAAAATATAAATAAATAAATATAAATGCAGCACAGAAAATATTGTTTTGAAATGATCAAATGATATTACTTTTTTCATTGCATATGCATTTTTAAACATGTAAGAATACATCGTAAAAATTGTAAGGATTTCAAAATTAACATGTTGGCAGGTATGCTATCTTAATCCTTCTCATGGTTAATTTTCTTAAGTTATACTTTACGAACAGCAAATAAATAATGTAGAAACATTTTATTTTATTTAAATATGATTTTCTTTCTAATTATTTTAAATATACTTATAAATTGACAGTTAAAAGTAGAAATTGTGAAAAGTTTTAAAAAATGTATTTTAAAAGGTTTTATTAAATATTTGATTCAGCCGAATACTTTGATATTTGGCAGGTCGAATAGTTTCATATTCGGCTTAACTGAATAGTTTGACATTCGGTAACATGGCTGAATACCGAATATTCAGTGCATCCCTACTTATAATCTTTTATTATTCTGCAGAAATAGACAACATTTCATGTAAAAGTGTGCTGCCAAACATAGTTAAAAAATATGTTAGAAATAAAAATACAAGCATGCTATTTAAAAATTTAAATCACCATCAAAATTATACATATTATTAAGTTGATAATGTGATTAAGATTTAATTGCTACTTTTTATGAAACAAATAATTACAAGGGTACAATTATTTGCAGTTTAAATTTATGAACTAACAAAAGTTTCATAATTGAGTAAAATATATCTGTTATGGTGATTGTACAGAGCATAGGAATATTTTTCCAAAACTCTCCACTTATTTTTTTAGTATGCTATGTCTGCAAATAAAAACTGCCTTTATATTTTCAAGGAGTAATTGGCTACACATATTGAAATTACAGATTTTATTTAATTGTTGAAATTTCTGGCTATATTATAAATACAGTACAGAGCCATTTATCCGGAATGGTTGGGCAGACTTATATAAAACCAAAAACTTTCTGCGCACAGAATATTGGGTCAAAAACTTTCTGCAAATTAATGTTGGGTGTAATTCGCGTTTTTTGCATGATTCATGGATGTAATTCACATTTTTTCGCGATTTATGAATAATTTGCGCTTTTTCAGTGATTTATGGACGTAATTCGCGTTTTTATGCGATTCAAGAACATAATTTGCGTTTTTATGCGATTCATGAACGTAATTCGCATTTGTTATGCGATTTATGAGCGTAATTCGCTATTTTTTGCGATTCATTGATGTAATTTGTGTTTTTTTGAGCTATTTGTCGACGAAATTCGCGTTTTTTATGCGATTTATAAACGCAATTTGCATTTGTTATGCGATTTATTGACGTAATTTGCTATTTCTATGTGATTCATGGATGTAATTTGCGCTTTTTACGCGATTTATGTATGTAGTTTGCGTTTTTTTGAGCGATTTTTGGACGCAATTCGCGTTTTTTATGCGATTCATGGACGTAATTCGCGTCTCCTGGACGATTTATGGGTGTAATTTGCATTTTTTACACAATTCACTCACGTAATTCGCGTTTTTGATTGATTTATGGATTTAATTTGCGTTTTTATGCGATTCACGCACGAAATTAGCATTTTTTATGAAACTCATGCACGAAATTCGCGTTTTTTACGCTATTCAAGGATGGAAATTACGTCTTAAGCGCGGTCTTTACACAAAATTCACGTTTTTTGCGCGGTATTTTTTTTTTTTTTTTTGGCAGTATTCTTTGTTGAAATGTGCGTTTTTTTATGCGATTCTTTGTCGAAATGCATGTTTTTAAGCAATTCTTTACTGAAATTTGCAATTTTTTCGAGGTTTTTTGACGACATTGGCGTTTACAGTAAATAATTAGTTCATAAAATTGATGGAATAATTTTATTTTTTGATACTAAAAAAAAGTTACAGAAATAAAAAATTTTTCTTTCTTAGAAATTTTCTGCACACTTCATAAAATTTTCTGCGCACGGCGTTCGCGCGTGCGTCTATATTATGCAACTCTGTGGTTGGGGTCAGATGCATTCCGGATAGCTGGTTTTTCCAGTTAACTGGTTGGACTTTAAAACAGCATCCATTTGATAAGTTTTTTGGAAGATATGTGGTTGTGATATTACTTCTAATTTTAAATTATTAATTACTTGAACTAAGAATCAGATGCAAGTAAGATCAAATGTTAGAGTTTGAAAGAAGGTAATTTATGGGAATTTGTGGTTATTCCCCTAATATTATAGATTCAATTTATAGAAAATTGACAAAATCCACCCAATCTGAAAGAAAAAACTTTAATTCGAACTCCAATACTTTGGTTGTTTTGCCCTTTTCCCCCAAAATCAGGCAGCAAGTTGCTAAAATTTTAAAAAGGTTCGATTTCAATGTTATTTTTTCTCCTGTTAATAAAATTGCTTTTTCAAATCTTAAGCACCCAATTGATCGCTTAGATAACTGGGGTATTTACCAAATTTCTTGCCAATGTGGTCTTTCTTATATCGGCCAGACTAAACGTGCTCTAAGATTTCGTTTAACTGAACATAAAAGGTATGTCAAAAATCAAGAGCTTAAACGCTCTTCTATTGCTCTACATTGTTGGTCTTCACAACATAAATTTAACTTTTCTTCAGCCACCATTATCCATAAGTGTTCTTCCATTCTTGATCTTGATTTTTGGGAAGCTTACCACATCATTAAAAATTCTCACTCCTTAGTTAATGACTTATCAAGTACTCCTTATTTTCCTAGCATTTGGAAATCTTTAATTTAATTCTTTCCTTTTTTTTTTTTTTCCTTGATTTTTAGTTTTTGTTTTATTTGTTCTCCGGTAGATGTCGCTACTTTTCCACCCACTTGTTCCGGCTGCTTTCTTCTCATTGGTTGCTTTCCTTTAGGTGGGATCGTTTCCGTAGCGGGTATATAAGCCTGTGTCTCTTTATCTCTTTGCTCAGTTTTGCTTTGTCTAGCTCGCTGAGTTTTTCACTGAAGAAGAATCTCTAGATTCGAAACAGCTGTTTGCTCCGCTTTTCTTACTTCATTCGTGCATTTATAATCGTTGGTTTTCTATCTTTATACAGGATTCTCGCTGTGAATTAATTGCCAGTTCACCAAATTATGACAAATTCTTCAATTGATGTGTAGAATACCCGCCAAGGATTCCAACCAAAAACAATATATAAAATTATTGAAAGACTCAATAAACAGAATCTAAAACTAGAAATGACCACCAGACCAATAATCTACAGAAAAAATCACATACATCATCTTTGAAAGGCTAAAACAATCCTTCAAGAAATATAGCATCCAACTTATACAATGACCACCCCTAAATCTTGTGTGATTAATCAATAAGAAACTGAACCCCGTAGATCTGACTAATTATGCTGCTGTTTATGAAATACGTTTACACTTAAATAACAACTAAATTAAATATTAAATAGGAATGACTGAATGTAAATTCAGCAAAAGACTCAAAGAAAATAATATAATAAAACAAACACAGCCTTATTAAGACTATGCTCCAATAATGAAATAAAATTAATTGATTTTGACAATGCAAGAATCATTGCTCAGCAAGTGAACCCCCACAAAGCCAAGATTCGTGAATCACTGGAAATTAGATGATATGTTCAAATAGACATTTAAATTGAATTTTATGCTACAAATTACAGATAGCATCACTACTGTGTTCAGAAATTAACTTCGAGAAACTCCTCCTAGAAAAAGTCAGTATTTACTTTTGAAAGTTGTGCAATGCCAATATTGTAACATGTTAGTTTTTTCTTAATATTTCCCTGATGTTAGACAAGTTTATTGTCCAGAACTGTTGGAATATAACTCTACTTTGTTATTGTAACTTGTAAGTAGATGGGATTTTAATTAAAGATTTTGGTACTTACGTATTAATGCCACCGCAGCAGAAGTTGCGCTAATGTGCCTATAAAGAACAATCGTTGTTATGTTGATGTTGACACCATTTTTTGATGCTTTTTTAGTGCTTTACTGATTTTTAGTTCTGTTTTTCATTATTTGACGTCTTTTTTTTTTTTTTTTTTCTTTTTTGTGCATGTTGAGCAACAAAATTGCTCTTTATTAGCGCATTAGTGCAACTTCTGCTGCAGTGGCGTTAATATGTAAGTACCAAAATTTTTAAATGTGTACACTGATGAGCTGAGCTTATTGTTTATTTATTTTTTGTATTATTTGAAATATTTGAATCTTACTGACAAAATGCATGATCTATTTTTTTTCTCTTTTTATATACAGGCAGCATTTTCACTCATATTGCAGCATATAATCAGATGTAAATTTATTTTGAAAAAAATATCTGTTTGCATGCAATGCACATGTTATTATCTTTTTTAGTATACTTAAAATTTAAAGGGATAATGTTAAAGAAATATGTTTTAATTAGAATGAAACTTATGCTGATATATATTTTTTCCTTTTTATAATGTTAATTCCATTTTTTTTTAAATGATTTCTTTTTCTTTGTAAATTTTATGTGTAAGCATATTGTAAATTTTCACATTAACTTTGAACATATTGGTTAGTAAAATTAACTTTATTTTTTCATTTAAGTTGGGGTACTTACGTATTAACGCCACCGCAGCAGAACTTGCGCTAATGCGCCAATAAAGAGCAATCTTGTTGTTCGCCCGTGCACAAAAATAATGGATACAAAAATTGGCAAAAAATGCTCTAAAAGACAATAAAAGGCACTAAAAAATGGTGTCAAAAATCAGCAAAAAACAAGGCAACAAGGAATCCAAAAGATAACTGTGGTGGCGTTAATACGTAAGTACCTAAGCAAGCACAGGGTGTCCAGTAAATAACTGACCCTTTTTGAACTTAAATAACAAATGGTTTGAGATAAAATGCACAGTTTGCTGTACTGTTATTAGAAAATCAATAAATTTTTAAACATGCACTTTGTTAATATAGTTCAAATTTGAACCAAAATATGGCGCTGGAAGCAACAGGTTGTTTAAATACAGAAATGACTCTAGTTTTCATAAGTATGAGCTTTTCGGCTGAATCTGAGTTCATATGTTGGCGAATCTGAATCTATATGTTGAATCGACTCTCGACTCAGCTTCAGAAATAGGGCATGTTGGTTGGAAAGAGATTTAAAATAATATTTATGATTGAACAATCTGTATTATACTTAACCTGCTCAGTCCTGAGACTGAGATATTATTTTAAATATTATTATATTATATTAACAAAGTGCATGTTTTAAAATGTATTGATATTCTAATAACAGTACAGCAAGCCACACATTTTTATCTCAAACCATTTTTTGTTATTTACATTTAAAATGGGTCAGTCATTTACTGGACACCCTGTATGTAAGACTATGTGATTTGTACCTGTGTATTTGTGCATGATTTTTGTTTCGATACTGCATTTAAATAACTTTTTGTATTCTTTCAGATGCATATTTCAAGACATCTTATACAAAATTTCGTTCATTTTCTACAAAGACAAATCCTTATGTAGAAATATTAAAAAGTAAGTAATTTTTTTTAAATAAAATGATTTAAATAATGATATGCTTCTCATTTTATTATTGCTTACTGTAATATATTATTACATGATTATGATCTGTTCATATATAATTTAAAATAAATTATTCTATTAGCCATCAGTGTATCTTAAATTTTAGTTTCAATAACAACTAATGTCAAGTGGAAATTTCACATATTCACTGATTTTTGAGTCTTGTTTTATTTTTAAATTTTCTTTAAAACATATGATACAGTAATCTGTATCATCTGTTATCCAGAATGTTTAGGATATGAGATATTCTGGATAAGAGGTTTTCATAAAATTCAGAACACTTTAGTGTGCGAAATGGATAAAATATAAATAATAAATGTTACATAATTACAACTAGTTGGATGTGTCAATCCCAAAACTTTCTTCTATCTCATAAGTGCATTTTAATATTTATAAAAAAAAAAAAAAAAAAAAAAAAAAAAAAAAAGTGGTGACTTTATAGTTACCCACTATCGAATTTCCTCGAACATTTGACCTAGCCTAATGAGATTCTGGTACCCGAAAAGCCTAAAACGCAAAATTTAACTAATATTCTGAGAAAATGAGCTTAGTAGCGCCTCATGTTGGATAATTTATACTAAAACCTAATAAGCATCTATTTATGTCAAGACCTAATAGAATCTGAAATTTGATGGAATTTCGTCCATTAGTTCTTGAGATATAGTTATAACAAAAATTTTGCAAAACGTAGCACAGCAACACCATATCTTGAACAATTTATGCCAAAACATAAAAAAGCGTCTAATTATGTTATGGTGTAAAAGAATCTGAAGTTTGATGAAATTCTGTGCGTTAGTTCTTGAGATATAGCTAGTTAAAAAAAAAATAAATAAAAACCGGGTAAAATATAGCACAGCAGCACCATCAGTTGAACGATTTATAACAAAACGTAATCATCGTGTAATTATTTTATATGTCATTTTGTAACAAAATCTGAAGTTTGATGAAATTCTGTGCGTTGGTTGTTGAGATATAGCTATCGGAAAAATCGTGCAAAATGCAGCATAGCTGCACCACCTGTTGCAATGTTAATACCAAAATGTAATCAGCGTCTAATTACGTTATATATTCTAGTGTAACAGAATCTAAAATTTGATGAAGTTCTCTGCAATAGTTCTTGAGATATAGCTATCATGAAAATCATGAAAAACGTGGCATAGCAGCGCCACCTGCTGGCCAATTTACACCAAAACTTAATCAGCCTCTATGTATATCAAGGGGTCACAGAATCTGAAGTTTAGTGAAATTCTGTGCATTAGTTCTTGAGATATAGCAATCTTGAAAATCATGAAAAACGTAGTATAGCAGCGCCACCTGCAGGCCAATTTTCACCAAAAACCAATAGGCACTAATTCATACCAAGGTCTAACTGAATATAAAATTTTATTAAATTTCGAGCATTAGTTCTTGAGATAGAGCGCCCACAAATTTTTTGTCACATACAGACAGACAGACTCACAGACAGACTGACAGACTCACAGACAGACATTTTCTAAAAAAAGTCAAAACGTGTTCAGGACCTTCTAAAACGTATAAATCCGTCGAAAACCGGAAGTCGAAAATTTTCATGAATCCAATACTTTCTTCTTGTAAAGATAGAAGAAAGTAAAAATGCCAGTTATTTACACAAAATAAAAATTCTAAATTGCAAGGGTTTTGTTTTAATTTGTGGGAATGTCTGAATAAAATACAATCCTAAAAAGACAGAACCTTTGCCATATATAAACTTGCCATTTGATACATAACAAATTTGACACTGATTGCATGACCATGTTGTTTCTTTTATTGGTGCAGCAGAATAGTAAATTGTCTTTCTTTAAGTGTGTTCCTAATTATGGAAATATGAAGTGTCTATAGTTGAAATTCGGTCCATTCATCTGTCTGCATATAACAGAGCAAAAACTACTCTGCTGAATTGTTTGAAATTTAAAATACATAATTGTTGTATAATTTTGTTGAGTCATTTCGAATTTTATGGAAATCTGATGTATAGTTAAATTTATAGGGACAATCAAAAGTATTCTGTTACATTATGGCCAATGAGAAAAAATAATTTCAAGTGCATTTTAATGATGTTTCATTATTTTGAACATAATAAAATAGATATGCATCTATGAAATATGTACTAAAATATACATTCTGTACAATGTGTGGTAGCAAGAATATCTGTTACTAATTTACAGAGCTACACAAAAGTATTCCATTGCATAATGGTAAGGGAGAAACATTGTTTGGGACGCATTTTAATTATATTACACTATTTCACATTTTACGAAATTGATATACATTGCTGAGGTTTACTACAAGTTACTTTCTGTATAGCTGAAATAAGATAGTATTTACAAGGATGCACATAAGATTTCGGTTACTATACTGTATCTGAAGTACCGCATATTATTACTTCAAGATCTAAATATTTTTAAAACTTCATTATAGTATGAACACATCCCATATGCTATACTTGATGTGCAATTTCTGACTTGCTTTAATTTAGGGGAATCTGAATAAAAAACAATGAAAACATGTGCCAAATGTAGACTTGAGATATGATGTATTGCAAATTTGATGCTTTGATAGATAGATAAATTATTTTTCTTTTTTTCTTTTTTTTTTTCCCCCACATAAATAAATCAGTTTTCAGAGAGATGCTCTATTTTGTTATATATTTGGCCTTCTGCTAATCTTCAAATACTTAGGTAAATCAATTATTGCAGTTTCTTAGCCGTTTGTTGCTAGATGAATTTTGTTTAATATATATATACATTTTCCCTCCTAGCTTTAAAAACATGGGAACAAGATCTTCGAAATCGAAGTAAAATTCTGCCCCAGAATAATGAAGGAGGAAAAGTTTCAAATTCAGAATATTTTCCTGAACATAGTGAAAACTCAAATTCAGAATTTTCTGAAAATATAAGTAAGTTTATTTTCTCCTGCAATCATATTCATTTTTAAAGTGTTTATTTGTTTTCTACAGTGATTTTTTTTTTAAAGTTATTGTTCTTCTTTTATTCTTGTAAATCTAAATTAAACTTTATTATTATCTATATGTTTTTTACTATCTATAATTTTGCATATAATAAAGAATAAAAAATCTGCTGATCTTAGGAATCCTTCAAAAAGACATTATAAAATAGCCATATTGTACCCGGAATGACTGGTACAATATGGGTGAATCATTTTAAGCTTAATTTTTATTCCTTCTCTGCTTAGCCCCTGAAGGATGAGTATCATGTATATGTGCTGTATACACTAAATATTATCTTTATTAGGACTGTTATAAGGAGAGTTGATACATTTTTATCTATTAATCCAAAATAACTGCCATCTTGTTCTTGTAGTCCAAAATAGCTGTTGTTCGATAGTCCAAAATAACTACTATCTTGTTGTCCAAAGCTGCCTTTCATCCAATCTTTACCTTCAATATATTTACTGCTATTTACTTTCATTCATCCAATTGCTATCTTCGATACGGCATTCTCATCCCAGTAAATGACCGATGTTTTAGTTTTTACTATAGGAATTTTAGACCTTATTTTTCAAGTATATCTATTTCCGAAGAATAATTTTCACCTTGATTTCTACTAGGAGTTCTCATTTTGTTCATAATGCCAAGATTATTTGAAATAGTAGCAGGGTTGGCAAGTTTTCCCCAAAGATGGAAAAAACCTGGTTAAAACCGCTCTGTCAAAAATAGGTTTTTGCCAAAGTGGTGGCCTTATGAAATTCGATTGAAGAGACAGTTTTTTTAATTTATATAAAAAGAGAAAATAGTTACACATTGAAAACATTGATCGAAGAAAAAAATTCTTATATGGAAATAATTGCGTTATTTGGTATAGTTATGTACATATTAAACATTTGATTTATTTTTACAATAAATAAATATGTATATATAATTAGTAATTACAAATTTAAATGTTTTGCATGGTAGAAAAATTGTTTTTTGTGACACCTCAGGAACATGTGCTATAGTTTGCCCCAATGACACTGTAGTCTGCATGCCTATCTACCATGCTACAGGTCGAGGTTCGACTCCCAACTGGACAAGATATATACTCAGCCTTTTATCCCTTCAGGGTTGATGAAATATAGACAACTTACTTGGGAACTAACGCTGAGATTCCTGTGTTATGCTGATCAACTGAGCAGGATGTATGATGTATAGCACCTCAATGTCTAGTATCAAGAAAACAGGGTTAGGCTCTGTAGGCCCTGATCTTTCATTTATGATAATCACAGGTTTAATTTTTGTGAAATAATTTTTTTTTATTATTAAAGTATATGTGGATGTATTTTTTTTTTTTTTAACCACCTCATAACTTTTTACTTTCTTGATCATCTTGTTAATATATTACTGTTGGTAAAATTGTTTTATTTTTAATTATGTTTAAATTATTACAAGAAAAGGTCAACCTAAGTTTCTCTGTTTTTAGTGGGATACTTTAATATGTTAAATGATAGGATTTAATGTATTGTATAGTGTTATAATATGTTTGATTCTATTTTTTAAAGAAGTTTGAACATCTTAGTTTCAACTGCAATTACTATTCAATTATGTATCATGTTGTTCTTAATGGACTGTACGTTTCTTGAATTAATTTTAACAGTTTTTTATTAACATTTGAAAACAGTATACTACATTCTCAAACATAAAGTTCTTGTCTATGATTAAATTTTCTATAATTAAAGTCTGATGCATAAATTGGGTTGAGTATTATATATGTGTGGATGCGTCAACGATCCAACAGCTTATGACTTTTTATAGAATGTTCACTAGGTGCAGTTTATACATACTTCTAGAAAAAAAACATAACTCTTTGCTTTATTTTTGAAATATTAAATTAGATTTATCCAGGGCTCGAAAAATAGCGTTCCCGGGATTCCGGAGAACCCAGAAATCATTTCCAGGAATGCATATTTTTTCACTGAGGTTTCCAGCTGGGAGCCTAACTTTTCGCCGTGTCCGCTAGCAATGTTGCGGATGCATTATAATGCGTAAATTACACAAAAAAAAAAAAAAAAAAAAAAAAAAAAAAAAAATCGGAGACGGGAACGAAAAAAAAAAAATAGCTCTTAAGCAGCTCAGGAGATGTGTAATTTCATCAAAATATTACAGGAAAAGCCCGAATTTCAACAAAGGAATTGCAGAAGAAACGCAAATTACATTAAAAAAAATCACAAAAAAAAGTCAAATTTTGTCAAAAAATCGTGAAAAAAAAACAGGTTTCGTTAAAATAACGCAATAAAATGTCAGATTTTGTCAAAAAATCGCAAAAAACGACAAATTTCGTTAAGAAATCGTGAAAAAAAGCAGCATATTTTGTTAAAAAAAATCATGGAAAACAACAAATATTGTCAAAATATCACGAAACAATGTCAAATTTCGTCTAAAAATATCTAAAAGACAACAGATTTTGTTAAAGGATTGCGTGAAACAACGCAAATTTCATTAAAAAATCACAAAAAATGGCAACTTTCGTAAAGATTTTCTTTTTAAAGGCGGCAGGCTTCGTTAAAACATCGCAATAAAATGGCAGATTTCGACAAAAAAAAACGGCAAATTTCATCCAAAAAAAGTAAAACGACAACAGATATCGTTAAAAAATTGCGCGAAGCAACGTAAATTTTATTAAAAAATCACAAAAATGGCAACTTTTGTAAAAAAACAAATTGAAAAAGGACAGATTTTGTTAAAATATCCCGATAAAGCGGTGGTTTTTGTTAAAACATCGTAATAAAACGGCAGATTTCATCAAATAATAATGAAAAAAACGGTAAATTTCGTTAAAAAATTGCAATAAAATGGCAAATTTTATTAAAATACTCTTACATAATTTTTTTCGGGAACTTGCAAGAACCTATATTTTTCATGTAGGTTCCCAATTGGGAACTATAAAATTTTTAGAATTTTCAAGCCCTGGATTTATCAATATAATTCAGAAAAGAGTTAAAAAAGAGGTTTTTTTTTTGGGGGGGGGGGGGATGGGCTATGTTTTTAGTTATGTATGTTTAATTGTGCATTAGAGAACAAATGCTGTATTAGATGAATAAATTTTTACTTGCTTATTTATTTTTTTAATTTCTTTTAGAACAAGACCAAAAAGCTCACAAAAGTCTACTTCACAGAAAAGATATAAATTTTTCTAATGTTGAAAATTCATCTTCTAAGTCCACATCTGTAAATAAAGGTGCAAATGAAGTTTCTAACAGTTTCAAATCATATAGTCATACCAGAACTTCAGAACAAATTGACGACAATGTAAATAGGACTACTTTTGAAAATAGAATCAAAAATGATTATGAAAAATTTAGAACTTCTGATAAAAAGTCTGAAACAAATTCTTTAATAGGAAATTTATCTATTAATACAACATCTGAAAAATCTTTGAATAAACCAGACTGTGATATGAAAAATGATAATATAGTGTATATATTTTATCCAGAGAATTTTAAAGACAAAACTGTTAGCAGAAATGTTGAAAATGACACAATGAAATCTAAAAAGAAAAAATTCAAAAAGTCTAAATCTGAAACAATAGACAGTATGGGCAAAATCACATCTAGTCTTAAACCTTCGCTTGATGAAGTGCCTCAATTAGAGAATTTAGATAAACTTTCAAGCAATATATACTCAAAAGATAGTTCTAAATTCAAAAGTATTTTTGCATCATCTACAGAGAAAAAATCAATCGGGGAATTTACTAAAGAAACTTCAAAGAGTGGAAAGAAATCTAAAAATTTAAAAAAGAAACCTAAATCCTCTGTTGTGAAAGAAGACCAAAAGTTGAAAGCCAAGCAAGAAGGAGCTCTCCAGAGTCTGAAATCTCTAATTGAAGCTTATATTAATGCAAATGAGGTAATAGGATTTTAATAAATTTTACAGAATAGGATTTTTAAACTAATATGTTTATCTATGTCTTTCTTTCCCTTTTTTTTTTTCTGTTAAGGGGACAGTTTACCTTAAGATTGGTCAAAAAATCGATTTTTCTTTTTTAATATTAAATGAAAGCCTGTTTTACTGTCAATATTTTGGCAATTTTACCGATGTGGTAATTATAACGCCTGTTATTGTAAATTTTGTTAATCTGTTGTGCATCATGGTGACTTACACTGAACTTTCCAGCTAAGCCATGTCAGTCACTGTTGATTGACAGTGTAAAACATGATATAAAACTAGAAAAAAAAAAAAAAAAAAAAAAAAATGTTGTTTTAAGTAATTATTAAGAAAGCATAATGCTGTAACAAATAAAAGTTAAGTAAATTTTAAATAAAATTTCAGCAATTACTTAAAATATATTTTTTAGTTTTATATTACATTGTACCATCACTCAATGTGATGGTACATCAGCATAATTACCCTACAAATGAAAACTTTTTAATGGCTCTTTCTCCATGTTCATATTTCCTTTCATTTTCTTGTTTCCTAAATGCTAATTATATAGATTTAAACTTTTTCTATATGTTCTTTATTCTATATGTGGAAAATCTTCACAGCTAATTAGCCTTCAGGTTTTATCTTATTCAAAAAAATAAATAAATAAAAGTATATTAAGATGTGTTAGATATCATTGTTTTTCACTTTATATATTAGTAAAATATACATATATAAATAAACGTAATATTAGATGTATCTAAAAATCCATGTGCAGTCTTGAGTAAGACACATTTGAAAAATAAATAAATAAATTGGCAAAAATATCAAGTTTTTAAAAAGTAGTAGAAATTTTTAAAAATCAAATGTTTATAAACTTAAAAAAAGATAATTATGTAATAAATTTTTTTCCCCAATATGTACTTTTAATTGACCATTAAAATGCAGAAAGTTCACCACTTGAAACATATTTTTCAAAAAAAAAAAAAAAATTATTGAAAAGGTAAACTGCTCTCTTAACTGTACAGCGGACCATCAAAATCAACTTCTTAATTTACCAGTAAATTCTTTTTATTTATTTATTATTATTATAATTTTAGTTACATTAAATTCTTACAGTGATGTTAGATATCAGTATGCTAATTTTAGTTAAAATATCATTAATCGTTCTTGAGATAATCAAAATTTTTTTTTTTTTTTTTTTAAATTCTGGATTATTAGCACTCTTCAAAATATTCCATGCATAGCCCATTTTATTTTAATATATAGGCTAAACATTTTCCCACAAAAGCCATATTTAGATTTAAAAAAAAAAAAAAAAAAAAAAAAGAAAAGAAAAAAAAAAAAGAAACTAAGAATTTTTTATTCATAAGAATTAAAATAATTTAAAATGCTTTTGTATTTTAATTAAAAAGGTATAGAAACTTTGATTTGATTTGATTTTTGAAAAGTTTAATAACTTTTAAATATTATTTTTAATAATGTATGTAATGTTTATATACACATAATATGGAGCATCTGTTAGAATTTTTTATATTTTTTTATGGGAAAATTGAAACATTTCTGGAACATTTTAAAATCATGAAACCAATGAAACTCTTTTGTCTGTAAAAAACAGGTTTTAACAAATAAATGCTCTGTATATATTTTAAAAATTGTTTTAATTATGGGTACTACGATCAGAGAGATTTAACAGTAATAAAAATTCTAGAAGTGTGTCAAATACTTTTTAAGAAAGTACTAGTGTAACAGATGATCATTTACAAATATCATTATATGACAAATCCAAGTACGTATGCCTAGAACATTGTTTAATTAGATGAAATTCATATAATTAGAAAATCATTCTGTGTTGTAGATGAATTAATTACATTTTATTTTATATGAAAATTAAAAATTTTGGTCAGAGTCATATTGAATCAATTTAAGCCACAAATCTAATTAATTGATAATTCTGTATATATATATATTATTTATACATATATTTATGTATTATTTTTATGTACATAAATTATACATATTTACATAAATAAGGTATGACGTTTCTATTTATCAAACCAAAAATAAGATGATTACTGGAATTCGGTTTCAGACAATCCTCAGCATTGATTATGTTTCATTTCAAAGATTTTTTTAAATTTATTTACTTATGCTAAATTTATAGAGTTTATACTTAAAGGTCCACTAATAAATCTTTCTTTAACAGTGGAAATGTCAAAATTTTGAAATATCGTATGTATGTAGGTATAATATTACTGAAAAATATGTTTATAATATTTGTAGACACATCAATTTTGTTTCTAGCAATTTCAAATTATATTTATTTTATTAATTATAATCCCTTTATTCTTTAATTAACCTCAAGTTTGTATGAATTTATATTTTTAACTTCATTACATCTGAATATATATTTTTAAATGAAAAAATATTGAATTGAAAGTATATACTATTTATTTCCATTTGTATTTATTTTGGGTAATTTATTTTTGGAGTCTATGTTCTGCAAAAAATGAGGTAAACTAAGATAAAACAGATGTATTTGCAGATTTTAATTTCACAAATTTTATTTTGTAAAACAAATATTTCTACTCCACAATGTTTCAAAATTTTTGTAGTTGGTGTAAATCTGGTTTACTGAGATGCTTTAAAAAGATTGTATCAAAATATGGACATTTAATATACTTTTAGCTTAGAAAATTTTTTGTTATCATTAAAGTTTTATAGTAAATTTTGACTATGATAGAAAAATTGTAAATATTGTAATCATGCACACTTGTCTAAAATGATCATAATAGTCATAAATATTACTCTTTTTTTTTTCTTTTTTTTCTAAGTTTATTGCATTTCTAGATATTGAATTCTCACACATAATTTTAACTTTTCATTTCTGTACTTTCTCTTGAATTTTTTTTTTTTTTTTTTTTTAAAAAAATCTGAGTATTTTTCCAATATAGCAGGCTTGGCAAGCGTAGAAAAAAAAATGGCCTTAGCGCGGAAAGGAAATTTGGAAACATATTTCCTGGAAACCTACTCAGCAATATTTCTCAATATTTATACAATCTATTTAATATGTACAGCTCATATTCAAAATATTAGAATAATTGAGAAAAAGTAATAAGAAAAAATTATTTGTCATTTATTTATTTTTTATACTAAGTAAATGCAATTAAATTTCTTATAAATTAAATCTGGAATGTTTAGATAAGATTTTAACATTTATAAAATATAAAATACAGCACAATAAATTAGGTATACAGCTTCCTTAAACACACCAGAATATTAGAATAAAATTTAGATTGGTTCAAAATATTAGAATATTTTATTTTACGCAACAATATTACCTTATGAATATGAAGTAAATGGTAGTTAATATTTTGTAGCATCCCCTTTAGCTTTCATAACAGCGTACAATCGATCTTGCATACTATATACAAGGTGTTTACAAACATTTCTATCAATATTAGCCCAAATAGACTTTATACGTGCCACTAACTCAGTTTTACTTGAAGGAGGATTTTCTTGAAGTTTTTTCTTCATTATACACCATAAGTTTTCGATGGGATTAAGATCTGGTGAATTTGGTGGCCAAGGAAGTACCTTAATGTTGCGTTGGCGGAACCAATTCTTAGTTGACACCGAGGTATGCGGGGACGCTAAATCTTGTTGAAAGATGAAATCATCTTCAAATAAATCTTCTGATGATGGAATCATGTAATATTCTAAAATTTCTTGATATATCAAAGAGTTAACCTTTTCGTAGACGATGCATAACTTTCCAGGTCCTTCTGCACTCATACAACCCCAAACCATGACACTAGCAGCAAATTTTACGGAACGTTTAAGGCATTCTTTATCAAATGCTTCTTGCTTCATTCTCCAAACTCGAATACCTTGATTACCATATGAAACACAAAACATACTTTCATCACTGAATAATATATTTTTCCAATCTTCATTGCTCCATAAACGCCTTGATTTACACCAATTCAATCTTATACGCTTTTGTCTTGCAGTCATGAGAGGTTTTGTTTTCGGTACACGAGATTCAAATTTAAATTTATGGAGACGTCTTAATGTTGTCATGTAGAAACTTCAACTCCATTTTCGGTGCAAGAATCGCACACTTTTAAAACGGCTTTTCTTAACTATACGCTTCAGTTTCCTGTCATCTCTAGCAGATGTTTTTGGTTTTCGGCCACCATTTCGGCGATTATTTTGAAATTTTCCAATTTTTGAATATTGTGTTAGTATTTTACTAACGCTCGATTGCGAACAATGTAAATAATTCGCTATAAAACATTGATTTTTACCGTGCCGATACAAATCAACCATACGAAGTTTAGTAGATTCAGGAATATCACTCACACGGCCCATTTTAAGACGAAAAAGAAACAAACTGCAAAAAAGAATACTGATTTTAAATAAAATAGTCTGAATTTAATCAATGATGCCACCAGTTAAGAATTGGTAATAATTAAAGGAGAATTAATGTGAAATATTCTAATATTTTGAACCACTTGAATAAATATTCTAATATTTTGACTTTTCAAAATAATTTTTTTTGCAATTAATCTTTTCAAAAATGATATTAAATTTAAGATAACAAGTAAGTTTAATCAACAATAAGTTCTTAATAAAAATATCGTTTGCATATTTTCATTAAAATACATTAAATTACCAAACGATATTTTCAATTTCTAAAAAAAAAGTAATTATTCTAATATTTTGAATATGAGCTGTAAAAGCAAGTTATCTATTTTTATATCCAAACAAACATAAATTGTATATAGAAAACAATAATATATTATATAAATTGAATTTATATAAATGTAATTTTTTATAAAATTGCACTAGCTTTAAAAAAAAAAAAAAAAAAAAAAAAAAAAAAGTCAAGGTTCCTATATTAATAAAGTATTAAATTATGTTCTTATTATTAAAAAAAAATAATAAATGTTGTGTATTCTAGCATAAATAAGCTCATTTTTATGGTTTTCATTCTAAGGTTTGAATAATTGCTATTGTATGAATAAAATAAATTTTGTTATATATGTGTAAAACGACTTTCTAAAGCTATATAGCTAAATCTTTTTTTCTACACAATAGATCAATAAAGCACATCGAACATTTGAATATCTTTTGCATGACCAAAAAAAGAAGAATATGGTTGATGTTGATCTATACAATCTTATGATAGCTGGTTGGGCACGAGAAGTAAGTGTTGAGTTCTTGCTAAATATTTTATTTTTATTTTTTAAAATGGATTCTTTTTCATAAATTTATAAGTATTTATTTAGTAAATTAAAATTTACTTTCTATAGTTTTGTATATCTTTGAAAGTCAGTGAAATTTAAATTTTGTTAATTTTGAAATTTTTCTGCTTATTTTATTATTATTATTTTTCTATTCATTTTTTCAAACTGCTAATGCCCCACCTAGTCAAAGGTCCCAAGTTTGAATCTTTAAGCTATCATGCTTGCATTGTGATTAACAATAATTCTTATAAAAATATATTATTATTGTTATTATATCATATTAGTTGAAATAAGCAAGATAAAAGTGGTTGATTTTAACTCACCATAATTGTTTTCCAACTAATGAAAAATTAAATGTTTGCACTTTCTAATAAAAAAAATTCGTAAAATGGCTTCTCTTCAGGCTGACAATAATATGGCAACAGGTGCACTGACAATCAAACAAAAATATTATGTCTAGTGCCATGTATAAAACTCATTTCTGCCTGAAATGATGAAATATTTAAACTAGTTGGATGTGTCAATCCCAAAACTTTCTTCTATCTCATAAGTACATTTTAATATTTAAAAAAAAACGTGGTGACCCCAAAGTTACCCACTATCGAATTTCCTCGAACATTTGACCTAGCCTAATGAGATTCTGGTATCCGAAAAGCCTAAGACGCAAAATTTAATTAATATTCTGAGAAAATGAGCTTAGTAGTGCCTCATGTTGGGTAATTTATACTAAAACCTAATAAGCATCTACTTATGTCAAGGCCTAACAGAATCTGAAATTTGATGGAATTTCGTCCATTAGTTCTTGAGATATAACAAAAAATTTGCAAAACGTAGCACAACAACATCATATCTTGGACAATTTATGCCAAAATGTGAAAAAGCGTCTAATTATGTTATGGTGTAAAAGAATCTGAAGTTTGATGAAATTCTGTGCATTAGTTCTTGAGATATAGCTAGTTTAAAAAAATCGTGTAAAATATAGCACAGCAGCACCATCGGTTGAAGGATTTATAACAAAACGTAATCATCGTGTAATTATGTTATATGTCAATTTGTAACAAAATCTGAAGTTTGATGAAATTCTGTGCGTTGGTTGTTGAGATATAGCTAACGGAAAAATCGTGCAAAATGCAGCATAGCTGCACCACCTGTTGCAAGGCTAATACCAAAATGTAATCAGCGTCTAATTATGTTATATATTCTAGTGTAACAGAATCTAAAATTTGATGAAGTTCTCTGCATTAGTTCTTGAGATATAGCTATCGCAAAAATCGTGCAAAATGTAGCATAGCAGCGCCACCTATAGGGTAGTTCACACCAAAACCATATCAGCGGCTATGTATCTCAAGGTATCGCGGAATCTGAAGTTTGGTGAAATTCTGTGCATTAGTTCTTGAGATATAACTATCATGAAAATCATGAAAAATGTGGCATAGCAGCGCCACCTGCTGGCCAATTTACACCAAAACTTAATCAGCGTCTATGTATATCAAGGGGTCACAGAATCTGAAGTTTGGTGAAATTTTGTGCATTGGTTCTTGAGATATAGCAATCTTGAAAATCATGAAAAACGTAGTATACCAGTGCCACCTGCTGGCCAATTTTCACCAAAAACCAATAGGCACTAATTCATATCAAGGTCTAATTGAATATAAAATTTTATTGAATTTCGAGCATTAGTTCTTGAGATAGAGCACCCACAAATTTTTTGTCACATACAGACAGACATTATCTAAAAATAGTCAAAACGTGTTCAGGACCTTCTAAAACGTATATATCCGTCGAAAACCGGAAGTCAAAAATTTTCATGAATCCAATACTTTTTTCTTGTAAAGATAGAAGAAAGTAAAAATTAGATCAACTATTGAAAGGCTATCAACTACTGACTTTGTCACCCTATGTGTCTGCCAGCTTTGTCTGGGATAGCTCAGTTGATAGAGCATTGTCGGATTTAACTAAGTCTCTCTTGTTCAAAACCTGGTCTTGATACTTTTTCGCCCAGTTTGGAAAAAATACATCTGTACTTTTTAATGTATAAATACATATGCAGTATTTTTCAGAAGTTATATTGCCTGTGTTTTATGAATTTTATTATGTGTCCAGTTTTCATTACCTGTGATTTATTCTTTGTAGCTGATTCATATATCAGATCAGATGTCATAGTCATTCGGTTTCTGAATGAAATATGTGTCTGCCAGGTTTGTTTGGGATAGCTTAGTTGGGAGAACATTTTGTTGCTTCAGCCAAAGCTCTCTGGTTCAAATCTCCTGGCCTGGATACTTTTTCACCCAGTTTTAAAAAATTGCAACTTCATAGCATATATTATTCATACATATCAATAGCACAATTCAATACATTATTCTCATCAATAGCACAATTATTCATTGAACTTTGCATTTTTATTTCTGGGATTTTATTTTATGTTCTTTTTTATTTTTTTGTGTTTACATACATACATAAATGTTTTTTATTATCTAGGGAAGATTAGACAAAGTAAAACACTTGTTCCTCCTAATGACTAATGATAAGATAACACCCAGTTTAGAGTCTTATGCAGGTTACTTGGAAGCAATTTCTAGAAGCAAATGTGTGGATGTCGCTGAAATACCAAAAATTGTCGGTGAAATGAAATCTAATGTATGTATTTTTTAATCATATTCTGTTTCATTTTCTTTTCTTGTTTCTTTTAAACTTAATTTTATCTACGTCAAGTCATTGTGTAAAAAAAATTCTTGTTTCAGGGATTTTCACACAAAGATTTACTCCAAAAATGTGTTTTTGTGGGAGATCAAAGAGAAAAAATCATAGAGGTAATGAGCTTTTGATATTTTTGACAGTAGAAAGTTTTAGATTTTTTTAAAGCATTGTTATTATTATATTAATAAAATTAGCTAAGATAGAATTGTTAAAATAAATTCAATAAATTGTATTTTCCTTCTGAATTAATAATTGTAAATTAATTTTTCCTTTTAATAAAATTCTCTTATGAATTAATTTATCTATCTGCTTGAATTTTTTAAGAATTTAAAAATATAGTAATATCACTTTTTGGAAAAAAAAAATCTTATTTTTTTATGTAAGCATCTATAGGTATTGTTAAATCAGTCAATTTTTATTCTTTACCTTAACACGTTGAGTGCCATGTCAATCAGTTTAAAGTACCAGCTCTTCTAAGAAATGCAAGTGGCCTGATGGGAAATTCCTTGAGAATTTGTGTGGCACTCAGCATGGAAATTCAAAGAAACAGATGCACTTATGTATGCTTCATTTGTTAAAAGTACATGTCAAAAATTTCTCCAATGTTTTTAATTTTGATGGAAGATATATTTTGCCAGATAACGGATACTAGGAAAATTGTTTGTCTCACATTCATTATTTCAGGAACTAATTTTTTCTTTTTTGTTTATTCAAATGCGTAAGCCATTTTTAAAATGTCATATAGACATGGCTATTATTTTAATAATCACATTTTTCTTTTTCTTTTTTTTTTTTTTTTTTTTTTTCTTTCCATATTTTTAAAACAACGACACACAAGATTTATCTAAAGAACTTTAAAGGTTTTGAAAGGGCCCTAACTCTTGTGTTGATGACATTACAACAAAACAGAAATTTGAGATTTAGATTTATTTTATTATTTTTACTTTTCCTTTGGAGTTTTCAATTTTTATTCATAAGGTTTGACATGAATTTCATAGAAGTGATACAAAAGCAATTTCAACGGCATTTAAATTATTCTCCTGATTCACCAATACTTTTTTCTTGTCCAGAAATTTGTTTCTATGCTATACTGTTTCTATCATGAAAACAATATAACCAGTCTGAACCTGCTTCAAAATTCTAAATCTGTATGGCCTGTGAAACATCTGTTGCTTTTATTAGAAAGATAATGTAGGCTCTAAAATGGGCAGATGATTTGTCTTTGTGTGTTTATATTGTAAACAAATGTTTATAGTTTCATAAATTGCTTGATAGACTTCATGTTGTGTTGGTTTACTGAGTGGTACAGCTGGGATCTTCATATTGGAGGAGCTCTAAATCATTGTTACTCATAAACTGAATAATTACATTGTATTACATGGCCCTAATGTATTGTTTAGTATGTATGTTCCATAAAAATTGACATAATTTAAAAGGGTGCATTTTGCACAATACATCACGTCACAGTAAAATGAAGAATGCGTTTGATACATAGATTAAAATAACGCTAATACAGGCTGACTTATGCTGACATTAATTGTGGAAGCAGCAATATAATTTTCTTCTTTCTTTTATTATTCTATGCATTTAACTGCTGATAGGAGAAAAATGCCTGTTAGAGACAGATTATCTCTGATGATTTTTTATTTGCTAAATTGATTGAGTTATGTGACAGTAAAAGTAAATTAACCATTGAGAAATGTCGCTCTGTATGTTGCCAAATGACAAGCTATAAATTCAGCCTGATTTCCGCATCGTTTAAAAGAAATATATGCATGATTGACTAGGTGAAGAATACTGCATATGTAGTCTTTCATTACACAAAAATGATGATTAAATATACAAGAACGTTGTTTTTCAACTTATTATTTGATGGAATTTTAATATTTATGGAGATTCAAGTTATTTGAATAAATTGAGAATTTGACAAATACTCAGAGACTACTGAAACAATCTAAGATTCTTTCACTGTATGATAAATGAAAAGCACATGTGTTGCATATATGCTTTTTGGGAAAGTATGGGTAATGACTTGGAATAGAAAGAAGATTTTCTCATTAATTCAAATTTCATGTTTTGTAATGCAGTACTTGTTGTAATGCAGTATAAGGTTTTCTGAAACTGAGACTTAATTAATAATATTTAAAATATATTAGTAGCAGTATAATTTCACCAAATATAAAGAAATACACATATATCACTTGGCATATTTCAACGACCATATTTGTAAAATCACAACTTTTGATAGTGTAAAACACCATAGCAAAATGTTTTCAAACATCTGAGATGCTTCTGAAAAATGAATTAGTTTTGAGAGCAATAATTTAATTGCTCTCTATATGAGGAAAATAATTCATGTGATCTCTCAATAGTAGAACAGATTTTTTTCTCTTTAAATTAGTCTCATTTTTTTTTTTTTTTTTTTTCCTTGTTGCTTTTGTTTATTAATAACATGAAATGGAACCTGTCAAAATTCGACGAAAGAAAATGTTCAAGAAGGAACTGTTTCATTGATTCATAATAAATGTACAAAATCAGCTACAGTAAAAAATGCATCTTACAATGGTCAGTCTAACTCTCAAATAAATATTATTTAAAGCTAAAATTTTAAGAAAAATACTATTTCTATAAAACTCAATTGTCCAAATTATTAATATTAAATTTTAATCGCATATGTAAAAATATAATAATAAAGCAAAATATAATAAAAATCAGTTATTAAGATGAAGTTATCAATTGATGCTCTTATGTTTCGTATAAAAGCGTATGAAAAAAAAAAAAAAAAAAAAAAAAAATCAACACAATCTTAGAATTTGACGTGAAATCTAAACCCATCATAATTTTCCTCTTCTCAAAATTTACGTACTCATATTTCAAATTTTATCAATTTTAAGAGAAAATGGCGTATTTCTGTTGCCAAAATTACAAAATTCTTGCTAAAAACTATTAAAAAAATTAATGTGTCAAGAATAAATTGAGATACAAATTTCAAACAAATTGCATTTAGAAGTACATATTTTTCTCTATACGATGGTGTAAAAATTGAAAATGTGCGATATTTAGAAACATAAAATTTGCAGTACCAAAAATTGCAAAACCGAATTGCTTGTGAAAGTGTTGCCATTCGCAAAATGACGTATGCGTTATGCACATATATGTTTGGATTTTATAATACAGTTATTTGATAGTAAAGCCATTTCCTGACCACCCAAGCCATTTTCTGAAAGTAGTTGAGATAGTACTAATTTAAATAAAATTAAAAATTAATTAAAGATATATTTTCCTTTGTAATTTATTTATTTATTTTTTATATATTTTTTATTATATCTTAATATATGTCTTTTTCTATGTATGTCTTACTGTTATTATTTTCAGACTTTGGGATTTGTTGAGAGGGATTTAAGCTTGCCTTTGTATGTTCCTGAAGAAGCGTATTCTTACAAATTATTAGAGAAATTGAATGATAAAGATTATGAGGTTAATATTTATTTTGATTTATAAGTTTTGTTTTTATAATGTTATTAAGTAATTTAACATGTTATTTCAAATGCAAATATAGTTATGTATTGTTAGAAAATACATGTATACACAAATGTTTTTTTTTTTTAAAAAAAGAAGAAATTTAAAGGAAAAACTTGCTAATAATAATATAGTACTACATTTCTACCTGTCTGAAGTTATCCCTGTTCTTTTCAAAAACGTTTGTATTGGCTTACAAATTTCAACATGAATTTCCCCATTTTATATTTATGTCTTTTATTAGCTATCTATGCTGGTATGAAACAGATATACACACAAACTCTTGAGAAAAAAAGACAAAAACAATAAAAAAATAAAAAAATAAAACATATAATTATATAGCACTACTTACGTAAAATATGTAAATAAATTCCATTTGGGGGGGAAAAAAAGAAAGAAAAACCAATATTTTAAAATATTTGGTTGTTGTATGCCACCAAATCTTAAGTTTATTATTCCGTTTGATTTCAGTTAAATTCTCTTTCATCATGTTTATTGTAACAATGTTTTAATCAAAACTGATTTAAATTTGTATAATATATTATATTTTCTTTTTGCAGGAAGTCAAATAGCAATCAGCTTTTCAAATTTCATTTTAGAACTATTTTATTTATTGTATTCTCTAATTAAGTCAACTAGAAATTGTTAATGTATTGCATATTTGATAATTTAAAATATTTTTTTTTTAAATGGAGGTATAACCAAATAAAATGTCATTTTAGTGGGACATTTTATCTCAGTATATTCAGTACATGTTTTCATATTTCCAATTGCTGTTTATCAAATCTTAAATGTATAAGCTACTTTTGTTTAGATAAATTTTCTTTCAACTTATTTATTGTAAGATTATTTTAATTAAAATTATTGTTTCCAATTATCATGGCTTAAATTGTTATCTTCATTTTGTTGTGAGTAGAATAGTCATATGCATTTTTTGTGTAAAGATTCTTAAACGTCATTTTAACACATGTTATTTGCATATTTGATAATTTAAAATATTTTTTTTTAAATGGAGGTATAACCAAATAAAATGTCATTTTAGTGGGACATTTTATCTCAGTATATTCAGTACATGTTTTCATATTTCCAATTGCTGTTTATCAAATCTTAAATGTATAAGCTACTTTTGTTTAGATAAATTTTCTTTCAACTTATTTATTGTAAGATTATTTTAATTAAAATTATTGTTTCCAATTATCATGGCTTAAATTGTTATCTTCATTTTGTTGTGAGTAGAATAGTCATATGCATTTTTTGTGTAAAGATTCTTAAACGTCATTTTAACACATGTTATTTTTCTATATTGTATGCTAAATCAAAGAAAAATTTCCAGAATATCATATGTTGGATAATGTTTATAACCTGAAAAAATGTAATTTTGATGAGTTATTTTATGTAATTCATCTTAAATCTTCGAATTAAAGACATAATGATAGTACTATTTATGCATTTTCATTCTTTATATTGTTTCAAGCAAAGGTTTTTGTACTTTAAAAATTAAGTAAACCAATTTTACATTTACACAAACAGAAAGAACTGTAATTTACGAGAATAGATAATTAATGCTATGTAAGCAAAAACAACCTTCCTTACTCTGCATAATGATATTTTTTGACATGGTTCTGGAAAAATTTTCTTAGTTTTGCAAGATTTGTAATAATATTTTTTAAAAATGAAATATTACAAGAAATGATTTTTCTTTCATTTTCCTTATATAGAAAGGAAAAGCCTGTTTTAATTTCTGTTTTGAAGCAAGCGATATACCAAAGCTTACTGCAGCTCAGATGGAAATAGAAGAGAAATCTATGATTAAAATCAAGTCTGTAAATACTGTACCTGAATTAACTGATAAAATAATTAAATATGTAAGTAGTAATAAATTATAATAGGATTAAAATTAAACAGTGTACCATTTTATAAATTCTAAATTTAATTTTATTATTATTATTATTATTCAGAGGGAATACATTAAGGAATGTGAACAGATTTGGAAGAAACGTCTGACTAAAGCTATTAATAATCTAAAAATTCCAAAAAAGCAACAACAAGGTAATTTTTGTAATAAAAATCTGTCAAGGTTATTTTTTTCTCTTACTTTTTTATTTATTTATTTATTTATTTATTTTTAATGTCAGATTAATTTGGTTTTGTATGTAATTGTTTCATTTTACATTTTTTTTTTTTTTTTTAATTATATTAGATTTGTAAATATATTGTATCTGTATCCTATTGAACTTATCTATCAGTTATACATTTTTAAATTATTGTAATTTTCACTGCTTACACTAACTATTAGAATGGAAACAAAAAATTTAAATAAATATTAATATTGGAATTCGGACTTTTCAAAAGAGTTTCTTTAAAGCCTGTTGCAGCGCAGGGTTGTTATCTTGAATAATCTACCAACGGAAAAGTCAGAGCTAATGTAAAAGAGAAAGAATTAAAACTAGCAATAGAGTAAAGGAAAAAAAAAAAAAGAAAAGAAAAATAGAGTGTATGCATGAAAATTTTTGGAGCCGTAAATGAGACTCAAAAAAAAAAAAAAAAAAAAAAAAAAAAAAAAAAAAAAAAAAAAAGAACAATTCCTATTCAAAACCGTAACATTCCAGCATAAACAATACTGCAGCTGATACTTCACACATGAAAAGAGAGTGTAAATTTTTTCCACCTTTTTGTCAGTTAAATGTCATGATAAAACATTGTAATTAATGGCAGGAAACTCGAATGTCTGTAGTCTAGGACAAGGTTTTTAATTAGATGGTTTTTTCTCTGATTAGTAATCATTCTCTCACATATTTTGCACATAATCAATGAGAGGATTATAGGATAGTTAAAAGGAAATTTTTAATTTTGATAATATGCCGCATGATGGCAGATATCCAGTCTAACATGATATCACACAAACTCCAAATAAAATTATAGGTGTGAAGTAGCAATAGAAGCAGTAAAAAATCATTGCAACCCCCCCCCCCTTTCAAAAAAAAAACCAAAAAAAAAACCACTAATATTATTTTCATCATGTTTAAAAAATCATAGCACTCATCCCCCATAAGCATAGAGAAAAGTTCATAAACAGTGTATTCACTGAAACTAACTAGAAGTAAAAGATGTACGCTAGAAGTATACTAGTTTTAAGCACACTAAAAGCTGCAAACAGGTCTCTGTAATTGCTCCTGTCCTCAACACAAACATGTATTTCACACAAAGATAGCTTAGTAACATTCAGCAAAAGAAATCAACAAGAATTAAAAAAAAAATTATTATTTATTTATTATCTGTTTGCTTCAGGAGGGATTAAGAAAATATCAAATGTTACAGAGTGATGTATGAAAGAATAAAATAATAGGTTAAGTGCAAGTTTCACTTGTGCACTAAGGGTTGCACATAACAAAGGCCTTGTACAAATATAAACTGGGCATTGTACCAAGCGCACTTTAAAAGGAGGTCTGAAAATTGCAATGCCACCTTGGTCTGTACCGCTATTTGCTTGATAGGTTTTGGATTAATACCTCGACTGATCATTGACAATTTTTTTCAAAAATCCTTATCAACAATCTTTGGATGATTCCATGTTGGTATGTAGTTCAAGAGCTCTCAAAGTAAAATTAGTGTTTAAAAGAAAAATGATATTTTCTCAAAACTCTGTGACTTAGGATAATTGATATAGTTTTCCTGCAAAATTTAAATAAACCCCTATTACCCCAATTTTTTTTCATAATTTTCATTGCAGTAGATTCATAAATAGGCGAAAGGCATACTTTTGTAGTACATTTTTGGTAATATCTGTGAAAATATAATAGTCCGTAATATCACATCCTTTTTTAAAATTCTATATGTTTTTGGTATTTTTCATTTCAACCTTAAACTTTCACATGATTTTTTGTAGGTGGGATTTTGATTCTCCATACCACATACAACTAATGTAATAGTTCAAATAATAAAAACACAGGAAGTGTAAAACCACAAAAGATGCATTTAGGCCATTTGGAAAAAGTTTTTCTAATACAGTAGACTCCCTCAAATCTGCACTCCTAAAATCCACAACTCTCTAAAATCTGCACATAATTTACGGATGTAAACAATGAAATATTCAGTATAGATGTAGGTGCAAAAATTGATTTTTTTAGTTTTATAGCAATTCCATATATATTTTTTTTATTTGTAATTTTGTTAAGTTTATTGAATTTATGATTTTTCAGGAAGGAAGAATAATTTATTTCTGAAAAAATCAAGATATTGCTGATATCATTGGTAATCACAATCTTACCAAATATATTTATGCATTAATCAAGCTTTTTTAGTTTTTAAGTCTGGCTAAACCTGAGATAAAGCTTTGTTTTTTTTTTTTATTATTATTATCCTGATGTGAATTAGTAATGTACCTTTATGAGGCAAGTTTCATTGAATAATTTTGGAAAAACACATTTCATTTTTATAATCAATGTTTAATTGTACATTTTTGATTATTAACCTGACCTTTGCTTTTGGTATTTTAATCATTTTAAAAATTATCTAAATTTTTATTATTTTAGTTTATTACTTATTTAATATTTTAGTATATTGTAAGCATTCATAATACTTCTGATTTCATAATTAATTACATTTAAATTACTTTTTAAAAAGTATAAACAAAGCAATGACCAGAAATCTGCAAAATTTAAAATCCGCACAAACTCTGGTCCCAGGCTGTGCGGATTTGAGGGAGTCTACTGTATTGCATTTAAATTTTACTTTATATGGGATATTTATCAGCATCATTGCTGAGCAAATTGGATATTTTCTTTTGTTTACTTAAATGTTTTCTCATTCATATGTGGGAAAGGGCCATCAGATAACAGCACTTACTTTGAAAATGATTTTTCACTGTAAAGTGATGATGTCAAAAACTTTTGGCTTGCATAAAACTTAAAAAAATAAAATAAAATAATGAAGAATAACCGAGACTAAAAGCAACTGTGTATTTAACCACGGCACTGACCTAGATGATGTCTTGCCACTAGACATTAGTTAAGCCAGTTTTGGTTAGGCAGCAACCTCTATTTAATGGAGGATGCAATATTAGGCAGTGGTGCAGAATTAAGAACATTTCCCCTACCTGAAATTAAATGAAACATATTTTCCAGCTTGATGTTAAAAGGTCTTTCAAATGACTTCACACAATTTTATGCATGTATATATATATATATATATATATATATATATATATACTTGATTATATATATATATATATATATAATCAAGTAACTTAATAAGCCTTCCTAAATTTATCTTGAAAATATATGTGAAGGGCTAGTAAGCTCTTTTTGTTTATATATGTGTGTGTGAGGCAATTGTCTTTATAACTTTGGCAGGTTTAAACTTTCTACATTCCATAATTTAAAAAAAAAAAACAGCTGTGACAGATAGACAGACACATAAATGATCTTCTAATGATTTTGTTTTTACTCTTTAGGTATGGAACCCTAATAAATTAATTAATTGTATTAATTGTGTAATCTAATAAATTAATTGTGTTCTAATAAATTAGAATAAAGATTTTGAATTTAATTTTATATTTATCAATTTAATATCATTAAAAATCTGGAAAAATTAGTCATTTTCTATTGCATTAAAAAAGTTTTTTTTTTTTTTTTTTTTTTTTTTTTTTGTAATGAAATAAAAATGTATATCTATTTGTTTTGAATTTTTACTTTAGATTTCTATTATGATTATTCAGATATATATATATATACATATATATATTCAACCTTTAACTTATCAATGTATTTAATAAATGTTGTCTATAGTTACACATCTATAAAATATTTTCTCCTTCATTTCTAATATTTTCTTGTCTTGCATTATATATATCAATATTTCTTTGTTTTCTCATATAGATTATTTTATGTATGTTCTGATGTTTATATAATTAAATAATGATAAAAAAATGTTAAATTTTGAATTAAATGTGATATGCTTCATTTTATCATGTACGTTCTTGAAATATTTTAATTAGAAATATTTTCTTAAATTATAAATTTTCAAACAATTAATTCTTATTAAAAGAAGATATTTAATTTTGTATTGCTTTTAAATATTTTGTGATGAGTTGTAATTTCATTAAATCTTCTTCATTTTAATTTCATGTAAAATATTTATGAACTCGGAAATCATTCAGTACAGTTTTATAAATAACTTCAACTGCTATAAAATTAAAATCTTGTGTAATATACTTGCTTTTTATTAATTATATAATAATTCAAAGAACTACAATATTCTGAATTTAATAGCTTATATATGTGTATGTGTATATTTAACTCAGATAATATATAAAAAATACATCTGTTGCAAAGATTTGTAACTTTTAATTTAATTTGTTAATTTAATTTGGATTTTTAGGTATTTTAGGTTTGTCTCCAAATCAGTCAATTTATCCTTATCTGACTGTCATAGATACAGAAGTGCTAGTCAGCTTATTACTTCAGGTAATTTAAAATAAATGTTTCATTTCTCTCTACTCTCAGACAATTATAAATTAACAATAAGTGTAATTCAATTTTTATAGCTGTCTAGGAGTTAAAGAAAGTATTCGATAATGTATCATCTACTTTAACAATTGAAAAACAGGCTTAGGTATCACATTCACAAGTATCAATGCTGACAGGTGATTCATTAAAACTATCTCTTTACTACTTATTACTGATTGTGATAGATAAAGCACTTGTTTTAAATTGGTCAAAGCTAGTGGCTCACTATAGTTCTTACATGGTCTATTACTAATATTTCTTACTGATACTTACAACTGTATTTTTTATTGTTTTTTAAAATTTCAGTACAAATGACCTATAATGGTCTCTGGACCAATAATGTAACTTGTGCCACAGTTTTGGTATGTAGCCACTGTGAAAAATCCAAATAAAATAAAATAATGTGTGTCACATGAAAAACTGAATGATAGCATTTCAGTTCAATGCATCATAAACCATACAACTTTGGAATATCATTTTTAATTGTTTTGAAAATGAGTCTTTTATGAAATGAAACATGTCAACAGTTAAAAAAAACTATTTTTCTGTTTCTAAAATCTTTCTTGCACCTTTTTAGCAATTAGAAAGAGGAGAATTCTTATTTCTTATTTGTTGTCATTGCATTTTTATGCTAATCTTAATTTTTTATTGTTTGTGTAAATGCTGTTTTTTAATAGACAGACATAATTAATTTTTATATTCATAAACTTTAGTTTGGTTGACTACAGTAGACTCCCCTAAATCCACAATCCTAAAATCTGAAACTCTCTAAAATCCACACATAATTTACAGATTTAAAACAATGAAACTTTCAGTTCAGAAATAAGGACAAAATTTGACTTTTTTATTTTTATATCAATTCTATATATATATTAATCTAATTATCGTTAATATTATTGAATTCATGCTTTTTTATGAAGGAAGAATAAATTTATTTCTAAAATCACTGGTAATTACAATCTTTTTGCCAAATATATTTATGCGTTAATCAAGCTTTTTTTATTATTAAGTCTGGCTAAACCTGAAATAAAACTTCCTTATTTTATGATTTTGATGTGAATTAATAGTGTCCTTTTATGAGTAAAGTTACATTAGATAATTTAGGATAAATGCATCTCATCTTTATAATGAATATTTAAATATACATTATTGATTATTTACTTGTAATCTACTTTTTATATTACTACTTATATTACTTTTAATATTTTAATCATTTTTTTAAAAATGTCCAAATTTGTATTATTTTAGTTTATTACTTTACTTAATTATTTTAAAATTTTACTATGTTATAAACTTTCATTATAATCTCAAATGCATTATTAATTACACTGTTTTAAAAATGTAAACAAAGCAATGACCAGAAATTTTTAAAATACTAAAATCCACACAACTTTTGGTCCTAAGCTGTGTGGATTTGAGGAAGTGTACTGCATTGTTTTTTATTTTTGTTTTGGAATTAAATTCATGAACTTCCATGTGTAGAACAGATTAAACAGCTAGTTTCAATCTTAAATACTGTGGGTCTTTGAGGACAGGAGAAGTACCAAAAGGGGACAATGGCAACTAAGAGTTCTGTCTCTTTCTTAGAACGTTTTTCAAGAGTTGTGTTTTTAGTTAGAAGTGGTATATACAACTAAACATAAAAAAAAAGGTTTTTTAGAAACAGCATTAATGAGGAGAATTATAAAAATTGCAATAAGTATAATATATATATATATATATATACAGTAAAACCTCTAAATAACGGACACCTCGGGAACGCAGAAATTGTCCGCTATCCGGAGATGTCCGCTATTGGGAAAACCTGAAATATCCAAAAACCGCTAAGAAATGCTTAACATTTCATTAATTGACTTTTATATGTCCTAAAACCTCTGTTATATGATTAATCAGAAATTAAAATTATTTTTTAAGCAATGGGATTGAAATAAAATTGTACACACCTTTATGCACTGATTATTATATTCTTATTAAAAAAAAAAAAAACATGTTACGAAAGTTAACTTTTGCTTGCGATTACATATAATTTGTTTTTCAAAGTGTCATTATTGGACAATATAGAGTTTCGGACGGGAAGGGAGATTGCACTTTTTGACTGTTAAATCATAAAATCTCAAAATTTACCGGGGGGATATTTCAATGCTCTGGAAGATGTCCCTCCAGGGCAACCCCTTCTGGGGAGATTTTCCCCAGCCCATTTATCTGTGATCACAAAATTCCCTGATAAAAATAAAGGCCTTTTTAATTTTTTTTTCTCCTTAAAAAAGTACTTTTTCATCCTTTATTGCCGTAAATAGTGTCCGCTATTCGGAATGTCCGTTATTCAGAGGTTAAACATACAAAAATTTAGGTTTTGGGAGTGGGGATTGGAAAATTGTCCGTTAAATAGGGGTGTCCGCTATTCGGGAGTGTCCGTTATGGAGGTTTTACTGTATATATATATATAATAAAGAGATAATTTTCTCACTTTTCTACTGCACTTCTTAAAAAGATACAACACCGACTCCCCCCTCCCCCCCCCCCCCCCCAAAAAAAAGTGACTTTATTGTCTTTTAGCTGGGTTAAACAAGCTTTTTTTAGAGGAAAGTAATGGATAAGACAGCTCTGTTTTAAATTCCCATGAATGAAATCTTAAGTTTTGCTTCTAGTTGTATGTAAATTAAACAACCAAGTTTGCAATACATTTAGAAGTCTGTAGAGGTCCTGGTTGCTTTCCTTTTAAAAAATTAATTGATTAAAAATGATTTTAAATTTTATGAAATGTCTTCCTTGTATTGCTTTTGAAAATTTCTTATGTGCAGAGCAAAAATAATCTTTGTTTCTGTGTTTTGTCTTTTTTCAGTGATTATCTGTTACTAGATTAAGTAAAATTGATATTTAATGATGAATTATTGTTTAAACAGAAGAAATATGTTTTGAGTGGAAAAACTTTTTTTTTCTTTTTTGCTATAGCATATTAAAAAAATTATTTTATAACTGCTGAAAATACTCTATAAAACTTTATATTACACTCGCCAGGCACTCTGCAGAGCTTGATCATCCTTTTATGTTTAGTTTTGACATAATGTATTATACATTAATATATTAAAGTGAACACTATTTTTCAGGAAACACGAATGTTAGGAGAAACTGCTGAATTTTACAGTCCTAACATTAAGCAACTTTATAGAGATTTAGGATTAAAAGTCATGAGACAGTATTTTATGGCTTTAAATAAAAAGAACAATGTTACTGATAAGGTGAGAAATTTTAGATTATTTTTTATTCAACAATATATTCTGGATAAAAGGGAAAAAAGCCAGACTAAACTCAATTTTCTATATTCCACAGGTTCATTTTATTTACCAGAAATTCTTAGAATATTTGTTAGATCCAAAATTGTCTTCACAGTATTTACCAAGAGAATATTGGGAATTTTTAAAGAGTAAATATGTTGATGGCCCAACAATAGTAAGTTTAATTCTTTTATGTATTTCTATTCCAGTGATATTAATATTTAAAATACAGTAGAAGATCTATATAATGTTAATCTAAATGTGCAAAGTTGCGCATTATATAGAATTTTGCATTATATGGGTCACATTTCATACATCATTAAATTTACTTTACAAATATAGCCAAATATGTCTGAAATATATCAAAATACATCAGATTATCTTTATACTGCATTTCTTATCAAGGTTATCATTTTTTGTATTATAATAGATCATTCCACATTTGTTAAATATACTTTTTAAAAATGGTCCGAGTATACCTGGGCCCAAATTATTCATTATATTATTCATTTTCAAAATTATTTATTGTAATAGTAATTTTTTTCATTAAAAAGTTTTAAATTAAAGAGAGAAAATTGAACAATTGCATGATTAAATTTAGTTTTCTAGACAATACAAATTTTTTACTGTCTGGGATTTCAGTTGTTTCTTCACTGCAAAATTTATTGTTTACATCTCAGACAGTGATAGAAATTGGAAGATAAAAGGCAGGCGTCAAATGACGACTACTGTAAAAATCTTAGGCGTCAAATTAAGATTTTTAGTTGCATTTTCTAAAATTCATATTAATATTACTGTAATACTGTTTATAATTTAGGAATATTTCTGACAATTTTTTTTTTTTTTTTAATTTGTATCAAATTTTTTAAAAGTTTATAACAGAGAAAGCCACTCCTAGTAATGTTTTTTTTTTTCTTTGTGCCCCTTTTACAAAAATTGCATTTTTTGCTATCTTTCGATGAAACTTGCCATTTTTTTTTTCCGAGATCTTTTAACGAAACTTGCCTTTTTTTCTCTTTTTTTGGTGATACTTGCTGTTTTTTCGCGATCTTTTGAAGAAACATGCCGCTTTTTGCAATCATTTCATGAAACTTGTTGGGATTTTTTGCGATCTTTTGACAAAAATTAGCTGTTTTATTTTATTTTTTTTTATCATTTATCGAAATTTGTCAGGTTTTTTTTTAATCTTTTGGCAAGTTTTGAAATGTTTTTATGCGATCTGTTGGCGAAATTGGCCGTGTTTATTTGTAATCTTTTGGGGGTACTTGCCGTTTTTCGCGATCTTTTGACGAAACTTGCCGTTTTTTCTATCTTTTGACAAGTTTTGCCATGTTTTTTCACGATCTGTTGATGAAACTTGCCATTTTTTCATGATCTTTTGGCGAGACTTGCCGATTTTTTCGCGATTTTTGACGAAACTAGTCTTTTTTTCACACTTTTTTTTGACGAAACTTGCAGTTTTTTTTACCTTTTGACAAGCTCTGCCATGTTTTTTCGGAATCTGTTGACGAAATTGGCCGTGTTTTTTTGCAATCTTTTAACGAAATTTGTCGTTTTTTGCGATTTGTTGACGAAATTTACCATTTTTCCATGATTTTTTGCGGATTTTTTGTCGAAATTCAGATTTTTTTCCATGATCCCTTGAAAAAATTGGCAAATTTTCTTACAACGATTGACTAAATTTATTTTTTTCAGCAACCAATTCTTGAAATTTGCGATATATTTTATGTCCAAATTTTCGGATTTATGACTGATTTTTTGTAATTTTCGGAAATGATTACCTTAATTTATCAGAAAATTTGGACCATAATCTTCTTGACACTACTTATTTTTATTTAAAATTATAGAAATTAATTTCTTAGATTTTAACCCTCTGGATCCCAAAGCGCCCGAGATATTTTAATTTGTACATCTTCATTTCAACCGGAAAATTAAAACGGCAATATCTGTTTTAATTAATGCCAGAATATACCGTATTTAAATAAAATGAAATTAGCCATTGAATTTTTCTGGTGTTAAACTAAATATTCTATTTCTAGAACGCGTTTTATCATGGGATTTAAAGGGTTAATAATTGAAGCAACTGTAAAACTGGTGTAAAGCTTTTCTAACTATTGCTATATTTAGAAAGCAATAGAAAAATGCACTTAATCTGTAAAAAAATTAAAACTTGGCAACTTCTTTAGTATTGGTAATTACAGTTGAATTTAGTAAAATAATAATAATAATAATAGCATAATGCATCTACATTTGAATCAAGGGGTGATTCTGAAAAAATATTTCTGAAATTCACAAATTTTTTGAAAGGTTACATCAGAGGGGGAAGAGCTGGGAATAGCTCCTTTTTTCATTAATTATACGTTTTTTTTCACAATTCTTTGGCAAAAAATGTGGTTTTTTGTGAATCCTTAAAAAAATTTGCAATTTTTTTTTTTTTTTTTTAAGGTTTTGTGACAAAATAAGATTTGTTTTTGTGATTCTTTGTAGAATTTTTTTTTTTTTTTTTTTTTTTTTTTTTTTCGCGATCTTATGATGAAATATACATTTTTCCAGGGATTTTTTGACAAAATTAGAATTTCTTTTCATGATTCTTTAACGGAATTTGAATTTTTCTAGCAATTCTTTGACGAAATTTGCCTTTATATTTACAATCCTTTGTAGAAATTTGCGTTTTTTTTTTTCCGTTATATAAAAAAAATTTCTGCTTTTTTGCTATTTTTTGAAAAAAAAAAAATAAATAAAAATAATTTTTTTCTCGATTTTTTGCCGAAATTGCCGATTTTTTGTGCAAATAACTGACGAAATTGATTTTTTTGCGACTATTTGTCAAAATTCGCCATGTTTTTTAGTTTCAAATTTTCACACTAGACCCCCTTTTTTATTAATTTTCAAAACTGAATATCTAATAAACATTTTTTTTAAAGCTAGGCGTCAAATTTGACGACCGAGATTAATTTTGTAGTCATCAAATTCAATTCTTTAGTTGCATTTGACGACTAACGACCGCTAATTTCTAACACTGATCTCAGAAGTTGTACATTGTATGGAGAATTGTGTTATATGGAATTGCATTATAAAAATCTTCTACTGTATTTATACTTTTAGGCAGGCATAATTTTATTTGATCAACATTTCAATTATAGATGTTGTTTTTTCTTTTAGGATGTCTCAAATTCTAATTGGGCTTACAGCCTTTTAATTTTTGTAAGTAACATGTTTTTTGTCATTTATTATATAATGTAGACTTTTTTAGTTTGTTCTAAATGTACCCTCCCCTCTCCCATTATTATCATTTTTATGTGAATGCTGTTTTCATTTTTTTAAAATACTTGCTTAAATATCCTTTCTTAATAAGTAAAGGTTACAATGTAATCATTATTTATTGCTATTTTAAAATATAATAAAATCTACTGTAGCCTTTTTTTTTTTTTTTTCTCTGAATTTTGTTTGATTTATATTTTCCAAGTTTATTCTTGTATTTTCATATTTATAATTATGAGTAGTAAACATTCTCACTAATTCTTCCACAAATAATAAGAAAATTAATGATACCATTCTTTTGGGAAAAGCATTTATTTTTATTTGATACTTTCTATTTGCTATAATAATAACAGCGACTAAAAATCTACAATAAAATTAAATAGGAAAATAACAGTAATAAAATTAAATAGCTACAAGAACATGCAATTTGTATTTATTATATAAACTTACAGAAAAAATAATAACCTAATCCATCGTTTAAGTTTAAATTTGTTGAGTATTAGGCTTTTTTTTTTTTTTTTTTTTAATGTTATTAAACAAATTACAATGAACATTTAGAAAATGATTTTTTCAAAGACTTATAAATAAATTCTATATTTAAAAAAATGAATATTCAGTCAAAAATTGTATATTTATTTAAGACTTATAAATAAATTCTATATTAAATGAATATTTAGTCAAAAATTGTAGATTTTTATAAGGAACATACACACCAAGAACAGCTTTTACATATTTATATATATAGATTTATCATATATTTATTTTATAATTTAATTTCTCATTTTCTTAATTAAATTTGTAAAGTACTATTTTAATATAATTTTTTGTTCTTTATTACTTTAATTATTTCAGATTGGGAGCATTATGTATGATGTGTTACGTAGTAATATTTGTTTTAATCCCAATCGTATTAATAAAAGATCAGATAGCAAGTAAGTATATTTTTTAAAATACTCAGCATTATAAATTTTTCATTATTCTGGAATTCAACTATATATGTTTCTCATTACCTGTATTATTGACATAAGACAGATTATCTATCTAGATTTATTAACTATTATGTGTAATCAGCAAAATTATTGGTGATGCATTGGTGGTCAAACTATAATAAGAAAAAAATTAGCAATCTGGGCAAAATTCTTGCAAAATTTGTTTTTCCATTGTGTTTTACCTCAGGTTGACTTTAAATGTATTTTGTTGAGTTTTGAGTCTTTCCTTTTGGTTTCAGTTGACCCTAATTTTCAGAAAAAAAAAGTCTTGAATATATTTTTTAATTAAAAAAAAAAAGGAAAAAAAACTACATTTATTTGAATATTAATGTTTGAATCTATTTTTTTGCAAAAGAGATAAAAATCACATTTGAGGTTGAAATTATACACTAGATTTCTATGATAGTATTAAAATGTGCATTTAACTTCCTTTCATTTTAAGTTTAGGTTTGAATATTTCAAGTTTTTAATTGAGCTTTTTGCTCTGGGTTATTTTGTTTTAAACAGAATTTTTTAGTTCAGATGTACAATGCACAGTGATGTCACTAGATTACTAAAATCCTGGGATGCAGACTATATCTAAAAAAATGCGTCCTTTTTTATATAAAAATAGATAAAAGATGCAATTAAATTACAGCTTTTGTTCTTGATACACATAAAAACAGAACTATATATTTGAACTAATAACATATCCACAACCACGTATAGCATTAGGATACTAAAGGCAAAAATTCATGATGTCTCATGTATTTACCAATAGATTTATTTACTTAATTTTACTACAATGAGTGATTGTACTGATTTTTTTTAAGAGTATATTATCAAAATATCACAGAGAAACAATTCTAAATACAAACAATAAATAAATTTTTAAATAAAATTTTTTTCCAAATTAAGAAACCTGCCGTTAAAACATGAAGACTTCATATGAGTATGTAGTGGAGAAGTGTTGCCAGCTGGAAGTTTAATATTATTGGTTAATCAACTAAAGATGAAAATAAGCACTCGCCAGTCACCACTCTGCAACTAAATGTGAGAAACTAACGACTAAAAATCTGGAAGGTACCAGCCAAATGCAGGATTTAACAAAAGGTATTTCATCATAGAATCATGAAAAAAAAAACCCTGTGAAATTTATCCAAAAATCTAAACTTTGTGAGAAAATCATGGAAAAAATGCAAATATCGTCAATAGATCGCATTAAAACAAGAATTTTGTCAATGGTCAAAAAAAAAAAAAAAAAAATTGTGAATTACGTATAAAGATTGCGAATATTGTCAAATTATAGTGAAAGGAACACGTCAAAAAACACTTTAAAAAATCATGAGTTTAGTCAAAAAATCTTGAAAAAAGCAAAAATCATCAAAAAATCGCAATAATGAATGTGAATTTCTTCAAAAATCGTGAAAACTATTGCAAATTTCATTAAAATCGCGAAAACAAGCACAAATTTTTGTCAAAAATCATGGAAAAAATATAATATTAGCATGAAGAGATCTCACCCCCTTCCCCCCACCCCCCTTTATCTTTTAGAAATTTTTTTGTAAATTTCCGTTTTTTAAATCAGTCACACCTGCCAGTCAGTAGATAAACTTTTTTTTTTTTTTTTGTCATATCTTAATTCTAGACAAATAATTATAAGAAAGAAGTTTATTTAAATTGTTAGCTACACAAATAATCTAAGCATAGTTAGACTGATGTAGCTTAATACATACGTATGTTACATATAACTTTGTTGTTACCGTAATTTAAAATAGATGGGCAGTTAGTATCTCATATTTATTCCTAATGATGTAAATTAAAATATTTTTGTCCAGTTCATATATTATTTATTCTAAACTTGTCTTTGTGTTGTAATTAAATTTTCAGTGACATAAATGTACTTACTGGCTACTAAAGAAATTATTCTCACTAGCGAATAACTGGCTACTAAAAAAATCAACCTACCGGCCAGTGGCTACTAAGCTAATTTTCTTATTTTCATCTTTATAATCAACATTTGGTTTTACAAGTAAGAGTCAGTTGAGAAATCTGTGCCTTCAGGTGATGCATTGCTAAACACTGAAGCTGGGATTCAAAAATTGTTGAGGAGAGCACAGTTTGCATAAAAGAAGCAAGTTATGATCATGTGGATTATAGAATAGTACATTTGTTTTTTCTTGAAGTAGCATTAATACTCGCTATAAAATAAACTACAGATTTTCTGTGTTATGCTACATGCTACATTATTTTGATCAAAATTTTCTGCAAACAGTGCACTTGTATGTTGGTTGCACTGCAAACTTAAAAGCAACTAGTGTAGTTTTGCTTCTTTTGGCATGCCCCTTTTAATCACTGCATATAATGTGGTACTCTGAATATAGTATAGTAAGTATGTATAACTCTGTGCATGGTGATACTGTGAATTTTTGCAAAAGATTTAAAGCAGCACATTGTTCCTAAAAACATTCCATTTCAATCCTTAAATACTACTACTACTTCAAGATAATGTAAGATCTCACATAGCTGATGTAACAAATCTAACATTCTAGAAAGTTTGCTTGAAAACACTTCAGCATCCTCTTACTAATTAAATAATATCATCTCTGAACTGACATTTGTTTGGATTTCATCTAAAAAAGCCAATAAGGAAGAAATAATAGAAAAAAAAATAATATTTTCATCAGATGAAGAAGTAAAAAACAATTTTTTTGCAATTGCTTTATATTTGTACATGTCATAATTTTTATTTTGTAAGAATAGGAAAATTCCAATATATTGGAAAAGTGTGTAAACGTTAAAGAAAGCTAGAAGAAAAACATTAATATAATTTAGTAATTGTTATCTCAAAAATAGTTTGTTTGATTCTTCCTCATATGCAACTGGTTGTAATCTAAATGTTGTTTTACATTTTCTAGCTTTATGTATCCAGCTTTTCATATCGTATATGAAAACCATGATGTCAAGCTGAACAGACAAATTCGAGTAAGTTTTTTATTCTATTTTTAATTTTTATGATCAAGTATGAATTTCACACTTTGATTTTTTTATGTGATAAAACAATATTTCTTAAAAAGCTTTGCGTCATTTATTGATTTTCAACATGTATTAATATAATATTTATGTTTTTAGCTTTTCAATTCTCACATAGGATCTGCCAAAGCAATTTTTGATGCTTCTTTTCTTCTTCTTCTTCTTCTTTTTTTTTTTTTTTTTTTTTTTTCTTTGTCCCAAATTTTAGACTGTTTGTCACTCAGTTTCCAAATTCTTCTGAGTTATGTCAAGTATATGGGCAGCCTTAACATTTTTTGTTGATCTTGTTTGTTTTATTTAGATACAAGATTGTAATGAATCAATATTTGACAAAAACAGGTTAAATAATTCAGTATTACACACTTTATAATCACTTTTTTTTTAAATATTAATAAGTCGTTTATTTAAAAATTAGTAAAATTCTCTTTCTAAGTATATTTTGCAAAGGAGGGGGCAGAATCAGTGTTTATCACAGGTAGAAAAGAGGCTAGTAAATGTTTTCTGTGAAATCAAAAGAACTTATCTAAGTATTTGCATTCACCTACTAATACTTTTAAATAGGATTTTTTTTTTAATTATTATTACTGCTGATTTAATTAAACATGATATATGTATAAATAAGGGAAATTTTTTATGAATCAAGAAGCAATTGAAACTTTGCAATTCTGTAACCCTAATAATTATACGCAAATAAATTTGGTTTTGAAATCCTGGTGAGTGTATATTTCTTGCTTTATTGTTTAAATAGTAGATGGCCTGTATTGGAGACTCTAGCTGAATGTATTTTGATGCTGGATTGTCACTTATGCAGTGTTGATTTCAGGTAGTAGCAAGGGAGTGAAAGGGGTGGCTTTCTCTTCCTTTCCTAGAGCAATAAAATGTCCCCCACCATCCAAAAAAAAAAAAAAAAAAAACTATATTGTTATTTTCAGAGCCACAGAAATTCCTAACAGAAACAAATGTGTGAATTTAACGCTGCACTGATGGAAGATATTAAATGTCTCTAAAACTTTAATTCTATCTAAAGCACATTCTTTACTGTAGGCTATTTTTTATTCTATGTAATCTTAACATTGACTACAAAAAAGGCATACCTTTTGTAAGGCATACTAGTTTTACTGCTAACCTTCATTGTCACGTCCCTATTTTCCTTAGTGGAAATCTGACCTGTTGCATTTCAAATAAAAATATAAATTAAGCCTACTGCACTCAGTATCAAATTATATAGAATTACAGATAATGCTGCAGTGTGAATTGTTGTGGTGTTGTTTTTCTTTTTCTATTTTTATGTTCATTCTTAATTATGTAAATACAAAGAACCTATAATCAAAGCTCAATCCTCTGTCTGTCTTTTCATATGCATATAGCAGCATAAAAACTACCCTATCATTTGAAATTTAAAATATATAGTTGTTGCATAATTTTCTCAAGTCATTTCAAATTTTATGAGAATTAGATGTATAGTTCAATTAAGGGACAATCAAAAGTACTCTGTTACATTACGGCTAATGGGAAAAAATAGTTACAAATGCATTTCAGTGATGTTACACACCTTCGAACACAATAAAATTGATATGGATCTATGAAGTATATACTAAAATATATATTCTGTACAATCTGTGGTACAAAAAATATTTTTACCACTTTATAGGGTCACATAAAACAATTCCATTACATAATGGCATAGGGGAAAACATTGTTTTGGGCACATCTTAATTACATTAAACTATTTCACATTTTATGAAATTGATATACGTTGCTGAGGTTTACTACAAATTACTTCCTGTATAATAGAAAGTATTTACAGCAGCACACAAAAAATTTTGGTTATTACTGTATCCAAAGAACTGTTTACTATTACATCAAGATCTGAATATTTTTAAAACTTTGTAATAGTGCAAATGTATCTTACCTCATTTGCTATGCTTGACATTCTTGATGTTTTCTTATTCAGAATTTGCATTAACTTTTTCTCAGTGTGTATGCACACTCTAAGTCTTTTATAATTTTTGTATGTCAATACTTTTCACATTTTAGGCTCATGACATGTTTGCCAAATTATATCGTGATGCTAGATTGGAATATTTGGAATTTGATGTTAGCTTAGTACCTATGTTATCACCTCCACGTCCTTGGATAAAATATGATTCTGGAGCTATGCTTATTACTAAAGGTAATTTTTTTATTATCTTCAAGTATTGCAAAAAGCACTTTTATGTTATTAGTTTCTCTAAGTATATATTTTTTCTTTAGATGAGATATTAAATTTTTCTATTACTAGCCAAAGACATTGTTTGATTGTGATTATGAAGTATTCAATTATTTGGTTAATTTTATTGTATATATTTTTAAAATTGGTTTGAATTTATGCATAATAAAACTTCATTTCGCATGAATCAAGAATATTAATGCTGTAATCTTATTCAACTTTTCAAACTAAATTTCTTTTTTCACAATAAATCAAGAGAGAGAGATCTTCTATTTTGTATTAGTAAATAACTGTTTATGAATTTAACATTTATTATCAGCATTTTATAAATAAATAATTTCTATAATTATTTTAAAATGCTTTATTTTGTTTCAAAACATTATCCTTCAAATGATATAAAATCGTCCCAATGTTTATTCCATTTATCAAAGTGGTGAAGGCATTTTATGGAAACTATTTTAAACTTACAATGGAATCTGTATAATTGAAATATTCTCAACATCTGCAATGAGCTGTCTTCTCTTAAAGTTCTTCAGATCATGATACTATAGAAAACGGTTTACCCTCAAAAACTCATTTTTGTAAAATTTTTGCATTAAATTATCTCTGAAATTATTTAATCCAAATAAAGCAACTCTAACTCTTCAAAACCCAAACTCTTTTAAAAGAAATTCAATAAAGATGCTTATATTATTTTCATGCTTCAGTATTCACTGAAGTATTTTCCACAAAATACTTGAGTCACTTATTTCGAAAAGTGATCCAAATAGTGGAACTATTTGGTCGCATAGTATCAGACTAAAGAAACATTTTGAAAAAAAAAAAACTCAATTTTTACTGCATCTATATTTTTTTATATTTTATGATTTAATTTTTATGTACTATTTTGAAGCTCTCTTGTAAAAAAAGACAATTTTTGAAAATTATCCTATTTTGAATTGATAACATGTAATTAATTTTTATATTGACTAATTTATAATATTTGTTAACAATTCTATATTCATTTGCATAATGCTTAATTTCTTTCTTTTTCTTAGTTCCTTTTATTCGATTTCCTGAGCAAGCCCGTTCTCAAAGCTCATTTTATGCTAATGTGCCATCCCAACAATTGAATCCATGTTTTGATTCTTTGAACAACCTTTCACTGTGTCCCTGGATAATAAATAAACCTGTAAGTGTGAAAGTAAAAGTTTTACTTTCCTATTAGAAAAGTGAGTAATTGTATTGAATACTGCTGATGTTTTGTTTTTCTTCTCTTTCATTCTTTTTCTGAACTGTCCAGTTATTGTTTTCATGTTCAGATTACATATTTTTAAAAAAAGAATGATTATTATTGTTTGCTTCCATTAATCTTATAACTATAGGTGTAAATTAATGGTCGCCACGTGGCGATTAAAGTTGTAAAAGTGGCGATTAAAAATCGGCGATCGATCGCCAATTAAGTCAACACTTGGTGATTAACCTTTTTTATTAAATTTCTCTGTGAAATACAGCTTTTTTTCATGGGTACATGCATCTTTATTTTGTTTACATCTAATATTAGTGAACTGGTTAATTTTTTCTTTCTATTGGATGCAAGCAGATTTACCAGCTTTCTTGTATTTTCTATATTTTGGCTTTTTACCATGAACTCTTTATTTGGATTCAAGAAATAGTTTTTTTCCTACAAAATATAGTCATCAATTTTAATTCCACATGCATTTTAATTCCACAGTTTTATTTTTAATCAAATATTTGTAACTTTGTTACTCTCTAGTCACTAAATTAAAAAAAAAAATCATTTTCACCTATATTTAAAAAGTGGCCACTAATGAAACTGGGTCTACCGGCCACTGGCTACTAATCGAATTTCCCAATTTTCACCTGTACTTATAACTTTATCAACATTAACAATGAACTTATTTTAATGGATATTATTGTCAAAGCAAAACTTATTTCATCTATTATAAATCTGGATTATTTGTATACATTTCAATGAAAGAATTTGTTTATTAAATGTATTCTAAAATGTATACATGCTAAATTTTGAGATTTTTTTTTTTTAATTCACAGAATGTAAAAACTGTTAGTTCTGCATTGTAAAGCAGCATTTTCATCGAAGTCACAGTATTTTTCCTTATAATCTTAATTTTAATTATTTCTGTGTGTTTCCTATGTTATTTATTTAAATCTGTTATTCCAGATGTTCAGCATTTTTAACCATCCTTAATTTAGCATATACAGTGACAAAACACTGAATATACTGGCAATAATTAATAATTATAATAATAGATTTTGTAAAAATCACCATGAGATAAGAATCAAAATAGGACATGTTTTGATTGAAAACAATACTGCTCATCATCAGCTGAAGGAGACATGTATCCGTAAGGGCTAAAGATGAAAATAAGGAATTTTGCTTAGTGGCCACTGGCCGGTAGGTTGTCTTTTTTTTTTAGTAGCCAGTTATTGGCTAGTGAGAATAATTTCCTTAGTAGCCAGTAAGTACATTTGAGTTACTGAATATTTAATTACAAGATATATACGAGCATGAGCATAGACTAAATAAGTAATATATGAACTAGTTAAAAATATTTTAATTTATATTGTTTGGAATAAACTTGAGATACTAATTTCAAATCTATTTTAAATTAACAGCAAAGTTATATGTAATATGCATATGTAGTTAGCTACACAAGTCCAACTATGCTTAGGTACTTACGTAGCTAACGACATAAATAAACCCCAACCCTCTTTTTTGTAATTATTTATCTAGAATTAAGATGTAACACCCCCCCCCCCCCCCAAAAAAAAAAAAAAAATGTTTTTCCACCAACTAACAGGTTTGATTAATAAAAAAAAAAAATTCGTAGCAAATTTTCTAAAAAATAAAAGGGGGGGGGGGGCTCTTATGAAATTAACATTATGTTTTTTCCACAATCTTTTAACAATGTGCATTTTTTTCTTTTTTGCGATCTCTTGATAAAATTTGCGTTCATTTTCGTGACTTTTTAACGAAAATCACGTTCGTTTTCGAAACTTTTTAACGAAAATCGTGTTCGTTATCACGATTTTTTGACGGTATTGCCGATCGTTATTGCGATTTTTGACGGTATTCGAGTGTTATCATGATTTTTTGACTGTATTTCCTTTTTTTTTTTTTTTAAATAAAATTTGCGTTTTTTGCATTCGTATTTATGTTTTTTGACGAAAATCGCGTTTGGTATCATGATTTTTTGCCGGTACTCGCGTTTCTGAACGCGATTTTTTGACGGTATTCGCATTTGTTAACGTGGTTTTTTGATGGTATTCACTTTTTTGCATGTTTCTTTGATTAAATTCATGTTTTTCTCGTTTGTTTTTACGTTATTTGACAAAATACGCAGGGTTTTTTTTACAATTGCTTTTTTTTTTCAATTTTATAAAGATATTTACTGTTTTTTTTTTTTTTTTTTTGCATTCTTCGACGATATTTGCATTTTTTTCGCGATCCTTAGACGATGTCTTTTCGCGATACTTACACAAAATTCATGTTTTTCCGCGATCTTGTCAAAATTTGCGGCCGTTTTTTTCCACAATTCTTTTCACAAAACACCTTTTGGAGAATCCTGCATTTAGCTGGTACTTTCCACATTTTTAGTCGCCAGTTTTTCACATTTAGTCGCCGAGTGGCGACTGGCGAGTGCTTATTTTCATCTTTAGTAAGGGCATCAAGTCAAAGATGAACTGAATGAAAGAAGGGTGGGGATAGCAAAGAATGCGACGGGTGGTGCTAGCTGAAAAAGCAAATACGGAAGACGAAAGTGATACCAAAATAAAAAAGAGAAAAAAAAAAGGTGGAAATAAAATAAACAGAAATATTAGTGGGAAATAATACAGTTGAACTTCGATATCTCAAGCCTCTTCATCTCAAAATCCTTGATATCTGAAAAAAAATGAATTTTCCTTGCATTTCCATCAAAATTCTTATGTTTTTTCCATAGTTATCTTGAAATATATTTTTTGAAACCCTTGGTATATCAAAATTTTTCTACAGAAATTAGTTTGACTTTTTATTTTGGCTATTTTCTGCACTAGACTCATTTTGATTTGGAAGGTGATTTCATGTTCTCTTTTAGTCCTTTTTTGATTTAAAAAACAAAAACAAAGGATTACACAAAGAAATATCCTTTTGCAAAAGAAAAGAAATATTCATACTGTTAAATGCTATTTCTTTTTTCTTTTTCTTTTTTTTTTTTTTTTTTTTTTTTGTATATATTATATATATGAAAATATTGCAAATAGATATATTATTCATTATAATATTCATTAATCTCTATTAAAAATACTTACATAGAAAATAAGTGCGAAATAATGTGAAAATAAACATATTTATTTTAAGTTTTCTGTTTAATTTTTAAAAGGCATAATTATTAATTATTATTGTAATGGCTTCTCACAAATTGATACTTTTTTCTGCTAAAGAAAGAAGTGTCTAGGCTGTGAGTTGAACCCAAGACCTTAGCCTTAAATTACCAACACTTTGCATATTGAATTATCTCGGCTAAAAATCAGATATGATTCATTTATCACTGCTACATTTTGATTGTGTTAAAAAATATATTATATATCTTCTTTTTAGTCAAACCCTGTAAAATATTTGTGTATTTATGAAAGATATCTTGTTTTACATTTTAAAAGCAGGATCTTCAGTATGTTTATAAAGTTCGTAGAAATTTATTTTTCATTTTTCCCTTATAAGTATTTAATTTTTAATAATAATCCTTTAGTAGTCCTTATTCTTCCTTGGAAACAGGATGTAATTTTCAAGTTACACAGTTTTCTTCAGCTAAGTTTATGCCACCTTTTACAATTATAAATGACAATAGTTAAGAGTGATAATAAATCTGCTCACTAACATAAGAATGAGGAGCATGTTTGTCTGAATAGAAAATCAAAAAATGAAATGAGAAAATTGGTTGTCAGTTTAAATTCTCTCTGCCCTCCCCCCTTGCCCCCATACAAACCCTCTTTTCTTTCCACGCCATATGTTCATTGTATGTTTTGTTATTTTGTTATGTATAATTACTGAGAATGTCCTTTTGTTTTATTTTGAAAACAGAGTGAAGATATGCAAGCTATTTTTCTAAATTTATGTAACATAAAAGTGTCTTTTCTGTTTTTCACTTCTCTTAAAAATGAACTGCTTATGAAATATTCTATTTTAAAAAAATAAAAAAAAAAAGTTGTTATATTTTAATTTATATATTTAATTAATGCATTTTTTTCCCTTCTTAAAGATTTTAGACATTGTCATAAAAATATTTCAACAAGGTGGTAGTGAAGAGTTAGATATACCTCTCGATCCTTCTAATTTTCACTTGGATCCCAAACTTCTTGAGTGAGTAATTTTGTAAATATGTAATATAAGATCTTGTGTATTCTTTCTGCTTTTGGCTATGTTGATAATTTCTGATCTCTATTATGATAATATAGTATAACCTCTGTAAAGCGACAGTGATTTTTCACACAAGGAAAAAATGTAAAAATGTAAGTATTAAAAAATAAATTAATCAAATAAGTTAATTACTGCAGAGTTTAAAAAATGAATACGTTGACATTTGCTTTGATTTTATGGTTCTATCTTTTATAACTTTTATTTTCAAGTCCTTTCAAAATTCAGTAAATAAATGCAATTTTTTTTTTTTTTTTAACAGGAACAAATAATGATGATTTCATTACTTTATCTATAACTTTGAGAGTTTCTTGACAGAATAGGCCTGGGAAGCTTATTGACTGTTATGCTTAATTTGTCGCCAGACTTAAATTTATTTCTAAAAAGGCACAAACGGATTTGAATTCTTAAAAGTAACCAGAAAGAAAAAAAGAAAAATTAAAAATCTGAACTTAGTTTAGAAGTTTGATGAGTTATGTGCTCCCTAGAATTGTTTTTCTAATAAAACCTTTTTAAATTGACCAGAAAAAAAAAAAAATGAAATTGTTTCATTTTCTTCAATTAAATTGGTTTCTCATGGTGGAAATTCAACTAGGATAGTTTCTGAATGAGGTTGATGGTGAGGTAAAATTAGTATTGAAACTTGGAAATGAATTTCATTCCATGAAAAATGGTCAGACAGGAAGGTTTTACTTTATGTTATATAAACAGGGGTGGGGAATTTTTCAAAAATCTTACCAGCCATGGATTTATTTCACCAGCCTGCAAGATACAACACGCATGCAGTTGAAAATAGTTTTGACAAAATCGCACATGAAATTACTATTATTACAATACATTTTCGTAATTCTTTTTTCCCTATAAAATTAAGAAATATATGCAACAGAGGTAAGCTTAATATAAGGTAGAACTTTAGTATCATATTTACACTGTAATAATTTGGAAAGTTAAAGTATCTAGATTGAAAAAGTGTCTCTGAAAATGTTTCTATTGCCTACAGTTTTTTCAAAAATTAAAAATGCACTCGCCTTGCCAGAAAATCCACTCGCCACTGGTGAGCAAAATAATGTATCATATCCCCATCCCTGTATATAAAGATCAAATATTTCAGCATTAGTTTAAATTGTTACTTTACTTATTTATTATTATTTTTTTTATATGATATTTTTATATTGAAATATTAATCTGGAATAATTCATTATTTCTAAGGGCTTGCGAAGAAAATGGAAAAAGTGCTTACAGACACAAGCTCGAATATGAAAAGAAAAAAAGTGAAATGACTAGCCTGTGGTTCGATTGTTTATACAAGCTCAGTATTGCTAATCATGTAAGCTGCTTGAAAATAATCTTTTTTTTCTCTTCTTCATTGTATTTCTACACTCAGGGCTTGAATTTCAGGGCGGGATGGTGGGATTCACGCCCAAAATTTTGAAATCCTGCCCAAAAGAATAATGTGGACGGGAGACTCCCGCCCAAAAAAATTTCAACATTTTCCAAAAAATTTTGCATTTTGAAACTACGATTAACTTTTATGAGTGTTTTGCGATATTTTCATGTGAATGGTTGGCACATTTTGCGAGTTTTTTACAGTGAAAGATACTTGAAATTCACAATTTTTTCCGCAAATGACAAATTTTACAATTTTTTTTCCTGCAATCGTTTGACAAGTTTCATACTTTTTTCTGCATCGAAAAAAAAGGTGATTATGTCCCAAATTCTGCCCCCCCCTCCCCCCCCCTTCCCCCCCCAAAAAAAAATTAACACATTCAATTCCAAAATTTATGAAAAATCAGTTATCAGATGGAAAATTCGGACATAGAGAAATTGCATATTTCGTAAAATGGTCGCCGAAAAAAACAATTTTGCCAGTCATTAGTAGAAAATGACCAATTTCATCAAACAATCTTCAAAAAGAAAACGTCAATTTTGTTAAAAAAGAACTGAAAAAACTCAAATTCGGTCAGATTTTTTTTCTCCCTCCCAAACAACTAAACTCCCCTCCATTTATATATCTTGGTAGGGAGACCCCCTCCTCAGAAAATTTGAATTTCAAGTCCTGACACTACATGGAAAAGTCAGGAAATTAGCAAAATAAGTCCGAAAAGTCAGGAAATTTCAATATTTTATTTTCTACAATATCTGGAAATGCCAGAGAATTCAATGCATTTTCTTTGCAGTTTCCAAGTAAGTCTTATCTTTGTTGGGCAAATGGAGTTGAGAACCTTTTGTGTTTTGTCAGTTTTGAACATTAAAGAATTTTCATCTAAATTATTTTCCTTACTGAGATTTTAACTTCGCCTTCAGATTTAACTATTCCTTAATCAGTATCATATGTATACAGAAATTTTAGTGTTTTTTATTTTGATGATACAATATTTGTTTTATCTCCACTGTGTCAATAGCACACAACTACTAGACTAGAAATTTCTAGAAATATATCCGGAAAAGTCAAGGTATTACATTCTCCTGTATTAGTAGCAGCCCTCATTGCTTCTTTTTCCTTTATATATATATGTCATATTTTCACTTTTTGATATACTATTTTTCTGAATGCATGTAATTCTCTGTATTTTAAAATATTTTTCTGTCATTGTTTTTTTCATTGTACTTGATCTCAGGAATTAGTTAATAAAATTTATTTATTATTTTTGTTATGGCATATTCTATTATATAAATAACAAAATAAAGTTACTTTTTTTATGTGTTAGGCAATTATTTTTTAAAGCTTGCACTTTGCATGTTGAATAATACCTTGTATTGCTCTAAATAATCTCTTTATAATATTAGCTTGTAGAGAAATTTTTATAAACATTAATTGACTAAATATCATGTTATTTATTTAATGTTTTTTAAAAAAAGGATCATTTGACTAGAAAACATATGTAAAAGTGTTATTAATAAATTAACTTAATAAATAGTTCATTTTTGAATGCTAGATTCATCTTTGCTTACAATATACAAACAATGAAACATTCAAAATGCTTATCAAAACAAATTACTAAATAGGACAAAATCTATACAAATATTAAGTTTGGTCTCCCATAGGATTGAGTTTTTTCTACCTTCCTTCTCTTTCATTATTAATAGTTATGATCACCTGCAAGCATCCAGAAAGGTGTTTCTGATCTTTGTGTATTAGTGAGCATCAAGTTTTTTTCTCCATCAATTTTCTTCTCCTTGACAAAAGCTTAAGATTAGCTGAAGATGTTTAGGGTAGCTTTTTATAATTTTAACATCTAGAGTCTTTTAATTTGGAAAAAATATTCATACATTTTTTATCACATCTATTTACTAATGAATTTTGATGATGCATTTTAAATGTTTTCATGTTTTTTATGAAAGTATCAGTTAAACGTTTAAGATAAAATTTGGATCTACATTTCTAGAAGTGTTTTGATTGCAGTGTTTGATGTTGTTGCTATTCTCACAAATTAAACATCTAAAATGTATCAGGTTTTATTCTAAATTTACTTTTATCTGTATTTAATTTATTGGAAATTTCTTAAGGATATCTAGTTTTTCATTATAAGTTACTTATGTTTTAATTTATTCAAATACTTTCAGTTAAGCTAGTCACCAACAATTATTGTACTGTAACTAAGTTATTAATTCTTATATAAGCATTTCATTGTTATTTTTAGAATTGAATTTAATACACTGCATTTTAAAATATCGTCCTGTTTTAAAATAAATAGTTTTTTTTTTTTTTTTTCCAACTTAATTTCCCCTTTCTTTACTTATTGTCAGTTTGAATGTGCTTGTTAAACTCTGTTCATTTCTAAACTCTCTTATGTTATAATGCCAGCATTTTGGTAAATTAATTGCATCATATTTTTATTTATGTAAATCAAGTAATATGTATATTTTAAATAGATAATTATTATAAAATGAAGAATTGTATCATTATATATTCATATGGAATTTCAATTTATCTTTCAGTTTCGAGATATGGTATTTTGGTTTCCTCATAATTTGGATTTCAGGGGACGGGTGTATCCAACACCTCCTCATTTTAATCATCTAGGTAAGTTACTAAATGTTCTTCTTAATTATCATCTTCATTAACATATTCTTATGTGTATGCAAATAAAAGCAGACTGTATAAACAAAATGTACTAAATAGAATATATTATGGCATATAACACACAGCTAAAATTGCAAACTACATTTTTTTTTTTCTCCAGTATTAGACATTTATCATATTCTGCATTCATGGGTGCAAGTTTTTCCGTCCTGAGACGGAATTCCGTCTTTTAAAAATTTCCGAGGACTGAAACAAGACGGAAAAATCTCTGAGGACGGAAGCGGATCGCGTAAAACATGCACTTTTCGTCAAAGGATTGTGGGAAAAAAACTATTTTTGTCAAAGGATTGCAGGAAAAACATGATTTTTGTGAAATAATCGCGGAAAAAAATGCCATTTCTGTCAAAGGATTGCAAAAAAAGACGTGTTTGCCGTCAAAAGCTTGAAGGAAAAAACGCGATTCCTTTTCTAAGGATCGCAAAAAATGAGCTATTTCTGTCGAAAGATCACGAAAAACACTCATCAAAGAATATCTATCATCATATCATTAAAGAATTGCGAAAAAGACGCTATTTCCGGTAAAAAAAATCTAAATAGATGCAATTTTTGTCAAAGAATCGGAAAAAAAAACGTGAATTTAATCAAAGGATCGTGAAAAAGACAGGAATTTTGTCAAAGGATCGTAGAAAAGATGCAAATTTTGCCAAAGGATCAAGAAAAGATGCGATTTCCGTCAAATGATGGCAAAAAGTTCCACGATTTTTATCAAATGATTGCAGGAAAAACGCGATTTTTGTCAAAAGATCATGAAAAAGATGCGAATTTCGCCAAAGGATTGCGAAAAGACACTATTTTCATCGAATAATTGTGAAAAAGACACTATTTCCAGTCAAAGAATACAAAATAGGTACAATTTTTGTCAAAGGATCACAATAAACATGTGAATTTAATCGAAGGATCATGGAAAAGACGCGAACTTTGCCAAAAGATCGAGAAAAATCGCGATTTCTGTGAAATGATTGTAAAAAAAGCACGATTTTCATCAAATGATAGCAGGAAAAACGCGATTTTTGTCAAAGAATAGCAAGAAAGACGCGATTTCTGTCCAAGGATTGCGAAAAAGACGCGATTTCTGTCAAAGGATTTAAAAAAAAGCAAATTTCATCAAAAGATTGTATAAAATACTTGGATTTCATCAAAAAGTTGCAGATTTCGGCTGAAAACTGTAGAAAAATCAGAAAATTCGGCAAAATAGCCAATTTTGTCAAAAGATCGAAAAAAAAAACTAATTTTGTCATATGGTCGTGGGAAAAACACCAGTTACGTGCTTATGTGCTTACTCAGTGGGTGGGGGGTCAAAATATTTTCAGTCTTGGCAAAATTTCAAACTTTCCATGTCTGCATTATCCTTCTTTTTAAAAAATTCTTCATACAATATATTGTAAAAAATAATACATAATCTATAACAATTATAACTAGTATATTTCAATCAATCTAATGGCTAACATTATATATTTTTTGTAGATAAATCTCATCCATTAATGTAGAAATCTTATTAGCTGTGATAATTTTTTCCCCTTAATTTTTATTCTTTCATTTTTATAATTTGCATATAACATGTGCCTGTAATTTTCACCAGTCTTTCAATGAAAAAAAGTGCATTATATACCGGAATATACAGCATATATGTTTTTATTTGATATTTAATTATTATTACTTTAATAATTTAATTTTTAAATTTCATTACAGATTTTTTTTTTTTTTTTTTTCAAATTGCTTGCTTGTCTATATTAGTATACTTAGTTATTATTTTATATGTATAATTTTATTATTTAATTATAGCTTCTTTGTAATTTGGATAAGTATTTTTGTATTAGAGCAGTTGTTATGTCTTTTTTCAAGAACGGGTTTTTTAATTTATTTATAGTACACTAATATTAAATCGTTCAGAAAATTCTATGGTTTTTTTAATAAATTTCACTAAAGACATACAAAAAGATAAACAAATTTTATTGAGTCACATAAGTGTAATCATTTTGTTGTGTGACCTTTTTGTCATTGTTTTAACAGCTAGAAAATTCAATTTAAAGAAAGTCATTAGGTTTATTTGTAAATAAGTTATGAATGTGGTGTTTTACAACCTCTAAAACAGTAACCTCCCAGCCGTTCAGAGAAATTTGAAGTGACTTGGAAAGGTGAAAATCTGAAAGAAACATTTCTGGTGAATATAGAAAACAACATAAAATATCCCAGTCATACATATTAAGATGTTGCCTTAAATTAATCACAATGCGGTGCTGAACAATGCTGTGTTGAAACACAATATCTCAAAAACTCGTCAGTTCTTTTCACTTTTCTTTGATTTTTGCTTTCAAAATTGTCATTTGGAAACAGTATATTTCTAAATTTATTGCGTGATTTGGTGGCAACAATTTATAATAAATATTTCCTTTGTAATTTTATCATACACAGAGCATTATTTTTTTAGGATGCAAGCCTCTTCTTGATGTCACTTGGCGAGATTCATTTGACTTACCCCATGATATTTTCATAATAACATTATTATAGAGCATTCATTTCTCATCTCTGGTGAAGAACCGTTTTGAAAAAAAAAGCTTTTTCATGCAGTATCAGCAAAGAATCACAAGCTGAAATTTCAATGTGCATATTCTTGCAGTGTTTAAGTATGGGATGCCCCAGATAATGGTTTATGCAGCCAATCTTCTTCAAATGATTATAAACTGTACTTTTTTGGAATATTTAATCTACGTGATAGCTCCAACGCTGTGTAATGTGGATTTTTAGTAACAGGTTATTTTAAGAGCCTCTTCTGTACAGGTGATGTTCCTATTGAAGATCGTCCCATTCGAGGCTGAAATTTCTAAACTTAAACTTCTCAAATTACCTTCAAACTTTATTGAAACAACACTTTGTCCACATAGAGCACAAATTTTGCAAGTAGTCAGACTAGCATTTATACCTTTTTTGAAATAAAAGAGCATTATATGACGAAGATTAACTTTTTGCTTCTCCACTCTTAACACTGCCTTGAAACAAAAATTATGCAACAATACTATAAAAAATCATACAGTGCAAAAAGAACGGACTGAATGTATATCTCTGAGTCATTCAAGGTTTCCCCATATTACTAATAGCAAAATATTTGGTTGAAATTGAGCTTCTTTTTGAAAAAACGCAGAACTTTCCAGGTGACCCACTACTTTGTTGAATTATCGATACACATCTTTGCCTTCTATAATAGCATACTTCTAATTGTTTTGGCTATCTTTTTTTAGAACAATGTTTTTGTTCTCTTTCTAATGATTTCAATGCAACAGAGATTCAAAAATTTCTTGAAATATTAGGAGCCAAGCTTCAAAACTTAAACAGCAGAAAGCTTTACTCATGGTCAACATTAATCTATTTAAATTGGCAATTTTCTTTATAAAAATCTTGACTGCATTGATGATTGATTATAAGCAGAGATAGCATGAAATAGCTTGCATTTTTATTGTATGACATACCTAAGAATATTTAATCAGCAACATAATTCATATTTCTAATTAAACTATTGAGAGAGCATTTTAACAACAGGCTGAAGTATACATTAAAATAGAAACTATGGTACGAATTCCGTGTCATAATAATATCACATCAAAAGGAGTTTTGAATTTAAAATTAATGATACTTTATGTTTAAAGAAACTATGAAAGCTAACAAAGTAATTAAGTGTAAAGATTTAAATTGACTACACAATGATAAAATCTCAAGAAAACAAATAAAAAATATTTTAATAAAAGATTTTTTGATTTGTAAAAGCGAAACTTTTCACCTTTTTAAAGACAAGGGCCGTGTTCAGCTGTTACGCGCGCTGCACGCGCACGCTAGGAGCCACGGACATGGAGTGGATACTTATACTTGGTGGGATGTGCGTTCAGTCCTCGCTACTGTGCCACCAGTTACTGTAACTGTTCGCTCAGTAACAGATGGAGAACAGATCAAAGAGGTAATTACTTGTAGTGCCAATTATAAAGATAATCTGCTACAAATGAAAGTGAGCTGGCTGGTCGAATGGTCAGAGTGCTGAGCTTGAACCCAGACGATACGGGTTCGAAACCTGCGCGTGCCAAAAGTTGGTTTGTGTTTTTTTTTTTTTTTTTTTGTTGCTTTTTATTAATAAATAAGACATTTTTATTAAAGGTAAATTTTATATTAATAATACAGAAGCACATGTATTTCTATTATAATAATAAAATACTTATTTAAATATGAGAAAATGAGATTTTTGCGGAGAAAGTTTTAATATTCCAAATTTAGAATATTAAAAGGATAATTAGAACGATATTAATATCGTTCCAAAGTGATTTATATATATATTAAGAAAATGAAAAAAAAAGTTTTCTGCGAAAATATCCGTTTTTTTTTTTTTTTTTTTTTTTTTTTTAATTTTAGAAGTAATTTTTTATTGAGATTAGGATGCAAATATAATGCATGCGTGGATATTTTACGGTGTTAAAATCAAAATGGAAAATATTATAAAAGCAAAATGTAAAAGATATACATTTTTTTAAATTAAGAATATCTGCATACATATATTTTAAAGAAGTGAAATATTGGGAGTTTGCCTTCTAGTTTTATAATGAATAAAGTATGATTAGGATGTTTATAATTTTTCTATTAAAAGTATAAATAAGTGTTTTGCTTATACTAACATAATTTCGGATGTCGTTTGTTTTTCATATTTTATGACATATTTTGGCCTGTTATCCACACGGTATTAAAATATACAATCATTAAATAAGAAATATATACATACTAAAACTTCTTCTGAAAAATTATCTAACTAACAATGCAAATTCCATTGAAATCAATCCAGTATTGTAGATTACAAATCAATCTTGTAATATATGGATACAGGGCCATCGCTAAGACTTTTTATTGGTGGGGGAGAAAACCTTAATATTGTCAAGTCAAATTTTTATATTCGCCAACTCGTTTTATAATTTTGCCAAGTTAACGCACTTTGAAATTGTAATACAATTCTTATTTGTAAAAAAAATTAATAATATTCCCAATTAGAGTCGTAACTTTTGCAAATTCTATCAAAAATAACAAATGTATTGCAGTTTTTATTAAAATTTTAATTAAATTTGACATAAAAGTTTTAAATTTGCAAAGTGTAACAACATTTGTCAATGTTTTGGGAGGGTAGCCCCCCCCCCTTAGCTAGTCCCCCGTGTGGATATCTCAACCTTAGTTTATCAACAGCATTCTATTAATTACAACAATAGAATCAACAGTATTCTATTATTTAATACGAAAAGTATAAAGCAACTGATAAATGATTTTTAAATAAATAAAAATAAAATTAATTAAAAAAATTAAATCACCAACTGTTAAATTGTATCAGTCAACCTACCAACTTTGACAACAAACAACGTGCAACCAATAACAGATAAGCACAAAACGCACAATCACGTGATCAAATCGCCCATCATTTTTTTTGCGTCGCGCGCGTCAAGGTTTGAGCAGGGTTGATTGTCATTTTTTAAATGCTAATCGGGCTTAATTACATGAAATAGGTCACGTGATACTTTTCCGGAATACTTTTAATTTTATTTGAGTGGTCACAGGTATGTATTTCTGTTACGAAAATCATATTTTGAAAGGATAAAGAGATATGGTATTTGTATTTACCAATTCTGAACCATAAAAATAATACAATAATTGAATAAGTTTAAAATTCTCTTCTTCGATAGCACCTACTCCAAGCAGAATCTTCTGAGCGCGCGCACAAAAAAAGCCGCTTTTGAACACGGCCAAGGAGTATGTGATGGCCATTGCAAGACTCCAAATAGTGCGTATGCACAACCAGAAAAAGAAAAGGAAGGATAGAAGAAGAAATGTCTTGATAAAAAAAATTAATTCTGGCGAAAAGTGAAATTTGCTGGTGGTAGGGAAAAGTGGACAATGATAAAGTAAACACATTTTGTTGTGAAATCCATGACTGAATTTAAATAAATATCTATACAAAATAGCTGAAAAGGAATATAAAAATAAAGAAAATTTAGAAACTTTGAGAAGTTATCTCACAATATGGTGCTGCATTTCAATTCAATTGATTTTACTTGAAAAATCGTAATAAACATTAATTTGAAAAGTATCTAAAATTGTTAGAGATTATTTTCCTTATTTTGATTAGTTGTGGATGTTGCTTTTTATTCCACAATAATAAAAGTTTAATTTTAGTACTTATTTATTTTTTTGCTGTTTCTTGGATATTTGTTTTTTTAAGTAAATTAAATGATCTATTTATTGTCTATTTATGTATATTATAGGCAGTGATTTGTCTAGAAGTATTTTACTTTTTGCGGCTGGAAAACCTTTAGGTGATAAAGGTTTAGACTGGTTGAAAATACATTTGATTAACCTTACAGGTTTCAAAAAAAGGTAAGAGAATATTTTATGTGCCTATTTACTAAATCTGTTCTATTATTATGAATACATTAAACCTATCCTGTTGATTTTTTTAAAAATAAAAATTATAATAAAAGAGCTAGAAATATATTTATATCATGAAAAGTTTAATATGATTGTGAAAATAAAAATCACAAATTTACTGAAGGTGTGCAGTATAACATCAAAAATGCAGCATCATCAGGACCAAGATTAAGTCAGATTTTTGAAAATTCTATATTTTTGAAAGAATATTAAGAGTACTTCTGATAGTTTTAATAATGCCTTTATTTATAATTTAATTCAAAACCAAGTGATATTTACGTGAGAATAAAATGTCATTTTAAGGGGAGTCTGGCTCATGATATCGAAAGGTATCACTAGGGGGAGGGGGGGTTGTCTTTTGTTATTGATATCATTTTTGATCCAATCAAAGTTTTTTTTTTTTTTCCTTTTTTTAAGGTAACATGGTTTTTGGTTCAAAATAGTAAGTTATCCTTTTTAGTCAATTATCTATTTTTATGAAAAAACAAAGTTTTTAAAATCACTAAATTATTATAAAATTATTTCATGCTAAAATATAGAATACCCCCAAAATTTGACATTCTGTTCTTTTTTATGTGTGTATACAAGTATAATCATAATCCTGAAACCATTTGTGAAGTATATTTGAAATGAAGCTTGTTTTTACTATAAATAAAACCAAAAGAGACGAATGTTGTCTACTTGTTTTGTTGATAAAAATTTCTATCTATGAGATGACTTTCACCAGATTTTGAAGTCACTTTGTATACAAAATGGTGTAAAATTTGTCTTCAAAAACTAAACAAACATTAAAATTAAATTATAATAATCAAAGTGTTGGTGGTTATCTATGACATCGTTAAAAAAGAGTTGTTACATAGCTTTTAGTTCTTTCAAACTAAACAGTATAACAACTCTGTTTTGAAGATGTTCATAGATGATGACTAAAATCTTGATTATGTTAATTTTATTTTTATGTTTGTTTAGTTTTTGATTTTACAACATTTTGCTTTCAATCTTCAGTAAGTTTGTGATTTTTATTTTCACTTTAATATTAAAAAAAAATTTAATTGTTAAATCATAGAAGGGGGGGGGGGATTAGGAGAATGTGATTAAAGTTATTGTTCAGTACATCTGTGTTTGACTTTGAATTGTGTAACATTTTATTGATTTGTATTTATAAAAACTGTATTCTTTTTTAATAAATGTTAAATTATATTGCAATGTTGATTATATTCTAAAAACTCCATATGAATGGTAAAATGTTGTAAAATTAAAAGATAGATTTAATCATTAAAGTATAATATACTTTAAGAAATTATTCTGTAAGTTATGATTTGTATCTAGTGTTGTCTACAAAACAAAAGAGCTGCCAGTTGGAGTTTAATAAAAAGAGTACTGTTATGTGCTTTTCAAAAAACGTATGAACTGGTTTGTTTTGAGTCTCCCCTTTTTTTCCCTTTAGAATTGCACGATATTTCTCTTATCAATTCATCCTCTGACAAATTGATGAAATTCCCTGAATAGATTGGTGAATTTTCTATGAAGAAATATTCTTATGTTTAGATCTCTCAAAATATTAATATTAAAGAAATTTTTGTTTTGTGAGTTTTGCAATTGATTGAATATAAAAAATTTTCTTTTTTTAGAGCTTCTCATGCAGAGCGATTAGAATATGCGAATGAAATGCTTCCTGAAATTTTAGATTCGGCTAATAATTCATTTGGTGTAAGTAAATTGTTTAGCTATTATAAAGCATGTTAGCAATTTTTTTTAAATGTATTAATTTAGGTTACTGTAAATATAATACAAATGTTTCTTTTGTTAGAAAAAAAATATTTTTTAGCCATAGTTGTAGAGTAATTTAATTACTTTGAAATTTCTATACCTTTTTTGAGTTGCCTTCTATTTTATGAGATAAGTCACATACACTTTTTGATATGGCTATGAAATTTCACCAGTAACTTTATATTATAAAATTTATAGATAAATCATTCTCTAATCTGTTGGTCTTCATTAAGTTTCTCTGCTTCAAATTTAACTTGTTTGCTTTAACTTATTTCTATTGTGTTGTGTGTGTAAGATATTGCCAACAGTTATTTTAATTTCTCCAACTTTTGTAATTTAAATAGAGCATAAAACTTATTTGTAATTTTAGATAAAATTTTAGACACTAAGTATTTGGCTTTTTATTCTTATTGAGATGCAATATTATTCATTTAAAGTCAGGCTCATTATCTCAAGTAACATAGTGATTGTTTGCAAACTATTCTATCCAGAAAGCGAGATCTTTTTGGGGGGCAAGTTTGTTTTTTGTTAGTATTTCTGATTTTTCCCAGTAGAAAGCAAAAATGTTAATGTATGAGTGAACTTCTATTTAATTAGATTAGGATCTTTTGATAGATATCTGGGTCAGCCTGCTGCAGAACTCCTGGGATGAGCTCTAGCAAAATTGATTGCCAAAAAATCAGAGTTTTACTAGAGTCAGTTATTTTTTATCCTAAAGTTATTTTGAATTTAAGGATTGAATATGATAAATGTTGGGACAAGAAACAAACTTGACAGGGACTGGTAATTTAAATTTTTAATTTAAATTTTAAAGTAGTTTTATTTTTTAATCTTTCATTTTTAATTTTGGAATAAATTCAGACTGTTTTAAAATGTCACTCACGAATATAGATTAATTTGATGATTTTGCATTGAATTAGTTTTACTTTATTTCATTGTAATATATATATATATATATATATATTGTGTGTGTGTGTTTAATCCTGTAGCTACTAATTATTTTCATGTGACATTTATGTATAGACTGCTATAAGTTCTATTTTCTTGGTATTCATCTTTTGAATTGTGCACATAATATAATTGATCTTCCTGCATTTTTATTTTCATTATTTTTTTTTAACAGTTTATTTACTGTTCTATAATTCAGGAGTCAAATCCTCATTTTTGCATTTTAAAATTGCTTGTGGTATTTGGAATACGTCTATCTTCCTATTGTCAAAAAATTAACAATTAAGAGAAAAGTCTTTTCTTGATCCATTCTGAGTTATCTGTGACATGCCTGTAGAAAAAGCTCCTAATGCTATGTTTGCACTCCTTAATTCGAATATTCTCACTTATTATTTCTAATAATTTAAATTACAGTTCACTTCAGAAATTCTATTACTTCAATGATTGAAGATCAATTTTATCATTATTTTAATATATCAGTTCAAAATTTCTAATATGTTTATGATACATCAAAAAATTCATAATGATTAACGATCTCATTAATTATTTCAGAAAATTTTCCATTTAATAAATTTGTGAGGGAGTGACCTTTGTGATAAAGGCACTCTATTATTTTTGTGAGATCGTGACATCAATGATTTAACATGTGTAGCATGGAAGCAACATCTATCCTCTCTTTAACTTTCTAGAGCGTGTGTGTCTTCCTCAGATCTACAAGTTATGTCGCGGTTAGAAGCAATATATAAATTTGTAGTATCTCAGTTTGCAGCATATAAAAGCTTGGAGTTTGAGAGCCAGCTAGTGTGTAGCGGTGTAAGCCGAATAGCAGTGTGGTGAGAAGCAGCATAAGTCAGCTAGTAGTTTGTGTAGTAAAGTTGAATTAGACTGAGTGATAGCGAGTTATTATTAGCCTCCAGTGAGTTAGTGAGGAGTTTCGAAGTGAGAAAGCTAGCAGCGTTTGCCGAGTGAGTTTGTTCAGAGCGGAGCTATTCATGGAGACCGCCGTGGTTAGACATAGTTTTATTATGTTGAGTATCTTAGATAATAAAGAGTGTTTTACAGCTACAGGCTCTAATAAAGCTTTTATATAGCAGTTTAGCCGAAGTCTAAGTGAGAAGTTTATTTGAAGTGGCCCGACTGAGTCTAGTGCCGGAGCTGTGAGCATGTTTATGAGTTTAGTTTTTTAATATTGTGACTGTTGTGTATAGAAAGAGTGTGGGAACGCTTGTAGCTTTCGTTCTATCATATAGGCCAATGACCATAGTGGTATTTAGTACAATGTGCTGAATGAGGGCCAGCAAAATATCCAAAAAGGACATGACAAAAATATACCTTGAAAGTTCTTTGAAGAAGATTCTTTGATAATAATATTAAGTCAAACACTTGAGAGAAAATAATAAAAATGAAAAGATATTACCTGAGTCTTGACGAATATGATGAGTGAAACAAAATGAAGAAGAAAAATCATTTGAGACGATTGTTGTAGATTGAAGAAGAAAAAACTTTATTTATATTTTCTTTATATATGAAGAAGAATAATGCCATAGTAATTCATAAATAATTTTTCGTTATGAAAACACATATTAAGAACGATCTATCTTGATATTATAGATCAGACATAAATTTGCAAAAATCTTCAATCATAAAAGGAAAAATATACTTCTGGAGAGATCTCTCTATTTCTCTTGGGGATGCCATTTTTTTTTAATTATAAATACATTTCATTTTAAAAAGCAAATCCTGCAAAATCGAAATTTCATTTTTTTTATGCGAGAATAATAATTATTTCTTCATCAAATTTTCAAGAATATGATTTTCGTAAATAATATGAAATGAAAAGAAGACATAGAAGCATCATGGTTAATATAACACCAGAACGTTCCATCAATATTGTATAAATGCACAATTGATTCCATCGTGTTCACGGCAGCTTATACGAACTTTTATAACGGCCGACAAATCACCAGAAGGATAAGGCCGGAGCAGATAGAGGTGTCTTACGAACTGCAAAACCTCCACTCAACTCACTAACGGCCGTCACAGAGGGGAGTGCAAAGAGAAAGGGTTGCTGTAATCTCGCAACACGCCAAGTTGGCAAAGTTAGAATGAGCGAAGCGAGAAAGAAAAGCCAAGCTCCGTACAAATGTATAGGGAAATATGAATTTAATAGGAAAAAATGATAATACTCTTAAAGAAGGAAAGCCAAAAAGGTGGCCAGGCACCTAATTGCTTAAATCACGTCACCTGTAGAATTTAATTTCATAGGCCAAGGGTAGGGCTTGATTAAATGGAAGTAACCACCCATAGAACGTTGGAGAAGCTTCTAGAAGCTTTTTAAACTGGAAGGAATGAATTCAAACAAGATTTTACCGTTTTAGAACATTCGATAAGCTACGTAAGGAAGAAATATTTACAGGAGAAGGCATCAAAAAGACAAAATCGAAATAATATTTAAAATGAGAACATTAATGAAAAAAAGGAATGATGGCTAATAAAATAGTTGATACAATTGAACTAAAATAAAAATATGGCAGGGGTTATCGAGTAACCACCACAGTGACTAGTTACCGAAATTGACGAACTGAAAGCTCCACTTCCCCTGAGCCCTAACAGTTTAAATAAACTGTGATTTTATCTTATATTTCGAGTTATGTATTCATTCACCCACCAGACCCCTCTTTCAGTTACAAATTAACTATTAAATTCCAAAGTTATACATAAAAAAATCTATAAAATAAATGTGATGGACATGTTTTTTTTTTTTTTTTTTTTTTTTTTTTTTTGGCTTTTGATGATTAATTCTTATGCATTTTGCTGTGCTGAATCTGAAAATTACTTCTTTTTTTACCATTACATCAGGAGTTTTCGCAAATTGCAAATTTTATAAGTGACTTGTAACACACACCTGTGAATTTCGATGAGTTTTCTTGTTTTAAAAAAGGTGCATTATATGCTAGAATTTATTATACATATTTTATTATTGTTATTTGACGATAATAAAAACAATTTATGTAGTGATAAAGAGACTGTATGGGAATGTACACATAGAATTTAGAATTTCTTGTTTGTACAGCACCGTTTTCTTTTATTAGACTTGGATTACATCAGTCCCAGGCTTACTTTTTATAAATATATTCTTGCTGCTTATTTGAAATTTTTGTTTTTATTTATTTATTTTTACATTGTTTATAATTTTAAGTCTTACATTTATTAAAACATCTATCAGGGGAACAAATGGTGGATGAAGTCTGATAAGCCACTTCAAACTCTTGCTTGTTGTAAAGAAATAGACAATGCTGTAAGGCATCCAAACCCAGCTGAATATGTATCTCATTACCCAGTCCATCAAGATGGTTCCTGCAATGGCTTACAACACTATGCTGCTTTAGGTCGAGATGAACATGGAGCTTTTGAAGTAAATCTGCATCCTTCTCCATTGCCGCAAGATGTCTATAGTGGAGTTGCTGCTTTGGTGAGTTGCACCATCGATTTCCTTAAATTTGTTTAGGGATAAATCTATAATCATCCATATTATTAGTATTTTTTAATTTACAGAATTCAATATCATGTAAACAAATGTTCATAAAAGGCATTTAGAGGGTCTCTGAGGAAGAGACTGTGAATGTTTTGGTCAGAAAATGTATGATGCATTATTTTAACAATGTAGTACTTCAAACATATACTTCCAAAGAGTCTTTTGTCATATTAAATTTTGTATTGTTTTAAGGTAATTCCAAGTCAACCCTTTTATGATTCAATTAGTATCAGAATTTTATGATATGTATCCAATGTTTATTTGTCCCACCAGAGGCTGAGAAATTTTGCCCTTGAAATTGGGCTGTGGTTTTCTTTGAATCTTGTATTTCCTTGTGTAAATATGGGTTAGATTCCTTAGAAAGACCGCCCCCCCCCCCTAGGACCTATATTATTCATGTAGATAATTGGCCATCATAAACACAGCCAACTAATGTTTATTTTCAAAATATTATGATGTTTGATATTTTTAATATTTTCATATATTATATATTTATTTTCAAAATATTATTGTGTTCAATATTTTTAGTCAAAACATGTACAGATAAACTTTTTATTTATTGTTGACTGTGTCATTCTTTAGATGAAAAACTTTAACTTTAGCAGTGACTTTTTTTTTTTTTTTTTTTTTTTTCACCTCCCTGCTCAATAATTAAGTAATGAATAAATCTTTTGTAAGCTGTATTTTTGAAGTTGAATTTTTAAACATAGAATCGATAAATTTGTAGGAAAATATCATCTTAGAATAGCCATTGAAATATTTACATATTAATATAAGTTGAATTGAGATAATAAAATATTTGCAGCTTCTTTAGAAGAAAAAAAAAAAAAAAAAAACTTTTCTGGTTTTGGTTTATTTTGCTTTAAACTGAATAGTAAGTTAAGGGATGAAAAATTAGACAAACTTATATTGTTTAAGTCTTTCAATAAAATCAAATAATTTTGAAATTAAAAATTTTTTTGTATAGAAAACAAAATTTTCTTGATATTTCATACTAAATCCTATAGTATTTGTAGTTCTGGGTGTGAGAGTAAAAATCATATTGTGTGTGTTTTTAATTAGTTTTTCAATTCTTAATCTTTTAATTTCATTGTGTAAGTAAAAAAAAAAAATCTTTTGGAATGGTGTTTAGAATAAGTTTTTGTGTTAAATGCAATATGTTTCAGTTTTTAATTTATATTAACTCTGAAAATATTTATCATCGTCAGTAGTTGATTATTTTTAAAATATTGGATACATTAAAAAAATAGTAATAAATTAGATTGTATATTATATAAAAATATTTACGAACCCTGGGTACTACAGTTTGTTTTTAGTGTAAAATTGTGCCTTTTTAAACAAGTTTTCTCTGATCTTTTATATATTAATATAGAATTTTGTTTATTATCTGACAATTACCTTATTTTCTGTTTCTTTCTTTCTTTTTCTTTTTTCTTTTCTTTTTTTTTTCTTTTTCTTTTTTTTTTTTTTTTTTAATAAATACAAATTCATTTCTTTATTATAAATAAATATATGCATTTTTGTGTTTTTCATGTGTATCTTAATATTTTATTAACCATTTGAAAAATGGTTGTTGTTTTCGGGAGAATGGACCCGATGATGTTACCACTTTTGAATGATGTTACCACTTTTGAATGATGTTACCACTTTTGAATTTAAATTAAATTCTTTATTTTTAGAAGAATTTTTATTTGAATTTAAATTAAATTCTTTACTTTTAGAAGAATTTTTATTTGAATAGTAAATTAAAATGGTTAAAATCATTGTAATAAAGGAGAAAACTAACAAATTTAAAAATGGGTAGACGGAAATTAACAGATACGGAAAAAGCCGAAGCCAAAGAAATGAATGAACGTGAATATCGCATTCAATGATATTAAACACAGTCAACATGTATAAGTTGCTTATTAGTTTGGCGATTCGTATCATTTGGCGAAATTGGTCGATGGGATAACTGAGTAATACTGTATTTGGTTTGGCGCAAAAACGTCTTTCAATGCAGAAAATGATAAAATCAAAAGATTATTGAGCCGCTGAAAACCAATTACGTGTTGAAAGGCGATCACGAAAAAGGAAGCAATTTAATGCCGAACCGATTAATTGTAAAACATCATGTCGCCAGGGCGACCAATCCACTAGCCATGGCGTTTTACTATCGGTCGGTTCTAACCAGGAAAATTTGAGTGCCAATAGTGATTCTAACAAGCCGGAAAATGTTATAGCTATTACTCTTGATTTTCCACCACCTAAAAAGAAAACTAAAAAGCAATCGGCTTGGGAAAAACTGGGAAAAAACTTTTTTGATTCGATGTCTGATGGACCCATTCACAGATGCATGTGCTGCGATCGATTTTGGTTTAAAACCTCCATCACCAAAATTCTGCTCTGTAAAATCAAACAATATATGCCAAAGTCTTACAAGTATAACAGTATATGCCAAAGCTGTATTTTAATAATGATTACTTTTGCACCAACAATGTTAAATAGTTTGAAATGTTTCTTTCGTCGCCAACTTTTATGCTTGGCGACAATAGAGTGATATAACTTAAACGAACCGTACCTTCAAATTGCAGCATGTATAAAGTCATTTATAGCAGTGGCACGGATAATACACAATAAAACAACTGGTATTTAGCTTAAAATGATAGATGAATGTATCGAGTGAAACATTTTTCAAATGGTTGGGGTAATTTCTTAAATTACAATTATTTTTTTTATTTTTTTTTTTTGCTGTTATAATTTCTTCGTTTATGATTTTCCAAATGAATACTGAAATTTTTTCTCAGATCATTTGACCAGAATCTGGAATACTTACTCTGGAATCTTCAAAATCGCAAATCGTTTCAGATTCAGCAATTTTAGATTTTAAAAATTTCTGTATTTTTGAAGTGGAATAAGAAATTGAGAAATTGATTCTTTATTCAGTTTGAATAACAGGGTTTGTTGATTTAAATCAGCTTGATTTTAATCATGATTTATCTGATTTTATCTTCAATTCGCACAATTTTATCTGCATCAAAAAGTAAAGTATACAATGTAAAAATTTGAATTTCATTTGAATCAAATTTTAAAATACAGGTATATGTACTTGTCTATTATTTAGTATTTAGAAATGCAAGTTTAGATAAAATAAAATTGTATAACTTTGTGTGCATTATAGATATGTTTAATCTTCTCTTATCTTTTTAAAAGTGAAAATGGTCAACATTGTTAGCTCAAAAGAAATACTCTACTCTTGTGATGGCTATTGCATTAAAATTTAGAGCAAAAGCTGAATCATTCAATGAATTTTTGTTTGAATGTAAACATAGTAAAAATAATCGATTCTTTAGAGTAATGGAAGACACATGTTAATTATAAAAAAAAAAAAGATTATACTAAAAAACTTATGGAATTCATGATCAGCCAGCTTTTTACTGCACTAGTTTCAATTGCTTCAGTAGAACGATTGTTTTTTGCTTTTGGTTTGGTATATTTGAAAATTAAAAACTGATAAGCTGCTAACTCATTTTTCCATGCCACTTTAACTTAATTTGCTTCCAAAATTGTTGAAAGTTTTTATGTGTTAGTTATTTTTATTTTAACTAAAGTACTTATAGTTAAATTGATTTTGACATTTGATTTTTAGTTTTCTGTGCATTTTGTGTAATGAACTATTTCTATAATTTAAAATGTTACCTTTTAAACACTTATGTAAATTGTGTGTAAGAGGCACTGTAATAGCAGTTTTTGTACCATTTTCAATATTGTATCACAGAAAAGTGTATGAAGTTATGGATAGAATTGAGCTCAATTTTTTTCTGTAAGTGCTATAGCTTGTAGGTCCTCCCTAAATTTGAAAAAAATCTGCTGGAATGGGGCACTTTAATAGCCATTTTTGTGCTATTTTGATATTGTACCACCAAAAAGTTTATAGATTTATTATTATGCTGTTTGTAATATTAAGATAAATGTATGAGATAGAAGAAAGTTTTGGGATTGGCACAACCAACTAGTTTTAAGATGGTTTCTATGAGCAGACCTGCGGTGCTCATTTTCATTTTGTATTCATGTACATAGGTTGCCCTTTTACATATTGAGTATTTTTATTATTCTATTCAATCTGTTTATTCCTTTGAGAAAAAAGCAATTGTGTTGGTTATTTGTATAATTCTGAACTACTACCAGAAATTTGGAAAACTTTTAATTCAAAACAAGGAAAAGCAGTTTTGTGACTTTTTTCCATCAAAGTTAGAAAAGTAAAATTAAAAAATTTTCTGGTGCAAATCTTCATTAATTGTAAGTGTGATAAAATATATTCCACCGCCCCTCAAGGGGTCAAAGAATAAATTCTAATAATAAATAATTCTTTACTGCCACTTTTTGTTTAATTCTAACTTCTATGCACTTTTCCCATATTCATCCTGTAATCCAGAAAATTTCATAAGTTAATCTTTTCAGTTAATCTGTTCAAATATAATTTTTGAAAATAAGATCAGTTCAAATTAACAAGAATTTTGTTTTAGCTGAGTTCCACTGTAATATAAAAAGAAATTAAAAATTATAGTTATTGTAGGGGGGCATTATTCACTATAAATAATAATAATAATCCAACAGGAACATGAGAAAAGTTATTTTCTGTTGATTACATAATTGCCAATTTAACTGAAAGAAAAACTGATAGACCAGGAGGCGGCAGCACAGACAATCGCCTCATCAAGTTCATAGTTGAAATTTCAGAATTAGTTAAAACTTGATTCATGTATTATAGTGCAGTCAGTCTGTCAGGTTATATCTTGGTGGAAAATACCTGAAAACCTGATTTTTACAATTGACTCGTAGGTTTATTTTTGTGTTTTCCTGCACCCAAAAGTATTAAAACATGGAGGACTAGGAGTAGGAAAACACAACACTAAACTTATGAGGCAGCTGCAAAAATTGTGTTTGCAGGTATTTTCCCCCTAGATATGATTTGGCAGACCAATTGTGTTTTAATATGTGAATCAAGTTTTAACTAATTCTGGGATTTCATTTCCAACTCATTAAGGTGATTTTCTCTGCTGCCGCCTCCTGATCTGATGTTTATTTTAAATTAACAAATGAAAAATAATGCATAAACATTGAGGAACATTAATGTAATTTAATTATGTCTAACTTATGTTTTTCTGATATATAAAATTATATTTTAATTTTTCTTGTTTTGATATATCTGTTTTAAGTTTTTATTTTATTATTATTTTTTATTTAGGTTGAAAAAGAGCGTGAAAGAGATGCCAATATGGGTATTGAGATTGCACAGGCCTTAGAAGGATTTGTTACTAGAAAGGTATGTTTTTTCCTTGAGTTATTCAAGTGATGACTGTGTCTTATTATATCTAAGAATTGGATCTTGAATTTTTAACATCTGAATATTATGAGACTAGAATGAATCAGACAAATTTTCTTTTTTAATGTAATTGATATATCAACTTATTGTTTTATAGAAAATAATTGTATATATATATTTTTTTAATTACAAACTGGTGATAATTATCAAAAAAATTGACAATTGTTGAACATTTTACGAGTTGCTTGAACTTAATATATAATCATTTGAAGAAAATATATGGGCTAACAGCTTCAGTAATCAGCTTTGTAGCTAACAAACATAATGACTGATTAATAGCTCTGCAAAAATGTCCCTGATTCTTTTCTGATGACTTATGAAAAGTATATGCACGTGAAGAAATTGTGATATTTAATTTTGAATGAGGATAAGCTATTTTTAAGACATTTTATCGCAGTCCGGATAATTTCAAACTTAACATTGGGGCATTTGCTTTATACTCTTCTCCCCTCACAACTGTTTTGTATTTTCAAGTTACCATCCAATGAAAATACCACCATAAGCATGTAAAAAAAAAAAAAAAAAAAAAAAAAAAAAATTGCTTCAAGTTTTAACATTGTTTTTACTATTTATATCTTCAAAATAAATATTTGATAGTTCACTAGGCTTTTATGATTTTCATAAATGATTTTTATTTTTTTCATTCTTAAATTATTTATTAGTATGTTTAAAGTTGGCATTATTTTTCTTTTTTTGTAGGTTGTTAAACAAACTGTTATGACTTTTGTGTATGGTGTAACTCCTTATGGTGCTAGGTTACAAGTTTTGAAGCAGTTGAAAGATATGCCTGATTTTCCAGAAAAATACCATGTTCCTGCTGCAACATATTTAATGAAGAAAATATTCCTTAGTATCAAAGAAATGTTTACCGCAACCAAGAAAATTCAAGTATAAAAATTCATTTGTTATTTAAAAATAAATCGTTAAGTAAAATACTTTTTTTTTTAAATTATTTATTTTACAATTAACTACCATTTAAAATTTCGAATTCTAACCAAGCATAATATACTTTCAAAAATCCATATAGCCAGGATCAAAGTTTTTGCAGACTTTAGGTCTTTGCTTTGTTTAAATTTAAAAATCTTGTCAGAATTATTATATCTTTATCAAATATTTATGTGTTACAAATAATTGCTGATAAAAATCAAAATGTTTAATAAAAATATAAATAATTCATTAAAATTGTCTATTTATTGAATAATTTTGATAAATTATAATTGCTATTATAAATTCTAACATAGAATTGTTAACCATTTGATGAATAGTAATTTCATTAAGACAATTTAATTTTTTCTTTTTTCCTACTCTCAAATTTTGAACATTTGAAAGGTTTTGTTCAATTACAAAGGCTTGTATTTTAAGAAAATTCAAATATTATCTGCATGACAAAGACTTTCTCGTTCTTCTTCTGATTTGATGAGGCTTTTAAAGACTGCATTATATCACTCATAATTTCTTCATCTGAGTGGTTTTGAATGACATGTTTTATAGATACAAGTCGCCTAGCTTAGAATCAGCCAATGAAATACACTATAGGTGTAAATCAACAGTCGCCACTCGCCACATGGCGATTAAAAATCGGCAATCGATCACCACCCTAGTCGCCACTCGCTGACTAAAAAATCTTATTAATTTGCTCTGTGAAACGCAGCTTTTTTCATGAATATATGCATCTCTACTTTGTTTACATCTAATTAGTGAATTGGTTAATTCTTTCTATCAGATGCAAGCAGATTTAGCAACTTTGCTGTATTTTCTATATTTTGATGAAGGTCTCTTTATTTGGATTATGTTTTCAATAAATAGTTTTTTCCTACAAAATATAGTCATCAATTTTAATTCCACATGCATTTCAAATAAATTTTACTATTTTTTACCTCTGGAAACAAGGAGATTTTAAGGACACTGCTGTATCTTATATCTTTCACTCTTGTCATATGCTCACTAACTGTTCCAGTAATAGTTGGCTGGTACATTTTTGTTTTTATATTTATGATTGAAGTTTATGTAGGTGTCAAGTAAGATTGAAACATTATAACCAATTACTTTAAAAATATAGGACACAATTAGCACTTGCCACTAGGTGAATAATACTGCAAATTCAGCATCTGACTTTACTGCCACAAAACAGACTTCCTCCACCTCACCAACACACTGGCTCTCTCTGATTGCCTTAATAAGACATCTGGAGTTTTGAAATCTCAGCCAAAGCAAAGAATGTTTATATTTATCTGTACACTCGCCAAACTTAATAATTACCACCTGAAATCTTGTTGATATTTAGATCCTAGCCTAGAAGTTTTAAGTAAAAATAAAATATCCAAGAAAAATGTGAAATAATTTTTAAATTTAAAATATTTAAAATTTAAAAATACAATTTCCTTGCTTGTTTTATACAGTGCATTAATATATATTTAAATATTATTTATCACTTATAATTTTATCTGCAATATTAATTACTAATTCATATTTTTCCATTCAGTAGAATGCCAGTTTTATTTTTAATCAAATATTTGTAACTTTGTTGCTTACTAGCTGCTAAAGAAAAAAAAATCATTTTGATCTATACTTAAAAAGTGGCTACTAACTTTTAAAAAGTGGCCACTAATGAAATTGGGTCAACTGGCCACTGGCTACTAATCACATTTCCCAGTTTTTACCTATAAAATACACCCATTTTAATTTTTTTGCCAAATTTTAATTAAAATCCTCTTTGTTTATGTTTTTTCTAAATTTAACTGTGTTATTCTAAATTTTTTTATAACTATGTATGTCATTTTAATTACCTATGTTTTATGATAGGATTGGTTTACTGAATGTGCTGAAGAAATAACTAGAGTTACTGGGGATGCAGTTGAATGGGTTACACCTCTTGGCTTGCCCGTTATTCAGCCATATTATAAAGAAACTATAGTTAGGAGCTCAAAATTTTGTCTTTCTAAGGTTAATATATCTCTCTTCTCTATTTATTTGCTAGTTATGCTTCTTTGTTAATAACTAATCATGACTTTTCTTATATTTTAGGGCAACAAAGACAATATAAACCATTATGTGAGCCATTTTGAGCCTTACCAGTAAGAAATGCATTTTGTTTAATTTTATAATAATACATTTAGAGTTAAATGTTCCATGAAATACCTTATGTTTTAATGTTTATACTTGTTTCTTCTCTCCTGTCTCATATTAAAATTTTAAAAAGTTTAAGTATGTCTTGAATTCTATATTCTTTTCTTTTTTAATAGATGTGCTATGAGTAAATATAATGTACAGACTATATTTTAATTGTGATTTTTTTTCTTTGTTGATTTCTAATATTCAAAATTTAATTTTTAATTATAATGCAAAGTCTAACACTTCTAGTTTGTTTTCTTTTTCATACAGTAGTAAAATAAAGTATCTGAACAATGCCTTCCATAAAAAAATTTATTCAAAATATTTGCCTATGTACTATACTATGTTGGGCTATGAAAACTAGGTAGGTGCCTCACACACAGAAAGGAAATTGCATATCATTGTCATTGACAACCAGAAAATAATAAATGTACAAGCAAAGTTGAAAATATTCTATGATTAATAAATCTAATTAATAAAAAAATCAAATTAATAAATCAAATTTAAAAGATAAAATAAAAAAAATCAAATTAATAAATAATGAAACAAATGTGACATTGCTAAACAATTCGAGATTACTCAGAACTCATTATCTATAATTTTAAAGAATCTGAATGAAATTTTTAAGCAGTTTTTTACAGATAATTCAGATTCTGAATACTAAAAGTATTGAACTATGGTGAATGCTGATATCAAAAAGCCTTTTTCACCTGGTTTTAAAAGAGTTAGAAATGAAAATATTTCAATAAATAGGCTTTTAAATGAAAAAGCGAAACATTTTGTTAATCATCTTAGTAAATGTGATTTTGCACAAGGAAATGCGTATCTTCAGTGGTGCAAAGATAGCAAGCTATTTAGATCAAGAGACGCTACATACCTCATCGAATTCATGACTGAAATTTCAGAATTAGTTAAAACTCAAATCATATACAGTGGGGAAAAAATTATAAAGCCACTTGAAAATAAGATATAATTAAAAAAACAAAAGATGAAACATTTATGAAATTTTCTACATATGTATTATATGCTAAAAAAAATGAAGAAAAAAATAAACTCAGTAATAACTATATTATAGAAAAATTAATAGACTTGAGAAAATTTTCTGTATAAAGAAAGTTGGAAACAATTATAAAGTCAATACATGCATTCCATTAATAATCGATGTGAGACTTTTTTTTTTTTTTTTTTTTTCAATGTCTTTGACTAATCTCTTGTTTATTGAATCTATCAGACCACACAAAGTACTTGCATCAATATTGTTCTAGCAGTTTTGATAGCATTCATCATATCTAACTTTGAATTGAATTCTTGTCCATTTCTGTAAACATTTGGGCCTAAAATTCTCCAAAGATTTTCTATACACTCAGATCAAGGCTACAAGCTGGCCATTGAAAGCTTTTCTCCTAACTGTTGAAGTGCCCAGTTTCCTGAAATTATTAGCAGAGCAATGAGTAATAAGTTATCTCCTAACATGTCTTGATACATAACTGAATTCATTTAGTTATGCATGAAAACAATTAGAGTGATTCCACAAGAGGCAGCAAATCATTACCGAGCCATCTTCAATTTGATGCTTTGATAAAATATGTGGTTCCTGTTGTAAATCATACCAAAAGAATTTAGAGTCATTGGGTCCATTGAAATTAAATTTGTTTTATCAGAAAAGACATCTCTCAATTTTTGCTTTTGGGTTGCATTAGCATATAAATGTTTTCCTGTAACATCTAAGTGAGTATTTTTGTTGTGCTTAGAAAGAGATGATTTTCCTTTAATTTTTTTATTTTAAATTGAACAATGGGATTGTTACTTAAAACATTTCTTAGTATTCAGCTTGTAAATGATAATTCTAACTGTTGAATTGAATTTGGGCAGACAACATTTTTTGTCTGCAAGGTAGCTTCTGAATTTGTCTTGATTGCCTTACAATTAAGGATTTTGGTTTTCACGTACACTTCTTACTGCCGTAATCTTCAGGATTTCTGATAAACCTGTTTACTGCCTTCCTATTTTTCTTGCAGTATTAAACCCAGATATTTCAGCTTCATTTAAACTTAACATTTTAATTTGTTCACCATTGGATAATTTTCTTCCTCATGGCATTGTATTAGACACATCAAATACAAAAGAAATGCATGTAACATGTTTACATTTACCTAAACTTTGTTTGCAATCTTTTTCAAGTCTGGCATTGTGTCAAATAAGGTTACAATATATATATATTTTTTTTTTCAGTTTCTTTTTCTTTTTTCTGCTTTATAATTTTTTCTAAGTTGTTTTTGTTATTGATTGTAAGAAATTAGCATAATTTATGTTCCCCCTTCCATTTTTCTAAACAAATTTTATATCTATTATTGGATGTTCTGTTCATCATGTAAATGAAAATAGAATTTGTTTTATTAACAATTCCACTACTTTTTGACTTTTGCAAATTTTATTATCTGCACTATAATATTTTCTAGCACTATATTAAACACAATCAGTCTGCCAAGTCATATCTTGGTGGAAAACACATGAAAACCCAATTTTAGCAGTTGTCTTGTAGATTATCATCATTTTGTTTTCCTGCACCCAAAGATATGAAAACATGGAAGACTTAAAATTGAATCATATATCCCTGTTGTTGTGTCATATTTAAAACATGTTTAATTTTAAGCCAGTTAAAAGTAAAACAAAATATGATTATTAATTTATATTTTTGAAGTCTTCTTACAAATTTATAAGAAATTAAAATCAATCTAAAATTTTTTTTCAGATTTTCATTACCTGTATGTTGTTAATGGGCTTTCATAGCAGGGTCTTTTATATGACTTATTGTTGGTATACTCCATCTGTTTGTGTAGTATTAAGTAGATGGCTATTGTCTTTATGAATTTTAATATGTTGCATCCCAGAAACATCTGCTTAATTGTTTTCCCATTTTTAATGTGATGTCAATTACAATGTGATACACATCTCCTCCCATCACTTTGTGGAACTCCCTTCATCCTTTTTGAAATACAGCATATTTAATGGATGATCTCTAATGAATATTTTATTTATCAAAATTTATTTAATAAGTTTTAAAAATAAATATATAAATATCTCTTTAAACATTTGTCTTTTAGATTACCAAATGTTAGGAAGCAGAAGAATGCTTTTGCACCAAATTTTATCCATTCTTTAGATTCTACACATATGATGCTTACATCTCTGTTTTGCCATAGGTATGTTTTATCTATTGTATATATGCATATTATTTTTTGAAAATAATTTTCTTTTTAGGAAACAAATGAAATATCATTGTAACTATTGTATGTGATACGTATCATGGTATAGGTAGGTTTTGTAAGCTTCTTAACAAAAAAGTGAATTTTGTAGCTAGCAAAAATATAGAAATTGCTAATTAAAATTTATTTAGAAATTTTTCTAGATCTTTACTTTTTAACACCCATTGCTTTGAGTAATTAAGAATAACACGAGTATTTTAGTCTCATCTGCTTAGAACAGTAAATAATGACTTAAAAGTGAAAAAGAAAAACTTATCTAAATGTTAAATATATATACCAAGTGTTTATTCTTCAGCATATCTTAACATTTCTAAACAACTTTTTAGTATTTATTATTATTTTTAATTTCTTAACATTTGTGCTTTGTGCATTCCAACTTTTGAAGCAGTGTTGAATAAAAATTTAGTTACAATCAGCGTTCTCGCTGCCACTCGCAATTCCACCAAATCACAACAGAATGTTTCATTTAATGAGTAAACTAACAATCAGACACTCCAAATTTCAAGTACTCAATTTCTGTTCTTTTTATGTGTGTACCAGTCCAGTTTTTTATCTATGTTACTGCATGCTTGATGTTGCTTTTCATGTTCAGTCACACTGTTGAAATTTACATCTGTTTATAACAGGTATATCCAGGGATGGGGAATTTTTCCAAATTCTTACCAGCCAAGGATTTATTTCACCAGCCCGCAAGATGCAACACACACGCAGTTGAAAATAGCTGTGACAAAATCGCACGCTATTACAGACAAAATTACTATTACTACAATGCATTTTCATAATTCTTTTTTCTATAATATTAACCTTCCGTCTACCAGACAAAACACCCATTTATCTACGGCAACACCTAATTTTAATTCCAAACTTGCAAATGGCACCAGTAATATTTTAATATAATTTTGCTTTTACAATGAAAGCTTAAATTAAGGAATTCGTAATATCTAGACAAGTCCTTTATAAATTCCGGTGTCAATCGACAATTTCTCATTTTACCATTGACACCAGAAATATTGCTGTCGGGTCCAATGGACCCGTCTGGTAGACGGAAGGTTAAGTAATATATATAACAGAGGTAAGATTAATATTAGCTAGAACTTAGTGCCATATTTACAGTGTAATAATTTGGAAAGTTAAAATATCTAGATTAAAAAAGTGTTTCTGATAATGTGCTTATTGCCTACGTTTTTCAAAAACTAAAAATGCACTCGCTTTGTGAGAAAATCCACTCACCACTGGCGAGCAAAATGATTTATTTCCCCACCCCTGGGTATATCCATTATCTATACACTGACTTTGTGCCGGTAAAATCACAAACAAAATTACTGGCATCATACATAAAATAGCGAAAAGTGTTGCTGGAATGTGGCATTTAACTATTTATCATACTCTTTATTAGCTGTATATAAAGTATCATTGCCCAGTCAATCTTTTTTCTATATTCGAGTCGAAATCTCATAGCAATTTTTGGATGCATTCTTTTACAATAGTAAATCAAAGATAATTGTTTTGAATTTTTATTTAGACTACTTAAAGAATGTCAGAAACATTTATACATTTAGGAGGTATTTAAAATGTACTTATTTTTAACAGTTTTTGTAGTAGATAGTCAAATTTCTATTTCATAAACAATTTTAAAAAATTAGCTTATTTTAGAACATTTAAAAACTACAACAACAAAAAAAGGATATGATAAGGGATTAAAGATTTTTCAATATTTCACATGTAATCCATTTTGCTGATATATTTTTTCATTTGGTTACTGTTTTTTATTTCTAATTAGCCAAATCATTATTGTGTAAAATTTTGTGAACATTCAGGTTTTTATTTAGAAATTTTAAAATAGCACCTGTTTTGGCAAATCATGTGCATATAGTTTAACATGCAAAGGCATTAAATTTATTTATGCATTTGAGAGTTTTATAAATAAATTTACAACATATATAGTCAGCATACATATTCAGTTTGCTAACAAATGTTTTGGAAATTTCAGCTGTCTTATAAGAGATTCTTTTATTTTAAGATAATTATATTTGTAATAAGTTTGTTTTAATTTTTTTTTTTTTTTTTTTTTTTTTTTCTTCTTCTTTAATGTAAAGCATGTTTTAGTTTAAAATGTTTGTAAAAGGTTCTTCAAATATTTCATAACCGAACACTTGGAAAATAATTAATTTGTTCTAAAATTACTGAAAAAAAAATTCTTAAGTTAAAAAGATAAACATTATTTTGAATTTGGTAAATTAATGTTATCGCACTTTAAATTTTATTTTGCTTCATTGATAATTTTAGGAAAGGTGTAACCTTTGTTTCTGTTCATGACTGTTATTGGACACATGCATCTACTATTGAAGAAATGAATAAAGTAAGTTTAATTTTTTTTTTTTTTTTTTTTTTTTTTACTATTCATGTTAATGTCCATTCTTTACCTCAATTTACATCATTGTTCTAAAATACATAAAATTAATTGTAAAAAGTTTCTTAAAAATATGAGACCATGGTTTGTTTCAATTTTTCTTATAAAACATTGAAGAGAAATTCTTTAAAAGAAATATTTTTTGTCAACATTGTCTTTTCTCGTTTTTTTTTTCTTTCATTGTAATCTTACATATGTATACAGATATATATGTTTAAATATTATTCACAATGTATAAAAAAAAAAAGTCTCACAATCAAATCAGCTGTTGAATAATCTCTTGCATCATTTTATTGAGAAAAGAGAAATCGTCTTTTCCATTCATTCCTATTTCATTCTAATTTAGCCAAAGTATTTTTCTTTTAATTTAATTTGTAGCAAATATAATTTCAATACATAAACTAAATTTACAGACATTTGTAATGTGGTGTAAGCTGGCAAATTCATTATTCTTTATTAACTGAGATTCAATTTTTACTACTTATTCTACTTTTCTTCCACTTATTCAATTTTTCAATGTGAATCTATGCAAATCTAATTATTTTTTTCTAAATATACTAAAATACATCTGTTCTAAACATTCTCATGTCAAAAACACATTTAATAGAGAATAAGTATAGTGTTTAATACTAAAAATAATAAGGAATAAATATAATGTTCTTGGCATATGATATCAAAGCACTATATCTGGTGATATTCCGTTTTTGATGTTTTAGCAGTAAGACTAGCTTCATATTCAGAGGTCCTATTTCACTCAAAATAATGGTTTGTTTTTGTCACTTTATTAAGATTTATCTAAAATAGGGCAACGCATTATCATTACACAATTTGCAGACACAGCTTGCAACTCTCTTGTAACTTTCTACAAAGCTTTGTATCTTAATAGAGAATATGTCCTTAATCTCTGAAGAGAGCATATTTCCTCTTGTCTCTTCATCTGTGGTTTGTTGAACGTCTAAGTGAAGGTCTTGCAGCTTTTCAGTGGTGAGTTCTTCACTATGTTCACTCACCAAATCTTCCACATTCTCACTACTCACCTCCAAACCCATGGACTTCCCAAAAAAGATAATCGATTGCACCACTTGTGTGTGTAACGCTTTCTGGATCTGAAAACTATCTTTGGTCCCATAATGGACCACTCACAATCAATAAAAACAAGTTGGAAATTGCACATGAAGCGTAGCAAATGAGGTGCATTCGTACGATAACGAACTCTCATATATCAATCTCATAAAATTGCAAATAGTGAATTACAATTAAAACGCTCATCAAATAATGTTATCCCTATACCATTTTGTAATGGAATATTTTTGTGTGGCTTTGTAAATCAATAACAAATGTTCTGTGCACCACAAGTTATCTAAAATGTATATTATAATATGTACTTTATAGTTGCATTTAAATTTTATTAATTTTGAATGAGTGTAACACCATTAAAGTGCATTTGAAATTTTTTCCCATTGACCATAATGTAATTGAATACTTTTGATTGCCCCTGTAATTGATCTATGCACCCGATTATCAAAAAATTTGAAATAACTCGACAAAATTATGTAATAACTATGTATTTTAAATTTCAAATGATTAAAATGCATTTGAAACTTTTTTCCCCATTGACCGTAATGTAATGGAATACTTTTGATTGCCCCTGTAATTGATCTATCCATCCGATTTTCATAAAATTTGAAATGACTCGACAAAATAATATAATAATTATGTATTATAAATTTCAAAGGATTCCGTTGGGTAGTTTTTGCGTTGTTATATGCAGACAGACAGACAGACGGATGGACTGAACGACCACTATAAGTGCTACGTATTTACATAATTACGAACGCACCTAAAAATGACCAAAAATACTATGGAAATAAATTGTTGACACAGATGCATGAAACTATGCACACACGATGAGAAACAATGCCACACTGAGCAGGAGAATGTGTGGTTGCCCCACTTGTTTGCTAAAAATGCAGTAAGATCACTAGAGTACACCAACAAATCCGAAGCAACCAACAAAGACTGAAATAATTTTTTTATAGAAAACCAATGATATCCAAGCTATTACTGTATTTGTACACAAAGAACAAGGGAAAATCAACAAGCAATAACAGAGAGCTTTATTATTTTCAAGTATTTTCAAACAATTTTAATTCCTACAGTCATCATTAGTTAAGATAAATGCACTTTTTTAATGTATTGTGAAATGCTCGCTCAAAGGAAAAAAACAAAACAAAACCTCACATTTTTATTTACAACATTTTATGACTATTGTATCAGAAATTTTTATATTTTTTTATGTGAATAACTGAAGAAATATTTATCATTTGAATAATCAGAATTTTTATTTGTATTGAAATAAACATTATAAAAGTTGAAGAGCTCAGATATGAAAATGTATATTTTTCCCAATCTTGGGAGGATCAAGTCTACTAAGCTGCAAAACATGCAGAATTGATTCAGTAATTATATTGTATAATAATCCTGTAAGAACATTTATCATTTCAATAATCAGAATTTTTGTTTGCATTTAAATTAACATCATAAAAATTGAAGGAGACGAATTATGAAAATTTACATTTTTCCCAATCAACATTTTTCCAGTCAATATCCTCCCAATCATAGGGAGGATAAAGTCTATTAAGCTGCAGATTAAGCTAGTATTTTGTTTGCGATTCTGAAATAATTCTTTTCCGATGATTTTTAACAATGTTAAATTTTTAATAGATAAAATTTTCATATTCAATTTCTCTTAAGGATATCCAATATCAATAATAAAATCAAAATAATAAATTAAAAATATACATTTATTGTTATTTATTTAATTATTATTATTTTGTATTCTTTTGCTTTTGTTCTGTATATTTTCAGTAGTAATAAGGTCAAGAAATTTAAATGTATTTTCTTTGATGTCACTAATTTTCAAGAAAACAAATTTAAATTGTGAAATACTAAGGGGAAAGGGGATCATAAATTATGAAATGTTTTTATAATAAATAAATAAATAAGTTCTCAATACTTTCTATGGTATGGAAAATGGAATGTTTAAAAAGAAACAAAAATAACAGCAACAACAACCAAAAAATGGAGAAGGAGAAACATAGTACAATTTTCTTAATATTGATAAGGGTCTTATCCTTTTGACTTTAAACTGAGATGAATACTCACTATTTAGAAAATAGACTAGTTTGTTACATGAGCTGTAACTTTTGTTTTTATAAAAAAAAATATGACTTTGAAATTTTGCAAAAGCTTCTTTAAACTAGGAATATTTTTTTCTCTCTCTCAAATACAGACTTAAACATTTTAATGTTCACAATATGAGATTGAGAAAATCCATTAACAAGTAGAAAATGTCATTTTTTAAAATACAGTAGACTCCCTCAAATCCACACAGCTTGGGACCAGAGGTTTTGCAGATTTTAAAATTTTATGGATTTCTGGTCATTGCTTTGTTTACATTTTTTAAACAGTGATTTGAATGTAATTATTAATGAAATCAAAAGTATAAGTCATAAATTAAAATAATAAAATTTAGATAATTTTTAAAATGATTAAAATACTAAAAGCAAAGATCAAGTTACTAATCAGTAATGTACAATTAAATATTCATTATAAAGATGATATGCGTTTTTAAATTATTCAATGAAACTTGCCTCGTAAAGGTACATTACTAATTCACATCAGGATCATAAAATAATGAAGCTTTATTTCAGGTTTAGCCAGACTTAATAACTAAAAAAGCTTGATTAATACATAAATATATTTGGCAGTATTGTGATTACCAGTGATATCAGCAATATCTTTATATTTTTGAAAATAAATTATTCTTTCCTTATTAAAAAAAAAAAAACAAAAAACAAAAAACAAAAAAAAAAAAAAAACATGAATTCAATAACCTTAACAAAAATTACAAATTAAAAAATGTATGGATATCTTAAAAAGTCAAATTTTGCACCTAAATCTGAATTGAATGTTTCATTGTTTACATCCGTAAAATATGTGCGGATTTTAGAGAGTTGCAGATTTTAGGAGTGCGGATTTAAGGGAGTCTACTGTAAAATGTTTATAAATCACCTTTCATGTTAAATATCCTGTTGCTATTTATTTCTCAGTGTTTTTCTTATTGTTTTGCTTAGTAGTGAAGCATTTTAGAATGAATATGTATTATCTTATTTATTATTTATTTTACTCTTTTTTGTTGTTTTTATGATTGTTATATTAGTTTATAATATATTCTTGTTAGTTTATCTCTAAATATTCTTATACTGTTTCATGATATGCTTATTTTTCTTATTCTGGGCCTTTTTTTCCTAACACTTTACTCCTCCTAAGCATTTTCTGAATCTAAAAAGAAAGTAAATTAAAAGTTTTTATAATATTTTGATAACTTTTGATTTTATTAAAGTATTCTGAGTGGAAATTGCTCAAAGACAGACAAATGATGATTTTCTCATCAATAACAAGAAAATGATGATTTTCTTTTTATACCCTTTAACATTTTTTTTAAATCCTGCATATATTACTTTTTTTAAAAATTCTATAAAGGCCAAGAAAATTTTTTTAGCCATCCAAAAAGAAAAAAGTTATTATTTATTTTTATTTATTTATTTTTTGTAGGTGTGTCGAGAACAGTTTGTTGCTCTTCATAGTGAACCAATTTTAGAAAATTTGTCTGAATTTTTCTTGAAAAGATACACACAAACTGCTGAAAAGTAAGTTTTAATTTCTTTTTTTTTAATTTAAGTTTGCTTTGGTTATGTGAATAGTTTATAAATTAACTATCTTATTTTTAACCAAAACATAATGATACTTAAGGAGAAGCTTAAAATTACTTTAATTTAATAGGAGGGAGGGGGATTCCAAAGAAATTGAGATATATTTATTTTTAAATGAATATTTCAGAAATTGAAGCAGGCAGGGGAAAATATTATGTATATATAAATATTTAAGGAATTAAACTGATATCCACAGAAACATTGGAAAAGCTAAGCTATTACAAGAAAAATTGTTATCAGGACAATAGCATAGTGTTGTTTGCAAAACAACTTTTTTTTAAACTTTTTAATTAGTTATATAATCAGCATGTGAATATTTTTGCTTTTTGTTTGTACAGTTCAGGGTTTATTTCCCCTTTTTTAGTTTTTTGCTTAAAATTAGATTTATATCCACATTTAATAACTATATTAGTTTATATAATTTATTAATCGGTTTAAATTCTGCTTATCAAAGTATTTTTTTAAGTATGACATCATTAAGAAAAGTATACATCATTAAGAAGAAAAAAAAAGGAATAAAGAAATTAAGAAAGTTTTAAAAAAATTGTTAGATTTCTTTTACAGCTTATTATTAAGTGGTTGTGGCGAGCTTGCAAACTTTTAAGAGATTGAGGTTTGCTGATTTGTGCATAAGGAATTTATTATAACCAAGAAGCAATTCTTTGGATGTATTTTTTACTATTGCTACCTTCGTTTGTTCGTTTAAAAGTGGGGTCTAGTCAGTCCTTGAAATGTACAAATGACAGTTTGAGGAGATAGGAGATAAAGATCTAAAAGAAGAATATTTGTGTGTTTATGTCATGTGACACATTTCACTGCAAGGGGTAGAGTTATTGCCGAGACAAAATAATATGTTCCCAGTAAAATGATTCAATTTTGGTCACCTGAAAGTATTGTCTGGTAAATTAGTTGCAGTATTTGCCGATCAATTTATTTCGTGCATCAATTCAACATCCTGCCGACATTTGCATTTGATTATAACTAGAGGAAACATCAGTTATTGTCGAGACAATATCATGTTAATCTTTCTATATGGCTATTGTTCATTTAGTGACAATTCTTATAATAGGCCAAAATTTAGCCGATATCTCTTGCTGTTGGGGTTTCAAGTCGTATCTATTGATTCCAAACTAGGCAGGAGAAATTTTAAATTCTTACACAACACCAGCATTATTGTTTATGAAAGAGAAAAAATCTTCTTTATTAATGTCCAGTAGTCTGAAGTTTCAAACAAATCTGAAGACTTTAATGAGTTTTTTGTAAAAACAAATACAATAACAGAAATTAGTTTCTTAGATTGGTAAAAGACATGTACTAAGCAAATATTGACATTGATTATGTGAAGTTGGCAATAAACAATTAATCTGTTATTTATTACTGTAGTTAATAGTCAGTGTCTATAGAGGAAATGTTTTCTGCTTTTGGCATGGTGTAGTAGAAACATAGGAAGCAGTTAAGAATTGATAAAGTAGCTTAACTCCTTTTACTTTGTTTTTAATTAATTATGACACACAATTTTATTTTATTATATATCTTAAATATTTAAGCAAAACTTAATATATAGAAGTTTATTGCTGTTCTATTAAATTTTGATATGGTGTACTATTATTCAAATTACAATAAATATTAAGTTTGATTTCAGTTTATATGCATTTGCATTAAAAATGGTTTATATCAATAAAATTGTTTTATGATTAGTAATAGCTAATATTATATTGTTTTTATATATATTTTATAAATATAATTTCAGTTTTAACTATATTTATAAATGTAAGCTAATTAATAGTTAAAGCTTTTATAAACTTAAAAAAATATATATATATATATATAAAAGTGTTTGTCCTGAATGACTTATAATCAATGCACAGCCTAAACTATTAAACTTAGAAGCATGAAAATTGGAGTGAAAATATTTCTCATGACATCATGAAAATTCCCACTCCTTTTTTAAAAATCCCTGTCGGCTGGGCCTATAGGCGGAGGTAGATTAGATTTCGAAGATAGCTCATTTCAACAAAAAAAAATATATGATTACAGATAAACCCAGTTTAATAACTTCATTTGGCCGTTTATGAAAAATTTTTAATTTCATTTTTCTGCAAAAACTGGTTTTATCAGAATCATCTTAAGAAAAATTCAGCTCAAATGCCCATTTTGACAACATATTTTGAAATAGATTCTGAATTTATTAAAAAATCGACCAAAACAGTACATTATACAGTTCCTAAATAACAAAAAAACTGTCAGTTGAAAGCATTTGAGAAAAAAATTGAATTTAAAAATGAGTCATAAAATAACTGATTTGTTGTTTGAATACATCCTTAATTCTTTAATCATGATTGCTTAGGAAAATTTTGTGCAAAATACTCACTTTGAAAGCATTTTAAAAAATATATTCTATCTTTATCAAAAAACTGGCCAATGCGTCACAGTATATAGTTCCTAAATAAGAGGATCTGTAAATTGGATGCGTTTGAGAGCGAAAATGAATTTTAAAATGAGTCATAAAAAACGCAATTTGCTATGTGAAAACTTCCTTAAATTTTCAAATCACGAAGACTTCGGGAAATTTTGTTCAAAATACCCTTTTTGGTAGCCTTTTTCAAAATATATTCTGTCTTTATCAAAAAACCGATCAATGCATCACATTATATAGTTCCTACATAAGAGGATCTGTAAATTGGATGCATTTGAGAGTAAAAATGGATTTAAAAACGAGTCAGAAAAAAACGCAATTTCTTATTTGAACACTTTCTTAAATTTTCAGTCACGATGATTTCGGAAAATTCTGTTCAAAATACCCTTTTTGGTAGCCTTTTTTTAAATATATTCTGTCTTTATCAAAAAAATGACCAATGCATCACATTATATAGTTCCTAAATAAAAGGATCTGTGAATTGGATGCGTTTGAGAACAAAAATTGATTTAAAAACGAGTCAGAAAAAAACGCAATTTCTTATTTGAATACTTTCTTCAATTTTCAGTCACAATGATTTCGGAAAATTCTGTTCAAAATACCCTTTTTGGTAGTCTTTTTTGAAATATATTCTGTCTTTATCAGAAAATTGACCAATGCGTCACTTTATACAATTTCTAAATAAGAGGATCTACCATTTGGATGCGTTTAAAATCAAAAATGAATTTAAAAATGAGTCAGAATATAAGCAGTTTGGATTTGAGGTTTTTTCTCTAACTCCTATTTTTGTTTAATTTATTTTTGCTATACGAATTGGTCCTATGAAAAACTTGTCAATATAAAAGTTGTAGATATTTTTGAGAAGATGTAAAATAAATTTAATCAGATTTGATATCTTAAAAATTGACGGAGTTACGGATTTTTCTCTTTTTTCACCGCCCTTTTTCTTTTCGTTTTTATTTTTTTTCATCGGTAAATGTTGGTCCTATCAAAAACTTGTAAATACAAAAGTTTTAGATAATTTTAAGAACATTTACAAAAAATTTAGTTGCACTTGATATCTTGAAAATTGACGAAGTTATGAATTTTTTTCTCTCAAAATCCCTGTTTTTTTTCGCCCCTTGAGCCCACTTCTAAATTTATCAAAAATCTGTTATGCATATACTTTTGGCCCATTTTTAAGAAGTAATATAAACTTTAAACCGATTCGATATCTACTTTAATTAAGAAGTTATAGCGTTTTTTCGGTTTTCACAAAAACGCCCCTTATTCCGACCCCCTTGGTCCGATTTTGCCCATTAACGAACTTAGCCAAGATTTTAATCTCTTTGATTTTATGTACCAGTTTGGTGGAGATTGGTGAAGAATTATAGAAGTTATCGTGTCCATAAAAAAGTGATATATATATATATAGATAGATAGATAGATAGATAGATAGATAGATAGATAGATAAATATATAAACTGGTGCGATTGCAATAGGTAGTATTTCTTAAGAAATCTACCTAAAAAAGGGCTTAAAGGGAGTATAAATATTTCAAACATTTGCCCATTTTAAGCAGGAGCATGAAATTTCAGAAAATAAATCTACTACAAAAATAACTAAACACATATTTCAACAATTTTAGAAATCCCCCCCCCCCCCAAATCTCTAAAGCGCTTAAAGAGGGAAAGTAAAAAAAAAAAAAAAAGACATTTTGGCCATATCTCACCACTCATTTTATATAAAGATGTGAAATTCCAGAAAATAAATGCTTAAAAAATAATTAAAGACATAATTTAAAGATCTTAGAAATTCCCTTCTAAAGAGGTTAAAAGGGGATAAAAAATTTTAGAACATTTGGTCGTATATCAGCTGCTATTATAGTTAGGAGACTGAAATTCCAGAAAATAAATATATTAAATAAATAAATAAGCATGTATTGCAGCGATTTTTTAAAAATTCCTCCTAAAAGATTAAAGAGGGTGAAAAATTTCTAAAATTTTAGGACATTTTGTCATATCTCAGCTACAGTTTTAGATAGAAACATGAAATTCAAAATAACAAACCAACAAAAAAATAGTTAAACACAGGCACTTCAGTAATTTTAGAGGTAGTTTGTTTATTATGTCGCACAAATCTCTTTTGACTTTGTGTGCTCAAATGACTTTGAACTGGATAATGTAAAATTATACAAATAATATAACAATTATGGATTTGATTGGATATTTTTAAAAAAAAGATTTTTTTTAAATTTTTTTTTTTTTTTTTTTTGGCTAGATATATTTAATTCAAGACTTTTTTAGAGGAATCAACATGCATAACCGGCGAAGGCTGCTAGCAATAATAATAAATCTGATTTAAATAAATCCAATTTCTGATTTATATACATATATGTATAATCCCAAATCCTGATTTATTATCTGTATGTTTAAGTATGTAATTTCCTTATTTTTAAGCATTAATAATCTAAATTTCTCTAAAATGTGAATGGGAGAAAATATAAACAAAGAAAAGTAGGCACAATTTGTAATCTACAAAAAGTATCCAATCTAAAAAATGCTTAAAACCAAGTTGTGTACATTAGTGATCTTCTAGCGTAAGGAAAATACTTCTTCTTTATCTAAACTCAACCATTTAAAAAACATTTCTTTAAATAAACATCTAATGAAAATTTATTCCTAATCACATTTATTCTGTTTGAGTTTCTAGTTTCTTTGCCTATAAATGAATAAAAATAATATTTTGTAATGTAATTCTAAAAAAAGTTTTTTTTTTCCTTCAGAACCGGTGACTTGAATGCAAAACAAAAAAGAGCTTCGTCAAAAATGCAAGATGTCTTAAGTGCTGTACCTGATAAAGGTAAGGCAATAAATGTGCTTTTTCTTTCTTTTTTGTTTTACAAATGCTACAACTACATCCATTTTACATTGCAATTCATGTTTTTATTATAATTAAGCATGGTTAGGAGTGATTATGAGAACTTTGATTTAATTTAATGCATATTTGTTAGAATATAACTCTGTATTGATATTTTGTTCTCTCTTGTTCTGTTCTATCTCATCAGTTTCTCCCTTTTGATAAGTTGCTCGTTATCTTTTATATCTAATTTTTTATATTGATTTCACATGATTCATGAATATAATAAGCTCACTGCTATCTTGTTTCTAATATTATTTTTTCATAAATGATAAAAACACACCTTAGAAACTTAATTAAAAATCATCTTTTATATAATAATATAGTATCAGTGAAGTGTGTAAATATCAGGTTGTAACAAAAGTTTCCTGTCAGAAAAAGCTCTTAATAGAATTAGAAAAGAGACATGAAAGCAGTTCCTTTAGTGCAGGTAGTAATAACCACCCAAATCTATGATTTTCTGCTAACATTTTGGTAGTTTTTGAAAACCTTTGACCCAGAAACTTGGAGACCACGAGTCCAAAAAACATATCAAGCTCATTTTGGATGTCCTGTGCAGAATAAAAGATAGCACCAGTCAAATATAGCTGCAGGTTTAAAAAAGTAGAAATCTGAAGGAGCACTGTCAGGGCTGTATGGTGGGTGTGGCAAAAGAACCCATACATGGCACTATCATCTAACTTCTTAGCTAGCTCTCAAGTGGTTGAATACTGACCTTCATCCACACGTTGCTGCAGACCTCATCAATATCAGTAGGCTGCCAGAGCGTTCTGTTTCTTTAGTCTCATAATCTATGTTTTTGAACTTTCGGTACCAAACCTTCACAGTATCATATCATGTGATACAACATTGGTATCTAAAGCTGTTCACATGATTCGGCGACATTCTGTAACTGACTTTTTGCAACAAAACTGGAAGTAAATGATGGTTCTAATGTGGTAGTGTAATAGTTACATTTTAAATACCTTGCAGTTAAAGATATTGATATATATATATATATATTATGCAATAAAACAGGTGAAAGTGAAACTGCTTGGGACTGAAGCAAAAGTTCATTTTAATTTGTATTTTATATCAATTATTATTGTAAAGTATTCGTGTTATAGGGGTAATGAAATTTATTTTTAAAACAGGTTCCATTTATGCATGATTTATTAAACAGAGTATAGTAAAATTTGTAAAAACAGAATTGCTGGAAACTGCAAAAAAATCCATCTTAAACAGGTTTTCTGTCTGAATAAAAAATAGATTTGTAAAGTATCTTTTTGGAAGAAACTGTAAAAAATTTTCATTACCGTATTTTCGGGTGTATAGCCCGCACCCTGTGTATAACCCGCACCAATAAATCAAGCAGTGCAGTAAAAAAAGTTCATGTATAACCCGTGGAGATGCATCAGTGTATAGTCCGCGGGCTATACACCATTTACGAACCTATATTTCGACCAGGGTTCGAAATTAGAAGCCATTAGTCATAATTTTTAACACAAATTTACCAAATTTTTTCGTGATGCATAATATCTACAGTAATTGGGCTAAAAAAATTAAGATTATCAGTACCGTAATTTTCGGAAGAAACGCCGCGCCGTTTACGGGTTTTAAGATAAAATTTCAAGCGATGCGGCATTTACGCGCATTTTTTTTCAAACAAGCGTGATATATTTTTTAAATTTTTCCAAAAATTAAAAAAAATCGATGATAAAATCAAAATTTCGGACATAAAATGTATACGTATCTTAGATCATTGATTCCCAAAAGGATCGAATCCTCGGAATCGATCCGAAATGCACCAATTTCAAAAAGGAGCAATTCCGCAGACTCTATCTGAAATGAAATGACTCCGGAAAAGTTTGATTCCTTGAACTTCTTCTGAAATGAAACGACTCTCTAAAGGAACGATTCCTCGGAATCGTTTCGAAAAAGAACGACTACTCTGAATCGTTCCAAAATGATATAAATCACGAACTTTTTTTTTTTTTTTTTTTTTTTTTTTTTTGTTCTTTGCAACAGGGGCGGTAGATCCGCCCACATAGGTATTCCAATACCAATCGCCTTTGAGCCTTTGAGTAGATTATTTTTTTTGAAAAATAAACTAAAAATGATCTTAAATTCAGATTTGTCTAGATTGGAAGGGTTCCGGATTTTGGATTTTGTACTCTACAAACACAATGGCTATTATACATCTATCAGTGCAATACTTGGCGATAGTTGCGACTGCCACAGTTCTTCCAAATCCAGAAATAACTGTATTTAAGCAGTAAAAAAAGCCTTTACAAACATGGAAGAACTCTCTAAAATTCGCGGCATAGCGAAAAAAAATTTACAAATTTCGATGTTTTTTTTAAAAAAATTTTTTAGGCTTAAAAATTGTAGAAAAAATATCACGATTTCCAATTTAAAAAAAAATCTTTGTATAACCCGCACCGTGTATAAGCTGCAGCAGCTTTTTGGAAGGTTTTTTTTCTTGTATAAGCCGCGGACTATACACCTGAAAATACGGTATATGTAAGTTCTATCTTCAAAAGTTTTACTATATTAAGTTCCACTGGATGCAGACTATTGAATAGCATGGTACTAAAATAAATTTAAAAGAATTTATGCCTCTTAGAAAATTGGAACTTTAGTCTTACAGCATTGTAGTTACACAAATTGTTCTTGGAGCTCCTGAAAATTAGGAAATCTGGCAACATTTCTTCTGTATTCATGCACCCTGGTTTACCCATTAAAACTACTCGTCACTCAGCTTCTGACTTGCCCTTAGTAATGAGCGTATGATGCATTTGTATATTTAAAATATCCCCTTGAGAAATTATTTTTAACCCTTTTTTTCAGCGTATTCTTCTTAAAAGGATGTCTGTTTTTTTCTTAGCTGTCAAAATCTTACGTAGTTTGTCAGCTTTTAACACATAAACTATTAAATTAACCAAAGATTTTAGAAATATTTTGAGAATTAAGAAAGAAAAAAAAAAGACATCTTTTAAGAAGAGTACACAGAAAAAAGAAATTAATAATATTAATTTCCAATTGAGATAGTTTAAATATATGAATATTCCAAATGTCCATAGACTTAACATTACTCGGGAGAATTCAGAAGCTGGGTGACAAGCAGCCTTAAAATATCACTTATTGTGTGGATAATAAACAGCATCTTAACCCGTTCGCGACGGCGCGCGCATTTGAGGACGGAGCGGGGAAATTCGATTTCCTCTTCAGGGCCGAAGGATTTTGCGAAGCTAAGCCTAACTCTTGTAATGTGTTCTTTAAAAAATTATAAAAAATTCATTTTTCCATGTAACCTTTTGAAATAAATATGCATGGAATTAGTCGTCATTATGTATATTCACACAAAAATTGAGTTACTTTTTCCGATATTTTAATATAAAAATTACCTTTTAAACGTATGTATTACCTATTTTAGCTACTTTTGTAGGTTGCAAAATTATCACAATATGATCAATAAGAACCAATAATCAATTTGAAACAATATGATCACAAAATACCTACGTAACTTTAATATACCAACATTTGAAACATTTTCCTCAAATAAAAATTAATTTTGATAAAACAAACAGTTTTGCTTCTAAATAATTTGCAATGCATTCCTTATACAAAATAAGCGTTTTAAAGAATCCGATTTATTAACAAATAAGAATAATTAATGGAACATGCAAGCACCTTCTGCATGTTAGTTTTTATTACTTATTATATAAACATACAGGCAAAATAAATTTTTTAAAGTGTTTCCTTAAAAATATTAGAGAATTCAAAAATTACATATAATCAATCATAAAATATTTATTTAATAAAAAGTATTGGATAATAGTAAGTAAAAAGTGAATAAAACTAAACTTTAAAATAAAATATGCATTTCTATAAAGTTGTTAAATATAAGGATAAATATAGTAATATATGTTAAAACAAAATATCAAATAAAGATTATTTGATAATAAGGATTAAACTTAAATGCTGAATTAAAATACATTAATCAAAGAATTGTTGATGTTCAAATATCTTTATTTATATCTTATGTATTAAAAATTATTTAAAATTATAAATAAACCTATGAAATTAAAAAGTATTGAATAATAATTAATAATAATACATGAAACTAAATAGCAATTTTAAATTTACTGATAAAAAATGCCATTAATATTAAAAGTATTTTTGGAATTGGAAATATATTTATAATCAAGCATCAAATAATGCATCAAATAAATCTATTAATTTATAGTATCTAAAACTTAATATTAAATCGAAATATGCATGCTAATGTACGCGCTTATTCATCAAAATATTCAGAATTTAATGATTGTGTTGGAAACTCTAAAAAATTTTGCTTTCTTAAAATTCCTTTTTTTTTTTTTTTTTTGACATTTTAATGAGTTTGAGAAGCGCGATACTTAAATAGAGATAATTCAATTTAAAATGAATTAGTTTGAAACGATGCATAATAGTCTAAAAAGTTAAAAAAATAAAAAATAATCAAGTATCTCACGATTGAAAACTTTCTTTTTATTCTGTCCTTTCTTTTCTTCTTTTTTTTATTTTATTATTACGGCTTAAAAGAATTTGCTGCAACAAAATAAAGCTTAAAATGGAGTCACTGTTTTATTCTCAAACAACCAATCCCAAAATTTCAGAGCTCGATAATCACAAGGATTTATATACAAGTAAGCAGTTTGGGATAATAACGAAAAAAAAAAAAAAAAAAACTTAGGAAACATTCATTTGTCGATCTAAGTTATTTTCAGACCAGATAAGAAGGGGGAAAAAGAAAAATAGAAACGCACAGAAGGCTTACTCAGAGGCGAAAGTGCATGAAGCATTATATACTCCTTAGCTCATTCACCCTTTTTCTCTTTCCAAATAGTGTAGAACATTTTGCCATAAATAAAAAAAAAGTTTAAATAGAACTGTAAAAGATTTGTGATCGAAAAGAGAATACATTATAAAGGCTTCAGAGAAAAAAATAAATACATCATATGATAAAATCATATTTTCTTTTCACTGCAGTATTTTTTGTGAAAAATTAATTTTTATTTTTAAAAAAATCATATACTGATTCCACTTTTTTTTCTATGTTTGGATGGAATGTATTCTTCTCTAATATAAAGTTAAATACGATTACGATAAACATTTTATACGTTATATTCTTTATAGTAAAACGTTCCAGACTGACGGCACGAATACTTGTCGCTCGTCCCGGAGGGGTTAACCGCAAACTTTTCCTTCTGAAGTTCAGTAGCATTATTTCTAATAAAGAAAAATAAAGTTTTACTAGACGCGTAAAAAGATTTATGAAACACAAAGACGTGATGAAAAAATCTTTTTCCCATTATAGTATTTCCATAAAAAAATAAATTCGCGTGGATTTAAATAAAAAAAAAAAATTTTTCATTAGTTTTCCTAGTTTGAAGGAGAAGTCTTCTTCCTTAATATACATTCAAATAGAATTAGGATAAATTTTTTATATGCTAAACTGTGAAAAACAAAATGTTCCGTTTGATCGGCATGAATGGTAGTCTCGCGGGATGTGAGTACAAACAGCGCCGGCATCAATGGTAGTCTCGCGGGATCTGAGTACAATCGGTGCCGGCATCTATAGTGGTCGCTCGTCCCCAAGGGGTTAAGGGATAATAAGTGATAATACGATATGGTTACACAGATAATAAGTAATATTTGGCAGGCACAAATCGATACTTATTGTTTGTATTTAGAGAAGGTTAGGAAATTGATTTTTTATGTGCCAAATTAAAAAAATTAAGTTTGTTAAACTATAAAATATAAATAATCAATTTATCATGAAACCTATCAATATTATGAAATTTCAAGAGTTGATAACATAAAAATAATCTATGCAATTAGCTTTTCGAAATTAAATGATGATTTTTGAAAATGGCTCATCTTGATTTATTATTATTATTTTATAAGGTTTTTTCCAAGAAAAAAATTATATTAATGCTGAATGGGAAAAAAAAGAGAGAAAAAAAAAATTTAAGCTCTTATAAAAGAAGTATTTTTCTGTACTTCCTTGAAAAAGATCAATATTTTAAAAAAAAAAAAAACAGTTGTGATAATATGTATATTTCTTTTATTTTATTGTTTCTTATAATTTTTATTTTTTATTTTCAGGTACTTTCAAGTTAAATTTAGTTTTAAATTCTGAATACTTCTTCAGCTGAGGCAGGATTTCCTCTAGCAATGAGAAATAATTTTATCCAAATTGAATGAGATGTTTTTTGTAAATATGTTAATAAAATTTTTATTATATTTTCACAACGAAGTTTTTTTATAATTTACTTACATTAACAGGAATATAATCTCTCCAAGCAAGAATGTTTTCAGGAAATTATATCGCATAAGATGGTTATACATGGTGCCAACATACAATAAAAGGATTTCAATGTAGGATTTTATTCTGCACTTAAAAATTTTGAAATTAAGCATTTCAATTTTTTTTCTCTCTTAATGGAATAAGAAAATGGAAAGAACTTATCTTCTTATTCATAGCTTATGTTTACATGCATTGTTTTTGAAAGTATCAGATGATAATTTTTATTTCAAATAACAAGCTGTTGCTAGAAGTTTTTTCTACAAGATATTCATATTTTTAAAACCCTTTATCAAAATTATTCTAAAAAATGCCTAATCACCATTTGTGTTGGTTATTACTTTTAATCTATAGCTCATATAAATTGTTTAAATTGAAGAATTTAATTTTTATTTTTTACAATATATTGATTTATATTTTTAGATACTATGTGGTCGTGTAAATATGTTTATATTGAATAAGCGTTGTTTCGTTACTTGATTTGAATAATATATTTGATCAATTTTTATACCTACTTTTCATCTTTCCATTATACAGTGAAACCTCCTCTCCTTTATTAAGCGACCATTTTTTCCACGAAAGAACGAAATTTATTCAGATAGACTCAATACTAATTTTACCTACATTCAGAGACCATCCCAATTGAACTCTCTCCATGAACGACCAATTTCTTTGATGAAAATCAAACAAATTTCATTTTGTCTTAGTCGCTTCAAGAAGATTTCATTAGAAAAATAATTCTGGAGAACACATTATTCATCAAAGTTCTAAACTAAGTTTTTTTTTTTTTTTTTTTTTTTTTTTTTTTAATATTATTTGAGTAACTTTTAAATGTTAAACCCCTTTGTAATGTTTTAGGCAATGAATTTAACTCTGATGATAAATTAACAGTTACAGACATTAAAGTCTCCTGCCCTATTTTGTCAGAAAACTCTCAAATAAATAATGAAATTATCATTATTTGCCCCCCCCCCCCTCCCCAATGTATGTATTTATTTACTGAACTGTGAAAGGACTTGGAAATAAAAGTTATGAAAGATAAAACCATGTAATCAAAACAAACACATTGTATTCATTTTTTAAACTCTCCAAGAATTAACCTATGCAATTAACTTTTGTTTTAATTTTTGAATTTTTATATTTTTTCCTAATGTGAAAAAAAATTTAGTAACATTAATTGTCACCTTTTTCAACAATTAAAATTTTGATTTAAACGTTACCTCTATTAAGAGACCACCTCTTGGAGTGAAAAATTTTTATTGAATGAAACCTGGTCGCTTTAGGAAGGTTTTACTGTATTTCATTTTTAATTTTGAAATTAATAGATATGGGTTTTGATTAGTGAGCTGACATTGTGTATTTTCTTTTTTATCTTAATTTTAAATTTTCTATTAACAATTATTTTTATGATTACTTGAGTTTCAGTGTCACTATTTGTAATCACATCATTTTAAATCATTAGTTAATCAGCACCAATTCAACAATTTACTATTACTAAATTAATTAGAAAATGAGTAATAGTAAATTGTATTTGAGAAAAATTTACAACTGAATACATTTGAATTTAAATATTTCATGCTTTTATCTTCCTTTAAAAAAATAAATAAATAAATAAATAAAAAAATAAAAAGAGAGAGAGAGAGTATATTTAAGTTAAGGATAAAATTATGCTGAAAGAGTTAGTAAAAGTGTGGGTAAATTATATTCAATAAAAGTTAGCAGTATCCGTTTTATACTTATCTATTTTATTTAATATTTTCAATAAATTATTATACAATTATAAAGTGTAAATTAAGCACAAAGTATGAATGACAATCAACTTATTGTTTAATTTCTTCAGCTTTCATGTGGCAAACAAATAGTATGTATTTAAGAGTCATTAACTTTACACACTCAACCTCCACAAGCATTTTGACATGCATTTGATCACAAATATTGACTTTTTATTTCAGTTAATCTGCAGTTTAGAGAAGACATCTCTTAATAAAATATTTATGATAAAAGCTCTTTACTATAAAAATATAAAATGCTTCATGTACTGCTTTTTTTTGTTCTTTTTGTCGGTTCTTTTTTTAAATTAACACTCTTTAAAGTCAGTTGTTTTGAAAAGGTTGAAGTATGAAAAGCTAATAATACAAAACATCAGTACAGCAGAAGTTAAAATTCCTATTGCATTGTTTCAACAATGTTTGAACCATTTTTTTAAAAATACATATATAAAAGTAGAAATTATTTGAAGCATAGTATCATCCTGTTAAAAGCAATAAACCATTTTCAACGTTGCTTTTAATCTTGAAAATACAAATTTCTGCATAAATTTATGATTTTTCAAGAAAATGAATCATCACACAAGTTATATTTTAGCATACTCATGCTATTTTCCATTTTCGATATTTAAATCTTTTTTTTTTTTTTTTTACTATTTTTTAGCAGGGGAAAAAAAAGATAAAATGGAGCAAGAATTTCACTGAGAAGTATTTTAAAACTTTGCGTTTCAGTCTATTTAAAAAAAAATAGGTACTTATGTATTATCTGGACCATGTCCGATACAAGTGCATCAAGCATGAACGCCAATTATACTTGCACAGAATTTTATTTTGAACCAAATGTAGAAAGAAGTAACATCAAAGTGCAATTAAAAAAATATATATCCTGAGATTTACAAGCATTCTTATAAATATACAAGAAAATCCTTGGATGGTAAAAAAGTTAAATTACTCTTTTGAACATGATTGACAATTCAATCTATCTTGTTGCCGAGTAACACATAAGTACCATACAATATATTGAATGTTTTCTAGCAGAATCATTTGTAAGCAAAGGTCGAGTTTCTAGAACTTCTATTCCTAAATTAAGTAAACAAATATCTAGCATAAAAAATATTAGATTCATATCTTTTGATAAAGATTGTACATCTTTAAGTCAAATATCTTATTTTAAACAGGCACAGTTAATATTAAAATTGTTTCAATGTAAGTTTCTTACTAATTATTATAACAGGAATTTCTAATCTTATGCTTAATAGATTACAATGCATGTTATTTTTAATAATAATCAACAACAGATGATAATGTTTATTATTTTTAATCTGGCTCCATAAAATAAAAGTAATAATAATCTTGGGCTACACATGAGGTGTAGGGTATTAAAAGCAAACTCAGCAAAGATAGATTTTTTTTCTATTTTAATACTTGGAAAACTAGAACTTGTGCAATCTCTTTGTTTTCCATTAATATTCTAAAATTTGTTTAATAAAAAAACTGATAGATGTGTATATTTAAAAATGCTGATTTTGAAATTTTCAGCAAATTTACAATGATTAGCACCCTGACAAAAAGGCAAAAATGTAATGATTTTTTTCAAAACAATGTAAAAATGTAATTATGTATAGAAATATAATCCTTGAGAATGTTAATTGGAACTTAATCTTTTGAAACTGGATTATATCTGTAGAATTACATTAATTTTAAAAAAAACTTAGCAGTGAATACAGCTTAGTGAACAGTGAGATATATCAGTTCAAGCAGTGAGAAGGTTAAAGGGGAAATTATATATAAAAATCTAATGAAATGGAATATAGGGTGACCTCACAAGTTATTGATCAATTTTTTGAAATATTGTACTATTTCAGGCAGAAATGAGTTTTATACATGGCACTAGACATAATATTTTTGTTTGAATATACACTGAAGTGACAAAAGTCATGGGATACCCTGCTAATAGCATGTCGGTCCTCTGTTTGCTCGGCGAAGTGCAGAAACACAGCATGGCAGGGACTCCATGAGTTGTTGGAAGTCCCCAGAAGAAATATTGAGCAATGCAGTGTCTATAGACGTCCATAATTCTGAAAGTGTTGCCTGTGGAGGATTTTATGCATGAATTGATCTTTCAATTATGTCCCATAAATGTTTGATGGTATGCATGTTGAGTGATTGCAGTGGCTAAATCATCTATTGGAATTGTCCAGAATGTTCTTCAAACCAATTGCAAAATGTTATAGCTCGGTGACATGGCGCATTATCAGCCTGGAATGTTCCATCGTTGTTTTGGTACATGAAGTCCATGAATGGTCTCCAATCAATTGAACATAATCATTTCCAGTTAATGATTTGTTCAGTTTGATCAGCGAACCCAGACCATTCCATGTAAACACAGCCCACACTATCATGGAGCCACCACCAGCTTGCACAGTGCCTTGTTGACAACTTGGGTCCATGGCTTTATGGGGTCTGTGCCACAATCGTACCTTTCCATCAGCTACCAATTGAAGTCATGACTCATATAACCAATCCACTTTTTTATCAGCCATCTATGGTCCAATCTGATATGGTTACGAGCTCAGGAACGCCACTGTTGGTGATGTCGTGCTGTTAGTAATGGCACCCGAATCGGCCATCTGCTGCTGTAGCCCATTAAAGTCAAATTTTGCTCATTGGATGTCCCACATTTATTCCTGCGGTTATTTCACACAGTATTGCTTATGTGTTCACAATGACATGTCAACGCAGACATCGCTGGTCGTGGTCATTAAGTGCCACCGGTTGACCACTGTGTTGTCCTTTATGGGAGGTTATGCAGGAATTTAGTTATTCTCGGCACCCTCTCCACAGTGTAAATCTCAGAATTTTGTTGAATTCTGTAAAATTTTTTGAAATGGAATGTCCCATGCTCCTACCTCCAAATAATATACTGTGTTCGAAATCGGTTAATTCTCGTCGTGTAGCTATAATCACATAATAAATTTTCTTACACTAAGCATTTGAACCCAAATTAAAGGTCCTGCCCAGGCATTGACCATTTATACAATTTGTAAGAGACACTACTGCCATTTATATATTTGCATATTGCTATCCCATGACTTTTGTCACCTCAGTGTAGGTGCACCTGTTATCACTTTGTTGTCTGCTGTGAGAGAAGACATTTTAGGAAATTTTATTAGGAAATATAAATATTTAGTTTTTGATTAGTTAGAGACAATTATGGTAAATTAAAATATTCCATTTCCATCTTGTTTATTTCATCTAATATTTTGATAAGTATTATTGTTAATCTTATCCCAAAGATGATATTTTAAAGATTAATTTTCAGATTTTCAATTGATTTCTTTCGATTGATCAATCGTTGGAAAAAAGACAATTAAAAAAAATAATAATAACTATTTAAAATTTTGTTAATTTCACATTTTTATGTGAAATATATTTTATTTTATTTATAAGAACATTTTCTGGTTTCAAACACATTTGAGTCCAATATGGTAGGTATGCCATATTTTATATTGTTTTTTGCTCATTTAAACTTGTTTTCCATTATATACAGATTTTCAGACATTTCAATTTTGCGTGTGAATTGGCTTAAGGGAACTAAATAGTAAAATGCTGTACTTTTCAATTTGTTGTCTATTTTAACAATATAATGGAATTTTATTACCATCTCTTTTTTTCATCAAGGTCAGATAGGTTAGCAAACAAATGAGCATCTAGATGATGCCTAGATACATATGTAAAGGTTCATACAATATAACCAAACAATAACAACACAACCATTACAAAAGTTTGGCCATCAGTTGACATATGTATACAACCTTTATCTTAGATGAACCATATGTTGATATAAATCCTCATCTTGGCTGTTTTTCCCAGATCAAGGTTTTAAAGAATTTTAAAATCAACAAACTGTTCAAGATTGCAAATTTAGACATTTACTAATCAAAATTAAAAAGCATAAATTTTATTTCATTTACTAGCTGATGCCTTAAGGCAGAATTCATTGAAGTATTGGCAAATGCACGTTATTGTATTTATTTTCTACAAGGAATTTCAAACTCATTAAGATGTATTTTCATGTAGTTTCTAATGCTTCTCAAATAATTTTAAGTTGCACTTTACAAATGCTCTTAAAAAAAACACAAAAAAAGTTTTTTTTTTTTTTTTTTTTTTTTTTTTTATAACATTTTAACTTTAAATAATGTTGTACATTGGTCTGATAAAAAAAAATTCCTAAAGTTATGGCTGTACTATGAACAAAATTGTTTAAAACTATAAGCATCTTGAAACACAATTTTTCAACATTTTTGTCATAATAATTTTTATGCTTACATATTTTTTAACTGAAAAAAGCTAAATTCTCTGCACAATTACGCCCTTGAAAAAAATTATATACACAGTGGAAGACAAAAATATTAAATAACTTTGAAAAATACATCTTTTGCAATGTTAACATACAATTTTGTTGGCCTAAAATTAATTTAGTTGCTTAAAAAAAAAAAAACTTTTGGCATTATTTTATTTTATTATTGCAACATACAGTATAGTTACAAAGTAATGCATCACCCAGTTTCCATAAATAAATTGCCAAATGAAAGATTGGCCAATTGCTATATATATATATATATATATATAAATGCTGTGAAAGCATGGCTCTGTTCTTTCAACTGACACTCCAGAAAATAAGTGTAACAATTGTTGGTAAAGAAGGGTTTCAACAACTGTAAATGTCAAAGAAATAAGATGCCATCAGTTTATAATTAAGAAAGTGATTAAACAAAAGCATGAAACTTAGGATGGCGAGAAAAACCTGACCAGACCAAAAGAGGATAACTGTCTGGAAATTGATATTTGAAGCATATGTGTACTTATAATTGTCATTGAGTAAGTGTTCCTGATTCAATTGTTAAATCTACAAACACTTATGGTGCTAATTAGAAGTGCCTGAATTGATCAAAGATGGCTTAAGTAATGTGGTCTGCATGCCTATTGCTGAAAAAAAAAAACAGTTTGCTAAAAAGAATGAGGCTATCAAGATTGCTAAAAAGAATGAGGCTATCAAGATTAAACTAAAAGAAATAATTAATAGGGTTTAGCATCACAAAATCGGCCAAAGTCACTTCCTTCCATGTCGAATTGCTGCAAGGCTCTCATTGCAACTCACAGAATATACAGATCCTTTTGCATGTAACATGGATGTGGTTGTGTATCTATTAAATTTGTGGTCAATTAAAAACTTGCTAAAAGAAGTAATAGTTTAAATTATAGATTTCTTAATCAAACTTCAATTTTTGTCATTATAAATTTTTCCGATTCCTTAAAATGAAATAAGAGGGTTGTACATAAATTTAAAAAAACAGAATACTACTAAATTTGGCAATTAATCATTTTTGAATGGTGAAAAATTTTTCTAGTATCCTTCTTTGTTGACTAAGAACTAAGCTAACTATGAGTAAGACTGTCAAAGCTGAAGCATCGAAGAGACTATTCAAAGTTTGTATCACACATGCTTTCATAAAGTAGAGAAATCAGGTACTACCTTTTAAATAAGTTTTCCAAGTGGAATAGAATATCGAACAAATAATAGTCATTTTATAATAATTAATGTTGAGACCTTAAATTGAAAGGATTGGTAATTTAATTCATTTTATTTATGGTACATAGCTCAGTGGAAATATATAATCAACAAAAAATCCTATTTTTAAAGCATGTTTTTAGTGATACTCATTGATAAAATTCCATGTTAAAGATTAAACATACAATTGAACGGTCAATTGAGGAAAATTTTGGGATCTGTTTATTACCCTCCATAAAATTCTTTTTAATAAAACAGTCCTTTTTACAAAATTATTCTTTATAAAATAGACCTGTTAACAATATTCTATTCCATTAAAACTTATTCTTTACTGATCATTTTTATTTTGTTTGGTTTTAAAAAGAAATATTTACAAAAAAAAAAAAAAAAAAAAAATCTTAAATAGAAAGACAAAGAAGTTTTTATTAATAAATACTTGGTTCTAATTTGAGTAACTGCATTTTATCTTTCATTACCCCCCCAAAAAAAAAAAAAAAATCACAAAATAGGTTGAAGAGAAGAATTCTTTATTGAATCCTGTAATTTTTCATCATTTATTTAGTTACCAAAATTGTTTTCACAGTCAAGAAGGTGGCATTGGATACCAATATACTATGTTATTAAAAATTATTTTCTTAAATTTTATGTATTTTAAAAATTCAGTATGCTTTTCACTAAACAAAACTTTCAAAATACTTCAAATTTATGAAATTAAAGAAACAATTTTTAAAAGTATGTCAACATCACCCATTTTCTGATGGCAAAAACCAAATTCTGATAATTATATCAACCCTCTTGCTGCATAATTTACTTTTGTTATCAAAATAGTTTAAAAAATTGTGAATTTATTTTATGACATATTTTAAATCAACATATACTTTTAAGTTAAAATATGGAAAAAAATTTTGTACAATTTTTTTCGTTCTTTTTTTTCAAATATAGAATTAGGTTATGAAAAGAAAACATTGTCAGAAAACTGAATTTTAAAAATAATCATGTGAAACCGAAGTTCTGAAAAGAAAAAAAAAATGATTTAATGATTTCCGCAAAAATTGCAGGTTGCACAAATTGAATTGTTTGCAGATTTGCACAAATTATATTGCTTGCGGAAATTTTCTCAGCGAGGGGGTTAAGTAATGGCAGATTACCTGTTTAAGTCTCTCTACAGATCATATGGTCATAATCTGCGAAGACATGCTTCCATAAATGATTCTGTAGAAATATTTTCTCACAGTTGGTACATCTAATTAATAATCATATACAAAAATTTGGATACATCCTCAGAATTTGAGGCACTTGGCTGTTACAACAATCGTGAATGCTTTAAGAAAGTAAAAATTTTATTTATTTAACATTAGTTTTAACTGAAAATATTAGAATTATTCTACTTAATGTTTTCTATGTGCATAAATTGCATATTAAGATGGTGGTACTAAAGAAGTTAACACTATGTTTTCACATTAAAGTTAGGCATTAAAAATACATTTAAACTGATAGTAAAAATTTTCATCCTTGAATTTCATATGAAATTAAAGTTTGATAATAATTATACTAAACAACTTAAATACTGCCCTTGAAATACAGCAAATCTTCTCTAAAGCAACCAAAACTCAGTGGGTCAAACATTTTAAAAGTGGTAATTTTTTAAACAGAGGAGAAATACTAACTTATGTATAATCAATTTTATTTTTTTATTTTGCCTCCTGCAAGAATATATATATATATATATATACATCATATTCTTTCACAGCAGCATTATAATTAATGTAACTTTGATAAAACACTTTATGAATAGAAAGAGTTTTGCTTTTTGCTAAAACTTAGTTAAGAATTAGCTGGTAGAAAATACTATGTTTTTCTTTTCTTATTTTTTATTTTAAGTAATATACAAAAGCATCTGTTGATTTGTTTGTTTCTGCATGCTCTACTTGTTTCTGCATGCTCTAAAAGCAGTATAAATATAAAAGCTTTTAAAAATATTCCAAATAATTTTGTTAATAGAGCCACTCAAGCACTTAAATTTTACTTATAATGTAAATGTTAAATCAATATACTTTCAAGAATTATTAACAATACTAGACATATTTAAAAGAAAGTTTTGAGCATAGAGTATGGAGTTTTTAAAAATTTCATGCTATTAAAAAAATAAAAAAATAAATAAAAATCTATGATTACTTGGTTGATGAGTACTGCAAACATATATGAATTTATTCATTTAATTAATGTCCCAGTCCACCGTAGCAACCAGAAAAATCTATAGTTTTTAGTTAAATAATGCATTTCCAGCATCACTTGTATCTGTTCTTTTCCCATTTATATTACAATTTTATTTGATGTTGTCAGCCAAGTCAGCATGAACAAACAGTATTTCCTGATGAAAGAAATGGAAAATAATAGCAAACTGACATATTTTTTGCCTTACAGTTTGAATATTTTCACTATTTGTGTAGGGTTGTTATTATATAAATTTTAATATAAAAAAATTACAGATTCATATAAACTAAATTAGAAATGAAACCGAACTGATGATTTGAGTCTCAGTTGGATAACTTTTAATTTAGGAAAGAAAATAAAGTGTGTCTTCTAACAAATGAAATTGCCCACGTATTTTTTTTTTTTTTTTTTTTTTTTTTTTAAAGCTGAACTTAGCTTATTGTGTTGTGAATACAAAAAATGCTGCAATGAAAATTTTATTAAAACAAACAGTCCTCTCTGAAAGTATTTATAGTAAACAATTAATAGACTTAGATACTTTTTAAAACTAAATAAGCAAAATTTACTCTTACAGTCAAATTTATAAGAAATTGTGAAAAACTTTAAGCTTATAATTAACAAAAATCAAACATTCTTGAAGATAAAACAGTGTTATTTTCTTTATATATTCCTGTATATATAAGGGTTCTATATATATATATATATATATATATATATATATATATATATATATAATATAGAATCAAAATACGATTATGGAGAATTGAGGTAGTGAATGCTAAAAAAGTTTTAAAAAATGAGGGTGGGTTGTTTATGCATTTTACATAATTTTTCATATATTGGTATCTGATACGAGGCTATAATTTTATTATCATAAAATAATCCTTATTATTTCTAAATATACTTTTTTCAACTTATACCCAGTTATTTTATTTTAAGCTTTTTCCTACATATATATATTAAATAAATTTTAAGTTATTTCATAATTTTTATTCAATTTTCAATAATTATCACTTAGAATTCATTTTTATCTATAGATGGCAGAAACAAAATTTCGTTAAAAACATTTATTTTTTTAAGTATTTGTTTTTAATTTCTACACCAGAGGGCAGAAATACAATCTTATTTATTAAATATCTGCTTTTCTAGTTCAATTGCATGACTCATGCTCTTGAATTCATAAAATCCATTTGCATCTTAGCACATTCGTCATTAGTACGTCAAATTTCTTGGTTTATAGATTATTATTGTGATGTATTATTACTTTCTGTTCACCTATTTATCTTTTCCTATTGTATGTGTAATATTTGGTTTATTTTGGATTGCTTTGATATGTTTATAAGGAACTAAGTTTTGCCATCTTAGGCCTAATGCAGACAAAATGGAATGAAATAAACATATCTTCACAATGAATTAAACCTGCAAGGTCCTCGGAATTGTAGGTTATTCATAGTTTCTTATTATACATTTCTGATTTCCACTGTATATCTTTTGTCCATCTAACATTCTGCCAACTTGTTCATACATTTGTAATTTCATTTTAATTATATACATGTATAATATATGGATATAGGACCTTGAAGTCGCAGAAGAGATTAGTTTTTGAAAGATGGTTGTTTAGAGAATTATTATTGTACTAGCACTGTATGTACAGAAACGAATTATTAACCAGTTGCAAAGTGTGAGGTGGGAATGACAATCTATTTGACTTCCCTGCATTCTTGAAACATACATATTTATTACTACAAAAAAGTTTAATTTTTCTAATTAAGAACTTAATTTTAAAAATATCATTAAAAGTTATCTTTACTGGTTGAATGATATAATTTTCAACAGAGATGAATGAAAAAGGGAGGCGGGGATTTTCATTGAGGTTACTGCTCAAAAATAAGAAAAAAAATTATGGGGGGGGGGGGGACAGTTTTAGCATACCTTTTTTAGACTTTTCATAAAATGGAACAACTTTTCGCACATATTTCTAGTATCTTCTAAAGTAAGCCCAGTGCTATGTCATTGCTGTTGACAAAAAATTTCTTAATGTTTGAATGCTTATAAAAGACAGAAATCTTTATAAATAATACTTAGTATTTTTATTATATGTACAATTTTTATTTGTGTAACAAGACTTTAGAATTTAAATAATTACAACAGAAGTTACTTCTGACAAATAATATATAAAAAGCTACAAATGCTATATACAAACATAGATCTTAAAGAAAAAAACTATATTTACAAAATCACACACAAAAAAATGATGTAAAACAAAAAGATTTTAAAATAGATGCAAAAAAAAATATATATGAAGTAAAATAATAAAATATATATACAAACACCTTTTTAAACAATAGCATTTTGATGCAGCTGTGATTGACATTGCATTTGTATTACATTGGTGAATAATAACTGACAATAAGGAAAAAGTACAAAAAATCTTAATGTTTATGTACACAAAATACTCAAAATAGCAATTTAAATACATAAAAAGGCAGTTATAAAGTAAAGTTATTATTTTAATATAAAATAAGTTTTTTTAAATATGATTTTATATGGAAAAAAATTATTGAGTACTTTTGGTCTTATATTATTAATTATAATCTAAGAAAAAATATTTCTCTTAAATTAGAATATTTCTCTCCCAGCACACTTCACAAATAGCAAAAAAAGCTCTTTTAGTTAACTTTAAAAAATATTTTAGCATATTTCAAATTAATATTTTAATTAAACAGAAATAAATTTAAAATAAAATGAATATCAGTTTTATTATTTAATAATATAATAGAAATCATATGTATATTTCATAAAATAAAATTATCATAAATCTCAAACTGTCAAAAAATTGAAAATTTTAAAAGGCTATTCCAGTATTTATTAGCACCTCAAAAACAATTAGCTTGTGGACAAATAACTTAAAATAAACAAATGAGGAACAGATGTCGCAAGGGCTTTTCTTTTCATCATTTTGGTGAGAAAATCTCATTTTTGAATATCTTTAGATGTAGGTTGCAAAAATATCATGTTAGTTTTATTTTATTATAAAACACACACAATTTATTACAAAACACACATACGTACAATTTTTGGTATAAACACACACACACATTTACTTTATTATAAAACACACACACAAATTAATTTATTATGAAACGCACACAATGTTTAATACAAATCTCACACAACCTTTTCAAACAGGTTGCCATGTAAAGTAAAATCTCACCAAAATTGCCGAGTTGTCATGCCTGTCTGTACCACATCTGAGCCACAAACGATTTAATGCTATAGTTTCATCAAAAATTTCACACCATTTGCTTTGCAAATTCTTGTCAAAGAAAACTTTGCATAAGTATCTTAATTTCTACTTAATTTTTTAATCTGACAGGGCAAATACATTCCATAGTTTACAGAAAGCTAAATGTACTCTGGATACCTTAAACTCTTTCACTGTATGTTATATGCAACATACATCATGGTATTTTTGTTATTTCCAACAATGATGTACGATCCATACTTGCAATAGGTATGAAAATGTGTCTTCTTACAAATATCTTGTCATTTTCCTACAATGACATAAGTTGAAATTAGTTGGTACGTGTGGGGATATTCTGTTTTCTGCTTGTGCAGTTTTTCCATGGCTTAGTAATCAGCCATTTTGATGCCTATCCCTGAGGAAACTATATTTCCATGATAAGTTTTTTTTTTTTTTTTTTTTTTTTTTATGCATTTGATTGTATTAACATTAGTGATGTTAATTTGAAAAAAAATTATTATAATAGTTTAATTAACTAAACTTGATTAATTAAATTAGTTTATATGTACATATATAAACTCAGATGACATAACTATCATACTCTAATCATCAGTTTTTATCCAAAAGTTCATATTATTACGAAGCTATGTGGCTAGTGACGTACATCCACTAGCCACAAGAGGTTAATGGTCTTAATCTTAATACTGATAGACACATTATTTAAATTGAAAAATAATTAACAAGCTATAAGTTTTTTCCATCATAATGTAGCCTTTATATAGTTTAAAATGATTGATAATGAATATTCTGCAGCTGGCATTAATATAAGATACAGAAGACTCCCTCAAATCCGCAACTCTCTAAAATCCGCACATATTTTATGGATGTAAACAATGAAACATTCAGTTCAAATGTAGGTGCAAAATTTGACTTTTTTTAGTTTTATATCAGTTCCATATATTTTTTAATTTATAATTTTTGTTAAGATTACTGAATTCATGTTTTTTCATAAAGAAAGAATGATTTATTTCTGAAAAAATAAAGATATTGCTGATATCATTGGTAATCACAATCTTATTAAATATATTTATGTATTAATCAAGCTTTTTTACTTATTAAGTCTGGCTAAACTTGAAATAAAGCTTCATTATTTTATGATGCTGATGTGAATTAGTAATGTACCTTTATGAGGCAAGTTTCATTGAATAATTTAAGAAAAATACATTTCATCTTTATAATGAATATGTGATTGTACATTATTGATTATTAACTTGACCTTTGCTTTTAGTATTTTAATCATTTAAAAATTATCTAAATTTTTATTATTTTTGTTGGTTACTTATTCTAATATTTTAGTATATTGTAAGCATTCATTATACTTTTGATTTCATTATTAGTAATTACATTCAAATTACTTTTTTAAAAATGTAAACAATGAAATGACCAGAAATCCGCAAAACATCTGGTCCCAAGCTGTGCGGATTTGAGAGAGTCTACTGTATATGCCTTGCAAAATTTGAAATTTTTTTTTCTAATAAGTTGGATGGAATAGGAGACTTGCCAGAGTAAAAATATGTGACATTACATATGTGATATATATAAATATAATATTGCATTTTCTTTTACTATTCATATAACAGTTTGAGAATTACCATTTTGAAATATACAAAAAGCTAAAATTTAATAACGATTTCAATTAAAATTTACAATTTCAAAATAGATATACTACAACATGAAACTTAAAATTTGGATTAATAAATTTATTTCAAGTAATCAACCTTTTCAGAGAAGAATAACTGCATTTCCTTAATACCGAATTCACATTTGAATTTCAAACAAATTTATTTGAAATAAAAGTTTTTTTTAAGGAAACGCAATTTTACAACTTGTTTCCACCAAAATTATAAAAGTTAAATAAAAAATTTCTGGTGCAAATCTAGATTAAAATTAGGTGGGATATAATATATATTTTACTGACACTTAAAGGGTTAAGGTATATATAATTCATGTATAAATGTAAATTTTCCTTAAAAACACCCTTTTAATTATTGTACTTAAACTGACTAATGTAAACAAAATGAGTTTTAATATTAAAAATATATATATTTGTAAACATAACAAATATATTTAGTTAATTAAATTTTAAATGCAATTTTATTTTTATAATTAAACTTTTAAAGAATGGAATTTCAATTTTAATGACGACTTTAGAATAGTAAAAATACATAAAAACTTAATATTTTAAATTGACTATATATTGATGCATTTATGATTTATAAAAATAATTCCAGAAAATTTAACATTTAAGTTCATGTTATACTGCACCGGATTTCATACTTTCTTTTTTTTAAATTTCCTTTCAATTTTTGGCATAGTGCAAATACTGATTAATTAAAAAAAAAAAAAAAAAAAAAAAACTATAAAAAGAAAGAAAGAGAAGAAGCATCAACAAGTATACTTGATTATGATGTATTACGATGTAAGAAACATAGAAGATATCACAAATTTTCTTTTGCTCTCTTGAGATGTTAGGCATAGAATAAAAGCTTCGAAGAGTGACTGATATCAAAACCAACTATTTTAACAGTACATCCTGAAAGAGAGTTTTTGTCAAAGCAAGAAAAGGCTGAAATGATGACACTGGTACTTAAATTGTGGAGAATAAAACATAGCAGTTATGAATCCTCGCACATAAGCTGCAAAAGGCATTCCTCTCGATATTCCAACTCCTAAAAATACATGAAATCAGAAATCACTTTCATGAAAAAAAAAAAAAAGCTATTTTATTTTAATACTGCTAAAATTCAATATTCCAAAGTAACCAACTGCTTCATAACTTTAAAAATTTTGTAAAAAAAAAAAGTTATTTTTACATTTGATTTAATATAATTTAATTTCTTTAAATGATTTTAAACTACAATAAAAAAAAAAGCTTTTAAAAGAATTTAAAAAAATTAGTTAAATAGAAAAATTTTAATCTAAAGAACTATTGTTAGAATTTAATACATTTGTACTAAAACATTTTAATTACTCCCAGAATATAAAATTTTATTTAGAACTTTCATACATGAATTTCACAAATCATAAGTATTATTCAATAATGATCCTCATCAGATTTATTATAACCCCTTGCATTTTGAGAAGAAACTAGGGTTTGAATACCCAGATGTAAAAAGAAAAGCAAAAATGCATACAAAAGGATAGAAAAAATAAATATAAAATGGAAAAATGTATTCCATAAATATAGCTATTGCTGCAGGTAACACACACAACAAAATTAAATGTTTTGAAGTAAGGATAGGCCTTGGCCATGCACATCCAGTAAATTCCATCCTTGAAGATGATCTTGGACTTAGAATTATTCCAATATATTGCTTTCGGGACCCACCTCTGTTTGGGAACTTGCCTGAAAAAGAGAAAATATGGAAAAGTGGGGTAGCTATCTATTCAAACGATATCTGAAAAGATCAGGAAATTTAAAAGATGAGGCAACAATAGGGTCACAAGAACAAATGCGCTCCCATTTTGTTTGCCTGAAATGAAAATTAAACAACAAGATAATGAGAACATGATAAATATCCTCAATATCTTGCTATAATCTACTTTGTTATCAAACAATTATACTGATTGCATTTAAGTAAAACAAATTTCACTTATAAGACTATCAACCAAGTAAAAACATTCCTCAATCATGCAAAATTTAAAAGCAGCCTACGATTTTTTTTTTCCCAATTTATGCACACATTAATTTTTTTAAAGATTAAAAATATTAAACCAATTATTTTCTTATGCTTTTTACATACCTTTTCCAAAACACAAGTACTTGAAATTATGGATTCAAAAGTTAAGGGTTTAAAATTACCAAACTTTTGCTATTAAAAGAACACTTCCATAAATTTATGTCACAAAGAAATTATAAATTAAAATTGATATGACTGAATTAACTAAATGTATATTCCTATACCAAATACAGGAATAACATAACAACATTCTCTTTCTCATTTATGTAAAACAGAAGGGATACAAAAAAAAAAAGAAATATTTCTATCAATTTTTGTTTCTTTTCTAATTTTTTATTATTATCGCAATCACATTTATCATGATTCAAAGATTATGAAAATTACTCAATGATTTCTTCTTTCTTTAAAATGAATAACATCATATTTTATACACAAAATCTTAACTATCAATAATTTTTTTTTCTTTTTTTTTTTTCTGTTTTTAAAATTGGGATGAAAGTGAGTTTTGACAATTGACTAACAGTGGGTTGATCATCAGCAGTAAATTTTGATAGCATTATTTACTTTATTTAATGACAGAATTCCTGGTATTTAATAAGATGAATATTAAAATTTAGCGGTGACAATCGAAATATGCCATAGAGCTTTCATTCCTTTCCTACAGAAATCTCTTTTTTTTTTCCTTTAAATAAATACATGTATTTTGGGTGGCATTTTGATCATTGATGGAACTTTTTTTCAAAATTTTAGGTTTAACAGAAAGACCAGGGTGATTGTGTTCAGGTTATATACCTGAATTCAGGTATTTTTTAATTTTACAGTACCAAAATTCCAGTTCTTCTAATAGTTCAATTCATAAAATAATATTAAAATATTAATTTCATGTGATTGCAACATGATGTGAACATAATTAAATTTCGCATATCATGTAGTTTGACCTCCTTGTAATAAATTATTCTCCCCCCCCCCTTTGTTCTTGTGGAGAAATGTTTTCATGCAAAAATTTCAGGTGTTTTTACATGAATACACAATCACCCCTGCAGAAAGGTTACTGTAAAGTACTGAAAGCAAGCCACCTCGAATATTAACCTTTTCCTCCCTCATATATTTTGCAAATTAAATAAATTATGAGAAATTTGTAAATTATAAATATGTCACTTAACCCTCCCAATTTTCTTCTTTATTTCACAGAAGTTAAAATTAAAAGCTTCCCTTAAAATTATTAGAATTTCCTGTCTGCTAAAGAGAGATTTACTTTCGGTACTTTATGGTAAGTTTAACCAAATTCAAAGATTTTCAAGATTGGATAGCATTTTATTCAATGCAGTATCTCACCTGAGTAAATGAACTTTATATTTCTAAACTCCTAGGAATGACTAATTAATCAAAAACTAATAAAAAGCATATTGAACTCTAAATTTCTTGAATTGGAAAATCATCCAAGTTTTGTATTTTCAATTTTGGAGCTGTTATGGGGTTTTGATAAGTATGCCTTAATGCAAATAATGCATTGTATTTTTTTGCTAAAATTTACTACGATTATTATAGTTTTTCTATGTTGTTTTTGCATATTTTTGGCACTGTCTACTTCTGAAGAAGATTACTTCAAATGTTTTTAAGTAAGGACATCTCACATTTTGACTTAAAAAAAAAGGTATAAAATTACAAAAAAGCAATACTTACTTTTTTAGTAAAGATACATTTTATCAAACTCATGCATGCTAAACTTCATTTAGAGAGCTGGAAATACCAAAATTTTTTATCAAAATTCTATCTGCTAGAGATTTTATTGGATAAGATTCTGTTGATATATTATCCTATAATTGTACTTTTTAATCTTGGCTTTTTCATATGACACATTCACATTGTAGATATTAAAAGCAAACTTGAAAAAGGTCATTTATTATTATTATTATTTTAATATAACATGAAAAACTATAATAACTGCTGTAATTTCTTATAAGGTCTAGTTCTGCTTGAATACTTCGAATTTTGTTTCATATTTAATAAAAAACAGTTCAAAGAAGGTAATGATAGATGTGGATATATAATCTACTAATTCTCAAAAGATGTGCTTTACAAATTTGCCCATAGTATTTGCAAACATCTTCATACATCTTAATAAGAAGCTTTTGACATCTTTTGAATTTACACACATGAAATTATAAATTTTCTCTCAAACTCAGAATTTTTATTGGATAAATTGGGTATTTAAAAAAAAAATCAACAGATAACTAGACTTAATTATTAAACAATGAAGAAAACAATGCAAGAATTATGCAAATGAAAACAATATTGCACTATATTAACAATAAGAACACATATTGCATTAAAAAAAAGTTTAAAAAGAACTTTTTGCACAATTAAGTACATTATATATTAATCTTTCAGATGATTCAAATTAGAAACTAATTTTTACTGATATTTCAGATTTAATAGATGATATTTCCAGATAAAACATTTGACTCTGGAAGACATTTTAAATAACTTCATTTACATGGTTTTCAAATGCTCATACTATAAACTGACTTTTGATTTGATAGTTTTTCTGTACAACAGTTCAGAAATAAACTTGGAGGATTTGAATAGAATGAGAGATAAATTTTCCTAGATCCCCACTTCATACCCTTTGTATTCATATCAATTAACGTCTAAAATTACTTTTAAAAAAAGTGGTATTTCATCTTTTAGATAAATTCTCATCTCAATATTGATTTCATTTTGGCAGATTTTACTGCACAGATTGATGTATTTATTTAATGCAATAAAACCCTACTAAGATGGAATCTCAAGTGACCGGAGAAGATTCCATCTTATCATGTATAACTGTAAGATTTCCATTTTGCCAAAAGCACAGAAATTTTTCCTTTGAAGCAGCTTTTCTTTATAGACAAATTTCACATTCTTAGGATTTACTATATGTTTTTATATCCAGATATAGGAGCTGCTATCTCACTTTTTTTATGATAGTGCTCCTTTCAACACTATACTAGACTAGAGTATGAATGCATTGATTCAGGAAGCATACATGTTACATATTTAAGTATTAACCATCTGCAAAAACTTCCGAATTTGTGGCTTGTTTACTTATACATTTGATGGTTTCATTTTGTGCTGACTAATAAGCATGAATCAAAAGTATTATAATTTTCAGTTCATGTTTTATTGGTGCTCTTTTATTTTATCTACTAGCACAATATGTATACAATATTGTGTTTTATCCCCTGGCAATTATAGTATGCACAACAGGATATACCACATCTTTGAGACTTTCATATTTCTTTATGTAAAGACAATTATATTTTAAGATACAAAAGATGATTTGGATAATGACAAGCCCTTAGTTTAATATGCGCATATATGTGCATGAATGATGTTACAAAGCTACTAAACTGTAAGAAGGAAATATTGGGTCAAAAGAAATAAAAGGTATTTCTTCCTCTTTAACATGATAAAAAAAATTACAAACATATAAACAAAACAAAAATTTAAACATTTAAAATTTGAGATGTAATTTAAGATTATGCAAGATTTTCGATCTTATATGATTAGCTATACAAATTAAAACTTAAAAAATCAAAATTGCTAATTTCTAATGATTTTCTAAAAAAAAAAATAATAATAATAATAATAATAATAAAATAAAATGAAGAACATTAAACTACTCTTTCAGAATGCAAAAGAAAAAATATTTTTATAAAAACAAAAAAGTAAAGAATGAATAAAATAATAGATATCTAAGTAGTTCAAACTCTAGTTTCTACAGACTATTCAACAAAAACATTATAAATCTGATGACAATTCTTCAAAGTTCAATAACACATTACAAACATATGAAAAAAAAATGTACAAAAGTAAATGGAATTTAATTCCTCTTAAGCATAAAAAATACACACATTTTCATGTTGACTTTAATACTACTTAATAATGATAATTTTAAAGTTTTGAAATTTTTAATGCTACATTTTTATCAAAAACTTAAGAGATTAAGCTAATTTTAACTAAAATAAGAGTAATTTATTTTTATACACTTGATAAATATGCTACTAAGAACTTATGTAACAAAAAATGATTTCTATGTTATGAAATATGTGGAAAGCTACTATTTTTTTAATCAATTTATTTTATAATATAATTATAATTTATATATATTTTTTCTAGCATCTCAATATTTAAAATGTTTCAGTTAATTTTGAAACATTTTGACTTTCTTTATTTATATTAATTACCGTAAGTGATTTTCTACTACATAAATAAGTTAGGAATTGCGTACAGTAAAAATGATAAAAAAGAATATCTTTTAACTTGATTTCCCTATCCTCAAAAAGGTATTTATTTTCTGGAGATATTTTTTATCTAATTAAAGTGTGGTACTCATGCATAATATCATATTGTTACTGAGAACCACAAGAAACTGTTTTCTTTGACTTTGAGGAAAATTTTTCATAGGATATTTCTTGGTAGTGTAAGACTTTAAAAAAATTAAGCATTTAACATTATTTAGAAGGGTTAATCACAAAGTTTTACTGCCTTAACAAAAAATATTTCTAAATCACTAATACCAAGTTGAGCATTACTTGTAAACTAATAGTGCACAAATATGTTATTAAACCTCATAATTTATTATTTGCCATTTAAACAGAAACTTTATGCTTTGCCATTTCCTGAAACAAGTAAACTGGCTACAGACAAAAATATTTTTAACGCTTTTTTATCTTTAAAAAAATAATAATAAATATCTAAAATGTAAGAATATAAAAAGCATATTAAAACAAAAACTGGTATTCAAGAGATACTTCATTGCAAACTTAGCAAATGATATTCCCCAAAAGTAGAGTAAGCCTCTAATACCAAGTAGAAATCAATGTGTGGCTGGTAGTATAAACTAATACTGGTAAGATATTAAATAATCTTAGGTTAATCAACTGCAATGAAGAACCTATTCACCTTAGTTCATATATACAGAAGTGCAATGAAATCATGATGCTGAAAAACAAGTGATGTTAAAATGAGACACTCTACCTATAAAGGATGATTTCATTACCCATAACTGCAAATAAAACTTGCGTTGCACAAGAAGCATCTTTTAAAAAAATTTACATCATGAAAATTGGTATCTTATTAAATATATTTTTCTCTTTATTCAATGGCTGGTAGGTTTTCGCAACTGGCTAATAGGAAATATAACTTACCAATCACATTGACTGATGGATTATTTTCACTTTCAGAAAACTGCTTCCAAGAAAATATTTGCAAATGACTGTACAGACTATATTTACAAATATATTGTTTAAAAAACCCCTCAAATAGTATAATAGTCCATTATGTAGTTTATAACTAAATGTAAAAAAGTAACAAAATAATATGAGGGATTAAATAAAAATAATTAATTAAAGGTAAAAAATACGCATATTAAAATTTTCCCAAATCAACACTTAGAAAAATAAAAATGAGATAAATATACGAGTATTTAAAAATCTTTGCTCAGCATTATAATAAACATGTTAATATCAGACTATACATACATGTATAAAAATCAGAAATTGATTCTTTTAAAAGTTCAGTTTATAATCAATTATTGTAATACTATATATATATACCTTCAATGAATTTAGGTATAGATATTCATAATGTATAAGAAAATGATAAAACTTTATATATTAAAATATGATAACTCTGTTTGAAAATGTAAACAATTTGAAAACAACAAAAATATATAAATGTCCATAAATAATACACAAAAGCAATATATTTAAAGAATAATTTGAATAAGATACTATAGATAAAATTTACTAACGAAGAAGAAAAACATAAGTTCTTAACTTTTTTAACTAGAATGCTGACACAGAACTTCAAGACAAGTTTTTAAATAACAGATTTGAAAGAATAACAAACAGAAAAAGAAATTTATTGATTTCATTAAGACAAAGCTTATTCTATATCTTCTTCTATTTATATTCATTGACTAGTTTCTTGATTTGATAAAAATAAACATAGCTTTCTCTCCCAGAAGAAAAAAACAAAAACAGAAGCCCTAAATAATGATTGTTAAATTATTATTATTGTCAGATAGAATTTCTTAATTAACAAAGAAATTTCTTTGATTCTAATGCTGGATTTTTATAGTAAGAAATTAATATTTTTTCATTTAAAATGTTATATTTTAAAATTTAATAATAATATAATTGATAATTTTCAGTATATTAAAATCAGATGATACCAACTATGAAATTGCAGAAATTACATATATGTGCACACACACAAACAAGTCTGAAATTATATGTCAATTGTATGAAATTGTATGACAGGACTTAATAGAATGAAGAAAACTTTTATTAATATATTTTTAAGTTTTGATTCAATTTTCATAAAAAATGAAATGGCAAGACAAAATTCTGCAACAATTAAATATACTAAATTTCAAACTATTTGAATGGGTTATGTTCTATGCAAATACATGGATTTATATAATTATAAATGCACCTAAAAAGGTTCCATTTTTAATTGCTGCATTTAATAATGATCTTGCATAATTTAATTTTGAGAAAAATAAAAGTTATAGCAATCTAAAGTATTTTTTTAAGGTCAACAATTAAACACAAGCTGCAAAATAGCGGATGGTACAAAGAATTAATTTAAAAGAGAAAAAAAAATGGAAGTATTATTTTTATAATTTTATTCATGGAAACAAATAAAGAAAAATATACATCTTACATGCAAAACAAAACAAATAACAGAATATAATTTCTCACTTTAATTTATTTCAGTCTTCAATTGTGAATGTTTATGATAAACTATTTTTAATAGATTACATCAGATAAATTAAAAGACATGCCTATGATGAAAATTATGAAAGTGAAGCTATAACCCCTAGTAGCAAAAACAATGCATCAAAGAAATTGATGCTGCAGATTAATCTAATAGCTTAAAAATAATTAATGATTTTAAAATTTGCTTAAAGTTTATTTTAGATTTATTTTATGAATGTATTTTCTTTTAAAATGGCAAATTTCCTTATTTTATGGATTATGATTCTTTATAATAGTAGACTTGGTTGTTGAGTTGCAGATATATTTTGGTATACTGCAGAGTGACGTGGAAAACTCTGCTAATATTTTTGTTATGACTGAATTATGATTAATTTATAAATAAAAGTACCATCAATGAATTTTACAAACTTTTATCCACAGATCTCTTTTTAAAAGTAAAGATCCAAATGTTTTTTATTAATTAAACAGTTCTTAAATAATTAACAGTAAATTATTCAGTGTGCGCAAGATTTATTAATCCTACCTTATTCATCCCATACACAAGTTTTTTTTTAAATATTACTCAATTATTGATAAACTGTAAGATTAAATGCCAATAAAGAATGATTGTAAATGCCACATTCACTTGGTATAAAGCATGTTACATGTGTTTGTTACCTCATCAAGTCTTTTTACACTTTTAATTTGTATTTTTATTAATGTTTTACTAATTTATTTATTCTTTAAAATTACTGCAAATTTTGATTTCTTTTTTCTTTCTTCTTCAAGCCAATATCTAATCTTTATATACATTTTGTAGTTATATCTGTCTATGTTTTTTGACTAAATGAAGAGAATTAGGTTCCTTACAATTATCCATCATTGTTGATATTTATTCTGTTTCTTATTAAATTTTATTACATTTAAAATATTTACATTTTATTCACAAAAACAACAGGTTAAAAATATCTTTTTGTTTATGGTTAATTTAATAATTATGTATTTAAATACATAAACTATTCACATTCTTATGACCAAAATCATTTAAATAAATCATTTTTTTTGTATTTCGCATGTCATTATGCATTCAGTAAACATCATCATTAACATAACCCTGTTCCTTAGTGATTTTTTTCAAATTTTAAATTTATTAATTTTTCAATCTTAAAATTTCAGAATAGCAACATATATATATATATATATATATATATATATATATATATATATATATATATATATATATATATATATATATTTGATTACCTATTTAAAAGAAAATTTAAAAAATAATGTCCTGAATTGTTTAGGATTGTATATTATTAAAAAATAAATCTGGAACTAGATAACAAAAATATGATAAATATAAACAAAATTGCAGGGAGTAAATATATCACCTTCAAAGCAATATGAGAATATTTTCTAAAGGCATAAGCATAAGTAAGCCAAATTTATGATTATTATTTTTATCACTAAAGTTGGTTTGAAATATGTAATTTTTTCTTTTTTTAAATTACTTTTAACATGATGTAATAATTAACTGTTCTACTAAATTAGATGTTACTGGAAATAACAAGAAATACTCTAGATCTAAAATTTTTATTAATTACATTATTCAAATATAAATAGAAAGATGATAATTTGCAGTATACCTTTCTTAAAATAAGAATGCAGAAATTATAAAATAAGAAACATAATAAAACCACATGACCATATGTTTTATTAATACAAAATTTTATTAGATAAAACAATTAGTAAACAATGATGACATATATATTATATAATTAAAAGAGAACCATTTATCTACTTTTTAATGTCAAATAAACACTTAGTAGCCTATAAAATCAACAATAAACAGAAATATAAAAGATAATTCATTCAAAAGAACAATCATCAGGACTCACCTCATTAACATTTTCTTCAGTTATCATCCCCAACATGGTTTGCTCAGCCGGACTGAAGTCATTGTTTGATTCAGGTTTGTTTTCTGTTTCATTTTTTAATTCATTGTGAAGAATTTGAAGCTGCTTATTGATCAGTTCTGGTTGTTGCATGGATTTTAAAGCTTCTAAGTCTTTTTTCAAAACTTCATTCATATTTGGGCATTCCATCTGATATCTAAATGCTATTTCAGAACTCAGTTCTATTTTTTCAGAACGGGGTCTTGGAGGATATTTCTTTATTTCAAAATCCATATCCTGAAAACAATAAAATAAAAAAGGTTAATATATTATTATTATTATTTTATAAAAATAACATCTTATTACTATGTTCATTGCTATTCACTTTTCTATCTGTGTTAAAACAACAGAGATAATTGAATGGTAGTGTGTGACATGCAGCAAATATGTTAAAATATACAAAAAACTAAAATATTTACACTGCCAGTAAAAAAGAAAAAGAAAATCTTGACACTCATTGAAAACTGTGAAGTTAGTGAAAGATGGTCCTTATTGATAAGTAATGTTTATTATTATTATTATTATTATTATTATTACAGAAGTTGTTAATGATGGTATTAACAGTACATCATGTTTTAAAAAAATTGACAGACCTGGCTGAAGTTGTTCTGGGTTTTTTAGAACTGATTTCTCAATTTGGGGATATTGTCATGTAGTAAATTGGCCTTGCCTTATTTAGGATATACATAGCTTGCCCTGATGCTTGTAAAATGTTACATTTTACAACTTATAGGAACATTTTGTTTTAATAAAGTTGAAGCATAAGGTTGTTCTATATTTGTAACCTTTTTATGTTGATTATGTACCCCAAAAAAAGTTTCTTTTTGTAGAGAAAAGAATTTAAAAAATCCCTCTTTTCAAATCACCAACAGAACTAAAAAATTAAAGGGAGAACTTTAAATCATGCTATGCTGCAATGGACACCACTCTATGTAACAAACATGTGATAGAAACTTTCACCCACCTCTTCTATTTAAAACGGGAAAAAATAATACATTTAAACATTGAAATTGTGCCTTATGTGTCAAGATTTTTTTTGCTGACACTGCATATATGTATATATATATATTAGTTTCTTGAGTATTTATGTGATCATATACATAAATATACATGTATATATAAATGTACAACTTAACTATGTTAAGAAGATGTAACTATATTAGTGAATAAAATAACACAAACAATATTCATAACACTAACTTGTATAAGACTTAAAAATATATGTGTTTTTTTTAAGTTTTATACAAGTTAGGGTACCAATGGACTGAAAAAAGAATCTTGAAAGAAAAATTAATTTATAAGTGCTGATTTATGTTACCACATTTGTTGAGAAGAAATAAGTTCACCATATCTGGTACTTTGGCACAAAACTTAGTATGGTGTTTGTTTAATGAAAAAGTACTCTCATTTTCATAAGCCAAATTTACTTGAATGATAAAAATCTCAACTCAAAATAAACCTCAAAAAAAAAATTGAACGAAGTAAAATATATATATATAATAATATATCTAACTATATAATATATATATATATAAGACAACTTATGAAAACCTTCTTAATAATGTCAGCTATGATATTAATTTCGTCTACAATGTAAGATGATCAGATTGCTCAAATACAAATAAGAATACACTTTTTTTTTACACACATAAAGAAAATCACTGAGAAACTAATAATTAGCATCTCTAGATCTACTACAATTTACAATTAGTAATTGGCTGAGGTATCAAAACAGAATGTTTCCTTGGATTACATTATACAAAAGATGTTTGCATTTATTCTACTTTGTGTATGGAAGAAACCCTGTTATAAATGATGGTAAGCATATTTACTAACCTCCTCTTTTTCAACAGACTGCAGTGACGAACTCTGGGTGAATGATGATGAAAGAGTATCATCCACATGCATATCACATTCATTTAGTTCACGCTTAGACTTTTTCATGCTATTTACTTTTTTATGAAGTCCTGACTTTTCATTTGCATCTAATGATTTAGAGATTGTATTCTAAAAGGAATAAAAAATTTTTTAGAAATTCTGGATTACATTTTGGATATTACAATAAAAAAAAACTTTTTTAAGGAGAGAAAATTATCCATATACCAACAGGCTTAAGTGATAAAGAAAAAAAAAACTTTTCCATTATACAAAAGCACTATTCGAAAATGTATGTTAATGTGCCATTTTTTTTAAACTCTGACTGTAAAAAAAAAAAAAAAAAAAAAAAAAAAAAATCAGATTGCAAACTGAGTCAAACACTGTGACTCGCTATTTATTGAATGTAAATTTTTTTATTAATACTATTATTACTTAATTATCTTAATCTTTTTCTTTTTTTCAAATCAGAAATCTTTTTATTAAGATTCAGCTTACATTTATCTGATGCCAAGATGGATTTTACCATCTAACAGTTATCCCATGATGAGAAATCTGCAGTACAATTGTTTGAAAGCTATGTAATAACACACACACACAAAAAAAATAATAATCACATGATGCCAGCTTTAAAAACTTAAGAATAAATCACAAATATAATTTCAATGGCCTTTAATATTGGATGTCATATCCAATCTGTTGAGAGATTATAGAAAATCTCAAAAGATCTTAAAAAAAAAAAAAAAAAAAAAATACAGTGTGATTTAAAATTTTATTATATCCTATTTAAAATCTTATCTCATTGACTTTTCTTATGGTGGCCTTTTTATTCAAAAAATGAAAAACTTATTGCAATACTAAGAGAAGTTTACAATTTTCTGCCTGCTGTTTAAATAGAGTTTTATTTTAATATTTTATTGTATAATATTTAATATTTATTTGTTCTTCTATTTTAAGTATGTATTTTTTTTGGTTTAATAAAAGAAAGTAATTCAATAATTCATTAAAGTTTGTAATTTTGAAATGTTACATTTTTTAAATGATTAATTTTGTAATAATGTCAATTTTTTTTCAAATGTTTCATTTGACACCAACTATTTGTTAGGTGGCAAATTAAAAAAAAACTTGGCAAGAAAAGTTATGTAGACATTATCTTATCACATTCTTATTTACAGACAGTTGAAAATTATTTTTAAAACTTGAAATAAGCAAACAATATTAAATGTCTAATGAAGTATTATTAACAATTAAGAGAAAAAATAAATCACATTTATGATCATTGCCAAAAGATTTAAGTTTTATTTTATAGATATATTTTTTATTTAGAAAATTTCTGATTTTAAAACATAAGCATAATAGAAAGTTAATAATAAAAATGATAATAACAAGAATCAGAATATAGGTTGACAGGGAAAAGTCATATATAGATCAAACAAAAATGGGTCTCCATATTTCTAATTATAGAAATAAAATATAAAAATAGAATAATAAGCAAATTCTAGAATTTCTCCATAGAAAAACAATAAAGATATCAGCAAACAACATATAAAACTTTAAATGGTTAATCTTTTAATTTCACTAAAAAAAAAAAAAAAAAAAAAAAAAAAAATGATAGGACAGTTATTGATATAAGTTTTAATAATTAAAATAAGATAGCTTCTCATGTCTCATAAAAAAAGAAATAGAAAATAGCTGCTACAATAAAATCAGAAAAATAATGAGAAATCATGTGTTTTATCTTAACAGGATATCAAACCTAGGCTTCCCAGATTACAGAATATACTCTTCACTGAACAGAGATGAGATTTCAGTATTTTAGTGCAGAGTTTGATTTAATACACCTATTAAAATTTCTATTCTAATAATTATAGATTTTATTTGTTTATTTATTGATGAAGTTTTAATTTTGCTGTGGAAAATTAGTCAACAATAAATGCTGAGTTATTAATATTTTTTTAAGAACAAACAAGTTAATTTTTGGTAGCTGAGTTGTATACAATAGATTAAAAAAAAAAAAAAAATCATTTGTTATCGTTTATCATTGTTAAATCATCATGTTATTATTTTGCATTCTGGATTCTGGTGCATTCCAGAAATTGGGTTTCCGGATAACATGTTCTATATTGTACATAAAATTTGGTTCAATTTCATACATAATTTCAGACATTTTTTGATTAAACAAAGAGAACACACAGAGAGACAGACATTTTCTAAAACAAGTCTTTTCGAATATCAAACACCTAAAATGTGTAAAAACAAGTAAAAAAAAAAAAAAACTAATTACAATATTTTTTATTTTAGAAAGAAGAGAGTAGACAGAGAAAATTTATTACTTAAGTCACTGCCTTTATCATGTCAATATTACTCACAGACATGTTTGTCTTTATAACATAAATTTACAACAAAAAATTACCGTAAATGCATGCAAGTTTCCTGATGCAACAGTGGTGGTGGTTGTAGTTGAGAGACAAGCAGCAGTCACACCAGATGATTGTACTCCAAAAGGAATTCCAGAGAAAGGATTAAAATTTGGAAGAGGAAATGGTGGATATCCCACAGCAGGAGCAGGCATAACTCCTCCATGATGAGAACATGCAGAAATGACAGGAAAAGGAAAACTAGGAGTAGGTAATTCCTTAGCAGGATCAGATGCAGGCGAAGGCCAAAATTGAGTACCATTTTGTGGATGTACAGTAGATATAGGTGGATAATAGGGAACACTGCTCATGTACACAACTGAAAATAAAGGGAAAGTAACATTAAATAAATACAGGATCTTTTATGAAATTACAATAACAATGTCAAAATAGGTGATTGATAAATACCATAGATATTTATATTAAAAGTAACATCTGGAAATAGAAGGATAAAATTAAAAACTTTTGAATTTTTTTAGAACAAAATAGCATCTTACTTTACGCAGCTAAAAAGTTTGTAGTTTTCTGTTAACTGGGCTTAAGAAATTAAATCCCAAATATGTTTTAATTCAGTTCCATTGCACTCAGCCATTACAAAGCTTTTACTCATTCCTTTGGAAAAAAAATATCTTTTATTTAAAATACGTACAAAACTTAATATATGCCTTTAAATTAAGTTTTAATATATGTGTTAAAAATATGTATATGTGTTCAACATAAATTTCTTTCAGCGTCAAAGCATTGTTTGAAATTTACATAAAAAAAAAATAAATAAATAAAATAAAAGCCACTATTGGGAAGATTTACACCCAGCTTACAGAGAAGCACCAAAAATTCTTTCACAGATTATTTTTTTAAATTTCCCACCTCATTTAAATGTGCTAAAACTTAAACTGATTGATTTCAAACTGTTAGTCTCACAACTCAAACTGCTTGTCTAGCAAAAAAAATAATACACCAACATATAACTAGATTAAAAATGACAATTTTTAGAGTTTTTGACATTAAAATGATATTGATAACATAGTACAGATAAGATATTTAAGTTACTTTTTAAATATACAACATATTTTTAAAAAACATCTTTAGTAGAGATAACAATAATAAAATGGATAATATATTACCAGGAATAAATAAAGGAGTAGGTGCTGCACTTGAATAGGTACTTGGCGGCATTAAGCAAGAATATGGAACTTGTGGTAAATGTGAAGACATAGTTTTAGGATCTGTTGTAGATGTAGCAGGAGCTGATGATGATGGAGCAAAAAATGGTATATGTTGCGATGATGTAAAATTTATATCTGTCTGAGTTGGAGTAGAAACAGTCAAATTTTGGTTATGTGAACACTTTTTATGTTTTCCATGTGTTAAATCTTTTGATGGGAGACAGTTGTCTTTCACAAGAGTATTACTGTGCACCATAGATTTACTTTTACGCTGATGTTGTTTTAAGTATTTATGATTTATTCGATTATGAGCAGAAAGAGTTTCTTCGGTTAATGCAAGACAAGATGAAAACTTATCATTAGTTTTATTTACAGGGTCACCTGTATTCTTTTCCCAAGCCTGACTGCTAGATCCAGTGAGACTGTTACTAGGAACATTACGATTATCCTTTTCCAGACTTTTGAATCCTGAATCACCTGTAGTAAAAGATGACATGTTGCATTTTGATGAATTGCTGCTTGATTCTTGTTGCCCTTTGTTGTCATATTTGTTTGAGGAAGAGGCTTCATTTGAAGTATTACCTAAATAAACAAAAGGAATTTCAACAGAAATAACATATATGTATATATATATATGTATAATTAAAACAAAATCACAAATTCATGAACAAATAGGTAAAAATCTAAAAACAAACAAAATATGAACAGTGGAAAACAGAAATGTACATTAAGAAATATGAATAATCTACAGAATCATCAGAGGACTTAGCAAGTTAATTCATGGTGAAGATCTGTTATTTCATCCAATTTTGTCAGCATATTATGTGTGTGTGTGTGAAAGGATAAAACAAATTTAAAACTATGCTATGTGCAAAATATTTAAACAATGACAAAAAATATTATCTTTAAAAAAAAGTGTCATTTTTATATCTATACACAGGTGGTTCAACAATTACTATAATGAGTGGATATAAAATATTTGTACTGCGATGGGTTGATGTGAAATATCAAAGCCTAATATATCTTAGATGCCTATATGCTCTATTTCAGAGCCATAGCTGCTATAATAGCATACTTATGGGGGAAGGGGTGAAGTTTTAATAAAAAGAATATTGCCCAGTTAAACTGATGGCATTGAGCTCACAGGCTACGCATACTAATTGTACATTACAGCCTTATATTTTCAAGGGTTAATTCCGTTCGAAAAAAAATATTAAGGAGGGGGGATCAGCTCCCACCTTTCCCCTTTTTATACTTAATCACTGAACCCTCTAAACTGATCAGGGACTTGCTTTACCGTATAAAAAATCCATATCCAAAATCTAGAGCAAATCGGAAATTTCTTAATAAAAACCCATTTATATAATTTAAGAAGAGTTATCCTTCTCTTTTATATACTTAACCATTAAACTTCTAAAACTATTCATAGATTTGAACGAAATCTGACAATTCTGCGTGAAAAACCCATTTATATAAATTAAGGGGAGGGGCATTAGAACCCCTATTTCCCCTGTTTATATTTATCCAATGAACACCTAATACCAATCACGGAAGTGCTTTATCAAAATGATCCTATGTATAAATTTTGAACAAAAACTAATATTTCTGCATGAAAAACCCATTCATATCAATTAAGGGGAGGGGCATGAGCCCCCCGTTCCTCCTCTTATACATATTGAATGAACTCCAAAAACTAATCAGGGAAGCGCCTTACCACGATATGCATATATACAAAATTTCAAGTGGATGGGATAATTTTATCATGAGTTATCGCGTTACGTACGTATAAACGTACGCACATACATACAGAACGGGCTGGCACATAAGCTCTCAGGCTATGATAGCCTGTGAGCTAAAAACCTAGCTTTAAAGTGTTTTTAAAGGGGGGGGGGGGTGAGGGAGACAGGCTGGATTGAAGCTTATGGGGTGATAGTGAATGGGGTGACAGTGAGTATGTGGTGACAGAATTTGTGACATGGATTCATCACTATGATCCTGAGTCCAAACAACAGTAATTACATCTCATCCACTATCACAAATCTAGCCCCATAAGCTCCAAACTATCCTTTTAACCCTTCTTCCAAAATATACGTTAATATAGCAGCAACGGTTTTGAAATTGAGCATATAAGCATCTAAAACATTAGGCTTCAATATTCCACATCAACCATTGCAATACAAATATTTTACAAACACTAGGGACAATAATTATCGAACCATCCTTGTACAAATAACAAAACTTTAAGGGAAAAAATGCTTAAAAGTTTATTGCAGTTTTAGCTGGAAGATAAGTATACTAAATTTAATTTTTTTATTCCTTTTATTTTTTCTAGTATGATATGTACTCAATACCTACATGATGCTTTTATACTTCTTTAATTATACATATTGAAATACAGCAAGATGTTTATCAATCAATCAATTGCTATTATTACCAGTAAAAGATAAATAATTTAATAATGTACATACCTGATCCATTTCCTGAACCAGAGGTACTTCCTTGATAATCATCTCCACTAGAAGATTTGTCATGTTTATTAGAATCATCAGAACCATCAGAATATGTTTTGGGTTGACTAGCAAAAAATCTGAAAAATAAATATTATACATATAACATCATCTTTAATAAAGCATTACTTTAAAACAATAATTTTTAAAAAATCTCTAAATTCATATAATATTAAAGTTCGAGGGCCTTTATATATATTAAAGAACAGTAACACACCTTTCAATATTTTCTTGGTATCTCAGCTGTTGAACGTTAGGAGGTGTTTCGGAAGAAACACTGGAATCATTGACATCTCTGTAAGGTGAAATATCTCCCATAACAACACTATCTGGATCCTAGAACAAGATATTCAACTTATTAAGCATTTAGTTATTTACTGTATTATTTAACAAGGAAAAATTCAAAAACAAGTTTGAAAGCTTAACAATATTTTTTTAAAGAAGAAACTAAACAAGAAATTCAGAATTTACTATGCTTTATTATGCCAATTTAGCCTAAAATTCTAATGAGTTTGTGATTTAAAAAATTCTATCTCTATATTATCTACTACAATGTACTATCCATTTCTATATAACAGGTGAACATGTATTCTGGTTCACTTGATTAAGGAAGAAATAAATTACAACATATGCAACTATACAATTCCAGAAAGTTTTGTAGAGCCCCCCCCCCCCCCCCCCCCCCCCGGCCTCATATGTGTTATCTTAAAATCATAGTAGTTATTAATCGTAGATCATTAACACTGATAGTTCAAACAATTACACAATTAAAGTTTGAAAGAGAATTGTTGACTACATGATGCAGTGGTACAGTACAGTACACACATTAAAAAAAAAAAAACATTTTGTGGTAAATAATAATAATTTAGAGGTAACTAACATAATTTTGATTTAAAAGCAAACTAGAATTAACTTAATTTGTATCTAGAAATTATTAAAAAATATATAGCTATCAAATTTACTTACTGAATTGCTTCTGTTCTCTGCTACATCTTGTTTATCAGCTAAAGAGAAAAAAATAAGCATACAATCCATTACTAAATTATTAATATAATATTCAGTGAAACCATTAAATATAACAAGCAATGAAACTTAAAAATACAGCTAAATTTTGAAAATTATAAGGATTCTATTTATAGTGCATTAATATTTTTGATCATATTAAGTATTTATTAATGATAAAAAGGCTTCCCATATTATATATGAAATTATAATGTAAATAAAGCTAAAATAATGAATATTAATTTATAAACGGTAACATAAAATATTATAAAGAAAGAGATTAAATTTTGTGCTTGAAATTAAATATGACGAAATTGCACTCAAAGTGGATTTGCAGTAAAAATCATGTCAAATTATCACTCACATAAAACCTCATCCTGCAGTGTTAAAAACTTGTAATGATGATATTTAGATTAATTTTCTCTATTTAATGTTTATTTTCTAAGTATATTTAATAAAGAAAATTATCTACATTATAAAATAATGTAAAAACTTTGAATAGGTTTCAATTAAAGTTAATAAATATAGTATTTTTGAAAATTTCAAAAATATCCAATATTTTGATGATATCTTTTTTTAAATATGCCTGATTTTTCAAAATAGTCAATTATTGCAAATATTTTTGAGACCAATATTAAATTTAAAAGCTTAGCATAGACACTTAATAAAACAATATTCTAAATGTCTTTTTAATTTCTACTCTTCTCTTTCATTTATGTAACAAAATTGAAAAGCAACTAACTGAGCATATATACAATTTATTTTTTATACTCAAGAAAAAAAAAAAAAAAAAAAAACTATGGGATTTATTATCAAGTATCAAGAAATTTTTATGTTTTATACAATAAAACTTTAAATACAAAATTTGTTTTTATTAGGAATAATAAACATAAATATGAGCTTGTCTGCTTTTTCATTCCCTAATCTGCTATGAAATTTAAACAAAACAAAAACAAATTGAGAAAAGACTATTTCTAATGAAGCTGTAAATAATTTATCTAAATTAGGCAGTTAATCTTTCAAAAACTGTTGTCAATAAATGTTGTTCCACAAAATTATTAGTTCCACATTTAAAAATTCAGATTCATATGTAAAGATTATTACAAGTGTTTGTTTGCTTTTTGAAGGGCAAGCTGGAGATCATCAAAAAGTCATTTCCATGCCAAAAGTTCTTTATATACAAAATGTCACAAACAAGAATAATTTTTAAAAATTGTGTTTGTTTTGACTAAAAAATGAAAAAGAAATCATAGATAATATTTAAAAAATAAATATAAAGTACATAAAAATATCAAACTTTATGCTATTTTGAAAATAAATAATATATATATATATATCCATTGATGTATATCATTAAACCCTGGTTTCAATATCACAGTTATTAAAAAATGAATACAATGAGATAAAATACAATAAATGAAGTAATTCACTTATGCAACCACTCTGCTTACAGTGTTACAATTACTGAGCCCTGAAGGATGATTATTTAAAATAATTTCACTGAATTATTTTACATTAAAGTGAACTTTTGTAAATAAATTAACAAGAAAGAAAAAAAAGATTTTACAGTTTCTAAGTAATTCAACATATTGTAGAAATAATCAAAGCAGTGGCATTGAAAAGTATAATACACTTACATTTTCCATTTTCATTTCCACCATAACCTTCATCAATACAGTTGTAAACAAATGAAGCTAAGTCCCTCTTTCTTTTATTGCAAAATCTTTTAGATTTGTTGCTCACAAAGTTTTTCATAGGCTGTCAAAATAAATGAATTTCATTCAGATTAAAACATTTCACAGTTATATATTTTGCACATTCCTAAATATTTTTACTGTTGTTACAAAATAAAAGGAAAAATTATTAATAACAACCTGTGAAAGAATAGTTTTTATTTCTTTCTGAATTTTCTGACTCTCTTTGGCTATTTCATCTTTAACTGAGTTTTCTTCAAATTCAGGTTCATTAAATATATCCACATTGGTAGGGCCACTAAAAATGAGTAAGATTGGATGAAATAAGCACTCTTGTTAAGAAAGATTTAACTAAATAGGAGAAAAAATGTTTCTTCTCTAACAGTATTATACACTAACAATGAAACCATAAATTAATAATTTTACATTTTGTAAGGGGGGGAAAAAAAAGAAAAGAAAAAGGCAAATCTAGGGAAAAAGACAGATAGGAATTTACTTTACAAGGACAGAAAGACAGTTTAAGCATAATTAGAGAATTTAATATTTGTAACACTGTATTTATCTACACAGTCAGCCTAAAAATTTAGGCAGATATACTATAAAAAAGTAAAATCAAAAGGAGAAATATAGAATATTTTCACAATAAACACTCATTTTTAATTCAAATGAAACAGAGAAGAAAATGGTTACATCAACACTATTTAATTAAAAAATGTGCCTTTTAATTTTGATAAAAAAACCACTGCATCAAAAGTTTAGAGAAATTATGCAAATGGAAACAAACAGTGGACTGGTTCGAACCAACTAATCATTTTTCTTGAATAGTGTAAAAGTGAATATAAATCAGTTTTGAATTGAAATCAGACTCTAGTAAAGACCTTAGCAACCAGACTTGTTTTTTGTTTGTCCCTCAAATTTGGCCGTTTGTGAATGGTTGGCTCAAAACATGGGCTACAAAGTACCGATTATGATTGGTTGGATGAAACTTGGGTGGCAGGTAAACACGTGTTGAAACTGATCTATTCAATTTCTGCTAGTTATCTAACATGCTGAAAGCTCTGGAATTCACAGAAGTGGAAATTTTAATATTTTCAAATTGAAATCAAAATATTAGTCTGTTATTGAAATAGAATTTTAAAGCATTCAAAGTGTGGATTATATGACTCAATGGACAAATTTTAATTCTAGGAGGATAAGGAAAATGTAATACTTTTAAAAATTTCAAAAGTAAGAATATAGAAAGGCTGATGTATGCATCTTTAAAAAATTATGTATATTGTTAAAGACACAAATGAACTTGGTAGAGACACTAAAGTATATAATATCTGATTTGAAATATAGCTATGTTACACTAAATTAATTCTTTATTGTAATTACCTCCCTGAAGATATAATAAAATGCAGACACTTTTAGTATGTTTAGTCGAAAATCACTGAAATTTGATTATTATAAAACAAATACATAATAACAGTTTATAGTTAATTATTCTATGGTTAATAATTATTTTTTAACTTAACAGTAAGGTATTTAAATTTAAACTAATACTATATAGTTAAAAAGAGTATTTTTTCAAAATAGTTAGGGCATTATAAAAAAAGTTATTTTTGTTATTCAAAATCTGAATATTGAGAAAGCAGTTACTTACATATTTTCCTTTTCTGTGATAGTGCATTCAAATAGATGCCCATTTTAGATGTTGAAAAAATTTAATTTAATATTTTCATTGATATTTAACTGCACCCCTCCCATTTTTCCCTACACCCCCAAAGAAAAAATACATAAAAATTATTTTATACATAAAATGTATCGTTTTTAATGTAAGAATCAATTAGCAGAAATTTTAATTCCAATATTTCAATTTGTTAGGGCTTCATGCTTAGATAGAATATTGGGTTTTTAAACAAATAGTCACATGGATGAAGCTAGAATTAAATTTAATATAACCAATTACAATACTATAAATAAAGTAATTCATGTACACAGTTGCTCTGCTTAAAGCATTGCAATTGTTAAGTCCTGAGGGATGGTGGTTTAATAAATTTCATTGAATTATTTTACATTAAAGTGAATTTCTGTGTACAAACAGGAAGGAAATTTTTTTTTTTCAATTTCTAGATAATTTAACAGCGTGTTGTAGAAATAGTTAAAGTAATGGTATTTAAAAAAACGCAATTACATTTTCTGCTTATTTTTCCATTGTAATCGTCAACAATACAATGGTAAACAAATGAAGCCAAATTTTTTTTAATTATAATGAATACTTTAAACTGTACTTATTTACTCAACTGGTATTGTTTTATAATATTTGAATTTTAGTGATTTTTGATTAAGTATACTGAAAGATCCTGAAAAGATCAATACTGGCTCATATCTATTGATTTATATATTTATTTTTAGTTGTTAAAAGATATTGTACCAATTTAATTTGGTTTTTAAGGTTACTCAATTATTTATCTTTATCAGAATAGCAAGTTAAATAATAACAATCAAAACTTTCGTCGTAAACAATTAATGAAAACATACTATTAACTTAATCATTCATATAAGTGAAAAATGTGATTAACGCGTATAAAATGATTGCAGAAAAAAGAAAAAAACATACACAGAATGCAAGCAAATGAATATGATCATATTTCACTTACTTTAAAACCCTGTGTTGGCCAACTACAAATTCCAACTTGTGTGACCAAGGATTGATGAAGCATGACCATTCTGTTTCAAGCATTATGTAACATCCATTCTGTACTTTAAATCGATAAGGTTTGCTTCTAAACGATGAACCATGTTCTTTCACAACTTAAAATATAATAATTTTTGTTGCAAACATATGCTTAGGAACATTTCAAACAGGAAAACTCAAAACTCATAAATTTTATTCCAATATCAGGATCCCACTCTTTGTCAGATAAAAGAGTGAATTTATTTTTGTGTACAGCAAAAGACTTTTATAATTAACATATTTTTCCAAATTGTGAGAAAAAGTATAAAATACTTAAAAACAGGCGATTTTTTTTCAAAAACAATTAAAACAAGTTTTAATAAAATTAAATTTTTACTTAATTAAAAAACAGATGTAATACTTATATGATAAAGATATAAAGTTAATTTTAAAAAAGTAACCAAGACAATAATAACATGTGGAATGTTTTCACTCACATCATGATAAATATTGTCAAATTTTAATTTCAATTGTTTTTCATATACAAAAAAATTTCAGTTTTTTTTAAACAGCTTTTTTTAATTCTTAACTAAAGATAAGATAACTAAGATAATATAAATATTATCAATAATAATTCATTCTCAAATTTCTCTAAACAAAAAGGATAAATTTTAAAATTTTAAATGCGTGTCTCGTATCTTTGTAAAAATAATGTTATGAACAATTCAGAATGCTATTTTAAAAGTATATTCAAAGATTATAAAAGAAAATTAACTATTTTTTAAATAATTTTAAGCCATATAAATTGAAATAATCTACTAATACCATGATAACAAACAAATAATACTTGAAAAAGGAAAAGTGAAACTAAATCCTTTCTAAAATCTCACAATTATTCATAATGTAAAATATTTGACATCCAAATAATAAATAAGAAAAACCTAAAAAAGTTATCTCATAAGTTTAACATCAAATATGAGCCTGAGTCATAAAAATTCAATTTCTCTTCATATCATAAAAAAATTCCTCATACTTTCACTTTTTATGAATAAAATAGAACAGGCAACAACAAAGATGTTGACTTATAATCCTTCATTACAACTTTTTTTTTTATTAATAAAGGAATACATATTGTTATACATAATAAAGAATATTATTAAAGAAATATAATTATATATTATAACATGGAATACAGACTATTATTAAAGAAACATATAATTATGCATTATAATTAAAAAATTAATCTAGAAAATTAGAATTTGGAACTAACAACTATAAAAGCACTAGTAAATTATTGTTTTATTTAAATGCAGTATAGAATAAAAAATTAAAAAAAGAAATTAAAATAAATATCAAAATCTATTCCCGAAAACAAAAGTATTATTATTTTCAATAAGAAAATAGACTATATTAGATCTAAAAGAATGAGAGATGAAGTTTGCACCAGATTATAAAAGAACTGTTTTATAATTGTTCTCATAACTATTTAAGCAAAACTGTTATAAGAAGAATGCCTTTTCAGAATAATTTGCTCAAGAATTGCATGGGTAGACAAAATTTTGTAAGACTGTTAAACAATAAATAAACATAAAGCTTCATTACAATGCATATCTTTGTCTATCAATATGAACCAGTTAAAAGCTGTTATCGAAAATTATATTAAAATACAAAGTAAATTTTGCATAGTTAAATTAAAAGTTTAAAAAAAATGCGCTTATAATAAATGGGAAGTTTCAAAATGCATCTCAACTGTGATTGCATTCAAATCTCAACATGTTTCTGACCAAAATGCTTACTGATTTTTAATTATAAATAAGCATTTGAGAACACTCTGCAAATGTATATTAACAACTGATGATAGACTAATGAAAAATTCCATCTGAAATGTGATTTCGATTTACTGCAATATTTTTTGGGGTTCTTAAAAAATAATATTGATTTATATATATGAGACCAGATGTAAGAAGTTTATTATAACCTAGTGGTTACTTTTTTAAATATATTTTTAAATAAACTTTCGTTAGCATTTCTATAAGTAATAATCTAAAATTAAATAGTTAAAATAAATATGCAAATATTTAAATATTGCAGCAGCAAGAGTGGAATCATCAGTGGCATGCAATATTTTGTAAACAAATTACAAAAAAGGAAAAGGCAGCCTCTAGCAGATATTTTTTAACCATTTGTTACCTTTTATAAATAAGCATTAATTTTTGCTTCTTCCCCACTCCCACCAAATAGGATCAAACATTTTATTTCCTATTTTGCTAACCCCTTTTGCAGGCAGTGTCCTTAAAAAAGGATACTTAATTTTTATTTCACTAGCACCAAGAATATTTAATTAAAATTCTTCTTTCATAACATATTTGAAAAATAAGCAATTTTGTATTTTTTTAATACATTTGTTTCTAAATCCTGATGTACGTTAATTTTCGAACAGATTTATTCCGCACCAGAAAAGAGATTTGACTGTTTAAATGTAATTTTGCATAATTTTATTTTTACACCATTGAATATGGGAAAAATACACTTTCAAATGCAATTTGTTTAAAGACCATATCTAAATTAACTATTTTTTTAAAATATTTTTGAAGATATTATTCAAGTATCCATTTTTTAAAAAAATATCTTAATCACATACAGCTCGATTACTGAAGATTAACTCATTTGAACTTAATACAGTTTTTGTTTTCAGCTAATATTCCAAAATTAAATTAACAGTACATTAATTAATAAATAAGTAAAACAATATAAATAAAACACAAACTTAACAAATATATTTGAAATGCTCTCTCTAAAAAAAATGAATAATAATAAAAAGCTGCTGTGAGTAACAAAATCTTTGCTGATTTTTCTGGCTTTTAACAGCTGACATACAGCATGTATAAAAACATCGTTTTTAATAATTTTCAAAGCTTTATTTGAATGCATAATTGATATTGTCCATATAAAAATACAGCAAGTAAAAAAAATACTAAATACACTAATATAACTAATGTAAAAAAAATATACCAATAGTTTCCATAAAAATATGTCTTTCACCTATGTTCTGTGCATAGAGCACTTTGTTCGGTAATCAGGAAAGTTCAGGTTTGATTCCCTTGTTATATTAAAATAACTTAGGAAAAAGAATCAAGAATCCAAAAATCATTTGTTTTTCTATCTGCCTCCATTGAACTATGAAGTTTCTCAACATTTCACAAAGTGAACATACGGATTTTAAATGCATAAATGATTGATAAAACACATATGTGTTATCATGGTTTAATATGGCTTAAAATCCCCTCATTGTAGACTACTCACATTTTGCATCCTAAAATCAAATTTTGAAATCAAAACCTTAAAATAAAATAATTTATAATTTTCTTCATCGAAAAGAGAGTGAGAACCTGAATATTATTTCACCAGTAAGAAATTATTGCATTTAAAATTACATAACACAATATCACTTAAGTGGTTGAGAGTTTTATTTTCTCTTTGATCAGAAGAATATTTATTTAATGTTATCATTAGTATTAAAGTGAAAATAAACAACTTTCATTTTTCAAGCAGTCAATCAGTGTAAAGCATTAAAAGGCTATCATTTTTTAAGATGCTAATTTACATCATTTGAAAAATTACAATAATTTATAATCATAATCAATTCACAATCTTCCAGAAAAAGGATTGAAATAGTAAGAAATGGGCAACTGAGCAGTTTCAAAAATATGTTAATTTAATGCTGAGGTAAAAAATTTCCTTTCAGTTAATAATAATAATTTCACATACATCATGACACATTCTACATCACTCATACACAGCTGAATCAATAAATGCAAAAATAACAGTGAATGCAGAAAATTCATTTTACCCAATTCATAAATATCTTTCAAATGTGGCATATCATCAGTGTGATAAAATTTAAACACAGACATCCCAATCATATCTTGAGGCAAATAACCAAGGTATGGTATAGCACTAAAAATAGATACAAAAGTAAATCAACAGTGAGTTTATTAACATATAAAATTTCATACAATTTGTTTTATTCAGAAAAAAAAGAAGAAGAAAATATTGCCAAAGCAGTATTTCCTAAATCAAAGGCTAAAATAACAAAATGGTTCACAAATATTTATCTATTGATTTTAAGTAATTAAATAAATATATAAAATGAATTAACCCCCTGACCGCCAAGCAAAAGGGCAAAATTGTAAAGTTTTTTTTTAATGCAATTTATTTTAAATGTTAATAAAGGAGGGATTTTTTATCATGGCATATTTTTTTTGTTACGTATATGCTTATAAGCCTTGAAAGTATCAATCATAACTTAATTTGTTAAAATTGGATTATACTTGTAGAATTATATCAATTTAGATAAAGTTTCAACTGAAGTGAAACCTACAGCCTAGTCAACGGATATATCTGGTCGCGGCAGTGGGAAGGTTAAATGTAACAATTATATTAACCCATTAAATGCTGGTGTTGCACTGATGTAACAGACCAAAAAAAAAATATGTATTAAAAAAATTAGCTATCACATGAATTTTATATTAATGGCAAATATTACATAGCAAATATTATAGTTAGTAATTCAGTATAAATATATTGTCTCTTTCACCAGTTTTTATATATTTAATAACAAGTTTGAAAATTGAAGCATTTTTAAACGAAAATTTTAATGTTGTCCATTTACCAGAAGAAATATAATTAGAAAAACGTAAGTTTTAGAAATAATCTATTTTTAGATAAGATCAAAGCATATAAAATTCTATAAATCAGTTGCTTTTGGTTTGAAGGGGGAGAAAGATAAAAAAAAAAAAGTGTGTTTGCAAATTATCAGTGGGAAAGGGGTAGTTCCCTTATCCGCTTGTGTTGTTCAACTCTGGAAAATGTTCTCATTCTGTGCTCAAAGAAAGCCTTAAACTATTAGAAGCTAGTCAAAGAATTTAGGATGAAAATTCAAATAAAGATGATTAGAATGAAACTGATATTATTGTTATTTCAGCAAAAATTATTGATAAAAAAGGAAATTATACAAAAAAAAAAAAAAAAAAAAAAAAAAAATAGTATTATTATTATTTCATCATGCAATATTGCTGGCAAAATTGATTTGTGTGTAAAAATAGAAACTTGTGCTCTCTGAAAGTAGTACAAGTCATACATTTAAAATAAAAATTGTAGACTTGAAGTGAGTAAAAATGAAACATTGATATGACTCAGCCAAAAAATGAAGAAGAAATAAAATATTGATAAATGTGAGAAGATATCAAGATTATGCTCGAAAATAAAAAAAGTCTCGCTTAGATTACAAACAAGAAGTTGCATTGCAAAGAGTGTTTGCAAAAGTAAACACCCTTTAAAAGAAAATAGTTAGATAGAGATAAATCAGCAACAAGGTCTAGTAAGTTCAGCATACAAAAACCTTTACAGACAGAACATGGATATTTAATCATCAAGTCCAATGACAGCAGAAGACTATATTGTAAACAATCCTACAACCAGAATATGCATTGGAAAAGTAACTTTGTGATGCTGATTTATTACTTATATATAGCGAATATTTTGGTACTTGAAACTGTTTTCTGAATATAATCAGTAATTTGTAAAGGAAATATTAATTAAAATTTAATAATGAATTAATTACCTTTAAAGTGATTTTTAGCTTTTTAAATTTTAGCAACAATAAAAAAATCTTCTAGTGCCCAAAGTAAAGATAACTCAGCAGATGAGTTGAACTCACTTAACATCAATACTCTTAATACACTGATGTTGCATGAAAGTAACATTGATGTTTTATAAGATAAAACAAGTTTTATTATTTTCTCTATAAATTTATGTTGCATGTTCAATTGAATAACCAATATTATTTACATAAAAAATTTTCAACCTCTTATAGTTTTGGCAATTATTGGGATAATACATATAAAAAAAAATAGTTCAAAGACCATTAATTTTCTTTTTCCTTACCTGAAATCAACATGGCTAAAATGACAAGAAGCCGTATGTCTCGTAGAAAATGATGTCATGGCTGGAATTTCTTCAGGAACTATTAACAAAATAAAAAAAAAATAAGCATATAAAATTTACATAAAAACAAACAAGAAAGGTCATTACACTAATTCTAAAAGTCACATAGAAAAATTAAAACAGCCATTTAATTGGAAATTACGATTTTTTTACAAAACATGATACAAAAATTAGCTTAGATTGTTCTCTTCACACATAAATTGTACAAAGCTTTGAAATCTTCTATATAAATAACGAATTTTGATAGTATTTTTGAATTTTCTGAGAACATTTAACTTCCGATAATATATGGGAAGCTAGAAAATAGTTTAGAAGTCATGAGTTTTTAAAGTTTGGAATTTTTAACATTAAATTCATCATTAACAGTGGCAAAACAAACTGCAATACATGTAGTTTTTCAAGCATAACTCAAAAACTACTTGGGTAATGAAAGAACTGTAGATTTGGATCCTCATATTTAAAGCTTTTAAAAATTAGTTTCTTTTAAAACAAAAATTTATAGGTTACTATTCATTATTCTTTTGTATACAATCAAAAATTATGGGCCATTACATCATGCAGTTTTTTGAATTATGCTTTAAAAATCATATGAATTGTAATTTGTTTCGCAACAATTGAAAACGAAATAAATAAATTGTTTCAAAATATTCTATAATTCTTAAACTATTTTGTCTTATAAATAAAATTTACAGAAAAAAATTGAAATATACTTTAAAATAAGTTCTGTAGAAAAACATCCTCCTAAGGTTTTATCTTAAATTAAAAGAAGAGACAATCTACAGTTAAATAGCTATTTAATTTTTTTTGCACATAATTTCTACAGTTAAATATAGCCAACATTTTTTTCAAGAATTTTCTGATATTAAAAAAAATCAGAATGTTGACAACTACTATGAAAATTAAAAAAATTATTTGTTCAAAAATTATCAAAAAAGAGTAAATTGCATTAGTCTTCAAACAAATTTTATTTGATTGCACATTTTTTATTCTACTTAATGGTTGTTGAATTATGCCATAAATAAATACATATAAATACCACATAATTAATTGGATTTTTACAACTGTCATAACTGATGTAATTACCTTGTTGCATCATTACAACATCAGCATTATTGATAGATAAGTTTGATTTATATTATAGATTTAAACAGTGAATTTATTTTATTTATTGGGGGGGGGGGGAAGACTGTTGATAAAGGGGTGTGTATACTCCAAAACATTTTATATAAATAATAAGAGAGAATAACTTTTTTTTTTTTAAATTCTGGCAATCTATCTAAACAAATTTCAAAGATAATGCTTAGATTTATGCAATTTGTTAAGTTTTATATACAGTTTGTTGATAATAAAGTTATTCAAATTCTCTATGAGTGTTCTTTTTAGGGGGGGGGGGGTGACACTGACTATCACAGAGATTGCTTGTATATTAATGATCATTTGTAACCAGACAAATATCATTTTAAGCCCATACTAACGTTGAGATGAGATCTTTTCATAACAAGTGAGTAAAACAAGGATTTTCTTCAGTTTAACTAAGATGATCACAAAATATAAAAACACTGGATATAACAAAAAGCAAAATTTGCATCTGGTATACCAAAAGTAGTCATTAAAAATATTTCTTATTTTAAAATAATTGATCATAGGAATATACAGTTTTGCATTAATATTTGTGTCTAAACAAGTCTGGTTTGAAAAATATTTATTTAGATGTTGGAATAAATCATGTTTGTATTTAAACCCTCAAAATAATAATAATAATAAAATAGAACATAAAAAATTTAGGCTAAAATATACTTTTTTTTTTCACATCTGCAATAAATAGAAAATTACATACTTTTCACAAATATTGTCAACTTTATAATAAAAAATTTTAAAGCATACTTTTTTATTAAAAAATCTATCAGTTCTCCATTCAATATAATTTTATAAAATATATCAAATTTATTTTAGCAATAATGATGCAAAACTGCTCAAATGATAAATAAAACTTTGGCATGAAAAAGTAACAGAGTACTGCGATCTATTGAGAATTCTGTGAATAATTTATATAATCTGTAACACTAGGAGACAACAGCAATAAATAAAATCATTTTTAAAGTCTACTATATAAGTAACAATGATTTTTTCAGTATGCTGTAGATATGCAATGCAATGACACAAAGAGTTAAAAAACAGAAACAAAAATAAAAGCTTTTAAACATCACAAAAGATTCATAAGTTCATTTGAAATAAACAACTTAGAATAGTTATTTTTTAATTTTTGCAGCATAAATTTAATTATGTGTCACAGAAGTAAAAAATAACACCAAATGTTTATAAATATTTTCTTCTAAAATTTATATTTCTTAATAATGTATTCTTAACAAGTTATTAATTTATTCAATACACACACACACACAAAAAAAGTTAAAAGTTTGTTTAAAGACTACAAAATCAATTCCAACAAATACAATTGTTATGTTTTGGTACAGAATAATATTTTTAAAAAATCAAACTAGAATTTTTTTTTTCTTTTTTTGAGATACTTACTTGTATATGCTGAGGAAACTGCTGTTGATGTAGCCTGAACACACAATGTAGCTGGTGATTTTTCAACACACATATCATCAATAATCAATTCATTTATATGTAGTGTGATTTTAAAAGGCTTATAATTAATCTTTCTGTCACTCAAAACATAACCAAATTTCAGTCCTTGATAAACTCTATATAAAAATATTCAAACAAAACAGATTATAAATTTAAAGGTATGAATTAAAACCTTTTATCAAACACAGAAAAACAATGAATGAGAATATGAAAAAAAGATACCAATGCACAAACTTAAGACATGGGTACACATTATAAAAATATACTAGCTACTGCATACAAGTTTAGATTTAGATAAAGTGTAAAACAGCTTAAGCATTAAGCTCATAACAATAGAATGAGATCATTTTTAAAAGCCTTGAAATATTTTATTACAATGGAATACATGACATGGATGTAAGAAGAAGAAGAAAATAAAACATTTTATTTAAACATATATTTAAACATAAAAAAAAAAAAAAACCATTTAAAAAAAAAGTTATTTTTAAATTAAATTATTTTGTGTTTATAAAGATAAGATTTAAAGCCAAATATGGTAAATTATATTTCAAATTCCAAAATACTACAGTTTTCAATTGCTCTTTCAGATTAATATTTTATTACTATGCTTTATTAATTATTATTATTATTTGTAAACCTTATTTCATACAAAATATGGGTCATTTTTATTGTTTGGCTCACAAATGTAATCAAAACACATAATTAAAGTTTAAAAATAAAATCTGAAATGCAATCTAAAGTGTATTGCTTTGTTTCTGAACTCCAAGTATATGTTTGCATAAAATAGCGTGACATGTGACAAGAAGAGGGAGGAGGTAAAGTGAAGTGTGACACTTTGTAACAAAGAAGGGAAGGGGAGTCAGAAATATGGAAAAAATGTGCGACATCATTTATGGATGACCCCATACCGGAAATAATTGTTAAATCATTTTTAAAATATAGAATATCAAATGAATTTGACAGTACCAAAGATACTTATTTATGGCTAGATAAAAGAAGAAGGAAATGACATTCCCAAAAATATAAATGAAGACGAGTATAACAAACTTTTCATATTATCTAATAAGGAAGATTAAATTTGTTAGAAAATACATATTGTAAGTTTCCTTGCTTATATAAATATATAAATGCACTTAAAAATACCTCTAAAATTTTGGAATGTTTTATTGTTATGATTTTACATCAGCCATTTTATATTCCATGTATAACACACACACACACACGCACAAATTAAGGGATTTTTAGAGTTAAAAGTTCATATTATATGCTGAGATATACAATAATAATAAAATTATAATAATGTAAATTATAAGAAAAAGTAAGAATTTTTCTCAATGATTGAAAACTTTTTTCAAAAGATGGGATTTTTTTTTCTTTTAATGAAAAACAGTGAAGTGTTTAAATATTCAAAGTAAAATCAAACTGGAAACTAAAATGGCATTCTTTTCCCTTAAAACTCTAAAAATAACTAATCACAGAAAAATATAAAACTATCCATTACAAACAAAGCCTCTCTTCAGATCTTATAAAGAACAGATTTATTAAGTCACTTATGGACGTAAATTAAGATATTGAATAGATAGTTAAGACATAGTCGCAGTAGCAAGAATTCCCCAAATGTTTAAGACAGGCACTTCATCGCCAAAAACAATCTATAGATAAAATATGGGTATTTATGTTAGCTGGATGCTGATGGAAGAAATAGCTGACAGGTGCAGTGCCAATGAAAAATTCAGCTGGAAAAAAGAATACAAGCTTAATAAAGTCCAATGGAAAAGAATGTCTGCAGAAAGCGAAATAAAATCTGTGACGTTTGTCGCGAATTATCTGCTACCGAGGACACAATTAGTTAGATACTTCAAAAAATATTAAGAAATTTTGAAAAATTAACAGAGTAATTGATGTTAAATTGAAACTCACCTCAGTCGACAAAAAAAGGAATTAACAACAAGATGAGTGTCATCTAAAATAAAATAAAATAAAATAAATATTAAAAGATATAAGGGCATACACACAAGTATATTTTTAAATACCATGCATACTTATGTAGAAGTGGAAAAAATTTAGACAAAATTTGAGAGTTGAAAGTGGTGGGTTAACTTATGTACAAGGTCATAAAAAATATATATATATATACATCAGATAATCGGCCAATAGGCAAGTTTTTTAAACAATCACATGAGAGAAAAAAGAAGAAAATGGTCATTTCCTGGTGTTATTCTTCCCCCCCCCCTTCCCCCCCAAAAAATCTCGACAATAATGTATCTGTAGTTGTTCTGCACCCATTTTCTCTTGAGACAGAATTCCTTTCAATACCGGGGCATTCTTTTTAACATTTTAATCTCCTTTTTAAAATACGGTTCAACTTGAGAATGCATCTTGCCTAAAAGTTCTACAATACAAATAAGTACAATATTTTAGAAATACAAGAAGTTGTTTATCTTTAAAAATAAGGCTTGAATAAATTTTTGAAAGATTTTTCACTTTTTAAATATCACTGATTTGATGTGAATAGGTTTCAAAATAGTTTAACCTCCTTTGGTTATGAAATTTTATTATTATATCTTTTATTCGTGGTTACAAATAAATTTACAACATACTGCAAAAAATGTGGTTTAACTTACACATGAAAATTCAATTTCTTTCAAAATTTTAAGAGTTATTGGAGGTACAGAGTGAGGTGTGAGGTTTGACTTATACATGAGTATACATGGTAATATTGATGTTTTCATTTAATCACATACTAAACACAATCATACAAATTCCAGAAAATTAATGTTACAATATAACTTTACGAACAAAATACAAAATATGCATTCAGCTCAAAAATTCTTTACTCAGAAATAGATAGCTAAATTTATCCTCAACAAACAACATTAATACAACATCTCAAAGCAAAAAATTCCAAAATAACCATTATTAAAGAATATTCACTGTGAAACATCATAAATTTACCTCTCTTTCCTTGAATAAAGCAGGCATTTAAACTTTGAGTCAAATGATTAGCAAATGTTATATGATCTTTTTGAAAAACAAAATTCATGAAGCACTGACCATTGAGCATATCCTACAAAAGCAGAACAGATTAAGATACTTAGTGCATACATTAACACAAATTATTTTAGGTACTTTTCCCTTAGCTGGTATAAATGAAACAGCCCTTTTTATTATTATTATTACTGAACAGAATTAATTTGGACATAAAAAAAATTTATTGCAACAATATTACATTCAATAAAGTAAAACTAAATTGTAACAAACTAAATGTAACATTTCCTTTCATAGCTTAATTTATGTTAAGGATACATATCCAAAAATAATTTCATGTATTATTTCATTTGATAGATAAACAGACATTATGAAGCAACAAGGTGGTATTGCATATCTGCATAGACATGTTATAATAAAGTATTTTATTTTTCCATTAAACCCGCATTCTGTAAATTTGGAAAAATAGGTAAGTCCTAAACTTTCATCATAATTAAGTACATTAGAATCCTGGTTCAGTTACCAAACATTAGTTGTTAAAAATATGCATGGAACATGATAGGAAATAACTGCAATATTAACTCAAACAATATGTCTGGTGATTTCTCATTTGCACACAGCAAAGAGAAAAGTACCTTTTTTAATGTAGTTATTTATTAATCTTTAATTTATCTAATTAATAAATTATACAGCTTATTAATATACACAAATAAAAATAAGGCTTCAAAAGGATAATCATTCAGTATGACAAAAAAAAGTTTTAACTGCTTCTAAAATCAACCAACTTTATTTGCACATTTCTAAAGTTTAAAGTTTTAATATTTTTAAAAATATCTGTGATGACTTTGCAAACAACAATATTTAGAAATGAATTTTATAGTATTTATTTTTCAATCTCATCTACAGTCATTATAACATGAAATAGCAATATTTCTTTCTAAGTAATAAATCAAATAATTTGATTACAAAACAGAAAAAAGTACAATTTTTAAGTGAAACAAAATATTTTTAAAAAGAAATTCTAAAAAAAAGTAATAAAGAGCGATCTACAAATAATGTAATGCTTGGAAGAGGGGAAAGGGAATTTGTGACAAAGGGGGTAGCAAGGGATAAGAAAAAGTGTGACATCACACATTTTGATTAAAATAAAAGTGTTGAAAATCAGCAAAATAAATTTTGAAGTTATTCTGAAATGAAAGTATTTTGTATTCATAAACTAAAGATAAGATTTAAAGATAAATACATTTAATACCATTTCGAATTCCAAAATACTACAGTTTTCAATTGCTCTTTTATAGTAATATATTTTATTACTATTGTATAATTATGTTTTTTGTAGTAAACCTCGATCTTATTTCATATAAAATAAGTACACAAATCATTTTCATTGTTATGTTCACAAGTGTCTTCAAATCACATACTTAAAGTTTAAAAATAAAATTTGAAATATGATTCAAAATGTAGCATCTTTTTCCCCTGATCTACAAGATTATGTTTATGTAGTATAGCATGAGATGTGACAAGGGAGGGAGGGAGAGAGTATGGTGAAATGCGACACTTTGTGACAAAGGGAGAGGGGAGGGGGATAGAAATATTGAAAAAAAAGTGTGACATCATTTATAGACAGCCCTAATAATAAACTGGAAAAAAATAAATAAAGTATTGTCACTTTTAATTTAATTTATTTATTTGCCATCATAGCAGTTCCCAACTACTAACATGAAGTATGGCAGTGGGCCTGCTGGGCATACATAGAAATAATATTGGTATGATATGAAATTAAATATAAGAAACAGGCAAAAAAATAAACATATAAAAAGAAGCTATACTGATTATCTTGAATTTTGACTACTCAAAATTTTATAAAATAGATTGCAAATATATAAAAATATGAGGTAGGATTCTAAAGTTCTCCGACTGACTCTATAATTGCAAAAATATTACCAATTACATTGATGAAACACATCTGCCTTTGAAATAAGATCCTTGCACAACAACACACTTTTGCCATCAGCTGTAAAGGTTATCGAAGCACTTCTGGAATCCATTTTTAGCCATGTCCTTTAATTCAGAATGTGATGCATTCTTAACTTTATCAGATGACTGAAATCGACAACCCTGCAAGCAACATGCCAGTTCAGGAAACAGGAAGAAGTCACAGGGGGAGAGGTCAGGCGAGTAAAGAGGAAGTGGCAAAACAGTAGTTTTCGTTTTTGCAAGAAGGTCAGTGATGACTAGGGATCTGTGTGCAGGAAGGAGCATTGACTGCTCAGCCCACAATTTTGGCCTCTTTTTCTGGAATAACTCATGCAAATGTGACAGGATGTCTTTATAGAATTCTTTGTTGACAGTGCGTTCTTCAGGAATAAACTGAAGGTGCACAATGCCCTGGATATCAAAGAATACCTCTAGCACGACCTTCCCTTTAGAGCGATCTTGGCAGAATTTCTGCTTCCGTGGTGATTTCTACATTGCTGATGCTCTCTTGGATTGAGGGGCAAATCAAAACACCATTTCTTGTCTCTAGTAACAATTCTGCCAAATAGTGAAGGATCTTTGTCAACAGTCGAAATTAAGTCTCCTGCCATTTCCATTCGAATTGCCTTTTGGTCTTCGTTCAACATGCAGGGAACGATGTGTTGATACACCCTATGCATGTTAAGATCCTTATACAGTATCCAATGACATGAGGCCTCTGATATCCCAACTGATTCTACAATTTGCAACATTGTTTGCTGCCTGTTATTACATATTGCCGCAGAAACCTTTTCGATGTTTTCATCCATGCAGGAAGTCTTCGGACAGCCACAGAGGTCATCATCTTTGGCAGTTTCTCTGTCTTACTTGAAATGTCGATGTCACTCAAAAGCTTGTGTTTGCGATAATGTTTCACAGCCATACACATGCTTCAACATTTCATAAGTCTCTGTAGTACTCTTTCCCAAGTGAACACAAAATTTGATATTGATTTTCTGCTCAACAACTGCCATTTCCTTCAATCGCCTGTTACTAAATGCACTTGCCTTCAAAATACGCTGCCATTGTGAGCTTTCGACAACATGATTTGGGACAAACAACTTTTAGAAAAGGGGGAGAGCATAATAACACAAAATCATTCTCATAATTGCAATACTGCAAAAAAATTTCCACTTATAGGCTCAGTCCAAGAACTTTTGAATCCTACATGTATTACCTATTTGATGTAAAAAATTACTGAAAATGATAATATTGGCTTAGAATTCCCCATTTATTGACATTAAAATCTGAATATTCCATCGAATTTCTGTCAAAATGAAATAAGTTACACCAATTTCATCATCCTGCTATTTAACCTCAGATAGATATGACTTAATACAAGTCTCAACAGACATTTCAACAATAATATGCATATCATATGTATATATAAATGAAACAATTACAAACTTTAATAAAAGCATTGAGCTCACCTGGGGATAGCCCAAATGATCTGTAATTGCACTAGATGTAAAAAGACACAATCCATCACGCAATGAAACAGCAAAGTAAAACCCATCCTGAAAACATAAAAAATTATGAGTGACATGTAATTATTATACATACATAATTTATTTTCCCCCCAGTAAGCAATGATAAAGTTTAAGTCATCTCAATGGGAAGACAATGGGATAAAAATGAATTAAAAAGGTATTGCAAATATAGATGGATTATTTTTTAATAAAAGATTAACCATAAAGAGTACAGGCCCAATTTACACAGCTTATATTAACTTAACCTGGATATACAATAAAATTTTTATATTACATAAAACAACTTTATTGATCTTCAACATTTATACTTTTTTTTTTTTTCTGAATAATTAATTTAGTGATTTTATTTATTTTGGAGGAGATGGGAAGATGGGGGTACAGACTTATAAATCAACTTGTATCCAAACAAGCTGTTTCATTTTATAAATTACTGCATTTCTTTTTTCATGTTTATCCTCCTCAGTCCTGAGACAAATTTTACATGGCAGTACAAAAACCAGTTTAAAATTATTATAAAACATCTCCAAAGATGCATCAGTCTATATATCGATATTTCCAACATGCACACATTTATTAAAAAAAGTCTAAATGTAATTTTAACAATTCCAGAAGCATTTAAATTATTTTAAAGAATGTTTTTTAGTGCCGTCTCCAAATGACATCAGGACTGAGGAGGTTATGGGATTAATTGCACATGTATCACTAGTTTTTGTAGATCTTCAGTAATGCATGTTGTATGCCATATTGTTGCAAAGTCTATAAATGTTGATGGATAATGCAATTCTTTTTTCTTTCTAGCATTTTCCTATTTTTCTCACTTACACAAATAGACACATCAATATTACATAAATTTAGTTATTATTAAAGAAAAATCAGATACAAAGCAACATTTTCTTTTATTATGTTTTAAAATAAATCAATATAAAAACAATTGCATTTGTATCACATAAAATATTGACTCTATAGTATTGACTTAGTGTACTTAGGACTGATACTACAAAACTAAAACAGTAAAAATTTAATTATTTAAAATCAATTAATAATAATAATAAAGCAAAGGAATGAGAGGGAGATGAAGACGGAATGCTATTAAATTATAAAGATGGAAATTAATTTCTTATGTTAGACTTTTAATACATAATGACAAAACCATATCAGTTTATTTCTAATAAATATAACTGAAGACAATTAAAAAGAAAAAAAGAAAGAAAGAAAAATAGGATGAAAAGAAGCCTGCTGCAATAAAATATTTAATTAATGATAGCAAATAAATAAAACAAAAAATACAAACCTCTCTGGGAACATCATTTTCATTTTTCAACTGCTTCAAAGAAATACTTTTCAAGCATTTTGAGGCATTTTCATTCCAAATAGCATCTGAACCTGAATTAATAAACACTCATATTATAAAAGCTGGAAAATATGAAAGATAAATTATGTTAAATTATAAATATTTGTTTAAAAAAGTCACGCTGTTAACCAACATTTAATTCATAAATAAGATGATCTTCATTATACACAACTATATATGTTTTTCAGATATATATACTATATTTTATTATACTAAATATAAATAATTGTGTGTTTTAGAATTATGTTATATATCAATGAGAAATAATCATAGTAGTTCAAATACAAGTTTCTTAAATTTTGTCTGATTATTTTGTAATAAATTAGTCAAAAATTAGAATCTGATAGTAAAACAAAGTATATTTTCTTTAAAAATTCTGCATTGGCTATTTTTAGAAAGTATTACAAAATAAATGAACATAAAATGTTTTTCCTTACTATCTTTAAACATTTATATATTTTAGAAAACAAATAAAATTTGTTATTTTAAATTTATTCTGTAAAATGCAATTTTTTTTTTTTTTTTTTTTTTTTTTTTTTTTTTAAATTAGGATTTTACAATATATGATAGTTAGATTTGAAGAAATTTAAAAGCAAAGAAGGATTTTCATATTTATCATGAACTAAAGTTTTTCTTAATTAAGATTTCAACTATATTTAGATAAAAATTTCAATATAAAAAAAAACTTTTTCTTTTCAGAAAGTAATGAAATATTAATGTTAATTATTATAGAAAGAATAGTATAAGAAATTTATGAATTTTTTTAAATGTATATACTTTATTTCACAGTATTTATTTATATGCCTTAGATTTCAGGCATTTGCATTTTCAGTACTTTTGTATTTTAAGCACAAAACATATTTTATTTAATACTTAGAAATTTTTCTGAGAGAAAATTTGTCTTACATACAATATTTCAAATGAAAATCAAATTTTTAATTACTTAAGAAGCACAAATGCCAATTTAGTAAAAAAGTTGCCTCATGTTGGTGGCTCACAGAAAATATTCTATCTTGTTATGCATTTGTACCTTGCCAAGGGCTGGATACAGTTTCATGTGGTTTAGTTGATAGAACATCAGTGCACTATACTGATGGACCAGGTTCAAGTTCCGGCAGGCAAACTTTTTCACTAGATTGCATTGTGCCTTTTAAGAAATAAAAATTTTATTTTCATTTGAAATATTTTACTTACCTGTCTGTTTTGTATATTTAAGATAAATTGTTTTTTACTTATCTCATTATAAGCAGTTTTCTATTACCAACATATTTTTAGGTATAAAAAAATATTAAACATTAATAAGAAATATTGTTGTAATATATTAGTTTCTATTTGAGCTTCGTTAACACAAACATGCTTAATTTGAATTACTTTTAACATGAATTGTTTCATGTTTTATAGGCATTTACTACGATTTTAGTCCATTTAACACAAATATGCTTAATGTAAAATATTGTTTATCATGAATTAAAAAGGAATGGCTGTTGAAATATTTTTTACTCATCGTAAAAACAAAGCAAGTTTTCTCAACTTTTCAATGCAATTGTACAGAGTTCTATTTTTTTCAAACTTCAAATTTTGAAAGAATGTTAGTCTCAGAAGATAAATGTCTTTTTTTTAATAGCCGCAATTATAAATTTGTATTCTGTTAAACTCTGAGATTGCTGTGGTAAATTCTAATCCTCAAAAATAAATTAAATTGTTATTACAATACCGGCCAGTTCTCCTTGAAAAGACTTTCACCAAGAGATACCCCACATGTAGGTCTATATTCTTGACAGAACAAGAGAAAACAAAATCAACACTGACAGCAGCAGATTTTGAAAATAAGTATGAAAATTTTGATTTGTTTTTGAAAATAAGTATATATATTCATACTTGTCACATGGAATAATGATATTTAAAAGTGTAGATAATGCAAAATAGTTTTAACGCAAACAAACAAATAATAATAATAAAAAAATTCTTCAAGTGTTTGCATTAACTTAAAAATATAGGTTCAACTTATTTTTAAAAAGTTAATCTTGATCGTAGCCAAGAAAAAGTTTTTAATCAGAAATAACCCTAGAAATATGTAAAGATTTAATGTTTTATAGCAGTATCAGTAATGTAATATAACTTTACAACTTACCATTTAAGGATCTGATGCATGTGAGTAAGGGTGAAAGATCAGTCAAGTTACTCTGATCATCCACATTGTTAAATGATTTCATGTCACAGTTCGAGTCTTTTTTTACATTGTTTTCTTTATTTTCTTTGCAGTTATCCTTTCGGCAATGATATGAGCTGAAAAGAAAGACACTAAATGTTAGTATGACATATTCATTATACATTTTTTTCAGCTGAAAATTTGTGTAGTGAATTCAGTTTTTAAAATTTTGATACCAAAATATTATCTGTAGATGAACAGAATAGCACAATTGAGATTCATTCCAACAGAGCAAAAAATGTCCACAGGCTTCAAACTCTATTTGAATAGTAAAATCCCTTGATTTTCCAGACCATATATCCTATAATTTCCTGACCACAATTCACATTTTTAGAAATATGAACTGCAATTCTAGATCTTAATGATTCAACTTATACAACAAAAGATAATAGACTGATACATTAATAAGAATTAATTAATGTAAAATGTAATACTCTTTGAAAATGAAAATAATTTATAGAATTTAAACTAAAAATCTATACCATTTGATGTTTAAAATACAACAAATAATAACAAATTAGAAACAATCCAACAAAAATAAATCAATAAAATACAACTTATATGGATTTGAAGTAGTTTTTTTATTCACACAACTGAATTTATACATAATAAACTTTCAAAAATTTTTAGATATTTCTGTTATTGTACCATTTGTGTTATTACAGAAGCAGTTTATTGCATAAATTTTAATTTTTTGTCTTACAACACTTTAATTTCACCTACAGTGTTTCTTTTTTTGCTTGCTTCATAATTTTCTTTCATTTTTTAAATTTAAATATTCATGATATCGCAACAAATTTGTGCAGTTAAAACATCTTAAATGTTAAAAAGTGAATTCATCAAAAATTCTACCCACAAGACAAAAATTTGAACTTTTTTGCAAACAGACCTTGGAATTGAGGAGAATCTTGGCACTTGATAGTGCACATGCAAAGAAAAATTCCCAGACTTTTCCAGGTTTAAAATTAATATATATGTAATTTTCCCTGACTTTTAGAACTTCATTTTGATAATTCCCCATTTTTCATTCGAGCAGTAATCTAGATCGAGGATTAAACCTGGATATCTTAGCTTACCAAGCCAATTCTTTACCTATTAAGCTATCCAGATGATACCTGGCTGACATGATTCACTCTCTTATTTGTTAGATACAGCTACAAACTACAGCACTAGTTCCATTCATCTGAGCTATAACAGGTAATCTCAAGTGTGCTATTTTATTCTTGAATATGATTTATCAAGTTAAAAAAAAATCTTTTTTTTTATTGTGACATTTGATTATTTTAACACATTTCCAATATTGATATTGTGATGAAAATATGGGGTTTGACTGCTTTCACAAGTTTAATAACAAATATAGGTTTAATGGGAAAATTCACTTTATTATAACGCAATTACAACACTGTGTAATATATATATTTATTGCAACATAATTATTATTTATCAACAAAACATTTTGTTTATATCTATTACATTTGTTTTTGGATGAATAGCCTTAATACAAAAGTATAAAACATTTTGGAAAGCAAATATCGATATTTTAAATAAATTTTGGCAGTTTCTGTAGATGAAAAATCATTATTAGAACTATTTTTGCTTTGAAAAAGACATTTCATTTAATGCTGTATAACAATAATGATATTTCACTCTGCTTTTTATGCTTCATACTTATTACTTTAGTGATGATTTAATGTTTTACTGTTATTTGTTTGTTGCTATTTAGTTTTATAAAATATAACATTACTATAAATATGTTTTTGTGCTGTGCTATAAGTGTGAATTAATTATATCCAAGGATTGTGTGGTGTACTGTCTCAAAATAAATAATGAAATTGTTGCTGACATTTGTGCATGGATAGGGGAAAAGCACTAGTGTTGATTCCAAGTCCTTTTAGCAAGGCACAATGCCTGGTGGCTTTTTATATCTCTTTTATGCACCCAGTCGGTCTTTTAAGCCCTTCCAAATGCACCTGGTAGCCCTTTTTAACACTTTCTACGCACCTTTTCAGAATTCAATTGATCCCGGGAAAATATCACAAATCCTAGTGGACTCTAAACAAACCAGTTGAAAAGTATTTTTGTGAACAAGGCTCTTTTTAATAAAATGTGACCTTTTTAAAATTTTTTTTTTGAAAAAAAAAAATGCATTTTTTTAGAAGAATTAGTATTCCTATTTTTTGAAAAATTCTCGCCTGTCGGTTCTTATTTTCTAGAGTGAACACTAAGCACCGAAAAAATATTGTTTCCAGATTTAGTTTGAAACTATGGATTTGAAGAATGAATTTACTAACCACATTTAAAAATATAACACAGGAAGAAAAAACATAAATACTTACTTATAGCCACTACTATCAACACTAGAAGAACTGTTTTGATTCTCGTTGTTATAACTGAAATAAAATTCATAAAAATTAGTCATAAATAGTTATTAATTTGATTTGAAACTTTAAGAGAATAAAATTGATAGGTATTTTTCAAAATTTTAAAGTATACAGAAAAATAAAGAATTGCAATATAAAAAAAGTTATTAATAAAAGTTAACTGGCTATTAAAAAAAAGTTCTAAAACAGCATAAAATGCAAATATTAACAATAATATATGTAAAATCATCAAACAAATTCTAATAAAATTCAAATAGCTTAAATAAGTCAGAAAAAATACATTTGCATAAAACTTAAAGTTTTTGTTTAATTAAGTATTTGTTAGGTATGCTCTGAATAACAGATTTAGTCATATGTAATCAGAGAGCAGGGTTCGAAATGTAGCAGAGCAAATCCAAACAATATTCCAGTTTGTGAAATTATGGCAAACACTGAAGTTCCAGTTCCTGAAATTATGACAAATATTGTTCTAATTCATGCAACAATTAAAACATTATTATAATTTTATTATTTAAATCTATTATTACAGTGCTATATATGCAGTGTTTTAATTGTAAATTCAGGAATGTCATGTCAAGAGTGTTCAATATAGCTTTATTTTAGAAACAGAGGGTATATAGAGCTTCTAAAAAGAATCTAGAAGGTATATGGCCTATAACTTTGCATATCCTCTAATACACCCCTGGTATATAGCTTATTGTAATTTGTATATATATATATATTTAATTATTACTAGCTGCACCCGTCGAAACTTGATGGAAAAGAATATATATTGGGTATGATACATATCAATCTTATATAGACAGTGAAATACTGAGCGAAATAAACAATTGCCACCTCTTAAAATAGGGATAACATAGCTTTTCATGATGAAGATACACAAACTTCAGAAAATAACAAAAAATAAGGAAAACAACTCACAAATTATTATGTTGGACTTAACTTCAGCTACAAATCTTTTTTTAATGCGGTTTCTAAACCTTAAATATTATTTAAATGACAAATTATTTAGGAAGTTAATGTTATATCCCGAAAGATGAATTCAAAAATATCTGCATAGTTTATTTTTTTCTCTGTTTAAATATCGCTTGATAACTGCCCAATAATTATAATATCAATGAAACATTTTAATTATAAAAGAAACAGGGACTTATTAAACTGCGTAACCAACCCACTACATATTTACAGCACTTGCAATAAATTTAATTTATTTATTGGTTTGTATACTCCATGAACTTGTGAAAGTTAATTTTATTGTTATGGCAACGAAAAAAAACCGATATCTCTGTTATTAAAAAGAATAAAATTGTGATATTTGTTGCTGAAATGCGGATTTTTTTTTTAACAATAACTTAATGCAATGAAATTATTTTAATTATTTTTTGATATTATGTAAGATAAAAATATAGTAATACCGGCATATCACAAGTTTTATTCTTTTTTTTTTTCTAATATGACATCATTTACACCTTCAGAAATACTCTTCTTTTCTTAAATAAAAAGCGTGATTTACGCAGTTAAGAATTCTTTAGTTTCATAAAATATTCATTATAATTAAATAGAAATGGCTCAGTTTATAGAAATATTTTCATTTGTGCACAACACGGACCTTTAAATTAATAGAAGTTCACTTTATTTAGATGCAGGAATTAAAGTCAATGAATATGACATCATCACTGACACAGCTGCTATGACAATGTATATTATATTCATGGAATAAATTTATCTGGTTTCTGTATGACGACATTTTCTCCATCGACAAAATTTCACTTTAGATATTATATTTTATTAAAGTTTATCTTCTGTTATTTTACTTACAAAATACTTAATAATATTACTCAGTAGATAATCTGTGTATTGCAGGGAATAACTAAATGCAATCATTTTATTATGATTAATTTTTACGAAAACCTTTAATTTTTTTTTTTTGTTTGTTTGAAATGTGATTATACATTCACCGATGAGATCAAGCTCCTGATTGGTGGAAAATAATGAAACAAAATAAATTTTGAGAAAAGCTTAACCTGTTGCCACTGTTTTGAAGAAATGTCACGAAAAAGCTTTTAAAATAAATAATAAAATATAAAAATTGAAATAAATTAAAAATTAGCCAGAATGCGCACATCTACACATAAATAGCTTTCATTTAAAAAAATAATTATCAAAATCGGGCCAGTAGAAAGCTCAGGACTGATGACAACAAAAACAGCCAGGTGTTTTAAATATATAGATTTAGATTCGAGAATGCATTAAAAAAATGTATGGTTAGATATAAATTTGCCTATACTCAATAAAAAAATATCTATGTGTATATATATTAATATATATACATATATATAATATATATACAGTCAACTAGCAGATTTTTCTATTTTGAGCTCTGGGAGTGAGGCAAATATTGAATATTGGGCCATTGGCTTAGATGTTGTATCTTCCCGCGAGCCGCCATTTTGTTTCCCTATTATTTTTCATGCATTATTATTTAACCTTAAACTGCAAAATGCAACTCAAATGATTATTTAATGATTGAATCATACATTTCAAAAAATGATATTAAAATTAAACAAGACAGTCTACGTTAGAAATTCAAAGATTGAAAGATCAAATTTTTAATAGTAAAAATTGTTTGATTTACTTATTCATTTTATTTTTTTTTAAATATTCAAGTGAAGTGAAAACATTTTTTTTGTGTGCATAAGCCTTAAAAATATTTTATTTATTCTATGTTTCCTTAAAAAAATAATTGCAAAATAAAATAATATTAATAATTTGTGAGAAATAATATGGAAACAAGATGGCAGCTCACAGGAAGATAAAGTACATTTGGTTAAAATTTAAAATAAACAGGTTACTGACTTTTTTTTTTTTTTTTTTTTTTTTTTTTTTACATAGGAGAAAGATATTGAAAAACAAAATAATTTAAAAACATTTTCCCCCTCTTTAGCAACATTGCTGGATTAACTTCTTAATCACTCATAAGACAAATATGCTTCACAAATTTATTTTTTAAAGTTGAAAAATGAGAGCAAAATTTACCAATTGACAAAAAGAAAAATATATAATTATAATTTACACAGGCTTACTCTCAATAAATAACCAAAAGTTATAAATCAACATGTAAACAAGTATATATATTTTAAATGTTCTTCTTCCTCTTTTTTGAAAATTTCCATGATTATTTTAAAATTGATCTCTGTCTTTAACATAATCAACAAAATCTCTTTCAAAGCAATACTAAAGAAATTATAAAGAGAGAAGGTAAAGTATTTCGGTAATGTTTAGAATTAAAATCTATAATAATTGTTATTTTATGTTTGACTTTATTACAAATAAACAACCCTGCTTTGTATTATTTAATGATTACTTTCTATGCCATAAAATTGATTTATTTTAAATAATACATTATAGTTGATAAAATGTATACCTAGATCGTTATTTTATTTTATTTATTATTTTTTTTTTTTCATCATCTATTCAATAAACATACTATACATCTGATTATTTTAGTTTATGTTAAATTAAGTATTATTGGACACTTCAAAACAAATTTTGTGAAACCTATAATATTTTCATGAACATTATAACATTTTAAAATAAATATAAACAACATTTATTATTATATCATAAATCAACACATTGTAAATCTATATAATAAAGGCCAAACGTATCTGTGCGTAACGCATATGTCATGTTTTGAATGGCAACACTTTCCGGTGAAAATTCGGTTTTGCAATTTTCGCTATTGCAATTTTTTAAACTTCTAGACATAGCACGTTTTCAACCTTTATACTATCGTATAGAAAAAAAAATGCACTTTTAAATGCAGTTTGTTAGAAAACTGTATCTCAATTTGTTTGAGATATTAATTTTTTTGTAGTTTTTAGTTCAATTTATCTGACAGTGGCATCTTGAATACGCATTTATGTGGGAAATAAAGGGAAAAAAAGCAATAGAGTAAAAAAAGAAAAAGAATAGAGATGCAGTTTGGTGGCTGGAGATGACGCCAAAAATGTAACCCTAAAATTCCCAGTATTGTATCAAACACAACCGCGTGCTTTCGCAAAAAAGGAAAATTTTAGCGATACAGATTTAATTCATAATAGAATGAAACGCTATTTTAGAATGATAAAATATAATCAGATCTTTTTCATTTTGAGAAAAAATTATGTTAAATAATTCGGTCTCTGTTCCACGTGATTGTTTTGTTTGAGCCGAATAAGAGACTTAAATTGGAAAAATCGGAAAAATAACGCCCATCAAACCGTTTTAATCGCATGCTGCACCTCCATTTATCTCTTTTCTCCATGGAAAATAACAAATCACTGTATATTTTAGTTGTCATTTTTTCATAGCAACTGAAAAAAATAGTAATTAAAAATCTGTTATGTCAAAATATCGTCGGCTATAAAACCCGGTGAATGTTGTTGGTTTTATTTCGTTTTTATCTATCAATTTAATGACTTTTAGTTTGTTGCAAACTTACTTTACAAAAGATACATCAATAAAACTTTACGAAAATATATTTTAAAGAATATCTATGTATCATATTTTCTTAGTTGGTTTTAAAAGCTGAAAGAATGCAATTTTATTCTTTGGCAAAAACTTTCACTAATAAGTTCTATCTTGCGTCTAATACGGAAGCACCGATAATTTTCAAAGCTTTATATGATTACATAATTAGTATGTTTTATGTAAAACTGCTGTTTGGAATTAGTTGGCAGTTTAAAAAGCATATTACGTAGGAAAAAATTATTAGACTTTTCAATTTTAAAAAAGTTTTCACCTTTACTCTGTGACCCGGAAACCCCGGGTTCGGTGTACTAGTGTCTTTAATGCTTAAAAAAAAAAAAAAAAAAAAAAAAAAAAAAAAATTGAAACCCACAGTAAAAGTCTTTACTACTTTTTTCTTTACTCATTCAAGTGTAAAGAGATGAATATGCAAATAAAATAACAAATACTTCATTTTTTTTTTTAAATTAGTAAACAGTTCCATATCCTGTTTTGGTTTACATGGCAGAGTTTTTTTTTTTTTTTTTTCTTGTGACAAATGTTTGGATTTAGTTGCTGCAATCTCCAGCATTTGAGGTTTATTTTCTTGTTACTTGAATGCTATTTATAATTTTCTGGGATTTTCTTAATTGATATTTGCTGCAGATGTAACATTATGTAATTTTTTTTTCATTTTCATGTGTTTTAAAATTATATAAAATTAACATTATAATGTGATGTTATGCTTTAATTTCACATTTTATAATAAATATTTAAAATTATAAGCATGCATATAAGTGTATATTATTTATTTATATGTGTATATAAAATGTATTTATGCATGTTTATTTACATATAATTACATACATAAAGCTAGCAGAGATTTTTTCTGCAGTCTGCAACACAAGTAAAAACTTAAAAAACAGTCTGTAGACCAATCCCTCACATTACGTTATATGCACTCAAACCTCCCAAGTATTTGTGATAGACATAAAAGAAAAGTATGCTTTTAAAAAGAAATTGCCTTTGTTCTCAGAATTTTTAACACCTCATACATTGTCTGAAAGAGGAAGGGGGTCTCCCCTTTAACAAAAATTGCAGGTTTTTCATGATTTTTTGACGCGATGTCATTTTTTGCGATCTTTTGACAAAATTTGCATTTTTTCCGCACTTTTTTGACAAAATTTGACGTTTGATCCGATTTTTTGATGGAAACTGTCATTTTTTTCGAGATCTTTTGAATAATTTTGCTGATTTATCGTGATCTTACGGCGAAAACAGCCATTTTGTCTTGATCTTTTAAAGAAATATTCTGTTTTTTCGTGATTTTTTTGATGGATTTTGCGTTTTTTCGCAATTTTTTGAAGAAATAAGACATTGTTTCGTAATTTTTTTACGAAAGCTGCCGGTTTTTTTCACAATCTTTTGAAGAAATTTGCCGTTTTTCACGATTTTTTAAAGAAAATTGCCGTTTTTTCTTGATTTTTTGACGACAACTGCTCTTTTTTTAGTGAACTTTTGAAGAAATTTTCCGTTTTTTGCGATTTTTTGAAGAAATTTGCCTTTTTTTCGTGATTATTTGACGAAATTTATCGTTTTTCACAATCTATTGAGAAAAGTTGCCGGTTTTTTCACGATTTTTTGTCGAAATTTGCTGTTTTTCACGAAATTCACGTTTTTTGCGCGATCTATGACAAAATTGATTTTTTTTTAAGACTGTTTGTCGAAATTCGCGATACATTTTATGCCCGAATTTTTGGATTTAGGACCAAAATTTTTAAATTTTTGCTAAATTTTTAACAGTTGAAAAATAGTCTGCAGACCTTCCCAAAGAGTCTGAGACGTGCGTCGTAGCGTTGCGCCGTTTCTGCTCCCGGGATATATACAAAATTTATGATCTAAAAATATATGTTTATAAATATTTAAAAACTATGTTTTTTCAAACAGGATACAGAATTTTCCCATTTTATTAAAACAAACAATATTTATGAACATCACATTTGCAGTGATTTTTTTTGGAAATGCTTTATAGGATTTACAAACATAATAAAGATGGAAATATTAAAATCAAATTCATATTTTGCTTTTCATTTATTTCATATCCAGTATGCCATTTATAAACTGATAACAATTAAAACGATGACATTTCAATAAAATAATTTTTAATTAAAAAGCTCTTACATTTGTGAGGTAACATTACCTATCTACAGTGAACATTTATTTCAATAGCTTAAAATTTGGGAAAATAAGAAAAAGGTTGTTGCGAGATAATGTTTTTCAACATATATTTATTCGTCATAATTAACCTTTAATGAATTATTGATGTAAGTAATAATTACTTTAGCATTGTTGTTTCTAAACATGAATTTTCATTAATATAGTTATTCAAATATCGTAAATAATATTATAAAGTCAGAAAAATCTTTTGTTTGAAATGATTCTTTTATTTAAATATTTTTCATTTACCTCAAATTAGTGAAAATAAGAAACAGGAAACATTTCTTTAAATTTTAAAAATCTTTTTTAAGTTTTCGACGTCTTATGTTTTGAAATTGGCGCAAATCGAATATTTGATTACTAAATCGAATATATACAAATTATTCGATGCAGCTTAAAAATTGCAAAATCAAACTAAATAACATCAAATTATTGAATAATAATAAAATTAACAATACAAACGACTTTTTAAGCACTGTTTCTGTTAAATATAAATAAAGAAGTGATATCTGCTTGAATTATTTTAATAAAATGAAGGAACCATTAATGAATCGAATGCTACGGGGCTTTTTGACATCAACAAGTAGTTTATCGAAAAAAAAAAAAAATTATATATATATATATATATATATATATATATATATATATATATATATATAATAATTAATAATCAGATAATGTACGAGTCACTGAAAAAAAAAAATTAAACAAAATATCATACTACTCTAAGAATATAACATAACACTTTACTGACGAGAATGACCGCTTAATAAGTTAAATAAAAAATGCATAAAGAAAAAACACATCTTAAGATATAATAAGCAGAAAAAAAAGTACTACAGGTACAGATTCATACTTAATTTTACATTTTAATGTTTAAAAAAATAAAAGAAGAATAGTTACCGGTAATTATTATCATATAAAAACAAAGTATTACATATGACGTCGTCAACCTTGAAGATTTTTTGTTTAACAGGTTGAATCAATAATCACGAGCAAAACATAAATATAATATGCCTTTGTCATGTCTGTGGCTGTTATTATAAGTGAAATTCCCTGTAATTCTGGATTCTAAACTTTGAATTACTTTTCAGAAATATGTGATAAGTCAAAACAAAACGTTTCATTTTTATCTTATATCAAGACTAACACTACATAATCGCAGATCCATATTCACATAATTTAAAATCACAAATAAACACCGATTCTTACCCTAATTAGTATAATTAACCGTACATAAACTTGGGTATTGTCGCTGAAAGATACAATTCGCTCCTTGACAGTATAGAATGGAGTAACTTGTTTTTAATGTCGCAATCACAGTCGCGACGTAGAAATCTTTTTTTGTTTGATATACAGCTATTGGCTACGCATAAATGTTACGTCACTGTAAAGGAATAATTAAAATAATAAAATAATGTTATTAAGTTATCCGTAAAACTCACGTAAGACTAATGTGGAAAATTTATTATTTCATTTTCGTCTAAATTGTAGAATTATATAGTAAAATAAACAATTCGTAGCAGTTATTTGTATTAACCTATTTAAAGGTCTTTGACATTTTATTTAGTGTCGCCATCTGCCGTAACTTTTGTAAATTAAATCACAAGATCTTGTTAAAAGATAATAAAAGTGGTTCTTAAACTGAAATAATTGTAGGTAGAAGTATAAAAAGTATATTTTTGTGTTATTTTTTTTTCAATAATCAGTATTAAGTTGTTTACTTTCAAAGATTGTTTGAAAAAAATCCACCCTCTTTCTTTCGATATATTTTTAAAATCGAAACTTTCGAAAAATTTTATTAGCAGCACCAAGGAAATTTGAATATTTCTTTTACTACTGTTATGGTACTTACAAAATTACATGGATATATTTATTCATTTATAAATATTTTTCTGGGAATGTACATTTAGAAATAAATTCTCTATTAAATGTAAATTCTTTAAATGAAAATTTAGTTTTTAAGAATTATTAATTTTAATTATATTTAATAAGTGAAATATCTTCTTTAGAAAAAGCTTTTTGCATAACTTTATCATTCATTCTTAGAATCAGAATAAAAATACATTATTTTGTATTCCAAGAATTGAAAAAATACTTAACATTTATTTATTTATTTATCGTAGGTTTGAGAATTCCTTAATTGGTTGGTTGGTTACGGGCATTACAGTCATCCTTGACCGAGATTAAACATGATTCGAGAAAAAAAAAAAAAAAAAACTTGAAAGGAAATCAAACAGTTACAGAAGCAAAAATTTCTCAAAGCATTTGTGTCTCTAAGCCATAGCGGCCAACGTTTACGTTTTTTTTTTTTTTTTTTACTACTAAAATATTATAGAGATTTTCGCCTTATTTAATCGTGAGATTTCGGCAATATTTAATAACACAATATTTACCATAAATTTTTAATAGTAACAAGAAAGCGTAAAAGTTGGTAGCTATTATCCAAGCTTATTTCAAAGTTGCTTATGTAAGCCCCCTGTTGTTCATAAAATAGCTATCCTTATGCATAGGTTTTAGTAGTGTCTGACTGCCGTCAGTCTAACTTCCACTAGTGAATTTGAAATGCAAATTCCGTTTTATATAAATGTTTTGTTCCAACAGAATTTCTCTCATAAATACGGTAGAGATTCCTATTAAGTTTTACTGTTGGAAGTCTGTCCTAGTGTTAACCAGGTCCTGGTTTTAGCCTTTTCTAGTTTGGAATGAGTAATGTTCTATAGTGGTGCGAATAGAAATAATTTACGATACAGAGTAAAATAAAATAGTCGCAAATAGTAGCCCTGGTAAAGAAGTACTATAAATATTTATTATATTTCTAACGAGTCGAGATACTCTCGAAGTCAGATTTGCAAATCGCATTCTTTATTTTTATCATTTTACTTAATATTTGGAACTCTCAACACACGATTCTATTTCTTTCATATTAAATTATTAAGTTTCTTTAATTACTATATTATTCAGATTTGCGAAACCAATTATATAAATTTATGTCGAAATTACGATTATATAATATCTGGCCTATGCAAGTGATTAATGCATAACAGGTGAAATTGATTGTAAAATACACATCAAACGTGAATCTCAGTCTAAACACAAATCGCAATCTATTAATATATTTATTTATGGAAATCATATACGAAATTTCGCTTGTTGAAAGAGAAAGCGAAAAGCATCCTGACATTTCATTTTTTCTCTCTCAAGCCTGCTATTTTGACCTTCATGTATGAGACAAAAGGATGAAAGGTCTTTTTGTTTACCGGTTATTAGAATGACAGGAACTTACATCCATTAATAGGCTTTATGTTTTCAGCTATCTTAAAACTTATGCGATACTGAGCAAAGCGATGTTTTTCTTTTTGGTCGGGGCAGATGAGATTTCAAGAAAACTTGTATAAAAATGACCCAGTCAGTGGCGTAGCTAGGATGGGGTCACTTCTCCCCCTCCTCCCTTCCGATCTGTCATATTTTTTCAGTCACAATTCTACGACCATACAATTCCTTATTTGCCTTTTGTCCTCCTGTATAAAATAACCGCAGGAGTAACTCATCATTCAACCCATAGTCCGCATAAGTCAATGTGGTGTCTATATGTAGAAGAAAATTCTTTCTTTTAAAATTTGCTTTTGCTACCCACTCGTTGGATACGTAGGTTATTGTTTCCTGGTGCATGTCTTATTGAGATCCACCATTTTCTATAAAATTTCACATTCTCAAAGAAAAAAAAACTAACTCTATTGTGTTGTGCTCTAAAAATTTCATTTTATTTCAGAATTCCTTTTAAAGTCTTATAAGATTATATTTTTATCTACAAATAAAGATTGGGTGTCACCCTCTGGGCGGACCGCCCCCGTTTGCTACGCCACTGGACCCAGTCAATGCAAATGCATCTGCAATCAAAAACACATATACAACAATCGCAAGGCGTAACTATGTTAGCTCTTTCCGGCCCAGTGGTTCCACGTCAGGAACTCCTATTTTTTCTTCCAAACTTAGAAACCGCACCAAGAATATTTTAATAAGATTTTGCTTTTACAATGAAAGTTTAAAGTAACGAATTTTTAATTTGTAAAAACGTCGTTTACAAATTCCGGTGAAAGACAATGATTTCATCATTTTACGAACAGAATTGTTCTGTGCTGAAAAGGGTCCGGGAGCCATTGACATAAAAAATTCCGTCATTGCTGATTTTTTTTTTTTTTTTTTTTTTTTGTAAATTGATTGTAAAAAAATCATACGAACAAAACGAGCTACATATGGCTAGTTTGCTTCTGTTACTTCTTGATATAATATGGTGCTGATTATTTTTTGATGTAAATCACCCAGCAAGTGGAGCTGCTATAAGGCGTTATTAATGGTTATCGCAATAGCTCTATGTCAGGAGCTAATGCACGAATTTTCAATTCCGGACAAATCATGATTGACAAAAACACGTTACCCGTATGACGTACGGGCAAATCAGGAAAGCGTTTAAAGCGACTTTAAAATTTTATTAGAAAATGAAATTTTAACAGACTTGCGCAACGTGGGTAATCGAATTGGTAACTTATTTATGGAGGATTGCTTGAGGGAAAAACTCAGAATTAATCAAAAAGTGTCTTTCTACTTACCCAGGACCAAAGATCCTGAAGGGTATAATAATTTAGTTTCTTTGCCCAAGACTCAGCTCAACATAGAAACCAGGTGAGATTCAAAAGATGCTTCTCTACATGCACGGCTTAACAAACACAAAAACAGTCAACTGACCAGTTAAATAAAATTGTGTCAAAAGTGGACACTGGCCTTCTCGTTGCTTTAGGACATTTGGCTGCATTCGAATTTATTGGCGAAAGTGCATAAAGGTTTCAAAAAATTATAAATGATTTCTACTTTCAACTTTAATAATTTTTAAAATTCATACAACAAAACAATCACCATGAGTTTAACACTAGAACCGCCATTAGGGGTCAAAATGACCCCCGCCAGAATGATAATAGTCGATTGGAACCAGAATTTTCTTCATAAGATATGCTAAATATATGCAGTAAAAAAAAAAAATTGCCTAATTAAATAAGTTAAATAGTTTAAAAATAAAATTCTGGTGCGAAATACTTTTTATAAAATTTTACTAAAATACCCGGCTGTTTTAGTGTTAAGCAGTTAAATATGTTCAAGTTGACGGCTAAATATATTCAAATAGACGGCTAAATATATTCAAGTTTATTGGAATTCTATGAAAATTCCAAATGTACATAATGCAGTTTTCCTGACTTTTGAATTGTCAGTATAGTGAACGTAAAATTCTTTTAAGCTCTTGAATTGAACTAATCTCTCATAAAAGTACGTCAAAGTCCAATTATTGTTACGAAAGTGCCCTTGAAGATTGACTCACAGTGTAGAAAAAAAAAAATATTTGTTTAGTTATCCGATCAAAAAGCTATTCAAAAAGTACGGAAAAATTTTCGTTTATTGCGAAACAACATTAGTCAATGACGATATTTATATATATTCTTGCAGGTTAACAGCAGAATAAAAAGAAAATTTGATCGAACTCGAAGACGAGTCTACACATTAATCAACCGTCGCTAAAATTACGGATCTTGTATATCATAGTTTCAATAGTAATACATCACTTTTTTTAATCAAAAGTCTCTGCGATTCTATAAGGTGAATATAGACCCCGCCCCCCCGACCGCTGAGCAAAAGAGCAAAATTGTAATGTTGTTTTCTCGGTTTTTTCTGATCTATAAAAAGAAGAATTTTTTAAATTACATTTAAAAAATTAATTACGCATAGGAATGTAAGTCATGAGAGCTTTAAAAAAATGTTTTAAAGTTACTTTATATTTATAGAAATATATTATTTTGAGTAATGCTTCGATTGCTGTGAAATCTGCAGCTTATTGAACGGATATATCACTTTGCGGAGGTGGGAAGGTTAAGAAAAGGAAGTAGTATTTTTTGAAACCAGCAATACTTCGTACCTATATTTAAAATCATTCCTTAAAATGCAAGCATTAAAGGGTTAAGAACTTAATGTGTTCATTATATTTCTTAAATCTTTAATTTTATCTCGATTATCAATTACAGCGAAACTTCTATTTAACGAAGTCTCAGAGTTACACTTAAAAACTTTGTTATGAAAGAAATTCTTTAAATAGAAATCAACTGAAATTCATGAAATTTATGTACTGAAATACATATAGTACATGGTGGTAGTACAAAATGGAAATAATGGAAAATGTACTTTAATTAAAGGCAATATTTTTTTTTAATTTTTTTTTTTTTTTTTTTTTTTTTTTTTTTGTAGCCATACGATAAAAATTAAATGTAATTTTTATATTGCTTAAAAAAATAATAATGCTGAAACCGTGGTGTACCTTTTTTCTTTTTTCTCAGAATTGCAGAAACTTAACTTAAAAACAAGTCTGTAATATTACTTTTTACAGGTTATGGAAAATACTTTAAATAATATAAAGGGATTAAACAAGGCAAATTCATCTTTAACAAAATATTGGTAATTCACACATTTTTTGACTGTGTTTTTTCCTGACCACTCTCGCCACCCAGTTATAAAAAAAATTACGATGTTTATTAACCACTTAATCGTCGCGCCCGAGACATTCACGGGCTGCAAGTTTCGATGATTTTATTTAGAATTGTTTGATTCCCGCCAGTTTTATAAAATAGCGTGATTGGTTTTATTCTGGTATCATTTTACTTGTCATTAAATATGATGAATATTTTTCCAAAAAAGTGGTGGGAATAATGAATTTGCATTTTTAAACCGTAATTTAATGCGACCATTAAGTAGTTAAAATCTTCGTGTATTCGAACATTATCTTTATTCCGAACATTTACCTATAATATGTTCGTGAAGTTGAAATGTCCTTCTTATTGTTTCGAAAGCTGCACCCTACTGTCAACTCCAGAGTGCCTGCGTGTGAAAATGACAATAGCAAGTGTTTATCTTAGTATGAAAAAATTGTTTTGTTTAGCGAATAATAGAAATGATTAAAAAAATAAACAAATAATTTCATGTTCATATATTTTGCGAAAATAAATTCATACATCCATCGCAAAATAAAACTTTCTGTTTGAATGCTGTGTATGCACGAAAGGGGAATAAACTTCGTTATACAGAAAATATTTTTCGTAATATGGAGATTAATTTACAGTTAATGGTGTTCAAAGTTGAAGTTCAGCAGAAAATTTTGTTAAGTAGAAAATTTTGTTAAATAGAGACTTTGGTAAAAGGAAGATCCATTGTATTTAATTTTAAAAAATTAAAAATTGGACTTGCTAATTTTGTCAAAAATGGAACTTAGTGCGATGATGGAATGATGCAAAAGAAAATATGATTTATTATATGAAAATTAGAAATGATAAAAAAAAGGGTATAAATCATACTGTTATTGTGTTTTTGACGAAGCAGATATAAATTATTAAATCTGAGGACTATCAACAACCAGACTAGTTTTTACTTTTTCGATTTTGATTATAGTATGTGTAACATACACATACTTCCACGCATAGATAAAGAGAGTATGGAAATTAAAAATACAGGAATTTTTAAAAATGTTACTTTGGATGAAATATCAAGAGAAAGTTAAATATGATTATGAATATAACCTTCATTTATACAAAATAAGAACATATAGTATAAAAGTTAGAGAAATGATACGATTCTGTAGGCAATTAGACAGATGAAAAAGATGGATAATTATTTCGGTTTACCTATCTTTTTCTGCCTTTCTTATCTGAATAAACTAAGAATATTTTGTTTCAATTTTGTGTCTGTTACGTAGAATATTATCTTACTGAAAAAGAATCATAGCTCAGTGATATAATTTCAGTATTACATTTCTATCAGAATTTCGAAATCTGCGCCTTTTTGATAGTGGAATTTTTGTCATTGAATAAGACGAAGATTATTATTATGAAAAGGAGATAGGATGGTATGAAAGCTGGAGTAGTAATCACATTACACATAACTTAAAATAATAAAGGACGATAAAATAGCTTATGGGAATAGATAATAACCAAATCGTTAATTTTTTCTGACTTCCTACTAACAGTGTATGTTGACGTATGCATGCCAGGATAATGGCAATTTCATTTTAAAATATTTTTTACATTCTTGGTTTTTTTTTTTTTAGATGTAACATATTTATTTTGTCTAAAGGAACATGTTTTTAAAAATAACTTTCAAATAACGCATTTTTCTTGCGTCTTTTACATAGTTTTTATCTTTTATCACCGGTTCTTCAAACCAGAAACTTTAGCCTAATTGAATCAGAAAAATGCTCGGATTAAATCATTCGAAACTCACAATAAAAATTTACTGGTAAAAATGATAAATCACGATTTTGAAATCATTTGCTGGTACCTCTATAATGGAACATTTATTATAAATTTCTAAATCAAAAATAATAATACATACATGAATTTAAAATACTTATTAAATACTTTTTGCACAGCTTTTACTTACTGGTATTCTAAATTTTATTTTAACTGATGCTATTTTTTATTGTTTTAATTACTCTATTTTGCACGTTTATGATGTTAATTTTACAGTACTCATTCTGTTTCCAATTTCTCTTTGTATATGGGGCTATTCAGCAATTATTCAGTTCCGAAGCTAAAATAATAATACAAATACATTCATTGTTCTTTTCCAAGCAAACTAATATTGTAAATGAACAATAACAACAAAAAATATTTTCTGAAATTGACCTTTTAGGTGCTTAATAATTTAGGTTAAAAATATGGATCTAAAACTAAAAACCTCCTTAAAACATCGATTTAATAAACATTAACCTAAATTAATGCAATCACAAATTGAAGAGCTTTAAACATGTTATTATTTTCTACAAAAAAAAAAAAAAAAAAAAGATTTAAGCTAAATACTTGTGAAAGTTTATCACTTTCTTGTTGACACTGTCTTTTGGACATTTTTAGGTATTTTGCAAACTCAGATGAAAATAACATTTATTTTATGTGGAATTTAGCATAGATGCAGTTATTTATTCGTTTGCTATCAACGCAAAAAAAAAAAAAAAAAAAAAAAAAAAAAAAGAAAAGAAAAAAAAAAGAAAAATATTTAAGCTAAATACTTGTGAAAGTTTATCACTTTCTAAATCACACTGTCTTTTGGACATTTTTAGATATTTTGCAAACTCAGATGAAAATAACATATATTTTATAATTCAGGGAAAACTTGGTTGTACCGACGACCAATTTCGCCAAATTATACAAATCGCCAAACTATTAGCAAATTATACAAATTAACACAATTTTTCGTTTAAATAATGAAAAAAACAAATTAAAACATTGATAAAAAGTAGAAATAAAAAAGTCTAAGTAAAAATCATTTGATGACGTAATGAACATGTATATTGTGCTTAATGCCAAGTGAATGTAACATTTACGATCCTCCATTGTTGGCATTTAATCTTGAAGTTTGGCGGTAGATTTTTCGTCGAAGGTGTAACCAAGTAGTACCTAAATCAAAGATGCAAGCGCTGCGCCAAAAATAGCTGATTTTAATCACTGAAATTTTATAGTATTACTTACTTTATTAAACCTCACAAATCTTGGCATTAAATAAAGTGAGAAACAATTTAAAAATTAAGTGGTACGAATCGATCATTTCTGGCGCACCGCTTGCATCCCTGACCTAAATTCGTTTGTAAATTCTCATGTCAGATTATCATTTCATCGTTTTACAAACAGAATTACTCCGCGCCGGAATGGCTTAAACAAAAATGAGTATACATATGTTTTCCTGATTTGGTATTTATTAAGAAAACGAACAACACGATTAATATATATATATAAGGTATTATAATTTGTTATAAAGAAGTTACAATGAAGCCTTAAAAAAAAAAAATATCAATATTATTTATTTATTTTTTTTTTGCTAATTTTTTATGTTTAATGAAATTAATGAATCTGACATTTTTTATTTCTGCTTAACTTTTAAATCTTTTTTTTTTTTTTTTTTTTTTTCACATACACAGTTGGATTTAGGACTAACGCGATTTTAACTATTATTCCAAAAATTCTAACTGTGATTAATTTTCACTTTTGATAGTTTCGTTGCAGAAAAGTTTATATCAAAGTTGCTGAAAATGAGAAAAAATAATTTCTATTACTATTACATTCTTTAATACAAATTCTCTGCTTTAGCATACACCCCTGTTACTTTTCTTTACGACTGCAGCACAGTTAGTATTTATCTAGATCTACAGATAATCCTTGTAGGATTATACGTAGGTCTAGGAAATTTATTAACCAAACGAACATTGCGAAACCTCCCCATCCCTCACAATATAGTGACATGGTAAATATATATATATATTACAAATTTAAAATTTTTTCGCCAAAACTAACCTTTATACTATCTTAATTTTCTTATAATAATATTCCGTACTTACTTCAAATTATTAAATTAAAATCTTGTTTCTAAATCTAATCTGTTAATCCTTATGCAGACGATATAAATTCTTAATTTGCCTTAAAAAACATTATTCCAGTATGCGTAAATTTAAAAAGATGGCTCTAAATTAAAAATATTCTTAATTAAAACTTTATCTCTTAATATTCCAAATAAAACTGATTTCTTCTATGTTTTTATCAACCCTTTTTAAGAAAGTCTTATTAAATTTATTCCAAAACCATACCTTTCAAAAAATATCATTATTTTATTTTATCTATTTATTTATTTTTCCTACGTCAACCTTTGATGTGTGCATATTAATAAATTCATTTCTTTTCTTTTTCTCTTAAAATTAATCATTTATAAAAATCGTCTGCCTAAGATATTTAAAATTCTGAGTCAATTATAAATTGGTTAAATAATATTTTTTTTTTTTTTTTAAATAAATTTATCGTTTGTGGAAAATAATCTCGTAGCTGGACAAGAATTCTGTTTACATAAAAGAATGATGGTTTGAGGTTACAGAATGTTCCAGAACTTTCTTTTTAGTTTAAAAAGGTGGAAGTCTCGAGATGAAAAAGAAGATTTCTTGGGTTGCTTCTTCGATGAGGACAGCTCGCTGAAATAATGATGGAATTTTTGCAAAAGGAGCTTTTCCTTCCACATTATTACGAATTTAATAAATGAATTTACAGCAGCCCATGACTAATTATTGGATCTTCTACATTTATTTATTTATTTTGTTTTTTCCCTCGCTTGCCATGACTGTGTGTTTCTTTTTAACCAGTGGAAATAATTCGAGTTCTCCTTAAATCGTCACATATATATATATGTATATATATACCAATCGAATTTCTTTTCAAAAGAAAAAAAATGACAACATTAAATTGTTTTTTGTCTCTATTACAATTTAATGTTTAATAAATTAAATGATCTTAACATTTTAAACTTAAAATGAGGTTTTTGAATCTTTTTTATAAAGTTGAATTTTCGAACGACATATTCTTAAAATTTCCTTCTTAAAATTTTCCTAATTGTGATTTATTTTTATCTTTTCGTAGTTTTTTCGCAAAAAATTCATATCACACGAACGTGACGTTGAAATTGTAACAATTGTTTTCTATTTAAAATTTTTCCGTTATTTATATGTAATATTTGGTAAAGATCTTTCTGAGAACTAACCAAAAGTTAATAATTTAATTTTCAAAAAGTTCTCACAGCACATCTGAAATCGCTTTCTAGCAAATTACGTGTCTTAGCACTAGTATTGCCAGTGGGCTACTTTTTAAAATTCAAATTTCTTAATTAGCACCACTTTTTTTGTGTGTGTGTGACTTTGGAAAAACAAATTAAATATGAAAAAAAAGTTATAGTTCTCAAACATAATAAATAAATGTTTTTTTAAAACACAATTCTGGTGTCACTGTAGCATTAACTCTACAATGTTCAGCTAGAGTCGAATCGAATAATAAGTTGTCGATTCGAACCAGAATCTTTTTTCGAGAAATTACTTAAATTACTTCTAGAGCAGAGGTTCCCAAAGTGTGCTCCGCGGAGCCCTTGGGGCTCCGCCTGAACTTTCCAGGGGCTCCGCGGAGTTCCAGGAAAATAAACAAAACATGAAAGAAATTAGCATATCGAAATTAAAAGATTTTCAAAAGCATGTAAATATTTGTGAGTGTGTGTGTCAAAAATAAGTATATCTATAACTGGGTTGAAAAATACAATGATACACTTCAAAGCTAATTCATGGGCATTATAAATGTATCTTCTTTCTGTATAATATTTTTGGTATGAATTGCTTTATTTAATACTTTTGCTCTAAATGTGTTTTAACATTTTTGATTTAAAATAAGCTACAAGAAACAGTATTCTGAATTGAATGCACAATGTGAATCGAAACAGAAAAGGCCCGCCGGTGCTGTTAATTCTGCTTGCCGAACAAAAGGGAGAACAATTTAGTTCTTTGGAGCTCCGCCTATTTATACGTTTATTCTAAATTCTTATTAAATACCTAACTCTTATTAAAATAGGTTTTCTCAATGAGTATCCGCCATGATATAAATTTAATCCCACCCATATATCCCATTTTATTAGAAAAGTTTTTTTACTAGTTGCAGTTCGTTTAACCCCTTCAAGGATGATGGGATATATTTTATCAAACCTAATTTAAACGAGATTCTCACCAGAAACTTTTAACGAAATTTCAATTTTTTAGCTTTGGAGGCAAATTGACAAAAATTTGTGCCTTTTCTTATTTTAAAACAAAACTTTACGATTTTTTCTGGTGAGAATTCAATATTACAGAGGCATTAATGTTTGCCCCTCAAGGGGTTAACATGTGTAGTTTTTAACAGCATGTCTGTTTTGAGGAAAAAACAATGACGAAAGAAAGTTTTTTTTTTTTTTTTTAAACTGTAATTAATAGCCAAATACTTTTAAATAAAATGTCCAAAAAAGTGAACAATGCTGCACCAAACAATACAGCTTATAGATTTTGCCCCACTCACTTAAACACTAAAACAATGACTTAATTCTAAATGTATTTTTTTAAATTTCCTCAAAAAAAAAGAAGGTGAGAGTCGATTCATTTTCTTTGCATATTTAGAAGTATTAGAAACTGAAGGATGAACGAAAAAAATATTCCATAAACGCTTGATTCTATTAAGGGTAGGGGGACTACCGAAAAAGACCATTGATTGAAACAAGGCATTTTTTTTGCGAGTAGACTATGGAAATTACATAGAAGTATCTTCTGCTTACGAATACGGTACAACTTACCTTTTTTTCTGCGTCTGTGTAGTTTTCGCCATAAATAATAATAGTTTTACGTAAACCCCAATGCTATGTATAATCCAAACATGGTTACCCTTTTGATCTTTAATTCCGAGTTCAAACTGGAAATTCATACTGAATTCAGAATTTCTGTATCAGCAAAAAACCGAACTCAGAACTTTGGTCCAATGTTATAAATTATTGGCTCGGATTTTTATTCAACATAGACTTACTCCATATATATATATATATAAAGAAACATTAATATGTAAACCACAGAATATAGTTCGGTTCAGGGGCTCCGCCTTAAAAATTTTCCCAAAAAGGGCTCCGCGAGCCCAAAAGTTTGGGAACCGCTGTTCTAGAGAAAACTCTGCTAATTAAAATAAGTAAAATTGTTAGAGATAAAAATTCTGGTGTTACAATGCTTTTATTAATATTGGGTAAAATTTCCGGATGTTCTAGTGTTAAAAAACAAAATTAAGTAGTTTCATAAACATACCATCGCCCCAGAAGAGGTTAAATCGTTTCTATTAATTGAAGTAGAAAAAGGTGTTATGTAACAAAAAAAAAAAAAATTGAAGTGAAATTTTATTTTGTTGTAATTTAGGAATTTAATTATTTTTTAATAACACGTGTTTGAAAATTAATAGATGATACTAAACACTCCTATAAAAGTATGTTAACATTTAATTATGAAATATTAAAAACTATTTTCTTCATTCAAATTATTAAATATAAAAATATTAAATATTACAAGATATTGTCTCATATCTTCAATCCTAAGCAGAGTTTTAGTATTTTAGTTTTACCATATGATATAACATAATACCTCATAACATTTTCAGCCATTAAAAAAAAAAAAAAAAAAAAAAAAAAAAAAAAAAAAGAGAAAATATAACTTTTTTTTCCATTAAGCTCTTCAATAGTAAAGCCGACGAAAATATCGTATTATTATTATTTCTTCCTTTTTCAGAAGAAAAATGATTTTGAGACCAGTTTTACGCTTTTCTTCGAACTAATATGTTTTATTGGCCAACTTTTATTCTTCCCATTTTTTCGAGGATTGCTCAGTATGGATGAAATATATTGCTTTTTTCAGGATTTTATTTAATTATTTATTTTCTAGGAAGGATTTCTGTTTCTAGGAGTTGGCTTGAGGGCGCGCGTGTGTGTAGGGGGGGGGGAGGTTATGCAAACCAGAGGGAAATCCGCATTTTTAGGCAATTAATAAGCATAAAATCCTAAATATTTCAGGAAAAATGACTCCTTTTTTTTTTTTTTTTTTTTTTTTAAATAAAAAATTCAGAATAAAAATAACGATCAATTATAAATAAATAAATGCATAAATAAATAAATCACTAAGAGAAAGCAACTAAATAAAAATGTCCATCTGTTAATAAATTGCCTGGAGAAATACATCTATACAGTGACTAAATTAAATAAATATGCCTCAAGCTTCCAATAAAAAAAATAAGTATGCGAGAGACTTTTGAATAAAAGCTTTTTTTAAACTATATTTTGTTTACAAAAGAATGCTTAAATTTTAAGCAAATATGTGTTATTTTTAAAAAAAGTAATTATTCAATAAATTTATTTTTTCAATATAACATATAAGGGATCATCTACAAATGATGTCGCACTTGTTGGGGGAATGGGGGGGCGTGAAATTGTGACAGTTTGCGACAAGGAAGGGGGGGGGGAGGATAAGAAGAAATGTAACATCACACATTTTGGTTAAAATAAAAGCATAAAAAATCAACAGATTAAATTTTGACGTTAAAGTACATTTTGTGTTCATAAAATAAAGATGAGATTTAAAGAGAGATAAAATAAAGATGAGATTTAATATATAAAATTCCATTTGAAATTCCAAATTACTACTATTTTCAATAATTTTTTTTCAAAATAATATTTTATTACTAATATATATTAATTATGTTTCTGCTGTAAACCTTAATCTTATTTCATACAAAATAAATATATGAATCATTTTTATTGTTATGGTCACAAATGTCATTAAAAGACATAGTTAAAGTTTAAAAATAAAATTTGAAATGAGATCTATAACATAGAGCTTTGTTTATGAACTGCAAGCACGTATGTTTATGAAATATAGCAATATTATACATGTGACGAGAAGAGGAGGGGGATGGTGAAGTGTGACATTTCGGGTAAAAGGTGGGGGGTGGTGGAAAATATTGAAAAAAATGTGATACCATGTATCTCTAAGGATCCGCAGCCCGCATTAGAATCAATATCGGGTACCGCAGACTCTCACAGCAGCTTTCCAATGCTTTTACTGACCACCCTAATTTCAAGAAAAAGCCCTCTTCCCTTTTTTATTAATATTTTATGTGTATTAACGTATTGTGAAGTGTTATATAATGTTGTAGTTGATTATTTTATATATTTATATATTTTTTTAATTTTCAGATTCAGAAAAGTCCCGCAAGTTTGAAATGCAGGACATTGGTTTCTTTACATCAGGCTAAACGTTTCACTTACTTTTATAAAAATTGTTATCCTAAGACGTAGATGAAAAAAGCATAAACCTTCTCATTCAAAAAATTTACCTCGTCTGTAATTCTCAGACAAACAAAATATGAATTCGAGTTCCAGCAACCTTGGCGGGAATTCCGCCCAATCACTGTTCCATAAAATATTGTTCTGGCCAAATGATAAAACTTGACGCCAATTCACCGGAGGGTCCAACGTGATGTTGGATCACGTTGTGAAAACAGGAAAAAAAGTTACTCCGCATATGCTGGGTCAATAGTTATGCGTTTTAAAATTCCGGTTTATGAGGTCAAGTATCTTTAGTTATAATCATTAGACAGTCTAGTTATAATCACACAAAAAAGGAAAAACTTCAAATTAAGTTGAACTTTCACTTATAGTATTCTTTGGAAAATGGAAACTATTCAGTTTATAAAAGCAGTTCCTTGAACAATCAAGTTTTCATGCGAATTATTGCAAGAGTAGCGTTAATAGTGTTCTGATTTATATGAGACGTCCCAATTTTCAGGCCCTCCCACGCAACCCTTATGCGGGACTCCAAATGTCCCGGTTTTTCAAAATGCATAATTTTTCCTAAATTACTTTTAGTACTATGCTATTCGTTAGTCTGTATCAAGTGGAATTTAATGCAGTTAAACCTGTAATAATAGAACCTGCCTGTAACGGAATATTTTTACGATTCCGCTTAATTCTTTTGCGAATCGCAAGGGCGTATCTAGCGAGTCCTCAACGGGGGCGATTTTAGAAATTTGGAAACTTCAGTCTGATGCACGTGTCGGAGCTAATTTTTTTTTAACGTGTTTCATCTACTTTTTTGCTGTGGGTCGTGTTTGGGTCCGGTTGGCTTCCATTTTTTGCTCCTGGTCGGGTTAATTTCTACTTGGGTCGTGTTTGGGTCCGTTTGACTTCTACTCTTTACTGCGGTTCGAGTTAATTTCTGATTTTTTGCTTTTGGGTCGTGTTTGGGTCCGGTCGACTACTGCATTTTGTTGTTAGTTGGGTTGACTTTTACTTTTTAGCTATGTGTAGCGCATTTGTTGCAGTTTGACATATATTTCTGGTTTGGGGCCGTTTAGAATTTGGTTTTTACCTTTGAGAGAAGGGTTCGGGTTGACCCGAATTGGTTGGGGTGAGTCCTTTGATAAAATTTTTGCTCCTTTTCGCAATTTTTGGACGAAATGTGCGTCTGTTTCACGATCCTTTGAAGAAATTCCTTTTTTTCTCCGCGATCATTTCACAAAATTTGATGTCCGGTTCACTTCTATTTTTTGCTGCTGGTCGGGTTATTTTTTTCTTTTTGTTGTGGGTCACGTTTGGATCCGGTTAACTTCTACTGTTTGCTGTGGATCAAGTTAATTTCTGATTTTTTGCTTCGGGTCGGGTCTGGGTTCGGTTAACCACTATATTTTGCTATTGGCCGATTGACTTTTACTTTCTAGCTGCGCTTAGCGCATCGGAGCAGAATCTCATACATTCGGTTTTTACTCCTGCGAGAATGGTTGACCCAATTTTGATTCCGATCCATTGACGAAATTTGCGTTTTTCTGCGATCCTTTAACGAAATTCGCTTTTATCCACGAACGTGATCCTTTGGAGAAATTCACGTTTTCTCCGTGATCCTTTCACAAAATTTGAGGGTTTTTTGCAACCTTTTGATGAAATTCGTATTTTTTTCGCAACCCTCTGACGAAATTCTTTAAGAATTTGGTCTGTATTTGCGGCTATTTGATGGAATTCGCGTTTTCTCTGTTTAATAATTTTTACTATTAACAAGTAAGAAAGTTTACAACCCAACTTTGGCTCGAGGGAAAGAATTTAGAGAAGGAAAGAATTTTTAGAAAGTGTGAAGACCTGACCCAGTTGCAGTATAATAAAGTTGACGCGACCCGGGTCGTTTCACGCCGTTCTCGAGTTTAGGACCAACAACTTTTCCGTGCGGGCATCTAATGTTCTGCAGATCTTTTATTGGGTTCAAGGGGGGATGGGGCGATCGGCACATCGCCCCCCCCCCCCCTTAGATCCGCCATTGAGCGTATGGTGTCAAAAAAAAAAAAAAAAAAGGCACTTGATTTTATGCGTACTGGCACTAATATATTAAATTTCGTTTGTGAATTCTGGTGTCAGTTCATCATTTTACAAACAGAATTACTCCGCACCGGAAAGGGTTAAAATAATATCTTAGAAATCTATCTGTTAAGATGGAGTATTTTCTGGCTCCTTGCTATTATGTGTTTATAGTTTAATGGACTTTGTTTAGTTGAACTTATACGATTAATAACAGTAAAATGTAGTTGTAAGGAAACATTCTAAAAAAGTATGACTTTTATTTAATGATTTAAGGTGTATCTATTTTATGTAAGTAATCTTACATGCATATAGCTACCAACTTTTACACTTTTTTCTTACCGCTAAAATTTTATAGTAAATACTATGTTATTTAATCATTGTTATCTCTTAATTAAAAAAAGCGAAAATCTCAAAAAAAAAAAAAAAAAAAAAAAAAAAAAAAAAAAAAAAAAAAATTGTGGCAGAAAAAACGTGTAAAAATTAGCAGTTATATTTCTATGTTTACCAGGAATTGCAAAATTTACATGCCCGCCAGGATACTTTTTAAAATTTAGATTGGCACTATTTTTTTGGAATGGTACAATACGTTTTCATTAATAGTATATTAATGAATTGGAATTTTATCTTTTAAAATATGTGGTGCCAAATCGAATTTTAAAAATGTAGCTCGTAAAGCATGCAGATTTTCGAGGCCTGATGATTACCTTTGCTTTTTCAGTTCCGACACAATGAGAACTATATATTTAATTAAAATTAACAAGCACTTTCTTTTCATTTTTCTTTTTATCAAAAACGAAATTATGTCTACGCAAAAATAAAATAATGTGAAATATGTGAAATAACTTCATACAAAAAATAAAAAATGGCAATGTGTTACAAACATTTCAAATGTTTAAGGCTATATCTCAAGATTTTTCTAATTTCACTGATTATCCTAAGGTAAAACAAAATATCATGTAAATAATTAGCACATCTTTATAAGAAAATTTATCTCAATTTGAAAATAGGAATATCTTCTATGTAAAATAAAATTTTAAAAAGAACATATAGAAATGGATATTAAATTTTAAAATACCATCACATAACAATAAACATCTTTAACCCATAAAACATATTGATAACGCTTATCTATGTTCTTGTTGAAGCTGTAATGTCAAAAGTCAATATCGAACCTGCTTTTGACGTTATTTCAGGAAATGCATTGCATTTAATGGTTTATTTTATTGTGCATTTTTTGTTGATGTTGTTGAATCTTTCCTTTTTTTATTCACGCTCGTATCTTCCGGGAAAAATGGAAGAAAAGAATGTCGGTTTTCAGATTTTCCATTATTTTATTGGCTTTATAACGAAAAAAGAAAAAGAAAAAAAAAAAGCAAACATAAATATAAAAACAGGAAAAATATATGTTCTTCCGGGTTATCTATATATGACAGATTTCTTCATAGGACGTTCTCAAAAATGTTTCTTTATTTTTAAAATTATTGAAAAATAAAATGCTAATAATGATAAAATATCGTATTTTAATGTATTTACAGCAACTGCTTAAAATTAGATTTTTTCCCCCAAAGAATTTTGTAGGATTGTATTGATTTTATGAACAGAAATTTATTAATACATTTTCTATAGAAAGAAATAATAATGTCTTATCAAAGCAATAAATGCGTTTATAAAATACCCTGATTACTTTTACCCAAATTCCATTTAATCCAAAAGCAATTTTATAAAAATAATGAAAGATATAAAATGATGATTGTAGAAGAGGGTCTCACTGGGTTAATTTTATTCATATTGTTTGTTAATTTAACACTCTAGTATATAGTATTGCCATTTGGCAACAAATTAAATATTCTCTCCTGATCGTTTATTTATCGTTGCTTATTAATAACTGTATGATTTACGTATTCATATTGACCATATGCAAAGATATAAAGCGGGTACATTAATCTAATTTCTTGCCCCATGTTTAGGTTTAGTTTATTAAAAATACCATAGGTTGTTTATCATATAAAAAATAAAAAGGCACTTTCGAAGCCTTCCATTTTCCTAACCATAGATAAATTTCTAGCCAAAAAAATAAATAAATAAATAAATAAATAAATAAATAAATAAATAAATAAATAAATAAATAAATAAATAAATAGATAAATAAATAGAAAATAAAAATAAATAAAAGAATTAAATAAATAAATAAATAAATAAGTACAAATAAAATGAAATAAAATAAAATAAAAAATAATAAAATAAAATAAAAAATCAATAAATAAAATATTTAAAATGTAAAATTTCATGTAAAAAATCTTTTTCAGAATAATATGTTTTTAAAGGTTATTTTTAATAACTTTCAGTAAAGTTTTTTGCAACAAATATTGTATGCATGCGATTAATGCATGGTGTTGCAATTGGGCAATCATTAAAAAAATCCAAAATGCTGAAAAATATAAGAGTGATAATTTTTAAGTATTTTTCTTTAATTTGTGTAATTAAATACAGCCGGGCTCTTGTTAATTCGAACTCGTCGGGGCCACAAGAAATATTCGAATTATCCAGAGTTCCAATTATGGAAAGAAATGAAAGGAAAACATGTTTAAAGGGGTATATTTCAAAGGATTTAATGTTATAGTATATTTTAAATATACTTCAGCTGTTATCATTAGAATATGACAATATTACATTAAAAGATATGAATACGAAAACTAATTAAAGGATTAGGAACAAGCACAAACGAAGATGGGGTGGAAGTGTCATTGATGGAGAGACGGGGCTCTAAAAAAGCGGATATCAAATACATGGGACAATCTGTGTACTTGTTCAGAACAATACTGACAAAAATGAAAGAAAGATACTCCAAAGATCTTAAGTCCAGGAGAAAGAAAAAATTGGAACCTTGTTAGTTCGAATTAAACGAAGTTAAGAGAAAATGAGTTCGTATTAATGAAAAATTTTATCATTATTCTGCTATTGAAAATTTCGGGACTTCATGTTTAGTTCGAATTAAGCGAAGATCCGATTTATTCGATTTCGAATTAACGAGAGTCGACTGTATATTTTTAAAGGGAAAATAAAAAAACATGCACTAGAGCGTTAATTAAAAAATAATGAAAATACTATGAGCAATTTGTTACACGAAATAGAAAAGTAAAATCACTAATCTTAACTAGATTTAATAAAATAACTCAAAATTCCATTGCGCTAAAATTAAAATTGTACGGCAAAATTTTCAACAGCTGAGAGTAATATTTGAAAATTCTGATACGTACTTTTACTACAATAGTTTAATAGCCTTAATTAATAGCCTTTTTATCTTATTTAACAGCAGAAACAAATTCTATGAACAAACAAGACAATTATGAATTCTGAAATTTAAACATCAGACAGAAATTTTTCTACCTTAACCTTTAAATGCCGTGTGTTGTCGTTCGACAATATACTTAATTTAGGCCTCCAAAATATTATTAGAATAATATTGCAGATATAATGCGTAATGTCGTCAGCGATATACACTCTGAAAATATAATTAAACAAATTTTCAATATTAGACGGCAACACTTATGCTGTTTAAGAATAAATATAGATTTATTTTCTCATTTGTTGCCGCAAGCACTTTTTGTGTTGTTTGAAAGTTTGCGAAATACCCTATTTTATTCTGCCATAAGCAAGTAAAATTTCTTTCTTTCTATAGTTCTTACAGTTAATATATGTTTGATATTATAGAATTTTATCAAGGAACATTATTTTTTAAATTAAAGTCCAATATTTCAGAATTGTAACTAACTGTTTTTTAGCTTTAAACCATACTTAAAACAAAATATTATTTTTTAAAAATATTTCCCCCATAATTTATTTAAAAAATGAAAGCCGAAAAAACTTTAAAATTGATTTCTGAAAAATTAGGCATTTAAGGGTTAAATGGTGGTAACAGACTTGCTGTAAATTCCAAGGAAATATGCAACCTTTCACTTTAAGAGTTTGTGTCCGCATTGCAGATTTTGAAACGGAATTACATTGAAAGTTGTTGAATAAAGCATTAAAAAATGATGTTTTATTTGCTAGCATTTCTTATTTTTTTCAATAAAAAATATAATGTACACCTTCCCCTTTGACGCATAAGTAAAGTATGCTAATAAGATATATAGTCAAAGATATTATAAATAATGATAATGGGAATGCCATTTGTTACTCTTGTGACCATCAGAGCAAGTTTTCATAAATACTTTCAATTATTTTATTGTAAAATATAATTAAGAAAAAAATTAATATAACCATCTAAATACAATACCGTTCATATAAAATATATTTGATTTGTAAAAAACAGCATTTTATTTGTCTGTATAATAAAGCAAAATATTGTTACTCCTTTGATACAGTAATAAGGCGCATTTGGCAAGATTTTTTTTCCCCCATCACACCTACGAATTATCCCGACGTTATCCCGTTGACCAAAAAATTATCGCCAAACTATAAGATAAAATGTTATAAGGATGATCGTGAATGTCACATTCAATGACATTAAATGCGATTCAAGTGTTTAAAATGTTATTTAGTGATTTTTATTTCGACTTTTTATTAATATTTTTATTAATATTCTACTAATTATTTGTTTTTTCGTTATTTAAAATAAAAATTATGTCAATATGTATAATTTGGCTATTAGTTTGGCGATTTGTATAATTTGGCGAAATTGGTCGACGGGATAACCTAGAAGTACCCCAAAATCTTTTTTTATAACAAACATTTTCAATCAATTTCTCTTAAAGAAGTGTCAATTTTCGGCGATAGTTAACCCGTTAAATAGTTAATTCTTTTCCATTCAATAAATTAAAAATAGTGGACTCACACCACTATTATTTAAATAAAATATTCCTAAAATTTAGTCTAAACATTTCCGCCATTTCAAAAGTATGAAAATTTTCTTGAAAATAATAGTGGTGTCAAAAAGCTTTAAATGATGAAATAAGCAAATTCTTTCCCGAATGGCGTTCGGGCAAACCAGTTAAGGGATTAAAGACTATGGTAACAATGAAAATGTGTAGCTGCCAACTTTTACGCTTTTTTGCTACCGATAAAATTTTATGGATATTTTCCCCTTGTTTAATAATGCGATTTCGACGATTAAATATTTTTATAGTAGTTCTACAACTGCAGATAAACTATTACCTGTTATTTTTACTTTACTTTAACAGACAGTTATTATCTTAAGCCTCTCGCTGATTATCCCGCGACATCTGCATTTTTCATTCTAATTAATCCTCCATGATTATTACCACCAGTTATTTTTTTATTGTAAATTTCGAATTGTTTAATCAAAACATTTTCCATAATAAATTAAACAAAAATTACTGTTTTGAAAACTTGGTAGTAAAAGATAAAAAGTTTAATATAAAAAGTAATTATAAAAAGTTTATTTATAGTTTAAAAGTTTATATAAAAATTAAATTATAAAAAATTAATCTTCATATTTATATCTATTAATTAGTTTTATCAGTATCAATTCATTAGTTTTTCAGATAAACTATCGCAAATGTCAAGATAATTTTTAAAAATCAAGGTTTGTTTTTTCATTTCAATTACGAGTCAAATGAATTAAAAAAAGAAAAAAAAATCAGAATCGTAGAATCTGTCACACTAAAATTTTAATTTTAATTTATAGTAGAAAGGAAATGAGTAATTTTATTTTCATTCTTGCTAAATTTTTGAAAAAATGAAAGCATTAGTTAACCCCATATTGCCCCATATTTCTGAACAAGTATATTGTTTCTAGTTCCTACTCTGATAAAATCACCATTCTGAATTTCTTGCAGATTTCGAAGATACTACATTTTAAAACTTATTATTAACCCTTTGCACTCCGTATGCCCAGTCTGACGCGATATCATCATTCTTTGCAAAATTTGTTTTTGGTACCAGTAATAAAGGAAAATAAAATATGCCTTATTTAATTAGAGAATTTTTGGTATTGTGTAATTAAAAATAACTTCTTTTGAATAGTGGAGCCGACCGAATAAAATTTGTGTAAGAGAAGAGAAGTCGAGAGGCTTAAAAATAACACTTTTGTAAACTGTTGATAATATTACTTTACTGTTGATAACCTTTAATTCACGAAAAAAAAAAAAAAAAAAAAAAAAAAATCAAGTAAGTTTGTTGAAAAATAAACAGAAACTTAAAAATGAAAAAATAAAATAAAGTAAATCAATGACTTTGTTTTATCTTGTCAAATTATAGATATAGATAAGAGTGTTAAAGCATGCATATTTTTTTATTTATTTGATAAAATATGCATGCAGAAATAATATTATAATTTAATATTAGAAATGTTGAAGAAATGTTGAAATATTTCTTCAACATTTCTAATATTAAATTATCTTATGTATTTAAAGGGTAACAGTTTGTTTTCAAAAATGCCTTTAAACTTGCATAAATAGTCAGATTGTGTCAGAATGTATTATGTTCCTTTTAACCCTTTCCGGCACACTGTGCCTGGTCTAGGATACCTAATTTTAATTCCCAACTTGCAAACGGCACCAGTAATATTTTAGTAAAATTTTGCTTTTACAATAAAAGCTTAAATAAAGGAATTCAAAATATCTAAAAAAAAAATCGTTTTTGAATTCCGGTGTCAGTCGATAATTTTTCATTTTACTACAGATTTTGCCCGTGCCGGAAAGGGTTAAAATAATTTGCCAGTGAATGTATGTGAGATAAATCCATTTAATCAGGGTGGCGAGTGGTCAAGGAAAAACACTGTCAAAAAAAGAGGAAACTACCACATTTTCTTATAAAAAATACTTTCAGTAATATAAAGGAATTAAACAAGGCGAATTTTTCTGTAACAAAATACTGGTATTTAACTCCTTTTTGGCTGTAATTTTCCCTGACCAGTCACTACCCTGTTAATGTACATTTTCTGTGAGTAAATTCCAATAAGGAAAATTATTATTAATGATTTATTTATTTAGTGCTTATAATGTTAAAGCATGTACCATATTTAACGTCCCAAACAAGAAAATTCTTCAAAACTAAAAAAGTTAACTCATAAATGTGATAAAAAAAAAAAACTTTATAAAATTGATATTAACACCTAAATAAAATCTGAATATCTTCAAACAATAATAATAATAATAATAATAAGTAAATAAAATAAAAAACAAAATTATGTAACATATTTTAAGATATTTGAAAAAATGTAAGATTAGAACAATGATTGATAACATTCTCACGATTTTTATTCTCAAATTCCTCGATATATCTATAAAAATATGGCTGATGACCATGGTGTCCCTGTAAATACTATGCGCTTCGTATTATGTCTGAAATAACTTATATTAAGCCTCATTGACGTATATCAATTTGATTATACATGAAATCGTTTACCATAATTAAAATGTCGCAAACAATTCCCCTTGATTATTATGCAATGGAATTCTTTTGTGTGGACCTGTAAATGAATAATAACTATTCTTTTAACTGTATAGTTTACAGAATGCATATCTTAATGAACTATGTAGATGCATATAAATTTGAATATGTTTGACAGTGTGTAACACCTTTAAAATTCATTTGAAACAATTTTTCTCCATAGGCCGTAATGTCACGGAAAACTTTAGATTGTCCCTGTAAATAAACTAATCGTGATAGAAGCTTCATTTTCAATAGGGTTCGTGCTAGAATAAACGTCAATAACTTCCAAAAATTTCGTGGCAATTCGAGTACATTTACGAGAGTTAGAGCGCGGACAGGCAACCAGACGGCCAGACAAACCGAAAGCATAAAAACTTTTTAACTTTGTTGGAAAGTGTTAAATAAAAACCATGTAAAATAAAAATCTCATATTTTGACTTACTGCATTTTTTTTTTCACAAACAATAGCTAAAAAACTACACATGAAATAAAAATTTGTGATACCGAATAAAGTGAGAGAAACTATAAATTAGCTGAACTTAATTCGACAACACTCACAGTAGAAGACGCTATTGTTATATTAGACCTTACGCAGTTTTTTAAAACTTTCCAACAAAGTTGAAAAGTGTTTATGCTTTCGGTATGTCTGTCCGCCTGTTCCTCTGGCCGTCTGATCGTCTGTCCGCGCTGTAACTCTTGAAAATATACTCGGATTGCCAATAAATGTTTGGATGTTAATTACGTTTACACTAGCACGAATCCAATTGAAAATGAAGTTCCTATCATGATTAGTTTATTTACGGGGATAGTCAAAAGTTTTCCGTTACATTACGGCCTATGGGAAAAAATCGTTTCAAATGAATTTTAAAGATGTTATACATGGATAAAAACTTATTCAAATTTATGTACATCTACATAGTTCACTAAGATATGTATTCTGTAAAATATGCAGTTAAAAGAATAGTTATTATTCATTTACAGGTCCACACAAAATAATTCCATTGCATAATAATACAGGGGGGAATTGTTTGCGGCATATTTTAATTATGTTAAGCGATTTAATGTATAATAAAATTGATATACGCCACTGAAGCTTAATATTTCACGCATAATCTGAAGTGCATAGCATTTACATGGACACGCAAAAGATTTCAAATAATATATTCTATCCGAAATACTGTGTATTATCGATGATAACTGATGGATTGATGAAATGCATTTCAATTATGATAAGCGCTTTTAAGTGTCACTAAATGTATGCATATCATATGGTAGGTATAAATGCTTAGTTGATATACAGGATTACACAAAAGAGCTCGAAAAAATTACTGAATATGAGTGTAATTTAATTGTAGGTGGTTTTAAAATTAGTTTTGCTTTTTTACGTCGAATTGCTAACAGTTTATTAAGAAATGTTATAATGATATACATGGTCACGCAAAGAATTGGATACATGGTCACCTTTGGATGATAATTTCTAGAAACGTGATTTCAGCAATTTCAAGACTATTTTTCTTTGAACTAAATTTTAGCAAAATACTGGCGTGTTATAAAGGTGCTAGGTAAACTACAGGACTGGACAAAAGTATTCGAATTGGTTTCTATTTATAAGTATGAATTGCTAAAAGAGAAATTTCGATCAGTTAGGTGTTTTCTTGCCTGTATAAATTTCCTTATTATATAGTATATATATCAATCAACAGATCAAATACAGGACTGTTCAAAAGTATTGATATATATTTGGCTATGGACGGTGACACCTTATTTCCCTAGGTAAGGATATTTTGTTGAAGATTTCAGAAAGTGTTGGAAAATGTTTTATAATCTATGCTTAACGCATGATTTTTTTTATTTATTTCTTCTAAAAAAAGGAAATTCCGAGGTCAGAAACAGAGTATGTGGTGACCCTTTTTGAGGCTCTAAAAAAAGAAAAGAGAATCACACTGCAAACGCACGTGCTACAGCACCAATTGATGCCTTTCGACATCGCCAGAACCATCGTTAAAAAAAAAAACAGCTGATTCTGTATACTAACATAGTCAGGAAATTTCCTTGAACTGAGAAAACTGAAATGATAAATCGCGATATTATTTTAAAATAATGTATTAAAAAATAGAGTAATTCTAACACAAGACTCATCAAACTCCGTAGTATTTTAAATTTATATTTTGAAAACTCCTTTTTTAAAAACAATTTTTACCAATCTGTATGATAATATGCGTAAACATAGATGTAGTGCAATGTTATCACAGACAATTATTTTTACATTCAAGTCGCACCACAATATTTTAAAAAAAATTTATAGTAAATTTCTTTTGCTCTTACCACCGTTAATGTGTATAAGAAAATTATTTGTTTTGAGAAAATGGAGCAAAATAGAATTGACTCTTAACTACTGAGACAGAAATCGTCGCATAACTACGGTGAGGCGATCTCCTAGACCGCTGAATTAAAAACTCGGTTAACTCATACAATACTGTTTCTGTGCTAAACTTTATCGTCAGAACTGCAGAGCCCGATTAAGGTTGTGCGGCGCCCAAGGCCTGGTACCTTTTCGGGGGGCCCTCGCAACGAAATAGTTGCAATATTTCAAAGGAGGGCCTAGGGGAGGGGGATATTATTGTATTACGATACAGTTGCAATGTTAACCAAAATAAATTTTAGTTTTTAAGAAAATAATTGCAAAAACTGCAATTTTAAGACTTCTTTTTCTAAATAATTTTACTCAATTTGGGGCCCCCAGCAGCAGTGGGCCCAAGCCCATGGCCTAGTTGGCCTGTGAGGTAAACAGACCCTGGTAAGTCTATTATAATCAAGAATCACTAGTTGAGAAATCTCTGGCAATAGCACAAGGACACTAGGCATTCAGTATTGCAATAATATAAAAGAGTTCAGAAAAGAAATTGGCCTAGAATATTTAAGTTTTTATAATTTTTAGGAGCATTCGTAATTATGTAAATATGAAGCACCTATAGTCGTCATTTAGTCCGTCCATCCGCTGTCCGTCTGCATATAACAGAGCAAAAATTATCTAACCGAATCGTTTGAAATTTAAAATACATAATTGTTGTATAATTTTGTAGAGTCATTTCAAATTTTATGAAAATCGGATGCATATTTCAATTACAGGGACAATCAAAAGTACTCCATTACATTACGGTCAATGAAGAAAAGTAGTTTCAAGTGCATTTTAATGATGGTACCCGTTTTCGAATATAATAAAATTGATGATGCACGATGCATCTATGAAGCATTTACTAAAATATACATTCCGAACAATCTGTGGTGCAAAGAATATTTTTTATTAAGTTATAGGGCCACATAAAAGTATTCCACTACAGAATGATATAGGTAGAAACATTTTGGGGCGTGTTTTAACTATAATAAACTATTTCACATTTTATGAAATAGATATAAGTCACTGAGATTTACTACAAGTTACTTTCTGTATAATAGAAAGCAGATAGTATTTACAGTTACACACAATAGATTTCGGCTAATATACTGTATCCGAAGTAGCTGTATACTATTTCACCAAGATGTGAATATTTTTAAAATTTCGTTATAGTAAGAACGCACCTCATTTTCTACACTTGATGTGCTATTTCCGACATATTTCCCCTTACAAATACATTGTGTCAACTATTTAATTAAGATCAAGGTTAGCATTTGACTTTGAGCAAATCTTATCAATAAGGAAATACCTGTTTTGAAGAGTTTTCTGGGGCTAATAATATTAAATATCATTTAGTCACACTGCAGATGCACGTGCCAGCTGTACTACCACTCCGATGAAATGGTTATATTCCTCTTTTAAGCTATCGATACGCTAGAATCTGCAGTTGAAAGAAACATCGCGTTTTGTCTGCTAACGTAATCACGGAACTTCCTTGAACTGAGAAAACCTAGTTTTGAAACTGAAGTAATAGTTAGCCAAGATTTGTTTAAAAAATTTCATCATTTGCACTTCATATTTTAAAACTTGGAAAACTGCCAATCAAATATTATATACAATTTATTATATTATATAAGAATATTTTCTTTCTTTTTAAACTTATGGTCGATAAAACAGATCGAAGTGAAAAATTATGTTATGCTCTAGTTTTCTTGGGATAATAAATTATCATGCATGCGAACTCGAGATAACTCGGGATAATAAAAGAAACGGTTAAAAAAAAGAGTAATTTTAAAGAATTTTAATTCTCATCGAATTTTGTATTTTGAATTTAAGTTTTGTAAATTTATTGAGAAAATTATTATTATTATTATTATTATTATTTCTGACAACCTAAACCAGAATAGGTCAACCTTCGGCACGCGAGCAACAAAGATACCAAAAGTTCTACCGAAGATATCTACAGAAAAAACTACCTTGTTTAAAGAGACGAATTCGTCAATTTAAAAAGGATAAAATAATTATTAAGAGATGATGGCAAGAGAATTTTAGACAAAAAGGTTGGCCACCCCTGAAAAATAATTTTTAATTCCATTATCACCAATTAAATATTATAGTTAATTTTAAATAGAGAATTTAAGATTCTAAATTTAGAGATGTGGGAACTTTAATTATATTAATGGCTCAGTAATTATTGGTTCAGGGAGATTAAAATCCTCGTTATATTAAAAAATAAATAAATAAATAAATAAATAACTGGCACAAAATAAACAGTTTTGTGTACACGTGCACATTAATAGAAATTTCATGTTGTAATTCGCAAGAATTAAATCTCTAAAACTTTTTCAGTAACACTGATATGGATGAAATAAAACTGCGAGTTATGAGTTTCAAATCTACAACAATATCAAATAAAATTATTCAAAATAAACAGTTTTTGTGTACACGTGCACATTAATAGAAATTCCATGTTGTAATTCGCAAGAATTAAATCTCTAAAACTTTTTCAGTAACACTGATATGGATGAAAAAAAACTGCGAGTTATGAGTTTCAAACCTACAACAATATCAAATAAAATTATTCAAAATAAAAGTGCGGTTTGGATAGCTGGCATAGAAACCCTTAATCTGTTTTAAAACTTTGTGAAAAGAATTAATATTTATAGTGCTTCTTTATGTATATAACTGTATTTTAGTATATCTAATGCATTATCAAATATTAAAGGTAAAAAAATAATGGATCTGCAGTAATAAAAAAAAGTCTTCATTAAAACAGGAAGGTCTTGAGACAGAGAGAGAGAAAGAGATAAAGAATGTCGTACACTCATGTCTAATATGTGTGGCGAAAAAATACAGATGATTAGAATATCACAAATTTCAGAAAGTTTTTTTTTTTTCTTTTTTTCCCGCTTTACTTAGGTGTTGAAAATTCTGCGATTTAGAGAAGACAGGGAGCATTTCTTTAAGTAGTAATATCGAGAGCCTCTGGACAAGGCTTACTGTCTAGAACTGGGAAATGTGAAACGTCATTTTAATTTTTATGGACTAATGCTGCCATATAATTTGCATTGGTATTCTTAAACAAATTTATTTGCTCGGCATCCTTAAAACAAAAAGAAAAAAAAAAAAAAAAGAAACACTTTACTATAGTACTTTGACATAATGTACAATGGAATTTTATTAAAAACGTACTTTTAAAATTTTGCGACGTCGCTTTAATCGTAACGGACTAATGCTGCCATATAAGCGGCATTGGAATTATTAACTAAATTTATCTGCTCGGCATTACTTTTTTCTTTTATATATATAAAAAAAAACACAGAAAAAAGCAAGAAAAGAAAGAAAGAAAAAAAGAAACAGCGGCATTGACATCATTAACCAAATTTATTTGCTCGGCATTACTTTTTTTCTTTTTCAAAAAAAAAAAAAAAAAAAACAGAACCTTGTAACCTTGACATCATCTACAATAGTTTTACTAAAAACTTACTTTTAAAATATTGTGGTGCGAATAGAATATAAAAATAGAATAATGTATTTTAAGCTATCGTTCATTAAGGATTAAAGTTGATAACTATCATGCAATAAAACAAACCTAATAATAATAATAATAATAATAATAATAAAAAAAAAAAAAAAAAAAGGGAAAAAGACAGACAGAAAAAACAAAAATGAGCAAGCAGATCTTATGCAACAGGAATCGGAAGGAAAGGGAATTTTAATGCTATTTATTATAAGTCTTTGTGTTTTTCTGGTCACGTTACTGATGTTATTTTGAAATATCAATGGCAATGTGCTAGAAGAATCACGCATAACAAAAATGAGATTTTACTAAAGCACGCGGCAAGTTTAAATTGCAACTTATCATCTGCAATCAGAACGATACACATTTCCGTATTAATCGGAATGGATAACAAGTAATAATTGTAAAATATGTGTTTTTTAATGGTACATAGGAGAGTTGGCCTTATCAGTATTAGACGAGAAAATACAAAAGTAACAAAAAGAGATCAATCTGCTGTATTGCATAACAAACTTTCGAAGATTTTTAGTTTAAATAACAAAAGTACACATCGGCAGAGAATATTTTGTGAATGTGATAAATGTTTTCACGCTGAAATTAAACAAATACACCACTAAACACTAAACATGTTATTACAAAGATTCAAAACGACAAAGAGGTTCTGCTCTCAAAGATAAAAGGTGGGGAGGAATTGAGTCGCGCTCGTCGGTCTAACTATTCGAAATATTCCCAGGTTTTCCACGAACCTGCGTAAATGCTGTGCAAGTATGGGATTATGTTATGCTAGAAAGACCTCCCTCCCCCACCCACGGAGACAATTTCCTCTCGGTTTATAAGCCTCACGCAGGTAATCAGCCATAATAAACATCAACACTTACAAAGCTGCGAATCACTAATGCAGCTTGAATATTCACAAGATTAACCTTTTACGCTCTAGCATTGTTAGCTGATGCATATCATTAACCACAAATCTTTGCAATTATATGAACTTTAGGACAAAAAATATGTCAGCTATACCAAATGATTGGAGCATGATAACTATATGTCATATGTGTAGATGAGTTTGTAAAAAGGGAAAAAAAAAACAAATTTAATGAATCAAGTTTAATTAAGCCAATTTAATTAAATTACAGTTATTAAAGTTTTTAAATTAACAGAAGAAATAATACAAAATTATGACATAAAGCAAATACGAATGCTACATCAAATGCATACAAAACAAAACTTATCATGGAAATATAATTTCAAAACCTATTATCGGTGTAAAACATCAAAATGACTTATTTTACAAAGCCACTGGAAAATGTACTCAACCAGAATATTTAAGTAGAGTATTCCCACTTTTATTGATTAGTTTTAATTTATTTCTTTGTAGGAAAATTTAAACACCACTGTAAGGAAAAACATTTTCACATCGATCGCATGACGCAGGGATTGTACGTCATTGAAATCATCAAAATACTATGACGTAAATCATAGAGTGCAAGAGATTAATAACATTTTGAAAATATTTCATCCTTCATTATGATAATAAAGAAGAGCTTTAAAATGTAAAATACTGAATGAATATTTGGTCCTATATATCAGTAACACCGTATGTAATATCAATAAATTTTTCACATTTTTAGATATAAATAAGTACCACGCACACTGGATAAATATCAGCCTTTTGCATAGCGGCCAACTTTTACGAATTTTTCCTACCACAAAAATTTTACAGTAAATATTGTCGTATTTAATCGTCGAAATCTTATGATCAGTCAAATGGAAAATCTCTGTATAATTTTAGTGGTAGCAAAAATGCGTAAAAGTTGGCAGCTATTGCTATGGTCTTTTTTAATGCATAGTTTTCAAATTTCTACAGTTTCGTTTAACCCTTTAACGTTCATTGCTTTCTCTACGAAACCACAAAATTTTAATTCCGATATGCAACAAAGACACCGGAATTTTAATTTTAAAAAATCCACTTTATTATGCAAGCGAAAAACCACGTTTTCTTATTTACAATTATATTTGTTCGCAATTACCGGTGTCATTCACTTATTTCAACAGCTAAGCAATGAAAATGCTTTGACCATTAAAGGGTTAACCAAATTTTATTATACAATAAAACCTACATAATGGACATTTCTGAATACCAGACACCTCTGTTTATCGTAGATCTTTTTCGATCCTCAACATCTATATATTTGTACATTTTTACATCTGACTAGAGGACACTTCAGAATAGCAAATAAATTCTGCTCTCCTTACGTGTCGATTATTCAAGGTTTTAAACACAAAGTGACAAAAATTAATGTGAACAAAATTTCATTTGATATCCATTGCTAAAAGTTTTTTATCTCTACATGCGAAATAAACCTCGGACTTACTCCGTTTAATTGAGAGATGAGAGACTCAATTAACTCATAGATACTGTTTCTGTATTGAACTTTATGTTCAGGATTATTGTAATAAAAATTCATCCATTCAGAAACCTCCTGAGGTAGTATTAGGGCTCTAAACGAAACAAAAATTCACTGGTATCTATAATTAAACTGAAAATTACAAGTTAAACTGCTAAAGATTGAAAAAAGTAGCGGTCTGTGGGATCGCTAATAGGAGTTAAAGGCTAATCAGATACCGAGAAATGGTTTATGATTTTCTAAAGACAATTTTTATGTCAGGATTCGCACGCACACATCAAGCAACTGGGTTCATACGCATCAAGGGATTCATGGGATTTTAGGTCTTTTTGTACTAGAAATTTTGTAAAGCACTGGTCGCTATATCCGAATATAGACCCTTTTTTTCGTTAAATAAAGCGAACATTACTCTACAAAAATTATGATAAAAGATGCTTGCAAGTCCTTGAAGTGTATGAATACTGTTACGAAAGTCAACAATCAGAATTTTCCTATTCACAATCTATTTTTGATTTCTGTTGATTTTTGATCTATTTTTTATTTGTTTTTTATTTTCTTTTGATTTATTAAAATTATCATAAACATAATCGTCCGAGTTATTTTTTGCATGCTGTACAGTGGCGTTTGGCATAGCCAGCGTGGGCCAGGTGCAATTCCAAATGCAATTATGAATAAAAAGGAGGAGATGTATAGTGTATTGTCTGCCAGTTGCGAGTGAAGTAACTAAGCAGGATGCCACAAGATGGTGGCTGTTTATATATATATATATATATATATATATATATATGTATATATATATATATATATATACAGGGTGGTCATAAAAAAACTTTGCCGATATACGGAGCTCTAGCGGCCAGTCCGCTCAACCGATCGAAATAAAATTTCAGATATAGCTATTCAGAGGTATGAGCTCGAGATTCTGTGGACGACAACAAAATGGCGCTCGCGGTTACGGTTATAGTTACAGAAACTTGAAAATTTCCAATGGCAACACCCATTTTTTTTCATCGCAAAATGCTCAGCGCATGCGAAAACCCCAAACAGCGTTGGAACCGTACGTGTATCGCAAGAAACAGACATTGTTATGTACGCACAAAAAACCGTTCTGGGAATCCTCCCCCCTTAGAAAAAACTCGATTGGGGCGCAAGGAGGAAATTTGCATATGATACAGAGTCAGTACATTAATCTCTGATTACAATACAGATCAGAGGAACTAAAACTTTTATTTTGATTACACATTTTCCACATGGGTGCCATCACCATGCAATGTGTAATTACCTGTGATGGCACCCATGTGGAAAATGTGTAATTAAAATAAAAGTTTTAGTTTCTCCGATCTCTATTGTAATCAGAGATCAGTGTACTGACTCTGTATCATATGCAAATTTCCTCCTTGCGCCCCAATCGAGTTTTTTCTAAGGGGGGGAGGATTCCCAGAACGGTTTTTTGTGCGTGCATAACATGTCTGTTTCTTGCGATACACGTACGGTTCCAACGCTGTTTGGGGTTTTCGCATGCGCTGAGCATTTTGCGATGAAAAAAAATGGGTATTGCCATTGGAAATTTTCAAGTTTCTGTAACTATAACCGTAACCGCGAGCGCCATTTTGTTGTCGTTCACAGAATCTCGAGCTCATACCTCTGAATAGCTATATCTGAAATTTTATTTCGATCGGTTGAGCGGACTGGCCGCTAGAGCTCCGTATATCGGCAAAGTTTTTTTATGACCACCCTGTATATATATATTATCGGATCCCTATTTCTGACTACCGCCGAGCAAACTTCCACCAGTAACTTTTCAACAGAAAATTTTGCCTTAATTTAGCGGCTTTTCATTAAAAAAAATTTCTCATAAATATTTTAAAATTTTCTATTTGTTTTTACTGCTGGCAGTTTTCCCAGGTATTATAATATTTTTCACTGAAACTGAGGGGAGGTTGAGTAAATTCTCATGGCGTAAGCACAAGACCTGACTACCGTCAAAGTAAACTCCCACTAGTAAGAGTGAATATATGTTTTTGCCACTGTTTATGACTGTAATTTTGCATTAATAAGGCGTTTAAATAATAAGAAAATTGTTACTTAAAGTTACTAGTGGAAGTTTACTCCGGCAGCAATCAACCTTAGCGAAAGCAGTAACAGTATAAGCTTCATTATTTTAAGGATATGTTAGTTCTAGGGGTAAGTCGTAAAAATAACAGAGGATATACGCTTCAAGCAGAGGGTATAATGCTAGAGTGTGTATAGCTTTCTTGAGAAACAGGGGTTTTACTGTATTCCTTTAAGAAATCCAGAAGGAATACGACGTATACTCCCGTATAACCTACACTACATCCCTGAGTTCCTCTTTATAGTTCCATATAAATCCAGAAGCTTTAGATGTCACGATTTTGACGAAATATTCTTCTCCATATCTAATCACAGCATTTTTAGTGATTAACACCAGAACTACTATGCGGGGTTATTTTGACCTATGCCAAATTAATAATAGTCCTTTCATACCAGATTTTTTTTTTTTTTTTTTTTTTTAAATATGTAAAATGTATGTAGCATAAAAATAAGCTAGTAAGTAAAATTGTTCAAAAAAAATTCTGGCTTAAAATACTAAAACTTGAATAAATTGCTGACGGTTCTAGTGTTAAATAAAGTAAAAATAACTTTTTAGAAATTAGTGGCAACTAGAGCATCTCGACATCCCACCCTGGCCGCCATTATTTGCAACAGAATTTCTTCAGATAGTTGTTACTCAGGAAAAAGTTAACTCTTTATGATTTACACAAAGAAAGAATTCTCTTTTCTATACCGAAACAAAATTCCAGTTATGTTATCATAGCTGCCGAATTACCGGATTTTTTCCCAGTTAAATAAACGTATTTTGAACTAGATTATAAATTAAATAACTACTGTATGATAGCAAGACTAATTTAACTGAATAAAATTTCTGGTTCGGAATACAATCATTTGACTTGAAATGAAAAACGTAAGTTCGACAGCAATGCAGTGGCGGGTTGTTAGGGGGTTCAAAAATCACTTTACAACTCGAACTTTTCTATATTAAATTATATTTTATTTAATAGGGGAATGATCTAAGATTAAACAAGGATATATTTAGTTTCGGAAATTACTGGTATTGAAGTGATTGTGAAATCCCTGAGGACATCCACAGTGGCTATGTATTAAACCTTCCAAGAAAAGATCCCTGATCCTATCATGTTCTGTTACATACATAACGAACATAATATGATAACTATTTCGCAAAAATGTGAAATAGTTAATTACTGGCGATATTCAGTATGCAGAATTCCGGAGGTTCCTTTTCATTGATCATGTGTCCAATTTATAGACATCCTACATTTCTCCAAAGGTTGCGTCCTTTGCAGCGCAAACTCGGAGTAAAAGTAAATTAGAGAAATATCAGCTGAAACAATCATCTTCCGAGAAACTTCCTCCGAGTTATTAGGTTACCCTGGCAACCACCGCAGTCACGTTGACAGCCGAAAACGTGCTTCGTTCTGTCACCCTACAAGAGCGCGTGTTTGCTAGCTTGCCTTTTGGTAGAGGAATGTTTGTTACTCATATCTTTATTTTTTTACATGTTTTTGTCTTTTGTTTCAAAAGAGCAGAGAACAGGTTTTGATCTTCACGGTTAAATTGTGTTACGGTTGGCGTTTAAATGTTATTTTTCTCTTTTTTATCAATGCATACGGCTAGGCTATTCGCTATTTCCATATCGATTTGAAATTGAATTGTTCATGCGTTGTTTAAAAATTCTGTGTTGAATTCAGATATTTTTCTCCGGAAGAGTTTTCTGAAGCTTCGGATTGGAGGGAAATCACACTTCTAGACAATTAATAAACATAAAGGGCCGGTGGGATATATTAAGTCGTTCGGAAAGTCCTTTCTGTTTGCAAAAATGAATTCGCACCGGAAAATTTTGTCCATTAATATCTGAGTAGATATCGGAAACAATATATAATAATTAAATAACAGATTTTCCGGTGCGGTAGATTTTCCTAAACGGAAAGGACTTTCCGAACAACCCAATATTATTTATATCTCACCTAAGTTTAATTAACAATTGCACCATAAACTTTTAAGTTTTTACTTTTTATAACTTAGGGCGAAAAGAGTTGGAAAAATATCTTTTCCTTATTTTTAAATATCTTTTTTCTAAATTTTCAGTGCAAATTCAGCATGACACAAATACAATTACTTGTCCCTCAATGGGTTAATTTTAGTGCCCAAACTACCTAATGGCACTAGTAATTTTTTAGTACAAATTGGATCACTAAATATACGTAAAAAAGAGCTATTGAATATCCAATAGTTTTTTCGGGCCAAAAAATGTTATATACAAAAGTTCTATAAAATCGACCCATCCGTTCTTTAGATATAGCTTGACCATGACCCATTATAACCCATCAAGGCCTACAAATGATCCTTACAATCGAAATCTCTCGAACATGTGACTTAGTCCACTATTTTTCTCGTGTCTAAAAATTGTTACATACAAAATTTCGTTAACATCAATCCGGCCGTTCTTTAAATATAAATAGCTAGATCCAGACCCTTTATGACCCATAAATCGAAATTTCTCAACCATGTGACCTAGCCCAGTGAATTTCTCGTGCCTAAAATATGTTGTATACAAAATTTCGTTAAAATCGATCCATAATCGAAGATAATCGAATGATAATCGAATGTTCTTTAGATATAGCTTGACCATGACCCATTATGACTAATCATGACCCACAAATGACTCTTATAATCGAAATTTCTCGATCGTGTGACTTAGCCCATTAGATTTCTCGTGTCAAAAAACTGTTAGAGAAAATTTCGACGAAATTGATTCGGCAGTTCTTTAAATATAAATAGCTTGACCCAGACCCTTAATGATCCAATATGACCCATTAAAATTTTTCTCGAACATGTAACCTAGCCTAATGTTTTTCTCGTTTTTAAATAAATCTGTAAATTGCGGTGCCAGCTGTGGTGGGGCATGTGAGTGCTTATTGCTCCTGTCCCTGCCCGCGAAAACACCCGTGAGCTAATGCTATTCCTATGGGGAGACATTTTCCTAATAATTCTTTCGCATTTTGACATTTTTTGTTTTATTTATTTATTTTATTATTATTATTATTATTTTGCATTGGATAGGTGAGGTCCCTCTCAAGATCGCTCCTTGATTACTTTTTCTGTTTTGGTCGCAGATATTTTTTATAAAGCTACTTTCACTTTCAAAATCGGTCCAGATTTAAAAAAGATTACAAAGAAAACATTACAATCTTATCCATTTGCTCGGCGGCCAGGGGGTTAAGAGGCTGAAGAAATAGAGTTTTTAATTTCGAAAAGTTTCAAGGAATTTTTTTTTTTCTAGGTTCTCGCACATTTTCACGAATGTCAAAATCGCTACCCCAAATCTGCAACAGGCAACAACTATTTTTATATTCTGTTTGCACTATTATTTAAAATAAATAAATAAATAATTGTTGTATTAAATTTTTTTTCCTACAGGCTTATGTAAAAGATTTTTCTTTTTAAAAGTGGTACGCAAATAATCAAAACTCGCGAATGTTAAGGGGATCACTATACTTAAAATTACACGACATGTAAATAACTTAAAAGATGACAAAAAAAAAAAAAAAAAAAAAAAAAAAAAAAAATATTAAAAAAGAATTTAGCATTCTACTTGTTTATTTTCTGGGATTACTGTACTGTTAAAAAAAAAAAATACATATATATAAGAGTTTCCTTAACAAGAGTTTCCTTTTTAAGGTTTTTAATCTTATTAAATGTGTGCCAAATTCTTCTTATGCAAGTTGAGTAGAGGTACTTTAGATAACGTGCGGATACACTCACGTTTATTTAACATAACCTTTCAAATGTACCTTTCACAACATTTAAAATTTGTAAGTCAAATAACTTATTTCTCTTGGATATTTAGAATGGCGCTATCAATAAAGAAGCGGAGATGTATATTGTAGTGTCTGCGAAATGGGAGTAAAGTAACTAAGCTGCAAGATGGCGGTTGATTGCATATTTACATTAGATCAACAAGGCTTGAATACCGTTAGGGAAAAATTCCACCAGTAAATTTGAATAGAAATGTTCAACTTATTTAAATGTTTTGTACATACCAAAGTTTTTCCATAAATCAAAAATCTCTATTCGTTTTTATTCAGCGGTATTATACTCACTGTCACTGACTTTGATAGGATGATTGTTTATGCAGCAATTATATGGCGGTACCTCAAGGTTTGATTATCACCAAGGACAAACTTTCACCACTAAAAAGAAGTAGATATTTTTATTATAGAAATTCTGTATGATTCAGATGAGCTCTTTGATCTCTGGTAGGTAAATTTCTTCAAAATTCCTACGGTCACACCTTCACCAGTATTTTGCAATGAAAAAAAATTCGCTTTCCGATATACAAGGAAAAGTGCATTAAACCTTTTTTCAAATAAATTCGGTTGAATATTCCGGTGCAATTGTGACATTTCAGAATTAAAATTAAGTGGTAAAATATTCAACCACCAAAATTCAAAGAGTTGATTCTTAAGGGACGGGTTACAGAAATATTATTCGTTGGACACCAATTTTTTTAAACATTTTCCGGCACACTGTGCCCAGTCCCCTGGAATCCCTAATTTTAATTCCAAACTTGCAAACGGCACCAATAATATTTTAGCAAAATTTTGCTTTTACAATAAAAGCTTAAATTATGGATTTCAAAATATCTAAAAAATTTGTTTGTGAATTCCAGTGTCAGTCGATAATTTCTCATTTTAATAAGAGATTTTGCCAGTGCCGGAAAGGGTTAAAAAAAGAAGTTATGGTTACTTAAACGATAACGAAAATGGCCTAATTAAAGAAAACAAATATTGTTTTTAAACAAATATTCCGTATGCACTTATTAACCCCTTGAGTGGCAAGCAATCATGTCTCTGTAATATTAATTTCTCACCGGAATAACCGAAAAACTTATTTTAAAATAAAGAAAAGCATTTTTTTCTTTCTTTTCTTTTTTTAAACATTTTGCCCTAAGTTAAAAATACAAAATTTCGTTATAAGTTTCTGGTGAGAATCTTACTCAAATTAGATGGGATAACATAAGTCCCACCGCCCCTCAAGGGTTAAAGGTGTGTATATATGAACCCATGGTTCCAAATGGGTTAACCCCTTCGCGACGGGAGCCTTTTGCGAAATTTTTAATGTCTTGCCGCCGGATTTAAAAAACATAAATTTGTTCCTCCTTAAATCGAGAAAATGCTCCGAATGAATAAGCCAAACTTTACAGTATAATTTTACCGGTGGGGATAAGCAAGGATTCTTAAACCTTTTTGCAGCACGTATACGTGTCGCTCGTCACCAAGGGGATAACTCTTTCATAGGCGAGGTACATGTATTCGTAAAATATTAAAATTATTAAATGACACTAGTATTTAACAGAATATTTATTTGTAAACAAGTAAAGGTATATTTTCGCGTACTTAAGAAGAGTGAAATTTTCATTAGAAAATTCATGTGGCAATTAGATATTAAATTTATGCAATGACACAGCAACATCATCGCCTTTCAAAGGATTAAATAAACAGAAAAGTTCTATTAAAATTTTCTAGAGAGAATTTATCCCGAAGGCAATTAGCTTCTGCAGAATCGGTTGAATTGAAACTTCACGATTTCGAATATGTCAATTCCTTTTTATTTATCGTTCCATGAATATTTGCTTACAGATAACTTTACGAGCAGGATTTTTTTTTTTTTTTTTTTTTTTTTTTTTTTTTTAACTCTGCGGGGGAATAGTTCTTTATGCAGCCCTGGAGAGTGAATGCCTCACCCAAGCATTCATCACTGTTAGCGAGCATATAAACTGGTGAAAAAGAAGAAATAAACAATATCTAGAATAACTCAATTAATTATGGCATATTTGCCAACCTCCGTCTCAACTTCCGTAAAATGTGGTTGAAATTAAACCAGGTTAAGCAAGTGTCTTGAAGGAAAATGTTTTTAATGTATAATTAATCATAAATTTCCATGTTCCCACGTCGAACTTAATATTACCCCTTATTTTATTTTATTTTATTTTATTTTCTAGTTCGAAGCTATTTAACTTCTGTCAGACTAACCGACGTTTTACGGAAGACTGTAGCAAAGTTGGTAGGTATGATTGTGGCATTAAAAAAAAAAATTCTTATGTAGTATACAATTTAATATATTCAATATATGAATTGTGTTTCACTTTATAGAAATGCTAATAAATAGACACATGTAACAAGAGAAATTTATGGAATAAAAAAGAAAACTTTTCGCAATAATCCAATACAATGAATAATAAAGATTTTTGCTATATTAGTTTTTTAAACTGTTGTACCAGTAAGTTAATATTTGCTAACATAAAAAAAAAAAAAAAAACAAGCAAACAAACAAAGAAATTCTTTTTGAAGAAACTTGGTTTTTGCAAAAATACACCTGATAAAATAAAAATATCCGTTTTACTATAAATCATCTTGAATTTGAGTATAAGGATCTTATGTATAAAACTTTGTGAAAGTTATATAATTTATTATTTTAAATTTTAAACACTTAAAAAAATCATTTCAATACATTGAAATAAAAAATAATTTTCTATTAATATAAAAGAAGCTATAAAAATCAATCGAAAAACCTCTCTCAATAGGAAACTACTTAAAGCAGTATTCTAAATTGTATTAGTAGAAAAAAAAAGTTTATTTTTTTTTATAATCTAATCTATATTATATCTAGCGAAATAAAATCTTTTCTTTTTTTCTGCTATTTTTTTTTTTTTTTTTTTTTTTTTTTTTTAAGAGTGTTCGTTCTCGATATTTATAAAATAAACATAACTTATTATTTAAAATTTACAAAACTATCTTTAATATTTAAAATAAGAAAATATAATTTTTTAAAACTCTTTCCAGCACAGTCAAATTCTGTTCATAAAACGAGAAATTATTGACTGACATCGGAATTTAAAACCGACTTTTTTAGACGTTAAGAACTATACTTAACCCATTAATGCCTGAATTATTTTCTTCGTTAAAATTCAAATTTTGCATTTTTCCACCATTTTTAAAGCAAGAATAACTTTATCTTAATTTATCGAGGACTTTATCTCGAGAAAGAAAGTATTTACTTATAGTCCTTTTTTACTGGTGTGAAATGCATTTACTTGATTTTTTTAAAACTGTCCCAAAAATGGGACGCTAGGCACTAATGGGTTAATTTAAATTTTCACTGTAAAAAGCAAAAATTTATTAAAATATTCTTGGTGTCATTTTCAACTTTGAAATTAAATTAGGTGTACCCAGAGTTGGATCACTGTGTCGGAAAGTGCACAAAAGAATGAGAAAACACTCAACTCTTTTAACAGACAAAGCATTTTCATTGCTAAGATGTTGTAATAAATGAGTGACACCGGTAATTGCAAACAAATATATTTGTGAATAAGGAAAAGTGATTTTTATTTCGCATACATAATTAAATAGATTTTTTTAAATTAAAATTCCGGTGTCATTGTTGCATATTGGAAATAAAATGTGTGATTTCGTAGAGAAACCAATGAACGTTAAAGAGTTAAGGGGTCTCAAGACTCTTAAAATTGATAAAAAGGGGGAAAAATAGATAATTTTTAACATTTTATACCTTAAAATGCATTTGATTTTGAGAGACAATTTTTACTGGGAAGAGAGATATAAATATATTATTTCGTTTCATGTATTTAAAAAATTGCAAGATGCAGAATTAGCATTTACAGGGGGTTCCAAACTGCCAGACGTTTGACGAGCAGAAACGCGGCATAACACATTATGCGCAAGATTACAAAATAAATTTTGCATCTAGACCAGGCATGTCAAACACGATTACCATCGCGGGCCAAACTAAGCATTGTATACAAAACCGCGGGCCACATAAAAAAATATGCAAATTATTATTATTATTTTTTATAATTGCAAAAAATTGAAATATGTATATTAAAAATGCAACTTTGTTTAAAAACAACAACAAAATCCTGCAAAATTTTAATGATACTTATTAATAAAAATTTAAAACACACATCATAAAAAACATTTTAGTTTATTTATTATGGAAAATGATATCAATTTTCTTTGTTCCAACATTTTTTTATCTGTAAAAACAAAAATGGCAAATATTCCGTAGAAAAGAATATTTCTTACTAGTAATCTTATCTTTATTTAATCATGGAATTTCTGTTATTAAAGATTATTATTCAGGTATTTGTTTATTCCGAAAAACTGGTCTTCATTTACAGTGCTCAGTTATAGTGGTAGATATTTTGAATACACACATTCCCCAACTTGGCAAACTTGCAACATCTCCAAGCATGTTCGTGCAAAATGTATTTTCCTTATCAAACAAGAACTGAATCAAACATAGGGAAAATGGAAAAGGCTTGACGGGCCACAGAAAACTTGCTGGCGGGCCAAGTGCGGCCCACGGACCACGTGTTTGACATGCCTGATCTAGACTGAATCTTTGTAATAATTACCCTGGATGTAAACAAATTTGTATTTAAAGCATTTTCATATTTTTACTACAAAGTTGTATTTATCTAATGCAAAATTTAGGAAATAAAACACATATGACAGAAGAATAGGAATGCAAATCTTGTGGTATACCATATTTTAGAATTAAATAATTTGTAATAATTTAATGATTTTAATAATAAATTTCTATTCCCATAAAAATAGATATCAGAATATTTTGATGTAAAGTATATGGAAAAAAAATAATAATAAATAAATAAAAAAAAAAAAAAAAAAAAAAATAGAAAATTTTGGTTGGATCAAAAATGATAACAAAGCTATATGAAAAGACAACTCCTTTTCACCTTAGAGCTATCTTTCAATAGAATTTCCCAGACCTCACCTTCCCTCTAAAATGACAATGTTATATATGCATAGCCCCTAAGAATAGTCTCAGATTTTGCTACTAAAGAGCAACCAGAGATAAAGTATAACCTGATAGCTGAGAAGTTTGCAACTAACGAGATATTACTATTACTATTTACTATTACTACTCAGAGAGCAGAGATAAATTGACATGGCTGTAAGTGAGTGAAACATAAGCCGCAATATTGTTTCACTTTTTTAAAGCGCCACGAACTACGAAGTTATTTTTAGTACTTTTTGTATCAAAAGGAGATTTCTAAACATAATAAAATTTCTCTCGATCTTGCATTGCGCTGGTTCTGTTTTAATCCTTTAAGGAGTAGAGCACTTTCTTTTCGAAAATGTTGAAATGACTGATTGTCGCCACAATTTACATACAAATTTATTTGAAAATAGGAAAGATAATTTTCTCATACATACTAAACGGAAAATAGCTATGCCAGAATTTTGGTGTCATTGAATTATATGGTGCCTTTTGATTATTTTTTAAATAAATCTTTTAGTAAATTGCGGTGTTAATCAATTATTTGAACATTTTTGGAGCAGAAATACCTTGCCCCTGAAAGAGTTAATTGAGATGTGCATAAAAAAGTATTTATGATCTTCAGCGTTGTTTTATATAATTTCATGGGGAGATAATTATATACTATAACAAGACAGATTTTAACTGAAAATTGTGTTAAAAACAGTTTATATAGTCAAAAGTTCTTTTTGCATGTTGCTCTATATACAGTATAGTGACGTACAAATTTTTTAATAAAATATTCAATAATAATCAAACTTCATACCAAATTAAATTTGCACTACATATTTATACATTTTTCTTTTCTTTTCTTTCTTTCTTTCTTTTTTTTTTCTTTTTTTTTTTTTTTTTTTTTTTTTTTTTACTGAGAAAAATATGGATTTATTAAAGAAATCTCCTTGAAAATTCCGCATTATTATAATATTCCGCTTCATATCTTTTTATAGCTAATAACTATTTTTTAGGGTTGAATTTTTGTCTCAGAAAAAAGGTTGCACCGAAAAAATTGTATAGCATTAACGACAAAGTGAAAACTTCGCGGTATATTTCTACAGCCATTTGCAATAAAAATCTGCTACGAAGTTTATTGTTTGGAAAGCGTGATGTGAAATTTTTTGGTGATGTTTCTACCGCCACAAACCTAGTGATAATATTAACTTTGATACATTGAATTATTAGGCCACTTATTTTAATTACTGTTTTTTAAAAACTTTTATATAAGTGTATTGTGGTCCACTTCAGGTCGGAAACTTTTATTTGCGAACCGCGTGAATAAAAGGTTGAGTATGACTGGTCTAAGGTGATCAATTAAAATAATTCTTGATACAGTAACTTAAACACGTTTCAAAACATTCTCTTCAGTACATTGTTATAAAAATTAAAATTTAATTTCATTAACAAAAACAGATTTTTCACAAATTAAGCTTTTCATAAGACAACGAGGTGAAATTAGAGCAAAAGTGAATCATGCATATCTGGACAAATTAAGAAAGGCCTTCAAATATTGTTACACATATTATTAATATCATTATTAATAAAAATTTACAATAAAACTAGAAAAAAAAATTCTATAAAAATGCTTTTAAGTTATTGTGTGTTTGAAGTAACATATAAATCAAATTCTCAAATTTTATTCATGTCTTATTTTTATCCCGTTTAATCTTTTCTAATTTCTCGGGGTCTGAAAATTAAAAAGACAATAATGCACAAATGCACAATATAGACACTTTTCTCTGGGGTGGAATTTCTGTGATTTGGGGGGAGGGAAATTTAAAAATTTTCCCTTTTCGACCATTGAAAACACAAAATCTCAAATCTTGGAGACATCTCATTACTCTGGGGAGGAGGGGGGTTTTCCTGGATTGAACACTGGCAGACCCGATGCTCAGGACAACTTATCTCCCGGAGCATCGAAATACCTTCCACCGCTCCGGAAGATTTAGAATTTTATTCTGAAATATCGTCTAGTGCAAATTTTCCCAGAACTTCATACTATTCTCTCCTTCTCATAGCTTCAAAAATCCCTCCCGGGAAAATATGTCTGACTTGAACATTATGTGTATATTTGACAAATAAATTATTTTTTGGAGCTAATAATTAAATTACTGTTACGATACAAAAATACATTGGTTAAAATGCATGTTGCAACATTAAACATTTTCTAATTGAAACTTACCTCAAAAATAGATTATAATTTTCAACTGAAAGTCGACACAACAAACAGAAGTATGTGGACGGATAACTTCACTTGTTGAATGTAAATATCGAAATATCAAAATAACAGGAAGTTCATCACAAACACAAATTTAATAATGCAAGTGAGTTTTAGATGGCAGCACTATATTGACGTGAAAATTTTTTGTAAAAAAATCATGTGTGATATAAACCCCAGACACAAATATAAGGATAAAAACAACTGAATGGATACTCAAAAGTAATTTTAGAATTTTTTAAAACTTCCAAGAAAAGAAGAAAAAAAAAAGGGGGAGAAGAAAATGAGTATTGTTTTCGGCAAAAAAATTATTGATTTGTGTATCACGAATCTTTGTTATGAGTGAATATCGAAATCGTGAGGAGTGTTGATCAGTATTAACAGGTTGTCAAATTTCTCTTTAAGAAAAAAAAAAAAAAAAAAAAAAAAGAATAAAAGAAAGATGATTTTTTTAACGCTAGTTTGATTCTGTTTTATCAAATTACCGTTATTTTTCTTCTGAAGTATGCTGAGTGTGTCAATAACATTTTCTTTCTTTAAAAAAAAAAAAAAAAAAAATCATTTATTTGTTATTTTTTAATTTTATTTGTATTACATATTATATTCTAACAGTACTGTTTAATTTATCTTTGCAGTTACATTTTTTTAAGTACTTCAAAAGGGAAATCTTTGAAGACAGAAAAATAAATTGATATAATTACTTAAAATTATAAAAATCGGACTTTTTAAAAATTTTTTAAGGAAAAAATCGTCTTGCAGAAAAAAAAAAAAAAAAAAAAAAAAAAAACCCGCACATCATACAAATAGTCTGAAAATGAAAAATTTACGGAGAAAATGTATAATCAGTCATACCTCGTTGACATCCATTTACAAAATATCTCATCAGGAAATAAACTTTTTAATTCCTTTTTTATACCTCTTTCTTTTTGTTATTTAATATTTTACGCAATAACCCGTTAACCCTCAGCCAGGAATGTAGTGGAGGGTACACGGGGGTATACGCCTTATACCTTCTGGATTTTTTAAAGGAGCACCGTATACCCTCTGTTTTTCCCCAAAAAAAAAAAAAAAAAAAAAAAAAAAGAAGCTTATAGTGACTTTTACACAAATTTTATTCGGTCGGCACCGTTTTCTAAAACATTTCTTACGTTCCACAACATAATTTCGAAAATGCTCTAATTAAAAAAGCCAAATTTTATTTTCTTTTATTATTGGTGCAAAAGGCAAATTTTTCAAAGAAAAATGATCCCGAGTCAGACTTGGACATGGACCGCAAAGCAGTGTTGAATTCAGGGGTTCGCCCGGGGGAGGGGTGAACATTCCCCCCTCCCTTGGAGCAATGACATCTCCCCCTGGAAGATCTGAGATTTTTTTTTTCAATTGTTAAAAAGTGCAGCCACCCCGGAATTCTATAATGTCTCCCCCTCCCCCCCCCCCCCCCCGGAGGGAAGTGTCTGAAAATTTATAAAAAGTACCGATTTTTCATTGCAAACATTGAGTAATTATAAGATTTCTAAATTAAATATGCAATTAGTTGTGTTTAAGCCCCCCCCCCCCAAAAAAAAAGTTATAGAACAAATTTAAATTTGTTGAAAAGCGATTTCATGCGGCAATTTTGCACCTTAATGTTTGTTTTACATCATAAAATTAACACAAAGAGGAGGATGCTTATTTTTTAAATATTTACTTCTTTACAAATGTTTATAAAAAACATTTAAGATAATAACATATACATAAAATGTTGACTATCAATTAAAATCAAATTTCTATAAGAAATATTGATTTTTCAGAATTCATAATTTGCACAAAAATAGGCCGTACTAACCAAATTTCAACGACTTCATATGGAAATGCCAGTAAAAGTTTTTTAGTTTAAGAAGTTTTTATCCTGTTTTAAATCTTCAGCTAGAAGTATCACGGGTGCCAGAAATGGACAATGACATATCAGTAAGCCATACTGAAGGGAGCGAGAATTAAGGGGCTAAAATATTAGCGAAGCTGACAAGATATAAGCAAGATTTTAACACTGCAAATAAAATTAAATTTAACAATATTTTGACAGCTAAAAATGAAATACACAATGCACATTTATTTTTCCCCTTAAAGAAACAGTATTATTAAAAAATACAGTCGAACCTCGAACCTCTATATAACGAAACTCCATACATCGAATTCCTCCATGTAACGAATTTTTAGTAAGAACGGTCCCCTTTTCGCATGATTACATTAAAAACAGACTCTATATAGCGAAATATCTATCTCCATATAACGAATTTTTTCATAAATTGATCTTAATTTATTCAGTTTTAAAAAAGTTTCGAAATCATATGGAATCAATTTTCCATCACTTATTTTTGATTTATCGTTCAGTGGAGAGGTTTTTTTTTTTTTTTTTTTATAAATATTACTTCTCTCCTTATTTTTTAAATCTAACAAGTTCATCCCACCTCCCACACACCTTTCAACATCCTTCTCAAAACACAGCCAATTGAATTGTTACACATATAAGAGAGGAATCAATGAGAGCACATAAGAGAGACCTTCAAATGGAGGAAAATATCAACTACAATTTTTCATTCCTTGCTAAAATTTGAGAATTTTTTTTGAGAGCGTAACAATTGTAATTTTAAAATCAAAACAACAAAAAATTACAGATTTCTTCCTCTGAAATTTATCTAAGTCTTCCTCATTTGATTTTCATTAAGCTTTCAAATAAATGTCTTTTCTCTTTTTTGAAACTGCTTAAATAAGTAAGAAATAAAATGTTAGGTTAATATATACTTTTAAACATTTCAAATTCTTAATTAAAAAGATCAAAAATAATATTTGTTCAAAATTTACACATTAAATACTAATTTTAACATCATACTCTATACATCGAATTTCTCTATATAACGAATTTTTTACTGGAACGATGGATTTCGTTATATAGAGGCTCGACTGTATATTAAAATATTAATTTCCAAGAAAAATGTTTAAAAAATAAGAATGCATTATGCACCTATAAGTTTAAAGTAAGGGGAATTCAAGTTCTGATTGACCAACACATTAAACCTTTTCCGGCACAGAAAATTTCCGTTCGTAAAATGATGAAATGATTGATTGACACCGGAATTTACAAATGACTTTTTCAGAAATTAAAAACTTCTTGCTTTAAACTTACATTGTACATTGTAGAGGGGGAAAAAATTCTTGGTGCTGTCTGTAAGTTTGGAATTAAAATGAGGTTGTTACGATGTCGGACTACTAGGCCAAAAACGGCTTACACAAAATTAATAAATGCAAACAGTTTGAGTTTATAATGACCATACTGCGCTTTTTTAAATTATAAATTGTATGGTTATTTATTGATTACGTCAATATTTTCTATTATTTGCAGGTTAAACGTTGTATAGAGTATAAAAGCCATACACAATATAAAATCTGCAGGTAAAAATTTCAGGACAGTAAAAGATTTGCCTATACAGCATTAAGTAATTCCAAACTTTTAAAAAATCTTCTTAACATTACATTATATTGAATATAATTTTTCTGCATGACTTATTTTATTCAAATATCTAGACAGAAATTCAGTAGTTTAACATTTTACTGAAAAATTCTCTAAAATAATTCAAAAGTTTATTATTTTGAAAATAGATGGCAGCATCATCAATGCAAACATTCCAAGAAATTCACTTTGTAACTTTCAAAGAGAGAGGAATCATATTCGAATTATTAAATTTCTCAGCTCAATAAAGTGTGAATTTATTGCAGAGAAAAATTAACATGGAAGTCTAACTGACTGCAAGGTTCGTACGATTTAAACCTTAGCGACGGGAACTTTTTACGAAATTTTTAATGTTGTGTCACCGGTTTTTAAAAACACAAATTTGTGTCATATTAAATCGAGAAAATGTTCCAATTAAATAAGGCAAATTTTACAGTAAAATTTTAGTGGTGGAGATAAGTAGGATTCTGAGCACTTTCTGCGGCATGTATATCGGTCACTCTTCCCCAAGGCAAGGGGTTAACCCTTTAACGTTTATTGGCTTCTCTACGAAACCACAAGATTTTAATTCCGATATTCAACACGACACCGGAATTTTAATTAGAAAAATCCATTTTATTAAGTATATGAAAAATTACTTTTTCTTATTTACACATATATTTGTTCGCAATTACTGGTGTCAATCATTTATTTCAACATCTTAGCAATGAAAATGCTTTGGTCGTTAAAGGATTAAGGAGTTTTCCAGGAATAATAGTATTTTTTAATAAAAAAATAAATCAAGATAAAATGTGCGAAATTTTGTTAATCATTTCTAATTTTATGAACATTGGATAGATAGTTTACTTACAGTGACAATCAAAAGTATTGTGTTCAGGGATATAGTGGAGGGTAAGGGTATACCGGGATGTACGCCGTATATCTTCTGGATTTTTCAAAGGAACACCGTATACCTTCTGTTTCTCAAGAAAGCTACAGTGTACACACTCTAGGGTATATCCTCTGCTTAAAACGTATATCCTCTATTTTTTTTTTTTTTTTTTTTTTTTTTTTTTTTTTGCGACTACACCCTTGATTGTGTTACCAGTGTAGAATTCAGACACTTTTCTCCGGCAGGGGCTTTCATTGTTCCGGGGGGGGGGTGTTGACATTATAGGGTTCTGGGGGGGGGGGAATTGCAATTTTTGTCCATTAAAAACACAAAATCTCAAATTTTCAGGGGGGGGGGCATTTTATTGCTGCGGGAGGGAATGTCCCTCCCAGGCCATCCCCTGAATTCAACACTGTGTGTTACATTTACACCAGTGAGAAAAACACATTGAAGTGCATTTTAATGATGTTATACTTTTCGTACATTTTGAAATTGATATGCATCTATGAATTACACTATATAATATATATTCTGTACAATATGTGGTGTAAAGAATATTTGTGCTTGACTTACAAGGCCACACAAAAGTATTTTATTACATAATGGTATAAAGGGAAACAATGTTTGAGGTGTATTTTAATTACATTCAATTCTTTAACATTTTATGAAATTGATATACGTTCTTGAGGGCTACTACAAGTTGCATCCTATATAACAGAAAGTACATAGTATTTATAGGGACACACAAAAAATTTCAGATGCGATACTCTATCTGAAGTACTGTAAAGCGATGATTGCTGGAAGTTCATTTTTAGTTTTAATATGAGGTTTTTAACTAAATTTTTGCATATTACGTTATATGTATAAATGTTCAAAATCATATACAGGGTTACAGAAAAGAATTTGTAAGGGATACGGGGTATGAACGGAAATGGTTAATTTTTTTTTTTTTTTTTATCATGCATTTTTACTCTGAACTACATTTAGTACACTAAGATATCTTTGTACAATATAAATAAAACAATTTACAAACCCACACAAAGAATTGGATACAAGGCCTTCTATGGATGATAATCTCTGGAAGAGTGATTTCAGTAGATTTAAGCGTGTGTAAATCAAATAAATTACAGCTAATAATTAAATTACTGTTAATTAGTAGCGTGTAAATAAATAGTGGTAAGTAAAACACAAAGTTGTATTAGAGTATTCAAGTATGATTCCATTTATTGATATAATTTCCTGAAAGTGGAATTCAAAACTGTCATGCGTTTTTAAAACATTTCAAGATAGTTAAAAACTGCTTGTGAATTATGTTTGTCTGTCTGTTTTTCCGAACTCGAACTTGCATTAATATAGTTGGATTGATCTCGAATTGTTACGTGTTATAGGGAATTACAATACATTTCGGTACTGAAAATAAAGCGTGTAGAGCTTATATTTTATTTATAGTGACACCAGGGATGAGATTTCCGCTTTTTTGGACACCAGTATAATATTAGAGGAATTTTTGTTCTCTTAAATCGCAAAAATGTTCCGATTAAATAATATAGCATTTTCTCTAAGAAGTGTGCAAAAAAGCGGAAATCTCATCCCTAAGTGACACTCAAAATACTTCTATTACATAATGGTTCACGGAAAAATATTATAACTACACAACAAGGTAGTACCTATAGTCGTCATCTGGTCCATCCATGAGTTTGTCCGTCTGTCCGCATATATTAGCGCATAAACTACCAAACTGTATGATTTGAAATTAAATGCATAAAATCGTTGCAAATCATTTCAAATTTTATGAAAATCCACTCACTACTTAATAAAAGTTTTCTCCAATCTTTCAAATCCTATGATTTGTAAATAGTTCAGTCATATCCCATGATAGGTGTTGATTCTAGACTGACATGGTGATTATGTCCCACTTAAGAGGCAATAATATTATTTTTATATTACTGAGTTTAATATTATATAATATTTATAAATTTTCTATTCATGCATTTTTCTTAAGAGTGCAGCAGCTCTTACACCAAGATCTGGATATTTTTAAAACTTTGTTATAGTAAGGACGCACCTTATTTGATAGATTTGAGGCACCATTTCCGAATTGTTAATTCTTATATACATTTGTAGCTTTTGAAAACTTCAATTGCTGTTTGTATAAAATTAAATAATACACAAAGTGCAGTAAAAAGCAGTTATTTGAAGAGCTGACATTGAGGCTCCTGATCTGCAGATTTACTAGTTATATAAATACGTAGCATCTATAGTCGTCGTCAGGTCTGTCCATTTGTTTGTCCCCATATAACAGCGCAAAAACTACCCTCAAAAATGGTTAAAAATTTAATATATATAATCGCTGCAGAATTTTGGCGTGTGATTTCAAATTTTATGAAAATGGAATGAAAACTGAAAACTAAAAAAAAAAAAAAAAAAAAAAAAAAAAAAAAAAAAAAAGATATTAATAAAAGTTTTTTTCATTCGTTATCATAGCTACCAACATTTACGCTTTTTTAATATCAATAAAACTCAATAAAATTGTTTGCATCATTCAATCGAAGATTTCAGCGGCTTAAAAATTCAAATTTTACTATTAAATTTTTGTGGTAAGAAAAAAGCGTAAAAGTTTGTGGCTGTGTACGTAATTAATTCACTGATGTCCCATGATACGTAGTGATTCTAGGTTGCCATAGTTATTACGAGCTATTTAAGATGAACTCATATCATTTCCATATTAGTAAATTTAATATATATAATCATAATAAATTGTATATTCATGCATTTTGCCAAAGAGTATAACAGCTATTGCACCAAGGTCTGAATATTTATAAAAATTAGGTATAGTACGAACGTATTTCATTTGTCACACTTGACGTATAATTTCCGATTTGTTTCACATTTCTGTGGAACGCATACGGTTCTGTCGGGAAAAGGGCACGCAAACTGACTTTTGGAATAATATAAGAAACTAGTCAGCGCGGGTGACCGCTTAATACCCGCATAGCGGAATTAAACCTGAAAAATGCTTACTTCTTAAACTAGTCGTTGGGGGCCACCGTAATACTTACCCATCATGGATATGTATATGAAAATAAAAGATGTGAAAACTATTTATACAAAGCATTGCAATTCATAAACAAAATTTAAATATTGTTAATATACATAGTAATGCTATATTAAAGAACTGCTCATGTACCAATTTCGACAAATTATATAAAACGCCAAACTACTCAAGTAATACCGAACTGCGTAAAGAAACATCCTTATAACTCCAAAAATAATAATTCTATAAACTAACAATTAACTGCGTCGGATTAAGCGTCTCATTTCCAATTAAAATATACCTCTGAACTGAAATTTGAATGAAATACAGGGTCATGAAAAATCGAAGAAGGTGGAAAACAGGGTTAAAAATATCTCGGCAACTAATAATCCGATCGACTTCGTTCTATATGCAAAATGTGTGTTATTTTATTGTCTTTTATGTCCATTCCTTAGAACAAAAAAATTCGAAAATTTTTTCATAACTTTCATCAGAACGAATTTTTCGAGAGTCCGAAAAAAATAATTCCGGATAATCGAGGTTGCTGATATTAAATAGGCTTCGTCCCATTCTTACATACTAACTACATACAAAATTTCAAGTCTCTATCTCAATTTGTTCGGGAGATAGAGCGTTTACAAACAGACAGACAGACGGACGGCAAATTTTTTTTTCTAAAAATATGTTTTTCGGAATCTCCACTATCTAAAACGTGTAAATCCGTCAAATTTATTTTTTCGATTTTCAAAACGCATGCAAGACTTACCCTATACTACGTATGATGGGTAAGTAAAAGGAAAATAGTACAGAGTTCATATGCATCAAGGAATTCAGAAGATTTTAATTGTTTTAGTATTAGAAATTTCGTAAAGTACTGGTTGCTACATCTGAAAATGGAATTTCTTATTTTTCGTAAATTAAAAGAAATACTACATTAAAAGAATTCTGGTAAAAGGTCCTTACAAGTACTTCCAGACCACGAACACTGTAGTATAAAACCGATAACTTTAAAGGTTTCTCTATTTTGTCCGTACGTCATACGGGCATCGGGTTTTCCCAATCATGATTTGCACGTACCACGTACGGGCATCCATACTCCAATCATAATTTAGTATTCTCACCAGTAAAATTTTATTGTAAATTTTGCATAATTTAATCCGAGCATTTACCTGATTTAATTAGTCGAAAATTTGTGTTTTGAAAAACCGGTGATAAAAGATTAAAAAATCTGTAAAAGACATGTAAAAATAGACATTATTTGAATTTTTTTTCAAAAATACTGATCAATTATGTGGTTAATGGAATAAATATCTTCATTTTAAGTTTCATAAATAAAACGGTTTTGGGAAGAAAAAAATAATTACGGAAATGTTTTTTAGAAATTTTTTTAAAAGGAAATAAATATTAAAATACGCATTTGAAATAGAAATGAATTTAAATAAATGGAATGAATGGAGTATTGTTTAAGATAGGAAATAATTCAATATACTAGGATTGCAACATAAATTTTGTAAGGAAATTTTCATGGAATAAATTTAATGAAGTTCGGAAATTTAATCTCCGTAATAATTGCATATATATATATTTAAATTAAACCATTATAAACGAATAAAATGATCATCTACAAAAGTGAATATATTAATTAAAAATGAAGTTCTTTCAAGTTAAAAATAAGTTTTATCTTTTAGGGTGGGGGACATCAATTTAAACAAAACAAGAAACAAAAAATTCAGTGAACATTGAGAAAAAATGAAAATATTTGTATACCAAGGCAGATTCTTCAGGCCCAAATTACCTTAAGTTAATACATAATAGTTAACAATAAATTTAAATAACATGTACGGTTTCGTCTTTGCATAAGCCATATCAAGCTAAAAAGATGCAAAATTTGGGCTACAGTACACAATAAATCTAGTAAAACGAAGCAAAAAATGACAATAGATAATAAATAAATAAAATGGATTAAAGCATTTATCGCAAGAAGAATCAATTGAAGTACTAATGAATCTATCATGTACGTTAAATATAAAATTGATCCCTGTAATATAATTGTAGATTTTTTTTTTCATACCTGTATCAAATATGATTTATAATTCTTTTTTTCCTTTTCAGGTTCGAGTAAAATCTCTGAACGATTTTTTTTTTGTCCTTTTTTTTGGTTGACTCGAAAAAGAATTTTTGGATACAATTTTTTAGTTCATTTACAGAGAGAATAATTTAATTAAAGATCAATTAGTTTTCGATCTGTAATTTTGACAAAATGTGAATTATCTTACAGACTCATGAATCTTTTTTCCAGTAAATTGTTACCTCCCCCCCCCCCCAAAAAAAAACCCTTCTTAAATTTAAATAATCAAATTTAATTTAATTAATAATCAAGAAAATAAAGAATATCTAATTCCTCAAAATTAGAACTCATTAATATTTAAAAGTAAATTTAGTTTACTCAAGAAAACATTTGCTTTAATTTATTTAAAGGGAAAAAAATAAATATTTATTAGGGAAACGATATGCGCCGATTTTGACGAGATTTGTATCGTTAGAAAGATCTCCTCGTGAGAAGTAAAAAACTTAATGGAACTACCCTTCGCAAATCAACCGTTTTTGAGCTATCTGACAAATTATGTCATTTGTTTATTTATTGCAACGTGTGTATCCTGTAACATTTGTTATATTGTTAAATTTATAATTTTTGTTCTTAAATGGCTTCTTGTACACTTGTATATTGAAGGTTACAACTATCAGTGGACAGTACATATATCCAGCATCAAGAAACATATACACACAACACACGAAATAATACTTTTACAAAGCTACCATTGGGGATTTAATTTTAATTCATATTGCACCACTTTTTCACATAAAAATCTGACATATATACTTTGACATGTGCAAGAGAAAGCAGAAGTACAATTTTTTTTTTCAAAAATATTGGTGCGAATAAAATATAAAAATACTTGCCCTGCATTTCTAACTATTAACTTCTCGTTATTTTTTTTCCCCAAGTCTAATTTTTTGTTTTTTATGTTTAATTTTTAAACACAAGTAATATAATTAAGTTAAAAGAAGCTATTTCACACCAAAAATTATAAATTTAAAGGCATGACAAATGTAACAACATAAATACATTGTAATAAATAAGAAAATTCTGTGACATAAATTGCCGGATAAGTCGAAAACGGTTAATTTACGATGGTTTGTTCCACTGAATTTTTTTTTAATTCCTCACGATGAGATATTTTAAACGATACCACTCCAATCAAAATCGGTGCTTAATATTTCTTGTTCTTCTCCAGTTGGAAAATATTTACTGCAAAAGAAATCGAATATTTTAAACACGAGGCAAAATGCTATTTCACAATTTGTTTTAACGTGTTACCACAGGGAGAGAGAGAGAGAAAAAATAATAACAGAAATATGTTCAATAGTTTCTGTTCATGTTGAATTTTAGAATACTGTTGAAACTAAACAAATATATTTCTTTCGTATCGTTTAGATAATACCAGCTAAAAACAACAATACACTTTATATAATATTAATTATTACATTTATTAAAAAATTATATCCTTCTTGAAGACTATCTTCTTCCTTAATTTCATTTGTTAAACAAAAGCCCCCCCCCCCCCCAAATAAATAAATAAATATGTGTACAATCATATAAAATAAATAAATAAAATAAATGTTTCGCATTTTCTACTTTTGGCATTTTTTTTTAAACTTTCAAACATGAACGTAAATTAGTGTACACTGTAAAAAAAAAGGTGTTTTTTAATGTAAGAAAATACAACGATCATATACGAGGGCCGTTCAATAAAGAATGACCATAATTTTTTTTTATTAGCATACTTTATTGCATACAAATTTACTTTTATGTTAAATTGTTAATTTAAGGCTCATGTCTCTGAAGGTGAAGACACTCGCGAACTAATGCTAAATCTATGAGGAGATTATTTTCTAATATCAGAGAAGACGCTCACATATATAAGCAAAATAAACTGTATGGCCAATGATGACAGGTTTTTTTTTTTTTTTTTTTTTTTTTTTTTTTTTTTTTTTATTGCGATTTTAGACTTTTTGTTAACACTTTAACGGCCATGAACAGTCATTTCGACCGCTAGCATGCGAATATATTTCGATTCAAACCAGAAATTGCATTATAAAATATGTTAAAAAAAAATATGAAAAAAAGGGGGAAACCGCTAGATAAAAATCTTAAACTGTTTTCAATCATAATATCGGTATAAAATACTTTTTATAAAACTTGACTAAAATTTCCAATCTCTATAGTGTTAAATTTCTAGAAAAAAAAAACATGCGGAATTATCCTGTAACTCCAGATGTGTAAACAGAAAAATATATGTCGCGTATATCCATGAAGACTTTTCCGGAAGCACCATAGGAGATCGTCAACAAATTGAAAAAGAATGAACATCTTTTGGATAGCCCTGTAAAAACTAATGTAGCAAAAGCAATCAAACAGTAAAACATGATTAAGAGGTTTTTGTAATAAACTGCGTTCGTTTTTATGAGGATAACATAGATATTAAAGAAATTAAAGATTTTATAAAAACAGTCCCGAATTTTGCCAAGCTGTTTGCTTAATTTGAGAGTTTTTATTATGAAAAAAAATGTTCTTTTTAGAAAAGATAACAAATAATATTGTACATAACACCCTGTGACCAGGGACTGATTATCAACGGGGCACACTCCCACCAGGAAAAATCTGCCTGTGACCAGAATAATAGTAATAATAATATAATAAAAATTGAATGAAAAATGAGCAGGTTTACTAAATAAAATTTCACATCTCATGGGCGAATGCAATTAAAATATAATATGTATAATATATTAGCTAAATGCATAAAGCAACTTTCGTGAAAGTGTCAAAAACATAGATTAAGAATTCTGAAAATTATCGGCGATATAATAAGCTCGAAATCCGTTGTTGCCAAAACGAAGTAAAAAAAAAAAAAAGATGAGGAGATGTATCAAAACATAGCAGTACATGTAATATTGTGTACTGGCAGCAGTGTGACATATACTTCATTTGGATACAGCCCCTCATCTTTTTGCTTCATTTTGGAAAGAGCGGTTTTCAAGCCTATTCTATCGACCATCACATTCAGAATTTTCAAGACATATTTTTGGGACTTCCACAAAAGTTGTTCTACACATTTAGTTAATGCAATATGCATATCATATTTTGAATGCATTCGCACATACCCAGTGATACATTATTTAGTAAACCTGCTCATTTTTTAAAATCTAATTACAATTAATTTTTAAATTTGATTGCTGGGTTTTGTGCACAATGGTGTTTGTCATAGTTTCTGAAAATAATATTTTTTTATATTAAGAACTCTGTAGATTATGAGCAAAAAACTTGGCAAAATTTGGGACTGTTTTTATAAAAAAAAAAAAACTTAATTTCTCTACAAAGTATACATGCTATTTTCATACAAATAAACAAAATTTATTACAATAAGCCTTTTAACACTAGAACGCCGGAAAGGTGTCAATTTGACACCGATCACTGGACTAATTGTCGATTCAAACCAGAAAAATCTTCAAGAAATGGCTTATAGTACAATTGCAATAAAATGAGCTAAACAAATAAACTAAATAATTTCTAATTATTTTTCTGGTTTAAAGTGTCTTTTATAAAAGTTGCGTAAAATTTCCCGGCGTTCTAGTGTTAATCAAGTTCTACAGTTTGAACGCTTTTGCTATATTAGTTTTTATAGTGTTATCCAAAAGATATTCGTCCTTTTCAATTTGTTGACGGTCACTTGTAATGTTTCTGGAAAAAAATCTTCGTGGAAATATATGACTACTATTCTGTTTACACATCTGGAGTTTGAGGATAACTCCAGATGTATACATTTTAAATATTTAACAAAACGTCTAAAACCACAAATGACCGGTCATCATTGGCCATGTAACGTGTGTGGTGATTATGTCCTATTTAAGATGGAATCCTATTATTTCAGCATTATTGAATTTATTATATGTAATCGTAATTAATTTTGTATTCATGCATTTTTTGCATAAGAGTATTATAGCTATTGCACCAAAATCTGAATTTATATAAAATTAATCATACTACAAACTAGTTTCATTTGACTCGTTTAATACACAATTTCTGACTTTTTTTTTCAGTGTAAATTGGTACATTAAAAAGGATCCCATTTAGTGAATTCCTTTAACCCTTTCCGGCACGTGCAAAATCTGTATTAAAATGAGAAATTACCGACTGACACCGGAATTTACAAACGAATTTTTTAGATCCTTTGAATTCCTTAATTTAAGCTTTTATTGTAAAAGCAAAATTTTACTAAAATATTATTGGTGTCGTTTGTAAGTTTTGAATTAAAATTAAGTATCCCAGACTGGGCACAGTGTGCCGAAAAGGGTTAACAGACATTAAATTAAGCTGACTCAACTGCATTCTGAAGATACGAGTCAAAATTCAACAGGTTACTGTACTCCGAATCCAAGGACATCTAGTAGTTTTATACTAAAAAAGTGCTTTTAGAATGAATAATTCATCAGAGGTAAAAGACTTTTTGATTTTCATAAGAAAAACATAGATGAATTTCGCCACATTTTTTTTTCGTTTGGCTTTGTTTTTGTTTAGTGTTAATGAACCTTTTAAATTTATTTCGAATTCTTTATTCCGTTTTCTTTGTCCAAATATAGGACTCGCACAGATGTACCACTAAAATTTAACAATATTTTCAAAGTATTTCTCGGCAGAAAATCATTGCAAAATTTAAGAATAAAGGGGACGGCTGGATATTTTGTTTCGTTAAAATGAAATACGAATTTTCTTTTTATTAATAGAGGTGTCAGAGGCCTTAAAAAATATAAGGAGTGTGCGAACCTTGTCAATTATTTTTTCAATTTGGGGAAATTTTTTTACGATAATAATCTTAAAAGTAACTATTCGAATCACAAATGACAAGGCTTAATGAAATCTCACAATAGTTATTCTGCGTAATATTCATATGACAATAAGCAAAGAAAGAATTTTTGAAGACGTTCGTAAAATGCCGCATTACAATAGGTTTTAACAGACTTTGATGATTTGTCACTGATATGATAATAAATACCTCTCAAATTTTAGTTCCCCGCACGTAAATATAAAAATAATCACTCTTTAGTTGTTATGCTGCCACGATCGGTATAAATAAGTGCAAAATGTGAAGATGGTTTGTAATGAATTACTAGCATTCTTCAAATAAGGACGTGAGTTTCAAAACTCGTCTTATTCAGAGTTCGTACGGATCCTGGAATTTTATGACAAAGAAATTCCTCGGTACCAGTATTTTCTTACAAAAAATAAGGCGAAATTTCGCGCTTTTGAACTATATTTATTTTTCTATAAAGAAATGTTGGTATTTCACCTGGAAGGTAACGGTACCCGTACGACCCATGTTATCCAGAAAGTCAAATTTTGGGAAATCGCGAAACACCGATGACAATGTCCATTGTTTTTCATTATGAATCTAGAGTATACAACGCATAGAACATACTTTAAGGAGGTCCGGGACACAGAAATATTCGAATTTCTAAAATAATTTTATTGCATTAAAATTTTCTCTATTTTTTTATTGCTTAAAATGACGTTTAAATCATGATTCTATCGTAATTGGACAGGAAATATTAATTTTTTATTTTTATTTTGTCTTCAAAATAATCTACCTTTCAAACAATGGTTTTCAGGATAACATACTTCTTGTGAAAATGCGTTTTTCTTAATGATGAGTTTTTTCCCATTTCTCGCACTGAAGTTTTTATAACTCAAGCACCCTTAAAGATAAGTAGTTTAAACTTAAATAGCTTGGAATATGTCTTTTTCAATTGATTTACTTTAATTTTGATTTAGAAAATTTAAAAAAAATATTTATTTTTGAAAATATGATTTTTTTTTTTAAAAAGTTACATCATTTTTTTTTCAAGCATTTTTTTATTTAAACCAACATTTAAAAAAATGCTGAATCAAAATGAAAACCTGTATATTTCTGTTTATTTAAGTGAAAACTAATTGAAATTCTTCATATAATGTTTCGAGTTATAAGGATTTTAAACTACCCCACTTTTATAATTAATTTTGCATTTTTAAAGTTTTTTTTAAAAATTCTGAAAAGTTTTATTATGTGATTTTTTTTTAAAAATAACATGGTTAATCATCGCAAAAAATTTCAAAATTTTAACTCAGTAAATAAAAATTAGTGTGTCCCGGAATCCCTTAAATTTCATGTTATATGTTGTTCAGATTATAATGTAGACATTGCTCATACTTTAGTTTTCTCCTAAATTATGAATAAAAATTGAGATATGATTTTAAAAATATTTTTCTTGTTTAGTATACATATATTATATGTCTTTTTGGGAGGGAAGAGGGGTGGTGGTGATGGGAGAGAAAGAGAGACATATAAATCATGCATTGTATGGTTAATTAAATATGAATAGTTGTAAATGAAATAACATTTAAATGCGCATGCGTAAATTATACCAGAGATATTGTGGGCTTAATTTCGATAGCCTTCGAAAATAAGTAGATGATAAGATATTTTTCCACAAATTATCATACATATTTAAAAAACAAGGCTGTGTTTTTATTTTATCATTTTTCCTGAGCTTTCTACTGAACTAATTTTACTAATTATTGTTTTTCAAATGAAATCTGTTCATTTTTAAATGTGCCCGTACTAGCTGCTTTTAAAAAAAAATTCTCTATTTATATATTTAATTTAATTTTAAAAGTTTTTTTGAAATTTCTTCAAAATGGTGATAATTGGATTATTTCCATTGTTTCAGATAATTTATCGGTTTATTTATCTATGTTGATTATAGCAATTATAATGCCATTATTTTATTACAATTAAAAATAACTTTAAAAAATGTGAATAGAAAATTACGTCAATTTTTAAAAACATGCGCTTTCCTTTATGAAGTTGTTAAATTTCAATATTTTTTATTCCTCCGATAATACATTTGACCACTTGGGGAAATGTTTCAGTGGGCAAAAATGACGCCATATTAAAAGAAAACGATCATTTCCTTTGATAAAACTAAATATTTTACTACGAATATGTTTAAAAGGCATGAATTTATGAAATTTTTACTCACTTGTACTAAGATTAGAGTCTCAAGTACGAACGTTCATATGCTAAGTTGTAATGATTATAGCTGACAAATGCGATTTGAAATTTGGAGATATATTTATTAATAGTATATTGCGTTTTAAAATATTTTTTAAATAGTGAATATGAAGTTGTATGTGTAAATTTTGAGACGGTGAAAGTGACGTGAGAAATACATCTCGACTATGTCCAAATGAAATAATTTTTGCTGAATTTTCCTTCCTTAATACCAAGCATAAGATCCCCAGTTGATAACTTCATCCTAATTATTGATCTTGATCACACGTTACTGATTACTTAAAAAGAATAAAATTTATTTTTAAAATAATTTGAACAGTTGAAGCTAATGAAAATAGTTTTTGGTTAAACGGCATAGCTGCCAACATCTTCCGATTTTTTGTACTACATTCACAGTAAATTTTATCATTGGAAAACGACAAAATGCATCGATAAAATAAAGCAAAAATTTCAGTAAAATATTTCTGGTTAAAAAGTCGAAAGAGTTGGCAGCTCTATGTAAACGTACATTAATTTTAAAACTTATATTAGCCAATGTAAGATAGGTTATTTATTGCAGTTAATTCTGTAAGATTATTATAAACCCATGTAACTGACTCGTTTTAAACATTTTTTTTTGTTGAATTCCGACGGGTTTCAACTCGTGTTTTATTAACTAATTTTTAAGAAAGACGTTGGCATTTAATCAATGTCAACGATTAGATTTGTAACGAATGCATGGATTTTGATAATTCTTTTTTTTTCTTGGCATAGGCTCGTTCTGGTGGCTTTTTAAGAAGACTAAGCATTATTAAAAAATAAAAATTAAAAGAGACAATTTCTGGAAAATATCTTATCAATCAACAATATTTTCGTAGGTAAATAAAATTCAGTCTACTATATTGCCGATATTTTTAATAATTTTCAAGATAGTCGATTGTTTTTATTTTAATATTTATTGCTGTATAGAATTGACTTTCAAATCATGAACAAAGAAACTCTTTGGTAGAGGTCATACATGCTCATTTAAATGTTACTTTTAACAGCTGCTCGTATTTAATTTAAATATTTAATCTATTTATATTCTAATTGCACAAATGTTTCTCTTAGTATATTTGTTAATTTTTTTTCTGCATGCTATTGACAAGCAACATACAAAAATTTCTTAAAATTTCTTTAAAATCATTATATCTCAATGAATACCCGTGTTATTCTTACACTTATAAACAAAAATGTTCACAACATCCACCTAGTCATATGTTGCAGCGACAGATCGATTCTTGTATTTTGTTTTAAAGTTATTATATATAACAAATATTTTTTTCTCTCAAATTGTTGTTGGTCTTCGTGGAAAACTATGAGTCCAAACAAGTTCATTATATTCCTTAAGTTTTAAAAGAATTTGTCATGTATTTCTTTAGATAATCGATAAAACGTCTAAAATTAAAAATATTCGATGATTTTAGTGATGTAGTGTTGTATAAGTACACACACAAATACATGTACATATTAAATTATATTCGAAATAAATGATGATTTATAACATTACGTAATGGTTTTACACATACATTACAAGTAATTGAAATTGTACATAAGCTTCTTTGCATTCATTACAACAAATTTTAATGAAAAAAAATCTTATATCAATTTTAATGAAAAGTATACATTTCTTAGCATTAACAAATAAAAACAACAACAAAAAGGTGCAAATGGAATCAATATCAAGATTTATATGCACAAATACAAGATCTAGCTTTAAAAGTACATTGTGTAATACTTTTGAAAGAAGTTTATGGATTACATAAAGTTATGCGATTTTGCAATACTTTTGATGATTTTCTTCCGCTTTATTATATCGAAACATATGTTTAAGACAGTCGCTTCAGGAAGCAGATTTTGACCTTTCTCTTCCTAAACAAATCTTCTGCAGCATTTTTCTCGACTGCAACTTGCATTTTAACAAGAACAGAGATTTTTTCTTTTTGTATAAAGAAAAATAATTTTAAGGGCAAGAGCATATCACTAAAGAATGAAGAAAGAAAAATGTATACGTCACGGATCACGTTTTGCATTAGTGTGTAATGTGTGATTTCACAAAAAAACTTAGTTTTCTTTATTGAAAGAATAAAATCGGTCAAACGAAAAAGATAAGTCCTTCCGACCAGCACCATTATATAAGGTGAAAGAAGATACTTGAGGGGTTTCAGGACTTTTAAAGTAGGAAAAAATGACAGAAAAACAATTATTTTAAACAATTAATACGGGCAATTTCCATGAGAACTTGTAATGTAAGTCATGCTACGATTTTGGTTGCCAGTATTTTAGCACGAAACAATGCGACTTATTTTATGGGAGATACCTCGTTAACTAAATAAGACCAACAGTGGCGTAACTAAGGTGGGTGCACAAGTGCTCTGAATACTGTCAATTTTTTTAAGTTCTGTTTGCCTTATCTAACCAGAAAATTTTGATAGATGAAATATGAATCAAGGAAAAGAAAACCTTACAATATCACTGGTTTTGGGCCTAACAATGGTTACGTCACTGGGGCAACCAAACTTTCTGAAAATAATGGTGGCCAACAAACATAATAGTTATCTGCTATGTAGCTTACACTACAAAAACCCATGGAACTACCCTATAATAATCTTTTATTCCATTGACCGTTGATGCAACAGTAAAATTAAATTTCCATGCTTAAATTTATTATAACCTAACCACTATTTTTGAAATAAAAAATTGCTTTGTTTATAATATAAACTTTGATTATTAAAAAATGATGATTATTGAAAACGTCTTTCAAATTTTGTGATGTCAAGCGATTTTTTAGCAAAAATGTTGCAGATTTATATGTTATAGCGAGAGTTAGGTTCGCGGTCTTAAACATCAAAATTGCGTATGTTGAGACTATCTTTTCGTGCATAAAAGGGGGCAAGGTCTTAAGATTATTTTTAAATGGAAAAAAGCAACTAAAACGTAAAAATATATTTATTAAGAAATAAAATGTATCTTCTGTAAATAAATTTGAATAGTTATAAACATATTGTACAAAGTTTAATTCTAGTTGATGGCTGAAAAATTTTATTTATATACCATTATTTGGCAGAACAGATCTTTTGTTTATGAATTTCCATATAAAGTAATGTTGGTCCCGATTTTTCTTTTAGCCACTTAACTGATCTATACTTTTTTTTAAATCTTTCAAATATGGCCTATTTCTATCATGTCTATTATAGAATTTTAAATTTTTTATTATTGGTTTTTCGAAACGCTAATTTTTGCCTACTTAAATCAGAAAAATGGTCGGATTAAATAATATGAAATTTACAAAAAAAAAAAAAAAAAAATGCTGGTGAGAGTAATAAATTGTGAATGGAATATGGATACGTGATACATGCAAATCACGATTGGCAAAAACACATTGCCTGTACGACGGACAGGCAAATCAGGAAAGCGGTTAAATTTAAGACTCCTCACCAATGAAGGATTGCATTCTACTGCTAACAGTTGTTGTTGAAGTTTTAAAATTTCCATTTTAATTTTTACAGAAAAAATTTCACTTGCAATAAAAATTTTGAATTTTCGAAAATTTTGCATTTTTTTATTTTTACCATTAGGGTATGTTTCCGATTTTTCGCAATTACTGATGTATATTTTGCCTGAATAAAAGGGTTGAAAGCCTCGGAAATTTGGCTATATTTTAACAATGCAACTGTCCGGTATGAAAAAGTTTACGAAATTAAATTAACTTTCTCCCCCCCCCCCCAAAAAAAAAATCTTTAGAAAACGAAATTTGCGAATGTCAAGCACGTGGTCCGTGGGTCACACCTGGCCCACCAGCATTTTTCTTCTTTCATTTTTTGTGGCCAACCATTTCTTAGACATTTACTCTGTGTTTGAACTCAGTTTTTGTTTAACGTAGAAAATACTTTTAATTAAGTAATTGCGAATACTGAAATGTTCCTAAAATTTTATTTCACGAGTTTTAAAGGGTAAATATTTAAGATTTAAGAATCTTGAAACTCCTTAAGTAAACAGTTATTTAAAAAACGTATAACAACTAAATACGTGATTTCAGAAATAATTATCCAGATTCTTTTATATGTTTACATGTTACTATAGCTGAATGTATTTGGCTTTGAATCAAAACCAATAATGGTCACCACTGATGTTTATTTCCTCATAAAATAAGTTGTATTATCATCTGCGTGTGAAAAATGTATTCCAGAAAGAACGTCCAAAAAGTTAAGAAAATTTCGAAATTAATTAATTTAAACTCTTTGCAATAAAACTTTTTGAGAATTTGTAGATTGCACAATTAGTGAAAGGCCTTCAATTTGATGCTGCTTAATATCGGTTATGGATAATTAAACTGATATTTTACGGTTGTGTTAGTCACTTCAGATTCATATTTGTGAACCTAAATTACCAACTTTCCTAAAGTATTAATTTCAGAAAAGAGCTCTTTTTCTCATCTAGAGTGGCTTTTCGTTTGTCCAAAAATCAATGAATGTGTGTTCGTAATATTACTTTATCTTTGAATCTGAGGAGGTTAAGCAATTCACGCTCATGCAAAGTAATATTTACGATTTATTTTGTGTTGAATAATAACGTGTAGTATCTGAAGAATTTATACACACTACGCATATCTCTAATTAAAACAACAAAACAGCTATCGCTGTCACCGCCGCCTACAATGAATTTTTTGTGACCGGAGACGGTCTTGTCTCCGTCTCTATTTTTTCGTTAATATTAAAAGAGCTGTCACTTACAAAAGTATGGAAATTGATGGCATTATAGAGAAATGTTTGATAAACATGCTGGTGTAGACAGTTTGTAAAACGAATAATTATTTTAAGAAATAATTTAATGTTTAAGTTGATCAAAACCGTTCCATTAAAAAAGTTTTATAGGAGCAAAAACTATGCATAGGAATTTAAATATTTTTAGATCATTTTATACATTAGACGTTCTCGGTATGCAGACTGCATTTATTTTTTTAATTAGATAATTTTTTGAGAATTTATTTCCATTTTAAATTCAAATTTTCATCATTTCGAGATATATTTTTTACACTTTTTAGAAAGGAAAATTACTTTAAATTGTTGACTCTGTAAAAACAGCGAGAAGAATAAATTTTCCTTCATATTAAAAAAAATATAGATACGTGAGTATTATAAATGGAAAAAAAAAATTAAATTAAAATTAAGTGAATACTACATATTAAAAGCAGGAAAATATTGGAATAAAAACTATATTTACAGTAAAATTTGAAAGAAAAAGAAAATTGCAAAATAATAAATTCATTTGTATGCGTTAAAAGTTCTAAGTAAAGGAAATAATGTCAGATTTAAAATAGCGAAGTCGCATTCCTTAACAGTTAAAAAAAAAAAAAAAAAAGTATTTACACACGTACGAGAGATTTATTTCATATTTCGTGATAATCTTTTTAAATATTGTAAGCCAATTCTAAAACAGTGCAAATAATATTTCCTTTCTAACGGTAAAAATATTTTCAAATAAATATTAAAAAAAAAAAAAAAAAAAAAAAAAAAAAAAAAAAAAAAGGTGAAAATTAGTTTTTAAGCATTACATTTGAAATCACTTTAGTGTTTTTGTTTAATTATAATTCAAATTTCTGTAAACTTTTAAAAATCGATCAAATTAACTGATTTTTAGTGTTGGAACGGGTGTTGGGCTTGCCGAAGGTAGCTCGTAGGAGTAGAGCCCCCTAGTTACTCAAAAAGTTATTTAAATTTTAAAAATGCGTACCAAAATTGAAAATTTACCCCTATTTATCGCTCTTGGACAATATTGTAACCGAATTTTTTGGTATAATCCTTTAAATCAAGAATGTCAAGCACGTGGTCCGTGGGTCACACCTGGCCCACCAGCATTTTTCTTCTTTCATTTTTTGTGGCCAACCATTTCTTAGACATTTACTCTGTATTTGAACTCAGTTTTTGTTTAACGTAGAAAACACTTTGTGCAAGAACACGCTTGCAAAAGCTGCAATGTTGTCAAGTTAGAGAATGTTTTTATTCAAAATATCTTTGCTATATTTACGGAATATACGGATGCTAGGCTGTATTAAAATTGGTGCGTTTTTATTTATTAAATGTTTTAAAAATTTTCTGGTGCATGTTTCTAATTTTTTCAATAAACAGCTGTAAATTTTTTCAATTTTTTTTTAGTATACAGATTTTATTTTGTGCGATAGTAATAAATTAATTTGCTTATTTGTTTTCGGCAATATAGCCCACGGTTTTGTACACAATGTTTAATTTGAACCATGATGATTTGCGACTTTGACATGCTCGTTGTAAATGAATATTAAATGCTTTGCATTCTATATTCCACAGAAAGCATGTTTTAGTGCTCGTGAAATATGCATATGAATTTTACTATTGTTTTAATGATATAGTAACACTAAAATACATCTCAAAAGCTTTTCAACCACAGACCATAATGTAACGAGATTTTCTTGGAGCGTCTCTGCAAATAAACTAAAATTGCTATACACATTTTCAATAGTGATGATGCCGTATATCAATTACACGAGAATCCGAAAATATTTACAAGAGTTAGAATATGACAGATGGTAGACATACAGACAGAGAAACAGACAGATTGAATTTATAAACACCATTCAACTATGTTTGGAAGTAAATAAATTATCTTGGAATTTTACATTATAAAATAAAAATATTTACTTAATTTTTCACTGCATGGTTTGCCACATCTGGCGCATAGCTAAATAACTATAAATATCATTAAGTGCCAAGAATTTGGCCAATGTGATCGCTGTAATGATCAAAACTGTCCAAAGATTTAATAACATTTTTTTTGTCCATACCAGATGGCTACATTTGACAAAAAATTTGAATTTGTTTTTTGGAAAAAAAAATATATATATATATATTTCGATCAAGCTATTTAAGCACAATTTATTTTTATTATTTTTACTGAATACTTAAAAGTATTAATATAAAGAAAGTTGCAGAGTGTTAAGCAGATAAAAATAATTCATTTAAGCGCATTTGGTTGCAAAATATAGCAGTATAATATTTTAAAAGCCTAATTGTGTATATTAGGTACAAGCAATAAAATATCAAGTTTTAACTGAAAATTTGAAATTAATTTTTTTTTTACTAATTTTTCCATGATTAGACCGATACATAGATTTGAACTTTTTTTTTTTTCATAAAAAATAGAAAAAATCGTGCAGTGAAGGTTTAACCCTTAAATGCATAGGGGCCATGCATTCCAAAAAATGCACAATTCAAAGAATCAGAATTCATACCAGAAAAATCTAAATAGTAAATTTTTCTTTATTTAATTACGAATGGTCTGTCATTAAGTAAAGTGAAAATTGCTCTTTTAAATTTCTGGTGAGAATACGGAATATGTGAATAAAACCCCCCAATAAATCGGGAACACTTATGGTATCGAAAATGATACAATATGCATGTAAGGGTTAAATACTTATACAGAAAAGGCAAAAACTTTCAAAACATTAAATAAAATTTTAAAAGTCTAATCTCTTGGTCCTATGACCCTGTAATAATCACAGAGAGTCTGAAACTTGTCGGGGCCCCACCAGTGGCTGAGAGGTTCTGACTTCTCAACTGATAGACGGCAGGTGCTGGGTTCGAACCCAATCGCGGCTGTCGGCCTAACTGCTCGGAGTTTTCGTGGTTTTCTTCGAACCTTGCGTGAATACGGGTTAGGTTCCCTTAGAAAGACCCCCACGAAGAGCACTCCCCCCCCCCCCCTGGGCCTATATCCCTAGCGTAGATAATCGGCCGACAAAAATAAACCAAACCGAACTGAAACGTCGGTTTTTGGACATTTAAAATTTTATTTATTTATTGCAAGTTTTTACCTTCTGTGCATAATAAATCGCCTTTAAATAAAAATTTCAATTATATGTGTGATATATTTGAAAATGTTAATAAAAAAAAGTGTCAGAAAACTACCCGTTTAGAATTTCGGTCGAAGAAGCTCACAGGATTAAATGGAACGGCAAGCACTAAGCCTTTAATTTTTTCTTTTTCTTTCTTTTTCTTTCTTTATTTTTTTTTTTTTTTCCACACCTTTCGACTAATCAAAACATGACCTTAAAAAATGAAAGTCACGAGAATTTGCACGTGATGCGGCTAGAGTTAAAATTTTTATAAGAAAGATTTAAATTTCCTTTAAAAGCTTTAAGGGTATTTAAAAATCACTAGTATTTGTTACGTTGTAATACTTTCCCAATTAATTTATCTTCAAATAAAATCTAAATTAATCTAATTATTTCAATAAATGTAATTTAAATTCAAGAAATAAAATTTTTTATGAAATTTTTCTATATGTATTATTTTTCCTAAAATCGTCAATCATCAAAATTCTCAAATGATAACTCTATTAAATTATCAAAAAGAACAATAATGTGTTTATTAAATCGTCAGCGATCGTAACCGTAAATCATATCTATATTGAGGGGGTCCGTAACACAAAAATCGACAAATTAAAAATAAATAAATAAATAAATAAATAAATAAATAAAAAATAAAAATAAATAAATAAAAATTATTGCATTAAAAATCACACTTTTCTTTTATGCTTTAAATGGCGTTTAGATAATGTTTATATTTTAATTAAAAGAGGAAATATTAATTTTTTCGTTTTGAATTGTTTTCAAATTCTAGCTTTGATGCAATGGTTGTCATGATGCTGAATCAAAATTAAAATTTAGATATATTTCTGTTTATTTAAATGCAAAGAAAAAATTGAAATTCTACAAATAATATTTTGAGTTATTACGATTTTAAATTATCCCATTCTTTTGACAAATTTTAAATTTAAAAATTAAAAAAAAAATTGAGAACTTTTATGTGATTTTGTCTACAAATGATGTAGTTAATCATCACAAAAAAAAAAAAAAAAAAAAAAAAAAAAAATCAAAATTCTAACTCAATAAATAAAAATTATTATGAAATGTGTCCCGATCCTCTTAAGCAACTTATGTATTAAAAAAAAAAAAATACAACATAAAAATTAATTTTAAATAATTTAACTCTAACAATCTTCTGTTAAGATTTTCTGTCCTAGTGATCTTCTGTTTACATTTGTTAAAAAATGCCGCTGCTGATTTTAGGAAAATGAATAAAATGAGAAATATTTCTAAAATAAATTCCAAATATTGAAATAATTAGATTAATTTTAGATTTCATTTAAAGATAATTTAATTGGGGGAATGTTACAGCGTAACACCATTATTTACCAAAAGTCCATATGGTATGCTTACAATTTTCGTTGTGCTATATATCAGATTAATTTATACAGAGGTTGCCGGTAAAATTCCCCGGTGTCCCGATTTTCAATGGCTCCAAAACCTGTCTCGCGTAAACAACTGCGCGGGACACCGAATGTCTTAATTTTCCTTGATATGCAAACGCATTCGGTTTGTCTGATTGTGTGTCCACGCTCTAACTCTTGTAAACATACTCGGATTTTCATGCAATTGATAAACCTCATTTAGGGTCACACAGGCATGTTTGGTATTGTATATGAAGTATATGTGGGATTACTAGTTCATTTACAGAGGTACCCAAAATATTTTTATTACATTATGGTATATGGGGAAGAAAAATGTTTGGATATAAATCACTGAATTTCATTACAAGATGATTACGATTGAATAGGGCGCTATAGCAATTGTTGTTCATTTATAGGGACCGAGAAATCGATTACAGTAAAAGACTGTTGAATATATCACCTTAAAATTTGTTATGGTGCCAAAAAACATACTATTTAGGAATAATAAAAAGAAATTTCCATTTTGGATTAAAATAAATAAAATTAAAAATATTTTACTAAAAATTTTTGAAAATCCTAAAAATTTTAAGAACATATTTTTTATTATTTATTTATTTATTTATTTACTTGTTATTTACAAATTAAAGATTCTTTAATTTATACTTCATAATGTACAGTTTAACTTTTTATGGTAATATTTCTAAAAACAGTTTGTCATTACACTTAAATTTGTTCCAGAAGATCAGTGCATGAAATGGGAGACAAGAAACAGAACTGACAATTTGAATATTTAAATTAGCAAATATATTATCATTTCAAATATATGTACATAAATTTAGTTTTCATTCGGAATATTTTTGCTTAAGTGTAATAAATAAATGATACAGTAAATTCGGTCTAAGGTGGAATCGATCGGGACCAAGAAAATCTTCCGTAATAAACACTATTCCGCCTTAGACAAATTTTACTCAATGTCTATGGATTTGCAGGGATTGGAAAATCTTTTCGAGTTGGCAGATTTCCGTCTTATACACAGTCCGCTTTACAGAGAGTTTACTGTGCATATCAAGTCATTAATCTCAAACATGCAATTTAAAATGCGCATTTGCTAGTTTTTTTTTTTTTTTTAAATTTTTCCCAGAAAATTTTAATACTTATTTTTAATTATTAAATTGAAACCTCTCCATAAATAATAATAAATTAAAATCAAAAGTTTTCTGGTATGAAATCAAAATCTCTGAATAACAGCCCCGCAGGATTTGTCAGTTTCATATTGGACGTTTCACACTTAAAAATATAATTTAAATATTCCGCCATCCTAAAAGCATCATCATCATCAGTAATTCATCTGACCTTCTACAAAAAAATTACACTTTTCTTTATGTATCCTTTGAAAACATTAACTGATAATCTGGTTGGCTAAGTGAATATGAAATTCCAAACACGTGATTTACCACGTGAAGTTTTGCTATTAGTTATTTTAATACGAAATTATGTCAAGTACCTTACGTGTATATGATGAAAAGATAAATAAAAAACGAAAAATCTATGACCTGTTTCGAGATTGATCGCTCTAGTCTTTTTAGTAGTCAAAATTAATTACCACAAAGTTTTGAAAGGGTCGAGGTCGATTTTATTAATGAAGATTTTCTAATGTTGTAATGATAATTTAAATTTCTACTACACAAATTGATTTTAGTAAACTTTGGATTTTATTAGCAAATAATTTTAGCACCTACGAGACTTGCTCAATATTTTCCGAATGTTTTTAGTTTTTAGGCTATCAAAGCCTGAATCAGTTCTGTAGTATGTACGTATGTATGTAACGCAGTAACTCATGATAAAAATATCCGATTTGCTTCAAATTTTTGATATATGTTTATTGTTATAAGGCGTTTCCCTGATTAGTTTTGCGAATTCATTGGGTAGGTAAAGGGGGGGGGGGGTGTGGAGGATAATCCTCCTTTTAATTTAGATAAATGGGTTTTTCATGCAGAATTAATTATCAATTTTCATTCAAATGTTAAGTATAGGATCATTTTGATGAGCCGCCTCCATGATTAGTTTAGGGTGTTCATTGGTTAAGTATAAAAGGGAGAAGTGAATAAGGGGTAATCTCCCCTCTCTTAATTTAGATAAATGGGTTTTTCATGTAGAATTATCATATTTCATTCAAATTTTAGATGTGAGATCATTCTGATGAAGAACCTCCTTGATTAGTTTTGGGTGTTCATAGATTAAGTATAAAGGGGCAAGGGGAATAGGGGGTAACCCCCTCTTAATGTAGGTAAATGGAATTTTTACGCAGGATTTACCAATAAGCTTCAAATTTTTGATATAGGTTCACTCTGATAAGGCGCTTCCCTGATTTGTTTTGGGAATTCATTGGTCTGAGGGCTACTTCTCTTAATTTAGATTACTGGGTTTTTCATACAGAATTAACCGATTTGCTTCAATTTTTTAATATAATTTCATACTAAGACGCGCCTCTGATTAGTTTGGAAGTTTTTTTTTACGTATAAAGGGGGAACGGGCGACTAACCTCCCCGTAAATTAGATAATTTTTTTTTTTTTTTTTTTTTTTTTTTTTGCAGAAATTATCCAATTTGGTTTAAATTTTGAATATATGTTTTTTCTGATAAGGTGAATGCCTGAATAGTTATGAGAATGGTATGGTTAAGTATAAAGTGGAAAACAGGGGATAGTCCCTCTAAAATTAATAAATGGTGTTTTATGCAGAATTATCGGGTTTACTTCGAATTTTGGATATAGGTTCATTATGATAAGACGTATCCCTGATTAGGTTTTGCGGGTTCAATCATTAAGTATAAATGATGGAAATGATGGAGCTAATTCCCTCCTTAATTTTTTTTTTCGAGGGGCATTTTTTCTTGAAAAAATAAGGCTGTAGTATATGAGTAAGAGTGAATAGCCTATGAGTTCAATGCCATCAGTTTATATGAGCAATGTTCTTTTTATTTTACCTTTTGATTAAGTTATGTCTTGGTCAACGGAGATTTGGTTAATAGAAATTTTACTGTATTTTAAAATTTCCTTTTAACAACTATTAAGCATACGAAGAGTCGATACTAACTCAAGTTGTTAGTGACAATAATAATTAGAGCGTGACAGATATTGTGGAGCTTTTAAAATGAAATCATTAATGATTTAGTACATTAGACACTTGCAATAAATTATTTATAATTTATAACAATGCTTCAGCTCAAAAATAAATTTAATTTAATTTTCTTTCGTTTTTATTATTCTATAAAAGTTAAGTATATTTCACGTTTCAGTCGACTTAATAAAAGTTAAGTTCATCAAAAGCTTAATTAACTAATTTGCATTTGAAAAATTACTTTTTCCTTCATTTCAAGTATTTCTTTTATATTCAGAAATACTGAATAGTAATTTTTGCTTTATTTAATGACATACTTATTTGATTACACAAATTAAACACTCTTCTTCTATACGAAAGTTCACTCTCTACAATTTATCTTTAGTTTCTGTTAATCATGAATAGATTTTCTTCAATTAATGTATGAAGACCAATGCAATTAACGATTATATTATTAGAAAGGCTACTGAGAGACCTATTAACCCCTTACGGGACAGTGAGATACATTTTATCCTTCCTAATGAAACAAGATTTGCACCAGAAACTTCTAACAAAATTTTATATTTTTAGCCTTTTTTTTGGGGGGGGGTGGGGGGGGGGAACAAAATGCTGAAAAATTGCATTAACTTATTTTAAAATAAAATTTTTTGATTATTTGCTTGCGAATTCAGTATTATAGAGACATTATTGCCTACCTCTCAAGGGCTCTCAAGTTTACCTTATCTTATCATAACATTTTCGCAATTCAATTAGGCAAAGTTTTCTGTTTTGAAAAACTTTTGATTAAAAATTAAAACTTAAGCAAAGAGCTCTCGTCATGAAAGGGTTAATGAGTAACTTTTTAAAAATAATCCAATATTTTATTCTTAATGTTATATTAAATATTGCATTTGAAACAGGAAAATTTTGAAACTTAATGCATTAGCAACTTGTAGAGATTAATTCTAATTTATCCAGATAGGTTTAATTCAATCGATAAAATTGAATGAAATATATCTCTTGATAAATATCCAAAAAAAGAAGTAAATAATACGAAATCGCCTCATGCTGTTACAATTACACTCTAAAAAAATGTTACAATCTAGCAAATTCAAATCGCTGAAGTTATACAAATCATACTATTCAAAATTTTAATGATTTCACACAAAAAAAATACTCCCCCCCCTTTTTTTTTGCACATATAGCTTACCTATGAGTATTTCTTTGTTTAATATACGTTAAATTACTCGTGTAGAAAGTAACATCCACGAGCGGAGCATCCTTTCTCGTATTAAAATTGTAACCTTAAAGATTTTAAACATAAAATACTAATTAAATAAGAAATATGTTTAGTTCGTTAAAGAAATTAATCGAATATAATGTAAATGAACTTGAATTGTTTAAACTATAAGTAGTAAAAAATTAGATAATTCCCTTATCCAAACTATGCTTTTATTTTAATATTCTCCTTGGCGACATAACTAATTTAAAATTTACAAACACAAATAAATAAATAAAAGAAATAAATAAATAAAGAAATGAATAAAATAAAATAATAATAAAAGAAATAAAAGCAGTTTTGTGTTTAAAAAAATAGCAAAAAGCAGAACTGAATTATAAAACAGAAGGTTAGTCCTTTGGTTTTGTGAATTTGAATGAAAGAAAAGTCTGAATTTTCCTTATTTAGCATTTCGAGTTCTCATTCCTCAGAGAATCATAATACCTAATACGCCTTCATTATTTTTTTTTGTTCGTAACACAAAAATGTCGAAAAAGTAACTTTTTTAATTTTTTTAGTTTTTTAGCATATTCTAGACTAGCTGATTATATATATTTTAGATGTAATCTAAAATGATTAACTGTAATTTACTCTAAATTTTTTTTACAATAAAAGTTAGCTATAAGAGATTTTTTAAAAACAGGATTTTTGTAGTAAAATGAGCTTATATAATTTTTTTTTCTTTTAAAGTTAATGATATTTTTAAAAATAAACATTTAGGTAAATTTTGATAATAATCAAGCTATAAACATGACCAAAATGTGAAAAAAAAATAATTAAAAAGGATTTTTAAAAAGATATATTATATATATATATTAAGATAAAAAAAATGTATTTACAAATAAAAAAATAAAAATTGTTTTGTTTCAAACTACCTTAAATGAATTAGTTTGTTTTCCAAAAAAGTTTTACTTGAATAAATGATTCAATTTAAACACATTTTAAATCTGGAATTTACAGTTTATCATTTATATGAATGAAAGCGACACAATAAAATATACCTAGAGTAAATTTCCTTTAATCAATGAATTTTCATAATTTAAATGGGATGCGTTATTTAAATTATTAATTCACATTCTTAAATAAAAGCAAAATAAAGAGTTCTGAGAAACATTTTAATAATTTTTATAAAGAAAAAATAATTGATTGCATTTATTTAAAATTATTTAATGCTATTTGTTCTTTGTGCTTATTTTGTTTAATTTATACTTTTCTATAATATCTCACTTCCACTTGAAGAAAAGAAAAAAGGGGGATTAAAAGCCCATTACAATGTTTTATAAATGAAATCAATCAATATGATATTGAATTTTGATCTTTAAATGAACATATTTTTTCTCAAAAAAAGAGGAAGATTTTTTTTAAAATTTAGTATCAAATGGGATTTTTTTTTAATTTATATTTTTAAATCTTTCTATTTTAAATTAATAAATAAATTCACTTATTTCATAATAATTGCAGAAAGTAACCAGCTTAGAATCTTTAATCCACTTGTCTTTCAACAGAAATATTTTATAAAATGCCTTTTTATACAACAAAGGCATATTGAAAAAATACATTCACAGAATTTGGTATATAATGTGTAACATAATGGAAAGACGATTTTACATAAATTGTTATCAATGAATGAAAAATCATTTTTTACTCATTCTGCTTCATTTTATTTTTTTTAACTTACGTTTGACATTAATAAGAGTTAAAGAACAGAGTTCGCGCAGTTCTGCCACTAAATTTTAAGAATATTTTCAAAGTGTTTCATTGCAGAAAAATAGCGTAAAATCTGTGAATGAAGGTGAGGATTACGAATGTTGCGGTTTAAATTTAAATTTTCTTATTTTTAATAGTGGTGCCAGAGTGTTTGGAAATTCTAAGGAGTGTTCAAACCTTGTAAAGAAACTTATGATATTGAGACTAATTTTTTCTTATTTAATGCATTTTTTAAATTTATTGTTTTTTATTATTTAAAGGTAATAATTTATACGCATAAGGTAAATCTAATATAAAGAGTACTGTGAAAAATCATAATCAATTTTAAAATGAAAATCATTTGCTTACTTTTATGTAAAATATTTAATATTGCAACACAACCTCGATTATCCGAACTGATTGGGATCATTAGTACCTCGGATATCGGAAATCTCAGTTAATAGAAATTGATATTAAAAACTCACTGTGCTCACGAATTTAACATCTCGTAGAATGAAAAATAGTAAGACTTTTTTAAATGATAAAAAATAAATGTATAAAGTTATATTTAACCGCTCAGCAAATTAAAAAATGAAATCCTTCACACAGACTCTGATCAAGAGGTTTGGGGATGTAATTGACCGATAACGCATTGCACCTGGCGATCAATAGCGCTACATGATCACTGGAAACAAAATCATTCTTCATTATCGGCTCGGTTAACAGAAACTTCGATTAATCAAAGCTCGGTTAATAGAGGTTCTACTATATTGATTTCTGTATCCTCTTTACTTTTTAAAAAAATATTAAATGTTTTACGGGAATTTTAAGAATCGGAGATAAATCTATGCAGATTTCAATGCAATGCAGTTTCCTGTCGCAGATGAGAAAACATTGTTGCCAAACAACAATTCAGAAACAGTATTTTAATAACTAAATTAATCTGCTCAGAAGATTTTACTTTTGCATTTTATTTGACCCTTTGAGCTCTAATGAGCGAATTTCTTTTCATTTATTTTGATTTTTTAAATATCTCAATTGCTCCAGAAGTTCGACTAAATTTATTTAAAAAAATAAGTTAATGCATTTTTTCGCGTAAGTAATAAACCGAATCATTTGTTTTCAAAATTACTGCTGCCAATGTGGCATTTGGTACAAGTCACCTACCATCTGAGAGCTTAAACAATTAAAGGTATTAAATTATATGCTTCACAAATGTGAGATTTTTGAAATATTTAATCATGTTTAAAATTTTCTCCCATTTATTAAAAGAATATTCAGTACTAGTAGTTCATGATATTATCTTTATCTAATTTGATAAGCTCATTGTGTTTAAACGATGGGGATTTTTAACCCTTTGAAAGGAGGTGAGATAGTACATATCCTATCTAATTTTAATTGCCAAATATCACAATGGCATTAGAATTTTGGAATAAAATTTCCTTTTAAACGACCTATTTTCACCTTAGAATTTCTTTTATAAATAATAAAAAAATTCCTACTCTTTTTTTATTGATAGAACTTTGCCCGACAATAATCAGGTCCTGAAGTTATGCACAAATACCCGATTCGATTTGGAAAGAGACACCCTGTATTTTTGACCTAAATACATTATGACCCAAATTTTCTATTCAAAAATTATTTGTCACAGTGTCTTTACCTCTCTTAAATTTTGCGGGCAGAATATTGAATTAACCTTTATGTTTCTTTGTTTCTTTCCTCAAGTGAGAAATAGACATTGTTGCCGCACAGAAACTGATAAATACCACTTGAATAATTAAATTAATCTGATGCACTTACCTACTGTTTGCAGCCAGAGAATTATCACCAAGAATTCGGGTATTCATGAAGTTTATTTTTCAGGAACGTAATTTGAATTTCCAAAATTAATAATTTTTTCGAGCATTTTGCTAAATATCACAGATAGAAGGGTCTATTGAAATTAATTTTAATAAAATGTGCAGTGAGTACAAAAAACACATTATTATTATTATTATTATTATTATTATTATTATTATTATTATTATTATTATTATTATTATTATTATTATTATTATTGCGATTACTTCCTCAAGCTTACGACCTCATCTAATCCTCCTCTTTTCTGTTTCAAGTTTGAATTAAACATGCTTCACTTCATTGTAACGTGCAGAGAAAACGTGACCGTGCCTAAGATACGATATTACCAGGTACTGAATATAAAGATTACTTTTTTATGTTGGCGAGAAATCGCTTTCTAGGCGATAGTTTGTGGTAAGAAAGATTAGTGGGATGAAAAAATATTTGAAAGTGATTCCGTTTGCTATTTATTTTATTCCTTTTTATGCGCTCTTTTTGTATTAGTTTATTTTGAAAGCAAAAGTAAACTTTTTTTTAGTTCTTTCTTATTATTTTTTCTATGGACTCTTAACCTACATTATTCTGCCATATTTGACAAAAATTTTAAGGCGCGATAGATGTGGAATTTACTATCTTGTAGAAAAAAAATCAAACTGAATTAAATAATTAAAATTAATAAAATTTAATAAAAATGTATTTAATTTAATTAAAAAATTAAATGTTGTAAAAAGTACAAAACCATAAATTGGAAAGAGCAATAATTATTATGAAAGAAGCTTTTGAAACTTGTTCTATTTGACAGCCTTTTAACAATTTCTAACTTAGTTAACCCTTTCCGGCACACTGTGCTCAGTCCGGGACACCCAATTTTAATTCCAAACTTGCAAGCGGCACCAAAAATATTTGAATAAAACTTTGCTGTTTAAATGAAAGCTTAAATTAGGGGATTCTTAATTTCTAAAAAAAGTCGTTTGTAAATTCCAGTCACAATTGATAATTTTGCATTTTACTAACAGAATTTTTCCTTGCCAGATAGGGTTAAGACAGGGTTCGTACGGGTTTCCGTTATTTTTCCGGTGAAATATCAATATTTTTAACAGAAAAATAAATCTAGTTTAAACTTGCGAAATTTCGCCTTATTTCAGTTGTTGTTTTCTATAAGTAAATACTGTTACCGAAGAATTTCCTGGTTTGGGAATTCCAGAACCTGTCCGAAGTGTTTATGAATTTGATTTGTCTGCCACCTGTCTGTTCGTATTCTAACTCGGGTAAATATTCACGGTTTGCAAAATTACATTTTGAGATGAATGCACAGAAATTTTTTGTCGCAAAAATGTAACACACTTTCAGGGGTCGGACGCTTCAGGAAATATTTCAAATAAATGTCAGCCTTTTTTAAATACAAAAATAAATCTAGGTTTAGCTCGCGCAATTTCACGTTATTTAAGAAGAGATTTCCTACAAGAAAATACTGGTATCGGAAAATTTCCTAGTCTTAAAATTCAAGGTCATGTACGACCCACTTGATGAACTGAGGATTGGATGACACATAGCAAAAAGTAAAAAGAAAAAACATTATGGTGTTAAACTTTTAAATTTATTTAATACTATAATGAAGCTATAGCATTTCCTGTGATTAGTGATATTTTTAAATATCTGAAAAGAAATTTAAGATTTTATTTGCATGCATTTTACATAACAAATACTAAGTCTAAATGAAAGTTTAAATCAAGATGTTTTAAATTTGAAAACAAGTCCACATTTCATAGCAAAATGTTTAATATTTCAATTTAAGCCAATGATCAAAATTAACACATTGTTGACTCGAAGTTTATGAAATATAGGTTTCGAAACAATCGAATAACACAAGGCTTTGATAGCCTAATTGCCTAAATAGTTTTTTTATCATTAACTATCGTTTAATATATGGTTTGATTATACAATTTCTCACAGCCTGACAAAATATGCTAAAATAAATCACATAAATATATCTTTTTCCCGATAAAATCTTAATAAAATTTTATGTAAGAGAAAAAACATTGATAACAAAAGACAAAACTAAGGATTCAGAACCTGCCCTTAGTTAATGACGCCTGGATATGGAAACTCGAGTATATTCGTGGCTGATCAACAATGTGTTAATGATATAAGGATTGAAAATTGTAAAACTTGGGAAATGGACTTACGCCATTTGACTTGCGTTTTGAGCCATTACGCATACTTCAGCCATAGAAATCTGGAAAACAAGACAGTAAATCATTGATAAATAAATTTTAATGATTTAAAGTTTGCTTTAATATGCGTAAAAAACAATGCTTACAATAGTTTTTTTACTCATACCTTTAATAAGATAATAAGCGGAAAATTATTTTCTTGTTTTTACAGTTTCAGGACTCCCAAATGGTCCGCGAGCTGTACACCAATATTTTTTAACAGAAAATTTCACATTAGGTTTCTACATCATTTGAGCTAAAACTAATCTCCAAAGGTAATTTATGTGCAATTAGAAAAAAAAAATTAAAGCGAAAATTTATTTAAGAAAATATTGATGTTCAGTTGGAGGACCATTTGGGAGCCTTGCAGTTTCATACGAATATTACTGCCGAGAGGGACAAAGTTCCTCAGATTAAGGAACCAAGTCTATAGAGTGTTGTTAAACCTCAGAATCGATACGAATATCAATGGAACTATGAATAAAGAGGAATTGACATATCCTTAAAATAGTAAAGCTTCAATTGTATTCGGTAATGAAGGCCTTGATCTCTGCTTGAAGAAATTTACACTAGTTGATTTGAATATAAATTTTCTTCCTATTTAAACCCTTATTCATACAAATGCCTCTCAGTATTAAAGCAAAACTATCGATTCGTTTATGCTGGTGGAAGTTTGTCCCGGTGGTAGTCAAGCCTTGCGGTTGCGCCATATAGTGACTACACAAACAATCTTCCTGTCAACGTCAATGAATTCGATTACCTCCGGGGCAAACTTTCATAAATAAATTTGAATATTAATTTCGCCTTATTTAAATCTCGTATTCATGCAAAATTTCTGTCATGAGAAAGACCAGTAGTTCTATTATTTTCGAAAGTTTGCTCCGATGTTAACCCTAAAATAAACATGGTAGCATTATTCCTACCATCAGTGTTATGGATTTAATGTATTTTTTTTATTCAGATATTCGGTATAGACAAGAAATTTTAAATAGAAATATAAAATATAACTTTTTGCTTTAATAAACTTAGACATTTCTTTATTAAATAAACTGAAATTTGTTATTCAGATTTTCTAGTATCTGTCAAATCAAATTCTCTAAATTTCGCAATTACTTGAACGCATTCTACCCTGGGAAATAGAGGATTAAGAGGCTACTTCATTGAAATGAAAAGACCCGTTCGCTAATAGTAATCCTTTGGAAGAAATTTGTAAAGATATCTCGGTTGCATTTTAATATTTTTAAATGATTTTTCTTGCATTAGATAGCTCAGATCGATCTGTATGCAGGCCCCTTTTTATTTATTTTTATTTTTTTACAGATTTTTTTATGAGAACGCTTTTATTTTCGGAACCGGTTTGGAAAGCGAAAGCACCTTTATAAAAAATATCTGCAGCCAAAATTGAAAAAATAAAAAACGGCTTGCATTCAGATCAATCTCAGCTATCCAATGAAAAAAAATATTTAAAAATATTGAAGTACAACCGAGATTTTTTTTTCATAGAATTAGCATTAACGAACGGGTCTTTTCATTTGACTAAAGTACCTTAAGCTCTAATTCGGGGGGAAATAGCCGCAAACTTATGACTACACCTTCAGTAACTTCATTCGATACTGATATACATTACACTATCTGTCTCCTTTTTATTCATAGCTCCATTATAAATAGCATAATTTAAATACAGGAAAAAAGCATAATTAAATAAAATTTGAATTGTAAAATTCGATTAATTAGTAAATCTGTAAATCAGGAGTCTCAACGTCAGCTCTTCAAATAACTGCTATTTACCACACTTTGTGTAATATTTAACTTTGTACAAACAACAATTGAAAGTTTTCATATAACATAAATATATATACGAATAAACAAGTCGGAAATTACATGTCAAACCTTTCAAATGAGGTGCATTCTTATTATAATGAAGTTTTAAAAATATTCAGATCTTGGTGTAAGAGCTGCTGCACTCTTACGCAAAAATTCATGAATAAAAAATTTCTAACGATTTTATACATTAAATTGAGCAATACAGAAACAATATTATTAACTTTTAAAATATACTTAATCACCATGGCAACCTAGAATTAATACATATCATGAGATATGACTGAATTATTTACGAATAATGGGATTTGATAGATTGGAGAAAACTTTTATTAAGTACGGATTGGCAAAATTTGAAAATAATAGAAATAATTTAAGCCCGTATTGATAAATTTCAGTATCCATTTATCATCTAATTACATTAATCAAATGACAATGAGCCATTTTCTTTCACCAAATGAAAATTTGAAAAACGTTTGATTTATCGAAGAAAAGCATTATTGCGAAAAATAAAATATTCTATATTTTCCGAACGAATGAAACAAATCTAAAGACTATACAGCTTAATCCGGATACTTTACTAACATACCCGCTTAATTTCAAGTCAATCGGATGCTTTTTGCGGCAGTTATCGCGGAACAGACAGACAGACAGATGGATAGACAGATGAACAGATAGACGACGGAAACCAAAAGAATTTCGCATCTTCAAAGTAAGCCTTCACCGACTTAATTAAGCTTTGTCGTATCGTTTTACGTTTACTTTTCATCAGTAAATAAGAATATTTAACAGACCCATCAATAAAGTAACAAAATACATTTACAAAATAAACATCAAGGAAAATTTTAAGTCTATAATATTTTTATTTCTTTTTCTCTTCATAAAATAAAATGATCAAATGTAGCATTTATTTTGTTTTCTGACTATATTTACTTTTATTTCAGAATTACTTATTAAAATCTCACGTTTGTTTATTTGTTTTGTTACATTTTTTATGAATAAATTTAGCTGCTTCTGATTCGTTATTAATAAATAACCATTTCTGTATTTGTAGGTATTATTATTTTCCCTTGAAAATAGAGTCATTTATTATCAATTGTTCTTTATTTTGGGAGATACATATAACGATTCAACTTTCATAACATCTATTCATGGAAATCTCCCTCACTGTACAAAAATAAAAGTGCAACCCTCAAAAAGCGGCTTTTTTTAGTCTCTTATTTCTCAATTTTGGCTTACTTGAAATGAGAAACATTTAGGTTTCATTATAGTAATTGCATCGTTATTGTTATTTTACTAATTAATTATATGACGTTGATGCCTAGAAAAAAATAATAATAATAATAATAAAAAAATGTCGGCCCAATTCAATGAACTTTTGGGCAACAACGGATTTTTTCCGTTTAAATATGTAATCTTAGGGTGTAAAACCCATTTTTATAATATTGTAGGAAAATGCTTTGCTTACATTTTGAAATATGTAACTAATACTTTCAGTGAAACTTACTCCCAATTTGAGAAACATCAACAGAATACTGAAAATAAAGCTAATGAAGTTGCACCAATGCTTGGATTAGTTAAAATGGTTCCAATAAAATGGTAATATTTTTACATTACAAGTACTGCACTCATAATATTCCTAATAAGTGCTTCTGTAATACTAGAATTACTGAAACCAACGCTCCCTGAATACTAGGTCAGGGTGCTGACAAAAATGGCGGCTGCTAGAAGCAGACTTAAAAAAAAAAGAAAAAATTACACGTATGTACGGCTTTCTAAATTATACCAGTTCTTTATAAATAATTTCCGTGACTTTATTTTTATTTCTGAAAAATAATGTGAAAAAAACTTTTAAAAATTATTGATACAAGAATTCAACACTGAAAAAAAAATCCGCCTTTTGAAGCCGTTATTTTTTGTGTCAGCTAATAGGTTTAATTTTCAGGGAGCGGTAGTCAGAAGCTTTAGATAAATTGTAACGTAAAGTTACGTTATAGTTATAAGAATGTTGAAAATGGATGCTGTCAAAGGTGGATTTTATTCAATAGTTGCATAAGTAGCGTAGTCAGAGAGGGGTCGGGTCCGGATGCACTGGATATAATTAATTTTATAAAACTTTCTTTGCCTTATCTAATCAGATGATCTATCGCAATTGATCAAGACGAAAAAAAAAAAAAAAAACTTCAATTTTATTAGTATGAAATGCATTTGGACCCCCCCCCCCACCCTCTGACTATGCCGCGGGTTTGCATGATCCCTTAAATTTTGGTAACACTAATTTTTAACAGTTTTTTCGGACCGTACAAATTTCCCGCTAATCTTGCGAAGTGTTCAAGATTAATTTAACCCAGATTTATAACATTTTAAACCCTTTCTTGTGCAGTGTTACCGAGCCGGCAACACCTAATTTTAATTCCAAACTTGCAAACGGCACCAGCAATATTTTAATATAATTTTGCTGTTACAATGAAAGCTTAAATTCAGGAATTCGTAATATCTAGACAAGTCCTTTATAAATTCCGGTGTCAATCGACAATTTCTCATTTTACTAATAGAATTTGCTTGCGCCGGAAAGGGTTAACAAGAAAATTTATTCAATGATTTCCTAATTATTCAATTTTACGTTTCTATGAGAAACATATTTAAATTAAATTATTTAAAAAAATTCTGATTCGAAATTTATTTAACCTCAGTCAAATTAGCTCACATATTATGGAGGATTAGTTGAAGGTTGGTACCTATGCAACGTTTACAATATGGTGTATCAATATGGTTTTAAATTCATTGATTAATTGTTTAACGGTTATCATGATCAACTTGAGCATAAACAAGAAGTTTGCTAATTATGGAAGTTTAAAATTTTGACAACTCATTTGTAATAGTAGCATAACACATTGAAATAAGGATCGTTTTTTAATCATAACTCAATTACTCAATTATTTGACTGAATGAGGTGATCAGTTCTATTTGGATATCTGATACTGAAATTGATTTCTGTTAAAAAATATAGATTATAATTCATACTTTGTTTCGAAAATATGTATTTTTTAAATTAATTAAAAAATATGAATTCCAATTTATAATTTTTTTAACAGAAATCGGTTTCTATAAACTTCAAGTATAGTAAAACACCGGTCATCCGAAAAGCATGGGACCAAAGCATTTTCGGTTAATTTTCGGCATTTTCTAAAGACATTGTCAGAACCAATTTCTAGAGCAGATATTGTTGCGAATCTCACGCAAAGTAGATATTTTGAGCCTTACTTTATGTACCTTTTAGTGGTGAGATTCAAAATGAAACAAAGGATTTCAGTGGTACAAACGGTAATGAAATTAGAAGTGCCTCTTTTGTAATATGGACTTCTGAATATATTGCTGAATTGATGAACATTTTTTGAAGGGAATTCAAACAGGAAAAAGTTAATAAATAGTTTGAGTATTCCAGAAACAACTTCGGGAGCTCTGTGGTATTTTCAAAAGGAGTTAATTGGTAAACTGACAAATTTTAAAATTACAGTAGTCCCTTAACACTAAAACCGCCGGGTATTTTACTCAAATTTTACAAAAATGGTTTCTCACCAGAATTTTAATTCTAACCTATTTAACTTATTTAATTAGTCTATTTTTGTGCTGCAAACGTTTAACATATCTTATAAAGAAAATTCTGGTTTGAATCGACTATTATCAATTTAGCAGGGGGTCATTTTGATCCCTAATGGCGGTTCTAGTGTTAACGTTCACGAGTTTTGCAAAAGAGAAAGAGCAGAACATTTCAACATTCGCGAACACTTTGCACCATTTTTTAAAAAGAAAAAAAAATACATGGGCGTTGTCAATATTTGCAAGAAAAATATAATAATTTTTTTTTTTTTTTTTTAAATAGTGGTGCGAATAGAATATAAAGTAGTTGCCTGTGTCAGCTTTGTGGTTGCGATTATGACATTCACAGAGATTATCGGGAGCCTAAACCTCGCGAATCTTAAGGGATTACTGTATTTTATTTAGTAGTTACAGCTTGTTTAAGTGAGAGTAAAATTCACTAGGACATACTGTATAGGCGACTTTGAGGTCAAGTATTGACGAAGGACTGAGTTATGAGCTTTATTAACCCAATCATGCTTTTCAGCACCAAAGAATTGTACTAGATAGCCTATATCCAATAAGGAAGTTTTTTTTAATATCATGAGCAATAAGATGACAAACTTGGGGATTTGATCGTTTTCTGCCATTGTGAAAGTGTGATCTTTACAAAAGGGCGACCCAACTATATTATGTCTGACTCTGAGAATTTGCAGATGTCCTTGCTATTACATCAAAATTGATATGGGATGACACATTAGACGTTCAACCACCAAACCTTTCACACTTGCTTAAATAGTTGACCTTTTAATAAAATTCACCGAAAAAGCCAAATAATGATGTGAAAATAGATGGTCATATTGGCAATTTTAGAGTTTATAAAAATTTTGACTTTCTAAGCTATTTTTTTTAAACAAAAGTTGTAAGAAAACAATGTTCAATCAAAAGGCTATTTATTTCTACTTCTTTCTGCGGCAATTATTGGCAGTATGGAGTATTTGCTTTCTCTTTTTTTGGCCGAATATACTTATAAGTAATTAAAGAGTATATTAGAAATTAATAAAGTCCAATTAAACTTACGCCAAAAAACTTTATTATAAAAATAATCCAAAAACAATAATAATAAAATTTGACATAATTAAACTATAAGTTAAACTATATAATCCAACAAAATAAACTTAATTATAGGTGAAATAAAATTATTACACTTTTAAATATTATCACGCGTATAAAAAATATTTTACAAATAATATATTTTATGTAACTTCGATGTTTCTTTGCCAACATACTTTTAATAAGTAAATAGATTAAATTGTAAAACAATTCGAATTTTCTGTCAGTGTACCATTTAACTTACAAAGCATAGTATAATTATTACACAATACACCTTTTTTATATAAAATCCGCAAATTACTTAAGTAGCTTTAATTTATATTTAATTTAAATACACACATATTTTTTAAAAACTTTTTTAACATTCGAAATTTTTAATGACATATTTTTGCAACACAGTTATAACAAAGTAGAATAAATAACAAAACTCCTATTTTATATATCAGGGCTGTCCAACCTGGCGCCCGCGGGATACCAGAAAATTCTTACAGAAATCAATATCATATTGAATCGGAGATATTCGGAGATGTAATTGGGCAAAAACTTCTGTAAAGTTTTTCCGGTGTTCCGCGGGCGCCAGGTTGGACAGCCCTGTTATATATTATATTATTTAAATCGATTTCGGTAAGTTTGCTTTATACAAGGATATAAATTGTAAAACTTGAATACATAAAATAGAAATTGCCTGTTTAAAAATAATAATAATAATAAATAAATAATGAACTGCTCATTGTCAACGATATCAGGACTTAAAAAAATCCCTCGAAAAATTCTAAAAACGTCGTACGAATTCGGTATAAACTTTATTGTAAAAAAAGATAAAACTTGCTACAAATGATATTAGATTGCTTTTATGAGGGGGATCACAATCACTTGCGCACTTAAAAAAAAAAAAAAAAAAAAAAAAAAAACGCGAATTGTTTTGCTTAATAAAAAATAACACCACCACCAACAAAAACTTCCAACATCTAAGCTTTAGATGTATTCAGATTTGCTTAGCCATTGCCAATAAACAGCTAAATAAACACACATGCAAACAAACAAACAAATTAAAAAAACACATACACGCACACATTCTTTTATGAATGTATATAACAATAGAAAAATTCAACACTTTTAATAAATCTTTACTACTTTTTGAACTATATACCTTAAAAAAGTTTGTCTTCACATTTTTACACATCAATGTATTAATTAATAAAAAAATGCCATAAGAATAAATCAAAATAAAGGGTCTATTGTAAACAAAAACTTCACAAAGGATATTACACAAATGATAACAATAATTAATGACAATACTTTTAATATGAAATAGTCTTATGATATATGATTTCGTAACTGTCCATATTACCATATAATATTGTCAAAAATAAAAGCTTTAAATACCAAATATTAGTAAATCTAATATTCAATTTTTCATACTTTTTAAGTACGTCTAAATTTTTATCTTGAATAGAAAATTTCCATTAGTTAAATATGTTCAGATTTTTGTAAATTTCTACTGACTGTTTAAGGGATCATGTGACTGTTAAAGATTGAAAAATTCATAGTTTTCTGAAACCTCAAATCTTGTATACATACAGCACATAATTTAAAACAGCATTCGTTTTCTGATAATAAAACAAGCTATGCGTTATGAAAAAATACTTTATAGAATTCAGAATATTAAAAGTATCTGTTAAAAGTAGTTTTAAAATTTTGTGTAATTTGCGTAGATATGTAACTATTTCATCGAAAATACTTAGTTTAATAGATATATTGTGCATAATTAAAGAAAAGGCACATTTTTGGATAAATTACATCAAAGTATTTTTTCAAATAATCATTTATAGAGAACTAACACTGTATTTTTATTACAACTTGTATTAAGTTTAAGATTTTGCACAGAGTTTTTAAAATGCTCTGAAAGTATTGCTTTTTCTTGTAAACTGTTTTCCTTTAAAAATTGAATTTTTTTTTATAGATTAACATTCGCATGACCCCTTAAACTCTGATTTTAAGAAAACATACTCACATGAATGAAAAGTTAAAATGTCTTTTATGAGGCATGCTCCAATAAATGATATCAACAAGGTATACGAGTACTAGTTTTCCTTTTGGTAAATCGAAAAGAAAAAAGGAAAACGGAATTAATTTTGTCACTTTATAAATACAAATAATTCATTACTTCTTATTAATGTACACAAGGTTCGTAAGGGAGTGTTACCGCATCTGGCTGACTTTCTTATTTAGAAATATTGAACTCGCACCGAAAAATTTGAATAGCAACATTTCTATATGGAAATTTTACTATCATATAAAGCAAAAATAACCATCAAAACTTAACGAAAATTCGGACTAGGGTTGCCAAGTTGGTCTTCTATTTAGAAAAAAAAAAATTCGGATTCATGCCAGAAAATATAAAATGTATTTTCTGATTTATTTAATGATAGACTTTCCCCTTATATAATAGTTTGAATAACAACAGCTAAACAAAAACTTTATTCACTTTCCACTAACTTAATTGACTTAAGTTCAAAAACTTAAAATTTTACCTTATTTTTTTCATTATTAATAATAAAATTATAGTTTTTCTCTATTATCCTTTTATCTATTAAGTAATTTATACTACACTTATACTTTTACCCAATGTCTCATAATAACTTAAGCAGGATTGCCACAGGTGACTACTTTTTAATTCTAACACGCACGACATTCTCTAATCAGAAATCTTTAACCCCTTCATGACGGGAGCCTTTTACGAAATTTTTAATGTTTTGTCACCGGTTTATTAAAACAGAAATTTGTGGCTTGCTAATTTCGAGAAATTGCCTCGATTGAATAAGGCAAATTTTACAGTAAAACTTTATTGGTGGTGATAAAGAATTCTTAAGCCTTTCTGCAGCACGTATACGCGTCTCTCATAACAGACACTTTGGCAACATTTTCAGGAAAAACAAAGCACAAAATTTACATTAGAAAAATACTGGTGCAGACAGAATATAAAAATAGTCGCCTGTGGCAGCCCTGTTAAGATATCTTAAACTACAAGACTGGGTGTTAAATGTCTACAGCTAGGAAATCTCTCAAAGCTGCTCTACTGTTCAGCTCCAGGTTAATTGATGTAAAAAAATCTTCAGAAAATTCCGGTCTGATACCAAAATTTCGGTAGAAGATTGGAGGCCAAGCTGGCAACGCTGTTTCGGTACGCTTAAATAGAAAAACAGCCAGACGTGGTAATACTGTCATTCGAGTACCTTTTTTTGCCAGGCACAATATCAGTACTCCTTTTATAGAAAAAAAAATATATAGTTTGAACAAGCGAGATTTTCTGTAAAAAATCTTGGTGTCGAAGAACTTCCTGGTCTGAAAATTCCAGGACCCGTACAAACCCTGACACATTAATTTGAAAAGTAATAACATCTATAGAAAAGATATAAACTGTATTTAGCTAAAATATATGCTTACTTATTTGATGGTGCAGATGTCCAAATGTCAATTTTATCTGTAAATGGAATACTTTCTACGAAGGACCTTGTTTATTATTTAAAAGTCCACTGAACAAAAGTTTAGATGATTCGATTCTTAAGAAGGAAGAAGACATGAGAGCTGCTGTGTTTCACACACCAAACGCATGTTAATAGTAAGCATTCAGCCCTATATCAACAGTGTTTATCCATTTTGTCAAGACACCAGTGCGCATGCTCAAATCCTCGCGCATGCTCGGTCTATCCAATGAAGAAAGGCTAGGCGAAATAGTATCTGGGTGCTGTTAATAATGTAAACCGACCTGGAAAAATGTTCAAATTAAGCGGGGCAAGCAATTCTCCAGTGTATGACATCCAATTCTAGCGAAGGAATCAGTATGCAATGAAATTGTTTTTCTTCCATCAAGATCTACTGAAGATCTTTCTATATTAACGAGGTATCAAATTGGTAACATGTGCGCTTAAAAAGTTCGCATGATAAATTTGTGTATTCTTTGCACATGACTAGTGATTGTTGAATATAAACATAGGTTCAGAGGATCTATTTCGTCGAGTTATTTTACCCAGGTAAGTTTAAGATATCGTTTAACTATTGCTGTTGAGAAATGTCTTCTAATTTGCCTCTCGTTGCATTCCGATAGAAATGTAGAGAAACTTATTTAGGTATTTCGAAATATCCTTTAATGAGCAGCCTAGATTGCTTTTTATTCAGATTCTTTCAAAATAAATGAAGATCATAGAACAGGGGTGGCTAAATGTGACACGACTGATACCACAATTTTTTTTAATTGCCCACTGGATCGCAGGGATTCGATGATTAGATAAGGCAATGATTATTATAAAATTTTACTGGTACTTATATGCTACAGTTGGCCAGCCCTGTCATAGAACGTTTGACTGATTTTTTGAACCGAGTTATAAGAAAATATGAAATAAAGTTAAGAAATATAATTAATTAATTTGATCTTAAAATATATACAAAACATTATTTTTTACACGATTTAATAGCCATGCATTTTAAACTCAGTTTTTTGAAGTTTGACCACCATGAGATAATGGGTTTGGCATATTTTATTATGATTGCCCTTCTAATATTTCCATCACCCCCCCCCCCCCCTTACTGAATAACAGGCCTGAGCGCTAACACGATTTTTTTTTCAGCGTGTGTATGGTTCTTTGAATTTTGGTAGTAATAATTTTAAAAAGTTTTTTCCGCTTTATTTTTCTGAAATTAAACAAGTCAAAGAAATTTTTTATAAAATACTGGTATCTAAATTTAGGGGTTAGTACATACGTTCTGTGCCTTCAGCAGCCACCATTTTGTGTCAGCATTTAGGCCTAATATTCACGGGGCGGTGATTAGAATTTTCACTCATTAATAAGAATAAAAGTGCGAAAAATGTCGTATACATTGTTACCGATCTCCCGATTTTTCACATACCAATATTTTTATGCAGAAATATTTACTTTACAGAATCGCAAAATTTAATCAATTAAATAAAGCAAACATTTTTGTAAGATTTTACTGGTATCGAAAAAATCGGGAGGTTAGCAACTATGCATATTCTCTTAATTTGTCACATTATGACTATAAGTTGACTGTCTCTTCTTGACACCACTATAATGTCAAGGTGATCAGTTTCCAAGTATTTTGTACCACATCACAAAAAGAGGCATGTTGAAATCACGGTAATCAGTGGCCGTCGCGTTATGACAATGTGGAAAGTGAGAGCTGCATTCGGTGTCATGGCACTTTCACAGTTTGATCGATTTCGAATCACGGTGATATTAGAGTTAGCATCAAAGATTTAAATCCTATTATTGCAGATTAAAATTGCGAATTATTTTTAAAAAGTCATGTTAGTTATACAGTAGACTCCCTCAAATACGCAAACCAGAAATCCTCAACTCTCTAAAATCCGCACACATTTTTTAGATGTAAACAATGAAACTTTCAGTTCAGATATTGGGACAAAATTTGATTTTTTTAGTTTTGTATCAATTCCATATATTTTTTATTTTGTAATTTTCTTAATAATACTCTATTCATGTTTTTTTCATGAAGGAAGAATAATTTTCTTTTGGAAAAAATTCAAGATATTGCTGATGTCACTGATAATCACAATCTTCTTACCAAACATATTTATGTATTAATCAAGATTTTTTGGTTATCAAGCCTGGCTAAACTTGAAAAAAAAATTCTTATTTTATGATTTTGATGTGAATAAGTAATGTATTTTTATGAGGCAAGTTTTGTTGAATAATTTTGGAAAAATACATTGAATCTTTAGAATGAATATTTAATCATACACTATTGATTATTAACTTGACCTTTGCTGTAAGTACTTTAATCATTTTAATACTACCTAAATTTTTATTATTTTAGTTTATTACTTATTTTAATATTTCATTATATTATAAGCATTCATTATACTTTTGATTTCATTATTAATTGCACTCAAATTACTGTTTAAAAAGTGTAAACAGAGCAATGACCAGAAATCTGCAAAATTCTAAAATCCGCACATGCTGTGCGGATTTGAGGGAGTCTACTGTATTGCCCATACTTGCTAACATTGAACTTAACTTCCGTGAAATGTCGATTAATTTGATCTAGGTTAAAGTTGTTTAAAAACAGAAATACTATTTGAACCTCTTGGGTGCACATTTGTTTCAAATCTGCCACCAATTTTTTTTCTCTTTCGCACCCCTTTTCCAAAGTTAAAATCTTTTATATACACTTTGACAACATATGTAAGAGAAATACGCTACATTTCTTGTTTATTTAATTAAGGGTTATAATAGAATATAAAAATATGCATCATTAGTCAAATGCATGACCAGTTTCAGTCATGCAGACTCGTCATGACTGGGATATATATTACAATAAATATTGGATATAAATGATGTAGATATACATTGCAGTAAATATTGGAGGTATGGTGAGCAAATATATCATTAATAAGGAGATTAAGACGAAGTTCAGCGTTGAAGTTTTTAAAACAACAAATTCTGAAGACAATTTAATTAATATCTATATAACAAAACAAAACGAAAAAAAAGGCATTTTTTTTATTTAAACTGAAATTACTTGTTCCTATATCAGTAATTTCTTGTAATCTTTTCTAATAAGTTTTCGAAGAAGTATTTACTACAGTGAAACCTCCAAATAAGGGACACCTATGGAACCGGAACTTTTGTCCCTTAAATAGAGGTGTCCCTTATTTGGAGTTTTTTAGATTATTTTAAAATAATCGTTCAGAAGGATATAAAATTTACAAAGCAATAAAGGTGAAATTCAATGACGTACATTAATCAGACAAAAGGAAGAAAAGAGAATTAATTAAAATTTGAATTTAGATTACTAAATTGTTAAATGATTTGTAGAATTATTGATTTGTATTTTTATGCAAACTGTGTCCATACAAAAAAGTATGAAACATTTAAAAGAATTTTACTTGAAGTTATCAATCAATGGGGAATGTTTTGCAAATTTCAATTTTTAAATACAAAACTTTCAAGTGCTCATTTGCCATATTTATAAATTTAGTTTTTCATTACTAGCAATATTTACACACACACGCACACACAAAAAATAAAAGACAGGCATTTAACTGTTATGCGTATTTTAAGGCAACAAATCTCTCAACTGCTCTACTCAGCAAATGCAAAACTTTTTGACACATTTACAAATTCATTTTTAAACGGAAAGGTATAAAATTGGATCGCTTGACTACGGAAGTGAGATGGAATTGAGCTGTGTTATCAATTTTTTGATAAACAAATTATCTATATAGTTAGAGGCGATTTTGATCATGTGACAAAGGCGTTTTTTACCCTTTCTTGAATAGTTATTCTTCTTTCGCGTGGGAGTTCAAAACGCTCACTTTACAATATATTCTGAAAAATCTGTTGCATTTCCAAAAAAAAAAAAAAAAAAATAGAAAAAACTGGTTGATTACATATTTTTTTGAACAACGATGACTTATAGTTTCAGTCATTTCTGAATAAAAATAAATTAAAACTTATGTCTTAAAAGTTGCCATTTTGGATTTGAGAATAGCCTTAAAGCATCTGTAAAGTTCTTTATTTCATAATTTTCTTTTATTCTCCACTTTCAGAATCGTCACAATTTTCAGCATTACATTCAATGGGAATAAACTCACTGATATCGAATCAGAATTGTGAGTAAATAAATGCTTGTTAATTGCATCGTATGTCTCTGCATGAACATGATTGTCTATCTGTTTGATAAGTTGACGAAAATCTGCATTTTAATTTTCATCACAAACTACTTCACTATCGGAAATGCACGAACCAGGCTGTTTAATCTCATTTTCAAGTGTCCCGTAAATCGAGTGTCCCTTATTCAGAGGTAAATACATTACATGTCCTATTCCAAGGGACTGGGACCGGAAGTTTGGTCCCTTAAATAGAGGTATCCCTTATTCGGAGTGTCCCTTATTCGGAGGTTTCACTGTATTAATTTCTAGAGGGGCCGTTGGTTATATTATATCCCACCTAAGTTTAATTAAGATTTGCACCAGAAAATTTTATTAAGTTTTGCTTTTATAATTTTGGGGAGGAAAAAAATTAAAAAAAATTACTTTTCCTTATTTGAAATATATATTTTTTAATTTCCGGTGTGAATTCAGCATTACACAAACGCAGTTGCTTTGCTCCTCAAAGTTTGAGCAAATTATTCGAAAAACCTTGTACAGGTTTCGTATGAGTCTTGGAATTTCACGAGCAGGAAATTTTTTGGTATCAGTATTTTCTTATTGAAAATCTCTGATTAAATAAGACGAAAATACACGCATATATTTCACCTGGAAAATAACGGTACACGTACGAACCATGTTTGTAGTAATGAGCATACCCAGATTAGAGTCCTATAAGGGTTCAACTTCTACTTGATATGAATACAAAATGTATGCTTAAAGTCAATCCGACATCTGACACGAATCTTGCAAAAAAATTTCAGCATCCGTAAATCGCCGCAACCCAGTACATTTCAATCCAAACCAAAAATGAAAGAAAATTAATTAATATTTTAACGCAATTATGGAAATAATACAGCCTACATTTATATATCTCTTATATGAATTTTATATATTTTGTATAAAAATGAACACAGATATAGCCATTAAAATTCGAATATGTTGCTTTTGTTATTTGGAAAATAGTCAGGATTTTCTTATAAAATATCACATCAACACGACCCCGACCCGAAAGTGTCAAAATCTAATCCAAAACTTATCCGAAATCGGAAGCATTTAAAGTCAATGTGATCCGAATCCAGCCCACGAGTAAAAAAATGAGCTCAATCCGACCGGATTTGGACAGCGGGTTCGGATGTCAAATAAAATCAATGGTAAATCAGATTACTCAAAAATTTCGTAATATGTATATCTTATTATGTACTGAAACAAAATTACCTTTTATGTAGCACATTTAACGATTTTAGTATCGATTCTGCATTCTTTCTTTTGTACTGTAATTTCCTGCGTGTAATTCGCGCATCAATCAATTCTTTTTGGACCCAAAAATATTATTTAGTGGTTGAAGACAAATATTTACGGAGATCTGATAAGTTACATTTCTCTTAAAAAAAAATTCTGGGTCTAAAAATAATTGTTTGATCCGCGGATTATAAGCAGGGAATTACGGTACTTATTCTGCAGTTTTTCTGTTACACCGCGTTTTGTTACCCTAGCAGTGATTTTTGGAACTAAATTATTTTCCTTCGTCCCCGCTCTTGTTTAACCTTCTTACAAAATTTAGCGTCATTCTTTCAATTAGATCACGCAAAAGAAAACTCTGAATAGTACTGTCAGTTTAATTATGTCCATTTGCCACAATTGGTGGTACTGAGAGTGACAGGCACTCCTTCGAGGCGGAAACTGAGGTTACTTAGTACTGCTTCGAATTAAGGAGTTTTGGGTATGGAGTGAGTCTCTTTCAAAGCACTTTTGCTTTTACAGCCCGATTCTGAACTCAATCCATATAATTTCGATTTTGTTGGCGTCAGCCCAACGATAGAGAAAATTATTGTTTCCTTGGAAACGAGTTCTTTGGCCCATAAGAAAAAATAATTTGGAAAAAATCTTTGGAAAAAATAATTTTAATTTTTTCTTAAAAATTGGTTTCCATTGTGTTTAGACAATGTCTCTAACTAATAAAATAGAGTCAGCAATAATCTTTTACTGCGTTAAATACACAAAAATAAATTTTCAAATTTCAACTAGACAGGGGAATGACAAACAGGCACAGGGAAATGACAAACAGGTATAACTACAAATTATTATTTTTTTTTCACAAAATTTTATAGTAAATAAGAAAACATTATTATAAACAAAAGCTCAAAACCAATTTTATTTTGAAATTTTTTTATGGAGAATGTCAGTAAAATAAAATGTATTTGTCTGAGATCTATATGGTTTGGTTTCAGAGATTTTGGCTCTAATATCTTCAAACGCACCTTTAGAATTGTAACAAAAAATCCAGTTCGCAGTTTCGCAAATATTCCAAACTATAAAACTCTTATCTTGTGTGTTATGTGTATTTTGGGAGGTAAGAACTTTGTTTCACTTACTACTTTGTATTTTTTTTTAAAAAGGTCTCCTTGCATTATTCCTTTAAAAAATTGTTTTGCTTTTTCTTTTTTCGAATTGCTATTTCCATTTGCCAAATACTTTGTCAATATTTCTTCAAACATATTTTTTTTTTTAATTCAGGCGCTGCAATAATCTTTTTTGAGATATTTCTAATGTATTTTCCAATTGATTCTTGATTGGAATATTTGTCTCTAAGTCTATAAAACTCCTTGTACGTTTCTGAAGTTTGACGAGTCTAATAGTTTCGTTCTCAACTTTTCCAATTTGTTTAGCTAATTTTGCTCGATCCCTTCTTACTCCCCAACTATGACCAACTTTTTTTCTTCCATCTGACTATGTTTTGGAATTTTTTTTCTGTTTCTTGGAATAATTTATATTCAACTAAAGTAGTTTTAATAACCTTATTACCTTTTCCCGAGTTTTGCTTGGTAGTAAGACTGTTTTTTGGCTTATTTGGCTAGAGCAGTCTTTGCTTTTTGATGGCTATAACCACTGGATTTCATCCTGTTCAACTGAGACAATATATTCAGTAAGGTAGAAAGGTTCAGTGATATTTTTCTTTTTTGCACGATTATTTCTGTGATATATCTTCCATCGTTTCCTTTGAATTCTCTGCCCTCTAGATAATAATTTGGATACTGATTTAATGTTTCCAGCTGCTTTCTCATACAATATTTTCTGGTCATTTGTTCCTTTTTTAGAGGCTATTATAAATCTAACAGTTATTTTTAATAAGAACACTCATATAAACCATAAAAATTTTATATTTTATTGAGCTTACAATGTTTTAAACTAAGCGGGCGAATACCTTTTAAAACTGATAAATTATAATAAGCACAAACCATCTTATTGAATTTATGCTTGACAACTATGTAATCATCCTGCTTTGTCCGTTTCATTTGCTTTTTTAGAGCAGTGAGTGTTTATTTTTACTCAAATTATGTACTTAACACTAGAACCGCCATTAGGGTCAAAATGACCCCTGCCAGATCGATAATAATCGATTGGAATCAGAATTTTCTTCATATGATATGTTAGATGTATGCAGCAGAAAAATAGACTAATTGAATAAATTAGATAGTTCAGAATTTAATTTCTGGTGAGAAACACTTTTTATAAAACTTGAGTAAAATACCCGGCGGTTCTAGTGTTAAAAAAAGAAAAAAAGAAAAAAAAATCCAACTTTTCAAATAGCAATTTTTCATCTTTTGATGAATAGAACTAACAAAAACATGCATTTTTTACTTTTAAAACAGCAAATAGTGTGTGACAATTACATAAAATATTTAATTTTCTAATTAATTTTCTAATAAATATTCATAATTTGTGAAAATTAGAGACTGTAGTCACTCCCCTACCTTACATATGACAAGGGAATGAGCACAGGGGAATGACAAAAATTAAGGTTAGCTTGAATATTATCTTATTTATATACACAAAATTAAATTGCACTTAAAGTAAACTTTAAAAACTTAATACAAATAAGGCTAAATCGTTGATTCAGCATTCTTTAAAAAATTTAGGTAAATAAGAGAGACAGGGTAATGACAGTCAATAAAAATACTTACCAATATGTAACTGGAAATCACCAAGTTTTACTTGTAAAAATTAATGCTGCAAAAAAGAACAATTTATGATATCTTCTCTGATGATGTCATTGTTCACAGATGAAATTCTGGATTAATATAAGCATTGCCACACCTGAGAATCATTACTTTCATTTTATGACAGGGGAATGACAACAAAACCAATTGATATTTATTATTATTATTTTTTTTTAAATACAAAAAATGAAAAGTTTTTATTTTTTCAAATTTTAGAATTCTATGATATTGTTTAATAATTTAACCAACAAAAAAATTACAAATATATTCGGATAGTCAGTTTTGGGAACTACTTTTGTGTTAAAGCGGCGACAGGGACACACAAGGGAATGACATTTTTACAACATATAAAATTATTTAACTGGCTTTTATTTATTAATAGTATGTTTTATCCTGTTAAACATACATAAAAACATGTAATTAAAGTATTCTAGCATTTATTTAATTTTCATACAAGTTTATTCATTATTTTTGAAGCAGGGACAAAAATATCGCTGTTTAGAGAAAATGACCCATGTGTATGTGTGTTTATAAAGAAAACTTTTGCATAACTGAAGAAAAAGAAATACTGCCTATAAAAATATCTCTTTCTCTAACCTGTACGCTTAATATCAGAGTACGTACGCTTCATGGACATTCAAGCATCTTTTATCAGAATTTTTGTAAAGTAATATTTGGAAAAAAATCATCACTATCAGTAATATCAGAAAAAAATTCTGATACAGCCACCAGTATTTTAACCTCTTCGGTTCATGGGTCCACATTCGGTGACATCTATTCTTATACTTATAAAAATTAAAATGTGTGAATATTTTTTTTTTATCATTTTTACATAACTTCTTAACAATTAAATGTAATTTTTTTTTTGCGTTGACAGCAAAACTGCATATATTTCAAGCGTTCCAACTCCTATGGAAGAGGTGTCCGCAAGATTAAAGGCGGGGCCAAGGTATACGCTACCTAGCGGCAGGGGTGCATAACCAGAGGATTATTAAGTAGATTGCAGTTTCTTTTGTGTGAATGGCAACAAAACTTTTTTGTTTCAATTAAATGTTACTTTAAAATATTACGTAGAATAAGTTTTAGGTTTGAAATATTGTAAATAAACATAGCATAAATAAGTGTAGTACGATTAAATATTAACATAAATATACTAAGATGAATTATCCTTTATCTATGCGATACAAATATCGCTGATTAAAATATGTTCGATTTTAATTATGTTTTTAATATAATGAAAGACGACTCATGTAATTTAGTAAGTAGATTATATAAATGCAGAATTTTGAAGTAGTGTCACATTTTACTAAATCTTTATGAGCTAAGTTATACAAAATTGTATACACCTTAGTATTTCCTATGATAATATAATGTTTGGCAATGTTTAGAAATGTATAGAATTTAATACTAAATAAAATATTTAACTTTAGCTCCATTTTTAATTATCAATTGCAGACGATAAAAATCCAATGTTTTCTTGGTCGTATCGACTTTTATTATTTAACTTGCAAACATTTCATTCTTTTAATTTAAAAACCTATTTCATTATACGTATATTCGGAATAATTTTAAATGTATGTATTAAATGTTGTTTTGTTAAACAAAGAAATATTGTTAATTTATTTGTTTAAATATTTAACGTTCTAGACAATAATTTTCTTTAAATCGTAGATCACACACTCTCTCTTTCCCTCTTTTTTTCTTTTTAAACAGACAAAGCTATTTCGAGACTTCATATTAAAAATTCAATCACAAATTTCAAGCTATTTTCTCAATTATGACAGATTAATCAAGTCTACGAGATATATTCCAAAATATTTTTGTTACAGTTTGTATCGATAAAATCATGTACATTAAAAAAAAAATAGTCACAATATCATTTTAATTTCGGGAGAAAAAGTACTAATTTGTACTCATAAGTACCATATAATGCTACGAAAAATATTGACTTTTACCCTAAAATTAAAATAACAATGCGACTTTTTTTAAATACATATATTTTTAATAAAAAAAATCTGGGTATTTAAAAAAAAGTCGCATTGTCATTTTAATTTTAGGGTAAAAGTCAATATTTTTCGTAGCATTATATGGTACTTATGAGTACTAATTAGTGCTTTTTCTCCCGAAATTAAAATGATATTGTGTCTATTTTTTTAAATGTACATGATTTTATCGATACAAACTGTAACAAAAATATTTTGCAATATATCTCGTAGACTTGATTAATCAGTCATGATTGAGTGAAAATTCAGAAAATATGCGCAAGAGATGCGGAGATAATAAACATCTGCGCATATATGACGTCAAACCCGCGCATTCATTTGCACCCCTGCCACCAGCTGGCGCAGCTTGTTAACTTACGACAGATTCCAGCATTAAGTTGGTACGCTCTAGCAGCTCTGGTTGACAGCAAACTAATAAATAACTGCATCTATGCTAAATTCCACATAAAATAAATGTTATTTTCATCTGAGTTTGCAAAATGTCTGAAAATGTCCAAAAGACAGTGTGACCAAGAAAGTGATAAATTTTCATAAGTATTAAACTTAAACCATTTTCAATCTTTTTTTTTTTTTTTTAACTATTTGGAAAATAGTTGTCCTCGGTAGAGAATTGGGAAATCTGAATCTTTTTATTGGTTGAATTCCGCAACTTTTTATGTTTTATTCGTTTTCTGTTTGGTCCATGTTTAATGTCCAAAAATGTCTTCTGTTACCACAAAGACCTTAAAAAAAAATTTCTTTTTTTTGCACTTTTCAACAAAGTTGAAAAGTGCTTATGCATTCGGTTTGTCTGGCCGTCTGGCCGTATGGCCGGCTGTCCGCGCTCTAACTCTCGTAATATACTCGGATTGCCATGAAATTTTTGGACGTTATTTAGGTTTACCCAAGCACGAACCATATTGAAAATGAAGTTTCTACCATGATTAATTTATTTACAGATACAGTCAAAAGTTTTCCATTACATTACGGCCTATATGGAAAATTGTTTCAATTGAGTTTTAACTTTTTAGCACTTTCCAAAAGTTTAAAAAGTGCTTGTGCATTGTTTGAAAAGTGCTTATGCATTCGGTTTGTCTGTCCGACTGTTCGTCTGTCAGTCTACCCGTCTGTCCGCGCTCTAACTCCTATAAATACACTCGAATTGCCCTGAAATTTTTGTATGTTATTTACGTTTAACCTAGCACAAAATCTGTTGAAAATGAAGTTTCTACCATGATTAGTTTATTTACAGGGAGAGTAAAAAATTTTCCATTACATTATGACCTATGGGGAAAAATCGTTTCAAAGGCATTTTAAAGATGTTACACCCTGTCAAATATATTAAATTTTATATGCATTTAAGAGGTGCACTAAAATATGTATTCTTTAAAATATGTGGTGAAAATATAGCTATTATTCATTTACAGGGCCACACAAAAGAATTCCATTGGATAATGGTAAAGGGGGGGGGATAGTGTGCGACATTTTAAAAAGTATATTAAACTGTTTCATGTATAACAAAATTGATGTATGCCACTGAGGCTTAATATAAACTATACGATACTGTCTTGTATAATATGAAGTACAGTGCATTTACAGAGACACACAAAAGATTTCAAATAGTATATTCCTTCCGGACGCTATATGGACTGTATATGTTTCTGATGATAGCTTATGGATGGATCTAATGCATTTTAATTATGATATACGCATTTAAGTTTCACTAAATCTTTATACATTATAAGGGTGTGTATAAATGTTATAGTTGAAATACAGGGCTACCCAAAATAACACGCCAACGTTATTGAGTATGAGCGTAAATTACTTAAAGGTAGTTCTTAATAAGGTATACATTTTTACTCAGAACTGCATTCAATTTATAAAGAAATGTTTGCAGAATATAGATAAAATGATATACAGGGCCACGCAAAGAATTGTGTACATGGACACCTATATGAATGATAATTTATAACAATGTGATTTCAGTTGTTTTAAGAGTGTTTTAGCTTAAAATGAATTTTAGCTTCTTACTGACTTATAATAAAAGTACAAGGTAAACTACAGAGCTGAACAAAAGTTTTCAAGTATGTTTCCCATTTATTAGTACGAATTGCTCAAAAAGAAATTTTAAGCTTTCGTCTTGCTAAACTAAATTTTCCCATTATGTAATATGTATATCAATTGACAGATCAAATACAGGGCTGTTCAAAAGTATTGTAATACATATTTGGCTATATACCCTTATTTCCTTATAATTAAAGAAGTTTTGTTAAAGATTTAATGAAGTATTGGAAAGCGCTTAATAATCTATGCTTAACGCATGATTTTTCTTACTTGTTAAAAATAATAATTTGAAAACAAATTGTGATAGAAATTTCAAACAAAATTCATTTAAAGTGCGTTTTTTTCTCTACGCAACGGCGTAAAAATTTAAAACGTGCGATATTTAGAAGTTTAAAAATTTGCATTTTTCAAAATTGGAAAACTGAATTTTCATTTAAAATTTGATTATGATGGGTCCAGGAATGTTAATGTTTAATCCATGTCGTACGTAATATGAGGCGCTTAGAAGTCAGCCTGATTAACTCCATCAAATAAAAATACTCATTTTAAACAGTTAAAGTTGTATGTCTATAAACTACTGTTTTTTATCATTGGTCTAGGAATATTAATGTTTAATGCATGGCGTACGTAATATATGAATTATGTATGTATGTCGGCCAATTATCTACGCTATGGGATATAGGCCCTATGGGGTGGGATGCCCTACGTGGGGGTCTTTCTAAGGGAACCTAACCCGTATTTACGCAAGGTTCGAAGAAAACCACGGAAAACTCCGAACGGTTAGGCCGACGGTCGCGATTGGGTTCGAACCCAGCACTACCGTCTACCAGTTTGGAGGTCAGAACCTCGAGGCCACTGGTGGGGCCGTAATATATGACTGGTTAAAGATGATGTTTATTATTATTAATTTAAATATAGAATTTATTTATAAGTCTAAAATTTTAATCTTTGAAAATATCATTTACCAAATAGTCGTTGTAATTTGTTAAATTACAATTTTGTTTTTATTAACTCTTTGGAAAATAGTTGTCCTCGGTAAATCTGGAGTACATCTGAATCTTTTCATTGGTTGAATTCCGTAACTTTTTTATTATTTACTAGCTGTTCTGCCCGGCGTTGCCCGGGTTCATCAAAAAATAGCAAGAAGGCTCTGTTGTAACAAGATCCAACGACGATGTATTTTCTGTTGTAATCATAACATTTCTTTTCATTCAATCTGTGAAGTCTCTGTTCTTCGTTCTCTTCATATAATTTTCTTTTCTTATACTCATCATTTCTGGACAATCGCTCTCGACGCTTTTCTTCTGATTCTTCGCTGAGAATCTTTCGATTTATTAATCTTTGCTTACTTAATCTTTCTCTTCTCTTTTCTTCAGTCTCATCGCTGAGAATCTTTCGATTTATTAATCTTTGCTTACTTAATCTTTCTCTTCTCTTTTCTTCAGTCTCATTTTCTCTTCTTTTTCTATTCTGCTCTCTTTTCTTCGCCAGTCTTTCTTCTCGGTGTTCTGGGGTTTCGTTTGCATATCTTTTTTTATTGTTAATGAAGAGGTCTTCCATTTGTTCTTCCATCTGTTCTTCTTTCTGTTCTTCCATCTGTTCTTCCATTTGTTCTTCCATTTGTTCTTCCATTTGTTCTTCCATTTGTTCTTCCATTTGTTCTTCAATTATATTCGACGATTCACTGTTTGAGAGCCTATCTGTCCTTTTATTTATAGAAGTTCAAAATGAAAAAAGATTTTCTTAGCAGACGATTTTTTGTGATAAATACATTATCTGTTTTATATTTCTTCTGCTTTATTCCTTTTATTTATAGAGTTCAAAATGAAAAAAGATTTTCTTAGCAGACGATTTTTTGTGATAAATACATTATCTGTTTTATATTTCTTCTGCGTTTACCTAAGCTGTGTAAAATCTCTATAAATAAAAGGAATAGAGGATGAGAGCCTATCTGTGCCTCAATTAATTAATTAATTATCCAATTAATTATCCTCAGAATTCCTTTTATTTATAGAGATTTATTTATTTATTTATTTATTCCTTATTTTTAAAATAGAATTTATAGAATATTTACTTGTTTAAAGCTCTTAAATTTGTGACTGCGTTAATTTAGGTAAATGGTTATTAAATTGATGTTTTAAGGGGGTTTGTAGTTTTAGATCCATATTTTTGAGCCTTAATTACTAAGCGCCTAAAAATATTTCTTATTTTTTCTGTCGTTTACAATATGTCATTTTGTTTGGAAAAAACCAACGAATAAGTATTTGTACTATTATTTTAGCTTCTTAACTGAAGAGGTTATAAAATTTCTACCATTAAAACACATAAAATCTGATGCATAAGAAACCTGAAAATCATAGTGCAGCAATGTTCGTTTAAGTTTCATCTTTTGCGAACGGTACTGATTTTTGCCACAATTAGTGTTCTGTTGCTGAAAAAAGACATTTACAGGCAAATGAGGAGTATTACGCTATACGAAAAAACAAGTTTCCATTGGTCATGTCGTAATTAAAATTTTACAGTTTTACCTTACACTAGAAGAAATTCAACTTAATTTCAATTTCAAATGTGGTATTTTCTGCTGAAACAAACTATTGATTTTTTCAACAGTTTACATTGCATTTTTCTAGCTTTTCATGCTGTTGAAATTTTGAATTTCATTTGAATGTTCTTTATCAGTAGCAGAATAATTATTATAACTCTCTTTAAAGCTTTGCAATCAATTTTTAACCCATTTTCTGAGATGCAATAATTATACAAATTATGTAAAAAGGTGTGTTTCTGATATAAATACATTTTAATATTTTTTGAACATTTATAAATTAATAGATTTATTTTAAGGTATTTTTTAATTACAGTCACCGCCAAAAAAATCTTGACACTTTCGATTATTGATGTTTTGTTAAATATCTAGAAATATACACAAGGAATTATTCTGAAACTCCCGGTGTGTAAACAAAATAGTACACGTCATATATTTTGACAAAGATTTTCCCCCGAAATCTAACAGGGGACCGTCAATAAGTTGAAAAAGAACGAAGATCTTTTGGATCACCCTGCCAAAACTAATGAAGCAAAACAGTTTAAACTGCAGATAATGATTAAGTGGATTATTGTGATAAGTTGTGTCGATTTTTATGAATATAGCTTGAAAACTCGTAGAAAAATTAAAGTTTTTATAAAAACGGTCCAAAATTTTTCCAAGTTTTTTGCTTATAATTTTCAGAGCTCTTCATAAAACACACTAAACTTTTCAGAAAATATGACAAACAACATTGCACATAACACCCTGTAATCAGAATTAAAAAATAATAAAAATTGTATGAAAAATGAACGGGTTTACTAAATAATTTTTTACTGCGCATGCGTCAACGCTATTGAAATTTCATTTGCATATTATGTTAGTTAAATGTATAGAGCAACATTTCTGAAAGTCTTAAAAACATAGCTTGAAAACTCTGAAAATTATCGTTAATAGAATATTGTCAAAATCCATTATTTCCAAAATGAAGCAAAAAGATGAGGGGCTGTATCCATATTCCATTGATTAGTACCTACAGAGTATTGCACGTACTACTATATTTGGATACAACTCCTTATCTTTTTGTTTTATTTTGGAAATAACGGATTTTGACCATATTCTATTGACGATAATTTTTAGAGTTTTTAAGCTATGTTTTTGAGACTTTCACAAAAGTTGCTCTATACATTTAACTAACATAATATGCAAATGAAATTTTAATAGCGTGGACGCATGCGCAATAAAAAATTATTTAGTAAACCCGTTCATTTTTCATACATTGTTTATTATTTTTTAATTCTGATTACAGGGTGTTATGTGCAATGTTGTTTGTCATATTTTCTGAAAAGATTATTGTGTTTTATGAAGAGCTCTGAAAATTATAAGCAAAAAACTTGGAAAAATTTTGGACCGTTTTTATAAAAACTTTAATTTCTCTACGAGTTTTCAAGCTATATTCATAAAAATCGACACAACTTATCACAATAAGCTACTTAATCATTATCTGCAGTTTAAACTGTTTTGCTTCATTAGTTTTGACAGGGTGATCCAAAAGATTTTCGTTCTTTTTCAATTTATTGACGGTCCCCTGTTAGATTTCGGGGAAAAATCTTTGTCAAAATATATGACGTGTACTATTTTGTTTACACACCAGTAGTTTCAGAATGATTCCTTGTGTATATTTCTAGATATTTAACAAAACATCAGAAATCGAAAGTGTCAAGATTTTTTTGGCGGTGACTGTAGTTCGACATAAATGATACATCGCCAAATATTCTCTCTAACAGTGGCGACATATCTTCACCTGAGAATAATTAAATTCTATCTGTGTTTTTGAAAAAATTGAATTATCGATATAGATAGGTTCTATTTCTTTCTATGAAGGCATTTTTGCATCAAAATGATGTTATATATTGGGTTGGAAACTAAGTTCCCGCAGTTTTTTTAAATAGAAGTTTTCTACCAGAATCTATATTTTGTTTTTTGGATACTAGACCTAATTTGTGTTGAAACTCAGATCTATAAAATGGAGTGTCAAGTTGAGAAAAAGGAACATTTTCGACACCTCCTTCTCTTTTCTTTCAATCAAGGTTGTAAGGCCGCAAAAGCTGCTCGTGACATTTGTGCTGTGTATGGCGAGGGTGCGATAGCTGAAAGAACCGCCCATGATTGGTATGCCAAGTTCAAAAATGGAAATTTTGATATCAAAGACGCACCTCGTTCTGGCCGTCCACTTGAGTTCGATGAGGAGCGATTAAACCAACATTTGCACGAAAATTCGCGTCAAACGACAAGAGAACTGGCAAAGAAAATGAAATTCTCCCACACTACTATAGTGAAGCATCTTCACTCGATGGGAAAAGTTCAGAAGTTTGGAGCATGGGTTCCGCATGTTTTAAGTGACAACAACAAGAATCAACGAGCCGCAATCTCCGCTGGTTTGCTTGCTCGTCACCGCTCAACTCATGGAAACAAGCAACGATTTCTTTACCGAATCGTTACTGGCGATGAAAAATGGTGCCTGTACATTAATACGAAGCAACTCAAGGAATGGCTCAGCCCTGGTAAATTACCAACACCGCGTGTAAAACAAGATCTTCACCCACATAAAACGATGTTGTGCGTATGGTGGGACTGGGAAGGCATTATCCATTACGAACTGCTTGAACGGAACCAAACAGTCAACGCGGAACTCTATGTTCGACAAATGGAACGACTCAACGTAGCTATTCAAGAGAAAAGACCTAATCGGCAGCATGGAGTCCTTTTGCTGCACGACAACGCCCGCCCTCATATCGCCAATATGACCAAGGAAGCCATTCAAACGCATGGCTGGGAAGTACTGCCGCACCCGCCGTACTCTCCTGATTTGGCACAAACGGATTTCCATCTCTTTCGATCTCTATCAAACGCTATGCGCGGAGTTTCGTTCAATACTGATGCAGACTTGAAAGCTTGGTTGGATGAATTTTTTGAGTCGAAACCAGGGGATTTCTACCAACGAGGTATTGAAAATCTTGTTGAACGTTGGGAAGAAGTTGTAAACAACAAGGGAGAATACATTGTTGATTAATTATTTGTTATTTTTTATTGAAAAATAAACTTTGAAATAATTTTTAAAAAACGGCGGAAACTTAGTTGCCAACCCAGTTGGCATTCCATAGTTGACATTCCATTTAAACCCTTTCGACTCGGGTGTCACTTACACAAATTTTATTTGGTTTACGCCACTTTTAAAAAAAAGTTTCCTTCAAGTACACAATTTCAAAAATGCTGTAATTAAATAAGGCAAATTTTATTTTCCTTTATTACTGGTGCCAAAAACAAATTTTGCAAAGAAAGATGATGTCGAGTCAGACTGGACATACGAATGCAAAGAGTTAATGATCTGAAATTTAACATAAATTAACTCGATCAAAAAAACAATGTAAATTTGGCAGAACAAAAACGTATTTAAAAACACGGCGGGAACTTCGTTGCCAACCCACTTGCTACTTTATCGCTGACATTACATTTTAACTATCAGCATTTTAACATGAATTATGTCGATCAAAAAAACAGAGTATAGATTCCGGTAGAAAAATTGTCTTTAAACAAACGGCGGGAACTTAGTTTCCAACCCAATATAATTTACGTATGACCTTACAATCATAATATGACATTATTTTAATCCAGAAATGCTTTCATAGATACAAATAGAACCTTTCTATATCGGTAAGTCAATTTTTTCAAAAACACAGATAGAACCTTATTATTCTCAGGTGACGATATGACCAATAAAATTAGATTGTAATTTTTTAATTACTAAACATAGCACACTTTGAATTTTTAACTTTCAATATGTTTAAAATAGTGTAATATCTTTAAATACACCGCAAACGATTCCCCCTTCATAAGCTATAATGCAGTGGTATTCTTTTGAATGTCTCTGTAAATGATACCCTTCCGAATAGTTGGGGGAGGGGCATATAGTTTCAAATGTAATTTGAAAACGGCATTTTAATTTATTTATTTTTTAAAGTTGTTAAAATAGTTTTAAAGCATGATTTTTTAAAAATGTATATCACATGCAGTCCAATTGCGAAAGACTGATTCGTTTGTAAATCAAACAATATAAATAATCCAGCATTTATTTCCGACTAAATTTCGAGAACAAAATCAAAATTTCATCAATAGTCTAAGAGCTAGCAACGTCAAAAAACACGCCATTTTATCAAAGCTCATTTTTTTATATGTTCTTCCCCTTAATGGTGTAGTATGTTTGCGGGTGGTCTGGCAGTCCGGAGACGTTGCGTTTACCTGTGGCAGAAGGGGTTGTGCAGGCCAAAAAAGTTCAAAATTACGTCATTTTATCAAGGCTCTTTTTTTTTATATATTCTTCCCCTTAATGGTTTAAAACGTTTGCGGGCGGTCTGGCAGTCCGGAGACGTTGCGTTTACCAGTGGCTAAAAGGGTTGTGCAGGCCAAAAAAGTTCAAAATTACGTCATTTTATCAAGGCTCATTTTTTTATATGTTCTTCCCCTTAATGGTTTAAAACGTTTGCGAGCGGTCTGGCAGTAAGGAGACGTTGCGTTTACCTGCGGCAGAAGGGGTTGTGCAGGTAAAAAAACTTCACTATTACGTCATTTTTTTCAAGGCTCATGTTTTTTTATATATTCTTCCCTTTTATGGTGTAAAACGTTAGCGGGCGGTCTGGCAGTCGGGAAACCTTGCGTTTACCTGTAGGAGAAGGGGTTGTGCGGGCCAGAAAACTTCAAAATTACGTCATTTTAGCAGGGTTTCTGTTTGTAACATTTGTTTATATTAACTATTTGTGATATTAATGTCAGGCGTTACCAATGTCGCTGAGATCCTGCCAAATCCACATTTATAGATAACATATAACTCTTTGGCTATCAGACAATCTAAAATTAATTTGCCAAACAAAATTTGGTTGCAAAGTGAATGCTGTGCGGCTGGCGAAGAAAGTGCCTGTTTTAAGAGTGGTTTATAGTTTAAAAATTATAAGTCATCTTTACGTCATTTTATCATGGATAGAAATGATAAAATATTACACTTTTGCTAGCAGACAACCTATAATTAATTTGTCAGACATAAATTCAGTTGCAAAGTTAACGCCAGACGGCTTTAAATATGGCAATGAAAGTACCTTTTCAAGAGTGGTTTATAGTTTAAAAATTATAAGTCATCTTTACATAATTTTATCAAGCATAAAAATTACAAGATATTACTCTTTCGCTATCACACAACGTATAATTAATTTGCAAGATACAAGTTCGGTTGCAAAGTTAATGCCAGACGCCTTTAAATATGGCATCGAAAGTGCCTGTTTCAAGAGTGCTTTACAGCTGAAAAATTATGTCATCTTTAAGTCATTTTATCAAGTATAAAAGTTTTAAGATAATACTGTTTTGCTAGCAGGCAACCTATAATTAATTTGCTACACTCAAATTCGGTTGCAAAATTAATGCTAGATGGCTTAAAATATGCCAATGAAAGTGCCTGTTTCAAGAGTGGTTTAAAGTTAAAAAATTATAAGTCATCTTTACGTCATTTTATCAAGCATAAAAATTACAAGATATTACATTTTTGCTAGCAGACAACCTATAATTAATTTGCCAGACACAAATTCGGTTGCAAAGTTAATGCGACATGGCTTTAAACATGGCGACAAGAGTTCCTGTTTCAACAGGGGTTTAAGTGGTAAGTTAAAGACGTCTGCAATTAACTTTGCAACCGAATTTGAGTGTGGCAAATTAATTACAGGTTGTCTGATAGCCAAAGTGTAATATATTATAGTTTTTATGCTTGATAAAATGACATAAAGATGACTTATAATTTTTAAACTATAAAACACTCTTGAAACAGGCACTTCCGTTGCCAAATTTAAAGCCGTCTGGCATTAACTTTGCAACCGAATTTACATCTGGCAAATTAATTATAGGTACTCTGCTAGCCAAAGAGTAACATCTTGTACTTTTTATGCTTGATAAAATGACATAAAGATGACTTATAATTTTTAAACTAAAAAATACTCTTGAAACAAGCACTTTCGTTGCCATATTTAAAGCCGTCTGGCATTAACTTTGCAACCGAATTTACATCTGGCTAATTAATTATAGGTTGTCTGCTAGCAAAAGTGTAATATGTTATCTATAAATGTGGATCTGGCAGGGTCTTAGCGACATTCGTAACGTCTGATAATGTATTAATATCAGAAATAGTTAGTAAAAACAAATATTACCAACAATAATCCTGCTAAAATGACGTAATTTTAATGTTTTTTTCACTTGCATAACTTCTTCTCTCGCATGTAAACGGAACGTCTCCCGACTGCCAGAGCACCCGCAAACGTACTATGCATAAAAGGAAATAACATAGAAAAAATTAGCCTTGATAAAATGACGTAATTTTGAAGTTTTTTGATCTGCACAACTCCTTCTGCCACAGGTAAACGCAACGTCTCCGGACTGCCAGACCGCCCGCAAACGTACAACACCATTAACCCCTTAACGCGCAGTGTTGCCGGGTCGGCAACACCTAAAGTTCCCCCTGTTTAGAGACATAAAAACTCCGTGAATATTTCAAAAACTACTCTAATGGCTACTTTAAATCTTTCTTATGAGTTCTAGATGGCAGCATCACAGAGATCAAACTCTACTGTTTTTAAATAATAGGTAAAATGTTTTACTGTAATACGCACTTCACAGCAATGCTCTTCTCACTGCGCTTATCAATGCTTTACTTATGGGAGGTTACCACTTCGGCAACAGCTGTATAATTAAAATGGTTAGTGCAATCTTTACGAAACAATACCTGTGTACTCCTCTAGGCCTAAATAGATTGCCTATTTTTTTTCTTCTTTAAATTCCAACTTTAAAGAGTAGTGCGCCGGAAAGGGTTACGGGGAAGAACATATAAAAAAATGAGCCTTGATAAAATTAGGTGATGAAAACGTGCTAGCTCTTAGACTACAATAAATAAATAAAATAATATCAAAATGAAATACAAATTTAACAGACATGTAATCGAACCATTCGCTTAAATCATAAAAGTTATCGGGATCACTGCTGTGAAAAAAAAAGACTGCTGTATAACAAAATCTTTTGCAATTTCTTTGATTATTATCTGTCGATATGATGCTTATGCAAAAGAATATATATTTGAATAAATTTCAAACTTTTAAATACATTACTAAGATTTTCGATGTAAAACGGTTTTTTGATATTGTTAGTGGACAATCTAAAGTGTATACGCTTATTAAATTTAAAAACTATTTTAGTTTTAATAAGAAAAATGTTTTACTTATATTCTGTAACGCGGAAAACTCATGATTCTGATGACTTGTTCAATTTAAGTACGATAGTCAATCCTTCAATTTACCACAAAACAAAAAATAATAAACAAATAAATAAACAAACAAACTAAGAAATAAAAAGAAATAAAAATTCATGCATATGGCATAGATTGGGAAACACTTACTAACACATTCGGAATACTAGATCAAAACTAATCCTAAGGTGAAAGAGGATGTCTAAATGAAGAATGTGGAAAACGCATAATGCATTTGAAAACCCAATTTCTGCTATTAATATGAATAATCGGGAAAATACACAGCCCTCTATATGATCTATTGATATCTATGTATACTGCGTAGTATGCTGAAAGTTAGCTCATTAAAAGCATGGCGTAATTTGAAAATTCTCATTCAGCATTTTCCATCAATAAACAGACATTATTTAAAACTTTTGGGCAGCCTTGTATGTAGCTCACCCGCCAGAAAAGTGAGTTATCTCGGCAAAAGTAAATTTAACAGGAGAGGCAAAAGAAAATTTGCATCATTTTAGTGCAGCATGAAATTATAGCACTTAGCTCTGCGTGTAGAAGTATAGACTTGCATAAAAACTTAAAACCCTTAAAAATAAAGACATACGATGAGGTTTGGAGGACTTATATATATATTACGCTATCGTATGTGGCACAAAAATCGAGGTTATTAGTTAATTGTTTAATGTCAACGTCCAAATCAAACGCATCTTGATGGTTATTGAGTAAAAATCCCTTGCCAGGATTTAGGCCGAGGTAAATTGGGTTTATTTATGTTTTGTTCTTTCGCTGCAATTATGGAGCTTTAAAATATCGTTATTATATTTTATTTTTTTTCTATTATTTTGGAAAATTAATATAAATTATAAAATTATAAATAAAAATCATGAATTTTAAATGTTTCAATTTCAAATTAAAGTTATGTATTATAAATGAAATGAGTGAAAGGATTATAATATTATATTTTAAATAAAATTAATAAAAAAAAATGCCACGGGTCAATATTTGGCGAGCCAGGATAGCACAAAAATACCGAGTTCTTGCTTTATTGGCACAGATATCATATACGCACCACATTGGCGCGATTTGTTTCTGGCGGCAATTTGGCGAAAAAATCGTTTTCAATACCAGCTGTAAACTATCAAAACTTTATTATTTGGGTTCAAAAATCTTCTAAATATTCTTGAATTTTTTCTTTTAATAAATTTTATTACATACTTAGAATTATAGAATAAAGAAATATTGAATTCAAATTATTTACATACTATGTACAAAATGTATAATATGTACAAAATATAAATGCTTTTACCTTGATAATTTCTGATCATCATACTGAAAACTCGAAAGATGATCCTATATGCATTTCTGCGTGCCTTTTCATAAAAATAACATAATTCTTCAATAAAACTCAAGACACGCACGACAAACAAAAAATATAAACATTCTCTCAAAAAAATTCTTTTACATTCCATCAAAAATTGATGCCAACTTTTTTATCTAAACTTTTAACTCATCTCGTAAGATAAAAAATATAAAAGCAAAGCAGACGAAAAAACAGTATCGCTTCCATAGCAACGAGTTGCGTCTTATAAATAAATTAAATATCACAATTGCAAATATGCAAACGATTTTCTGTGAATAAACTGAAATAACTTAATTTATCAATTCCTAACATACTCCCACCTTTAATTTAGGCGGAAGCCAAATTAAACATAAGATCACTTTTGATCAAACTAAACCCTAATTCAAAATAAAAAATATCTAAATAAATAAAGACAATAACTAAACCATAATAAAATAATAATGAAACATTTAGAGTTCTAGAAAAATCAGTTCAGAGTTCTAGAAAAAGTCTGTACCCAAGTCTATTATTTACTGTTGCTTCGACATCAGATAGGACAGTCGAAAGGTTTCAAAAGTTAGAATTGAAGCACCGAGTGTTCTGATCAAGGGAATTCTTAACACATATAAACAGACGCTCCCACCATCCACCAAGCTGCTGCTGGAGGGATGAACTTCCATTTAAGAGGAGACAGTTCTTTCGAAGAAACCATGGCCTTCCAATCCTGCATATAAATCTTCGAAATGATTGAATGAATCCTTCTGTTGAGAGACTGGATACAAGTTCCAAATGTATTGCTCTATATACTGCACATGTAAAAAGTACAACCCAAACTTTGGATCTTTGCTTTACGAAAAGAGGGCCAAAAAGATCAACTCCAACAACTTCAAAAACTTTGGAATCTCTGACTCGATCTAGAGGTAGGTGGATTGGAGGTGTAGTATATGGCTTTGCAGAGTATCTTTTGCATCTGTAACACTTAGACAATTGACTTCTAATGATGCGTCTAGAAGAAATTATCCAATATTTTTCTCTCAAAATGGATCCAACTGTTTAAAGTCCAGCATGACAATTCTTTAAATGGCATTCTTGAATCAGACAATTCACTACATGATGTTTCGATGGTAATAAAATTGGATATCTGAAAGAAAACTCGTCATCCCGCTCTAATATCTTTGTTTTTACTCTCAACAATCCTTCTTGATCTTTCATAACCTTTAATCCTTTTATTGCATCAGTAGTATTACCAAAACTTTCAGATTGTATTATTGACCAGAGCGACCTTTCCGCATCTTCCTTTTCTTCAATCGACAATTCTGATGGAAAACATATACTTCGATTTCTGCACTTCATTATGAATCTCTTCACCCAACATACGACATTAATAAATCTACCAAATTTTGAAATTCTACAATATATCATAAATTCAAGTGAATTAGAACATAAAAGAGTATGTACTGCAGTTTTCTTCTTTTCCATCATTACTAATTCTTCGTTGGGGCTTGTTTCTGAATGTGGCCAATTTTCTTCTGATAACTTCAACCATTCTGGTCCCTCCCACCATCTCATCTTCAGCAGCTGTTTAGGACTACATCCGCGAGAAGGTAGATCAGCAGGGTTGAGATGACCAGGTACGAAGTTCCATTGTTGAGATTCGGAAAATTTACAAATTTCTCTAACTCTATTGCCTAAAAACGTTCCCCATTGATCATTTCTTCGAATCCAAGCGAGAGCAGTCGAAGAGTCGGTCCAATACTTTACTGGTATGGAAATACAATTAAAGGCTTTCAAAACAAATTTAGTCAACCTTATTCCTAAAATACAAGCAAGAAGCTCTAAACGTGGTATGGTTACATTTTTCTTTGGTGCAAGACGAGACTTAGCTCCTAAAAGTTGTACAAAGACTGCGTCTTTATCTTCACAACGTAAGAAAACTGCTGTTGCATAAGCTCTGGTACTTGCATCACAAAATGTATGAATAGACCATTTTTCTTTACAACCATATCCTACACGTCTATTTATCTTCACGTCATTTAAATACTTGAGTTCGCTATACCATTTTTGAAAATTATTCCGGATTTCTTCTGGAAGTGGAGCATCCCAATCTAATTTCGTCGACCAGGCGTCTTGAATTATCAGTTTGGCTGGCAACAATGCTGGGGCTAAAAATCCTATTGGATCGAAGATCCCTTGGGTTACAGCTATTATCTTTCTTTTCGACAGATTTTCTATCTCATCACTAAATTTATGAGCGATCTTCAAACTATCTTCCATTGTGTCCCACTTCAACCCTAAAACCGGAACTATCGTTGTTACATTTTTGCTGAGCAGCTTCTTTTCGTTAAGGAAACTGCTGTCTTCACTTTTAATTGGTCCGAATTCCCACATTCTTAATTCCATTTTCGCATCAGCCATGATTTCTGTAGATTTTGAAATAAAATTTTCTAGTTCAGGCACATTGTCGACTGAAGTAACGCAGTTATCTATATAGTATGACTTCATAAGCTTCTCAGCTATCTGTTTGTTTTCTTCATCAACATTACTCAAATGATATCTTATAACTGCACCTAGCAAAAATGGGCTACAAGTTGCTCCAAAAACTACTCTATTGTGTTGATAAACTTGAAATTCGTCAGGACTCTTCCACCATAAAAATCGCAAGAAATGCCGATCTGATTCTTTGACTTCAATTTGAAGAAATGCTCTTCTTATATCGGCTACTACCCCAATAGCTTTCTCACGAAATCTTATTAACACTGCAGGAATTTGTTCGATGAGGTTTGGTCCTTTAAAGAGACAATCATTTAAAGAAGGAGATCTCCCTACCTTACACGATGCACCAAAAACTGGTCGAACACTTGTAGTAAGACTATCTGGTTTGATGATGGGATGATGAGGTAAAAAATGTCCTGGAATCTTGACTGCTTCATCTGGCACTTTACTTATAACGCCTTCTTCTTCCCATTCATAGAAAACTTTAGCATATTCTTCAAACATTTTCATTGATTTTAATTTCTTTGTTGAATTTATCAATCTTCGTTCAGCTATGTGTCTATTTGAGGGAATCTCACGTTTGCCGTTAATCCAAGGAATACCTACAATATAGCGACCTTCTATATTTCTATCAACTTCTTTTATAAAATTATCATGAGCGAGTTCTTCTTCTTCTGCTTTAGACAAAGTTTGACAGGGATCTGTTATACCGATTGTCTCTAACTTCCATAATTCTGGAATCTTCATGTCTTTTAAAGCTAGGTTCGTGATAAATATATTTCCATAATTTAGACAAGACTGTGACGTCCTTTCTAAACGACCACAAAGTGTCCATCCAAACTTCGTCTCTATTGCTGTAAGACCGCTCTTTAACTGTTTTACTCGACCTGTAAGAAGTTGTCCGTAATAATCGCTTCCAATCAAAATTTCAATTTTTGGACTTCCTGTTCCTAAATCTGTGATCCATAGTTTATTTTGTTTAAGCTCTTTAATTACTGATTCTTTCGGTATCCGAGGAATATTATTACAAATTATATCTTGATCCAAAAGTTCTAAGACTTCTTTCGTTTGTTTCTGTCTATCAGAAGAACTTAACTCAACTTGGAATTTATTGTGAGATTTAGCTTCTGTTTGCGTACCACCAAACAAAGTGTGTACAATAGCTTCAGAAGAAATGGGATGTAAACCTAACTCTTCAGCTGTACCTTTTAAAATATAGCTCTTTTGCGACCCACAATCAAGTAATGCTCGTACGTTCTTTGTTATTCGACCTTTAATAACTATTTCCAAAGTCATAAGGGCTACTTCAGCAGAACACTGCTTATTTGCTATAGTGCTTTGAATTACTTCTGGGGTCTTAGCTGTTATTTCTGGTTCTTTACACATTGAAATTTCAGGGCATAATAACTCGGTATGGGGTTTAGAACAAACGTGGCAACGAATAAAAACCTTGCAAACTTTAGCGTGATGACCAAAACGAAGACATTTTAAACAGCAATTTTTATTCTTAATTTTAGCCTTCCGTTCATTAAAGGAAAGAGATCTAGCCCTAACACAGTCCTTGCTTTCATGAGATTTACTGCAAAATAAACAAAGGCGTTCTTTTGCGCTAAATAGCCCTGCCGCAGTAGGTATTTTACTTTCTGCTTTTCTTAACTTTTCTTTAGGTTTGTCTTTAGAGCCCAGCTCTATAAAACTCGATTTGGCTAATTTGAATCTTTCCTCGTTTGCAACTTCTTGTTTCAGAAATTCCATCAAACTTACTATATTTGCTTTTGTTGACAATGCATTATTATTACTAACAACGTTTGATGTAATTGAAATATTATATCGCTGCCATGCTTTTAATACATCTTCCGATAAGCTAGATTCTATCATGGAATAGAGCCACGCCGAATTGTTTTCTAAATTTAAACCCATTGATTCTAACGATCTTAAATATGCCTCGACTTTTGTAAATAAATCTGATAAGGGAAGTTTATCTTTGCCGTGCGCCTGTACATTAGCTACAACCAATTTCAGGAATTCTCTTACGTACACTTCTATTAGTAAATCTTTATTCCCAAAACGCTCTTGAAATGCCTCGACAGCTTTGGGGTAATTAAGTGCGGTCATTGGATAGCTCTCTAACAAACGCCTCGCACTGGTTCCAGGTTCTACCGATTGGATAAGATACTGAAATTTGTCACTATTATCCAAATCTATGTCTTCATGAATTTTCTGAAACTGGGACCAAAATGAAAGATAATTTATTAACTGTGAATCGAATGGCTTAATATTTAATTTAGGTAATTTATAATGCTTTGATTTGGAATAACCGTGATCTGTGCTTTTTTCACTATCATCTTGATTACGTTTATTTGTACCCAATGCTTCACTAACTTTACGCTTAATGGTAATAAATTTATCTGAATAACTTTCATTTTCCACTACTTCATTTTCAATAGCCTGTTCATCGCATTTATCATCATCTAACATGAGTTCAATTATAGCTTCATCAATAGATTTAATTTCATGAATCAAATTTTCTAATTTACTAAAATCGTCTGAAATCTTACCCTTATCTAATGACTCGCTGTTAATTTCTTCATTCAAAACATTTAAAGTTCTGGTAAATGACGAACGTAGCGGCGTACGCTTTTTCTTTAGCTTATTCATCTTAAAAAAATTAAGTAGTAATGCACAGCTTATGAAAACACTATACGCTATAAAAATAATTCAATATCTCAACAGTATTATTCAAATGTCCCTGTTCGGGCGCCAGATTGTTTTGTAAACTATCAAAACTTTATTATTTGGGTTCAAAAATCTTCTAAATATTCTTGAATTTTTTCTTTTAATAAATTTTATTACATACTTAGAATTATAGAATAAAGAAATATTGAATTCAAATTATTTACATACTATGTACAAAATGCATAATATGTACAAAATATAAATGCTTTTACCTTGATAATTTCTGATCATCATACTGAAAACTCGAAAGATGATCCTATATGCATTTCTGCGTGCCTTTTCATAAAAATAACATAATTCTTCAATAAAACTCAATACACGCACGACAAACAAAAAATATAAACATTCTCTCAAAAAAATTCTTTTACATTCCATCAAAAATTGATGCCAACTTTTTTATCTAAACTTTTAACTCATCTCGTAAGATAAAAAATATAAAAGCAAAGCAGACGAAAAAAACAGTATCGCTTCCATAGCAACGAGTTGCGTCTTATAAATAAATTAAATATCACAATTGCAAATATGCAAACGATTTTCTGTGAATAAACTGAAATAACTTAATTTATCAATTCCTAACACCAGCTACATAATATTTTTAAACTATTTTCTATTATTTTAAAAAGGAAATAATAATAAATAAAAAAAAGGTTTAGTTAATAATTATGGAACAAACAATTTATGTCACTTAAAAAAATAATAGAAAAGAAAATAAACAGTTTATTAGCCGGGTTATCATGTGAGGCATATAATCTTGTTGCAATTGTACCAGTGTGGTGCGGTTATGACATCTGTTCAATACCAGCTACATAATATTTTAAAACTATTTTCTATTATTTTAAAAAGGAAATAATAATAAATAAAAAACGGTTTAATTAATAATTATGGAACAAAACAATTTATGTCACTTAAAAAAATAATAGAAAAGAAAATAAACAGTTTATTAGCTGGGTTATCATGTGAGGCATATAATCTTGTTGCAATTGTACCAGTGTGGTGCGGTTATGATATATGTGCCTAATTCTCTAGCAGAATCTTCTAATTTTACAAAAAAAGAGCAATTAAAATTAATCATGAATAAAAGCAATATGATTTAATGCTTAGTATGCATTTAAAAGAGACCAAACTGATCGCCAAGGGCGGTTAGTTGGATAAATTTATCTCCCCATACAAATCATCCTTCTTTCTGTGGTCACGAATGGACCATTAATACGAATTGATACATTAATACGACCCATACGAATTTACCATTTAATAGTGTAATAAAGTGATTTTCTCTTTGACTACACTTATGAAACTTTTTGTGTAGCAAGATACACCTATGATATTTCTATTCGTGGAATAAAATGCAAAATGAATTTTTGAGAAATGCGTCACTTTTCTTGCGGCGGAGCGACATGATCTAAAGCACTCATACACACCAAGTAGTGTTTAAAGAATAATTAAATTGACAAACGGATAACCACAGTTGAAAAAGCACTTCCAGAAATTATTGTTCGTAGGCTTCAATAATTCAATTAATACTCATTTTATTCCGTAGCCACTATTTTTCGGATGTCCCTGTAAGTGAATGATAAATTCTATGCTCGTCCTGCTCTATGGTAAGAGTCTTATTGTACACTTCAGTGATAGTTATCAATTTCAATACGTTTAAAATTCTATAAGAGCATTAAAATACATTACAAACGATTTTTCCCAGTAGACTCTAATGTAACGAAAATATTTTGGATGTCTCTGTAAATGAACCTTATATGTTACATACTTTGTTACCACAATATTACATTTTCAATACTGAACGTGCCACAGTGACACCAAATAATAGATATCCATTTTGTAGCAATCAGACGAGTATAAGAACAACGGACAGACAAACCAATTTCATAAACACTTTTCAACTATGTTGGCAGTGTTAAAAAAGCACTCTCTTGAGTTATTCCTTACGGAATTTATTTTTCATACCAAAATACAGTATAAAAAAGTATTAAATTGTAAATCAAACATGAAAAATAAGGCGCATTCGTATTGTAATTATTTTTTAAAATGTTCAGATCATGGTGCAATAGCTATTGCACTCTTATGCAAAAATGCACGAATACAAAATTTATCACAAATATATTAAATTTACTATCATGGATATGATTCCTTCTTAAATAAGAATCTTAATCACCATGGCAAACTAGAAACATTACCTGTCATGGGATATAATTGAATTAATCACGTATGATAGGATTTAATGAAATGAAGAAAACTTTTATTAATATCCTTTTAAGTTTTGATTAGATTTTCATTCGGTTAAGTGGTAGTTTTGTGCTGGTATTTGCGGAGAGACGGATGGACATAATATTATTTATTTATATAGAATCCTCTTGTACACGTACAATAAGTGCTACAGTAATACATTTCATAGTAGCCATCTTCTTAGGCACGTTAATAATGTATAAAAGCTTCATCCCGTTTAAAATTGTGCAACGCTTTTAACCCTTTCCGGCACAGTGTTACCACTCCCGGCAACACCTAATTTTAATTCCAAACTTACAAACGGCACCAATAATATTTTAATAAAATTTTACTTTGACGATGGCAGCTTAAATCAGGGAGTTCTTAATTTCTAAAAAACGTCTTTTCTAAATTCCGGTGTCAGTCATCAATTACTTATTTTACGAACAGAATTTGTCCGCGCCGGAAAGGGTTAAAATACATTGAAAATTACTTTTCCCGTTATAGACCATAATGTAACGGAGTACTTATGAGTGCCCCTGTTAATAAATTTTTGATTTGATTTTCTTAAAATTTGAAATGACAAAATTCTGTAACGTTTATGTATATTAAATTTCAAACCATTCAATTGGATAGTTTTTGTGCTGGTATATGTGGACAGATACACAGACTAACAGATAGAAGAACCAGGCAACGACTATAAGTACTACGTATTGATATAATTATATGAACGCAGCTAAAAACAAGTTGGAAATTGCAGGTGAACGTAGCAAATGAGGTGCGTTCGTACGATAACGAAGTTTTAAAAATATTCAGATCTTGCTGATATAGTAGAGCGTACTTCGGATACAGTATAGTAGTCGAAATCTTTGTATTTCTGTAAATATGCAGAAAGTAATTTTTATTACACCTCAGAAACGTATATCTTATTCATAAAATGTGAAATAGTTGAATATAATTAAAATACGCCCCAAACAATGTTTCCCCGTATAGCATTATGTAATGGAATACTTTTGTGTGGCACTGTAATTTAATAATAAAAATTCTTTGCATCACAGATTGTACAGAATGCATATTTTAGTATATATTTCATAGATTCATGCCAATTCTATTATGTTCGAATGAGTGTAACATCATAAAAATGCATTTGAATCTTTTTTTCCATTGACCGTAATGTAATGGAATACCTTTGATTGTCCCTGTAAATGATCAGTGCATCGGACTTTCATAACATTTGAAATGACTCGACAAAATTACGCAATAATTATATGCTTTAAATTTCAAACGATTAAAATGCATTTGAAACTTTTTTCCCCATTGACCGTAATGTAACGGAATCCTTTTGATTGTCCCTGTAATTGATCTATGCATCCGATTTTCATAACATTTGAAATGACTCGACAAAATTATGTTATAATTATGTATTTTTAATTTCAAACGATTCGGTTGGGTAGTTTTTGAATTGTTATATGCGGACGGACGGACGGACAGACGGACGGACAGACGGACGGACTGAGCGACAACAATAGGTGCTACGTATTTACATAATTACGAACGCACCTAAAAAGACTCGCTTGAACTATCTCTCATGGAATTTATTTTCATACTAAAATTCAAGCAAATAAGTAAATAAATAAATATGAAATAAAAATAAATAAATAAATAAATAAAAAGTGCATTAGAATAGCATAAAATACTGGGAAACTAAACAAGGTTTAACTTGATAACGCTCTACTTGAAATGCTGGATAAAAATATTAGACTAGACTCCTGGATTGGGTCCGGTTCTATCAAAGTTAATTATTATTTTTTCTTTTTTTATATACAATTTGTTGCTATAATTATCGATTATTATTCCATAATTGGATATAAATACATTATTCATTTTGGATTGAAAACGTTTTAAGTTGTGAATAGAAAAAATTGATTTCCCAAGTTCAGACCAGGCTGCAGGGCATCGAAAATAAAACCATTTCGAATTCGTAGAAGCGAATTTCTACGAGCCTTAATATATCCGAATCAGCAGTGATTTAAGTAATAATAGTATATATACTACATCTATGATGTAATATAATACAACTATATCAATATTTCTTATCTTTAAATAATGCAACAATATATCTAAATCTAAACAAGTTTTGTACCTGTTTCAAATAATATAAAACAATCTTACTCAGCGAGTTCTTTAAATTGGATATACTTCGGCAAGCAATATTAAAAATGGAAGAAACGAATCATTTTAATTAATACAAGACGAACACTTGTTACAAATAAAAAAATAACATTATTTTCAGAGAATAATTTTCAGTACGTTATCAATCTGCGATCTGACTTCTCGCTCAAAAAGAATACATAGAACAAAAATCATGAACAAACAATCTTTTCAGTTCACTTCAGATTTATCGGTTGAATGCCAAACAGTCTGTAATATAATATAAAATTTTTAGCATAAAAGACATTATTAAAAATGGAAGAAACGAATCATTTTAATCAATACAAGATGAACGCTTGACATAAAAAAACTAACATTATTTTGAGAGAATAATTTTCAATACGCTATCAATGTGCAATCAAATATCTCTCTCAAAATGAACAGAACAAAACAGAAAAACAACAACATACATCTGACTTGCGTGCTCGACATGAAAGTCTGCTTATAAGTCATCGCCAATATACAAGGACGAGATAGCACAAGGAAATTTACTTCACAGAGATATACATCCAGGAGCTCCACACAAAGTGTGCGTGCAATAGAGCCAGCGGGAATCGAACCCACAACCTCTAGGTTGGCAGAACGGTCAAAATGAATACATAGAAGAAAAATCGTAAATAAAAATCTTTTCAGTTTACTTCAGATTTATCGTCTGCTTGCCAAACAGTCATCAATGTAATACGCAATTTTTAACACAAAAGACATTATTCCTTCTCAACCCGACAGCTGTCTTGAAAGGAAATGAATATCAAATTTCACTGAAATTAAAGAATAATCTGCAATGGTAATCGCAATATAAGTTTTAATCAAGTAGACTGGATGTATGTACACGGAAAATATACCAACATTTACTTATTTCAATGTGAAGAAATTTTCTGACCTTCCTCATTAAAAGAAAGACATTGTACGCGTATACTTGAAGCTGGTTTCCATTTACTAAATCCGAAAAAGAAAAAAATAAATGAAGAAAGAGAATCAACGTGACCGAACTATCACGATCCAATGTAGAATTCTTGTACTGCGGATGTGTTGCAAAAATAGTGGATAGTACGAATTTTTGGTTCACAGATAGGGTAATTTTTTTTTTTTAAGTAAGACATAAGTGAATTTTTTTTGAAAAAATTGATTTTTGTTTTATTGGCTTAAAAATTCTTTGAACCTTCCTGAATCCATTTTTTTCCTGACCATTAGAAATAATCTTAAAAATTCAAGGGCACACACAGACTCGGACGCCACGACCATTCATATCAATTGTACGTTAACATTTTACTAGCAACCGCCATGCTTTGTTTGGATTCGCGAAGTATTATGCTATAAGATAATATTTGAAAGTAATAATATATTTTTTAAATTACTTTTGCATCTTTATTAAGCAAAAATGTAATTTTATGTTTCGGCTCATTTTAATTTTAAAATGCATTTCAACCAAATAACTAAGAATATCCTCAGATTGTTTATTTATGATATAAGACTGGTATAAATAAAAATATTTTCGAAGTAGAATTATACAAAATACTAATTTTATTTGTTTACAATTCTTTTATTGCCACTTCACAAAAACATAATGCAACTCTTTTGAAATTCATAAATATCGTCTGCTTAAATGATTTCACAAAATAAAAATAAATTGTGTATTTGAATTCCTAACACAGAAAAATACTTTTATAATTGAATGTTAATAACAGAATTTCCACAAATTTAATTCATTAAAAATATGCTATAATTTTTCTAAAAAAAAGTATTTTATAAATTTTATAAAAGAAATCATGAAACTATACATAGTTAAAAGGAATGAGCATAGTTTGAAAATCTGAAAGCAGTTTTTGAGATATTTTTGTCAGAATAATGAAAATATATTTCATTTATTTAATAATGATTCTAGCTATAATTACTGACCCCATGATTTAAGTTTTTTTTCTGAAAACGTACGTGTTTCACTTTTTATTTGAAAAAATGCGTTCGTAATGGAAAAACATGTAAAATAAATTAATTAAAATAATATTTTTTTGAAAAGTATTTCTGTAAAAAATAATATTCTGCAAATCTACAGATCATAATTTATATTTGTGTTTAATTTCAAGTCAAAATACTGTATAGTTTTTTTGTAAAGTGTACGACAAAATGCCATTTGAGTGGCCTAGTAGAGGATTCGCTTCGCTCATCCTAATAATTATTTCTATTTTTAAATTCTACTCACACCACTATGTTTTTAAAATAAATTTTGTAATGTACACGTGTTATCAGAGTGATAATTGGTTTTTTTCTTGATTTGACAATCCCAATGCTCTTAATTTCTTCGAAATTCCATCTTTTACTGCTGAACTCGTCTATGCCACAAGTTTTATTCGATTGATCAATGTCGATTGACGATAAATAGAAACGACGACTTCTGTAGGCACTTCAACTTTCATACATTGTTACAAAAGTTTTTTTTTAAATAAATAAAGCGGTATAATCGACCTAACCAAATAAAATTTGTGCAAGAGATGCTTGTTTGGAAGCCATGTGAGAAGTGACATAAATCGGTAACGGTTAAAACAATACCTCATTTATTATTTGAAGCTAAATTTTAGCCGACTGTTTATGTGAAATTTAATTGATGTGTTTGATAAAATTATGCTAAAACTTCACACAAGTTAGAAGTATGTATGTTTTTTTGTCTCTCCTGAAAAATTGTATACTGTTTTGGTAAAAATCCCATTCTCTCATAAAATACTCAAGCAATTTTTTTTTGGTAGAGCATAAATATATAATCTAAGAGCCCGTGACTGGCAGACCTTCGTTATTTTATAAAAGCTGAAACTTTCTCAGCGCAGTCTTCCAACAAAGATAGGAACGATGGGTAATTATGAAATTTGGATCATGGTGGTTTTGCCAGTGACCAGAGAGCAAAGGTGTAAAAAATACCAACTTATTTTCGTAATTTTATAAAGCGTAATTTTTTCATATTTCCTTTGGAATGATGTTAGAAATCACGTTCTCCATTGGCAGACACTTCTTGTGGTTCCAACCCCCGGCCGACAACCACTAAACTTCAATAATAGGAAATTCTACTTTCGTCATTTTATAAAAGCTGAATTTTATTATATGTTACTTGGATAACTACCAGAAGATATTTCCTCAGTTGGCAGACAGTTTTGGTGGTTCCAACCCCCGGCCGACAGACATATACAGCTGGGTCGGAAATTGGCGACAGTTATTTGAGGTTGCTGCATTGAAGAGAAAACGAAGAAGGAAAATCCCACATATTTCACTATTTTAAAAAATATATGTGCAGATATTTTTAGTTAAAACTATGTACATCTAATGCATTTTGCTTTTTATAGTATTTCCCATGTTAATTTCGACACCGTAAAACATGATTTGCATCCTAGTTTCAATAAAAACTAATTTTTAAAATTCTCCAAAAAAAAAAAAAAAAAAGATGGAAATTGTTTTACGCGCAAACGGATATTTTCTCACAGTACTTATTTTTACATTTGCTTAGCATATAAATCACGTTGAATTTATACTTTAAATATTAAAATGCAATCAAATGTAAAACTTTCATTGCGAAATATCTCATTTTCTCGTATTTTTCTCATATTCAATTTTTCTCGTAAATTATCAATCGTACAGGTGCAGTTCTTTGGGCTTCTTTTATGTATTCCCAACGAGGAATCTGGCTGCGCAGAGTTTGGGTGCCATTTTTGGGACACCACGTATAGAATTTTTTAACACTATGTATGTATAAACAGTAAAACTCTAATTTTGTATTGAAGTGGATATTAAAAACTAGTTGGATGTGTCAATCCCAAAACTTTCTTCTATCTCATAAGTACATTTTAATATTAAAAAAAAAAAAAAAAAAAAAAAAAAAAAAAAAAAAAAAAAAAACGTGGTGACCCCAAAGTTACCCACTATCGAATTTCCTCGAACATTTGACCTAGCCTAATGAGATTCTGGTATCCGAAAAGCCTAAAACACAAACTTTAATTTATATTCTGAGAAAAAGAGCTTAGTAGTGCCTCATGTTGGGTAATTTATACTAAAACCTAATAAGCATCTATTTATGTCAAGACCTAACAGAATCTGAAATTTGATGGAATTTCGTCCATTAGTTCTTGAGATATAGTTATAACAAAAAATTTGAAAAACGTTGCACACCAACACCATATCTTGGACAATTTATGCCAAAACGTAAAAAAGCGTCTAATTATATTATGGTGTAAAAGAATCTGAAGTTTAATGAAATTCTGTGCATTAGTTCTTGAGATATAGCTAGTTAAAAAAAAAACGTGTAAAATATAGCACAGCAGCACCATCAGTTGGAGGATTTATAACACAACGTAATCATCGTGTAATTATGTTATATGTCATTTTGTAACAAAATCTGAAGTTTGATGGAATTCTGTGCGTTGGTTGTTGAGATATAGCTATCGGAAAAATCGTGCAAGATGCAGCATAGCTGCACTACCTGTTGCAAGGTTAATACCAAAATGTAATCAGCGTCTAATTATGTTATATATTCTAGTGTAACGGAATCTAAAATTTGATGAAGTTCTCTGCATTAGTTCTTGAGATATAGCTATCGCAAAAATCGTGCAAAATGTAGCATAGCAGCGCCACCTATAGGGCAGTTCACACCAAAACCTTATCAGCGGCTATGTATCTCAAGGTATCGCGGAATCTGAAGTTTGGTGACAGTCTGTGCATTAGTTCTTGAGATATAGCTATCATGAAAATCATGAAAAACATGGCATAGCAGCGCCACCTGCTGGCCAATTTACACCAAAACTTAATCAGCATCTATGTATACCAAGGGGTCACAGAATCTGAAGTTTCATGAAATTCTGTGCATTAGTTCTTGAGATATAGCAATCTTGAAAATCATGAAAAACGTAGTATAGCAGCGCCACCTGCAGGCCAATTTTCACCAAAAACCAATAGGCACTAATTCATATCAAGGTCTAACTGAATATAAAATTTTATTAAATTTCGAGCATTAGTTCTAGAGATAGAGCGCCCACAAATTTTTTGTCACATACAGACAGACAGACAGACAGACAGACAGACAGACGGACAGACTCACAGACAGACATTTTCTAAAAATAGTCAAAACGTGTTCAGGACATTCTAAAACGTATAAATCCGTCGAAAACCGGAAGTCGAAAATTTTCATGAATCCAATACTTTCTTCTTGTAAAGATAGAAGAAAGTAATAAAGTTCATAAAATACCTAAACATTATTTTCTAACGTATTTCATTTATTTTTAAAACAAGTATCAAAATGGAAATCATAATCAATTACATTATAAACATGCAATTTTTTAATTGATAAATAAGTACATAATAAAACAGCAATTTCGGCATGTGCCAGGGGGAGGATATAGCTTTCATATTCGTTGTTTTTGTTAAATATAGCTTTTTTTGCGACTCGATTAGATAAGTTAATAAAAATTCTTTAATGCTTGATTATTATCTCATTGAAAATTTTACTGAAATTTTAAGAAGATCAAATGCTACGAACCCTATAAAAAGAAATTTCGTAAATACTGAATTTGAATGAGAATTGTGCCAAATTAGTAATCTATAGCCAAATCGGCAATATTTATGATTTCTTAATTTTTGTCTTCAAATTTGGCGATATTTTTAAATATTTGGCGATAAGTGTTTCCAAGCTTGGAGAGAATTCGGAGCTAACGTTCATTAATACTCATAAATAAATAACTAATTGTTAGTAATTTGGAAAATAGCTGTTATCCTCGGTAGAGAATTGGGAAATCCGAAGTATATCTGAATGTTTTTATTGGTTGAATTCCGCATTTTATTCATTTTCTGATTGGTCCATGTTTAATGTCCAAAAATGGTTTACTTCTGTTGCCACAATGACAAAAAAGTAATAAAAACTTTAAATAATAATAATAATTTGAAAACAAATTGTCATAAAAATTTCAAACGATTTTCATTTAAAAGTGCATTTTTTAGCTCACAGGCTATCATAGCCTGAGAGCTTATGTGCCCGTCCGTTCTGTATGTTCGTTCGTGAGTAACGCGATAACTCATGATAAAAATATCCGATCCACTTGAAATTTTGTATGTAGGTATATCCTGACAAGGCGCTTCCCTGATTAGTTTTTGGAGTTCATTCGATATGTATAAGAGGGGGAACGGGGGGCTGATGCCCCCCGTTAGTTGATATAAATGGGATTTTCATGCAGAATTAAATTTTCGTTCAAAATTTAGATTAGGATCATTCTGATGAGGCGATTCCGTGACTGTTATTAGGTGTTCATTGAATAAGTATAAATAGGGGGAACAGGGGTTCTAATCCCCCCCCCCTTAATTTATATAAATGGGTTTTTCAAGCAGAATTTTCAGATTTCGTTCAAATCTCTGAATAGTTTTAGAAGTTTAATGGTTAAGTATAAAAGAGGGGGATAACTCCTTTTAAATTATATCAATGCTAAATGGGTTTTTATTAAGAATTATCTCATTTGCTCTGAATCTTGGATATAGATTTTTTATACACTCATTGCCATAAAAATTTGCGCACCAAGAAATAATTGTGGGATCGTAGCGAAACTTGGCATGAAGGTACATATCAGGCAGATATGCAAATGATTAGAAATGCAGTGTGATTGCGCATTGCGTAATGCCACTAAAGGGCGTTGAACTTCGTCCTCCTTGGTGTACAAAACTGGTAAGCTGAACTTGTTTGAGTGTACCTTTTCTTTTGCAAAGGAAACTCTGAGGTAGACATGCCGTTACGCAGCCATCGAAGACAATATCAGCAGCTGTCAGAGCTGGAGAGGGGAAGAATCATCGGGATGATGGAAGCTGGGTGATCAGCTCGGCGAGTATTTCGTCAAGTAGGCCGTTCTGATTTTACTGTTAGGAGGTGTTGGAACCAGTGGACTGAAGAGATGTCATTTACATGGCGACCAGGCTCAGGACGCCCTCGACAGACCAGTCGTCGAGAAGACCGTCACATCATACGAAACGCACACGTACAACCAACTGCCTCATTGGCCGCTATCCAGACACAGGCAGCATCTTCACTTCAAACCCCTGTGTCTTCCCGAACCATCGCAAGGCGCCTGGCTGAAGGACATCCGGTATCGCGGCGTCCATTACATGTGCTGCGAATGACACCGACCAACCGACGCCTCCGTTTGGAGTGGTATCGCGCACGACGGGATTGGACTGCAACGGAATGGAACCAGGTCGTCTTGAGCGACGAGTCTAGATTCAATTTGTGCAGCGATGACAATCGTGTTCGTGTGTGAAAGCCCCCTGGTGAACGCCTCAATCCTGCCTTCACTTTACAGCGATATACCGCTCCTACACCTGGAGTGATGGTATGGGATGCTATTGCTTATGATACACGGTCACCCCTAATATTGATACGTGGCACTATGACAGCTCAGCGGTACGTCCAAGACATCCTTCAGCCACATGTGTTGCCACTAATGGCAGGGCTCCCAGGAGCCATTTTTCAGCAAGACAATGCTCGGGCACACACAGCAAGGATGTCACAAGCCTGCCTGCGCCACATTACCACCCTTCGCTGGCCTGCTCGATCACCAGATTTGTCACCAATCGAGCATATCTGGGATCATTTGGGACGGCAAGTTCGACACCCTACGAGTTTAGTTGAACTCGAGGCGCGTTTACAGCAACTGTGGAACGAGATGTCTCAGGACATCATACGGAACATGTATGCCTAAATGCTCCCTCATATCGCATCGAGCATTCGCGCTAGAGGGGGTCCAACCCAGTACTAAAATTTCCCTTCATTTGTACTTTTTTCCGCAATAAATGATCCTTTTTCTTTGGTTTTCTAATCACTTACTTATATCACAGTAGTACTTAGGCGTGTAAAATTTCGTTTCATTTGGAGGTCTTTTTCTTGGTGCGCAAATTTTTATGGCAATGAGTGTATAATAAAGCATGTCTTTGATAGTATAGGAGGTTCAATGATTAAGTATAAAAAAATAGGAAAGGGGAGAGCTGTTTCCCCTTCTTAATTTTTTTTCGAACGGAATTAACCCTTGAAAATATAAGGCTTTAATGTACAATTAGTATTTGTAGCCTTTGAGATCAATGCCATCAGTTTAACTGGGCAGTATTCTTTATTTCTCTATGCAACGATATAAAAATTTAAAATGTGCAATGTTTAGAAGTTTAAAAATTTGCAGTTCAGAAAATTGTAAAACTGAAATTTCATTTAAAATTTTTATAAAATGGGTCCAGGAATATTAATGTTTAATCCATGTCATACGTAATAAGCGGCAGTCAGCCTCATTAACTCCATCAAATAAAAATGCACATTTTAAACAGTTAAAGTTATATAACAATAAACTACTGGTTTTTTTTTTATTTATAGTCTAGGAATATTAATGTTTAATGCATGGCGTACGTAATATATGACTCGTTATGGTCATCCTAAAAATGATGTTTATTATTACTAGCAAAAGCCATGCTTTGTTTGGATTCGCGAAGCATTATTTTATAAAACAGATATTTGAAAGTAACAACATTTTTTTTTTTTTTTTTTTTTTTTTTTTTTTTTTTTGCATCTTTATTAAACAAAAACGTTATTTTATGTTTTGACGCATTTTAATTTTTTATTTATGATGTAAAACTGGCATAACAAGATATTTTCGAAGCAAACTTTTACAAATTTTTTTTAAATTTTCAACTAAAAGCTCTTTTAAAGATGTTTTTACAATTTCAAGTAGCCACTGGTGTTTTTTAATTGTTTGAAATATGCATGTTTCCAATCTTTGTAATCAACATCCGATAATCTTTGATAGCTATTTTAGAATAATATATTTGAAGAAAGCTTGAAGAAAGTTACTTCTTCAAAATCCTATTTTCTGGAAAAAAACATTTGAAATCTGCTTTCGTTGAGACTATGAATTTTTAAGTGTAAAACATTTTATTTTAATTTCTTCGTTTTTATACATGTTAGCGTATGAGAATTGCTGTAATTCTGTCCGCGTGGGAGAACTTTTTACTTTCTGCGAATGGCAACTCAATTGATGGAATTACCTTTTAACGAAGCGCTCTCTCATTCTCGCAGTGACGTTTTCACGAATAATTATTGTTGTGTTTGCGAACTTATTAAAGTCTTATTTTTCTATAAAATCCTTCTGATTAATGAGTCGATATTATTTAGCCACAATACGACCTTCGCAAAAATATTTATAAAGAGCTTGAACCAACAGCTTCACGCAGATCTTTTAATTTTTCATTTATATAACAAATTTAAGAATTAATTTTATTTGTTTACAATTATTTTGTTGCCAGTTTACAAAAAAAAAAAAAAAAAAAAAAAATCCATAATACAATTTTTTTAAAATGTTTAAGTGTCATCTGTGCAAACGATTTTGCGGGATAATGAAAACATGTTTTATTTAATAAATTAATCATGATTCTATCTATAATTATTTACTCCAGGATTTAAACTTTTTTTTCTGAAAATATACGCGTTTCATTTTTTATTTATTTGCTAAAATGCGTCCGTATTGGAAATGCATGTAAAATAAATTAATTAAAATAATAATTTTTTTAACGTTTTACTGTAAAAAAAATTATATTCTGCAAATCTACAGATCATAATTTATTTTTGTGTTTAATTTGAAGTTAAAATATTGAATAGTTTCTTTGTAAAGCGTACGACAAATTGTAATTTGAGTGGACTAGTAGAGGATTCGCTTCGCTCATCCTAATTATTAAGTATAGAATTCCTTTTTAAGTCTTTAAAATTCTAGTCTTTGAAAATATCATTTTCCAAATAGTCGTTCTGTTTTGTTAAATTAATTTTTTTTTTATTTCATTTTGGTCTTTTTTCAAAATGTCAACAACCGTAGAATTACATGCAACAACCTTAAATAACTGTCGTCAATTTCCGACCCAAAGGAAAACGGGGAAAATGTCTATTTCGCGCAGACTCTAGTGTATTGAAAAGCCGCTGTATATGTCTGTCGGCCGGGGGTTGGGACCACCAAAACTGTCTGCCAACTGAGGAAATATCTTCTGGTAGTTACCCAAGTAACATATAATAAAATTCAGCTTTTATAAAATGACGAAAGTAGAATTTCCCATTATTGAAGTTTAGTGGTTGTCGTCCGGGGGTTGGAACCACAGGAAGTGTCTGCCAAAGGAGGACGTGATTTCTAACATCATTCCAAAAGAAATATCAAAAAATTACGCTTTATAAAATGACGAAAGTAAGTTGGTATTTTTTACACCTTTGCTCCCTGGTCACTGCCAAATCCACCATGATACAAATTTCATAATTACCCATCGTTCCTATCTTTGTTGGAACCAATGAACCAATGCAGTTATATAAGAAGTGCCTACTGGAGTCGTCTTGCTTCTGTTTACCTTCCATCGAAGTCGATGGATCGAATGACAGATTGCATAGATGTTGAGCAAAAAGATGGAATTTCAGAAATTTCGGAGCATTGGGATGGTCGGATGAGTCATAGGGTAAAGCGGTCCTTTGTTGGAAGACTGCGCTGAGAAAGTTTCAGCTTTTATAAAATAACGAAGGTCTGCCAGTCACGGGCTCTTGCTCTAATACAATCAATATATGTCAGACAGCTTTAAAACCAATAATTAGTTTTAGAATAAAAAAATTCTGAAACATGGAATATTTTTGATAAATTGACATTGCTCTAAAATAAAAAGATTTAGGTCGTAGGAAAAAAGACTGCCTGCCATAAATCTTGAGCATAAACCTGTGAATATGGATTTCGAAATTCACCAAAATGGGTTGGATACGGAGTAAGGATACAAGGAAACAGATCTTAAAGCTGGCGTATTTACCATTGCATTGCATCGAGTAGTGCTTGTCATTAAACGGTAAAAGTATTTGATTCGTGAAAATTTTCGACTGAACGAGAGCCTACCTATCCATGAGTTTGCCTGTGTGTCTGTATGTGACATAATTTTTTTATGCAATCTATTTCAAGAACTAATGTGCGGAATTTAATCAAACTTTAGATTATGTTTGACCTTCATACAAGTTGGTGATAAGCAGGCTTTCGCTTGGCGTCAGTTGCCTAACAGGTGGCGCTGCTATGTTGCATTTTGCCCGATTTCCATGATAGTTACCACAAGAACTATAGCGTGGAATTTCATCAAACTACTTATTCTATTAGACCTAGGCATAAACAGATGCTAATTAAGTTTTAACGCTAATCCCACAAAAGTTGAATTTTTTATGCTTGCTTTTTTACAATTCCCATTATAGCTATATTTCACGAAACTTCCTAATCTGCTAGACCTTAAAATAAATAAAGTTTTACTAGATTTGTGTGTATACTGTGCAACATGTGTTTCTGCTATGCTCTGTTTTCCACGATGTACAAAATTACTACATTTGAAGAACGTAGTCAATAAAGTTTGATTGCAGAAGATTTAATTTCGTGATTGCCACAACATGTTAGTATTTTCTATTGTCTAAGATGATTTATTTTAAAACAAGTGTTAATTTAAATTTGCTGTCTGCCTTATTGATTTTTGTTTAAAGATTGTTTAAATATTTTAACCAAGATCAGGAACATTTGTTTACTTAGAAAATTTTAAATGCATTTCAGTTATACACTTTATAGCCATTAATCACAAGATACTTTCAATTTTAGACATTTTATCCAGTATTTAAAAATATGCTTGTCGTATTCTTTTGGAACTTCAAAATTATAAAGAATATGATTAACCTCATATTTATCAACGTCGATTTGTAGAGAAGGAAAATTATAGGGCAAGAAAAATAGAAAAAAAAAAAAAAAATTGTAATTTAAGAAATTACACCAACCATTTGAAAAATGTTTCACTCGAAACATTCATCTATCATTTTAAGCTAAATACCAGTTGTTTTATTGTGTATTATCCGTGCCACTGCTATAAATGACTTTATAATACATGCTGCAATTCGAAGGTACGGTTCGTTTAAGTTACATCACTCCATTGTCGCCAAGCATAAAAGTTGGCGGCGAAAGAAACATTTCAAACTATGTAACATTGTTGGTGCGAAAGTAATCATTATTAAAATACAGCTTTGGCATATACTGTTTGATTTTACAGAGCGGAATTTTGGTGATGGAGGTTTTAAACCAAAGTCGATCGCAGCACATGCATCTGTGAATGGGTCCATCAGACATTGAATCAAAAAAGTTTTTTTCCAGTTTTTCCCAAGCCGATTGCTTTTTAGTTTTCTTTTTAGGTGGTGGAAAATCAAGAGTAATAGCTATAACATTTTCCGGCTTGTTAGAATTACTATTGGCACTCAAATTTTCCTGGTTAGAACCGACCGATTGTAAAACGCCATGGCTAGTGGATTGGTTGCCCTCGAGACATGATGTTTTACAATTAATCGGTTCGGCATTAAATTGCGTTCTTTTTCGTGATCGCCTTTCAACACGTAATTGGTTTTCAGCGGCTCGATAATCTTTTGATTTACTCGTTTTCTGCATTGAAAGACGTTTTTGCGCCAAACCAAATACTACTTAGTTATCCCGTCGACCAATTTCGCCAAATGATACGACTCGCCAAACTAATAAGCAACTTATACATGTTGACTAAATTTTTATTTTAAATAACAAAAGAACAAATAAATTAGTAAAACATTAATAAAAAGTCGAAATAAAAATCACTTTATGATTGTTTAAATACGCGTATTGTGTTTAATGTCATTGAATGCGATATTCACGTTCATTCATTTCTTTGGCTTCGGCTTTTTCCGTATCTGTTAATTTCCGTCTACCCATTTTTAAATTTGTTAGTTTTCTCCTTTATTACAATGATTTTAACCATTTTAATTTACTATTCAAATAAAAATTCTTCTAAAAGTAAAGAATTTAATTTAAATTCAAATAAAAACTCTTCTAAAAGTAAAGAAATTAATTTAAATTCAAAAGTGACCACATCATTTTGTCAATCCTCCACCGAAAACAACAACCATTTTTCAATGGTTAAAAAAAAAAAAAAAAAAAATCCGAGTACTATGCTGAATGGACTAAAACTAAAATTCATATGTATTGTATATATACATACATACCAATTTTGTACCAAGTTTTATTGATATCTATATACAGATTTGCAGAAGAAAGATAACTTTAAGATACTATAGAATACACCTTCTTTTCGGTTATAGGAATATAATGATAAATATGAGCCGTTAAAATGTAAATACAATTCTTTCAGGCATTAGTTATTTGTGTTAATATTTTTCCACTCAATCTTTGTATTCAATCAACATGCATTTGCGATATTATATCCCATGGAAAGGCAAATGGTGGCACGTATTTAATAGTAATAGCAAAAAATTTGAATATTTGCTATGTTCTTATTGCAATTTTCATGATGCCCTAAAGCAGGCTAGTCCAACTTTTTAGAAAAAGGTGCACTCATCACCTAGTCAAACAATGAAGGACGCCATTATTCACTTGACTTCACTCATACAACAATATTCGTAATATCTCACGGTTGTAGTCAGCAGAGTCTGATTATCGCACAGTTTTGCCAGGTTGCAGGTTGTTTTGCCATCCTTCTTCGGTATTCTAGGAAATCTTTTATTCAAGATTATTCTGCGGTTTATTCACAATAGAATGGGGGGGGGGAATCTGCAATGGTTCAGGTGAAAAGGACCCTACGTGAGTGAAAAGTTCCTGTTTTGCAGGACATCAGTCTCCTTCGCCTAAAATTAATTAAAGGTTAAAAATACCGCGTCGCCACAAGAAAGGATGGCGGTACTGATAACAATTAGAAGGTTCGTCTGTTTGCAGCATAACTTCCACTGATATTTTTATATTGTAATCTTGGCCCTATTTAAATGAATAATTTCTGCAATAAACATGGCGAACATTGGTTTTTCGAATTTATTGATGGAAGGTTGATACTATGGTAATTCCAGAGCCTGATCATTGGTAGTTGTATATGTCACACGCGTTTTACATGTTCAACATTTGGCGGTAGATATAAGATTTCTACGATTCATAAATTCTGTGTAAAAATAACATAAAGTAATAAATTTACGATGACATTTTTTTTTTTTTTTTTAAGTGAGTGAAAGATTAAGGGAGTATAAGGTTTTGTCAAAGAAGGAGCCAAAATTTTTTAATAGTAATTTAAAAAATATATGCAAATATTATTAACTTTAAAAAAATGATTCTTTAAAATGAATCTTTATCTTCACAAAAATTTAATGACATACGAAAGGGTTCCAAGAAAACTTTTAAAGAGCGCCATACTGTCCGCGGTTATTGCATTGGACATCCCTGCAATAAAGTACTTTGGCATAAAATTTTCTATTATAGCTAATCCTCTGAAACAGAAAGCAACAAATAACAGATAAGTGAGATTATATTTATTAAAAAAATCTTTATGAAATCAGGGAGGAAGAAATTAAATATCATAAAATGAAAACCATATAAAATTAAAATGTGTGAAATTTTCCTTTGTAAATAAGAAAATCAATTGAAAGGCTTGGTGAATAGCATAAAATTTTTGAACAATTAAGGGGAGAAGAGTAAACTTAAGATAGGATTTTAATTACAGTGACATTATCAACGAGCAGTCTGATTGCTTTCTACTTTTTATTAATTTTAAGAAAACATATTATTCAAAGCAATTTTTTTAAAAGAATTATTAGTATTCAAGTCGCTTTTTCGGTATTGCCAGTGAGCTACTTTTTTTAATTCAAATTTCTTTATTGCACCAATTTTTTGAAATTTTATAATCCTCTTATTTTCGCTTTAATTAATATGTTATTTAATAAGGAGAATTTTAACATTTTGAAAAAGTGGTGCATATCAAGAAATCTGAGTTAAAAAAGTAGCCCACTGGCAACATTGTTTTCTACATAACTCACAACTGAGTCATGTTGGATTCCGAGACCTCTCTCTGATCCCAACACCTCCTGCAAGTTTGTCGGTCTGGTAGTGAAACATCCTCATTTACACGGGTTAGTGCACCAGTTGGACATATCACAGGCAGACGAACCGAATTCATAAACATTTTTTTAAATAGGGGGAACTGAGGTACATTGATACTTGGGGCACATTGATATACCCCCTGTACAGCACACAGGGTCATTACAGGAAGTTTCACAACAGCTCCAAAAGGTGATACTAGTGAAATTAACAATATACAGAAAGTTTTGGAATGATTCAATAGTTTGATGAAATGGGATGGGTGATTAATTGTTTTTGTAGGTCAAAAGTAAATTTGAGTTGTACAATTGAAATGGTATTATACAACTGTTCCAGTATTTTCAACCGAAAAGAATACCCTCCCTGGCAAGTAAAGCTACTCTTTATCAGTTCCTCATTCTTTATTGTTAGATAAATTATGAAATGTTGGATTTGCGACTCATTTTATTCAAAATGACTGTATGGGGCACATTGATACAGTCTTTGTCGGGGCACATTGATACAACCTAAATCCTTTTCTAGTTCATTTTTTCAGTACCTTTTATTTATTTTTTTACCATGCTTCCCTTAATTCAACCATTTTTCGTCAAAAATTTCTACTATTAGTTTTTATTGAAGTGAAATAGCTCTAATTTCTTTATATTAGAAAATTTTATAGTATTTTTGCAAACAATAGACGTACAAACTTACACAATATTTAGTGCTAGTATAATTAACAAAAGAAATGGACGGCAGCCTGGCAAATTTCAAATTTATATCGATTCTCCAGAGAAAAAAGTATTATCGACATGAGAAATATTAAGTATGAGAAACAAGCTGCAGAACAGTACAGGATAATTATATCATAAACATAATTTTTAATATAATTATCCTTTATTTTCTGTTTGTAAACCGATTTATAAACAGAAAACCTGGTAATTCTTTCACCTTTCCTAAGAAAGAAGATAATTCTGGGGTTAAAGTGCCAGATATGACAAAGTTACCACAGTCAACAAACAGACAAGGAACAGCCAGAACATCAGGTCATTATACATTTCTTTTCGATTGTTTTAATATCGCTTACAAATAAATTGTGTGCGATTTTAATGTCTATAAATATATATAAAATGGTTTGCTAACTATTTTTCTATAAAAAATATGCATTGGTGTTATTTTGTCTCCATTTTTCCCAGACGTGTCAAAGTGTATCAATCTGCCCCGGGAGGTGGGGCACATTGATACAAATTACTTTGTTTGATTTTTTTAAATTACATGCAAAAATATATAAAACAACGATTGTGCACTTTTATAACACACTACACAGGTTTTTCTGACATCACATAGAAAAATAACTTGAAATTTTTGCTTTCTAGACACCAAAAATTTTTTTTGAAAAAAGCTGTATCTATGTCCCCCAGTTCCCCCTACGTTGGGAAATGTTAAAAACTCATCAAGTTTTTAGTTATAATAAAAAAGAATCATCTATTTTGGAGAAATTTCATTTGAGGTTTCCTTTCCTCCTCCTCCTTTTTAACCCTTTGAGGAGCAAAGTACGTCTATTAATAATACGCTAAAATGATTGAGTGACACCAAAATTTACAAATTTCTTTCAAAATATGTAAACGCTTTGCTTCACATATTTATAGTCTAAGAGCCGACCGTACAAAACCCTATGTCATCGAGCACAAGAAAAAAATCCTTTATTTTATGGAAGAGTAGTAATAGGGGAATCTAATGATCTATGTCTGCCGGAAGCGAAGTGATGCATAAGCCAAAAACTGATATTACTAGTCGCTGACTCGTAGGTCTAGCATTGTGTTTGTCCTACAATCAAAAGTATAAAAACATGAAAAACTGGGAGCAGGAAAACACAATGCTAAACCTACGAGTCAACCACTAGTGGTATCAATTTTTGGTTTATGCACCATTTCACTTCCGGCAGACACGGATCATTAGATTCCTCTATTACTACTCTTCCATAAAATAAAGGATTTTTTTTTGTGCTCGATAACATAGGGTTTTCTGCGGTCGGTTCTTGGACTATTATTAAATTGAAAATTTTCATTCTAAAATTGTGGTGAGAATAATGCATTTAGAAATTAAAATTAGGTGGTGCAAAAAGAAACAACCGCCCTTAAAAGGGTTAAACAGTCACTTTTAAAAAATTGACTCCTCCAGTTCAAAGAAATTTTTTTCTTCTTTGAAAAAGTGACGTTTAAAAAACAGATTGAGTGACAATCCATCTTTTACAATGGAACAAAACAAAGAATGTCGCCGTGCTTGTGAACAGCAAGTCACGTGTTTTTTACTCTATACAGATAGTGAAACATTATCCCCGAAACAATGAATCAAAGTCTCATTAATCCAGCCGGAGTTCTTCCTCCTTTTTCACCACGGCTGGATATATCATCTTCAAAATAAGTGTTCGCATCGTTATAATGTGCTGAAAATGCAATTACACCCTTTTTTTATCTTATTAAAATATTATCCTGCTTCCTATTTGATAAGAGACGAAACATATTTGTCGCTGATTGAGACAGATTTTGCAACGTCGACACCTTACTCTTCGTATATTTGTTCGATTTTTCTGAGCTTCATAAGAAAATAAGCTTTAATTTTTGTATTAAGAGATTATTTGATATTTTCAACATGTGTAGGGAAGAGATGACAAAAATGGGATAATACTAACTTTACTTAACCCTTTCCGGCACAGTATCCCCACGTAGCGACCAACTAATTGCGATTTCAAATTTACAAATAAATAAATCGGCACCAAGAATATTTTAATAAAATGTTTGTTTTATAATGATAGTATAAAGTAACAAGCTCTATTGAGAATATGAATTTTTATTATTTATATTCTTGTAGTACCCAGACATAAATTTTCAGCCTTTCCTTTCAATTTTACTTTGATTCTCTTTTTCCTTTTATATTTTAGCACTACACATGTTATTGTTAGACTATTTTTATGGCTCCTCTATGATTTGCTAAACAACCTACTCATATATAGGGAGTAGAGTATCTCTGCTACTGGATATCCCATCAACAAGATAACTGTTCAACAGTTCAGGAAGTTTTTAATTTCTAAAAAAGCCTTTTGTAAGTACCGGTGTCAGTCGATCATTTCATCGTTTCACTAACACATTTTTTATCTGCTGGAAATGGTTAACACTTTGAGCTCTGGTGGGTAAATTTATTCAAAATTCGAAGTGTTACATTGGCACTAATGTTCTGCAAAAGAAAAAAATATATATATTTCAGTTTATGATAGTCACGAAAAAATGCATAAAATCTTTTGAAATAAATTTGGTCGAATATTTCGGTACCATTGTGACATTTCGGAATTAAAATTAAGCGATCGAAAATTAAACTATCAAAGATCAAAGGGTTAACACTATTATTTTTGCTACTTTCCATTGCAGATGCAGTAAATATAAACTTATTTACATATGCCGAAAAATTACAATGACAGAGCTCATTTCAAAAGATTATACATAAATATTAAGTTATACATTGAAATTTTGCTAAACACTAATTGTGATGTAGAATCACATATAGTATTCTTAAATTTTACATTTTTCTAAATTACAGTTAAAACTAATCTTTAATTAAATATCTATTTTATCTTAACGTTTTATTTCGATCCCACAATAGCTTTCCGTTCAAAAGAAAAGAAAGAAAAACATCTAGCATCTGCCTTATTACTGAAAAACGGCTGTCAGATAAAGAGAATTCATTAAGATGCGTATTTAACTCTTGCTAGAAACAAATAAAAAAAGAATAAAGATATACTTTGTTTGCGGTCAGTAAAATCACTTTGCTATCTGCTTAATTGTGATTCTAACTTATTCGTTACATAATAATCTTTCTATGTGCATGCGGCATTATTGTGTCTTTCATATGTTTTCCCAAAACAGAGTCCTAACGTACGATTCGGCAGTCGAATTCCTTTTTGGCGTATTTTTAGGACTGCTATTTTCTGGTTGCCCAGCTATTAAATTCAAAATCCTTTTAATTGTTAAGGCGTAACAGACAATTTTGCGTAGATGATATCAGTCATTTTTCATATGCTTTTTGACGCCAATTGTGTGATGCCAATGTGTGAATTATTGTGTGAGGAATTAATTGCCTCCCTCTCGCTTCACGAGGCAGTCATGTGAAGACTGTTTTCTTAATAATGCGTTAAGGCACCATCCCTAGCTTTTCTGTATGAAAGCTTTAAATTTATAATTTTACTGCAATTAAACAAATTTCTTAAAGCCTCTAGTTTCTTAAAAAATGATCACAGCCTCTAACTTCAGCGAATGCATTTAAAAGGAACCTGGTCAACATACTTTAAAGTACAGATCCATATCATATAAATCATGGTGCCTACACCAGGCATTCGCAATTTTTTTAAAAACGTCAAGGGATGGTGCCTGCTTTTAGTTGCCTGCTTCATATTTGCTTGAAAGTTTAGTTTCTGGACTATTTATTAGCAGTTATCTGGACTATATCTGGACTATTATCTGGACTATTTATCAGCTTGAGTAGTATGACATTATCTTATTCATTGGCTGTTTACATGATTTTTGAAAGCCTATTTACCCGACAGATGACTATCTATTACGTTTGCGGATCATAGACTATTAGATATTACGAGTGCTCTCAGTTCATAGACTATTGTTTGGAGTGTCTATAGAATGCGGACTGTCGCTGCCGGATATCACATATAGTATTCTTAAATTTTACATTTTTCTAAATTACAGTTAAAACTAATCTTTAATTAAATATCTATTTTATCTTAACGTTTTATTTCGATCCCACAATAGCTTTCCGTTCAAAAGAAAAGAAAGAAAAACATCTAGCATCTGCCTTATTACTGAAGAACGGCTGTCAGATAAAGAGAATTCATTAAGATGCTTATTTCACTCTTGCTGGAAACAAATAAAAAAAGAATAAAGATATACATTGTTTGCGGTCAGTAAAATCACTTTGCTATCTGCTTAATTGTGATTCTAACTTATTCGTTACATAATAATCTTTCTATGTGCATGCGGCATTATTATGTCTTTCATATGTTTTCCCAAAACAGAGTCCTAACGTACGATTTGGCTGTCGAATTCCTTTTTGGCGTATATTTAGGACTGCTATTTTCTGGTTGCTCTGCTATTAAATTCAAAATCCTTTTAATTGTTAAGGCGTAACAGACAATTTTGCGTAGATGATATCAGTCATTTTTCATATGCTTTTTGACGCCAATTGTGTGATGCCAATGTGTGAATTATTGTGTGAGGAATTAATTGTCTCCCTCTCGCTTCACGAGGCAGTCATGTGAAGACTGTTTTCTTAATAATGCGTTAAGGCACCATCCCCAGCTTTTCTGTATGAAAGCTTTAAATTTATATTTCTCCTTCAAATAAACAAAGTTCTTAAAAAGCATTTATTTTATTATAATGGATCACAGCCTACATCTTTAGCGAATGCGTTTTAAAAGGAACCTGGTCAACAATATACTTTAAAAATACAGATCTATAGCATACTAATTTTCTTTAATTTTTTTTTCATTTTCTATATCAGATGCAATAGGGGATAAACCGATAAAGTAATCAGCGAGAAAAGTGGCCATTTGAATTTTTTACTCTGTATACGTCGGTACTATGTGAAACTACCCAATGTAAAAACAGTATTGCCAGTGGGTTTCTTTTTAAAAATTCAGATTTCTTGATTGATACCACGTTTCTGAAAAGATAAATTTCCTCTTAATTAATATGTCACTTACTAAGGAAAATTTTACTATTTCAAAAAAGTGGTGTTAATCAAGAAATTTGAATTAAAAAAATGGCTCACTGGTAACATTTTTTATATATTGGTTAGTTTGATATGATACTGATGTATAGTGCCGCTGCCATCGAAACCATCTGACGTCATTACTGCCTGAGGACAGGAGTAATGACGTCATTGTCATAACTAATTGTGCGTGTTCTCACTAGTTTTGGAATTGACACCGCGAAATTTTGAACTGCAATTTTCTTTTATTTTATTTGTGGATTATCTAGCATCTTATAAAACTATAATAATTATTTAAACTTACTGCTGAGAATTTTGAATTTTCTAATAAAAAATCAGCCAGAATCGGCAACACTGTGGCATTCCGCATCTGGCTAAATTTTTAACTAGTGGAATCCGAATTATCATCAGTAAGTTTAAATAGTTATTATTGTTTTATAGATGCTCAGTGGCGGAGTGGTCAGAGCATCTGATTGCGGCGCCACAGGTCTACGACTCTCGACTGGGCATGGTTGCACGGTTCTCTCAACCTTTTATCTCTTTGGGGTTTATAAAATGAGTACCAAGCTTCCTAGGGAACTAAACACCGAGGGTCTTGCGTTCGGCTGACCACCTGAACACGACATATGCTGCATAGCAACTCGGGGCTCAGGGTCTAGTAAACAGAGATTGGCACTGTCGGCACTGATATACTCTATGGATTGTAATGCCACAGAGTTTAATTTTCAGTTTTTTATTGTCTTATAAGATGACTGATATTCCACAAATAAAATAAAAGGAAATTGTCAGTCAAAATGTCCCGGTGTATTTTCTAACACTAGTGAGACCTCGGCCCATTAGTGATGACATCACGACTCTTGTATTCAGGCCTCGAGAGTTTCGCTAACAGCGATAGGCCCCAGTAATGCAGGAATTGGGCACACCCTCAGCGATCTATCTAGAGTGGAGATCTTGCAAGAGCAACCTGGGTTTCATCCTATGCGAATGCCACCATTCCATCGGGTAGCTCCAGAGTGGCTGGAGCTTCAGGCCTCCACTTGCCACACACCACCGCACAGACTTGGTCAATCTTGTCGGTTGAAAGCTTGCCCGAAAAGAAGTTTTGGAAAGAAACACGCTTAGCTTGCAAAATTGCTCTCTTATACTCTGCTCGCCTCCTCTTAAAGATGGTCTTTCGTCTCTTTCTCTGAGTCGGGTCAAGCGTCCGCTTGAACAACCTCCTCAGTGCACGCACTCTAGACCTCTGAGACTCCAAATCTGGAGTCTACCAACGCGTCTCCTTGCCTGCGGCAGGACGACATTTTCGGTGTTTCGAGCACAATTTCGCCAGGATTGAATCAAGATGCTCAACTCCCGAGTCTGGTGTGTCGTAATCATATACGTCCAAATATGCAATCTGCAGATCCCGGAGGAAATCGTCCCAGACAAGGTCCCTTGGTTTCCACCGACGGAGGACGCCCCTGGGATTTTGAGCCCTTGGTCTGCCTTGGTAGGTTCAAGTAATGGCATTACGATCGCTGAGTGTCACCCAGTCATAGATAATCTAGTCACTAATGCGATGTGCGCACTTTCGGATCAGAAGGAAATCGATGCAGCTTTGATCCTGATGACTATCAAAGGTCGCCGCACTGTCTGGATTATTGGTGATATCCAAATCGTGACCAAGAGCGAAGGAGATTACCTCATCACCCGTGGCATCTTTTGGTCTGTCCCCCCAGATGTACGACTTCGCGTTGAAATCCCCGAGAATCTGAACGTTATCCTGAGGGTACTTCGATAGCATGTCGCCCAACTGAGTGAGGACCGGAACGATGTCTTCAGACGGAGAGCAATTGCTCGACACTATTAACATGTCCTTCTCCGAAATTGTACATCGAATGGCTACTATGTCGAGGGTATTCAGAACCACATAGTACTTCAGTCGAGAAGTGATCCAAAAGGCGGCTCTGCTGCATTCCGAAGACATGACTTCAGAAAAACCGTCAGGTACACCGACGATATTCCCCTGGTTGACACGCTGCTCGTTCAAGGAGTTCAATGCTCTGTGAGAGCCACTGTATTCTCTAACTAGTATGTCACCGCTGTACTACGGTTGACATTGAGGTGAAGAAATTTTGGACTATCGGCCATAATATCGTTTCTCAGTCAACGCCAGTTTTTTAAGGAAGATACGACACTCCTGTGAATCTGCAGCATGGTCAGTAAGGTGGTCAGAGCCTTATTTGCCGAGTTCATCGAGTTGACCTTAGTACAGTTTGGGCACGCAGGTTCTCTGGTGCAATCTCTTAGTATGTGGTCCTGACTACCACACTTTCCACAGCATGTCTCGCTGCGGCAGTCTCTTGCCATGTGGCCATATTTCCAACAATTGTAACATTGAAGAGGGCGCCGTCTGCGTGAGAAGAACATAGGGTTCCAACCAACGTTCAGCTTCCGCATTCGATCAAGTCGCCGATACGACTCCAGATTTAAAGAGACTACATCATTCTGCCCCTTTTTCCCTTCGAAGAATTTCTTGAAGGTAATGTCAGCGTTCTCTAACGCTGTATTCTGACTTTTCAATGCTTCAATGATTTCGTCCTCCATAGAATCTGTGCCGAAGCCAAAGATGACAATCTCTGGATTGCTCCTGACAGGTTTAGAAGTTGCATGACTCTTCTACAGGTTCGACTGATCCACTTCAGCCTCCAATCTTTCAAGGCATGCAGTGCTGATCGCGAAGATCAGCATCCCTCCATTGGAAGTGTTCCGCATTCCTCTCAAAGCCAGTTTAGCCTTCATTGGATCGATCGTATTGGCTACTAGCTTGCAAATATCATCGGAAGTAACAGTATTGTCGTTTGGAAGTGTCCTGAAAACGTGCTTCTCCCGGTCGCGTCGAGGCACCACTGGACTGGTCCTTTTGCCACCATCAGCACCCCCGCTTCCGAGTCCATAATTTCGAAAATGGCTCCCGTCGCGAAGAGGTTAAAGCATAACTTCTTTTTTTTTTTAGTTTTCATTATATTTCTAAAATGTACATTTAATTTTACATGAATTGTTAAAATTTACTCCCAGTTTGTCAGTTTTTAAAACAAAAAATATTAAATTAAGATTTTAGAAATATTTTGTCATCTAAGAAAAAAAAGTGACACTCCCTTCAGAAGAGAACACTAAAAAAGAACTTAAAACTGTCAATTCCAAGAGGAAATATTTTAAATATAAGAATGCATTAAATATCCATAGACATCCTGTTGCCAAGGGAAATTCCAAAGCTGAGCGACTAACTGTCTTAATGCAGTTACTTTAGTTTACAGCTTCACTCCACCGCTTTTATAGAAAACGGTTACTTTATTGTGTTATGGAGCATTCTCATTGGTCATAAAAGAGATATTCTATAAAATCTGTAGAGTGACGCTACAGCAAATGGGTCAAATTTTTAACAGTGTAATTCACCCTACCCATCCAAGACGGCCAAAGTAGCCATTTTTTATGAGTTTTCTTTCAAAGTAACATGTACATAAAAAAAAGTAACTAACGCTGCCACCGGCATTGTAAATGTACTTTTCGTGTTCGGATGTCTTTCTCTCTTAACCCTTAGCGCTCCGTTGGCTCCGCTACGGAGCCGTCCATCATAAAGTACAAAAACGTGCGGAACTCTAAGGGTTAATATATATATATATATATGCGATGATAAGCAGATTATCGTGGAATAATACCTGATGATCTGACGAAAAGAAACTGCTATCGATATATGAGATAAAGGCCATTGGTCATAGGGGAATTTCTTCTTGATTTAGCGGCCGGAGTTAAAGAAAATAGAGATGACGTGTAGGGAAATTTTTCCAGAAATAATGCAAGAGATCAGTTTTTAGTCCTTTATTCTTTTGCCAGTTCAATAAGGTATTCCACATGCAAATAAACTAAAGCCGTTCCCACTTAAATACGATGGAATAGATCAAATTCACATCTTACAAAAATTTTGTCTGTCCGACTTCTGTCGTTAGTCTACTATAACAGTTAAAAAAATCAAGTGACTTCTCTATCTTAAACTTGTGTCATAGTGTTTGAAGGGGGAAGAGTAACTACAAAACTTAGCATCTTGGAGTAACATGGAGACTCACAAACATTCGAATAAGTGCGGCATTTTGCGTGAGTAGTTTTAACAGTTGAAAAGTCAGCTAAATTCTGCTCTCCATCCTGCGTACGTGAGTTTTAATCGCGCCTAATACAATTCAGCCCGGACTAAGGTTGACGTAAGTATGGAACGTAAGCATGTAACGTAAGCATGGAACGTCCAATGAACGGAATCAGAAAGCGGATATAGATCGTTTCCAACCACGCCATTGGTTAGCAGAAGGAGCGTCAGAAAAGAATTCATTTCTCACCGGCGGAATAACCGAATGAAATAGGTGCAAAAAGTCCGCAAGATCCCGATGCCTTATGGGATTATGCTAATGATTTTTAAATAAAATATTAAAAATAAAGCTCCCGACAAATATTTTTTTATTCTAAAAAGGAGAAATGAAATAATAGAATAGATTTAATATTCCGAAATAATAGATTGACATTTAAATAATACAACTGAGTTCTTTTTTAGGAAAATAATAATATATTACGCCGAATTAAGGAAAAAGAGAAATTTAGCTGATAATTAAATATTAGCATATTACTGAAATATAAATAAAAGTATATTTTTATAAGAATTTGGAACAAAATCGAAACGGGAAAATGGCGAAATTTTTCTTTCATTATTACATATATATAACTGCTGCATGCAAAAACCTGAAAATTGATGGTATTATAGAGAAATGTTTGATAAACACTCTAGTGCAAACAGTTTTTAAATTGAATAATTATTTTTGGAGATATTTAATGTTAAAAGTTGGACCAAATCATTCATTAAAATAGTTTTATAGGAGCGAAAACCATACATAGGAATTTCATAATTCTTTGATCGTTTTATACATTAGAAGGTCACGGTGTGCAGAGTGCATACCCGTAGACTGGTGTAAAAACTGATCTCAAGCTTGGTCTCGGTATGAGTCAGTCTCGTCTTTATGCAGCATCATAGCAAACAAATTAAAAAAAACCTATTAAATTTTCATGTATTGGTCTTATTCAGAGGATAATTAACTAAAACAACTGATTTTTTTAACTACTAAGAATGTATTTATTAAAAATGCAACACATTGCTCAATGGTGCACAAAACAAGAATTTTAATATGAACTTGTACAATTTAAATAAAATAAAATATCAACGTTTCGCGCCGTCTTCCTAATCTTAATTAGAAATATTATCTCTCGATCAGGAAGCAAACTTAGTCCTTTCATTATCATATTTTCCTGAAGACGGCCGCAGAAGTCGGCGCGAAACGTTGATATTTTATTTTATTTTAATTGTACAAGTTCATATTAAAATTCTTGTTTTGTGCACCATTGAGCAATGTGTTGTATTTTTAATAAATACATTCTTAGTAGTTAAATTTTATGGTGCAATTGTCCAGTATATATTTATGATTTATTTAATTGTTTTTATATGTACTATCTAGAAACTGGAATGTTAAATATACCTTTATCAAGCTTAAATTGAATTGGGGGTATTTCCATGAGCACATGTCGTGTAAGTCACATACTACGATTTTGGATACCAGTATTTTAGAACGTAAAAATGTGAATATTTTTATCAGAGATATTTCATTAATTGAACAAGGCCATGCAAACCTTTCGAAAATAAATGGTGGACAACAACTTAGCAGTTACTAATATTGTGACTTACACGACACGTGCTCATGGAAATACCCATTGGGATTTTCTTTAAATGCAAACTACCGTAATTTCCCGCGTATAATCCGCAGATCGAATAATCATTTATCGACTCACAGTAAATTTTCAAAATAAAATGTACCTCCTTAGATCGTGGTAAATATTTGGCTTCAATTATTAAATAAAATTTCTGGGTTGAAAAAGAATTGTTTGATCTGCGGCCTATACGCCGGAAATTACGATAATTTTCACGATCAAAATGGTTCAACTTTTCACTAAAATGTGTGATTTTGCTTAAGATATGTCACAATTTTGTTACTTAAAAGTGATTTTATAAAAAAATGTCCGTCTTAAAAACCTATGTAGGCCGATCCTTACTTAAAACTTCTTTTCCATTAAGACTCTGATCCCTGCAAGCGAAGACATGCGCGAATTAATGCTATTCCTAAGGGGAACTATTATTTTCTGATAACTCGTTTGCATTTTGACATTAAAAAAATTTTTTTTTTTCATTGGATAACGGAGGTCCCTCTCGACATAGCTTTTTTTTCGATTTCAATCGCAGATATTTTTTATAAAGTTACTTTTGCTTTCAAACCGGTTCCGAAAATAAAAATGTCATTCTAAAAAATGTTTGCAACAAAAATAAAATAAACGAAAAAGAAGCGATATAGAGAGAGACCTCAGCTATCCAATGTTCCTTCCCCACTCAAAAAAAAAATTGAAATGCAAACGAGTTTTTAGAAAACAACCTCCCCACAGGAATAACATTAGCTCGCAAATATTTTCGCTTGCAGGGACAGGAGCCTTAATTCTCCTCTTCTATATACACATGACTCATTAAAACTGCTCTAGATGGCAAAAGAAAAAAGTATTTGTGTTTTCCTGTTTAATCTACCCTCCTCAATCAATAGGCCATCGTCGAATTTCAATTTCCTCATCTTCAACATTTTTCTTTTTTGCGCGATCAATGAGTACAAGTCTCTCCTTTGGATAAGGTTTCAGATTTCTTACTACGAAAACTTTTTTTTTTTTTTTTTTTTTTTCTTACAAAGTGTGACTCTTCGAGTAAACGTTTTTCGCTTCCTCACTATATCTAACGTTTCATATTTCGATTCGATCATTGTTTTGACTTTTCCCACGTGAGTGGAATGGTCTTCGAAATGATGTGACTCATCAATGTTGTCATTTGGGGATGCACAAATACTATAATGTTATCGCTTAACCCTTTAACGATCATAGCATTTTCATTGCTAAGATGTCGAAATAAATGAATGACACCTGTAATTAAGAACAAATATATTTCTAAATAAGAAAACGTGATTTTTCACAAACAAAATAAAAGGGATATTTTTAGATAAAAATACCGGTGTCAGTGTTGCGTATCGGAATTAAAATTTTGTGGTTTCGTGGCGAAACCAATGAACGTTAAAGGATTAAGAGGGTTCGGGACACATTTTAAAATAACTTTTAGTTATTAACTCATTAAAGCTGATTGGTAAGACAATTTGTCATGTTAGGCTAGCAAAACTTTTAATACCTTGAGGGCCTGTGGGATATATTTTATCTCACAATTATAATTATTATTAAACAAAATTCGCAACAAAAACATTTAACTAAATTTTATATTTTTAACTTTGTGGACAAAATGTAGAATATTGGCTTTTGCTTACTTTAAATATTTTTTTTAAATTATTATTCTGGTAAGAATTTAGTATTATAGAGGCATTATTGCTTGCCCCTTAAGGAATTAAATACCTGGATTAAGATATTTTGAAATAATTCAGATACTTCCGCATTATCTAGTCTCAGATTTCGAGCGATTAATTAATGCAAATTTATGATGTGGAAAAAACTGGTGTCGAAGAATTAAAAGAAGTGTAAAAAATGCTCGCCAATAATGGGTTAACATGAATATTAGTTAAAATTTTGAAAATCTTTGTGATGGGCAGCCATATCATTTGTAAACAAAATCACTTGATAAAACTTCTGATAACTTTTTTTAAAAGTTTGAAATTTAAAATTTATTAAAAAAGTGGAGTAATTTAAAATCGTTATAACACGAAAAATTATTTGTTGAATTTCAATTTTTTTTTCATTTAAATAAACAGAGATACATAAATTTTAATTTTGATTTAGAATTTTTAAAAACATCAATTTAAATAAAAATTAAAAATATTTAAATAAAAAAAATTATGTATCTTTCATTAAAAAAAAATCATAATTTCAAAATAGAGTATATTTTTCTTTTCAAATTTGCTGAATCAAAATTAAAATTTAAGGTAAAAGTAAGGAAATTGAAAAAGACATGGTTCAAGTTTAAACCAAAATATGAAATATCAAACGTTCGCCGGTCCTATTAGTTTGCCATCTTCTCATATAATTCGTTGTTAAAAAAATTAAGTTGAAATGATACTTGTTATGTTTACTAGTTCAACAAGTTGGAAATTGCACGTGAACGTAGCAAATGAGGTGCGTTCGTACGATAACGAAGTTTTAAAAATATTCAGATCTTGCTGATATATTAGAGCGTACTCCGGATACAGTATTGTAGTCGAAATCTTTACGTTTCTGAAAATATGCAGGAAGTAATTTTTATTATACCTCAGAAACGTGTATCTTATTCATAAAATGTGAAATAGTTGAATATAATTAAAACACGTACCAAACCATGTTTCCCCGTATAGCATTATATAGTGGAATATTTTTGTGTGGCCCTGTAATTTAATAATAAAAATTCTTTGCATCACAGATTGTACAGAATGCATATTTTAGTATATATTTCATAGATTCATGTCAATTCTATTATGTTCGAATGAGTGTAACATCACTAAAATGCATATAAAACTTTTTCCCCATTGACCGTAATGTAACGGAATCCTTTTGATTGTCCCTGTAATTGATCTATCCATCCGATTTTCATAACATTTGAAATGACTCGACAAAATTACGCAATAATTATATGTTTTCAATTTCAAACGATTAAGATGCATTTAAAACTTTTTTCCCTATTGACCGTAATGTAACGGAATCCTTTTGAATGTCCCTGTAATTGATCTATCCATCCGATTTTCATAAAATTTGAAATGACTCGACAAAATTATGTTATAATTATGTATTTTAAATTTCAAACGATTCGGTTGGGTAGTTTTTGCGTTGTTACATGCGGACAGACAGACAGACGGACTGACGGACAGACAGACGGACGGACAGACGGACGGACTGAGCGACAACAATAGGTGCTACGTATTTACATAATTACGAACGCACCTAAAAAGGGGAATAATATTGTTTACCAGTTTCGTTTATAAGAGGTTCAGCATACCAAGGGCAGGGGACAAATGTAAATTACTGTTGAGCATATTATGTTACAAAAAGTTATTATTAAATACTTTTAAATCGTGAGTATTTTTTAAAAGTATTATTTGATATAAAGTTATTCCAGATTATGATAATGGTATTTTATTGCTTCTTTTTATTAAAATCAGTAAAATATACGAGTAATAAATGCATAACCTGTATGTCATTGCAAACGTATAAAAAGAAAGAAAACTAGTCAGATATGGCAATCCCAAAACTTCTTCTGTTTCATACATGTTAATACTTTTTGACCAGTTAAGTGATTTACACTAAAATCTTATCAGCAACAACAAATGTCAAATTCTAACTGAATGAAGTTTGAAAATTCGTGTGTTAGTTTTTGAGATAGAACCATTGCGGAAATTGTATAAAATCTGGATAGAAGCATCATCTGTTGAGCGATTTACTGCAAAAACTAAACAGCACTAATTTATTTCAGGAACTAACTAAATCTGAAGTTTGAGGAAAATTCCCGTATTAGTTCTTGAGATACAGCTATTGCGATAATCATGAATAAGGCCTCGTAGCAGCGCCACCTATTTTGTGATGTACACCAAAAAACAATCAACAGACAACAATTATATCATGGACTAATGGAATCCGAAGTTGTTGTTGAAAATCTGTCGATTAGTTCTTGAGATACAGATTTTGCGGGAATCGTGAAAAATGCAGAATAGCAGCGCCACCTGTTGGGAGGTCTGCACCAAAAAGTAATCAGCACCAGTTTATATCAGGGACTAGTTTAACCTAATTGAATTTCATTCATTTATTCTTGAGATAGAGCACTCACAATATCACATATAGACACACAGGCAGCCAATTTTGTAAAAACATGTTTTTCGGGTTCTCTGACTCCTAAACCGTGTAAATCAATCGAAAACCATAAATCGAAAATTTTCAAGAATCCAGTACTTTTTTCTTGCAAAGATAGAAGTTTTGATGAGTTTTTAAAGTTGAGTTTTGTGTTTATTTATTTTAAACAGGATTCATTGGGGTAAAACTCTCGATGAAGTAAAGAGAATTGTTTCAGATGGAATAAGGGTGCATTCCAATCTTAACTGCTTATTTTCTGATTTATTTTTAAATTTATTTTTACTCTCAAACGCACCATATAGGCAAATTTTCTTAATCAGAAACTACAAAATGTGCCATGTATGTCGATTTTTTGATAAAGGCAGAAAATATTACAAAAACTGCTGCCGAAATCGACGTTTTGAGCCATATTTTACGAAGTGGGAGATATGAAAAGAAAAATGGTTATACTGAGAAAATATTTTTTTAAATCAAATTGTTATGAACTGAGTGGAAAATGAAATCCCACAGCATCTTATACCTCTTCAAAAATCACCCCAGCAAGTTTCATGTTTCTACTTATAAAAATGAGTCTGAAAATGTATAGGAAAATTTCGAGCTGTTGAAGGTGGATAATTATTTTTTCGAATACACAATTGAATAACGTCATTTAGCACGTATACGCCGCGGCTCAGTTAAGTCTTTTTCAGATCGGAAATTTTATTGCAAAAAATTTGTATTCTAAAAGTAAGATAAAAGCTAAGCAAAAGTAACTAACATTTTATTCAAAATAAATTCTGGGGGGAAATCGACTTATCTGGGATGCGGCGGATACGCGCGAAATAACGGTTAGCAACAAAAACAACAAAATAAATATAAAAACTAATTGTGTAATTTTCTTTGTTAGAAGTTGGTTAACCCTTTAACGTACAGGGCATTATAATTGCTAAGATATTGAAATAAATGATTGACACCGGTAACTGCGTATAAATATTTTTGTAAATAAGAAAAAGTGATTTTTCACATGTGTAATAGAATGAATTTTTCTTTATTAAAATTCCGGTGTCGTTGTTGCATATCGGAATTGAAATTTTGTGGTTTTGTAGAGAAACCAATGAACGTTAAAGGGTTAACGCTTGAAAGGCCGGAGATTTTAGTCCAGTTTTATAAAATATATCTCATGTATTAGAATTTTGATTTAAAATAGTTTAACATTTTTATTTTACATCTTTCTTCTCCGTATCTTTTAAACTTATTTTATAATGAAATTTCAGGTTTGAACCGAAATATATTCGTATGGTAACGGTCAAAATGGCGGCTCACCGACTTATCACTTTCCAGTGTTAAAAAAGCTTCAGAAATACAGATTAATTAATATGATGTCTTAGTTTCAATGACTTTAGGGGGGAAAAGAGCATTAAAATTTTATAATAATAATAATAATAATAATAATAACAAAACAACATGAATAACAACCATAATAATAACAATAATTAACTATGCAAAATTATGCATTACATATATAAACTAGTCGGATGTGGCAAACCCAAAACTTTCTTCTATCTCATGCACATTAATATTTCCAGAAAAATGAAACATACCAGCGTCATCGGTTAGGTGATTTACACAAAAATCTAATCTGAAACAGCCTATCTCAAGTTTTAACTGAATCTGAAATTTAATGAATATCTATGTATTAGTATTTGAGATAGAATCATCGCAGACATTGTAAAAAAACTCGATAGAATCACCACCTGTTGAGCGATTTACTCTAAAAATTAAAGAATACTAATTTATATCAGGGAGTGGCTGAATTTCAAGTTTAATGAGCATTCGCGCATTAGTTTCTGAGATAGAAATAATGCGATAATCACATAGCTGCCAACTTTTACGCATTTTTCTTACCACAAAAAAATTATAGTAAATATTATGTTATTTAATCGTCGAAATCTTATGATTATAAAAATGGGAAATCTCTGTACAATTTTAGTGGTAGTAAAAATGCGTAAAAGTTGGCAGTTATGGATAATCATGAATAATACCACATAGCAGGGTCACCTGTTCAGCGATTTACTCAACAAACTAAAGAATATTCATTTATATCACGGGCTAACTGAATCAGAAGTTTGATGAAAATTCGTGCATTAGATTCTGAGATAGAGCCATCGCGATAAACGTGAATAAGGCCGCGTAGCAGTGCCACTGGTTGAGCGATTTACTTTAAAAACTAAGGAATACTAATTTATATCAGGGATTAACTGAATCCGAAATTTGATGAAAATTCGTACATTAGTTCCTGAGATATATCTATTGCAATAATCATTAATAATATTGCACAGCAGCGCCACCTGTTGTGCGATGTACACCAAAACGTAATCTGAATCATCTTATATCAAAGACTAAATGGATCTAAAGTTTTATAAAAATTCGTCTATTAGTTCTTGAGATATAGCTATTGTGGAAATCGTGACAAGGCAGTGTAGCAGTGTCACGTGTTGGGCGATATTCTTCAAAAACTAAACTGAATCTAAAGTTTTGTGAAATTCCGTGCATTAATTCGTGAGATAGAGCGCTCACAAATTTTTTATCACATACAGACAGAGAGACATTTTGTATAAACATGATTTTATGGAATCTCTAACCCCTAAAACGGGAAATCCGTCGAAAACCGGAACTCAAAAATTATCACGAATCCAGTACTTTCTTCTTGTAAAGATAGAAGAAAGTAAAAGTTGGCGTGATTTAATAAAGAATAATTAAAATTCAAATTCTCGAAAATGACCAAAAGTATAAACATTCATCTTGTTTTTTGTTTCTTAAATTTTCATATAATTTTATTGCGAATTATGTTCAATACACTTTCTTCGGGGAAAAAAAATAAGACACAATGAAAATATATCGCACAGTCAGACATTTAAAACCCAGCTGTTCATGTGAAAAATGCTTGAAAATCTTTTGTAAAGTAAAACGTTTTCTCAGTATGTCATCATTGACGTCACAGCATATTGTTACAGTTTGAAAGCAAGTATGGCATTCTCATGGTACGTACACTTTTTTTTTTTTTAAATGTTTGAGTGTAACAAAAGTTTGATAAACAGTGTATATATGTACGGATAACTTTTGATAATATAATATATCGACTTTAAAACTAACCGCATAAATGAATAAATAAATAAACAGATGTTATTGTACTTACTTTACAAAAGAGGCTACTTATGTTGACGTGACATTTGTATGCATTCAGATATATCGGCTAACGTAAATAATTTGTTTCGAATTAATTACATTTGCTCATGGTACAATGAATAAAAAGGCATTGGACATATCTTCAAAATAGGGAAGTTTCATCTGTAATCTATAGGGGAAAACTTTCACCAATAAATTTGAAAAGAAATTTTCTCCTTTTTAAACGTATTATTTATGCAACATTTCTGTCTTATTCAAAGAAAAAAAACATTCCTTTTTATCGGTGGAAGTTTGCCCGGTAGTAGGTCCGGTCTTGGAGTTCCAACATATTGTGTTAATATAAATAATCAACCATTCAATGCCAGTGAAAGAAATTTTCATACAGCCACGTCAAATTTCTACGATCAAAGTCGAATAGAATCTTTTGTCATATTTAGGACAGAAATATTGCATGAATGAGATGAAAACTTTTATGCAAATTTATTGGTGGAAGTTTGTCTCAGTGGTAATTACGCTCTGTTGATCCGATGTAAATACCGTAATTTTCGGCGTATAACCCGCGGATCAAACAATTCTTTTTGAACCCAGAAATCGTATTTAGTGGTTGAATCAGTCTTGCCAGATGGGCTACTTATTTTAAATTCAGATTCTCGACTGGCACCACTTTTTTGAAATAGTAAAATGCGCCTTATTTAATGATATATTAATAAAGGCGAAAACAAACGGAATTTTGCTGTTTCAAAAGAGTGGTGCGAATCAAGAAATCTGAATTAAAAAAAAGTTGCCCACTGGCAACACTGGGTTGAATGCAAATATTTACGGCGATCTAAAAAGTTACATTTCTTCATAAAAAAATTCTGGGTCGAAAAATGATTGTTTGATCTGCGGATTATACTTCGGAAATTATGGTAAAAAAATATTGTTCCACCATTATTGTGCCTACATTCTCAGTTACTCCATTAGTAATTGGTAGGCGATACCAATGTCTCATCCTTTTTATTTTAGTACTTTTTCACCACTTTTTTAAAACGGTAAAATTCCCAGAATTTTCACATTTCACATTAAGATGAATACAATGGGAATGTTACTACAGTGGCCCCTCTCTATTCTGAACACTCATGGGACCGACCAAAAATGTTCACATTATGGGGGTGTTCATTATAGAGTGAGATTGGAAATCCCTAACGACTACTAGTATGTAGGGTGATCGAGCCAGTAGTTGTTTAAATAGGGTCGGTATTACAGGATTTTTATTATTTTCTTCGTTTTAAGTTTAAAAAGTAAAATAATATCACTGCTACAACCAAATGAATGTTTTATCATGGGCAAAAATGAAATCTGCTGAAATGAAATAGCAACAAAATTATAAGCAAATAGTTTTTTTAATTATCACTTTCCAAGTAGTTGATAATCGATGAAATCAGTCGAAAATTCCAAAATCAATCTTTAAAATATCATGCTTAACAATAATTCATTTAAAACTTTTATTTGAAATAAGCAAGGTGGAACTGGCATATTTTAACTACCATAACTGTCTCCAGCTAACCAAAAACTAAATTTTTACATTTCCTAATTTAAAAAAATCATAAAATGGCTTCTCTCACAACAAGAAGCTGACAACAACGTGACATTGGTGTTCCAACATTTAACTGAAGATTTTATTTGTAGTATTCAAACAAATTACAACTTCAAATACATGCTTAAAATGTAGCGGTGATTTTGTCTGTTTATTTTTTAATCAAGTTTGCTGAACCTTTTTATTCTTCTGTAACAGTTTCTCCAAATTTCCATGATGAGAATTCAAATTCAGATTGCAAACACATGTTCAGTTTACAAAGAGTAAGAGTAGAAATAGGGAGCAAAAGTAGCGTTCATAATAGTGGGGTATTCGGATTAGAGTGTGTTCAGAATACAGAGAGTTCATCTTTTGCTAAGTCAACGGAGTTTCGCCGGGACCGTCGGAATGTGTTCATAATACCGAAGTGGTCTCATTAGAGAGTGTTCAAATAGAGAGAATCTACTGTATTTCAAAAAAGTGGTGCTATGAAGAAATCTGAATTTTACAAAAGTAGGCGTGACATAATATCATACGACAGAACTTTCTGGCTGAACTAATATATAAAAGGTTGGTTCGATTATATTTCGATGAAACAGCACCGAAAACATTGCAATATATCGCAATTAGCAAAATAAAGCTTTGTTAAAATTGGAGATCGACCGAAAATTTGGTTTCGTTTTGATTTTGGGCCTAAAATCAAAGTTTTGCTGAAAATTCGTTTTCTGTGAAAATACTGTCGAAAGTTCAGCTTGACCATAGTAGGCATGACATAACATCATGCGACAGAACTTTCCGGCTGAACTAATATATAAAAGGTTGGTTCGATTATATTTCAACTAGCAAAATAAAGCTTCGTTAAAATTGGAGATCGACCGAAAAATTGGTTTCGTTTTGATTTTGGGCCTAAAATCAAAGTTTTGCTGAAAATTCGTTTTCTGTGAAAATACTGTCGAAAGTTCAGTTTGACCATAACTATCTGGATTCCAAAAATCTTGTTTTTTTCCTTCGGAAATTTTGAATATTACTCATTGATTTGAATTCTATCCGATAAAATGAGGTATTTTTTATTTATTGTTATTAACTTAACTGTTTATAATGATCAGTCATGACTCACTCAAGACGGAGTGCAATTATAAAGTAAGAAATGTTTATATGACTAAACTTTGAAGACGCTTTTCACGTGCTCATTGACATCTGTAGACTTGACAGTAATAGAAAATTTTAAGTTTAAAACCACCGATGTTTTCAAATACTCTTTCAGAAAATTCTAATGTCACAGACGATAATTTACAAATATAGTTATAAAAGATAAATCGCATTATGTATGCATAAAGCATTTTTTATTTAGATGAAATTTGTGTAATTAGAAAAAAAATATATAGTTGATGAATTAATTATATTTTACTTTACATAAAAATAAAAAGTTATGGTCGAAGGCACAGGCAGCCAACTTGATCTACGTGTATAACTAATTAGTAATTACGTATATATTAATTGCTTAAATTTTTTTTTCGAACATTCTTCTTTTCGGTCGAAAATAGAAAGATTACCGAAATTCGTTTTCGTTTTCATTTTGAGTCTTAATAGCCAAATTTGGTCGATCCTTAGTTATAATAACTATAACAGGGTTTGTACGGTTCAAGAATATTTTACTAGCATTTTTGTGAAGTAACATTTTCCTTATTTGATGAAAAAAATATGAATAATACACAGGACGAGTTTCGACGCGTTATGTGTATTATTTTGTAATGTATGCAGATTTTAACATTTTTTTATTTTTCTAATTAGATTATGTATCGTTTAAATATTTAATATTCTAACAATGCCGCCATAGTTTCTAATGTCTAGTCATCTTATTTAATACTTTATTATTTCTTAAACTGCATTCTCAGAGGAGATTCTTTTCAATTCTTTTTAGTGGAGACCAGGGGTCGATTTAGAAAAAGAAAGTTGCATAGCAGTAACTGCTATACAAAGTCAGTTTTGAATAGTAGTTAGACACTTTTGTATAACAAGTAAAAAATAGCTAACGTAACTTTTAAATCTTGGAAATTTACAATTAAAAAAAAAGCCATATTTAACCAAAAGCATAAATGAAAGTAAATAAAATTATACAAAGAATAAAAAATAAACTATAACTCATCTACCCAATATAAATTACTTAGGAAATCAGAAGCTGGCTCTTGAATGACTTATAGGTCAATTTACCTTCGCCACAGGTCAATTAAATATATGTATCAACTTACCACAGTACCAATTCTTAAAAAAATATATTTGTTGTGAGGGTCAATATTTTTTAATAAGCCATAAACTCAGAAATACAATTTTTGTAATTTTAAATAAAACATAAAGCGGAAAAGAAAAAAAAAATGAAATCTTCATTTAAGTTAAGTACACAAGTATTATTACACAAAAAATACCTCTTGTTCATATTATTTACAGGCTATTTACAAAATTTTTGAAACTTCATTGTTTTAGTTACTCATCCTCATTAAAATTTTGCTTCCTTTTTCCACATTTCTGTATATTTGGTCGACGAGGTTTTGAGAAAAAAAAAATTCACAACTCGATTAGCAAGTAACAGTGATTCAGTAATCAATCACAGCGTCAGGGCAGAAACAAATCATGTGTTTACTGGGAAAACTGCGCCCAGCAATGGCGTCTCGCTGTACTTCCATTGTAAATAAACACTTGGGGAGAGTGAAAACACAACGTATGTCGTGTAAAAACATCTTTAAATTTTAACTTTAAGTGTACTTGACATAACAAAGGGTGTGGGAAATATGTATCGCAATGATTACGATTTAATGCATTTCTTGGATCGCATTTTAGTTAAATTTGAATCGCAAATTGCGATGCGATACCGCTTAAATCGAACCCTGGTGGAGACGCATTTTAGATATCAACCAGCTGCCAAACCTATATTCGACGTATATGTAGAAATATTCCCCATGAATTTAGGAGAAAGGTTTACAACTCAACCTCGAACCGCAGACATATCGGAAATTTTTAAAAGTAATCATTAAATTTAATCACAGCATTTAATTTGAATTTCTGAAATTGAATGAGCTGAATACCTGTTTACAAAATTACTGGTATATACCGCTGTTAAATTGCTGTAAACTCCTGTGAACTTTCGAAGTTTCAAGTATACAACTACTACTCTTTTGTACATACTTACTGTTCAGTTAAACAGAAATCAATATCTTCAAACCAGAAACAGAATTTTTTTGAAACTTTGTTCATAGTGTTATTAGGTGCGTTCATAATTATGTAAATACGAAGAACTTATAGTTGTCGTTCAGTCCGTCCGTCTGTCCGCATAAAACAACGCAAAAACTATCCGACAGAGTCGTTTGAAAATTAAAATATGTAATTGTTACATAGTTTTGTTGCGTCATTTCAAATTTTATGAAAATCGAATGCATAGTTCAATTACAGGGACACTTAAAAGTATTCCGATACATTACGGTCAATGGGGGGATAAAATCATGTGCGTTTTAATGGTGTCATACTCTTTCAAACATAATAAAATTTATATGTATCTATGATGTACTGTACATACTAAAATATACATTATGTACAATCTGTGGTACAAAGAATATTTGTTATTCGTTTACATCAGGGTCACACAAAAGTATTCCGTTGCATAATGGTATAGAAGGAAAATAGCTTGTGGCGCGTTTTAATTGTATTAAACTATTTAACATTTTATGAAATTGATACGCGTTACTGAGGATCACTACAAGTTACATCCTGCATAACAGAAAACAGATAGTATTTACAGGGACACATAAAAGATTTCGGCAACTATGCTGTTTCCGAAATACCGTATACGTTTCCACCAAGATCTGAATATTTTAAAAACTTCGTTATAGTACGAATGCGCCTCATTTGCTTCGTTTGATGTGCAATTTCCGACTTGTTTATAATTTCTTATGATTAGTCTTGCATAGCTACCCATCTTCCGAGGTTTGCATTAAGGCTAAATCTATTTAAAATTACATTGAAATGTAGTGTACAGCTATTGAAAACAATGTATAGTTTCTTACCTTGCTTTTGTATTCAAATCTACAGAAAACATAAATACAATGATATTAAAGAAAAAAAAATATTTATATCGTCACATGTGAAATAGTGTTAAAATGAAGAAAATAATTCCAATTCCATTAAACATTAGATTCTATACTGCCTCCTTAAATTCTCAAAACATTCGTTTACTTGTTAAATCATAATAAAACATTAAAATAGACTGGATGTGTATCCAAAATTTTATTAAAATTTGCAGTGCTAATTTATGATTATAAAACGAATTCTGATGCAGAAAAATCAGTTTTTGAAACAAAAAAGAAAAAAAAAAAAAAAAAAAAAAAGGGGGGGGGGACAGCAAAATTAGTTTTTAGAGAAAGAAAGAGAAAAACAATTTTGTAACAGCAAAAACTAGAATTCTGTAGCAGAAAATACACAACTTTTTTTTGTGTGTGTGCCCCTTGTACGAAATTTCATTTTATTGTTGTAATTGTTTGACGAAATATGCAGTTTTTCCGCGATATTTTAACGAAATTTATCTTTTTTTTTAACGAAATTAGCCTTTTTTTCACGATTTTTTTAAACGAAATTAGCCTTTTTTCACGATTTTTATTAACGAAATTTACCATTTTTTCGCGATTTTTAAAAAATAAATCTCCTTGTTTTTCGCGATCTTTTGATAAAATCTGCCGCTTTTTGCTACTTTTGATGAAATATATCGTTTTTTCGCGATCTTTTGATGAGATTTACCATTTTTTCTCGATTTTTTAAACGAAATTTATTGTTTTTTCTTAATTTATTGATGCAATCTTACTTTTTTTCGCGATCTTTTGACGAAATCTGTCGTTTTTCGCGATATTTTGTCGAAATCTTTTTTTTTTGCGATCTTCTAAGGAAATCTGTTGTTTTTTCAGTATTTTTTGACGAAATATTCCATTTTTACGCGATTTTTCGACGAAATTAGCCTTTTTTTCACGATTTTTTAACGAAATTTACCATATTTTTGCGATTTTTTGACGAAATCTGCCTTTGTTTCGTGATCTGTTGTCAGAATCTGCTGTTTTCTGCGATATTTTGATTAAATCTATCTTTTTTCACGATCTTTTGTTGAAATCTACTGTAATTTGCGATTTTTTTTTGATGAAATCTATCATTTTTTTCGCGATCTTTTGATGAAATTTACCGTTTTTTCGCAATTTTTTAAACGAAATTTATTGTTTTTTAACTTATTGATGAAATGATTGATGACTTATTGATGAAATCTCTCTTTTTTCAAGATCTTTTGACGAAATCTGTCGTTTTTTACGATCTTTTGACAAAAGATACCGTTTTTTCAAGATTTTTTGACGAAAGATATCATTTCTTACGCGATTTTTTTTTTTTTTTTTTACGAAATTAGAAGTTTTTCACGATTTTTCAACAAAATTTACTATTTTTTCGTGATATTTTGCCGAAATCTGTCACTTTTTCGCAATCTTTTCTCGGAATTTCCAGTTTTTCGCGATCTTTGGATGAAATTAACCTTTTATTCGCGTCCTGTCCAATTTTGTTTTTTCCCAAATAATATATATTTTTTCTTTTCCAAGTTGGCAAATTTGTCTGCAAGGATAAAAGTAAATCTGCGACGCACGTCGCGCGTCGCGCACTTTCTGCTACCGGGCTATCCACTACAAATATGTTAAAAATATGTATATTAAAAATGTATATATGCATATGTATGAAAAACGACAAAGAAAAGAAAGAAAAAGCAAGCATTGAGCACTAGCAATTTGGCGAATCTAATCACTTGTTTACTCGCCAAATGAAGAATTTACTCGCAGTTTGGCGCAATGGCGAGCGACAGCGAGAACCCTGGTGCTATTACCGTAAAATTTCACATTATATACGCTATAGGCAAAGGGTATTGGTTATAGTTTTAATTTTGAAATGGAGGATATTCGGAATCGCTTAAAAAATACAGAAGGTACACGGCGTATTCTACCATATACCCTTCCTTCACAACATTCCTGTTGTGCATGTTCTAAATGTTTATTGATATGAATACAAATTTAGAGTACCAATTTCGGTACCTATATAGTTTAGAGGTGAATCCATCTTAAAATGGATGGTACATTTTTATATGTAGTTTATAGTTATGAAGAAGCATTCTTACAGCCACAAAACTATAAAACGTTGAAAATTTTCGGTTGATTCGAATCTTAATTTGAATGAGATAATCATAGATGGCAGCAATAAAACTTGCAAGAAATATTTAAATACCTACTTCCGAGGCACTTTTTTTGAAAAATATAAAAAATTTAATAAAGGCATATGTTTTTAGTTAAAACATGTCGTAAAACTATCAATTCAAATAATTTTTCATTTGAATTTTAATTAAGTCTTCAAATCTAGGCAATATTTAGTGAAATTACACGAAATCTATTTCATCTTTTTTTTTTCTTTTCCACAATATATTAGTTAACCCCTGACCTGTGTTATGATGCAAACAATTTGCATTAGTTCTTAAAATAAGTAACATTTATCAAATTTTGTATTCTAAACATGTTTTTTTAATTAAAATTTGCTATAACTTTTAAAATTACAAACATTTATGAAATTTTGTATACTAAATATGATTTTTTAATTAAAATTTGCGATAGGTCATAAATTTACTAACATTTATTAAATTATGTATATTAAACATGATTTTTTAATTAAAAAAGTGTATTTTTCAATAAAAATAGCTTTAAATTAATATATACTCAATTACAACCTATATTTTATCTCATAACATACGTACTGATGAACAGAATTTTGTGAAATTTTTTTATTTCAACATCTCAAAAACATTTTAAGAAACGTAATTTCCCGTAAAAGTAAGCAAAGAAAAACGCAAATTAAGATTTAATACAACACAAAAATTTATGAATAAAGTTTACAACTTTAAAATCCACCTATTTGTCGGTGTTTATGTTTTGTGTATTATATATTTTATTGTTGTTGTACATTATATATTTAGATTGTATATATTGCATATTACATATTTGTGTATTAAAATGTATTCTTTACCTTTTCTCTGGCTCTTTAACCCATTAGTGTCTAGCGTCCCTTTTTAGGGACGCTAAAAGGTGCATTCGGCACTGTTTTTGACACCGGTAAAAAAGAAAAGCAATAATTATTTTATTTAAATGATGCATTTTCGTGATTAATGAACAAAACTTTAATCTTCTAAAAATAGTGGGGCCAACCAAATAAAATTTACGCAAAAGATGCTGGGCACGAACGGGTTAATGGCCACTTCCGGCTTCACGAAGTTCAATTCCTGTTTATATTTTGGGCAACAGCTTTGCTTCTAATTATCACTGAATGGACAAATAAGACATATTTGAAACCCTGACTGTTTGAATTTTAATTTAAAACAATAATAAAAAATGGCTTTTTATTTATTTATTTTTTTTTGCAAAAAATGCGGTTTGAGGAGCACATACCTTGGGGTGAAAAATCGCTTTCGTTTGTAAAGATTACTCATATTAGTAACCGAGCCGAGAGTTTCAATATTCTAAATATAAAGTAACAAGTTGACATTGCACGTGAAGCATAGCAAATGAGGTGCGTTCGTACAATAAAGAAGTTTTAAAAATATCACTCTCTATATCAATCTTATAAAATTGTAAACAGTTAATTACAATTAAAATGCTCATTAAAAAATGTTCTCCCTATACCATTATGTAATGGAATACTTTTGTGTGGCCTTCTAAATCAATAACAAATGTTCTTTGCACCACAGATTATGCAAAATGTATATTATATTATATACTTTATAGATGCATATCAATTTTATTATGTACGAATGAGTGTGACACCATTAACATGCATTTGAAACATTTTTCCCCATTGACGGTAATGTAACGGAATACTTTTGATTGTCCAAGTAATTGAACTATGCATCAAATTTTGATAAAATTTGAAGTGACTCGACAAAATTACGCAATAATTATGTATTTAAAATTCCAAACGATTAAAATGCATTTGAAACTTTTTTCCCCATTGACCGTAATATAACGGAATACTTTTAATTGTCCCTGTAACTGATCTATACATCCGATTTTCATAAAATTTGAAATGACTCGACAAAATTATGTAATAATTATATATTTTTAATTTCAAACTATTCGGTTGGGTAGTTTTAGCGTTGTTATATGCGGACGGGCGGACAGACGGGCGGACTGAACGACAACTATAGGTGCTACGTATTTACATAATTACGAACGTACCTAAAAATGGAATTTTTTTTTTTTTTTTTTTTTTTTTTTTTTTTTTTTTTTGCAAAAATAGCAGTTTGAGGAGTACATACCTTGGGGTGAAAAATCGCTTTCGTTTATAAAGATTACTCATATTAGTAACCGAGGTCTAGGAACATTAATGTTTAATGCACGGCGTACGTAATATATGACTTGTTATAATCATCCTAAAATGATGTTTATTATTAACTTAAATATAGAATTTATTTGTAAGTGTTTAAAATTTTAATTCCCATATCTCTAAGAATTGAAATAATACCGAAATAGTGAAAATTTCCTCTTACTTTTTCTTGAGTTCCCTCATAATTTAAACCAACACCAACACTAGCATATCAGTCAGATTCGGATTCGGACATTTTTTTCCTCCGACTCCGCACCCCTGCTATACTATGAATAGGAGGTCAAACATATTTCTTAAATTCCTGAAGTTTAGAAGAATCTGACAAATATATTTTTAAATATTCGGCAAAATGTCTAAAATTGAAAATGTTTCAGATTTCAACTCGAAGATGTATCTTGATTGGAAATGAGACGCTTAATCCAACGCAATAAACTGTTAGTTAATATAATTATGATTTTTGGAGTTATAAGGATGCTTCTTTTACGCAATTCGGTTACGCTAAAGAGAAATATTAAATGCCAATAATGGCTTTCGTAAATGTCACATTCACTTGACATTAAGCACGTTACATGTGTTTCTTGCGTCATCAAGTGATTTTTAATTTGTTAATAGTTTGGCGATTTCTATTATATGTCGATGTATTTAGCCGCTTTTGAAGAATTTTTTATTTCATTTTTCCGTAAGAGCTGGTTTTGATTTTGACAGCATATTTTAAAAATACATTCCGTCTTTACAAAAAAAAAAAGCCCCACCAGTGGCCGAGAGGTTCTGACCTCTCAACTGGTAGACGGCAGGTGCTGGGTTCGAACCCAATCGCGGCTGTCGGCCTAACCGTTCGGAGTTTTCGTGGTTTTCTTCGAACCTTGCGTAAATACGGGTTAGGTTCCCTTAGAAAGACCCCCACGAAGGGCACTCCTCCCATGGTCCTATATCCCTAGCGTAGATAATCGGACGACAAAAATAAACTAACCCCCCCCCCCAAAAAAAAAAATAACAATAATAAAAAATAAAAATAAAATAAATAAAAGTAAATAAAGACCAATGCGGCGCATTATACAGTTCCTAAATAAGAGAACCTATCAGTTGGATGCGCTTCAGAGTAAAAATGGATTTAAAAATGATCCAAAAAGTAAGCAGTTTGTTATTTGAATACTTCCTCATTTTTAAAATCACGATCGCTTCAAGAAATTCTGCTCAAATGGCCATTTTCAAGGCATTTTTTGAAATACATTCTGCCTTTGTCTAAAAACTGGCTAATACAAGGCTCCCAAATGGTTCGCCAATTGAACATCAGAATTTTCTTAGAGAATTTTCTTTTTATATTTTTCTTGCAAAGTGCCCAGAAACTACCTTCGGATGTTGATTCTAGCGCAAATTCAGTAGACACCTATCATGATATTTTCTGTTAGAAATATTGATGTTAAGTTCGCAGACCATTTGGGAGCCCTGCTAATACGTCACATTCTCCGTTTTGAGTAATTCTTAGCCGCCAAGAGAACATTTTCGGAGTTCTATTTTTTTTTTTATAGAAATGTTCGAGAAATTTCCCCATTTATTTCATGTATCTGATTGAGATGAGTCAACATTTTTTTCAGACTTGACATAATTTCTTCATAAACATTTCTGCGAAAGTATTTTATTATTTTGCTTGATTTTTACTTACCCATCATACGTAGTATAGGGTAAGTCTTGCAATCGTTTTGAAAATCGAAATTTTTTTTTGACGGATTTACACGTTTTAGATAGTGGAGATTCCGAGAAACATATTTTTAGAAAAAATTTTTTTGCCGTCCGTCTGTCTGTCTGTAAACGCTCTATCTCCCGAACAAATTGAGATAGAGACTTGAAATTTTGTATGTAGTTAGTATGTAAGAATGGGACGAAGCCTATTTAATATCAGCAACCTCGATTATCTGGAACTATTTTTTTCGGACCCTCGAAAAATTCGTCCTGATGAAAGGTATATAAAAATTTTCGAATTTTTTTGTTTTAAGGAATGGACGTAAAAGGCAATAAAGTAACACACATTTTGCATATAGAACGAAGTCGATCGGATTATTAGTTGCCGAGATATTTGCAATCCTGTTTTCCACATTCTTCAATTTTTCATGACCCTGTATTTCATTCAAATTTCAATTCAGAAGTATATTTTAATTGGAAATGAGACGCTTAATCCGACGCAGTTAATTGTTAGTTAATAGAATTATTATTTTTGGATTTATAAGGATGTTTCTTTTACGCAGTTTGGTACTACTTGAGTAGTTTGGCGTTTTAAATAATTTGTGGAAATTGGTACATCAGCAGTTCTTTAATAAAGCATTACTATGTATATTAACAATATTTAAATTTTGTTTATGAATTGCAATGCATTGTATAAATAGTTTTCACATGTTTTATTTTCATATACATATCCATGATGGGTAAGTATTACGGTGGCCCCCAACGACTAGTTTAAATTGTGTAGTATATTCATTTACAATTATTAAACGATATTAAACGTGAGTAATCCAGTTTTGTAAGAGAAAGTTCGTGAATTCTAAGAGTTAAATGCACGTCACAACACGCCAAGAAGAAACTATATTTTCTATTCTAAAAGTAAATAAATGGTTCATTTTCAGTGCCGTAACCAGGGTGGGTGCCTAAGTGCTCTGAATAATGAGTACCGATAATTTTTGAAATTTACTCACCTTATCTAACCAGAAAATTTTCTTCTATGAATAATGGAGAAGAAAGCTTTGTAATATTACTGGTTTTGGGAACAAACCCTGGTTACGCCACTGATTTTAACACAATCTCTTCGGAGCATTTTAATATATGAGATCTACATTAGATAAAAAAAATTCGGAAACGCTCGGACGGGTAGAAATATTTTTTACAAAACAAAATATGTTATATTTCTATGAAATCAGTAAAAAAAATATTAGTGTTTCGTCATGGTTTCACTCGATTTTGATGATCATAGATTCCAAAAATCTAATTACGCAGAAAATAAAATACAGAAATAGCATATATTTTCAGTTCAATATTTTTTCATTTAATCCAGATAACATGAAGTCTTAAGGTATAAAATAATACAAATTTGAGGTTAATTTAAGGGTCATACATCACGGCCCCGGGCATGTCAGCTTTATTTTTTTGTGTAGACACAAATTGGGGAATTTAAAAAAAAAAAAAAATAATAATAAAAAAAAAATAAAAATCATCGATTTGGGAATTTTTTCAGAGTTGTTTATGGAAATTCATCTTTTCTGATCTGGCACAACTGGACTAAACAAAGCAAAATTTTCATTTAAAAATTACTGGTGGGAATATTTAAGGCAGGTTTTAAATATTTCATGTGTCACTTATAAGCGAGGATCGTCATGAAGGATAACTAACTCCATTTAATCTTGGCAATGAACACAAAGAATAAATTCGCAGGGTAATGCAAAAGTTGTTACTGAGATTATTATTCTTTTCAAACACCACGTGTTCTTTAGATATTAATTTCTAATGCTCCGTTTAAAAATAACTTCTGGGCACGATTTTTTTTGTTCCTCGAGTGAAAAAATTCTTTATCCTACTGAAACACTTTTGAAAATGAGAAAAAAAAACTTTGGAATGATGCCAAAAATCAAATACCTTATCCTCCTTCTATTCAGTTTTAAAGACAGACATGCAGTTTATGGAGGCAAGTTGTTTGTATCCTGATAAAATATGCCGAATTAGGTGGAAGCTATCTTAATTTATATGACTAGTAGCTCTTCAGTGTGAAGATATTGACTATAAGTAGCGGCTTTGAGCAAGACAGAATGTCTAACTATTTGTAAAGCCACTTCAGACAAGCAAGCGAAAGTGCGTTATTGTGTATTTTGAGGCTAAAATGCACATTTTTCAAAGTAAAAACTAATTTAAATACATCATTTTTATTTTCTTCTACCTTAACAACAAAGTATTGAATTCGTAAAAGTTTTCGAAATCCATTTTTGACGGATTTACACGTTTGAAAGTCTAGATAACCCAAAAAATATGTTTTTACAAAATGTCTGTCTGTTATTCTGTCAGTCTGTCTTATGTGACAAAAATTTTGTAGGCACTCTATCTTAACAACTAATGCACGGAATTCCGCAAAACTTTAGATTCTGTTAGACCTTGATATAAACTAGACCTGATTAGTTTTTGGTGTATATGTCTCAACAGGTGGCACTGCTATGCTGTATTATTCACAATTTACACAATAGCCATATCTCAAGAACTAGTGCATGGATTTTTATAAAACTTTGTATTTCGTTAGTACTTGATACAGCATGTTGCTGATTACGTTTTGGTGTTCATGGCAGCGCCAGCTGCCATGATGCATTATTCGTGATTATCGCAATAGCCCTATCTCAAGAACTAATGTGCGAATTTTTCTAAAACTTCAAATTCAGTTAGTCCCTGATAAAGATTAGTGTTGTTTAGTTTTTGGTGTAAATCACCTCACAGATGGTACTGCTATGCAGCCTTTTTCTAATTTCGCAATAAATGTATCTGAAGGATTAAGGCAGGGATTTTCATCAAACTTCAGATTCAGTTGGTACTTGATCAAAAAACATCCTGAATAGTTTTTGGTTTCGTTTTCGTTTTCGGCTCAAAATCAGAGTTTTGCTGAAAACTCGTTTTCGGTTAAAAGATTGTCGAAAATTCTGCCGGACAGAAACTATCCGAATTCGAAAATCTCGTTTTCTTCTATGATGATGATTTTCAACATGATTCATGAATTTGAGCTGTATCGACTTCAATGATACACTCTTATTCTATGAACTTAACTATTTCTAATTATCATTCAGAACTGATTCAGGACTTGAGTGAAATTTTTTGAATAAAATAATTTTTTTTTGTTGTCTAAAAAAGGTTTTTTGAACCTTCCTGAATCCATTGGTATGCCCGTTTTTTTTTTTTTTTTTTTTTTTTTTTTTTCTGACCATTAGAAATAATCATAAAAATTCAAGGGAATACACCGACTTGGACGTTAAGCCCATTCACATTATTTTTATGATAACATTTTATGCTTAATTCTATTTTTGTATTTCACTCACACCACTATATTTTTAAAACAAATTTTGTAGTATGCATTACACATTCTGCCAAAGTGGAATTACAGAAATTTTTTCTTATTCATTATATGAAACTAAGTTTAATCCAAGTGTACATATATATATATTAATTCATGTTTATGACAAAATTGTGTAAGAACTTCGCATAAGTTAGAAGTGTCTGCAAGTTTTTTGTGTCTCCTGAAAATCGCACTTTTCATTTAAAAAGCCCTATATTGGGCAGTAAAAAAATTTTTGCAATAAATCTTGAGCATAATCCAATGAATATGAATTCCAAATTTAATCAAAATCGGTCGGATAGTTTCTGAGGAAACGATTCTTAAGGGGTCGCTTCACTCAAATGAAAAGACCCGTTCGCTAATGCTAATCCTATGGAAGAAATTTATAAAGATATCTCGGTTGCATTTTAATATTTTTAATTGATTCTTTTTACATTGGATAGCTGAGATTGATCTGAATGCAGGCCGTTTTTTACTTTTTTGATTTTGTTTACAGATATTTTTTTACGAGAACGTTTTCATTTTCAGAACCGGTTTGGAAAGCGAAATCACCCCCATAAAAAATATCTGTAAACAAAATCGAAAAAATACAAAACGGCCTGCATTTAGATCAATCTCAACTATCCAATGCAAAAAGAATCATTTAAAAATATTAAAATGCAACCGAGATATCTTTATAAATTTCTTCCATAGGATTAGCATTAGCGAACGGGTCTTTTCATTTGAGTGAAGCGGTCCCTTAATCCTCTCGGGTCTGGTGTACTATTAATACAATTTAATAAATTACAATACAATTTAATTAATACTATTAGTACAATTTATTATCGATTATTATTTTGTCTGAATAACTACTTAGTTACTTTCGACATATAAGAATGATAGTATATGCCTATGCCTTTCTTATTATGATTTCATTTAGGCTTTGACATTTGGCAATACTAATAACTAGCATAAGTCATGCTTTGTTTGTATTCGCGAAGTATTATTTTTAAGATAAATCTTTGAAAGTAACAATATTTTTTTATATTATTTTTGCATCCATATTAAGCGGAAACGTTATTTTATGTTTTGGTGCATTCTAATTTTGGAAATGTAAATTTAGCCAAATATTCAAGTATTTCCTCGGAATTTTTTATTTGTGATATAAGACTGGCATAAATAAAAATATTTTCGAAGCAAAATTTGACAAAATATTTTAAATTTTTAACTATAAGCTTTTTAAAATATGTTTTTACATTTTCCAATAGTCTCTGGTGTTTCCTCAAATTAGTTGAAATAAATGTGTTTCTAATCTTCTCAATTGACATCGAATAATCTTTGATAGCAATCTTAGAATAATATATTCGAAGAAAGTTTGAAGAAAGTTAGTTCTTCAAATCCTATTTTCTGGGAAAAAAAAAACAAAAAAAAAAAAAAACATTTAAAATCTCCTCTTGTTGATCCTAAGAATTTTAGCTGTAAAATTTTTCATTCATTCATATCATACATATTTTATTCCTATCAATTTCAAAAATATTTCTTTTCTTAATTAAATTTAAAAAATAGTGTTTGAAATAATTCAGTGGAATAATGAAAATATATTTTATTAAATTAATTAATCAGGATTCTCGCTCAATGATTTATTTTTTCTTCTGAAAATATGCGTGTTTTACATTTTATTTGCAAAAATATGTTATTATTACTAACTCCATGATTTATTTTTTCTTTTGAAAGTATACATATATCATTTTTTATTTGCAAAAATGCGTCAGCAATGGAAAAACATGTAAAATAAATTAAGTAAAATAATATTTTTTTTAAGGTTATTCTGTAAAAAAATAATATTCCGCAAATCTACAGATCATAATTTATTTTTATGTTAACCCCTTCGCGACCAGAGCCTTTTACGAAATTTTAAATGGTTTGTAACCGGTTTTAAAAAACAGAAATTTGTGGTTTATTGAATCGATCAAATGCTTCGATTGAATAAGATAAATTTTACAGTATAATTTTACTGGTAGGAATAAACAAGGATTCTTAAGCTTATTTGCGGCATGTATACGTGTCGCTCGTCCCCAAGGGGTTAAATTTCAAATCAAAATACTAAATAGTTTTTTTTTTTTTTTTTTTTTTTGTAAAGTGTACGACAAAATGCAAATTGTGTAGCCTAGTAGGAAATTCGCTACGCCCATTCTAATAACAATAATGTTTACTTAATTCTCTTTGCACAGTTTGTGATTTCTTTATTTCATGCGTATATTTCACCTGTTAAAATGTAACTTACGAATTAAATATTCCCAAATAAGCGAAAAACTGCTTAGGCCGGGAATCGTACCCAGATACTTGCGTTACAAAGCCAATGCTTTACCGTTTAAGCTAACTGGGCACGACAACCGTTGAGCATTTCTTGCTCAGATAACCTTATAGGTCATAACATCTAATCTGTCATTTAGACACCTCAACAGAATAGACCGCAGGTAAAGAAACACCATAGAACGATGGTTTACAGTCGAGTCTCTGTATAACGAAATCCACCGTTCCAGTAAGAAATTCGTTATATAGAGAAATTCGATGTATAGAGAATGATGTTAAAAATCGCATTTAATGTGTGAAATTTGAACAATTATTAATTTTGATCTTTTGAATTAATAATTTGAAATGTTTAAAAGTAAATATTAACCTAACATTTTATTTCTTAATTATTTAAGCTGTTTCAAAAAAGAGAACGGACATTTATTTGAAAGCTTAATGAAAATCAAATAAGGAAGACTTGCATTAATTTCAACGAAGAAAACTGTGATTTTTTGTTGTTTTGATTTTAAAATTGTTACGCTCTAAAAAAAAAATTGCTCAAATTTTAGCAAGGAATGAAATATTGTAGTTAACATTTTCCTCTCCATTTAAAAGCCTCTCTTATGTGCCTCTCATTGATTCCTCTCTTACATGTGCGTCAATCCAATTGACTCTGTTTTGAGAAGGATGTGGAAAGGTGTGTGGGAGATGGGATGAATTCGTTGGATTTAAAGAACAAGGAAAGAAGTAATAAAAAAAAACTCAGCACTGACGATAAATAAAAAATAAGTGATGAAAAATTTATTCCATATGATTTCGAAGCCTTTTAAAATTGAGTAAATTAAGACAAATTTATGAAAAAATTCGTTATATGGAGATCGATATTTCGCTATATAGAGACTGTTTTTAATGTAATCATGCGAAAGGGGAACCGTTCCTACTAAAAATTCGTTATATAGAGAAATTCGATGTATGGAGTTTCGTTATAGAGAGACTAGACTGTATTTCCAACTGAGCCAAAATATAACCAAAATGTAACTTACTTCTCGCTTCAATCATGGGAGATAAAACTCAGTTATAGTACCCTGTCAAATCCTGTTGTAATACTTCATTTTCCAAACATCTTCAAAAACTCTTCCTCTGCCTACTATCACATGAATATGAATTGAATAATACACAAAATAAGTACATTCGTTATAACGTTTGACGTAACTTAAAAAAAATGAAATTTTATTCGCAAAATGGAAAAAAAAAAAAAAAAAAATCCGGACCCGAAATGGTTAAATCTCGTATATTTCCCATAGGATTCTGCAAGAGTTATATGTTTTAAATTTCAAGCGATTCGGTTGGGTAGTTTTTGCTCTGTTATATACGGACAGATGGACAGATGGATAGATATATCCTCTTGAGACCTGAGCATAAAATAACTCTACAAATGTATATTTATTGCTTTTGCATAATCGAAATGATACCATAGATGACAGAAAGAGTCAGTTTGATGAAATCAGTACTTTAGGGGACTGGTAATTTAGGTTTACGAATATGGATATAAAAGTACTAATCCCTTTAAAACATCAGTTTAAATATCAGTAATACGATATACAGTAACAAAATTAAGGTCTTTAAACAGGTAAATGATCAGCAAATCCTCAAATTTTTTTTTATTGTAAAGCATTTAAGTTAAATAATTATGAATATTTCTTACTTTCTTGACCACAATGTCTTGAAGGCATTTTCGAAACTCGGATGAAAATAATATATGTTTTATGAGGTAATATTAATCAGTGCTGGCATTTTTTGGTTTTGTTTTAAAGCAAAAAATATTCAGCTGTATAGAAGTAAAGTAAAAATACAAAATATTCGAATAGTTTAGTTTTTATGAGGAAAAGAATGGAGGTACACATTTGTGTACCTCAGGTCTGAAGAGGATAAGGACGGACAGATTAAACGACGACTGTAGGTGCTACGTATTTACGTAATTACGAACACAGATAAAAAGAAAAAAAAAGAAAAATCGCTTACATGTAGCATCGAAAACATGTAGACTAAAACGGATCTAACAAAAGACTATTGTAAAAAATAAGAAAAGAAAAAAAACTGTATATATACATTTAATTTATGAGATACAATAGCGGTAAGTTTTCGCAGTTCCACGTAACACATTTGTTTAATTTATTAGCGTATTCTTTGAAATTGCAGGGAATGATGCAGTTACGGTAAAAGTAAAATTAAAGAGAAAGTTTCCAAAAGAATGTTTTTGTATCCATATCTATTTTTAAAACAGTGTATAAAATGAGACAAAGGAAAGCTAAGAAAACATTTTTTTAATTCAGTCTAAGTGAAGTAAAGAAAAAAAAATAAGATAGATTACTTTAAAAGAGATTAAATAGAGGCAATTTAAAGATAATTTGTCATAGTTTATTTGAAAGTATCGAAAGCAACAACAATAAAGTGTCAGTTCTCTTTAAAAGAAGATGGTAATTGCAAGTTAAACTTAGCAAATGAGGTGCGTTCGTACTATAACGAAGTTTTAAAATTATTTAGATATTTCTGTAATGGTATACAGTACTTCGGATACCGTATAGTATCTAAAATCGTTTGTGTGATCTGTAAATACCATTTGCTTTCTAGTATACTGGAAGTAACTTGTAGTAAACTTCAACAATTTGTATCAATTTCAAAAAGCGTGAAAAAGTTTAATGTAATACAAACATGCCCCAAAGAATGTTTCCTCGATACCATTATGAAAGGAATACTTTTGCGTGCCACTGTAAATTAATAACAAATATTCTTTGCACCACGGATTGTACAAAATGTAGATTTTATAGTAATATATCATATTTCATAATTCATAATTTCATATATATTATAGTTAGTATATATTTCACAGATGCATATCAATTTCGTTATGTTCAAAAGTGTGTAACATCCTTAAAATATACTTGAATTTTTTTTTTCTCTCGGCCGAAATTTAGTGGAATACCTTTGATTGTCCATGTAATTTAACTGTTCATCCAATTTTCATTAAATTTGAAAAGGCTCGACAAAATTATGCAACAACTATACACTGTAAATTTCAAACGATTCGGTTAGGTAGTTTTTGCTCTGACATATGCGGACAGACGGACCGACTAAGCGGCGACTATAGGTGCTACGTAGCTACCTGAGTGTACATAATTTTGAAAGCATATAAAAAGAAGAAAAGAATAATCTCTCACATGTAGAATAGAAAACATGTAGGCTATAACGGTTCTAACAGAATACTCTATTGTAAAAGATGAAAAGAAAAAAAAAACCCTTGTATATACATTTATTTATTTTGATGGGATACAATAGTGGTAAGTATTTGTAGCTCCACGTAACACATTTAAGTTATTAGCCAATTCTTTGAAATTGCAGGGAATGACACAGTTGCGGTTAAAACAAAATTAAAGAGAAAGTTTCTAAAAGAATGTTTTTGTATCCATATCTATTTTTAAAACATTGTATAAAATGAGACAAAGAAAAGCTAAAAAACATTTTAAAATTTATTCTAAGAGAAATAAAGAAAAAAATAAGATAGAGTACTTTAAAAGAGATTAAATAGAGGCAATTTAAAGATAATTTGTCATAGTTTATTTCAAAGTGTCGAAAACAACAACAATAAAACGTCAGTTCTCTGTAAAATAAAGCGAATGCTATTATTGAATAGTTTTGATACAAATTTAATTTTTACTTTCTTCTATCTTTACAAGAGGAAAGTATTGGATTCGTGAAAATTTTCGAATTCCTGTTTTCCGGATTTACATGGTTTAATGGTCCGAGAACCCGAAAAACATGTTTTTACAAAATGTCTATTTATGAGTCTGTTTACTCTGTCTGTCCGTCTGTCTGTATGTGACATAAATTTTGTGGGCGCTCTATCTCAAGGCACGGAATTTAATAAAAAATTATATTCAGTTAGTTTCTGATATAAATGATGCTGCTTAGTTTTTGGTGTAAATCTCTCAACAGGTGGCGCTGCTATGCTGCCTTTTTTTCGATTTATGCAATAGCTCTATCTCTAAAATTAATACACAAAATTTCCTCAAACTTCAGATTCAGTTATTCCTTGACATGAAATGATGTTCGTTTACATTTTAGTGTAAATCGCTCTGTAGGTGGCGCTGCTATTCGGCGTTATTTAAGATTTCCACAATCACTCAATCTCCAGAACTAATGCACGAATTTTCATAAAACTTCAGATTTGGTTAATCCTTGATATGAAATGACGTTTTTTACATTTTGGTGTAAATCGCTCATCAGGAGGGGCTGCTTTGCTGTATTTTGAGAGATTTTTGCAATAGCTCTATCTTCAGAGTTAGTGCATGGATTTTCTTCAAACTTCTGATTCAGTTAGTCCTTGAGATAATCTGATGTTTTTTATATTTTGCTGTAAATAGCTCAACAGGAGTCGATTCTATGATGCACTTTTTAAAGATTTCCGCAAAAGCTCTGTCTCAAGAACGAACGCACGGATTTCCGTCAAACTTCAGATTCAGTTAGTCATTGACATGAATTGATCCTGTTTGTATTTTGTTGTAAATAGCTGCACATAGCGCTGCTATAATGGCGCTTCTATACTGCATTTGTTATGATTTCTCTAACAGCTCTATCTCAATAACTAATGCACAGATTTCTTTCAAACTTTAGGTTCAGTTAATTCTTGACATGAATTGGTTCTGTTTTTATTTTGGCGTCAATTTGCCTAAAGGTGGAGCTACTATTCTAAATTGTGTAGGATTTACACGATTTTTGCAATAATCATATCTCAAGAAGTGATATACTGAATGTCATATGTTTAAAATCCTCATGATGGGCATAGATTGCCATTTAATTCTGTGATAGCGAATTTCGAAATGTGAATAAGATGAGATATAAGAAAATTTTAGGATTGGCACATCCGACTAGTTTTAATAAAGGTGTGAGGCTCAGTTTTAGGTATAAAAATAAGCTTTTTAAGATTATTGTTATTTTTTAAATAGTAGTATTAGTATTATTAGTAGTAGTAATAACAATAATAATAATATTAATTCTTTCTTCAGGCGGTTTTCGAAAAAATATTTTTGCATGCTCAGAAATTCAAAATTTTCGGAAACATTTCCAGACTCATTTTTAAAGGCAAAAACATGAAACTTGCTGACGCGATTTTTGAAGATATGTATGCGAAATAAGAGAAGTAATTTTGAAATAATAATGCATCTGTATGTTTTCATTTTTCTCTAAATTAATTAGAACTTGATTAAAAAACAATTATTTTATTCACTATGACAATTTTTTTTCGTTCTTAGCTCTCATGCTTCGGGAAATCCGGTCCAAAACACCAGCTTTGAGAATATATTTTGTTATATATTTTGCCTTTATCAAAAAAATAGGCAAGCATTGAGCATTGTATAATTTCCGAATAATAGACCGGGAGGCAGCAGCATAGACCTTATCGAGTTCATGGAGGAAAATCTAGGATTAGTTAAATCTAGATGAGTATATTAAAACGCAATCTGTCTGCCAAGTCATATCTCTTTTGAAAACACCTAAGAACCCGATTTTAGCGGTTCACTCATTAGTTTAATGTTATGTTTTTCTGCTCCCAATTCTCCATGTTTTCATATTTTTGAGTGCAGAAAAACACAATGATAAACCTACAGGTCAACCGCTAAAATCGGGTTTTCCATCAAGATACGACTTGGCAGATCGATTGCGTTTTAATATTGAGATATAACTAATATTAGATTTTCATCGACGAACTCAATGAAGTGATTGTCTGTTCTACCGCTTCCGGTCGCATTTTCAGAAAGAATCACGTTTTGAGCATCTTATCGCCAGAACAACGATTGGCGCGGAGATGAAGTCAGTGCTATGCACCCTTTCTTGTTTGTGACATCAAACGCCCTGCGAATAGCAACCCTTCCTTCTGCAAAGAGATCGCGCTTATTGTTCATTTGTTTTTCCGTAAATGTTATCAAGCAAAGACTATAATATGAGGAAATGTTATTCGTCGTTGTTTACGATTAAAACATAGTTTAAAACAAAGAGCTTTTTCAGATTAAAATGCTTTAAATTTCACAGAACATCTAAACACTGTTTTTTTTTCTTTATTCTCAATTCAAAAATACTATTTCCTTAACTCGCTATGTTCTAAGAAATTGAGAAGTTAATTAAAAACAGTAGTAAAGATTCTCTTGTAATAAATATAATTCTATTAATCATATGTTTTTTATGACACATTTGAACTTAGTTTATTTTGTGTTTGGCGATGCAGGTGGCTGAACGTTCTCGTTTCCGCCAACTCGCCAAGGCTGGTGCTCGAAACGTGATTCTTTCTGAAAATGCTTCCTGGTCTATAAGAGAATCTGCTAATACGGAACAAATATGAATTTTAAAATCAGTCAGAAATGCAGCAGTTTGGATTTGAGTTCGCCCTTAACCCCTTGGGGACGAGCGACCGATATTTATGCAGAATACGGGGCTCAGAATTCTTGATTATTGTCACCAGTAAAATTTTAATGTAACCTTTAGCTTATTTAATCCGAGCATCTTCGCGATTCAATTAAGCGAAAATCTCTGCTTTAAAAAATCGGTAACAAAAGATTAAAAAATCTGTAATAGACGTTCGTGTCGAAGATGTTAAGGGGGCTCAGGGGTTGAAAACTTTTCAAAAAATCGATTTTTTTATCGTCTAGTTTGATTATTCAATTAATTCTTAACTCAATGCAAAAAGCCGCATAAAAATATTTGCATTTTTAACGGAGTTATAAGCATTTATTCAGCACACTTTCATAGCCGCACCCATATAATTTCAACTTTAACCCTTTAACGATCATAGCGTTTTCATTGCTAAGATGTCGAAATAAATGAATGACACCGGTAATTAAGAACAAATATATTTCTAAATAAGAAAACGTGATTTTTCACATACATAATAAAAGGGATATTTTTAGATCAAAATACCGGTGTCAGTGTTGCGTATCGGAATTAAAATTTTGTGGTTTCGTGGCGAAACCAATGAACGTTAAAGGGTTAAGTCGCGTTTTCTCAAAACTTGATTTTTGACGACTAACACCAAGATTAAATAAAAACTATTTGATGGAATGGATTAAATTTTTTTTTGCATGCGTTTGCATCATTATCTATAGAATGAATTAATATCGTTTAGATAGTTTAATATTTTGAGTATTTTTAATGAAAAAAAGTTGTATTTTTTAGGAGTTTTTTCAATTTTCAAATTTGAGAGTTTTTTTTGTTAATGTTGTTTTTAAGTTATAGTTATATCCTTAATTCATTCTATAGAGTAAAATTTCCGGATCATTTTAAAGCAAAAATTAGGTTCTTATGTCAATTCAACGTTAAGATATCTTGGTGTTGGTGATATAACACATAATTTTTTTTTCCGAAAATTGTGTTACATAAATTTTGCTATATTTCTTATTATATTACATTGAAGTACTTCATTTTATAATGTTATAAAACTACAAACATACCTTTAAAATATCAGAAAGGTTAAGTTAATTACATTGAATACTTCTGTTTTTAAATGGACTCGAAGCGAGAGCTCTGTTTGCATGTTTTTCCGTATCGATCAACCCCTGAGCCCCCTTAACCCTTTCCGGCGCAGTGTTACCAGTCCGGCAACACTTAATTTTAATTCCAAACTTGCAATCGGCACCAAGAATATTTTAAAGAAATTTCGCTTTTACAATGAAAGCGTGAATTTAGGAATTTATAATTTCTACAAAAGTCGTTTTAAATTCCGGTGTCAAACAAAAATTTCTTATTTTATGAGCAGAATTTGCCTGCGCCGGAAAGGGTTAACCACCTAGCTGATTTGCCCGTACGTCGTACGCGCAAGAAGAGATTGCTTGATTCATCACGAAAAACTTTTTGAAACCACTAACTTTTTTAATGATAATTTCATACTAATAACTGGCAGAAATGTTTACACTAAATATTTTGCTAAAGAAAAGTGGTGACTATCGCGCATTTTTAATTTATTGTATGTAACACAAAGAATCAGTTAAGTGGTTAAGAATATTTTTCCCTCCATTTTATAATTTATAGAAAAACTTTGCCCTCAGCTTTACGAATATGTTGATGGGGGAAATAAACTTATTGAAAAAAGTTACAGATTCAGCGTTTTCGGTGGATTTTTATTCTTTCTTGAGAAGATAATTTTGAATGACATTGAAAGAAATGATTTCTTACATGAATGTGTGTTTATCCTTCACATGTTCGCACTTGAAAAATGGATGAAATTAAAAACATATTTTTTGAATCTTTTTCATTCATTAACAGAACAAGAATTTCCTTCCTTATTTATTAATCATCACAGTATTTAAGATGCCTTATGAAACATTATGGTTTTAGAATATTCATGATTATTTATAATTATATTCATTGAATATATAAATAAAGCGGTATGCATCAAAATTAATTTGGACTTTTGAAATCAGAAAAATATAAATTTTGATTTAACGACTTGACTGATTTGCCCGTACGTCATACAAGCAAGAAGAGTTTACTTGATCCATCACTTAAAACTTTTTAATACCGCTGAATTTTTTTTAAATACAATTTCCTACTATTTAAAAGCAGATATGTTTAGACTAAATATTACGGATATTTTATTTTTTTAAAAGTGGTGTATAACCCATATTTTTATTTAACTGAACGAAAAAAAAGGGAGAAAAAGAATAAATTAAGTTGTTAAATTATTTTAAATATTTAGCAACGGGAAAATATAATTGGAAAGGGTAAATTTTATTTTACAAAAATATACTTATCGAAATTTCTATATGTTTTCATAATCTTAATTAAATAATTAGGTTATCAGCTTTATTTTTTACAATTTATATTTTTTCAATGATAAATATGTAGGGGAGAGTGGGGATACTTGAGCCACCCCTATTATCTCTACAGTTGGTCAATTTTTCTTTCTAAAACTGGCAACATGGTAACATATTTATAGTTCTGAACATGTGAAAAAGAAATCACATACCTTGGTACCATTTTGAAAGTATGGTGATTAACCCTTTGAGCTCTGCTGCTAGAATTTTCTACCACATAATTTTAATTTTGAAATGTCACAACGACACCAGAAAATTCGACCTAATTTATTTGAAAAAGTTTTAATGCATTTTTTCGCGTATATTGTAAATCGGTTTTTTTCTTTGCAAAATACTGGTGCGAATGTGACATCTGGCTCAAGTATCCCCTCCATGGGGATACTTGAGCCACGATGTAAAAGAAAAAGTAAAAATTTATTAGACATAGAAAAATAGTTCAAAATTAATTGAAAGTGGTTTTCAATTAAAGAAAAAATACCAAATTTTCATTTTCAATATTTTATTTTGTTCTAAGAAATTATAGAAAATTTAAAAAAATTAAAATTTAAAAAATGGCTCAAGTATCCCCATCTTCCCCTATATTTCTTTTTACCTTCCACGGTTAAAAAAAGATATCACATAAACACAATTTGATTCAAATAATGTTTATTCAATGAAACTTGCATGACATTGTGTTATGCAGTAACCTTGTATGAATTATGGAACTATAAATAAAGAAGATCTGACATATCCTCAACGCACTTCTCTCATGCGGAGCTTCAACTGTAATAATTTCCCAGGGTGCTAATTACAGCCAGAGTAAAATTCTACTAGTGAATTTGAATAGATTGATTTTTTTTTTTTTTTTTTTTTTTTTTTTTTTTTTTTGTTATTTAACTGCTTTCTTCATGCAAAATTATTGTCATAAATAAGGTCTATTCATTTTTATTGGTGAAAGCCTTGGAGCAAAATCGATATATAAGAATGCAAGCATTTTTATATCATCTTTATATATAAAAATCTTCTGTGCGTGTGTATTTAACTGAACTCCTCTTAAATGACTGGACCGATTTTAATGAAATTTTGTGTGTGTGTTCCAGTGGATTCGAGAATGGTTTAGATTCACATTTCATCGAAATTGATTCAGTACTTTTTTAGTAATTAAGCAAAAACTAATAGTTAGTGATGTTTCGCTAATTAAAAGTGCTATATATATAAAAGAAAGTCTGGATTTCGTATTAATCACAGCACAAAAAAATCTACCGAACCAAAAATCTTGAAAATTGGGGTAAAAATACTTCTTATAACATCGGGTGCCGCTAAGAAGGGATTTTCGAAAATTCCATCCCTAAGATGAGTAGAAAAAAGAACGAACTTTAAAAAAATTCCTTTAAAATCGGCTTTTGTAGATATTTTTCAATTGATAACATATTTTAGTGTATTTTTTCATGCTGAATCGAATGGTACTAAGCAAATTCGTTTAAATCCAGTAGTTCGTGAAATAATTCACATTTTCCTAATTTGGCGATGTCTTCGGCGCAAAAACCTGAAATTTTCAATGCTTATCTCTATATATAAAAGAAAGTCTGGATTTCGTATTAATCACAGCACAAAAAAAATATACCGAACCAAAAATCTTGAAAATTGGGGTAAAAATACTTCTTATAACATCGAGTGCCGCTAAAAAGGTATTTGCGAAAATTCCACCCCTAAGATGAGTAGAAAAAAGAACGAACTTTTAAAAAATTGCTGAAAAATCGTCTTTTTTAGTTATTTTTCAACTGATAACATATTTTAGTGTATTTTTTCATTCTGAATCGAACGATACTAAGCAAATTTGCTTAAATCCAATAGTTCGTGAGATAATTTACATTTTCTTTATTTGGCGATTTCTTCGGCGCAAAAACCTGAAATTTTGAATCCTTATCTATATATATAAAAGAAAGTCTGGATTTCGTATTAATCACAACACGAAAAAATCTACCGAACCAAAAATCTTGAAAATTGGGGTAAAACTGCTTTTTATAACATCGAGTGCCGCTAAGAAGGTTTTTCGAAAATCCCCCCTCCCCTAAAGAGGGTAAAAAAAAGAACGAACTTTTACAAATTCCTTTAAAATCGATTTTTGTGGATATTTTTCAACTGATAGCATATTTTTGTGTATTTTTTCATTCTGAATCGAGTGGTACTAAGCAAATTCGTTTAAATCCAGTAGTTCGTGAGATAATTCACATTTTCCTAATTTGGCGATTTCTTTGGCGCAAAAACCTGAAATTTTCAATGCTCATCTTTATATATAAAAATTTTCTGTGCGTGTGTATGTCACTGAACTCCTCCTAAACGACTGGACCGATTTTAATGAAATTTTGTGTGTGCGTTCCAGTGGATTCGAGAATGTTTTAGATTCACATTGCGTCGAAATTGATTCAGTACTTTTTTAGTAATTAGGCAAAAACTAATTTTTAGTGATTTTTCGCTAATTAAAAGTGTTGGATATGTTCGATGAATAGAGTGCGGACGTAATGTACGAGCGGTCTAAGGCGCCAAATTTAAGCTCAACTTCTTGAAGAAAGAGATCGCGTGTTCAAACCCCACTCCTGACAAACTGTATGCTTTACAATAATAATTCCTGTATTATAATTTTGATTAACCGACTTAAGACAATCGTTAACTTTTAACTAAAATAGAAAAATAAATTTTTTTATCAAAGACTGGACCGACTTCAAAAAGTACTGAAGAGTGAAAAATAATTTCCTTACATAATTGTAATAAGAAATTAAATTAAGAGCGTAGTGTTTATCGTGCGTATTACCATATCTACGTACATTTATTTGATTTTCTGGAGTCGGTGCCACGAAGGGCAACGTCTGTCGGTGACAGGACAACGTCTGTCGGGTCCTCTAGTTTTATATACATTCGAAGTTCCCGGTGTGCAGATTGCATTTATTTTTTAAACGTTGACTCATATTTTGATGATTTATTTCCATTTTATTTTCAAATTTTTGGCATGTTGAAAATGTTAAAAGCCTATTTTACATTAAAAAAAAAAAAATTTTTTTCTTTAAATTGTTGCCAATTGATTAAAAAAAAAAAAAAAAAAAAAAAAAAAAAAAGCACGCGATTGTTGAAATAAGACATTGAAATGAACGCAACAAGAAATAAAAAGAATATTGCCCAGTTAAACTGATGGCATTGAGCTCACAGGCTACGCAGACTAATTGTACATTACAGCCTTATACTTTCAAGGGTTAATTCCGTTAAAAAAAAATAAAAAAACATTAAGAAGGAGAAACAGCTCTCCCCTTTCCTCCTTTTTATACTTAATCATTGAACCTCCTAAACTATCAAGGACATGCTTTATCATATAAAAAATACATATCCAAAATTCACAGCAAATCGGATAATTCTTAATAAAAACCCATTTAGCATTTATATAAGAGGAGTTATCCCCCTCTTTTAACCTATACTTAACCATTGAACTTCCAAAACTATTCACAGGTTTGAACGAAATCTGACAATTCTGCTTGAAAAACCCATTTATATAAATTAAGGGAAGGGGCATTAGAACCCCCTTTCCCCCTGTTTATGTTTATTCAATGAACACCTAATAACAGTCACGGAATCGTCTCATCAGAATGATCCTACATCTAAATTTTGAACAAAAACTGTTAATTCTGCATGAAAAACCCGTTTATATCAATTAAGGGGAGGGGCATGAGCCCCCCGTTTCCCCTCTTGTACATATCGAATGAACTCCAAAAACTAATCAGGGAAGCGCCTTATCAGGATATACCTATATACAAAATTTCAAGTGGATCGGATATTTTTATCATGAGTTATCGCGTTACGCACGCACGCACGAACATACATACATACAGAACGGGCGGGCACATAAGCTCTCAGGCTATGATAGCCTCTGAGCTAAAAAAAACTTTCAAGTGAGATTTAATTAATTACAATTTAAAAGCTGGAAATATTGAAAATTATCTGATAAAACTATTTATGCGTGAATTTTAGAAGAGAAAAATGCAAAGTAACATCTTCCTTAAAATGTATTAAAAATCTTAAATGGAGAAAAATTACGTCAGATTAAAAAAAACTAAAATAGACAGTGCAAATAATAATGTTTCCTTTCTAACGATAAAAATATTTTCGTGTTAATATTACAAAAAGAAAAAAAAAGTTTGGCAAATTACATGAGATTTAAAACGACATTTAAGAATTACTTATTTAAAACTGCTATCATGTAGCATTGTTAAAAAATACGGGGAAGCTAAGACACTGTCGACTAAGTTAATTTTATATTAGCCGATTCTGAAATTTTTAAATAATCTTATTTAATCAAACTCGAAAACAGCCATTAACAGGAATTCATCTAATTTAAACTCCCTCCATAAAACAGGAAAGATTGGATACCCGATTCATCGGCAATCGCCATTGATTTTTTGTTTTGTTTTGAAATTATAATCCAATCTTCGGTAATTTTTTTAAAGCCGATCAAATTAACCCTTTCCGGCGCAGACAAATTCTGTTAGTAAAATGAGAAATTATCGACTGACACCGGAATTTACAAACGACTTTTTAAGAAATCAAGAACACATTAGTTTAAGCTTTTATTATAAAAGCAAGATATGATTAAAATATTATTGGTGCCAATTGCAAGTTTGGCATTAATATTAGGTGTGTCCAGACCGGACCCACTGCGCCGGAAAGGATCAACCGATTTATAGAGGCGGGACGGGGGATGACGAGTGAACTTGTAGGAGGTAGAGCTCTCTTGTAATAAAAAAATTTCCAAGCTCATGAAGATGCGCATCTGTTTGCCAACATTTCTATGACTATTAACAAATATTAACACGGATATTATTATTAGCAAATACATTCAACTAACCCTTAAACATTTACCTTACCCAAGCCTCGCATTTAATCCGTTTTCATAATGGCAATTTTTTCTTCGGTGATTTATCTTACATTTTTTTTTTTTTTTTTAAACCGAGGGGAATATTATTTATCTTAGAAACGTAGAAACCTTACAGAAAAAATTTCTTCAGAAATACTTGTATTCAAAAATCGGAGTAATGGGGTCCATGCTTCATTTTAACGAGGCTGAAAACATTTTTAGCTTCTGTAATCATGTTTTGATTCTCTTTACTGTGATATTTATCTAAAGGTAAATTTAAATAGTAATATATTTTTATTTTCATCACAAAAGAAATTATTTTCCTCTAAAATAAATAAATAAATAACAGAAAAAAAACGTGTGTTTTTTATAGAGTGATGATAAAATTTTAAAACAAAATTAAAACTTTATTTAAAAACTTTCATACGATTGTTTACAATGATGAAATATGGTAGACACAGACACATTTGATCTAACCATTTTTCGTTACGGTAATGTCGACAAGAAATAGGATGCATTTAGATGTATAGTATAATACAGGCATTAACCAAACAATTTATTTTGTTTATTGTTTATCAGACAAACAAAAAGTTTTTAATTGTTTATCAACGAAAAATCATCGATCTTCTTTTGTTGTTTTTTTGGTAAATAAATAAACAGTAGTTTAATCGAAACAAGCAAATAAAATAATTATGCTTCTTCTTCTTCAATTTCAAGAGAAGGAAGTTTTGACAGATTTTGTTTATTAAATAACAGAAATTGTTTTTAAGAGAAGAAAGGACGAATCAGCCTTTAGAGTTACATGGAGTAACTAGTAGTTTAATGTACGATTTGTTTTTTAATCAAACAGACAAACAAATAAATAGAGTTCATCATCAATTTTAATATAAGGAAGTTTAGATATTGTCTGTTTAATAGAAGTTATGATCTTCGATATTTTTTTAAGAAGAAAAGACGAACCAATCAGAGTTTGTATACTTAAAGGACTTTCAAGTACCTATTACTTAGAATTTCTATAAAGTTATGTTTGCTTTATTTAATAATAATAATAATAAATTTAATAAAAGATATAGCGATCAGTACGTTACAAAATTGCTGGCACTGAAGCATCTAAAATCTCCTGAATCCTTTATTGCATACAAACTTTGACAGCCTCCAGAGTCAGCTAAAGTAACCAATTTCATATACGATTCATTTTTGTGATCAAATAAATTAACAAACAAATCAAGCTTCTTCGTCTTCAATAAAAAAAAAAAAAAAAAAAAAAAAAAAAAAAAAAAAAAAAAAAAACGGAAGTTTTAATAGAATACTGTTTGTAAGGCAACTCGCATTCTGAACAAATAAACAAAAAAAAAAAAAAAAAAAGAGAGAGAGAGAGAGACAGAGACAGAAGACTAATTCAACAATTCTAACTCGTTGTTAAAAAAAAAAAAAAATTGTTAACAGGGTGAAATGTCTCTTGGCTTACGTTGTTTTGTCCCTTGTCTGTTCGGTGTGCGATCTGCCTTAAGTTATGGTAGTTATGTTCGTTGACTTTGTTTTTGTGCAAAGAAAGGACGAAACAATCTCCAGAGTCGTCCAGAGTAACCAGTTTCATATACGATTCATTTTTATGATCAAACAAATCAAGGGAATCAAGGGCTTCTTCGTCTTCAATTTCAAAAGAAGTTTCGATAGAACGCTGTCTGTTAAGTAACATAAATTATATTCGTTGATGTTGCTTTGAAAATTAGAAAGAACGAACAGAATCGCCTTGCATAACCAGTTTTATATGCGATTCATTTTTGTGAATAAACAAACAAATCAAGCTTCTTCGTCTTCAACTTAAGAGAAGGAAGTTTCGATAGAACACTGTCTGTTAAGTAACAGAAATTATGCTCGTCGTTGTTGCTTCTAAAAGAAGGAAGAACGAACAAAATAGCCTGGAGTAACCAATTTTATATGCGATTCATTTTAGTGAACAAACAAACAAACAAATCAAGCTTCTTCGTCTTCAACTTCAAGGGAAGGAAGTTTTGATAGAATACTGTCTGTTAAATAACAGAAATGATGTTCGTCAACATTGTTTTTAAGGGAAGAAAGGACAAACCAATCTCCTGAGTCGCCCAGAGTAACCAGTTTCAGATAAGATTCATTTCTGTGATCACATTTAAAGTAACCTGTTACTTTTAGGAAGAGAACCCTGAAATGAGGGTATGTATATGAAATTGTCAAATATATCAGACTAGCAAAGGTTAGTGGAAGCAGAATCGCAAACCATATCCAAACGCAGAGAAAGATTTTTCCGTTTATAGCGTTGATAGGCAAGATACAGAGGGCATCGATGACATCAATGTAACCTGATGGTCCATATCTTCTAAATGCGCAGACGGTAACTACAGGAAATAAACGAATGGGATCGCTTAAGACTTCAGAATTGTAATAAGTGGTAAAAAATAAACCCAAACTTATAAATTTCCCATGAAGGAATACATCTAGCAAATACGCTTGAAGTAACAGATTGAAGAAAGCAAGTAGCTCGCATGCGAAGTATTTCAGAGCTAAAATGTTGAAACTGCTCCATCTTTCTTCAATGAAAGTGGAAATTTTGTTGAGAGTTGTTTCTTCAGCTTTGTCTCTTCCTTCGAATAGAGTCTTTTGTATTTCGTCTTTCATAGTATATAAGAAATCTGGTTCAAAATTTTTCCACAACATATGTGGTACGTAAAATAGAAGAGCTTGAAGGAAGAGGACAATGTGTACATATTGGTAAAAGTTTCTATATTCGTACTGTTCTTGCTTTTCAGAGCCTTCAACACCGGGATGAGGAACTTGAACACCAACCTGGAAAAAAAATATTTTTATAAATCAAAGACTTTGTAAGTCAAATTTAAGCAGGGATGCAAGCGCTGCGCCACAAACGTCTGATTGCTACCACTAAATTTTTATAGTATTGCTCATCTTATTTCATGACAGAATTTCTAAAATTTAATAGGTGTAGTTTGATAATAATAAAACTAATAGGGATGAATACTTTTAAAATTTAGTACTTGAAATCAACAAATTCTGGCGCATCGCTTGCATCTGCGAGTTTAAGCATCTTGGACGAAAGTACTGACAAGGGGAACCACTTTTGCTGTTGTTCTCACCTAGCATCGATACTGGGTGCATATTGTAGCCCTATAGATAAAAGTTAGAAAATCGATAAAAAATTCTTTGTTAAAATCACATTTTACGTATTTTTTTATTATTTAAATTCTTTATTAATTGTATTTTTTTTGTTTATTTCACGCCATAAGTGAGTTAAGTCGCCTAATGAGGAACCACGAGACGTTCGCTTGCCTTATTTTGGGGCTGTGACAATCAGCCATGGTTGCCGGAAAACTCTACTTTTCAAAATACGCCAACTTTTCCCCCAGCAAAAATGTGAATATACTGTCGTAATTTTTCAAAACCATATTCATAGGTTTTTGAAGAATTTTTTTAAATTTTTTTCACTATTTTACATTTATTATTAGCTAATTTATATTTTTAAATAATTTTCTTAAAATGTTAATAGTTTGATAAATAGCCTCGAAAATAGTATTTTCAGAAAGTTATACTGCTGCAAAATAAAAGAATATGACTTTAACAATTTTTTTTTCCATTCTCAAACTTTCTAGAATAGGGCTTTAAAATGCACCAAGTCTCAATGCTAGGTGCGAGCAACATCAAAAGAGGTCCCCTCAAGCATATAATACCTATTTTATAAAAGACAAACGTTCCATGTCTAATACTGACGTCATCTTGAAGATGGCAACAGCAGATGATTAAATTTAATTTTTACTGCAAAATTTTTACTCTTCTAACATCGAACATTTTTAATTTTTTCCGCCATCAAGTAGGAAAAAACTAATTACTTTCAAATGAAATTTGTTTGAAAGTTATATCGTCGTTTACTCACATTCTATTGATTTTAAAATAATTTTTAAGCACGATTTTTTAAAAATTGATCTCTATCGAATGCAGACGATTAATAAAGATAAATCCATTTCTATTAACGATTAATAAAGAAATTTTACTACCACTATTTAAAACTGAACAAAAATTTCATTGGTATTTTAAATTGCAGAATTTTTATTCACCATGTTTAGTTGCTGAATTTCTAATATTTTTTCTGCATTTAAATAAATTAAAAAATCTATTGAAAATTAATTTAACATTAGAAAGGCAAAATTTTACTCAAGTTTTATAAAAATATTTTATTTAACTTATTTCTTTTTTACATCTTTTAAACTCGTTTAATAATTAAAAAAAATCCTTATTCAAACCGAAATCTATTTACATAATACGCTAATGTGACGATTCCGGGTTTACCCTCATCTTCGAGAAACGCAACTTATGTCTGCCACGTTAGGCATAATTATTTAGATGCCACAAGCATGCCGACTGTTCAACCTAAGGAAAATATATTTTTAATACACGTAATCTGCAGTGTATTACATCCATTCTCCTTCTTTTTGTTCAAAATCTTCAAAAACTATCCAATTATAATATTTTGAATTCTAAATTAAAAGTAACGGATAACAAACTACTATGAGCAACAAATAAACAGATATAAATAAACGATTTCTCTAGTTTCTAGAGTTAAAAAGTTTACAAGCAAGGAGTTATAAATACAGAGGAGGAGTCAGATGGTGTAGTATATATCAGACGCAAGCGAAGCATAGAACTATTAAGAGAAAGGAACTGACGTTTTCAAAATAGTGAAGCTTCAACTGCATCAACTTTCTCAGAGGTTCATTACCACCGCAAAAGCTTCCGACAGTAAATTTAAATAGAAAATTTGTCCTTGTTTAAATGACTCATCAAGGGAAAATTTCAATCAAAATAATACGTAAAAGTGATATTCATTTTTATTGCTGCAAGTTTCCTTTGGCGGTAGTAGTTCCGCCACGTTGTGATAGCCAAGACAATCTTTGTCTGTGTCAGTGAAAAATGAATACTTGGGGCAAACTGTCTAGAGTAAAAAGAAATAGAAATTTTTTACCATAATTGAAAGAGAAATTTCCATCAATAACACGCTTAAATTCGATGAAATTTTTTATTCAAGTTTACTGATGGAATTTTTCACAAGTGATAATCAGAAAGTGTTGATCCGCATAAAAAAATAGTCTTCATCTTGTGACAACCTCCTCAGTTACTTCAATTGCAATTGCTAGACAATATACTTTAGGTATCTTCCTCTTTATCCAAAACTGCATTAAGCGAAGTAACTGAGAGGTTGTCATGGGATGTCAACTATTGTTTTTTCCATTGGATGAGGGCAGGGTGGCGAGTGGTTAGATAAAAACACAGCCAATATAGATGATAAATACCAGTATTTTGTTAAAGATAAAGTCAGTTTATATAATCTCTTTATAAAATATTATTTCAAGTATTTTTTGCAAGAAAATACTGGTACTTTTCTCTTTTCTTGACTGTGTTTTTCCCGGTTTTCCCTGACCACTCGCCACCCTGGAGGGCCTTATTAATTTTTGAAAATAATTCTCACCAGTAAAAACGAATAAATTTTTTTACCTTACTTATGACAGAAACGATATCAAAATGGCACTAAAATCAGTATGAAAATTTGTATACAAATGAAAATTTGTGTGACCGGTAATAGTTTAATTAGCTGGCATTGGCAGGAATATCGTTTAGATATCAAAATATAGCGGAATTGCAAGGTTTACCACAAGAAATACAAATCCAACAACAAAAAAGAATTAATTATAACAAAAAGCTTGCATGAATTAATTAAGGAAGAAAACTGTTTTCAAATGTGCTGGTGGAAGTTTTTTTTTCTGATAATCAAAAGCTCCAAAACCGGTTAAAGTTGAAGGTTCACAATAATGGGTATATGTCAATTCCTTTTTATTTATTTTTACCATGTCTACAGCCTAATCATGAATGGGCGGCAGATGTGTCAAACTGTGGTCGATCGTATATCACAAAAAAATTACAGCAATGACTGTTTTATTCTAAACATCGAATCTCTGCGATTAATAATGTTGACATTTTCTTTAAAAAATTGTGGCATCTGATGGGCCACACTTTAAAACCCAGGACTACAGAAACTAGGATATTGTTACAAAATTCCAACAATTTTTACAGCATAAATACAAAGTGTAAAATTCAAGATTAATTATTGTTTTCTTACTTCTTTTAGGTAAGACGAGGTGATGGAGTAGGTCGCCGTTGACCAACAATAGTTGTTCAACACGTCAGTGCTGATTTCACCGTTCGGCCTGGACAGACATTTGATCTTGTCACCGACGAAGCGGTCCGCAGATATGAGGATGCAACAGAAGAGCAAGGCGATGGCCGTCACCCGATAGTGAAGAAAGAAAATGACAGTTTCAGTGCAAAGGCGATTAAACTTGACAGCAGATTTCAAACTGCCAAATGATGACAACATTTTCGATGCTAGAAAAAGAAATAATGTTGAAGACGACAAGTTTCAGTCAAAAAATGGTTTTGTGGAAAATAAAATAGGGGAGAGTGGGGATACTTGAGCATAGGGGATACTTGAGCCACCCCTATTATCTCTAGAGTTGTTCAATTTTTCTTTCGAAAACTGGAAACATGGTAACATATTTATAGTTCTGAACATGTAAAAAAGAAATCACATACCTTGGTACCATTTTGAAAGTATGGTGATTAACCCTTTGGGCTCTGCTGGAAGAATTTTCTACCACAAAATTTTAATTCTGAAATGTCACATCGACACCAGAAAATTCGACCAAATTTATTTGAAAAAGGTTTAATACATTTTTTCGCATATGTTGTAAATCGTTTTTTTTCTTTGCAAAATACCGGTGCGAATGTGACATCTGGCTCAAGTATCCCCTCCATGGGGATACTTGAGCCACGATATAACAGAAAAAGAAAAAATTTATTAGACATAGAAAAATAGCTCAAAATTAATTGAAAGTGGTTTTCAATTGAAGAAAAAATATCAAATTTTCATTTTCAATATTTTATTTTGTTCTAAGAAATTCTAAAAAATTTAAAAAAATTAAAATTTAAAAAATGGCTCAAGTATCCCCATCTTCCCCTATATAGGTATAAACCACTTAACTATTTCTTTTTTTTACATACAACACACTGAAAATATAAATGAACGCTACTTTATTAAAGCTAAAATATTCGTAATATTTACTCAAAACATTTCTGCTATTAAATAGAATGAAATTGTAATAAAGAAATTACTGGTATCAAAAACCTTTAAATGATGGATCAACCAAACTCTCCTTGCCCGTACGTCGTACGGGCAAATCAGGTGAATGGTTAAGGCTGTTCTCAAGTTTACTGTTCAACAAACGCGAAACATTCTGACACATTTTAAAACGTAAAGGTATAAAATTGATATATCCATAGCTGCCAACTTTCAACTAATCTTCCGTAATACTTGGATTAGTTTGATCCATGTTAACATCATTTTAAACCAGAAAATATATTTCATGAATCTTTATTTATTTAATTCTGGGATTGTTACTGGAACATATTTAATTTCATTTCTTTGAAAAAATTCTGGTTCGAAACTCATTAAACCAGGGTCAAGTTAACGCATGTATTACGGATAATCGATGTCAGGTTGGCACCTATGTATATCTGACTATGGAGGCGATTTGAAATTGAAACACTTTTTAGCTCACAGGTCCCTCCCCTTAATGTCCCCCCCCCCCTTAACTAATGTCCCTCCCCTTAATTTATATAAATGGTTTTTCTATGCGATTTTAGCACTGTTCAGAAAAACGTATTCTAAAATCAATTCAAATTAATCAAATCATTCAACATTTGCAGTTATGTCAAACGGAAGACGGTCCCAGTGATTTTTATTTGGATCTGGCCAATGCGATCATTGGTAAAAATTATATGATTGGTGCGAAGGTCCTGGTGTTGGAAAATCAAGACGAATTATCAATTTTCTTTCAAAATTTGGATATAGGTATATTCTGATAAGACGCTTCCTTGATTACTTTTGAGAGTTCATTCGATAAGTATTAGAGGAGAAACAGAGGCTAATACCCTTCCCCTTAATTTATATAAATAGGTTTTTCATGCAGAATTATCAGTTTTCGTTCAAAATTTAGATATAAGATCATTCTGATGAGGCGCCTCCGTGATTAGTATTATGTGTTTGTGCGATAAGTATAAAGAGGAGTGGATAAGGAGCTGATTCCCCCCCCTTGATTACGATAAATGGGTTTTTCATGCAGATTTATCATATTTCATTCAAATTTTAGATGTAGGATCATTCTGATGAGAGCACCGCCATGATTTGTTTTGCGAGTTCATTGGATAAGTGTGAGAGGAGGGAAATGGGAGGTAACTCCTCCCTTAATATAGGTTAATGGTTTTTCATGCAGAATTTACCGATTCGCTTCTAATTTTGGATAGGTTCATTCTGATAAGGCGCTTCCTTGATTTGTTTTGGGAATTCATTGGATAAATATAAATTAATATGTTTTTCGAGCGGCATTAACCCTTGAAAATATAAGGCTATAAATTATATTAGTATGCGTAGTCTGAGCTCAATGCCATCAGTTTAACTGGGCAATGTTCTTTTTTGATAAATAAATTATCTCTCGAGATATAAGCGTTTTTGATTTGTGACAAGTCAGTTTTCTCCTTTTGCCGACTGGTTTTTCTGCTTTCGACAAGGAATTCAGTACAAAACGCACACTTTGCAGTATTTTCTAGAAATTCAATTGAGGAAAAAAATAAAATAAAAAGGGGAACAATTTGTGGATTATATATGTTTTGAATAGAAGCACATGTCCGTGTAAGGCGTTTTCAAAGAAAAAAAAATACATGACAAAAAAATACATAAAGCAACACCTTTGGGTTTAAAATAAAATTTATAATCTTTCATTGAGATCTTTAGAATCCAGTAGGAACGTCACAACAGATTTTACTTAGATGTGGGGGGAAGAGGGGACAAACGGTAATAGTGACTAGTGATTTTCTGCTCATTTTTAATGAACTATTTTTTCGGATTTATTTTTCATACAAATTTTTAAAAGAATATTTTTACTGTTACAATTTATTTACTCGGATTTATTTATATAGTAATAAAAACAAAGAAAAGAAAAGCATAAAGAAAATAAAAAAGTAATGTAAAATCTGAAAGTCAGAGATAGCATTGCACTAAAGAGGACCGTTGGGGCAAACTTACACCAGTAAAAATGAACAGAAATTTTTGCCTTATTTGATTGAAATTCTGCATGCATAATGCACTTAAAAAAGCTGAAAAATTCTATTCAATTTACTGGTGGAAGTTTGCACCAGCGGTAATGAGACCTTGATCCTATTCTGAATCACCTAGCAACGCATCATGGACTTTCAAACACTTTTACAAAAATTTCATAAAAAGTATTTGATTTATTTTATGAAAACAAATTCTGCTGTTAGATATAGCGACTAGTACTTTGTGAAATTTCTGGTGCTGAAACACTCAAAATTTATTGCGTCTCCTGATGAGTACGAATCCTGTCTAAATGTCGCCCATAGGAACAATAATTTACAACAGAAGAGAATAAAAGTATCGCAGATTTATTGATATTCATATACTAATACATCACTGATAACCAGGGACTGACAAAAGATGAGAATTCTTAGTCGCCAGGAAAAAATTCTTAGTAGCCAGCTTGAAGAATGATTTTCCTGACATTAATTCACTCACTGCAAAATGAAACACTAGCTACTCATAAACATATTCGGCTATTTTTGAGCGGCATGTGTCATTTTGTAGTGAGCAAGTTAACTATTCAATTAAAATATCAAACTGATTGAAAATGTTAAGATAATACAGTAAAACCTCCATAACGGACACTCCCAAATAGCGGACACCTCTATTTAACGGACAGTTTACCGATTCCCACTCCCAAAATCTAATTTTTGTATATTTAACCTCTGAATAACGGACATTCCGAATAGCGGACAGTAATTTATGCGATAAAGTAGGAGAAATTGTTTTTTAACGAAGAAAAAAAAGTAAAAAACCTTTAAATTTGTCAGGGTAATGTGTCGAAATCACAGATAAATATAGAGAATGGGCCGGGCCTTCCCTCCCATGCTCATTATTAAATTCAGGGGATGGTCCGAAGGACATTACCTCCCGGAGCCGGTCATAATGCCCCCCTCCCCACTCTGCTCCGGAAGGTTTGAGATTTTATGCTTTTAAGAAGTGGCAAAATACAGTCAGTAGTAACATTTAAATTTAGAAAAAATAAAACTGCATATTGACATGGTTAAAACTTCACATTGAAAAAAATTGTAATCTTTAAATGCCAAAAGGAAACTTTTTAAATACATTTTTTTCGCATGAATGTAATAAACAGTGTATAAAGCAATGTACCATTTTATTTCAATTTTATTGCTTAAAAAATAATTTTAATTTCTCATTAATCATGCATTAGAATTTTAGGACATATAAATGACAATTAATGAAACTTTTACCATTTCTTAGCAATTTTTAAATCTCTGAGTTTTTTCCCAATAGCGGACACCTCCGAATAGCGGACAGTTTCTGCGCTCCCGAGGTGTCCGTTATTTGGAGGTTTTACTGTACTACTTTTAAATTGTAAAAATTAAATATTAAACATCAAAACAGCAGACAAATTAACCCATTAGTGCCTAGCGTCCCTTTTTAGTGACGATTACAAAAAAGGGCAAGAAAGCATTTTCACACCAGAAAATAGAAAGATAAACAATCATAATTATTTACGAGACAAATTCCGCAATCAATTAAGATAAAAGTTATTCTTTTTTTTTTTAAAGTGGTGGGAAACCCAAAATTTCATTTTTTATGGAAGAAATTAATTTGGGCATTAATGGGTTAATATCCTTATATTTAATTCCCCTCAAGAAATAATATACATAAATTAGCAATGCTTTTGAGATTTTGATTTGAAATACCATTTGTCAATTGATTTTTCATTATTCAAATCCTCTAAACATGGTTCATTTAAATTTATAAACAACAAACTGTTAGGGGAAAAAAGTTAGTCGCCAAGACGACCTGGTTCCCGGGGTTTGTCGGATACCCTGGTGATAACACTAGATTTTCATACGTACAGGCCGTCGCGTCGGTCGCAGGATATTTCCAGAATCTGGGTACTTTTTTTTTTAAAGAGTCCCCTCTTTATAAATGTGCAATTGAACATATCCATGCAAAATATTACTTCCTTATAAATAGCCACCAGAAGTTTATTCTTTCCAAGAAAAAAATGTTATTCATACTAAAGGACCCATTATATTCTTTTATCCATGCGATTTTTAACACTTTCCAATATAGTTAAAAAGTGTTTATGCATTTGTTTTGTCTAGTCATCTGTCCGTCTGTTTGTTCTCATTCTAACTCTCATAAACTCATGTGCATAAACTCGTTTGTATGACAGTTACTTTGTGTAAATTCTGTATCTCGTATACAGGGCTGCACAAAAGAGTTCATTTATCATTCTTCTTATTAGCGGAAATATCAGCTATATCCATGTTTAAATCTGACTTTGCCATTTTGTGAAAGCAAATGACATTAAAAATTGCAGATATTTTCTTTTTGTATGCACAATACAGATGTTTTGCATTGCTTTTACTATGATGCAGTAAAAATTTGACAAACCTGCTTTAATTTTGTCGGTTGCCCATGTGGCAATAAAGTTTACGAATTTTTTTTTCTAAGGTTTTTAAAAAAGTTAATTCCTTTAGATTTAAATGTATGACTTACTGTATTAGTTGCTAGGTCAAGCGCCTCTCTTTTATGCAAAGAATGAGGAATAGTACTACAGGAAATCGAGTTCTGTCTTGTTGTCATCATAGTAGTTAAAAGCAGATGCTAAAAGCGCAAGTCAGATGTGCAAATAAACATGATTCTGGGAGGTTTGTTGAACTCTGCATTTCATGAAAATTATTATAAATGATTTATTTAATTTTAGCGAAATGGTATTAAGTTATCCGCGACCTTTTGGAGGTACTTTTAAACTTTTATTATAGCATTTTTATTTTATAATCGAATTTAATTAAAAGTTTGAAAAACGTTAAATAAATATATCGAAAATTCGAAAACATTCGTAGCAACAAACATAAAATAGAAAAAAAAATCCCTTTGCAAAAAATGAATTTTTAAAACGTTTTCGGTATGCTGGCTGAAATTCCAAAAGCTGTGCATCAGAATTTTAGTGAATAGTAATAATAATAATGATAAAATAACCCTTTAAAAACAGAAATTTATTGAAACTTAAAGAAAGTTGCCTCTGCAATTTTATGATAAAAAGAATCTTCCAATCAACGAATAAAAGGATCTCTAAATCATGCGTTGAAAGATTATGTAAATTTTACTTATTTTCTCACAAGTAAAATGTATTGGATAAAGTAGTATTAGTACGTGCTATAAGCGTAGTGATACCTGCTAGCTTGGACCGACGGCCAATTTATGGGTACCAGGTACCAAAGGTAGGTAAAAACGCAGCGAACTTTTCTTATTTTCTCAGTCTTGATTTTTATATAATGATGTTCAGGGAACTATTTCAATACAATATGTAAGCTCCCAGACCGATTGCATGGGCCAAACATCCAGCCAGACACACATAAAGTGTCGTGGCTCCCTATGCGACCATACATAAAGTGGCGCTTTGAAGCTCCCTAAAAAATGATATAACTTTACTTATTTTCTCAGTCTTGATTTTTATATAATGATGCTCAGGGAACTATTTCAATACTATATATATGCTTCCAGACCGATTGCATGGGCCAAACATCCAGCCAGACACATATAAAATATCGCGGCTCCCTACGCGACCATACATAAAGTGGCGCTTTGAAGCTCCCTAAAAAATGATATAACTTTACTTATTTTCTCAGTCTTGATTTTTATATATGACTAGCGCACCCGACAGACGTTGTCCTTCTTGGCACCGACTCCAGAAAATCAAATAAATGTACGTAAATATGGTAATACGCAGAATAAACACTACGCTCTTAATTTAATTTCTTATTACAATTATATAAGGAAATTATTTTTTACTCTTCATTAGTTTCTGAAGTCGGTTCAATTTTTGATAGAAAAGTTTATTTTTCTCTTTTTAGTGAAAAGTTAACGATTGTCTGAAGTCGGTTAATCAAAATTATAATACAGGAAGTATTATTGTAAAGCATACACGTTTGTCAGCAGTGGGGTTCGAACACGCGATCTCTTTCTTCAAGAAGCTGAGCTTAAATCTGGCGCCTTAGACCGCTCCGACATTCCGTCCGCACTCCATTCATCGAACTTATTCAACACTTTTATTTAGCGAAAAATCACTAACTATTAGTTTTTGCCTAATTATAAAAAAAGTACTGAATCAAATTCAATGAAATGTGAATCTAAACCATTCTCAAATCCACTGGAACACACACACAAAATTTCATTAAAATCGGTCCAGTCATTTAGGAGGAGTTCAGTGACATACACACGCGCAGAAGATTTTTATATATAAAGATTTTCAGGGAACTATTTCAGTACTTTATGTAAGCAGCCAGACCAATTGCATGGGCCAAACATCCAGCAGACATGCATAAAGTGTCCCTATGAGTATGAGCGCGAGCATGATAATTAGATAGATTTATAATATAGGGGTGAGAGGGCCGCGTCTTTACACACCAGTATTTTGTTAGAGAAAATATTATTTCATTTAATCTGCATATTTTTGCGATTTAAAATAACAACATTTTCTTTAAAATAATACTGGTGTCCAAAAACGCGAAACTCTCATCCCTAATAACATAGCATCATAAAACTTATGCTAGTAATGGTCTAATGGAAGTCTACAGTAATAATTAAGTAATTAGGATGAGCGAAGCGAATCCTCCATTAGTCCACTCAAGTTACATTTTGTCGTACGCTTTATAAAAAATCTATTCAGTATTTTGACTTGAAATTAAACATAAGAATAAATTATGATATGTAGATTTGCAGAATGTTATTTTTTTTACAGAATAACCTTTAAAAAATATTATTTTAATAATTAATTTATTCTACATGTTTTTCTATTATGGACGCATTTTTCCAAATAAAAAATTGAAAGCGTATCTTTTTATTTTCAGAAGGAATATAAACCATGGGGTTAGTAATTATAGATAGAATCATGATTAATTAATTAAATAAAATTTCATTATTCCGCCAAAATCGTTTGCAAATAAAAAATTGAACCCGTATCTTTATTTTAAGAAGGAAAATACACCATGGGGTTAGTAATTATAGATAGAATCATGATTAATATATTAAATAAAATATATTTTCATTATTTTGCCAAAATTATTTACGAAGTTTATACTTGCGTATTTTAAAAGAATTACATTATGATTTATTCATTTAGGAAATGCCACTTTGGTAAAGTGGCAACAAAAGAATCGTAAACAAGTAAAATTAATTCTTATATTTAGTATTTAAAGTGAAAAATTTTGTTAAATTTGGCAAGTTTCTTAATTTTGGTATTCGAAATGAAAGATTAAAGAATAATTTAAGAATACTTTAATTGATTGAAGATTAATTTAATTCAACCAAATTAAATATATTAACTACGTTTATAAATAATTTCTGGAATGTATTAGTAATTTAAAAATGTCAAGAAAAAGAACACTTACAGGCCAGAACGAGCGCCATTACTGGCCATTGGAAAATGTAAAAATATCTTTAAAACATTTAATTAAAAATTTAAAAAATATTTTGTAAAATTCTGCTCCGAAAATATTTTTATTTATACCAGCCTTATATCATAAATAAAAAATTCCGAGGAAATTCTTATTTATTTGGCTGAATTTACATTTCTAAAATTTAAATGCGCGAAAACATGAGATAACGTTTTTGCTTAACCCATTAACGCCCGAATTATTTTCTTCGCAAAGATTTAAATTTTGTATTTCCCACCATTTTTAAAATCAAATTAACTTTTATCTAAATTTATCAAGGATTCTGTCTCGTGAAATAAGGTATATATTTACCTTCCTCTTTACTGGTGGGAAAACCGTTTTCTTGCTGTTTTTGTAACCGTCCTCAAAAGAGGACGCTGGGCGTTAATGGGTTAATGTTACTTTCGAATATTTATCTTATAAAATAATGCTTCGCGAATCCAAACAAAGCACGGCTTTTGCTAGTATTTTAACCCTTAATTTTAAAAATAATTATAGCATACTAAAATGTGAATACATTTGAAATTGTAATTGAAATTATGTACAAGAAGGAGATAATGAATATCATTTCAACTGGTTTGATGGGGACCAACTACCAGGCTTTGCAAGTGAATCGCTTCAAGAATAATCAGGTATTCTAAAAATTTAAATATTTATATAAACTTGTAATTATTTGATTCTTAATTACATATATATTTTTTACAAGAAAAGAAATTAATGATGATGATTATAAAGGTATTCCATACTAACATTGGATTGATGATGAATTATGAAACTTCAACGATGACGATAATGAAGATTAAAAAGAAGTAATAAAAGAGATCATACTTTCTCATTAATAAAGTAATGAGTAATTTTTAAATAAATTATTATGAAATTTTCTATTTAAAAAATTTATTGTTTTTTGCCCACTATAAGGCGTCAATAAGCGATTATTTTAATAAATTGATTGCTGTTGAAAATTATCAATTTCCTCAATATTTAAAAAGAAAAAAAAACTTTTTATAAATTAGTAACGATTTGTTCATAATTTCGATTACGATTTCAAATGTATTCACATTTTGGTATGCTATAATTATTTTTAAATTAAGGGTTAAAATATTACTTAATTATTATTGAAGACTTCCATTAGACCATTACTAACATAAGTTTTATGATGCTATATGTTATAAATCTATCTAATTATCATGTTCGCGCTCATACACATAGGGACACTTTATGCATGTCTGGCTGGATGTTTGGCCCATGCAATCGGTCTGGGAGCTTACATATAGTATTGAAATAGCTCCCTGAACATCATATATAAAAATCAAGACTGAGAAAATAAGTAAAGTTATATCATTTTTAAAGGAACTTCAAAGCGCCACTTTATGCATGGTCGCATAGGGAGCCGCGAAATTTTATGTGTGTCTGGCTGGATGTTTGGCAAATGCAATCGGTCTGGGAGCTTACATATAGTATTGAAATAGTTCTCTGAACATCATATATAAAAATCAAGACTGAGAAAATAAGTAAAGTTATATAATTTTTAAAGGAACTTCAAAGCGCCACTTTATGTATGGTCGCATAGGGAGCCGCGAAATTTTATGTGTGTCTGGCTGGATGTTTGGCAAATGCAATCGGTCTGGGAGCTTACATATAGTATTGAAATAGTTCTCTGAACATCATATATAAAAATCAAGACTGAGAAAATAAGTAAAGTTATATCATTTTTAAAGGAACTTCAAAGCGCCACTTTATGTATGGTCGCATAGGGAGCCGCGAAATTTTATGTGTGTCTGGCTGGATGTTTGGCAAATGCAATCGGTCTGGGAGCTTACATATAGTATTGAAATAGTTCTCTGAACATCATATATAAAAATCAAGACTGAGAAAATAAGTAAAGTTATATCATTTTTAAAGGAACTTCAAAGCGCCACCTTATGTATGGTCGCATAGGGAGCCGCGAAATTTTATGTGTGTCTGGCTGGATGTTTGGCAAATGCAATCGGTCTGGGAGCTTACATATAGTATTGAAATAGTTCTTTGAACATCATATATAAAAATCAAGACTGAGAAAATAAGTAAAGTTATATCATTTTTAAAGGAACTTCAAAGCGCCACTTTATGTATGGTCGCATAGGGAGCCGCGACACTTTATGTGTGTCTGGCTGGATGTTTGGCCCATGCAATTGGTCTGGCTGCTTACATAAAGTATTGAAATAGTTCCCTGAACATCATATATAAAAATCAAGACTGAGAAAATAAGTAGTTACATCATTTTTTAGGGAGTTTCAAAGCGCCACTTAATGTATGGTCGCATAGGGTACCGCGACACTTTATGGGTGTCTGGCTGGATGTTTGGCCCATGCAATCGGTCTGGGAGCTTACATATAGTATTGAAATAGTTCCCTGAACATCATTATATAAAAATCAAGACTGTGAAAATAAATAAAGTTCGCAGCGTTTTTACCTATCTTTGGTACCTGGTACCTGTAAATTGGCCGTCGGTCCAAGCTAGCAGGTATCACTACGCTCATAGCACGTACTAACACTACTTTATCCGATGCATTTCGGAATTAAAATTATGTGGAAGAAAATTCTACCAGCAGAGCTCAAGGGGTTAATTAACCCATGGCACTCCATTGTCTCCGCTGCGGAGACATCATCTCTCCTTCTAAAATTTGTTTTTGGTACCAGTAATAAAGGAAAATTTAATTTTCCTTATTTAATCAGAGAATTTTTGAAATTGTCTACTTCAAGGAAAGTTCTTTTAAAAAAGTGGTGCTAATCGAAAAAATTTGTGTTAGAGGCACCGGAGTCCGAAGGGTTAACACTAAAACCGCCGGGTATTTTACTCAAGTTTCATAAAAAGGGTTTCTCACCAAAATTTTAATTTTAAACTATTTAACTTAATTAGTATATTTTTCGGCTGAACGCATTTAACATATCTTATGAAGAAAATTCTGGTTCGAATAGATTATTATCAATCTGGCAGGGGTCATTTTGACCCCTAATGGCGGTTCTAGTGTTAAACTATGCATGCAATTTTCAAAAATTTTGAAATGACTGAACAAAATTATTAATTATGCACTAATTAAATATTTTAAATTTCAAATGATTCGGTTGAGTGATCTTTGTGTTGTTACATGCGGACAGGCAGATGAATGGACAAACTGAACGACTACTACAGGTGCTAAGTATTTACATAATTACAAACGTACGTAAAAAATGGCATATTTCTGTTCAGGATGACTGAAATCTTGTAAGAGTTGTGTAATATTGATCGTGTATTCTTAATCCTTTGATGGGCAGTGGGATATATTTTACCCCAACTAATTAAAACAGGATTCTCACCAGAAACTTTTTTAACTTTAGCGTCAAGCTGCTGAAAAGCTGCCTTAACCCTTTCCGGCTCACTGTGCTCGGTCTGGGATACCTAATTTTAATTCCAAACTTGCAGACGGCGCCAATAATATTTTAGTAAAATTTATCTCTTACAATGCTTAAATTGAGAATTTCAAAATAGCTAAAAAATTCGTTTGTGAATTCCGGTGTCAATCGATATTTTCTCATTTTACTAAGAGATTTTGCCCCTGCCGGAAAGGGTTAACTTATTCTGGTTGAGTACTTTGTTAAAATTATAGATCGTCTGATCGTGACATTTTTATTGGCCATAAGTATGCACATTATAAAATTTTAAATTTAGTATATCTATGTTTTAAATTTTAAAAATTTGTTTGATTTATTATTATCCTTTATGTTTAACCTCGTTAGACCTGATGTATTCTATTGGATACACATCTTTAGATTTTTTCCCCACATGTATGTAATAATAAACATTTTTCGCCTTAATCCTAAGTTAATTACTTCCAAATTCTATAACATTGAACTTTTCCCTTTCTTTTTATAATATTTTAACGTATTGTTTTTAATTCCATACCTTTAACCCTTTAACGATCAAAGCATTTTCATTGCTAAGATGTCGAAATAAATGAATGACACCGGTAATTAAGAACAAATATATTTCTAAATAAGAAAACGTGATTTTTCACACACATAATAAAAGGGATATTTTTAGATAAAAATACCGGTGTCAGTGTTGCATATCGGAATTAAAATTTTGTGGTTTCGTGGCGAAACCAATGAACGTTAAAGGGTTAATCAACACTTTTTATTTTATTTTATTCTAAAAAACATTAATCTTCCAAGCCAATTCTTTTCTTAACCCTTTGCGGCGCAGAGCAAAGTCATTGCTTAAGTGTTGAAATTTATGATTGACACCGGAATTTTAAAACAACTTTATTTGTAAATGAGAAAACGCTAGATTTCACGCATTCAATAAACCGTAATTTTTTTAAACAAAATTTCGGTGCGAATGCGGCGTTTGGGAATTAAAATTAAGTGGTATATCTATGAAACCACCGCGCCGCAAGGGGATAAATAGAAAATCCTATTAGTTAATTCATTCTGTATTTGTTACGTAATATCTATTATTTTCGTCTCTCAAATCGTTCGATTACCCAGAATTCCCCTTCTGTGGTTTTTGTTTAAATGTAGGATCCCCGTAGGACTATATGCAACCGTGAAAGAGAGCAATGTTCTGTTGGTGTCAGCAGGTTAAATTTCATTTGTTAAAAGTAAATTCTCAAAATTTAATTGGTATATTGGGAGTTTGTCGTGAAATCTTTTTTCCTCGCCCTGTTAACTTTTATAAAGGATTACGTTGATTTCTGAGTGCAGTTGAGTTTTAGTTTAGTTTGCGTGTTTATTTTAAGTGTCAGTTGGCGAAAGCTGACGTAATAGACGGATCTCTACGGCGATAACATAAATCTATTTTTATATCGGTTTCTTATAGTAGTACCAAGTTTAAACCAGCATTAGTGGAACTGTTTTACTGTGCAGTGAAACACGAATAAAGGTACTTAAAAAATGTATGGCTCTTAAGTCCAATTTAAATGGAAAATATGCCAAAGGAAATATTTATTGGTTTACCACCTTGTGTCACACGATTGCTAAATCTTCGATGGAGTATTCTTGCTAAATCATAAGGCTTAGAGTAGAACTTTAAATATATAAATAATGTTTAAAAAAGATATATTGGTGCGAAGGGAGCCTAACAGATGGTGGAACTAAATAAATTAGCAATTTTTTTCCTATAGCATTTTCTTAGCGAGATAAGTGTAATCCTAAAATGACTTGCACTAAAAATGTACGAAATGTACAAAAATGAAAACGATAATAATTTTATTGTACATTAAGATACACTTTGTACAGTTCAATACTGATAAAAAGTTATTAACACATTCGCTGCCGATCACGCGCCAGCACGTGATATGGCACCAACGTTAAGGGGCCACTCTCGCGCAAGCGCGTGATGTGGGGTGATGTCCAATAGCCAGTCACGCACTGCGGGGGAAAATCTTTCACTGATTCTTTGTTATAAAAAGTAAATCGGCTTCTGGGAAACTTCCACTTCAACAGTGCGGCATTAACTATCATCACATCTTCACGTAAGCGGCAGCGAACGTGTTAAATATATATTTATTTCATATTTTTCAATGTTTTTGTAATGCAAAAATGTAAAATAAAAAAGTCCGAAGAAACTGTCAAAAAATGTACTTTTTCAGTCCCCTTGTATCATCAAATTTTATGTACAAAAAATAAAATTTTATTTTTTTCGCTGTTCAATCTTTCTTAGTAATCAGTTTGTTTATATAGATGTACTGTCGGCTCTCGTTAATTCGAACTCGTCAGGATCACAAGAAATGTTCGTTTTATCCAAAGTTCGAATCAGTGTTGCCAGACGGGCTACTTTTTTTTAAATTCAGATTCTTGATTGGCACCACTTTTTACATATGATGAAATGTGCCGTATTCATTGACATGATAATTAAGGCGAAAACAAAAGGTAATTTACCGTTTCAAAAAAGTGGTGCCAATCGTGAAATCTGAATTTAAAAAAAGTAGCCCACTGGCAACACTGGTTCGAATTATGGAAAGTATGAGAGGAAAACATGTTTAAAGGGTGCTATTACAAAATAATTAATGCTATAGTATTTTTTAAAATTGATTTCATCCGTTATCATTAGATTATGACTTAGTATTAAATTATAATACATAAATACATAAATTAATTAAGGGATTGGGAAAAAGCACTATGGATAAAGGGTTTAAGGTGTCATTGATGGACAGACGGGGCATTAAGAAAGCGGGTATCAAATGAGTGGGATTATACATATGTATATTAGTTTCAGAACAATTCAGACAAAAATGAAAGAAAGAAAATTATTTTAAGGTCTGAAATCCGTGTGAAATTATAAAAAAATGAAACTAGTCGTTGGAGACCACCGTAATACTTACCCATCATTTATATGCATATGAAAATAAAATATGTGAAAACTATTTATACAATGTATTTCAATTCCAAAACTAAATTTAAATGTTGTTAATACACATAGTAATACTCTATTAATGAATTGCTGATGCACCAATTTCAACAAATTATATAAAACGCCAAACTACTCAAGAAGTACCAAACTACGTAAAAGAAGCATCCTTATAACTCCAAAAATAATAATCATATTAACTAACAGTTAGCTGCGTCGGATTAAGCGTCTCATTTTCAATTAAAATATACCTCTGAATTGAAATTTGAATGAAATACAGGATCATGAAAAATCGAAGAATGTGGAAAACAGGATTACAAATATCTCGGCAACTAATAATCCGATCGACTTCGTTCTTGATGCAAAATTTGTGATTTTTTATTGCCTTTTACATGCATTCCTTAAAATAAAAAAATTCGAAAATTTTTATATACTTTTCATTAGAACGAATTTTTCGAGAATCCTGAAAAAATAGTTCCGGATAATCTAGGTTGCTGATATTCAATAGGCTTCGTCCCATTCTTACATACTAAGTACATACAAAATTTCAAGTCTCTATCTCAATTTGTTCGTGAGATAGAGCGTTTACAGACAGACAGACTGACAGACAGACAGACGGACGGCAAATTTTTTTCTTCTAAAAATATGTTTTTCGAAATCTCCAGTGTCTAAAACGTGTAAATCCGTCAATTTTTTTTTCGATTTTCAAAACGATTGCAAGACTTACCCTATACTACGTATGATGGGTAAGTAAAATCGGAATTCTCGTTTTCGAATTAAACGAAGCCAAGAGAAAACTACAGCTCATATTCAAAATATTAGAATAATTACCTTTTTTTTAGAAATTGAAAATATCGTTTGGTAATTTAATGTCTTTTAATGAAAATATGCAAACGATATTTTTATTAAGAACTTATTGTTGATTAAACTTACTTGTTATCTTAAATTTAATATCATTTTTGAAAAGATTAATTGCAAAAAAAATTATTTTGAAAAGTCAAAATATTAGAATATTTATTCAAGTGGTTCAAAATATTAGAATATTTCACATTAATTCTCCTTTAATTATTACCAATTCTTAACTGGTGGCATCATTGATTAAATTCAGACTATTTTATTTAAAATCAGTATTCTTTTTTGCAGTTTGTTTCTTTTTCGTCTTAAAATGGGCCGTGTGAGTGATATTCCTGAATCTACTAAACTTCGTATGGTTGATTTGTATCGGCACGGTAAAAATCAATGTTTTATAGCGAATTATTTACATTGTTCGCAATCGAGCGTTAGTAAAATACTAACACAATATTAAAAAATTGGAAAATTTCAAAATAATCGCTGAAATGGTGGCCGAAAACCAAAAACATCTGCTAGAGATGACAGGAAACTGAAGCGTATAGTTAAGAAAAACCGTTTTAACCCCTTGAAGGGCACCGGTATATATTATATACCACTTAATTTTAATTCTCAAATGCCACATTGACACCAAAATTTAAGAATCAACTTTTGTTTAAAATGATATACTCGAAGAAAAGCTTTTACTTTGTTTCATATAAAATTGTTTATAAATACCGGTGTCAAATAATCATTTTAACATTTTAGTAGCAAAAGTGCTTTGCCCCTCAAGGGGTTAAAAGTGTGCGATTCTTGCACCGAAAATGGAAAGAAGAAGGAGTTGAAGTTTCTACATCGACAACATTAAGACGTCTCCATAAATTTAAATTTGAATCTCGTGTACCGAAAACAAAACCTCTCATGACTGCAAGACAAAAGCGTATAAGATTGAATTGGTGTAAATCAAGACGTTTATGGAGCAATGAAGATTGGAGAAATATATTATTTAGTGATGAAAGTATGTTTTGTGTTTCATGTGGTAATCAAGGTATTCGAGTTTGGAGAATGAAGGAAGAAGCATTTGATAAAGAATGCCTTAAACGTTCCGTAAAATTTGCTGCTAGTGTCATGGTTTGGGGTTATATGAGTGCAGAAGGACCTGGAAAGTTATGCATCGTCTACGAAAAGGTCAACTCTCTGATATATCAAGAAATTTTAGAATATTACATGATTCCATCATCAGAAGATTTATTTGAAGATGATTTCATCTTTCAACAAGATTTAGCGTCCCCGCATACCTCGGTGTCAACTAAGAATTGGTTCCGCCAACGCAACATTAAGGTACTTCCTTGGCCACCAAATTCACCAGATCTTAATCCCATCGAAAACTTATGGTGTATAATGAAGAAAAAACTTCAAGAAAATCCTCCTTCAAGTAAAACTGAGTTAGTGGCACGTATAAAGTCTATTTGGGCTAATATTGATAGAAATGTTTGTAAACACCTTGTATATAGTATGCAAGATCGATTGTACGCTGTTATAAAAGCTAAAGGGGATGATACAAAATATTAACTACCATTTACTTCATATTCATAAGGTAATATTGTTGCGTAAAATAAAATATTCTAATATTTTGAACCAATCTAAATTTTATTCTAATATTCTGGTGTGTTTAAGGAAGCTGTATACCTAATTTATTGTGCTGTATTTTATATTTTATAAATGTTAAAATCTTATCTAAACATTCCAGATTTAATTTATAAGAAATTTAATTGCATTTACTTAGTATAAAAAATAAATAAATGACAAATAATTTTTTCTTATTACTTTTTCTCAATTATTCTAATATTTTGAATATGAGCTGTAGTCGTTGGGGGCCACCGTAATACTTACCCATCATGGATATGTATATGAAAATAAAACATGTGAAAACTATTTATACAATGCATCGCAATTCATAAACAAAATTTAAATATTGTTAATATACATAGTAATGATATAATAAAAAACTGCTGATGTACCAATTTCGACAAATTACATAAAACGCCAAACTACTCAAGTAGTACCGAACTGCGTAAAAGAAACATCCTTATAACTCCAAAAATAATAATTCTATTAACTAACAATTAACTGCGTCGGATTAAGCGTCTCATTTCCAATTAAAATATACCTCTGAATTGAAATTTGAATGAAATACTGGGTCATCAAAAATCGAAGAATGTGGAAAGCAGGATTACAAATATCTCGGCAACTAATAATCCGATCGACTTCGTTCTATATGCAAAATGTGTGTTATTTTATTGCCTTTTACGTCCATTCCTTAGAATAAAAAAATTCGAAAATTTTTATATACCTTTCATCAGAACGAATTCTTCGACAGTCCGAAAAAAATAGTTCCAGATAATCGAGGTAGCTGGTATTAAATAGGCTTCCTCCCATTCTTACATACTAACTACATACAAAATTTCAAGTCTCTATCTCAATTTGTTCGAGAGATAGAGCGTTTACAGACAGACAGACAGACGGACGGCAAAATTTTTTCCCTAAAAATATGTTTTTCGGAATCTCCACTATCTAAAACGTGGAAATCCGTCAAATTTTTTTTTTCGATTTTCAAAACGATTGCAAGACTTACCCTATACTACGTACGATGGGTAAGTAAAATGAGTTTGAATAAATGAAAATTTTTAACGTTATTTTACCCTTGAAAATTTCGAGACTGCATGTTTAGTTCGAATTAAGCGGAGATTCAGTTTATCCGATTTCAAATTCACGAGAAGCGACTATACACTTTTATAATAGATATTCTTATCACAGCACGTATTTTAATCGTAATTATTTTTTTCAGTTTTTATGAGAAAATAGCCACAAAAAGATAAAGTAATGTGCTTTTTTCCTTTTAATTTCTGCAAAAATGGATTTCAGTTGCTACTGTTACAGAAATGAATTGAAAATATATTAATCAAGTAAAATTAATAAAATAATCAAAAATAAGTTGAGATGCAGTTTTGAAACAAATCGCATTTTAAAGTACTCCCCCCCCCCTATACGAAATGTAAAAAATGAAAATGTTCGATGTTTAGAAATTCAAAAAACTTCAATAGATTATCAGTATTTATCTGAACAATGATACGGATCTGTGCATATTTTAGGGGGGAAGCGGGTGTCTGGCACATGATATTGGAAGATATCACTTGGAGGAGGGGGTTTGTATTTTGTTATCGATATCATTTTTAATCCAATCAAAATTTTCTCTTTTTATTTGTAAAATGGTTTTTGGTTAAATATAGTATGTTATCTTTTTTAGTCTGTTTTCTATTTTTTTGAAAAAACCAAGTTATAAAATCACTGAATTACAAGAAATTTTTTTCATTCTAAAATACAGAATAGAAAAAAAAAAATACATACGCGTCGAATTGATAACTTCCTCTTCCTTTTCTGAAGCCGGTTAAAAATAAAAATTGTAATACGGAATTTTTTTTTTAATTTTACATAGATGTAAATAATGTCAGGAGTGGGGTTCGAACCCACAATCTCTTTCGAAAAACAGAGCTTCAATCCGGCGCCTTAGACCGCTCGGCCATGCTGTCTACACTCCATTCAGTGAACGTATTCGGCACTTTTAATTGGCGCAAAAATCACTAATTTTATTAGTTTTTGCCTAATTACTAAAAATTACTGAACCAATTTCGATGAAACTGAAGTGGTACCAATTCGAGAGCATCGTCTTTCATTTAACACCAAAACCAAGTTAATCGGTTGCATGGTTTCGGAATAATCGGTGAACATACATAAAATAAGGAGAGTTACAAACTCACAAACTCACAAACCCACAAACTCACAAACATACAGGTGAAGCAAATAAAAGCGTGGTAATTACAATAAATTTTTTTCATTCTAAAATACAGAATACCCTAACGTTTGACAATATATTCTTTTTTATGTGAGTATACATATATAATCACGGTCGAGAAGCCATATTTCAAATATATTTGAAATGAAGCTTGTGCTTACTATAAATAAAACCAAAAGAGGAAGAATGTTGTCTACTTGTTTTGTTTATAAGAGTTTCTATCTATGCCCCACCCATTTTCTGTTCGGGACAAGTGCAACAAGACTTTATTACTGTTGAATGTATTATGTAACTAAAAGTTATTATAAAATATTTTTAAATAGTACCTATTTCTTTTAAATTTGATTTGATAAAAGTAATATTTTATTGACTTCTCTTTATTTGAATCAATAAAGCATGCAAAAAATAAATGTAACCAGTTTTGTATATTACTCCAAAGGAAAGAAATACATTCTAAAAATAAAAGGAAAAAAAATATTTTTTGATAACGCTTTCATTATTGGATGGTATCGAAAAGGCGGGGGGGGGTATCCATCCAAAGGGGACATTCTTTATGATAAAACTTCTTATAATAGAATAACTTTTTTTTAATTTAAAATTTATTAAAAAAGTGGGGTAATTTAAAATCGTTATAACTTAAAATATTATTTGTGGAATTTCACTTTTCTTTTCATTTAAATAAACAGAAATATATAAGTTTTAATTTTGATTTAGCATTTTCAAAAATATTAATTTAAATAAAATTTTAAAACATTTAAAGTAGAAATTTGAAAATAAAATCTGTAGCCTTTTTTCTCTTTCTTTCTTTGTTTTAATCATATTTTAAAAAGTAAATTTTCTTTTCATATTTGTTGAATAAAAATTTAAATTAAAACAATTGAAAAAGTCATGTTCCAAATTTGAATCATTTATCTTTAATGGTTTTTGATTTATAACAATTTAAATGAAAGAAATGGTTAAAAATTTAATTATGGTTTGGCTTGGTTAAAAACGGCCGATTATCTACTCGGGGCATATAGGCCCTAGGGGGGGGGTGCCCTTCGTGGGGGGTCTTTCTAAGGGAACCTAACCCGTATTTACGCAAGATTACTCAAGGTTAAAAGAAAACATCGAAAACTCCGAACTGTTAGGCCGACGGGAAAGATTGGGTTCGAACCCATCACCTCCCATCCACCAATTTGATCGCAGAACCATTCAGCCACTAATGGGGCAAAAAAAATTATGAAGAAAAACGCATTTTCGCAAGATGTCATTTCTATAACAAATATTACTTGAATGCAACCATTGCTAAATTTTGAAAACAAACCAAAACGAAAAATTTATATTTCCTGTTCCAATTAAAAATAGAAACATGATTTAAACGCCATTTTAAGCAATATATATATATATATATATATATATATATATATATATATCAATATACATATATTTATTTTTTTTGAATTAGAAAATTTGGAGATTTTGGTGTGCCGGACCCCCTAAATTGTTACCTGAAAGAAGTAGCATATCGGGCAGGGTTGTTTGATTTAAATCAGCCCGATTTAAATCATGATTTATATCAGATGATTTTTTTTAAATTCTTGATTTAAATCAGTTTTGTGAACATTGATATTTACAGACTGAATAAGGATCAAATTAACAATTCATAATAAAAAAAAGTTAAAATCATTCCTTTCAGATTAAAAATTATATTTTAGTAACATTAAATAAGACTGAATATTGTATTTTATTATGAAAGCAAATGCAACACATTAAAAATATTATCTATTGATAGTGCTTTTCCCAAAACTGCTGATAAATGATTACAATTTTTTAAAGTTTTTTTTTTCCTAGATGATTTTTTTCCATTTTTTGCAAACAACATGAACACTATAGTTGACAAACTGAAGCTAAATCTGTTTTTTGTAAATCGGGGATAGTAAAATTTTTAGCATATAAATATAAAACACTCACCTCGGAGGTAATTGAAATAAAAGGTCTACATCAAACATGGAACATTCAGAAGACAATACGATGTATACATGAATATGGATGATTCTGGCCATACCTGTAAAATTTAAATGACATGAACATTATATAAAAAAAAGTTTGAATTTCTAGATGCTTTTAACGACCATGCGCAGTTCTCAACAAGCGTCTCTTCATTACCTGAATCATGTCTGCGATTTACCTGATTATGTCTAGAATTTCGGCAGATGATGAGTAATTCTCAGAATTTAGACGGATTTATCGTTTTCTATAATGGCTTTTGAATCATCAAATGAATTCAAAGACTGTTTTCATTCTGATATGTCTTTTTAAATTATTTGGTAAGAAGAAATTTGTATCAGGTAATTTATTTTGAACGAAACAAAAATAATAATGAGAATTATGTAAGAAACATTATATCTAACATTTTTTTTTTCTGAAATGAAAACTGTCTAGATTTTAATATCCATGGGAAATAATGATTACCCAACAATCATCTATTAATTATGCAGTTTTTTTTAGTCGGAATATAAAGATAAAAAAAATGAAATTTAACAAATTTCTACGACTATTTGGAAAATGATTTTTTTCAAAAATTAAAATTTAAGACTCATAAATAAATTCTACATTAAAAATAAATAAATATAATATAAAACATCATTTTTCTGATGATCAAAGCGTGGTTTATGCGATAAACAAAGTTACGTGCAACATGGATTAAACATTAATTTCTTTGGATCAATCATAAACAAATTTTAAATTTTAAAAGGATTTTCATTTTTAAAGTTTTCGGCAGTGCAAATTTTTAAACTTCTAAACATCGCACATTTAAAATTTTTATACCTTGGTATAGATTTTCAGTGCAATTTGTTTGAAAGTTGCATCTCAATTTAGTTTTCAGTTATTAATTTTCTTTATAGTTTTCAATATTTTTTTTTGTCATTGTGGCAACAGCAGTATTACATTATTAAAAACATCATTTTTTTATGATGATCAAAATGTGGCTTAGGTAATAACCGAGTCATATATTGCGTACTCCACAGAATAAACATGGATCAATCAGAAAACGAATAAAATGTGGACATCACAAGGATTCAAATGCGTCTCAGATATCTCTAGACCGAGAACAACAACCATTTTTCAAATAGTTAATAAGAACAAAAAATCATATAACGATGCGTAGACTATGACATACTTCCTAAAATTTTGCAATTATGTTAAAAAAAGTATTTTTTAATAGAAAGAAATCCGGTACTATTTGGTTAACCCGTCGACCAAAAAACTATCGCCAAACTATAAGATTAAATGCTAATAATGGATGTTAGTGAATGTCATATTCAATTACATTAAATACGATACATGCGTTTAAAAGATCATTAAATGAATTATTTTGGACTTTTTATTTGTATTTTTATTAATATTCTACTAATTATTTTTTTCCGCTATTTAATATAAAAATTATGTAAAAATGCATAATTTAGCTGCTAGTTTGGCAATTTGTTTAATTTGGAAAAATTGGTCGACGGGGTAACCAAATAATACTGGGAATGCTATATCTAAATAAATAATTTAAGGCCACGTGGAACATGAAATTGTTCAAATTTTTGAGTTTTCAATTATCGACCTAAAAAGTAGAGATAAAAGTTTATGGTGCTACATATTTAAGAACCTAAAAGATTATGCTGCTGGAAGGTTTTAAAACAATACATTTTATACAATGTGTGTATAGTATTTTGTATATAGGATTTCTTCTGATGATGAGCCATTCTTAGAATTCAGAAGGAATTATTGTTTTCTATAATGACTTTTAAATCATCAAATAAATTTCAAAAACTGTTTTGATTTTGATATGTTTTTTAAAATTATTTGCGTATAAGAAATTTGTACCAAATAATCCATTTTCAACGGGGAAAAATAATATGAACATTTTAGAAAGATTGGTTTAGTTGGTTTTGTTTATTTTTGTCGTCTGATTATCTACAGTAGGGGTATGGGACCAAGGGGTTTGTGCCCTTCGTGGGGGACTTTCTAAGGGAACCTAACTCCTATTTACGCAAGGTTCCAAGAAAACCACGAAAACTCCGAACGGTTAGGTCGACAGCCGCAATTGGGTTCGAACCCAGCACCTACCGTCAACCAGTTGAAAGGTCAGAACCTTTCGGCCACTGGTGGGTTGATTGTCTAAAGTATATTTCTGAAATGAAAATTTGTCTATGTAATGTTCATGAGAAAAAAATGGTTGTCCAGAACAATCATCAATAAACTATTGAGTGCTTTTTATCGCAGTATAAATCTAAGACAAAAATGAAAAACCAAACACCAATTCACAGACTATAAAATACTTTCCAAACTTTTGGAATATTGTTGAGAAGTTTTATTTTTAAGCAATAAGATGATATAGCTAAAGGAACAATTTAAACAAGAACTAAAAGTCATGGGTCAGGCATAGATTATGTAGCACTTTCCATCAGTAAGAGAATAATGTTAAGATATTTTAATTTTTTCTACAATGAAATGACATATATATGCATATAAGCAATTTTAAAAACAGATAACTCAGTAAAAATTCAGTTTTGTAAATTATTGCCTATATCCGGTAACATCTGCGACTTTTTTTAGCAGTCTTTTAATTGCGTTCTTTTGCGTATCTTTGTAGATGATCTATTGCTACGCACTCTATAATCTGTTGAAAATATGTCACAGTGTATATCTTAGTGATTTTTAAATTTTATTATATTTGATATATCATATCATCAATAAATACGGAACAAGAATCTTCTTCTGTGACCATAATATAACAGACATCTTTTGTTCATCTCTATAAGCGAACTATAAATGCTACGAAGTTTATAAAATTATACAAAACAAGCAGGAGTGTAGTCGTAAAAATAACACAGGATATACGCTCTAAGCAGAGGGTATACACTCAAGGCAGAGAGTATACCCTACAGTGTATATACTACAGCGCTCTTTAGGAACAGAGGGTATACGGTGTTACTTTAAAAGTTCTAGAGGGTATACGACGTATACCCCCGTGTACCCTCCACTACATTCTTGAAAACAAGTTATAGTGCGCTTTAGTGATTCTTTTACATTTCATCATGTTTGAAATATAGTATCATCAATAAAATGACGTTTCCGGGCACGAGAAAACATTGGGTAAGTTGCATGTTCAAGAAAATTCTATTAGTGTGTCATAATGGGTTATAATTGGCTAAGGTCAAATTAAGTGTATCTAAAAACCGTTTGAATCTATTTTGACTTTTTTTTAAATATAACGTTTCCCAGCATAAAATAATCTTTCTAATAAGTCACATGTTTGATAAATTTCGTTAAATAGATTGTTATTGGAACATCGTACTCAAGCGACTTTAACGATTTTGACTAAATTTTGTGTCCCATCCATTTCAATCTCGAGAATAAAAGTGGGTTGGATCGCATTTTCTAAAAAAATGATTAATGAGTCATTTTGAGTCACTATAGCTTAGAGTCAACAAAAACAACAAGAAGGATACAGTGGAAATAATATATTGAGTTTAACATAAAGCTAATTTTTACCGAGCTAAGTTCGGTCATCTCTGCTCGGGTATACTACATGATAGGGGAGACCGGGGCACGTTGGCCCAGTTTATTTTATTTCATTTTTTTCAATGCCTAAATTTAGTTTGTTTTCAGATGTAGTATTTTTTTAAATACCTAGAACATTTAACTACTGAAAAAAGCTTATTTTTAGTTAATATGAAACTTTAAAAACTTTATGAATTTAGATATGGTGTGATGTCATGTGGGCCAAAACGCAAAACTTAGTTTAGTTAGGAAACGCACAACACAATTGAAAGTCCCTGCAACAATATCCGTCAAAGAGAGGATAACAGGCAGCACTCAAATTCTTTTGTGCAGCCCTGTGTATAATCTTTAATATTTATACACACCGAGTAATATGCAAATAAATAAATAAATAAATAAAACAAAATAAATAAATAAATAAATAAAATAAATAAATAAATAAACTTAAAAACTTTATCACAATTGAAACCGCATTTCCAACAATTATTTTTCATAGCTAATCCTGTAAACCAATTCTTTCGTGTTTCCCGGTAAATGTGCGATAAGTGGAATATGCAACATATTCTTTGGTATCTTCTATTGAATTTCTCTAATATACAGAGTATTTCAAAATTACATGTAAGAAATGTAAAGGAAGGTAAAGGGAATTTTAATAAGCAGATTTCGTATAAGAATATGGGTGTTGAAATGCAGTTTTGAGGCAGTAGACGCGTTGTTGAGTTCGACGGATTAAAGAGTATCGCTGACTTGAATCCTTATTCTCCACCATCAGGGCTGCTACAGGGACTATTTTTATATTCTGTTTGTACCACGATTTTAAAAATAAATATTTTGTTGCATACTCTTGCAATTGTGAAAGCGTGCGTAAAAGTTTTGTTTTGAAAAAATGATGCGAAATAGTATTAAAAAATAGCCATCTGTGGCTGCTATGTGCACGGATTTCAGAAACATGCATCGTTATACCAATGCAAAACTTACCGACATGCATTTAATGTATGTGGCTGCGCAAGAAAATGGCTCACACCTAACTCACGTCCAACAGTTCGCGAGCTTATCGAAGGACATTTTTCAACTGTGCTTGCTTTTCCACTTTTTATTGCTTTTTCCACTACAGGAACTTTGCGATATCTCCTAGAGCCCATATCATGCCTCGAGGCATAAAATGACTAAACATTATATTTAAAATCCACTGGCGCACAGCTCCCGATGAAGACATACAAATATTTGGCGATCCGGAAGATTCCTACTTGGAAAACGTTCTACGAACATATTTTGAACGGACGTTCCATCATATGCGCTACCTCATGTATGAAATGCATGTCAAGTGCCGCATTAGTGTAACGACACATGTTACTAGAAATCCGTGCGGAGAATGGCGATTAAATCTAGCAAAATGCTCTTATTCTCTGAACTTAACAGCGTCCTCTACTACTTTAATGCCGCATTTCCGCATTCAAACTCACATACAAAATCAGCTCAGTGTCCAAATTCGTTTTCGGTCACATGTGTACCTTAATTTAAGAAGCATGTATTTGCATTGCATTTTTGCGGTGTTATCTTTCAACCTATCGATTTTGAGATGACACCCTTACTGGTCGAGAAAATAATTTCTATTCCCGGATCAAATCAAATTTTCTTCTTAGAAAACCATAATTTTGGACAAGTGGGATGTTCGACATTTTAAATCCAATTTTACTTTATTTTCAAGTTATTGATATTCGTTCAGGAACGCTTTATCTTCTGTAAAAGAAAAAAAAAATAATGAACAAAACATATGTTTGACGTCGAATGACTAAAGATCATATTTAAATTTAACTGTCGTCCTGCATGAAGAAATAAGGCATTACTTCATTAATTTTTAACACCTGTTGTTTAATGAAGTGCGATGTACAAAATGTTCGAAGAATTGTGTCTTTTAATTATATAGCATTTTTTTGTGAAAGAGAAGTGTTATTAATACGAAATTTTGCAGTAAATATATTAGTACACATATGCGCAAAGCATATCGAAGTAATTAAAATAAATGACATAACATTTATTTAATTAATTGATGTTCGTTAATAAGAAATGAATAAAATAATTATTTCATTATTTCATTTTTTCCGAAAGAGATCTATTTAGTACAAAAGTCGTGAAAGCCTGGCATTTTCGTAAATACATTGAAATATTTAGTACTCTTCTTCAGTCACTCACAAGAATCGAAGTTTAACAGGTATGCTTTATAGGAAAATGCTCAAGTTTATTTCTTTAACCCTTTGCATTCGTATGACCAGTCTTACTGGACATCATCTTTCTTTTCCAAATTTGTTTTTGGCACCAGTAACAAAGGAAAAAAAATATGACATATAATTACAGTAATTTTGATATTGTGTAATTGAAAGAAACTTCTTTTGAAAAAGGGGTGCGGCCGAAAAAAATTATTTAAGAGACGCCGGAGTGGAAAGGGTTAAATTTATTTTTTGTGACTATTAATTTTGTTTCCGGATAAAACGATTTTAACCCCTTCGCGACGGGAGCCTGTTGCGAAAATTTTTATGTTTTGTCATCGGTTTTTAAAAACAAAAATTTGTGGCTTTGTTTTTTAAATCGAGATAATGCTCTGATTCAATAAGGCAAATTTTAGAGTATAATTATACTGGTGGGGATAAACAAGGATTCTTAAGCCTTTTTGCGGCACGTATACGTGTCGCTCATCCTCAAGGGGTTAATAAAAACTGGCTGGAAATTGTATGTGAAGAGTAGCAAATGAGGTGCATTTGTACTATAATGAAATTTGAAAAATATTCAGATCTTGGTGTAATAGTATACAGTACTTTGGATACAGTAGAGAATTCGAAATCTTTTGTGTATCATTTCAAATACTATCTGATTTCTATTATACAGGAAGTAAATTGCAGTAATCCTCAGGAACTTTGGTCAATTCATAAAATGTGAAATAGTTTAATATAATTAAAACGTTTTCTAAACAATGTTTTCTTCTATACCATTATGTAATGGAATACTTTTGTGTGGCTCAGTAATTAATAAAAAATAGTCTTTGCACCACAGATTGTACAAAATGTATATTTTAGTATATATTTCATTGATGCATATGAATTTTATTATGTTCGAAAGAGCGTAATATCATTTAAATGCACTTGAAACTATTTTTTTTCCATTGTCCTTAATGTAACGGAATATTTTTGATTGTTCCTATAATTGAACTATCTATCCGATTCTCATAATATTTAAAATGACTCGACAAAATTATGCATCAATTATGTATTTTAAATTTCAAACAGTTCGATTGCATAGTTTTTGTCTGTATATGCGGACGGACAGACTGACGGACGGATTGAATGACGAATATACATGCTACGTAAAATAATTACAAACGCACCTAGCTAGATGATCAAACCAGAGTTTTCCAGTTTACAGAATATCGGTTATTGTTTTAAATTATTTTTTAAGGAATGAATTTCTAATAGATTTTTTACATTCGAATCATGTTTTTATATTATTCACCAACAACATGAAAAAGACATTTTAACATGAAAGATATCAATAACGAATTCATATAAAGTTTTGAAAATTATTACAACTAATATTTTCATATTAGACGCATGCCAATAGTTAATAGCCAAATAGATCGCTAAAGATTTCCACTTCTTACAGCAGCCTTTTTGGTTTTGATAATTTGAGTTACTTTCGGACAATTCGATTATAAGTTCTGTTAAGTTGGGTCTTTATTAATATTATTTTATGATTTTATTTATATATTGATAAAAGAGATACGGATAGATTTTGTTTTAAAAATTCTTACTTGAAAATTATTTTTTAAAAAGATAAAAAACAGACTTATTTTTGACTTATTCAAATCAGAAAAAATAAAATCATTATACCATTGCATTGATCTTTTAGATATTTCTTGAAAATAATGTGTTTAACGTATTTGTAAAAATAGAGTAGATTTTTATTATGTCATTTTCCTGGCTTCCATAAATTAACAAATAAAACTGAATATTACACTGAATTTGAGCAACTATATCGAAACATGTTCTTGTAAACAAAATTAAAATGGTTGATCTAAAAAAAATGCAAGAATCTAAAAAATATTTTAGAATGAAATTGTCACTATCCTGACAAATATATGCCAAGAAACGACACATAATTACATAAAAATGAACTTATTATTTACGCTCTTCAAAATTTAAGAATTTTATATGGAAAATTGTTTATTCTGAAATAGGGAATCCTATTACTTCTTGAAATTTTGAATTATTCTCAACATATGATTTCAAAATCTTAGATAATCAAAATTGCTAATTTTGTAATAGTTACTCTTGTGCAGTTTTCGCAATCGAGCAATTTTATTAGTTTAAACTGGTAAGACATTTAGTTGTTTTTTTAAGAATTAATTTCCCAGATGTTAACAGGCCCGTAGCTAAGGGGGTGCTATGGGCGGCTCAGCCCCCCCCCCCTTGGGAAAGATTCCAAGGTCGCTAAATGAATTTCTGTTCCGAAAATCCAAATGAAATTCTGTTCAAAAATCTAATTTAGTTTTGAGACCTTTTCACAGTTTTTCAGAATTACTAAATTGTATCTAAAATAAGTGTTTCAACACTCCCTCATCTTATTTGTACATGTGAAGCTAACATGATGTTTAATTTTGCACCAGTTATACACTCAAAATTTTCATCATCATATATTTTTCTTAGTATAAAATAAAGTTATTACAACAGTTTAATAAGAAACATAGTACCTACAATGTGAATATGCACTAACTTATCTTTCTGCATCAGAGAGAGAGAGAAAAAAATTCTGAGCCCCCCCTACCTTCTCTTGAGCCCCCCCCCCCCCCCCCCTATCGTTCATTTCTGGCTACGGCCCTGGATGTTAGTAGTCTAGAATTTGCACACAAAGGTCATTGACAATCCGTGCACGTAAATAAGAAAACATTAATTATTTCTATTGAAAATTGAATAATTTTCAGGAAACATTTTGTAAGCGTTTTAACTTTGAAATAACATTTTCCATGTGTTAATTTTAAGACGTTAGTAAACAATACCCACATTACTCTTATTAAAATCGAATTATTTTACCTGAAAAGAAAAAGAAAGCATTCTTTAGAAGGCGTTAAATTTATTGAAAAGAAAAAAAAAACATTCAAAAACTCTATTGTTTATCTTTTAACAAACTTTGTTTTTCATATTTATAATTGCAAACACTTGAATATAACATTCTCTGTTATCTGTAAACGTTTATAGCCAGAAAAAGAAAATCCGACAGCGTTCTGGGAATTTTCGAGTCAGCGTTCTCTAGGACATTTTTAGCGTTTCCTCAACGACCTAACATAATTTTACAATGGCATTATTTAAATACATTTATTCAGCAAATTTCTTTGAGCAAAATGAATCTACTGAAAACTCATTATTTCTGAACGTGTACATACTTTTCTAATATGTTTTATTGTTCGAGCATTAAAAAAGTTTTTTCGTATTTTCTTTATTAAAAAATTACAATTATACTTTTGTCATTTAGCATCACTTGAGGAAAATAAACTCATTTGCAGATCTCCCAAGTCTCCGGCTTTTTGGATACCGGTATTTTAATACAGAAAGTATAGCTTTATTTAATTGGAACATTCTGGAGATTTAAAAGATCAATATTTTCTCTAAAATTATTCTGGTGTGCAAAAAGCCGGAGACTTGGCAACTCTGCATTTGTCTTTGTCAAAAAATTTGCCAACCTTCGAAATATTATTTATTAAAACTAAAAATGATCATACATGACTATTCATTTCTGTAAACTTCAATAAACTATATTTATACTTAAATAAAAATCCTTAATCTGTTTGATTAATGTAGGTTTAATAAAGTAATATTTTGACGTGACAACGTCTTGTAAATTGGTTTGCCGGGAGACACTTCAAGAAACTGCGTTACGTTACGCTCCGCTCACGATACGTGCTCACTTTTCTCTTAACTTTTTCCGGTCACTTGTGGGACCATTTTCTGAACGTGAATGTGAATTCGCTGCAAGGAAGGGGCGGTGCTTAATAGGAATTTTAGATAGTATCAAACTAAGACGAAATACGTTATGTATTAGTTATTAGTATAAAGTACAAAGAAAATAAGTGTAGTTTATTTCGTAATTCGGTGGTATATTATGGAAAACTAATGATATGTGATTAGTGAAAGCCATTTTACTTTAGTTATATTCTGCTCATTGAAAAATTCTTTAATATGCTGTTTACAAAATTCAACATTTGACATCAATAAACATGAAGTAAAATGTGTTTAACAAACACAGTGTATTGCAAGTTATTGTATGTATATTTGTATATAAATACGTATGTATGTGTAAAGGTAAAAATAAAATTTTGTTAATATGAAATTCAGTGCGAGATTCTTTGTATAAATTAATGTTTTAAATATAATTCTTTGTATAAATAAATGTTTTAAATTGTTACTATTATTTCATCCTTCTTCCTACTATACGAATGAATATTCACATTAAAATTATTTTACAACTCAAAGTCGTTGTCACGTAAAACTTTCGCCCGTATACCGACTTTACAGGCAACCAATTTTTTTTTGACGGATTTACACGTTTTAGATAGTGGAGATTCCGAAAAACATATTTTTAGAAAAAAAATTTTGCCGTCTGTCTGTCTGTCTGTCTGTCATGTAGTATGAAATTGTATTTAAAAAATTTAGTGGCGTCAAAGAGTGATGGATTAAGCAAACTTTTCTTGCTCGCACGACGTACGGGCAATTTAGTTAAGTTGTTAAATAACATATGTAAATTGCCCGTTTTTTTTTTTTTTTTTTTTTTTTTTTTTTTTTTTTTTTTTAAAGAAAACAATTTAGTTTAGATATTCGAAATTAAAAAATTGAATATCTTAAAAATAATATTTTAAGGCATAATCAGATAGTATGAAACTAGAATACTATTTCTACTCGCGTTTTTCTCTCTTAAAAACAATATTTTATCTTTCTTAGAAAAAAAAAAATCACCGTTCAGGAGTTATTCATTTAAACATCCCACACCTAAGACTAAATCGTCTTCTCTTTTATCTAGAACCGAACAGTCTATGACTCCTATTTACTGTTAATGACCGATCTTCTTCACTCCCAATCTAAAACTCAAATAGATACCGCTTCTTCGGCACTTTGTTGAACAGCGTCTGCAGCAAGCCCCCTCCTCTTAAATCCGGACCTGCCTCTTGAAGGCAGAGGAGGCTCGGGAGCAACTTAGTAGCTTGTGCTCTAAAAATACCACCTTCACCCCTCGTGATTCCTCTTGCCTCCATAAGTCGAGGAAGAGATTTTTCGGTCCATGGACCGCACCTTTCAGGAAGACACTGCACTCTGGCAGTTCCGCATGGGACGGTGTTTCTTCTTCATCTCGAAGGTAGGTAACTTTTTTATCAAGTGCTTACTATACTAGACATGATGGAACATCGAATTTACGTTATGCCAATTAACTCGTAAGAAAGCAGAGCCACGTTTAACTGAGGCGATATTTAAAAATGACATAATCTGATGCTATCAATGAATCTAGTTACTGTATTTTGTTTTTATTGATGTTTTAAAATATAATTAAAAGAATAAATCTTAAAATATAAATAAATAAAAGAATAAATAAATAAAAGAATCAGTTCCGCATTGGACGGTGCTTTTTCTTCATCTCGAAGGTATGTAACTTTTTTATCAAGTACTTACACTACACATGACAAAACATCAAATTTACGTTATGCCAATTAACTCGTAAGAAAGCAGAGCACGTTTAACAGTGGAGATATTTTTAAATGATATAACGTGATGCTATCAATGAATCTAGTTACTGTATTATTTTATTGATTTTTAAAAATATAAGTGAAGAATAATTAATGCTAATATCAACTTTCATGATTTGGGAAGTTAGCAAGTGTCACGGCTGCCAACGTCTTCTGCTTTTTTGGCCCGGAAAAATTTTTTAGGAAATTTTACAAATAACAAATCACCGTAATCTGCAGATTAAACAAGCCAAAAATTTCTATTAAATTTTTCCGGGTCGAAGAATCAAAAGAAACCTCTTGCTCGTGGTAGCTATGCAAGTGTGTTTACAACCCATGTTGCCGCATCAAACAGATTTTTTATTTAGTCATTTTTCGAATTATCACTATTAAGCTTCAATGATTATTTTTGTTTCACATGATGTAAGGCATTCTATAAATATATTTTAAAAAATTCTATTCAAATTTTTTAATTTGCATTCATTATTTTAAATTTTTTTTAAATATTATTTTAAAATAAAAAAAATAAAAAAATTTTTGGTGCATATTCAATATTTTAAAGTAAAAAAAAGTGGCTTTTTTTATTTGAAATATTGATTATATACCAAAAGTACTACACTAGACATGGTGGAAAATCAAATTTACGGTATGCCAATTAACTCGTAAGAAAACACAGCCACGTTTAATAGAGGAGATATTTTAAAATGACATGAAATTCATTAATGCTATCAATGAATCTAGTTACTGTATTTTTTTTTATTGATTTTTAAAAATATAAGTAAAAAATAATTAATGTTAACAACAGCTTTCATGATTTGGAGAGTTTTCAGGGGTGTTTACAACCAGTGATTTGGCTAATTTTTTATTTAGTCATATTCCAAATTTTCACCAGTAAGATTTAATAATTATATTCGGTTTATATGATAACAAATATTCTATAAATAAATTAAAAAAAAAATTTTTTTTTCAAAATTTTCTGGTGTGAATTAAATATACCATGCAGTTCTGCATGGTACGGTGTTTCTTCTTCATCTCGAAGATATGTAAATTTTTTTTCAAATACTTACATTAGGCATGATGGAACATCTAATTTATGTTATGCCAATTAACTCGTAAGAAAGCACAGCCACGTTTAACAGAGGAAATATTTAAAATGACATAACCTGATGGTACCAGAATTTTTTTTTTAGATATAATTGAAGAATATGAATGTTAACAACAATTTTCAAGATTTGAGAAGTTTGCAAGTGTATTTACGACTTGTGATGCCGTTTCTAGCTGATTTTTTTTTTTTTTTTTTTTTTTTTTTTTTTTTTTAATCTAGTCAAATTCCGAATTCGCACCAGTCAGCTTTAATAATTATTTTCATTTTACATGATAAATATTCTACAAATAAATTAAAAAAAACATTTTGTGTTCAAAATTATCTGGTGTATCTGAATATTTAAAAATAAAAAATCCGTGGATTTTATTTTATTTAGAATATTGATTACACACTAGAAAATTTTGAATACTATTTTATTTTAAATATTTTATTTATAAACTATTGTCAGGTACCCAAGGAAAAAAAATAGATATTAACCCTTTGCGGGGCAGGACAAATTTTTTGCTTAAGTGTTGAAATTAATGACTGACACCGGAATTTGAAAACAGCCCTATATTTCACGCATCCGATAAACCGTAATTTTTTTAAAACAAAATTCCGGTGCCAATGTGATATTTCAGAATTAAAATTAAGTGGTATACCTATGAAACCACCGCGCCGCCACAAGGGGTTAAACTTGGCTGTGAAAACTCGGCAAGCCCTCTTCATCTCGAAGGTGTCTAATTTTTTTCTCACATACTTACAACACTAGACATATTAAAATAGCGATTTACGTTATGCCAATTAACTCGTAAGAGCATAGTCACGTTTAACAGAGGAGATATTTTAAAATGAATAACCTGATGCTATCAATGAATCTAATTGTGGTATTTTTTTATTGATTTTTAAAAATATAAGTAAAGAATAATTAATGTTAACTATAACTTTCATGATTTGGGAAGTTTGCAGGTGTGTTTATAATCCGTATTGCCGCATCTTGCTGAATTTTTATGTAGTCATATTCTGAATTCGCCACAGTAAGCTTTAATAGATATTTTCGATTTAATAGTGATAAATATTCTATGAATATATTAAAAAAATCTATTCAAAAAATTTTTGTATGCATTCATTATTTTAAAATAAAAAAATCCGTGGCCTTTTTTATTTAGAAATATTTTTTATTTACAAAAGTGCTACACTAGACATGATGGAACATCAAATTTACGTTATGTCAATTAACTCCTAAAAAAACAGAGCCACGTTTAACAGAGGAGCTATTTTAAAATGACATATTAAGCCTGATGCTGTCAATGAATCTAGTTACTGTATTTTTTTATTGATTTAAAAAATATATATAATTAAAAGAATAAATATTGTTAATAAAAATGTTTACGATTTGAGAAGTTTGCAAGTGAATTTACAACCAGTGTTGCCCCATGTAGCTGATTTTTTATTTAGTCATATTCCGAATTTCCACTGGTAAGCTTTAATAGATATTTTCGCATTTATATTGTGACAAATATTCTATAAATATATTTAAAAAAATTCTACTCAAAAGATTTTTGGTGTATATTCATTATTTTTCAATAAAAAAATTCATGGCTTTTTATTTAAAAATATTGACTACATACCAAAAGGACTACACTAGACAGGATGGAACATCGAATTTACGTTATGCCAATTAATTCGTAAGAAAGCATAGCCACGTTTAACAGAGAAGGTGTTTTAAAATGACATAACATGGTGCTATGAATGAATCTAGTAGCGTTATTTGATTTTTATCGATTTTAAAAAATGTAAGTGAAGAATAATTAATTTTAACTACAACTTTTATGATTTGGGAAGTTTGCAAATGTGTTTACTACTCGTGTTACCGCATCTAGCTGATTTTTTATTTAGTTATATTTCGAATTATCACAAGTAAGATTCAATAATAATTTTTGTTTTACATAATGACAGGTATTTTACAAATATATTTTTTAAAAATTCTATTCAAATTTTTTGGCTTATATTCCAATATTTAAAAATTAAAAAAATCCGTAACTTTTTTATTTAGAAATATTTATTACATTCAAAAGTGCTACACTAGACATGATGAAACATCGAATTTACGTTATGCCAATTAATTCGTAAGAAGGCGCAGCCACGTTTAACAGGGGAGATGTTTTAAAATGACAGACATATTTTTTTAAAAAACGATATTACTGTTTCACCTGGAAAATAATGGTATCTGTATGAACTCTGATTTAATAGTACAAAAGGCAAATATTATGCTAAAATTATCTATTATGACAGAATATAATAATGAATGATTTTTAAATTTGCGGTTAACATCTATTTACACATTTGCTAACTTTTATGCATTTTTGTTAACACTAAAATTTAATAGAAAGTCTTACTTAATTTAAATGGGCAGTTTTTACTACAAAATTTGTCAAAAAATCTATTTTTTTAAGTATTAAGTAAAAGCCTGTTTAAGTGTGAACCTGTGGCCGGATATATTGTAAATTTTGTTAATGTACCCAGCTGAATTACATACACAAATATGATTTTAAATGTTTTTTTTTTCTCCATGTTCATATTTGCTTCTCTTTCATGTTTCAAAAATGGTTAAAGCTTTTTGTATTTGAGATAGAAACACTGTCGTAGCCAGAGGGTGGGGTGGGGGAGGTGAGGCAGATGCACTTCACACCACTAAAGCTGTAATAATATTTTTTTCGCTTTGATTATTAGCTGATAATTCTCTAAATAGAAATTCGAAGAAAACGTTATAAAATTAACGGTGTCAAGTGCATCTAGATACCTCTTCCTCCCCATCTTCTGGCTAAGGCCACTGGATAGAGATTAAATCTTTTTTTGTACATGTTTTTTATTATATTTGTGATAAATCTGTACATAGAATTAGCTATCATTTTTTTGGGGGGGGGGGTGTCATTAAAAAAATGTATGACGGTGTGTTAGATTTCATCGTTTACATTACATTACATACATCGGTAAAAGAAATATATATATATATATATACTTAATATAATATGAGATGTGGAATCTTGTGGAATACATATTTAAAAATCTTTAAAAAAAATGGGTAAAAATTTTAATCTTCTTAAAAGTAGGGGTTTAAAGAAATTCAATTTTTAATTAAAAAAATTATAATTAAATATGAGATCATTTTTTTTTCAAAATGTACTTTTAGTTGAGTATAAAAATGCAGAGCCATTCGAGCCATATTATTAAAAATAAACAAAATTGTTGAAAATGTAAACTGTCTCCTTAATCGCAAAATTTCGTTTTTAATAAGGCAAAAATTATTAAATTTTAATAGTAAGAATTAAGAAAGAAATAATTAATAGATGAAGTGGAAGAAATATTCTTTATCCTTCATTTACATAGAAGTTTCAGGTTTGTAACATGCAAAACATAGAGTTCGCCTATTTTTATTTATATATATTTATTTATTTATTAAATCGCATTTTGAAAGTAAAAAATACTTTTTATAGTTTTTATCGATTATTGTAAGACAATCTAAATTTTATAGTGATAGTGCTAGTATATTGTTTTTGAAAGTTAAATTTCCCGTATCTTCAGTCGCTACAGGTGGTACTTATTGAAATTAAAATTCCGTTTTTAGAAAATTAAAAAAATTGTCGACACCCAGAAACAGTTATATCTTTCAACTAAGTGCAAATCATATACATGATGTTTTCCATTTTTAGAATTTTATCATGCTTTTAGGTATTTATTTTATTATTTGAATTTGATAATTAAGTTTGGTCACAGTTATTGAGTAAGCTTTATAATTTTTTTCTTGATTTTTTAAGCAACAACTGGGTAATAATTACCTGTATTGAAATATTTTTATACTAAAATATATATAATATCTGCTAGGTTTGTTTAACTTTGATAATTAATTTTAATTACATTTCAGAATATTAATATTGTTTTTTTTCTAATATATTTAAATGTGAATTCCATGCATAAAATTGTTTAAGGAATTAGAATGTTTCTAATACTGTAAGTACTTTAAACGATTCTACAAAAAATAAAATATGCAGTTCAGTGACCCAGTAATTCAATGGTCAGAACTATTTTCTCAGGTGATAAGGCTCTTCCTATGGGGCAAAGACATTGCAGTATTTTGAAGAAATACTTAATTTTGACGATATATTTTCATCAAATTTTGGGTAAAAGGAAAAGTCCGATTACTGGGGGGGGGGGGGGGGAGTTCATTATTATTTTAGTGCAGAAAATTTCGCCATATTTCAACGGAGACTTTTAGTTTTAAATACCATTATAAATTACAGGTGGAAGTTGGTCCTTGCGTTAACTCATTTGAATCTGAAGTGTCCATTTCGGAAATTTATTTTTTATCCAGAAATTCTGAAATCACAAGAGAAATTCTGGGTAGTAATTTTTGCTTTATTTATTCACAGACGTCTCGTGATTATGTAAAGTAAAGATTCATTTTTCAGAATTTCCAGTATTGATTAACATTTTCCGAATAAAATATAATTTCTAGAAATGGATGCATATATGCGTTAACACTAGAACCGCCATTAGGGGTCAAAATGACCCTTTCCAGATTGATAATAGTCGATTCTAACCGGAATTTTCTGCATAAGAAATGTTAAATGTATGCAGCAGAAAAATAGACTAATTAAATAAGTTAAATAGTTTAGAATTAAAAATCTGGTGAGAAACACATTTTATAATACCTGATTGAAATATCCGGCGGTTCTAGTATTAATGATGCGAATTGACCAATAAGGCTTTATCGATACTACATCATTTTTTTTTTTAAATTTTAATGTTTAAATTAACATATACGTATGCAAGGATGCACGCGCTGCACCAAAAATGGTTAAATCAACCACAAAAATGTAATAGTATTATTTGCTTTATTAACACTAGAACCGCCATTAGGGCTCAAAATGACCCCTGACAGAATGATAGTAGTGAATTCGCACCAGAATTTTCTCCATGAGATACGTTAAATATATGCAGCACAAAAATAGACTAATTAAGAAAGTTAAATAGTTTTAAAATAAAATTCTGGTGCGAAACACTTTTTATAAAACTTTAGTAAAATACCCAGCTGTTTTTGTGTTAAATCTCAGATACCTTGTTGTTATGCTCCGGAATTTCATGAAATTCCATTTTTTCTTGCTGAACATCTACGCAATACGTTAATCGATTCATCGACATCGACTGAAGGTAAACTGGGGCAAAGTGACTTCAATAGGCACTTCTTAAAACCATGCGCTGGTTCACTGGTTCAAATAAAGCGATACATACTTTAAAAATTAAGTGGTAAGAATTGGCCATTTCTGGCGCAGCGCTTGCATTTCTGCATATATCATACTTAACCGTTTAATCGTCACGCCCGAGACATTCACGGACTGCAAGTTTCACGGCTTTTATTCATAATTGCTTGTTTCCCACCAGTTTTATAAAATAGTGTAATTGGTTTTTATTTTGGTATCAATTTACTTGGCATTAAATATATAAATAAATAAATTAAAAAAAAAACTGGTGGTAATAATGCATTTGAGTTTTTAAACCGTAATTTAATGCGACAATTAAGTGGTTAAGGAGATTATTTTTTACATTTAATTAATTATTATATAAAGATTTAAGTGAATAAATAACACACAAGTTAACTTAACATGATGTTATTCTTGTATCTATTTTTTTTATCATGTTTAATTACAGTTTTAAATTGATTGAAGATTAAAATTTTTCTGAAAAGAAGGTTATTTTATATTTTTTATTAAATTTATTTTATATATTGTAGACAGGAGTTATAATATGAAATGTAAGTTATTCTATTTTGACGTTCTATTTTGAATGCACTGTTGCCAATCCTCCATTTTAAAAAAATTCAGATTACATTACTGATCTCACTTTTTTAAAGTAGTTCAATTCACCTTAAATTTAAATTCCTTTCTTTGCCATCATCGTAAATGCCACTGAACACACGAATAATAAAAAATATCAAAACTATGAAATTGTAAATCTTTTTAACTTCATCCAAACGAAACCTCCGAGATTAGAAAATATTGCGTAATTTTATCTATACCATATACAGGACTGCTGCAGGCGACTATTGTTTAATTTCATCTTGCACCATTTTCTTCAAAGCAAAAATCTTTTACACATGCAACATTTGCAAAAAAAAAAAAAAAAAAAAATACAAAATGTTTTTTTTTCTTTCTAAGAATAGTGCTAGCAGAATATAAAAATAGACATCTGTGGCAGCCCTGCGTTAACCACTCGTGCATAAACTGACTCTTACATTCGAAAAAAAAAGTTATACACCAATATTTTTGACAATCTAACTTTGAATTAATTAATATCAGGCATGATTTGCAAATTCTGAAGTTCGTTACGATGACGATAATATTTTTTAAATACTGGTGAACAGTCTGTTATTCTTCTGGGATTTATCTTGTATGCGAGTATATAAGATAATTATACTACCTAAAGTATCAAAATACCAAAATATACCTATACAATTGTCATAGTAATTGAAATGAAATTGATTTATGGATAGATTTTGTTTTCTGTTTCATATTTTATTTTTCTTTTACTTACTCCTTTGTAAGTTTCCATTGCCGCAAAAGAAAAAAATAAATAATTCGCATTTAACTTCAGAAAGAGAAACATTCAGTTTAAATCCTGACGATGTTTTTATAAATATACCATGTAATGCTTTCACAAAATTCGCTAAAACTTCTGAATTCAGTAAAAATTTTAAATTTCACATCTATTTTGTGTAGTTCGCGTCATTTTATCATTGTACATACTTAACAGTGCCTGTAAAAAGTGTATCTGGAACAAAGAAAACAAGTTGGAAATTGCACGTGAAGCGTAGCAAATTAGGTGCGTTCGAACGATAACGAAGTTTTAAAAATATTACGTTCATATATCAATCTCATAACATTGTAAATAGTGAACTACAATTAAAACGCTCATCAAACAATGTTCTCCCTATACCATTATGTAATGGAATACTTTTGTGTGGCCTTGTAAATCAATAACAAATGTTCTTTGCACCACAAATTATGTAAGATGTATATTATAATATGTACTTTATAGTTGCATATAAATTTTATTAAGTTCGCATGAGTGTAACACGATTAAAATGCATTTGAAACATTTTTCCCCATTGACCGTAATGTAATGGAATACTTTTGATTGTCCCTGTAATTGATCTATGCATCCGATTTTCATAAAATTTGTAATAACTCGAAAATATTATGCAATAATTATGTATTTTAAATTTCAAACGTATAGAATATATTTGAAACTTTTTCCCCATTGACCATAATGTAATTGAATACTTTTGATTGTCCCTGTAATTGGTCTATGCACACGATAATCAAAAAATTTGAAATAACTCGACAGAATTATGTAATAATTGCGTATTTTAAATTTCAAACGATTAAAATGCATTTGAAACATTTTTTCCCATTGACTGTAATGTAATGGAATACTTTTGATTGTCCCTGTAATTGATCTATTCGTCCGAGTTTCATAAAATTTGAAATAACTCGAAAAAATTATGTAATAATTATGTATTTTAAATTTCAAACGTATAGAATATATTTGAAACTTTTTCCCCATTGACCATAATGTAATTGAATACTTTTGATTGCCCCTGTAATTGATCTATGCACACGATTATCAAAAAATTTGAAATAACACGACAGAATTATGTAATAATTGCGTATTTTAAATTTCAAACGATTAAAATGCATTTGAAACTTTTTTCCCCATTGACCGTAATGTAATGGAATACTTTTGATCGTCCCTGTAATTGATCTATCCATCCGATTCTCATAAAATTTGAAATGACTCGACAAAAATATCTAATATTTATGTATTTTAAATTTCAAACGATTCGGTTGGGTAGTTTTTGCGTTGTTATATGCGGACAGACGGACGGACGGACAGACGGACGGACGGACAGACGGACGGACAGACGGACGGACTGAACGACAACTATAGGTGCTACGTATTATATAATTACGAACGCACCTAAAAAAGGGGGGTGGAGTTACGATGCTTTTTTAGTCCCTTCTCGCCGGGAACCTTTTACAAAATTTTTGATGTTTTGTCACCGGTAAAAAAAAAAAAAAAAAAAAAAAAAAGAACTTATTTAATCGAGAAAATACACCGATTAAATAAGGCAAAATTTACAATAAAATTTTACTGGTGGGGATAAATAAGGATTCTTATGCCTTTTTGCGGCACGCATACGTGCCGTTCGTTCCCGAAGGGTTAGTGAACTGTACTTCAAAAACTAGCCGTTTTTGAATAATAACGAATTAAGTATCACTCATGAAATTTACTTTAACTTTACATTATGGTGTTTATTATCCTAAATTATCTGAATTTCTAGTTCAATCCCTCTAAATGTATTAATTAGTGAAAATTACCAAAATCGGACTTAACTCTTTCGCGATGGGAGCCTTTTACGAAATTTTTAATGTTTTGTCACCGGTTATAAAATACAGAAATTTGTTTCTTGTAAAGTTGAGGAAATGCTCCGATTCAATGAGGCAAATTTTACCGTATAATTTTACCGGTGAGAATAAACGAGGATTCTTAAGCCTTTTTGCGGCACGTATACGTGTCGCTCGTCCCCAAGGAGTTAATGCTGTTTTTGATGAAAAGGAAAAGTTTTTTCAGGATTGAAAATTGTAAAAAGAAGTAGTCTATGTCAGAAAAAAATACTTTACGTAAGTCTGTTCTCCCTCCATAAATTAAAAAAAAAAAAAAAAAAAAAATGGCAGCGAAATGTGGCGTTTGACATTTATGTCTCCGGTTTTTAAACATGCTTTTGACTACACTCTTAGCTCAAATGAAAATTTAAAATTTTTATAATTCCATAAAATGTAGGCAATTTTATGCTGAATATTTTGGTTTTTCATTCATCTTGATAACTATAAAAATAAAACAGTTACACCATTTTCCGTAGAATACGTTTTTCGCCCAAACGGAAAGCATTACAAGCCTTTGCGGCGCAGAGCACATTCATCACTTAAGTGTTAAAATTAATGACTGACACCGGAATTGGAATACAACTTTATCCTAAATATATAAAAAAAAAAAGCTATGTTTCGCGTATACAATGAACTGAAATTTTTTTACCGAAATTCTGGTGCCAATGTGGCGCTTGGAAATAAAAATTAAGTGGTTTCATAGATATACCACCGCCCTTCAAGGGGTTAAAAATGGTCCCCGAAAAAAAATTATAAAATCAAAAAATTTTCAATGAAAATTAAAATTTTTTAAAATTTATAAATGTTGATAATTTTATGCTGAATATTTTTGTTTTTCATTCATCTTGATAACTTCAAAAATAAAGCAGTTACAGCATTTTCCGAAAAACATGTTTTTCGCCCCAAAACGCTTGTTATATAGCTTGTTAAAAACGCTTGTTATATAGCTTGTTAAAAACGGCCGCCGAAAGAAAACTACATGATAAAAATTAATAAATAATCGTGTTTTTAAACTCAGAAAACTTAGTTAACCCTTTCCGGCGCAGTGTTACCACTCCGGCAACATCTAATTTTAATCCCAAACTTACAAACGGCACCAATAATGTTTTAGTAAAATTTTATTTTTACAATGACAGCTTAAATCAGGGAATTCTTAATTTCTAAAAATGTCTTTTGTAAATTACGGTGTCAGTCAACAATTTCTCATTTTACGAACAGAATTTGTCTGCGCCGGAAAGGGTTAAAAGTTTAGGAAAATTAAAAAGGCCGAAAGACAGCACATGAGTGACTTGAAATAGATTGACCTCTCACTTTCACCCCTTGAGGGGCAAAGCACTTGTTTCTAAAATGTTAAAATGATTGATTGACACTGGTATTCACAAACAAATTTATATGAAAGTATGTAAGAGCTATTTTTCGCTTGTATTTTAAAAAGCAAAACTTAATTCTGAAATTCCGGTGCTAATGTGGCATAAGGGAGTTAAAATTAAGTGGTATATATAATATATAGGTGCCTTTCAAGGTGTATAGGGCAACGAAATGATTTCATTTTGCTGACTGGTTGGTCTTTCATTCACAAAAGAGCTATCATGTCGTTTTTACAATGGAGTCTTCAAATAACGGTCCCATGAAAGTGACATGGAAACTTCATTGTAAAGTAACCAACTGATTTGTGACTATGTAATAATTACGATGACTTTCCAGTAGAGTAACCAAATTGTGGTCGTTTTAAAGTTGTGTAGCTAATTTAGTCAGCTTTATCATTCAAAATACTCACTATCCTACCAGAATTTCTATATATTAACTCTTGTTTTATTAGGTGAAAGCTATAATGGTTATACAGAAATTCTGGTAGGTTGGGTAAGTCTTACTGAATAGACAAGGGGACATTAACAACAACGTTTGAAAGGCGAATGAAAGATACCATATTTTTGTTTTATTTAGGATTATAATTATTGTGATAAGTTTTTGATATCAATAAGCCGTCGCATACCTGCATTTGCCTTTCCTATAATTTTCTTCTGAGTAGTCACATCTAAATTTTATGTTCGAAAATTAATAGTTAGTGTTTGATGGTTTCTTTTTTTTTTTTTTTTTCTAGAACATGTTACACTATCCTCTGCTGGCAAGTTTTCATCTTACAGACATGAAATTAACAGAGCTCAATGTTCATAAAAAGATTATTACAAATGCAATTTACGCAAATTCAAAGATTGAAGAATTTTTTTAATCAGTATATTGTTATAACAAGGTGCATACACTCCAAGGATTTTCAAGGAGATTTTACCAGAATTATCGCATAGCTGACAACTTTTACGCATTTTTGCTATCACTAAAGTCATACAGAGGTTTTCCATTTATTTAGTCATAAGATATCGACGATTAAATAAGATAATATTTACTATAAAATTTTTGTGGTAGGAAAAAGGCGTAAAATTTAGCAACTATGTTATCGTAGTAAAGTAGTATTTGCCTTATTTAATGACAAAAGACTTTTCTATCATAATAGATATAGATACCAGAACTTTATGAAAACTTTGGTACTAAAATGCCTTTTATCTCCTGAATCTTTTGGCACGAACCTGCATTCCGATTATCCATGCCAGATTACCAGAGAGGTAAACTTCCATAGCTAAAAAATAATAGAAATTTTTGCCTTATTCATATTCAAGATAGCAATATTTCATTAATACTATGTTTATGCAAGAATTTACTGGTGGAAGTTTGCCCCATTGTTAATTTTATCTTAAACGAACATTTCATTACCGCCCCTGAATACTAAGTCTGAGTGGTGACATAAAAATAGCGGTTGCCAAAGCCGTTTTTTTTTCTTTTGGTTAAACGTACGTAAAGTACCCTAAATTTTGACACCAATATTTTATAAAAGATTTCTTTGATTTATTTAATCTCTGAAAAATAAAGCAGAAAATACTTAAGAAAATTATTGGTATCAAAATCCATGGGCCAGTAAATTAGCTGAAAAAAATCCCCCTTTAGCAGCCGCTATTTTCGTGTCAACATTCAGGCCTAGTATTCAAGGTACTAGTATTTCGTTATTTAACCCTTTGCGGCGCAGGACAAATTCATTGCTAAAGTGTTGAAATTAATGACTGACACCAGAATTTGAAAACAACTTTATTTCAAAAGAATAAAACGCAATATTTCACGCATTCAATAAACCTTAATTTTCTTAAACGATAATCCGGTGCCAATATGGCGTTTGGGAATTAAAATTAAGTGGTATATCTATGAAACCACATCGCCGCAAGGGGTTAATGTCATAATAGGTATAATATCCTCCTCAGTCCTGAGGCAAATATTACAAGGAACTACAAAAAAGCAGTTTAAAATCACTACAAAACATCTCCAAAGACTTATCAGTGCATATATCGATGCTTGTGATATGTACGGATCTATTTAAAAGATCTGGAAGTAATTTTAAAAATTCTAGAAAGATTTAAATTATTTTAAAGTGTGTTCTTTTGTGTCTCCTACAAGCAACATCTGGACTGAGGAGAATATACATAATTTTAATTATATGTTACAATTTAATTGCATACATATATTACGCGTATTTTATTTTATTTTATTTTATTTCATATTTAGGTAATTATTAAACTTAAATAAATAATTTTTTTTGTATTTTTTATTGATCCAGTATAGTAATTTAACTGTTTACAATTTTCATATTGTGTTCGTAACAGTATTTTTATCATATAAAGTTTAAAGCATATTTCTCTTGAAATTTTTATCAAGGAGTGTATTGGGTATTTTTGTTTGGAGAAAGTGGTTCCAGTTAGAATTGAAAAATAGTCGCCTGTGGCTGTACTGCTTATAATTTTATCTCTGAATGTATAATATCAATTCATTACTTACCGTTTCTTAATTTTAAAATTTATTTCTTTGCAGATGTTCAACTATTTAGTAGCACAGCTTTGTAGATGTAGCCTTACTTCCGTAGGAAACCTGCCTTCAAAATATGTTAAAGACTAGTGATTTTTAACAAATCAGGATGATGCCTCATAGTCCCAAATATACAAGTATCCCATAAAATGTTCATCGCATTTCACTATTTGTTTCAAGCAGCACACAGATGTAGAATCCTTCCGCCTTCAAGCATGATCATATCAACACTCATTTGAAAACTTTACCATATGATTCGATATCGCAAAATATCATCTTATTGGTTTGACTTCATGATCATCAAAGAGTTGGACTCTATTCTGTCTTCAAGAATGACACAAATAACCAGGTGATTCCATATAAAACACACTTATCAAAGAGTTGAACTGCATTCTGTCTTCAAGAGAATGATAGAAATAGCCAGGTGAACCCACAGAAACTCATCCATCAAAGAGTTGGACTCTATTGTGTCTTCAAGAGAAATGATAGAAATAGCCAGGTGAACCCACAGAAACTCATCCATCAAAGAGTTGGACTCTATTCTATCTTCAAGAGAATGATATAAATAGCCCGGTGAATCCATAGAAATTCATCCATCAAAGAGTTGGACTCTATTCTATCTTCAAGAGAATGATACAAATAGCCAGGTGAACTCATAGAAATTCATCCATCAAAGAGTTGGACTCTATTCTATCTTAAAGAGAATGATACAAATAGCCAGGTGAATCCATAGAAATTAATCCATCATGTTAGACGTTCTCCGGAGTTTGAAAAGTTTAGTGAAGGTTGGAAGGGTTCATATCGATAATGAAGTGTTTCGATTGCATTATACGTTTACTGTTCTGTGCCTGTTGACTTTTTGCATCGTTGTAACGACCAAACAGTACGTAGGGGATCCGATCGATTGTGTCCACGGACCAGACATTCCGTCATCGATAATCAATACCTACTGCTGGATACATACCACGTACACAATTCCATCTGCATATTCAAAGAAGGTGAGTAAAATATCCTTATTTTGTCATGTAAATGCATGGAACTATTAACCCTTCGGACTCCAGTGCCTCTTACACAAATTTTATTCGATTTGCTTCACTTTTTAAAAAGAACTTTCCTTGTAGTAAACAATTTCAAAAATTCTCTGATTAAATAAGTAAAATTTTATTTTCCTTTATTACTGGTGCCAAAAGAAATTTTTGGAAGGAAAGATGATGTCTCCGCAGCGGAGACAACGGAGTGCCAAGGGTTAATAAAGTGGAACTGATATACTGAAGCTTCAACTGCAACCATTTTTGCTGATTACTGCTTGAGAAAACTCCAATGAATTTAAACAGAAATTTTCTTCTTATTTAAACGCGTTATTGATGCACATTTTCAGTCATAAATAATGACAAAAACATATTAATTTTTACTGGTGGAAGTTTAGTTCAGCGTTAGTCAGGCCTTGCGTTTCCAACAAACTTAATGTGACAACCTAACCAACAGCCAACCTAGCCTCAGTGTGAATGAAAAAAATTACAATATCTGGGCAAATTGCCACCAGTAAAAACAAATAGAAAATTTACACATATCTGAAGGAGAAATACTTCATCTGTAGGAGAAATGCTTCCGCTTACATAAGGCAAAATTGTCTATTCAAAATTTACTGTCAGTTTTTCCGGCGGTGATTAGAAACTGTTGATCTGATCTAAAAAACAGCCGCCATCTTGTGACAATCTTCTCATTTACTTCATTTCGCGACTCGTAGACAATGCATTGTGTGTCTTTTCCTCTTTATTTATAACTCCATTTGTAAATGGTTTTGATAAAACATGGGTTGTTTGATTTGTTTAACCTTTCACGAACTAAATTGGGAGAAATGAAAAGTTGGGTTTTTCATTGTTTATGTTTACATGAATCCTCGTTTCTTAAAAAGTTTTTAAGATATTGGCATAAAGTTTGGTCATAAGGTTCCGCTCATCTGTTGGTATGTTATGGAGCAAAAAACAGTTTTAAATATGTATATATAAATTTAAAAGACTGTTTTTATTGAAAAATATACTTTTTTTAAAATCATGTTTTGCATTTAAAATTTGTAAATTAGTAAATTTAAGAGGTACTGCAAATATTTTGTTTCATAACACAGGTGAGAGGTTTGCAAATATATTGTTGAAAAATAGATAGAATAGATTTCGTTGTAGATGGTTTAGCATAAACGCAATTTTTTGCTAAAATACTTATTAATATTTCCTAAATTTGAAAAGTTAATTAAAATTTTATTAAAAATGTATAAAACGCACGTGTGTGTAAAAAAAAAAAAAAAAAAAAAAAAAAAAAAAAAAAAATTCCGAAGATATGTAGATACCTAATCTTATACCACGAATGTTTAACAGATCATTTCATGTTATTTAACTCTTTCGGGAACGGGAAAATTCTGTTCGTAAAATGAGAATTTCCAGACTGACACCATAATTTATAAACGATTTTTTTTAGACATTAAGTTTTAAACTTAAGTTTTCATTATAAAAGCGAAATTTTACTATAATATTATTGGTGCCATGTGAAAGTTTGAAATTAAAATGAGTTTTTTTTTTTTTGATAAATTGAAAAATAGGATAACACTACTTTTTCTAAACTAAAATATTCGTAATGCAGTAAATTGAAAAAATGGAACAAATACCACTTTTTCCAAACTAAAATATTCGCAATATTTAGTTTGAAAATTTTTGTTATTAAATAGTATGAAATTGTAATTAAAAATATTAGTGGTATCAAAAAGCTTTAAGTGATGGATGAAACAAATTCTTCTCGCTCGTAAACCATACGGGCGAATCAGTTAATTGATTAACCGCAGAAAACTATTACACAGAAGGACTATGATTATGCAAGTTGACTTGTAAGGAGGATACACATCTTGTTTACAGGGCTCGAAAAATCTACATGCCCGACATCAATGTTGTTAGACGGCGACTTTTTAAAATTCAGATTGGCACCGCTTCTTTGGATTGGTAAAATTACTTTTCGTTTAATGACATATTAATCAAGACGAATTTTATCCTTTAATAAAAGTGGTGCCAATCAAATTTTTAAAAAGTCGCCGTCTACCAACACTGATGTCGGGCATGTAGATTTTTCGAGCCCTGCTTGTTTATTTTATCATTTTTTTACCAGCTTTATAAATTTCGTAAGATATATACACCATTACTATTTTAATAAATTATTTTTTCGATTTTTATTTCATGGAAACCACTGTTACGATCTTAAGATATCGAAAGCATCAGGTATACAAGCGCTGCGCCACATATGACTGATTTCCATTACTAAATTTTAATAGTTTTCCTCTTCTTATTAAATATAAAAAATTCTATCATTAAATGACCGGAGTAATATTATAAAAATTTAGTGGTAGCCATCAGCCGTTTGTGGCGCAACACTTGAATCCCTGAAGCTTCATTTTAAGAGGACTTGGAACCCTTTATTCGGTTTATTCGGCAAAAAATGACTAAAATATCGATTTTCTAATTTTTTGCTTAAATTGTATTTCATTACTCTTAGTACATTCCGATGAAATTCCATAAAGATCGGAATATTATAAATAGGGTTTAAAGCGATTTTTTTTAAATCGCTGTCTCTTTAAACGCCACAATTCATTCCATTTAAATGTGATTTTTCTCAATTTATGTTTTTTCGACGAATAGGCATGTTCAAAGTGATAAAACTTTTATATACATTTTTCAATTGACTCGAAATTTTTTTTTATTGTCTCATAGTCTATTTGATAAAACTAATTATCGGATTTACACTAAAGTAAAAAGCTACTCTAAAGTAAAGTACAGTTGATAGGATTTAATGCCATAGTCGATGAATGTAATCCGAAAAGCTTTTATAAAGGGTCTGACATATGTTTTTTTTAATATGCTACAAAACGGACAAAGCCATCAAAAAAGATCTGTCCATTTTAAATAAGAACGGATATTAACCCTATTATGAAGGGAAGATTTGTATTATTTTATAAAGCGAATTAATTAAATTCCCATACAAATCTATGATCGGTTAACGAACACTGTTTTGGAACGGATTAATTTTGTTAACCGATCACCCACTGTATTTTCAAACAATTTGATAATTCATGCATGTAGATTAGGATATGCATCAGCAAATTCTAATCCTTTCAGTGTTGCCAGATTTTTAAAACGAAAAATACAACAACTACCTCAAAAAAAAAAAAAAAAAAAAAAAAAAAAAAAAAAAAAAAAACCTGCAAAATACTTTCCTACAAAGTTAATTTTAGCGCCATCTACCTTAGTTTTAGTATTATTGCATATTTTTTTAGTATATTAGTTTTAGCATTAGTATTAGCGTGGTAATAGGGAAAAAAGTGTACAATTCGTAATAAGCTGAAACGTGGTTGATATGAATTTTTGCTTGTATAAGTTTAAAACAATATTTTGATGCTGACGTAAAAGGTTTTAACTAAATGTCATTTTAAATATAGTATATATTTAAGTCAACACAATTTGAGATAGAGATACTTGGCAATTAAAAAAAATATATTCTGGGTAAACATGGCATACGTAAAGATTAAAAAATTATGCTTAGTAGGATATGAAGATGGAAGATTATTCAATAATGAGTTAGGCATCCTATCAAATTCCTGCATTTCTTGAAATTTCTGCAATCTCTTCCATGATTTTTCAAAAATATTAATTTTAATCGAAATAATACACAACTAATTTCGGCCGAAAAAAATACTACCGTAGTACTGCAAATACTACAACTGGCAAAACTGAAGAACACTTTGAACATACTAGTTGCTATTTGCAGCAGCTAGATAACTTGATTTCAGCTGCATTAGCCGTGATGCTATGAAAATATATAAATTTATTTCTTATTAAATGACTTTCGTGCAATTTTTTCTGGTGCTAATTTTTAATCTTGAAAGAGCCAAAGAAACTAGTCGTTGGGGGCCACCGTAATACTTACCCATCATGGATATGTATATGAAAATAAAACATGTGAAACTATTTATACAATGCATTGCAATTCATAAACAAAATTTAAATATTGTTAATATACATAGTAATGCTATATTAAAGAACTGCTGATGTACCAATTTCGACAAATTATATAAAACGCCAAACTACTCAAGTAGTACCGAACTGCGTAAAAGAAACATCCTTATAACTCCAAAAATAATAATTCTATTAACTAACAATTAACTGCGTCGGATTAAGCGTCTCATTTCCAATTAAAATATACCTCTGAATTGAAATTTGAATGAAATACAGGGTCATGAAAAATCGAAGAATGTGGAAAACAAGATTACAAATATCTCGGCAACTAATAATCCGATCCACTTCGTTCTATATGCAAAATGTGTGTTATTTTATTGCATTTTACGTCCATTCCTTAGAACAAAAAAATTCGAAAATTTCTATATACCTTTCATCAGAACGAATTTTTCAAGAGTCCGAAAAAAATAGTTCCGGATAATCGAGGTTGCTGATATTAAATAGGGTTCGTCCCATTCTTACATATTAACTACATACAAAATTTCAAGTCTCTATCTCAATTTGTTCGGGAGATAGAGCGTTTACAGACAGACAGACAGACAGACGGACAGACAGACAGACAGACAGACGGACGGCAAAATTTTTTTGCTAAAAATATGTTTTTCGGAATCTCCATTATGTAAAACGTGTAAATCCGTCAAAATTTTTTTTTTTGATTTTCAAAACGATTGCAAGACTTACCCTATACTACGTATGATGGGTAAGTAAAAGGAAGAGAAAGGGTGGTTTTGATACCGGATTTTTGAAGTTTCCAGATTTCTGAATGCCGGATTTTTGAAGTCACACTGAAATAAAATCAAGAATCAATAAAGAAAATTAATAGTATACAAATTGTAAATTACAGTTTTGAGATGTTTCTCAAATAAAGCATTTTTAAATTCAAAAGGTTCGATGGTCAGAATTTTCAAAAAGAAAAAAAAAAAGATGTGTTTTTATTAGCACTTTCCAACAAAGTTGAAAAGTTCTTATGTATTCGGTTTGTCTGGCCGTCTGTCCGCGCTCTAACTCCCGTAAATATACTCGGATTGCTATGAAAGTTTTATACGTTATTGAGGTTTACCCCCACTATTGAAAATGAAGTATCTATCATGATTAATTTATCCACAGAGAGAATCAAAAGTTTCCCATTACATTACAGCCTAAGGGGAAAAATCGTGAATATACTCGGATTGCCATGAAATTTTAGGACGTTATTGACGTTTACCCAAGAACAAACCCTATTGAAAATGAAGTTTCTACCATGATTAGTTTATCTACAGGGCGAATCAAAAGTTTTCCATTACATTACGACCCATGGGGAAAAATCGTTAATATTCTCGGATTGCCATGAAATTTTAGGACGTTATTGACATTTACCCTAGCACAAGTCCTATCGAAAATGAAGTTTCTACCATGATTAGTTTATCTACTGGGCGAATCAAAAGTTTCGCATTACATTACGGCCTATGGGGAAAAATCGTTTCAAAGGAATTTTAAAGATGTAATATCCTGTCAAACATATTAAAATATGCATTCTATAAAATATAAGATGAAAATGTAGCTATTATTCATTTACAGGGCTACACAAAAGAATTCCATTAGATAATGGTAAAAGGAGGAATTGTGGGTGACATATTTTAAATATATTAAGCTGTTTCATGTATAATAAAATTGATATATGTCACTGAAGCTTAATATAAATTATACGCTACTGTCTTGCATAATATGAAGTGCATAGCATTTACAGGGTCACTAAAAAGATTTCAAATAGTATATTCTTTCCGAAGTACCGTATACGTGTCCGATGATGGCTGATGGAGGGATGAAATGCATTTTAATTATGATATGCGCGTTTATATTTTGCTAAATATATGCACATTATATGGTGTGTATAAATGTTATAGTTGATATACAGGGCTACCCAAAAGAGCTCACCAACGTCACTGAATATGAGCATAAATTATTTAAACGTAGTTGTTAAATAAGCTATGCATTTTTACGCTGAGCTTCATTCATTTTACTGAGAAATGTTTGCAGAATATAGATAAAAGGATATACAGGGCCACGCAAAGAATTCGGTACATGGACGCCTGTGAATGATAATTTATGAGAATGTGATTTCAGTTGTTTTAAAAGTGTTTTAGTTTACAATAAATTTTAGCCTAATGCTGACGTGTAATAAAGGTACAATGTAAACTACAGGGCTGAACAAAAGTATTCAAGTATGTTTCCATCTAATAGTATAAATTGCTGAAAAAAGAAATTTCAAGCTACTGAGTTTTTTCTTGCTAAACTAAATTTTCCCATTATATCAACTGACATATGAAATACAGGGCTGTTCAAAAGTACTGGAATACATATTTGGGTATATTTGTCTATACACTATTATTTCCCTAAATAACAAAGTTTTGTTAAAGATTTTATTAAGTGTTGGAAAGTGTTTCATAATCTATGCTTAACGCATGATTTTTCTTACTTGTTTTTCTTGCTACCGAAATACTTCAAAGTTAAATAAATTAAACAAAACAAACCGCATGTTTCTACGATGGTTACATCAGTATACATAATTTAAATTTTGAGTGCATTTATCATACTTCGCTGTCCCCTTAAATGTCACGATCCACTTCACTTAATAGTGATTTTTCTCAGTTTTTTTGGACAAATATACATGTTAAAAATTATGAAACTTTTTCCTATATTGTTCAAGGGACTCGAAATGTGTTTTTGTTGTTATTCCTTACGACCTATTTGATAAAACAAAGCATTGAATTTACAACATTTTTTTTCACATAAAAATGTAAAAAAATAATAAATTTTGACAGCAATTTTACATGTACATACACATTTTATTTTCCCCCTAAAATTACTTATTTTAGGTTAAATCCGACACTTAAAATTCTACAGCATACTTTTAAGGGTAGTTTAAAACAAAAATTAGCTCAACATGCTCAAAATTTTACAAGAAGATACATTTCAAAATTTACATAAAATTAAAAAAAAAAATCGAATTTTGCCATTGACACTGAACAATTTCTTCATAGAATCATTTTTCTTCATTGATTTCTTTACTATTATGCAAAAAATGCACCTTAAAGTACTTAAAAGAAAAAAAAAATCGAAGGATAGAAATCCTATTAAGTGCAATTTTTAAAAGTGAATTACTAGATTTTCTTTTAAAAGGTTGCTTTTAACTTAATGCTTATAAACCGATGTAAACTCGTTCTATTTATATCAGACAACATTTAGAAATATTTATATGTTCGACTAATGGTATAAACAACAGAGACTGCGCAGTGGATGACTCTAAGCCTAGTTTAGGCTCCCTGTGCCTCACTTTGCTTATCATAATAATGTTTGAGGAAAAATGGCAATGAGTAGCAGCATTATTTTAAAAATATAATCTTTCTTCTGAGCTTGGCACTGTGCTATTTTTGTAGAAGCCGCACGAGTTTAAACACAAAATGCTTGAAATGGGTGGACAGTTGGAATATGAGAAAAATCTTGCTTGCGTCAGAGTAACAACGTTTTAAGTTGAAATTCAGATCTGGTCGATGACTTTGCACGGAAGTAATATATTTAGTGCGCTGTAAAAGCTACCGAACAATTTTTACTATTCAAAATGAAGAATTGTTGTTTAGAGGTTTGGAGCTCCGGTAGTGGAAAAGTAAATAATACACTGTCCCATGGAGTAACTTCTGAAGAATGTGTGCCAAAATAAATCTTACAATGAATGCGTTAAAACAGTGGCATTATGAATGAAATTACATATTTAGTTGTTTGCATATTGTTAAAAACATTTTACAAGCGTTTTATAAGTGCACACATTTTACTGCTACATACCTATTATAAGTAAAAAACACAAATTAAAAGACCTTTTCCTTAACAGCAAACGTGTAAGGGGCTATACTTGTGTAACGTTATGAACATTTGGCAAATTTTGGATTCCCTTTCCCCTTTCGATATCATACGTTGCCATCCGCCGACCCCCCCCCCCCTCTTCCCCACCCGCCCGATAATAACGTTATCATTTCTACAGAAAAGTTTTTTTTTTTTACATTGTTTTGCTTTCTTTTTATGCCTTTGCATTAATATATACAAATACCGTAATTTCGGGTGTATAAGCCGCGGATCAAACAATTCTTTTTCGACCCAGAATTAAAAAAAAAAATGAATGTTACTACTTAGATCGCCGTAAATACTTGTGTTCAATCACTAAATAAGATTTCTGGGTCCAAAAAGAATTGTTTGAGCCGCGGCTTATACACCCGAAATTACGGTAATTATACATTTATTAGTAGTATAGTTAACAGATTCAAGGAATCAATAAAATATAAATACATGAAAAAAATGATATCAAATAACATCTAAAAGTATTAGCTGCTATTTGATCACTTAATTGATTTGCCCGTCTGCCATAAGGGCAAGAAGAGTTTGCTTCATCCAACATTTAAAGCTTTTTGATATCAGTAACATTTATAATTTCAATTTCAAATTATTTAATGGCAGAAATTTTTAAACTAAACATTGCGAATATTTCAGTTTAGAAAAAGTGGTGTTCATCCCATATTTTAAATTTATTGCATAAAAAATAATTAAGTGGCTAAAAGTATTGAATAGTAGCTAATTATTATATAATGCATTCAACAGTAATATTGTCTTCTTGCAATTGCCCTCTCCCTGGAAAGTGTAAAAGTTGAACCTGTCAGTAAAACAGTGGATAAAATTATTTCTTTATCTCTCTCTTTACTGGTAAATGGAGATGTAATTTATGCTCTTGGTTTTAACAGTGAATTATCTGCACACATGACAGACGAACAGAAATATCAAACATTAGCGCAAATTTCGAAATGAAATGATTTTATAAACATTTAATGCCTTAAAAATAAGGTTTGTGTTTTCATAACAGCATACAAAAATAATAATACATAAAAGGTAAGACTATTTGGATGTAAAGAAAAAGGTACTAAAAGAGAAAAGGTTGATAGGGCCAAAAATGATAAAGACATCAGAAAGTAAAACATTCCTCCATTACATAGATATCTAGCGATATCAAGTGCCGCACACCTCCCCCCCCCCCTTAAAGTGATAACGTTATATATGCTCAGATCCTAAGCTAGATCATTTCAAACATTTTAACAACAGTATATGAAATTCCATAATTATACTACAATGTTTTTAAAAATTTAATTTCGAATTTACTTTTAAAATTTTGCTGGTTTATTTTTAACTTTTACTGTCACATTAATAAATCCGTTAAAGAACAAGCTAATTGTTATTATAATTATACATAAACAAACAATAAAACACTGAAAGCGTTATTTCAAGTATGATGAAAAAAGCAATGAATGCAGTAGTCTAGAATTTATTTATAAGGTATTTACAAACCATCATAGTATGCCTGCCACTTCTTCCTTTTTAACTCTGAGTTTGCAATTAATTGTGTTTCTGTAATATTGAATTCACACCGCAAATTTAGAATAAATAGCTTTTTTTAAATAATTTTATTTCAAAATAAAGAGAAGCAACGTTACAGCTTTATTTCCCAACCAAAGTTATCAAAGTAAATTGTAAAAAAAAATTTCTACTGGAAATCTTGATTAAAATTAGGTGGGATATAATATATTTTATCGCCTCTCAAGGCGTTAAACTTAATCCAAATATCATGTACCGAGTTACGCTAATTGAATGACCGGTCAAGTGCGAGTATTACTCGCGTACAGAGAATTCCGCATAATAAATATACGAAAAACTAACTTGGTATTGCATTACACAAATATGTCAATAAAATTTGTTATATAGACTTTAAAAGTTGATGGAGCATAGATGTACGCCACCCGTGTCTTTATGTTTGTACAAAACTGCCCGCATCTTTAAGAGCTACTATCTCAGCTAATTATCGACAATTCTTTTCGAAAATCATTATAAACAATCTTTTTATATTTTTGGCAGAAATAGGCACTTCTAGCGCTCCAGAACTTTTTTGTTGAACGATCGAAATTTGCAAATCGAAATTTGTATGCAATGAAAAAATGCGATTTTCTTATAAACTATGTGACCTAGGATAACCGCTATAGTTTTTCTGCAAGGTTTAATTTAACTTCTATTACACTGTTAAAAATTTGAAACTTTTGCTGCATCGCTACTCCACCGCTTTTATAGAATATCTCTTTTTTGACCTGTAAGAATGCTTAATAATACAGTGAAATAATTATTTGCTATAAAAGCGGTGGAATGACGATGCTGCAAATGTTTCAAATTTTTAACAGTGCACCGCTAACTTTTTCACAATTTTAGTTTCAATTGATTCGGAAATTGAGTGTGGAGTTGGGGGATGTTTTACCACTCAATTTTCAACGATATCTCTGAAAATATAACATCTAAAATTAAAAGTAAAGTGTATTTGAGTTTGGCGTCACGAAAACTTTCATATGAAATCTCTCACGATATAATAATAATATTAATAATAAATATTTTTTCTTCAAGTTACTGAATCAATCCCTCTATATTTCTCATAAATATATCTTTGAACGGTTAATAATCAATAAATGTATGACAATAATCAATAGCCTTTACTCCAATCAATTTGAACTTTCCACGTTCCATAGTTTACGAATAAAAAGACTGCGAGAGATGGACAACCACTTGAGTGACGTTTTTACTCTTTAACCCTTTCCGGCACACTGTGCCCGGTCTGGGATACCTAATTTTATTTCCAAAACATGCAAACGGCACCAATAATATTTTATTAAAATTTTGCTTTTACAATAAAAGCCTAAATTAAAGACTTCAAAATATCTAAAAATTTCGTTTGTAAATTCCGGTGTCAGTCGATAATTTCTCATTTTACTAACAGATTTTACTCGTGACGGAAAGGGTTAACCCCTTCGCGACGGGAGCCTTTTACGAAATTTTTAATACTTTGCCACCGGTTTTTAAAAACAGAAATTGGTGACTTATTAAATCGAGAAAATGCTCCAATTAAATAAGGCAAATTTAGCAGTATAATTTTACTGGTGGGGATAAGCAAGGATTCTTAAGCCTTTTTGCGGCACGTATACGTGTCGCTCGTCCCCAATGGGTTAAGTACAGAGCCCTAAAAATTATCATTTGTTTCGTTGTCAGCGTTTTATTTTTAGGCTTATTGAAATGAACCTTAAGCTAATAAGAAAATGGACCGCTATTTACCCGAGCATTCAGACGTTATTGCAAAAAATCAAAGAAAGAAAATGACTAAGAATAATTATAGTGGAAAAACTTACTGCAGAAACTTAAAATGTATAAGAAATATGTATAAGAAAAATGTATATAAAAAAATTGTTTATTGGCAGATTACAAAAGCGACTGAGAGTGTATGGTAAATACTTGATTTTTAACACTTTTCGACAAAGTTGAAAAGCGTTTATGATTTCGGTTTGTCTGTCGTCTGTCCGCGCTCTAACTCTAGTAAAAATATTCAGATTGCCCTGAAATTTTTGGAAGCTATGGACGTTTACCCTAGCACGAACCCTATTGGAAATGAAGTTTCCTGAATGATTGTTTATTTACAGGGACAAACAAAAATCTTTCGTTACATTACGGCCCCGTTTCAAATGAATTTTAAAGATGTTACACCCTATCAAACATATTAAAATATATATGCATTTAAGAATTGCACTAAAATATGTATTTTATAAAATATGAGGCGAAAAGGATTGTTATTATTGTTATTATTAGTTAATATTTATTCATTCACAGGGCCACACAAAAGAATTCCATTACACAATAATAAAGGGAGGAGGGATTGTTTGCGACATATTTTAATTATTTTAAACGATTTCACGTATAATAAAATTGATATCAGGGTGCGTAGTCTGGAAGCACCTTGTAAGGACCTTTTACCAGAATTTTTATAATGTAATATTTGTTTTATTTAACGAAAAATAAATCCTTTTTCAAATGTAACAATCAGTACTTTAAAAAATTTCTGATACTGAAAGAATTTAAATGCTGTGAATTTCTTGATGACTACGCACCCTGGATATACGTCGTTAAGGCTTAATATAAGTTATTTTATATATAATACAAAGTGCACAGCATTTACAGAAACGCTCAAAAGATTTCAAACAGTATATTCAATCCGAAATACTGTGTAATCTGGAAGTTGGCTGATGGATGGATAAAATGCCTTTTTAATTAACATATGCGCTTTTAATTTTCATTAAATTTATGCATGTTATATGTTATATATAAATGCTATAGTTGATTTACAGGGCTACACAAAAGATTTATAGAAATTCTGCCAGATTTGGTAATTTCTATGTAATTTTATTCTTCTTAAAAAGCTTTTAAAAATTTGGCCCGTCCATTTCTACAGTATAATTAACGAATTCAAAGGCCCACGTGACAAAAAATATGAAGACCGTGTTAATAATTGCTGTTATATCAGAAAAATATATGCACATACCAATGTATACCTTTATACTCTGAACGCTGTTCTTTAATGAAGAGTTAAACAGAAATGCCGAAATATTGCCGAACATTCAAAGGGTCATGACCTGGGATGCAAAAATCTAGGTGCCAGGAGGTAGTCTCTCACCACTAAAATTAAAAAGTTTTCTTCGCTGAAAATTTAATAACGTTCTAGTAAGAATTTTTCATGAAATATTAGACGAAAAAAAATGAGTGGTGAGAGACTGTTTGCTGAAGTCTAGATTGTTATACACCTTGTCGCGACCGACATAAAATTCCTTATATGAGTAATCGAAACGGAGCCTCTTTGTAGCGTGACACTGTCTTAAACCACCGCCCCTTGAATTCTAGAACTGAGCTCATGCTAAAAAATGGCGGCTGCCTAAGGAAAGTATTTATAAAATGTGTGCACTGTCCCTTGAAGTTTGGTTCCAATAATTTTTTAAAAGTTTTTTCCGCTTCCACTTTTTTTTAGATTAAATAATTCAAATAAATCTTTTATAATATTCTGGTGTCTAAGTTTACTGGTCGTACATACGTTAAAAAATACCCGCCTTTGGAAGCCGCCATTTTTGTGTCAGCACTCAGGCCGAGTATTCAGGGAACGGAGTTTAAAACGGAAATTTCAAGTTCACACTAAAATACTGCAGGACAATTATAACAGATAATGTACCTGGGAAGACAGAAACCTGAATAAAATGGAATTTGTTTTGCCGGTTCCTTATTATTTCGTCTTAATAAATTTTGCTGTATGCATGTAATGGTCAATATATGGATAATATTCTCCTTTTTTGCAATCACTTAAAAATGTGAAATTTCAAAGTTTTTTAAAAAGAGTTTCCTCCAAAACTTCAACATAAGCTACTGTTGCATCAGACTTGATTTTGAAAACTATCGAAGCACGTGGGTCGTCACTCATGTGGCAGACTAATTCAAGTGACGTCATCATTCGGTTGTAAAATAATGGAGCGTGGCGGCTTCCATCTTGAAATCAACGGGGCTTTGGACGTGGACCAACTTCATCGACGGCTCAGCTGACGTTTCCTGTTGACGCCACCGATGCAAGGGATGGGAGAAACTTTGTGATGAATGGGTTGCTGAAGAAAAACTTTGTCTAAATCGAGGCTGTTCCTGCGTTTTGTCTGGTTATTTTGACTCCAGCTGATTTGTGTCGTAGATATTAAGATCCCGTAAACCATCACGAAAAAGATATGTCTGTTGATGGATTGTTTGTTTTAAGGGGTCTCAGGAGTCTTACTTTTTACCTGGTAGTGCGATTTAGCAACATATACATTTGATTTTTTTTCTCAGTCCCTATTAAACTTAAATGCATAAAACTTTTTATATAGACAACGTAATATCTCTTCTGTATAAAATAATTTTTTTAACAGTCTATATTGAATTTTTATTATATATTTTTTATATTTAATTTTGATTTAAAATTTAAATTATTCTTTGACTGCGCGCAAAGTTTCTCAAAAAATAATAAAGCAATTTGTATGACACTTGGTAAATATCTTCATTTTAAGTTTAAGAACAACTTATACCTCAAATTTAGAATTTTAATTACATTGATTATTGATAATTGGCAATTTTTTTAATAAAAATGATTTTTTTTCATTTTTTTTCAATTTAAATTTAAATTTTAAATAAACAAATGCATAAATTGCTTTAAAATGAGGTATAAGTTCAAGATACATTAATTTTACACCATTATCAACTTTTTTAGTGGTTCTTGAACTAATAGTTTTGTTATAATCCTGCGCGCAGTGGATACAAGTCTAATTTTTTTAATCAAAATTAAACATTAAAAAAATAAAATAGAATTTCAATGTAGACTATTAAAAAAATTATTTTTAATAGAAGAGATATTAAGGTGTCTGTATTAAAAATTTTATGCATTTACGTTTTATAGGGACTGAGAAAAAAAATCAAATGTGACATGTTGCTAAGTTGTACTACCAGGTAAAAAGTAAGACTCCTGAGACCCCTTAACGGTTTTATCAAATTGCTCTTTTCGAAACTTAGTTTTGTTTCGAAATATGAATTTTCGTTTTCTGCATTTCTTACTGGAAACGACCAATAGCAATCGATTTGAGTACAACTAAATGATGAAAATTTAGATTGGAACAAGAACTTTTTGAAACTAAATTAAGTTGAAGAAATACCGCAAAAACACATTAAAAAGTTCAAACTGAAATTTTTCTGGTGTAAAATTTTTATTAAACTTCAGTAATATTTTGAATGTTAACTCCTTAACTGGTTCCTTTTTTTACGTGGAATAAATTGAAAATATGGGTTTATACCACTTTTTTTAAGCTAAAATATCAGTAATATTTATTCTAACCATTTCTATCTTTGAATACTATGCCATTCCATTTAAAAAAATTAGTGGTGTCCAAAAGCTTTAAATGATGAATTAAGCAAATTCGTCTTGCCCGAACGGCGTACGGGCAAATCAGTTACGTGGTTAATGCTTTCAGCATAGTTCTAAGATTATTTTGATAATTTATATTGCATTAAATGGTGCATATACATAAAACAGGTTAATAATGTTGCAATTATATCAGGAATGGAATCTACATGGAACAAGTTTAAAAATCATTTACTGGTGATATAAGTAAAATTCACTCAAATTTGAAGAAAATCTGAAGAAAACCTTTTTCTAAATTGAGGCCATTTCTGCGTTTTGTACCACGTAGCTGGTTATTTTGACTCCAGCTAATTTGTGTCGTAGATATTAAGATCTCGTAAATCATCACAAAAAGATATCTCTATTGATAAATTGTTTGCTTTAACGGTTATATCAAATGCTTTTTTCGAAACTTTGTTTTGTTTCGAAATACAAACTTTAATACAGTAGAACCTCGGTCTATCGTTTTTCAAGGGATCAGGGAAAAAAAAAAACGATGAATGCGGATTAACTTCAAAACACGAAAAAACACAATGTTTATGCATTACAAAAGAAAATAATGTATACAGTATTGCTTACTGAACTGCAAAAGAAATAAATCGAAGTTATAGAAAATTGATATTTATTTAATAAAATCCAAAATTTTGTTTGGCTTTTCGTTCATTATTATTTTTTTTAATCAAGAAATAAATTTTCAATATATACAATATTTTTCTGGTGATTTTCTGTAATTTCTTATGTATACATAAAAAATCATACAGTTTCAAATGCTTTAACTGCATCAGTCAGACTTGCACTGCTTCATCAGCATGAACTTTATCCTCTTCGTCATTATTTTCATTTTTTGAATTATGGCGCATTTCTCCTATGTTTAAGACACCACATGTCGCAACATCTAAATCAATGGAAACATAATCGCATCCTCTGCTTTATACAATCGCTCTACATCTGCATTATTGTAGCCATTGTTAATAGAAACAGCACAAATGAGATATTTTAGGGTAAAAGAAGTAATTCCAGTTTGTATGCCATATAGATTCGCATAAGTTTCAATTTCATTTCGATGAGGAGAAAAATTTTACAACGATGAATGCGGGAAAATGACTTTTTGAAGAACGATGCTTTGGGTTTCGTTAACATTATTTAAATATAATCTGTGCAGGGACCGTAGAAATAAAACGATCAATGCGGGAAAATGATGGATGCGGGAACGATACATCGGGGTTTAACTGTATATATATTTTTTTAATTTAACATTAGAAACGACCAACATTCGTCAATTTAGCAATATTCAAATGATAACGATTTTAATTGAAACAAGAATATTTAAAAAAAAAAGTACTTTAAACAAACGCGCAATAAATAAACTAATCAGTTTAACTCTTTAACGTTCGTCGGTTTCTCTATGAAACCAAAAAATTTTTTGTTTCGATATGTAACAACGACACCGGAATTTTAGTTTTAAAAAATCCATTTTATTATATACCTGAAAAATAACTTTTTTCTTATTTAGAAATATATTTGTTCGCAGTTACCGGTGTCAATCATTTATTTCAACATCTTAGCAACGAAAATGCTTTGTCCGTTAAAGGGTTAAAATAAAAATTTTGCTGTGTAATGTAACATTTTTATAAAACTTCAATAAAATTTTGAGTGCTAGCACTTTTAACATAGTTTTAAAAGTATTTTGATAATTTATATTGCAATAACTGGTGCACACACATACACAGGTTAATTATGTTGCAATTAAACAATAAATTAAATCTACATTAAAAATTTTTAAAAATCATTACATCGTAATAGCAGTAAAATTCCCTCAAATTTGAAGAAAAAGTGAAAATAAACTTTGTCTAAATTGAGACTGTTCCTGCGTTTTTCTGGTTATTTTGACACCAGCAGATTTGTGTAGTAGATATTAAGATCTCGTAAACCATCACAAAAAAGATATATCTGCTAGGGATGAGATTTCCGCTTTTTTGGACACCAGTAAAATCTTAGAGAAAATGTTGTTATTTTAAATCACAAAAATGTTCCGATTTATAAATATAGCATTTTCTCTAAGATTTTACTGGTGTGCAAAAAAGCGGAAATCTCATCCCTGATCTGCCCTCATAGCATGCATGTTCACAGTGACGTCACAATGACGTCACTGTGAGTCACTTTGGTCACATCACATCTGTGACGAAAATGCCACCACTCAGTGACGTCACAATGTGACTAAGATGTGACTTTCTAAAAAACATTTCACAGTTCGTCACAATGTTAATGTCAAAGTAGTCACAAATGACACACTTTTCACAAATTGGTCACATTGTGACGTCACAAAGTGGTCACAATGTGACGTCACAAAAAAGCTCTGAAACGGCCATAACGACTTCACATTTTAGTCACTGTGACTTCACATCGACGTCACGTGACGTCACATCGACAATCGATGGTCACAAAGTCACACTGTGACTTCACAACGACGTTGCAGTGACGTCACCATGTCTTACAGGTGTTGATGGATTCTTTGCCTTAACGGTTACATCAAATGCTCTTTTCGAAACCTTGTTTTGTTTCGAAATACAAATTATCCTTTTTTGAATTTCTCACTAGAAACGACCAATAGCAGTAAATTTGAATACAATTAAATGATAAAAATTTAGATTCGAACGAGTGATTTTTTGAAAATGAAATAAGTTAAAGAAACACTGCAATAAATAAATCAAACAGTTCGATATAAAAATTTTGTTGTGTAACATTCTAATAAAACTTTAATAAAAGTTTGAGTGTCAATACTTTCATCATAGTCCTAAGAGTGTTTTGGTAATTTGCGTTACAATTGATTAGTTGTGGTTGATAAGTATGCATTAGAAAAATTACCCTGTTGATGATATTTCAATTGTATATGATTTTTTTATGATAAATTTGAACCATTAGTACACTTGCCAGTCTTCTATTGTTCAGCGGTAAAAACTGTGTTTAACTGTGTATAACTCGTCTAACTTGTTTAACCCCTTGCGGGGCGGTGGTTTCATAGATATACCACTTAATTTTAAATCCCAAACACCACATTCGCACCGGAATTTTGTTAAAGAAAATCACGGTTTATTGAATGCGTGAAACATAGAGTTTTCTTATTTACAAATAAAGTTGTTTTCAAATTCCGGTGTCAATTATTAATTTCAATACTTAAGCAATGAATTTGCCCTGCCCCGCAAAGGGTTAAAAACATAGAATTTATTGAAAATTTAATTATTAATTTAATTTCATTTTTCCATGTGAAACAAATATAGTTATTTATTAAATGCATTTTCCTTATATAAAAGATGGTTTACTTGGGTTAAATCAAACCGGTTTTTACGAAAGATTAGTTGTGATTGATAAGTATGCATTAACCACTTAACCGGCGATAGGTATGGGGAAACAGTGCTTTTACCCCCGACTTATCTCGGGGCAAATGAAATTTTTTTGAGATTTTGGGAATTCTATTGCGGATATTTCAATTGTATATGATTTTTTTTACTGATAAATTTGAACACTTTCCAGTTTCCTACTGTTCAGCAGTAAAAGGGGTGTTATTTAACACTTGTCAGGCATGTTTAAAGTCAGACAATTTATTTAAAATTTAATTGTTAATTTAATTTCATGTTTCTACGTAGAACATATATAGTCATTTATTAATTGCATTTTCCTTACACAAAACATGATTTACTTGAGTAAAATTAAACCAATTTTTACAGAAGATTAGTTGCGGTTAATAAGTATCAGAAACATCATCGCCAGGGTCCCCGTTCTTTGCACAGAAGTCATGGCCAACGAGGGAAAAAATAAAAAATAAATAAATGTAGAATATCCAATAAATCACTCATTGGTGGCTGTAAGTTTATTTATTCAACTGTAGTCATTATAGAGGGAAAAACTCCTTTTTGCAAACGATCTTTTACCGAAATGTCCAAAAAATATTCCATCATTTACTTCAACCAGCCGTACTCATCGACGAAAGAACTCCAGAATCTCTCCCCCTCTCATCTCGAGACTTCCACCTTTAAAACTAAAAAGAAAATTCTAGAACTTTCTGTAATCTCAAACCATCATCCTTTTATGTAAACAGAATTCTTGTCCAGATACGAGACTATTTTACACAGACGATAAATTTATTTAAAAAAAAAAATAAATAAATAAATATATATATTATTTAACCAATTTATAATCGACTCATAATTTCTTAGGCAGACGATTTTTATAAATGATTAATTTTAAGAGAAAAAGAAAAGAAATGAATTTATTAATGCACACATCAAAGGTTGACGGCGGAAAAATAAATAAATAGATAAAATAAAATAATGATATTTTTTGAAAGGTATGGTTTTGGAATAAATTTAATAAGATTTTCTTAAAAAGGGTTGATAAAAACATAGAAGAAATCAGTTTTATTTGGAATATTAAGAAATAAAGTTTTAATTAAGAATATTTTTAATTTAGAGCCATCTTTTTAAATTTACGCATACTGGAATAATGTTTTTTAAGGCAAATTAAGAATTTATATCGTCTGCATACAGATTAACAGATTAGATCTAGAAACAAGATTTTAATTTAATAATTTGAAGTAAGTACGGAACATTATTATAAGAAAATTAAGGTAGTATAAAGGTTAGTTTTGGCGAAAATTTTTTTAATTTGTAATATATATATATATATATATATATATATATATGCCTGCAATGATTTGATAGTAAAATTGTTAAAGAATTTTACCTTGTGAATTTGTATACTCTTGGCTGTTTCCATAAGTATCTGTCGTGTAAGTCACATGTTACACGTTTTAGTTACCTGTATTTTAGAATAGAAAAGTGTGACTTTTTATCGGAGATATTTCATTTATTGGATAAAGTGAAGCAAATTTATCAAAAATAATGGTGGCTATCAAGCATAAGCTCAAGCTATATAGCATCAAGCATAAAAAATAATGGTGGCTATCAAGCATATCACATAGCTATGTGATTTGCACTACAAAAATACATGTAACTAGTCCCTCGTACTTAACAATAATCTTTAAAATTACTGCTGCATCATAAATTAATATTAAAAATATTAAAAATTATAATTTCAAAATTTATTTTCGAGCGTCTTAAAGACTACTTTTGCACAAGAAGTTATGCGATATTTAAATTTAAATTTTCAAAAATGAAGTAGCAGGAGATTTTCTTAAATCGAATTTTTCAAACGGTTTTAATGATATTTATTTAAGATTTATATAATTTCAAATATTTTATTGTTGTATTTATTACTTTCTCCTAATTTTATAATAAAAAAATTATTGAATTCGTGAAAATTTTCGAAATGTGGCTCTTGACGGATATACATATTTTAAGGGTCAGAGAACTCGAAAAACTTATTTTTACAAAATGTCTGTCTGTATATGACAAAAATTTTGTGGGTGCTCTATCTCAAGAACTAATGCGCGGAATTTCACAAAACTTTAGATTTTATTAGACCTTGATATAAACTAAATTTGATTAGTATTTGATGTATATCGCTCAACAGGTGGCGCTGCTATGCTGCATTATTTACAATTTTCACAATAGCATTATCTCAAGAACTAGTGCATGCATTTTCATAAAACTTTATCTTTTGTTAGTACTTGATTGTGCGGATTACGTTTTGTGGCAAATCGCTCAGCTGGTGGCGCTGACATGGTGCATTATTCGTGATTATCGCAATAGCTCTATCTCAAGAAATAGTGCACGAAATTTTCTAAAACTTCAGGTTCAGTTATTCCTTGATATAGATTTTTGTTGTTTATTTTTTGGTGTAAATCACCTTACAGATGGCACTGCTATGCTATATTTTCACGATTTCACAATAAATATATCCCAAGAACTAATGCATGGATTTTCATCAAACTTGAGATTCAGTTAGTACCTGATAAAAAAAATAATCCTGATTAGTTTTTGGTGTGTATCCTTCAACATGTAGCGCTGTTATGCAGATTGTTTTTAAAAGATTTTGCAATAGCTCTATTCAAAAACTAATGCACGGATTTTCATCAAACTTCAGATTCAGTAATAAGTTTACATAAAGTTGACATAAATTTTTGCTGAGTAGATTTTGGCTTAAACCATCTAACCGGTGGCGCTCTGCTATGCTGCATTTTTCAAGAAGTATTAACTAACATAAGATAGAAGAAAGCTTTGGAATTGCCACATCTGACTATTTTTTTAACATGCATACAGATGATTGTAGGTATACTCTTATACACCGAATATTTAATTTAATATAGTTATCAGGATTTACTCATTTAAGAATAGAATTACTATATGTATACATTTGTCAATTTTCAATATTTTAGAAGACTATATAAAAACATATGTTCAAAGATGATATATTTCTGCTTTTCATATTAAATATGTAATAAATATGTGATTGTTTTTTATTCAAATATTTCGTATCAACTTTATATTTTTCAAGCAGTCTTAATTTTTTGACAATTTAAAAAGAGCTGAGCAGTAAAACATTTTTAAAAATATTTCTTTTATCATTTGGATAAACGCGCTATGACGTATTCTATCACATAGTGAAGATAAAATACTAAGATTGCGTTTAGTCTTGAATATTTAAGACATTATTCATTAATATTTAATATTTTATTATTTAATATTATAAATAATATTAATAATTTTCAATATTTAAAATTAAATATTAATAAGTTTTTCTGAAAGAGTTAAGTACCACGCTTGTTACTTGGACGAGATAATTGTCAGAGTGCCTGGAGAGATCAACTCCTTACCTCTAGTATAGATAAATGATACATGGAACAATTCAAGTCATAGCCAAAGTCTGACAAACAGAATGTCAGAAACAAAGGGGGGGGGGGAAGCCGTGTCCCAAAAAACAAAGGCCCTTTAAGGGCACCATATAAAATAAATAAAATGGATAAGAGTATAGCAGAAATAAAAATATTTACAAATATTTACAAAAGTATTTACAAAATAAAGACTAGGAGATGGTGAACGTTCAGGAAGGAAAACCCTATGAATGAGATACCACGCTTGTTAATATTTTAAACAGATACTACCTAAGAGAAAATAAATAATTGTAATGTAAGACAAAAACTTTTATTTCAAGTTTCTTCGAATGGAATTTTTGTTAACTAACATATTGTTCCACTAAACTCTTCATTTGTCCAGCCAGTTCTTAGCCCTTTCGGGACTAGTGTCTTTTATAGAATTTTTAATCTTTCATCACCAACTTTTAAAAGCAGAAATTTTTGACTAAGTGAAATACGAAAATGCTCAGATTAAAAAAGGCAAAGTTTTACTGGTGAGAAAAATCAAGGATTCTGAGCACCTTCTGGGGGCACGTATTCAATTCACTGATCCCCAAGAGATTAGCCTCTTCGGGGAGAGTCTTTTACAGAATTTTTAATCTGTTATCACAGGTTTTTTAAAGCAGAAATAATTGCCTTTTTGAATCGCAAAAATGCTCGGATTAAACAAGGCAAAATTTACAATTAAAATATTTCCGGTGAGAATCTGGATTTCCGATTTGGCCTCTACTTTCAATTTAACACTAGAACGCCAGGAAATTTTACGCACGTTTTATAAGATATATTTGAAACCAGAAAAATAATTTGAAATTATTTAGTTTATGTGTTTAGCTAATTTCATAGCAACAGATATATGACTTGTATCTTTAAGATTTTTCTGGTTCAAATAAACAATTAGTCTAGTGATCGGTGCCAAATTGACACCTTCCCGGCGTTCTAGTGTTAAAACTATCGAATTCATATCAGAAATTCTAAAATAAGGATTTTTACTTAAGAATAGAATATTGAACACGAATCTTCCGTAATACGTGCATTAATTTGACCCCTGTTTAATGAATTTCGAACCACAAATCTTTTAAAGGAATGAAATTAGAAATCTGAAACGAAATAAATAAAGATTCATGAAACAAATTTTCTGGTTTGAAACGAAGTTAACCTGGATCAAGCTAATCCAAGTATTACGGGAAATTAGTTGGTTGTTGGCAATTATGCTTGAGGTAATCAGAAAATGTCTGTCGTTAAGTAAACAGCTCAATACAATACAGATTTTCTGGTGGAAGAGTAAAATTTCAGAATAAAAAAAAAGGTCAAGTCTGGCAACGCTGGGGAGAATAAAAAGAGGATTCTGTGCATCTTAAGCGGCACGCATACTGGTCGCTCGTCCCCAAGTGGTTAAGTGGGCGGTCTTCACAATACCAGATAAAAATTGCAATTTTAGAGGAAAGTGAAAAAACTGTGTAAGCCTATTTTTGATTTAATGTACAGGCTGTTTTGGTTAACTCTTCGCACTCGAAAGGTGATTCTCACTGACCACTAGACATCGCGTTAGTGGGTGCTTCAAATGCTCTGGACAGCAGTATTTTAAACTAATTTTCTTCTCTTTATCTAATGCCGAAATCCTGTCATAAAAGATGGCGAAATAAATTGTATAATATTAATTGTGTCCAAAGTATTTGGCGTCTCGATTTACAAGACACGCCTGACAACACTGTGATGTGTGAGAGTCTCCTCTCGACTGCGAAAGATTAATATCAATGTATTTAACTGTGAAATTTGTTACGATAGTACAATACTATCGTAACTACTATTATAATAATAGTTGTTACATTTGTTGTATATTGTGTGTTGTTATATTTGTTGTCAGGGGGTGCAAAAATCTAGGCGCCAGTGGGTAGTCTCTCACCACTAAAATTTTAAAGTTTTTTTCGCTCAAAATTTAATAGCATTCTAGCAGGAATTTTACACGAAATATTAGACGAAGAAAAACGAAATAAATTTTGTGGTGAGAAACTGCCTGCTGGCGCCTAGATTTTTGCACCCCTGTTTGTTGTATATTGCGTTTGTATTATGGATTGAGTACTGTAATACAAAAACTAAGGGAAGATTTAATTCTTGTGTTATGATCATCAACTAAAAGATATATGTAAGAGATAACAGATATACAGATTTGATCAAAAACTGAATGATCGCCCACGTAAGGATTATCGATGTTTGCCATTTGTGTCTGTTTAATTTTTAGTCCGGTAGCTGGTGACATCGTAAGCCCCGCGGTCATCGGTTTATTGCAGAATTGAAAACATTTTACGTAAATAAATAGTAAAAAGTTACTCTAATAAAATGGGCTAGGTGTAATTAAGTTCGACAAGAAGGATACATGTTGAAATCGATTACTATTAAAAAACTATAATGTTTTTCCCATTATCGAAGATACTTCGAAGATATCATTCTTAAAGCTTTTTATTGAAAACATTTTGCTCTGCCTGAAAAACTGTTTATGACAAACTTAATTCTGTGGGAATAGCTTGTCATACCAAGGGTTCGCACAGTTCTACCACTTAATTTTAAGAATATTTTCGAGGCGTTTCACTGCAGAAAGATATCGTACAATTCCGTGAATGAAGGTGGAGATTGTGAATGTTGTGGTTTAAAAATTAAATGTAAATCTTCTTATTTTTAATAGTGGTGCCAGAATCCTTGGAAATTTTAAGGAGTGTTCGAACCTTGGTCATACTTATTAAAAGGGCAAATCGATAATAAAAGTTCATACTTATTTTCTTTGAATTTTTATCGGTAGTACCTTTCTTTCGCATCGGGAGGCTGGCCAAGTATCGGCTTTTCGCGAAAACTGTACTATAAGTTTTTAATAGTAAATATTTTAATTAAGCATATTTCTGGCTTTCCAAACTTAGTCATACCTAGCTCATTTTGTTTACATGACTTTTAAGTATCGATATACATAAAAATTTAACAATCCTGCGATCACAAAACTTTCAATGTCACTGGCTCCAGTACATTATACGTGCCACATGGTTAGCCATTTTACTGACATGATTTGCGAAGAGAAGAACTATTTGTTTTCCAAAAGGAGAAGGTGTTTTTGCATTGGTTTAGAAAGGCTTTGAAATAGGGAAAAAACACATCGAATTTACTCGTGTATAAATCAGCCCATCCAATGGATAGGATTTGAAGAAAAAAATGAATTTTCGTATATAAGTCTAAACACATTTCTGGTAGTAAGTTGAAAAATTATTTGCAATCGAGGATAAAAAATAAAATAATTAAATTAGAATTTTTTTTGTTATTTTTTACATTTTTAGAAAAGCTAAAAAAATCCGTTTTATTTAAAACTATAATTATGCAAAACCGAAGAAACTTAAACAATTTTTAAACCTATTCACATCAGTGTAATAATACTTAAAAAGAAAAAATTCTTTTTAAAATTCATTCAAGCCTTATTTACAAGAGCAACAAACTTCTCTTACACTGCTAAAATATAGTACTTGTTTATATTGTAGGTCTTTTAGGAGAGATATCTAGAAGCATTCTCAAGTTCAACTGTTTTTCAAAAGGGAATTAAAATGGATGCAGAAACAATTACAGAGATATTTTTGTTCAGCTCTTTTTTTGTCAATCACATATGAATAACTATTGTCCGACTTTATATTTCTCTCCAACAAATACTTATATGGAGTGACTTGAAAACCTTGCCCATTAGTCGATTTTTTTTTTTTTTTTTTTTTTTTTTTTTTTTTTTTTTATTAACCCATGTATAAGACCATCCCCCATTCTCAACTCCCAAATTTTGTCAAAAATTCTTCGACTTATACACGAATATATACGGTATATCAAATTTCTGATTACAGTAAATTCTAGCGATTACCAAATGGTACTTAATGACTACTTTCTAACAGTTTCTGAGAAAATTAGAGAGCCAACAAGAGAATGACCCGGTTCATAAGGTTCATATAATCAATTTAATGCTTGAGTACATTTTATGACTGATCTGATTTAAAGTTTCGTTTAAACGCCTTAGAAAACCTATGAAACAATGGCAAGAGTTGCATACGCTGATAAAAACAGTACGATTCTACAAATTATTTAAAATCACGCTGCGTACGTTATAGAGATGAAGAGTTTAATATTCTAGAGAACAAATTCAACACAAATTGTAAAATTTTGGGACCGACTTTTTATTTATTACGCATTGTATATATGTAGGGGAGAGTGGGGATACTTGAGCATAGGGGATACTTGAGCCACCCCTATTATCTCTACAGTTGGTCAATTTTTCGTTCTAAAACTGGCATCATGGTAACATATTTATAGTTCTGAACATGTAAAAAAGAAATCACATACCTTGGTACCATTTTGAAAGTATGGTGATTAACCTTTTGAGCTCTGCTGGTAGAATTTTCTACCACATAATTTTAATTCTGAAATGTCACAATGACACGAGAAAATTCGACCAAATCTATTTGAAAAAAGTTTAATGCATTTTTTCTCGTATATTGTAAATCGGTTTTTTTATTTGCAAAATACTGGTGCGAATGTGACATCTGGCTCAAGTATCCCCTCCATGGGGATACTTGAGCCACGATGTAAAAGAAAAAGTAAAAATTTATTAGACATAGAAAGATAGTTCAAAATTAATTGAAAGTTGTTTTCAGTCGAAGAAAAAATATCAAATTTTCATTTTCAATATTTTATTTTGTTCTAAGAAATTATAAAAAAATTAAAATTTAAAAAATGGCTCAAGTATCCCCATCTTCCCCTACTTGTAGTGTAAATAATTTTATTGGATATGGTAGTAAACCAGTTTAACCATTTGAGCTCTGCAGGTAAATTTCTTCAAAATACCAAATGTCACATTAACACCAATATTTTGCAAAGAATGAATTCAATTATCGATATACACAAAATGTATTAAACCTTTTCTAATAAATTTGGACAGATATTTCGGTGCCATTGTGACATTTCGGAATTAAAATTTTGTGGTAAAAAATTCAACCATCAGAACTCAAAGGGTTAAAGCTTTGGTCTGTCGTAATCCTCTAATGTTATGTTTTATAACACCAGTTACACATTCATGGTTCGTACGAATACCATGTTTTCCAGGTGAAGTACCAGCATTGTTTTTTAAATATAAAAATAAATCTAATTCAAACTCGCGAAATTTCCACTTATTTATCTCTTGGGGACAAGCGACTCGTATACGTGCCGCTAAAAGGCTTAACAATCCTTGTTTATCGCCACTAGTAAAATTATACTATAAAATTTGTAATATCTAATCGGAGCATTTAATTTAACCCCTTGCCGCGCGGTGGTTTCATAGTGGAACCACTTAATTTTAATTCCCAAACGCCACATTCGCACCGGAATTTTGTTTAAGAAAATTACGGTTTATTGAATGGGTGAAATATAGCGTTTTCGTATTTAAAAATAAAGTTGTTTTCAAATTCCGGTGTCAGTCATTAATTTCAACACTTAAGCGATGAATTTGTCCTGCGCCGCAAAGGGTTAAAAACTCACAAATTTCTGTTTAAAATATCCGGTGACAAAGCATTAAAAATTTCGTAAAAGGCTTTCATCGCGGAGGGGTTAAGGATTGATTCTCTACAAGAAAATCCTGGCACGGAATAATTTCCTGGTCATGAAATTTCAGAACCCCGTATGAACCATGGAATTAGAAGAAGATACGATAAGCACAAAGATTTTTCGAGGAACGGGTATTTTTACTTAAAGTAAAGAAACTGCTCATTTAAATAAATCTCTAGTCATATTCCTGAGTGTCACTTTTCAGTTTTTTCGAGACATAAAATGTCACACTATAGCCAGATTCTCTATGTCAAAGATATATATCATATAAAAGCGTGGCGCTGACGTAAATAGACACGCGTTTAACCCATTCATGCCCAGCATCTTTTGCGTACATTTTATTTGGTTGACACCACTATTTTTAGAAGATTTAAGTTTAGTTCATTAATCACGAAAATGCATCATTTAAATAAAATAATCATTGCTTTTCTCTTTTACCGGTGTCAAAAACAGTGCTGAATGCGCCTTTTGAAGCGTCCCTAAAAAGGGACGCTTCAAAAGCCACTATAGCCAGATTCTCTATGTCAAAGATATATATCGTATAAAAGCGTGGCGCTGACGTAAATAGACACGCGTTTAACCCATTCATGCCCAGCATCTTTTGCATACATTTTATTTGGTTGACACCACTATTTTTAGAAGATTTAAGTTTAGTTCATTAATCACGAAAATGCATCATTTAAATAAAATAATCATTGCTTTTCTCTTTTACCGGTGTCAAAAACAGTGCTGAATGCGCCTTTTGAAGCGTCCCTAAAAAGGGACGCTAGGCACTAATGGGTTAACTTTATGAATAATGTTTATTGCATGGGATGCTCACATGAAAGACAGAAAACTTTTAATAGCAGATCTGTGATTTTCATAATTTTCACAGATATTAGCACCTATATCTTGGTTGTAGTTGAATTTCAGCGAGATTTCATCAATTTCTTGGTGAAACATCGAACTTTATTTAAAACACTGAGATCAACTAGACCTTAGTTGAAAGTAAGATATGAGTAACGATTTCTAAGGAACGGGTATATTTACTTAAAGAGAAAAAACTGCTCATTTAAATAAATCTCTAGTCATATTTCTGTGTTTTACTTTTCAGTTTTTTCGAGACATAAAATGTCACATTACAGCCAGATTCTCTACGTCAAAGATATATATCGTATGATGTTTCAGGGATAAAAGCGTGGCGCTGACGTAAATAAACACGCTTTTAACTTTATGAATAATGTTTATTGCATGGGATGTTAATTTGAAAGAAAGGAAACTTGTAATAGCAGATCTGTGATTTTCATAATTTTCACAGACATTAGCACCTATATCTTGGTTGTAGTTAAATTTCAGCGAGATTTCACCAATTTCTCAGTAAAACAAAGAACTTTATTTAAAACACTGAGATCAGCTAGACCTTAGTTAAAATTAAGATATGAGTAAAGATTTCTCAGTAATGGGCATATTTACTTAAAGTGAAGAAACTGCTCATTTAAATAAGTCTCTAGTCATATTTCTGTGTTTTACTTTTCAGTTTTTCGGAGACATAAAATGTCATACTAGAACCAGATTCTCTGAGTCAGAGATGTATATTGTAGGAATAAAAGCGTGGCGCTGACGTAAATAAACACGCGTTTAACTTTATGAATAATGTTTATCGCGTGGGATGTTCATTTGAAATAGAGAAAACTTTTTATGGCGGATCTGTGAGTTTCATAATTTTCAGAGAAATATATTTTTTTTTCTAACCGAATAAGTCTTTCGCCGAAAATCTCATGGAACTTCACCGAGTTTAAGAAAACTACTGCATTGAGTGTAATGTACTTAACTGTGTTGATCGAACTGGATTTGAGCAAGCACACTTTGCTTGCTTCGTTACTAAAAGCTTTTTGTTACCACTAATTTTTAACAGAAAAATTTATCTTCATTGATTTTCAGATATTTTTCAATTAAGTAAAGCAAATATTCTAGCATGGAAAAAATGGTACAACAGCCCCTATTTTTAATTTTATGTTGCGAAAACAATGTGACAGTGAACCCCTCCAAGGGCGGTGGTTTATTTTTGGAGCACCTAATTTTAATTTCTAAATACCACATTGACACCAAAATACTAAAAAAAAAAAATTCCTTTTATTAAAAATGCCAGTCAAAGCTTATGTTTAATTTGAAATAAATTTTTTTGTAAATTTCGGTGTCATTTACTCTTTTTGACATTTTACAAATAGAAGTACCTTGCACCTGAAAGGGTTAAGGCGTTAACAAGCATCCCTAATGGAATTCGATTTGGAATCAAATAGTATTTTTCATTTTTCGCTAGACATTTCGTATCTTGTGTTATAACTGGTTTCTGTTTCATGATGACTTTTTTTGGCGATCACGTCCGAAAACTCGATCAAAAAAGTAAATTTGACAATATTTCGATATGAGATTTCCGCGTTTTTTCGGACCAGTATTTTATTTGAGAAAATGTTGTTCTCTTAAATCGCTAAAATGTTTCGATTAAATGAAATAATATTTTTTCTAATAAGATACTAATGTGCAAAAACGCGAAAATCTCATCTCTAAGTATTTGAATTTTTTAGTTTTGCTTTCATCGAAAAGTTAAAAAAGCTATTCGATTTCATATTTCATGAATAAGAACGCCTGAAAAATATTTGCGATTATATAACAATGAATGTAGGAATGTGACAGAAAGTATCATGTTCGGATTTTAGTAAAGCCTTATTACATATACTTTAACAACAGAGAAGCGTTCTTTGGCTTTTAATTCATTTAACCTATGAAGTTGCTTCAGTGAAATTAGTTCGTATAGATTTTGTTAACTTCGCGCAAATGTTTAAATACAGACGTGAAAAAAAAAAAAAAAAAAGGCCCGAAAATAACTCGGCTATAAAAATAATGAGTGATAATAAAGTAATGAGAGGTACCGATCGATTAAATATATAACGTCTACTAATTAATTACACACTGAAAATACGCTTAAGAAGTCTCTACATATAAAATGGTAACAAAATGGATAATTTTTTTATACTAACATTTAACGTTGGCATCATATTTCGATTCTTTTGTAAATTGTATCTTCGGATACTAGACGAGAAGTTATTCGGTCAAACACTTTAGGAATTATACAGGTTCAAGGTTTGCAACTCTTAACGCTAAATTAATTCATAATTGTGAAAAACAAATTGCAACGCGGGTTACTTTTTACCCCAGTGGTCCCACTCGGGGCACATAAAATTTTACTTCCAAACTTGCAACATGCATCAATATTATTTTAATAAAATTTTACTTTTACAATGAAAGTTTAAAATAAGCAGTTCTTAATTTCTAACAAAGTCGTTAGTAAATTACGGTGTCAGTCAATAATTTATCATTTTCGGACAGAATTTGTCTGCACCGAAAAGGGTTAAGCATAACTGAAAAATTATTAGAAAAAGTGATGCTGGACTCCTTGGAAATTCCAAGATTGTACGCACCTTGGAAATGATATTTCATATGTGCAAATAGTCTGAATCGAGATCGAGATAAACGCGTACCAGATGTGCATTTTGTGTGGTTGCTCCGGCTGTAGCGAACAATTTGTGTACTGACAAGGAAGGTCTCCGTACTGGGCATACCCAGAATTTTATGAAAAAAATACTAATTAAAGTACTTATGTATGTAAAAAAGGATCAGTCAAAATTAGTGGCGGAATCACATTAGATATTGTGTAAAAAAATAAAATATGTTCGAATATTTGGCGTGAAAAGACTAAAGAGTCACTCGATTTGGCGAGCAGCCCTTTTCCTCGCCAAAAGCAAACGATTATAATGAAACTCAAAACTATTGGATATTTAGTTTGCTTGTCAATGGTATTTAATGAATTTAAACATAAACATTGAGAGACTTTAATATATTATATACATCTATATACATATTGTATTACATATATATATATATTACTCGTTGAAGTAGTTATTTAATTAATCGCTGGAAAAAATGTTTTTATAGCTAAAAAAAATCATATTGAGAAAAATTATCTTCATACATTTAAGCGTATTAAAAAATAAACGTCATATGTTTCCATAGCAACAAAATCTAATCGACAATTCTCAAATGGACTTTGAACTTGAAACAAATTTAATTAAATTTAAATTATGAATTTCGTTTTAAATCTCAAATTTTGATGATTAAATTTGAATATAAATACATATAAATTTTGATATAATAAAATTACACTTAAATCAAACTAAAACTTACCAAACTAAAGTTATTTAAATTAAACTTATCAAAACAAGTTCAACATGAAACTTCTTTTTCTTGAAGTGTATTTAACATAAAGTATTTTTTTTGAAATTACATTCCATTGCCAACCGGCGATAAATCGCCAAATAACGAAATTTTCATTATTTTTTTACGGTTACTGAATGGAGGTTCCGCCGAAATTTTTTTTTATAAACGTATATATCTACACGAAAAGAACATTCTGTATTTTTTTCAGATTTTTCGGGGTATGCCCGTATGCCTGTACCTTCTTTGTGAGTGGGCTTTTGTGATTGTATGGACTGATAATTCCAGATGAAAAATATAAGCTTTTCTAGCTCTATTATGACCCCGTTACTTTGTTCACACAATATTCTTCCCTCCAATGAATCTCCGTTAATGTATCGTTGAGAATAGCAACATTTTTCAATCTACGCTTATCGTTTTCGGTTAGGCTATTATATCCAAACACATGAAGTGCTATATCTTTAAATAGAAGGCGCTCATCAACATTCTAGAATTACTTGTTTTTAAATATTTGATAACTTTCAAGGTAGTATTGGTACTGTTTATCACTGCTTATCTTTAATCCCTTCTGGAGGAGTAGAATTTATTTATTTAGGGAATCTATCTTTTTCTTGAATTTTAAATCTTTTATCGCCGCTTTTTCAAAGCTGATTTTTTTTTTTTTTTTTTTTTTTTTTGCCTAATTGAATTGGGAAATTGTTCGGATTACATAAATCAAAATTTACAGAAAAAATTATTGGTGAGAATAATGAAAGATTCCGAGTCCCTTAACCCTTTAACGTTCATTGGTTTCGTGGCGAAACCACAAAATTTTAATTCCGATATGCAGCACTGACACCGGTATTTTTATCTAAAAATATCCCTTTTATTATGTATGTGAGAAATCACGTTTTCTTATTTAAAAATATATTTGTACTTAATTACCGGTGTCATTCATTTATTTCGACATCTTAGCAATGAAAATGCTTTGATCGTTTAAGGGCCCTTTCCGGCACACTGTGCCCGGTCTGGAATAGCTAATTTTAATTCCAAACTTGCAAACGGCACCAGTAATATTTCAGTAAAATTTTGCTTTTACTGTAAAAGCTTAAATTAAGGAATTCAAAATATTTAAAAAATTCGTTTGTGAATTCCGGTGTCAGTCGATAATTTCTCATTTCAGTACAGATTTTGCCCGTGCCGGAAAGGGTTAAACAGCACGTATATAGGTCGCTCGTCCCCAAGGCGTTAATAACCTAAGATATATGCTGAATTTTGTTCATTCTTAATGCATTATGTATTGCAACATAGATCAATTAGGAGAAACTACCGAGAATTGATGATAGGTGAGGTTTGACTCACCTATATCAGTTTTCATATTTAAAACAATTCCAGAGTTTTATCAATAGGTGATAGCTAAAGTTACTGGAAAGCTCAAACAGTCTTTATTGCATACAGATAATTGACGTGGGTGTGGGGAAAAAGAATTGAGGCGTTTTCACCCTAAATGTTGTGTTTTTAAGAAATATTTTGTGAGCTTTTCGCAGATAAAATATATCATAGAAATAATTAATAGTACAAATTTATAATTTTTAAGAAACGATGGCAAATGAATTTATAAAAAAAGGTTATCCACCCCTGTTCTAAACACTATATCCTGTGTAAACTTTGTCTCCTAAATCAATCACGAGAGGGATTCATGATTAACCCTCTGGATCCCAAACCGCCCGAGATATTTTAATTCGTATATTTCAGTTCCCACCAGAAAATTAAAACAACAATATTTGCTTTAATCAATAACAGAATGTTCCGTATTTAAATAAAACGAAATTAGCCATTGAATTTTTCTGGTGTGAAATGAACTACATAATTTCTAGAACGTGTTCTAGCATGGGAATTAAAGGGTTAATGTACTGGTGATGGGGTTAAATAATCATTCTAAATACAAAACTTATTTAAATAAATAAAACCACAAGGAATTAATTGTATGTTTGTATATGTCAACCGCGCGTTTTTATCTGAGAAAATCACACAAATTCATAAATATGACATCCGGAAATGAGAGATGCTATTTATTTCAGTGAAATGCCTCTCTTTTGCATGGGTAAACATACAGGTTCTTGGAAAAGTCTTCATGTGTACCTTATATTCCACAAAATTATCTGACTGCTGTAGCTAAAGAATAACATCAGAGGAGAACGACCGAAACTTTAAATGAAGAACACGACATCCTGTAATGAAAATTAGAAATTGAAAATTGTTATTATTAAACCAAAGCAAAAACATTTGATAATATTCATGGCTAATTCTTAAAAGATATGAAGATATCATCTGAAGTTTTTAACAGTATTTTGCTTGGAATAGATTGCGTTTCTATGCGTTCAGTACAGTTTGAATGAGTGGTGTAATCTTCTCTAAAAGAAATTAACCCTTTGAAGGGCAAGTAATAATGTTTCTGTAATATCGAATTATCACTAGAAAAATTGAAATTTTTTATTTTAAAATATGAAAAGGCAATTTGGCCGCCAAAATTGAAAATATAAAATTTCTTTAAAAGTTTCTGGTAACTACCTTTTTAAAATTAGATGGGATAAAATATATCACATCGTCCTTCAACGGTTAAAGAAAAAAATGTTTAACCTTTTCATATCAGTTGCCTCGTATTCGTGACGCATAAAGTGTTTAGGATGATTATTCCCACCAGTTATTTATTATTCTGAATTTTTACTCGTTTAATCAGAGTTTTTTCTCATTTCAATCAGATAAAAATTTCTGTTTTTTTTTTTTTTCATGATTAGGCATTGTACAGTGGTAGAGTTTAATTCCTGGTTTGCGAATAGCAAGATTTCTTACATCTCTGGATTTTTATTTTTAGTAAATTACTTAGAAATACTATAATTTATTTATTGTGAGCCTGTATTTTGAATTATAGAGTCTCCTGAAGGATAATTTAGTATTGGTGAACCGTGATCTTGTACCACAGAAAGCTATTCAACATGAAAATGGTGTTTCCAGTGGGCCACTTTTTTAAATTCAGATTTCTTGATGTGCATCACATTTTTGAAATAGTAAAGTTTGCCTCATTTAACCCCTCGCGATATATCTATGAAACTACTTAATTTTTATTCCCAAACGCCACATTAGCACCGGAATTTTAGTTTAAAAAAATTACCATTTATTGAATGCGTGAAATATAGCTTTTTCATATTTACAAATGAAACTGCTTTCAAATTCCGGTGTCAGTCATTAATTGCAACACTTAAGCAATAAATTTGCCCTGCTTCGCAAAGGGTAAAACCATATTTAACCCTCTGGATCCCAAACCGCCCGAGATATTTTAATTCGTATATTTCAGTTCCCACCAGAAAATTGAAACAACAATATTTGCTTTAATCAATAACAGAAAATTCCGTATTTAAATAAAACGAAATTAGCCGTTAAATTTTTCTGGTGTGAAATGAACTACATAATTTCTAGAACGTGTTCTAGCATGGGAATTAAAGGGTTAATGACGTATTAAGTAAGGCGAAAATAAAGGTGATTTATGTATTTCAGAAAAGTGATGAGAATCAAGAGTTCCGAATTGAAAAAAAAAAAGTAGCCCACCGGCAACAGTGTTTTCATATTGGATAGTTTGAGATGGTACCGACGAAATGTTTGCATAACCCGTTAATCCTAGTGCCCTTGGTATAACCCCTTAATTCCCTTGTCTGTAACTTTCATGGGCAGGTGTAGACTATTTTCTTTATGCGGATTGTTTGATTCCCATCAGTTCTTTTAAAATAAAGTAATTGATTTTATTATCTCAACATTTTATCTGCCATTAAATAAGGTGATTATTTCTACTTGAAAACAGTGGTGGCAATAAAACAAATTTGTAATCTGAAGTGTATTTTAAAAAAGGTAAAGTATACATATCAGGCACGACGCTCATTTCTTTCAGGAGTAGTGGTATTTTTATGAAACCATTTAATTTGAATTTCTCTGTTACAATAGCGCCCGAATTTCGATAAAAAGAATCGTTTAATATGAAATATAGCTCCCCCCTTATTATTTACTAATAAACATATTTTTAAATTTCGATGTTTAGTTCGTTCGGAAATTTTAACATTTGAAGTATTTTCTCCTTGAAAGAATTAAGGGGTTAAAGCACGACCATGTGAGATATCCCGGTTCAAGCCATTTTAAAGATACTAATCGTATTTGCACAATATATTTAAAAAATTAGCTGCATTATAATGTATTAAAACATCACTTAAAAATATAACATTTTTCTCATAAAATGTTATTGAGAAAAAATCTGATCTAAAAGTAATCAAAGACAGAGTGTCTTTCCTTCAGGAAAGTCTTAAAAAAATACTAGTATTTTCTCAATTCGAACCTTTTTAATCGTTCAACTAAAAAAGTTGAGTGAGTAAAAATAACCTCCATATTTTTATTTCAAGCACAGAAGTAGTTTGGACACACAAATACATAATGGATAAATAATGTAACTTATTTTAAAACACTGAAGCATAGTATTAACTATTAAAATAATACTTCATTAATTAAAATAATAAACTAATGGAATAATTTTTTTAACTTTCAGTTTAAACAACCCAAAATTGTTACCAGTATGGAATTTTAAATATATATGAAAAATCTCATTTAGTTGTTATGGTCGCAATCATTTTTTATGGTAAACCTATTTTTTTTCTTTGCACGATACTGGTGCCAATGTGTGATTTGGAATTTTGAAGAAATTTACTCACCAAAGCTCAAAGGGTTAACGTAAGTAAAATAAAAAAAAATATTCTGAATTTATACCCCGCACCTTGTTTTCGGAACTTACTCTTGAAAAATATTAACAGCTTTGTTTTTTTTTATCTTCTTCACACGATAATCTTTGTCTTGACAAGGATATCAGAACTGTCAAACAAATTCTTCTAAATTCATGACAAGCGTTCGAGTGAAGCTCCGAAGTCTTTTAATAGTACATTTGTTTAGCCACGTGGATCAACTAAAACATGGATGTCAAACTTGTAAGCCGCTTCATACCATTATTTCTGTATAGTGCATTATTTATTTGTAGAATTTATAACAGCCATGGTACCAACAGCTATTTAACCCTTTCGACGCAGAGCACTTTCATTGCTTAACTCCTTTGCAAAGGGAGACACGAAATTTTTAATGTTTTGTTAGCGGTTTTTAAAGACAAAAAAATGTGTTTTATGAAATTCGAGTAAGTGCTCCGATTATATAAGGTAAATTTTACAGTAAAATTTTGCTGGTGGGAGTTAAAGAGTTCAGAGCACTTTTTTGTGGAACGTATACGTGTCGCTCGTTCCCAAGGTATTAAGTGTTGAAATTAATAATCGACACCAAAATTAAAAAAAAAAAAAAAAAAAAAAAAAAAAAAAAAATCTATTTTTTCAGCTTTTTATAAATCGAAATTTTTTAATCAAAATTCCGGTGTTGATGTGGCAATATGGAATTAAAATTAAGGGGTTTTGCAAACATACCACCGCCCTTCAGGGGGTTAACCCATTTGCATCTAAAGAATGCATTTTAGGGATTTCTTTTTAATCAGAAGTTTCTGATAATAATTTTTGATTTTATGAATGACAGACGTTCCGTGATTCTGTTAAGAAAAAATTCTTCTTCAGAATTTCCTTTCTGGATTCGGAATTGCTGAATTAAAAAGAAATTCCTGAAATGGTCGCTTATATACACAAGTTATGCAAAGGGTTAACCACGCAATTTCAACAGTTAAATAAAACGAAGCTAAAATCCTATACTAAAATATTCGTAGGAAACTGCCGACTAGTATCTAGCCCATAAATTAAATACTTGATTGTTTTGTATTGTCTTTGGAATTGCACACTTATACCGTAACCTAATCTCTTAAAGTAACATATTATTAATTTTTAATAAAAAGAATACTGCCCAGTTAAACTGATGGCATTGAGCTCACAGGCTACGCATACTAATTGTACATTACAGCCTTGTATTTTCGTTAATTCCGTTCGAAAAAAAAAATTAAGAAGGGGAAACAGCTCTCCCCTTTCTCCTTTTTTATACTTAATCATTGAACCGCCTAAACTATCAAGTATATGCTTTATCATATTAAAAAATCTATATCCAAAATTCAGAGCAAATCGGATAATTCTTAATAAAAACCCATTTAGCATTTATAAAATTTAAGAGGAGTTATCCCCCTCTTTTATACTTAACCATTGAACTTCCAAAACTATTCAGAGATTTGAACGAAATCTGACAATTCTGCTTGAAAAACCCATTTATGTAAATTGAGGGGAAGGGGGGCATTAGAACCCCGTTCCCCCTGTTTATATTTATTCAATGAACACCTAATAACAGTCACGGAATCGCCTCGACAGAATGATCCTAATCTAAATTTTGAACGAAAACTTAATTCTGCATGAAAATCCCATTAATATCAACTAAGGGGAGGGGCATGAGCCCCCCGTTCCCCCTCTTATACATATCGAATGAACTCCAAAAACTAATCAGGGAAGCGCCTTGTCAGGATATACCTATATACAAAATTTCAAGTTGATTGGATATTTTTATCATGAGTTATCGCGTTACGCACGAACGAACATACATAGCTATGATAGCCTGTGAGCTAAAAAAGTCGTTTGTAAATCCCGGTGACAGTCAAACATCTCACCTATTTACGAAGAGAATTTTTCTGTACTGAAAAGGGAGTTTTGAGCTGTGGTGGGCAAAATTCCTCAATATTTTAAATGTCACATTAGCACCCGTATCTTGTAAAGAAAAAATTCAGTTTACGATATAAACGAAAAAAAAAAAAAGAATTAAACATTTTTCAAATGAATTTGGTCGAGTATTCCGGTGCCATTGTGACATTTCGGAATTAAAATTAAGTGGTAGAAAATTCAGCTATCAGAGCTCGAAGGGTTAGGAACACAAAAATGCAATCATATAACATAGCTGCCAACATCTTCCGCTTTTTTGGCCCGGAAAAATTTTACAGAAAATTTTACCATTTCAAATCGCCATAATCAGCTGATTAAATAAATCAAAATATTCCATTAAATTTTTCCGGGCTAAAAAATCAGAAGAGTTGGCAGGTATGATATAGGAACTATACAAACTTTAAGTCAGTTTTCTCGGAAACTTCCAGATCGATTTTGATGAAATTTGGAATCCATATTCACTTAAATGCTCAAAACTTATGAAAGACATTCTTTTTTGACAGCGACTGAAATAAATACCGTATTTTCGGGTGTATAGTCCGCGGCTTATACAAGAAAAAAACCTTCGAAAAAGCCGCTGCGGCTTATACACAGTGCGGGTTATACAAAGATTTTTTTTTTTAATTGGAACTCGTGATATTTTTTCTACAATTTTTAAACCTCAAAAAATTTGAAAAAAAAAAAACATTGAAATTTGTAAATTTTTTTCGCTATGCCGCGAAATATAGAGAGTTCTCATGTTTGTAAAGGTTTTTTTTTTTTTTTTTTTTTTTTTTTTTTTTAACAGCTTAAATAGTTATTTCTGGGTTTGGAAGAACTGTCGCAACTATCGCCAAGTATTGCACTAACCGGCATCGAGTAATTATGACGCTCGAACGTAGTTTGCTCTTGATTTGAGAGTGCAAAAACAACAGTATAACATGTTACTTATTTTAAACTTACTTTTTGCTGAATAAGTCGTTTTAACGTTAACTGTAATCAGTTTTTTAGTGGAGATGTGTCATTTGTTGAGGAACGATACAAAAGGAGCGATTCCGGCAGTTGAACTAAAGGAATGATTCTAGTCTGTAAAAAAGAATCTGTCCTTTTCGGAACGATTCCGAAAAGCAACGAAATCACAGAATCGATCCTTTTTTTGAAAGGTTCCTTAAAGGTTCGAATCTTCGGAATCGGTCCGAAACTCCGAAAAGGGCAAAATCCTCGGACTCGTTTCGAAATTAAACAACTCTGAAAAGGTTCGATTCCTCGGACTCGTTCCGAAAAGGAGCAATTCCTCTGACTCGTTCCGTAATGAAACAACTCTGAAAAGGAAAGGTTTCTCGGAATCGTTCCGAAGATCGACTCCTCTGAATCGTTCCGAAATGACATAAATCACACGCTTTTTTTTTGTTCTTTGCAACAGGGCAGGGTAGATTATTTTTTTGAGAAATAAACTAAAAATGATCTTAACCTCTTGAGGGGCGGTGGTTTCATAGATATACCACTTAATTTTAATTCCCAAACGCCACATTCGCACCGGAATTTTGTTAAAGAAAATTACGGTTTACTGAATGCGTGAAGTATAGCGTTTTCTTATTTACAAATAATGTTGTTTTCAAATTCCGGTGTCAGCCATTAATGTCAATATTTTAGCAATGAATTCGCCCTTTCCCGCAAAGGGTTAAACTCTGAATTATCAAGGTAGGAAAGGTTCCAGATTTTGGATTTTGTACTCTACAAACACGGGATGCTGCAGCACCGATTCTATTTTCCTATTACAAACTATTTTCCGATATTTTATTCATATTACAGTGAAACCTCCAAATAAGGGATACCTCTATTTAAGGGACAAAACTTCCGGTCCCAGTCCCTTGGTATAGAACGTGAAATGTTTTTACCTCTGAATAAGGGACACTCGATTTAAGGGACATTTGAAAATGAGATTAAAAAGGTTGGCTTTGCATTTCAGATAATGAAGATGTTTGTGTTGAAAATAAAAATACAGATTTTTGTTAACTTATCAAACAGACAGTCGTTTTGATACAGAGGGATACACAATTGACGAGCATTTATTTTCTCACAATTCTGATTCGACTTTAGTACATTTATCTCCATTGAAAGTCATGCTGAAAATTGTGAGAATGATTCTCAAAATGGAGAATAAAAGAAAATTGTGAAACAAGTTGAATGTAGATTCTGCTAATGCAGAATTAAGTTTCGCCTCCGATTTAAATTGTAAAAAAAAAAGAGTCATTTATTTATTTATTTATTTAAATAAGTCATTAAAAATTTTTTAAAATCATTTTTTCCATAAAGAGCCATATGATAACTGTAAGTCGGCATATATGCACCAGCTCTCATTCCTTTATTTGAAAAGATTGCAATTTTTTTTTTCTAAAAATATGTTTTTTGGAATCTCCAGTATCTGAAACGTGTAAATCCGTTAAAAAAATTTTTTTCGATTTTAAAAACAATTGGAAGACATACCCTATACTACGTATGATAGGTAAGTAAAAGTGTGCAACAAATTTTGACACGACACTTTTTAGCTTTCTGAAAGAAATAGCATCGGTGGTTAAAACTAATTTCATTTTTACTGTGACATTATTTTATTAACTGAAGTCATCTGAAAATAATTCTCAATCTCAGTGTCCATAATGAAAAGAAATATTGAAATGTAATATCGTTATGAGTAAAAATGAGATGTTTTAAATAGTGACGTCATTTTCTCTTCAAATGTTTTTCAAAAGTTACTGTTATTAGTAATATGAAAAAGGCCTGCTTGCTGAATGACATCATTTTCCTCATTTGAAATTTTTCTTTTTTTGCTTTAGACATTAATTTTTATCATAAATTATTTTCCGTTATATTATTTACATTATTAATATTATTTCTCAGTAAATATATTTTTTTTACCTCAATTAGTGCATAATTATACGCAATCATTTTAAAAAATAAATTTTTATTATCGAGAGAAAAGCTAAACTGTGTTGCCACCATTTTGAAGAAATATCGTAAAAAAAGCATTTAAAATTAAAAATAAAATATAAAAATGGAAATAAATTAAAAAATAGTTAAAATGGGCACAACTACAAATAAATAGCTTTCATTTAAAAAAATAATTATGAAAATCGGTGGAGTAGAAAACTCAGGGCTGATGACACGACATTTTTAGCTTGTCTGAAAGAAATAGCATCGGATGCTAATAAAGAACTTTACAATTGCTTTAAGGCTGTTCTCAAATCCAAAAGGGCAACATTTATGACATGCGTTTTAATTATTTTTTATTCAGAAATGCCTGAAACTAGCCAGCGTTGTTGTTCAAAAACTATGTAATCAAACAGTTCTTTTCTTTCAAAACCAATAGATTATTTAGAAAATATAGTTAACGTGGGCGTTTTAAACCGAATTTTTATGAGAAAGAAGAATAACTACTCAAGAAAGGGTGAAAAACATCTTTGTCCCGTGATAAAAGCGCTTAAACTCAATAGGTAATTTACTCAAAACTTTAAAACACATTTGGATTTCAGATCGCTTCCATAGACAAGCGTTCAAATTTTATACATTTCCGTTAAAAAATGAATTTGTAAATGTGTCAAATCGTTTCCCGCTTGTTGAACAGAGCAGTTGAGAGATTTGTTCTTTAAAATACGCGAAACAATTGAATTTTCTTTTTCTTTTTAGTTTGCATATAAAAAATACAAAACAATAATTCTATAAAACATTTAATGATTTAGTAATCAATTGAAAATTTTAATTAATTAATTCTCTATTCCTTTTGTGCCTAATTAACGTGATTCAAATCACGTTAATTTTGACGTCTTTTCACGTCTCACTTTGAATACATTTAAACTTCACCTTTAATGCTTTGTTATTTTTATATCCTTCTGAACGATTAATTAAAAATAATAATAAAAACTCCGAAAAAGGGACACCTCTATTTAAGGGACAAAAGTTCCGGTCCCATAGGTGTCCCTTATTTGGAGGTTTCACTGTATTTTTTTAAGGTCGCGCATATAAGTCGTCCCCCCACCTCCATTTTGAAATTCTATTTTTGACGAAAATTTCTCGACTTCGCGTATATACTTTAATAGCCCTGATCGAAATATACGTTCGTAAATGGTGTATAGCCCGCGGACTATACACCGATGCATCTCCGCGGCTTATACACGAACTTTTTTTTACTGCACTGTTCGATTTAGGAGTGCGGGTTATACACTGGGTGCGGGCTATACACCCGAAAATACGGTAAGTTAAATTTTATTTTTGTTTATTACCAATGTCAAAAGTTGACTTTGCAGTGAAAAATGATCATAATCAGACTTGGGTTTGGGCCGCAACATGTTAATGTTTTTTGAATCTCTGACTTTACCCGTGGGTGCAATCAGATATCTTGATAAGTCAATTATTATTATTATGTCAATTATTACCCACACCACCTTTTAGTTTGTAATTAAAAAGAGCTTTTTTAATGTTTTCTGGTGTAGGACTTAGGTTACTTTTTCCCCTATTAATAAATAAACGCATATTTTTTAGACGAGTGTACGAAAGATCACGAAACGGTCGAATAAATCCAGAAATACATATCAGATTAAAAAACAAACCATGTTAAATATTTTTTAAAAAGCTGCTCAGTGGTGGGAGATATGAGCTCCGCACCCGGTCCCATGGGAGTCAGAGAGGGCCCAACTTTCAAATCGTGAGTGATAACCCCAATTTTTTTTATTGCAGATTCGGATAATGTAATGTGTAACTTTTGCATTTAATCTTTTTTTCGGATTTTCGTTCATCACGGCCTGCGTAATCGAGCATATTCCATAAATAAGTATTTTGATTTTTCCAACCAGATTTTGACATCTAGATATCTGACCAAAACTTTTGATGTCAAAGTCGCCATCTTTTCGGGGAATAGCATTTCTCAAAAAACAACAATTCGACGCTTTATGTGCTTTTTCTATAAAAATTAATAGAAATGTATTAAAGTAGTTTTCTATTTGCTTAAATTTTTATCCAGTCAATCATTTCTAAATAATAACCAGCATGTTTTGATCTTTTAATGTGTAAATACATTCCTTTCCCATATCCCGAACAGAAAAAAAATAATATTTATTGTTTGGGGGCGGAGTGCGTGGATATTCTGTGTTTCGATGGCTTCTACTGTTTTAAAAAAAATCATCTAATTCGGGGGTCTGATGCGGGTGTATGTTTTTTAAAATATTTCTAAAAGACTAAAAAAAATGATAAACAAACAAACTTATAAAATCGTTTTGTGTTGGCTGAGTAAAAAATGGGGAAGTAAAGTAAATTTCGTGTGAGGGTGGGATAATAGATTTTGATGATTATTTAGTTCCTGCAACTACAAAATAAAAAGTAAGGCAGAATTTTTTTCAATAATTCTAATAAATCTAATAATTTTTTGCAAATTAATATTTTTTCTCGATTTAACATTTTTTCATTATTTTAAACAAAAGAAAAATTTTGATACTTTAAACTTTATGATAGAAAAAAAAATTACTCTGTAACACTTTTGCGATTTGTGATGGATAAAAATCGCCAAAAGATGCATGATGAATTTGTTTTGGAAACCATTAATAAATAAAAAAAAAGCTTTGACTTTTTTAATTAGAGCATTTTTTTTGGTATATCACAAAAAAAAAAAAAAAAAAAAAAAAAAAAAAACGCTGTATAATTTAAATAAAATTTGTGTATGCGATTTGATCGCGAAAGAGTTAAGCTGTAACGATTATTTGCAGGGAAAGTCGATGTTTTCATTTTTATGACAGAAGGATAATGTGAAAATTGTTTATTTATTTATTTATTATTACAATAAAACAATAAATGTGAGAAAATATGTATCAATAAAACCGTAATATGCAGAACAAATTAAGACTGAGAAGGAACATTTATTAATATATTTCCTTCTGTTAGTTATACATTTAATTTAAAATTTTTGCAACAAATAAGTTAAGTAAATTGAACACTTGAAAATATAAAGAAAACTCAAACAATATGATGGTTTAAACAGCCGAAAATCTTAGATCCCCACTAATTGAAATGGAAATAAATCTTAAAAATTTTAAAATGTTTTTTGTATTTTATACGATGACTTATCATTTTGTACACACTCATCATAAGGAAAATACAAAATCTGTAATACAAATAAATAAATCCAACTTAAAAAAAAAAAAAAAAAAAAAAAAAAAAAAAAAAAAAAAACTAAAGTTTATTTAGATTTTTTTTTAATTTTCGACGTTTTTGACGTCGAACACAAAATTTGCATACCCCACTGTTTGAAAACCAAAAAAATTTGCATTTGTGATTCTCTTCTTCTATTTTCGGCAAAAAAATTTCGTTTATGTTTTTATTTTATATAAAATTTCAAATATCCTTTAATTGTTTTGAGCAGTGTATCATATTCATAGCTGCCAACTTGTACGTATTTTACCAACCACTAAAATTTAATAAAAAAATTTTTGCTAAAATAATCACCGAAATTGAACGATTTTCAATGATGAAGGAATAAAAAAAACTTTTTAAATTTAGTGGAGGGAAAAATCCATACAAGCTGGCAGCTATGCATATTGTTTGAATTTTTTTCCCTTTACGTTCAATTAGTTTGATCCTTTCAGGAGCAAGGTACTTGCATTCGTAAAATGTTGAAAGAATTGAATGACACCAATATATACATGAAAATCGTATTGTAAACAAGTAAAAATATATTTTCGCGTTCTTAATAAAAGAGAAATTTTCATAAAATAATTTCGGCGCCAAAATAGCAATTAGAAATTAAAGTTATGTGATGCCATAGCAGCATCACTGTCCTTCATGCGATTAACTTATTTGCTACAAAAATTTAAACATATACCTAACGAATGAAATATATGGCTTTAAAAAATGTAGGGAAATAAACGGTTTTTTTTAATTTGTTCTGCAAATTAAAATTTTGTTTCTATAAATTTTTACATTTGTTGTCTTATTGTAATAGTACCGTAATTTCGGATGTATAAGCCGTGGATCAAACAATTCTTTTTGGACCCATAAGTCTTATTTAGTGATTGAAGACAAATATTTACGTCGATCTAAGTAGTTGTATTTGTTTCTTAAAAAATTCTGGGTCGGAAAAGAATTGTTTGATCCTGCGGCTTATACACCCGAAATTACGGTACATAAATAATTAAAAATTTTCTTCATTATTCTTCCGTTATGAAAACTAAAATATAGTCTCCTCCAGCAAATAATCGTTGCACCTTAACACTTTCGAGATGATATTGTGTTCAACAAATTTATTTGGAATTCACCGCATTTTTTAACTTTTTCCAGCAAATGCAAATTCTGTTTGTGAAATGAGAAATTATTGAATGATACCGGAATTTACAAGCGACTTTTTAAAAAATTATGATACCTTTAAATTAAGCTTTTATTCTGGAAGCAAAATTTTATTATTAAAATATATTCTTGGTGCCGACTGCGAGTTTGGAATTAAAATTAGGTATGCCCAGAGTGGGATTGCTCTGTCGGAAGTGGTTTTCCTTTACTTGTGAAACCCCCAAAATACCCCAATTAAAACAAGTAGGAAATTGGACGTGAAGCTTAGCAGATGAGGTGCGTTCGTAGTATCATGAAATTTTAAAAATATTCAGATCTTGCTGCAGTAGTATACAGTATAATGTTCGAAATAGTTTGTGTTTCTGTAATTACTATCTGCTTTTAATATGTACAGTAAGTAATTTGTATTAAACCTTAGCAAACTAAATAAATTTCATAAAATGTGAAATAGTTTAATAGAATTAAAACACGCCCCAAACAATGTTTCCCCTTATACGCCGTATGTGGAATACTTTTTTGTGATCCTGTAAATTAACAGTAAATATTCTTCGCATCACAGATTTTACAGAATGTATACTTTAGTATCTACTTCATAGATTCATGTCTATTCTAATATATTCGAAAGAGTGCACCATCATTAAAATGTACTTGAAACTATTTTTTCCTATTGATCGAAATGTAATGGAATACTTTTGGTTGTCTCTGAAATTTAACTATACATCGGTCTTTCATAAAATTTTATATAACTCGACAAAATTATGTGCCAGTTATACATTTTAAATATCAAACGATTTCGTTGAGTAGCTTTTGTTCTGTTATATGCGGAATGACATCTGTTATATGCGGACTGATCTTGGTGTAATAGTATACAGTATTTCGGATACGTTATAGTAGCAAACGTTTTTTTTTTGTGTCCCTGTAAATACTTTCTGCTTTCTGTTATACAGGAAATAAGCAACGTACATCAATTTCATAAAATGTTAAATAGTTTAATACAATTAAAACGTGCAACCAAAGTGTGTTTTCCATATAAGGACCATTCAAGTATTACGTAAGCATATTTTTAGTCATTTTGTACCCCCTCCACCCCCTTATAAGAAAATATAAGCAAATGCTAGACCCCCCCCCCTTTGCTTACGTAAGATTTTATGATAGTTTATACATCAATACTTCTTGACTTATAAAAAGTTATCAATCAATTGCATTATTAATCCTACAAATTTACATAGGCATATAGGGATTGTGATATCAAAATATATAAAATAGTTTTAATATACTGTTGCTTATTGCATTAAACAAACCACAGAATACAAAATGTTACTTATCACATATGTTATATATTGTTATTTATCACATTGAACAATAAAACAAGATATACAAGAAGTCTTAACTTACTTAGGCATCATAACTAAAATTTTTGACATGAATCATATAAATGTTGGAGTTCAATTTGATGTTCATATTTTATTCTGATGTCCAGGATCCTTGAACGTATGTTTCAACATTGTCTATTATAAAGTTTTCACTGGAACAGTGACCTGGGGTATTGCAGGTTTCCGGTCCTTGTTCTTTGTCAATGTTAGTATCCATAATTAAATCCGACTAAATTCACTGTGCAACTAAAAGCAATACTCTTTCACTAAAAATTCATTATGTAAATTCACTATGCAACTGAACTAAAACAATAAATATTTGTGCTTTATATCAGAGACAAGAAAAACCCCAAGTAGGTTTTCTGCTTTTTAAAGTTCCAAAACTTGTAGAGAAGGAAGTTCGACAATAGGAGCAGAAAGACAAAAATTTCCAGAAATTCTGCAAAAATTCCTGGAATTCCATGATCGATTGAACGGGAGAAAAGAAAATACCGGACTTACCTAAAATAAAGTCAACTAACCAGTTACCCTGGCAAGAGAACCCAGCCACACCGGCTCCTGTGTTTTTATAGTCTATCAATGTACTTGACTTGGCACACAACTTAACAGACAGCAATTAAGACAAAGAGCGACTGGGTGATGCGGGTCACTAGACTGCCGATGGATGAGCAAAGGATAAAATCGAAAATAAACGGCGAATTTCGAACGGACTGTGGAACGCTCTTTCCCCATCATACTTTGTTTGCTTATTGAATTTGAACTGCAGTTGCTTCGTTGCTTAATGCTTACGTAAGAATTGTCGTGACCCCCCCTCCCCCTTGTCAGAAAAAATAAGCAGATTCTGGACCCCCTCCTCCCCCTTTAGTACTTACGTAATACTTGAACGGTCCCATACCATTATCTAATGGAATACTTTTGTGTGGCCCTGTAAATCAATAACAAATATTCTTTACATCACAGATTATGTGGAATAAACATTTATATGGTCCTGTAATTGAACTATGTATCCGATTTTCATAAAATTTAAAATGATACAATTATGTAATAATTAAGTATTTTAAATTTCAAGGGTTCGGGTGGATAGTTTTTGAGTTGTTATATGCGGACAGACGGAGAGACAGACGGATTAAACGACAACTATAGGTGCTACGTATTTACATAATTACGAACACACCTAAAGAGTGTAATATTATTCTTTATTTTTTAATGGTCTCAAAACTATTCCACATGTACCTTTTGTCAATACATATGCATCACAAATCCCTAAAGGATTAAACAGTTAAATTATTTTTTAAATTAAAGAGTTTGAACTATCAAAATTTCTCTGTTGTTTACAATTATGAAAAAATGTTCAATATAAAAGTTATATTAATTTACAAGAAATTATTAAATTTATTATAATGATAAAAAAAATTCTGCGCTATTTGTTATTTTGTAGTGGCAGTAACTAATTAAAGATCAAAACCTATAATCTCACCTCCACACAAAATACGCTACTTCTCCATTTTACGCTGAGCCAGCACAAAAGATTTCATATATACATATATTTGTTTATTTTTCAATATTTTGTCTTCTAATAATAAATTTAAAAAAAGAAAAAAAATGAAAGGAAAAAAAGCATACATTCGCACCAGCCCTCAGAATTAAATGAATTTTTAAAAAGCAGTAGAGTTAAAAAAAAAAAAAAAAAAAAAAAAAAAAAACTCTATTTGGTAGAATGAGCAGTAACTTAAAAGTCGCAGAAATTCATAATTGATTTCTGTTCTAAAATGAATCATTAATTACGATTCGTGCATGTATTTTTATCTAAATAAAATTTTATTTAACAAATATTTTTTGGAAAAAAAAAAAAAAAAAGAAAAAAAAAGAAAAAAGAAATTCAAGAAAAAAAATGAGTTGCGAAACGTGAACCTGAGACTGCTTTAACAGAAGTCAATTTAAAAAAGCTTTAATTATCTGAATCCAAAATTTTAGTTAATTTTGCCAAATTGTTTTCGAGTTATGCTAAAAAACTTGCCCACATTCAAACTGATTTCAAAGAATAATTTAAAAAAAAATTAATACTGAGAGTCCAAAGTTCAAACCAGCATGATTTCTAAACAACTTGACTAAATGATTTACCATTTAGGGCTCTATAGGAAAATTTCTTGATCAATTAAAATTTGATGTCAAAATTATGTGCAGTAAAACCTCCTTAAAACGGTCACGTTCCGTTCCAATAAATATTGGTCGCTCTAAGAGGTGGTCTCTTAATGGAGGTCCTTTTTAAATCTAGATTTTAATTGATCAAAAAAGGTAACAATTAATGTTACTGAAATTTATTTTTAATATTAGGAAAAAATATAAAAAATTAAGTATCAAAATAGAAATTAATAACACAAGTTAATTATTACAGAGTTTGATTGAGAGAGATTGATGTTTATTTTGATTTTACGGTTTTAGCTTTGATAAGTTTTATTTTCAAGTCCTTTCGAAGTTCAGTAAATAAATCCAATTTTTTTGGTTGGAAACAAATAATGACGATTTCATTACCGTATGTACTTCTTTGAGAATTTCTGACAGAATAGGGCAGGTGACTTTATTGACCCTCATGTCTTAATTCGTCATCAGAGTCAAATTCTTTGCGAAATATGGCACAAAAGGTTCAAGTACTTTAACATTATCGGGAAAAAACATGAACTTAGTTTAGAAGTTTGAAGAATATTTCGTTCTCTCTGGAGATATTTTTTCAATAAAACCTTCTTCAAGCGACAAAAAAAAAAAGGGGAATTTTTTTTTCTTCTTCAAAGAAATTGGTTGCTCATGGAGTCAGTTTAATTGGGATAATTGCCGAAACGTCAATAAGACTTACTTTGGAGACATGAAATTTTTTTGTTTCTGTCTGTCTGTCAGTCAGTCAGTCAGTCAGTCAGTCAGTCTGTCAGTCTGTCAGTCAGTCTGTCAGTCTGTCTGTTCCGCGATAACTGACGTAAAAAGCATTTGATTGACTTGAAATTAAGTGGGTATGTTAGTGAGGCACTGGGATTAAGCTATATCGTTTTTTGTTAGATTTGATACATTCGCTCGGAAAATATAGAATATTTTATATTCCGCAATAATGCTTTTCTATGGCAAATCCAATGATTTTCAATTTTTTTTTTTCTTGAGAGAAAATGACACATTTGATTAATGGAATTCAATGATAAATGGAAACTGAAATTTACCGGTTAATTTATTCGTATTGTTTTGAAATTTTGTCTACGCTTTTGTCAGATTTTTTAAATTATTACTGTAAATTTTGGAGATTTTTCATAAATGTGTTCCAATAATATAGACTAATTTGTTTTAGAGATTTACTTATTTCAAATGTATTTATTTCATTTTCTTTATTTTCTCATATTGGTTGCTAAGCAACTGTTCATCCTGATTCTTATCCCTAATTTGATAGCGTGTACGAAAATTTATATGAAGTCAACATCAAAACTGATGAATTAATTAATGTCTTTGTATGTTTACATATAAATATAACATAGCCCAGAAAAGAACATAGGTTATGTTTTATTAATTTTATTCAAATATTTTCCTTAATAATTCAAAATTTCATTCTTTTTCATACACAATCAATAGAGGCTTTTTAGAAGCAATTTGACCAATTTTCTTTATCGTTGCCAAAAAAATTAAAATCTGGAATAATTATTTTTCAACGGCAATAAATTTCAATTGAGCAATTTCCATTCGAGAAATTAAACTAAGAAAAAATAAATAAATATGACGTCAGAATTGAAATAAAAATAGATATAGTACTTTTTTTTAAATATTAAACACGGATATTTGTTTCTTTAATAAGAATTTTTCTGACAAAAATGGAGACATAATTAGAAGTAAAAGAAATAAAGAAGAATTATATTTTTAACAAACAATTCACTTGGTAAAATATGACGTCATAATTGAAGTAAAACAGGTATTTTATAGTAGTTGTTAAAAATACAAGAAACATGGAAATCAATAACTCATGAATAATGACGTCATTGCCGAAACTTCAGTGAAGGCTTACTTTGGTGACTCGAAATTTATTGTTCATGAAATTATTCGAAATTTATTGTTTATTCCGTCTGTCAGTCTGTTCTTCTGTCTGTTTGTTCCGCGATAACTGCTGCAAAATGCAATCAAACTTTTGTTTTCAGAAAAAAATGGTAAAACTCTAGATTACTAATTTTACACTTTAAAAAGTTCCTTATACATCAGATTTAGGTGTTTGTGGTTGGCAGGCATGTAGAAGTATGAGGTTAATGAAAAATGTTTGTCCAAACTGTTACTTATTCTTAAAAATCAAAATGTATAAAGAAATGCAAGATATACGATAACCATTAGCACACTTAATAGTAAGTTGAAATTTTAAATTTAATGAGACTACGGAGGGTTCAGAGATCTACTATGTTATAATAAAAAACAAAAATAATAGATCATGAAAATTTCAGAATTTCCTAACATAACTAAAATTTTAATTTAACGGATTTGATGGCTGAAAACTTCTTATTCTAATTTCATTCTTATAAATAATTATGTAATTTGAAAATTTTAAATTACAGTTCCCAGAAAGTTGAATTTTGCGCAAAGTGTGTTTAAAAAAAATTGATGTGCAAAGCTGACGTTGAGGCTCCTGATCTGCAGATTTACTAGTCTATGAATAGAGGTAAAATTAGTATTCAGAGAATAGGAATAAAGGGTATAGCCGGGTTTCATAGTAAAATATGCCCTTGAGTCAACCCCATCGAGTCCTACATGGATCGATAGCCCATAAAAAGAAATTCATTTCTCCTCTGTTTTAAGTTTGTATCTCAAGACTATGGGGGATAATGACTCTGAATGTCTGTTTTGGAAAAGTGCGCATTGTGACGAAACTACTCAGCAAATTACAACGAAAAAAATAAGGGATGTAAAAAACCATCATACATTGATTTTTGACATTTTATTCAGATTCTTTTAAACAAAAGAACAAGTTCTCTAACATTTTTCCAGGTTTAAAATGAACAATTTAATTAAAAATAAATTGAAATTTCTGATAGGGATGAGATTTCCGCTTTTTTGGACACCAGTATAATCTTAGAGAAAATATTGTTCTCTTAAATCTCAAAAATGTTCCGATTACACAATATAGCATTTTCTCTAAAATTTTGCTGGTGTGAAAAAAAGCGGAAATCTCATCCCTGATTTCTGAGTAACCACCTTAATATTTTTGCATGAAATTCTATGAGACGTGATACATATTCACTATCAATTTCAACTTTCTACACATGGTGCATCATATTAAAAAAAGGCAAAATCATATTCCGACGGGAATGTGGAGCGTGTCTCGGACAAGTTTCACGCCTTCTTTTTAAGTATGACTTATTAATCCACACGGTATTTTTAAAAGAAGGTGTGAAATTTGTCCGAGACACGCCACACATTCCCGCCGGAATATGATTTTGCCCTTTTTTTAATGTGATGCACCCTACGTTGAAAGTTGAAATTGATAGTGAATATGCATCATGTCTGATAGTATTTCATGCAAAAAGAATTAAGGTGGTCACTCAGAAATTTCAGTTTATTTTTAATTAAAATGTACATTTCAGAACAGGAAAAATGTTGGAAAACTTGTTCTTTTGTTTAAAAAAACTGAAAAAATTGTCAACCATTCGTATGTTGGTTTTTTACATCCCTTATTTTTTTCGTTGAAATCTGCTTAGTAGTTTCGTCACAATGCGCTCTTTCCCAAAACAGGCATTTAGGGCCAATTCCCTCCATAGTCTTGAGATACAAACTTAAAATTGGGGAGGAATGAATTTCTTTTTATGGGCTATCAATCCATGTAGGACTCGATGTGGTTGACTCAAGGGCATATTTTTCTAAGAAACCCGGCTATACCCTTTCATTCTATGAAAAAATGGTCGTTTAAGTAGGTAGTCACACAGGGAGGTTTCCATGTACTAGGATTGCAAATTATCGAGTTTTGCACAATATCTTTATGTAGACGATTATCTTAAGAAAAACTTAACTGCAATACCAATTAACCCTTTCCGGCGCGGACAAATTCTGTTAGTAAAATGAGAAATTATCGACTGGCACCGGAATTTACAAACGACTTTTTAAGAAATGAAGAATTCTTTAATTTAAGCTCTTACTGTAAAAGCAAGATTTTATTAAAATATTATTGGTGTCAATTGTAAGTTTGGAATTAAAATTAGGTGTGCCCAGACCGGACACACTGCGCCGGAAAGGGTTAATATACCTTATCACTATTGTAATTGATCGTATCAGTTATAGGATAATTTATGATAGTGTTTGCAGACACTGTTTTAGACCGGTAGGTGGCTACACAGACAACCACCTCATCCAGCTCACGGCTAAAATGTCAGAATTAAAATTCGACTCGTATATTAAATCGCAATCGGTCTGCCAAGTTATATTTTGGCGGAAACCACCTGGAAACCCGATTTTAGCGGTTCACTCATAGTTTTACCATTTTGTTTTTTCTTCACCAAAACATATAAAAACATGAAGAACTATGAGCATCAAAATACAATGGTAAATCTAAGACTCAACCGCTAAAATCGGGTTTTAAGATGTTTTCCACCAAGATATGATTTCGCAGACCAACTGCATTTTAATATGCGAGTCAAGTTTTGGCTAATGAAATTTCAACTCTAATTGCCATGATAGAATACATTCTAGATGTAACGTAGTTCAGAAAATCTGATTTCACACCAGAAAGTTCAAATGGTTAATTTCGCTTTACTTAAGTATGGAATGTCTGTTATTAATAGTAAAAAAGAATACTGCCCAGTTAACCTTTTACAGGCCAAATTCAGATCCAGGCATATTTTAAATTACTTTTTTGTACATTATGCCTTCTAATGCTTTAGTTAAGAGATATTAGTGATTAATATGGTGGATTTTTTTTTTTTTTTTTTTTAATTTTCAGAATGTTCCCAATTGGGAACATTGGTCACTTCCGGCGGTCATTTTCCAGTGGCCATTGATAATTTTTATGATTTTCTGTAGATTTCCTCATAAATGATAGAAATGTAACTTATATTCCAAAAAATCAAGTTATTCTAATTCGAAAAATCTATTTCAAAAAATCATTTTTATGACTGATCATTTTCCCAGTGGTCATTGGTCATTTTTATGATTTTCTGTACCTTGCCGCATTAATGATAGGAATAAAACTTCTATTTCAAAAAATAAAGTCATTCTTTTACTATTTCTGCTAATTTTTTTTGGTCGATTTTGATTAAATTAAATTTTTAATAAATGCTTAAACTTATGTTCCCAATTGGGAACATTGGCCTGTAAAAGGTTAAACTGATGGCATTGAGCTCACAGGCTACAAATACTAATTGTACATTAAAGCCTTATATTTTCAAGGGTTAATTCCGTTCGAAAAAAAATTAAGGGGAAACAGCTCTCCCCTTTCCTCTTTTTTTATACTTAATCATTGAACCTCCTATACTATCAAAGACATGCTTTATCATATAAAAAATCTATGTCCAAAATTCAGAGCAAATGAGATAATTCTTAATAAAAACCCATTTAGCATTTATATAATTTAAAAGGAGTTATCTCCCTCTTTTATACTTAACCATTAAACTTCCAAAACTATTCAGAGATTTGAACGAAATCTGAAAATTCTGCTTGAAAAACCCATTTATATAAATTAAGGGGGGGGGCATTAGAACCCCTGTTCCCCCTATTTATACTTATTCAATGAACACCTAATAACAGTCACGGAATCGCCTCATCAGAATGATCCTAATCTAAATTTTGAACGAAAACTTAATTCTGCATGAAAATCCCATTTATATCAACTAAGGGGAGGGGCATGAGCCCCCCGTTTCCCCTCTTATACATATCGAATGAACTCCAAAAACTAATCAGGGAAGCGCCTTGTCAGGATATACCTATATACAAAATTTCAAGTGGATCGGATATTTTTATCATGAGTTATCGCGTTACGCACGAACGAACATACAGAACGGACGGGCACATAAGCTCTCAGGCTATGATAGCCTGTGAGCTAAAAACAAATATTACTAATTTAATTTTCTGGTGTTAATTAATAATATACGAATTAAAATATCTCGGTCGATCTCGACCGGTTTGGGATATGGACCGGTTGTTTTAACCTCTTAAATGGGTTTGCCCGAACGTCGTTCGGGCAAGACGAATTTGCTTATTGCATCATTTAAAGCTTTTTGACACCACTATTATTTTTAAGAAAATTTTCTTACTATTGTAAGGCGCAAATTTTTAGACTAAATTTTAAGAATATTTGATTTAAATAATAGTGTTGTGAATCCGCGAAATTCAATTTATTGAACGGAAAAGAATTAACTAGTTAAGGAGTTGAACTCGGTAAGGCGATTGTCTGTGCTGCCACCTCTTGGGCTATTTGCAATTTGTTTGTTTGTTTGTTTCTCTTTTAACCCATTAATACCCAGATAATTTTCTTCTTTAAAAATTAAATTTTGGGCTTCCCACCAGTTTTAAAAGACAAATAACTTTCATCTTAATTTATTGAGGAATTGGTCTCGTGAAAAATAGTGCATATTTATTTTTCTGTTTACTGAATCGAAAAGTGCTTTATTGCCTGTTTTATAATCGTCCCTAAAAAGGGACGCTAGGCACTGAAGGGTTAAGGCTGAACAGTATTGTCAGTGTAAAAAGTAAAAGGCATACTTGTCTTTTTTCGTAGAGCGTTTACGATGAAATCACACAATGTCATAAAATTGGCAGTACTATCTGATTTGAGAATGTAAATTGTATTTTTGAAATAGGGTTTGTCTATCCATTTAAAACTGCACTAACTTTGATCTTTTAAATGATGAATATCTACTTACGGCACATTATTTGAGGTGTTTGGGTCGAATCACTCAAAAAATAATAATAATAATAATAATAATAATAATTTAAAAAAAAATAAAAATATATAGTTAATTTTGATACATCTTATGGAGTTAGAATAGGTCAGCATTTCAAGAAACTAATGATGACCAACTTTAATATTCTTACCAAAAATTTATCCGATGTCAAATCTTTATTTCAAGGTGATATGTTGAATAAAACTAAACACATTCTAGGCATTGATTTTATTCAAAAATGTAATTTTAATTATAAAAATTAGTAATAAGATCATACATAAAAAAAATTATGATGCATATTTATTTACAGAAAAGAACGGACATAGTCAATAGCATAGATGTATTTGTTTAAATTTCATTCCATTTTAAATTTTATAAGATGTAACGAAAATTTTAATTTCGAAGTACCACAGAAATTGCAATCTGCTGCCGTTCAGCAACATACAATAAAATAACAACACATTAATATTATTATTAAAAATAATAACAATAAAAAGTTAATAATAATAACATGAAAAATAATAATAAAACAGGGTTGGCGAGTAATCAGGGAAAAACACACACACACAAAAAAAGAAAACTATCAATATTTTCTTATATAAAATACTTGAAATAATATCAAGGGATAGATAAGGTGAATTTCGTGTTAACTAAACATGGGTATTTACTACCTTTAGGGCCATCCATAAATGATGTGACGTTTGAAAAGAGGGGGGGGGGGGTTCGTGAAAATGTGACAGTTTGTGATAAGGGGGTAGGAGGGAATAAGAAGAAATGTGACATCGCACATTTTAGTTAAAGTAAAAGCAGTAACAACCAGCAGATTAAATTTTGAAGTTATTTTGAAAACAAAGTAATTTGTGTTCAATAAATAAACATAAAATTTTGATTCAAATGCTTATTAAAATTCCATTTCATATTCTAAAATACTACTGTTTTCAATTGCTTTTTCATATTAATATTTTATTACTATTGTCTGTTAATCTTATTTCCTGCAAAATAAGTACACGAATCATTTTTATTGTTTTATCCACAAATATCATTAACCCCTTGAGCTCTGATGGTAGAATTTTCTACCACATAATTTTAATTCCGAAATGTCACAATGACACCAGAAAATTCGACCAAATTTATTTGAAAAAGGTTCAATGCATTTTTTCGTATTTATCGTTAACTGATTTTTTTTCTTTGCAAAATACTGGTGCCAATGCGGTATTTGGAATTTTGAAGAAATTTACGCCCCAGAGCTCAAAGGATTAAAATATACAATTTAAGTTTTAAAAATAAATTTAAAATGCAATCTATAACATAGTGCTTTGTTTATAAATTACAAGTATATGTACATGTTATATTGGGTGACATGTGATAAAGGGGAGGGAGAATGGTGAAGTGTGACACTTTGTGACAAATGGGGGGAGCGGGTGAAAAATATTGAAAAAAAGTGTGATATAATTTATGGACGGTCCCTTTTTTTGACTGTTTTTTTCTGATTACTCGCCGCCCTGTAAGTAATAATGACAGAAAATTTACAGCGTATAAGACCCTGATTTCAAAACTTAATTTCTCAAAAACAAAGATCGATAGAATTATGCGGTAAACGGTTTATTTTTTAGGTAAGCTGCATAAATGCTATATAGAAGTTTCGATCAATGAATATTTTGCAAAGATTGTATTCTGATTGCAAAGAATGCTTGATTTCATTTTTTTTCTTGTTTTAGATTGCTTGGAGAGAATGAGTTTTTCGGCTTACAGTGCATATAACACCGATTTTTTAAACTAAATTTTTGGAATTTCGAAATTTCAAAAATTCAATTCCAAAAATCATTAAATATGGCTCTGTAAGCCGAAAAACTCGTTCTCTACAAGCAATTTACAACAAGAAAATGTCAAATGAAGCATTCTTTGCAATCAGAACGCAATCTTTTCAAAATATTCACCGTACGAAACTTCTGTAAAAGATTTTTACAGCTTACTTAACCCTTTCCGGCACGGGTAAAATCGTTAATAAAATGAGAAATTATCGACTGACACCGGAATTCACAAAATAATTTTTAAGATATTTTGAATTCCTTAATTTAAGGGTTTATTGTAAAAGCAAAATTTTACTAAAATATTACTGGTGCCGATTGCAAGTTTGAAATAAAAATTAGGTATCCCAGACCGGGCACAGTGTGCCGGAAAGGGTTAATAAACAAACCGTTTACCGCATAATTCTATCGATCTTGCCTCTAGAGAAATTTTATTTTGAAATTAAGGTCTTATTCGCCGGACAGCCTAGCCTGTATGTGAAATTTTCCTTTTAACCCTTTAACGGACAAGGCATTTTCATTGCAAAGATGTTGAAATAAATGAGTGACACCGGTAATTGAGAACAAATAAATTTATAAATACGAAAAAAGCTATTTTTCACATACATGATAAACTGGATTTTTCTAAATTAAAATTCTGGTGTCGTTGGTGCATATCGGAATTAAGATTTTGTAGTTTCGCGGAGAAACCAATGAACGTTTTAAAGAGTTAAAAAAAGCTTAGTAAATGAAATATCTTTATGCTACCGCGTTTTTAACCCTTTCCGGCGCGGGTAAATTCTTCTAGTAAAATGAGAAATTACGACTGGCACCGGAATTGAGAAACATCTTTTTCAGAAATTGAGCCCCTTAATTTAAGCTTTCACTGTAAAAATAGAATTTTATTAAAATATTATCGGTGCCGCTAGCAAGTTTGAAATTAAAATTAAGTATCCCGGACTGGGCACAGTGTGCCGGAAAGCGTTAAAAATTTTACACTCAATTATGTAGTTTCGAAAATTCTTTAATTTCGCATTTTATTTTTTATTACTGGTGACAAAGGTAAACTTTGCAAACAAAAACGATGTCTGGTGAGGCTCGGGATGAGGCCGTAAGGAATTAATAATTTAGAAACTCAAACTTGTCTTGTGGGGTACAGTTTGATATCCTGATCAATGACTAGTAAATACCGATGTATCTCCTACAAGAACGTTAAATTTAAAATTTAAATAAGCTTTTTATTTTTTCTGGTGTGTGGTTTTGGTTACTTTTTTTCTCTATAAATAAATAAACAGGGTTTATACACCTCTTGTATTTTTCCGATCACGAAATACTTCGGTAGCAATATTTTCTTATAGAAAATTACTTACTTTTTAATTTTATCAAAAAGAAATTTCTTTTTCTTATTTTTTTATAAGATATATTTCCTCTACGACTTTACTAATTTGATTCTAGAAATTTTTCTTGTGAGCTTTTAATTTTTTAATTTTAATTTGTGTGTATACCCAAATTTTTTTTTATAGCTTTTATATTTAACTAACTTTTTATATTTTTATATTTTATGTATTTATATGGATATTTAGGAAAAAATATATAAACTAAACCCTTTTCCATATGGCCTAGATCCAAGGAATTACAGTATCACGAAGAAAGTGAATGTAAACCCCTAACAAATAAATGCTACCACATAAAAGACATCGGTACCCATAACCAAATTCATTCATTAAGCACCATTTTTTTTACGAAACACTTTTACTTGTATTTTAACAATATCTGCAAGAGAAATTTTCTAAAAAAAAATTACATTTAAAATATAATGGCGTGAATAGAACATAAATATAAAATCTTGTATTTAAAGAACCTCCCATTAAGGGTTTATAATAATAATAATAATAATAATAATAATAATAATAATAATAATAATAAGTTGTTGCAATGTCATACGTGCCAACCTCCGGCTTTCTGAAAATCAAATAATTGTCTTTTATAACCAGAATTTTGTTTAATCATCGAAATTAAATAATTTTCAAACGATTATCTCATTTAATGGCAGCCACTTTTAATTAAACAAATTTTCTGGTTCAAAATATGATTTCTTCATTTAAAAAAAGCTGGAGATTTGCAACTATGCAATGTTTAAAACGTAGACGATCCAAACTCACTTCCTGCCCCACTTGGTCAGGAAAAAAATGAATGTATAAAAACGAGGGGGGAAACGTGTCGCGCAAAAAATTAAGCCACTACTGTCAATAGCCAATATATCCGCGATGCTTACGTATGACTTAGAATATACGATGTGGCGTACCAGTCTCTGGAAGACAGCAGCATCAATAATATCTCAGGATTCAATGATGGAGGTCCTCTGTTCTGCCACAGACTTGAACTATCTGACATTCGCGTTTAACCCTTTAACGTTCATTGGTTTCTCTAGGAAACCACAAAATTTTAATTCCGATATGCGACAATGGCACCGGAATTTTAATTTAAAAAATCCATTTCATTGAATATACGAAAAATCGCTTTTTCGTATTTACAAATATATCTGTTCACAATTACCGGTGTCACTCATTTATTTCTACATCTTAGCAATGAAAATCCTTTGATCGTTAACCCCTGGGGGACGAGCGACTCGTATACGTGCCACAAATAGGCTTAAGAATCCGTGTTTATAGCCACCAGTAAAATTATACCGTAAATTTTGCCTAATTTAATCGGAGCATTTTCTCAATTTAGAAAATCACAAATTTCTGTTTTTTAAAACCGGTGGCAAAACATTAAAAATTTCGTAAAAGGCTCCCGTCGCGAAGGGGTTAAAGGGTTAAAGCTTTACTGAGGATATCCCACATACTTCCTTGGGGATTAAAATGAGGTACAGGACAGGCCCTTCCATTTAATATCCTCAGTTATCCGAAAACCATTTCTAGAAGGATTTTGCAAAGATTATGGGGACTTTTTCCTGCTGGAAATTCCAACTTAAGCGATCAGTTCTCTCTCCAGTTAGCAATAAATGGGTTTCTAGCAATTTTTAGTAATCGGTAGTCTACATGCGGTCTGAGAAAGCCTGTTTAAGTTTACCACCATAGCCGAAGCTTTCCAAGACTATTAATAAGCCTCTACCGTGCGCATTTCTGCCGATCCCACCGAAGCTAGCATAGGGGAGAAAAATACGGGCTTCTGATTGGTTGAATATTTTTGCTTTTCTTCATTTTTGAGTTTACGTTTATTTAATCATGAATTTCTTTTTGAAAGCTGGATTTTACTGTTGTTTTTACATATTTATTAATAGATAAAGAAATAGATAATTCGGAATTTATAATTAAAGAAGTTAATCAGGATGTTTAACAATTGTTCTGTATTACTTTTAGAAAATAATAAAAATATAATTGTCATTTCTTCTTTCTATTTCTTTTAACATGATATGCACATATATACACAATCAGAACAATTTATTTAGAAACAATAGTATTTTCATTTTACGGCGTCAAACTCAATTGTTCTATATTACTTTTTAAAAAATGCAATTTTTTCTTCTTATTATTATTTTAATGAAATACCCATATATGCTCATAATATATACATTAACATTCAGGATGATCTATTCGCAAACAATTTTTCGACCAATCAGAAGCCCGTATTTTTCTCCTCTATGCTAGTTTCGGTGGGATAGGCAAAAATGCCTACCGCGCTGTCTTTTGGAGAAAATTTCCTTTCCTCTCCTCACGTCGTGCCAATGGATAGCAAAGCTGTCTGAACTATCCAGATTAATATTTTTCTCATCTGAGAACATTACATGATGCCGCTTGTCCTTCCAGGTTTGTTTATATTTGGATTCATTGACTCTGCTTTGTTTGTGGATAGCTTTCAACAAAAGTTGGTTGGCGAAGACTTTTTTAATGGTGTCAGCAGTCTTCGACTATGTTGGTAAAATTAATTTGGTTTTTCACTCAAAATACATGCAGGTTGCCCATTACCAAGAAATGTTAGAAATCCATTTACTGCCATTTACTGAGAGAATTGATAGCCGAAGTTGGATTTTCCAGCAGAACAACGTCGCCATAATCTTTGCAAAACCCTCCTATGAATGTTTTTTGGATAATTGGGTGCATATCATGGAATGGACTGTCCTGTACGATCATCTCAACCCTCAAGAAAATGTGTCGGATATACTCAGTAGATCTATATATGCCAATGGTAAACAGTTTAAGTCTATGACAGAATTGGAGACTGCCATCATTGAAGCCTGGGATATTTTTGATGGTACTGTCTTCCAGAGATCGGTAAAGTATATGCCACATCATACATTCCATGTCATACATAAACATGGCGGATATATTGGCTATTAACAGTAGTGGCTTTTTTTCGATGGGACACTTTTACCCCCGCTTTTTTTATACATTCATTTTTTCCTTTCTAGATGCGGCAAGGAATGAGTTATTCCTTGTAAATATGTATTTGTATATAAATTTTCTTAATATATTTTTTTCGTTCCCATTGGTTTGTTTCCTGTCCAATTTCGATACAAAATCATGGTAGCTTTATTTAGATGGGACACACTCTCTATGCATACACACAAATGAATTCTATACTCTTCTTGGTTGAAATTTAATTAACAATCACCATAGAAGGTAAAATTAAAAAAAAGTTTACAAAAAACGTTACGCTGAATAGAAACTTTTCATTGTTATCTAAGATTCACATAACCTTCGTTGCATGGTCGATGCCAAGAAAAAACATGAAAATAAGTAAGCAGGGTTATGTTTATTTTCTGCATTACAGTTCCGATGTTACTGTGTCTATGTGCCAAGAAGTAGTTCGTTGACACCTCGAGATACAAGAAGTAGTGACAACAAGCTTCTTGGAAATTTCATCTGTGAAAAAGTTTTCGGCAAAGATCTCTTTCTCTTTTTCTTTGATCATTCTAACAAAACTTGACTTGTGAAATTTCCGGTGGATGATCAAGAAGAAAATATATGTTTCAACGGAAGACGTAAACATTACTCAACCAGTGCTCATTTATTTATTTTCTTATTAAAAAAAATGGTTTTAAAATTGTAAATATTTAAATTATAAAGTACAATATAAACGTTGTTTTGGATATTGCTTGATTGAACAAATAACAAAGAAGTGTTGTATTGTTTTTAAGATTTATTAGTTACTATTAATCATCATTTCTATGTGCCGTTCGAACGACGCTTTGAGATACGAAAAGTAACCGCTTGCCTGATTTGCCTGTACGTCATACGGGCAATGTGTTTTGTCACTCATGATTTGCCCGTAACGAGAACGGGCATCCATATAATAATCATAATTTATTATTCTCACCAATAAACTTTTAGTGTACATTTTACATTATTTAATTCGAGCATTTTTATGATTCAATTAAGCAAAAATTTAAGTTTTAGAAAAACTGGTGATAAAAGATTAAAAATTCTGTAAAAGTCTTGGAAGAAAAAAAAAACATTAAAAGATTTTTTTAAAATATTGATTAATTGCGGTTAATGACAACAAATTTCTCTGAAATTTCATGAGTGAAAAATGTTTTCATAGAGACAGCTTTCTGCTATTATTTGGTTATTCTAACAGAACTTGGATTGTTGTGAAATTTCCGGTGCATATTCAAGAGGATAATACATTTTTCAAAGGAAGACGTAAACATTACTCAGTCGCTGCTATCTTGTTTATTTTCTAATATACAAAAAATGGGCGGTCTTAAAATTGTAAATATTTAAATAAGAATACTCAATATAAATGTTGTTTTGAGTACTGCTTCTTTAATCACATATCAAGGAAGTTTTTATTATTTTTAAAATTTATTAATTACTATTGATTATTCTGTTTTCGTGCCAAGAAGCAGTTCGCTTACCTCAAAATATAAGGAGTGACAACAAACTTCTCGGAAATTTCACGTGAAAATATTCTCGGCAAAGATGACGTTCGGCGTTCACTGATTATTGAAACAGAACTTGGCTTGGTGAAATTTCCGGTGTATATTCAAGACAAAAATATATGTTTCAGCGGAAGACATAAACATCATTCTACCGGTGCTAATTTATTTCCTTATTTACAAAAAACTGGGCTATCTTAAAATTGTAAATATTTAATTTTAAAAGTACAATAGAAATGTTGTTTTGGGTACTGCTTTGTTGATAAATTAGAAAAGAAGTTTATATTGTTTTTAATATTTATTAAATAACTATTAATTACTCAGGGTTCGCACAGTACTACCACTAAATTTTAAGAATATTTTCAAAGTGTTTCACTGCTGAAATATCTCGTAAAATCTGTGAATGAAGGCGTTGCTTACTAATGTTGTGGTTTAAATATTAAATGTAAATTTTCTTATTTTTAATAGTGGTGCCAGAGTCCTTGGACATTCCAAGGAGTGTGCGAACCTTGTTACTGCGTTTATGTGCATGGAAGAATGACACTTGAAGATACGAAAAATAGTAACATGTAAAAAAGCTTTCGAAGAGGCATCTTTCTGTTTTTATTTGATTATTCTAACAGAACTTGCCTTCTTGTGAAATTTCTGATGTATAACCAAGAAGAAAATATATGTTTTAACGGAATTAATAAATATTACTCAAATGATCAGGCTCCCACCTGGTCGGCTTTATGAACACCACTTTTATTTAAAGAAAAATTGTATTTATAAATTTCGTAGAAAGATACCAGGAGAAGCGTTTTTCTTTGGAATTGTTGCAGAAACCTACCACGAATTTCTTTCAATATAATTACTAATTTAATAAATAAATAAATAAACGTCTAGTAATACTAGTCTAAAAGGACTAGTGGGAGCCCTGAATGGTATGATTTTTTTTATTTCCTTATTTACAAAATATGGGATGTATTATCGCTGTAAATATTTAAAAAATGTATTAAACATACAGGATGTAAATAAATGAACATTCCAACTTTGCAGGGCTATTAAAAAAACAGCCTTGTTGTTTATTGGAAATAAAAAATAATAGCTGATAGTTTACATTCAACACAATTTTAGATGTTCAAATTGAGTCTCTACAGAAATACGAGCGCTGTCCAAGCGGTACAATAACTTATCCCAAACTTTTTTCAGCACAGTCGTGTAAGAGGTTACTTTATGATTAAATTTATTTTAGAAGAAACATGACAATAAATGTAACATTAATTGTTATTATTATTTTAACATATTTTTGTATTTTTTCACTTCTCTTCCGCATAAGATCATTACAATTAATACTAATTTATCTTCTATTTGTTTTCTGCAGGTAGGCAAAGATATTCCCCATCCAGGTATTGATTCAACTCAAGATGAGAATCTTTTTCGTTATCATAAATATTACCAGTGGGTGTGCTTCATGCTTTTCTTCCAGGCTACACTATTCTACGCTCCACGGTGGCTGTGGAGAATGTGGGAAGGCGGAAAAATCCAAGCACTCATGATGGACCTGGACGTCGGACTGCTTGGCGAATCTGAAAAGAAACAAAAGAAAAAACTTCTCGTCGATTACATGATGTCAAGTTGGAAAACGCACGACTGGTATGCTGGAAGATACTTAATATGTGAAATATTGGCGTTTATTAACGTGATTGGTCAAATGTTCTTGTTAAACAAATTCTTTGATGGAGAATTTTTGCATTATGGATTGGAAATAATACATTTTATAAATACAGATCCCGAAGACAGAATAGATCCGATGATTAGAATTTTCCCACGTGTCACTAAGTGTAGGTTCCGGAAATATGGTCCATCCGCGAACCTTGAAACGCACGACGCTCTGTGTCTCATGCCTTTAAACATAATTAATGAAAAGATTTATGTGTTTTTGTGGTTCTGGTTCATCATTCTTTCAGTTTTATCAGGATTCATTCTCATTTTTCATGCAGTTTTGTTCGCCTGCCCACCTGTAAGAGTTTATGTTTTAAGCATGAGATATAGATTCGCACATATGGAAAACTTGCATACGTTAGTGCGCAAAGGTTCCTTCGGTGACTGGTTCCTCATATACATGCTAGGACAAAATGTAGATGCAATTATCTTCAAAGAACTAGTTGTTGAACTAGCGAAAAAAGTGACTAGTGAACCTAAAGAAGGTTTATGACCAAAATGTAACGCAGTAGACTTCAATAATATCGTGTTACAAGAGTATCAAGTTCTCAATTATTTCCTGTGGGTAGCAAAATTGATAATTGAGATATGTTCACTGCCATACAATGACTGAAATATTATTATTTAATACTTCTTAAACTAGAATGATGTGAGTATTTAGAAACTTTATGTATAGTAAGTTATGTTTTTTTATTATGATGTATTTTCAGAATTTTTTTTTACTTTAAATTGTTTCCCAGATACTATTAAATGAAATACCCAAGACAAAGCAGAATATTTTTGTAAATGAATATTTACCATTTTTGTAGTTTTATTCTGATATTACCAATGATGAAACAGCATTGTTCAAGTATGTAAATATGTACATAAGATAAATTTTGTTGCATGTGCTTGAGTATTTTCAAATTTCCCAACTAATATTTCACACAGGCTTCTGTTTTCCGATTTATCTTAAAATGAAAAAAAAAATTAACAAAAAATATTTATTATATAAAAAATATTTACAAAAAGATTAAAAAAATTAACAAATGAAAACAGTTTTAATACATTAGGCAATCTTACAAACAATAACTTATGTTTATACGACCTAAAAAGCTACACAAAATGGGCAGGCATTCAAAAATGAGTTATTTTTGTGAATTTTGAAAGCAAATTCATTAAAATTTAATACATTTTTATGTCGCTATTCTCATTATTATTGAAAATCTTGAGATATAACACATCGTTGGCAAACGAAGAGAATTTGAAGGTCATGGTACCAGGAATACTATTACTTTCGCCTAAAAAATCTTGGCTACTTAACCGCTTCCCTTACTAAGCCGAGTTATCGCGGGTTCACATATATTGAAATTAGTTACTATCCGGCGAAAATTCGGGAATGCATAGTTGTGCTGTCTACTAGTTTTATATTGTATTCGTACCACTATTACTCAAAAACATTTTTTTTGTAATATTTCTGTGCACATGTTGCTAAGCGCATATAAAAGTATTTTGTTTTGTGAAAGTAATACGAATAAGAATAAAAAAAAATGATAATAAACATAGGGATGAGATTTCCGCTTTTTTGGACACCAGTAAAATCTTAGAGAAAATGTTGTTATTTTAAATCATAAAAATGTTCCGATTAAAAAATATAGCATTTTTTCTAAGATTTTACTGGTGTGCAAAAAAGCGGAAATCTCATCCCTGTAAACAGATGATAAAATTAAATGCTTTAGTACAGTAAACTGATAATAAAACAAAATACTTTAATACCGTTAAAATTTTTTTAATTCAATTTAAATACTGTATATTATGTTTTGTTTCATTTCCTTGTGTTTAGAAAAGAAATAAAAATCATGATGATTTTTTGCAGTTTTTTTTAAAAGTCGGTAAAAAAACAATTAAGACGAGAACGACCAGAAATTTTAATCAAGTTTTATAAAAATATTTTACATCAGCATTTTTATTTTAAACTATGCGACTTATTTATTTAAAGCTTATTTCTTTGCAAAATTCATTTAATTTACATTATAAATGGATTTTTGATCCGAATCAAAATAGTCTTATTTGTATCTGTCGAAATGACCACTACAGTTGTTCTAATCTTAATCGCAGACTACTTATATTAAATAAAGCGAAATTACCTATACAAAACAATAGAATCCGTAGTCTCCCATCCTATTTCTGGTGGGTTTATGTACTAAATAATAAAAAGCTTGCATTTATATTAATGGACATTGTAATATACACAATTGCCTTTTAATTCTATTATATAAAATAAGGATAAAAGACAACGACAAATAGATCTTAAATTTTTACGTTAACCAGAATTTATGTATTTAACCCATTCGTGCCCAGCATCTTTTGCATGAATTTTATTTGGTTGGCACCACTATTTTTAGAAGATTTAAGTTTAGTTGATTAATCACGAAAATGCATCATTTAAATAAAATAATTATTGCTTTTCTTTTTTACCGGTGTCAAAAACAGTGCTGAATGCACCTTTTCAAACGTCCCTAAAAAGGGATACTAGGCACTAATGGGTTAAAAAAGAAATTTTTTTCGACTTACCATGTAAAACATATCTACAAAAATAGAAATTTTAATCTTTTCTGAGGAATTATAAGTATTGGCATTATTTTTTCAGCGAAACCTTGTTTATCCGTCACTGAAACACCTTTATCTATCAGAATCGTAACATAAAGATCGGTAAATTGTGATTGGTTGGTACTATTTGGCATAAAAGCAGGCTGCGTGAACCTTGCAATATCTCCAAACTAATGTTCTTATTCTTTTACCACGTTTGGATGTTATAATCTTGATAAAACTTTCAGTCTGACCTCACGCCCTGTGCGTATGTCGCAACTCAAAAAGAAAAAAAAAAAAAAAAAAAAAAAAAAAAAAAAAAAAAGGTACATTATTTCTTCAAATGTACTTTTGATTATGATTTTTCGGGAAACCATTTGCTTAAGAAATCTATCATTTTGAATCTAGCTTTAAATTGATAGCATACAATGAATGTACAAATGAAAAACTATTGTTCGTAAGATTATTGTGCAGAAGTACATATTCGTAAAAAAATAAAATTTTCCAATATTGCCACTGTAGTTATTTAGCGCAAACTTTTTCTATATTTAAAGGCATATATAAATATTATACAGACACACATACAATAAATACAATAAATCTAACTGGAATGAAAAACAAGTCAGAGGTAGCAATCGAACCTGGGACCACAGCATACTAGGTTACTGCTCTAACCACCGACTTACTCCGGCGGATACCTGGAAAAAACAAAGACCGTAGAATTCGTGAACTTCTACGGTTCGACCTTCCGCGGTCCATTCTTGCTCTACTTCTTTTATTCCGATATTAGCGGAAGCAAGAAGAAAAAAGAAAAATAGTCTATGAGCCAGGAGCTTGTGTGGTTTCATGTCTGGGGACTTGATAAACTATAGATTTTTGGATTCACCACAACAACAGCCTCTCATTTATCCATGATACTTTCAAGAGGAGGGTAGCTTTTGGGCGCCATATTGGAAAATGGCCGCCGTCGTTGAGTAAAGCGGTCCTATAGTTTCATGTCATAGACATGTCGGACATGGTAAATCATACATTTTTGGATTCATCAGAACATCAGCATCTCATTTTTCCATGATACATTCAATACTAGGGTAGTTTATGGGCGCCATACTGGAAAATAGCTGCCGTCGTTGAGGCAGGGACTCTTGGGATTTTATATCATTGGACTTGTTAAACTATACTATTTTGGATTCACGACAACATCAGAGTGACATTTATCCACGATATTTTCAAAATAAGAGTAGATAATGGACGCCATATTGAAAAATGGCTGCCGCCGTTGAGCCATAGTCGCGTATTTTGTCATGTCAAAGGACTTGTTAAATCATACACATACATTTTTTGGATTCACGACAACATCAGAATGATATTTATCCATATTTACAAATCCAAGGTAGCTTATGGGCACCATATTGGAAAATGGCCGCCGTCGTTAAGCCAGAGGTTCGTGTATTTTCTTGTCAGCGGACTTTGTAAACCGTATATTTTTGGATTTACCACATCATCAGCCACAACATGACATTTATCCATGATATTTTTAAAAACAGAGTAGCCAATGACCCCTTATTGGAAAATTCTGCCGATCAGCACAAATGATAGAAAAGATTTTATTGTTTTTACAAGCTGTAAAATTAACAGGACGATTACAGAGAGAATAAGTAAAGACACGCAAGGGTCAAAAGCCACAAGAAAGATCAGTCAAAGACCTGCCGCTGTTAAAAGATATTTTTGATACCAAGGCAGAATTTCTTCACATGATTTGTGAAAGAACCAAAATCAGTTTTTCAAAAAAAATCTATTCTACATTCAGATCAGTCTTTGAGCAAGAACCGGAAAGACGAACATGATTATTTATAAATAGATAAATATAGACAGGCTAATAGAATCAATAAGAGCAATTATAAATCCAGAAATTGTCGAAGACATAATCAAAGCTCATGAGATGACTGAAGAAATTTATCAAACTTCCAAGAGAGAATATTTGTCTGAAGATTCAAAGGCAGAAGGCATTTTAAACCTCCAATAAGCTAAACACATTTTGTGACTTGAAAAGAAAGATAATTTGAAGTTAAAGAAATCAGAGTTTGTTGCCATGACAAAAAAAATCTGTTTTCTCAGATGACGATCCTTGCAGAGCGAAGAAATTTTGATATAAGAACTGTCTTTTCCTACCATCTAGGGCTTCTTCAATAATCCTTATCAACACTTGATGCTTCATTGTGAAAAACTGAAAAATCAAACTGATAGATGTTATGACAAAGTTGCGACTGCTGAAAGAATGCAAATGATGGTGTTGTTAATATAAATGTCAGAATGTGCTTTGTTCAAAACTACCATAGGACCTACAATCTTTTGGACAACTAGCAAAGAATATGTTTTTTGAAATAATACATCCTTTCAAAGAATAGATGTTGTATTTGATATATACAGGCAGTTGTCAATAAAAATAAATGAATGAAAAGTATGAACTATTGGTGATGTTATAAAAGTTACATATTCCTAGGCAAACATTACGAAAATGGAAGCCGATTTTATCTCATGATGAGAGCAAGAAAGAACTTATGAATTTCATTTCTCAAGAATGCAAAAGAAATTCAAGAACTAACTAGTTGAAGAATCCGCTAAATTGACCTGCTTACAAGAAGCGGTGGTACACAACTCATATTTTGCATACACAATGCTTTAGAATCTGGATTTATAAATAGTATCATTATTTCAACACTGTTTTCTTTACAAAACGATTTGAATAACTAGGAAGGATTAATATTTGTGAAATTTGGATCCAATGACAAGGAAAAGAAAAATGCTGCAGTTTGAGTGAGACGCATGGATTTGTAGGTAAAGAGATATATAATGCATAGTTTGAAATGCATTCACTCTCAATGCAATAAGTGCTTTAGCAGGAAAGGAAAAATGATGAATCAGAACACAAATTTCGAGATGCGCTTAAGGCATTTGATACAAAAACTGATTTATCCGAGGAAACAAAGGAACAGCTTGAGTCGTAAGTTTACCATCTCTATTATGGAAAACAAAAATACTCAAACATCATGGAATTGCACTATATTTTATATATTTTTTTCTGTAAAACAGAGAGTCTGTGGAGTCGCATTGCCTTTTATCATGTAGTAATACACTCTATTTATAGGTAATCCTAGCCAATTACCACTGTCTTGTTCAGAAGAAGTGCCTACAGGCTGATCCTTATCTTTCATCCTCAGATAAACATGGTTGGATTTTTGGAACAGATAGTGAGGGAAAGGGCTTTCTAGAGATCCAGTGGAATAGCAGTCCTCTTGCTCCTGAAGCATCTTTGGAACTGTTGTCATGTTCTTGTTCAAGAACATGTGCCACACTATTATGTGCGTGTCTATTAAATAATTTAATGTACAAGCATATGCAGATCATAGAACTGTTCTATGACGATTGAAGTTATTTGGATACATGAATGTGAACCAATCATGATAGAAGTGCAAAAGACTAAGATTTCTGTTATTTATTAATTCGTTCGAGACCAGCATCTTTTACAAGAATTTAATTCAGTTGACACCTTATTTTTGTCAAACAATTAAATTAAGTTTAGCAAATAAGATAATGTTTTAATTAGATAAGGAAATTTTACTTTTTTAATGGGATCAAAAACAAGTGATGGAAGCACGTTTTGAAGTTGCATATATGCACACGTGGTCCCGAAAGGGTTAATTCTTAACAGACTAAGTACAATAGTTTCATCAGTACTACTTTTTTCTCAAATTGCTGTGTCTTATCCACATGAAAATAATATGCATTAAAATGCAAAACAAGATTTCGATTTTCTTTAATCGCAAATGTCTTTTGATCGGTTTATGAAAATATTAATAATCATATTAAAATAAAATATTAACAAATATACAAGTTGATTAACGTTATATGTTCAATAATATTTGTTTTCTGCATTTTTTCATTGAAATTTAATTATGTGATAATAGTTTTAAAAAAAAATTGTATCTATACGCGATAGATGGTGCTCATTTTTTCAATATGGCGTCTATAAGCTACCACAAATTTAATAGCATCATCATAAAATGAACTCTTTGGACCATTGTGAATCCAAAAAGGTATATATCACCAAGTCCCCAGAGATAAAACCAAAAACCCTAATTTTGGCTTCTGGCTCAACGACTAAAAACGACGGTACCAGTCAAATTTCAATTTCAGTTTTCTATGTTTTATTGACGCATTTGTAGTGATAATCGATGTAATCGGATTAATCATGAGCTAATTTCGTTTGATACCTGGTTTTGGATAACGTGCCGATAGCTTTATATCCGATTTACCTTGCTTGAAAATGTTAAATCATTTTGTTAAACGCCGGAATGAATTATATTCTATATTCGACCCAAAAGTCCTATTCAGAGTTGTTGAATCTACAGTTTTTTGCATACGACCATTATTTTTAAAAAATTGCTTTTCTTTTAAGGGGGCTCAGGGGTTGAAAACTTTTCAAAAAATCGATTTTTTTAATGATCTAATTTGATTATCAAAAATTTGTATTTTAAAATAAGGATAATCAATTTTCCAGCCTGTTTTTCCAGCAATGTAAAAAAAAAAAAAAAAAAAAAAAAAAAAAAAAAAAATGCAGCAAAAAGTTTCTTGTGGAAATCTGATCCAGCGCCTTTCAAGGCGTTATGTAACATAAATGTAGGTGCAAACATACAAGAACTAAAAACTACAGAGTTAAAACTGCTATTATAGTTAAAACTAATATTTATTTTGAACAAAATGACGTGAATAATAGAAAATATATTTTAAAATACTTATGTCTCAAATGAGCCAAATCAACTGAATATCAGCATAAATCAATCACTTTGTGCGAGTTTTAAATAGACAGATTATAACGTAAAAAAAAAATAAAAATTATTAAAAATTATTATTATTAAAAATATTATTATCATTATTATTATTAAAAATATATATAATATATATAATATATATATATATAATATATATAATATATTATAAATATTAAATAAATTATTATTATTATTAAAAATATTATTATTAAAAAATAATAATAATTAAATAAACAGATTATAACGTTTAAACACACAAATACGTACAATACTGTGGTACACAAACACACATAAATAATAATAATAACAAAATAAAATCGCATAGGCTGTTTCAAGGATTCTTGTATTTTCTTCTTCAGTGCGAAGAAAAAAATAATAAAAGATTAAAATCCATTCAAAGATCCCCTCGGTTATAGTTCCGAATACCGGCTTAAGAGCCTATTCTTAAGCAAGTTCTTGGGACTGTAACCAAGTGATTCTTCAAACCCATTTTTGTCTTTAATTTTTTTTTTCTCGCATGGAGGAAGGGGATACAAGAAACCTCGAAACGGATAATTTTATTTATTTACTTTATTTTATTTATTTATTTTTTGTGAGCATTTACCATGGTGTTGTACATATTTTTATGTTTAAACGTTGTAAATGGTTTTAAAGAATGTGTTTAATTGTATATCTTTATTTATTTATTTATTTTATTTGTTTGCTGTGATAACGTATTTGAAAATTTCTGATAACCTACTATTTTGATAACCGATAGCTCTAAAACTGGACCACTTTGTTTTGGTATACAACATTATAATGTTCTTTCTTGCACACTTCAGCAATTATTTAAAAAATATAAGGTTAGAAATTTGCCTGAACACTATCTTATGCATATCCAAGGCTGCCACAGAGAACTAATTTTTAATTCTAAATGGCATCTTTTCTCAACGCAGAAACCTTAATCTGTGACAACATTTGCAACAGAAATATATTAAAAAAATTATGCTAGAAAAATACTGGAGCGAAAATAAATAACATAAAAATAGTCACCTAGGCAGCCTTGTATATGCCCCTTCTAAGCTCCTACAATTTGTGTGTTTGGTAGTACGAAATACAAGATGGCGTTTTCATCTTTTTTTTAAATTAATTTTTTAAACATTTTCATTCATTAAAAAAAAATATTTTAGCTAAAAGATGTATAAATGATTAATTTCAGCTTTTATGTTTAGTAACTGATTAATCCAAATTTTCATTAAGTGATCTTTCAAAACAGAGGCATTGTTGAAAATCAATACAGCTATTAAAAAACCATAAACAAATATACACATATCTATACAGTATATATAGAGATGAACATGCACCCACGCAATAGTCAATCATAAAACATAAAATGATTGTTTAATTTTTGTAGATAGTTTTTTTAGATAAAAAGATTTCTAAACATTTTTAGTAGATTTACAGAAAAAATTATAAATCTTGATTAAATATAGTGATAAGAGACCGAAAATGAATTAAAATATTAATTGAAGAAATTTAAAACTTTCTTAGCCGTATTTTTCAGTTCTGTTTCATATTTCATTTAAGAGTGGTGATAATTTTTTATTAGTTAGTGTAAAGAAAGTTTTATGTCTTTGGAGCTCATTACGATAGCACCTTGAAAAAAAATTAAAATTAAAATTAAAATAAAAAAAACAGCTAATATGTTTTTAGCAAAGTTTAAACACAGGGAATGTGTGTAGGAGAATTCTTTTCCTGCGTGTAGTAACGAAAAAAAATCACAATGTATATATATTTAATCTAAGAGTTTTTCTTAATTTTTTATCTGAAGGAGTTTTTTAAATGCAAGTTATCCATCAAAAATCTAATTAAAAAAGCAAAATTTGACAGGATTACTTTCATCAATTTTCTATAGTATCTTGAAAAAAAATAATTAAAATAAAAATTAAATAAAATCAGCTAATATTTTTTGGCAAGTTTTAAATACAGGGTATGTGTGTGAAAAAGTTTTTTTCCTGCTTGTAGTAATGAAAGCACATTACATTGTATATATAGATATGTATTTAATCTAAGAGTTTTTCTTAACTTTTTATCCAAAGGATTTTTTTAAATGTAAGTTATCCATCAAAACTGTAAATAAAAAAAGCGAAATTTGACAACATTACTCTCATCAATTTTTTTCGCGATGTTTTTTTTTTAATTTCTTTTTTTAATGACTTGAGCTACGACTAATTTTTTTAGCATTTTTTTCTGTCTTTTATTTATCACATTGGCCTAATTTTAAACTAGCACTTTTCAAAGAAAAACTGTGTCCTTGAAGGTGATTTTATACGGATATTCTTGTTCTTTCGCTGTGTTTGAAACACAAAGGGAAGTCAGACTTTTATTTATATCCGAAAAACTCAACTTTTCTCTTCTCACCTTAAAAAAAAGAAAGAAAGAAATCTCCGGCTTTATTTTCAGGAAACAAGGTAGACTGCGAAGTACTTCAAGCTGAAACGAAAAAAAAAAAAAAAAAAAAGAAAAAAAAAAAAAAAAAAAAAAACTGAAAAAAAGAAAGATCTACTCTTAAAATAGTGGTTCTTTCAACCGAGGTTACAGTTCCTTAATGAAGTTTAAACGTAAATTAGAAATTTCGCAGAAATTACGTAACTAGAACTTAAAATAATGCGTAGGTTACGAAACATTTTCTTACATTTTTAGAATATTATAAATACGGATTGGACAATTGTACTATAAAATAGACGTAAAACATCGTATTAAACTCGTATAAAGCTTGCTTAAAGGTTCTTTCTAAAACAACCGAACGGATAAAATTATTTGCACCGACATAAGGTGCCAGAAAGCGAGCGGGGCACCAGAAAGGGTGCGGGGAAAATGCTCTAAACACGTCATTTTGGTGTTACTGAAGGTCCTAGAAACATGAAATTTTGATGGAAGTTACTAATGGCTATTTCCATGAGTACTTGTAGTGTAAGTCACAGGCTACGATTTTTGGCTACCAGTATTAGAGAAAAAAAAAAAAAAAAAAAAAAAAAAAAAAAAAAAAAATGTGATTAATTTTATTGGCACATTCTCAAGCAGACTTTTCGAAAATAACGGTGGCTAACAAGCATTGCAATTAATAAGTTATGTGACTTACACTACAGAACCCATGGAATTAGCCTAATAAGATAGAAATGATCTCTAAAACATTTTTTAAAAAAAAGAAAGAAAGAAGATGTGAAAATGTGCGAAAAACGTTCTAAAAACTTTCTAGACACAGGGATGAGATTTCCGCTTTTTTCCACACCAGTATAATTTTAGAGAAAATGTTGGTCTCTTAACCCATTAGTGCCGGAATTATTTTCTTTGTTAAAATTCAAATTTTGCATTTTCCCACCACTTTTAAAGCAAGAATAACTTTTATCAATTTATTGAGGACTTTGTATCGAGAAAGAAAGTATTTATTTATACTCTTTTTTACTGGTGTGAAAGGCGCTTAATTGAGTTTTTTAAAACTGTCCCAAAAATGGGACGCTAGGCACTAATGGGTTAAATCAAAAAAATTTTCCGATTAAATAATATAGCATTTTCTCTAAAATTTTACTGGTGTTCAAAAAAGCGGAAATCTCATCCCTATGGACAACGATTTCTATGCAATATTTGGAAATATCAAAAACCAATTTAAAAAATAGTGGTTGGAAGTTGATAGTGACAGTTCTTTCTCGAACATAGTCTATATTTTGTGTTGTCGTCACTACTATCTGGTGATTTCAGGAGCAAAAAATGCTCTAAATTGCGAATTTTATGAAACTGAGGAGGTTAGCATTTTGACATTCGGCACTGTAATTACTTAAAATATGTTAATTTTCTTTAAGAACCATCGAAAGAAAATTCCAAATTTAAAAATATGAGGTGAGTAGAAAGAGTTCTAAAAACGTTTAAACTACGATTTTTACGTTATGAAATACCAAACCAATTTCAAAAACAATGGTTACAAATTGGTGATGATAGAACCTGCTCAAACAGAAACTATACTTTAAGTCGGTTCCATTACCACGAGAGGTTGCAGTGACAAAAAAGTTCTAAATTGCAACTTCTATGACACTGAAGAGGCAAGAAGCATGGAATGATAGTTACTTAAATTCAAAATTTAAAAGGGCTGATGCGAGAAAACATTTCTAAATTATGATTTTTATCCATTCTCAGAAAGTAATGAATCGGTGACGAAATTACGCGGGTTTTGCTTGTAATTTAATAAAATGGTAAAGGTTATATGACAAGTTCTGCATTTAAAGATTTCATGCTGCATGGACAATGTTGTTGCCTTAAAAGCCTAACTTTTTAATAGAATACTTAACAAACTACCATGAGATACGCAAGAAAAGGTAAGACTATTCTAATAATATGTTATTTAAAAACCCAGTAAGATACTGGTCAGTATGTCGCGCTTTAGCGTACCACGTACAAGGTTTGAATCCGCCTTAGGCAAAGAAAGAAAGAAAGATAAAAAAACTGTTTTATCTCTTCCGAATCGATAAAATGTAAAGCCAGCATACTTCGGAACTAAATAGTGTGGGTAGCTGGACCACCTGATGAAGAACTGTACTTAGCAACTACAGAAGCATGATTAAAAAAACTGAGTTTAGCATTGGAGGCTAAAATTCCTCGGGATTATCGCACTACAGAATTTAGTAGTTTTAGTTTTCAAGAATATTGCAAGAATGAAAGTGTGTTATTTCAAATCGCATTATTGAACTGTCTTTTTTAGTGACAATTATCATCATATTACAGTAATCTTCTATCCCCTTTTTTCAGTTATTTCATTTGGCAAGAAGCGCCAAACTTAAAAACAGTTACTGTCTTTGTAGTCTGGCTTTGAATGAATAGCGAAGATCTCGATTCATAGACATTTTAAAACATTAAAGAATTTGTATCAACCGCACAAGAAAAAACAAATCCTACAAAAATGTGATTGTCAATTTATCCTGTCTGCTTATATTTTAAAACAGTTTGTACAGTTTTTATGGTTACTTAAAATGTTACAATTCAGTAAAATGGCAAAGGCTTTCAAGGCAATCTGTTTGCAAAGAACTCAAACTTCAAGGACATTGTTATTGTGAAACTTATTTTTTAGTAGAATATTTGTCAAGAAACAATGAAATATGCAATCAAAAATGGATTAATTTCAAGAATCTTCCAATAATCACGTCATGCAGTTTCTTACCGCATTATTAATAGATCTCTTTTCACAACAATAATTATCAAATCATTATAACCGCTCACTGTTTTCGCTTATTCAGTTTGGTACCGATAGGCAAACTTAACCATTCACTGTACGATTTTTTCTTTTCAAAGTATATTTTATTAATATATTTAGTGGTAGATACCAGTAATGCTAATAAGAAATTCTTTACTTTCGTTAAGAAGAGACATCTATGACTACAGAAGGTAGGGATGAAAAAACGCTGCGCCAGAAATGACCGATTTTTACCACATAATTTTTAAAGTGTTTCTCGCTTTATTTAATGACAAGATTTGTGTTAAACAGTAGCCGTTTTTGGCGCAGTGTTTGCATCCATGGGAAGGTGAAGAAAAAAGTATATTTCTAAGTATAGTGATTGCGAGTGACAATGTAACTGCATTTATTTATTAACCCATGGCTCTCTGGCGCTGTTAGCGGATATATGTCGTTAGCCATCAATGTTGTTGATCCATCTAGCAGTACTTTTTTAGAAATTATGTATTTACACCACAAAAATTTGATTGGTAATTTTTTATAAATTTATCTACAATGATCGCTCATCTAGCAAAGCAAAAAAAAGTTTAACCTTCCGACGAGAATCCTGAATGTATAGTTAATGAATCAGCCATATATCATGACGTATGTTTTGTACGTCATTGTTGGTAATAATCATAATAGCATAGTGTACGCAGTGTATAGAAGAAAGAAGAAAGTGCAAGAAGTTAAGAGTTAAATTTAATTTGATTTATACACATATTACTGCATAGTGCATGGTTAAGAACAATTGCTGTCTTCGTAGCTTGAGTCTGTAAGAGTAAAGATGAGTTCAATTCATAAATACTGCAAAACATTAAAGAATTCTACATCTTATTTTTCGGGGGGGGGGGAACCAGACAATTTCTACAATAACTGTGATACGTCAGTTTTACCGTCTCTGTGTATTGTGGTGAAAAGTATGCAAAGGTCTGCATGGTTAATTCTGTTTGTAAAGAATTCATAACTCAAGGACACTGTTGGTGTCACAAAAACCTATTTTTCAATGGAATCTTTGCCAGGAGACCATGAGATATGCAAGCAAAACTGGGTTAATTTCAAGAACATTCCAAGAAACAAGTGATACAATTTCATACCGTATTATTGAATGGTCTCTTTTGATAACAATAATTGCCATATCATAATAACCTCCCACTGTTTTCACTTATTCCATTTGGCACTCAAAGCCAAACTTAAGAACAGTTGCTGTCAAAGAAAAAGAAAATAGGCTGACAGACGATATTTTGCCCGCAGGTATTTATAACAACGAGAATATTTCAGTTTCCATTTTTAAATGCTTCTTAATTTTCTTTGTCTTCTTTTCTTTTCAGGCAATCCTATTTTTTTCATGAAATTGACATTAATAGAATCAATTATTAACCATGTCAGCTCGCGCTAAAGATTAATGCATCAAGCCGGCATTAACTACTAAGAAACGTGAATAATTGTTCTGTACCGTTAAATTTTCCATACCTTTTTAATTAGAAAAAAAATCTGCAGAAAATAATGGAACTTTGCCATTTAAAAATTAAATGTGACATCAGTTTGTTTTTCATTCAATATTTATTTTTGTCTGAAGAGATTGTAGCTATGTTTCTGAGAAATATCTTTGTTGATTGTATTCTAGAAGAAAAAGAAATCACCTGTATTAAATGGAACATTCTAGATGAGTTTTAATTTTCCAGTCAGTAATAAACACAAATATGACATTAAATCTATGTGAGATAATATGTACGAATGATTAAAAACATGAAAAGAAAAAAGTAGGAACTTTAATTGAAATTATTTGGTTGTCAGAAGAGTTATGAGCATTCTTTCATAAGAATTTGAGTAAGCGAAAGAAAAGTAAACTTTTTCTTTTGTGTTTTGTAGAATTTTCTCTCTTTTTTCTCTTGTTCTAATTAACTTTACTTGGTATTATAAAATTCGTTAATTCAGAAATTAGCTGATCTGTTGTCAAAAAGGTATCAAGCAATTTCATACAGAAGAGGCTCTTTCAATTAATGAATTTTGGAAGGAGCGATATACTTGAAGTCGCGATGTATGCGCGATGTATAGCGAGTATGGCCGGAGCCATCGACATGAAAACTTTCAAGGCCTGAACAGAGGAGTCATGGCGTCATGACTAATGTATTGAGTTTTCACTAGTATTAGAATTGACAATGGAAAATTTTGAATAGCATTTTTAAAAATTTTATTTATGTAATATCTACCACCTTTTGAGAATTTGGAATTCCCCAATCAAAAACGTCAGGCAGGTGCGGAAACACTGTAGAATTCTGCATGTGTTTTACAAATACACTTTTCGACTGCAAACCCTCCCGCCATTTTTAACCCTTAAAAAGAATACTTGTTAGCGGATACTTTAAAGACCATTTTTAAAAACTGGATAATAACAAGTGAAATCGTTACAAATTATTTCTACCATGTCAAAAATCCAGTAAGAAAACAGCATTATCAGTGGGCTATTTTTTTAAAATTCAGATATCTTGATTGGCCCCATTTTCCGAAATGGTGAAATTGCCCTTCTTTTAGTCCTAATTAATGTGTCATTAAATAAAAAGAATTTTACAATTTTAAAAAACTGGTGCCAGTGAAGAAATCTGAATTTAAAAAATTAATCTACAGGCAACTCTGTTTTACTATTTGATAGTCTGAGATAGCACCAACAAAATCCCTCCAGGATCTGGACATGAAGGAAATATATATTGACTTTCCACTGTCCTCCTGCATTAATCAAACTATCTGGTTTTTAATACACCTGAAAAAAGCAAGGTATACGCGTAAGTATACCTTATTACCTTAAGATATAACTTTACCTTTATTTCCCTTAAACAGGGCTCGAAAAATCTACGTGCCCGACACCATTATTGTCAAACGGGCTGCTTTTTTAAAATTTAGATTGGCACCACTTTCTTGGAAAGTTAAATTTGTTATATTTGTGGTATTTTAGGGCGAAAAATAAGACGAATTTTACTCTTTAATAAAAGTGGTACTAATTAAATAAAAAAAAATTATGCCGTCTGGCAAAATTGATATTAGGTACATGGATTTTTCGAGCCGAACCCTTGATACTTCGCTACTAGTGTTTTTTACATAATGTTTAATTTTTTAGCACCGGTTTTTTGAAACAGAAATTCTTAGCTACCTGAATCGGGAAAATGTTCGGATTAAATAAGGCAAAATTTACAATGAAAGTTTACTGGTAAGAATAATAAAGGATTCTGTTCATCTTACGGGAAACGTATATCGGTCGCTTGTCACCAAGGAGTTAACACATGCTTAGTAAGGGAAAATGCAATCCTTATCCTTAATAAGTTATAATTTTAACCCTTTGCGGCGCAGGGTAAATTCATTGGTTAAGGGTTGAAATTAATGATTAACACCGGAATTTAAAAGCAGCTTTATTTGCAAATAAGAAAAAAGCTATGTTTCTCGCATTCAATAAACCGTAAATATTTTTACTAAAATTCCGCTGTCAATGTAGCGTTTAGGAATTAATATTAATTGGTTTCATAGATATACCCCCACGCCGCAAGGGGTTAAATTTATTATTTATGTTGAGTTTAATTTATTATTTATATTATTAGGTTAATTATTATAGGTTATTTATTATTAGGTTAGTTTAGGTTATTTATTATTTATATTATAGGTTAAATTTATTATTTATATTATGTATTATTTACTTTTCACTATCACAGTGCAAAGTGAAATCACTTTAATCTGAAATAGATTCTTTTTTCTTTATTCAATCTCAGAAAAAATATTAAAAAATCAGCGATTAACACTTTGCAATCGAGTATAGGCAAATAACTTCCCAAACTTTATAAACACGATTCTATATTTATATTCAATTCTCACTGCTATATTTTATTCCCTTGAGGGGCAGCATTATATATTACATCCCACCTGCATAATAAAATTTTTTGTAATAATATCTTCTGAAGATTCCCGTGTTAATTCAATGTTACAGAAATAAAATTACTTGCGCTGAGAGATTTATAGGGAAAATTTCTCTTGCACATGTTATAGTACAACCAAACATATTTTTGAAATAAAAAATGGTGCCAACGGAATCAGTTCGCGTAAGAGATACCTTTTTTTGGATCCTTACATAGGCCGTTAAGAGTCAAGAGTAACGGTTACAAATTCTGCGTCTAAAATTATAAATAAAATTTTCTAATTTTAACACTAGAACCGCCATTAGGGGTCAAAATGACACCTGCCAGATTGATATTAATCGATTCGAACCAGAATTATCTTCATAAGATATGTTAAAAGTATGTAGCACAAAAATAGACTAATTAAATAAGTTAAATAGTTTAAAATTATAATACTGGTGAGAAACATTTTTTGTAAAACTTGTGTAAAATACCCGGCGGTTCTAGTGTTAAATAGTGTTTCCATCAAGACCTGATAATCGACGAGCAAATTTCCACCAATTGAAATAGAATAGGATTTTCCTCTTTTATGATAGAAATTATGCATGAATTAGGTGATTGACCGCTTCCCAAATTTGCCCGTTCGTCATATGGGTAACGTGTTTTTACCAATCATGAATTACCAGTACCATGTACGGGTAGCATTTTCAGAAAGAATCACGTTTTGAGCACCTTATCGCCAGAACAACGATTGGTGCGGAGATGAAGTCGATGCTATTGCACCCTTTCTTGTTTGTGACGTCAAACGCCTAGCGGATAGCAATCTTTCCTTCTGCAAAGAGATCGCGCTTATTGTTCATTTGTTTTTCCGTAAATGTTATCAAGCAAAGACTATAATATGAGGAAATGTTATCCACCGTTGTTTACGATTAAAACATAGATTAAAACATCAAAACAAAACGACGATTGGTGTTTGGCGATGCAGCTAGCTGAACGTTCTCGCTTTCGCCAACTCGCCAAGGCTGGTGCTCAAACCGTGATTCTTTCTGATAATGCGTACGGGTACCCATATTCCAATCATAATTTATTATCCTGAACAGAAAATTTTTATTTTTAATTTTGCATTATTTAATCTGAACAGTTTTCTGATTCAATAAGGCAAAATTTTCTGTTGTGAAAAACCGGTGATAAAAGATTAAAAATTTTGTAAAATACATGAAAAAGAGGACATTATTTGAAGTTTTTTCAAAAATATTGATAATTTAAGTGTCATAGACGTAGACGGGGAATTGGGGAGCTATGGCTCCCCCTGGTATATTTTATCCGGGCTCAGCGCCCCCCCCCCCCCCCTGAGGCGAAAGTCTTGCATTACGTCTGTTTACGATACATTATTGAATTAAAAAATAAAATTTACTTTTTGAGGAAATTCCCACAATAAGCATAAAAAGAAGAAAAATAGGGGATGGTCAGCATACTTCTTTGTTTCCTCCCCCTTTTCCTTATTGTTCACAATCCTCTCGATTCCAAGAATTTTTTTTTATATTTTTTGTACGTTGTGCAAATCATTCCTTGTGCCTTGCACTGTAAGATGTGGCGATATCAAATCTAATTAGAGAATCGTCCAAATGGAGATATGTCTACAAGAACATCGTTCTTTGCCCAACTAACAATGAAGAAGAAAGCAACATTAACTTAAAACCAAAGCAGTTGCTTCTTCTCTGCCCGACCATATGGACAGTTTGATTTTCTTCAATACTGAGATTCGTGAAAAATTATCCAAGAACTTCAGAGAATCTTGATGCATTATTGAAAGATCTGACAGAACTACATCGTGAGAAAAAATTTGTTGTTAAAGATTTTATAAGAACCTTGAAAAAATTCACGACATTTGTTGACATGAATATGATAGAGATGAGAATGTTCCGCGTTTTTTCCCACTCGTTGTAATCTCAGAGAAAATATTATTTTATTCAATCGAAAAAGGCTGCGATTTAACAAAACAATATTTTCTCTAATACCCTAGCTGCCAACTTTTACGCATTTTTGCTACCACTAAAATTGTACAGAGATTTTCCATTTGTTTAATCATAAGATTTCGACGATTAAATAAGACAATATTTACTATAAATTTTTTGTGGTAGGAAAAATGTGTAAAAGTTGGCAGCTATACTAATATTATACTGGTATGTAAAAACGCGGAAAAATCTCATCCCTAATATACTAAAGAACTTTTTTGTCCTTGAGAAATCTTGGCGAACGTTCTGCAAACAACTGAATTTTCTGCCGCAAGCGTTGAGAACGCCGTTTAAGTGTTAGAAGAAACTATACAACTTATGATAGAGGAGAGCCATTTCGAAATTCTCGAGAAGAAATGGGAGGGAAAAGCGTCCACGTTAAATTTAGAAATGAAAATGACGAAAATCTCCAGGCAAAAGGTAGTTCCAATAAAATATGGGTGGACAAGCCATACCTCCGCTCCAATACCTCTTGGACAAGAAGAAAAAATGCGAGTAAATTTCAGAGAAGCACTGGACCTCATTACCATGATCAAAAACCTTTTGATTCTTTCATGAAGATCGAATCCAAAGTCACGGACACATCTGTAACTACTTCAAAAGCTCTTAAACAAAAGCTTGCAATACATGCTTATGATTTTAACTTGGCAAATCTTGCTACTCAGTTGACACTTCTACCAACACTAATCTCAAGAGAGTTTATTTTGCCGATTACAACATCAGTAGCAACAACAGAGAGATCTTTCAATGCTCTTCGCCGGCTTCTAATGCATCCATCTGAATAACACTGGGTCAACAGAGACTCAATCACGCGATGCCACTGCATATTTAAAATAAAGAGGAGGCCTTTAAAATTGATTTGGAAGAGATTTCTAAAGAATTTCTAAGCAAAACAACAGAAAGAACTTTCATGTTTAATAAATTAGAGTGGGAAAGTCTTAAATTTGAATATTGTATTCGGAATTATCCATAAATTAAGTTTCTGTGTAAGAAGTATAGATACTATATGGCCAAAGGAGACCGGTCACAAGAAATTTTAGACATTTTGTTAAATATCTAAAAAATACACGAGGAATCATCCTGAAACTCTAAGTGTGTGAACAGGAGGGATACTACGGAAAATGCTACAACGTGTCTGTTTGGAATTTACAACTAAAAAAAGAACTATAGTTAAAAAGTGTGTGTGTCTAGGTGGCCTAAGTCAGTCAGCAGTTCTTTATTTCAGAACCTTGTTATAACAATTTTTATTTAAAACTTTATTTAAAACACAATAATAAACATTATATACCTAGAAAAATATACATTTAAGCACAGTACAATATGAGAAGAAATCCAGGATGGCTTAATATAGACGCCACCCGAGTCATGGGAAGTGGTCTTGGTGTGCTCGAAGTAACTGTCTTGAGAGTAACTGATGATTGTCTCACTGACGATGATTCGGTGCATTATTTTGGCTTATCTCTCTGAGCACAACTTTTTGACCACTCTATCATTTTTAGGATTTTAATACCGTAATTTCCGGCGTATAATAATCCGCGGACCAAACAACTGTTTTTCGACCCAGAAAATTTTCAAAAAGAAATGCAACTTCTTACATCGTCGTAAATATTTGCTTTCAATCACTAAATAAAATTTCTTTGTCAAAAAGAATTGTTTGATTCGCGGATTATACGCCGGAAATTACGGTAACCCAAGGAACCAACGATGCTATAGCTTCGACCCTGACTCTCGACCCTTCTTAACAAAGAGTCTTAGCAATATCTGCATATTTATCTTCTTTAATTTTCCTTGCAGTGTCAAAGGCTTCTAGTCCATTCTCAAATAGAACGGTAACATTCAGGATTAAAATGTAATTGTTATTTTTAAGGACGAGGTCAGGACGTAATTGGTGCCCCCGACAGCCCTATCTTCACTTATAAGAGCCACCTGCTCACCGCATGTTTCTTGATGTGCTCGACCACTGTATTGTGTCTTTTCTTGTATAACTATATACCATGCAGGCCGAGGACATGAGGCAGGGTCTCAGGATCACTACATTTTCGACATGTTTTGTTTGTGTGACCGAAGGCTCTGTTATAAGCGTTTAACTTGTTAAACAAACTTAGCCTCGCGCGGTGTAAAAACCGCCAGTCTTTAAATGAGGATAGGCATCGGATGTAAAGAAGTGCGAACTGGACTTGGCCGCGGCCACACAAAAGTTAGTTATTCCCTGACGGGAATGAGCCTTCAAAGACAGAACACGTTGACCTCTAAGATATTTTCTGGTAGTTTTAAAAATCAATCTTCTATTAGTCACGAACTAGTCTCCCATTTTGAACTCAACATTTGCGTTTCCTTCCATGGCCCAACCAACATTTACTAATTTTTTCTGCCGCTTGTCTCGCCCTGGACCAAGGTAACTTAAATTTATCTGAGGTACGGGCAGATGGTGTGGAGTTCAAGTAAATTTAGAGATTGGTGGTGCTGGGAGAATCACATCTCCAGTTAGCGATTTCAGTTAGCTCTTCTTAGGCAAGACTTCAATTTTATTATCTTTAGAAGTGAGAAGTCTGAATCCTTCCATCGATCAGCGCAATATCAGTATCTACGGCTCATAAAGGAATTCCGACAAGGCCAGCATCGCGGCTGCCATAAATATACTCATTTGCTGAGTTGACGGGAGATCAACGTCTTATATGTCAATACATTCAATGTCAATATAAAATACTCAATATGGCACGTATCTCTATTTTTGGACGCATTTATTTTGCTTCATTTTGGGAACAACGAGTTTTGATTTTATTCTATCGACGATCACTTTCAGAATTTTCAAGCTATGTTTTTCAGACTTTCATAAAAGTTGTTCTGTATATTTAGCTAACACAATATGCAAATGAAATTTTAATAGTGTTCAACTGTTCACGCTACGCCATGAAAATTATTTAGTAAACCTGCTCATTTTTCATACAATTTTTATTATTTTTAAATTTTGATTACAAGGTATTGTATACAATGTAGTTTGTCATATTTTCGGAAAAGAACATTATTTTATATTAAGAACTCTCAAAATTATAAGCAAAAATCTTGAAAAAAAAATTGGGACTATTTTTGTAAAAATCTTAATTTTTCTACGAGTATACAAGTTATTCGTATAAAAATGAACACAGTTTATATCATTAAGTTACTTAATCATAATATACAGTTTGAAAGCTTTTGCTACAGTAATTTTGACTGGGTAATCCAAAAGATATTGCTTCTTTTTCAATTTGTTGATGGTCCCTTATGGAGTTTTGGGGGAAAATCTTCACAGAAATTAAGACCTATACTATTATATTTACATACTTAGATTTTCAGGGTAATTCGTGATGTATTTTTCTAGATATTTAACAAAATGTTCTGAAATCGCAAGCGGCCGGTCATTTTTGGCCATGCCTTAATAGCATGCATGGTCACAGTGACCAAAGTGACTCACAGGGAAGTCACAGTGACGTCACTGTGAGTCACTTTGGTCACATCACATCTGTGACCAAAATGCTTAACTCAGTGACGTCACATTGTGACTGAGATGTGACTTTCTTAAAAATCTTTAGAAATTTATAAATATCCTTCAAAACATGTTATTGACTTTAAAAAACATGTATTTGACAATTTATATATCGTCGTTTTTGTCACAGTTTCGTCACAATGTTAATGTCAAATTAGTCACAAATGACACATTTTTCACAAATTTGTCACATTGTGACCACTTTGTGAAACGTCACAAAAAATCTCTAAAACGGCCATAACGACTTCATATTTTAGTCACTGTGACTTCACATCGACAATCGATGGTCACAAAGACACAATGTGACTTCACAACGACGTTGCAGTGACGTCACCATGCTTTACGGGTATAGTGTACAATAAAAATTATTTTCACGAGAATAAAGTGTTGGTGATCTTTTGATATGCTTCTATTTTATACTCCTGTTCTAAAATATGCAACATTATGAAGCAATCCTCCTAAATGAATGAAATTATGCATGAAATTATCATCGCCACTAAGTTTCCATAATGTGCCCCCGCTCCCCCTATTTGTACAAGGTTCCTTCGTCGCTGCTAAATGGTTAAATAAAGCGAAAATTTCTATTCAAATTTACTAGCACAAGTTTGTCCGGGTGGTAATCAGATTCTGGGTGCTAGACTTTAAAAAATTCCAAGGAGTGTGTGCACTTTGATATGGATTCGGAAAAGATAATTCATAATTCATGTTTCAACTGTTTGCAGCTGATTCACTGGAACCATTTTTCACCCAATTAACTGCATCTAAATGATTTCAGACAGCAAAGACACGTGCATCTTCTTCATTTAATTTAATAAACGTGTCCAAATTTTGATTCTTTTTTTCTTTTACTGAATCTCTGATTTTCGAAAGTTTTTCTTTGAAACATTTCTTTGACGCATTTTTTAATTCTCATTTTGTTTTTCTCTGATTAATTTCTACCGTTTACTGTTTTTCTGTCATTACGTCAGAATAGCGTTGACATTAGCCGACTTTTTTTTTTTTCTAAATTCTGATTTTTCGACTGGCACTACTTTTTTTTGAAATGGTAAAATTCCTCTTGTTTTCGCTTTAATTATTATTACATTATGCAAGGCAAATGATTTTTTTCCGATCAAGAAATTTGATACAGTAAAACCTCCAAATAACGGACACCTTGGGAGCATGGAAAATGTCCGCTATTCGGAGGTGTCCGCTATTGGGAAAAAACACTCGGAGATTCAAAAATTGCTAAGAAATGCTTAAAATTTCAATAATTGACTTTTATATGTCCTAAAATTCTAATATATGATTAATGAGAAATTAAAATAATTTTTTAAGCAATAAAATTGAAATAAAATAGTACATACCTTTATACACTGTTTATTACATTCTTATATTTTTTTAAGTTTCCATTTGAATTTAAGATTACATATAATTTTTTATCAATGTGAAGTTTCAACCCTGTCAATAGTTCTGATGTTTCTGAATCATATAAAAAAAAATTGTAACTGCTCACTGTATTTTGCCACTTCTTAAAAACATAAAATCTCAAATCATCCGGAGATAAGTGTGGAGAGGCATTGTGATGCTCCGGGAGATAATGTCCCTCCGGACCATTCCCTGAATTTAATACTGGACGTGGGAGGGAAGATTTTTCCCGGCCCGCTCTCTACATTTATCTGTGATCACAAAATTTTGACTCCTTACCCTAACAAATTTAGAGGCCTTTTACTTTTTTTTTTCTTCGTTAAAAAACAATTTCTAATACTTTATCACAAAAATTAGTGTCCGCTATTCGGAATGTCCGTTATTCAGAGGTTAAACATACAAAAATTTAGTTTTTGGGAGTGGGGATCGGAAAACTGTCCGTTAAATAGAGGTGTCCGCTATTCGGGAGTGTCCGTTATGGAGGTTTTACTGTATTTAACCCATTCCGGCACACTGTGCCTAGGCTGGGATGCCTAATTTTAATTTCAAAGTTGCAAGTGGCACCAATAATATTTTAATAAAATTTTGCTTTTACAGTATAAACTTAGTATAAGAGATTCTTAATTTGTAAAAAAATTGTTTCTTAATTCCGGTGTCAGTCGATAATCTCTCATTTTACTAACAGGATTTGCCCATGCTTGAAGGGTTAAAAAAAAGTAGCCTATTGACAAAACTGTGTCAAAATTCCCCACTCGTTTAATTCGATCATTCTTTAATCTTGGTAAGTCTAAGCAAAAGATCTCCCTTGCTATTGGCGGCTCGTCAGGGAGTTCACAATCAGTTTACAGCAAAGAAATCATGTATTACATTCGACTTTATTTCATCGTGGAAGGGGGTGCGAGGCACATTTTAAAATGAATTTTATTCAATTAAAACTTTGAAATTTTTTGTGATGGGTAAACTTTATTAGTAAACAAAACCACATGATAAAACTTACCATAATTTTTGAGATTTGTTTTAAAATTTAAAATTTATTAAAAAAGTGGGAAAAATTAAAACTTTTGTAACTATAAGTATTTTTTGTAGAATTTAAATGTTCTTCATCTAAATAAACTAATTTTTATTCAGCATTTTTAATAAATTAAATTTCTTTAAATAGTATTTTAAAATTAAAAATTTTTAAAGATTTTTTTTTCATATCATAATTTATTCATTGCAAAGGATTTCAAATAATGATTTATTATTATCACCAGCAGAGTTTCATTGTACATTTTATATATTTAAACCTATTATTTTTCCGATACAATCGGCAAAAATATCTGTTTAGAAAAACCGACGATAAAAGTTTAAAAATTTTGTAATAGACGAACAAAATAATAATAATAATAATAATAATAATAATAATAATAAAGAATAGCCATTATTTGAAAGTTTTTTTTTTTCAAAATTATTTATCAGTTAAATTAAATGCTTAACCATTTGTGCTCTGATGGTAGAATTTTCTACCACATAATTTTAATTCAGAAATGTCACAACGGCACCAGAAAATTCGACCAAATTTATTTGAAAAAGATTTAATGCATTTTTTTTTCCGTTGTCGAGCGTTAACCAATTTTTTTCTGTGCAAAATACTGGTGCCAATGTGACATTTCGAATTTATAAACGATTTATCCACCAGAGCTCAAAGGGTTAAAACCGATTTTGAAATTTTTATACATAACCATTTATACAAAAAATATTTTATTTCATTTTATTTTGATTTGATTTGATTTAATTTTTTTTTAAACAAACAATATTTTAATGCTAATTATGCATACATTTTTTTTCTTTCGCTAAAGTATTAAGAAGACCGGACGCAGTTTTTTCCTAGAATTGCTTTTTAACAGGCGTAACACCCAGCAATTACGACAACTAAATTCTTCGTTTATAAACTATGTGTTACACCAGTTTTCTGTTTCTTAACTTATTCTTCTCACCTATATTTGTAGAAGCAAAGTAGGTATCAGAGGTTAATGTTCCTTTGTACTCCAAGACTTTGGCCTGATGCATCATTAAGATCATAATTTCTGTGTTCTTTTCAGTTGCCATTTCAGGATGACTCATGCGGGGGACGATGACTGAATGGCAGGTTGCCAGATCCTCAGGTAATGTAGCAGAAAAAAAAAGAAAAGTTACACCTTCTTGTGTTGCCATTCGTATTTTTTTAAATGCTGATACATTTCAGTTATTTTGTTTTGGAAAGATACTATTTTTTTTCTTTTTTTCATTCGAAGGTGTCCGTGAGGTATAATTATACTCCGGGAGCCGGTGGCATCGAAAATCCTGTTATGACGACATTGGTAAATTTTTATGTAAATTGACAATAAGAAGTCATACGAACAGAATGAGCAAGGTATGATTATGTTTAACATGCCAAAAATAAGTTTAACGAAATTAATTATTATTAAAAAGTTGTAATGAATTACCATTTTCGAGGAAAGTCGACACTTGACTCGAGTTTGGATGCAAAATAAAACAGCTTCTGATAAAAATTCAAAATAAATTAAATGTGTAATTTTATCACCATCTATCTAATTAAAATAGGTTTTGACATTTTTTTCGACAGAATAAAATTTGCTATACTATTTTTTTTTTTTTTTTTTTTTTTTTTTTTTTTTTTTGTGGGGAAAAAAAAAAAATCAAAATTTTCTATAAAATAATCTAAGAGTAGATAATAACCGTGATGATGGTAAAATATTATGGTTTTTGTAATAAAAATTAATTTAAATAAATATATTTTCGGTTTCTCAAATTTTGTCATGCCTAGCTACTATCGATTTATTTAAAAGAAATTTCAATTCCGCAATGACGCAGTTTTTGATGTCACCGGCTCCCCGACTATTAAGTAGGTGTGGCTTAGAAAATGTTCCTTTAATATTTTACAACTTTTTTTTTTCTTTACTCATCTTTAGATTTAAATGTATATTTTTTTCAAAACTAAAATCTAAAAAAAAACTTTTTTTTTTTAAGAATAAAAAATAATTTTTACGTTGCTGAAAATATGAAGCTCGATCTAAAAAAATATTAATTTTGTGTATATTTTTTCGTTTGCAAATACAGAAAATAATAAATAATAATTAGACATCAATATTATAATAATAATAATTTATCATATTACATCAATCATTTTTCAAAGAATAGAATTTAAGACTTATAAATAAATTCTATACTTAAATCTATATCTATACTAATAAAATCCGTGAGCCTCTGTCTGTCTGTCTGCTTGAAGCCGATTACAGTTCGCAACGTGGGCGAGTTGGAAGTCGCGAGAGGTGTCTTTCGATTCGAAAAATTCCGGGAAAGTCATTTCGGGCATTTTCGACCGTGGTACCAAAATTAAAAAAGTTATGAATTAAAAACCGGTCGGGAATCGGAACGGAAAACGTCTCATTTCCCAAACGGAGCTCTGAGGCAGAACACTGCGCAACTTAATGCCAAGTTTGCCAGTTACAATTTTGCATGCAAATATTCGCACATCTTCAGTTAAAATCGTAATCTGAGTGCCGGCGAAATCCAGAAATTTTTATTTTATATGCAGTCACAGAAAAATAGTTTTATTAAAAAAATAATTTCATTTTTACCATGACATTATTTTCACTAACTGAAGTCATCTGAAAGTAAATTCTCAGTCTCAGTGTCCATAATGAAAATAAATATTGAAATGTAATATCGTTATGAGTAAAAATGCAATGTTTTAAATAGTGATGTCATTTTCTCTTCAAATGTTTTTTAAAAGTTACTGTTATTAGTAATATGAAAAAGGCATCAGTAATGATATTGTAATTTCCATTTATCTGGTTGCTGAATGACAACAATTTCATCATTTGAATATTTTCTTATTTTGCTTAAGACATTAATTTTTATCATAAATTATTTTCTGTTATTTCATTTACATTATTAATATTATTTCTCAGTAAATATATATTTTTTATCTCAATTAGTGCATCTACGCAATCATTTTATTGTGGTTAAATTTTACGAAAACAATTAACTGTTTTCTTTTAAATGCGAGGACATGTTCACTGATGAAATACAGCTTTTGACTGGTGGAAAGTGATAATGTAAAATAAATTTTTATTATCGAGAGAAAAGTTAAACTGAGTTGCCACCATTTTGAAGAAATATCGTAAAAAGCGTTTAAAATTAAAAATAAAATATAAAAAAGGAAATAAATTAAAAAAATAGCTAAAATGGGCACAACTACAAACAAATAGCTTTCATTAAAAAAAGTAATTATCAAAATCGGTTGAGTAGAAAATTCATGGCTGATGACTAAAAAAACAGCCAGGTCTTTTAAATATATAGATTTGTAGTACATTTCTCTTGGCCATCTTATCAAAATAAATGTTGAAAAATTCTGTTTTGAGAGGGTGATGCGAGATAGAATTCAAAAATCACAATGTTGAATAGGGTTACGACAAAATTTTATGCCGATGGAATTAACAAATTGCTGTGTGTTATGATAAATGTTTTAATTTATACCACAATTATGTTGAGAAACATCTACGTAATATATCTTTCAAATGCCATTAATAAGAAATGTTTCCTTTCATTTTTTATAACTCATAAAAGGCCTTAGAAAATAGTCCTCATAATTAGAAATGTAGTAATAAAGAATACTGCCCAGTTAAACTGAAGGCATTGAGCTCACAGGCTACAAATACTAATTGCACATTAAAGCTTTATATTTTCAAGGGTTAATTCCGTTCGAAAAAAAAAATTAAGAAGGGGAAACAGCTCTCCCCTTTTCTCTTTTTTTATACTTAATCATTGAACCTCCTATACTATCAAAGACATGCTTTATCATATAAAAAATCTATATCCAAAATTCAGAGCAAATTAGATAATTCTTAATAAAAACCCATTTAGCATTTATATAATTTAAAAAGAGTTATCCCCCTCTTTTATACTTAACCATTAAACTTCCAAAACTATTCAGAGATTTGAACGAAATCTGAAAATTCTGCTTGAAAAACCCATTTATATAAATTAAGGGGGGGGGACATTAGAACCCCTGTTCCCCTTATTTATACTTATTCAATGAGCACCTAATAACAGTCACGGAATCGCCTCATCGGAATGATCCTAATCTAAATTTTGAACGAAAATTAATTCTGCATGAAAATCCCATTTATATCAACTAACGGGGGGGGGGGGGGCATTAGAGCCCCTGTTCCCCCTATTTATACTTATTCAATGAACACCTAATAACAGTCACGGAATCGCCTCATCAGAATGATCCTAATCTAAATTTTGAACGAAAACTTAATTCTGCATGAAAATCCCATTTATATCAACTAACGGGGGGGGGGGCATTAGAACCCCTGTTCCCCCTATTTATACTTATTCAATGAACACCTAATAACAGTCACGGAATCGCCTCATCAGAATGATCCTAATCTAAATTTTGAACGAAAACTTAATTCTGCATTAAAATCCCATTTATATCAACTAACGGGGGGGGGGGGGCATTAGAACCCCTGTTCCCCCTATTTATACTTATTCAATGAACAACTAATAACAGTCACTGAATCGCCTCATCAGAATGATCCTAATCTAAATTTTGAACGAAAACTTAATTCTGCATGAAAATCCCATTTATATCAACTAACGGGGGGGGGGGCATTAGAACCCCTGTTCCCCCTACTTATACTTATTCAATGAACACCTAATAACAGTCACGGAATCGCCTCATCAGAATGATCCTAATCTAAATTTTGAAAACTTAATTCTGCATGAAAATCCCATTTATATCAACTAACGGGGGGGGGGATTAGAACCCCTGTTCCCCCTACTTATACTTATTCAATGAACACCTAATAACAGTCACGGAATCGCCTCATCAGAATGATCCTAATCTAAATTTTGAAAACTTAATTCTGCATGAAAATCCCATTTATATCAACTAACAGGGGGGGGGGCATTAGAACCCCTGTTCCCCCTATTTATACTTAATCAATGAACACCTAATAACAGTCACGGAATCGCCTCATCAGAATGATCCTAATCTAAATTTTGAAAACTTAATTCTGCATGAAAATCCCATCTATATCAACTAACGGGGGGCATGAGCCCCCCGTTCCCCCTCTTATACATATCGAATGAACTCCAAAAACTAATAAGGGAAGCGTCTTGTCAGGATATACCTACATACAAAATTTCAAGTGGATCGGATATTTTTATCATGAGTTATCGCGTTACGTACATACGAACATACATACAGAACGGACGGGCACATAAGCTCTCAGGCTATGATAGCCTGTGAGCTAAAAAGTAAAGTATGTTTCTAAAAATATATTTAATGGCAATAAATTATTCTGACCAGTAAAGGAGTCAATATGAATAGCAATCCAGATTAACTTTCTATATGTTAAAAGTTTTCTGCATTTTGAATTACGAAAGTCGTGAAAAATAAAATGTCATTTTAGAAATATGTAAAAAGTGATTTTCTTTTTAATTAAAAAGAATTCCGCCATTTTATCTTGTCGTCGAAACTGAAAAACAATTTGTCTTTGTTAATAATAATAACGCTACGAAGAAACAGAAGGGACTCCATTGTTCCACTGTGAAACTTGCTTGATATGATACGAAGGCAAGTGAAAAAAAAAAACATAAGGAACCAATTAGGGAGATATAAATCATACTGCATAATAAACCATTGAATATACTAGAAATTTTTTAAATAGCACTTGAGCTTCTAGGAACACACGTGCATAAATATATCTACAAAATATCACTTACGTGGGCGGGGGGGGGGGGGGTATCGCAAAGTTTCAATTATAAGTGAGTATTTTGCTATGCTACTTCTCACCACTTTATAATACTAAACTGTCACTATTTTGAAACTGTTTTGGTGGGTTCAGTCAGCCAATTAACTTTACTTTAATATTGCTTTAATTTAATGATTAACGTATAATATTATCACATGCCACATTGATTTAGTATTTCGTTTAACATTGTTATACGAACTTCGAAGGTAATATACAGGGTGTTCCAGAAAGGACTCCCCAACTTTGAAATGGCATAACTTCGAAACAGTGAGAGATATAGATATGTGAAACAAGTTTAATGTTAGACAGATAGGTCTGGAATTATTTATACACCAGTTTGAAAAAATAATTTCAAAATTGGATAACAGGTGGCAACACAAGCATATAGAGCGGTAAATAGTATTCAGAAGTGCGGAAAGTTCATTCTAGAGGCTGTTTCATAGCTGACTCGTGAAAGTGAGTTGTATGGAATTAGTTATTACACGGAATTCAAGAACATCATGTCGCAGTATGGATTGGCCACCATATTCCCTGGATCTCAATACATGCGAATTCTTTTGGTGGGGTTACTTGAAGGACGTTGTTTATTCTAAGAATCTTCAAACGTTGGAACAGCTTCAACAATTCATATGTGAGGCATGTGCATCCATTACAGTAGAAGTATTGCAACAAATGTTTTCGAGCTTTATCTTTAGGTTACGTCATGTTATTGCTGAAAAAAGGTAACCATATCAAAACCATTGTAATGTCACTTATCTCAGTTCAAACAGCTCACTTTCAGAAATTATTTCAAAGACACAGCTTTTTTTTTACAGCGCCCTCTAATGTCCAATATTGGAACTGTTTTTTTTTTTTTTTTTTTGATGTATAAAAAATTCCAGACCTATCTGTCTAACATTCAACTTGTTTTACATTTCTATCCTTCACTGTTTCGAAGTTATGTCATTTCAAAGTTGGGGAGTCCTTTCTGGAACACCCTGTATATCTATATAATAAAGGCCAAACGTATCTGTGCCCAACGCATACGCCATTTTGCTAATGACATCACTTTCCCCTGCAATTTCGGTTTTGCAATTTTCGCTACTGCAAATTTTTCACTTCTAGACATTGCACATTTTAAATTCGTACAGAGAAAAAAATGTACTTTTAAATGCAATTTGTTTGAAAACTGTATCTCATTATATTTTTGAGATATTAAATTTTTATAGTTTTTAGTGCCAATTTTGTAATTGTGGCGACAGAATCACTCCATTTTCGCTTAAAATTAAAAAAGAAGTAGAAATTAAAATGCGTTTGTTTAAAATCAGTTGAATTTAGGTTTTATTTCGTTTAATAATTTGGATTTTTGAGTTTTATAGTATTTTGTTAATTTTGGCTTAAAATAATATTTGCTTGAGTGTTAGACTGACCAATATAAGATAGGGGAGAGTGGGGATACTTGAGCATAGGGGATACTTGAGCCACCCTTATTATCTCTACAGTTGGTCAATTTTTCTTTCTAAAACTGGCAACATGGTAACATATTTATATTTTCTGAACATGTAAAAAAGAAATCACATACCTTGGTGCCATTTGGAATGTATGGTGATTAACCATTTGAGCTCTGCTCGTAGAATTTTCTACCACATAATTTTAATTCTGAAATGTCACAACGACACCAGAAAATTCGACCAAATTTATTTGAAAGAAGGTTTAATGCATTTTTTCGCGTATATTGTAAATCGTTTTTTTACTTTGCAAAATACTGGGGCGAATGTGACATCTGGCTCAAGTATCCCCTCCATGGGGATACTTGAGCCACGATGTAAAAGAAAAAGTAAAAATTTATTAGACTTAGAAAAATAGTTCAAAGTTAATTGAAAGTGGTTTTCAATTGAAGAAAAAATATCAAATTTTCATTTTCAATATTTTATTTTGTTCTAAGAAATTATAAAAATTAAAAAAAAATTAAAATTTAAAAAATGGCTCAAGTATCCCCATCTTCCCCTATACTTTTTACTGTAACTATTTTTTTAGATTTATTATAAAGAAAGAAAACAGTTCTTTAAAGATTTTCTTTCATTGAAATTCGACGGGTTCCACCTCGTATATATAAATTGTAAACAAGATTGTAAAGAAGATTATAACTACATAAAAATTGGGGGTACCTCAAAATTTCAATTATATACGAATACTTTTTTTTTGCTCCATCGCACCACTTTTTCAAAACAAAAATCTTTTACATATGCTTCGACAAAATTTGCAAGAGAAATGTATAACGAAATGTATTTTTTTTTTTTAATTGAAGCGAATATACTACCTATGACAATAAAATTCTATGAATGAATTCAGAACGACCTATCTCGCAACACTGGGGAAACAAAACGCTGCACCTGCATAGAGGCAAATGTAGACCATCTTCCCCCCACCGTTGTTCACTTGAGCTTCGTTTATGTTCTGTGTAAGACAGGCTTTAATAAGTGCTTGTTTAGTGTGTTGGTTCTTAACTGAGAACAGGAAAATGAACGAATAAAAGATCAATTTAAAGTTTGGTTTTAAGCTTTGCAAGACACCGAAAGAAATTCATGAAGGGTCGTGCAAATTGAAGATCCACCATACTCGTCAGATCTCAATCCTCCAGACTTCTTCCTATTTCCACAACTCAAAGTCTCCTTGAAAGAGAGTTGACCATATTGCTGACATCTAGGGAAACGTGACGAAGCTTTTGAACTTCATCCCAAAAAAAAGACTTCTTGCGAATTTCCCAGGACATGTATAGCAGATCTTACCGGTGCATAGTTATAGGAGATGACTATTTTGAAGGATGGTATGGTAGTTTACGTTGATATTTCATCTACATTAAAGCTACAGTACTATTCACCGAACTTTATTGTCAGAGGTAGTATTTAACTATTCTTCGCGACAGAAGCCTTTTACGAAATTTGTAATGTTTTGACACAGGTTTTAAAAATCAGAAATTTGATCCCTTTTAAATCGAGAAAGGCTCCGATTGAATAAGCCAAATTTCACAGTATAATTTTACCGGTGGGAATAAACAATGATTCTTAGGCCTCTTTTGCTGCAAGTATACCTGTCGCTCGAACCTAAGGGTTTAAAAAATATATACTTTTTTTTTCGATAATAAATTTCTGGGATACCCTTTTTTTCTATAAAGCGAAAGTTGGGAGACAGTCCTGCAAAAAAAAAGAGGGGGGACGCTCATTAGCCTCAAATATTAGAACTTATCCCCAATAGAACCAAGTTGATTTCGAATCTTGCTTTTCATTTTATAATGCAGAGGAAAATAATTGAAAAATTAAAGTTAAATTAAATTTAAAATAAAAAAAAATACCTTTATTAAAATTACAACTTTAAAATTTAAAAATTCAAATTTAATTTAAATTAATATATGGAAAGTTTTTTTTTAAAGTTGATCTTATGCAGATTTCTATAGAATGAAATGTTGGAAATATTTTTTTTTACGTCTAAAAACATTAGCCCGGTTAAAAAAAAAAAAAAAAACATGGTTAAAAATATGTCTTGTTCGAGAAGTTCTGATGTCGGCCCGGCCCGCTATAAAATTGAAAAGTTAGGCTCGAACCCGGCTCATTGTAAAAAATTATTGGCCTGACACGACGCGACCTATAGTATAACAACTAAAAGTTTAGCCGAAAATAGCCCTACCCAGTCTGGGTGAATTTTTACAAAACATTTGAGTTTTATGTCGATTTGGTTGAAAATATGTCTCGTACGAGAAGTTTTGATCCAAAGTACTTAGTTTTTTTTGTTTTTTTTTCATGTTCATAATCTGTATTTTGAATGCCGTAGGCTGCGATACTTATTTTTTTAACGAATCGCTATCTGATTTGTAAATGTTTCAGTTTTCATTAATATTGTTAATTCATATTCCATGTAATGGAGATTTAAAAATCTGAAAAATGCTATACAGTAAAAGTTTCTATATCCAAATTGCATAAGAAAGAAAAAAAAAATGCGTCATAGATAAGTTTCCTTCTTAGCAACGGCAAATGTGTTGCTGTAAAATACTTCTAATCCGCCCGCCCTCTCCCCCACCAAAACTTGGCCGAAAAATCGTAAAATAATCGGAGGGGGCACTTACACGAAATTTTCTGCGATCTTTTCATAAAATTTGAATTTTATTTTCAATATATTTAACATAATTTCCAGGGTTTTTTTTTTCGTGATGTTTGACGAAATTTGCGGGATTTGTATCGCGATACTTGAGAAAATTTGCTCTTTTTGCGATCCTTTCATGAAAATCCCATTTTCCCCGCGATACCTTGTCGAGAAGTGCGTTTATTTTGCGATTCTTTAAGGAAATTTGTTTTTTTAGCAATTTTTTAATGAAATTTGCTTTTTTTCGCGATTCTATAAGAAATTCGTGTTTTTCCGTAATTTGTTCACAAAAGTCGCGTTTTTTTTGTGATTCTTTTACGAAATTCATATTTTTTCTGCGATTCATTGATTTAATTTGCATTTTTACCACGATCTTTGATGACATTTGCATTTTTATCGTGATATATGTCAAAATTTGCGCTGTTTTCGCGATTCTTTTACTGTATTTTTTTAGATCCGGGTTTTCCGGAAATCTTTTGACAATATGTACATCCTTTAGCGAAATGTGCAATTTTTTGCGATCCATCGACGAAATTCATGATGTTTCCTCGATTCTTTGATGCAAATCCCGTTTTTTAGTGAATTTTTTGACGCAATTTGATTTTTTTCGCTATCCTTTGATCACATTTTTTTTAGGTCTGAAATAATTCAAATTTTTTCTCTCAATCTTTTGACAAAACTCACGATCCTTTGATAAAATTTACGTTTTTTCGTGATTTTTTTAAAATAAAATTTGTGTTTTTTTCAGCGATTATTTGATTAAATTTTTTTTTTTCGTGACTCTTTGACGTTAATCCCGTTCTTTAGCTATCATTTGATGTAATTTACGTTTTTTAGCGATCTTTAGGAGAAGGGTTTTTTTTTTTCAGGATTTTTTGAAAATTTCAAATTTTTTTATAAAATGAGGGAGGGGCGTTAGATTGGAAGGGCGGATTAACGGGTTTTTACGGTAGTATATTTTTTTCTGACGCATTAGTATAGTCGTTTAGCATGGATCAACATGTTTAAGTCAGGATTCCATCAGGATTAACCCTAGGAATCAACTATTCTGCATAAAGAATAAATTTTAATGTTGAATGGTAGCCAATGGCGATTTAAAAATGTACGCATTTCTTATAAAAAATTTTTTAACCATGTAAATAACCATGTAACCAATATGTAACCATTATCAAAACTTTATGGCATAACATAGCCGTACATACAATTTAAAATATTTTTGGTCAAAACATTAAAGATACAACTTTCTCGGATCGGACTTTTGAACTTTATTTAGGGTCAATAATTTCTTGTCTATTTGTGTGCAACATTGTTTGGAAGAAATTCTAAAAATTTAAAGTTTCGGTTGCCTATATTGTTTCAATATTATTTTACCCATCAAAATTTGAAATAATACAAAATACTTATGGCTGAAATTTAAAAAAAGAGATGCATCAGAAATACTCTCTCGAATACAAACTAATTCAATTCTTGTAATTTTTAACTGCTAAAGAGGTAAACTTCGAATATCTAATCAGAAATAATTGTCAACATGAATGATAAATAGAGATGTGAGAAAGGGAGATAACGGTTTATTGAAATTCTTGCATTGCACACTATCAGTATTTATGGAACTGTATTGGTGCCCATTTTGTTGATTTATTCTACATTCGACAGCAAATGCCATTCTGGTCATTTAAGGACTCACACTAACCCATGGTTCGTACAGATACCGTTATTTTCCAGGTAGAATACCAGTATTTATTTAAAGAAAAATAAATATACAGTGTCTAACATAAGTGATGGGACACTTGTGCTTTACAAAAGGAAACTAATCAAATAAATTAAAAAAACATGTACACATTTTTTGTGGGTGTGTTTCATACTTAAATTTAGTAAAGATTATTACATAACATACATTTTTTGAAAATATTAAAATATTAATTTAATAAAAATACAAATGTTTAGAACGGAGCAAAAAATAGCTCACGTAAGTGATGGCACACCATTATATATGCAACGAAAATCGTCTGAAATAAGCAATAAAAATATTTTTTGAGGTTTTATTTTTACTTAAAAGCAATTGGCAATAATTTATAAAATCGTCTGCAGTATTTTTCTCCAGTTTGTTTTGGGATTTTTGTGTTTTTTAGCTCTGTGTAGCCATGAATGCTAAACAAAAAGAAACTTCGCCTGAAATTCGAAAATTAGTTATTAATTTGCATATTGAACGTGGAAAATCTGTTAGAAAAACTGCTGAAACAGTTAACTTGAGTCGTTCAACAGTTTTCAATATCATTAAACGATATAAAAAGAATAATATGATTCAGGATAAAAGAAGACCTGGCCGACCATCAAAGCTATCCAATGGAATAAAGCGAATTATCGTTCGAAATATTAAAAAAAATCCAAGAAATAGTGCTTCAGGAGTTGCTGCTGATTTACAAGCATTATATGGAATAATTGTTAATCCTGAGACTATTAGAAGGGTAATTCGATCTGCTGGATATCACGGTAGAGTAGCCAGGAAAAAATTCTTCTTAAGCGAAAAGAATAGAAAACTCAGACTAGCTTTCGCAAAATCCAACATAAATAAGAATTCTGATTACTGGAATAAAGTTATATTTGCTGATGAGAGTAAATTTAATATATTTGGTTCTGACGGTAGAATCTTGGTGTGGAGAAAACCCAGGGAAGAATTTCGTAAACAGAACTTGGTACCAACAGTAAAACATGGTGGAGGAGGAGTTATGGTATGGGGGTGTATGTCGTCCGCTGGAGTTGGTAATCTTGTTTTTATTGACAGTATGATGGATCAGTACAAGTATATTGATATTTTAAAGCAAACTTTGAAATCTTCAGCACGAAAATTGAATCTTCATAACGATTTTAAATTCTACCAGGACAATGACCCCAAGCACACTACTCTGAACGTTAGACTCTGGCTGCTATATAACTGTCCTGAAATAATAAAAACACCACCACAATCTCCAGACTTAAATCCCATAGAGAATATTTGGCAAGAATTGGAATCAAGAATTCACAAACACACCATTTCTTCAAAACAACAACTGAAATCGGTGCTTCAAGAAGAATGGGGTAAAATCACTCCAGAAATCAGAAAAAAAATTAGTCGAATCCATCCCAAAAAGATTAAATCATGTTTTAAAAGTAAAAGGAAATCCAACAAAATATTAAAACCTTTTAAAAAGTAAAATTTTTGGATAAATATTTGATGGAAAAGTAAGTATCCCATCACTAATGTGAGCCATTTTTTGCTCCGTTCTGAACAATTGTATTTTTACTAAATTAATATTTTAATATTTTGACAAAATGTATGTCATGTAATAATTGTTACTAACTTTAAATATGAAACACACCCAAAAAAATTTTGCACATGTTTGTTTATTTATTTTATTGCAGTTTCCTTTTATAAAGCACAAGTGTCCCATCACTTTTGTGAGACACTGTAGCTCAAAAGAGAGAAATTTTCTCTTATTTAATAATAGATTTTCTGTAATAAAAATATTGGTACCAAAGAATTTGTTGGTCATAAAATTCCAGGACCCGTACGAACCATGCTAACCAATATATGTGAGAGCTAAGACAGTTATCTTGAATGTTTTTTAAAGATTTTAATTACTTTCTAATGGAAACCTGCTTTTATTAGTTGTCAAGTGAGATAAATACAGCCAGGCTTTCAAAACTAAAACATCTGTTTATTTTTTAAACTAGGGATGCGGTGTACAAAGGTCTTTTTTGGAGAGCTTGTGTGGTCTTTATGTTAGAAATGGGAGGGGAGTAATAGTTTTCGATTAGAGAATTCCAATTAAAACTAATGTATCTGAAGGAACTAATGTTACAGGGGTAATTATGATGAAACAGCAAGTAAACACCCCTTTGTTCCAAAATTCTTTCAATTTAATTTTTGAATATCCATTGTTAAAGAAAACTAAAATAGCTTAAAAAATCAATTCTTTACTTCATAAAATTGTTAATTTATTAATGTATTTTTTTATTTTAAACATTTAATAAACCAGTAAGGTCTGCGTCCCCTCACGTACTTTGTGTCCCCCTTGAAAAATAAAAGTAAGGGGACGCTTTAGGAAAAATAAAAAAGTAAGGGGACTCCGTCCTCCAGCGTCCCCCCTCGACTACACCTTGCTTGCAATTGAAACTTTGCGATACCTTCAGGTTGTATACAAATGTTTTATTGCCTGCATGATTCTATCATTTTACAATTTTAGAAAATAATTTTCCTCGAAGTAAAGCGATATTGACCGGAATAGACCAGCACAAACAAACACCTATTCGAATTCACGGCTAAATTTCCAGAATTAGTTAATACTCGATTCATACATTCAAAACATCTCTGATTTGCCCGTACGTTATACAGGCAATGTGTTTTTGCCAATTATGATTTGCGCGTACCACGTACAAACATCCATATTCCAATCATGATTTATTATTCTCACCAGTGTTTTTTTTATTGTAAATTTTGCAGTATTTAATCCGAGCATTTTTCTGAATCGATTAGGCAAAAATTTCTGTTTTCAAAAACCGATGATAAAAGATTAAAAATTTTGTAAAAGACATGAAAAATTAGGCATTATTTGAAGGGGTTTTTTTTTTTCAGAAATATAATCTTGATCAATTAAGCGGTTATCAAGAATCAGTTTGCTAAGTCATAACTTGGTGAAAAATACCCAAAAACTCAATTTTAGCGGTTGAGTAGTAGTGTTTTTACTGCACCCAAAAGTACGAAATTATAGAGGACTGAAAGCAGAAAAAATAATGGTAAACGTATGAGTCATCCGTTAAAATCGGGTTTTCAGGTACTTCCCACCAAGATAATGATTTGGCAAAACACCTGCGTTTTAAAAACTGGAATCGATTTTTAACCCTTTCCGGCACACTGTGCTCGGTCTGAGATACTTAATTTTAATTCCAAACTTGCAATCGGCACCAATAATATTTTAGTAAAATTTTGCTTTTACAATAAAAGCTTAGATTAAGGAATTCAAAATATTTTAAAAACTTGTTTGTGAATTCCGGTGTCAGTCAATAATTTCTCATTTTACTACAAATTTTGCCCGTGCTGGAAAGGGTTAACTAATTCTGGAATTTCAGCTACGAGCTCGATGAGGTGATTGTCTGTGTTGCCGCCTCTTGATCTAATAGTATAACATCGAAAATTTAATCTTAATAATAACCATTATCACGTCAACATAATTTGTATTGATTTTAAAATAATTTCATTTTTCTTCGCTCATCGTGGAAAGAGTATATCAGAATATATGTATTATAAATTATTAAAATTGAAAAGTTAAAGGGATGAAGAATTTATTTTCAAGTAATGTGAAAATAAAAGTTAAATTTCATTTTAATTCATCTGTCTATAGTCGTCAATTCAGGAATTCCTTTTTTATTGAGAAATTCTGAATATCAAATTTTGCTTAATTTAATAATATATATTTAATAATTGCGATTGCATACAAAAAAAAAAAAAAAAAAAAAAAAAAAAAAAAACGCTTGGAATACCTTGCATGCATTCGGAATTTTTGAGTGAAAAAGAAATTCCTGAAATGTATGCTTATGATGTAAATGTGTTTGTTAACCCTTTCGACTCTGGCGTTTCTTACACACGATTCATTCGGACGACACAACTTGGTAAAAAAAAAAAAAGTTAATTTCAATGACACAGTATCAAAAATGCGTTAATTACCCGGTGTCCCAAAAATGACTGATGGATTTTAAAATTCAATAACTTGCAAACGGTGACAGCTATTTAAAAAATTTTTGAAGGAGGGTTATGTATAGTGTCAGGAGTTTTTTACCGTAATTTTTTATTTTAGTTCGCATCTCAAACAATAGGTGGCGCTGACGGCGATTGAAGGCCAGGTGATCAGTGCTGAGTGAAGCGTCGACCTGGCCTTCAATCGCCTTCAGCGCCACCTATTGTTTGAGATGCGAACTAAAAAAATTACGGTAAAAAAAAACTCCTGACACTATACATAACCCTCCTGCAAAATTTTTTTAAATAGCTGTCACCGTTTGCAAGTTATTGAATTTTAAAATCCATCAGTCATTTTTGGGACACCCGGTAAATAGGGCAATAATTTTTTTATTTATTACTAATGCCAATAACAAATTTTGAAAAGAAAATTGTTGTCCAGGCCTTCGTTAATCCTTTTATATTATTCCAAGTATTTTCCATAAGACAATCCTAGCGGTTCCCTCTTTTTCTACTGTGTTTTTCCCTGACCATTCGCTATCCTGACTTAGAGTTAACCCCTTGTGGCGCGGTGGTATACCTATAAAACCACTTTATTTTTATTCCCAAACGCCCCGTTGGCACCGGAATTTTAGTAAAAAAAAAAAAAAAAAAAAAAAAAAAAAAAAAAAAAAAAAAAAAAATCTGTTTATTGAATTCCAACAAAATAGCTTTTTCTTAATTACAAATAAAGTTGTTTTCAAATTCCGATGTCACTCATCAATTTCAACACTTAAGAAATGAATTTGTTCTGCGCCGCAAAGGGTTAAAGCAGTTTATTATGAAATAGAAACTGGGTGCTTTATGACACGGTACTAAATTCATTTTCGCTCGTGGCAAGTTAAAATTCGCAAGTACTTTTATTAAAAAACTACATATATATATATATACAGGGTGATTCTAAATTAATTTTACAATAAAAGAGGGGTGATAGTACACATCAAGACAAACAATATCAAACAGGAAACCAAGGGTCCCAAACGTTTTCCAAAGGAGATAGCCGACAGTAATTTTAAGTTCCAAAATTTCAAATAAACATAATAAACGGAAACATTGGTCGATTGATTTGCGGTTATTACTAAAACTATTCTTTATGTCTTTACGAATGAAATTGTATATTAGCTGAAAATAGAAACTCATGGTATAAGTCTTTGTTTCTGAGAGTATCTTCTACTGAAAGAACAGACCACAAGATTTGGTTTCGTGAAGAGGGATATTCTTCGGAGTGGACAGTTTCCAAAAACAGAAACCTGTTTGTTTTAAGAAAGAAAGAGAATAAGAAAACTGTAAAAAATACTAAGCTTCTATAGTATGAGCTTTTTTAAAAAACATTTTTCATGAGTGGCGAGTTCTAAAAATCAGTTCTGCGGAGTTTTACAAATTAATTTTTTTTTTCTCTACCTGTCTGCGAGTGACCACGTCTACTTTGTCATTGCCTACGAAACACAGTTTAGCAATATTAAATTTGTGGGACACAGTGTTGAATTCAGACACTTTTCTCCCGGAGGGACGTCAATGGCTCCGGGGGGGTATTGTACTTTTTGACCATTGAAAACGGAAAATTTCAAATTTTCTAAAGGGGATAGACATTTTATTGCTCCGGGGGGAATGCCCCTCTCGGGCCACCCCTGAATTCGACACTGGTGGGACAGTGAGTTTCAAAGTATACCTTTTGCAACTTTCAAAGAATTTGTTAGAAATATCCTGCTGCTTTTTTATAGAAATAGTAAAAGTTTGCATTAAAAATTCGAAAGTGAATTATTGGATATAATAACGTGTTTGGCTCGTGATTATGGCAGTGTACTTTTTAAAATTTGGCATATGAAATAGGAAGACGGTGTTTAAGATATAAGGAATGTAATTTAACAAAGCACCACTATTAGATCAAAGACTTTAATCCCTTGAAGGACAAGCAATAATATATCTCTTTAATATTGATTTCTCACCGAAAATATCGAAAATTTTTTTTTTAAATAAGAAACAGTGATGGTAACCTCGTCACTGAAATTTTCCCTCAAAATTTCCCACATGAGCTCAATTTTCCCCTCAAAATTTCCCTCGTGAGCTCAATTTTCCCCACACTGTTAAATTCAGCAGTGCTGCCCTCTATCGGCAAATGATCAAAATATATTTTATACTACTTTTCATTTTGGTTCTTCAAAACTAAAATATTTCAGTCAATCGAAGAACATAAGTAATTTAATAAACATAAACATAATATAAAAATAAATTCTTAAGGTACTAATAATGATTATTTTTTTGCTAAAGAAATGCAGATAAACGCAAATGTTGTCAAATAAGAGCGTGAGAAACGCACATTTCATCAAAGAATTGCGGAAAAAACAAAATTTCGTCAAAGAATCGCAAAAAAGATCTCTGATTAAGTTCAAAAAGCATAGAAAAAACCGAAAATCGTGGGGAAAAACACAATTTTCGGTAAAGTATTGCGAAAAAACGTTAAATTTGTTCAAAAATCATGAAAAAATCGCATTTTTTGTCGAAAAATTGGGAAAGAAATATAAATTTAATCAAAAACTCGTAGAAACAAGCACATATTTCTTAAAATGATCGCGAAAAAAGCATATTTCCCCCCAAAAATCGGGGGGGGGGAGAAGAACTCAAAAGTCGCGAAAAAAAAGCAAAGTACCCTAAATATTTACAAAAATATGTCATATCTTTGCGGGGGAAATTGTGATTTTTCTCAGCCCCCCCCCCCTAAAATTGATCATATGGGCGCCCTTGTTGTCGCGACATTCGAGTCTTCTGCTTTATCCAAATCCATAGCTATAAAACACTAAAATGTAACTTTCGAGATTCTACACTATACACATTCTAGAAAAATTTGAACTAAAATCTTAAACTAAAAAACTGTTTTCGTTTTACGCTTTTCTGAAGCGATCAAAACTGAAAATCTAATAGAATAGTTCCGACTGACGTCTTAACCTATTTTTCCCCCCTTCAAAAAATCCCCCAGGTTTCTCTACTTTGTGGTTACGTGGTTGAATCTGATCTATTAACTTAGAGAAGTTTAGTTGCATTACTGCTTCGAGAGCCAATGGAACGCAACAGCAATATTCAGCGAAATAGTTACGATGCAATTCGCCAGGAGTTATGAAAAACAAATCGAAAAAAAGGGTTTTCTAAAAAGTTTTGCAGAAAGAAAAGGAAAAAGTGCGTTCATGAGAGTGGAACGGGAAATTCTCAAAATTTCCCACAAAACCTCAAGTTTCCCATTTTTCCCACACAGCTCTAATTTCCCCACAGATGTGGGAATTTTCCCACAAGTTACCATCACTGATAAGAAAAGGCAATGCCTCTACATTATACTGCCAATGTTGAAAATATAAAATATCGTAAAATGTTTCTGGTGAGAAACTCTTTTAAATTATGCGGGATAAAATATATCCCACCGACCCTCAAGGCGTTAACCCCTTAAATGTTACATATTTTTTTGACAACATAAGTTAAAAATAGAGGCTAAATACCATTGTTTTCAAACTAAAATATTTGCCTTACTTAATAGAAAAATATCTGACAATCAATAAAGAAAAATTTGTAGTTACAAATTAGCGGTGTTAAAAAGCTTTTAATAACGAAGCAAGCAACGTGTTCTTGCCAGTTCAGGAATCCAGTTCAGCAACACAGTTAAGGTATTAACCCCTTAACAAGTTAATTCTTTTCCGTTCAATAAGTTGAAAATAGCGGATTCACAGCTTTAAGTGATGCAATAAGCAAATTCGTCTTGCCCTAACGTCGTTTTCGCAAACCAGTTAAGGGGTTAAAAATATGTTTCTTTTGAAAATTACAGAAGGTTTATTAGAATTTGCCTGTACATTTCCATTAAAAAATGAAAACGAGTTCATTCGAAATTCGCAGACAAATTATTCAACATGTCTCTCACTGATATGCTGCTTGGTTTTAGTATTGAAACAGTGGCGTAGCTAGCGGGGGGCGGAGGGGGCGGTTCGCCCCGGGTGTCACCCTCAAAGGGGTGACACCCAATCTTTATTTGCAAATAAAAAATATAATCTTATAAGATTTTGGAAAAGAATTTTGAAGTAAAATGAAATTTTTAGCGCACAATGCTATAGAGTTAGTTTCCTTTTCTTTGAGAATGTGAAATTTTATATAAAACGGTTATCTAAATGAGACATGCACCAAAAAAGAAAAACTTGCCAATCCAAAGAGTGGGTAGCAAAAGCAAATAATAATAAAAAAAGAATTTTCTTCGACATATAGACACCACATTGATTTATGCGGACTATCTATGGGAGAGTGATGAGTCGCTCCTGTGGTTTTTTAATGTAGGAGAAGAAAAGGTAAATAAGGAATGGTATGATAATTTCTTATAATAATGATTGGAAAATATGACGTATCGGAAGGTCTGTGTGTTGTGTGTGTGTGTGTGGGGGGGGTGACACCATGATGGCTTGGGGTGACACCATTTACATCCGCCCCGGGTGTCACCCATCCTAGCTACGCCACTGTATTGAAAATTTATTGAAAAAAAAATTCTTTGAATGCTAAAATTTTGTGAATAATATGCTCTGTAGTTCTAATTTTATAGCAAATCTTCGAGGAATGTAACATGAAAAGTATTTTTCGGAAATTATGATGTTAAAAGAGGGACGTTATACATTTTTCTGATCGAAATGTTCAACACTAACTTATAACATTTTTTTATGATTTGACATTTTAAATGTGAAAATAATACTTTTAACATCTCCCTTATAAATCAAGTCATATTTCGTATTAAGTTTTTCAGTCACACGTCAGAATTACCATATGCACAGTTGCCAATTTTTACACTTTTCTAATATTTATAAAACTTAATAAAATTATTTGTATTATTCAATCGCAGATTTCAACGATATAAAATATCAAATTTCATTATTAAATTTTTGAGGTAATAAAAAAGCGTAAATGTTTAGGGCTATGCATACATCCTCTTTTAACAGAACATTTTCTCTTTGTTAGGATGATATAAATTTATTTTTAAAAGTCTTATATAAAAATTTAAATGAGTTTCTTTCTAAATTAACTGAATGAATGTATAACACTGCACTAGATGTGCGTGCAAAAGAAAATTTTCCTCAACCAAACTTAATTAATTTGACTACAACAAATTTGATTAAATATATCCCGTTTCACTAATGAATTGCTAAGCAAAGGTACAATATCCTAATACACATATGTAAAATATGTTATACCGTTTCCATAACTGCAACTTCTTTTGTATAACGGATTTTTATTGGAAATGTCCTTTCTTACAGAAGAAGTTGCATTTTAGATTAAAATAGAAACCATTGGAATAAATCTTTGTTTCTGAGAGTATCTTCAACTACACCACAAGATTTGATTTCGTGAAGAGGGATATTCTTCGGTGCGTTTCCAAAAACGGAAACCTGTTTGTTTTAAGAAAGAAAGCGAATCAAGAAAAAGTATACTGAGCTTCTATTGTATGAGCTTTCTTTTAAACATTTTGTAAGAGTGGCAGACTCTAAACATCAACAAATGAAGGATTCTGTGGAGTTTTAAAAATTCTTATTTTTTTTTTCACAACTGTCTTGGAGTTAGACAACATCTGCTTTGCCTTCTTCTGCGAAACATAGTTTAACAATACTACATTAGTAGGACAGTGACTTTCAAAGTATACTTTTTGAAATTTTCAAATAGTTTGCTTGAAATATTCTACTGTTTTTTTGTAGAAAAAGAAAAATTTTGCATTCATAAATCGAAGGAAAATTATCTAGTATACATAAACCTTTCACGTGCCTGGTGATTATTTATGTGCATGTACTAATTAAAATATGGAAATAGAAAATAGAAAAATAATGTTTTACATGTGTGAAATCTTTATATATAAAAATCTTCTGTGCGTGTGTATGTAATTGAACTCCTCCTAAACGACTGGACCGATTTTAATGAAATTTTGTGTGTGCGTTCCAGTAGATTCGAAAATGGTTTAGATTCACATTTCGTCGAAATTGATTCAATACTTTTTTAGTAATTAGGCAAAAACTAATAGTTAGTGATTTTTCGCTAATTAAAAGTGTTGATTAAGTTCGACGAATAGAGTGCGGACGGAATGTCTGAGCGGTCTAAGGCGGCAGATTCAAGCTCTGCTTCTTGAAGAAAGAGATCGCTTGTTCGAAGCCCGTTCCTGACAAACGTGTATGCTTTACAATAATATTTCCTCTATTATGTTTTTTATTAACCGATTTCAGAAAATCGTTAACTTTTAACTAAAAAAGAGAAAAATAAACTTTTCTGTCAAAAATTGAACCTTCAAAAAATACTGAAGAGTAAGAAATAATTTCTTCACATTATTGTAATAAGAAATTAAATGAAGAGCGTAGTGTTTACCGTGCGTATTACTATATTTACGTACATTTTTTTGATTTTCTGGAGTCCGTGCCAGGAGGACAACGTCTTTCGGTGACAGGACAACGTCTGTCGGGTCCGCTAGTATAATGTAAAAATGTAAATTAATAGAACATTAAAATCATACAGGATGGCGAGAGATCAGGGAAAAAGGGCAATCAAAAGTGTTATTAAATACCAGTATGTTTTTAAAGGAAAATTTGTCTACTTTAATCTCTTTATATTATTTGAATTATTTTCCATAAGAAAATACTGATAGTTTCCTCTTTTTCTATTGTATTTTCCCCTGAACACTCGCCAACTTATATACCAGTTGACTTCCCCCACTAATTACATCGGTTTTAATTTATGCAAATCTCCAATCCATGTGATTTTTTTTTCTTTAATGAATTTCCGGTTCGGAATTTTATCGTAAAAATAGGATTGTCAGATTTTGGAGGAGGAAAAACATAACTACTGAATAATTATGATTAAAATTGGATAACTTTAGTCTGTTATACAACTACCGAGTTATTGCAATTGCTTATGTATAATGTATTCCTATAGAAATTGTGTATTCCCATAAAATAAATTGCATTTTAGATGAAACTAGAAGAACCTCTGAAATAAGTCTATATTTTCCGAGAGTGTATTCAACTGAAAGAACATATCACAAGATGAAATCTAATCAAAATTTCATCAAGAGGAATATTCTCTAGTGCCATTCCAAAAAAAGAAAGTGGATCAGGAAAAATATGAAATGAGCAAAAATTTTATGCAGGATGTGTCAAGATTGTCTGTTCAGATTTGGTGGAGAACTGGAAAATAACAACAGAAGAAAATTTCATGCAGAAAAGCGTGGACGCAAACGACCGCACGACGTTGTAGAGGGTTCTTTATATCCATAAATTCTAATCACGAGAAAAGCATCTCTAATAAGTTCACTGTCTTTCACCAAGATGACTGTGCAGAAGTAACACGAATCATTATATGTCACATGAATATGCAGATATGCAACTAAGTTATGATACGGCAAGGGAAGCAGTCGGAGAACTGCACAAATGTATGAAGAATGCTAGCCCGACTTAACAAAATTCTGCAACAAATATATATATTTAAAATTTCAAACGATTTTATTGGGTAGTTTTTGTGCTGTTATACGCGGGCAGCCAAATAAAGAGACAGAAGGACGGATCAGATGATTATTGTAGATGCTACGTATTTATATAATTACAAATGCACCTAAAAACAGTTTAATTTAGAAACGCATGCCAAAATTGAAAACTCATTTCCAGAAGTTTCTCACTGACACGCCCGTGTTAATACATTTACTAAGCTTCAGATTTTCCTGCATTACCAGCAATATTTAAAATAATATAAATCTAATGATTTAATGGATTTTAATGCGCTATAAAATGATTAATACTCTCTAGCTTCACATGAATATTTGTGATTAAGTATTTTTACATGATCTTGAAAGAATCATGTTTTATTAGCATTTAAAATAAAATGCAGAGAAAACAACATTACAAATTTGCACTTTTGCAAGACTGTCAGAGGGTTAACGCCCCGGAATCATTTCAAGTTTACTCTCCACTAAGTCCGTGCTATTTTTCCAATGAAGAGAAACTGTGTATTGAACATTTTTATATAAAGTATAGAAAATAAAATATTTATATTTTAGTGAAAATTTGTTATTAAGTGTATATTCACGGTAAAACAGAGTTTGCATGTATCAAGGGATTCAGGGAGTTTTAGGTGTTTTAGTACCAGAAATTTCATAAAGTACTGGTCAATACAGTCACCGCAAAAAAAATCTTGACATTTGAGATTTTAGACGTTTTGTTGAATATCTAGAAATATACATGAGGAATTATTCTGAAACTTCAGGTGTGTAAACAATATAGCACAGGTCATATATTTTTGTGAAATTTTTTTGCCGAAGTCCCATAGGGGACCGTCAAAAAATTGAAAAAGAATGAATATCTTTTGGATGACCCTGTCAAAACTAATGTAGCAAAAGCATTCCAACTGCAGATTATCATTAAGTGACTTATTGTAATTATGTGTGTTCATTTTTATGCGGATAGCATGTATACCCGTAGAGAAATTAAGGTTTTTATAAAAACAGTCCCAATTTTTTTCAAGATTTTTGTTTATTATTTGCAGAGTTCTTAATATAAAATAAAGTTTTTTCCTGAACTTATGACAAACAATATTATAAATAATACCCTGCAACCAGAATTTAAAAAAAATAATAATTGTATGAATAATGAACAGGTTTACTAAATAAATTTTCATTGCGCATGCGTAAAAGTTATGCAAATTTTGATTGCATATTGTGTTAGCTAAAGGTATGGAGCAACTTTTGTAAAAGTCTCAGAATCGCAGCTTAAAAATGCTGAAAATTATCGCGGATGGAATCTGATGAAAATCCGTTATTTCCAAAAAGACGCAAAAAGATAAGGGGTTGTATCCAAATATAGTAGTGCGCGCAATATTATGTAGTACATACTATCGCGCTCACTACTATATTTGGATACAACCCCTTATCTTTTTGCGTCTTTTTCGAAACAACGGATTTTCATCAGATTCCATCCGCGATAATTTTCAGCATTTTTAAGCTGCGATTCTGAGACTTTTACAAAAGTTGCTCCATACCTTTAGCTAACACAATATGCAATCAAAATTTGCATAACTTTTACGCATGCGCAATGAAAATTTATTTAGTAAACCTGTTCATTATTCATACAATTATTATTTTTTTTAAATTCTGGTTGCAGGGTATTATTTATAATATTGTTTGTCATAAGTTCAGGAAAAAACTTTATTTTATATTAAGAACTCTGCAAATAATAAGCAAAAATCTTGAAAAAAATTGGGACTGTTTTTATAAAAACCTTAATTTCTCTACGGGTATACATGCTATCCGCATAAAAATGAACACACATAATTACAATAAGTCACTTAATGATAATCTGCAGTTGGAATGCTTTTGCTACATTAGTTTTGACAGGGTCATCCAAAAGATATTCATTCTTTTTCAATTTTTTGACGGTCCCCTATGGGACTTCGGCAAAAAAATTTCACGAAAATATATGACCTGTGCTATATTGTTTACACACCTGAAGTTTCAGAATAATTCCTCATGTATATTTCTAGATATTCAACAAAACGTCTAAAATCTCAAATGTCAAGATTTTTTTTGCGGTGACTGTATATATAAAGCCAGAGTTTTTTTTTTTTTTAAAATAAGGTTCGTATTAAATAAGGTGAATATTACTTTGCAAAAATTCTTCTAAAAGATTCGACAAAGTCCTTACGGCCCCTGTCCTCGCTCAAGGAAACGCTCGCGAGCTAATGCTATTCCTATGGGGAAGCATTTTTCTAATGACTCTTTCGCATTTCGACATTTTTGAATAACTTTTTTTGCATTGGATAATTGAGGTGCATGCCGACAGCGCACCTTTTTTACTTTTTCGATTTTGGTTTCAGATATTTTTTTAAAAAGCACTTTCAGTTTCCAAACCAGTTTTGAAAGTGAAACTAACTTTGTAAAAAATATATGCAACCAAAATCGAAAAAGTAACCAAGGAGCGCACTTGAGAGGGACCTCAGCTATCCAATGCAAAAAAATTATTCAAAAATGTCAAAATGCGAAACAGTTATTAGAAAAATGCTTCCCCATAGGAATAGCATTAGCTCGCTAGCGTTTCCTCGAGCGAGGACAGGGGCCTTAAAGCATACGAACCCTGTAATAGGATATCAAATATGATTTAAACCCTTAATGGGCGCATTAAATTATGGGTTAAAAATTCAAATTCATTATTGCCACCACTTTAAAAAATATATTCATCTTATTTAAAGGACAAGTAAAATGATACCAGAATAAAACCAGTTATCCTATTTTATGAAACTGGTGGGAATTAAACAATTGTGAATAAAAGCTTGCAGCCCATGGATGTCTCGGGCGCGACGATTAAGTGGTTAAATTTTATATTCTTTTATGGTTGGTACATTTCGAAGGTACTTTTGTTAACTTAGTGTACTTTATCCAATATATATCCATGACTTTTAGTTAAGTGAATTATGCATAATAATTGAAAAAATCTATTTCTCGAAAATGCATTTGGAATAAAAATGGTATCTGATCTTGGTCGACCAATATTTTTGTATTTTGGTTAAAGGCATTGCTCCCATACCTAAAATTACTAATGTTCTGAAAACGCTGTTCGCATTCAATCTCTAAGTGCAACCAATGTTCATGCCTATAGTATTCACAGGTGGTGGTTAAACTATGTTTTGCAGATTAAAGCAAAGAACATGCGGTTAAAATTCCAGGCAGACGGGAGAAAAGAAAGAGCTTTAAAACTGCACAAAATCTTTCGTTTGTTGATGTTTAGAGCATTGCTACTCTTAAGAAATGTTTGAAAAGGAGCTACGATGATGGAATTTCACTATATGTTTTTTTCGTGTTTTGTTTTCTTACAATACTACCGCATCTGGAAATGTTATTTATTGATGAAGATTGCATGAAACCAGGAAATTTTGAATGGTTATTTATTTTTAATTTTATTATTGCAGCACCGTAGATACCGGAGCTTGTAATTTCAAAATTTCTTAACTTTGAGCAGGCGGAGGTTCCAGTCACATATACCATGCTTTTTGCATCTTTGCTCTTTGTAATATTCGCAGATTTATCGCTGCAGCTAGACTCTTTTCTTCCGTGCAGACTCATGCTTGCCAGCCACTGCAACCTACGACTGTGTATAGAGTATTTTATTACTAGGATCCCCTCAAAGACTGTTGCAAAGTTTCGCATCGTTTCTTCAATGTATATTTATTTTTTCATCTTTTCCCTTTTATATAGTAGTTTTTATAAGTACAGCTGTAGTTAAACTTACTTCTCTTTCTACTAACTTATTTAACACAAGTTTAAAGTCTTAAAATCAAATATTTAACACTTTCTTAATAAAAATTTTTTTTAGATCTTTTTCAATTAAAATTTTCCATTTTTCTATTAAGAAGTTTATTACTCTACTTTTTCTTTTCTCAGTGGCTCATGATAAGATACAGCACTTTAATGCGCAACACTAGGCAGTTTTGGTTTCAGATTTTTATTAAAAAATTTCTTTAAATTTCGAAACCGGTTTAAACCGGTTCTAAAATTGATACTATTGAAATATAAAAAATATATAAGCAAAATCAAAAAAGTAAAAACTAGGCAGGTTGCGGATCGTCGTTAGCTAACTTGTGCTAAAAAATCATGTAAAAATATTAAAATTTGAGCGATATATTTGAAAAGAGTGCTCGCATAGACTTTACATTATCATCCGGGTCTTTTTCTGTGCCTAGTGTGGGGCCTTAATATTGGACTGGCAATTAAGCTGATTGCAGCTTGGAAAACTCTCAATGTTACTCAACTGTTCAGCACAATTCCAATATTTTATCAATCATACCGCAATTTCCGGCGTATAATCCGCAAATCAAATAATCTTTCTTCGACCCAGACATTTTTTAAAAACAAGCGTGTAACAGCTTAGATCGCGGTAAAAATATGGTTTCACTTACTAAATAAAATTACTGGGTACAAAAAGAATTGTTTGATCCGCAGATTATACGCCGGAAATTACGGTTCAAAATTTACGGTTAAATTTTCCCTTGTATTTTGCCCTGCCTTTCTTTTGTTGTTAAAAATATACTTTAAAATTACATTTTATTACTCATTTTTTATTCTGACACATCTTTTCATACTATTATTACTTTTATTTAACTTTTCATAAACTTTCCACAGACTTCGCAGTTCGCCGTCCTTTCTTTCTTTTTTTTTTTTTTTTTATAAATATTTTAAAATTTTAACTTTATTTTTTTACTATTCTGTCTTTTGAGCATTATTGCAGCTAGTTAAAATGTATGATTTCTGTAAAAAATATTTTTTTATGCTAGGACATATCTTCGGTAGCATTTTTCGGCCGTTTATGGAATATTTAAGGTCTTAACGGATCATTGATTACTCCCCCTATAACGATTATTTCGTTATATATTGGTTATTTTCTTAAATTATTCCTTCCCCCCTGTCTCTTTTCAATTCAAAATCAGTTTTAAGTGTCCTTCATTCACTTTCCATTTTTTTTCCCTCGCATAGTTTTTCTCTAACCGAAAAATCGGCAGCTGCTTAACTTTGTCTGTGAGAAATACACTCACATATTAATCAACCGTTTAAAGCTATTTCCAGATGTCTGCTATTTCCGATCGAGGCAATTCTGCATTACCTTATATGGACATCATCTCTGTTTCACAGTTGAAATTTATGCTTACGCTTCTTTTCCTTTCTCGACAAAAACCTAAAAAGAATTTAACATCTGCGCAGTAAAATCTGATATCCCTTTGGTGTGCCTCTTTATTAGACATAATAACACGTGTAACATTTTATCGTTTGGCAACCTTGCCTTTCCCATCCCAGCTTGGAAACCATATTGAATTCTTATCTTGCCGGCTGCATTTTAACTGTATTTGGCGTATACTATCCATTGTGCATGGGCGAACTTGTGTATGTTGGCGATTTTCTATGATGCCAAAGGTGGCAATTTGTTGCTATGTACGAGGTCACTTGACTCTCTGCGCTCGTCTTGTTAACCTGCTATTCTTCGTTCGGGGATTTTCTCCGAGAGTTGTAAGTGTGCCCCCCTTCGTAATAGATGTTAAAATAAAGTGTAACTTTGCAATCATCGTGGGGTTTTTTTGTACATCTGAACCTGGATACATGATCATTTCGTTCTTCTAAATGCCTTAACAAATATCTGCAACCACCAATCTCCCTTACAAATCTCTGGTGCCGTTTGACTCTCGTTTTTTTCCCCACATAAAAAAAAAAAAATATATATGGAGGGGGGTACAATCAACTGCGACTTTACGGCGAATGTGATAATTTTGGTTCTTCTTTCTTCTCTGCATCCCCGGTAAAAAAAAAATGCAACTGCTAGTAGTCTTGCCTGCTAAAAGTCAACAGATGTGGAATTGATTTCCCCGACTTCATCTGCGCTCGGCGTCGACAAGTGGTGTTCCCGTCCTGAAGTTCCTTTCCTGGACGCCCCCTTTTCCTCCCCTGTCCTCTGCAGCTCAAGTGCTTCGGAGCGTTTCCCCGTGAAATTCCATCTTCAAAAGAAATATGCGGCCAAGTATCACCTGAGCGCTGGGGCGCCCACCCTTCTTTTTTCCACTCGTTTGTGTGTGATTTGTGTGTGATCATCGATTTCGCCTAGCATTTTGTGCTTCTCTTACGGTGTGCTCAACTTGTGCTTATATACCAGTGTTTGTGTTGTGTCTACATAACGTAATCTACAGAAAGTTCATTGTGTTGTTATCCATCGTAGAGTGATTCATCGTGAAAAAAATAGTGATTCATTCGCGGGTGTCTGCAACGAAAGTAAAAAAAAAAAAAAAAAAATTTGCACATACAAAATAAGTCTTCAATTCGGTGAAAATCCATCAGAAAGAATTCATCGTATGAATCAGTTAACAGTGCACAAAAATTAGTAACTATATAACAGAATTCCAACTAAGAATAAAAAAAAATGATGTGTCACTACCTTTGATAAGTTATCTGCTATTCGTCAGTAAAAAAAAATATAAAAAAAAAAAGAAAAAAAGTGCACAATGAAAATCCAACCTCAAAAAAAGTCTACATTTTGAATGTGGGAGCAGAGCGTGCCCCAGTTCCCTAAGTTTTGTCTTATTAAATTAGTAATCATTTAATTATTTCTTTAAAACTAAATCTGTAAGTTACCCCAAGTATTTTCTGTACTTTATGTTCTGCTTCCACAGTCAGTTCATCATAATCAATATTGCAGTTTGGTGTTTTTAAATCATATTTTTTTCAACATAACTATTATAATCCTGTTATTGTGTTTTTGCAAAGATTTTTTTAAATTGCGAAAGCACGGTAACTGTTGTCATTTCTAGTTATTATTTTTATGACATTTTATGCAGTTTTTATCAGTTATTTGCATTTATGTGCTATTGTTTCATATTTTACGTCCCACCCCTTTTTTTGTTTTTTTTAATTTGTATTTAGATTCTCTAATATGCTTAAATGTGTTTAACCAGTTTTGAACTTTAATTACAAGGTTAAAATAAGAACATTCTTTTTCATCCAAAACATATAAATAAATCAGAAGGTTTTAAGTTACAAAAAAAGGAATTTTTTTTCCTTGAGTAAAGAAGTTAAAGGATTTTTTTTTTCTTGCTTGCTAACAGTTTTTGCGGTTTTCTATAGAGTTTTCTTTACTTTATTATCTAAAGTAAGTACTTTGTTAAAGTGAAGGAATATATAGATATATGTTTCAAAGTGTAATTATTTTGCCATTTTATTTAATTTATTTTCTAAATGTGTTAATTTTGTATGTGCTTCCTTGCGTTACTGTCATAAAAGGTTCAAATAAGATATCTTTAAAGTGAGGTATATTTTAAAATCTATTTATTTTGCTAGTTTAGATATTTTTACTAGCTAGGAAATTTACTTGTTTTCAATGTGCTTTAGAGTATAAGTCAGGTCTGTGTAACAATTTCTCTAAAACTTGTGAGCGTAAACAAACAAAAAAAAAAACTGATCATGGCGGCAAAACAAATTCCGATAAATATCATTCAATTTGATGGAGATCCAGATTTACTTAAATTTTTCTTTGATCAAATTCGCGTCTGTGCAGAAATTAATAAATACAACCCACAAACAACAATTGCAATCTTAAAGGGAAAGTTAGTTGGGCCTGCACAAAAATTTCTAGCCCAAAATCCCGACCTGCAAAAGATAACAGACCTTGATTTGTTGGAAAAGGAATTTGCGTCATTTTTCGCCCCCCCTAGTAAATGTGTTGCTTCTGTTGAATTGTCCAGTTTAGCACTTATGCCTTCTGAGACGATAAAAAACTTAGCTCATAGACTAAATGTTCTTGCGGCGACTGTTTATGCAGATATCAACGACGAAAGTGCACGCAACACTATTAAACTTATGAAATTTCTAGAAGCCCTTCCTTCAAATATTAGAATAAAATTACAGGAAGAAGGCATTAATGATTATAAAACAGCAGTTGAAAGAGCGCAAACCCTTCATGAAATTTTAAGGAATGAGAAAATCTTACATTCCTTACCTTCGGTACACAGACCAGAAAATCTCATCGAATCGCAACTGAAAAAAATTTCCGAGAAAATAAATGCATTATCCTTTGCCCCTTCTGATACTAAAACCGAAACTGAGCAAAAAAATCTCCAGACTAGACCAAAACATTTCGCAGGTGTTTCACGCTTCAAAAAAAATTACAAAAATCGAAACTACACTAGGCGTTATTCCCCACACAAGTTTTCACAAAAAAAACCAGTTGTTTGTCAGTTATGTGGACGAAACAATCATGATGCTCTCTCTTGTTTTAAATGGAAAAGAGCAAACACTCAAAGAAAAAATAATTACACGAATTCCACTCCACAATTCCAGGAAAACTGAATCAGAGATACAATTTTTATGCTGATGGTGTTGTGTCTCAGTCTAATACTTCTACATCAGCAACTTTTGCTTTTGACCCTGTTTTACCTAAAATTTCAAGTTCGAGACTAGTTAATTCAGTAGGTTCCCAAACTTTTGACTCCATTAAAATAGCAAATAACATCAGTACACAAACAGAAAGTGATAATGTTCAGATAATTTGTAGTGTAAACACTATGTCACCATCCCTCCCTCTTGTTAAAGCCACTATAGCAAACCATGATATTACTTTATTGGCTGATTCTGGTAGTAGTATATCTTTACTTTCACAAAAATTATTCAACCAACTTAAACCTGTCTTAAAATATAAAAGACTGTCCACTGACGTCAATATTAAAACTGTCAATTCTGACGTCTCATTTTCCGCCTGCATCAGAACATCCATTAAGCTAAAACAAAAAGCGTTTTCACACCACTTTTATATTGTTGACATACCTGAGTCTTCCAGTTTTGAAGGCATTTTAGGTTTCGATTTCATAACTAGATACAATGTTGTCATCGATACTTTTAACAAGTGTCTCCACGTCAACAATAATTTCTCTGTTCCTTTAAAAACCAGTAAAGAATCTTCTGGAGAGAAACAATCAAAATCATGCAATTCTTTGAGTGATGTTGTATTGAATCAAGCGGTGTTCTTAACTCGAAAAATTATAGTAGAACCTCAACAACAAATATGGTGCTCTGTTTACACCTCCAATAACATCAACAATGACAGAAATTATCTTTTTGAATATTTGGCACAAACAAAAGAATTAACAGGAAATGATGCCATTATTCAAATGAACAAATTATCCAATAAAAGAAAGAAAACTTCACAAATACATCAGTTCTTCTCAATAACACTTAAAAACACTTCTGAAAAGACCATTCATCTCCCTAAACACACAAAAATAGGTCAATTATCTGAGATTGAGGAAATTCGCGACTATACTTCTGAAATGTCTGACAAGCAAAATAACTCAGAACAGCACTTTGTAAATTTTATTCAGGCGTCTAATGAAATCTTACAAAAAAGAAAGCAGGAGTTATCGGCTGATGATTTTAAACTTTCTCACTTAAAATCTGATGAAGCAAAGAACCTAACTAAATTGCTACTTAATTATTATCCTGCCTTTTCCAAATCATTAGACACACTTGGTCATACTGATAAAATTGTACCTGATTTAAAATTCATTAATGACTACCCCATAAAGACACTCCCTTTCCCTCTTCCCCAAGCTGTGCAGAAGGATGTTTTAAACCAAATCAAACAGTTGCTTGATGCCAAAATCATTGAACGTCATTGTTCCGAATGGGCCTGCCCCATGCTTCTTGTTAAAAAGAAACCAGACGGTACAGGTATACAGAAATATAGACTCGCATTAGATCTCAGAATGGTTAATACTATAATTCAAGGTTCGTCCTATCCACTTCCAAAAATTCAAACTATTATTTCAAATCTTTCACAATATCGTTTTTTCTCTTCTCTCGATTTTCATCAGGCATATCATCAGATTGATTTGCCTGCAAAATTTCAAAATCAGCTCACATTCACTACAATGTTCGGTTCTTTTCGGTATAAGAGATTAGTATTCGGCTTAAAAACAAGCGCCTCAATTTATCAAGCTTTAATGGACTCGTTACTTGATGAATTACAGTTAGAAGGTGTCTATACCTACCAAGATGATCTCATTGTTGGTGCCAATTCATATCAAGAAATGTGTGATAAGTTGGATAAAATTCTTGCAATACTAGTAAAATATAATTTAACGCTGTCCCCTAACAAATGCACTTTTCACAAAACCAGTTTAGATTATCTTGGATTTCACATAGAAAATCAAACTATTTCTCCTGTTCAGTCGAACATTGTAAAAATAACATCTTTTCCAACACCTACAACTAAACGTCAATTAAAAGCACTCATAGGCGTCATTACATTTTACAAATCTCTGGTTCCATCCTTTTCTGAACTTGTGCAGCCTCTCATAAACTTAACTACTCCAAAAGCCAAATTTAAGTGGACAAGCAAACATAAAAAAATTATGGACACCATACAGAAGATATTCTTTAATCCACCCATGGTTAGATTACCTGACTGGAACAAAAAGTTCTATTTAAATACTGATGCGTCAAATATTGCTATTTCTGGTGTCTTACTGCAAGAACATGATAAACAACTATTACCTGTTGCATACTTTTCAAAATCTTTAAAAGCGTCAGAGAAAAAATATCCTGCACTTAAATTAGAACTCATGGCGATTCATAAATCAGTTACTGCTTTCAAATATTATTTATACAACAGAGAATTTGTAATCCTTTCAGATAGTAAACCATTAGAAAAGTACAACAAAACTACAAACCCGGCTGATATTATCTCTCGTTGGCTCATGGATCTCTCAGAATACACATACAAATTTCAACATATTCCAGGTAAAAAGAATGTACTCGCTGACTATTTATCTCGCTGTAACTTTGAAAATAATCAACAGACTTTAGCTACAAACCCTGAACTTATTCATGACACTCAACCCTTACCTATTGTAGAATGTGATACTCCACACTCCAGCTCGAGTGATTCTAATATGCATGTTAACTGCCTTATTTCTGGTACACAAACAAATCCTGACCCTTTATTAGAAATTTCGAATGAAACATTTGCTACTGAACAACAAAATGACCCTACTTTGTCTGTTGTTTATAAAGAAATCTTAAAGAAAGGATCTTCTCAAAAATTTCCTAACTACTTCATTCATCCTGATTCGAAAGTATTAATGTTAAAGAAGGAAAATATTTTTAATAACACTTTTTCGTATCACATTATTGTTCCAAATTCACTTAAAACCAAAGTCTTAACAATTTCACATTTATCCCATTTTGGGTTTAATAAAACTTATGAATTCTTGTCAGGTAGATATTTTTGGAAGGGTATGTATGTAGACACTTTAAACTTTGTTGCATCCTGTATCAAATGTCTTCAAACTAAACATCACCAAACTCCACCTGCACCCTTACAGCCCACATACACTCCCAGGTACCCTGGTCACACTATCAGTACAGATCTCCTTGGACCGTGTGCTAATGCAAAATATGTTTTAACTATCACTGATCATTTCTCGAGACATATTGAACTCTTTCCACTTAATGACATATCTGCGAGTAAGGTTGTTAAATGCTTATTCTCTTACATAACCACCTTTGGGAGACCTTCGGTTGTCTTATCAGACTTAGGACCCCAGTACACTTCTCAGGTATATAACATTTTTAATGATACAATGGGCATTAAGGTATTACACAGTTCTGCCTCGAGACCACAATCAAATGCGATTGCAGAACGAATCAATAAGTCAATCAAATATTCAGTTAATATTCTTTTACAAGAAGGTCATTCATTCGAAAATGCAGTATTTATACACAAATCACTTTATAATGGTTCGAAACATGCAACTACATTATATTCTCCTAATTTTCTTCATTTTGGACGTGAACTTTCTCTAATTTTTGACACTTTTGATCAGTCGTGCAACCAACCTTTTCTTGATAAACATATTGAAGTCCACAAATTACTTGATGATTTGAGTAAGATATATCACAAAGCCTATAACAACATTAAATCTGCTCAAGATAAAAGATATAAATATTACGGTCAGAAAGCTAAATTAAGATCCATTTTCTTAAAAGACATTGTATATCTAAAATCAAATGACAAGTTTAAAACAAAGTATACTGGTCCATATATTGTCACTTGTAAACATTCCCCTGTGTCATTCTCAATTAAAAGGTTGTATACTCCTGATAACACAGCATTTCGGGTACATATTGATAGACTTTTATTAGCACCTCCTCGTTATGGACATTTATTTGATGCATCAAGTCATATAAACAACACTAACTTTAATACGTTTTATCAACCTCACACATACAATCTAAGAAACAGAAGCTAATGTAAAAACACTATTTATTATTTTTATGTCTTGTTTTATGATACCACATATCCAACCAAAGAGCTCATGGTTGTGTGTATGTTGTTGTTGACTGATCTTTAACAATATCATGGCTGGTCCATCACTGTTGCTCTGAAGATCTCTTAGGAACAATATTAGGTATCATTGTTATCCTTTAACACTTAGATATGTCTTCATACTCACTTAAATTTTATTTACCTTTTATTTTGTTTCTTTTTGCAGTACACTTAAAATTTCTTTGACAATATTCATTAATTCAGTATTTTTTTCCACTAGCTAACCTCCCACTTAACAATTCCTGTACTATAAGTCAAACATATTATAGTTAGATAAACAGGTACTGTAGTCTAGAAAAGTAAACAAATGATTCATGTAGTTAAATAAAACACAGTTTTCATATATGACTTGTTCATCACCCCACTCGATTGTGACATATTTTTCGTCTCTCTTCACTCTAGGATTGTCTGCCCATATTAGTTATTATATGATATACATTTTTTTTGTTTTTTTTCTTTTTGAATTCTTCCCTTTGAAGTCTTGTTCCCGTTCAAAATTAAGGCCCTAAGGGTTCAAGCTTCATTGTGTTGAGAGACAAAGTTTTGGAATTGGAGTTTCGATTCAAATTTTTGAATTGTGATTCCAATTCACAACAATTCAAGTTTTTTTCATGTAATTCGACGTGGGCTCCTTCAGAAGACCGCTAGTGCCTTCGGGGGAGCATCACAATTCCCTCCTCATCTAAGGCTAGGCCCTAAGCCGATGCCATAATACTTGTGTTGTACACAAGATTCAGGGTGACGCATATTTTTTATGGGCGTGCTTGGAGCACCTCTTTTTTTTGTCATCCTATGCTTCGGCATGAAACAATTTTTACAAAAACATTTTTATTTTTTAATATACATCATATTACTCTTTTTTAATTTTTTTGAAAAATATAGTACTATTATGTTATTTTTGTGTATTGCCATTTTATATTCATTTAGTATTAGTTTCATGTTTTGTGTATATGTTTCAAAATTTTATTTATGTCATGAGAACAATCAAAGCTGCAGTAAGATTTTTGTACTGTCTGAGTCGACTCAACTTATACATATAAAATACAGTACTACCTTGGATCCATGAAATACAAATATAAAAAATATAGAGACTTTAGAACTGCTGACTGTTTTTGAATACAAAAGTCTCCATTATCATGACGTTAAATTTCTACATATACATATAAAAAAAAACTTTTGCATTTATGTATGTTTTTATGTTATAATATTTTATGCTAGCCTATGCACATTGGACAGCAAAAGTTTTTTTTGTGGTGCACCGGGTGATATATATAACGATTATTTCGTTATATATTGGTTATTTTCTTAAATTATTCCTTCCCCCCTGTCTCTTTTCAATTCAAAATCAGTTTTAAGTGTCCTTCATTCACTTTCCATTTTTTTTCCCTCGCATAGTTTTTCTCTAACCGAAAAATCGGCAGCTGCTTAACTTTGTCTGTGAGAAATACACTCACATATTAATCAACCGTTTAAAGCTATTTCCAGATGTCTGCTATTTCCGATCGAGGCAATTCTGCATTACCTTATATGGACATCATCTCTGTTTCACAGTTAAAATTTATGCTTACGCTTCTTTTCCTTTCTCGACAAAAACCTAAAAAGAATTTAACATCTGCGCAGTAAAATCTGATATCCCTTTGGTGTGCCTCTTTATTAGACATAATAACACGTGTAACATTTTATCGTTTGGCAACCTTGCCTTTCCCATCCCAGCTTGGAAACCATATTGAATTCTTATCTTGCCGGCTGCATTTTAACTGTATTTGGCGTATACTATCCATTGTGCATGGGCGAACTTGTGTATGTTGGCGATTTTCTATGATGCCAAAGGTGGCAATTTGTTGCTATGTACGAGGTCACTTGACTCTCTGCGCTCGTCTTGTTAACCTGCTATTCTTCGTTCGGGGATTTTCTCCGAGAGTTGTAAGTGTGCCCCCCTTCGTAATAGATGTTAAAATAAAGTGTAACTTTGCAATCATCGTGGGGTTTTTTTGTACATCTGAACCTGGATACATGATCATTTCGTTCTTCTAAATGCCTTAACAAATATCTGCAACCACCAATCTCCCTTACACCCCCCCCCTCTCCTCATATTTTTATAACTAAAACATTTATTATTATTTGTTTGTTATTTTTTTAAATATTTCCTCATTTTTTTATTTATATTTTAAGCTTTTTGTTTTTGTGGCCGTCAGTCGCGTCTAAATATTCTTCTATGCCTCCCAGTGCAATAAAAATCCCTTTTACCTGTATATTGAATGTAAAATAGCTTCGCATCTAGACAATCCATAATAGTCTAAGAGCTAGCAACGTAAAAAATCACGTCATTTTATCAATGCTCATTTTTTTATGTTTTCCCTTTTATGGTAGAATATGTTTGCAAGCGGTCTGGCAGTCGGGAGACGTTGTGTTTACCCGTGGCAGAAGGGGTTATGCAGGTCAAAAAGCTTCAAAATCACATAATTTTATCAGGGTTCATTTTTTAATATGTTTTTCCCTTTTATGGTAGAATACATTTGCAAGCGGTCTGGCAGTCGGGAGACGTTGCGTTTACCTGTGGCAGAAGGGGTTGTGCAGGTCAAAAAGCTTCAAAATCACGTCATTTTATCAAGCCCCATTTTTTAATATGCTTTTCCATTTTATGGTAGATTACGTTTGCAAGCGGTCTGGCAGTCGGGTGACGTTGCGTTTACCTATGGCAGAAGGGGTTATGCAGGTGAAAAAACTTCAAAAATCCGCCATTTTATAAAGGCTCATTTTCTTATATGTTTTTATGAAGCTTAAAAATTACAAGATATTACTCTTTGGATAGCAGACAAACTATAATTAATTTTCCAGACACAAATTCGGTTTCAAAGTTAATGCCAGACGTCTTTAAATATGGCAACGAAAGTGCTTGTTCCAAGAGTGGTTTATAATTTAAATTTTATAAGACCTCTTTACGTCATTTTATCTAGCTTAAAAATTGCAAGATATTACTCTTTGGATAACAGACAACCTATAATTAATTTGCCAGACACAAATTCGGTTGCAAAGTTAATGCCAGGCGGCTTTAAATATGGACATGAAAGTGCCTGTTCCAAGAGTTGTTTATATTTCAAAAAATTATACGACATCTTTACGTCATTTTATCAAGCTTAAAAATTGCAAGATATTACACATTGGATAGCAGACAACCTATAGTTAATTTCCCAGACACAAATTCGGTTGCAAAGTTAATGCCAGGCGGCTTTAAATATGGCAACGAAAGTGCCAGTTCCAAGAGTTGTTTATATTTCAAAAAATTATAAGACCTCTTTACGTCATTTTATCAAGCTTAAAAATTGCAAGATATTACTCTTTGGATAGCAGAAAACCTACAATTAATTAGCCAGACACAAATTCGGTTGCAAAGTTAATGCCAGACGAATTTAAATATGGCAACGAAAGTGCATGTTCCAACAGCGGTTTATAATTTTTAAATTATAAGACCTCTTTAGGTCATTTTATCAAGCTTAAAAATTAAGGGATATTACTCTTTGGTGGGCAGGCAACCTATAATTAATTTGCCAGACAGAAATTCGGTTGCAAAGTTAATGCCAGACGGCTTTAAATATGGCAACGAAAGTGACTGTTCCAAGAGTTGTTTATATTTCAAAAAATTATAAGACCTCTTTACGTCATTTTATCAATTTTAACCCGTTCGTGCCCAGCATCTTTTGCGTAAATATTATTGGGTTGGCACCACTATTTTTAGAAGATTTAAGTTGAGTTTATTAATCACGAAAATGCATCATTTAAATAAAATAAGTATTGCTTTTCTTTTTTACCGGTGTCAAAAACAGCGCTGAATGCACCTTTTGAAGCGTCCCTAAAAAGGGACGCTAGGCACTAATGGGTTAAAAATTGCAAGATATTACACATTGGATAGAAGACAACCTATAATTAATTAGCCAGACACAAATTCGGTTGCAAAGTTAATGCAACCGAATTTAAATATGGCAACGAAAGTGCATGTTCCAACCGCGGTTTATAATTTTTAAATTATAAGACCTCTTTAGGTCATTTTATCAAGCTTAAATTACAAGATATTACTCTTTGGTGGGCAGACAACCTATTATTAATTTGCCAGACACAAATTCGGTTGCAAAGTTAATGCCAGACGGCTTTATATATGGCAACGGAAGTGCCTGTTCCAAGAGCGGTTTATAATTTAAAAATTATAAGACCTCTTTACGTCATTTTATCAAGCTTAAAAATTACAGGATATTACTCTTTGGATAGCAGACAACCTATAATTAATTTGCCAGACACAAATTCGGTTGCAAAGTTAATGCCAGACGGCTTTAAATATGTCAACGAAAGTGACTGTTCCAAGAGTTGTTTATATTTCAAAAAATTATAAGACCTCTTTACGTCATATTAACAATTTAAAAAAATTGCAAGATATTACACATTGGATAGAAGACAACCTATAATTAATTAGCCAGACACAAATTCGGTTGCAAAGTTAATGCAACCGAATTTAAATATGGCAACGAAAGTGCATGTTCCAACAGCGGTTTATAATTTTTAAATTATAAGACCTCTTTAGGTCATTTTATCAAGCTTAAAAATTACAAGATATTACTCTTTGGTGGGCAGACAACCTATAATTAATTTGCCAGACACAAATTCGGTTGAAAAGTTAATGCCAGACGGCTTTAAATATGTCAACGAAAGTGACTGTTCCAAGAGTTGTTTATATTTCAAAAAATTATAAGACCTCTTTACGTCATTTTATCAATTTTAAAAATTGCAAGATATTACACATTGGATAGAAGACAACCTATAATTAATTAGCCAGACACAAATTCGGTTGCAAAGTTAATGCAACCGAATTTAAATATGGCAACGAAAGTGCATGTTCCAACAGCGGTTTATAATTTTTAAATTATAAGACCTCTTTAGGTCATTTTATCAAGCTTAAAAATTACAAAATATTACTCTTTGGTGGGCAGACAACCTATAATTAATTTTCCAGACACAAATTCGGTTGCAAAGTTAATGCCAGACGGCTTTAAATATGGCAACGAAAGTGCCTGTTCCAAGAGTTGTTTATAATTTAAAAGTTATAAGACCTCTTTACGTCATTTTATCAAGCTTAAAAATTACAAGATATTACTCTATGGATAGAAGACAACCTGTAATTAATTTGACAGACACATACTCGGTTGCGAAGTTAATGCAAGACGGCTTTAAATATGGCAACGAAAGTGCCTGTTCCAAGAGGGGTTTATAATTCAACAAATTATAAGACCTCTTTACGTCATTGAACCGAATTTGAAACCCTGGATTTTTCTGAGTCTTATTGATTAGATTCACTATTTTTCAGCACCTGATTTTTTGCACGACACTTTTTCAGAGCCCGATTGAGTAAATTTGATTGTGTGCTTGATTGACGAAAGTTGCATTTTTTTAAGTCTTACCGACAAGTCTTTTCATGTGATGAAAATTTGTGCACCCTTATAAAGGTTAAGGTGTAAGAATTCATGTAATTTGTTAACATCAACTTACAGCTTAAATATTGGACAAATAAATTTCAGTGTGGCCAAAACCACCCACTCTAATATTTGAAAAAAGAAACTTATATTTTGATTAAAAAGAGCTTTTTTTAAGTAAACTTTATATTGAAAAAAAAATGCCGAATTTGCCGAATGCAGCCGAATTTGTGTCTGGCAAATTAATTATAGGTTGTTTGCCATCCAAAGGGTAATATCTTGTAATTTTTAAGCTTCATAAAATGACGTAAAGAGGTCTTATAATTTTTTGAACTCTGACAACTCTTGGAACAGGCATTTTCGTTGCCATATTTAAAGCCGTCTGGCATTTACTTTGCAACAGAATTTGTGTCTAGCAAATCAATTATAGGTTGTCTGCCCACCAAAGAGTAATATCTTGTAATTTTTAAGCTTGATAAAATGACGGAAAGAGGTCTTATAATTTTTAGATTATAAACTACTCCAGGAACAGGCACTTTCGTTGCCATATTTAAAGCCGTCTGGCATTAACTTTGCAACCAAATTTGTGTCTGGTAAATTAATTATAGGTTGTCTGCTATCCAAAGAGTAATATCTTGTAGTTTTTAAGCTTGATAAAATGACGTAAAGAGGTCTTATAATTTTTTGAATTATAAACAACTCTTGGAACAGTCACTTTCGTTTTCATATTTAAAGCCGTCTGGCATTAACTTTGCAACCGAATTTCTGTCTGACAAATTAATTATGGGTTGTCTGCTATCCAAAGAGTAATATCTTGTAATTTTTAATCTTGATAAAATGACGGAAAGAGGTCTTATAATTTTTAGATTATAAACTACTCCAGGAACAGGCACTTTCGTTGCCATATTTAAATTCGGTTGCATTAACTTTGCAACCGAATTTGTGTCTGGCTAATTAATTATAGGTTTTTTGCTATCCATAGAGTAATATCTTGTAATTTTTAAGCTTGATAAAATGACGTAAAGAGGTCTTATAATTTTTTGAAATATAAACAACTCTTGGAACAGGCACTTTCGTTGCCATATTTAAAGCCGTCTGGCATTAACTTTGCAACCGAATTTGTGTCTAGCAAATCAATTATAGGTTGTCTGCCAACCAAAGAGTAATATCTTGTAATTTTTTAGCTTGATAAAATGACGGAAAGAGGTCTTATAATTTTTAGATTATAAACTACTCCAGGAACAGGCACTTTCGTTGCCATATTTAAAGCCGTCTGGCATTAACTTTGCAACCGAATTTGTGTCTGGAAAATTAATTATAGGTTGTCTGCTGTCCAAAGAGTAATATCTTGTAATTTATAAGCTTGATAAAAACATATAAGGAAATGAGCCTTTATAAAATGGCGGATGTTTGAAGTTTTTTGACCTGCATAACCCCTTCTGCCACAGGTAAACGCAACGTCACACGACTGCCAGACCGTTTGCAAACGTATTCTACCATAAAAGGGAAAAGCGTGGAATTTCTTTAATATAATTTCTTTAAAAAAATTCTGGTTCGAAACTTGTTTAACCCTTTCCGGTTTGGTGTCCCTAAAAAGGGACACCTAATTTTAATTTTAATGCACGAAGAATATTTAAATATTTTTTTCCTTTTAGAACATACCTGATTATAAGCAATTTCCTATTTTCTAATAAATCCGTTAATAAATTCTAGTGGAAGTTCATTATTTAAAACAGATTTACTCCGCGTCGGAAAGGGTTTAACCTCTTCAGACCTGAGCATAAAATAACTCTACAAATATATATTAATTGCTTTTGCATAATCGAAATGACATCAGAGAAGGCAGAAAGAGTCATTTTTATTAAATCAACACTTTAGGGGACTGATAATTTAGGTTTACAAATTTGGATATAAAAGTACTAATAACCTTAAAACATCAGTTTAACTATCAGTAATATAAATTTACGCAATAACAAAAGTAAGTCTTTGAACAAGTAAGTGATCAGTAAATCCTCAAAATTTTTTATTGTAATACATTTAAGTTAAATAATCATGAATATTTTTTATTTTCTTGGCCACAATGTCGTGAAGGTATTTTCGAAACTCGGATGAAAATAATATTTATTTTATGAGGTAAGATTCATCAGTGCTGACCTTTATTGGTTTTATTTTAACCCTTTCCGGCTTCATGTGCCCGGTCTGGGATACCTAATTTTAATTCCAAACTTGCAAACCGCACCAGTACTATTTTAGTAAAACTTTGCTTTTACAATAAGCCCTCAAGTTAAGTAATTCAAAATATCTTAAAAATTCGTTTGTGAATTCCGGTATCAGTCGATTATTTCTTATTTTACTAACGATTTTACCCGTGCCGGAAAGGGTTAAAGCAAAGAACACTCATCTGTATAGAAGTAAAGTAAAAATGCAAAAAATTCGAACAGTTTATATTTTATGAGTAAAAGAATGGAGGTACACATTTGTGTACCTCAGGTCTGAAGAGGTTAAAGCAACTCACATTTTACGGAAATTAAGTCCAAAGTTGGCAAGTATGATATAAAAATTTTCCCTTAGTTCCAATGTCTTATGCATTATCTTATGGGTTCGTACGCATCAGGGGATACAGGAAATTTTAGGTGTTTAAGAACCACAAAAAGTTATAAAGTTCTGGTCCCTATATCTGAATTAAGATTTCAAAAATATTAAATCACATATTACTTTACAAAATTTTTGATAAAAGTTGTTTGAAAGATCTTTAACGCCTCCGCGACGGGAGACTTCCACGAAATTTTTAATGTTTTGTCACCGGTTTTTAAAAACAGGAATTTGTACCATATTAACCCTTTCGGCGCAGACAAGTTCTGTTCGTAAAAGGAGATATTGTTGACTGACACCGGAATTTACAAAAGACTCTTTTAGAAATAAAGAACTCCCTAATTTAAGCTGTCATTGTAAAAGTAAAATTTTACTAAAATATTATTGGTGCCGTTTGCATGTTTGGAATTAAAATTAGGTGTTGCCAGAGTGGTAACACTGCGCCAGAAAGGGTTAAATCGACAAAATGCTTCCATCAAATAGGCCTCATTTTAGAACAAAATTTTACTGGTGGGGATAAACGAGGATTCAGAGCACTTTTTGCTGCACGATACGTGTCGCTCATCCCCAAAGGGTTTATCCCCTTCGTGACGGGACCATTTTACGAAATTTTTTATGTTTTGTCACTGGTTTTTAAAAACAGAAATTTGTGCCTTATTAAATCGAGAAAATGCACCGATTAAATAAAGCAAATTTTGCAGTGAAATTTTACTGGTGGAGATAAACAAGGATTCTTAAGCCTTTTTGCGGCACATATACGTGTCGCTCGTCCTCAAGGGGTTAAGGGACCGTGGGATATATTTTATCCCAACTTACTTAAATGAGATTTTCGCCAGAAACTTTTAATGAAATTTTGTTTTTACTTTTGGAGGCAAAATTTTGGATAATTGTCTTTACTTATTTTCGATTTTACTGGGGCGAATTCATAAATACAGAGCCATTATCTCTTGCCCTCCTTTAACATTCATTGGTTTCCCTACGAAACCTCAAAATTTTAATTTCGATATGCAACATCGACACCGGAATTTTAATCAACCCTCTCACTGACAAGCCCGTCTGTAGACGTTCCCTACGCTCCAGATTTCACTGCAATGCAAGCAATAATTAAAATGATATAACCCAGTTGATTTAACCCTTAAACGATCAAAGCATTTTCATTGCTAAGATGTTGAAATAAATGAATGACACCGGTAATTACGAACAAATACATTTGTAAGTAAGAAAATGTGATTTTTCACATACATAATAAAATGTTTTTTTTGGATAAAAATTCCGGTGTCAATGTTGCATATCGGAATTAAAATTTTGTGGTTTCTTAGAGAAACCAATGAACGTTAAAGGGTTAATGGATTTTTAATACATTGTGCAATGATTAACACACTCAAGGATAACATTCATATTCGTAAAAATGATTTTTCCATAATTTCGGAAGACTCATATTTATTTAGCAATTAAAACAAAATGCTGAGAAAACAACATTACAATTTTGCCCTTTTGCAAGACTGTCAGAGGGTTAAAATTATTTATTTTATTATGTATATGAAAAATCACTTTCCCTTACTTACAAATATATTTGATCGCAATTACCGGTGTCACTCATTTATTTCAAAATTTTAGTAAAGACAGTGCTTTGCCCGTTAAAGGGTTAATGCATTAAAGCGTATGAACCCAGTTAAGAAGCAAAATTAAGTATTAAAATTAACTGGTAATCACTCGGAATGTCTAAATAAAATGTCACCTAAATGTTGCAATACTGTTCCATATAAAAAAACAAACAAGTTCCTGTTTTTAGGTGCGTTCGTAATTATGTAAATAAGTAGCACCTATTGTTGTCGTTTAGTCCGTCCGTCCGTCTGTCTCTCTGTCCGCATATAACAACGCAAAAACTACCCAACTGAATCGTTTGAAATTTAAAATACATAATTATTATATAATTTTGTCGAGTCACTTCAAATTTTATGAAAATCGAATGCATAGATCAATTACAGGGACAATCTAAAGGATTCCGTTACATTACGGTCAATGGGGAAAAAAGTTTCAAATGCATTTTAATCATTTGGAATTTTAAATACATAATTATTACATAATTTTGTCGAGTTATTTAAAATTTTATCAAAATCGGATGCATAAGTTCAACTATAGGGACAATCAAATGCGCTTCGTTACATTACGGTTAATGGGGAAAAATGTTTCAAATGCATTTTAATGGTGTTACACTCATTCGAACGTAATAAAATTGATATGTATATATAAAATACATATTATAATATATATTTTGCATAATCTGTGGTGCAAAGAATATTTGTTATTGATTTACAAGGCCACACAAAAGTATTTCATTGCATAATGGTATAGGGAGAACATTGTTTGGTGCGCATTTTAATTGTAATTATTTACAATTTTATGAGATTGATATATGAGAGTGATATTTTTAAAACTTCGTTATCGTACGAACGCAGCTCATTTTCTACGCTTCACGTGCAATTTCCAACTTGTTTTTTAAAGGCGTTCAAGAATATTCCTCTTCACGAAATCTAATCTTGTGGCATGTTCTTTCAATGAATGATACTCTCGAAAACAAAGATTTATTACAGAAGTTTCCATTTTCACACGAAACGAAATTTCTTTCGTAAAAATTAAGTATTCTAACAAAAATGTATTATGAATGAGGAATTGCGGTTACGGAAATCGCATAATTGACACGAGTTTTGCAATTTTTAGTTCATCGGATATGCTCTTAATAATTCATTATTATTCATATATCAATCAGACGGCGAAATTTAGTTTGGTAATGAGAATATTTCTGTTTTCACACGAATCAAAAGATAGTACCTATTATAAATGAAGTACTGATATAAATGCTGTATAAGTACTTATATTAGTATAATATAGCAGTGTTGCCAGATGGGCTACTTTTTTTAAATTCGGATTCTTGATTGGCACCACTTTTTACAAATGATATAATGCGCCTTATTCAATGCCATGATAATTAAGGCGAAAACAAAAGGTAATTTACCGTTTCAAAAAAGTGGTGGCAATCAAGAAAGCTGAATTTTAAAAAAGTAGCCCACTGGCAACACTGTAATATAGTACTTATAACGTTTTTTTATTGTCTAGTTTGTTTGAATTCTCCTCATTTAAATTTCTTTATTAACTCTTTTTTTTATTATCTGAAGTTTAAATTTAAAATTTTCAATTAGTAAATATTTTTAAATTTTAGCTTTATTTTTTTACTATTCTGTCTTTTGAGCATTATTGTAGCTAGTTAAAATAAGTATCAGTACTATATTATACTAATAATAAATGAAGTATTCTAACAAAAATATATTATGAATGAGGAATTACGATTACGGAAACCGCATATTTGGCACGAGTTTTGCAATTTTGAGTTCTTCGGGGATACGCTCATAATAATTCATTATTATTCATATATCAATCAGACGGCGAAATATAGTTTGGCAATGAGAATATTTCTGTTTTCACACGAATCAAAAGATAGTACCATCTCTTATGTTCTCTCGTGAAATACTTCCAAATACTTATGTTTGATGGGAATTTAAAACAAGTTAGAAATTGTACGGCAAATGTGGCAATTGAAGTTCGTTTGCACCATAACTAGTTTTATAGACAGATCTTGCGAATAGGATCTGGTGCAATTAGGACTGGGATAATTTTTTAATTAACGGCCTAAAATATAGGACTAAAAGATTATGATGGTATCAGCGCTTCTCAAACTTTTTTTTTTTTTATTCACGTACCCCTTTCTTAGATTTTTCATTTCAGAGTACCCCCATTTCTCATAAACACGCCACCTTTCCGCCTTCCACTTAACTATATAACGCAAACATGCTTTTATTCATTAGTAATTTTGTTATCATAACCATATAATAAATCGATATAAATTACATTGTCATTTCTAACATTTTTGTTACTTTACCATTACCGTCATTATTTTCACGTACCACAATTTGAGAACCGCTATGCTAAATGATTATAGTCCTAATAGATTATGGTGTTGGAATGCTTTAAAATAATATATTTTAAGCATTGCGGGTGTGTATGTATATATATATATATATATATATATATTTGTACACTTTTCTAAAATTTTATTTTAAGGAAACACTTAAAACTTTCCAAAATTGTGTAAATAACTGGTTTCTTTAAAAATATTGAACGTTATAAATATGTGTGAAAATTTTTTAAAAATGATAAAAGAATATGTTTTCAAAACTTTGAGAATTTTTTTAATTTTATAGTAAAATATTCTTAATTTATTTCTTCAAAGCCAAAATGAAAATTGCTTTTCATTTTTCTCAAATAATATGTTCTCTGTTACCATAATAATTTAAAAGTGATATATTTAACAGTTGTTTAGAAAAGTGCTTCGAACAGACACATTGCATATATGTCAAAATCTGTTAAATATTCCGGAATCTCACCGAAGGCAAACATGTTCTTTACCGGAAAAAATATATAAGGAAATGTGTCCTGTTTGAATAATAAAATCTTAGGTACCTTATACATCTTTTTTTTTTTTTTTCAAATAAAATTCCTGATTGACAACATGTTCGTCTTGAAACAGACTCGAGTATAACTAACCCATTCCGGCATAGACATATTCTGTTCATTAATTGAGAAATTATTGACCGACAACGAATTTTTACAAACGGCATTTTTAGAAATTAAGAACCGCTTAATTTAAACTATCATTGTAAAAACAAAATTTTATTAAAATTATTATTTATTAAATTATTATTATTATTATTAAATTTAATTATTAAATTATTATTATTATTTTGCCGTTTGCAAGTTTGGAACTAAAATTAGGGACCATTGTGTCGGAAAGGATTATGAGATGTTGGCATCAATGCCTGCTGTTCAAAAAATATTTAAAAATTTGATTAGTTCTTGAAAGCAAATTTATGTACGAAATTACTTTATTTTGATTTACATATGCATTAAAATGTCATATTTACTGTAAAAAAAAATTTCATTTCTATCTTTATTTTTAAGTAAAATACATGATGTTAAATATTTCGCAAAGGCTGCTTCCTGTTACTATTCGAGATGTTCCATGAGCCTTAAAAATTAATGTGAGATAGGATTTATAATTTTGCCGACATCGCCTGTAGCTGTCCTGAAACAAATGTGTATAAGTTAAAACAATTGATATTTTAAAGACTTAGTTTTATGCTTATTGACTTTAAATTTATAAGTAAAATAAATGTAATTTTAAACTTTAAAATCTGTCATTTCACACAGGCAGAAATACTTTTAATATTAGAATTGAAAGGCATGCAGTTAAAGAATATTTTATTGGTAGCATGGAAGCTAAATCAAAACTACAGCTATAACTTAATTTGCACGTTAAGTAATGCCAACATAGTACTAGGTTGAGCAAAAAGTTCTGTGAAATTTGTGAAAGTTGCGTTGTTATGCGCAAATTAACAACAAAAGCCACAAGGACTATTCTTTAAAGTAGTAATCATCGTAATACTCGACTTTCTGCCAGATTCCATTTTTGCTGTAAGTACTATGGCGGCTTCTAGGAATCGAAAAACTCTTGACATGCTCCTTCTACTTTATTAACCCCTTGGGGTCGAGCGACAAGTATACGTGCCGCCAAAAAGCTTAAGATTCCGTGTTTATCCCCACCAGTAAAATTTCATTGAAAAAACTGTCTTATTTAATTGGAGAATTTTCTCGATTTAATAAGGCACAAATTTCTGTTTTTAAAATCCGGTGACAAAACATTAAAAGTTTCGCAAAAGGCTTCCGTCGAGAAGGGGGGGGGGGGATTCAAATCGACGGCTCTTGAAATGTTGTTGTATTGATCGAAAGCGGTCATAATTGGATGGATCCACGGCTGGAGCGAAACTGCGGAACTGTTATTGATATCATATTAGTACTTATATATACGATACAATTTCTGATATTTCATTAAAAATTTCCAAGAGCTTTTTGCTCAATCTAATGTTTCTATGTACTGAAAAAAAAGAAAATATATAATCTTATGGCCCATTACAAAGGATTTCGATTGCTAAAATGGTGAAATTAATGAGTTATACTGGAATAAGAAAAAAAGCTATATTTTACATAGTTCATAGTTAATGAACGGAAAATTTTACACCAAAATTGTGGCGAAATTGTGACATTTTAGGAGTAAAAAGTAAATGATTTCAAAAACGTGCCATGTTCTTTAAGCCTAATTAAGATTAATAAGACTTTTAACCCTTTGCGGCGCAGGACACATTCATCGCTTAAGTGTTGAAATTAATGACTGACACCGGAATTTGAAAACAACTTTATTTGTAAATATGAAAACGCTATATTTCACCCATTCAATAAACCGTAATTTTCTTAAACAAAATTCCGGTGCGAATGTGGCGTTTGGGAATTAAAATTAAGTGGTTCCACTATGAAACCACCGCGCGGCAAGGGGTTAAGTTGCACGATCACTGTAAAGTACAATTTCAGTAATCTTTTAACATTTGAGAGCTTTCAATATTCCCGAAATTAATAATGAAAATTATTTGACATCGGTGAATAGTTAACTTGGTTATTCACAAATTTTGTCAAATAAAGACTATTTTTTTTACAAAGTAAAGTTGCTTTCTTTCACCAATTCCATAAATTATTTAACACTAGACTGCTGCATTGTACTGAATAGACTAAGTTTCGAGAATTCCAATCCTTGTATGGAGGTAAAATATAAATCAATAATTCCGATAAATTCAAGGTAAAAAAATTCTAATTTTTTAAAAATGCATTATTTTTATTGAAATTGAATTTTTTTTTCTTCAGAAATTCTAAGGAAAATTTTAAAATTCAAATATCAGTTTGTTGAGAGAGTAATACATTATGTTTCTCAACTGGTGGGGAGTCTTAAATTTTCACGAGAAAACGAAACTGCAACTTTTCCTTAATCCCTCGGGGATGAGCGACAGATTTACATACCGCAAAAAAGGCTTAAGAATACTTGAAAATTTTACTATAAAATATGCCTTATTTAATCAGAGCATTTTCTCGATAAAATAAGGAACAAATTTCTGTTTTTAAAAACCGTTAACAATATTTTTAAAATTTCGTAAAAGGCTGCCATCGCGCGAATTTTTTCATCCATCAACAAAAACTTTGTACAAGTTATTTAATATAATTATTTGAATTTATTTCCTGCATGTACTCTTTAATGCTTAATAAACACATTTTTACGTTTCATTACTTTTCCCATTTAAAATTTACAAAACCTAACCCCTTTTTAAGCACAGGAAGATAGTCTTAACATTTGCAGAAGTTTCTGCGAATCTGACCCTCGCGAATATTAAGGAATTATTGGAATGATAACTTTAATTAATAAATTTTGGAAAAAATATAATTCATCCCAGAAAAATATAAAGATATTTAGGAACATGTAATTAACAGCTGAATCGGCACTTTAAGATTTTGTGATTTTTCTAGAACTTTTCAAGTAAGAAAACCTACATTTATTGTGGTTTTCGACACTTAAGGTAATCAAACGCCATGAATCAAGTATAAATTTGCAGCTTATTACTGTTAACAGTTTGCAACTTTTTATAAAAATTTAAATTGTTTCATTGTAGAAACTTTTTAGAACGATAAATTTTCGTTTTATTTAATAACAGGTAAAAAAATAACATGAACAGAAAACGATTTATACAACAGCAAAGTCCCGCTATTTCAAACCCCGTTTATCCGAAAATACTGTTATTCCGAACGGAATGCAAAAAATTACCGATTTTTTTTTTTAAACTTAAAAACAGAAAAAAATTAAAAGACGTTCTTGAAAATTTTTATTGTTATACAAAGAACATACATAGAACCTAAGGTTGTTAAAGATACCTGAGACCGAATTGAAATGAAAGCTGCTTACTAAAAGTACATGTCGGCTCCATTTATGAAATTCTCACTTTTTAGGTGCGTTCGTAATTATGTAAATACGTAGCACCTATAGTTGGCGTTCAGTCCGTCCGTCTGTCCGTCCGCAAAAACTACCCAACCGAATCTTTTGAAATATAAAATATATATTTATTACATAATTTTGCCGAGTCATTTCAAATTTTATGAGAATCTGATGGATAGATCAATTACAGGGACGATCAAATGTATTCAGTTACATTACGGCCAATGGGGAAAAATGTTTCAAATGCATTTAATCGTTTGAAATTTAAAATACATACTTATTACATAATTTTGTCAAGTCATTTCATTTTTTTTTTAAAATGAGATGCATAGACCAAATACAGGGACAATCAAAAGTACTCCGTCACATTACAGTCAATGAAAAAAAAAAGTTTCAAATGCATTTTAATGGTATTACACTCATTCGAAAATAATAATAGTATTGATATGCATCATAAAGTACATATAATATATTTTTTGCATAATCTGTGGTGCAAAGAACATTTGTTATTGATTTACAAATCCACACAAAAGTATTCCATTGCATAATGAGTATGGGGAGAACATTGTTTGGTGCGCATTTTAATTGTAATTAACTATTTACAATTTTATGAGATTGATATTTTTAAAACATCATTATCGTACGAACGCACCTCATTTGCTACGCTTCACGTGCAATCTCCAGCTTTTTCATTTTAATCACAATTAAACACACACACACAAAAAAAATAACAGACACTTAAGAAGAGAATTCGTAAGGGAGCTGAAATTTCCAAAGCAGGAAATTCTTCGGTACCAATGTTTTATTATAGCAAGTCCCCAGCTAAAAATGAACTGCAGAAATTTAACAAAAAAACTGCAGTTGGAAGACTGCGGTGAATTGGCCATTTCCACTATAGAATTTTTGCGGTTGATACAACTACAAAATTACTGTAGTTTGTAAACTGCAGTAATTTCGTGGTTGCTATATCGACCTAAAAATACCGCAGTTATTTTGTAGTTGCATCAACCTCAAAAATTCTGTAGTGGAATCGGCCAATTCACCGTAGTCTTCCAACTGCAGCTTTTTCTGCAGTTCATTTCTATCAAGGCTCGCTGGAAGAAAACTTTTTAGCTTTTTGTTACAAGCTAAACACTTCTACGGTTTACAAAATCAATCTTAAATGAAATCTTTCTTTTTCATGTCAACAAATATTTTGGTTAACTTGACAATCATATGAAAATGTAATAACCTTGAATATTGCCAGGGTAAAAAAAAATTCTTAAAAACACAATTTATGTCGGATGAGATTATTTACTTCAAAAGATCACAAAAAGACGAGAATTTCAGCAACACATCATTGAAAAAAAGCGAATTTCATAGAAAGATCAGAAAAAATACTCAAATTAACTCTAGCACCAAAATAGTAGCTAAAAAATTCTAGCTATTATTTTGACGCTGAGTTAATTTGAGTATTTTTCCAGATCTCTCTACAAAATTCGCTTTTTTTTCAATGGTGTGTTGCTGAAATTCCCGTCTTTTTGTGATCTTTTGAAGTAAATCTCATCCTTTGACATAAATTGGGTTTTTAAGAAATTTTTTGACTTAAATCAGTTTTTTCATGTAAATTTCATTTTCTCTACAAATCAAGATTTCTCGGTATCCTTTTAATGAAATTTGGGCTTTTTCCTATGATATTTCGGCTAAAATCACATTTTTTCGTGATCCTTTGATTGAAATAGCACATGCTGAGATTCTTTAATGCAGATTTGCTTTACAGAATTTTTTTCAATTTCACATCTCACAAACCTAGAAAATCAAACTGTCGAAAACTAAAAAACAAAACAAGGATTTTACTATTTTGGATCTGTTGTATGGAAAAAAGAAAATTTTCATGAAAAGTAAAAAAAAAAAAAAAAAACTATATATAAAAACAAAAATTAACTTGTTGGAAATAATTTGGAATCTATTATAGTTTTCACTTAGAAATGATTTTCATCTATGGTGTAAAATATAAAATTTTCCCAAAAATTTAACTGGTGAAATTTCTTTAAAAATTGAAGAAAAGTCCGAAGAATCTCATCCCTGATTAAATTCATCGAATGCAGAAAAACAGCATATTTTCTCGGTTTATGGCATAAGAAATGGAAAAAATTTGAATTTCTTACATCAGATGCAGAAAATTTGCTAATTTTATCAATTGCGAAAAACTTGCGAATTTTGTTGATCAGGCGACGAAAGATTGCGCATTTTGTCGGTCAGCTTTGTAAAAAATTGTAAGCTTTCTTGATCAGCTTTGTAAAAAACATGAATTTCCCCGATCAGCTTTGCAAAAATTATGAATTTTCTTGATTGGCTTAGTAAAAATTGTGAATTTTGTTGATCAGATGCTGAAAGATAGTGGATCCTCATCATTGGCTTCATAAAAATAATGAATTTTCTTGTTTGGTTTTAAAAAATTGTGTATTCCATTGATCAGAAGTAGAATGATTTTGGATTTTTTCATCGGTTTTTTAAAAATAATGATTTTTCTCGATTGGTTTTGCAAAAATTGTGAATTTTATTGATCAGACACGGAAATATTTTGGATCTTCTTCATCGATTTTGTAAAAATAATGAATTTTCTCGATCGTTTTTGCAAAAATAGTGAATTTTGTCGATCAGACGTAGAAAGATTGCGGATTATCTTCACCGATTTTGTAAAAATAATGAATCTTCTTCGGTTTTGCAAAAATTGTGAATTTTATTGATCAGACATGGAAAGATTTTGGATTTTCTTAATCTATTTTGTAAAAATAATGAATTTTCTCGATCGCTTTTGCAAAAATAGTGAATTTTGTTGATCAGACACGGAAAGATTGCGGATTATCTTCACTGATTTTGTACAAATAATGAATCTTTTTGATCGGTTTTGCAAAAATAGTGAATTTCGTCATCAGACGTGGACAGATTTTGGATTTTTTTCATCGATCTTGTAAAAATAATGAATTTTCCCAATCTGTTTTGCAAAAATTGTGGATTTTGTTGACCAGACACGGAAATTTTGTGAATTTTCTTCACCGATTTTGTAAAAATAATGAATTTTCTTGTTCGGTTTTGCAAAAATTTTGAATTTTATTCATCAGACATGGAAATATTTTGGATTTTCTTCATCGATTTTGTAAAAATAATGAATTTTCTTGATCGCTTTTGCAAAAATAGTGAACTTTGTCGATCAGACGCGGAAAGATTGCGGATTATCTTCCCCAATTTTGTAAAAATAATGAATTTTCTTGTTCGGTTTTGCAAAAATTGTGAATTTTATTGATCAGACATGGAAAGATTTTGGATTTTCTTAATCAATTTTGTAAAAATAATGAATTTTCTCGATCGTTTTTGCAAAAATAGTGAATTTTGTCGATCAGACGCGGAAAGATTGTGGATTTTCTTCACCGATTTTGTAAAAATAATGAATTTTCTCGTTCGGTTTTGCAAAAATTGTGAAGTATATTGATCAGACACGGAAATATTTTGGATCTTCTTCACCGATTTTGTAAAAATAATGAATCTTCTTCTTCGGTTTTGCAAAAATTGTGAATTTTATTGATCAGACATGGAAAGATTTTGGATTTTCTTAATCAATTTTGTAAAAATAATGAATTTTCTCGATCGTTTTTGCAAAAATAGTGAATTTTGTCGATCAGACGTGGAAAGATTGCGGATTATCTTCACCGATTTTGTAAAAATAATGAATCATCTTCTTCGGTTTTGCAAAAATTGTGAATTTTATTGATCAGACATGGAAAGATTTTGGATTTTCTTAATCTATTTTGTAAAAATAATGAATTTTCTCGATCGCTTTTGCAAAAATAGTGAATTTTGTCGATCAGACGCGGAAAGATTGTGGATTTTCTTCACCGATTTTGTAAAAATAATGAATTTTCTCGTTCGGTTTTGCAAAAATTGTGAAGTATATTGATCAGACACGGAAATATTTTGGATCTTCTTCATCGATTTTGTAAAAATAATGAATTTTCTCGATCGTTTTTGCAAAAATAGTGAATTTTGTCGATCAGACGTAGAAAGATTGCGGATTATCTTCACCGATTTTGTAAAAATAATGAATCTTCTTCGGTTTTGCAAAAATTGTGAATTTTATTGATCAGACATGGAAAGATTTTGGATTTTCTTAATCTAATTTGTAAAAATAATGAATTTTCTCGATCGCTTTTGCAAAAATAGTGAATTTTGTTGATCAGACACGGAAAGATTGCGGATTATCTTCACTGATTTTGTACAAATAAGGAATCTTTTTGATCGGTTTTGCAAAAATAGTGAATTTCGTCATCAGACGTGGACAGTTTTTGGATTTTTTCATCGATCTTGTAAAAATAATGAATTTTCCCAATCTGTTTTGCAAAAATTGTGGATTTTGTTGACCAGACACGGAAATTTTGTGAATTTTCCTCACCGATTTTGTAAAAATAATGAATTTTCTTGTTCGGTTTTGCAAAAATTTTGAATTTTATTGATCAGACATGGAAATATTTTGGATTTTCTTCATCGATTTTGTAAAAATAATGAATTTTCTTGATCGCTTTTGCAAAAATAGTGAACTTTGTCGATCAGACGCGGAAAGATTGCGGATTATCTTCCCCAATTTTGTAAAAATAATGAATTTTCTTGTTCGGTTTTGCAAAAATTGTGAATTTTATTGATCAGACATGGAAAGATTTTGGATTTTCTTAATCAATTTTGTAAAAATAATGAATTTTCTCGATCGTTTTTGCAAAAATAGTGAATTTTGTCGATCAGACGTGGAAAGATTGCGGATTATCTTCACCGATTTTGTAAAAATAATGAATCATCTTCTTCGGTTTTGCAAAAATTGTGAATTTTATTGATCAGACATGGAAAGATTTTGGATTTTCTTAATCTATTTTGTAAAAATAATGAATTTTCTCGATCGCTTTTGCAAAAATAGTGAATTTTGTCGATCAGACGCGGAAAGATTGTGGATTTTCTTCACCGATTTTGTAAAAATAATGAATTTTCTCGTTCGGTTTTGCAAAAATTGTGAAGTATATTGCTCAGACACGGAAATATTTTGGATCTTCTTCATCGATTTTGTAAAAATAATGAATTTTCTCGATCGTTTTTGCAAAAATAGTGAATTTTGTCGATCAGACGTAGAAAGATTGCGGATTATCTTCACCGATTTTGTAAAAATAATGAATCTTCTTCGGTTTTGCAAAAATTGTGAATTTTATTGATCAGACATGGAAAGATTTTGGATTTTCTTAATCTATTTTGTAAAAATAGTGAATTTTCTCGATCGCTTTTGCAAAAATAGTGAATTTTGTTGATCAGACACGGAAAGATTGAGGATTATCTTCACTGATTTTGTACAGATAATGAATCTTTTTGATCGGTTTTGCAAAAATAGTGAATTTCGTCATCAGACGTGGACAGATTTTGGATTTTTTTCATCGATCTTGTAAAAATAATGAATTTTCCCAATCTGTTTTGCAAAAATTGTGGATTTTGTTGACCAGACACGGAAATTTTGTGAATTTTCTTCACCGATTTTGTAAAAATAATGAATTTTCTTGTTCGGTTTTGCAAAAATTTTGAATTTTATTGATCAGACATGGAAAGATTTTGGATTTTCTTAATCAATTTTGTAAAAATAATGAATTTTCTCGATCGTTTTTGCAAAAATAGTGAATTTTGTCGATCAGACGTGGAAAGATTGCGGATTATCTTCACCGATTTTGTAAAAATAATGAATCTTCTTCTTCGGTTTTGCAAAAATTGTGAATTTTATTGCTCAGACATGGAAAGATTTTGGATTTTCTTAATCAATTTTGTAAAAATAATGAATTTTCTCGATCGTTTTTGCAAAAATAGTGAAATTTGTCGATCAGACGTGGAAAGATTGCGGATTATCTTCACCGATTTTGTAAAAATAATGAATCATCTTCATCGGTTTTGCAAAAATTGTGAATTTTATTGATCAGACATGGAAAGATTTTGGATTTTCTTAATCTATTTTGTAAAAATAATGAATTTTCTCGATCGCTTTTGCAAAAATAGTGAATTTTGTCGATCAGACGCGGAAAGATTGTGGATTTTCTTCACCGATTTTGTAAAAATAATGAATTTTCTCGTTCGGTTTTGCAAAAATTGTGAAGTATATTGATCAGATATGGAAATATTTTGGTTCTTCATCGATTTTGTAAAAATAATGAATTTTCTCGATCGCTTTTGCAAAAATAGTGAATTTTTTCGATCAGACGCAGAAAGATTGAGGATTTTCTTCACCAATTTCGTAAAAATATGAATTTTCTTGTTCGGTTTTGCAAAAATTTTGAATTTTATTGATCAGACATGGAAAGATTTTGGATTTTCTTAATCGATTTTGTAAAAATAATGAATTTTCTCGATCGCTTTTGCAAAAATAGTGAATTTTGTCGATCAGACGCGGAAAGATTGCGGATTATCTTCACTGATTTTGAAAAAATAATGAATTTTTTTGATCGGTTTTGCAAAAATAGTGAATTTCGTCAATCAGACGCAGACAGATTTTAGAATTTTTTCATCGATCTTGTAAAAATAATGAATTTTCCCAATCTGTTTTGCAAAAATTATGAATTTTATTGATCAGACACAGAAATATTGTGGATTTTCTTCACCGATTTTGTAAAAATAATGGAATTTCTTGATCGCTTTTGCAAAAATAGTTAATTTTGTCAATCAGACGCGGAAAGATTGTGGATTTTTGTCACCAATTTTGTAAAAATAACGGATTTTCTTGTTCGGTTTTGCAAAAATTGTGAATTATATTGATCAGACATGGAAATATTTTGGATCATCTTCATCGATTTTGTAAAAATAATGAATTTTCTCGATCGCTTTTGCAAAAATAGTGAATTTTTTCGATCAGACGCAGAAAGATTGTGGATTTTCTTCACCGATTTCGTAAAAATATGAATTTTCTTGTTCGGTTTTGCAAAAATTTTGAATTTTATTGATCAGACATGGAAATATTTTGGATTTTCTTAATCGATTTTGTAAAAATATTGAATTTTCTCGATCGCTTTTGCAAAAATAGTGAATTTTGTTGATCAGACACGGAAAGATTGCGGATTATCTTCACTGATTTTGTACAAATAATGAATCTTTTTGATCGGTTTTGCAAAAATAGTGAATTTCGTCATCAGACGTGGACAGATTTTGGATTTTTTTCATCGATCTTGTAAAAATAATGAATTTTCCCAATCTGTTTTGCAAAAATTGTGGATTTTGTTGACCAGACACGGAAATTTTGTGAATTTTCTTCACCGATTTTGTAAAAATAATGAATTTTCTTGTTCGGTTTTGCAAAAATTTTGAATTTTATTCATCAGACATGGAAATATTTTGGATTTTCTTCATCGATTTTGTAAAAATAATGAATTTTCTTGATCGCTTTTGCAAAAATAGTGAACTTTGTCGATCAGACGCGGAAAGATTGCGAATTATCTTCCCCAATTTTGTAAAAATAATGAATTTTCTTGTTCGGTTTTGCAAAAATTGTGAATTTTATTGATCAGACATGGAAAGATTTTGGATTTTCTTAATCAATTTTGTAAAAATAATGAATTTTCTCGATCGCTTTTGCAAAAATAGTGAATTTTGTCGATCAGACGCGGAAAGATTGTGGATTTTCTTCACCGATTTTGTAAAAATAATGAATTTTCTCGTTCGGTTTTGCAAAAATTGTGAAGTATATTGATCAGACACGGAAATATTTTGGATCTTCTTCATCGATTTTGTAAAAATAATGAATTTTCTCGATCGCTTTTGCAAAAATAGTGAATTTTGTCGATCAGACGCGGAAAGATTGTGGATTTTCTTCACCGATTTTGTAAAAAAAATGAATTTTCTCGTTCGGTTTTGCAAAAATTGTGAAGTATATTGCTCAGACACGGAAATATTATGGATCTTCTTCATCGATTTTGTAAAAATAATGAATTTTCTCGATTGTTTTTGCAAAAATAGTGAATTTTGTCGATCAGACGTAGAAAGATTGCGGATTATCTTCACCGATTTTGTAAAAATAATGAATCTTCTTCGGTTTTGCAAAAATTGTGAATTTTATTGATCAGACATGGAAAGATTTTGGATTTTCTTAATCTATTTTGTAAAAATAATGAATTTTCTCGATCGCTTTTGCAAAAATAGTGAATTTTGTTGATCAGACACGGAAAGATTGAGGATTATCTTCACTGATTTTGTACAGATAATGAATCTTTTTGATCGGTTTTGCAAAAATAGTGAATTTCGTCATCAGACGTGGACAGATTTTGGATTTTTTTCATCGATCTTGTAAAAATAATGAATTTTCCCAATCTGTTTTGCAAAAATTGTGGATTTTGTTGACCAGACACGGAAATTTTGTGAATTTTCTTCACCGATTTTGTAAAAATAATGAATTTTCTTGTTCGGTTTTGCAAAAATTTTGAATTTTATTGATCAGACATGGAAATATTTTGGATTTTCTTCATCGATTTTGTAAAAATAATGAATTTTCTTGATCGCTTTTGCAAAAATAGTGAATTTTGTCGATCAGACGCGGAAAGATTGCGGATTATCTTCCCCAATTTTGTAAAAATAATGAATTTTCTTGTTCGGTTTTGCAAAAATTGTGAATTTTATTGATCAGACATGGAAAGATTTTGGATTTTCTTAATCAATTTTGTAAAAATAATGAATTTTCTCGATCGTTTTTGCAAAAATAGTGAATTTTGTCGATCAGACGTGGAAAGATTGCGGATTATCTTCACCGATTTTGTAAAAATAATGAATCTTCTTCTTCGGTTTTGCAAAAATTGTGAATTTTATTGATCAGACATGGAAAGATTTTGGATTTTCTTAATCAATTTTGTAAAAATAATGAATTTTCTCGATCGTTTTTGCAAAAATAGTGAAATTTGTCGATCAGACGTGGAAAGATTGCGGATTATCTTCACCGATTTTGTAAAAATAATGAATCATCTTCTTCGGTTTTTCAAAAATTGTGAATTTTATTGATCAGACATGGAAAGATTTTGGATTTTCTTAATCTATTTTGTAAAAATAATGAATTTTCTCGATCGCTTTTGCAAAAATAGTGAATTTTGTCGATCAGACGCGGAAAGATTGTGGATTTTCTTCACCGATTTTGTAAAAATAATGAATTTTCTCGTTCGGTTTTGCAAAAATTGTGAAGTATATTGATCAGATATGGAAATATTTTGGTTCTTCATCGATTTTGTAAAAATAATGAATTTTCTCGATCGCTTTTGCAAAAATAGTGAATTTTTTCGATCAGACGCAGAAAGATTGAGGATTTTCTTCACCAATTTCGTAAAAATATGAATTTTCTTGTTCGGTTTTGCAAAAATTTTGAATTTTATTGATCAGACATGGAAAGATTTTGGATTTTCTTAATCGATTTTGTAAAAATAATGAATTTTCTCGATCGCTTTTGCAAAAATAGTGAATTTTGTTGATCAGACACGGAAAGATTGCGGATTATCTTCACTGATTTTGTACAAATAAGGAATCTTTTTGATCGGTTTTGCAAAAATAGTGAATTTCGTCAATCAGACGCAGACAGATTTTAGATTTTTTTCATCGATCTTGTAAAAATAATGAATTTTCCCAATCTGTTTTGCAAAAATTATGAATTTTATTGATCAGACACAGAAATATTGTGGATTTTCTTCACCGATTTTGTAAAAATAATGGAATTTCTTGATCGCTTTTGCAAAAATAGTTAATTTTGTCAATCAGACGCGGAAAGATTGTGGATTTTTGTCACCAATTTTGTAAAAATAACGGATTTTCTTGTTCGGTTTTGCAAAAATTGTGAATTATATTGATCAGACATGGAAATATTTTGGATCATCTTCATCGATTTTGTAAAAATAATGAATTTTCTCGATCGCTTTTGCAAAAATAGTGAATTTTTTCGATCAGACGCAGAAAGATTGTGGATTTTCTTCACCGATTTCGTAAAAATATGAATTTTCTTGTTCGGTTTTGCAAAAATTTTGAATTTTATTGATCAGACATGGAAATATTTTGGATTTTCTTAATCGATTTTGTAAAAATAATGAATTTTCTCGATCGCTTTTGCAAAAATAGTGAATTTTGTTGATCAGACACGGAAAGATTGCTGATTATCTTCACTGATTTTGTACAAATAATGAATCTTTTTGATCGGTTTTGCAAAAATAGTGAATTTCGTCATCAGACGTGGACAGATTAGTGATGGGCGATTCTGGAAATTTTGAGAATCGATTAAAATCGATATCGTATAAAACAACATCGATCATAATAAGAATCGATTTCTCAGTTCTAGAATCGATACTGGAATCGATATTTCGATATTCAGGTTCACACAAAGAAGATCCAAATTACTAATTCCAAAACTTAGACAATCAGCAGGACCGTAATTACCGCCTCCCACCCCCCCATCACCATTTAGGGAGGCATAGAATTAAGCTATTGCAGATTTTAGAGTCGGATAATAAGAATTTTAAATTTTAAAATGATTGTCACTTATGGTTGTCACTTACACAAAAACTTTGACAAATTTGAGAGACATAACTCAACTAATAACAACACTGAGTAACTTGGCATTAAACCGAGGATAAAGAGTGCCAAGAGCGTGTAACTAGGATGGAGAACAAGGAGTATAGACAAAAAAAAACTTTTTTTTTTTTTTAATGCCAACCAAATGTTACACGAGATAGTTTGGAAGAACAAAAAATATGCTCCATTCCCAAGGGGGCAGGTAAACCCCTCTCTTGACGGAAGGGCGACCATAGCCCAAATGTATCTTTTGTCGAAGTTTCAAAATGAGGATTTACTATAAAACGAGAATTGGACATTTTAAAAATTGCATGCATACTTTGAACGGCCCATTTAGTAAAGATTGGCGAAGAAAGAGGGGGGAGGGGGGACGAGGGATTAGAACGGACGAACTTGAAAAAAAAAACATAATTAACTAATAACCCAAGTAACTGAGCTCCTAAACAGAAATATAGTGTTTAACTTAGTGTTGAATTCATGGGGTGGCCTGTGGGGAACATGCACTCTTTGAAACTATATAAAAAGTGTTAAGAGCATGTAACTAGGTGGAGAAAGGGGTAGTAACAGAAAAAAACGAGGAGATAAAAGCTTTATAACGATATGTTACATGAGATGGTGTGGAAGAAACAAAAAATATGTACCCCACCCAGGGGGGCAAGGTAAATCCCAAACGGACAGAAGGCGACCCCGGCTCAAATGTATCTTTTGATGAGGTTTCAAAATATGGATTTATAACAAAATAGAACGAGGATTAGACTTTTTTAAAATCGCAGTCATAATTTGAACGAACCTGTAAGTTAAGATTGGTGAGGAAGGGGGGGGGGCGGTAGGACGGGCGAACATGAAAAAAAAAAAAATAGTGGCACTCTGGGAGTGCCGATAGAAGTGAAACCTTGAACAATTACGTGTGTATTTTTTGAATCGTTAAGATATATAACTTTGAATCGTCAGGAAATACTTTTAAATGAATAAAAAAAGTTTCTATAATATTAAGGAATATATTAATCTCTTAAAAAAAAAAAAAAAAAAAAAAAAAAAAAAACCGCGCGATTCCACATGTCTAGCTATTGTAGTAAACTCACTATAACTACTTTCTTAATTTTAAAACGCGATAAATACACCAACCAAAATTAGACCATACTATCGATACCTTAATCCTTATCCAAATAAATCATTTTGTATTAATGCCTGTTACAATATTTGTAGATTACTTTTTGAATTATTCAAATCGGACATTCCATTCAAAAGATATTACGAATTTAAAGATGACAATCTAAAGAAATAATAGCGCTGCTGAGTACTCGGTGGCCAATAAGCTAAGGGATTAGGAGTGCAATCAAACGATTGTGGGTTCGAACGCCAATTCCGCTAATATGTATCAATGTTTTTTTTTTTTTTTTTTTTTTTTGAAGAAGTTTTGAAAAATTAAAATTTTAACACATTATGGGTCCGTAACGTGACCTGAAATGATGGGAGAAAATTTCTTATGCTAGATTTGTAATGTATGAAGCATAAGCTTTCAATAGACATATTGTATCAAGAAATGAGAAAAAAAACCCTCTCCCCCCCAAAAAAAAAGGTCCTATAGGGGAAACCGGGAAACTGGAATAGCAAAAAGAACGGCGAGAAATGTTTAGCTATACTAGAATTTTTCTCATCACTGTAATTCCTATAGAAGCAAAGTTATAGCCTTTTAAAGATTGAAATGAAGTGAAGAAATAAGCAAACTTAGGTGAGTGATCGACAGGGGGGGGAGGGGTCCACAGCTCTGGGGGTGCCATGTAGCTTAAACTTTTAAGTTAAAAATGATAGAGAATTAAATGAGCGAAATTTTAAGGTGTATATTGGGGGGGGGGGTGCAAGCCCCCCCCTCAAAATTTTTTTTGTTTATTTTGAAGAAACAAAAAATTATGCCCCCCGGCGGCGTGCAGATAAACCCCAAATGGGCTGAAGGGGACCCTTTATTTATCTTTTGTCAAGGATTTAAAATATGGATCTAAAATAAAATAGACCGAGAATTGGACATTTTAAAAACTGTATGCATATTTCGAACGGCCCTGTAAGTTAAAACTGACGCGGAAGGGGGGGATTAGAAGAGACGAGCGTGAAAAACAAAACATAATAAACTAATACTTCAAATAACTGGACTTCTAAACAAAAATATAACGATTTAACCTAGTGTCGAATTAATGGGCTGGCCCGCAGGGGATTACCCCCCCCCCAGAAGTTACGAGATTTTATGCTTTTTAATGCACAAATTGCGATTCCCCCTCTCTTACAGAGCTATAAAACATGATGCCTTCCTCCGGGAAAATACCTGCATTCAACACTGATTTAGCCTAGAAAAAGAAAAAAAAATCGAAATCGAATCTAAACATCGAAATCGAATCTAAAGATCGAAATCGAATCTAGAGATCGACATCGAATCTGAAGATCGACATTGAATCTAAAGATCGAAATCGAATCTAAAGATCGAAATCGAATCTAAAGATCGAAATCGAATCTAAAGATCGATCTTACGGGCAGAATCGATTTTACATTTTTACTTTCTTTTGTAACTTTACAAGAAGAGAGTATTAGATTCGTGAAAAATTTTGACTTCCCGTTTTCGATGGATTTATATATTTTAGAAGGTCTTTAACACGATTTCATGGTTTTTAAGAAATATCTGTCTGTGTGTGTGTGTCTGTCACTCTGTGAGTCTGTATACGACAAAAATTTCTGATCGTTCTATCTCAAGAACAAATGCACGGAATTCCACAAAACTTTAGATTTCGTTTGACCTTGATATAAACTTAATCTAATTAATTTTTGGTGTATATAGCCTAACAAGTGGCGCTGCTATGCTGCATTTTTTGCAATTTGCGCTACAGCTATATCTGAATAACGAATGAACGGATTTTCATCGCATTTTAGATCCAGTTAGTCCTTGACATGAATTGATGTTTCTTGCATTTTGATGTATATAGCTTCCCAGATGGCGCTGCTATATTGAATTTTTCACAATTTCCTCTCAGCGCCATGTGAAAGGGGGGGGGGGCGAAAGGAAGCGGTCGTTCTGAGCACGGAAATTTAGGGGGCGCCAAATTATTACTACTAACATCACTTCTAGCCTATCACAAGAAAAAGTTAATAGGGGGGGGGGTCTAAATTGGAACTTTGAACCGGGCGCAGTTCTCTTTTCGCACGCCCCTGTTTCCGTTTTAGCTTTATCTCAAGAACTAATGCACGGACTTTCATAAAAATTTAGATTCAATTAGTCCTTGATACCATTCGATGCTAATTACATCTTGGTGGAAATCACTTAAGAGATGGCGCTGCTATACTGCATTATTCATGATTAACGCAATAGCTCTATCTCAAGAACGAATTTTCATCAAAATTGAGATTCAGTAAATCTCTGACATAGATTAGTGTTATTTAGTTCTTGGTGTAAATTGCCCTACAGGTGGCGCTGATATGCTACATTTTTTATGATTTCGCAATAGCTGTATCTCACGCCTTCATGGATTTTCATCAAAATTCAGATTCAGCTGGTACCTAATAAAAATTCATCCTGATCAATTTTTGGTGACATCACTCAACAAAAAACGCTATTTTGCAGGGGGGGGGGGGGGTTCTGAGGTTTCTTTAATTCTTCTATCTTAGAAACTAATACACTAAAATTTTGGAATTGGCACATCCGTCTATTTTATCTTCGCCTTTAGAGGAAAATGAAAATTATATTACCTTCAGAGAAATCGATTAAAAATTTTGAAGTATCGATTAAATCGAGTTGACCGTAGTATCGATTAAATCGATTTAAAAAATCGAAATCGCCCATCACTAGGACAGATTTTGGATTTTTTTCATCGATCTTGTAAAAATAATGAATTTTCCCAATCTGTTTTGCAAAAATTGTGGATTTTGTTGACCAGACACGGAAATTTTGTGAATTTTCTTCACCGATTTTGTAAAAATAATGAATTTTCTTGTTCGGTTTTGCAAAAATTTTGAATTTTATTCATCAGACATGGAAATATTTTGGATTTTCTTCATCGATTTTGTAAAAATAATGAATTTTCTTGATCGCTTTTGCAAAAATAGTGAACTTTGTCGATCAGACGCGGAAAGATTGCGGATTATCTTCCCCAATTTTGTAAAAATAATGAATTTTCTTGTTCGGTTTTGCAAAAATTGTGAATTTTATTGATCAGACATGGAAAGATTTTGGATTTTCTTAATCAATTTTGTAAAAATAATGAATTTTCTCGATCGTTTTTGCAAAAATAGTGAATTTTGTCGATCAGACGTGGAAAGATTGCGGATTATCTTCACCGATTTTGTAAAAATAATGAATCTTCTTCTTCGGTTTTGCAAAAATTGTGAATTTTATTGATCAGACATGGAAAGATTTTGGATTTTCTTAATTTTGTAAAAATAATGAATTTTCTCGATCGTTTTTGCAAAAATAGTGAATTTTGTCGATCAGACGTGGAAAGATAGCGGATTATCTTCACCGATTTTGTAAAAATAATGAATCATCTTCTTCGGTTTTGCAAAAATTGTGAATTTTATTGATCAGACATGGAAAGATTTTGGATTTTCTTAATCTATTTTGTAAAAATAATGAATTTTCTCGATCGCTTTTGCAAAAATAGTGAATTTTGTCGATCAGACGCGGAAAGATTGTCTATTTTCTTCACCGATTTTGTAAAAATAATGAATTTTCTCGTTCGGTTTTGCAAAAATTGTGAAGTATATTGATCAGACACGGAAAAATTTTGGATCTTCTTCATCGATTTTGTAAAAATAATGAATTTTCTCGATCGTTTTTGCAAAAATAGTGAATTTTGTCGATCAGACGTAGAAAGATTGCGGATTATCTTCACCGATTTTGTAAAAATAATGAATCTTCTTCGGTTTTGCAAAAATTGTGAATTTTATTGATCAGACATGGAAAGATTTTGGATTTTCTTAATCTATTTTGTAAAAATAATGAATTTTCTCGATCGCTTTTGCAAAAATAGTGAATTTTGTTGATCAGACACGGAAAGATTGCGGATTATCTTCACTGATTTTGTACAAATAAGGAATCTTTTTGATCGGTTTTGCAAAAATAGTGAATTTCGTCATCAGACGTGGACAGATTTTGGATTTTTTTCATCGATCTTGTAAAAATAATGAATTTTCCCAATCTGTTTTGCAAAAATTGTGGATTTTGTTGACCAGACACGGAAATTTTGTGAATTTTCTTCACCGATTTTGTAAAAATAATGAATTTTCTTGTTCGGTTTTGCAAAAATTTTGAATTTTATTGATAGGACATGGAAATATTTTGGATTTTCTTCATCGATTTTGTAAAAATAATGAATTTTCTTGATCGCTTTTGCAAAAATAGTGAACTTTGTCGATCAGACGCGGAAAGATTGAGGATTATCTTCCCCAATTTCGTAAAAATAATGAATTTTCTTGTTCGGTTTTGCAAAAATTGTGAATTTTATTGATCAGACATGGAAAGATTTTGGATTTTCTTAATCAATTTTGTAAAAATAATGAATTTTCTCGATCGTTTTTGCAAAAATAGTGAATTTTGTCGATCAGACGTGGAAAGATTGCGGATTATCTTCACCGATTTTGTAAAAATAATGAATCTTCTTCTTCGGTTTTGCAAAAATTGTGAATTTTATTGATCAGACATGGAAAGATTTTGGATTTTCTTAATCAATTTTGTAAAAATAATGAATTTTCTCGATCGTTTTTGCAAAAATAGTGAATTTTGTCGATCAGACGTGGAAAGATTGCGGATTATCTTCACCGATTTTGTAAAAATAATGAATCATCTTCTTCGGTTTTGCAAAAATTGTGAATTTTATTGATCAGACATGGAAAGATTTTGGATTTTCTTAATTTATTTTGTAAAAATAATGAATTTTCTCGATCGCTTTTGCAAAAATAGTGAATTTTGTCGATCAGACGCGGAAAGATTGTGGATTTTCTTCACCGATTTTGTAAAAATAATGAATTTTCTCGTTCGGTTTTGCAAAAATTGTGAAGTATATTGATCAGACACGGAAATATTTTGGATCTTCTTCATCGATTTTGTAAAAATAATGAATTTTCTCGATCGTTTTTGCAAAAATAGTGAATTTTGTCGATCAGACGTAGAAAGATTGCGGATTATCTTCACCGATTTTGTAAAAATAATGAATCTTCTTCGGTTTTGCAAAAATTGTGAATTTTATTGATCAGACATGGAAAGATTTTGGATTTTCTTAATCTATTTTGTAAAAATAATGAATTTTCTCGATCGCTTTTGCAAAAATAGTGAATTTTGTTGATGAGACACGGAAAGATTGCGGATTATCTTCACTGATTTTGTACAAATAAGGAATCTTTTTGATCGGTTTTGCAAAAATAGTGAATTTCGTCATCAGACGTGGACAGATTTTGGATTTTTTTCATCGATCTTGTAAAAATAATGAATTTTCCCAATCTGTTTTGCAAAAATTGTGGATTTTGTTGACCAGACACGGAAATTTTGTGAATTTTCTTCACCGATTTTGTAAAAATAATGAATTTTCTTGTTCGGTTTTGCAAAAATTTTGAATTTTATTGATCAGACATGGAAATATTTTGGATTTTCTTTATCGATTTTTTAAAAATAATGAATTTTCTTGATCGCTTTTGCAAAAATAGTGAACTTTGTCGATCAGACGCGGAAAGATTGCGGATTATCTTCCCCAATTTTGTAAAAATAATGAATTTTCTTGTTCGGTTTTGCAAAAATTGTGAATTTTATTGATCAGACATGGAAAGATTTTGGATTTTCTTAATCAATTTTGTAAAAATAATGAATTTTCTCGATCGTTTTTGCAAAAATAGTGAATTTGTCGATCAGACGTGGAAAGATTGCGGATTATCTTCACCGATTTTGTAAAAATAATGAATCTTCTTCTTCGGTTTTGCAAAAATTGTGAATTTTATTGATCAGACATGGAAAGATTTTGGATTTTCTTAATCAATTTTGTAAAAATAATGAATTTTCTCGTTCGTTTTTGCAAAAATAGTGAATTTTGTCGATCAGACGTGGAAAGATTGCGGATTATCTTCACCGATTTTGTAAAAATAATGAATCATCTTCTTCGGTTTTGCAAAAATTGTGAATTTTATTGATCAGACATGGAAAGATTTTGGATTTTCTTAATCTATTTTGTAAAAATAATGAATTTTCTCGATCGCTTTTGCAAAAATAGTGAATTTTGTCGATCAGAAGCGGAAAGATTGTGGATTTTCTTCACCGATTTTGTAAAAATAATGAATTTTCTCGTTCGGTTTTGCAAAAATTGTGAAGTATATTGATCAGACACGGAAAAATTTTGGATCTTCTTCATCGATTTTGTAAAAATAATGAATTTTCTCGATCGTTTTTGCAAAAATAGTGAATTTTGTCGATCAGACGTAGAAAGATTGCGGATTATCTTCACCGATTTTGTAAAAATAATGAATCTTCTTCGGTTTTGCAAAAATTGTGAATTTTATTGATCAGACATGGAAAGATTTTGGATTTTCTTAATCTATTTTGTAAAAATAATGAATTTTCTCGATCGCTTTTGCAAAAATAGTGAAATTTGTTGATCAGACACGGAAAGATTGCGGATTATCTTCACTGATTTTGTACAAATAAGGAATCTTTTTGATCGGTTTTGCAAAAATAGTGAATTTCGTCATCAGACGTGGACAGATTTTGGATTTTTTTCATCGATCTTGTAAAAATAATGAATTTTCCCAATCTGTTTTGCAAAAATTGTGGATTTTGTTGACCAGACACGGAAATTTTGTGAATTTTCTTCACCGATTTTGTAAAAATAATGAATTTTCTTGTTCGGTTTTGCAAAAATTTTGAATTTTATTGATCAGACATGGAAATATTTTGGATTTTCTTCATCGATTTTGTAAAAATAATGAATTTTCTTGATCGCTTTTGCAAAAATAGTGAACTTTGTCGATCAGACGCGGAAAGATTGCGGATTATCTTCCCCAATTTCGTAAAAATAATGAATTTTCTTGTTCGGTTTTGCAAAAATTGTGAATTTTATTGATCAGACATGGAAAGATTTTGGATTTTCTTAATCAATTTTGTAAAAATAATGAATTTTCTCGATCGTTTTTGCAAAAATAGTGAATTTTGTCGATCAGACGTGGAAAGATTGCGGATTATCTTCACCGATTTTGTAAAAATAATGAATCTTCTTCTTCGGTTTTGCAAAAATTGTGAATTTTATTGATCAGACATGGAAAGATTTTGGATTTTCTTAATCAATTTTGTAAAAATAATGAATTTTCTCGATCGTTTTTGCAAAAATAGTGAATTTTGTCGATCAGACGTGGAAAGATTGCGGATTATCTTCACCGATTTTGTAAAAATAATGAATCATCTTCTTCGGTTTTGCAAAAATTGTGAATTTTATTGATCAGACATGGAAAGATTTTGGATTTTCTTAATCTATTTTGTAAAAATAATGAATTTTCTCGATCGCTTTTGCAAAAATAGTGAATTTTGTCGATCAGACGCGGAAAGATTGTGGATTTTCTTCACCGATTTTGTAAAAATAATGAATTTTCTCGTTCGGTTTTGCAAAAATTGTGAAGTATATTGATCAGACACGGAAATATTTTGGATCTTCTTCATCGATTTTGTAAAAATAATGAATTTTCTCGATCGTTTTTGCAAAAATAGTGAATTTTGTCGATCAGACGTAGAAAGATTGCGGATTATCTTCACCGATTTTGTAAAAATAATGAATCTTCTTCGGTTTTGCAAAAATTGTGAATTTTATTGATCAGACATGGAAAGATTTTGGATTTTCTTAATCTATTTTGTAAAAATAATGAATTTTCTCGATCGCTTTTGCAAAAATAGTGAATTTTGTTGATGAGACACGGAAAGATTGCGGATTATCTTCACTGATTTTGTACAAATAAGGAATCTTTTTGATCGGTTTTGCAAAAATAGTGAATTTCGTCATCAGACGTGGACAGATTTTGGATTTTTTTCATCGATCTTGTAAAAATAATGAATTTTCCCAATCTGTTTTGCAAAAATTGTGGATTTTGTTGACCAGACACGGAAATTTTGTGAATTTTCTTCACCGATTTTGTAAAAATAATGAATTTTCTTGTTCGGTTTTGCAAAAATTTTGAATTTTATTGATCAGACATGGAAATATTTTGGATTTTCTTTATCGATTTTTTAAAAATAATGAATTTTCTTGATCGCTTTTGCAAAAATAGTGAACTTTGTCGATCAGACGCGGAAAGATTGCGGATTATCTTCCCCAATTTTGTAAAAATAATGAATTTTCTTGTTCGGTTTTGCAAAAATTGTGAATTTTATTGATCAGACATGGAAAGATTTTGGATTTTCTTAATCAATTTTGTAAAAATAATGAATTTTCTCGATCGTTTTTGCAAAAATAGTGAATTTGTCGATCAGACGTGGAAAGATTGCGGATTATCTTCACCGATTTTGTAAAAATAATGAATCTTCTTCTTCGGTTTTGCAAAAATTGTGAATTTTATTGATCAGACATGGAAAGATTTTGGATTTTCTTAATCAATTTTGTAAAAATAATGAATTTTCTCGTTCGTTTTTGCAAAAATAGTGAATTTTGTCGATCAGACGTGGAAAGATTGCGGATTATCTTCACCGATTTTGTAAAAATAATGAATCATCTTCTTCGGTTTTGCAAAAATTGTGAATTTTATTGATCAGACATGGAAAGATTTTGGATTTTCTTAATCTATTTTGTAAAAATAATGAATTTTCTCGATCGCTTTTGCAAAAATAGTGAATTTTGTCGATCAGACGCGGAAAGATTGTGGATTTTCTTCACCGATTTTGTAAAAATAATGAATTTTCTCGTTCGGTTTTGCAAAAATTGTGAAGTATATTGATCAGACACGGAAATATTTTGGATCTTCTTCATCGATTTTGTAAAAATAATGAATTTTCTCGATCGTTTTTGCAAAAATAGTGAATTTTGTCGATCAGACGTAGAAAGATTGCGGATTATCTTCACCGATTTTGTTAAAATAATGAATCTTCTTCGGTTTTGCAAAAATTGTGAATTTTATTGATCAGACATGGAAAGATTTTGGATTTTCTTAATCTATTTTGTAAAAATAATGAATTTTCTCGATCGCTTTTGCAAAAATAGTGAATTTTGTTGATCAGACACGGAAAGATTGCGGATTATCTTCACTGATTTTGTACAAATAAGGAATCTTTTTGATCGGTTTTGCAAAAATAGTGAATTTCGTCATCAGACGTGGACAGATTTTGGATTTTTTTCATCGATCTTGTAAAAATAATGAATTTTCCCTATCTGTTTTGCAAAAATTTTGGATTTTGTTGACCAGACACGGAAATTTTGTGAATTTTCTTCACCGATTTTGTAAAAAAAATGAATTTTCTTGTTCGGTTTTGCAAAAATTTTGAATTTTATTGATCAGACATGGAAATATTTTGGATTTTCTTTATCGATTTTGTAAAAATAATGAATTTTCTTGATCGCTTTTGCAAAAATAGTGAACTTTGTCGATCAGACGCGGAAAGATTGCGGATTATCTTCCCCAATTTTGTAAAAATAATGAATTTTCTTGTTCGGTTTTGCAAAAATTGTGAATTTTATTGATCAGACATGGAAAGATTTTGGATTTTCTTAATCAATTTTGTAAAAATAATGAATTTTCTCGATCGTTTTTGCAAAAATAGTGAATTTTGTCGATCAGACGTGGAAAGATTGCGGATTATCTTCACCGATTTTGTAAAAATAATGAATCTTCTTCTTCGGTTTTGCAAAAATTGTGAATTTTATTGATCAGACATGGAAAGATTTTGGATTTTCTTAATCAATTTTGTAAAAATAATGAATTTTCTCGATCGTTTTTGCAAAAATAGTGAATTTTGTCGATCAGACGTGGAAAGATTGCGGATTATCTTCACCGATTTTGTAAAAATAATGAATCATCTTCTTCGGTTTTGCAAAAATTGTGAATTTTATTGATCAGACATGGAAAGATTTTGGATTTTCTTAATCTATTTTGTAAAAATAATGAATTTTCTCGATCGCTTTTGCAAAAATAGTGAATTTTGTCGATCAGACGCGGAAAGATTGTGGATTTTCTTCACCGATTTTGTAAAAATAATGAATTTTCTCGTTCGGTTTTGCAAAAATTGTGAAGTATATTGCTCAGACACGGAAATATTTTGGATCTTCTTCATCGATTTTGTAAAAATAATGAATTTTCTCGATCGTTTTTGCAAAAATAGTGAATTTTGTCGATCAGACGTAGAAAGATTGCGGATTATCTTCACCGATTTTGTAAAAATAATGAATCTTCTTCGGTTTTGCAAAAATTGTGAATTTTATTGATCAGACATGGAAAGATTTTGGATTTTCTTAATCTATTTTGTAAAAATAATGAATTTTCTCGATCGCTTTTGCAAAAATAGTGAATTTTGTTGATCAGACACGGAAAGATTGCGGATTATCTTCACTGATTTTGTACAAATAAGGAATCTTTTTGATCGGTTTTGCAAAAATAGTGAATTTCGTCATCAGACGTGGACAGATTTTGGATTTTTTTCATCGATCTTGTAAAAATAATGAATTTTCCCAATCTGTTTTGCAAAAATTGTGGATTTTGTTGACCAGACACGGAAATTTTGTTAATTTTCTTCACCGATTTTGTAAAAATAATGAATTTTCTTGTTCGGTTTTGCAAAAATTTTGAATTTTATTGATCAGACATGGAAAGATTTTGGATTTTCTTAATCAATTTTGTAAAAATAATGAATTTTCTCGATCGTTTTTGCAAAAATAGTGAATTTTGTCGATCAGACGTGGAAAGATTGCGGATTATCTTCACCGATTTTGTAAAAATAATGAATCTTCTTCTTCGGTTTTGCAAAAATTGTGAATTTTATTGATCAGACATGGAAATATTTTGGATTTTCTTTATCGATTTTGTAAAAATAATGAATTTTCTTGATCGTTTTTGCAAAAATAGTGAATTTTGTCGATCAGACGTGGAAAGATTGCGGATTATCTTCACCGATTTTGTAAAAATAATGAATCATCTTCTTCGGTTTTGCAAAAATTGTGAATTTTATTGATCAGACATGGAAAGATTTTGGATTTTCTTAATCTATTTTGTAAAAATAATGAATTTTCTCGATCGCTTTTGCAAAAATAGTGAATTTTGTCGATCAGACGCGGAAAGATTGTGGATTTTCTTCACCGATTTTGTAAAAATAATGAATTTTCTCGTTCGGTTTTGCAAAAATTGTGAAGTATATTGATCAGACACGGAAATATTTTGGATCTTCTTCATCGATTTTGTAAAAATAATGAATTTTCTCGATCGTTTTTGCAAAAATAGTGAATTTTGTCGATCAGACGTAGAAAGATTGCGGATTATCTTCACCGATTTTGTAAAAATAATGAATCTTCTTCGGTTTTGCAAAAATTGTGAATTTTATTGATCAGACATGGAAAGATTTTGGATTTTCTTAATCTATTTTGTAAAAATAATGAATTTTCTCGATCGCTTTTGCAAAAATAGTGAATTTTGTTGATCAGACACGGAAAGATTGCGGATTATCTTCACTGATTTTGTACAAATAAGGAATCTTTTTGATCGGTTTTGCAAAAATAGTGAATTTCGTCATCAGACGTGGACAGATTTTGGATTTTTTTCATCGATCTTGTAAAAATAATGAATTTTCCCAATCTGTTTTGCAAAAATTGTGGATTTTGTTGACCAGACACGGAAATTTTGTTAATTTTCTTCACCGATTTTGTAAAAATAATGAATTTTCTTGTTCGGTTTTGCAAAAATTTTGAATTTTATTGATCAGACATGGAAATATTTTGGATTTTCTTTATCGATTTTTTAAAAATAATGAATTTTCTTGATCGCTTTTGCAAAAATAGTGAACTTTGTCGATCAGACGCGGAAAGATTGCGGATTATCTTCCCCAATTTTGTAAAAATAATGAATTTTCTTGTTCGGTTTTGCAAAAATTGTGAATTTTATTGATCAGACATGGAAAGATTTTGGATTTTCTTAATCAATTTTGTAAAAATAATGAATTTTCTCGATCGTTTTTGCAAAAATAGTGAATTTGTCGATCAGACGTGGAAAGATTGCGGATTATCTTCACCGATTTTGTAAAAATAATGAATCTTCTTCTTCGGTTTTGCAAAAATTGTGAATTTTATTGATCAGACATGGAAAGATTTTGGATTTTCTTAATCAATTTTGTAAAAATAATGAATTTTCTCGATCGTTTTTGCAAAAATAGTGAATTTTGTCGATCAGACGTGGAAAGATTGCGGATTATCTTCACCGATTTTGTAAAAATAATGAATCATCTTCTTCGGTTTTGCAAAAATTGTGAATTTTATTGATCAGACCCGGAAAGATTTTGGATTTTCTTAATCTATTTTGTAAAAATAATGAATTTTCTCGATCGCTTTTGCAAAAATAGTGAATTTTGTCGATCAGACGCGGAAAGATTGTGGATTTTCTTCACCGATTTTGTAAAAATAATGAATTTTCTCGTTCGGTTTTGCAAAAATTGTGAAGTATATTGATCAGACACGGAAATATTTTGGATCTTCTTCATCGATTTTGTAAAAATAATGAATTTTCTCGATCGTTTTTGCAAAAATAGTGAATTTTGTCGATCAGACGTAGAAAGATTGCGGATTATCTTCACCGATTTTGTAAAAATAATGAATCTTCTTCGGTTTTGCAAAAATTGTGAATTTTATTGATCAGACATGGAAAGATTTTGGATTTTCTTAATCTATTTTGTAAAAATAATGAATTTTCTCGATCGCTTTTGCAAAAATAGTGAATTTTGTTGATCAGACACGGAAAGATTGCGGATTATCTTCACTGATTTTGTACAAATAAGGAATCTTTTTGATCGGTTTTGCAAAAATAGTGAATTTCGTCATCAGACGTGGACAGATTTTGGATTTTTTTCATCGATCTTGTAAAAATAATGAATTTTCCCAATCTGTTTTGCAAAAATTGTGGATTTTGTTGACCAGACACGGAAATTTTGTGAATTTTCTTCACCGATTTTGTAAAAAAAATGAATTTTCTTGTTCGGTTTTGCAAAAATTTTGAATTTTATTGATCAGACATGGAAATATTTTGGATTTTCTTTATCGATTTTGTAAAAATAATGAATTTTCTTGATCGCTTTTGCAAAAATAGTGAACTTTGTCGATCAGACGCGGAAAGATTGCGGATTATCTTCCCCAATTTTGTAAAAATAATGAATTTTCTTGTTCGGTTTTGCAAAAATTGTGAATTTTATTGATCAGACATGGAAAGATTTTTGATTTTCTTAATCAATTTTGTAAAATAATGAATTTTCTCGATCGTTTTTGCAAAAATAGTGAATTTTGTCGATCAGACGTGGAAAGATTGCGGATTATCTTCACCGATTTTGTAAAAATAATGAATCTTCTTCTTCGGTTTTGCAAAAATTGTGAATTTTATTGATCAGACATGGAAAGATTTTGGATTTTCTTAATCAATTTTGTAAAAATAATGAATTTTCTCGATTGTTTTTGCAAAAATAGTGAATTTTGTCGATCAGACGTGGAAAGATTGCGGATTATCTTCACCGATTTTGTAAAAATAATGAATCATCTTCTTCGGTTTTGCAAAAATTGTGAATTTTATTGATCAGACATGGAAAGATTTTGGATTTTCTTAATCTATTTTGTAAAAATAATGAATTTTCTCGATCGCTTTTGCAAAAATAGTGAATTTTGTCGATCAGACGCGGAAAGATTGTGGATTTTCTTCACCGATTTTGTAAAAATAATGAATTTTCTCGTTCGGTTTTGCAAAAATTGTGAAGTATATTGCTCAGACACGGAAATATTTTGGATCTTCTTCATCGATTTTGTAAAAATAATGAATTTTCTCGATCGTTTTTGCAAAAATAGTGAATTTTGTCGATCAGACGTAGAAAGATTGCGGATTATCTTCACCGATTTTGTAAAAATAATGAATCTTCTTCGGTTTTGCAAAAATTGTGAATTTTTTTGATCAGACATGGAAAGATTTTGGATTTTCTTAATCTATTTTGTAAAAATAATGAATTTTCTCGATCGCTTTTGCAAAAATAGTGAATTTTGTTGATCAGACACGGAAAGATTGCGGATTATCTTCACTGATTTTGTACAAATAAGGAATCTTTTTGATCGGTTTTGCAAAAATAGTGAATTTCGTCATCAGACGTGGACAGATTTTGGATTTTTTTCATCGATCTTGTAAAAATAATGAATTTTCCCAATCTGTTTTGCAAAAATTGTGGATTTTGTTGACCAGACACGGAAATTTTGTGAATTTTCTTCACCGATTTTGTAAAAATAATGAATTTTCTTGTTCGGTTTTGCAAAAATTTTGAATTTTATTGATCAGACATGGAAATATTTTGGATTTTCTTCATCGATTTTGTAAAAATAATGAATTTTCTTGATCGCTTTTGCAAAAATAGTGAACTTTGTCGATCAGACGCGGAAAGATTGCGGATTATCTTCCCCAATTTCGTAAAAATAATGAATTTTCTTGTTCGGTTTTGCAAAAATTGTGAATTTTATTGATCAGACATGGAAAGATTTTGGATTTTCTTAATCAATTTTGTAAAAATAATGAATTTTCTCGATCGTTTTTGCAAAAATAGTGAATTTTGTCGATCAGACGTGGAAAGATTGCGGATTATCTTCACCGATTTTGTAAAAATAATGAATCTTCTTCTTCGGTTTTGCAAAAATTGTGAATTTTATTGATCAGACATGGAAAGATTTTGGATTTTCTTAATCAATTTTGTAAAAATAATGAATTTTCTCGATCGTTTTTGCAAAAATAGTGAATTTTGTCGATCAGACGTGGAAAGATTGCGGATTATCTTCACCGATTTTGTAAAAATAATGAATCATCTTCTTCGGTTTTGCAAAAATTGTGAATTTTATTGATCAGACATGGAAAGATTTTGGATTTTCTTAATCTATTTTGTAAAAATAATGAATTTTCTCGATCGCTTTTGCAAAAATAGTGAATTTTGTCGATCAGACGCGGAAAGATTGTGGATTTTCTTCACCGATTTTGTAAAAATAATGAATTTTCTCGTTCGGTTTTGCAAAAATTGTGAAGTATATTGATCAGACACGGAAATATTTTGGATCTTCTTCATCGATTTTGTAAAAATAATGAATTTTCTCGATCGTTTTTGCAAAAATAGTGAAGTATATTGCTCAGACACGGAAATATTTTGGATCTTCTTCATCGATTTTGTAAAAATAATGAATTTTCTCGATCGTTTTTGCAAAAATAGTGAATTTTGTTGATCAGACACGGAAAGATTGCGGATTATCTTCACTGATTTTGTACAAATAAGGAATCTTTTTGATCGGTTTTGCAAAAATAGTGAATTTCGTCATCAGACGTGGACAGATTTTGGATTTTTTTCATCGATCTTGTAAAAATAATGAATTTTCCCAATCTGTTTTGCAAAAATTGTGGATTTTGTTGACCAGACACGGAAATTTTGTGAATTTTCTTCACCGATTTTGTAAAAATAATGAATTTTCTTGTTCGGTTTTGCAAAAATTTTGAATTTTATTGATCAGACATGGAAATATTTTGGATTTTCTTTATCGATTTTGTAAAAATAATGAATTTTCTTGATCGCTTTTGCAAAATTAGTGAACTTTGTCGATCAGACGCGGAAAGATTGCGGATTATCTTCCCCAATTTTGTAAAAATAATGAATTTTCTTGTTCGGTTTTGCAAAAATTGTGAATTTTATTGATCAGACATGGAAAGATTTTGGATTTTCTTAATCAATTTTGTAAAAATAATGAATTTTCTCGATCGTTTTTGCAAAAATAGTGAATTTGTCGATCAGACGTGGAAAGATTGCGGATTATCTTCACCGATTTTGTAAAAATAATGAATCTTCTTCTTCGGTTATGCAAAAATTGTGAATTTTATTGATCAGACATGGAAAGATTTTGGATTTTCTTAATCAATTTTGTAAAAATAATGAATTTTCTCGATCGTTTTTGCAAAAATAGTGAATTTTGTCGATCAGACGTGGAAAGATTGCGGATTATCTTCACCGATTTTGTAAAAATAATGAATCATCTTCTTCGGTTTTGCAAAAATTGTGAATTTTATTGATCAGACATGGAAAGATTTTGGATTTTCTTAATCTATTTTGTAAAAATAATGAATTTTCTCGATCGCTTTTGCAAAAATAGTGAATTTTGTCGATCAGACGCGGAAAGATTGTGGATTTTCTTCACCGATTTTGTAAAAATAATGAATTTTCTCGTTCGGTTTTGCAAAAATTGTGAAGTATATTGATCAGACACGGAAATATTTTGGATCTTCTTCATCGATTTTGTAAAAATAATGAATTTTCTCGATCGTTTTTGCAAAAATAGTGAATTTTGTCGATCAGACGTAGAAAGATTGCGGATTATCTTCACCGATTTTGTAAAAATAATGAATCTTCTTCGGTTTTGCAAAAATTGTGAATTTTATTGATCAGACATGGAAAGATTTTGGATTTTCTTAATCTATTTTGTAAAAATAATGAATTTTCTCGATCGCTTTTGCAAAAATAGTGAATTTTGTTGATCAGACACGGAAAGATTGCGGATTAACTTCACTGATTTTGTACAAATAAGGAATCTTTTTGATCGGTTTTGCAAAAATAGTGAATTTCGTCATCAGACGTGGACAGATTTTAGATTTTTTTCATCGATCTTGTAAAAATAATGAATTTTCCCAATCTGTTTTGCAAAAATTGTGGATTTTGTTGACCAGACACGGAAATTTTGTGAATTTTCTTCACCGATTTTGTAAAAAAAATGAATTTTCTTGTTCGGTTTTGCAAAAATTTTGAATTTTATTGATCAGACATGGAAATATTTTGGATTTTCTTTATCGATTTTGTAAAAATAATGAATTTTCTTGATCGCTTTTGCAAAAATAGTGAACTTTGTCGATCAGACGCGGAAAGATTGCGGATTATCTTCCCCAATTTTGTAAAAATAATGAATTTTCTTGTTCGGTTTTGCAAAAATTGTGAATTTTATTGATCAGACATGGAAAGATTTTGGATTTTCTTAATCAATTTTGTAAAAATAATGAATTTTCTCGATCGTTTTTGCAAAAATAGTGAATTTTGTCGATCAGACGTGGAAAGATTGCGGATTATCTTCACCGATTTTGTAAAAATAATGAATCTTCTTCTTCGGTTTTGCAAAAATTGTGAATTTTATTGATCAGACATGGAAAGATTTTGGATTTTCTTAATCAATTTTGTAAAAATAATGAATTTTCTCGATCGTTTTTGCAAAAATAGTGAATTTTGTCGATCAGACGTGGAAAGATTGCGGATTATCTTCACCGATTTTGTAAAAATAATGAATCATCTTCTTCGGTTTTGCAAAAATTGTGAATTTTATTGATCAGACATGGAAAGATTTTGGATTTTCTTAATCTATTTTGTAAAAATAATGAATTTTCTCGATCGCTTTTGCAAAAATAGTGAATTTTGTCGATCAGACGCGGAAAGATTGTGGATTTTCTTCACCGATTTTGTAAAAATAATGAATTTTCTCGTTCGGTTTTGCAAAAATTGTGAAGTATATTGCTCAGACACGGAAATATTTTGGATCTTCTTCATCGATTTTGTACAAATAATGAATTTTCTCGATCGTTTTTGCAAAAATAGTGAATTTTGTCGATCAGACGTAGAAAGATTGCGGATTATCTTCACCGATTTTGTAAAAATAATGAATCTTCTTCGGTTTTGCAAAAATTGTGAATTTTATTGATCAGACATGGAAAGATTTTGGATTTTCTTAATCTATTTTGTAAAAATAATGAATTTTCTCGATCGCTTTTGCAAAAATAGTGAATTTTGTTGATCAGACACGGAAAGATTGCGGATTATCTTCACTGATTTTGTACAAATAAGGAATCTTTTTGATCGGTTTTGCAAAAATAGTGAATTTCGTCATCAGACGTGGACAGATTTTGGATTTTTTTCATCGATCTTGTAAAAATAATGAATTTTCCCAATCTGTTTTGCAAAAATTGTGGATTTTGTTGACCAGACACGGAAATTTTGTGAATTTTCTTCACCGATTTTGTAAAAATAATGAATTTTCTTGTTCGGTTTTGCAAAAATTTTGAATTTTATTGATAAGACATGGAAATATTTTGGATTTTCTTCATCGATTTTGTAAAAATAATGAATTTTCTTGATCGCTTTTGCAAAAATAGTGAACTTTGTCGATCAGACGCGGAAAGATTGCGGATTATCTTCCCCAATTTCGTAAAAATAATGAATTTTCTTGTTCGGTTTTGCAAAAATTGTGAATTTTATTGATCAGACATGGAAAGATTTTGGATTTTCTTAATCAATTTTGTAAAAATAATGAATTTTCTCGATCGTTTTTGCAAAAATAGTGAATTTTGTCGATCAGACGTGGAAAGATTGCGGATTATCTTCACCGATTTTGTAAAAATAATGAATCTTCTTCTTCGGTTTTGCAAAAATTGTGAATTTTATTGATCAGACATGGAAAGATTTTGGATTTTCTTAATCAATTTTGTAAAAATAATGAATTTTCTCGATCGTTTTTGCAAAAATAGTGAAATTTGTCGATCAGACGTGGAAAGATTGCGGATTATCTTCACCGATTTTGTAAAAATAATGAATCATCTTCTTCGGTTTTGCAAAAATTGTGAATTTTATTGATCAGACATGGAAAGATTTTGGATTTTCTTAATCTATTTTGTAAAAATAATGAATTTTCTCGATCGCTTTTGCAAAAATAGTGAATTTTGTCGATCAGACGCGGAAAGATTGTGGATTTTCTTCACCGATTTTGTAAAAATAATGAATTTTCTCGTTCGGTTTTGCAAAAATTGTGAAGTATATTGATCAGATATGGAAATATTTTGGTTCTTCATCGATTTTGTAAAAATAATGAATTTTCTCGATCGCTTTTGCAAAAATAGTGAATTTTTTCGATCAGACGCAGAAAGATTGAGGATTTTCTTCACCAATTTCGTAAAAATATGAATTTTCTTGTTCGGTTTTGCAAAAATTTTGAATTTTATTGATCAGACATGGAAAGATTTTGGATTTTCTTAATCGATTTTGTAAAAATAATGAATTTTCTCGATCGCTTTTGCAAAAATAGTGAATTTTGTCGATCAGACGCGGAAAGATTGCGGATTATCTTCACTGATTTTGAAAAAATAATGAATTTTTTTGATCGGTTTTGCAAAAATAGTGAATTTCGTCAATCAGACGCAGACAGATTTTAGATTTTTTTCATCGATCTTGTAAAAATAATGAATTTTCCCAATCTGTTTTGCAAAAATTATGAATTTTATTGATCAGACACAGAAATATTGTGGATTTTCTTCACCGATTTTGTAAAAATAATGGAATTTCTTGATCGCTTTTGCAAAAATAGTTAATTTTGTCAATCAGACGCGGAAAGATTGTGGATTTTTGTCACCAATTTTGTAAAAATAACGGATTTTCTTGTTCGGTTTTGCAAAAATTGTGAATTATATTGATCAGACATGGAAATATTTTGGATCATCTTCATCGATTTTGTAAAAATAATGAATTTTCTCGATCGCTTTTGCAAAAATAGTGAATTTTTTCGATCAGACGCAGAAAGATTGTGGATTTTCTTCACCGATTTCGTAAAAATATGAATTTTCTTGTTCGGTTTTGCAAAAATTTTGAATTTTATTGATCAGACATGGAAATATTTTGGATTTTCTTAATCGATTTTGTAAAAATAATGAATTTTCTCGATCGCTTTTGCAAAAATAGTGAATTTTGTTGATCAGACACGGAAAGATTGCGGATTATCTTCACTGATTTTGTACAAATAATGAATCTTTTTGATCGGTGTCGTAAAGAAATGTCACGACATCGCTTAGAATAAAATAAAAGAAAAGAAAAAAAAAAGAGAGAGAAAGAATAATAATAAATAAATAAATAAATAAATAAATAATCTAGAAAGAGATAGAAAATGAAATAATATTAATGTATATAAAAGTATTAAAATAAATTTTTATTTTAGCTTTTGTAAACAAGAAATAATAACAATAATATGTGTTGTTTGTTCGGAAATTTTATTACACTATAAGCTCTTTTTAGCCAAAGCCTGGGAATGGCAAAATCACATGAACGAAGGGATTTTCTCACCATTAGTTTAAAAAGGAACAAATGTTTACGAGAAGCAATAAAACCTAGAGTCGCCATTTGTGACACTAACGTACACAAGCAACAATGAGAGATTTACAATCAAATTTATTACTCTCGTGTGTGGTCTACGTGGGGTCGCCGGCTCGGAATCGTAGCTCAGGCAATAAATAATGGAGGAACAACGGCTGAAAATCCAACCCCGCATCTTTTACTTGACCAATGGACAGTGAAACATATTCAAAGCCAATTGGAGTCCAAATTTTATACCCAATGGGGTCAAAGGGGGCGTACAGGACCTGAAAAAGGAAACCCCACATGAGTCAGTGCATTTTTGGAATTGAAGGTGTAAAGGTGGAAAAAAGATTTTCCTCTCTGCTCCGAGTCTCCCGCTAAGATGATAGGGAAAAGAAGAAATCGAAATAATCTGTGTCATCGGGAGATGCGACCTTATGCCTCCCGAACGAAGTGATGAAAATTGACTGATAACTCTGCGAATCGTCGACTGATTTCCAATTCAAAAAGGAACACCTGAGTGCGCAAAGCTGACTATTTTCATCAGATGATTCCTAAGTTTTGAAAAGTTGCTACTATTTGTGTTAATTAGAAAAAATTGACTGATAACTCTGCGAATCGTCGACTGATTTCCAATTCAAAAAGGAACACCTGAGTGCGCAAAGCTGACTATTTTTCATCAGATGATTCCTAAGTTTTGAAAAGTTGCTACTATTTGTGTTAATTAGAAAAAAATGACTGATAACTCGGCGCGAATCGTCGACTGATTTCCAATTCAAAACGGAACACCTGAGTGCGCAAAGATGACTATTTTTCATCAGATGATTCCTAAGTTTAGAAAAGTTGCTACTATTTGTGTTAATTAGAAAAAAATGACTGATAACTCGGCGCGAATCGTCGACTGATTTCCAATTCAAAACGGAATACCTGAGTGCGCAAAGCTGACTATTTTTCATCAGATGATTCCTAAGTTTAGAAAAGTTGCTACTATTTGTGTTAATTAAAAAAAAAATGACTGATAACTCGGCATTTGGATATAAGTGTGTTGGTGTACTAATGAACTGTACGGACAGCTATAAGCCAAGGGCGACCAATACCAGCAACATACTTGTAAGGTGAGAAAATTTCATTGTTCATGTGACTGGCCAATTTATTTTAGTGATATAATGTTGTGTTAAAATTTTGGTTTTAAAATTTGATTTTTTAAAATTCGATCACTTAAAATTTGATTATTTTAAAATTTTTAAAATTATTATTATCTTTGTGACTCAAAATTATCAGAATTTAATGCTCAAACTTAATAGTAAAATGAATAAATAAATAAATTAATAATACCAGTAAGATAAGAGGAATAATAAGAAAGAAGGACTCGAGTTTATAAAATACGAAATTTTGGGGCTTTGCCTATAAGTTGTGTCGTGAACTCAAGCGTAATGAGCTGCGAGGATAAATGAAATAAAATATTTTGTATATTTCGCTATGACCATATTTCAGTAGTTATTGCCTTGCATATTATATTTTTATAGTGTTTGCATGATGCTAATTTATGTGTTTTAATAAAATTTTGTATATATGTACCTATTCTTGTCTTTATTCCAGTTTTCTCCCTTTATGTATTTTAAGGTAATTTCTAGATGCAGATTAGGGAATGTTAACATTTAAATTTGTAGATTAATGTCTCAAGTATTTTATTGACTCATCAATCCCAATTTTCACAAATTCATACGTTAAATAAGGCGATCCTAATGTTATTGCAAATGTTAATTTTATGTATGATATTAAGGAATTAATTTCAGTAATTAATAATATCCGATCTTCGTTCACAACGCCGAAGGGATATTATTTTCATTTGTCTTCGTACTAACCACGTCAAGATTGCGTACCTAGTAGGAGGTGTTTATTTTCGTCACCACACTAATAAAAGTTTAATGGTGCTCATGCCAGGTGTATGAATTTGTATTTGGGATTCAAAATTGAAAATTTTCTGCATTTAAACATAAATAAAGATAGCCAGTATTATGATTTTATTCTTAATTACCTATCTCCTCTATCTTCTCTTAGCTTTTTCTCCTTCTACTAACAAACATTATTTATCCATATTGTGTTTATAAATATTGTGTGTATATCTAAAAATTTACGAAATTGAAATATAATAGTTGAGAAGATGAAACAAAAATATATAGAAGAGTTGGTTTAGTTCACGACACATTAGCTTGTAAGATTGTAAAGAATTTCGTTACTATATATATCCGTATTTCGGAAAATTTACTTTGTCATTATATTTATGTATATTTATAAAAATATTTAGGGCTATTTCATAATTTCTATGATATATTATTCTTGAATGAGTATAAATTATAATAATTCATTACAAAACTCATATCTTGAGAGTTTATGATAGCATAATTTGAGGTGTGAAAGAGTTAAAAAAAAATAAAAATAAAGGAAAAAGTATTAAACATCAGTCTGTGTGAGATTTTCCAAATAAGTAAATAAATATGACAGGTAGAAATAAGGCAAGGCAGTCTTCTCCTGAAAGGGACACATTTAAAATTGGAATAGACACTCTATTGAACTCTTTACAAAATTTTGAGGACAAACCAGACCAAAATATATCATATTTTTTCGAAGAGTTCGAAGAATTAGCCGCAGCGGCACAATTTCCTGATGATTTAAAATTGGTGTTGGCAAAGTCAAAATTTAAAGGCCAAGCGAGAGAGATTCTAAAAAACACAGCTGAATTGCATAAAGCACAAAACTATAACACATTCAAAGAAAATGCGATAACACAATTTAAAAAAGAAAGATCGTTTGCTGACGCTCAGGCGCAATTCATAAATGCAAAACAAACACCCAACCAAACTATTGAAGAATTTACTAAACAATTCAACATTGAGGCACAAAAATACCTTGTCTCGTCAGGACATGAACAAAAGAACGGAGCTAAAGAATTATTAGAAACGATTAAATTAACTAAATACCTTGAAGCACTAAGACCGGACATCTCTTTTGAATTAAAAAAATACCCACCCACAAAGTTTGATGAAGCAGTAAAAAAAGCTAAAAATATCGAAAGTGCTTTGAACAGTAAATGTGCAGGAGAAGTAAACAATTTAACTGAAAATAGCGAAAATAAATTATTCGAGGCACTTCTTAGCATGTCGCAAGAACAAAAATCGGAAATACACCAATTAAAAGAACAAATAAAAGATTTAAAAATTCAAAAAAATGAAAGCGAACATAACAACGCTGAAGTAAATCAGATAACACATAATTTTTGTCATATCTGTAATAAATCCAACCACCAGACACAAAATTGTTATTTCAATCAAAAAAGTGCGAATTTTTTTCAACCAAGGGGAGCGCAAAACAATGTTCGGCCACGATTTCAAAAAAATTATTATCAAAATAATAATTATAGAGGCTTTCAAAGATTTCCACAAAATTATGCACAACATTTTCAAGCGCCACAAACATTGGATTTTACAAGACCTTATTACAATCAAACTAGAGTTAATGATATGCAAATTCAAATGCCAAATTGGCAAAATTTGACCCAATCACAAATAGGACAGAATCAAATGTATCCTGGAAATTACAATATGCATAATATGATTCCAACGCAAAACTTTGATCCAACACAAGGAAACAACACACAAATTGCATATACAGGGCAGCATCAGGGTTTCGCAAATATGCAAAATAGCCTAAATCCTTTGCCGCAAAATAATGAGGGAAATAGGGAACATCAGCCCACAATTACTTTTCCTAACGAAAACAGAGACAGGCGAGGCAGACACAATAATAATAATAGGAACAGGGGGCAAAGTCATTTAAACCGGTAAGCGGGCCTACAAAATTGAGAGAAATACAAGCCCGTAGGTCCCGTAACATTGAGAAAAAACAGGGTTATAATATAAAAAATAAATCAAACAAGGAATTAAAAATATTGAAACAAAAGCAAACGAAAAAGACAATGATAAAAAAAAATGAGGAAGAAAAAAAAGATATAACACAAAAATTGATCGCAAGTTGTAACTCGGAAAAAAACAATGAATTACCAATATGGGACTTAAAAATAAAGAAAGATTTAATTATACCCAGCCTTATTGACAGTGGGGCGAGTATAAGTTTAATATCTCCAGGGGTCTTTGAAAAAATAAAAGAGACGGATATAAAGATTAAATATTTAGCTAACGCTATAAAAATTACAACTCTATCAAACAAATCCATTCCTTTTAAACACTGTGTAAAATTTAAGTTTAGATTTAACAACACTTTCTTAAATGGCACATTTTATGTAACTAAAGATGAATTTGACCGTAATTACAAAATTATTTTAGGATATGATTTCTTAAAAAGTAATAAAATAATCATGGATTTTGAAAATAATACTTTTAAACTCAATAATTCAATTATACAATTAAACCCCAATGAAAATCAAATTACGGAGGTGAATAAAATTAAGCCCGTACAACAAAATGATGACTTTCAAACAATACCAAAACAAATCAAATCCTATCAACACAATAACATTCCGAAAATTAATACACGAGTATTTGTAAAGAAAACCATTACTTTGAGACCTAGAGAATCGAAATTAGTAAATTTAATTTTTGATGGGAAATTAACAAACAAGCAACAATTTTTTTTCCAACCAAAATATAACAACAGGAAATTAGTAATCCAAAATTCAGTTCATGAAAACAAGGAAACAGAAAATAATTCATTCACAATATTAGTACAAAATAAATCGAAAACGTATTTGAGACTTCATAAGGATCAGGAAATGGGAAAAATTACCACTGATTTTTTTATAAAAAAACAAAATAAACCAAATACTGATAATATTTACGAAGTAAATAACTTAAATATTACACAAATTAGAGAATTACGAAAAAAAGAACTTTCAGAGAAGGATTTTAAAATAGATCACTTAACACCGAAGGTACAAAAAGAAGTATTGAAAATTTTAATGAGACATGCTACCGCTTTCAGCAAATCATACAAAACTCTAGGAGAAACGGACGTAATAAAACCGAATTTTAAATTAATGCACGACTTTCCTGTACAAACGAAACCATTCAAATTAGCGCATGATGTAAAAAAATTCGCGGAGAAAGAAATTCAAGATTTATTGGATGCAGGTATCATAGAGCCTACGAACTCAAGTTATGCTTTCCCAGTAATTTTCGTAAAAAAAAATTCTACGTCAAAAACCAGTGATCAAAACTTAATAAAACTTAGAATGGCTATAGATTTTAGAGCTCTTAACGATATATTAGAAAGCGATCCGTATCCAGTCCCTAACACAAAAAGTATTTTACAAAGCATTGCTGGAAAAAAAATATTTACAGTTCTAGATTTACATTCTGCATTTTTTCAAATCAAATTACAAGAGCAGGACAAGCATAAACTAGCATTTATCACGGAGGATAACCATTTTCAAATAACACGAATGCCATTCGGAACTAAAATCTCAACAAATATATTTGCTCGTCTAATCGATATAGTTTTAGGTGATTTAAAAAAGAAATACAACATTCAATACTTTATTGATGACATTTTACTTGCTGCTGATAATATACAACAAATGCACACATTACTAGAAGAAGTACTAACACAATTAGAAAAATTTAATCTCACAATTGAACCAGCTAAAATAAAACTATACATGCAAGAAATAGACTTTCTGGGATATAAAATTAGTGAAAAAGGATATGCACCCTCAGAAAAAAATATAAAAAAAATAACAAGCTTTGCAGTCCCTACATCTCAGAAAACAGTGCGAGCATTCATTGGATTATGCACGTATTTTAAATCAACTATAAACAATTATGCAGAAATTATAGCGCCACTGACAGATCTCACTAAAGCGAATACAAAATTCAAATGGAATGACAAAGCACAGGAATCATTTGAAAAAATACAAAAAATTATCATGGAACAACCTACCATACATCCCCCAGATTTTAATAAAGATTTCTATATAATTACAGACGGATCAAAAATTGCAACATCAGGTATACTCGCGCAAAAACAAGGAGATAAAATGATACCAATTGAATTTACAGGCAGAAAATTAAAAGAATCGGAAAAGAGATATCCAAGCATGCAGATAGAGCTTTTGGCAATATATGAAACTATAACTTATTTTAGAAATATTTTATTAGGAAGAAAATTTTTTCTCCTAACAGATTCAAAAGCATTAACATACCACTTACACTTGGAAAAACAGCCGGAAATCGTAGCACGATGGTTACTTAAGCTACAGGATTATGATTTTGAAGTATCTCACATTGAAGGTACTCATAACCCAGCAGATTTCTGTAGTAGAGAAACAAATGCCTTAACTATAGCGGACGATTTAAACAAACATCTTTTTGCGGTAAATAAAAATTTGAATGCAGACAATATAAAAAAAGAACAATTAAAAGACCCTAAATTAAACGAAATTATTCAAGCTTTACAACAACAGAAAAAAGCAAAAAAATATGAAAAATACAATTTAAATAAAGAAGGAATATTAATTCTAAGAAAATCACGAAATTCAAATAATAATGATTTATATATTGCGCCACAGAATTTAAAAGAAGATATTATAAAAAGCGCACATGTCCCACACTTCGCTTTTCTAAAAACCTATGGCATAATAAAAGAAAGATTTTTTTGGTATAGAATGTATCAAGATATAAAACAATTCTGTGCGAAATGTATAACATGCAATACATTTAAACAGCATAAAACGATAAAAATTCCACTGAAAACTATGGATAAAAATTATATACCTGGTCATAGATTAACTATTGACGTAGTAGGAAGTTTGGTTACATCTCTAAATAGGAATAAATATGTTTTAACTATTGTCGATACAGCATCACGCTTCCTACAAGCATTTCCACTTAGATCGACAGATACTAAGGTTATAATCAACGCATTAAATGGTTATTTCAGTACTTTTGGATTAGCGAAATATATCTCTACAGACAACGGAGCTTATTTTAAATCGAAGGATTTCAAAGATTATATGAAAAATTTAAATATTGAACTAATACCTTCGTCGGTGTACCACCCGGAATCGCAATCTGTACTTGAACGAATACACCGGGATTTAAAAGCTTCCATAGCCTCTATGTGTAATAAAACTTACGAATGGGATATAAAACTTCCATATTTCGTACTTATGCATAATTCAACTGTACATAGAATAACAAAATTTTCTCCAAGCATGTTATTTTTCGGTAGAGAGATAAAAACGCCATTCACGAATTTTGAAGCGCATAATATGGATTCTTACAGTACATATGTACAGAATAAGCTCAAACATATGCACGATATAAGATATGAAGTTATGAAGAATCAAGAAAAGGCGGATTTGGAACTGAATAAGAATTCGAAGTTAAAACACAAAGAATTAAAATTGGGTGACGAGGTCTACATGAAAATGCTCAGAAAACCTAAGGCCTTACATCAGAAATTTTCAGGCCCATATTATATTGAGAGAATTTTCAGAAATGATAACTACCTCATAAAGAACAAACATAGGCCAGACCTGAGACCTATTAGAATTCATATTTCTAAATTATTTGCGCCCAATGTGGCAAACAGAACAGAAAACAAATAATCATTCCTTAGAAAATATAAGTGTAAAAAAAAAAAAAAAAAAAAAAAAAATTTAGACTTCAAGAATTTATTAAAATTGTTTTAAGCGTCTACTGAAACCGTCAAAATCTTTTAAATATACCGTATTTAACATATCAGCCAAACTTAAAAAAAAAATTTTTACACTTAAACACAGAAAATTCTAAAAAATGTTCGAATCTTGCAAATTACATACAAAATTAACGTAAAAAAAAAAAAAAATAAAAAAAAAAAAAATAAAAAATAAAAAAAAATAAAATAAAATAAAACGGAGCTATATTATGGTCTCATACGAAATATGTTTCGTACTTCCCGGGATGTGAGTACTTATTGCTGGTCGATAACTTGCATGGTATGGAAAATATTTTTTAGGAGACTATACATAGACAAAATATATGTAACAGAGACAAATAAATATTAAAAATAGGCATTACATGAATAGTCGTTATATATTACCTAATATAAAAAAAATAAACTAGATTCAAACAAAAAAAAATATATACATATATATAAAAATTATATTTACGAATTTTTCATAACACGGTATGTTATACAAAAAGGAAAATGAAGATAGAAAAGGTTTCAGAAAAATAATACAATAGGATCGTGAAATAATGTATGATAACAATAAAAACGGGAAGGAAAATGAAGTCATAAACAGCAGTATGAACAGTAGTGAATTCTAGTGAGTATGCGTCTCAGTAGGAAATTCGAGCGAATAATATAGGTATCGCGAAGGTGAATATGTTTATTATATTTGGTAGTTTTCAAAGGCCTACACATTGCAATGATCATTTTCTCACATTTAATGTATTTGTGTATGTTATTTCAATTTTTGTATTACTATGTCCATTTGTCATTACAGGTATATATTTATAATAATGGTATTGTATTCTTGCACATCTTTTAATTTTAATTGATTGTATTATAAATCTGTATATATATTATAGCTTATTTTTTGGATAGAATAATTTTTTTCTTAAAGTAAGAGGGGATAAGCTTGTCGTAAAGAAATGTCACGACATCGCTTAGAATAAAATAAAAGAAAAGAAAAAAAAAAAAAAAAAAAAAGAGAGAGAAAGAATAATAATAAATAAATAAATAAATAAATAAATAAATAAATAATCTAGAAAGAGATAGAAAATGAAATAATATTAATGTATATAAAAGTATTAAAATAAATTTTTATTTTAGCTTTTGTAAACAAGAAATAATAACAATAATATGTGTTGTTTGTTCGGAAATTTTATTACACTATAAGCTCTTTTTAGCCAAAGCCTGGGAATGGCAAAATCACATGAACGAAGGGATTTTCTCACCATTAGTTTAAAAAGGAACAAATGTTTACGAGAAGCAATAAAACCTAGAGTCGCCATTTGTGACACTAACGTACACAAGCAACAATGAGAGATTTACAATCAAATTTATTACTCTCGTGTGTGGTCTACGTGGGGTCGCCGGCTCGGAATCGTAGCTCAGGCAATAAATAATGGAGGAACAACGGCTGAAAATCCAACCCCGCATCTTTTACTTGACCAATGGACAGTGAAACATATTCAAAGCCAATTGGAGTCCAAATTTTATACCCAATGGGGTCAAAGGGGGCGTACAGGACCTGAAAAAGGAAACCCCACATGAGTCAGTGCATTTTTGGAATTGAAGGTGTAAAGGTGGAAAAAAGATTTTCCTCTCTGCTCCGAGTCTCCCGCTAAGATGATAGGGAAAAGAAGAAATCGAAATAATCTGTGTCATCGGGAGATGCGACCTTATGCCTCCCGAACGAAGTGATGAAAATTGACTGATAACTCTGCGAATCGTCGACTGATTTCCAATTCAAAAAGGAACACCTGAGTGCGCAAAGCTGACTATTTTCATCAGATGATTCCTAAGTTTTGAAAAGTTGCTACTATTTGTGTTAATTAGAAAAAATTGACTGATAACTCTGCGAATCGTCGACTGATTTCCAATTCAAAAAGGAACACCTGAGTGCGCAAAGCTGACTATTTTTCATCAGATGATTCCTAAGTTTTGAAAAGTTGCTACTATTTGTGTTAATTAGAAAAAAATGACTGATAACTCGGCGCGAATCGTCGACTGATTTCCAATTCAAAACGGAACACCTGAGTGCGCAAAGATGACTATTTTTCATCAGATGATTCCTAAGTTTAGAAAAGTTGCTACTATTTGTGTTAATTAGAAAAAAATGACTGATAACTCGGCGCGAATCGTCGACTGATTTCCAATTCAAAACGGAACACCTGAGTGCGCAAAGCTGACTATTTTTCATCAGATGATTCCTAAGTTTAGAAAAGTTGCTACTATTTGTGTTAATTAAAAAAAAAAATGACTGATAACTCGGCATTTGGATATAAGTGTGTTGGTGTACTAATGAACTGTACGGACAGCTATAAGCCAAGGGCGACCAATACCAGCAACATACTTGTAAGGTGAGAAAATTTCATTGTTCATGTGACTGGCCAATTTATTTTAGTGATATAATGTTGTGTTAAAATTTTGGTTTTAAAATTTGATTTTTTAAAATTCGATCACTTAAAATTTGATTATTTTAAAATTTTTAAAATTATTATTATCTTTGTGACTCAAAATTATCAGAATTTAATGCTCAAACTTAATAGTAAAATGAATAAATAAATAAATTAATAATACCAGTAAGATAAGAGGAATAATAAGAAAGAAGGACTCGAGTTTATAAAATACGAAATTTTGGGGCTTTGCCTATAAGTTGTGTCGTGAACTCAAGCGTAATGAGCTGCGAGGATAAATGAAATAAAATATTTTGTATATTTCGCTATGACCATATTTCAGTAGTTATTGCCTTGCATATTATATTTTTATAGTGTTTGCATGATGCTAATTTATGTGTTTTAATAAAATTTTGTATATATGTACCTATTCTTGTCTTTATTCCAGTTTTCTCCCTTTATGTATTTTAAGGTAATTTCTAGATGCAGATTAGGGAATGTTAACATTTAAATTTGTAGATTAATGTCTCAAGTATTTTATTGACTCATCAATCCCAATTTTCACAAATTCATACGTTAAATAAGGCGATCCTAATGTTATTGCAAATGTTAATTTTATGTATGATATTAAGGAATTAATTTCAGTAATTAATAATATCCGATCTTCGTTCACAACGCCGAAGGGATATTATTTTCATTTGTCTTCGTACTAACCACGTCAAGATTGCGTACCTAGTAGGAGGTGTTTATTTTCGTCACCACAATCGGTTTTGCAAAAATAGTGAATTTCGTCATCAGACGTGGACAGATTTTGGATTTTTTTCATCGATCTTGTAAAAATAATGAATTTTCCCAATCTGTTTTGCAAAAATTGTGGATTTTGTTGACCAGACACGGAAATTTTGTGAATTTTCTTCACCGATTTTGTAAAAATAATGAATTTTCTTGTTCGGTTTTGCAAAAATTTTGAATTTTATTCATCAGACATGGAAATATTTTGGATTTTCTTCATCGATTTTGTAAAAATAATGAATTTTCTTGATCGCTTTTGCAAAAATAGTGAACTTTGTCGATCAGACGCGGAAAGATTGCGGATTATCTTCCCCAATTTTGTAAAAATAATGAATTTTCTTGTTCGGTTTTGCAAAAATTGTGAATTTTATTGATCAGACATGGAAAGATTTTGGATTTTCTTAATCAATTTTGTAAAAATAATGAATTTTCTCGATCGTTTTTGCAAAAATAGTGAATTTTGTCGATCAGACGTGGAAAGATTGCGGATTATCTTCACCGATTTTGTAAAAATAATGAATCTTCTTCTTCGGTTTTGCAAAAATTGTGAATTTTATTGATCAGACATGGAAAGATTTTGGATTTTCTTAATCAATTTTGTAAAAATAATGAATTTTCTCGATCGTTTTTGCAAAAATAGTGAATTTTGTCGATCAGACGTGGAAAGATTGCGGATTATCTTCACCGATTTTGTAAAAATAATGAATCATCTTCGGTTTTGCAAAAATTGTGAATTTTATTGATCAGACATGGAAAGATTTTGGATTTTCTTAATCTATTTTGTAAAAATAATGAATTTTCTCGATCGCTTTTGCAAAAATAGTGAATTTTTTCGATCAGACGCAGAAAGATTGAGGATTTTCTTCACCAATTTCGTAAAAATATGAATTTTCTTGTTCGGTTTTGCAAAAATTTTGAATTTTATTGATCAGACATGGAAATATTTTGGATTTTCTTAATCGATTTTGTAAAAATAATGAATTTTCTCGATCGCTTTTGCAAAAATAGTTAATTTTGTCAATCAGACGCGGAAAGATTGTGGATTTTTGTCACCAATTTTGTAAAAATAACGGATTTTCTTGTTCGGTTTTGCAAAAATTGTGAATTATATTGATCAGACATGGAAATATTTGGGATCATCTTCATCGATTTTGTAAAAATAATGAATTTTCTCGATCGCTTTTGCAAAAATAGTGAATTTTTTCGATCAGACGCAGAAAGATTGTGGATTTTCTTCACCGATTTCGTAAAAATATGAATTTTCTTGTTCGGTTTTGCAAAAATTATGAATTTTATTGATCAGACATGGAAATATTTTGGATTTTCTTAATCGATTTTGTAAAAATAATGAATTTTCTCGATCGCTTTTGCAAAAATAGTGAATTTTGTTGATCAGACACGGAAAGATTGCGGATTATCTTCACTGATTTTGTACAAATAATGAATCTTTTTGATCGGTTTTGCAAAAATAGTGAATTTCGTCATCAGACGTGGACAGATTTTGGATTTTTTTCATCGATCTTGTAAAAATAATGAATTTTCCCAATCTGTTTTGCAAAAATTGTGGATTTTGTTGACCAGACACGGAAATTTTGTGAATTTTCTTCACCGATTTTGTAAAAATAATGAATTTTCTTGTTCGGTTTTGCAAAAATTTTGAATTTTATTCATCAGACATGGAAATATTTTGGATTTTCTTCATCGATTTTGTAAAAATAATGAATTTTCTTGATCGCTTTTGCAAAAATAGTGAACTTTGTCGATCAGACGCGGAAAGATTGCGGATTATCTTCCCCAATTTTGTAAAAATAATGAATTTTCTTGTTCGGTTTTGCAAAAATTGTGAATTTTATTGATCAGACATGGAAAGATTTTGGATTTTCTTAATCAATTTTGTAAAAATAATGAATTTTCTCGATCGTTTTTGCAAAAATAGTGAATTTTGTCGATCAGACGTGGAAAGATTGCGGATTATCTTCCCCGATTTTGTAAAAATAATGAATCTTCTTCTTCGGTTTTGCAAAAATTGTGAATTTTATTGATCAGACATGGAAAGATTTTGGATTTTCTTAATCAATTTTGTAAAAATAATGAATTTTCTCGATCGTTTTTGCAAAAATAGTGAATTTTGTCGATCAGACGTGGAAAGATTGCGGATTATCTTCACCGATTTTGTAAAAATAATGAATCATCTTCTTCGGTTTTGCAAAAATTGTGAATTTTATTGATCAGACATGGAAAGATTTTGGATTTTCTTAATCTATTTTGTAAAAATAATGAATTTTCTCGATCGCTTTTGCAAAAATAGTGAATTTTGTCGATCAGACGCGGAAAGATTGTTTATTTTCTTCACCGATTTTGTAAAAATAATGAATTTTCTCGTTCGGTTTTGCAAAAATTGTGAAGTAAATTGATCAGACACGGAAATATTTTGGATCTTCTTCATCGATTTTGTAAAAATAATGAATTTTCTCGATCGTTTTTGCAAAAATAGTGAATTTTGTCGATCAGACGTAGAAAGATTGCGGATTATCTTCACCGATTTTGTAAAAATAATGAATCTTCTTCGGTTTTGCAAAAATTGTGAATTTTATTGATCAGACATGGAAAGATTTTGGATTTTCTTAATCTATTTTGTAAAAATAATGAATTTTCTCGATCGCTTTTGCAAAAATAGTGAATTTTGTTGATCAGACACGGAAAGATTGCGGATTATCTTCACTGATTTTGTACAAATAAGGAATCTTTTTGATCGGTTTTGCAAAAATAGTGAATTTCGTCATCAGACGTGGACAGATTTTGGATTTTTTTCATCGATCTTGTAAAAATAATGAATTTTCCCAATCTGTTTTGCAAAAATTGTGGATTTTGTTGACCAGACACGGAAATTTTGTGAATTTTCTTCACCGATTTTGTAAAAATAATGAATTTTCTTGTTCGGTTTTGCAAAAATTTTGAATTTTATTGATCAGACATGGAAATATTTTGTATTTTCTTCATCGATTTTGTTAAAATAATGAATTTTCTTGATCGCTTTTGCAAAAATAGTGAACTTTGTCGATCAGACGCGGAAAGATTGCGGATTATCTTCCCCAATTTTGTATAAATAATGAATTTTCTTGTTCGGTTTTGCAAAAATTGTGAATTTTATTGATCAGACATGGAAAGATTTTGGATTTTCTTAATCAATTTTGTAAAAATAATGAATTTTCTCGATCGTTTTTGCAAAAATAGTGAATTTTGTCGATCAGACGTGGAAAGATTGCGGATTATCTTCACCGATTTTGTAAAAATAATGAATCTTCTTCTTCGGTTTTGCAAAAATTGTGAATTTTATTGATCAGACATGGAAAGATTTTGGATTTTCTTAATCAATTTTGTAAAAATAATGAATTTTCTCGATTGTTTTTGCAAAAATAGTGAATTTTGTCGATCAGACGTGGAAAGATTGCGGATTATCTTCACCGATTTTGTAAAAATAATGAATCATCTTCTTCGGTTTTGCAAAAATTGTGAATTTTATTGATCAGACATGGAAAGATTTTGGATTTTCTTAATCTATTTTGTAAAAATAATGAATTTTCTCGATCGCTTTTGCAAAAATAGTGAATTTTGTCGATCAGACGCGGAAAGATTGTGGATTTTCTTCACCGATTTTGTAAAAATAATGAATTTTCTCGTTCGGTTTTGCAAAAATTGTGAAGTATATTGCTCAGACACGGAAATATTTTGGATCTTCTTCATCGATTTTGTAAAAATAATGAATTTTCTCGATCGTTTTTGCAAAAATAGTGAATTTTGTCGATCAGACGTAGAAAGATTGCGGATTATCTTCACCGATTTTGTAAAAATAATGAATCTTCTTCGGTTTTGCAAAAATTGTGAATTTTATTGATCAGACATGGAAAGATTTTGGATTTTCTTAATCTATTTTGTAAAAATAATGAATTTTCTCGATCGCTTTTGCAAAAATAGTGAATTTTGTTGATCAGACACGGAAAGATTGAGGATTATCTTCACTGATTTTGTACAGATAATGAATCTTTTTGATCGGTTTTGCAAAAATAGTGAATTTCGTCATCAGACGTGGACAGATTTTGGATTTTTTTCATCGATCTTGTAAAAATAATGAATTTTCCCAATCTGTTTTGCAAAAATTGTGGATTTTGTTGACCAGACACGGAAATTTTGTGAATTTTCTTCACCGATTTTGTAAAAATAATGAATTTTCTTGTTCGGTTTTGCAAAAATTTTGAATTTTATTGATCAGACATGGAAATATTTTGGATTTTCTTCATCGATTTTGTAAAAATAATGAATTTTCTTGATCGCTTTTGCAAAAATAGTGAATTTTGTCGATCAGACGCGGAAAGATTGCGGATTATCTTCCCCAATTTTGTAAAAATAATGAATTTTCTTGTTCGGTTTTGCAAAAATTGTGAATTTTATTGATCAGACATGGAAAGATTTTGGATTTTCTTAATCAATTTTGTAAAAATAATGAATTTTCTCGATCGTTTTTGCAAAAATAGTGAATTTTGTCGATCAGACGTGGAAAGATTGCGGATTATCTTCACCGATTTTGTAAAAATAATGAATCTTCTTCTTCGGTTTTGCAAAAATTGTTAATTTTATTGATCAGACATGGAAAGATTTTGGATTTTCTTAATCAATTTTGTAAAAATAATGAATTTTCTCGATCGTTTTTGCAAAAATAGTGAAATTTGTCGATCAGACGTGGAAAGATTGCGGATTATCTTCACCGATTTTGTAAAAATAATGAATCATCTTCTTCGGTTTTGCAAAAATTGTGAATTTTATTGATCAGACATGGAAAGATTTTGGATTTTCTTAATCTATTTTGTAAAAATAATGAATTTTCTCGATCGCTTTTGCAAAAATAGTGAATTTTGTCGATCAGACGCGGAAAGATTGTGGATTTTCTTCACCGATTTTGTAAAAATAATGAATTTTCTCGTTCGGTTTTGCAAAAATTGTGAAGTATATTGATCAGATATGGAAATATTTTGGTTCTTCATCGATTTTGTAAAAATAATGAATTTTCTCGATCGCTTTTGCAAAAATAGTGAATTTTTTCGATCAGACGCAGAAAGATTGAGGATTTTCTTCACCAATTTCGTAAAAATATGAATTTTCTTGTTCGGTTTTGCAAAAATTTTGAATTTTATTGATCAGACATGGAAAGATTTTGGATTTTCTTAATCGATTTTGTAAAAATAATGAATTTTCTCGATCGCTTTTGCAAAAATAGTGAATTTTGTCGATCAGACGCGGAAAGATTGCGGATTATCTTCACTGATTTTGAAAAAATAATGAATTTTTTTGATCGGTTTTGCAAAAATAGTGAATTTCGTCAATCAGACGCAGACAGATTTTAGATTTTTTTCATCGATCTTGTAAAAATAATGAATTTTCCCAATCTGTTTTGCAAAAATTATGAATTTTATTGATCAGACACAGAAATATTGTGGATTTTCTTCACCGATTTTGTAAAAATAATGGAATTTCTTGATCGCTTTTGCAAAAATAGTTAATTTTGTCAATCAGACGCGGAAAGATTGTGGATTTTTGTCACCAATTTTGTAAAAATAACGGATTTTCTTGTTCGGTTTTGCAAAAATTGTGAATTATATTGATCAGACATGGAAATATTTTGGATCATCTTCATCGATTTTGTAAAAATAATGAATTTTCTCGATCGCTTTTGCAAAAATAGTGAATTTTTTCGATCAGACGCAGAAAGATTGTGGATTTTCTTCACCGATTTCGTAAAAATATGAATTTTCTTGTTCGGTTTTGCAAAAATTTTGAATTTTATTGATCAGACATGGAAATATTTTGGATTTTCTTAATCGATTTTGTAAAAATAATGAATTTTCTCGATCGCTTTTGCAAAAATAGTGAATTTTGTTGATCAGACACGGAAAGATTGCGGATTATCTTCACTGATTTTGTAAAAATAATGAATCTTTTTGATCGGTTTTGCAAAAATAGTGAATTTCGTCATCAGACGTGGACAGATTTTGGATTTTTTTCATCGATCTTGTAAAAATAATGAATTTTCCCAATCTGTTTTGCAAAAATTGTGGATTTTGTTGACCAGACACGGAAATTTTGTGAATTTTCTTCACCGATTTTGTAAAAATAATGAATTTTCTTGTTCGGTTTTGCAAAAATTTTGATTTTTATTCATCAGACATGGAAATATTTTGGATTTTCTTCATCGATTTTGTAAAAATAATGAATTTTCTTGATCGCTTTTGCAAAAATAGTGAACTTTGTCGATCAGACGCGGAAAGATTGCGGATTATCTTCCCCAATTTTGTAAAAATAATGAATTTTCTTGTTCGGTTTTGCAAAAATTGTGAATTTTATTGATCAGACATGGAAAGATTTTGGATTTTCTTAATCAATTTTGTAAAAATAATGAATTTTCTCGATCGTTTTTGCAAAAATAGTGAATTTTGTCGATCAGACGTGGAAAGATTGCGGATTATCTTCACCGATTTTGTAAAAATAATGAATCTTCTTCTTCGGTTTTGCAAAAATTGTGAATTTTATTGATCAGACATGGAAAGATTTTGGATTTTCTTAATCAATTTTGTAAAAATAATGAATTTTCTCGATCGTTTTTGCAAAAATAGTGAATTTTGTCGATCAGACGTGGAAAGATTGCGGATTATCTTCACCGATTTTGTAAAAATAATGAATCATCTTCGGTTTTGCAAAAATTGTGAATTTTATTGATCAGACATGGAAAGATTTTGGATTTTCTTAATCTATTTTGTAAAAATAATGAATTTTCTCGATCGCTTTTGCAAAAATAGTGAATTTTGTCGATCAGACGCGGAAAGATTGTGGATTTTCTTCACCGATTTTGTAAAAATAATGAATTTTCTCGTTCGGTTTTGCAAAAATTGTGAAGTATATTGATCAGACACGGAAATATTTTGGATCTTCTTCATCGATTTTGTAAAAATAATGAATTTTCTCGATCGTTTTTGCAAAAATAGTGAATTTTGTCGATCAGACGTAGAAAGATTGCGGATTATCTGCACCGATTTTGTAAAAGTAATGAATCTTCTTCGGTTTTGCAAAAATTGTGAATTTTATTGATCAGACATGGAAAGATTTTGGATTTTCTTAATCTATTTAGTAAAAATAATGAATTTTCTCGATCGCTTTTGCAAAAATAGTGAATTTTGTTGATCAGACACGGAAAGATTGCGGATTATCTTCACTGATTTTGTACAAATAAGGAATCTTTTTGATCGGTTTTGCAAAAATAGTGAATTTCGTCATCAGACGTGGACAGATTTTGGATTTTTTTCATCGATCTTGTAAAAATAATGAATTTTCCCAATCTGTTTTGCAAAAATTGTGGATTTTGTTGACCAGACACGGAAATTTTGTGAATTTTCTTCACCGATTTTGTAAAAATAATGAATTTTCTTGTTCGGTTTTGCAAAAATTTTGAATTTTATTGATCAGACATGGAAATATTTTGGATTTTCTTCATCGATTTTGTAAAAATAATGAATTTTCTTGATCGCTTTTGCAAAAATAGTGAACTTTGTCGATCAGACGCGGAAAGATTGCGGATTATCTTCCCCAATTTTGTAAAAATAATGAATTTTCTTGTTCGGTTTTGCAAAAATTGTGAATTTTATTGATCAGACATGGAAAGATTTTGGATTTTCTTAATCAATTTTGTAAAAATAATGAATTTTCTCGATCGTTTTTGCAAAAATAGTGAATTTTGTCGATCAGACGTGGAAAGATTGCGGATTATCTTCACCGATTTTGTAAAAATAATGAATCTTCTTCTTCGGTTTTGCAAAAATTGTGAATTTTATTGATCAGACATGGAAAGATTTTGGATTTTCTTAATCAATTTTGTAAAAATAATGAATTTTCACGATCGTTTTTGCAAAAATAGTGAATTTTGTCGATCAGACGTGGAAAGATTGCGGATTATCTTCACCGATTTTGTAAAAATAATGAATCATCTTCTTCGGTTTTGCAAAAATTGTGAATTTTATTGATCAGACATGGAAAGATTTTGGATTTTCTTAATCTATTTTGTAAAAATAATGAATTTTCTCGATCGCTTTTGCAAAAATAGTGAATTTTGTCGATCAGACGCGGAAAGATTGTGGATTTTCTTCACCGATTTTGTAAAAATAATGAATTTTCTCGTTCGGTTTTGCAAAAATTGTGAAGTATATTGATCAGATATGGAAATATTTTGGTTCTTCATCGATTTTGTAAAAATAATGAATTTTCTCGATCGCTTTTGCAAAAATAGTGAATTTTTTCGATCAGACGCAGAAAGATTGAGGATTTTCTTCACCAATTTCGTAAAAATATGAATTTTCTTGTTCGGTTTTGCAAAAATTTTGAATTTTATTGATCAGACATGGAAAGATTTTGGATTTTCTTAATCGATTTTGTAAAAATAATGAATTTTCTCGATCGCTTTTGCAAAAATAGTGAATTTTGTCGATCAGACGCGGAAAGATTGCGGATTATCTTCACTGATTTTGAAAAAATAATGAATTTTTTTGATCGGTTTTGCAAAAATAGTGAATTTCGTCAATCAGACGCAGACAGATTTTAGATTTTTTTCATCGATCTTGTAAAAATAATGAATTTTCCCAATCTGTTTTGCAAAAATTATGAATTTTATTGATCAGACACAGAAATATTGTGGATTTTCTTCACCGATTTTGTAAAAATAATGGAATTTCTTGATCGCTTTTGCAAAAATAGTTAATTTTGTCAATCAGACGCGGAAAGATTGTGGATTTTTGTCACCAATTTTGTAAAAATAACGGATTTTCTTGTTCGGTTTTGCAAAAATTGTGAATTATATTGATCAGACATGGAAATATTTTGGATTTTCTTAATCGATTTTGTAAAAATAATGAATTTTCTCGATCGCTTTTGCAAAAATAGTGAATTTTGTCGATCAGACGTGGAAAGATTGCGGATTATCTTCACCGATTTTGTAAAAATAATGAATCTTCTTCTTCGGTTTTGCAAAAATTGTGAATTTTATTGATCAGACATGGAAAGATTTTGGATTTTCTTAATCTATTTTGTAAAAATAATGAATTTTCTCGATCGCTTTTGCAAAAATAGTGAATTTTGTCGATCAGACGCGGAAAGATTGTGGATTTTCTTCACCGATTTTGTAAAAATAATGAATTTTCTCGTTCGGTTTTGCAAAAATTGTGAAGTATATTGATCAGACACGGAAATATTTTGGATCTTCTTCATCGATTTTGTAAAAATAATGAATTTTCTCGATCGTTTTTGCAAAAATAGTGAATTTTGTCGATCAGACGTTGAAAGATTGCGGATTATCCTCACCGATTTTGTAAAAATAATGAATCTTCTTCGGTTTTGCAAAAATTGTGAATTTTATTGATCAGACATGGAAAGATTTTGGATTTTCTTAATCTATTTTGTAAAAATAATGAATTTTCTCGATCGCTTTTGCAAAAATAGTGAATTTTGTTGATCAGACACGGAAAGATTGCGGATTATCTTCACTGATTTTGTACAAATAAGGAATCTTTTTGATCGGTTTTGCAAAAATAGTGAATTTCGTCATCAGACGTGGACAGATTTTGGATTTTTTTCATCGATCTTGTAAAAATAATGAATTTTCCCAATCTGTTTTGCAAAAATTGTGGATTTTGTTGACCAGACACGGAAATTTTGTGAATTTTCTTCACCGATTTTGTAAAAATAATGAATTTTCTTGTTCGGTTTTGCAAAAATTTTGAATTTTATTGATCAGACATGGAAATATTTTGGATTTTCTTCATCGATTTTGTAAAAATAATGAATTTTCTTGATCGCTTTTGCAAAAATAGTGAACTTTGTCGATCAGACGCGGAAAGATTGCGGATTATCTTCCCCAATTTTGTAAAAATAATGAATTTTCTTGTTCGGTTTTGCAAAAATTGTGAATTTTATTGATCAGACATGGAAAGATTTTGGATTTTCTTAATCAATTTTGTAAAAATAATGAATTTTCTCGATCGTTTTTGCAAAAATAGTGAATTTTGTCGATCAGACGTGGAAAGATTGCGGATTATCTTCACCGATTTTGTAAAAATAATGAATCTTCTTCTTCGGTTTTGCAAAAATTGTGAATTTTATTGATCAGACATGGAAAGATTTTGGATTTTCTTAATCAATTTTGTAAAAATAATGAATTTTCTCGATCGTTTTTGCAAAAATAGTGAATTTTGTCGATCAGACGTGGAAAGATTGCGGATTATCTTCACCGATTTTGTAAAAATAATGAATCATCTTCTTCGGTTTTGCAAAAATTGTGAATTTTATTGATCAGACATGGAAAGATTTTGGATTTTCTTAATCTATTTTGTAAAAATAATGAATTTTCTCGATCGCTTTTGCAAAAATAGTGAATTTTGTCGATCAGACGCGGAAAGATTGTGGATTTTCTTCACCGATTTTGTAAAAATAATGAATTTTCTCGTTCGGTTTTGCAAAAATTGTGAAGTATATTGATCAGACACGGAAATATTTTGGATCTACTTCATCGATTTTGTAAAAATAATGAATTTTCTCGATCGTTTTTGCAAAAATAGTGAATTTTGTCGATCAGACGTAGAAAGATTGCGGATTATCTTCACCGATTTTGTAAAAATAATGAATCTTCTTCGGTTTTGCAAAAATTGTGAATTTTATTGATCAGACATGGAAAGATTTTGGATTTTCTTAATCTATTTTGTAAAAATAATGAATTTTCTCGATCGGTTTTGCAAAAATAGTGAATTTTGTTGATCAGACACGGAAAGATTGCGGATTATCTTCACTGATTTTGTACAAATAAGGAATCTTTTTGATCGGTTTTGCAAAAATAGTGAATTTCGTCATCAGACGTGGACAGATTTTGGATTTTTTTCATCGATCTTGTAAAAATAATGAATTTTCCCAATCTGTTTTGCAAAAATTGTGGATTTTGTTGACCAGACACGGAAATTTTGTGAATTTTCTTCACCGATTTTGTAAAAATAATGAATTTTCTTGTTCGGTTTTGCAAAAATTTTGAATTTTATTGATCAGACATGGAAATATTTTGGATTTTCTTCATCGATTTTGTAAAAATAATGAATTTTCTTGATCGCTTTTGCAAAAATAGTGAACTTTGTCGATCAGACGCGGAAAGATTGCGGATTATCTTCCCCAATTTTGTAAAAATAATGAATTTTCTTGTTCGGTTTTGCAAAAATTGTGAATTTTATTGATCAGACATGGAAAGATTTTGGATTTTCTTAATCAATTTTGTAAAAATAATGAATTTTCTCGATCGTTTTTGCAAAAATAGTGAATTTTGTCGATCAGACGTGGAAAGATTGCGGATTATCTTCACCGATTTTGTAAAAATAATGAATCTTCTTCTTCGGTTTTGCAAAAATTGTGAATTTTATTGATCAGACATGGAAAGATTTTGGATTTTCTTAATCAATTTTGTAAAAATAATGAATTTTCTCGATCGTTTTTGCAAAAATAGTGAATTTTGTCGATCAGACGTGGAAAGATTGCGGATTATCTTCACCGATTTTGTAAAAATAATGAATCATCTTCTTCGGTTTTGCAAAAATTGTGAATTTTATTGATCAGACATGGAAAGATTTTGGATTTTCTTAATCTATTTTGTAAAAATAATGAATTTTCTCGATCGCTTTTGCAAAAATAGTGAATTTTGTCGATCAGACGCGGAAAGATTGTGGATTTTCTTCACCGATTTTGTAAAAATAATGAATTTTCTCGTTCGGTTTTGCAAAAATTGTGAAGTATATTGCTCAGACACGGAAATATTTTAGATCCTCTTCATCGATTTTGTAAAAATAATGAATTTTCTCGATCGTTTTTGCAAAAATAGTGAATTTTGTCGATCAGACGTAGAAAGATTGCGGATTATATTCACCGATTTTGTAAAAATAATGAATCTTCTTCGGTTTTGCAAAAATTGTGAATTTTATTGATGAGACATGGAAAGATTTTGGATTTTCTTAATCTATTTTGTAAAAATAATGAATTTTCTCGATCGCTTTTGCAAAAATAGTGAATTTTGTTGATCAGACACGGAAAGATTGAGGATTATCTTCACTGATTTTGTACAGATAATGAATCTTTTTGATCGGTTTTGCAAAAATAGTGAATTTCGTCATCAGACGTGGACAGATTTTGGATTTTTTTCATCGATCTTGTAAAAATAATGAATTTTCCCAATCTGTTTTGCAAAAATTGTGGATTTTGTTGACCAGACACGGAAATTTTGTGAATTTTCTTCACCGATTTTGTAAAAATAATGAATTTTCTTGTTCGGTTTTGCAAAAATTTTGAATTTTATTGATCAGATATGGAAATATTTTGGATTTTCTTAATCAATTTTGTAAAAATAATGAATTTTCTCGATCGTTTTTGCAAAAATAGTGAATTTTGTCGATCAGACGTGGAAAGATTGCGGATTATCTTCACCGATTTTGTAAAAATAATGAATCTTCTTCTTCGGTTTTGCAAAAATTGTGAATTTTATTGATCAGACATGGAAAGATTTTGGATTTTCTTAATCAATTTTGTAAAAATAATGAATTTTCTCGATCGTTTTTGCAAAAATAGTGAAATTTGTCGATCAGACGTGGAAAGATTGCGGATTATCATCACCGATTTTGTAAAAATAATGAATCATCTTCTTCGGTTTTGCAAAAATTGTGAATTTTATTGATCAGACATGGAAAGATTTTGGATTTTCTTAATCTATTTTGTAAAAATAATGAATTTTCTCGATCGCTTTTGCAAAAATAGTGAATTTTGTCGATCAGACGCGGAAAGATTGTGGATTTTTGTCACCAATTTTGTAAAAATAACGGATTTTCTTGTTCGGTTTTGCAAAAATTGTGAATTATATTGATCAGACATGGAAATATTTTGGATCATCTTCATCGATTTTGTAAAAATAATGAATTTTCTCGATCGCTTTTGCAAAAATAGTGAATTTTTTCGATCAGACGCAGAAAGATTGTGGATTTTCTTCACCGATTTCGTAAAAATATGAATTTTCTTGTTCGGTTTTGCAAAAATTTTGAATTTTATTGATCAGACATGGAAATATTTTGGATTTTCTTAATCGATTTTGTAAAAATAATGAATTTTCTCGATCGCTTTTGCAAAAATAGTGAATTTTGTTGATCAGACACGGAAAGATTGCGGATTATCTTCACTGATTTTGTACAAATAATGAATCTTTTTGATCGGTTTTGCAAAAATAGTGAATTTCGTCATCAGACGTGGACAGATTTTGGATTTTTTTCATCGATCTTGTAAAAATAATGAATTTTCCCAATCTGTTTTGCAAAAATTGTGGATTTTGTTGACCAGACACGGAAATTTTGTGAATTTTCTTCACCGATTTTGTAAAAATAATGAATTTTCTTGTTCGGTTTTGCAAAAATTTTGAATTTTATTCATCAGACATGGAAATATTTTGGATTTTCTTCATCGATTTTGTAAAAATAATGAATTTTCTTGATCGCTTTTGCAAAAATAATGAACTTTGTCGATCAGACGCGGAAAGATTGCGGATTATCTTCCCCAATTTTGTAAAAATAATGAATTTTCTTGTTCGGTTTTGCAAAAATTGTGAATTTTATTGATCAGACATGGAAAGATTTTGGATTTTCTTAATCAATTTTGTAAAAATAATGAATTTTCTCGATCGTTTTTGCAAAAATAGTGAATTTTGTCGATCAGACGTGGAAAGATTGCGGATTATCTTCACCGATTTTGTAAAAATAATGAATCTTCTTCTTCGGTTTTGCAAAAATTGTGAATTTTATTGATCAGACATGGAAAGATTTTGGATTTTCTTAATCTATTTTGTAAAAATAATGAATTTTCTCGATCGCTTTTGCAAAAATAGTGATTTTTGTCGATCAGACGCGGAAAGATTGTGGATTTTCTTCACCGATTTTGTAAAAATAATGAATTTTCTCGTTCGGTTTTGCAAAAATTGTGAAGTATATTGATCAGACACGGAAATATTTTTGATCTTCTTCATCGATTTTGTAAAAATAATGAATTTTCTCGATCGTTTTTGCAAAAATAGTGAATTTTGTCGATCAGACGTAGAAAGATTGCGGATTATCTTCACCGATTTTGTAAAAATAATGAATCTTCTTCGGTTTTGCAAAAATTGTGAATTTTATTGATCAGACATGGAAAGATTTTGGATTTTCTTAATCTATTTTGTAAAAATAATGAATTTTCTCGATCGCTTTTGCAAAAATAGTGAATTTTGTTGATCAGACACGGAAAGATTGCGGATTATCTTCACTGATTTTGTACAAATAAGGAATCTTTTTGATCAGTTTTGCAAAAATAGTGAATTTCGTCATCAGGCGTGGACAGATTTTGGATTTTTTTCATCGATCTTGTAAAAATAATGAATTTTCTCAATCTGTTTTGCAAAAATTGTGGATTTTGTTGACCAGACACGGAAATTTTGTGAATTTTCTTCACCGATTTTGTAAAAATAATGAATTTTCTTGATCGCTTTTGCAAAAATAGTGAACTTTGTCGATCAGACGCGGAAAGATTGCGGATTATCTTCCCCAAGTTTGTAAAAATAATGAATTTTCTTGTTCGGTTTTGCAAAAATTGTGAATTTTATTGATCAGACATGGAAAGATTTTGGATTTTCTTAATCAATTTTGTAAAAATAATGAATTTTCTCGATCGTTTTTGCAAAAATAGTGAATTTTGTCGATCAGACGTGGAAAGATTGCGGATTATCTTCACCGATTTTGTAAAAATAATGAATCTTCTTCTTCGGTTTTGCAAAAATTGTGAATTTTATTGATCAGACATGGAAAGATTTTGGATTTTCTTAATCAATTTTGTAAAAATAATGAATTTTCTCGATCGTTTTTGCAAAAATAGTGAATTTTGTCGATCAGACGTGGAAAGATTGCGGATTATCTTCACCGATTTTGTAAAAATAATGAATCATCTTCTTCGGTTTTGCAAAAATTGTGAATTTTATTGATCAGACATGGAAAGATTTTGGATTTTCTTAATCTATTTTGTAAAAATAATGAATTTTCTCGATCGCTTTTGCAAAAATAGTGAATTTTGTCGATCAGACGCGGAAAGATTGTGGATTTTCTTCACCGATTTTGTAAAAATAATGAATTTTCTCGTTCGGTTTTGCAAAAATTGTGAAGTATATTGTTCAGACACGGAAATATTTTGGATCTTCTTCATCGATTTTGTAAAAATAATGAATTTTCTCGATCGTTTTTGCAAAAATAGTGAATTTTGTCGATCAGACGTAGAAAGATTGCGGATTATCTTCACCGATTTTGTAAAAATAATGAATCTTCTTCGGTTTTGCAAAAATTGTGAATTTTATTGATCAGACATGGAAAGATTTTGGATTTTCTTAATCTATTTTGTAAAAATAATGAATTTTCTCGATCGCTTTTGCAAAAATAGTGAATTTTGTTGATCAGACACGGAAAGATTGAGGATTATCTTCACTGATTTTGTACAGATAATGAATCTTTTTGATCGGTTTTGCAAAAATAGTGAATTTCGTCATCAGACGTGGACAGATTTTGGATTTTTTTCATCGATCTTGTAAAAATAATGAATTTTCCCAATCTGTTTTGCAAAAATTGTGGATTTTGTTGACCAGACACGGAAATTTTGTGAATTTTCTTCACCGATTTTGTAAAAATAATGAATTTTCTTGTTCGGTTTTGCAAAAATTTTGAATTTTATTGATCAGACATGGAAATATTTTGGATTTTCTTCATCGATTTTGTAAAAATAATGAATTTTCTTGATCGCTTTTGCAAAAATAGTGAATTTTGTCGATCAGACGCGGAAAGATTGCGGATTATCTTCCCCAATTTTGTAAAAATAATGAATTTTCTTGTTCGGTTTTGCAAAAATTGTGAATTTTATTGATCAGACATGGAAAGATTTTGGATTTTCTTAATCGATTTTGTAAAAATAATGAATTTTCTCGATCGTTTTTGCAAAAATAGTGAATTTTGTCGATCAGACGTAGAAAGATTGCGGATTATCTTCACCGATTTTGTAAAAATAATGAATCTTCTTCGGTTTTGCAAAAATTGTGAATTTTATTGATCAGACATGGAAAGATTTTGGATTTTCTTAATCTATTTTGTAAAAATAATGAATTTTCTCGATCGCTTTTGCAAAAATAGTGAATTTTGTTGATCAGACACGGAAAGATTGCGGATTATCTTCACTGATTTTGTACAAATAAGGAATCTTTTTGATCAGTTTTGCAAAAATAGTGAATTTCGTCATCAGGCGTGGACAGATTTTGGATTTTTTTCATCGATCTTGTAAAAATAATGAATTTTCTCAATCTGTTTTGCAAAAATTGTGGATTTTGTTGACCAGACACGGAAATTTTGTGAATTTTCTTCACCGATTTTGTAAAAATAATGAATTTTCTTGATCGCTTTTGCAAAAATAGTGAACTTTGTCGATCAGACGCGGAAAGATTGCGGATTATCTTCCCCAAGTTTGTAAAAATAATGAATTTTCTTGTTCGGTTTTGCAAAAATTGTGAATTTTATTGATCAGACATGGAAAGATTTTGGATTTTCTTAATCAATTTTGTAAAAATAATGAATTTTCTCGATCGTTTTTGCAAAAATAGTGAATTTTGTCGATCAGACGTGGAAAGATTGCGGATTATCTTCACCGATTTTGTAAAAATAATGAATCTTCTTCTTCGGTTTTGCAAAAATTGTGAATTTTATTGATCAGACATGGAAAGATTTTGGATTTTCTTAATCAATTTTGTAAAAATAATGAATTTTCTCGATCGTTTTTGCAAAAATAGTGAATTTTGTCGATCAGACGTGGAAAGATTGCGGATTATCTTCACCGATTTTGTAAAAATAATGAATCATCTTCTTCGGTTTTGCAAAAATTGTGAATTTTATTGATCAGACATGGAAAGATTTTGGATTTTCTTAATCTATTTTGTAAAAATAATGAATTTTCTCGATCGCTTTTGCAAAAATAGTGAATTTTGTCGATCAGACGCGGAAAGATTGTGGATTTTCTTCACCGATTTTGTAAAAATAATGAATTTTCTCGTTCGGTTTTGCAAAAATTGTGAAGTATATTGTTCAGACACGGAAATATTTTGGATCTTCTTCATCGATTTTGTAAAAATAATGAATTTTCTCGATCGTTTTTGCAAAAATAGTGAATTTTGTCGATCAGACGTAGAAAGTTTGCGGATTATCTTCACCGATTTTGTAAAAATAATGAATCTTCTTCGGTTTTGCAAAAATTGTGAATTTTATTGATCAGACATGGAAAGATTTTGGATTTTCTTAATCTATTTTGTAAAAATAATGAATTTTCTCGATCGCTTTTGCAAAAATAGTGAATTTTGTTGATCAGACACGGAAAGATTGAGGATTATCTTCACTGATTTTGTACAGATAATGAATCTTTTTGATCGGTTTTGCAAAAATAGTGAATTTCGTCATCAGACGTGGACAGATTTTGGATTTTTTTTATCGATCTTGTAAAAATAATGAATTTTCCCAATCTGTTTTGCAAAAATTGTGGATTTTGTTGACCAGACACGGAAATTTTGTGAATTTTCTTCACCGATTTTGTAAAAATAATGAATTTTCTTGTTCGGTTTTGCAAAAATTTTGAATTTTATTGATCAGACATGGAAATATTTTGGATTTTCTTCATCGATTTTGTAAAAATAATGAATTTTCTTGATCGCTTTTGCAAAAATAGTGAATTTTGTCGATCAGACGCGGAAAGATTGCGGATTATCTTCCCCAATTTTGTAAAAATAATGAATTTTCTTGTTCGGTTTTGCAAAAATTGTGAATTTTATTGATCAGACATGGAAAGATTTTGGATTTTCTTAATCAATTTTGTAAAAATAATGAATTTTCTCGATCGTTTTTGCAAAAATAGTGAATTTTGTCGATCAGACGTGGAAAGATTGCGGATTATCTTCACCGATTTTGTAAAAATAATGAATCTTCTTCTTCGGTTTTGCAAAAATTGTGAATTTTATTGATCAGACATGGAAAGATTTTGGATTTTCTTAATCTATTTTGTAAAAATAATGAATTTTCTCGATCGCTTTTGCAAAAATAGTGAATTTTGTTGATCAGACACGGAAAGATTGCGGATTATCTTCACTGATTTTGTACAAATAAGGAATCTTTTTGATCAGTTTTGCAAAAATAGTGAATTTCGTCATCAGGCGTGGACAGATTTTGGATTTTTTTCATCGATCTTGTAAAAATAATGAATTTTCTCAATCTGTTTTGCAAAAATTGTGGATTTTGTTGACCAGACACGGAAATTTTGTGAATTTTCTTCACCGATTTTGTAAAAATAATGAATTTTCTTGATCGCTTTTGCAAAAATAGTGAACTTTGTCGATCAGACGCGGAAAGATTGCGGATTATCTTCCCCAAGTTTGTAAAAATAATGAATTTTCTTGTTCGGTTTTGCAAAAATTGTGAATTTTATTGATCAGACATGGAAAGATTTTGGATTTTCTTAATCAATTTTGTAAAAATAATGAATTTTCTCGATCGTTTTTGCAAAAATAGTGAATTTTGTCGATCAGACGTGGAAAGATTGCGGATTATCTTCACCGATTTTGTAAAAATAATGAATCTTCTTCTTCGGTTTTGCAAAAATTGTGAATTTTATTGATCAGACATGGAAAGATTTTGGATTTTCTTAATCAATTTTGTAAAAATAATGAATTTTCTCGATCGTTTTTGCAAAAATAGTGAATTTTGTCGATCAGACGTGGAAAGATTGCGGATTATCTTCACCGATTTTGTAAAAATAATGAATCATCTTCTTCGGTTTTGCAAAAATTGTGAATTTTATTGATCAGACATGGAAAGATTTTGGATTTTCTTAATCTATTTTGTAAAAATAATGAATTTTCTCGATCGCTTTTGCAAAAATAGTGAATTTTGTCGATCAGACGCGGAAAGATTGTGGATTTTCTTCACCGATTTTGTAAAAATAATGAATTTTCTCGTTCGGTTTTGCAAAAATTGTGAAGTATATTGTTCAGACACGGAAATATTTTGGATCTTCTTCATCGATTTTGTAAAAATAATGAATTTTCTCGATCGTTTTTGCAAAAATAGTGAATTTTGTCGATCAGACGTAGAAAGATTGCGGATTATCTTCACCGATTTTGTAAAAATAATGAATCTTCTTCGGTTTTGCAAAAATTGTGAATTTTATTGATCAGACATGGAAAGATTTTGGATTTTCTTAATCTATTTTGTAAAAATAATGAATTTTCTCGATCGCTTTTGCAAAAATAGTGAATTTTGTTGATCAGACACGGAAAGATTGAGGATTATCTTCACTGATTTTGTACAGATAATGAATCTTTTTGATCGGTTTTGCAAAAATAGTGAATTTCGTCATCAGACGTGGACAGATTTTGGATTTTTTTCATCGATCTTGTAAAAATAATGAATTTTCCCAATCTGTTTTGCAAAAATTGTGGATTTTGTTGACCAGACACGGAAATTTTGTGAATTTTCTTCACCGATTTTGTAAAAATAATGAATTTTCTTGTTCGGTTTTGCAAAAATTTTGAATTTTATTGATCAGACATGGAAATATTTTGGATTTTCTTCATCGATTTTGTAAAAATAATGAATTTTCTTGATCGCTTTTGCAAAAATAGTGAATTTTGTCGATCAGACGCGGAAAGATTGCGGATTATCTTCCCCAATTTTGTAAAAATAATGAATTTTCTTGTTCGGTTTTGCAAAAATTGTGAATTTTATTGATCAGACATGGAAAGATTTTGGATTTTCTTAATCAATTTTGTAAAAATAATGAATTTTCTCGATCGTTTTTGCAAAAATAGTGAATTTTGTCGATCAGACGTGGAAAGATTGCGGATTATCTTCACCGATTTTGTAAAAATAATGAATCTTCTTCTTCGGTTTTGCAAAAATTGTGAATTTTATTGATCAGACATGGAAAGATTTTGGATTTTCTTAATCAATTTTGTAAAAATAATGAATTTTCTCGATCGTTTTTGCAAAAATAGTGAATTTTGTCGATCAGACGTGGAAAGATTGCGGATTATCTTCACCGATTTTGTAAAAATAATGAATCATCTTCTTCGGTTTTGCAAAAATTGTGAATTTTATTGATCAGACATGGAAATATTTTGGATTTTCTTAATCTATTTTGTAAAAATAATGAATTTTCTCGATCGCTTTTGCAAAAATAGTGAATTTTGTCGATCAGACGCGGAAAGATTGTGGATTTTCTTCACCGATTTTGTAAAAATAATGAATTTTCTCGTTCGGTTTTGCAAAAATTGTGAAGTCTATTTATCAGATATGGAAATATTTTGGTTCTTCATCGATTTTGTAAAAATAATGAATTTTCTAGATCGCTTTTGCAAAAATAGTGAATTTTTTCGATCAGACGCAGAAAGATTGAGGATTTTCTTCACCAATTTCGTAAAAATATGAATTTTCTTGTTCGGTTTTGCAAAAATTTTGAATTTTATTGATCAGACATGGAAAGATTTTGGATTTTCTTAATCGATTTTGTAAAAATAATGAATTTTCTCGATCGCTTTTGCAAAAATAGTGAATTTTGTCGATCAGACGCGGAAAGATTGCGGATTATCTTCACTGATTTTGAAAAAATAATGAATTTTTTTGATCGGTTTTGCAAAAATAGTGAATTTCGTCAATCAGACGCAGACAGATTTTAGATTTTTTTCATCGATCTTGTAAAAATAATGAATTTTCCCAATCTGTTTTGCAAAAATTATGAATTTTATTGATCAGACACAGAAATATTGTGGATTTTCTTCACCGATTTTGTAAAAATAATGGAATTTCTTGATCGCTTTTGCAAAAATAGTTAATTTTGTCAATCAGACGCGGAAAGATTGTGGATTTTTGTCAACAATTTTGTAAAAATAACGGATTTTCTTGTTCGGTTTTGCAAAAATTGTGAATTATATTGATCAGACATGGAAATATTTTGGATCATCTTCATCGATTTTGTAAAAATAATGAATTTTCTCGATCGCTTTTGCAAAAATAGTGAATTTTTTCGATCAGACGCAGAAAGATTGTGGATTTTCTTCACCGATTTCGTAAAAATATGAATTTTCTTGTTCGGTTTTGCAAAAATTTTGAATTTTATTGATCAGACATGGAAATATTTTGGATTTTCTTAATCGATTTTGTAAAAATAATGAATTTTCTTGATCGCTTTTGCAAAAATAGTGAATTTTGGCAATCAGAAGTGGAAAGATTGTGGATTTTCTTCACCGATTTTGTAAAAATAATGAATTTTCTTGATCGCTTTTGCAAAAATAGTGAATTTTTTCGATCAGACGCAGAAAGATTGAGGATTTTCTTCACCAATTTCGTAAAAATATGAATTTTCTTGTTCGGTTTTGCAAAAATTTTGAATTTTATTGATCAGACATGGAAAGATTTTGGATTTTCTTAATCGATTTTGTAAAAATAATGAATTTTCTCGATCGCTTTTGCAAAAATAGTGAATTTTGTCGATCAGACGCGGAAAGATTGCGGATTATCTTCACTGATTTTGAAAAAATAATGAATTTTTTTGATCGGTTTTGCAAAAATAGTGAATTTCGTCAATCAGACGCAGACAGATTTTAGATTTTTTTCATCGATCTTGTAAAAATAATGAATTTTCCCAATCTGTTTTGCAAAAATTATGAATTTTATTGATCAGACACAGAAATATTGTGGATTTTCTTCACCGATTTTGTAAAAATAATGGAATTTCTTGATCGCTTTTGCAAAAATAGTTAATTTTGTCAATCAGACGCGGAAAGATTGTGGATTTTTGTCACCAATTTTGTAAAAATAACGGATTTTCTTGTTCGGTTTTGCAAAAATTGTGAATTATATTGATCAGACATGGAAATATTTTGGATCATCTTCATCGATTTTGTAAAAATAATGAATTTTCTCGATCGCTTTTGCAAAAATAGTGAATTTTTTCGATCAGACGCAGAAAGATTGTGGATTTTCTTCACCGATTTCGTAAAAATATGAATTTTCTTGTTCGGTTTTGCAAAAATTTTGAATTTTATTGATCAGACATGGAAATATTTTGGATTTTCTTAATCGATTTTGTAAAAATAATGAATTTTCTCGATCGCTTTTGCAAAAATAGTGAATTTTGTTGATCAGACACGGAAAGATTGCGGATTATCTTCACTGATTTTGTAAAAATAATGAATCTTTTTGATCGGTTTTGCAAAAATAGTGAATTTCGTCATCAGACGTGGACAGATTTTGGATTTTTTTCATCGATCTTGTAAAAATAATGAATTTTCCCAATCTGTTTTGCAAAAATTGTGGATTTTGTTGACCAGACACGGAAATTTTGTGAATTTTCTTCACCGATTTTGTAAAAATAATGAATTTTCTTGTTCGGTTTTGCAAAAATTTTGATTTTTATTCATCAGACATGGAAATATTTTGGATTTTCTTCATCGATTTTGTAAAAATAATGAATTTTCTTGATCGCTTTTGCAAAAATAGTGAACTTTGTCGATCAGACGCGGAAAGATTGCGGATTATCTTCCCCAATTTTGTAAAAATAATGAATTTTCTTGTTCGGTTTTGCAAAAATTGTGAATTTTATTGATCAGACATGGAAAGATTTTGGATTTTCTTAATCAATTTTGTAAAAATAATGAATTTTCTCGATCGTTTTTGCAAAAATAGTGAATTTTGTCGATCAGACGTGGAAAGATTGCGGATTATCTTCACCGATTTTGTAAAAATAATGAATCTTCTTCTTCGGTTTTGCAAAAATTGTGAATTTTATTGATCAGACATGGAAAGATTTTGGATTTTCTTAATCAATTTTGTAAAAATAATGAATTTTCTCGATCGTTTTTGCAAAAATAGTGAATTTTGTCGATCAGACGTGGAAAGATTGCGGATTATCTTCACCGATTTTGTAAAAATAATGAATCATCTTCGGTTTTGCAAAAATTGTGAATTTTATTGATCAGACATGGAAAGATTTTGGATTTTCTTAATCTATTTTGTAAAAATAATGAATTTTCTCGATCGCTTTTGCAAAAATAGTGAATTTTGTCGATCAGACGCGGAAAGATTGTGGATTTTCTTCACCGATTTTGTAAAAATAATGAATTTTCTCGTTCGGTTTTGCAAAAATTGTGAAGTATATTGATCAGACACGGAAATATTTTGGATCTTCTTCATCGATTTTGTAAAAATAATGAATTTTCTCGATCGTTTTTGCAAAAATAGTGAATTTTGTCGATCAGACGTAGAAAGATTGCGGATTATCTGCACCGATTTTGTAAAAGTAATGAATCTTCTTCGGTTTTGCAAAAATTGTGAATTTTATTGATCAGACATGGAAAGATTTTGGATTTTCTTAATCTATTTAGTAAAAATAATGAATTTTCTCGATCGCTTTTGCAAAAATAGTGAATTTTGTTGATCAGACACGGAAAGATTGCGGATTATCTTCACTGATTTTGTACAAATAAGGAATCTTTTTGATCGGTTTTGCAAAAATAGTGAATTTCGTCATCAGACGTGGACAGATTTTGGATTTTTTTCATCGATCTTGTAAAAATAATGAATTTTCCCAATCTGTTTTGCAAAAATTGTGGATTTTGTTGACCAGACACGGAAATTTTGTGAATTTTCTTCACCGATTTTGTAAAAATAATGAATTTTCTTGTTCGGTTTTGCAAAAATTTTGAATTTTATTGATCAGACATGGAAATATTTTGGATTTTCTTCATCGATTTTGTAAAAATAATGAATTTTCTTGATCGCTTTTGCAAAAATAGTGAACTTTGTCGATCAGACGCGGAAAGATTGCGGATTATCTTCCCCAATTTTGTAAAAATAATGAATTTTCTTGTTCGGTTTTGCAAAAATTGTGAATTTTATTGATCAGACATGGAAAGATTTTGGATTTTCTTAATCAATTTTGTAAAAATAATGAATTTTCTCGATCGTTTTTGCAAAAATAGTGAATTTTGTCGATCAGACGTGGAAAGATTGCGGATTATCTTCACCGATTTTGTAAAAATAATGAATCTTCTTCTTCGGTTTTGCAAAAATTGTGAATTTTATTGATCAGACATGGAAAGATTTTGGATTTTCTTAATCAATTTTGTAAAAATAATGAATTTTCACGATCGTTTTTGCAAAAATAGTGAATTTTGTCGATCAGACGTGGAAAGATTGCGGATTATCTTCACCGATTTTGTAAAAATAATGAATCATCTTCTTCGGTTTTGCAAAAATTGTGAATTTTATTGATCAGACATGGAAAGATTTTGGATTTTCTTAATCTATTTTGTAAAAATAATGAATTTTCTCGATCGCTTTTGCAAAAATAGTGAATTTTGTCGATCAGACGCGGAAAGATTGTGGATTTTCTTCACCGATTTTGTAAAAATAATGAATTTTCTCGTTCGGTTTTGCAAAAATTGTGAAGTATATTGCTCAGACACGGAAATATTTTGGATCTTCTTCATCGATTTTGTAAAAATAATGAATTTTCTCGATCGTTTTTGCAAAAATAGTGAATTTTGTCGATCAGACGTAGAAAGATTGCGGATTATCTTCACCGATTTTGTAAAAATAATGAATCTCCTCGGTTTTGCAAAAAATGTGAATTTTATTGATCAGACATGGAAAGATTTTGGATTTTCTTAATCTATTTTGTAAAAATAATGAATTTTCTCGATCGCTTTTGCAAAAATAGTGAATTTTGTTGATCAGACACGGAAAGATTGAGGATTATCTTCACTGATTTTGTACAGATAATGAATCTTTTATCGGTTTTGCAAAAATAGTGAATTTCGTCATCAGACGTGGACAGATTTTGGATTTTTTTCATCGATCTTGTAAAAATAATGAATTTTCCCAATCTGTTTTGCAAAAATTGTGGATTTTGTTGACCAGACACGGAAATTTTGTGAATTTTCTTCACCGATTTTGTAAAAATAATGAATTTTCTTGTTCGGTTTTGCAAAAATTTTGAATTTTATTGATCAGACATGGAAATATTTTGGATTTTCTTCATCGATTTTGTAAAAATAATGAATTTTCTTGATCGCTTTTGCAAAAATAGTGAATTTTGTCGATCAGACGCGGAAAGATTGCGGATTATCTTCCCCAATTTTGTAAAAATAATGAATTTTCTTGTTCGGTTTTGCAAAAATTGTGAATTTTATTGATCAGACATGGAAAGATTTTGGATTTTCTTAATCAATTTTGTAAAAATAATGAATTTTCTCGATCGTTTTTGCAAAAATAGTGAATTTTGTCGATCAGACGTGGAAAGATTGCGGATTATCTTCACCGATTTTGTAAAAATAATGAATCTTCTTCTTCGGTTTTGCAAAAATTGTGAATTTTATTGATCAGACATGGAAAGATTTTGGATTTTCTTAATCAATTTTGTAAAAATAATGAATTTTCTCGATCGTTTTTGCAAAAATAGTGAAATTTGTCGATCAGACGTGGAAAGATTGCGGATTATCTTCACCGATTTTGTAAAAATAATGAATCATCTTCTTCGGTTTTGCAAAAATTGTGAATTTTATTGATCAGACATGGAAAGATTTTGGATTTTCTTAATCTATTTTGTAAAAATAATGAATTTTCTCGATCGCTTTTGCAAAAATAGTGAATTTTGTCGATCAGACGCGGAAAGATTGTGGATTTTCTTCACCGATTTTGTAAAAATAATGAATTTTCTCGTTCGGTTTTGCAAAAATTGTGAAGTATATTGATCAGATATGGAAATATTTTGGTTCTTCATCGATTTTGTAAAAATAATGAATTTTCTCGATCGCTTTTGCAAAAATAGTGAATTTTTTCGATCAGACGCAGAAAGATTGAGGATTTTCTTCACCAATTTCGTAAAAATATGAATTTTCTTGTTCGGTTTTGCAAAAATTTTGAATTTTATTGATCAGACATGGAAAGATTTTGGATTTTCTTAATCGATTTTGTAAAAATAATGAATTTTCTCGATCGCTTTTGCAAAAATAGTGAATTTTGTCGATCAGACGCGGAAAGATTGCGGATTATCTTCACTGATTTTGAAAAAATAATGAATTTTTTTGATCGGTTTTGCAAAAATAGTGAATTTCGTCAATCAGACGCAGACAGATTTTAGATTTTTTTCATCGATCTTGTAAAAATAATGAATTTTCCCAATCTGTTTTGCAAAAATTATGAATTTTATTGATCAGACACAGAAATATTGTGGATTTTCTTCACCGATTTTGTAAAAATAATGGAATTTCTTGATCGCTTTTGCAAAAATAGTTAATTTTGTCAATCAGACGCGGAAAGATTGTGGATTTTTGTCACCAATTTTGTAAAAATAACGGATTTTCTTGTTCGGTTTTGCAAAAATTGTGAATTATATTGATCAGACATGGAAATATTTTGGATTTTCTTAATCGATTTTGTAAAAATAATGAATTTTCTCGATCGCTTTTGCAAAAATAGTGAATTTTGTCGATCAGACGTGGAAAGATTGCGGATTATCTTCACCGATTTTGTAAAAATAATGAATCTTCTTCTTCGGTTTTGCAAAAATTGTGAATTTTATTGATCAGACATGGAAAGATTTTGGATTTTCTTAATCTATTTTGTAAAAATAATGAATTTTCTCGATCGCTTTTGCAAAAATAGTGAATTTTGTCGATCAGACGCGGAAAGATTGTGGATTTTCTTCACCGATTTTGTAAAAATAATGAATTTTCTCGTTCGGTTTTGCAAAAATTGTGAAGTATATTGATCAGACACGGAAATATTTTGGATCTTCTTCATCGATTTTGTAAAAATAATGAATTTTCTCGATCGTTTTTGCAAAAATAGTGAATTTTGTCGATCAGACGTTGAAAGATTGCGGATTATCCTCACCGATTTTGTAAAAATAATGAATCTTCTTCGGTTTTGCAAAAATTGTGAATTTTATTGATCAGACATGGAAAGATTTTGGATTTTCTTAATCTATTTTGTAAAAATAATGAATTTTCTCGATCGCTTTTGCAAAAATAGTGAATTTTGTTGATCAGACACGGAAAGATTGCGGATTATCTTCACTGATTTTGTACAAATAAGGAATCTTTTTGATCGGTTTTGCAAAAATAGTGAATTTCGTCATCAGACGTGGACAGATTTTGGATTTTTTTCATCGATCTTGTAAAAATAATGAATTTTCCCAATCTGTTTTGCAAAAATTGTGGATTTTGTTGACCAGACACGGAAATTTTGTGAATTTTCTTCACCGATTTTGTAAAAATAATGAATTTTCTTGTTCGGTTTTGCAAAAATTTTGAATTTTATTGATCAGACATGGAAATATTTTGGATTTTCTTCATCGATTTTGTAAAAATAATGAATTTTCTTGATCGCTTTTGCAAAAATAGTGAACTTTGTCGATCAGACGCGGAAAGATTGCGGATTATCTTCCCCAATTTTGTAAAAATAATGAATTTTCTTGTTCGGTTTTGCAAAAATTGTGAATTTTATTGATCAGACATGGAAAGATTTTGGATTTTCTTAATCAATTTTGTAAAAATAATGAATTTTCTCGATCGTTTTTGCAAAAATAGTGAATTTTGTCGATCAGACGTGGAAAGATTGCGGATTATCTTCACCGATTTTGTAAAAATAATGAATCTTCTTCTTCGGTTTTGCAAAAATTGTGAATTTTATTGATCAGACATGGAAAGATTTTGGATTTTCTTAATCAATTTTGTAAAAATAATGAATTTTCTCGATCGTTTTTGCAAAAATAGTGAATTTTGTCGATCAGACGTGGAAAGATTGCGGATTATCTTCACCGATTTTGTAAAAATAATGAATCATCTTCTTCGGTTTTGCAAAAATTGTGAATTTTATTGATCAGACATGGAAAGATTTTGGATTTTCTTAATCTATTTTGTAAAAATAATGAATTTTCTCGATCGCTTTTGCAAAAATAGTGAATTTTGTCGATCAGACGCGGAAAGATTGTGGATTTTCTTCACCGATTTTGTAAAAATAATGAATTTTCTCGTTCGGTTTTGCAAAAATTGTGAAGTATATTGATCAGACACGGAAATATTTTGGATCTACTTCATCGATTTTGTAAAAATAATGAATTTTCTCGATCGTTTTTGCAAAAATAGTGAATTTTGTCGATCAGACGTAGAAAGATTGCGGATTATCTTCACCGATTTTGTAAAAATAATGAATCTTCTTCGGTTTTGCAAAAATTGTGAATTTTATTGATCAGACATGGAAAGATTTTGGATTTTCTTAATCTATTTTGTAAAAATAATGAATTTTCTCGATCGGTTTTGCAAAAATAGTGAATTTTGTTGATCAGACACGGAAAGATTGCGGATTATCTTCACTGATTTTGTACAAATAAGGAATCTTTTTGATCGGTTTTGCAAAAATAGTGAATTTCGTCATCAGACGTGGACAGATTTTGGATTTTTTTCATCGATCTTGTAAAAATAATGAATTTTCCCAATCTGTTTTGCAAAAATTGTGGATTTTGTTGACCAGACACGGAAATTTTGTGAATTTTCTTCACCGATTTTGTAAAAATAATGAATTTTCTTGTTCGGTTTTGCAAAAATTTTGAATTTTATTGATCAGACATGGAAATATTTTGGATTTTCTTCATCGATTTTGTAAAAATAATGAATTTTCTTGATCGCTTTTGCAAAAATAGTGAACTTTGTCGATCAGACGCGGAAAGATTGCGGATTATCTTCCCCAATTTTGTAAAAATAATGAATTTTCTTGTTCGGTTTTGCAAAAATTGTGAATTTTATTGATCAGACATGGAAAGATTTTGGATTTTCTTAATCAATTTTGTAAAAATAATGAATTTTCTCGATCGTTTTTGCAAAAATAGTGAATTTTGTCGATCAGACGTGGAAAGATTGCGGATTATCTTCACCGATTTTGTAAAAATAATGAATCTTCTTCTTCGGTTTTGCAAAAATTGTGAATTTTATTGATCAGACATGGAAAGATTTTGGATTTTCTTAATCAATTTTGTAAAAATAATGAATTTTCTCGATCGTTTTTGCAAAAATAGTGAATTTTGTCGATCAGACGTGGAAAGATTGCGGATTATCTTCACCGATTTTGTAAAAATAATGAATCATCTTCTTCGGTTTTGCAAAAATTGTGAATTTTATTGATCAGACATGGAAAGATTTTGGATTTTCTTAATCTATTTTGTAAAAATAATGAATTTTCTCGATCGCTTTTGCAAAAATAGTGAATTTTGTCGATCAGACGCGGAAAGATTGTGGATTTTCTTCACCGATTTTGTAAAAATAATGAATTTTCTCGTTCGGTTTTGCAAAAATTGTGAAGTATATTGCTCAGACACGGAAATATTTTAGATCCTCTTCATCGATTTTGTAAAAATAATGAATTTTCTCGATCGTTTTTGCAAAAATAGTGAATTTTGTCGATCAGACGTAGAAAGATTGCGGATTATATTCACCGATTTTGTAAAAATAATGAATCTTCTTCGGTTTTGCAAAAATTGTGAATTTTATTGATGAGACATGGAAAGATTTTGGATTTTCTTAATCTATTTTGTAAAAATAATGAATTTTCTCGATCGCTTTTGCAAAAATAGTGAATTTTGTTGATCAGACACGGAAAGATTGAGGATTATCTTCACTGATTTTGTACAGATAATGAATCTTTTTGATCGGTTTTGCAAAAATAGTGAATTTCGTCATCAGACGTGGACAGATTTTGGATTTTTTTCATCGATCTTGTAAAAATAATGAATTTTCCCAATCTGTTTTGCAAAAATTGTGGATTTTGTTGACCAGACACGGAAATTTTGTGAATTTTCTTCACCGATTTTGTAAAAATAATGAATTTTCTTGTTCGGTTTTGCAAAAATTTTGAATTTTATTGATCAGATATGGAAATATTTTGGATTTTCTTAATCAATTTTGTAAAAATAATGAATTTTCTCGATCGTTTTTGCAAAAATAGTGAATTTTGTCGATCAGACGTGGAAAGATTGCGGATTATCTTCACCGATTTTGTAAAAATAATGAATCTTCTTCTTCGGTTTTGCAAAAATTGTGAATTTTATTGATCAGACATGGAAAGATTTTGGATTTTCTTAATCAATTTTGTAAAAATAATGAATTTTCTCGATCGTTTTTGCAAAAATAGTGAAATTTGTCGATCAGACGTGGAAAGATTGCGGATTATCATCACCGATTTTGTAAAAATAATGAATCATCTTCTTCGGTTTTGCAAAAATTGTGAATTTTATTGATCAGACATGGAAAGATTTTGGATTTTCTTAATCTATTTTGTAAAAATAATGAATTTTCTCGATCGCTTTTGCAAAAATAGTGAATTTTGTCGATCAGACGCGGAAAGATTGTGGATTTTTGTCACCAATTTTGTAAAAATAACGGATTTTCTTGTTCGGTTTTGCAAAAATTGTGAATTATATTGATCAGACATGGAAATATTTTGGATCATCTTCATCGATTTTGTAAAAATAATGAATTTTCTCGATCGCTTTTGCAAAAATAGTGAATTTTTTCGATCAGACGCAGAAAGATTGTGGATTTTCTTCACCGATTTCGTAAAAATATGAATTTTCTTGTTCGGTTTTGCAAAAATTTTGAATTTTATTGATCAGACATGGAAATATTTTGGATTTTCTTAATCGATTTTGTAAAAATAATGAATTTTCTCGATCGCTTTTGCAAAAATAGTGAATTTTGTTGATCAGACACGGAAAGATTGCGGATTATCTTCACTGATTTTGTACAAATAATGAATCTTTTTGATCGGTTTTGCAAAAATAGTGAATTTCGTCATCAGACGTGGACAGATTTTGGATTTTTTTCATCGATCTTGTAAAAATAATGAATTTTCCCAATCTGTTTTGCAAAAATTGTGGATTTTGTTGACCAGACACGGAAATTTTGTGAATTTTCTTCACCGATTTTGTAAAAATAATGAATTTTCTTGTTCGGTTTTGCAAAAATTTTGAATTTTATTCATCAGACATGGAAATATTTTGGATTTTCTTCATCGATTTTGTAAAAATAATGAATTTTCTTGATCGCTTTTGCAAAAATAATGAACTTTGTCGATCAGACGCGGAAAGATTGCGGATTATCTTCCCCAATTTTGTAAAAATAATGAATTTTCTTGTTCGGTTTTGCAAAAATTGTGAATTTTATTGATCAGACATGGAAAGATTTTGGATTTTCTTAATCAATTTTGTAAAAATAATGAATTTTCTCGATCGTTTTTGCAAAAATAGTGAATTTTGTCGATCAGACGTGGAAAGATTGCGGATTATCTTCACCGATTTTGTAAAAATAATGAATCTTCTTCTTCGGTTTTGCAAAAATTGTGAATTTTATTGATCAGACATGGAAAGATTTTGGATTTTCTTAATCTATTTTGTAAAAATAATGAATTTTCTCGATCGCTTTTGCAAAAATAGTGATTTTTGTCGATCAGACGCGGAAAGATTGTGGATTTTCTTCACCGATTTTGTAAAAATAATGAATTTTCTCGTTCGGTTTTGCAAAAATTGTGAAGTATATTGATCAGACACGGAAATATTTTTGATCTTCTTCATCGATTTTGTAAAAATAATGAATTTTCTCGATCGTTTTTGCAAAAATAGTGAATTTTGTCGATCAGACGTAGAAAGATTGCGGATTATCTTCACCGATTTTGTAAAAATAATGAATCTTCTTCGGTTTTGCAAAAATTGTGAATTTTATTGATCAGACATGGAAAGATTTTGGATTTTCTTAATCTATTTTGTAAAAATAATGAATTTTCTCGATCGCTTTTGCAAAAATAGTGAATTTTGTTGATCAGACACGGAAAGATTGCGGATTATCTTCACTGATTTTGTACAAATAAGGAATCTTTTTGATCAGTTTTGCAAAAATAGTGAATTTCGTCATCAGGCGTGGACAGATTTTGGATTTTTTTCATCGATCTTGTAAAAATAATGAATTTTCTCAATCTGTTTTGCAAAAATTGTGGATTTTGTTGACCAGACACGGAAATTTTGTGAATTTTCTTCACCGATTTTGTAAAAATAATGAATTTTCTTGATCGCTTTTGCAAAAATAGTGAACTTTGTCGATCAGACGCGGAAAGATTGCGGATTATCTTCCCCAAGTTTGTAAAAATAATGAATTTTCTTGTTCGGTTTTGCAAAAATTGTGAATTTTATTGATCAGACATGGAAAGATTTTGGATTTTCTTAATCAATTTTGTAAAAATAATGAATTTTCTCGATCGTTTTTGCAAAAATAGTGAATTTTGTCGATCAGACGTGGAAAGATTGCGGATTATCTTCACCGATTTTGTAAAAATAATGAATCTTCTTCTTCGGTTTTGCAAAAATTGTGAATTTTATTGATCAGACATGGAAAGATTTTGGATTTTCTTAATCAATTTTGTAAAAATAATGAATTTTCTCGATCGTTTTTGCAAAAATAGTGAATTTTGTCGATCAGACGTGGAAAGATTGCGGATTATCTTCACCGATTTTGTAAAAATAATGAATCATCTTCTTCGGTTTTGCAAAAATTGTGAATTTTATTGATCAGACATGGAAAGATTTTGGATTTTCTTAATCTATTTTGTAAAAATAATGAATTTTCTCGATCGCTTTTGCAAAAATAGTGAATTTTGTCGATCAGACGCGGAAAGATTGTGGATTTTCTTCACCGATTTTGTAAAAATAATGAATTTTCTCGTTCGGTTTTGCAAAAATTGTGAAGTATATTGTTCAGACACGGAAATATTTTGGATCTTCTTCATCGATTTTGTAAAAATAATGAATTTTCTCGATCGTTTTTGCAAAAATAGTGAATTTTGTCGATCAGACGTAGAAAGATTGCGGATTATCTTCACCGATTTTGTAAAAATAATGAATCTTCTTCGGTTTTGCAAAAATTGTGAATTTTATTGATCAGACATGGAAAGATTTTGGATTTTCTTAATCTATTTTGTAAAAATAATGAATTTTCTCGATCGCTTTTGCAAAAATAGTGAATTTTGTTGATCAGACACGGAAAGATTGAGGATTATCTTCACTGATTTTGTACAGATAATGAATCTTTTTGATCGGTTTTGCAAAAATAGTGAATTTCGTCATCAGACGTGGACAGATTTTGGATTTTTTTCATCGATCTTGTAAAAATAATGAATTTTCCCAATCTGTTTTGCAAAAATTGTGGATTTTGTTGACCAGACACGGAAATTTTGTGAATTTTCTTCACCGATTTTGTAAAAATAATGAATTTTCTTGTTCGGTTTTGCAAAAATTTTGAATTTTATTGATCAGACATGGAAATATTTTGGATTTTCTTCATCGATTTTGTAAAAATAATGAATTTTCTTGATCGCTTTTGCAAAAATAGTGAATTTTGTCGATCAGACGCGGAAAGATTGCGGATTATCTTCCCCAATTTTGTAAAAATAATGAATTTTCTTGTTCGGTTTTGCAAAAATTGTGAATTTTATTGATCAGACATGGAAAGATTTTGGATTTTCTTAATCGATTTTGTAAAAATAATGAATTTTCTCGATCGTTTTTGCAAAAATAGTGAATTTTGTCGATCAGACGTAGAAAGATTGCGGATTATCTTCACCGATTTTGTAAAAATAATGAATCTTCTTCGGTTTTGCAAAAATTGTGAATTTTATTGATCAGACATGGAAAGATTTTGGATTTTCTTAATCTATTTTGTAAAAATAATGAATTTTCTCGATCGCTTTTGCAAAAATAGTGAATTTTGTTGATCAGACACGGAAAGATTGCGGATTATCTTCACTGATTTTGTACAAATAAGGAATCTTTTTGATCAGTTTTGCAAAAATAGTGAATTTCGTCATCAGGCGTGGACAGATTTTGGATTTTTTTCATCGATCTTGTAAAAATAATGAATTTTCTCAATCTGTTTTGCAAAAATTGTGGATTTTGTTGACCAGACACGGAAATTTTGTGAATTTTCTTCACCGATTTTGTAAAAATAATGAATTTTCTTGATCGCTTTTGCAAAAATAGTGAACTTTGTCGATCAGACGCGGAAAGATTGCGGATTATCTTCCCCAAGTTTGTAAAAATAATGAATTTTCTTGTTCGGTTTTGCAAAAATTGTGAATTTTATTGATCAGACATGGAAAGATTTTGGATTTTCTTAATCAATTTTGTAAAAATAATGAATTTTCTCGATCGTTTTTGCAAAAATAGTGAATTTTGTCGATCAGACGTGGAAAGATTGCGGATTATCTTCACCGATTTTGTAAAAATAATGAATCTTCTTCTTCGGTTTTGCAAAAATTGTGAATTTTATTGATCAGACATGGAAAGATTTTGGATTTTCTTAATCAATTTTGTAAAAATAATGAATTTTCTCGATCGTTTTTGCAAAAATAGTGAATTTTGTCGATCAGACGTGGAAAGATTGCGGATTATCTTCACCGATTTTGTAAAAATAATGAATCATCTTCTTCGGTTTTGCAAAAATTGTGAATTTTATTGATCAGACATGGAAAGATTTTGGATTTTCTTAATCTATTTTGTAAAAATAATGAATTTTCTCGATCGCTTTTGCAAAAATAGTGAATTTTGTCGATCAGACGCGGAAAGATTGTGGATTTTCTTCACCGATTTTGTAAAAATAATGAATTTTCTCGTTCGGTTTTGCAAAAATTGTGAAGTATATTGTTCAGACACGGAAATATTTTGGATCTTCTTCATCGATTTTGTAAAAATAATGAATTTTCTCGATCGTTTTTGCAAAAATAGTGAATTTTGTCGATCAGACGTAGAAAGTTTGCGGATTATCTTCACCGATTTTGTAAAAATAATGAATCTTCTTCGGTTTTGCAAAAATTGTGAATTTTATTGATCAGACATGGAAAGATTTTGGATTTTCTTAATCTATTTTGTAAAAATAATGAATTTTCTCGATCGCTTTTGCAAAAATAGTGAATTTTGTTGATCAGACACGGAAAGATTGAGGATTATCTTCACTGATTTTGTACAGATAATGAATCTTTTTGATCGGTTTTGCAAAAATAGTGAATTTCGTCATCAGACGTGGACAGATTTTGGATTTTTTTTATCGATCTTGTAAAAATAATGAATTTTCCCAATCTGTTTTGCAAAAATTGTGGATTTTGTTGACCAGACACGGAAATTTTGTGAATTTTCTTCACCGATTTTGTAAAAATAATGAATTTTCTTGTTCGGTTTTGCAAAAATTTTGAATTTTATTGATCAGACATGGAAATATTTTGGATTTTCTTCATCGATTTTGTAAAAATAATGAATTTTCTTGATCGCTTTTGCAAAAATAGTGAATTTTGTCGATCAGACGCGGAAAGATTGCGGATTATCTTCCCCAATTTTGTAAAAATAATGAATTTTCTTGTTCGGTTTTGCAAAAATTGTGAATTTTATTGATCAGACATGGAAAGATTTTGGATTTTCTTAATCAATTTTGTAAAAATAATGAATTTTCTCGATCGTTTTTGCAAAAATAGTGAATTTTGTCGATCAGACGTGGAAAGATTGCGGATTATCTTCACCGATTTTGTAAAAATAATGAATCTTCTTCTTCGGTTTTGCAAAAATTGTGAATTTTATTGATCAGACATGGAAAGATTTTGGATTTTCTTAATCTATTTTGTAAAAATAATGAATTTTCTCGATCGCTTTTGCAAAAATAGTGAATTTTGTTGATCAGACACGGAAAGATTGCGGATTATCTTCACTGATTTTGTACAAATAAGGAATCTTTTTGATCAGTTTTGCAAAAATAGTGAATTTCGTCATCAGGCGTGGACAGATTTTGGATTTTTTTCATCGATCTTGTAAAAATAATGAATTTTCTCAATCTGTTTTGCAAAAATTGTGGATTTTGTTGACCAGACACGGAAATTTTGTGAATTTTCTTCACCGATTTTGTAAAAATAATGAATTTTCTTGATCGCTTTTGCAAAAATAGTGAACTTTGTCGATCAGACGCGGAAAGATTGCGGATTATCTTCCCCAAGTTTGTAAAAATAATGAATTTTCTTGTTCGGTTTTGCAAAAATTGTGAATTTTATTGATCAGACATGGAAAGATTTTGGATTTTCTTAATCAATTTTGTAAAAATAATGAATTTTCTCGATCGTTTTTGCAAAAATAGTGAATTTTGTCGATCAGACGTGGAAAGATTGCGGATTATCTTCACCGATTTTGTAAAAATAATGAATCTTCTTCTTCGGTTTTGCAAAAATTGTGAATTTTATTGATCAGACATGGAAAGATTTTGGATTTTCTTAATCAATTTTGTAAAAATAATGAATTTTCTCGATCGTTTTTGCAAAAATAGTGAATTTTGTCGATCAGACGTGGAAAGATTGCGGATTATCTTCACCGATTTTGTAAAAATAATGAATCATCTTCTTCGGTTTTGCAAAAATTGTGAATTTTATTGATCAGACATGGAAAGATTTTGGATTTTCTTAATCTATTTTGTAAAAATAATGAATTTTCTCGATCGCTTTTGCAAAAATAGTGAATTTTGTCGATCAGACGCGGAAAGATTGTGGATTTTCTTCACCGATTTTGTAAAAATAATGAATTTTCTCGTTCGGTTTTGCAAAAATTGTGAAGTATATTGTTCAGACACGGAAATATTTTGGATCTTCTTCATCGATTTTGTAAAAATAATGAATTTTCTCGATCGTTTTTGCAAAAATAGTGAATTTTGTCGATCAGACGTAGAAAGATTGCGGATTATCTTCACCGATTTTGTAAAAATAATGAATCTTCTTCGGTTTTGCAAAAATTGTGAATTTTATTGATCAGACATGGAAAGATTTTGGATTTTCTTAATCTATTTTGTAAAAATAATGAATTTTCTCGATCGCTTTTGCAAAAATAGTGAATTTTGTTGATCAGACACGGAAAGATTGAGGATTATCTTCACTGATTTTGTACAGATAATGAATCTTTTTGATCGGTTTTGCAAAAATAGTGAATTTCGTCATCAGACGTGGACAGATTTTGGATTTTTTTCATCGATCTTGTAAAAATAATGAATTTTCCCAATCTGTTTTGCAAAAATTGTGGATTTTGTTGACCAGACACGGAAATTTTGTGAATTTTCTTCACCGATTTTGTAAAAATAATGAATTTTCTTGTTCGGTTTTGCAAAAATTTTGAATTTTATTGATCAGACATGGAAATATTTTGGATTTTCTTCATCGATTTTGTAAAAATAATGAATTTTCTTGATCGCTTTTGCAAAAATAGTGAATTTTGTCGATCAGACGCGGAAAGATTGCGGATTATCTTCCCCAATTTTGTAAAAATAATGAATTTTCTTGTTCGGTTTTGCAAAAATTGTGAATTTTATTGATCAGACATGGAAAGATTTTGGATTTTCTTAATCAATTTTGTAAAAATAATGAATTTTCTCGATCGTTTTTGCAAAAATAGTGAATTTTGTCGATCAGACGTGGAAAGATTGCGGATTATCTTCACCGATTTTGTAAAAATAATGAATCTTCTTCTTCGGTTTTGCAAAAATTGTGAATTTTATTGATCAGACATGGAAAGATTTTGGATTTTCTTAATCAATTTTGTAAAAATAATGAATTTTCTCGATCGTTTTTGCAAAAATAGTGAATTTTGTCGATCAGACGTGGAAAGATTGCGGATTATCTTCACCGATTTTGTAAAAATAATGAATCATCTTCTTCGGTTTTGCAAAAATTGTGAATTTTATTGATCAGACATGGAAAGATTTTGGATTTTCTTAATCTATTTTGTAAAAATAATGAATTTTCTCGATCGCTTTTGCAAAAATAGTGAATTTTGTCGATCAGACGCGGAAAGATTGTGGATTTTCTTCACCGATTTTGTAAAAATAATGAATTTTCTCGTTCGGTTTTGCAAAAATTGTGAAGTCTATTTATCAGATATGGAAATATTTTGGTTCTTCATCGATTTTGTAAAAATAATGAATTTTCTAGATCGCTTTTGCAAAAATAGTGAATTTTTTCGATCAGACGCAGAAAGATTGAGGATTTTCTTCACCAATTTCGTAAAAATATGAATTTTCTTGTTCGGTTTTGCAAAAATTTTGAATTTTATTGATCAGACATGGAAAGATTTTGGATTTTCTTAATCGATTTTGTAAAAATAATGAATTTTCTCGATCGCTTTTGCAAAAATAGTGAATTTTGTCGATCAGACGCGGAAAGATTGCGGATTATCTTCACTGATTTTGAAAAAATAATGAATTTTTTTGATCGGTTTTGCAAAAATAGTGAATTTCGTCAATCAGACGCAGACAGATTTTAGATTTTTTTCATCGATCTTGTAAAAATAATGAATTTTCCCAATCTGTTTTGCAAAAATTATGAATTTTATTGATCAGACACAGAAATATTGTGGATTTTCTTCACCGATTTTGTAAAAATAATGGAATTTCTTGATCGCTTTTGCAAAAATAGTTAATTTTGTCAATCAGACGCGGAAAGATTGTGGATTTTTGTCAACAATTTTGTAAAAATAACGGATTTTCTTGTTCGGTTTTGCAAAAATTGTGAATTATATTGATCAGACATGGAAATATTTTGGATCATCTTCATCGATTTTGTAAAAATAATGAATTTTCTCGATCGCTTTTGCAAAAATAGTGAATTTTTTCGATCAGACGCAGAAAGATTGTGGATTTTCTTCACCGATTTCGTAAAAATATGAATTTTCTTGTTCGGTTTTGCAAAAATTTTGAATTTTATTGATCAGACATGGAAATATTTTGGATTTTCTTAATCGATTTTGTAAAAATAATGAATTTTCTTGATCGCTTTTGCAAAAATAGTGAATTTTGGCAATCAGAAGTGGAAAGATTGTGGATTTTCTTCACCGATTTTGTAAAAATAATGAATTTTCTTGATCGCTTTTGCAAAAATAGTGAATTTTGGCAATCAGACGTGGAAAGATTGTGCATTTTCTTCATCGATTTTGTAAAAATAATGAATTTTCTTGATCGGATTTGCAAAAATTGTGAATTTTATTGATCAGACACAGAAATATTATGGATTTTCTTCACTGATTTTGTAAAAATAATGAATTTTCTTGATCGCTTTTGCAAAAATAGTGAATTTTGTCAATCAGACGCGGACAGATTTTAGATTTTTTTCATCGATCTTGTAAAAATAATGAATTTTCCCGATCTGTTTTGCAAAAATTATGAATTTTATTGATCAGACACAGAAATATTGTGGATTTGCTTCACCGATTTTGTAAAAATAATGGAATTTCTTGATCGCTTTTGCAAAAATAATTAATTTTGTCAATCAGACGCGGAAAGATTGTGGATTTTTGTCAGCAATTTTGTAAAAATAATGGATTTTCTTGTTCGGTTTTGCAAAAATTGTGAATTATATTGATCAGACATGGAAATATTTTGGATCTTCTTCATCGATTTTTTAAAAATAATGAATTTTCTCGATCGCTTTTGCAAAAATAGTGAATTTTTTCGATCAGACGCAGAAAGATTGCGGATTTTCTTCACCGATTTCGTAAAAATATGAATTTTCTTGTTCGGTTTTGCAAAAATTTTGAATTTTATTGATCAGACATGGAAATATTTTGGATTTTCTTAATCTATTTTGTAAAAATAATGAATTTTCTCGATCGCTTTTGCAAAAATAGTGAATTTTGTTGATCAGACGCGGAAAGATTGTGGATTTTCTTCACCGATTTTGTAAAAATAATGAATTTTCTTGATCGCTTTTGCAAAAATAGTGAATTTTGGCAATCAGACGTGGAAAGATTGTGGATTTTCTTCATCGATTTTGTAAAAATTATGAATTTTCTCGATCGCTTTTGCAAGAATGGTGAATTTTGTAGATCAGACACGGAAAGATTGCGGATTATCTTCACTGATTTTGTAAAAATAACGAATCTTTTTGATCGGTTTTGCAAAAATAGTGAATTTCGTCAATCAGACGCGGACAGATTTTGGATTTTTTTTCATTGATCTTGTAAAAATAATGAATTTTCCCGATCTGTTTTGCAAAAATTGTGGATTTTGTTGACCAGACGCAGAAATATTGTGAATTTTCTTCACCGATTTTGTAAAAATAATGAATTTTCTTGATCGCTTTTGCAAAAATAGTGAATTATATTGATCAGACATGGAAATATTTTGGATTTTATTCATCGATTTTGTAAAAGTAATGAATTTTCCCGATCGGTTTTGCAAAAATACTGAAACATGTTGATTAGACACGGAATGATTGTGGATTTTCTTCTGCGGTTTTTTAAAAATAATGAATTTTCTTGATCGGTTTTGCAAAAATTGTGAATTTTGTTGATCCCAGACGCAGAAATATTGTAGATTTTCTTCATTGGCTTCGTAAGAATCGTGAACTTTTTCAATCAGCATCATAAAAGTTTTGAATTTTTACGATCAGCTTTTTAAAAATCGCAAATTTTTTTAATCTTTTTCATAAAAATTTGTAGTTCTGAATGATGAGAAGCAGTGAGATGGTGGATTTTCTTAATCAGCTTCATAAAAATTGTGAACTTTCTCAATTGGCTTTATAAAAATAGTGATTTTTTGTTGACCATATGCCGAAAAATTGTGAATTTTGCCAATCGGCAAAGTATAAATTACAAATTTTGTTGTTTATGCATTTAAAAACATGAATTTTCTCATCACTTTTTTGTAAATCACAATTTTATCGATGAAGACCTGGAAAAAGCGCAAATTTTGTTGACAACTTTTTTTTACAACTGTATGTGATGGCTTTTTTGTTTTAGAAGTAACACTAACTCATTTCAATTTATCAATAGCAATAAACATGACCTGTCTTCACAATTCTTAAAGTATATTGTGAAATTTTTCAATTACATAAATAGTTTTTAAGGTATTAAAAACATATTTATCAAAAACATAATCATTGAAACAGCTCTCAGTACACATAGGTTAAAAAAAAAAAAGAAAAGAAAATTAAAACAAAGGGAGAAACTTTAGTTTCAAAGTACTAATCAAATTACTTATAAATAAAGGAAATATTTTTGACTCACATAATATAAACACCACACATGTATTTTGATTTAAGCAATGTAAACAACAGAGAAAAAAGAAAATAAATTACTTCCTGGTGAAATGGTAATCCAACTTTATACTTAAAGCCATAATGCTTTTTAAACACAAAATGTTTTATTATTTAGTGTATAGTGTTCCCTCTAGAATATTTTTTTACAGATGCAGTGCCTACCCTTCTTTAAATTGGCATCCTGACCATTTTAAAAATAGTGAAATCCATTTTACTTTGCTATTTCACTGATATGCACAGACAACCACTTGCTAATCTTAATCTAAGGAGAATCTTTTTTAAATATCTCATTTGCAGTTCCATAAATTTAAACGATTTTGTTTTCACTGGGTAACTGATCTGTACAATAGTTTTTTTTTTTTAAATGAGGAAGTTATACTTATTTTCAGACAAAAAAAAAATCCTGCAAACAAAATGAAAATAGTAAAAAATGAGCATCGTAGATTGACCTCGGCTAACATAAAGAATCCTTTAAAAGTATGGAAGTACAAACAAAATATCTAAAAAAATGTCTTATAAGATTAAAATGACAACGCGTATGCTTTCATGCGAGTGAAGAAATATTTCCAAATATTTTTTGTAAATAGTAATGTAATGTGCCAATAGTAGTTAGTCTTACTGAGCATAATTTTATCATAGTTATTGAATTTTGAAAATAACAAATACTTCTATAAGCGTGGGAAGAACATTCATATACACACAAATTAACAAGCTTAGAGAAAATATTACAATCTTAATTGAATATATCACTTGTGTCCACAAGTGCAATAATGGCACAACTCAAAAAATCAGGTTCTGAGATAAATGGGTTTGAAGTTTTGCCTTGTAATGAAAGTAAGGAAGGCAAGAGTGGCACTTCTGCTATCTGTTGGTGAAATACTAAACTACAAGATGTGCCACTGTTGCTGCTGGAAAGAATACCAATCTGCAATGTTGAGAGTGCATTAACTGAAAATTCGTATTGTTCGAGTTGTGACACTATTGCAGCCCATATACGTGTCTGTCTGAGATAATTTTACTTTCTAATGAACAGTGACCATTCTCCGATAATCGTCCAAAGCAATATATATATATATATAAAAAAAAAAAAAAAAAAAAAAAAAAAAGCCACTTCATCAAATTTAAAATAAATATATTAAAGACATCGATAAGCAAGAAAGGTTGGGTTTGGGTCCTGAAGCCATCAGATGACCGATGAAGTTTTAAACTTAGTCTCTGTGACATTCAGGTGGGCCGATCGCAGCAAAATTCGTGGAACAGTGCTCTGGTTTGTGTGTCCATCGAAGGTCTTTTTACTTCCAGTTCAACAAGGACCATTTGATTGGAGAAGAGAAAAAATGAACTGACATCACCAGACCAAAAAAACAAGATTAAAGACATAAAAAAAAGTAAAAGGGTTAGGTAAAGGCCATCAGACGCTATTTGCGACTTCCAAGTTTAATGTTCAGTAACAGTCAGAAGTGGGCAGATTTAATTCAAAGAAAAAAAATAGATAAAAAGTTTCTGCACTGTCTGGAAGCATACATTTCCTGTTTATTTTTAAAATTAGCTTTTATTCCAAATTTTAATAAGTCATGCAGATTCTTTTTGATAAATTTTAAATCTAAGTTAAAAACATTGCATTGTTTAAAACCATAGCAGCAGTAACTTCAAAATTATACTAAAAAACACGAACATACACAAAAATAGCAATCAATAAAAAACTGATATTGATACTTGAACTCTTTTCTTTATTATAGCCATAAAGAATTATTCAAATTTATAATAAATAGCTATTTGTTAACTGCACCTCTTTTATTATTTTTTTAAAGGCTAAAAAAGGTAACATTAATAATCTTTCGATCGTAGATACCCTCCTTTGAAATATTTTTATTAATTATGATTTTTTTAAACAAGGCTCAGTGTTTTGTTAATTATTTAGTCCAATCAAAAAGATAGATCTAGCTCGGTGCATAATTTTACTCATGGCTATATATATAAAATAAATAAATAAATAAATCAAAGAAATTTGCACACAAAACGGATTACGAACAATAAATACACGCCGGTAAAACTAATAATACGCCAATAAATCTAACTCGGGGCATAAATTTACGATCTTATCTTAACGTGATTCTATTCAAACACAATAATTAAGCGAAAGTATATAAAAATAATAATAAAACATTGCCAAATCGCTATTACAAGACCGAGCGGGAAATGGTGACACGCGAGTCTCGAGTCTCACATGGTAAACATTAAAGCAATCAAGATATTCAAAGTTGAGTAGTTTCATGTCTTCAACTAAAAATAATGGTGGGGAAACAGAGATTTTTCGCTGTTTAGCGAAACGGGATTGGCCAATCAGAGGCCTGTATCTTCATGATCTGTTGGTTCTTGGCCAAACTGCTGGGTTTTGATTAGTCAATCTCGTTTTGCTAAATAGTGAAAGTTAGAAATCAGCGTCCATTGCGTGAAAAATAATAAAATTTTCAAATGTAAATTTAAAATGAACTATTTAATCAGAATTATCGTTTTCCTTGTTTGTTTTTATAAAGTAAAAGTAATTTTCATAAAAACTGGAAGTCATTTCAGCGGAAAGTATGTTCCGATGTCCCTCCAAGGACTTTTTTCTTTACGAAAATTTCAAAAAAAGGAAACGAGAATTTTCCGATAAGGGGAGGAGTGGGGGGGGACATGACTCCACTCTAAATTTTGAAAACACAATAAAATTTATTCTTTGCAAGTAGCTAGAAAAAAAAGAAACAAAGAATTTTTCGTTAAAAGGGAGGGGGGGGGGAAATTATGGGACAGTCATTTGCCCCCCCCCCTCTCCTAGATTTTTCAAGATAAGTTGCACAACTTTCTTTTTCTTCTCTTTTGAAACGCATAGAAAAATTTATTACTTGCGAGTATCTTTAAAATTAAGGGAATCAAAAATTCCCCGTTAAAAGCGGGGGGGGGGGGGGGGGGGCGAAGGAGATAGAGTAGTGATAACATTTTTTCGATTTTGAAAGATAAATAAGGAGGGACTGAAAATGTCATCTGGATGAGAGAGAAAATACGCCCATGCCTAAATTTATTTATTTTTTTTATTTTTTTTTTTTTTGTAATAAAAAATGTAATTTTTGAGTAAGGAAATAAAGTAGGAACTAATAAATTTTTCACTAAGGAAGTGGGTGGAGGCGGTGGAAAATCCCTCCTTCGATTTCGAAATATAATTGAGTTTACTTTTATCTGATTAAAGTCTGTCAATTTACTGGACGATAATTAGAGTTATAGTGGAGATACATCAGAAAATATATTTCTAAATTAATGATTGGATTACAACTTCAAATTTACTGTAGTATTTCTGAGGTTATAAAGTCTCACATATTTTTTAATTTATGATTATAAAATGACTTCATAAGAACTACAGTATTTTTTAAGTTAACAGCTCACAGTATATGTAAAATAAATTACTACAAAATCACCTCAAATTAACTTTAAAATAACTATAGTGATTTTATAGTTGAGATTGCTCTATAGAGAATTTATAGTTAACTTTAGAAAAACCTCAAAAATACTTTACTTCTTCAAAAAAACTGCAGTTCTTTTTTAGCTGGGTCTTTCTTTAAATAAGGAGAAATTTCGCACTTTTAAATCAGGTTTTTTTTTCTATAAAAAAGTACTGATATTTGACTTGGAAAATAAAGATACCTATAAAGTAAAATTAGAGATTTTTTGACTTGGAAAATAAAGATACCCATTAAGTAAAATTAGAGATTTTTTTTTTTTTTATGATAAAAGGTACTGAATAGATTAAGTAACTTGTTTTTTTCACCCCTTTTACTCAGATTTATGTATGGAGATAAAGCGTATTTATTGCTGTGATACTACAATTGTAGTTTTTATTTGAAGAGTGTTATATATTAACGCATTAACTGGTTAATTCTTTTCCGTTCAATAAATTGAAAATAGTGGACTCGAACCACTATCATTTAAATAAAATATTCGTAAAATTTTGTCAAAGCATTTCCGCCTTTCAATAGTATGAAAATTTTCTTAAAAATAATAGTGGTGTCAAAAAGCTTTAAATGATGAAGTAAGCAAATTCGTCTTGTCCGAACGGCGTCCGGGCAAACCAGTTAAGGGGTTAAGAGTTAACTTTAACAAAAGTTATTAAAAATAACAGAGCCTGTTCATCACGAGACGACCAACACTGCGTACAGCTGACACTGGAAGATGTCCCCGCACTTAATATAAGCCCTAACCAGTCAACACGTTGACTGTTAGTGATGAAATCCACCTATTCTGAATTCTCACTAAACCGAAAATTATTTGGTTCGAATTAGTTCAGAATAACCGAACTCTACGGTAATTAACCCCTTCGCGACGGTAGTCTAACGAAATTTTTAATGTTTTGTCACCTATTTTCAAAACAGAAATTTGAATTTTATTAAATCGGGAAAATGCTCCGAATAAATAAGGCAAATTTTACAGTAAAATCTTACTGGTGGGGATAAACAAGGATTCTGAACCCTTTCCGGCACGGGCAAAATCTGTACAAAAATGAGATATTATCGACTGACACCGGAATTCACAAACGAATTTTTTAAATATTGTGAATTCCTTAATTCAAGCTTTTATCTTAAAAGCAAAATTTTACTAAAATATTATTGGTGCCGTCTGCAAGTTTCGAATAAAAATTAGATATCCCAGACCGGGTACAGTGTGCCTGAAAGGGTTAAGCCTTTTTGCGGCATGTATACGTGTTGCTCGTCCCCAAAGGCTTAAAAAATGATGGCAATTACCGTAATTTCGGGTGTATAAGCCGCAGCTCAAACAATTCTTTTTCGACCCAGAAATTTTTAAAAAACAAATATAACTAGTCAGATCGCCGTAAATATTTCTCTTCAATCACTAAATAAGATTTCTGGGTCCAAAAAGAATTGTTTGAGCTGCGGCTTATACACCCGAAATTACGGTACGAAATTTTTTTTTTTTTTTTTTATATAAAAATAGCCAACTGACAACACTATTGTTAACAATTACACTCTTCCAGTTTAATTTATTGCTTTTAATTAACAAAATATTCTTTAAGCGTGCATGATGTTTATAATGAAAACTAGTCTACTTTTGATACTAAGACAACTTTCAGCTGCAACAATCTGTTACATTTAGGGGGTTTCTACATTCTATCGCTTATATGTAGTTATTTTTAAGGTCTTTTTTCAATGTAAACAAAATATATTACTGTAGATAATTTTGTTTTACAATGTAAAAGTTGCATTTCAATTTACTTTTTGGAATTCACATTGTTTTCTAGTTGATCTATAAATCAAATAAACCACACATAAATCTGGGTAGCATTTACGAAAAGTTTTAAAATCAGTGGGCTTACACTTAGAAAAGTAAACACCGAAAAAAGTAATAATTTTGTCATTTTTTGGCAAAATGGGATTCATCAGAGAGAACGTGCAACAAAAAATTGATTACACCATCCTAAGATTTTCAAAATATCGAAAAATTTTATTTTGGCTATATAAATTATTCATAAGGGAAAATTGTCCAAAATGGTGGTACTAACGCATTTTGTCCTACTGTTTACAAAATATAAATGGAAAAATCTGGCAACTATTTCCTTTTTAGGGTAATTCCTAACCATGAGAGTTCAAGGCTGCTTGTTAGAAAAAATAATTTGACATGAAAGAAGAAATGACATGTTCGAAAGACATGCTAAAAAAAATGTTGACATGAAAAATATTTTTATGGGAACTGGCTAAAGTTCCCGCTTAGTTAGTAAAATTGGGTTAGTAAAATTGGGTTAGTAAAATTGGGTAAGCATATTAAATATCTTAGCCTAGTGGCTCCCAATATATGGACACTAGTGGGTCTCGGAACAATCGAAGTTTGGCAAAGAAATATATATTTTATTTCATCGGTTAAAAAAATACAAGAGATTTAACAGCAAATAATAATTTAAGAAAAATCGTTTATTTCCTTTTGGGTAAGTATATAAACAGAATATCCAGAAATACCTAAATCAGTTTTGATTTTTCTCATGGAGTTCAATATGGCATACTTGTGATGTAAACACGATTTTTCTACTTTGTTGTTTTTGAAAAAGAAAGGACAGAAACCTCAGTGTAAAGAGTGGCTTAACTGATTAAAGCCGGATGGCAAGAAAACTTGCCATGTAAGCGAACAAAACTTTTAAAATGTGCTAATGAAAAATGGCCACCACCTACCTACCATACTTTATTTTTGGGAAATAAATACTCAAAAATCGGTCATTTCAAAATAACTCCAAAACTATGTGTTTTACGTGAAAGTCGACAGTACATGAGTTAAATTAAGCAATTCTAATATTACACATAATTAGGAAGGAATCCGGGAAATGGCACCTATCCGTTCTGCATAGAAGAACTCCGAATCATCTAAAACATAAACAATCGCTAAAAATTAATTTGTTCTATTTGCTGGAAGAAGCACGTAAGAGTCAACTCCTGATCTAAAATTTGCCAGGTAAGTTCTGTGATTTGAAGACTATCTGAAGACACCTTTTCCTTAAAATCGAAATATACGGTATGAGAAAAATAATAGAAAAGCCTGCTAAAAATATATCTTTTAACAAAAAGAAGATATCTAATAAAGTAAGCAATAGATTTCAAGAGTAACAGTTCCCAAAACACTTTGCTAAGAATGAAAAAAGCGTTTTTAGAGCTTTTATATGGACTGTTTTTGCGCACATAATAAAAGCACCGTATTGGTTTTTTTCTAATTTGGGGTATTCCGTCTCGTGTTGCAAACTAACGAAGGAGTCAATGCTCTTATTACGTGAACAAACCGTTCATTCATGAATTGTGATCAATCGATTATACTTATTAACTACGGATTTAAGCAGTACTAGATAATAGACAGTATATAAACATATTTTAAATAAAAAAATATAATTTTAATTTGTAAGTTATTAAAAAAAATCTTGCGAAAGCAATCAAAAAGCTAAATTTCATCTTTTTAAAAATGTTTTATAAAATGGAAAATGCAAATTAAGTTTGTATAGAAGTCATGGCATGTATTAAAAATACAAATATTATAAACTTTTTGACAGCGTATAAAATATTTATTTTAGACGCTGAAAAAAAAAGCTTAGAAAAAAAAAAAAAACTGAAGTAATATTTCCAAAACGGGAGCAATGGCGCTTAACCGCTTCCCTGATTTACCCATACGCCATACGGGCAACGCGTTTTTGCCAATCATAATTTACCCGTTCGTAGTACGGGAATTCATATTCTAGTCATTATTTACTATTCTTACCAGTAAATTTTTATTGTAAATTTTGCATTATTTAAACTGAGCATTTTTCTGATTGGATTGGGCAAAAATTTTCTATTTAAAAAAAAGAAGAAAAGAAGACGAACAAGTTACTCCTCCGGACAATGTTTCACACTCCTGATGTGCAACATTCAGTTGATACACATTCTTTTAGTTCAGTTGTAATAAAGAATGGTAAAAGAAAACGTAAAAACGTAACAATATCGTCACAACATTAAAAAAAAATTGGGGTTTTGCTATTTAATTAACAAAACTTCATGCTTACGCCAGATAGCGTACACATATTCACCTAAATATATTTTGGTTTCTTTTTTCTTTTAGTACTACAAACAAATATTACACTTACCTGCAGACAGAGAGTTTTACAATTTATTAAAAATTAGCTTAAATATTTCAAAATATGTACACGAATTCATATTTTTTATTACAAAAATTACCATTTCCTTAATTTTCGAGAACTTTTTTAAAAATTATATTAACACATGCTACATGCACTGTAAAAAAGAAAAAAGAAGAAGAAGAAGAAACGGACGATTTTATTGCGATTGCTGTACTGGCAATCAGCATGCCAGTATAGCTCTGTGTTGCCAGTGGGCAATTTTTTTAAAATTCAGATTTCTTGATTGGCACCACTTTTTTCAAACGCTAAACTGCCCTTTCTTTTCGTCTTGAATAATTTGCCATGAAATAAGCCGCATTCAACCTTTTCAAAAAAGTGATGCCAATCAAGAATCTGAAATTAAAAAAGTAGCCTGTCTGGCAACGCTGGTATAACTCACTGTGTTTTAATGGAAAAATTTCCGTAAGTTCCAGACAATTTTCCATTTGTTCGGGAAAAAACGGAAAGTCCTAACGGATATCACCAGAATTGTTAATCTGACCTCCAAAATTTTAATCCGAAATTTCCAATTCATGCCATAAAATTTGAAAGGAGAAATCGCAGTGTCATTAAATAAATAATAAAAAACAACAATTTTTTTCTGGTGTAAACTTGAAATTTCTGAATAAAAATGGAAGCCAAACTGACACCCTGAACACTACAGTTATAAATACCGTAATTTCCTGCGTAAAATCCGCGGATCAAACACTTCATTTTCGACCAAGAAATTTTATTTAGAGGAAGAAAAAGGAAATATAAAGGAAAGGAAACATTTACGACTATCTAAAACATAAATTTTGTTTTAAAATTTTTCTGAGTCGAAAAATGATTGTTTGATCCGCGGATTATACGCAGGAAATTACGGTACGCTGAATTTTTCAGTTGACCAGCTATTTCTTGTTGTAAAATACATAAAAAAAAAAAAAAAAAAAAAAAAAAAAAAATCATCTAAAATTTTAAAATAGCACATTTTTTAAAGCGCTATAATAAATGCGACATCATCTATCATATCAACACATTAGTCCTTCTCGGAAATCGCCCATCTTTCGACGAGTGCTTCAGATTCATCTATTTCTACAATAACTCTTTCCGTTGTAAAACAAACACACTTCAATTCTCCATCCAGATGATCCAACATGTCACCGTTTACTATGCGCCGTGGCCTCTCTTAAAACAATGTTATTCCGAATCCTTTTTTTATCCGCTTTCCTACCGCGGTCTTGGAAAAACCATGCACAAAATTAGAAAGTAACACATATTTCCGGGACGGCTATATCTTCCCTTGCACTCACACATGTTAAATGCAAAATTTGTTCCGCCGCAAGTTGTTCTCCTTCACAAGGTTAGGTAAAAAATAACAAAAGCAATATTTAACTAATTGATTTAAAAGATATATTATTACAGAGCTGACAATTATCCAGTTTTTTTGGAAACTAATATTTTGTTACAGAAATGTTCTTTTATTTAATTGGAACATTTGGGTGATTTAAAAGACAATCCTTTTCCCTAAGGTAATAGTAGTGTGAAAAAAACCGGAGACTTGGCAACTCTGTTTATTATTACATAGCTGCCAACTTTCAACTAATCTTCCGTAATACCTGGATTAGTTTTATCCAGGTTAACGTCATTTCAAACCAGAAAATATATTTCATGAATCTTTATTTATTTAATTTCAGGATTGTTACTGGAACATACTTAATTTCATTTCTTTGAAAAAATTCTGGTTCGAATTCCAGGGTCAAATTAACGCATGTATCACGGATAACCGATGTCAGGTTGGCACCTATGTGTTTCAGACATACTTTAAACGATTTAGATATTTATTAAGATTTAGATATTTTTAAATCGAAAGGAAATTTCCCCTCTTATGTTTCGCTTTTCGATAATCAGAGTGCCTTTAAAAATCAGAGGGATATTAAGTGAAAGATGAATTTATAGCTTAGTAGGTGATTTAGACTCTTCTTTACATACAAACGATGTCACATATAGAGCCTAGTTTCTAACCAAAATTATTTGCTAAATTTTCTTACATCTACTTTTACATTCCATTTACTAAATTTTTATTAAAACCAGTTTTCTGAAAGATTGTAAGATTAAAAAAAAAAAAAAAAAAAAAAAAAGAGAGAGAGAGAATTAAACATGTATTTGTGAAGGATAAATTCTGTGAAAAAAACGCTATTTTGTTTAACTCTTTGCGGCACAGGGCAAATTCATTGCTTAAGTGTTGAAATTTATTATTGACACCGGAATTTTAAAACAACTTTATTTGTAAATAAGAAAACGCTAGATTTCACGCATTCAATAAACCGTATTTTTTTAAAACAAAATTCCGGTGTCAATGTGGCGTTTGGGAATTAAAATTAAGTGGTATATCTATGCAACCACCGCACCGCAAGGGGATAACTGCTATAAAAAGCTAATATTTTATGAAAGAAAACTGCTAATGATTTAAAGTATGATGACGTTACTAGGTTAGTTTTTTTTTATACGGAATAATACTTGTCGCGATTAAAAAAAATTCTTTCTTTTCATGAATCAGTAAAACTGAGCATTTTAATTTAATTAAAACAGGAAATTGCCTAATGAAATCCAATATAATGGTATATTTAGAAAAATATTGAAGCATTTTTCTTTTAAATGCTAAATTTCAAGTAAGAAAATGTATTTAAAATGCAAGCTAAAATTAATGAAAAATATTATTTCTGAAATGCATATTATTATTTTAAGACCTGATTTATTTATTTATTTATTTATTTTATTTTTATTATTTTTTTCGAGGCAGCAGAGAGACATTATTTTGCGAAATTAACATAAATATATAATAACATAGGTGCCAACCTGACATAGGTTATCCGTAATACATGCGTTAATTTGACCCTGGTTTAATGAGTTTCGAACCAGAATTATTTCAAAGAAATGAAATTAAGTATGTTCCAGTAACAATCCTGAAATTAAATAAATAAAGATTGATGAAATATATTTTCTGGTTTGAAATGACGTTAACCTGGATCAAACTAATCCAGGTATTTCGGAAGATTAGTTGAAAGTTGGCAGCTATGGAAACACAATCCCTGTCTCCCATTGGAGAATATACCTATAAATTTTCAAGTTTCCATAATCCAAAATTGCAACACAACAGTCGATACGAAAATTATTAGCCATAACCGGGCTGCTTTTTCCACAAATAGATTTTTTTTCCACGATTGAAAACAACAAGCAACTTTTTTGTTTAAATAATAAGCATTTAAGATTCGAGGGACTGCGGAGAATGATAAATATTTTGATATTGTTGTTAAATCTCCAGCTAATTAAAGTGTGGTATCGTGGGATTAAAATGTTATAAACATATGGAAATTAAAGATTTTATTTTAATTATTTATTTTTGAACTTTGGTGATTCACAACATTTGATTTTTTAATGACATTTGTCTTTTCCTTTTCCAAGATTGGATTTTTTGGATTAGAAACATCTCGTTATGTTGATATTCAGATTTTCTAATCAATTCAAAGATACGTCTGAAGTAAATCTTCTTTAAAAACTTGTTAATAATCCTTTTTCTTTAAAAATATTTACTAATATATCTCTTTAAATAATATTCTTTGACACGAAAACATAAATCGATGTCCATGAACAGATTAAATATAAAATATAATAAATATAAATAATAAAATAGAATAACAGAAATGTAAAATTATCCTTCATTTAATCTAAGAAAACAAGTATGAAATTTCAAGCTAACGAAAGAAATTTAAATCCCTTTTATATAAAAAGAAATAAGGAAATTGGGACCATCAGAAATGTTTCTACGATATAGCATGATAGAAACTTAATTACATATGTTTTTATTGATCTAAATTATTTGCTTGATTGATAAATTTATTCTTTAATTATTATTTAAATGCTATGTGAACGAAGTCACGGGTAACAGTTAGCAAAAAATAAAACAGATATGCTTTGATGTTCAAATTAAATTGGTCTTGAGTTATGGTAATAATACCAGGATGTTGCGGCGTCGGTGGGAAAAATGACCAACTCCGAATCCAATTCTGATTCTAGAAATTGTAACGCCTTCGATTCTGATTCTTACTTCGGGGACACTAATATATTAGTGTGCTGTTGTTTAAAATTATATATATGTGCAGAGCCTGATTACTAACGGGGCACTCTCTCCCCAGTAAAATTACATAGAAATTTTCGCCTTGTTTAAACGCCCTTTTCAGTCAAAATTACTATCATGAATAAGGAAAAAATTTCTATTTATTTTTTCTGGTGGGAGAGTGCCCCGTTGATAATCAGGCCCTGTATATGTGTGTATATATATATAAACGAAATTTTTATTATTTTGGTATGATTTTAGCTCTTAGAAATTTGAAGAAACAAAATATATTCCATTTTACTAATTTTTAACTCACAGGCTATCATAGCCTAAGAGCTTATGTGCCCGTCTGTTCTGTATGTACGTTCGTACGTGCGTAACGCGATAACTCATGATAAAAATATCGGATCCACTTGAAATTTTGTATATAGGTATATCCTGATAAGGCGCTTCCCTGATTAGTTTTTGGAGTTCATTCGATATGTATAAGAGGGGGAACGGGATACTCATGCCCCTCCCCTTAATTGATATAAACGGAATTTTCAAGCAGAATTAACAGTTTTCGTTCAAAATTTAGATATAGGATCATTCTGATGAGGCGAGTCCATGTCTGTTATTAGGTGTTCATTGAATAAGTATAAACAGGGGGAACGGGGGTTCTAATGCCCCTCCCCTTAACTTGTATAAATGGATTTTTCAAGCAGAATTGTCAGATTTCGTTCAAATCCCTGAATAGTTTTCGGAGTTTAATGGTTAAGTATAAAAGAGGGGAATAACTACTCTTAAATTATACAAATGCTAAATGGGTTTTTATTAAGAATTATCCGATTTGCTCTGAATTTTGGATATAGATTTTTTATATGATAAAGCATGTCCTTGATAGTTTAGGAGGTTCAATGATTAAGTATAAAAAAGAAGAAAGGGGAAAGCTGTTTCCCCTTCTTAATTTTTTTTTTCAAACGGAATTAACGAAAATACAAGGCTGTAACGTACAATTAGTATGCGTAGCCTGTGAGCTCAGTGCCATCAGTTTAACTGGGCAATATTCTTTTTATTCAATTTCGCGTCACACAATCCCAAAAAATGCAACTATCGAAGTCTAAAGAAGAAAACAAGGCAGAAATTTTACTATTTCGGAACCTTGGACTTGAAAAAGAAAACCTTTTACAGCTGTGGTGTTAACCACTTAACTGGCTATTTCTTTTCCGTTCAATGAATTGAAAATATCCGCTATTTTTTAAATAAAACATTTGTAGCATTTAGTCTAAACATTTCCGCCTTTAAATAGTATAAAATTATTAAAAAAATAATAATAATGGTGTCAAAGAGCTTTAAATGATGAATTAAGGAAGTTCGTCTTGCCCGAACGGCGCACGGGTAAATCAATTAAAGGGTTAAGTCGTGTCCTCCAGAGCAGAAGAAATCGAGAAAAAAAATGAAAGGAAAAAAAAAAAAAACAACAACATAAAAACGAAAATTTTATAAGTTCGAAAAGAATTCGGGATCTGCTAGAATTTTTAATCAAAAACCGTTTTCATCCACTTTGAGCGCAGGGCAGTATATTGGGAATCGTTAACTTGGGTAGCCCGATATTATTCAAAAATAACAATAATTCCTTTTGTAGATTTAAAATTACATACAAATGGTTTGATTTCACTTCAAACTGTCAAACAAAAAAGGCCGGCATGTTTTTTAGCGACTCCGACTCCATTGCTCAAAAATGAGACCGATTTCGACTCCGATTCCGTAGTCCTGAACAGCACTTATCACATAATGAAAATTATTATCAATACTTGACGGTTTATCGTCTACATAAGTTTTTAGGTGCGTGCTTAATTATGTAAATACGTAGCACCTATAGTTGTCGTTCAGTCCGTTCGTCCGCATATAACAACGCAAAAACTACACAACCGAATCTTTTGAAATTTAAAATACATAATTTTTACATAATTTTGTCGAGTCATTTCAAATTTCATGAAAACAGGATGCATAGATCAAATACAGGGACAATCAAAAGTAATCCGTTACATTACGGTCAATGAGGGAAAAAGTTTCAAATACATTTTAATCGTTTGAAACTTAAAATACGTAATTATTACATAATTTTGTCGAGTTATTTCAAATTTTATCAAAATCGAATGCATAGTTCGATTGCAGGGACAATCAAAAGTATTCCGTTGCATTACGGTCAAAGGGGGAAAATGTTTCAAATGCATTTTAATGGTGTTACACTCATTCGAACATAATAAAATTGATATGCATCTATAAAGTACATATTATAATATACATTTTGAATAATCTGTGGTGGAAAAAACATTATTTATTGATTTACAAGTCTACACAAAAGTATTCCATTACATAATGAGTATGGGGAGAACATTGTTTGGTGCGCATTTTAATTGTAATTAACTATTTACAATTTTATGCGAGTGATATATGAGAGTGATATTTTTAAAACTTTGTTATCGTACGAAGGCGCCTCATTTGCTATGTTTCACGTGCGATTTCCAACTTGTTTAATTTAGAAATGAGATAAATTAAAAAATGAAAATGGATATAAAATGAATTGCGCCAACTTATACGCCTTTTTCGCAATGCTATTTCTTATCAAAAAATTTTGTCTTACTTAATTCTATGATATCGATAATTAAATACGACAAATTTTTCTGTTGAAAAATAGTTGTAATCCTTGGCAACTATGTAAATGTCACAAATATGCACTACAAAATTACTCATTTTTGGAAATGACGCCATAGATACAGAGAAATAGTCATTTTTATTCTTAAAAACTCTAAAATAAACTTGATTCATTTTTTTTTCTTTCTTTTTAAGCGAGTGCACTTTCTGTAGCCATTTTTTTTTTCAGAAAATATGAAAAAAAATTATTTATTCCCTCAAAAGAAAGTTGCATTTTTTTTCTTAAAGCATAAACGTTTAATATCATTGTGCCAAACTAAAATCATTTTCACTCGGCCACTATGAAAATTAAGTCTCGGGTGCCCAAAGTATACTGGAAGCATGTTTGTAAATCGTAATTTGGCAACCAGATTTTAATTTCGCATTACTTCTAGATTTAAAATTCTAAAAATATTTTGTAAATTTTACCTTTTTAAAAATATTTTTATTGCATTGGAATATTGCAAAGTCTTATACAGGGTGTGCCAGAACTTCGTGTACAAACTTTGAGGAGTGGTAGAGAACATCGTTTGGAACCACAATTACATAGGAACACATGAGCGGAAATGTCATCCTCACTTGTTAACCCTTTCACAGACAATGGTATGTCTAAACTACAAAATTTTTAATTCAAAATGAACACTGACACCATAATTTTAATATGATTTTTCCGATTATTATGTATGTGAATTGCATTTTTTTTCTTTTTTTGCAAACACATTTTTCCGCAATTTCTGATGTCATTGATATTTTTCCACATTTTAGGAATTTCTAATAGCTACTAAGATACTTGATTTTAAAGAAACATAATTTTAAATTAAATTTAAAATTAAATCATTTCTTGTAATTTTTTTTCTGTGTAATAAAGCGTTCTACACTGCTTTCTACATTGTGATATAACCGTGTCTTTGTGTTTCTTTGAGCTTTTTACGGACAAAACAATTCCATTGCTAAAATGTGGAAAAATATGAATGGCATCAGAAGTTGCGGAAAAATGTATTTGCTCAGAGGAAAAAACCGGACATTTCATATACATAATAATGAAAAAATCGTGTCGTTGCTAAAATTCTGGTGTCAATGCTCATTTTGTATTAAAAATTTTGTAGTTTCATGTACAAATCACTGTCTGTGAAAGGGTTAACAAGACGTTTCCGATCATGCATTCCTATGTAATTGTGGTTCCAAACGATGTTCTCTACCACACCTTAAAGTTTGTACACGAAGTTCTTGGACACTCTGTAGAGGGTCCGTATGGGTCCCGTTATTTTCCAGGTGGATATCAGCATTTATTTACTTTTTTAATAAAAAAAAAAAAAAAAAAATTAAGTTCAAACGTGCAAAATTTCGCATTATTTAAGCAGAGATCTTCTGTAAAAAAATACTGGTATCGAAAAAAAAAAATTCCGGACTCATACGAACACTGTTATAAGAAGCAATGAATACAGATACATATCATATACATAAGTCACACCAAATACCACCTAAAATATATTAATGTAGTAGAATTCTTCTAGCGTTTTTTTTTTCTGATTTTTCAAAGAAATATTTGACAGATTCCATGTTTTTATACGGCTTTTTTCTCATTGGTTGCAATTTTATTTTCTCAATTGTTTATATTACTTGGCACAAAATTTCATTTTTTATAACCGAGTTACATCAAGGCCCCTAGAAATAAGAAATTCGGTACTATCTCCTGTGAAATGTGATAAGGAAATATTAATCAATTATGTTTTCATTTATAGGGCATGAATCGTTTGTTTAATTATCACACTTATCTTTCTCTTAATTTTACTGAACGAAGTCACGGGTAAGGGCTAATAATGCATATAATACAGCGGCCAGCATTTTTGCCGATCCCACCGAAGCTAGCGCACGGAAGAAAATAAGGGCGTTTGATTGGCTGAATAATTTAAAGAGAATTTTGTTTTCGTTCATTTTTGAGTTTGCGTTTATGTAATCACCAGTTTCTGTTTAAAAAACTTTTAAAAGATGGAGCTTTATTAATTTTCTTCTTGTTTTAGATATTTAAAAGATAGATAACAAGAAAACTTTTCTGGAATTCAGAATTAAAGAAATTAATGAGGATTTTTTTTCAATTTTTCTTTATTACTTAAAAACAAAACTAATAAAATTGGAATTTCTTCTTAATTATTTCAATATGATATTCGCATATATGCCTCTAATAAGTAAATCCACATTCAGAACAATTTATTTATAAACAGTATTCACATTAAAAAACCCAATTGTTCTATATTCCTTTTTTTTAATTGTAATTTCTTATTATTATTTTAACATGATATACTCATATACGCCCCGAATACGTACATCCACATTCAGAATAATTTATTTAGAAACAAATATTGCTCTTTAAATTATTCAACCAATTAGAAACTCGTATTTACTTCCCTATGCTAGCTTCTGTGGGATCGGCAAAAGTGCCAGCGGCCACATAAATGCGCTAAAACAATGTCTCTCTTGAACAGCCACTGCTGATAAAAAAATAGGAAAATGAAAATAAGCTTACCCATGTAAAACTAAACGTGAAAATCACCTACACAAGCGTTTATACATACTATATATAGATCAATTCGGGACCCGTCTCTTCTTTGAAATATAAATAAGTTTCATTGTTTAAATTCTGAATACAATGATATATCTTTTTCATTTTTTTAAAAAAACATATGCAAAAGACAAATGTTAGTTTTCTGCAAGTGTTTTTCATTCCGCACTCAATATGTGCTTGAAAATCGCAAACTCATCTACGTCCAAAATTAGCCCCACATTCTGGGGGGAATTTATCTAGAATTGTGCGCGCACGTGAACTAACATCCGTGAAAACAAAAACACACGAAAATAGCGGGCGGGCAATTCTTTCGAATCTGCCCCTGAGATGTCAAGGTAGAGAAAAATCATAATGGCATCAACAAGAAACATTTAAGGGGTCTCAGGAGTCTCACTTTTTTACCTAGCGATGCAATTCAGCAACATGTCATGTTTAATTTTTTTTTCTAAGTCTCTATAAAATATAAGTGCATAAAATTTTCAGCATAGACGACTTAATGTATCTTCCATTTAAACATTTTTTTTAAACATTCTATATTGAAATTTTATTTTATTTTTATATATTTAATTTTGATTAAAAAAAAAAAAAAAAAAACTAGTCGTTGGGAGGGGACCATCGTAATACTTACCCATCATGGATATGCATAATATAAAAAATGAAAATAAAACGCATGTAAACTATTTATAAAATGCTTCACAATTTCAAAATAAAATTTAAACGCATATTTAAATAGTTTTAATATACATAGTAATGCTCTATCAATGAATTGCTGATGAGCCGATTTCGACAAATTATATAAAACGCCAAAATACCCAAGTAGTACTGGATTGTGTTATAAAAACATCCTTATAACTCCAAAAATAATAAACATATTAACTAACAATTTACTGCTTCGGATTAAGCGTGTGATTTCCAATTTAAATATATCTTTCAATTGAAATTTGAATGAAATACAGGGTCATGAAAAATCGAAGAATGTGAAAAACAGGGTTACACATATCTCGGCAACTAATAATCCGATCGACTTCCTTCATGCAAAATTTGTGTTATTTTGTAGCCTTTTACATCCATTCCTTAAAATAAAACATTTTAAAATTTTTTGTATACCTTTCATCAGAATGAATTTTTCGAAAATCCGAGAAAAAAAGTTCCGGATAATCGAGGTTATTGATATTAAATAGGCTTCGTTCCATTCTTACATACTAAACACATACAAAGTTTCAAGTTTCTATCTCAATTTGTTCGGGAGATAGAGCGGTTACAGACAGGCAGACACACAGACGGACGGGCGGCAATTTTTGTTTTTTCTAAAAATATGTTTTTTGGAATCTCTAGTATCTGAAACGTGTAAATCTGTCTAATTTTTTTTTTCGATTTTCAAAACGATTGCAATACTTGCCCTATACTACGTATGATGGATAAGTAATTGTTATTCTTCTTGCATCCACTACGCGCAAAACTGTAATAAAACTATTGGTTCAGAAGTCCCCCAAAATATTGATAATGATTTAAAACTAATGTATTTTGAACATATACTTCATTTTTAAACTATTTCTTTATTTTAAATTGAAAATTTTTCAATAAATGTTTTTAAGAGTTTTATAATTTAAATTTAAATTTCAAATAAGTAAATAAATGAATTCCTTTCAAATGAAGTATACGTTGAAGATACATTAGTTGTACATCACCATAATGATCTTGGAGCGCTCTTGAAACAATAGTTTTGCTATAATCTTGCGCGCAGTGGGTGTAAGTCAAAAAACAATTTTAACACTAGAACCGTCATCATGAGTTATTTTGACCCTTGCTAAACTTATAATAAACAATTCGAACCAGAAACTTTTTCATGAAATATGTTAAAAGTATTTAGTTCAAAACTAAGCCAATTAAACGAGTTAAACAGTTTGAAATAAAAATTCGGTTTTAAACACTTTTTATAAAACTTGAGTAAAACAGCCGGCGGTTCTAGTGTTAAATTTCTTATCAAAATTTAACATAAAAAAATAAAATAAATTATATAGAGTATAAAAATAAAATATTTTAAATAGAAGACATGTTAAGTTGTCTACATTAAAAATGTTATTCATTTATCTTTCATGGGGACTGAAAAAAAAAAATAAATGAGACACGTTAAATTGCACTACCAAGTAAAAAAGTAAGACTCCTGAGACCCTTTTTAGATAAATATAAAGATATAATTTAAAAGTATTTATTTAATTTTTAAATATACCGGGTGATCCAGAAGTTCTGGGAGTTTTGAAATGCTAATAATTAACAAGCTATAAACAATAGAAGTATGTGATTTCCACAGAAATGTTTAGAAACTTATGGGATTTATTTTTTTGATGAAACAACATATTATGTTAGTTACACTTTTTGCCACCAGATGGCGCTAAAACTGATAGTATTATATTTTATGGTATGATACAGCCCACTAAAAAAGAAAAAAATAGTGTCCATGGGTTACAAATTTTCATTTTGACGCCCATAGCTTATAAGAATCGCCGTGAGCCGATGCAAAAAAGCGTGCACAGTATCCTCAGAACATAAATTCCAGAAAAAATTTCAGTTCATCGTGATATTAAAAGTGTACTGCATTCACTATGAACTGATGATTGCCACTGAGTATTGGCATCGAATTCTACCTCATTTAAGATTGCAACAGACATTTGGGATCCCCTGCTTCTATTACGATCTTCCAATGAGCCCTTTTCTCAAACTTTGCTTAGCATTTCATAGCATATCACATTTGTAATGGTCATCAAATCTTTTGCACTTTTAACTTCACATGTTCTACGATAAGAACACAACTCGACATGCAAAAAAAGCATGTCTAAACATTGAAGTTCCTCACCAAATTCTGTATCAAAATTCCCTTTAAATGCAATTTCAATTACGTTAAAAAAAGTGTTTGAGCATAAACCACCCTTAAAACGAAATCTCATCAATATCCTAGAAAAAGATGTTTCGAAATAAACACATGTGTCTATATAACGCATGGTATAGGTACATTCAGTCTTGTACAGCAGCGCCCCCTGTTGCTAAGAATTGTAACTATATATATTTTTAAAAAAATCATTCTAAACAAAAATCCCACATGTTTCTGAGTATATATCTGAAAACCGGAACTTTGTATTGTAGATAGTTTCCAAATTATTGACATTTCAAAACTCCCGAAACTTTTGTATTGTACACAGTTTCCTAATTATTGACATTTCAAAACTCCCGAAACTTTTGGATCACCCCGTATATAAATGATGTACTGTGTGTAGTTTAGGCTTAACATAATTAATATTTTAGCAATAACATTATAAGTAGTAAAAATATTGTTGCAATTGTCTATTAACAACAATATTAGTAGTAACATAATTAAATTGTAATTAACGAGCTTCGTTATACATAATAATTCATTAATTGACCGCGAATTTTTCAAATAGTTTAAAGCAGACATGTCAAACTCGTCTACAACCGCGGGCCAGATTTAGTATTGTACACAAAGCCGCGGGCCACATAATCGAAAATAAAGAATCAGATTGAATTGATGACTATCGCACAAAATGAAAACTGTACATAAAAAATAAAACATTGTTTTAAAACACAAATATGCAAACAAAAATGCATACAAAAATTTTAAAACTATTTTATTGAAAAAAATTAAAACTACTCACCAGAAAATTTTTAAAAATATTTATTAGGTGAAATCAAATTTGTATCAAAAGAATGTGAAATGAAATTAAAAAAAAGTTAAAATAAAAATACAAACATGCTTAAACGCATTTTGAATATTTTAAAATTTAAATCGCAATCAAAATTGTACAAAACTGAGTTAATAATTTTGTAATCCTAATGTCTGTTTTTCTCATGTTGTAATTTCTACTTTTTATAAAATCAATCATTGCGAACACAATTATTTACAATATAATATTATGAAAAAAAATCATAATTGATTAAAATATATTAGCTATGGTTATTGATCCGGCATAGGAGTAATTTCCTGTTTCTCTTCACTTATTTTTGAATACATATCGTCTCTACGAAAAAAAAAAAAAAAAAAAAAAAAAAAAAAAAAAAAAAACTGCCCACAAAGTAAAATTTTTTGCACCTATATTTTCAAGAATTATAAAGTTAAAGGGCAAAATTAACGCTATCCACCATCTACGGGGACGCTAAATGAAAAAAAAAAAAATGGCTGTTAAAAAATATTTGTTGGTGGCTATTGATGGCTACTGTCTACCTATGAAAATTTGTTAATTTAACGAAAATTTTCAGTTATAGCAACACATATTGAAATTATGGATTTCATGCGATTACTAAAATTTCTGGTTACATCATTAATATTTATAGAAATGACCCCAGCATATTTTTTAATTTATTTAGCTATTCTGGACATCCTTTATTCTACCTTGAGCGATTTCGAGTTGTGTGCAATTGTGTGTCCAATCATTGTTTTTAAAAAGCAGATGGATTACTTTTAATATGTTTCATAAACGCACTTTTTTCAACAAAGTTTCATTTTAAAATCTATTTATTTTTCTAAATTATTCCTAGATATTTGTGAGTTTTTCGAAATATTTGTGAGTAAATTCTTAGCAAACTTCAACAAAATTTTTATATATTAAACACAATTTTTCAGTCTTTGTTTGAGTATAAAAAATTATTTCAAATTGATTTTTATGAATCTGTGATTATATATGATCATCAAGAAAGGATAATTTACAATGATACGTTTACTAACCTTTAAAAATGAAATTAATGAGCTTATGTCCAAAATGCTCACTTTCGACTATGCTTGCAGCCAAATTATAAAAACAAGGTAATAATTTATTATTGCTATTATTATTATTGTTACTATTATTATTTTACAAGACATGTTACTTTCCATTTCAAAGCTATTTATAAGCTCTCGATTTTTTAGAAACTTTTAATTAGAAATTAGCTTCGTATTTTAATTGATTTTCGATACATTTTAAATACCTCACAAATACCACACGTTACTTTGTGATGTCATAGTGAATCAAAGATAACAGTAAATAATGCATTTGTCTCAACATAAAACACATAATAAACTATTAGAAAAAAAACCCATAAAACTTTTCTAAATTTTTAGATTAAGATATGCCAGAGTGTCGTTGAATTGGTATCGTTTGCATCTCCTATGCCAAACTGTAAAATTTTTTTATCCAAAATAACAACTATTAATTTAAAAATTTTAACTTTTCTTTATTTAATTGCGGATCATTAATTTTAATGTATGTCAATATCTGTTATTAAATATAATGAAGATTAATATTCTGGAATATTGGTAGATATTTTGAATAAAATCATTCTCCAACTTTGCATCGCTGCAATATTTGCAATGCAAAGTGTATTTTCTGCATCAACTAAAAACTGGATCAAACATACGAAAATGCCAAAGGCCTGGCGGGCCAACTGTGGCCCGCGGGCCACGTGTTTGACATGCCTGGTTTAAAGCTAGAAAAAAAAATTCTAATGAATTTAACCCAAGCATTTAAACGTTTAAAAAGTAATCATAATTCATAGTTGAATATTATAAATAACTTCTTAACTCTAAAATGGTCCTTTTTTCTCTAACTCTTAAAAATTGCCTCCGCCCATTATTTTAATGTTATTTTATTTTATTTTTCAGAAAAAAGTACTTACAAATATGCTCATTATGTACGTTTACGAAAGAAAAAATATAAATGATAAAATTCCTTACTATTTAAGAATCACATCAAACAGAAACAGTGCTCGTTTGTCATTAATCTATTGAACTATGTCTGTAGTACTTTTTATGAAATCAACTATCTATATAATACAATTTAGTGTTCAGTGTAGAAGAATAGAGGACTACATTTTCGAACTCTTCGATCAGACTACAACAGGAGTTTTCAAAAACTTAACCGCGAGCACAAAGTTACCAATAATTTTATAGAGTTAGCTTCACTTTATTCAATAGCAGAAAGGTAATTCAAATTAATATTATATTGCGGGAAAATTACTTTAGAAATTTACTGGTATCGCTTTGGCCCGCGGTCGAATTGTTGCACACCTTTGCCCTGTAACAATAAAAATATTCCTTCCTTCACTGAAAATTTGCAGCGGCTAATCTGGAAATTCACAATAACTTTCTACCAGTAATTTTGTAAACTCAACTTTTTATGTTTATTCGTAGAACATCTCGCGATTAAATAAACATGAATTATTATGCTAAATTCCTGGCAGTTTGTTAACATTTTGAATAGCTGCTACTACCTGAACCGTACATTCAGAGCTGCAAAAATCTAGGTGCCAGCGGGTAGCCTCTTAGAGGGGCAGTCGTAGTGAAAAACTGCCTGGTGGCTCCTAGAGTTTTGTGCCTCTTAGTACACCATTAACATGAAACAGCACTTTTTAAAGCTTAACCCCTTGAAGGACGGTGAGTTATAAATACCTTACTTAATTTTAATTGCAAAGTACCACGATGACACCGTAATTTTGAAACGAAAATTTTATATTAAGTACGTGAAGAAAGGCTTTTATCCATTCTGAAATAAATTTGTTTTTAAATGCTGATAACATTAACTCAAATCAGGATATTTTACGAATAAAAATGTTTTTCCCCTCAGATGATTAAAGAAACACCTTTGGGCAAAAAGCTAACGCATATATTGTCTTTCTACTTTCTAACCTTACTTTGTAACTTCAACATATGAATATGAGAAATCATCGGAAAATCATTATTTCCAGGGAGCACAAAAACCAGTTTAAAATTATGATGAAACATCTCCAAAGATGTAGAAGTCTATATATCGATGCTTATGATATGCACACATTTGTGCACAAGTTGAAATTGCACGTGAAGCGTAGCAAATGAGGTGAGTTCGTACGATAATGAAGTTTTAAAAATTTCGCTTTCATATATCAATCTCATAAAATTGTAAATAGTTAATTACAATTAAAATGCGCAACAAACAATGGTCTCTCTATACTCATTATGCAATGGAATACTTTTGTGTGGCCTTGTAAATCAAAAACAAAAGTTCTTTGCACAACTGATTATGCAAAATCTATATTATAATATGTACTTTATGATGCATATCAATATTATTATGTTCGAATGAATGTAATATTATTAAAATGCATTTGAACTTTTTTTCCATTCACTGTAATGTAACGGAGTACTTTTGATTGTCCCTGTATTCGATCTATGCATCCTATTTTCAAAAAATACAATTAAAATGCGCAACAAACAATGGTCTCTCTATACTCATTATGCAATGGAATACTTTTGTGTGACCTTGTAAATAAAAAACAAAAGTTCTTTGCACAACTGATTATGCAAAATCTATATTATAATATGTACTTTATGATGCATATCAATATTATTATGTTCGAATGAATGTAATATTATTAAAATGCATTTGAACTTTTTTTCCATTCACTGTAATGTAACGGAGTACTTTTGATTGTCCCTGTATTCGATCTATGCATCCTATTTTCAAAAAAAAAAAAAATTAAATGACTTGACAAAATTATGTAATAAATATGTAATTTAAATTTCAAAAGATTAAAATGCATTTGCAACATTTTCCCCATTGACCGTAATGTAACGGAATACTTTTGATCATCCCTGTAACTGATCTATCCATCCGATTCTCATAAAATTTTAAATGACTCGATAAAATTATGTAATAATTATATATTTTAAATTTCAAAAAATTCGGTTGGATAGTTTTTGCGTTGTTATATGTGGACAGACAGACAGACGGACAGACGGACGGACTGAACGACAACAATAGGTGCTACGTATTTGCATAATTACGAACGCACCTAAAAAGGTGTAGAATTAATTTTAACAATTCTAAAATCATTTAAAGTAGTTGAAAGTGTGTTATTTAGTGTTTCCCACAGGTGACATCAGGACTGAGGAAGTTAAGGCAAAATTTTAATTATATCAGTAATTTAATAACAATCCCTAACGAAATTCGAGGAATTTTGTTCTTGAAATATTTAAAACAAATAAAAACAATTAGAAGAACAGCATTGACAGTTTTGTTCACAAATAAATCTGTTTCATTCTATTTGCAATTTGTATTTTTCCTAACTGTTATATTTTTGATGTACCTTTGCTCAATGGATACACGACTTCAGCTAGTAATCAAGCCATCAAATACTGGAAGAAAAAGCATAAATATTAATATTCTTATCGTGCGGACTGACCATCCACTGTTTTTGAAAGTTTCGAAAAAATATTTGAATCTTACCAAGCTTTTTAATCAATTTTTTTTCGTGCTAAGATTTATCATTTAATATTGCTCTATACGAGAAGAGGCTGTTTATAATTTGCAAAGATCTAAAGTGCATGCATGGGGATTTATTAAAAAAAACATTTTAAAACAAACTTAAACAATCTGATTATTTCATTAATAATTGAAATAATAACATCAATGGTTCAATAAAAATCATTCATTGATTTTTGAAATCTGATAAAAGACAGATATTGTCTTACCTTGCTAGAGTTTTTAAGTTTATGAAGTTAGAAAATGCTAAATTTTTTTAGTTTATACCCAAATTTTACTTTGTTTTGTTAGTATTTTTAGTTTTAATGAATTAAAGACAGCCACACAAATCTAGAGTAAAAGCTGTAAAATAATTTAGAAATTAGATTTACACCAACAGAATTTCAAAAATGAAATTGTGATCATTTTATTATGAAGGTGCAAAAGTTTTTGTCAGGGCCTGATTACTAACGAGGCACTCTCACACCAATAAAATTTTATAGAAATTTTCGGTTTTTTTAAACGCCCTTTACATATAAAATTTCCGTTAAGAATAAGAAATTTCTCTTTATTCATTTTTCCTGTTGGGAGTGTGCTCCATTGATAATCAGGCCCTGATTGTTATCTTTATATGTAATACATGGCACGAAGATATTTTTCGAAATATGTTTTATTATAATTATGTAATAGAAAGTGATGATATAGTATGTTATAGAAGTATGTTTAGAGTTTGAAACCACGAATATTAAAGAGGAATTTTTCACATTATAATATTTAAATTTAAATACTTTAGTAGCCAAGAACTGAATCTATTTGTTAAAGTTTAAATTTTAGTTGAATTTTATATGCGCCATTGTGAAGTATAGGGATAATAATTATGATTGACAATTTACACTGTTAATTATACAAGACAAATTAAATATATATAACAAAATTTAAATATTGTGTTGAAATTAACAAACTAATTCCCAGGAGCGAATACGTTCAAGAAATTCCGTAATTGAAATAACAGAAAATTTTAATAAAAATTCACTTTATTTAATGACGGAATTTCTGTTATTAAATTAAATAAATATTACTATTTTAAACTTCTCGTGTCAATTTGGAATATCTGAATTAAAAAATACACTAAACTGGAAACTCTGATACCATGGATTAGAAAGTTAAAGAAATAAATCATTACCACCAAATTTAATCATTTAAAACTTTCAAAACGGGTGCCGTACGTATTATATATTTTATCGTAATCTGTACCTTGCCAAATCGTAGACTTCTTGTATCAACTCTTTGGGTTCATGTTTGTTTGAGAGCTACCACTGTTTTTTATTTTAAGAGTATTATTATTATTATTTTATTCTATCTCGCACCACTTTCTCTAAGCAAAAATCTTTAACATCTTTAATAACGTGTGACCTGGATCGTAACGAGTTCAAAAATACAGTCCCCTCCCCTCAACTACTTTCTAATTTTTATTTGTCACACGTTGCTGTCACGAGTATAATTCCCATTAGGGGCTCCAAACTTATGTGCCAAGGATATGGGGCAGAGGTCCTAGGCTCCTCGGAAAAATGTTTCGAAGTCAATAGAACTATATTACTCTCTCTGTCCCAAATTCGTTGCGACATTTAGAATTATTGATAATAATGTACTGATTATTGATAATAATGATTTTATGGTTTTCATTGAACATTTTTTAGATACTTCAGGATGATATGCTAACAACCAATAACAGTTACTTACCAAACATTCCCTCCGTCTTTTCTTAAATCAGTATCTAAAATTAATACAAGGTTTGCGCATCAGTAATCGCACAGAACTATCTTCTAATTAATAGATCGGGATTTCATTAGGAAGAAAATAATTTTTGGCTGATATAATGGCTGTGGAATCCTTAGGAAATGGCACATGGGTTAAAAACATGCGAACCCTGCAAATTTTCTTCGAAAATTTTGTCGAAAAGAAATGTTCTTTTTGCAGAAATTAAAATATGAGAATAAAAATACCAAGTTGTGATAATTTTAATCGCAAATAAAATAAAATTTAAATCATATTTAAAGAATTTTTTGCACATAAAATAGCTCCGGGATTATATACCAAGTTTCGCGGAAGAAGGTTTTGACGACAAAGATTTTCCTTGTTGAGATGGGTTATTTTGTACGAGTTGCCTCCACCTGACATCATAATGTTTTCCATACACGTTTGTAGGATTATAAACATTATCAAGCTTACTTCTATGTTTTGAAAAACAACTGTAACAGCATCAATTAAATTGTCAATATTGTTTACGGGCATCTGATGTTGCAATGATTGTATTGCGTTAAAAAAACCCAGATCAAGCACATTTAAATCCGGACTATTTGGAGGTTGACACTGTAATTATAAATTCCATCCATCATTTAAGCATTCTTTTGTGATACTAGGATCATTTTCTGACAAATGGGACTTGGCATTGTCTTGTTGAATGTATAAAGAACTCGATTTTTCGCTAATTAGAAAATTTTTCACGTATTGCCGGCAAAACTTTTTCTATAACCATTTTTCGGGTTTTTTTCCTTATTAACACATTCGACAACTTTTGTCACAACAGTTCCTTTTGCAGGATTTTTAGAATTTCTTTTGGCATTTTTAGAGTAAACAAAAGGCCATATTCCAATTTTTCCATCAAACATTTCGTTTCTATTTAGATCCCATCTTGGCCTTGCTACTACTGTCATAAACATTACTTTGGTAAGAAATCGTTTGCTTTTGCAATGCTTCATAGGTTCAGTTTCATCCAGAGTGTTGTAAAAGGAATTACTAGTTTTTGTAATGTAAAACCATTTTTCATCGATATGTATACGATACAAGATTTCCAAAAAATGTCCAGTACTTTGAACATATTGTAAACAAAATCGTATTCTGTCTAGTTTGCTTTTTCTGTTAGACTAGGCTTAATTGCTGATGAAATAAGCTTCAAAACGTTTCCATTCTTAACAATTCTGTGTAATGGTGATTTAAGAATATCAGCAGCACACGATAAACTTCGCAATGTTTGTCTTATTCTAAGTGGGACATCTTTGATTTTGTTCAATTGCTGAGAAAAATCTTTTTTTTTTTCGTCCGCATTTACCAGCTTTTTGCGATTTTACATTGTAAATTTCATTATCATTTATTTTTGATGTCATTGCCAGCTTCCATAAAAGGGACATAGTATTACGATGAACATTAAATTTGATCGCTGTAGCATTTATAGCACCATGACTTAATTGATCAAACATTGCAGTAAAAAATGCAAAACAGAGTTTCGTTCTTTATCATTTAGTTCCTTCTTTAAGGCAATTTTTAAACTAATATTCATATTTACTGTCATCGTCACATCACTTTTTATTCCCAACACTTCGTATTTCACATATTCTCATAAAAAACATTCGAATCACAACTCAAAAACAAAAAGAATATTTTTTCACACAGCTTAACCTTCCGTCTACCAGACAAAACACCCATTTATCTACGGCAACACCTAATTTTAATTCCAAACTTGCAAATGGCACCAGTAATATTTTAATATAATTTTGCTTTTACAATGAAAGCTTAAATTAAGGAATTCGTAATATCTAGACAAGTCCTTTATAAATTCCGGTGTCAATCGACAATTTCTCATTTTACCATTGACACCAGAAATATTGCTGTCGGGTCCAATGGACCCGTCTGGTAGACGGAAGGTTAAGTAAAAGCTGTAGAAATAAAATTACTACGTATTTTACTGTCAATTTATCGTTTAGGCAGAAAACGTTTTACCTTTCGATATAATTTGGTACATCTTTGTTGCTAAGCGGTACCGCCAGTATAAAATTAAACAGCATTTAACGAACCACAACGTGCCACGTTATATTCAATGTAATAAAATTTTACTGGTGTGTAAGTATTAAACTGCATCGAAAGTTACTTATGACTCCGCCTACTTGAAATGTCGCAACTAATTTGGGACACGATTTTCAACCTAAATGTCGCAACTAATTTGGGACAGAGGGAGTATTATTTTCCACTTTAATAGGGGCATGAATAGAATATAAAGTTAGGTGTAAGCGTCTAAAATGCATGAGAAGTCAATGTCGTCAAATGTACCCAAGAGATTAGATCAAGAGTCTCAAATTTGCCAGATCTGGCCCGCCGGACACCACTAAAATTTTAAAGTAATTATTGCCCTATCGAATCGTCTCCTCTGCGATTTAACAACTCGAAACTTTCTTTAAAAAATTAATGGTATCAGATAGACCACATTTTGACACTTCTGTATTAAACAATGCAAAAATCACTATATATTATTTGTGTTAAAAATTAAACTGTCGTAAAATGACGCCCGTCTCAAATTACGAAAAGAGACATTTAAAAATTCTCGTACTTCATTTTAGTTTTATGCTTTGTAAATGCCCAGCATTTCAAAGGTAAAATTATCATTTTGTGTGGCCTTGTTTTTTCTTAATGTTTTTTAACTCTTCGTAATAGGACTGAGCATGACACCAAAATATTTTAGGCCATGTTATAGATGAAACTGGCCAGTTCAAGACATTACTCTTATTTAAAATAGATGCATCTCAGATTAACACAGGATTAAACCGTGGAACTATGGGTAAAGAAATCCTTAAAATGGTAAAGCTTCAATTGTGGCCGATTTTGCAGTGGCTCATTACTGCCGGAACAAACTTTCACCAGTAATCTTAAAATTTATACATATAATAACTTAAAAGGCGTTGAAAAAATAGATATAATTTATTTATTATTTACCTTAGATCTTTCGGATGCCCTCGAAGCCATTTTCAAGAAATAAAAGAAGATAATTGATTAGAGATAGAAAACGTAAAATCAAAACAAAAACAAAAACAGTCCACATGCGGAAACAAAGTTACGAGGAGTTCATCGAATTTCATCGGGGAGCCTTTTACGAAATTTTTAATGTTTTATCATCGGTTTTTAAAAACAGAAATTTGTGCCTTACATATTAACTCTTTTTTTTTTTTTTTTTTTTTTTTTTTTTTCCTTTCACGGTTAGACACTAGAAAAAAGATGAGTGGTCAGTTTGATCCGTGCCAAGTTAGTTAAATTTTGATGCGAACCAGAAATTTCTTTAAAAAATAAATTTTAAAAGTACAGAAAAAAGTTAATTAAATAAATATATACTGGACAATTGCACCATAAAATTTAACTACAAAGAACCCCATCACTTTATCAAATAATATTTAAAAAGTCTACATCGGCATGACAACACGCAAACTTTTAATTAGAATTAAAGAGCATCGCAGACATATTAAACAGTATAAACAGAATACTGCTCTTTCTCAGTTCTACTTGGCGAACAAGGGTTGCCGTATTAACTTTGATGAGGCCAAAATCATAGTTCCGTGCAATAACCCAGTTGAAGGTAAAATAAGAGAATCTGTCGAAATCATTGCACGAGAAAATAAACCTTGTAATGATAATTTGTCCTACAATATACCAAAAATATGGCATAACATCATAAAATCTTAAAATTTTTTTATCTCGTTGCAATATTTTAATTTTTACTCACATGTAAGTGGCAACATTTTTAAACTTTTCATTCATTTCGATTTTAATTTATTAGAAATATTATCTCTCGATCAAGAAGCAAACTGAGTCCTTCCATTATCATATTTTCCTGAAGACGGCCGCAGAAGACGGCGCGAAACGTTGATATTTTTATTTTATTTTAATTGTACAAGTTGATATTACGAGGGTAATTCGGAAAGTAACCTCCGTTTATGAATTAAAAAAAAAATTAATGAAAGGAAAATATGTTTTATTACTTACGTATGAAAGACACGTTCTTCCGCTACTTCTCAACATAATTGCCGTATTAATTAAAGCAATTATCATAACGGTAAATCAGCTTTGAAATTCCATCGTCACAGACTTTTGCCGCCGTCCTATTCAAATGCGATTATTTTAAAATTCAATTTGCACCACTCTTTCAATCCAAAGAATTTCAACATATTTTTCTATATAATTTTCTGATAAATGCACTACCAAAAATGTTTTTAAAAATAGTGGGTCAAGTAAAATATTACGAGAGCAATTCGGAATTTGTCAGTATGAATAAAAGAATATGTTAAAATTCTTTGGATTGAAAGAGTGGTGCGAGTTGAATTAAAAAATAATCGCAGTTGAATAGGCCGGCGGCAGGAGTCTGTGACGATGGAATTTCAAAGCTGATTTACCTTTATGATAATTGTTTTAATTAATATGGCAATTATGTTGAGAAGTAGCTGAAGAACGTGTCTTTCATACGTGAGTAATAAAGCATGTTTACTTTCATTAGATTTTTTAAAATTCATAAACGGAGGTTATTTTCCGAATTGCCCTCGTAAAATTCTTGTTTTGTGCACCATTGAGAAAAATGTTGTATTTTTAATAAATACATTCTTAGTAGTTAATTATATAACTTAAATGGCTTAAAATCCTCGTTAAAAATATTATAAAATTTGAGTAAAATTTCCAGAATTTCGAGTGTTAACTCCTTCGCGATGGGATCCATTTACGAAAATTTTTATGTTTTTCACAAAACCGAAATTTGTGGCTCATTAAATCGAGAAAATGTGCCAATTAAATGAGGCAAATTTTACAGTAAAATTTTAATAGTGGGACAAGCACGGATTTCTTAAGCCTTTTGCGGCATGTATACGTGTCAGACGTCCTCAAGGGATTAAGAATCCTTGCCTATCCCCATCAGTAAAATTTTACTGTAAAATTTTCCTTACTTAATTGGAGCATTTCCTCGATTTAATAAAGCACAAATATCTGTGGTGAAAAAACTGGTGAAAAACATTAAGAATTTCGTAATTCGGTTCCGTCGCGGAGGAGTTAACATTCGAAATGCTAGAAATTTTATAATAGTATTTCTAACCAGGATTTTCATTTTAAACCATTTAAATTATTTATTTAACTTTTTTTTCTGTACTTTTAAAATTTATTTTTTAAAGACATTTCTAGTTTGCATCAAAATTTAATTAAGTTGGTACGGATCAAACTGATCACTCATTTTTTTTTTCTAGTGTTTACACCGTGAAAGATAAAAAAAAGGAATTAATATATCCTTAAAATAATGAATCTTCAACTGCAATAGGAAAAACAGATATTCATTTTTACAGATGGAACTTTAATTTGGTGGTAGTCAGGCCCTGTCTTCCAGTCTTTCCTCCATACCGTGAAAACCTAAACAATCTCCTGTCAGTGCATGGGAAAAAGTTTACCTGGGCGAACAGTCACCAGTAAAAAGAGTTTAAAATGTTGATCATATAGTGTGAGAAAAAATTTACATGAGTTAGGCTCTTAAATAAGATTTAGTTTTTATTTTAAATTATTCATGGAGGTTTGCCCCGGAGGTAACCGTAACTATTCATCCGGTGTGAAAAACAATCGCCATCTTGTAACAACTTCCCAATTTACTTCACTTGCAACTGGTAGATAATATACTGTTTGACTTCCTCTCTTTGTTCACATTTCATTGTTAACCACTTGAAGGACGATGGGATATATTTTATCCCACCTAATTTAAACGAAATTCTCACCAGAAACTTTTAACAAAATTTTATATCTTTAACTTTAAACGCAAACTGTTAAAACAAAATAGGGAGTTTAATTATTTTAAAGTAAAGTTATGAATTCTGGTAAGAGTTCAATATTACAAAGACATTACTACTTGCCCCTCAAAGGATTAAAACAACGTCAAATTCTTTAGCCCGGCAGTGTTCGACTGTAAAACACCGTCAAAGGTTTTGCCCTACTAATGTTCGCCTTTAGCCCCTTAACAGCTTAATTCTTTTAACACATTAAACATATACAATTTTTTCCGTACTAATATATTTGCCTGTACAATCGAAAAATGCCTAGAAAGTTATTAAACAAATACCTTTATTTAAAAATCAGCGGTGTCCAAAAGCACTAATTTAGCAGTCTCTGCGTTCGGGCAAAACTGTAAAGGGGTTAAAAGGAAGTCAAATGTCTGACGTTAAACCCAGTCTGGTTATTCCAAGTTAATTAACCCTTTGCGGCACGGGCAAAATCTGTTAGTAAAATGAGAAATTATCGACTGACACCGGAATTCACAAAGAGTATTTTAGAAAATTTGAATTCCTTAATTTAACCTTTTATTGTAAAAACAAAATTTTACTGAAATATTATTGGTGCCGTTTGCAAGTTTGGAATTGAAATTAGGTATCCCAGACCGGGCACAGTGTGCCGGAAAGGTTTAATCTGTATTTAATGTATTCAGACTTCTTTACTTACATTAAAAAATATACTCATAAAAATACCTGCATTTTGTTTTATTTATAAGAAACTTTAGTTTGCAGAGTATTATTTTTTCCTGAAACGCACAAACATTAGCAATAACACAGCACGTTTCGTCAAATCCAATACTTCTAACAGAAGAAACAAATATTTATTCCAAATTTCAATATTTTTAAACGCTACACATTGACCCTTGTATTTACACTTTTCGGTTAAACTAACAATAATACGCTTATAGATATTTATGTTTTTCTTTAAGTCAGGAGGTTAGCAATAGTTTTAAGCCTTGCGTGCAATTAAGCCTTTCATCAACGAACATTAAAAATAATAAAGTATATCTTTTTAAAGAAAAGCACGATATGGTTTTCTGGAGGTTATCTGTCATCGGGATCATGTTTGCTTCAAACATAGAAAAGAATTACTACTCTGTCATGTTCGAAGTTTCCGCTAGTTTTAAAGAGTTTTTAAAAACACTTCGACAGACTATTAGTTTAAGTAAAAAAGGATTTTCATGTTTATATCGGTAATCTTTTGCAAGACTGATAAAAACTTCTAATGCGTCTGCGATAGTAAAAATGTTGATGAAGTTTTGTTTTGACAAATAGACTTATAGAAGCCAATCAGAGGTACAAAATCTGTTATTCATTAACCTTTAATTACTAAGTTAAAATATTAGAGTTCCAAAGTTTTCGGCTTTTTGTATACCAGTATTTTAAATACAGAAAATGTTCTTTTATTGGATTGGAACATTTGGGAGATTTCAAGGAACAACATGTTCTCAAAAATAATAGAGGTGTGCAAAAGTGGGAGACTTTTCGACTTGTCAAGTCTGGAATATGCTCTATAAACTCCGTAATTCAGATAATCTGAATTTACTCCAGAAAATGTGAAGGAAAATTTTCACTTCATTTAATATGGCATTCCTGCTTTATACAAGTACATTGTCACGTCAGCCACCGATGACTGATACCAAATTTTCCGCTTAGACCGAGTCAGTAACCGATGACTGGCAGTATGTAATGCTAAAAAAAGATATATTCTAAATAAATTTTAAGAAGTTTCAGGGCTATGTCATAAATGTACAAAGTAGCTCTTGCCAAAAAAATTTAATGGGTTTTATATCACATTAAATATAAAAATGGCTTGTCTTTCGTAAGTAGCACAAAATGTGACAAATTGACTAGTTAATTTTCCGGTCATTTCTCTACTAAATTGTGCTGCATTTTCTTCGTAGCACAGTTTCCAATACCGTCGCACTTTAGGGACTTTTATAGTCTTTTTTTAATATATTGTAGAGCGGGAATCTTGTTTAGCATTCCAAACGGAAAGACAGACAAAACTGACTTGGTACTCAATGTGCTAGATAAAGCAAATATTGTTATTTTAAAATTCTGGGATGAATTTGGAGTATCTAAATTTAAAAAAAGCCATTAAATTGGAAACACTGATGCGGGGCTGCCACAGGCGACTATTTTTTTAATCTGACTCCTGCAACTTTCTCAAAACAGAAAACTTTAACCTGTTTAATATGTTTGTTTTAAAGGAATATTCCTTGCTTAATCTTATCATTTTGATTAAATAATACGAAAATAACTTTACGAAATTAGTGGTATCCGTACCATCTACCCTCACTCCCCCACTGAACCATTAATAAAGCGGAACCGACGTATCCTTAAAATAATGAAGCCTCAACTGTAACCGTTTTCGCTGGGCTTGATTAAGCAAGCAGGAGCAAACTTTCACCAATAAATATAAATATAAATTTTCTTCGTATTTATCCATTTCCGGCACGTGTAAAATCTGTTAGTAAAATGAGAAATTATCGACTGACACCGGATTTCACAAACGAATTTTTTAAGTATTTCGAATTCCTTAATTTAAGCTTTTATTGGAAAAGCAAAATTTTACCAAAATTTTATTGGTGCCGTTTGCAAGTTTTGAATTAAAATTAGGTATCTCAGACCGGGCACAGTGTGACGGAAAGGGTTAAGCAACTTATTAACTCATAAATTCAGCCATGAATAATGGAAAAAATTGATATTTATTTATAATGGTGGAAGTTTATTTGGGCTGTAGTCATACCCTGTGTTTCCTACATTTTGTGACAAAGTTGGCAACTCACTATCAGTGAAAAATATTCAAATACTTGGGCAAACTGCCATCGGTAAAAACAGATAGAACATTTAACCGTATTTGAAGGAAAAATCCACTTAAATAAGGCAAAATTTTCTATTCAAAATTTACTGGTGGAAGTTTGCTCCGACGGCATTAACAAACTGTTGAACCGATGTAAAACATCAGCCACTATCTTGTGACAACCACCTTAGTTACTTCACTCGCAGCACGTACACAATACACTATATACCTCCTTCTCTTTATTCATAACTCCATTCACTCTACAGGCTGCACGATTGTTTTCATAAAAATATCTCATTACTTCATCAAAATATCTAAAGGAATTTAAAAAAGAATATTGCCCAGTAAAACTGATGGCATTGAGCTCACAGGCTACGCGTACTAATTGTATATTATAGCCTTATATTTTCAAGGGTTAATTCCATTTTTTTTTAATTACGTGGGGGGGATGGGGGACAGCTCCCTCCACTTCCCCTTTTTATACTTAATCATTGAACCCCTTAAACTAATCACAGATATAATTTATCATATAAGAATTTGGAAAAAAAAACTGATAATTCTGCTTGAAAAACCCATTTATATCAATTTAGAGGAGGGGCATGAACCCCCCGTTCCCCCATTTTTATACTTATCCAATGAACACCTAATACTAATCACGGAAGTACCTCATCAGAATGATCCTCCATCTGAATTTTGAACGAAAACTGATCATTCTGCATAAAAAAAAAACCATTCATATAAGCTAAGGGGAGGGGCATTAGCCCCGTTCCCCCTGTTATATATATCGAATGAACTCCAAAAACTAATCAGGGAAGCGCCTTATCAGAATATACATACATACAAAATTTCAAGTGAATCCGATATTTTTATCATGAGTTATCGCGTTACGCACGAACGAACATACAGAACGGACGGGCACATAAGCTCTCAGGCTCTACTAGCCTGTGAGATAAAAATGCAAGTTTTTCGTAAATTTCTCAACAGTACGCGAAAGATGCCAATGCTCATTCCGAATTTCTATGTTTATAAAACACAACATTATGTACTATGTATTCACAATTTCCAGTTAAAGCACAGTGTCTATCATTTTTATGTTTGTTTTTTTTAAATAAGGAGATTGATATGGTTTTAAGTTGTTGATGCAATTCAATTTTTTTTTATCGAGGAATATCTTTTCTAACATATATCATTCTGAAAGAAACCAAGATATGCTTTTCTGGAGGTTACCTGTCAACAAGATCACGTTTACTTCAAACTAGAAAAGAATTACTAGTCTGTCATGTTCGAAGTTTCCGCTATTTTTTAAAAGGATTTCGTTTTCTTAAAGTTAAATATTTAAAGCTAAATGCAGACTGTATTACAAATTGTTAGTTTAAGTAAAAAGGGTTTCCGTGTTCCTATGGATATTTCTTTTGCAATTTTTATGTATGGTGCATTCTTTGCTTTTTATTTTAGTGACATTTGAAAATTCAATAATTGCAGAAAAGGATATACGAAAGATTCAGATAACAAATTAAGGCACAGATAAGACAACATAATATATAAATAAAACTTTAAATATGCTTTACGACATAACAAGTTTCCATTAATTACTCCGCAGCATTTAAACAAAATAAAATACGAGCAAGAACAAAAACCCTTTTCTGTTTTAAGCATTCTGTATAATTAATCTGTACGATACAATTTTCAATATTATTATACTCTATACTCCATACAAAAAATCTAAAATCCAAACAAAACTAACTGATTTTTTAATAAAAAAATCATGGATTCTTATCAACAACCATTAACCCTTTCCGGCGCGAATTTCCTCAGTTAAGGACGCCTAATTTTAATTTTACAGCCACGAACAAGATTTAATTAAAAATTTCCTGTTGTAACATACCTGAGTAAAAGCAAATTCTTATAATCTACTAAATTCGTTTATAAATTCTTTTGGAAGTTAATTATTCCAAACAGACTTACTAAACGCCGACGAAAAGGGTTAATTAAATAATTATGTTTGCTTTGTTGCAAAAGTAATAAACAAACTGTCTAAATGGTGAAATCTCGTGAATAGCATAAAACCAAATTACAATTTTAAAAATTCTGGTGTAAATTTAAGTTTTTTGAATAAAAATGTGGTCAGATTTGGCAACATTGGTTCTGATTATTAACCATAATTACATGAACTCATGATGTTTTTGGTTGCGTGATTTAACAACACAAACATTCGATGTATCCAACGTATCTTACAGAAAGCGCTATAGAAAATTTTTCCTTGTTAGCTGTTCTATCTCAATTCAAAATGAATTTTTGCTTAGGTGAATTTTTTCTTAAAATTTCACTTAAAACCACATTGCATTCTCACAAAACTGCATCTTGTTTTAAATTTTGCATGAGATTAAGCATTTCATTAAGTAACATCGTTTTTGATAACGTATATTTTTCTTAATGAAACAGCGTACGTTTTCTTTAAGAGGTTCTCTGTCATCGAAATCATGTTTGCTTCAAACAAGAAAAGAATTACTATTCTTTCATGTTCTAATTTTTTGCTATATTTTAAAAGGGCTTCGTTTTCGCAAAGTTAAATATTTTGAAGCTAAATACACTTCGTCCTTCTATTAAGTAACTGTCTATATTACAAAGTTAATTTAAGCAAAAAGGTTTTAATGTTTTTGTAGGTTCTGTTTGCATTTTGAATGTAAGATATGTTCAATAGATTTTCTATCAATGACGTTTAAGAGTTCGATAATAGAAGACATTGTTATGAGACTTTACATGATTAACTGATAAAAAGAGAAGCAAACTTAAGATGTAAATAAATGTACCACTAAAATTTAATCGGAAATCTTAACTTTAAAATTCGGCGGATGCTACATGGGGGAAATTATAGTAGTTTAAACTACAGCTATACCATTAAAATAATATTTAAAACTTAGTCCATCTTAACCCCTTGGGGACGAGCGACACGTATACGTGCCGCAAAAAGGCTTAAGAATCCTTGTTTTTTCCCACCGGTAAAATTATACTGTAAAAATTGCCTTATTCAATCGGAACATTTCCTCGATTTAAGAAGGAACAATTTTCTGTTTTTTAAAACCGGTGACAAAACATTAAAAATTTCGCAAAAGGTTCCCGTCGCGAAGGGGTGAATTCTAATTTAACCCTTTCCGGCACGGGCAAATTCTGTTACTAACATGAAAAATTATTGACTGGCACCGGAATTCACAAACGAATTTTTTAGATATTTTGAATTCCTTAATTTACGTTTTTATTCTAAAAGCAAAATGTCACTAAAATGATACTGGTGCCGTTTGCAAGATTTGGAATTAAAATTAAGTATCCCAGACCGGGCACCGTGTGCGGGAAGGGTTAAATATTTCATTAATTTAATTTAATTCTGTTTAATATTCTTTTTAATTTTAATAATTTACTTAATCTTTCGCTTGTTAATGTTATCATTTAATTAATATATATACCTACAATTTTTCTTTTTCCCATTGGCTCTTAAGAACATAAGATAACTCGATTCAATAGACTGGGTGTTAAGTTGCTTGCAACTAGGATGCCCCTCAAAGCTGCTCTACTGTTCAGCATATGAAGGAATGTCAAAACTTCAATTATAGACAAATATTTTTATGTTCTGTCCATACCATTATTTTTAAAAAGTACATTTCGAAGAATATTTCTCTTGCAATAGTTCTCAAAGTGTATGTAAAAGATTTCTGTTTCGAAAAAGTGGTGCGAAGTAACATTAAACAATATTCGCCCGAAATTGTAGTTTTACGAATTTTGCCGCAATTATAGTTTTTCAATACTTATATTAAATTTTTGCAGTAACACTTGTACGTGCGGCGTATGCACGTGAAATTTTGGTAATTGTTAAATATGCCTGTTTATATTGCTCCTACTTTTATTATTATTCATAAGGAGTAATTACAAACAGTTAAAATGGAAGTTTGTAAAATTAACATTACAGAGCTGATTTATCAGTGAAAATGATGAAGAGAAAGAAATCTTTTCACGACCAAATACACAAGAGTTTCAAAAATTTCTGATGGTCGGCCTTAACAAAAATTGGCGAATTTTTTAATTCAGAAATTCAGAATTCTCGCCAGAAAGTTTAACCTTTTTGAGGAACGATGAGATATATTTTATCCCACCTAATTTAAACGAAATTCGCACCAGAAACTTTTCACAGAATTTTATACTTTTAACTTTGGCGGCAACATCGAGAAAAACTGCTGCTCTTAATTTAAAAAACCATTTTTTCGATTTTACCAGGAACAATTCCATATTACAGAGACATCATTGCTCACTCTTCATGGGGTTAGTTATCTTTGCTCTGGACATTGACACACAGTCTGAAAATTAAATCGAATAAAATTACAACTGAAAATTTTCTGGTGAAAATTCGGAATTTTTGAATAAATATCAGCCAATTTCATCAACGCTTCTAAAAGTTGCATGCCGATATTAACAATCGAAATAGTGTTTAACAAACATGTACTATCAGAAAGCGTTATGGGACATGCTGGTTTAACACTTTCTGACCCAGTGATCCCCTGTCGGGACCACCTAATTTTAATTCCAAACTTTCAAATAATGCCAAGAATATTTCAATAAAATTTTGCTTTACAATGAAAGTCTAAAATAACTAGTTTTTAATTTCTAAAAAATTCGTTTGTAAATTTAGATGTCAGTTAGTCATTTCATCATTTTACGAACAAAATTTTTCTGAGCCATGGTTAAAGATATATTAATTAAATTAAAGAACAAGTTATTTCTTTTAGCGTAAAGTTGGTAACGTACTTGTTCCAATCAAAAACTCAATTCTGTTTATCCAGTGCAAGGAGTTATACATCATTGTTTAATGAGGATGAAAAATGATATCCCTTGTATTCCTACTAATTTACTGTATAGATGTGTACGAATTTCAAAAATATAACTAAATATTAGTAAAACTGAACAAATAAAATGAACTCAGTTTTATGTAGAGCAACCATTAATGAAACGCTCAAATGATACAAAGCAACCATTGATTAAATAATATTTAATTAATGCATAACTACCACCTCTCGATTTATTAAATAACATGATAATGTCGAAATATTTCTTATATATAATCTCATAATTACTGCAATGAAACGAACCAAAGATTTCTATAAGAATTCAATGGTACCAAAATAACCGGGAGATTGGCAACAATGTTAACCCATTAATACCCAAATTATTTTCTTCATTAAAAATAAAATTTTGGGTTTCTCACCACTTTTAAAAGACGAATAATTTTGGTTTTAATTTATTGAGGAATTTGTCCCGGGAAAAATAGTGCTTATTTATCTTTCTAGTTACTGGTGTGTAGAGTGCTTTGTTGCCTTTTTTATAATCGTCCCTAAAAAGGGACGCTAGGCACTAATAGATTAATGAGAAAGCAACATCAGTATAAAAAAATATGTAAATGCATAAGGTGATTCTTTAAATCCATTTCCTTAATAATTCTTGAAACAAATCAGATGCTAACACAAATGCAGTAATATCTAGAATACAGCTGCTAACTTTTACTTGTTTTCCCAACTAAAATACAATTGAAAATTTTCATCGCATTTAATCGCAGAGTTTCGCTTTTAACAGCTTCCTTGATTTGCCCGTACGTCATATGGGCAATCGAAGCATTTTTCTGATTCAGTTAGACGAAAATTTCTGTTTTGAAAAACCGGTGAAAAAAAAATTAAAATTTTTGTAAAAGATATAAAAAAATAGGCATTATTTAAAAGTTTTTTTTTTCAAAAATATTGCTTAGTTAAGTGGTTAAAGTTACAGTTAAAGTTTTGTTGTACCAAGAAAAAAAATATAAAACTTGGTTGCTGTGGGTATAGTAAAACAGTTGTTGAGTATTTAATAACTATGACTAACATTAAGAATAAATAATATTGCCCAGTTAAACTGATGGCATTGAGCTCACAGGCTACGCATACTAATTGTACATTACAGCCTTGTATTTTCGTTAATTCCGTTCGAAAAAAAATAAGAAGGGGAAACAGCTCTCCCCTTTCTCCTTTTTTATACTTAATCATTGAACCTCCTAAACTATCAAGGACATGCTTTATCATATAAAAATTCTATATCCAAAATTCAGAGCAAATCGGATAATTCTTAATAAAAACCCATTTAGCATTTATATAACTTAAGAGGAGTTTTTCACCTCTTTTATACTTAACCATTAAACTTCCAAAACTATTCAGAGATTTGAACGAAATCTGACAATTCTGCTTGAAAAATCCATTTACACAAGTTAAAGGGAGGGGCATTAGAACCCCCGTTCCCCCTGTTCATACTTATTCAATGAACACCTAATAGCAGCCACGGACTCGCATCATCAGAATGATCCTATATCTAAATTTTGAACGAAAACTGTTAATTCTGCATGAAAATCCCGTTTATATCAATTAAGGGGAGGGGCACAAGCCCCCCGTACCCCATGTTTATACTTATTCAATGAACACCTGATAACAGTCACGGTATCGCCTCATCAGAATGATCCTATATCTAAATTTTGAACGAAAACTGTTAATTCTGCATGAAAATCCCGTTTATATCAATTAAGGGGAGGAGCATGAGCCCCCCGTTCCCCCTGTTTATACTTATTCAATGAACACCTGATAACAGCCACGGTATCGCCTCATCAGAATGATCCTATATCTAAATTTTGAACGAAAATCGTTAATTCTACATGAAAATCCCGTTTATATCAATTAAGGGGAGGGGCATGAGCCCCCCGTTCCCCCCGTTCCCCCTCTTATACATATCGAATGAACTCCAAAAACTAATCAGGGAAGCGCCTTATCAGGATATATCTATATACAAAATTTCAAGTGGATCCTATATTTTTATCATGAGTTATCGCGTTACGCACGAACGCACGTACATGCAGAACGGACGGGCACATAAGCTCTCAGGCTATGATAGCCTGTGAGCTAATAATATAAAAAGCTAAAAAAATTTTATTTACAGCTATTTCAAGAATTTATAACAGTATACTTTTTGTGCTCAAAATGAATGAAACTGAAAATAAATCAAAATGAATGAAATAAAGCGTGAGAAAAGCAGCAACAAAGTTCATGTGTTGCTACTACTTCTTTTCTTACTCCATTTATTTATTCTTTTTCCCCGAAGATTCAAGAAGTAGTTTCTTGTATGATGTTTTAAAAAAACTTAATGCTAAATTATTTTGGGTTATTGGTATTTTCATCGCATCAGTTTGCGCAGCTTATGTATTTAGTACAAATAATTTATGCTTATGCAAAAGCAAAAATAAACTGTTCATTTTATGAGTAATAATAATTCAAAACAGCTTTCCGAAGAAGAAACTAGCTGGCCGCTGTATTCGGAAAAAATAATTATATTTCATACATATTTTTAAGCCATTTATAAATCCAATATGTAACTGTGAAAGTAGTTTGATAGAAAATACCAATGTGAACGATCAGTCTCCATTGTGCTATTTTTTTTTCTTTTTTAACCCTTTAATCGACATTTTCATAGCTAAGATGTTGAAATAAATCAATGCCACCGGTAATTGCGAATTAATATATCTATAAATAAGAAAAAGTGATTTTTCACATAACTGTAGCTGCCAAATTTTACGCCTTTTTGCTACCATTAAAATTGTACAGAGATTTACCATTTGTTTAATCATAAGATTTCGCCGATGAAATAAGACAATATTTACTATAAAATTTTTGTTGTCGGAGAATGTGGTCTAGTATGAAAACAGTGGACTACTTTTTTTAAATTCAGATTTTTTGATTAGCACCATTTTTTTCTAAATTGTGAAATTCGCTCTTTTTGACTTTATTTAATAATGCATTGATTAAGTCAAAATCAAGGAGAATTTTACAATTTCAGAAAAGTGGTGCCAATCAGTAAATCTAAATTTAAAGAAAAGTAACCCACTGGCGAATTCTTCGTGTATTGGATAGTTTGACAGGTTACTGACGATATTTAATCGGGGAGTTCCGAATGTAAATGAGACGACGATTACTATTCGTAAATAGTGGTGACTGTGCTCTTCCACCATAATCAAGCTGTCGAATTAACTATATCTCATCTATATTTCTAAGAGATTGATAAATCGATCGTCGTATGTAGGCGTGAAAGTGGTCTGACTGCGGACACCTACGTGTACGATCGACCTTCGCTGTACAAGTTTTTTTTTTATTTCATTTAATTTGTTTTCTATAAATCAGCCTTTTTCAACACCTATATATCAATGTGACGTCATTAAGGGGAAATTGGGTCATGGAAAGGGGATGGTGTTACCACTAGGTGTCACTGTGAAAACTCGATCTTTGTGGGCAAGAGCATTGTTTGAAGAAATTCATGATTCAGAACTGGTTTTAATACGGCATGATGAAGATTGTAACGGGTCTCGCTGTCCTAAGCCTGCTGCTGACGGTGAGTAAACTCTTGTTTTATGGCTTTCATGCGTGCACTTTGACGTAGATGGGAAGAGAAAAGTAACAACTCTTTGCACTTTCGTTTCATTAAAAGGGAAAGTTGGAAAATAATGGTGTTTTTCTGAATGGCATGATCATATTTGGATTTCTGTAATTTTTCAACTAAGAGATGTTTGATTTATTTTTTTCCTTACGTGTGAGTGTGATACATGTTCGATGTTTGCTTTTATTGCGTTTTCTTTTTCGAAAAAGTCATTTAACCCTTTCCGGCACAGAAAGATTTTGTTCGTAATATGATGAAATGATCGACTGACACCGGAATTTACAAACGACTTTTTTAAGTAATTAAAAACTCGTTGCCTTAAACTTTCACTGTGAAGCAAAATTTTATTAAAATGATCTTGGTAACTTTTGTAAGTTTAGAATTGAAATTAGGAGGTCCCGACATGGAACCAGTGCCCCGCAAAGCGTTAACCCTTTCAGAGGCGCCATTTTAATCACTCCATAAAAGTGCCCACTGGCACCAGTAATTTTTTAATACAATTTCTCCTAATATACGTGGGGAATGTGGCACCTTTTGATTATTTTCAAATAAATTTGTTTGCAAATTGCGGTGTGAATTAGTTATTTGAACACTTTTGGATCAGAAATACCTTGCTCCTGAAAAATTAAAATTTTATAAAGCAGAAAAAAAAAAGAAACTGTTAGCCGATTTAATATTAATTTTAGAATTACACTTTAATTGTTAGACTGAATATTCCAACTCTAACTTTTAATGTTTAATTAATTTTCTCAGCAATAACTTTAATATAAAGCTATTAATAATGATAATGTAAAACCTTATTGTATGGTTTTTATGCGCGTGATTTGACATGGTGTAAAGAAAAAAGCAACAAATACCGCACTTTCGTTTCGTTAAAAAGAAATGTTTGAAAATAATGGTATTTCTGAATGACATGATGATAATTTGATTTCGATAATTTTCCACTATTGTGTGTATGATATATGTTTAATGTTTACTTTTATTGTGTTTTCCTTTCAGAAAAAATTATTTAAAATTTTATGAAATTTAAAATCATAAAATCAATAATCATTTAAAATTTTATAAAAAGAGAAAAAAAATGTTAGCTGATTTAAGATTAATTTTAAAATTAGATTTTATTTTTTAGATTAAATGTAACAACGCTAATTTTCAATATTCAAATAATTTTCAAAACATAATAATGATTTAACCCTAAACCCATTCGGGACGAAAGTCTTTTACAAAAATTTTAATTTTTTTTCACCGGTCTTTTTCAGAAGAAATTTTTGCCTAAAGGAATCGCATAATAGGTCGGATTAAATAAGGCAAAATTTACAATGAAATTTTACTGTTGAGAATAATCAAGGATTCTGAGCACCTTTTGCGGCATGTATACCAGTCGCTCGTCCTCAAGTTCTTAAAAGCCTATGGTATCATTCATGATACCATCAGTTTTCCCGATTTAGTAGATTTTTTTATTCGCACATTCCGTATTCACGCCAGAAATTTTTTTCTGTAATTATTCATTTAATAACCGATATTTTATTATTAAAATAACCAAAATTTACTTCTATTTAATTCTTTCTAATGTGAATTCCGATTCTCTGAATTACGTAATTTCTTGAACGCATTTTACCATGGGCATTTGAGGGTCAAAGTCGCTAATTATGATAACGTAAAATCTTACTTTATGATTTTCATGTGTGCACTTCGACTTGTTGGGAAAAGTAATGATTCTTCTCTTTTGTTTCATTAAAAGGGAAAGTTTGAAAATAATTATATTTCTGAATGCCATGATATTTATATTTCTGTAATTTTCTAACAAAGAAATGTTTTTTTTTTGTTTTTTTTTTTTAATTATGTGTGTGTAAGATGAATGTTCGATATTTGTTTTTCTTTCCGAAAAAAAATAACTTATAGGAGAAAAACAGAAACTATTAGCCAAATTACAGAGCTGTCACTGGCGACTATTTTTATATCCTTTTCGCACCAATATTTTCCGAATAAAAGATTTGAAATATCTTTTTCTTGCAAAAGTTGTCAAAGCATTTATTAAGGATTTCTGTTTCGAGAAACTGGTGCCAATGTGAATTAAAAAAATAGTCGGCTGTGGAAGCCTTGAAATTAAGATTAATTTTAGAATTAGAAAATAATTCTCAGATTAAATGGAAGAACTTACTGTCGTGATGATGTTCTGAACATAATATTAACCCACGACGACGGGCGTCGGGCCTGATACACCCACAGTGCATATGATTTTTTACAATTGTCACCACTACTTTTTTAAGAAACATCTTCAACTCGTTTTATCTCAGAACTTGTGGCAATTGTCATCTATTAAATAAGGTGAGGATTATTATTTATATTTATTGGTGACAATGAAAAATCATTAATATGCTGCGCGATTTTGGTGGGTTAACTGTTTAATACCCATTGTAGCTTAAATGCTATAAGCAGTGTTTCGAATTTTTTAAATATGGCTATTTGAAATGTTCAACATAAATAAAAATTAACAATACAGTGAAACCCTGATAATTCGGATTAATTGGGACCAGACCCAATCCGGACTATCGAAAATCCGGATTATCCGGAGAATTAGAAAAGAATGAAATAAAATAAAACATGCTTACAGAAAATCACCTTTATGTTTAACTTATTGATTATTTACAGACAGTAAAAATGTTTACTTTGCAATAAAAAAGTTCGTAATTTTGTGCTGTGCCAGTTTTCTATACCTTTTGCGAGCTGCACGGTACGCATCCGCTTGAGCACAAGTAGTTCGTTAGGTGTAGTTTAAATAAGAGTTTAAATAAGAAAGCTTAAGGTATTCTTCAGAAAAGATTTCAGAAAAAGGTTTTTTTATTCAGAATATGACGATGAAACAAATTAATGTTATGGAAATAAGCCAAATCACTTCTCAAACTTGAAAAAAAAAATAACCAAACCGATCCGGATTATTTGGAGATTCGGATTATCCGGAGATCCGAATTAACGGGGTCCGAGTTAGCGGGGTTCTACTGTACTTGTTTTATTTACTAGCAGACATTCCATATTTAAATAACGTGAAATTATACTTCGTTTCACCTTAACTTGGCAGCACTGAATATGCTACAAGAGCCGAATTGCAGCCGTTGCCATAGAAACCAGGGTTTGCTTGAACAGCACAGGATCACTAACAGACAAGGGAAATCGCCATTTTGGCGGAAAGATATAATAATGAATGTGAAAAAAATCAGCACCTTTCGAAGTTCTTATGAAATTAATTTTATTAGATAATCATTTACTAAAATAACGAATATTATTAATTTTTTTCTGAGTTTTATTATTTTTTAAATTTATTTCAACATTATTTCATATTATATTGTTGATCCGTCTAACATTGTCCAGCCCACAAAATGTGAAACATATTTAAAAATCTCGAAAAGTTAAAAAACATTACAGAAATTCCGGAAAAAACTTTATTGAAAAGATAAATTTTTCTGAAATAATCTAAAAAATTGAAACTGAATTCCATGCATTGTCATACTTTTGTAAAGAATTTTCTGCAGTGTTGAATTCAGACACTTTTTCTCTGGGAGGTAACTTCAGTGGCTCCGGGGGGGGGGGGGGGGGGGGGAATGTCCTCCGCGGGCCAACCCCTGAATTCAGACACTTTTCTCCGGGAGGGGCGGGGGTTGTACTTTTTGACCATTGAAAACGCAAAATTTCAAATTTTCCGGGAGGGGGGACATTTTATTGCTCCGGGAGAAAATGTTTCTCCCGAGCCACTCCCTGAATTCAATACTGATTTTCTGTGCGAATTTTTGCGTTTCAGTGTATTTTTTTTTTAAATCGCAGAGGAGAGAGGATAGATTTTACGTATTTAAGCTCAAAATTTAAAACCCAGTACCGCTTGCAAATGTTAAAAAAAGCCTTAAAAAGAAAAAAAAGTCTATAAATCGCACTAAAAAATCAAGTAAAATAAAAGTAAAAACAGAATTTGAAGCGAATTTTATTGAAAAGAGGAAAGCATTAATTTTATTGAGTTAACAGATTAAAGCCAAATTCTCCGAAAATCTATTTAAAACAGAAAATTTATCATTTATATCCAACCACTGGCAGATATCTGGAAAAAGTCAGGTTCCAGGCCATCAGACAGTACCTCTCAATGTATCTAAAATTATAGATATTTGGGTATAAAAATGTCATGATTTTTAAAAATTTAAATTATTTTATAAATTTTTTATCATCGTCCTCGCCCCTGCTTTAAAATACACAATTTCTCGAAAATAGATTGTTTCCAAAACAATTAAATCTCTAATAATAATATAAAATGTTTTTATGCTTTAATCTTTAATCCTAAAATTATAATTATTATTTAGAAATTTCAAAAATTATGTAAACTGAAAATTAGTAATTTCATTAGTTATTAATATCCAATAACATTATGTAAATGGAAGTTTTACAATAATTATCGAAAACTATATTAAACACAACAGATATTTACACTTATTAAAATATTTAAAAACTGCAATTAATTGCTAACAGTGCTTAAAATTAAGGGGCTACTTCACTCATGCAAAAACGCTCTAGTTTAATCCAATGGAAGTTTTTTTTTTTTAATATTTCGTTTACATTTCAATATTTTAATTTTTTAGGTGCGTTCGTAATTATGCAAATATGTAGCACCTATAGTTGTCATTCAGTCCATCCGTCTGTCCGTCCGCTCAATAATAACTCAAAAACTACCCAACCAAATCGTTTGAAATTTAAAATATATAACTATTAGATAATTTTTCGAGTCATTTCAAATTTTATGAAAATCGGATGAATAGTTCATATACAGGGACAATCAAAAGGATTCCGATACATTACGGTCGATGGGGAAAAAAGTTTCAAGTGCATTTTAATGGTCTTACACTCTTTCGAACATAAAAAAAAGTGATATACATCTATAAAGTAACATACTATTATATACATTCCGTACAATCTGTGGTCCGAAGAATATTTGTTACTGATTTAAAGGGCCACACAAAAGTATCCCATTACATAATTATATATCGAGACATTATTTCATGCGCGTTTTAATTATATTAAACTACTTAACATTTATGAAATTTATGTACATTGCTGAGGACTCCTACAAGTTATTTCCTGTGTCATAAAAATCAGATAGTTTTTACAGGGACACACAAAAGATTTCGGCTACTATACTATATCTGAAATATTGTATACTATTACACCAAGATCTGATTTTTTTAGGTATTTCGTAATTATATAAATACGTAGCACGTATAGTCATCGTTCAATTTGTCCGTCCATCTGTCTGTCCGCATGTAACAGATTAAAAACACCCAACCAAATCGTTTGAAATTTAAAATATATAATTGTTGCATAATTTTGTAAAGTCATTTCAACTTTTATGAAACTCTGATGTATAATTTAAATAAAGGCACATTCAAAAGTATTCCATTACATTATGGTCAACGGGAAAAAAAAAGTTTCAAATGCATTTTAATGATGTTACACTCTTTCAAATATAATAGAACTGATATGCACTTATGAAGCATGAACTAAAATAAACATTATGTACAATCTGTGAAGCAAAATATATTTTTTTTCAATTTCCAAAAGTATTTCACGACATAATGGTATACAGAGAAACATTGTTTGAGGCTTGTTTTAATTGTATTAAACTATATAAAATTTTATGAAATTGATAAACGTTGCTGAGGTTTAATAATAGTTACTTCCTCTATATTTACAGGAGCACACAAAAGATTTTGACCGCTATACTGTATCCGAAGTACTGTATACTATAACAGCAAGATCTGAATATTTTAAAAACTTCATTATAGTACACCGTATTTACTACGTTTCACGTGCAATTTCCAACTTGTTTTTCTTACATTGGATAGTTGAGCTCGATCTTTACAAAGAACTTTTTTTTTTTACTTTTTAGATTTTGTCAGTAGGAATTTTTTTTCGGGGGGGGGGGGGGGGATTTTTCAATTTTCAGACTTCGAAAGTGTTTCGAAAGTAAGGAAAAAACAAGCAAGGAAAAAAAAAACAATCCTAAAACAAATTCGAAAAGATATTAGGGGTCTTTGTGAAGCTTGACTTTTAGTGTAGAATTCATGAGATGGCCTGGGGGGCATTCCTCCCCGGAACAATGAGACCCTGATCCCTTCCCCCGAAAAGTATGAGATTATGAGTTTTCAATGTCCAAAGATTGCAATATCCCCCCCCCCTCTCCCCCGAAGTCGCAGAAATTATTTCCGGAGAAAAATATCTGAATTCAACAATGTTGACCTCAGCTATGAAATGCAAAGCTAATAATTTAAAAATACTGAAATGCAAATTAAATATTTTTTAAATTTTCTTCCATAAAAGTAATATTAGCAAGCGGGATTTTACATGAATGAAGATCTTAATAATTATTAAACAATTGATTCTCCAAGTAGGAATATAATATTAATTGCTACAGTTTTATGCTTTAGAACTTATCATAAAAGCAGATGACACGGGCGCTTAAAAAGCGCGCTTTTAATTTAACCTTGAAGATTGGTTCCCCGCCAAAGGAGAGTTTTTTTTTACGCTAAGCTTTTTACTTTATACATACGCTTAAAATAGAAATTATTTTTGAAATAAATACTTTTAACAGAGAAATTACTTTAAATATGTGTTACAAAATCTTGAATTTATTAATTTATAAACATAACCATATAAATTTCTACGAATTTTCCCCATAAGATTAAAAAATATCGGAGAACTATTTTCCACGGCGGAATGTTACTGTTTCTACTTTTCACAGTGCTGCCAAGTTAAGGTGGAACAGAATATAACTGAAATTTTCTGGTATGAATTAATCTGAATTACTGAATTTCTAGAACATGTTCTACCATGGGAATTATAGGGTTATTATAAAGCTGCTAAAATGATAACGTAAAATCCGATTTTAGAGTTTTTATACACGTGCTTCGGCGTAATCTGAAGAGAAAAGTAACAACTCTTGCACATTTGTTACATTAAAAGAGGCAGTTAGAAAATAAGGATATTTCTGATTTCATATGATGATTGGATTTTTATAATTTTTCAACAATTATATTATTTTTTAATGTATGTGTGATATATGTTCGATATTTGTTTTTATTGTATTTTCCTTTCCTGAAAAATCCTTTAAAATTTTACAAAACAGAAAAAAGAAATTACAAGTCAATATGAAATTAATTTTAGAATTATAGCTCATTTTTCAGATTAATTGTATAAACTCTATTTTTAGGGTTTGGTTAATTTAATAAGCAGTGGAGTTAATATGAAAACGCTGATAATGATAACGTAAAATCTTGTTTTGTAGCTCATAAGGGCTTGCTTTGACGTGATGTAAATAGAAAAGTTGCAACTAACGATATGATGATAATTGGATTTCTGTCATTTTTCTCCTGAGAGGTGTTTTATTTTTTATGAGTGCGCGTACATAATAAATGTTCATTATTTGGTTTTATCTTGTTTTCAATAACAAAAAGAAAAAAAAATATATTAAAATTACATGAGGCAGAAAAAATAAAACTATTAGCCGATTGAAAATCAATTTTGTAGTTAGACTTTACTCCTAGATTAAATGTAATAAGTGTAATTTTTAATGTTTATTAATTTTTAAGCAATAAATTTAATATAAAATTGCCAAAGACTTTTTTATGGCTTTTATGAGCTATCTATGACGTGATGTGAGTGAAAAATCAAGGTTCGTGAGCTTCAAGGACTTGTAAGGGCATTTTATCAGGATTTTCATAATGTAATATTTGCTTTATTTATACATCTATTTTCCGATACAGCGGTCAGTACTTTATGAAATTCATAGTACTAAAACAATTAAAATCCCCTGAATCTCTCGATGCATACAAACTTTGATTAACCCACTAAATCGCAAACCGCTCAACATCGCCCGAGATATTTTGAGATATTTTAATTCGTATATCCTAATTTCCACCAGAAAAATAAAATAGCAATATTGGCTTTACTTCATAACAGACATTCTGGGTTTAAATAAACCGAAATTAGCCATTGAAACTTTCTGGTGTAAAGTCAGATTTTCTGAACTACACAATTTCTAGAACGAATTTTAATCATGGGAATTAAAGGGTTGAAAGGGGAAGTTTGAAAATAAGGATGTTTCTGAATGACATGATGATCGTAGGATTTCTGTAATTTTCTAACAAAGATTTTTTTTAACTATGCAATTAATTTAGTATTAATTAAACACAATATTTTAAAAACTATTTTCTGATTTTTATTAATAGCAGACTACTGGAATTTTTTTTTAAATATACTGGTGTCAACGATCTGAATGTATTTATCAAATATTAAATTTTAATTGATTCATATATACAGCACTGCGTAGTGCATGGCTAATGAAGAAGACTATTTTCATAGAAATCCAATAAAATAAATCTTGTTAGCAAAAAAATATTGCAGAGAAATTAACTGACAAGGAAGGTCTCCGTACGAGCATACTCCGAAAAATTTGAAAAAATTACAGAATGTTCTTCCCATGGGGATATATACATTAAAAAAAAAAAAAAAAAAAAAAATTCTGCTGAATCCCCGTTTCTTGTCCGTAAAAAAATAATGAAAATTTCGTTATTTGGCGATTTATCTTCGTTTGGAGGTAAAAAGCAATTTCAAAATATGTTTTTTATTTTTTATTTTATTTATTTATTTATTTATTTTTTTTTTATAATGTCAAATGCATTTTAAAGGAAAAAAGTTACATGTTCAAAAGTATAATTTCGTTATATTGATATTTATATGTATTCAAATTTAATCATCAAAATTTGAGATTTGAAACGAAATTCAAATTTAAATTAATTAAAATTGTTTCAAGTTCAAAGTCCATTTGAGCATTGTCAATCCGATTCTGTTGCTATGGAAACATATAGCTTTTATTTTTGAATACGCTTAAATGTATGAAAATAATTTTACTGAATAAGAATTTTTTACATATGAAAATATTTTTTTCAGAGGTAAATTAAATAACTACGGCAACAAATAATATATACATATGCAATTTAGTATACATAAATATGTATAAAATATAAACTCTCTCATTGTTTATGTTTAAATACATCAAACACCATTTACGCGGATTCTAAAAATCCAAGTTTTCAGTTGCATTAAAATCGTTTGCTTTTGGCGGGGAAAAGTGCTACTCGCCAAATCGTGTGACACTTTAGTCTTTTCACGCCAAATATTCGAAAGTATTCAATTTTTTTACATTTTTTTTTTCTGCATTTCCGCCGCTAATTTTCACTGATCCTTTATTACATATATGAGTAGCTTAATTACTATTTTTTTCAAAAAAAATCTGAGTATGCTCAGTATGGAGACCTTCCTTGTGAGTGTCCTGGTGACAAATCAGTTGTTTTACAGGAAACAATCACAATTGTTTTTATTCTAGTTCCTTTTAGAAAACTTAAACCTCATTATTCTTTCTTATCTGAAAAATCATAAAGTTTCATTCGTATTCCATAAATAATTATAAAACGGCATAAACAAATGAGAAATCACTTTTTAAAAATCACACTTGATTAACGGAAAGGGTTAAACTTTTTTTGCACAGTTTGCCCTCTCCGGGATACCCAATTTTAATTCTAAACTTGCAAACGGCACCAATATTTTAATAAAATTTCGTTTTTATAATGAAAACTTATATTAGGCAGTTCTTACTTTCCAAGAAAGTCGTTTATAAATTCCGGTGTCAGTCAATAATTTCTCATTTTAGGAACAGAATTTAGCCGAGCAAGAAAGGGTTAACATTAGAACGCCGGGAAATTTTATGCAAGTTTTATGACATATATTTAACCCTTAAATGCATATTGTATCATTTTCGATACCATAAGTGTTCCCGATTTATTGGGAGTTTTATTCACATATTCCGTATTCTCATCAGAAATTTAAAAGAGCAATTTTCACTTTACTTAATGACAGACCCTTCGTAATTAAATAAAAAAAATTACTATTTAGATTTTTCTGGTATGAATTCTGATTCTTTGAATTGCGCATTTTTTGGAACGCGTTCTATTCTGTGTATTTAAGGGTTAAACTGAGAAAAATAATTTGAAATTATTATTTGGTTAGCTTATTTCATTGCAAATAGAATATAATTTATTTCTTGAAGTTTTTTCTGGTTCGAATCGACAATAAGTCCAGTGATCGATGTCGAATTGACACTTTCTCGAAGTTCCAGTGTTAATGACGTCACATTTTAATTTTTAATGCCAGTAGTTTCGAATAAAATTTTTCGTGTTTTTTCATCGAATAATTTTATAATTAAACAAAGAAGAAAAATCATGCGTTAAGCATAGATTATGAAGCACTTTCCAACACTTAATGAAATCTTTAACAAAATTTGTTATTTAGGGAAATAATAGTGTATAGTCAAATATACCCAAATATGTATTCCAGTACTTTTGAACAACCCTGTATTTCATATGTCAGTTGATATAATGGGAAAACTTACTTTAGCAAGAATATACCCAGTAACTTGAAATTTCTTTTTCAGCAATTCGTACTATTAGATGGAAACATACTTGAATACTTTTGTTCAGCTCTGTAGTTTACATTGTACCTTTATTACACATCAGCATTTGGCTAAAATTTATTGTAAACTAAAATACTTTTAAAACAACTGAAATCACATTCTCATAAATTATCATTCATAGTCGTCCATGTACCGAATTCTTTGCGTAGCCCTGTATATCCTTTTATCTATATTCTGCAAACATTTCTCAGTAAATTGAATGAATCTCAGCGTAAAAATGCATAGCTTATTTAAGAACCACGTTTAAATATTTTACGCTCATATTCAGTAACGTTTTGGGTAGCCCTGTATATCAACTATAACATTTATACACACCATATAATGTGCATACATTTAGGGAAATATAAACGCGCATATCATAATTAAAATGCATTTCATCCCTCCATCAGCCATTATCGGACAGAATATACTATTTGAAATCTTTTGTATGGCCCTGTAAATTCTATGTACTTCATATTACGCAAGACAGTAGCGTATGACTTATATTAAGCTTCAGTAACACATATCAATTTTATTATACATGAAACAGCTTAATATATTTTAAGTATGTCACACACAATTTCCCCTTTTACCATTATCTAATGGAATTCTTTTCTGTGGACCTGTAAATGAATAATAGCTACATTTTCACCTTATATTTTATAGAATGCATATTTTAATATGTTTGACAGGGTATAACATCTTTAAAATTCCTTTGAAACGATTTTTCCCCATAAGCCGTAATGTAATGGGAAACGTTTGATTCGCCCTGTAGATAAACTAATCATGGTAGAAACTTCATTTTCGACAGGACTTGTGCCAGTGTAAACGTCAAAAATGTTCTAAAATTTCGAGTATATTAACGATTTTTCCCCATGGCCGTAATGTAATGGAAAACTTTTGATTCGCCCTGTAGATAATCTAAACATGGTAGAAACTTCATTTTCAATAGGGTTCGTGCTAGGGTAAACGTCAATAACGTCCTAAAATTTCATGGCAATCCGAGTATATTAACGATTTTTTCCCATAGGCCGTAAGGTAATGGGAAAATTTTGATTCTCTCTGTACATAAACTAATCATGGTAGATATTTCATTTTCAATAGGGTTCGTGCTAGGGTAAACCTCAATAACGTATAAAAATTTTATAACAATCCGAGTATATTTACGGGAGTTAGAGCGCGGACAGACGGACAGACAAACCGAATACGTAAGCAGTTTTCAACTTTGTTTGAAAGTGCTAAAAAGGAAAAGATTAAGACTGAAATTTTCTGCTATTGAATATATATGTATATATATATATATATATATATATATATATATATATATAAGTGACTTTTAATAATTACTTTTGATTTATAACATATAAAATAAACCATACATAAAATAATATAAAATTGCGATTTAGAATTTTCTGGTGTAAATTCAATATGTCTAAACAAAAATCCGCTAAATGTGGCTACACATTTAATGGAACAAAGAATTCATTTTCGTGAACTATATTATTTCAGCAAGAAATTCATTAAAAAGTGATCTGTAATAATAACATGTGTGCAACAAATACCTGACAAAAAATTGAGCAACTACTTAGTTATTTTAAATAGAATTCAAAACTAAATTCCCCTAAATAAAATTCTACGAAAATTTTATACTAGAATACTGGTGGAAGTTTACGCCTGCAGTAATCAAGGTTTGTATAAATGCGCTCAAACTTATAGTTCAATTATATTCTAAATATGTTCTAACTAGAATTAACTTATTAATTTTTTTATGAAATTTTTAAAAGAAAAATTCATTCTGTGTCATTCAAAATGCAAAAATTCTGAACACTGACTTGTGTGTCAGATTTTAGAAACAATGAACCTGCGTTTCCGCGCCAGAGAAAATCATCCATAGATTAATAGCATACTTTTTTAACTCCGGCCTTTTTTAAGAACTGGTGAAAATGATGAAGATTTATGAGCAAATTAAGTGGCACATATACCGGTCGCTCATCTCCGACCGGTTATTAACCCCTTCAAAGAAGGTGATTCATTTTTAGACCACTTAATTTTAATTCCTAAATCGGTACCTCCATCGGTACCAGAATATTGGAATAAAAATTTCGCTTTCACTTTTAAATGGAGTGAAAAAAATGTTTTTTGCAAATTTTGAAATAAATTTGTTTTTTAATTCTGGTGTTATTCACTCATTTCAGTTTTTTACAAAGAAAAGAGCCTTGCTCCTGAAAGTATTAAATGAAAAAAAAACATGCTTTATTTAATTGACCTCTTAACACTAGAACCGCCATTAGGGGTCAAAATGACCCTTGTCAGATTGATAACAGTCGATTCGAACCAGAATTTTCTTCGTAAGATATGTTAAATCTATGCAGCATAAAAATAGTCTAATCAAATAAGTCACATAGTTTAAAATTAAAATTCTGGTGAGAAACACTTTTTAAAAAACTTGAGTAACATACCCGGCGGTTCTAGTGTTGATTCTTTTCTTTTGATAAAATAATTTGAAAACATGAAACACCACTTTTTAAAAACTAAAATATTCGTGACATTAGTCTTTTCTAAAACTGCATGTAAGATAAGTGGACAGAAGATACGTGTATCTCGTGACCGGTCAACAGTGTTTTATCAAGGCTGCATAAAAGAAATCGAATACGTTATCAAATATTATTACCATCTATCATTATTTGACATAATCACATTATTTCAATTCATAATCCGAGTAACATTATATTTACAATGATTAATATATTGACCGCCATTTGAACGGTGATCGCAACGTTATTATTAATTGAAACCATTACGAATAACGGGTGATTCATAAAAGTTTCAATTTCTAGAACTACGTAATGTATAATCATGATACACAAAAATTTTTATTAGTGGTGTCTGTTTTTATGTTCCCAGGAGGTCGCTTTGTAACATTGTTTGACACATGTGGCTCAGTAAAATAAAATGAAATATTAAGAAGTATTATTACAATGCATTATTACAATGCAGTTTATAACTCATTCTTTAAAAAATCGCTAAACTTTTTTTTTTTTTTTTTTTTTTTTTTTTTTTTTTTTTTTTTAAGGCAAGGCCACAAAAAACATTTTGAAAAAATTTTTGGTTTGCACAATGTTGCCAATTTATTCTCAAATCTTAATTCGAAATTTCAAATTCATACCATTAATTTCGAAAGAAGAAATTTTACTTTATGTAAACTCTAAATGTCTCTTATTAAATAATGAAATACAATTCTTTATTTCTGGTATGAACTCGAAATTTCTGATTAAAAATGGAGGTCAAACTGGGAACTCTAGGATCGCATCGAATGAACTGATGTACATCGAAGCCGCTTAATTAGTCTCGTTCAGAATAACAATGGTAAAAATTTAATAGTAAAATGTCAAAGATAATTCCGAAAAACGAGCTTATATGTACCAGAGTCATTGTATGTCATTATCATCATCATGCATCAGTCATTCATCATCATGCTAATCATTATAAGAAGACAGATTTACTACTAATTCGAAATAGAAATTTTAATTTTATTTGTAATAGTATTTTTGGGTCTAAATCAGGCGACAATTTGTATCCGGTAATAGTCATATACTCACTGACCGAGACCTATGCTCCTTCGGTTTTCGTGACCAACTCCTTATGCACGTTTGGCTGGAGCGAAAAAAGTTCTGAATTTAACGCTTTGCATTTATATGTCAAGTCTAACTTGATATCATTTTTCTTTGAAAAATCTGTTTTTGACACCAATAACAAAGGAAGTAAAATTTGCCTACTAATTCAATTAGAGCATTTTAAAAATAGTATACTTGAAAGAAACTTCTGTTAAAAAAGTGGTGTCACCGAGAAAATTTTGTAAGAGACGTCCATATCGAAAGGGTAATGACTAACAGCAGGGAACTGCAAAAAGTATAAGTCACCGATTTTGACAAAAGTAGTATTTTAGTAAAAATCTCATTGTAAGCAGTAAAAAAATCAATGGAACTACACGTCGGAAATGAGCCGTTTTCGAAATATTAGACAATTTATGTTATGTTGGAATGAATTGCTGACGAAAGTCAGAACATTACTGTACTTCATAAATGAAAGAAAAAAAATATTTAATATGGTTTGTATAATTATAATATACTTTAAGAATGCTTTCGCTTTTCCTTTATTTGGAATATGAATTGTAATTTTCCAGCTGGGCGAAAAATGTCTTGGGTGGGATCTGAACCAGAGATCTCTTGGCTGAAACTACCAATGCTGTTACAACTGAACAATCTTAGAAGAATATAGAGGATCGAATCCACCCAGCTAATCTTTGAATTGGATTATTTTGAATTTGATCCACCAGATTTGTCCGGGATAGCTTAGTTAGCAGAGTATTGGCAGCTTCAGCCAACCGATCTCTGGTTCGAATCCTGGTCTAGAGACCCCAACTAGAGAAAAAAATTACAAATTATATGATTTATTTACTAATTAAAAAAATTTTGTTAAAATTAATCAAGTGTTATTTACAATAACTTTATTTTACTTGAGGATTAATTTTTAACTTTTTATTTCTCTGTATTAAAAAGGACATTCTTTTTACTTTTCATATTTGTTAGTATTGAGTACACAACTAATTTGAGTAACACAACTAATTTGATTAAAGGGAGAAAATTAGATTTTTCAGTTTCTTTATAGACTAAACTAAATAAATATATAAATAAATATTTTTTTTTCTTTCAAATCTTTAAATCCCGTTCCTATTTTGTAAAGTAGTTTTTTAGTAGGTTCTTATTTTCCAATTTTTCACCAATGTTTCTTGTCTTTTCTCCATGAAATCTAAACCGGATGAAATTTCAATTGCACTTCTGTTCACAACTCCGCAGTTTTTTTTTTTTTTTTTTTTTTACTGTGAAACTACGTTTATAAAGGGTATAACCGGGTTTCTTAGTAAAATATGCCCTTGAGTCAACCACATCGAGTCGTACATGGATCGATAGCCCATAAAAAGAAATTCATTTCTCCCCAGTTTTAAGTTTGTATCTCAAGACCATGGGGGGGGGGGGGGGGTAATGGCCCTAAATGCCTGTTTTGGAAAAGAGCGCATTGTGACGAAACTACTAAGCAGATTTCAACGAACAAAATAAGGGATGTATAAAACCACCATACGAATGTTTGACAATTTTTTCAGATTTTTTTAAACAAAAGAACAGGTTTTCTAACATTTTCCCTGTTTTTAAATGTATATTTTAATTAAAAATAAACTGAAATTTCTGAGTGACCACCTTAATTTTTTTTCATTAAATACTATGAGACATGATGCAAATTCACTATCAATTTCAACTTTCTACGTATGGTGCATCATATTAAAAAAAGGCAAAATCATATTCCGGCTGAAATGTGGGATGTGTCTCGTCTTCTCAAATTTCACGCCTTCTTTTCAAATCTCACATATTAATTCACACGGTATTTTTAAAAGAAGGCGTGAAATTTGTCCGAGACATGCTCCAAATTACCGCCGGAATATGATTTTGCCGTTTTTTCAATATGATGCACCATACGTAGAAAGTTGAAATTGATAGTGAATTTGCATCATGTCTCATAGTATTTCATGTAAAAATATTAAGGTTGTCACTCAGAAATTTCAGTTTATTTTTAATGAAAATGTTCATTTAAAAACAGGAAAAATGTTAGAAAACTTGTTTTTTTGTTTAAAAAATCTGAAAAAATTGTCAAACATTTGTATGATGGTTTTTTACATCCCTTATTTTTTTCGTTGAAATTTGCTTAGTAGTTTCGTCACATTGCGAACTTTTCCAAAACAGGCATTTAGGATCATTACCTCCCATAGTCTTCAGATAACATAAAACTGGGGTGAAATGAATTTCTTTTTATGGGCTATCGATCCATGTAGTTCTCGATGTGGTTGACTCAAGGGCATATTTTACTATGAAACCCGGCTATACCCTTTCCAGTGCCGATAATTATTTCCTTACAAAAAATTATTATTTCCATATGACTTTATTAAATGTGTGCGAGACAACACTGTTACAAATGACTTCATAAAACACACCTAAAAATTGTTTTTTCTGAATCCTTTTGTAGAACTGTAATATTTTTTGATATACTAAGTTAAAAAACACCAAAATTTTTTCGCTTTCACGTTAAGTAAGTTTCCCCAAAGAGATGGTGAAGAACTAGGAATGTCCCACAGTAGATATATAAGAGTCAGATAATTCTTTTGAAGAAACCTTGTGAATCAGCTTCTTGTTAACTCTTTCGGGTACAGTGTGCCTACTTCTGAATGCCTAATTTTGATTTCAAACTTGCAATTGCAACAAAAATATTTTAATAAAATTTTGCTTTTACAATGAAAGCCTAAAGTAGGGAGTTCTTAATTTCTAAAAAAAATCGTTTCTAAATTCCGGTGTCAGTCAATATTTTCTCATTTTACGAACATATTTTGACTGTGTTGGAAAGGGTTAAGCCATGGGTGCAAAAATCTAGGCACCAGCAGTCAATTTCCCACCACTAAATTTATTTCGTTTTTCTTCATTTAATATTTTGTGAAAGATTCCTGTCAGATTCCTATTAAATTTAAAACGAAGAAACCTTTTAAATTTTAGTGGTGAGAGACTATCCGCTGGCGCCTAGAATTTTGCACCCCTGGGTTAAGCTATAGTTATTCGTAATATATGCCATAGCTGTCACAAGAAGGAAAAGTATTTATAATGTTTTTTCTTCACCTGGAAGAAAAAAAATCCTCCCTTCCACTTTTCATTTTTCTTTTCTTAACTTATTGTTTTGTACAGTGTTTACGGCAGCTTGATAGGTAGCAACCAGCATTTCTATGATGTATTCTGATACTTTTAGGTCTTTAATTTGTGATGAAAGTATACTTAATAGAATTATTTGAATATTTTTTACGAAATCAGCATAAAAAATACATCAGAAACACTTTTCAACTTAGCACTATAGCTACCGTGAGCCACCACACGAATATGTTTCAGTTCAAACAAGAAATTTGATTATGAAATAGGTTTAGGCACAAAGAAGAAAAGTATTAAATAATAAAATTAAAATGATTTAAATCAAAATTCTGGTGTGAAGTATTTTTATAAAACTTGACTCAAGTTTCCGGTAGTTCTAGCGTTAACCCTTTGAGTTCTGACAAGTAAATTTCTTCAGAATTCCAAATATTAAGCTGACAACAATATTTTGCAAAGAAAAAATTCTGTTTACTATATATAAGAAAAAAAATGTATTGAACGATTTTCAAATAAATTTGGACAGATATTCCGGTGCCATTGAGACATTTCGGAATTAAAATTAAGTGGTAGAAAATTCAACCATCAGAGCTCAAAGGGTCAAAGAAAAAAAAAACACTGTAGGCCTGAGTAATGTTGAATTAATACAATGAAACAGCAGGCAGCTTGCATATGTTTGCGTGCCCCCACCCCCTCTATCCAAAATAAGACTTTTATACCTATTCCACAACAAACGATTACATTTTTAAACAAATCATATATTAATCTTCAACAATGTCCTTTCGCTTTATTGAAAAAAGTTCTTCCGCGATTTCCAAAGCATGACAAATCGCCAGTAAAGAGCAAGTTGAAAAGTACTAAGGCCGTGATGAAGGTCACACGTCTGCTGTGATGGCCATAAGGGAAGATAGTGGTGACTTAAGGTCACGGCTCTATACAAATTATTTATTAAACATATGCTTACGATCATTAAAAGGATTAAAACTTATTGAACACGTGCTATGAAGAACAGTTTTTGTTGAAGCTTACATAATCATTATTATTTTAGTGCACCTTTATGCATTTTCTTTGTCCTTGTCAATTGTTAAACTTTTTGTACTTTAGCACTTCTTAAAACATAACATTTGTTTCTTAAAGAGGCAACAGTAGTTAGTGTCTGTCTGTACGTGTTAACCCTTTCTTGCGCAGTGTTGCCGGGCCGGCAACACCTAATTTTAATTCCAAACTTGCAAACGGCACCAGTAATATTTTAATATAATGTTGCTTTTACAATGAAAGCTTAAATTAAGTAATTCGTAATATCTAGACAAGTCCTTTATAAATTCCGGTGTCAATCGACAATTTCTCATTTTACTAATAGAATTTGCTTACGCCGGAAAGGGTTAATGCTATTTTGTAATATTAGAAATGAAAATAATATCAATAAGTTTTGGTAGGAAATTCAGTATGTTTTCTATTAACTAGTAAAGAATTCAGTTGGTTTTCCCAATTCTCTTCTTTCTCCATGCATCGCAATATATGAGATATATGAGATATATATGTATGAAAAATTTGTATTTTCTACTTATCAAAACTTGTTTACGCTATATTTTCACAAAAGTTGTTTCAGACGACTACATTTACACTACATACCTTCAACTATTTCTGAAGAGCAACCTTCATTACATATACACAGCTGCCAACTCTTTCGCTTTTTTCCTGCCATAAAAATTTAATCCCTTTGCGACGGGAGATTACTTTTACCTTTTACGATATTTTTAATGTTTTGTCACCGGTTATTAAAAACAGAAATTCGCGCCTTATTAAATAATAATAATAATAAAAAAAATGAGTGGATTAAATAAGGAAAACTTTACAGTAAAATTTTAGTGGTGGGGATAAACAAGGATTCTTAAGCCTTTTTGCGGTAAGTATATGTGTCGTTCTTCCCAAGGGGATTAATAGAAATTTTTGATTTATTTAATCCGCATATTAATCTTTTATAGTTGAGAAGTGACTCTCACTTACAACTAGTGTTCCAAGTGTCCCTCGTGAATCGGGATATCAAATGCTTTGAACATCGCTATCTTACAGTTTATTTCGCCATCGTTTATAACAGATTATTCGGCCATTAGATAAGGCGAAGAAAATTAGTTTAAAAGACCGATATCTAGAGCATTTGAAGCACTCGTTTACGCGGTATACTAGGTGGACAGTGAGAATCCCCTCTCGAGTGCAAGGGGTTAACAAGCGAACTTTTAGCTGGTGTCAATTCGACATTAATCAAATGGCAAAATATAGATTCGAACCAGAATATTTTCGTAAAATTAGCAAAATTTAAACAAGAGAAAAGTAGGTTAAATAAATAAGTGAAATTGCTTTAAATGAATATTTTGGTGATAACCATTTGGGGCGCAAATCATATTCATTGCTTAAGTGCTGAAATTAATGACCGACAACGGAATTTGAAAACAACTTTAATTCTAAATAAGAAAAGCTATATTTCCAGCATTCAATAAATTGAATTTTTTTAACCAAAATTCCGGTGCCAATGTGGAGTTTGAGAATTAAAATTAAGTAGTTTCATAGATATACCACCGAGTCGCGAGGGGTTAAAATATTTTTGTTATGGCTAGGCAAAATTTCCGGACGCTCCAATGTTAAAGTGATTTAAAAAGCTAAAATTTGCTATAAAAATTTTCTGGTAGAAAAATCGCAAGAGTTGGTAGCTATTCATATATCTTGAAGAAATCTACCATAAAGATTATTGTTTAAAAATAGTCAGTATCAAACATAATCCTGTTAAAACATTAAAAAAAAAAACCCAATGAAAACCATGCAAGCATTTATAAGCGTAACGTCGATAGTAGAGGGATTAATGACACAGAACAAAAACTTCTCCTGCTCATAATGACCTTCGTATACCATGTCTTATAGATGTATAGAAATGTCTACCGAAGAAAAAAAAATTGAATTCAACATTGTTATAAAAAATGTTAACGCGTAATAAGTACCTTTTTAATACTTTTAGGAGAAAGGCATTTCTATTCAAAAAATGTTCAAATAATCGATTTAAACCGCAATATATGAACAATTTTATTTGAAGATATTCAAAAGCTTCACGTATGTTATGAGATGAAACTGTATTAAAAAAGTATTGGTATCATTTTCCTGTTTAGGTAGAACCTTATTACTAATGGGGCATACCTGCACCAAAAAATTTTAATAGAAATCATCCTCTTTTCTAAACGTCACATTGAAAGAAAATTCCTGTCATGAGTAAGACAAAATTTTGTATTTTTTTTTACTGGGGATAATGTGCCTCGTTGGTAATTAGACGCACAATTTAGGCATTAAAATTAAACGTTTGCAGACTCTGAACAGCGCCTTTGAAAGAATTAAATTGATTCTTCTCCAGCAGGGATTACTATTGCTTATCACATTACTCAAATTGAATTACAGAGAATCTAAAATGGTATTTAATTATGCGAATTCCAGGAATGATTTTTTTCAACTTTAGTGAACACTACGGTTCTGTCAAGATTTGTTTATAGAGAAGTTCTATTTTATCATATTATACTGCCTATTTTTTAGTTTTAAAAAAAACTGAACATTTATAGGTTCAAATATTTTGCATTTTCTAAATGCAATGAAAGAATTTCATTAACCCTTTTTGGAGCGGAATAAATCTGTTTCAAATAATTAACTTCCACCAGAATTTATAATCCACCAGAAAATAGGAACTTGATTATTTTTTAGATATTTTATGAAAGGAAAATTTAAATAAATGTTCTTGATGGCATTAATATTAAAATTAGGTGTCCGTTTTTAGAGACACCGCGTCGGAAAGGCTTGATTAAAAAAATACCTTTGGAAATACTTTCCTTTTTTTTCAAGACCTTGCGATAAAATTATGGGATTCATGGGAATATTCACATTTGCATATTTCATGGATACTGTTCTGTATTTCAGTAACATACTCACAACATGAATTATTTAATATTCCCAGAACACGAAGAAATCTAATACTTGGTATTTGCATTTGCAGCTTTAAAAGCAATGGATAATGACATTGTTTTCAGATTATCTTATAAAAGTCTCACTCTCTTACGAAGGTCGCCAAAGAAGAATTGAGCTGGAGAGGGAAAGGTTAAAAAGGAGAAGTTGAAGTTTATTTTTGAATATTAAGACGAAATTTCAGAAAAATAAGATCTGGAGTTCATTGATCTTGAGATTTGTATTTTATATAACCACTTAATGGCCGCATTAAATAACGGTTTAAAAATTCAAATTCATTATTGCCACCACTTTTTTGAAAAAAAAAATATTCATCTTAATTAATGGCAAGCAAAATGATACCAGAATAAAACCAAATCCACTACTTAATAAAACTGGTGGGAATCAGACACTTCTGAATAAAAGCCGTGAAGCTTGTAGCCCGTTAATGTTTCGGGCGCAACGATTAAGTGGTTAACGAAGAATTTCTTTTTAAATAAGAGCGGATAACATCGCCATTTCTATTATTTTTGGTTCATATTTAAAAATAAAATTTCTCAATAATCTGAAAAAAACAAGCAGCTTTTTTAATACTTTGGACTCCGGTGTTTGTTACAATTTTTTTTTTTTTTTTTTTTTTTTTTTTTTTTTATCCGGCCAACATCACTTTTTTTTTAAACGAAGTTTCTGCAAAGTATACGAACTCAAAAATGCTCTGATCAAATAAGGAAATTTTTATTTTACTTTATTACTGGTTTCAAAAGCAAATTTTGTAACGAAAGGTGTAGTCACCGCAGTGGCAACACGGATTTCAAAGAGTTAACTATATTATCAAGGATTTCACTATAGATTATGTTTATATTTTATTTACTCTTGTATTTTTAAAGATTAAATTTTGTAATAAGTTTCTTTTGATCATATTGACAAATTTAAAGATTTTTTTCTTGAAAAAGTAATGCCAAAAGTAGTTGAAAAATACTGAAAAAAGTCACCAATATTATATTTTAACTGTAATTTTTAAAATAAATTATGAAAAAATAAATTATGCAAAACAGACTTATTACTCTAATATTGAATTTTAACACTTTCTGGCACAGAGAAATTCAGTCCGTTAAATGAGAAATTATTGACTGACACCGAAATTTACATCGCCGTTTTTAGAGATTAAGTGCTCATTAAGAGTCCACACTAGTGATTGAAAAAGACCCGGATGATAATGTTAAATCTAGGGGGGTGTACTTTTAAAATACCTCTCTCATATTTTAATACTTTTACATAGTACTTTTTTTATACATAGGATAGCTGAGGACGATCAACGACCGGGCTAGTTTTTACTTTTTTGATTTTGGTTAGATATTTTTTTATATTATAATAGTTTCAATTTTAGAACCGGTTCCGACTGGTTTCGAAAGTTAAAGTAGTTAAAAAAAATCTGAAACAAAAATTGAAAAGGTAAAAACTAGCCTGGTTGTAGATCGTCCTCAACTACCCTATGCAAAAAAAGAAAAAAAAAATCATGCAAAAATATTAAAATTTGAGCGAAATATTTGAAAAGAATGCCCCCATAGACTAAACATTATCATCCGGGTCTTTTTCAGTCAGAAGTGTGTGCTCTTAATGTAAGCTTTAATGTAAAAGTAAAATTTTATTAAAATTTTCTTGATACATATTTTTTTCTTATTAGTTAATTGTTCTTTTCGGATTGGGATCACTATGCCCGAAGGAGTAGAATCATTCATTTTGCGAATAGAAAATTGTATATCATGCTATGTTTATTTTAAAGAAGAAAACTTTGAATTACAATAAAATTTTCCATAAAAAAAAAGGTTTTGTATTTCGGGAAATGTTGCGTTTCGGAATACTTTTAACGTTTTATTTTCGGATTTCGCTAGACGAAATCAGATTTAGCACTTAGCTAACGAACGAATAGCAATAAAATTTTACTCAAAAAGTTCTTTGTATTTGCCCTTTGAGAACGAGCGACCGGTATACGTGCCGCAGAAGGTGCTCAAAATTCTTGATTATCCTCAGCAGAAAAAATTTATTGTAAATTTCGCCTAATTCTAGACTATTTCGCCTAATCCACCTATAATTATATAATATAATATATTATAATAATTATTATAATATTTATAATAATTAATATAATATTTATAATAATTAATATAATATTTATAATATTTATATATATATAATGCAGGGGTGCAAAAATCTAGGCGCCAGCAGGCAGTTTCTCACCACAAAATTATTTCGTTTTTCTTCGTCTAATATTTCGTGTAAAATTCCTGCTAGAATGCTATTAAATTTTGAGCGAAAACAACTTTAAAATTTTAGTGGTGAGAGACTACCTTTTGGCGCCTAGATTTTTGCACCCCTGATATAATTTATAATATAATTATATATAATTATATATTATTACATATTATTAATTATATAATTATAATAATAATTTATAATATATAAATATTTATAATATTTATATTGCAAATTATATATATAATATATTTCGCATAATTTCGCCTAATCCGAGCATTTACGCGATTCAACCAAGTAAAAAATTTTGTTTTGAAAAACGGGTGATAAAAGATTAAAAATTCTGTAAAAGACGCTCGTCCCGAAAGGGTTAAGGGAAGCTGTTACTCCTTAGAATACTTTTAATGTTTCATTTTCTGACTTTCGCTAATCAGATCTAACCCTTAGCTAATGAACGGTAGCAATCAGATTTTTAACAAATAAATCTTCGTATCAAGGAAAGATGTTGCATCTTAAAATACTTTTAACTTTTCTTTTTTTTTTTACTTTTGTTATGCAATGTCAATTTTAACTTTTAGCTAATGAACACCGCCATATTCGCAATAATCAGTTTTTGTTGTCTTAAATGGTTTGTTTTCAATTATTGATTTGGCACCACTTTTTCTCACAAGATCTTTTCTAAAATTTTCTACACTCTTCACTGATTTTAAAAATTTTGAAACTGTATAAGATGGAATTTTTCTGAAAATATACTCGTGTTCGATTAAAAAAAAAAAACAGATTTGGAGAGTCAAAATTCATTACCTCAAAAAAAGGTAAAAGTCAAAATAGAGAAATTGCATCATTATACCTTTTTATAATACACGTGTTGGAATGTAACTTGAAAATAAAATCGTAATTTATATTTAAAACGAATTTTTCAAAGAGCCTTAATTACAGTATTTTGTTATACCTTGAAATATTTTGAAATAACAGAAAAATTAGGCTATGTAAACATAAAAGCTTACGCATTATTTATTTGCGTTATCAAATTAAAAACTCAATCTAATAAAAAAGTTACACTTAGCAAAATATACTAATTAGGTAATATTATATGATGCAAAACATGGATTAGACTGCTGCGTGTTTTGAATTGTGAAGGAATTGTATTTCTGATTTACATTTGAGCATTTATAATTTATTTTTGTATGTATGGAGAAATTTTATTCCTGGCGTCATTTGCAGCAAAAATTGCGCTTCAGTTACGTTTGAATTCGTAGGTAGTTGCAAAATTTGTGTTAAAAATATAAAAAGAAAATTTCTTAATAAAAAGTGGTTTTACAAAACGTCCCATGTGATAGGCCAGCGTAAAATCGATGTGCAAAATCAACTCCTAATCTACCGAATTGATTGGTCAGTTGAAACTGGATGTGATAATTGGCAGCCAATATCTTGTAAAAGCATATCCCAAGAATGGATTCATTCAGTGCAATGTGTGCTTTATTTATTCATTTGAATGAAATTATCTGATCACAAGAGCTTAAAAATTTACTTGCTCTAACATACCCTTTCTTAATTGCATAAAGTGTATTATTTCAAAAGTTTTAAAATTGTGTTGAAAATTTGTAAAATACATATTCAGCAATGTCTTCTCCATCGTATGATGTTACTTATTTTTTGAAATGTAAGCGAGCAATAGATATCATTCATTCATTTTCAAATGAATTGTAATTTACTGAAAACAATGAAGAGAAATTGAAAACATGCAACTAATTAGCTGAAACATTTATCTTGTAAATAAATAACCGCATCAGAATAAAACATGCATTTATTTTTTATGAAAAATATGAAATTTATTTATTATTATATTAACGCTTAAATTATGTATATGCTGTATTTTGGAACATGTCCTTAGGGCATAGTTGCCAACTCTTCCAGCTTTTTGCTCCATAAATTTTTAATAGAAATATTTGCATTATTTAATCGACAGATTATAGCGATTTAAAACGGTAAAGATTATTGTACAATTTTTGTGGTAGCAAAAAGCGTAACGATAAATATGTTTTTCTGTCACAAAATACAGAAATTTACATTTTTTGAATTAAAACAATGTTAATCACACTGTTTTAATTCATAAAATTCATTAAATAATAATCAAATATTACACTTCATTTTAACTTAGCAATAATATGGGACAAATAACATTTGTAATTTATTCTACTAACTTTGGAATTTACAAAAGTCTTTGAAAGTCTAAGTTCATGTTGATATAGAAATGATGATATATCATCTCGTCTTTCACTTTCGCAATAATATGGTGCAAAAAATGATTCGCAAACCACTGATGAAACATGTTTCAAAAATTCAACAAGTAGGCGTTGACTGAGCAATAATTTCAGCTTCCAGCTGAAAGATGGGTGCTTGTGGGCGAAATTTAACAGCCGGAGAAGAAATATAACTTTATGTAATCTTTTTAAGCGGAAAAATCAATTTCCAGGGCTCCCAAACGCTCCGCCAACGGAACACCAATATTTTCTTACAAAAATTTCCTTTTTAGATTTTTCTTGCAAATTGCGAGGAAACTAGCGTTGAGAGTACTTTTTAGTGCAAATTTTGTAGAAACTTACCATCAAATTTTCAGCTAAATAATACTAATGTTCAGTTCGCGGATCATTTGGGAGTCCTGAATTTCTATCCTGTTAGCTTTGTAATACTGTATTAACATTAGAACGCCTAGAAATGTTACTCAAGTTTGATAATAATATTTCTCGGTACTTCTAGGTTATTCCGTTGACCAAAATATTATCGTGAAACTATAAGATTAAATGCCTATAATGTATGATGATCGTGAATGTCACATTCAATGACATTAAATACGATTCATGTGTTTAAAATGTCATTAAGTGATTTTTATTTCGACCTTTTTACTAATATTCTACTAATTATTTATTTTTTCGTTATTTAAAATAAAAAATATGTCAATATGTATAATTTGGCTATTAGTTTGGCGATTTGCATAATTTGGCGAAAATGGTCGATGGGATAACAAAGTAGTACCTATTTCTCACCAGAATTTTTATTAAAAATTATTTAATTGATTTATTTAACGTGATTTTGCTTAGTTAAAATTTAAATTGTTTCAAGAAATATTTTTTGGCTCAAATTGAAATTTAATCATATGGATGGAGTCGAATCGATTCCTTTCGGTCGTTCTAATGTTAACCCTTTAACGATCAAAGCATTTTCATTGCTAAGGTGTCGAAATAAATGAATGACACCGGTAATTAAGAACAAATATATTTCTAAATAAGAAAACGCAATTTTTCACATACATAATAAAATGGATATTTTTAGATAAAAATACCGGTGTCAGAGTGGCATATCGGAATTAAAATTTTGTGGTTTCGTGGCGAAACCAATGAACGTTAAAGGGTTAACTGGCTTTATAGAATCAGAATTTTTTTAAAAATCTTTAATTTAGAACATTCGATTTGTTTATTTTTGTGACATCAGTTTGTGTATGTTTTTTTCGACAATTTTAATATAAAATGAATGATTTTAATTATATTGCCCTTTTCAATGTCTTGCTTGGTTTGATTAAGTGAAAAATTTTCTTCATGCCGAATGCATCAATAAAGTTCTCCCAACGAAATTTTTCTTTTTCGCCAATATTCAAGTACCACAAAGCAGGACTCGATTATCTCTGGAACACACTTTCATCAGTATTTTAATATAGAGATTTTTGTCTTAAACAAATATAGAATTATTATTTTAAATGAAACAAAAATATCTAACCAAAAATATAATTTTAGGTTTGCTTCTCCGTTAATCAGTTTCTGCCTACGAAGATGTTAGTAAAATAAGATATAGCATATATAGCATTTTATAGCATATTAACAAAACAATTATGGAAGGTTTGCTAAAATTAATGTGTAACGCAGGTTTTTCGAAAAGACTTTTTTTGGATTTTTATTGCAGTGTAAAGTTGAAACGTAAAAGGAAAAAAAAATCGCAACAAAAATAAAATAGAAACCTTTGCTTTAACTTCCTTTTTTTATTAATCAGTAATTCAAAATTATTTTTAGCTCGTTTCGTGAACCGATAAGCATTTTAGAATAATTTTTATTCCAAAACGAAAGTGGCCCTTTTTTTACTTTCATATATAAAACTAGGGGAGCCCCGCCCCCCTGCTCGCTATGCTCGCCAACCCCCCGCGTAATCGCTTCGCGATTCCAAATTATTGTCTACCCCTGCTTGCTGCGCTCGCCAATAACCCATGGTATGAATAAGCAGTTGCAGACCTTTCAAATGATGTGTCACACGACTGGTGTTGTAAAGAAATTAAAAATGTGCCCCCCTGGGGGGCAGAGTGGGAGGCGACACAAAAGACATCCGTAATATGAATAAGCAGCTGCAGACCTCTCAAATGATGTCACACGACTGTGTTGTAAAGAAATAAAAAATGTGCCCCCCTGGGGGGCAGAGTGGGGGATGACACACAACACATCCATAATATGAATAAGCAGTTGCAGACCTTTCAAATGATGTGTCACTCAACTGGTGTTGTAAAGAAATTAAAAATGTGTCCGCCCCCCCCTGGGGAGAGCAGAGTGTGGGGGTCACATACAAGGCATCCATAATATGAATAAGCAGCTGCAGACCTTTCAAATCTTGTGTAACACGACTGGTGTTGTAAAGAAAATAAAAATGTGTCCCCCCTGGGGAGCAGAATGGGGGATAACACACAAGACATCCATTATATGAATAAGCAGTTGCAAACCTCTCAAATGATGTATCAAACGAATGGCGTTGTAAAGAAATTAAAAATTTGGCGAAATATTACAGTTATCGCCAAGTTGGCGTCACTTTTGACAACTAATTTTGGTCGCCAAATTTGGCGATATACCGCCAAGTTGGCGACAAACTTGGCGATTGTTGGCTATGGTAACCTTTCCTCTCTTTATGGTAACCCATATGGCGATGCATAGACGGAGCCCTTTCCTGATTGGTCTATTCGACTCATGGAAGGAGTGGACAACCCGGATTCGTTAGTTCCGGAAATCTTCCACATCAGCATCATTCCAGGAGTCATTCCTTTTAAGGCTAGTTTTTTTTTTACTATAGAAGGATAATGCGATTTCCGTTTTTTTTTTTTTTTTCTTTTCACACCAGTATTGTTATAGAAAATGTTATTTCATGTAATCGGAACATTTTTGGGATTTAGAAGAGGATTATTTTTTGTTACAAAATACTGGTGCGGTGAAACTCGAAAATCTCATCATATATTATCTTAACCTCTTGGGAACGAGCGACACATATACGTGCCACAAAAAGGCTTAATAATTCCTGTTTATCCCCACCAGTAAAATTTTAATGAAAAATTTGCCTTATTTAATCGGAGTATTTTCTCGATTTAATGAGGTACAAATTTTTGTTTTTAAAAACCAGTGACAAAACATTAAAATTTTTGTAAAAGACTCCCGTCGCGAAGGGGTTAATTTTAAAAATTGGCTTTTTTACATTGACATTTTAATCTTAACACTGTTTATAAATTTAAACTATTTTCAAAAGAAACAATTTCTGTGACAATAAAGCTCTCATGTTTAAAAAAACAGTTTCAACAGATTCATCAGCGCACGTTTGGTACAACTCAGACAGTATGCAAATGCAAAAAACTCGTAAAAAAATAATAATATGGCTGAGGTTTGAGGTTGTGACACATTGCCGGCCCCATTTTAAAGAGTTAAGTAAGTGTGTGGGATGCAAAACCTCGTGCATCTGTTCTTTTTTCCAAAAACTTGGCTGACAAAAGAGTTGTTTTCACCGTTTTTTTTTCTCCTACGTCTTATGGTTTGGTTAAAATGGGTGGAATATAGTCAAACTAAAAAAAGTTATTTCCGCATTCATAAAATTTTCGTTTGACATAACCGTGCAAAAAAAAAAAAAAAAAAAAAAAAAAGAAAAGAAAAAGAAAAGAAAAAAAATGTCAATACAATGGATTTGTGATAGACATTCCGATAATTCGATTGCCCCGGTAACATGACATTTATTATTCACATGGTTGGTTGTACAATATTAACCTGAGATAAGTCGCGTATAAATAGGATATGAACGGTTTTCAGTTTGTCCCCTATAAATACAAATAATAATCGCCACATTACTTAGTAGCAGAGAATTGTTTAAAATTATGCAATAAGGTAAGTAGTAACGGCTCGTCAGGAGGTGCTGCATCAATTTATTCACACCACTAAAATTGTACGGTAATTTCAGTTTTCTTTAATCAACAATACTGGTCGAATAAATAGTAGAAAAGATTCTGTTAAATTTTAGTGGTGAGAAAAATCTGATGCATCACATCTTGACGAGCCGCTAATGAAGGTAAGTTAAAGTTTTTTCGAAAAAAAGTGGTGATAATTCTAAAAACCGCAAGCCCTGGGGTATGTTATACACGGCCGACTGCTCCCTTAGCCAACTTTAATGAGAAAGATAAGTACCCTGACTTCATAAAGGCAAAACAGATAATTAGGCAGAATTGCCAATTCTCTCTCTTTTTGTACACCACTATTCTATGCCACATGCAGTGTTAAAATTTGAACTGGTTTATTATTTTAAGTTTATCATTAGCATTGTTGCTAAGAACATGTGTAATCACAATGCACATGAGACTTGTATGTGCAATACTTGCACATACAAGTCTCTGACTTTTTGAACCCCAGTATTATTTTAAAGAAACTGTTGTTCTTCTAAATCTCCGAAATCTTCCAATTAAATGTAATAATGCTTTCTGTATTAAAATACTGGTATTGAAAAAGCTAGAGACTTAGCAGCTCTGTGTTAAGGGATTATTTTACTACGAAATTATTTTTTTAAGAACAATAGTGCGAATAGAATGCATATTCACAGTATCCGCAAAGAAACTCTTCGGGAGGGTTGAATTCTGATTGGGATTGGCCGATGCGTTTTCACGTAGCTTGGCGATAATTATACTTGGCGTAGCGATAGAGGCTTCCGTCGAGTTTGATTTCCTTCGGAGCCGAGTGCAAAGTAAAAATTTGTGTTTAAAAACTTTTAAAGAGTACAGCTTTCAGTAAGACACGTTCCATCCAATGCAATGCTGCAAGAGAAAAGTTACTTTGTACTCGGTTCGGAAGGAAATCAAACTCCTCGACGGAAGCATATCGCTCGCCAAGTGTAATTATCGGCAAGTTACGTGAAAACCCGTCGGCCAATCCCTATCAGAATTCAACCCTCTCGAAGAGTTTCTTTGCGGATACTGTGAATATGCGAATAGAATATAAAAATATTCACCTGTAATTGGAAATTTGCGATACCAACAAGAATTTCGTAGTCTAGTAAAGTTTGCGATACCAACTAGGATTTCGTACTGTAGTATCAACAAGAGTTTCGTAGTATAGTTATCGTACTATTTGAGCAGATGAATATGATCTAGTACAATCACAAAATTCTACGAGGATGAAAACCTATATAAAATGTAATTTGATTATGTTTTCTTGCTATTCCGTTTTGGTTTCAGTATTTTTTTTTTTTTTTTTTTGTGCATAAAAATATGTAAAAATTTAACAAAGGGTATTATACTTGAAAAGCTCAGGAAAAAGAAACACTATTTCCTGATTCTTTTTTATTATTATTTCATTTCATGTTTCCTTTAAGATTTCCTTCATAACGGTTTAAGGAAATTATACTCGAGCTATTGTTGAAGAAAAAAACATGAAAATAACAAAAGAAATAAAGGGAAATGTGAGGAGAAAATATATAAAGTTTATTTGGCATCTGAACAAAATATTAAATTATTATCCTTTAAAATGCGGTGGTCACACATATGACCACTTAATTTTAATTGAGAGCTACCAAATGGCACCAAGAATTTCTTAATAAAATGTTTCTTTTATAATGAGCTTGAAGGGAAAAAAGTATTGTTTTCGAAGAAATTCGGCAGTAAATTTGGATGTTAATCAATTCCTCCCACCATTTTACGAACAGAATTACTCTGTGCCTGAAAGAAACCTAACGTTATTATTTTCAATGAGATTGGTGTTTACATGCAAAACTCACGTTTTGCGTTCTTTTCATGTTTTTATGAAAGAAAGAATATTAGAGAGCATTAAAAGAACAACAAACACAAATCAAATATCGTCGGTGACACGTCAAACTATCCAATATGAAAACAGTATTGCCAATGGGCTATTTTTTTTATTATTCAGATTATTTAAATAGCACCACTTTTTTGCACCAGTAAAATTCCCCTTATAGGATTCAAGAGGGTTAACCCTTTCCGGCACACTGTGCCCGGTCTGGGATACTTAATTTTAATTCCAAACTTGCAACGGCACCAGTAATATTTCAGTAAAATTTTGCTTTTACTATAAAAGCTTAAATTAAGAAATTCAAAATATTTAAAAAATTCGTTTGTGAATTCCGGTGTCAGTCGATAATTTCTCATTTCAGTACAGATTTTGCCCGTGCCGGAAAGAGTTAAAGAGTATTTCTACTCCAAAATAGGAATGCTTAGCACTGTACAAAGATTAAAATATAGTAGATATTCCTGGTGTAAATGTAAAATTTTGGAATGAAAAAAAAAAAAAAAAAAAAAAAAACTGTTTAGAGATTTTGATCTGCACTTGCAGATATGGCCTTATTTTGATAATGTATGAATTTCCAATAAAAAAAAGTAGTATATTCACCTTTATCTACTCATATATACATAACTAAAATTGCTGTTATGTTTTTACTTGTAGCAATTTGCACATATTACATGTGTTCAAAATTGGTCTCTAGCAGATCATCGCCTGAGAGCAACAGTAAGACATCTAGTAATAATCGAAAATGAGATGTCATGACTTACTGCTATGAAAAACTACCTACAGTGGACAGTAGGGAATTTTTTTATAAACACATCTGTGATATAGAGTAAAGCATAATTTTGTTTTTCAGAATTTGTTCCACTGGATGACAATATAATTTCTCATAGCAGTAAGTCAAAGATCTCATTTTTTATTATTTCTAGATTTCCTACTGTTGCTCTGAGGCGATGATATATATAATTTCGATTCAAAATTACGTGCTCATCTCTCAATTATACTCTATGTACGATAATTATTTTTAGATCCGTATTTCTAAATAGCAGGTCTATCAAATGATCAGCTGTTTGAATACCAATATTTTCTTAGAAAAATTTCTTTTTAAAGATTTTTCTTGCAAATTTTTAAGAAAGCACCTTCGATGATTGATTCTAGCTCAAATGTTGTAAATTCCTAGTATAATTTTTTTGCAAAAAAATATTGGTACTAAAGTTCGCAGACCATTTGGGATAGTAATTTTCGCAGACATTAAAGAAATATTTATTTTCAGAAATAATGATACTAAAAACAATTATCGTACATAATGTATAAATGAAAGACGCTGTATTTTTTTAGACCTTTTCATGAATCTAATTGTTTTATGTTTTTGCAGTCAGAGCGTTTTGCAATCACGAGATGCATACACTCAGAATTTCCAAGGAATATGGCATCAATGTTCTCAAATTAAAAACTTTGCTTAATATTAACCTCTTCATCTTTATTACATATGCAGCGTACATCATACTATTTCATACTATTTTTGTCATTTCTGACAACAACATATGTCCTGATACAGAGTGGATTTTTTAATCAGCCATGCCCAAGCCCCACCAGAAAATAAATTATAAATTGCAGTAAAAATTGTACATTATCTGAGATTATTCAAAATACGTGGTTATCAAAATCCAATATTTGAATTCACATATTGGTTCAAAGATTTTTTATTATTATTTAGCTATTTATTTTTTATAAAAAAAAAAAAAAAAAAAAAAAAAAATGGAAATAGATATTCTTTAAAACCAATTGCGTTTTATATCTAAAATGTACTTTCAAAAATAAGAATGTCACCTGTCATCAATGCTCTCTTTCGTATCTGAGCTTAATGAGTTCACTTCATTTCATGAGATAACGACTTTCGAAATGTCATTCCTTTCGAAAGCGTAGGTAGCTCCTTACCTCATTCACGTAATACCGAGTCGAGAAAGAGGAGGAGTAAAACAAGAACATAAAAATTCAAGGCCGCGTTTACCGGGCAGAAACAAACATCGAATTCTGTGTCAAGTTAAAATTGACAGAGTTCCGCCTTAAACTGTTACAGAATTCAGATGTACAGTCAGAACCTTATTTATGGACTTGACCTTGTAAACGGTCTTTGACTTCTTGTGAATACCTCCCTTAAAATCATTTGATGTTAAAGAAAAATCACAATTATAGTATACAACATATATAATTAGATTATTTATATTTTAATTTTCTCCAGATTACTTTACATTAAGGGGTGTGGGACACATTTTTAAATAATTTTTATTTATTGAGTTAAAATTTGGAAATTTTTTGTGATAGTTAAGCATGACATTTTTTTTAACAAAATCACATAATAAAACTTCTTATAAATAAAACTTGATATATTTTTTTAAAGTGCGGTAACTGGCTATAACGCGAAATATTATTTATAGAATAATTTTTTTTTTCATTTAAATAAACAAAAATATATAAGCTTTAATTTTAATTCAGCATTTAAAAAAATAATAATATAAATAGAAATAAAAAATATTTAAAGTAAAAATTAAAAAAAAAGTCGTAACATTTTTAAAATAATATTTATAAAAGTAATTTTTTTTTTCAAATTTGCTGAATCGAAATTAAAGTAAAACAATTGTAAAAGACATGTTCCAAGTTTGAATAATTTACTTTTAATAGTTCTTGACTTATAACAATTTAAATGGGAGAAATGGGGATAAAATCCGTCACGGAGGAAAACGCAATTTCACCTGAAGCTGTTTCTATAACAACCATTCCTTGAAAGCTAGATTTTGAAAACAAATCAAAACATAAAAAATAATTTTTCTGTTCCAATTACATGATTTAAACGTCATTTTAAGCAGAAAAAAAAACTGAATCTAATACAATGTTTTTAGGAAATTTGACGATTTTTGTGTCCTTCACCCCCTTAACCCCTTCGCGACGGGAGCTTTTTACGAAATTTTAAATGCTTTGTCAGCGGTTTTTAAAAACAGAAATTCGCATTTTATTAAATCAAGTAAATGCTCCAATTACATAAGGCAAATTTTTTAGTAAAATTTTACTGGTGGGGATAAACAAGGATTCTTAAGCCTTTTTGCGGCACGTATATGTGTCGCTCGTCCCCAAGGGGTTAATAAAGCAATGATCGATTAAATTTATTGATTTAACAATTCCCTGCAAAATTTCGTTAGTGATACTTTTGAATATTGTATTTTATGAATTTCAAAAACTCAGGAAGCCACTATTCTTATATTTTACCCATACCACTATTTTTTAAGTTAATCTTTGAGGTACATTTCTCTTGCAGTTTGATGAAAGAAGGTAAGAGCAAGGTAAACCGAGAATTACCATATAAGCTCATGCAAAATTTGAAGAATTTTAGACAAAATGTGGGAATTTTCTCAACTTTGGCGACAGTCAGACCTGGCATTTCCATAATACTGACAACGTAAACAAGTTTCTGTCAGTGCCAGTGAAAAATATTACAATACCTGGACAAACTACAAACAATAAATACGAATAGAAAATTTTACCATATTTATGAGAAACGTTTTTCATGAAAAAAAAAAAAAAAAAAAAAAACGCTTAAATACAACGAAATTTTCTATTCAGTTTTGCTGCTGGAAGTTTGCCCCAGCGATAATCGGAATCTGTTGATATGATAAAAAAAATTTTCAGACGTCATCTTGTGATAACTACTTTAATTACCCCCCCCCCCCCCGTCTCAAATGATAGATCAAAGATTTCAAATTGTGGCCCGTCAAATATTACTATTTCTTTTTTAACCCTTTCCGGCACGTGTAAAATCTGTTAGTAAAATAAGAAATTATCGTCTGAGACCTGAATTCAGAAACGAATTTTTTCGATATTTTGAAACCCCTAATTTAAGCTTTTACTGTAAAAGCAAAATTTTACTAAATTACTATTGGTGCCGATTGCAAGTTTGTAATTAAAATTAAGTATCCCAGACCGGTCACGGTGTGCCGGAAAGGCTTAAGAAAATGTCGACTACTTGAATCGGACAGGTTCGACGGTTAGATATAGCAATGATTTTTATAAAATTTTAGTGGTATACAGTGGGCCACAGTTTGACATTCCTGTAGTATACAATACTCAGTATGTCTCCTCCCTATGCTTGTGAAGAATGTTATTGTAAACGATCGAGAAACTATTGTGATATCGTATTTATTTCATTGTCCGATTGACATGAATACAGGAAATTTCTCACAAAGCTTTCTTCGTCTTCGGCTGCACTTCAGTCAAATTAACTTTAAAATATCTCATTTTGTATTGTTATCGAAAGATATTTTTCCATATCGTGCTGACCATGAAAAAACTTCAAGTTAGCTTTAACCATAGCTGCCAACTTTTACGCATTTTTCCTACCAAAAAATTTTATAGTAAATATTGTCTTATTTAATCGTCGAAATCTCATGCTTAAATAAGTGGAATATCTCTGTAAAATTTTAGTGGTAGCAAGAAAGCGTAAAAGTTGGCAGCTATGGCTTGTAACTTCCAAACTTGCAATTGGCACCAATAATATTTTACTAAAATCTTGTTTTTACAATTAAAGCTTAAATTAAGTATTTCAAAATATCTAAAAAAGTCGTCTGTAAATGCCGATGTCAGTCGATACTTTCTCATTTTCATAACAAAATTTGTCCGCGCCGGTTAGGGTTAACTGACATCTATGTAAATACAAAAGACCTTCGAAAGGTGAGGGTCTATGTCTTGAATCACACAAGTGATTTATCAAATATAAGCATTGATGCAAGCAAAAACTTTTGAAATTAAAATCTACTAATTTTTTCCGGGTTCAATTTATGTGATTTTTTTTTTCAAATTCAGAAAAGATTTACACTGCTGTAAACGAAAACGCACGTTTCCATTTTATGATGAAAATAAAATCAATGTCAAATTAAGCTAAATTTGTCTCCATTTAAAATATGAGGGACCACCGTACTAAATTCCAACTGATATTTCGTAATATATGGAATAATTTGATACAGGTTTAAAACATTTCGAAATCAGAATTTTTTCTAAGAAATGAAATATATTCCATATAAATCTCATTTTAAATAAATAGAGATTGATGAAATAAATTGTCTAGTCAAAAGGTGGTTAATCGAAATTGATCCATGTATTACGAAAGATTAGTGGGAGCTTGTCAGCTATGTAAAAAACCTTCGAAAATAAAAAGTCTTTACCTTGAATTCAGTATCACAAACAGGAAATGGCAGCAACGATCTTTTTTTTTTTTTTTTTTTAATAATTTATTTTTTGTTTACAATTTATTTAAAAATTCTAATCATATTTTGTCTCACATCTCTTCTGCAAATCAAAATCGAATCACTATTACTTTTGATAGTAAATACACCATAAGTTTTCAGTATAAGTTTTTGCAATACGTATGCACTATATAGTTGTTTTAACCCTTTAATTCCCATGCTAGAACACGTTCTAGAAATTATGTAGTTCATTTCACACCAGAAAAATTCAATGGCTAATTTCGTTTTATTTAAATACGGAATGTTCTGGTATTGATTAGAGCAAATATTGTTAATTTAATTTTCTGGTGGGAACTGAAATATACGAATTAAAATATCTCGGGCGGTCTCGGGCGTTTTGGGATCCAGAGGGTTAATGCATCATAGGAAACTCATTTGTTTTTCTGGTACAAAAATTCAATAAAGTTTTAACTTAACGGAAAAAAATGCTATCATATAAGCGGCTTTGGCACCGTCAGTGGTGCAAAAATCTAGCACTAGCGGCTAATCTATCACCACTAAATTTTCTTTTTTCTTTTTCTTTTCCTTTTTTTTTTCTCTAATAATATTTTGTTTAAATTTGTTGTAAAGATGCTAATAAAATTTAAGCAAAAAAAAAAAAAAAAGAAAAAAAAAAGTGCTAGAGAGACCGCTAGCTTCCAGATTTTTATATCCCTGGGTATCGTAACAAAATTTATTCGCTGTGCACTACTTTTTTTCGGGGGGGGGGGGGGGAGGATCCACTTTTACCTGTACTTGGACAATGGAACAATGTAGTCATTTTGTGGATTCCCTAGTTGCCGGGCAACTTTACATATGGTGTACAGATAGACCGTAATTCAATGGTTCGGAGCCATTTGAATGTTTAAATGCTGCTGGTGGCCACAAAAAGAAGTTTAATAAAGAATAAAAAAAAAAAAAACAAATTGCTACGTTAGTACAGCATTATACATATACTTATAAAAGGGAAAAATAAAAGAGAAAGGAGAAATGTCCATTAGATCCGAAAACTGAGCTGTACAGTCCATAAAGAGGCAAAAAATACTACCGAAGGGAATTCCACAATATAAAAAAAGACTCCTTAAATAATAACTGCTTTCTATTATATGGAAAGTAACTTTTAGTAAACCTCAGCAATGTATACCAATTTCATAAAATGTGAAATAGTTTGATAGAGTTAAAACGTCTCCCAACGGACAATATCCAAATTAACAAGTTGGAAATTGCACGTGAAGCGTAGCAAATGAGGTGCGTTCGTACAATAACGAAGTTTTAAAAATATCACTCTCATATATCAATCTCATAAAATTGTAAATAATTACAATTAAAATGAGCACCAATCAATATTCTCATCCCTATACCATTATGCAATGGAATACTTTTGTGTGGCCTTGTAAATCAATAACAAATATTCTTTGCACCACAGATTATGCAAAATGTATTTTATAATATGTACTTCATAGATGCATGTAAATTTTATTACGTTCGAATGAGTGTAACACCATTAAAATGCATTTAAAACATTTTTCCCCATTAACCGTAACGCAACGGAACACTTTTGATTATCCCTGTAGTTGAACTGTGCTTCCGATTTTGATAAAATTTGAAATAACTCGACAAAATCATGTAATAATTATGCATTTAAAATTTCAAACGATTAAAATGCATTTCAAACTTTTTTCCCCATTGACCGTAATGTAACGGAATCCTTTTGATTGTCCCTGTAATTGATCTATGCATCCGATTTTCATAAAATTTGAAATGACTCGACAAAATTATATAAAAATTATATATTTTAAATTTCAAACGATTCGGTTGGATAGTTTTTGAGTTGTTATATGCGGACGGACGGACAGACAGACGGACAGACAGACGGACTGAACGACAACAATAGGTGCTACGTATTTACATAATTACGAACGCACCTAAAAATGGATTGAATGGTTGGACAATTTACAACATATTTATTTAGCTAGACCACGGACAATATCCAAATTAAAAAGCGCATGATATATTTAATTTAATTTAATAATTATTTATTCCAGTTTTTTACGTTCATTATGTTTGTAATTTTATTTTCTCTTTACATTCTGAAGATGACTCAAAAAGAGTTGAAACATGTAAATAAAAAATTTTAATGTATTTTAAATGTTTTTATAAATACAGCAACGTCTAATAAGCAAAATATTTATTTATAATATAAATTCTTACTTTTTCGTTGTGGAATATATATTATTAATATTACGATATAGTTATTAATAGACGTAATCAAGACTTACTACTGTTATTTTTCATATTGAGTCTCCCAAACACTTCTCCCTATACTATTATGAATGGAATATTTTTGTATGGTAAATTAATAACAAATATTCTTTGCACCACAGATTATACAGAATATCTGTTTTAACATATACTTCATCGATGCATATGAATTTTATTATGTTCGAAAGAGTGTAACATCTTTAAAATGCACTTGGAATTATCAGGGATGAGATATCCGCTTTTTTGCACACCAGTATAATCTTAGAGAAAATGTTGGTCTCTTAAATCGCAAAAATGTTCCGATTAAATAATATAGCATTTTCTCTAAAATTTTACTGTTGTTCAAAAAAGCGGAAATCTCATCCCTAAATTATTTTTTCCCATTGGCCATAATGTAAAAGAATACTTTTGATTATCCCTGTAATTAAACAATACATCGAATTTTCATAAAATTTGAAATGACTCAATAAAATTATGCAAAATTATATTTTAAGTTTGAAACGATTGAGTAGGGTAGTTTTTGCGTTGTTACATGCGGACAGATAGACAAACGAACAAACGGACGGACGGACGGACGGACGGATTGAACGACGACTAGGCGCTACTTATTTATGTAATTGTGAGCGCACCTAAAAAACAAGAATTGTCAGCTATGCTTTTGCGCATGCCCAAACGTTTCATTCGTCTTCGTCGAACGCCTTCCTTGACAAAATGGCATTCATCGCATTAGCTGTTGATCACGTGAATCAAACTATAAAAAACTGGATCAAGACCGCAAGTGTTATTTTCCACATTATTTTTTCGACGAACAACTACATGCCTTTTCTATTTTATTACTTTTATGTAGAATTTTTCAGAAAATATATCTGTGTATTATGTGGTAATTTTTCCGAACGAATATCCAGGGGTCGCAGAGTCCCTAAAATTTTCGCACATTTATACCAGTATTTTAACCCTTTGCGGGGCAGGGCAACTTCATTGCTTAAGTATTGAAATAAATGACTGACACAGGGATTTGAAAACAACTTTATTCGTAAATAAGAAAACGCTATGTTTCACGCATTCAATAAACCGTAATTTTCTTTAACAAAATGCTGGTGCCAATGTGGCGTTCGGGAATTAAAATTAAGTGGTATATCTATGAAACCAGCGCCCCGCAAAGGGTTAAATCAAAAATCTTCGTTTCAGATACCTTTAACGTCTAACAGGATATTCTATATTAAATACTGTCGTTTTAAAATTGTGCTAAGAAAGTGCGAAAATTTTAGAGACGCTGCGATCCCTGAATATCTGACTTATCTATTTTATACTATTTTTAAGTATATGTAAAAATAAAAATTTCAAATGTGCTTTTTTACCTGGACATAGATATATACGTATATATGCTTTTTAAAGTATTATTTATTTCGGACTCCACTTAAAATTATTTGCCGACTCCTGATGGACTTTTAACTGGATGTAGTTTAAACATAAAAGTCTTGTACTTTCCATCTCCTGCATCTGCTTACAAATTGGTTTAAAAGTTTCCATTAGCTAATTATTTTTCTTGATTTGCATCGAACTTACATTCTATTCACTTTATATTCATAAAAACTTTCATGCAGATTATTAAATGTAAGCATAACAACACCCAACTAAATGAAAATATTCCAATTAAATACCGGAGATAAAAAGAAAAATTAGATAAATGTGGCCTTACTTTTTTATATTATAAATGATTTTTTGCTGTTTCCATCACCGGTTTAATTAATTTGTATTTTCAGATATCGGCCAGCGAACCCATTGGCCATCGTCGCCGGAATAATAAATATGGAGTATCGAGGCCGCAGGTAGGCAGCGAGTTCCAGTCAGCGAAAAGTAAAGGTAGGAACTCTTACTTATTTTGAATATGAAAGCTACAGGAAGGCCTTTTTTATCATTTACAATTAGTTAATTTTTAAGCTATTAGTTTTAAAGGTATAGATCTAATTGAATGATTGAAGAATTCTATATCATTACGAAAATCCATTCATGCAAAATAATACCTCGAACAAATAAAAAAGTAAATTCCATTTTTGTGCGATGGAAACTTACCGAAAGTTGTAATTTTTAATGTTACACTTTACTGGCATTTTTTGCACTAAAAACAGAAAAACGCGTTTTAACCATGTAATTGATTCTGTTTTTTTTTTTTTTTTTTTTTTTTTTTTTTTTTACATACAATAAATCAAAAATATGAAAAAAAAACACCACTTTTTTTAAGCTAAAATATTTGTAATATTTAGTCTAAACATTTCTACCCTTTAAATTTTACGAACAAATCAGTTAACCCCGGGAAGGCTGTAGTATAAAATACAGGGGTCGCTGCGTCCCTAAAATTTTCGCACTTTTCTACCAGTATTTTAAATCAAAAATCTTCTTCTCAGATTCTTTTAACATCTAGTATGAAATTCTACAATAAATATTATCGTTTTAAAATAGTGGTAGGAAAGTGCGAAAGTTTTAGGGACGCTGCGACCCCTGAAAATATATCCCACTTAATTTTAACTGCGAAATGTCATATTGACACTGTAATTTTGAAATGAAAATTAAAATTTTATGGAGGTACGTGCAGAAAAACTTTTATCTATTTTGAAATAAATTTATTTTTAAATTCTGGTGTCGATCAATCATTTCAACCTTTTAAGAATAGAAGTGCTTTGCCCTTTAACGGATTAAGTGTCTTTAAAAACAAAAAAGTGCGCTGATAATTCACAAATTTCAAAAAAATCATAACTCTGCTAGTTTTTGTCCAACAAAAACGGAATTTAACTGCTTTACTTTTTTGAACATGATTTTTTTTTTCAAAATTTAATTTAGGTGTTTCAGATGCCGAATAAAAATTTAGATTTCGTAAGTATAAAAGCAGAACTATTTAAACTTATAAAGAGTAATTATAAAAGCAAATATTATTTTGCTAGGAAAATAGATAATCTCGTAATAAATTGTAATTCTACTAAAACATTTGACATTAAAAAAAAACTTTTACAACTTACACATGTTTTATTCATTCAAACAATAACCAGAAAATCCTTTATAAGAAAGCATTTTTTATATTTCTTTGTAAAAAAATTTTGTGTTATCATGAAAAGTATTTTTGCTTTGCTGTATTGTCCTATTATTATATTTTAATTCTTTAGAAAAGAGAAGAGAAAAAATTCAGAGATTATTGTATTTTAGATATTTTTGTACAAATTTTCTGTTACTTATTGAATGAGGTTTATAATCACGATCAGTTTAGTGATGTAGCAAACGCACTGAGTTGAAATTCACTGCCTACTTAACAGTAGGCCTGAGCGCCCACACAAAGATGACGGCGTCGAAGTCGAATTTTTTTCAGCACTTTTATGGTCCCTTGACATTTGATAGCATTATTAAAATAATAATAATAATAATAACGCTTTTGGAAAATGATGTTTTTGTCAAATCCTACCGATCAGACCGATCCTACCGTAGCGATCAGACCTAGTATTTAAGAGACAATGTAAAACTCATGATTTTTGCAGGGTTTGTATTGGGTTGTTCGGAAAGGATAATTATTGGGTTGTTCGGAAAGTCCTTTCCGTTTGGGGAAAATAAATTCGTACCGGAAAATTCTTTTACTTAGTTGTTATATATTGTTTCCGATATCTACTACATACATCTAATATATTAATGAACAAAATTTTCCGGTACGAATTGATTTTCCCCAAACGGAAAGGACTTTCCGAACAACCCAATAATTATCCTAAAATTTTAAGAGGAGGAAATTCTTTATAACAACCTCTAATTTTTAATTAGAAATTTCGAGTTCATGCTCATACTAGAAATAAAGAATAAAATTTGATGCTTTGCGTATTGAAAGACATTTAGCGAACATATAAAGTAAAAATTCTTCTTTCGAAATTTCCTGTTTGAATTTGAAATTTCGGACTAAAATTGGCAGTCAAACAGGCAACCCTGCTACCAAATAAGAATTCTGATTCGAGATGTGTTCAACATGAGTTAAATTAAACTGTGTTTTACTAAAAAATATTTTGACGTTGTGCAGGTATATAATTGTGTCTCAGCTGTTACTGTATTTTAAAATTTTGTATGAGAACTTATAAAACTTGAATAAAAAACTTTTTTATCACTTAACTTAAAATTCCACACTAATTATTTTTATATTTAGCCTTACACGTTAGTCATTTTTTTTAAAAGATATAAAGTAACTATGGGGATTGGGTTAGTAACAAATCTCGAATTGCCTCCTAAAAACCGAATTGTTCCTCAGGGTGACGTTCATTGGAAACTTTTGTTTTAACCCTTTTCGGCGCAGTTTACTTCAAAAAGAACACCTAAATATTTTAATATATTTAATTAATTTTTTTTTATAACTAACCTGAAAATAAGCAAGTTCTCATTTTGTAATAATTTCGTTTCTGATGGAAATTAATTATTTAAAACAGATTTATTCCACGTCGGAAAAGGTTAACTCCAACTGACACTTTTTTTCCCGTTCAATAAATTGAAAATAACGGATTCTCACCACAGTATTTTAAATAAAATATTTGTCACATTTAATCTAACCATTTCCGCCTTTAAATAGTATGAAATTACTTTTTAAAAAAATTGGTGTCAAAAAGCTTTAAATATTGAATGAAGCTAATTCGTCTAGGGGTTAAAGGGTTAAGGGGTTAAAGTTTAAAATACATTTTTTTTTGTTTGTTTGTTTGTCTTAAAAATTGACATTAACCATTTTGGCCGTGAGGAGCATTTTCACCCCTATCAAATTAATATATTTTGGTCACAATACGGTTTTTTTTTTTTTTTTTTTTTTTTTTTTTTGTGAAATACGTTAAGCAATAAGTTAGGCAACTTTAAATAAAAATTAGAATGTGAAATATTTTTGAAAAAGAGCATGAGTAAAATGTCCGGCTTTTCTAGTGTTAATTTTTATTTATTGCACTTTCTTTTTATGTAGTAAGTCTTTCTTGCGACACTGGCAAGATGGTACTGAAAATAAATTTCGTGGAGCCATTCGGAGGCGTCATCCAGATGGGACCGAAACGATCACGTGAATGTACCATACGAGGTGACAACAGCAGGACGTCCTACATCATGAGCGTACCCCCGGATTCATGTGGAAGCTGTAGAGAACATCGTGTATGTATTTCATTTACTTATGTACAGCGCCTGATTATTAACGGGGCACATTCACATCAGTAAAAAGAAACAGAAAATTTTGCCTTATTCCATGAATAGGGAAGAGAGGGGATACTTGAGCATAGGGGATACTTGAGCCACCCCTATTATCTCTACAGTTGGTCAATTTTTCTGTCTAAAACTGGCAACATGGTAACATATTTATAGTTCTGAACATGTAAAAAAGAAATCACATACCTTGGCACCATTTTGAAAATATGGTGATTAACTCTTTGAGCTCTGCTGGTAGAATTTTCTACCACATAACTTTAATTCTGAAATGTCACAACGACACCAGAAAATTCGACCAAATTTATTTGAAAAAGGTTTAATGCATTTTTTCGCGTATATTGTAAATCGGTTTCTTTCTTTGGAAAATACTGGTGCGAATGTGACATCTGGCTCAAGTATCCCGTCCATGGGGATACTTGAGCCACGATGTAAAAGAAAAAGTAAAAATTTATCAGACATAGAAAAATAGTTCAAAATTAATTGAAAGTGGATTTCAATTGAAGAAAAAATATCAAATTTTCATTTTCAATATTTTATTTTGTTCTAAAAAATTATAAAAAATTAAAAAAAATTAAAATTTATAAAATGGCTCAAGTATCCCCATCTTCCCCTACAATGTTTAGTTAAGGCGACTATTTCTATTAAATTTTATAGGTGTAAATGCGCCCGGTTATTAATAAGCCCAGCTTATATACTTTTCACATTATATTTTTTTCTAAAATGATTAAGGATTTCTGAAAGCAGAAAAAAAAATTTCCCCGAAATTTTTGGAATTCTGAAATAACCACAAAATGCTAGTGGGGTTCGATTCTTTCAAAATTATAAACTTATAAGGGCCCTTCACAAAAATAGATTTAATAAAACAGGCTTCTTCTCATAATTTCTATTAACTCTTTGCAATCCAGAGGTGATTCTCACTTACCACTAGTGTTGTCAGGAGTCCCTCATAAATAGGGATGCCAGATGCTTTGATCACCACTAATATCTTACAGTATATTTCACCATCTTTTATATAGGCTTTTAGATAAGGCAAAGAAAACTAGTCATAATTAATCAAAAGTCAGTGACAATCAAATTTAGCTTTCAGCATAAGTGAAATTGAATTTTTTAATTTATACCACAAACTCAATTTTATATAAAAATATTTTTAGATTAATATAGATGGATGCCGTTTACGTATCAAAATTCCCATGCGTGGAGTATGAATAAGATTTTTCATAATCATATGGAATATAAATAAGTTAATTAATATGTAAAATGTGTTGTTTCTTTGGAAGTAAGTTGTTCCGAAAAAACGGTATTATAACAACTGTACCAGATGTGATCTTTTTATTTTCCATCAAAACTGGTAATAAAAAATGCATGAATATGAATGTGTTATCCGTGCTACGAAAACCTGAAGATATATATTCATTCATTTAAATTTGCAGAAACTTCGAGAGCGCAAGAAAAGGAGTCGCGGGCGTAAATGCGTTTAATAGCACCAACTTGGTGATTCCTATTCTAGAATATTACTAACAAACATCAGCTCTAGAAAAATCCTAATACATTTTCACTATCTCATTCAAAATGTCCATATGATATCGAATTTTGAGCTGGTTAAACTAAGGCAAATTTTAATACATGCATTTTACGAAAGAATGTAACAAAGTTGGCAGACATGGTACAAGCCACTGCCAACGAAATACTTTAGACCAGAGGACACGAATTGTGAAATCATCACTGATCTACTGACTTCTCGATGATGTTGATATTCACACCGGAAAATTTTGAATAGTAATTTTACTTTATTTTATTCGTCAAATGTTTAGTGCTTAGGAAACAATAACAACTATTTAATCTTACGGATGAAAATTCAGAATTCCTAAATAAATTTTCAGTCAGATGCAGGATGCCAAATTTTTACCACATCTGGATGATTTTTTATTGGGGATTAAAAATTATCTCCAGTAAGTTTAAACAGTTATTATTGTTTTAGAAAGAGATTGACAGTCTACAAATTTTATATATATATATATATAATTGTTATTTAAAATTTTCCGGTGTGAATCCTCACACTAGTGAGAAGTTGTTTGATTAGTGACGGCGACACAATTCGTACCCTTTGACCTTCAGTATTCCCATGACAGCGTTCTCGTTCTAGCACAGGAGCCCTTTGAGTTGGTGAAATTAAATTATAAAAAATTTCACATAAATATTAATTCAGAGGCACTATCGGTTAATTGAGCCTTTTATCCAACTTTTTATCTGTAAGTATATGAAAATGTCTGTAAAATACTTATAAGTATGAACAATGTTTCTTTTGTTTTTTCAGTGTCAAAATGGTCAGTTCGTCAACACACTTTATATTCGTTACCATCGCACACTGGAAAGGGAAGGAGACGATGTGAAGACTGTGATCTGTAAATACCAAGCAGGATCTATCCAAGCCGGCTAAATGAGGCCTACAGTGGGCCAAGGTGCAGTCCTGCTCTAAGTTAAAAAACTATGAACTGATCTCAATCAAGCTGTCGGATCTGGAATCTGAGTGACGCTTCTTTTGTTTTGTGGCCTGTTAAAATAAATTAAAAATTTTGTATACATTTCTCTGTGTTTTTATACAATTTAAAAGTATTCGCCCTAGAAATTGAACACCAGTTAAGGATGAGTAATGGATTATAATCCAAAAGCCGACAGCACAAAATATTTAAGGTATCGATCACAAGAAAAAATCTTTTATTACTTACCCATCATACGTAGTATAGGGTAAGTCTTGTAATCGTTTTGAAAATCGAAAAAAAAATTTTTGACGGATTTACACGTTTTAGATAGTAGAGATTCCGAAAAACATATTTTTAGAAAAATTTTTTGCCGTCCGTCTGTCTGTCTGTCAGTCTGTCTGTCTGTACAAGCTCTATCTCCCGAACAAACTGAGATAGAGACTTGAGAAATTTTGTATGTAGTTAGTATGTAAGAATGGAACGAAGCCTATTTAATATCAGCAACCTCGATTATCCGGAACTATTTTTTTCGGACTCTCGAAAAATTCGTTCTGATGAAAGGTACATAAAAATTTTTGTTCTAAGGAATGGACATAAAGGGCAATACAATAACACACATTTTGCATATGGTACGAAGTCGATCGGGTTATTAGTTGCTGAGATATTTGTAATTCTGTTTTCCACATTCTTCGATTTTTCATGACCCTGTATTTCATTCAAATTTCAATTCAGAGATATATTTTAATTGAAAATGAGACGCTTAATCCAACGAAGTAAACTGTTAGTTAATAGAATTATTATTTTTGGAGTTATAAGGATGTTTCTTTTACGCAGTTCGGTATTACTTGAGTAGTTTAGCGTTTTATATAATTTGTCGAAATTGGTACATCAGCAATCATTAATAGAGTATTACTATGAATATTAACAATATTTAAATTTTGTTTTGGAATAGCAATGCATTGTATAAATAGTTTTTACATGTTTTATTTTCATATGCCTATCCGTGATGGGTAAGTATTACGGTGGCCCCCAACGACTAGTTTTATGGAAGCGTAGTAATAGGGGAATCTAATGGCCTATGTCAGCAGGAGGTAAAGTGGTGCATAAGCCAAAAATTAATTCCACTAATGGCTCACTCGTAGGTTTATCACTGTGTGTTGTCTTACAATTAAAGGTATGAAATGATTGTTGGACAAACACAATGATAAATCTACGAATAAACCACTAGTGGCATTAACTTTTGGCTTATGCACCACTTTACTTCCTGCTGACATAGGCCATAAGATTCCCCTATTACTACTCTTTCATAAAATAAAGTTTTTTTTCTTGTGCTCACATAACATAGGGTTTTTTGCTGTCGGCTATTGGACTGCTCTTTGATCATTTAAAATTTATCCGAATGAAATATATTTAAAGAAGGAAAATGAATGAAATTTAACTGACTTTTTTTTTTCTTCTAATGATTTTGAAAAGAAAACGAACGTAAAATGTATTTCTATCAAGATATATAATCCACTAAACACACAATAAATGAATAAATAAATGAATAAATAAATATATAAATAAATAAATTAATAATTTTTAGTAGATTTTTTAAATGTTTTGTATTTTTTGCTGCTTTTCCTATGTATACACAAACCAAAGCACCGACATTAGGAGTTTTCTCTGCATCCCCCCCTCCCCCCCCAAAAAAGAGGAAAAACCATCCCGACTTAGTCCTTAAATAGATCAGTAGCTGACATAAAATTCAGCAGACATTTGATAGGAGAAACATGAATTTCCCAAGGATCAACCAGATGTCGACACAAGCACATATATGAGAAGTCTGTGACATGAATTGACAGATCCCCCATATAGTACAGCTTCAACTATAATCGATTTCGAGGAGTTGATTACCACCGGGGGAAACTTCCAGCAATTTAAATACAAAATCTTTACTTTTTTAAACATCTAATTAATACAAAATTTTATCCATAAATAATGACAAGATCAGATATTCTTTTTTATTGGTGAAAGCTTACTACGATGGTAGTTAGGACCTGCGTTTCTGCCATCTTGTGACAATCTTGACCAATGTTGCCAGTAGGTTACTTTTTCAAAATTGATATTTCTTGATTGGTACCACTTTTTTTTAAATGGAAAAATTCCCGTTGTTTTCGCCTTAATTATTATGTCATTAAATAGGGTAAATTTTGTCATTTCAAAAAAGTGGCACCAATTAAGAAATCTGCTTTAAAAAATAGCCCATTAACAACACTGATCTAGAGAACTCTTAGCCAGTGTCAATAAAAACAACTATAATACCTGGGCAATCTGATGCCAGCAAAAACAAATAGAAATTTTTGCCATATTCCTGAGAAAAAAGAAAAAAATAATAATGAATAAGGCGCTTAAATACGAGCAATTGTTTTATTCAAAGTTACTGGTGGAAATTTGCACTGGCAATAAACCGAAACTTTTGATCTGGGTTGGTTGTATTTGAGACGGCCAATTATCAGCACGAAGGAGATGGGCTTTAAGAAGGGGGATGTCCTCCATGGGGTCTTTTCTAAGGAAATCTGACCCTTATTTATGCAAGGAAATCCAAGGTTTGAAGTAAACCATAGAAAACTTCAAACGATTAGGCCGAAAGCCCGGACTGGGTTCGAACCCAGTACCTGTCTTCTACCAGTTTCGAGAGTAGAATCTCTCAGCCTCTGGTGAGGCACATTTGATCTAAGGAAAAAAAAAAAAACAATTATCATTTTGTGATAACTTCTATAGTTACTTCCCTCAAGACTGGTGGAAAATTCATTATATTTCGTCTCCTTTTTATTCGTAAATTCTATTTAGTCACTAGACTACCACGACCGAACCCGGCCCAGCCGTATCCCGGTCGTATCCAGTAGAATCCGACCCAGCCGAGCTATATTCATTTACGGAAGTGACTCATATTTTGTTTTAAATATGAAATACGGTTAAAAAACAGGTTGTTGTCAATCGGCAAAACTGAGCTTTAATTGAAAAAATAATTTTCTTTGATAAAATTGTATACTATTAAACACACATGAATTTTAAGAACTATGACAAGAAATCAATTTTACTTGCTCACTGCAGAATAAGATAGGGTATTTTGCAAGCTTCCAAGCAAAACAAAAAGTACATACAACAACAAATGAAAAAATAAATCTATCTTTCTTCTTAAACAGCGCTATTGTTTCTATCTATATGTCGAAAATTCATTTGATATTTTCAGTACGTATTTTATTGGTAACTTTAGGCATTAAAATTTCAATAACATTCTAATACATTTTAGAGGATTGAATTGGGTATATTGTTAAAAGGCAACACGCGGGGGCATTTAAGAGGCTACTTCATTTAAATGAAAAGACCCGTTCGCTAATACTAATCCTATGGAAGAAATTTATAAAGATATCTCGGTTGCATTTTAATATTTTTACATGATTTTTTTTTCATTGCATTGCATTGCATTGCATAGCTAAAACTGATCTGTAAACAGGCCGTTTTTTTTTTTTTTTTTTTTTTTTTTACAGATATATTTTGAAAGGACGCATTCATTTCCGGAACTGGTTTGGAAAGCGAAAGCACCCTCATAAAAAATACCTGCAACCAAAATCGAAAAAGTTAAAAACGGCCTGCATTCAGATCAATCTCAACTGTCCAATGAAAAAAAACAATATATATATACACTATCTACCAAAAAGTATTTGTACACTTTCAGTTTTTGACATTTTTTCAAATATTTAAAAATATACTGGTCGGATTCTTCTGGAACTTCAGAAATATAAAGATTATGTTTCACTTTATATTTATTTACATTCATTTGTTAACCGGGTAATTAGGGGGCCGGCAAAAAAACAAAGAATAATAGAAATATTTGGGATCGCCCTGTACATGAAAATGCACGAAACGACTCATCGCTTTAGAATACAAATATATGAATACAGTAGAATATGTACACTAATTTTTGTGAGAATAGCATGTATATTTATGGCGATAGAGCGATTTTTTTGAAAAATTCAAAAAATTCTGGTATGTTTTTTGTTTATATCATGCTGGGTTTTTGACCAAATTTAACGCAAATTTCAGAAAAATTGGCAAAATGCAGTAAAAAAAATGTAGCGCAATTGGAATATAAATATATTAAATATTTTATGAAATATGAGTAGTTGTATAAAATAATTTTTATCTGCGCATGCGCGAACTAGAAAAACATTTTTTTACATCATTTAATAGTCAATTCTATGTAGTGACTTATAAAAAAAATCCAATCAAATATCGTGAAAATTCAAAAAGATATCATTATTTTAGTGAGATGTTTTTCCTCTGCTCTCTAAAAACGGCTGAATCTTAAGGGATTCTCCACAAATTGACATTTTTTAATAACTGACTTTTAAAAAAAAACTAGTATTGAATTAATACAATATCTAATACAATATTGCTGCTAATAAGTACTTGACAATTGTGATAGAAAAGAAAACGAGCTTTATTCGCATTCAGGGCCAAAACTAAGAGAGGGGGGGGGGAGAAGGGCATGTGCTCCGGGCGCTAGGATGAAAGTGTTCCAAATGTATCTTTCGTTTGGCGATTTTTTTCATGGCTATGTTTAGCATAATATTGTTAAAATTATTATATCTGGGCTATGTTAAAGCATAAAAAAATCTAATGATGATGGCTTAAGGTCCCTGCCCCTACCCGCGAAGATGCTCACGAGCTAATGCTATTCCTATGGGGATGCATTTTTCTAACTCTTTTGCATTTGGACATTTTTAAATAATATGTTTTGTATTGGATAGCGGAAGTCCTTTTCAAGATCGCTCCGTGATTACTTTTTCAATTTTGGTGTAGATATTTTTATAATGTTTCTTTCACTTCCAAAAGCGGTTCTGAAAGTGAAACTAACTTTATAAAAAATATCTATGACTCAAATCGAAAAAGTAGTCAAGGAGCGATTTTGAGAGGGACTTCCGCTATCCAATGCAAAAAAAAAAAAAAAAAAAAAAAAAAAATTGAAAATTTCAAAATGCGAAAGAGTTATTAGAAAAATGCCTCCCCACAGGAATAGCATTAGCTCAGCAGTGTCTTCGCGGGCAGGGACAAGAGCCTTAAAGATCCTGTTGAAAGTAGAATTTTTTTGATTCGGTTTAAAGTATCAAATTGGAGTATTTTAATAAAGCAGAATACGTTATTTTATATTACATATTTTAAGTTTTAAAATAAGTCGGCTATTAATAAATTGGAGAAATTTTCTTTGTAAATATGCTTTGCGAAGGAAGGGGAAAGGTGTACCTTCAAAATCCACGTTTGCCTCGGGAAAAAAAGACTGGTTTTGGCCCTGTTCACATTTAATAATTTGTAGATCCTCCTCGAGAGGCAATTACAGCTGCGACTCTCCTGGGCATGCTCTCAACTAGTCCTTGTATTACATTTAATGGTATTTTATTCCACTCTGTTTGCACAAGGCAGGTAAGCTCTTTTACTGATTTTTGGCGTGTGTCACCCGCCTTAATTCGACGATCCAACTCGTCCCAGAGGTTCTCTATTGGGTTCAGGTCTGGGCTCTGGGCAGGCCACTCGAGTCGATGCACTCCATTATCAGCATACCAATCCATGCTGGACCTCGCTACATGTCAGCTTGCGTTGTCATCCTGGAAATAACATGGGTCCAATCCATAGTATTGCCACAACGTAGGAAGTACACTGTTGTCCAGTATATTACAGTTGACATCGGCATTGAGCTTACCATGAATTGGGACCAAGGGTCCTAGTCCGAACCAGGAAAAACAACCCCAGAACATAATTCCCCCTCCGCCAAATTTAACTGTGGGCACAATACATTCTGGTAGGAGGCGTTCTCCAGGCAGACGCCAGACCCAGACCCTACCATCAGAACGGTAGAGGGTGAACCTTGATTCATCACTCCAGAGAACCTGTTTCCATTGCTGTACAGTCCATTGCTGGCGTGCTTTGCACCAACTTAACCGAGCTGCGCGGTTGGACTTGGTGATTAAAGGCTTATGGGCGGCAGCACGGCCATAAAAATTAAGCAGATGAGCTTCCTTACGGATGGTATTCATGGAAACAACACATCCTGAAGCTTGTTGAAATTCTTGGCGTATGTGTAACATTGGTTGGTTGCGGTTCTTCCGAATTTCTCTAGACAGAACCCGTCGGTCTCTATCTCCCAGTTTCGTCGGTCTGCCTACTCTGGCCACATTCTGACAATCACCATTCAGCTTCCATTTTCTAATCACATAAGCCACAGTCGTTTTGGGGTAATTAAGCTCGCTAGATATGTCGATTAAAGATCGGCCATTTCGGTGGTACCCGATGATCACACCTTTCTCAAAATCAGACAGCTCTGTTCTTCTTGGCATCATGCACGCGATTGATGTCAGTGTTGTTTTCGACACCACATTTAACAGTGGAGAACTTGACGTATTTCAGGATCGCAGATATCGGCATTTGCATAAGAGCCATTATCAATTATGTATCAATGGGTAGATTTGACACAAATGCTTCGATTTTTTATAATTATTTTTATCCTGAAATAGGTTCGTTCTGGTAATTATCTAAGAAAAGAAGTAAATCACCAGTAAAAAACGTAAATGGAGATTTGGCAATTTGCGTAAAATCTGACGTCATTCAACTGCTTTCAGAGACCAATTGAAAATCAGTTCACTCCTATCCACAATAACTTTCTGAATTTCCACGAAATTCGTTCGGATTTTTTTATGGGTAGCTCCATAGAGTTGAATATTAAATTATGTAAAATGATAAATTTTATCGTTCACGCATACGCTGATTAAAAAATATTTCATACAAATACTGATATTTTAGAAAACTTTTAATATATTTATATTTCAATAGCACCTTATTCTTTCTACTACATTTTGCTAATTTTTCTGAATGTGGCTTTATATTTGGTTGAAAATATTGCATGACATGGAACATATTAGAAAATATTTCATATATTTATATTTCAATGAATTTTGGTGAACTCCCGCCCCCCCCCCCTCCCTTTTCTTCTTTGCAAAGCATCTGCAAAAGTATTTGCAAAGAAAAATTTTCTAAATTATTAATAACCGACTTATTTTAAAACTTAAAATATGTAATATTGATTAAAGTAGTCTGCTTTGTTTAAAAAAATGATACCTTAAAACCGTGAAACCGAATCAAAACGAAAAAAAAATCTGCTTTATGCGGGATCTTTATGCCATCATCATTAGATTCTTCTATGCTTTGGTATAGGAGAAATGCTTTGAATGGGACGATTTTGACAATATCATGCTAAACATAGACATGGAAAAAATCGCCAAACAAAATGTACATTTGGGACACTTTCATCCTAGCGCCCGGAGCACATGCCCTTCCCCCCCCCCCCCCCCCTCTCTTAGTTTTGGCCCTGAATGCGAATAAAGCTCGTTTTCTTTTCTATCACAATTGTCAAGTACTTATTAGCAGCAATATTGTATTAGATATTGTATTAATTCAATACTAGTTTTTTTTTTAAGTCAGTTATTAAAAAATGTCAATTTGTGGAGAATCCCTTAAGATTCAGCCGTTTTTAGAGAGCAGAGTAAAAACATCTCACTAAAATAATGATATCTTTTTGAATTTTCACGATATTTGATTGGATTTTTTTTATAAGTCACTCCATAGAATTGACTATTAAATGATGTAAAAAAAATGTTTTTCTAGTTCGCGCATGCGCAGATAAAAATTATTTTATACAACTACTCATATTTCATAAAATATTTAATATATTTATATTCCAATTGCGCTACATTTTTTCTACTGCATTTTGCCAATTTTTCTGAAATTTGCGTTAAATTTGGTCAAAAACCCAGCATGATATAAACAAAACACATACCAGAATTTTTTGAATTTTTCAAAAAAATTGCTCTATCGCCATAAATATACATGCTATTCTCACAAAAATTAGTGTACATATTCTACTGTATTCATATATTTGTATTCTAAAGCGATAAGTCGTTTCGTGCATTTTCATGTACAGGGTGATCCCAAATATTTCTATTATTCTTTGTTTTTTTGCCGGCCCCCTAATTACCCGCTTAACAAATGAATGTAAATAAATATAAAGTGAAACATAATCTTTATATTTCTGAAGTTCCAGAAGAATCCGACCAGTATATTTTTAAATATTTGACAAAATGTCAAAAACTGAAAGTGTACAAATACTTTTTGGTAGATAGTGTATATATATATGTGACGATTTAAAGTTAGGGGGGGGGGCAGAAACATCATCGCCAGGTTTCCCTTTCTCCGCACAGAAGTCATGGCCAGCGAGAAAAAAACAAAATAAATAAATGTAGAATGTCAAAATAATCACTCCTTGGCTGCTGCAAGTTCATTTTATTAAACTGCAGCTATAATAGAGGGAAAAGCTCCTGTTGCAGACGATATTTTACCGAAACATCCAAAAAATATTCCATGCTTTATTGCATCAAGTCGTACTCATGCAAGAGCGCACCCAAGAATCCTTCTTCTCATCTCATCTCTCTTACCACCTCTCGAGCTTCCTCTTTTAAATCTAAAAAGAAAATCCTAGAACATTCTCTAACCTCAAACCATCATTCTTTTATGTAAACAGAATTCTTGTCCAGCTACGAGACAATTTTCCACAGACGATAATTTTATTTAAAAAAAAATATTATTTAACCAATTTATAATCGACTCAGAATTTCTTAGGCAGACGATTTTTATAGATGATTAATTTTAAGAGAAAAAGAAAAGAAATGAATTTATTGATATACACACTATCAAAGGTTGACGGAGGGAAAATAAATAAATAGATAATATAAAATAATGATATTTTTTGAAAGGTATGGTTTTGAATAAATTTAATAAGACTTTCTTAAAAAGGGTTGATAAAAACATAGAAGAAATGAGTTTTATTTGGAATATTAAGAAATAAAGTTTAATTAAGAATATTTTTAATTTAGAGCCATCTTTTTTAATTTACGCATACTGGAGTAATGTTTTTTAAGGCAAATTAAGACTTTATATCGTCTGCATTAAGATTAACAGATTAGATCTAGAAACAAGATTTTAATTTAATAATTTGAAGTAAGTACGGAATATTATTATAAGAAAATTAAGATAGTATAAAGGTTAGTTTTGACGAAAAAAATTTAAAATTTGTAATATATATATAGATAGATAGATATAGATATATAGATATATAGATATATAGATATTGAAATACAACCGATATATCTTTATAAAATTGTTTCATGGGATTAGCATTAGTGTACGGATCTTTTCATTTGACTGAAGTAAGGGTGAAGTTTAAATTCATTAAATGCTGCGTATTCTGAAAAACAATTAGTAAACATCTTTCAGAAGCATTAAAATCCTTTTTTTTTTCTTTTTTAGCGAGGAAAAATTCTGCACGCTAAATGGCGTATTCGGATTTTTTCGCCAAATATTCGAAAGTATATATATGTATATATCAAGGTTCGCACACTCCTTCGAATTTCCAAGGACTCTGGCACCACTATTAAAAATAAGAAAATTTACATTTAATTTCTAAACCACAACATTCGTAATCTACACCTTCATTCACAGATTTTTCGGTACTTTTCTGCAGTGAAACACTTCGACAATGTTCTTAAAATTTAGTGGTAGAACTGTGCAAACCCTGGTATATATATATACAGGGTGATTCATAAAAGATGGGCAGAACTTTAAGGGGTTATAGTACACTTAAAGACAAATAATATTAAATGGGAGACTAAGGGTCCCAGACGTATTCCCAAGGAGATAGGGGGCATTAAAGTTTAGGGTCCGAAATTTCAAATGATTATAAAAAATGGAAAAATTGGTCGATTCGTTTGCGGTTTTTGCAAAAAATTTTCTTTATGCCAGTATTTTCTTGAAATAAAATTTTAAAGTTCAACTTCAAAAAATGCCGATATGGGGCGCTTTAGACTTAGGAGTAACAAACAACTATTTTTTAACGTTATATTTTGTATTTCTTTAAATGATTTCGAAAGCTTAGACTTAAACTTAAATTTTGATCTAAAAATCTGAGTCCTAACGAGTAGTTAAGTAGCGTAAACTGAAATTTGAAATTTGAAACCCTTCTCCCCCCAGAACAAAAATCAGTTATTCCCGATCTTTGTGTCGTAGATTAGGCTCTAACTTCTGCCGCGTTTTGCTAAAATTATTCTTTATGTCAGTATTTTCTTGAAAATAAATTTTAAAGAAAAGTTTCAAAAAATTCCGATAGAGGGCGCTTTAGACTTTGGAGTAACGAACAACTATTTTATACCGTTATTTTTTGTGTCTCATTAAATGCTTTCTAAAGCTTAGACTTAAACTTAAATCTTCAGCTCAAAATCTGAATCGCTGAGCCTGGTTCAGTAGCGAGGGGAGGGGGTTCAAATTTCAACTTCTGAACATATTTCAGTTTGCACTACTTAACCATGCCCAACGATTCTGTGCTGTGATACGAGGCAAAAATACAACTTTCGTCAAGGACTGCATAGTCGGAATTCACTCATAAAGGCACTGGCACAGTTGGAAACGTCGCTCATGCAAACGTTAAAGCTCCATTCCTGACGCTAGTCACCGGGTGAAGAAGGAGACAGAAAGTATGCAAATGTCAAATGGGGAAGAAGAAGAACACGTATGCAAAATTTCGACACGATTCAGGCATAAAAACCACTGAACGGTGAGTCAAGTGTAAGTCGCTGTAGTAATGAATCGGAAGATGGTGCCCTTCACGAATAAGGAAAAGGCTGAGATGCATTTAATTTACGGAGCGGCAGATGGAAATGGTGCAGAGGCACAACGAATGTACGGAGAGCGATTTCCCAACAGGCGGTTGCCTAACCGCAAAACTTTCGAGCGCTTGCACAGACAGTTGTGTGAGACGGGATCATTTCTCGCTTCCCGGTCGAATGCAGGTCGTGCAAAAAAGGACGAATCAGTAGTTGTTGCAGAAGCCATTCTGGATGTAGTAGCGGCGCAGCCAAGTACAAGTACACGAACAGTGGCTAGGCAGGTGGATACCTCACAGTCCATGACTTGGAGGGTACTGAAGGATGAACATTTGCTCCCGTTTCATGTGCAACGAGTCCAGAAACTGTCTCCAGGGGATTATCCAAATCGTATTGAATTCGCCCGCTGGTTTCTGCAGCAGAACGCGCTAAATCCACATTTTGGACGAACTGTGCTTTTCACCGATGAATGTACCTTCACACGTGAAGGTACATTTAACACACACAATGCACATGTATGGGCGGATGTCAATCCACATGCTACGTATCCACATGCTCATCAGAGACGCTTTTCCATCAATGTTTGGACAGGAATCCTCGGAGACCACCTAATCGGACCGTACCTTCTTCCTGAACGCCTCAACGGTAAAACATACCTCACATTTCTGCAGCATGTGCTGCCAGACCTGTTAAACGATGTTCCTCCACGCATCCGGCGGGTCATGTGGTTCCAGCACGATGGAGCGCCAGCCCATTACGTACGAGACGTCCGAAACTATCTGGACATCACATTTCCGAACAGATGGATTGGTCGAGGTGGTCCTGTTGCTTGGCCTGCTCGCTCGCCAGATCTTTCACCTCTCGATTTCTTTTTTTGGGGACAATTGAAGGCTCTTATGTATGAGACACCCATTGAATCCCCCGAGGAACTGGTCGCCAGACTTTCCGCCGCTGTAGGGGAAGTGCTCGAAAAGCCTGATGTTTTCGCGAATGTTCGCCGTTCCATTCTTCGCCGTTGTTCTGCGTGCATAACCTCTGGTGGTCACAATTTTGAACATTTATTGTAATTACATGTTAATAAATATGCTTTGGTAACATAAACCTAATTTGTGTCTTTTTACCTCGTATCACAGCACACAATGTGTGGACATGTTAAACTGAACTGTGCTCAGCAGTAGAAATTTCAAACCCCTCTCCTCAGAAACTTAACCACGTCTAACGATTCAGATTTTGGGCTGAAAATTTAAGTCTAAGCTTTAGAAAGCATTTAATGAGACACAAAAAATAACGGTATAAAATAGTTGTTCGTTACTCCAAAGTCTAAAGCGCCCTCTATCGGAATTTTTTGAAAAATTTCTTTAAAATTTATTTTCAAGAAAATACTGACATAAAGAATAATTTTAGCAAAACGCGGCAGTAGTTAGAGCCTAATCTACGACACAAAGATCGGAAATAACTGATTTTTGTTCTGGGGGGAGAAGGGTTTCAAATTTCAAATTTCAGTTTACGCTACTTAACTACTCGTTAGGACTCAGATTTTTAGATCAAAATTTAAGTTTAAGTCTAAGCTTTCGAAATCATTTAAAGAAATACAAAAAATAACGTTAAAAAATAGTTGTTTGTTACTCCAAAGTCTAAAGCGCCCCCTATCGGCATTTTTTGAAATTGAACTTTAAAATTTTATTTCAAGAAAATACTGGCATAAAGAAAATTTTTTGCAAAAACCGCAAACGAATCGACCAATTTTTCCATTTTTTATAATCATTTGAAATTTCGGACCCTAAACTTTAATGCCCCCTATCTCCTTGGGAATACGTCTGGGACCCTTAGTCTCCCATTTAATATTATTTGTCTTTAAGTGTACTATAACCCCTTAAAGTTCTGCCCATCTTTTATGAATCACCCTGTATATATATATATATATATATGTGTATATATATATATATACTAGCAGGGGAGACCGAGCTTAGCTCGGTCAAAATTAACTTTGTGTTCAACTCGATATAGTATTTTCACTGTATCATTAACTCTGTATTATTACTGTAAAACATGTTTATAATAGTATTATTTAGAAAAACAATCAATAAGAAAACTATGTTTTTATTGCGCATATTTATAAATTTTATTTTATTTTAAATTTTACAACGAAAGGACATCGATCAAAATCACTTTTTTAGCTCGACTCTGATTGGTTTAACCATGCATCTCGAATCCTCTTAAGAATGTATAAGAAAATTCTTTACATTCTGAAAGACAATATTTTTTGCTAGATATAGCCAAATTTGGAGGCATTCTTTCATTTGGCTCCAAATACGTGTTTTGGTTTTCGTAATTTTTATAGTCGATTTTTTGGCCATATGTCGCCAATATTTTGTCAAATATCACCAAGTTATTGGCTTTTGCCATATTATCGTGACTCTGACTCGTATTACCCAAAATGACACACTAATCAAATTTGATCAAGTATGTGACATAGCTCAATCGTCTTCAGGTAATCAAAAACAGTAGAATATAAAATTGAATCAAAATCGTTTAAGCCATTTTTTAGGTAAAATTAGCTTGGCAGCATTCAGCAATGAAGCGAAATGACCCACTAATATAATTTTGTTTAACATGCGACTCAGCCTAATAGTCTTCTCGTGACAAAAAACGTTTTGTTTCAAAATTTAGGTAAAATTGATTGAGTCGTTGTTATATATAATTAGAATGACCCTAGCTCATTAAGACCCAAAATGACTCACTAATAGAATTTTCGCGAGCATGTGTCCAAGCCAAATGGTTTTCTCTTGCTCAAAAACGATATAATACAAAGTATAGTGAAAATGGTGAGTACTATTTTCTATATAAAATTAGCATGACCCATCATGACCAACAAATGACCCTTATAATCGAAATCTCTCGAACGTGTGGCCTAGCTCTTTAGTTTTAGCATGCCGAAAAACATTAGATACAAAATTTAGATAAAATCGATTGAGCCGTTATTTAGATATAGTTAGTTTGACCCTGGCCCCTTATAATCCAAAATGACCCATTGATCGAATTTTCTCAAAAATCTGTCCTAACCCAATGATTTTCTTGTGACCAAAAACGATAAAATACAAAATTTAATCAAAATTGCGCGAAACGTTGTCTAGATAAAATTAGAATGACCCAAAAGTGGCCCACTAATCGAAATTTCTCGAACATGTGACCTACCCCAATGATTTTCTCATGCCAAAAATATGTTGTATACAAAATTTCGTTAAAATCGACCCACCCATTCTTTAGATATAGCTTGACCTTGACCCATTAAGAGCCACAAATGACCCTTATAATCGAAAGCTCTCGAATATGTGACATAGTCCATTAGTTTTCTCATTTCTAAAAAATGTTACATACAGAATTTCGTTAAAATTGATCCTGCCGTACTTTAATTATACATAACTTGACCCACACCCTTTATGATCCAAAATGACCCATTAATCGAAATTTTTCGAACATGTAACCTAGTCCAATGATTTTATCGTGCCAAAAAAATGTTGCATACAAAATTTCATTAAAATCGATCGACCTGTTCTTTAGATATAGTTTGACCATGACCCATTATGACCCATCATGACCCACAAATGACCCTCATAGTCGAAATCTCTCAAACATGTGATTTAGCCCATTAGTTTTCTCATGTCAAAAAACTGTCACATACAAAATTTCGTTATAATCCATCACGCCGTTCTTTAAATATAAATAGCTTGACCCAGACTCTTAGTGATCCAAAATGACCCATTAATCGAAATTTTTCGAACATGTAACCTAGTCCAATGATTTTATCATGCCAAAAAAATGTTGCATACAAAATTTCATTAAAATCGATCGACCTGTTCTTTAGATATAGTTTGACCATGACCCATTATGACCCATCATGACCCACAAATGACCCTCATAGTCGAAATCTCTCAAACATGTGATTTAGCCCATTAGTTTTCTCATGTCAAAAAACTGTTACATACAAAACTTCGTTATAATCCATCACGCCGTTCTTTAAATATAAATAGCTTGACCCAGACTCTTAATGACCCAAAAGACCCATTAATCGAAATTTTTCGAACATGTAACCTAGTCCAATGATTTTATCGTTCCAAAAAAGTGTTGCATACAAAATTTTGTTAAAATCGATCCACCTGTTCTTTAGATATAGGTTGACTATGACCCATTATGACCCACAAATGACCCTCGTAGTCGAAATCTCTCAAACATGTGATTTAGCCCATTAGTTTTCTCATGTCAGAAAACTGTTACATACAAAACTTCGTTATAATCCATCACGCCGTTCTTTATATATAAATAGCTTGACCCAGACTCTTAATGACCCAATATGACCCATTGAAATTTTTTCTCGAACATGTAACCTAGCCCAATGTTTTTCTCGTGCCCGAAAACCATAGAATGCAATTATTAGTCAAAATTGCTTGAGAAAATCGCCAGATAAAAATAGCATGACCCACAATGACCCCAAAAATGACCCACTAACCGAATTTTCTCGAACATGTTACCTAACCCAATGGTCTTCTTGTAATCCAAAACGATAAAATATAAAATTTGGTCAAAATCGTTAGAGCCGTTTTTTAGATAAAAATGGCTTGACCCGTAATGACCCAAAATTGACCCACTAATCGAAATTTTTCGAACACGTGACCCAGCCCAATAGTTTTGTTGTGCCAAAAAACGATTGGATAGAAAATTTCCTTAAAATTGATCCAGCCGTTCTCTAGATATAAATAGCTTGATCCTGACCCATTATGACCCGAAATGACCCAATAATCGAATTTTCTCGAACATGTGACCTAGAGGTCTGCACGGGCCCGGGCCTGGCCCGTGGCCCGTACCCGGCCCGGCCCGCGGGCCGGGCCGGGCCGGCGGAATCGTTTCGAATTTTCTAACGGGCCGGGCCGGGCCGGCAGATTTAGAATAGTTTTTTCAACGGGCCGGGCCGGGCCGACAAACAACATAAACGGGCCGGGCCGGGCCGGCAAAAAAATTGAACGGGCCAGACGGGCCGGGCCGGGCCGATAAAAAAAATTTTCGGGCCTTCCGGCCCGTTCTGAAGATTTCAGCAGAAACGATAAAATATGAGCTATTTTCAACGAAAATGGTTTTGACGAGAACAAGTATAAATGTGGCCATGCTAGTTTGACAGCGTCAATATAAAATGCACGTTTATAAAAATGCACAGTGTATCGGCATCGGAGAATTACATTATGTGTAACCCGTTTTAATATGCCGGTCCGAGATCACGCTTGCATTACTTTTCTACATATAGACTGGCCGGACCGGTACTAGACTTAATTATTGGCAGAAAACATGATTTGTAAAATTATTAACAGCGATAAAGAACTTATGTTAGCTTAGTCTTCGGATATATACTTCTTAATGATTTTTAAATTAATTTCTCAATAATGCGAAAGTTTGACACATTTTCTGATTAATTTTAAATTGTAAAAGTATAAAAGTGATAAGCCTAACTATTGAAGGGATTTGGAATCGAATAGCGTTTTTCATTTTTGGTAAATAAAATACTTGTATAACTTTGTTGAGATATAATAGTTTCTCAAATGATTGCAGGTTTTTCTCCCTTCCCTTGCTATTGCTTCCGGAAATTCTATTCAAAACGCTAATTATGACAGTATTTTATTTGTTTGCAGTATTCTTAAATTGCTTGTATCAAAAAATGGATAACGCCATTCGATTATATAGTTTCTGAATAAAGATATCTGCTAATCTTATGCGTTTCTGAGGGAAAAAAATGAATTTAGAAATGTATCAGAAAGGAGCTTCTTTGAATTTAAGAATGAATTTGGATTTGAAATCTATAATAAAATGATATAGAAATATATTTATAAATCTTCTTTTATTAAACAGCTTCAAAATTAACGATGTTTTTAGCTTTCTTTCTTTTTTCTTTTATTCTAAGCCATATTAATTTTTTAATGAATCTTTATTCGAATGTTGAAAGCCTAAGAATCTATGTAATCATTAATGTTGTTAATGTCTATTTGCTGTAAAATATACTATAAAATCATTCCATAGATATGTATGCAGTATTCTTTAAAGGAATCTTAGTTATATGATAAAAATTTGAATTTTTTAGAAATCGTAGAAATTGTAACGGGCCAAAACGGGCCGGGCCGGGCCGGGCCTGTTTTCGCTGATTTTTGTACGGGCCGGGCCGGGCCTAAAATATAAAAAATTAAACGGGCCGGGCCGGGCCCGGGCCGAACTTTTGAGTTTTACAACGGGCCGGGCCGGGCCGAAATAACTTTCCTACGGGCCGGGCCGGGCCGGGCCTGGAAATTCCGGCCCGTGCAGACCTCTAGTGACCTAGCCCAATGGTCTTCTCGTACCCGAAAATGGTAAAATGACTTCAGCCAATACCCGTAAAGCATGGTGACGTCACTGCAACGTCGTTGTGAAGTCACATTGTGAACACATTGGTCACTTTGTGACCATCGATTGTCTATGTGACGTTACGTGACGTCGATGTGAAGTCACAGTGACTAAAATGCAAAGTCGTTATGGCCTTTTAGAGCTCTTTTGTGGCGTTTCACACAGTGGTCATAATGTGACAAATTTGTGAAAAATGTGTCATTTGTGACTAATTTGACATTAACATTGTGACAAAACTGTGACAAAAGCGAAGATATTTAAATTGCCAGAAACATGTTTTTTAAAGTAAATAACATGTTTTGAAGGATATTTATAAATTTCTAAAGATTTTTAAGAAAGTCACATCTCAGTTACAATGTGACGTCACAGAGTGGTGGCATTTTGTTCATAGATGTGGTGTGACCAAAGTGACTCACAGTGACGTCACTGTGATCATGCATGCTATTAGGGTACATTCCTGGCCCAAACTTTTTTCACCCACATTATTTACGTCTATATTTACGGAATATTTACATCTCTTAAAATGATTTTTGTCAACGTCAATAAAACTAAACTTATTTTCAGCGATTAAATAAATAAATAATGCCTTAAATCAAATGAAATTGTTTGGACGGAGAAACCAGATATCTGAATGGGCTGGAGCTCCACTTGCCCTTATGAGTTGGCACCACTTAAGTCTGCTATAATGAATGTTTAAATCCTGAGAACTGTGAAAGGGGCCGTCCATAAATTATGTCCGGCGTTTTTTCCATATTTCCCACCCCCACCCCCTTTGTCACAAAGTGTCGCACATCACTCTACTCTCTACTCCCCTCTTGACACATGTTACAATATATTACTCAAACATATACTCGTAGTTCAGAAGCAAAGTACTATGTTTTAGATCATATTCAGGGATGAGATTTCAGCTTTTTTGCACACCAGTAAAATCTTAGAGAAAATGCTATATTTTTAAATCGGAACATTTTTATGATTTAAAGTAACAACAATTTCTCTAAGATTTTACTGGTGTCCAAAAAAGCGGAAATCTCATCCTTAATCATATTTCAATTTTTTTTTAAATTTTAATTATGTGTTTTAATGATATTTGTAAGCTACACAATAAAAATGATCCATATTTTGTATGAAATAAAGTTTACAACAAGAAAAAGAATTAATATAGAACAGTAATAATGTATTAATATGAAAGAGCAATTGAAAACAGTACCATTTTGGAATTTGAAATAGAATTTAACATATTTGGCTTTAAATACTACCTTCATGAACACAAAATATTTTAATTTAATAGCTTCATAATTCATAATTTAAGCTGTTGATTTTTACTGCTTTTATTTTAATCAAAATGTGTTATGTCACATTTCTTCTTACCCTCTCCCAAACTGTCACAATTTCCTTCCCTCCCCCCCGCCGGACGGGGGCCGGGGGGGCAGACGCCGGACATCTTTTATGGACAGCCCCAAAGGTTTTGTGAATATAGTAAGTCCTAGTAATATTTCTCATTGGGATTGATTCCTCGGTTTTTCTGTGTCAAAAAAAAAAAAAAAAAAAAAGAAAAAAAGAAAGAAAAAGGAAAAGTTATATCTTACAAGGAAGGTCTCCATACGGGCATACCCCGAAAAATCTGAAAAAACTACAGAATGTTCTTCTCGTGTGGATATATACGTTTATAAAAAAAATTTCGGCGGAGCTTCCATTCAGTAACCGTAAAAATATAATGAAAATTTCATTATTTGGCGATTTATCGCCGGTTGGCAATGGAATGTAATTTCAAAAAAATACTTTATGTCAAATACACTTCAAGAAAAAAAAAGTTTCATGTTGAACTTGTTTTGATAAGTTTTATTTAAATAACTTTAGTTTTGTAAGTTTTAGTTTGTTTTAAGTATAATTTTGTTATATTGAAATTTATACGTATTTATATTCAAATTTAATCATCAAAATTTGAGATTTAAAACGAAATTCATATTTTAAATTTAATTAAATTTGTTTCAAGCTCAAAGTCCAATTGAGAATTGTCGATTGGATTTTGTTGCTATGAAAACATATGACGTTTATTTTTTAATACGCTTAAATGTAGGAAGATAATTTTTCTCAATATGATTTTTTTTAGCTATGAAAACATTTTTTCCAGCGATTAATTAAACAACTACTTCAACGAGTAATATATACATATGTAATACAATATGTATATAGATGTATATAACATATTAAAGTCTCTCATTGTTTATGTTTAAATTCATTAAATACCATTTACGTGCAAACTAAATATCCAACAGTTTTGAGTTCCACTATAATCGTTTGCTTTTGGCGAGGAAAAGGGCTGCTCGCCAAATTGAGTGACTCTTTAGTCTTTTCACGCCAAATATTCGAAAATATTTTATTTTATTACACAATATCTAATGTGATTCTGCCGCTAATTTTGACTGATCCTTTATTACATACATAAGTACTTTAATTAGTAATTTTTTTTTCATAAAATTCTGGGTATGCCCAGTATAGAGACCTTCCTACATATATATATATATATCCACTTACAATAAATCTTATTTCCCAACGTCCATTTTTTAAAAGAGAATTGTGTTTCCACTTCTACTGCTGCCATCTGTGGAGTATACTATCAATTGTTGCACTAAAATCTTCGAAAGTTATTAAAACAAGTGATGTTTTAAGTCTAGAATGACGGTAAGGGGCGGGGCCATTGATAAAATACATTTAAAAGAGGGGGTCGAAAAAAGGATTTGTTAAAAAACTTAAAAGTTTTAAATAAAATCTCTGGTACTAAGTATTTTTATAAAACCTGTGCAAAAATGTCCGTCTTTCTAGTGTTTGTTAAAGATCTACGAAACCATTACTTTTGCAATTTTAGTGCTGCCATCTATGTAGTATATATTGTGTCAACTGTTGCACTTCGAAATAATGCATAATCTTTTAAAAGTTATTAAGAATAAGCCCCCATTACAAAAAATATATCCTATCTGAAATAATTTTGTTATCTGTCGTTTATGAATCAGGATAAAAGATTATTGACTTCAAATGGATATAATCTAATATCATGAATGTAATTAATTATTTTATTATGACTTTTATTAAAAGTTCTTTATTAAAAAAACCTTTAAAAAAAAGTATTTTTACCTGCTGTGATGAAATTGGCAACACTTTAAAAATATTTCGTAGGTTCTGTAACTTGATTTTTGTAGAAAATGAAGGAAGGACGTAAAGCTTGTAAATCACAGGTTTTTTTTTTTCACATTTATTTTCGATAAGATATTTTAGAAATATTTATTTATTTATTTGGAACTGGTTACAAAAGTAAAAATATTTTCATTAAAAAAATAGGAAAAGTAAACAATGGCGATTGTAGTAATCGAACTCAGCTGTCCAATAAGGGAAAAAAATCGTTTAAAAATATTGAAATGCAAACGAGATATTTTAATATATTATAATTTATATATAAAGAACTCGCCCGTAAGATTATCTTAAAAAAGTGGATGTTTTTGCATGAGTGAAGCATTGAAAGTAACCCCTTCACAAACCTAGTGCCGTGTGAAACGGCGGGCGTAGGGGACGGTCGCTCCAGGTGCAGAAATTTATACTACTAATGTCATTTTTCAGGGGGTTTAACGTCAAGTTGGGGGGAGCGGGGCGCCAATTGAAACATTGTCTCGGGCGCAGTTTTCTCTTCGCACGCCCCTGCACGAAGCACAACTTTCTCATGCACATTGACTCGTTTTAAAACGTAAAAACATGGCTCTTGCTGCTCTGATTATTGAAACAATTTCTAATTGACATCTATATATTTTTTAAATTAGTACAGCTTCAATTATATGTAATTTTTTCTAAAGGCAGCAGTTTTTATTCTTTTTTTTTCACTTCTTTCACTGTCAGGTATTTGAAAATTAGGTTCAAAAAGTCAACATTGACAAAAATTTCTACAATACAAAAAAAAAAAAAAAAAAAAAAAAGGAAAACATTGCTTTATAGATATTATTCTTTCTGAATAACAGCACCATTAATTTCACGAATATCTAGTATGTTACACAGTACACAGATTGGATTTGAAAACATTTTTAAATGAAAGCGGATATTTCTTTCTTATTTTTTATTTGAAATTTCGTATACCAAATTCTGCTGTTTTTAATAATAAACATTTCATGAATACAAAAAGTAAAAATTTCGCTTTCGTATTTTATTGAATGGACTCTGGAACTCTGAATAAAAAGTATTCCAAACAGCTAACAAATTAAAAATGTTCAAAAGAGTTTGCTTATACTTGCTTTGGTGCTGCCATCTATTGAGGGTTCTTCGAGCAATTATCTGTGAAATTCATAGAAAAATTACTCCATAATAACACATTTTCTAAAATCATTTTGTCAGTCAATCAGGGTTCACGCCAGCGCCGAAACTAGCCTTTTTTGCGCCCGGGGCAAATATATCCATATATCGCCCCCCACATATATGCGTTTTTTATATCAAACACACCAAACAAAATCTTAATTTGGCGCCCTTTTCAGCTTCTGATCTGACTTTTTATTGGTGGGGAACAGACCTTAAATTATCAAGTCAAAATTCAGTATTTGCCAACTCAACATAAATGCTTCTCGGCATTTGCCAATTAGTTTTATAATTTTACAAAGTTATCACAATTAGAAAATGTAATATAGTTTTTATTTGCAAAGCGCTTAGTAATATTTCGTCAAAATCAGTATCGTCAAATCTATCAGAAATAGAAAGTGTATTATAATTTTTAATTAATGTTTTAAACTAATTTGTCAGTTCAGTTCAAACGTTTTGGGGGAGAGACCCCCCCCCCCCTTGCTGTCACCTTGTGATCATAAGTCGGAATATCAAATAAATAACATAAAATAATATAACTTTTTAGTTTGCTTATGTTTTAGTCTAAATTTTCTTTTGAAACTAGTACGTATTATTTTTTTTAAATGGAAATAATTTTAGAGATCTGATGAAATCAGCAATATTTTCAGTACTTTTTATCGTGGTCAAAGAAAAAAAAAAGAAGTAAAAAAAATTGTTTTTATTAACCTTTATTTATTTATTTATTTATTTATTTATTTCAACCCTTAACGAACCCTTTATTTCAACCCTTAACCCTTAACGAACAAAGCCTTTTCCTTGCTAAGATGTTGAAATAAATGAATGACACCCGCAATTGCGAACAAATACATTTGTTAATAAGAAAAAAGGGATATTTCATACACATAATAAAATGAATTTTTTAAAATTAAATTTCCGGTGTCGATACTGCATATCGTAATTAAAATTTTGTGGTTTCGCAGAGAAAACAAAGAAGTTAAAGGGTTAAGTTGTAATTAGATTTGTACAAATCAGTTATTTTTGTAAATAAATATAATTTTCGGAGTTTAGATCATTTTATTAATCAGTAATTTCAATTTTTTATTTATTCGACTTCATTATCATTTATATTTCGCATTCTTGAAAATATTGTAGAAAATTTTTATGATTGGACTCACAGGGGTACTCACGTATTTGCAGGGGTACTCACGAAATCTGTAACGATTAACGAATATTACTGCTTTTGAAAAACAGTTTCAGCTAATCTTATAGATATAGAAATTATAGAACTATGAATAAAGAGGAATTGAAATGTCCTAGAAATTTTGACGTTTCTGACGTAACTAGTTTCACAGTGATTGATTACCGCATGGGCAAACTTTACACCTGTAAATTTCAGTAGAAATTTATTTAAACGCCTTATTAAGGCTACGGCTACTAAATTTCTATAATTCTAGTGGCTCTAATTAAGGCATGTGCTTACATTTGGGATAGTTTATTTGAATAATGTGAATAATTTATTAAAAACATGTGTTTCTAGTTAACCCTTTCCGGCACGGGCAAAATCTGTACTAAAATGAGAAATTATCGGCTGACACCGGAATTCACAAACAAATTTTTAAAATATCTTAAAATCCTTCATTTAAGCTTTTATTGTAAAAGCAAAATTCTACTAAAACATTACTGGTGCCGCTTGTAAGTTTGGAATTAAAATTAGGTATCCCAGACTGGGCACAGTGTGCCGGAAAGGGTTAAAACAGAGATTAAAACTATGACCTTGAATAAATTTCAATAGAATTTTAATTAACTTTTCAAATTTAGAAAATATTTAGTCAAATTTTTGTAAAAAATTGGATTTACGACAAAATTTTTCAAAAGAAATATATTCAATATATTTCATTTTTTTTAATAGCATATTAGCTTGTCATTTACCTGGGTTATAAATCAAATGATTTGCAATACCTCTTAAATTGACTTAGAAGTACCCAATTTTTTATGCAAAACATGATTTTTTTTTTTTTTTTTTTTTTTGCCTCCGATGCTATTTTTTTCAGACAAGCTAAAAATGTCGTGTCATCATCCCTGAATTTTCTACTCAACCGATTTTGATAATTATTTTTTTTAAATGAAAGCTATTTATTTGCAGTTGTGCCCATTTTAGCTTTTTTTAAAAATTTATTTCCATTTTTATATTATATTTTTAATTTTAAATACTTTTTTACGATATTTCTTCAAATGGTGGCAACTCAGTTTAGCTTTTCTCTCGATAATAAAAATTTATTTTCCATTGTCAGAAGCTTGATCTCATCAGTTAACATGTCCTCGCATTTAAAAGAAAAAAGTTAATTGTTTTTGTAAAATTTAACCACAATAAAAGGATTGCGTATAATTATGCACTAATTGAGGTAAAAAAATATATTTACTAAGAAATAATATTAATAATGTAAATAAAATAACAGAAAATAATTTATGATAAAAATTAATGTCTAAAGCAAAATAAGAAAATTTTCAAATGAGGAAAATGATGTCATTCAGCAACCAGATAAATGGGATTTACAATATTATTACGGACGCCTTTTTCATATTACTAATAACAGTAACTTTTAAAAAACAATTTGAAGAGAAAATGACGTCACTATTTAAAACATCGCATTTTTACTCATAACGATATTACATTTCAATATTTCTTTTCATTATGGACACTGAGATTGAGATTTTACTTTCGGATGACTTCAGTTTGTGAAAATAATGTCATAGTAAAAATGAAATTAGCTTTTTTTTTAGCCTCCGATGCTATTTCTTTCATACAAGCTAAAAAGTGTCGGGTCAAAAATTGTGGCCCACTTTTACTTACCTATCATACGCAGTATAGGGTAAATCTTGCAATCGTTTTAAAAATCGAAAAAAAAAAAAAAATTGACGGATTTACACGTTTCAGATACTGGAAATTCCGAAAAACATATTTTTAGAAAAAAAATTGCCGTCCGTCCGCCTGTGTGTCTATGTTGTCAAACTGATTGAGATAGAGACTTCAAATTTTGTATGTACTTAGTATGTAAGAATGGGACAAAGCTTATTTAATATCAGTAACCTTAATTATACGGAATTATTTTTTTCGGACTCTCGAAAAATTCGTTCTGATGAAATGTATATAAAAATGTTCGATTTTTTTTTTTTAACAAAAGGACGTAAAAGGCAATAAAATAACACAAATTTTGCATCAAGAACGAAGTCGGTCGGATTAATAGTTGCCGAGATATTTGTAATCCTGTTTTCCACATTCTTCGATTTTTCATGACCCTGTATTTTCTTCAAATTCAATTCAAAGATATGTTTTAATTGAAAATGAGACGCTTAATCTGACGCAGTAAACTGTTAGTTAATATGATTATTGTTTTTGGAGTTATAAGGATGTTTCTTTTACGCAATCCGGTACTATTTGTGTAGTTTGGTATTTTACATAATTTGTCGAAATGGGGCAATTCATTAATGGAGCATTACTATGTATATTAAGAATATTTAAATATACATTTAAATTTTGTATTGGAATTGCAATGCATTTTATAAATAGTTTTCACATATTTTATTTTCACACATTATACAATGCATATTCATGATGGGTAAGTATTACGGTGGCCCCCAACGGATAGTTTCGTAATCTGGGCGTTAAAACGAGACATTCATACAATTTTATTGTTAAAATACATTTCCTTTTTCTCAGAGTTTATAAAAAAGCATTTAAACTAAAGAAAAAATTCGTTTTTGATGAATCTCGTCAATGAAGAAGTAGCACGCCAAATTGTATCTCTTTATTATTCCGCAATTCCAATGTTTCAGAGAGAAATTGTTAATCAATTGGGTATTTCACGTCGTTCTGTTTGCTATTATACTGATAAACACAAGAAAAATTAAGTTAGTTCATTGCATTCTAAACGGGGTCGCCCTTCTAAAAAACCTGTATCGATTTTTTTTTTTTTTTTTTTTTTTTTTTTTTTTTGTAAAACGCTTAGTAATATTTTATCAAAATCAGTATCGTCAAATCTATCAGAAATAGAAAATGTATTATAATTTTTAATTAATGTTTTAAACTATTTTGTCAGTTCAGTTTGTAAATTTGCCAACTGTAATAGCATGTGCAAACGTTTGGGGGGAGAGACCCCCCCCCCCCCTGCTGTCACCTTGTGACCATAAGTCGGAATATCAAATAAATAACATAAAATAATATAACTTTTTAGTTTGTTTATGTTTTAGTATAAATTTTCTTTTGAAACTAGTACGTATTATTATTATTATTTTTAAACCATTAGTGCCTAGCGTCCCTTTTTAGAGACGATTACAAAAAAAGGCAATAAAGCACTTTTCACACCAGTAAATAGAAAGATAAATAAGCACTATTTTTCACGAGACAAAGTCCTTAATAAAATAAGATAAAACTTATTCGTCTTTTAAAAGTGGTGGGAAACCCAAAATTTCCTTTTTAATGAAGAAAATAATCTGGGCATTAATGGGTTAATGGAAATAATTTTAGAGATCTCATGAAATCAGCAGTATTTTCAGTACGTTTTGTCGTGGTCAAAGAAAAAAAAAAGAAGTAAAAAAATTTGTTTTTATTAACCTTTATTTATTTATTTATTTATTTATTTATTTCAACCCTTTTCATTGCTAAGATGTTGAAATAAATGAATGACATCCACATTTGCGAACAGATATATTTGTTAACCCCTTGAAGGGCGGTGATGCCGCCACGGCATCACCTAATTTTAATTTCTAAATGTCACTTTGGCACCCGAATTTTTTAAAGAAAATTTCACTTTTATTAAATACGCGAAAATAAACTTTTACTTATTTAGAAGTAAATTTCCTTGTAAATACTGGTGACAATCAATTATTTCAATATTTAATGAATACAAGTACCTTGCCCCTGAAAGGGTTAATAAGAAAAAAGTGATATTTCATACACATAATAAAATGAATTTTTTAAAATTAAATTTCCGGTGTCGATGCTGCATACCGGAATTAAAATTTTGTGGTTTCGCAGACAAAACAAAGAAGTTCGAAAATTCGACTTCGTTATCATTTATATTTCGCATTCTTGAAAATAGTCTAGAAAATTTTTATGATCGGATTCTAAGTTTGCAGGGGTACTCACGAAATCTGTAACGATTAGCGAATATTACTGCTTTTGAAAAACAGTTTCGGCTAATCTTATAGATATAGAAATTATAGAACTATGAATAAAGAGGAATTGATATGTCCTAGAAATTTTGACGTTTCTGACATAACTAGTTTCACAGTGGTTGATTACCGCATGGGCAAACTTCCACCTGTAAATTTCAGTAGAAATTTATTTAAACTCCTTATTAAGGCTACTGCTACTAGATATCTATAATTCCAGTGGTTATAATTAAAACATGTGCTTACATTTGGGGTAGTTTATTTGAATAATGTGAAAAATTTATTAAAAACATGTGTTTCTAGTTAAAAGAGAGATTAAAACTATGACCTTGAATAAATTTCAATAGAATTTTAATTAAGGGTGCATTTCGATTCAAACTGCTTATTTTCCGATTTATTTTTGAATCCACTTTTGCTCTCAAACTCATCAAACTCGCAGATTCTCTTATTTAGAAACTACACAAGGTGCCGTGACTGTCAATTCTTTGATAAATGCAGAAAACATTGTAAAAAAAGCAATCAAAAACGGCATTTTGAACAGATTTTTCTGAAGCGGGAGATTTGGGGACGAAAAAAAGTGTCATGTTGAGTAGATAAATGTTCATAAATCAAATTCTAATGAATGGAGCGTAAAATGACATCTCACGGCACCTTGCACGTCTCTTCAAAATTCCCCTCAGCAAGTTTCATGTTTCTACTTTTAAAAGTGTGTCTGAAATTAAATCGGAAAATTTCGAACTGTTGAAGGTGGAAAAGCGTTTTTTCGAATACACCCTTAACTATTCAAATTTAGAAAATATTTAGTCAAATTTTTGTAAAAAATTGGATTTATGACAAATCTTCTTTAAAGAAATATATTCAATATAGGTATTTCATTTTTTTTAATAGTATATTAGCTTGTCATTTACCAGTGTTATAAATCAAATGATTTGCAATACCTCTTAAATTGACTTAGAAGTACCCAATTTTTTATGCAAAACATGATTTTTTTTTTTTTTTAAGAGTGTGTATTTAATCTTTTGCGGCGTAGAGCAAATTCATTGCTTAAGTGTTGAAATTAAAGACTGACTCCGGAATTTGAATACAACTTTATTTATAAATATGAAAAAAAAGGGCTATATTTCATGTGTTCAATAAACCGTAAATTTTTTTTTACCAAAATTCCGGTAACAATGTGGCGTTTGGGAATTAAAATTAAGTGGTTTCATAGATAAACCGCCGCTCCGCAAAGGGTTAAATAAATATAGCTCTTTAACTAACATGCTTTTAATATAATTATTTAAAATTTAATACATACTTTTACAAGCAATTGCAAGCACAAGCGATATTTCGCTCCATTGCATACAAATAGATGAGCAGAGTCTCGTAACTAAATTTTATTTCAATATCTTAAAAACTTTTTAAGAAAAGAGATTTCTTGTAAACGTCAAAAATGAAAAATGCAGTTTGCTAGAAAATGAAAATCAAGATTTTAATATAGCATATAAAATTATGGATAAAGTTTACAACTTTATATTCAGACTTAATTCTACATTAAAAATGAAAAATATGAGCATTAACCTTTGTTAAAAGTAAAAGAAGTCGATAATTGTTCTTAAAATGTAGCAAATAAGGTGCTTTCGTACTATAATGAAGTTTTTAAAATATACAATACTTCGGATCCAGTACTGTATCTGAAATCTTTTGTGTCCCTATAAATGATATGCGCTTTCTACTATACCGGAATTAACTTCTAGCAAACATAGGCAACATATATCAACTTCATTATATGAGAAATAGTTTAATTAAAATGTAACTGAAACAAAGTGTCTTAATATACCATTATGTAATAGTATACTTTTGTGTGGCCTTGAAAATTAATAAAAAATATTTTTTGCACCGCAGATTGTACAGAATGTATATTTCAGTACATATTTTATAGATGCATATGAATTTTATTATGTTCGAAAGACAGAAAGTACTTTTTCTCATTGACTGTAATGTAACGGAATATTTTTGATTATCCCTGTAATTAAACTATACATCGGAATATCATAAAATTTGAAATAACTCGACAAAATTATGCAACAATTATATATTTAAATTTGAAATGATTCAATTGCGTAGGTTTAGCGTTGTTACATGCGGACAAACGAACGGCTATACACAACGATGACTAGGTGCTGGGTATTTACATAATTATGAACGTACCTAAAAATAACTGCTGAAACATATTATTTACCTTACTACAACAGTCACTTCCGGTTTCAGAAAGTTCATTTCCAGTTTATATTTCGAGGTATAATAACAGACATTCCGTGTTTAAATAAAGCGAAGTTTATTAGTGAAAACTTTTGGTATGAATTCAGATTTTCTGAATTATAAAAATTATGTGGGCCTGGCCATGCTGTAAAAGTAAAAAATTAAGCCTGTTTATTTTTTCGTTGTTTTCGTTTTTTTTTTCCGCAGTTTTTCAAGGTTATTCTAGACTTGACGAAGTATCAACAAAATCAGACATAGACCAAGTAAAGTAAATAAATAAATAAATAGCAAAATTGTAATTTAACAAGTTACAAAGACTATTTGGAAAATGTCATTTTCAAAGACTAAAATTTTAAAGACTTATAAATAAATTATATATTTAAATTAACAATAATAATAAACTTCATTTTTACTATGATCATAACGAGTCATATATTACGTACGCCATGCATTTAGGGGCTACTTCACTCAAATGACAAGACCCGTTCGCTAATTCTACTCCTATGGAAGAAATTTATAAAGATATCTCGTTTGCATTTCAATATTTTTAAATGATTCTTTTTGCATTAAATAGCTGCGATTGGTCTGAATGCACACCGTTTTTTTTACCTTTTCGATTTTGGCTGCAGATATTTTTTATGAGGACGCTTTCACTTTCCAAACCGGTTCTGAAAATGAAAACATCCTGATAAAAAAAATCTGTAAACAAAATCAAAAAAGTAAAAAACGCCATGCATACAGATCGATTTCAGCTGTCTAATGCAAAAAGAATCATTTAAAAATATTGAAATGCAAACGAGATATCTTTATAAATTTCTTCCATAGGATTAGCATTAGCGAACGGGTCTTTTCCTTTGAGTGAAGTAGCCTCTTAAACATTAATATTCCTAGAACAATGATAAAAAACAGTGGTTTATAGGTAGTGCATTTTTATTTTATGGAGTTAATCAGAATGACTTCCGAACGCCTCGTATTACGTACGACATGGATTAAACATCAATATTCCTGGACCCATCACGAATAAATTTTAAATGAAATTTCAGTTTTACAATTTTCGGAACTGCAAATTTTTAAACTTTTAAATATCGAACAGATTAAATTTTTACAGCGTTGCGTAAAGAAAAAAAATGCACTTTTAAATGAAATCTGTTTTAAATTTTTATCACAATTTGTTTTCAAATTATTATCATTTTTTTAAAAGTTTTTATTACTTTTTTGTCATCGTCGCAACAGAAGTACTTCATTTTTTGGACATTAAGCGTGGAATAATCAGAAAACGAATAAAATAAAATAAGCTGCGGAATTCAATCAATAGAAAGATTCAGATATACTTCAGATTTCCCGGTTCTCTACCGAGATCAACAACTCTTTTCCAAATAGTTACAGGAAAAAAATAATTTTTTCTGTATAGAAAATGTTGATATATCTCAGTTTGCTCTAAAATTGGTTTTCCATAAACGACTATTTTTAAACTGTTAACGCCCAATGGTACATTTTCAGATCGCTAGAATAAATGGTAAGAAAGGGCTTTTCACATCATTAAATTTCAAGATAAATATATATTTTCCTTCACGAAACATATCCCTTAATAAAATAAGATAAAAATGGAAAATCCAAAATTTAAATTTTAACGAAGAAAATAATTTGGGAGTTAATGGGTTAATTTTATTTCGCACCAATTTTTATAAACAGAACATTTTTACATATGCTTTGACAATATTTGTAAAAGAAACGCCCTTCAAACTGTTTTCTTGTCAACAGTGTTTCAAACTTACGGAAGTTTTTAACCCATTCGTGCCCAGCATCTTTTGCGTAAATTTTATTTGGTTGGCACCACTATTTTTAGAAGATTTAAGTTTAGTTCATTAATCATGAAAATGCATCAATTAAATAAAATAATTATTGCTTTTCTTTTTTACCGGTGTCAAAAACAGTGCTGAATGCACCTTTTGAAGCGTCCCTAAAAAGGGACGCTAGGCACTACTGGGTTAAATTGAATATTTGAAATGCACATCAGACATTTAAAAAGGCAAAATTTCTATTATTTAATACCAGAAATTCCGTATTTAAATCGGCCAAAATTTATTAAAAATTTCTAGTGTGAATTTAGATTTTCTGGACTACGGAATTTCTAGAATGGTCAGGGTGGTTCAAATTAAAGTATCCCTGTTTGAGACGCACTAGCAAGAGAAGCAGTGGATGAAACAATTTTATATTTGGAGCATATACATATCAGACCATGGGAAACTGATTGATGCAATAAAAATATTTAGTTCAAATAAAGGCCACCAGGGGATAAAAAGGCGCTGCAACCGGTTTTAAATAAGAAAAATGAAATAAAATTTTTAATTCCCACCGCTAAATTTTTAGTATTCTTCATCTAATAAAAACACTAATAAAATTGATCGCAGCATGTACTAATAAAACCTAAACGAATAATACCATTAAAAATTATTGATGGGAATCAACAATTTGGCTCCAATTTTCTTGGTCATGTTGCATTTTCTCTTATCTTAAACCGATTGCAGCGCCTTATTATCCCCTGGTGGCCTTTGTTTGAATTAATTAATTTTTTTTTTTTTTTTTTTTTTTTTTTTTTTTTTTTTTTTTTGCACTGTTCAATTCCCCATGGTTTGATGTGTATACCTTCCAAATATGAAGACATTTCATCCACTGCTTCTCTCGCTAGGGTGTCGCAAACAGGGATACTTTAATTTGAACCACCCTGTAGATGGAGGATTAATGACAAAATACAGAGTACCTTTCAAACTATCTTTTCAGTTTTGAATATTACTGTAAAAATATGCAGCGACACAATACTTAATGCTAAAAAAAATAATTTTTAAAAATGTAAAATAGCCTATTTTACTAAAATGTATTTTTTTAAATTTAACTTTAAAAAAATTTCTACAACCTTTTTAATATGAATATCTTTGCTTCGTTATTTTTTTTTTGGTTTATTATAATATACGACACAAATTTGTGCATTGCCTTTTAGATTTATGGTATTTTGCATTTAATATATTTTTTTTTCTCTCGTGTATTTCAAATAAATAAATAAAAATAAATAAATAAATAAATAAATAAATGATAAATAAATAAAATTCAACAAATTCACAATTTAAATAGTTTTTCAAAAAATAACTATAAACTTGAATGCAAAATCAATGTACAAAAATATTAAATACTCCAAGGAGAACAAGTAAAAAAAAAATTCAATAGTCTATCCAAATTAGCATAAAAACCTTAGTATTTTTCAAACAAGCAAGTTATAAAGACATGAACTGACAAGGAAGGTCTCCATTGGGGGCATACTCAGAATTTTTTGAAAAAAAAAATACGAATTAAAATACTGATGTAGGTAATAAAGGATCAGTGAAAATTAGCGGCGGAATTACATTATTAGATATGTAAAAAAATAAAATAGTTTGGAATAATTGGCGTGAAAAGCTAAAAGCGACGCAGGATTTGGCGAGCAGTGCATTTTCTCGCCAAAAGCAGACGATTTTAACGAATCTGAAAATTTATTTTAATTGACTTCACTGTTAAAAATCTGCAGCATTTACTGCAACGTCACTCCACTACTTTTATAGAATATCTCTCTTCTGACCAATGAGAATGCTCCATAGCACGGTAAATTGACCGTGTCATACACTGTTAAAAATCTGCTGCATTTTGTTGCAACGCACTCCATCGCTTGTATATAATATCTCTATTCCAACCAATGAGAAAGTTCTATTTCACGGCCAAGTAACCGTTTTCTATACAAGCAAGAGAGTGCGTTGCAACAAAATGCAGCAGATTTTTAACAGTGTATTTTTCAATTTGGAATAATTTTAATCAATTTAAATTGTGTTTTAAATGATAAAATATATTAATTTCATTTTGTTATAAGTACATATAAACGTATATGACAAAATTACACTTAAAGTAAAGTAAAAATGCAAAACTAAAGTTACTTAAATTAAACTTATTTAAATAAATTGAACATAGAAAGTTTTTTCTTTAACCCCTTGGGGACGAGCGACACGTATACGTGCCGCAAAAAAGGCTTAAGAAATTGTTTATTCCCACCGGTAAAATAATACTGTAAAATTTGTCTTATTCAATCGGAGCATTTTCTCGATTCAAGAAGGAACAAATTTCTGTTTTTAAAAACTAGTGACAAAACATTAAAAATTTCGTAAAAGGCTCACGTCGCGAAGGGGCTAAAAAGTATTCGAAGCGTAAAAACGTATTTTTCAAAATTTCGTTTTTTCGCCAACCGGAGATAAATCGCCAAATAAACGAAATTTTTATTATTTTTTTACGGACGTTATAAGGAGGTTCCGCCGACATTTTTTTTATAAACATATATAACTATATGAGAAGAACATTCTGTAATTTTTTCAGATTTTTCTGAGTTTACCCGTATGGAGACCTTCCTTATTGTTAGTATTTTTCAAACAAGCAAGTTATAAAGACATGAACTGAGTTCTCATTTGTATGGGTCATTGCGCTGGATCTATTAACGAAATTTATAATATCTCGCGATACAATAGTCGTATAAGTAAAAATGAGGTGTCAAAATATTCACAATTACAGAAGCTTTCAGTTAATACAAAAATAAAATAAAATAAAATAAAATAAAATAATAAAGAAAAATCGATATTTTGAACAATTTTAAGGTTCCCCTTATAATAAGGTGAATAATACTATTAACATTTCAAGGTTCCTCTATAATAAGGAGAATAATACTAGTAAAATTTCAAGGTTCCTCTATAATAAGGAGAATAATACTAGTAAAATTTAGTGCTAACAATCAGTCTACTGCTGCTTTATTTTTCCACCATTGGTATATGTGAAATAAGTTTAAAAATTTCAATAGTAACCCTTTCGACTCCGGCTGATCTTTGTCCTATTTTACTTGGTTGGTTCCACTTTTCAAAAAAAAAAAATTGTTTTCAACTATACAATATGAAAACTGCTCTAATTAAATAAGGCATTTTTTTCTTTAATTATTGGTGCAAGAAAGAAATTTTGCAACGAAAGATGATATGTCCAGTCACTCTGAGCTTACAAATGCAAAGAGCTTATACACAGGGTCAATCTAAACTCTTGAGAAAATCTTTAATTGGTGATAGAAGGTATGAAAACAAACAATATCAAATAGGAAACTAAGAGTCCGAAATAGATAGGCGCCATTAAAGTTTAGGGTCCAAAATTTCAAATAACTGTGTTCAGGAGTTGAAATTAAAAAAAATACCGCCCCTCCTGCACGCATTTCAATTTGCGCTACTTAACCACTCCCAACGATTCAGATTTTGAGCTCAAAATTTAAGTTTAGGCTTTTGAAAGAATTTAATAAGATACAAAAAAAAAAAAAAAAACCAGTAAAAATAGTTGTTTGTTGTACCAAAGTTTAAACACCCTCTGTAGGCATTTTTTGAACTTTATCTTTAAAATTTGTTTTCAAGTAGAATCTGACATTCTGACATGAAGAATAGTTTTAGTGAAAACCGCAAACGAATCGACCAATTTTTCTGTGATTTATAATCATTTGAAATTTTGGACCTTAAACTTGAATGGCGCCTATCTCCTTTGGTAGACGTTTGGGACCTTTAATTCCCTACATAATATTGTTTGTCTTCTTGTGTACTATCATCCATTGAAGTTTTGCCCAATAGTTTAGATTCAATCTGCATATGTTGTTTTTAATAGTTAACGCTTTAGAAAATGTAAAATAAATATGCATGAAATTAATTATTTTGTAGGGATGAGATTTCCGCTTTTTTGGACACCAATAAAATCTTAGAGAAAATGTTGTTATTTTAAATCATAAAAATGTTCCGATTTAAAAATATAGCATTTTCTCTAACATTTTACTGGTGTACAAAAAAGCGGAAGTCTCATCCCTGATTTTGAAGAATAAAATCCGACTATTTAACCCATTAACGCCCGAATTAGTTTTTTCGCTAAAATTTAAATTTTGTATTTCCCACCACTTTAAAAAGCAAATTAACTTTTATCTAAATTTACCAAGGATTCGGTCTCATGAAATAAGGTATATATTTTTCCTCCTCTTTACTGGTGGGAAAACCGCTTTCTTGCTGTTTTTGTAACCGTCTTCAAACGAGGACGCTGGGCGTTAATGGGTTATGAAATTTACATTTCGAAATGCTTCCTAAAAAATATTAATTGAACCCGTTCTATTAGCGTGTCATATTTCACTGCAGTTAATGAAATCAAATATTGTATCCGAAAGATAAACTGCAGTTTTCGAAGTCGGATTAAATATCAATATTTAATATAAACAGGTTTTCTGATAAAATTGAAACGAAGTTTTGTGCCTCTAATAAATTAGCGTAGATTAGGGGGTAAAACGTAATTGTATGTCTGATATTATATTAGACTCAGTTTGCGAAATACGTTTTGCATAACGTGAATTTCATGGATAAAATTTATAAAATGATGATAAAGGTATCTCGTTTTTTTAAGCATATCTTATATTCTGTTCGTGTAATCAGTTTCATATGTATATTGGGTTGTTCGGAAAGTCCTTTTTGTTTAAAAAAAATCAATTAGTACCAGAAAATTACGTTAATTAATTATTGGATATTGTTTCTGATATCTAATACTTAGATTTTAATGAACAAAATTTTCCGATACGAATTGATTTTCACAAACGGAAACGACTTTCCAAACGACCCAATAGTTCGTATAATGAGTTTCCTCTCATTATCTCTCGAGTGAAAAGAGTTAATACATAGGTTGTTTTTTAATAGTTAAAACTTTAGAAAATCTAAAATAAATATGCATGAAATGAATTACTTTGAAGAATAAAATTTGACTATTTAATGAAATTTACATAACGAAATGCTTCCAAAAAAGTATTAATTGAATCTGTTCTATTAGTGTATCATATTTCACTGCAGTTAATGAAATCAAATATTGTATCCGAAAGTTAAACTTCAATTTTCGAATTCGGATTAAATATCAATATTTGATTCAAACAGGTTTTCTGATAAAACTGAAACGAAATTTTGCGTCTCTAATAAATTAACGTAGATTAGGGTGTAAAATGCAATTGTATGTCTGATATTATATTCGATTCAGTTTGCGAAATACGTTTAGCATAACTTTAATTTCATGGCTAAAATTTATAAAATGATGATAAAGTTATATCGTTCATTTAAACATATCATATATTCTGTTCGTATAACCAGTTTCATATTTATGAAATGACTTATATTTTGCAGATATGTTAAACACTAGAACACTAGGTGTACCTCATAAATCGGGACGCCAAATGCTCTGCACACCACTAATATCTTGCATTTTTTTATCCCCTTTTATCACAGATTATTCGACCATTAGATAAGGCGAAGAAAATTATTTTAAAATACTGGTGTCCAGAACATTTGAAACACCCATTTTTTGAGGGACACTAATGGTCAGGGAAATCACCCCTCATTATCTCTCCAGAGAAAAGAGTTAATATATAAGTTGTTTTTTAACAGTCAAAGCTTTAGAAAATGTAAAATAAATATGTTTGAGACTATTTATTTTGAAGAATAAAATACGACTATTCAATTAAATTTACATAACGAAAGACTTTCTAAAAAGTATTAATTGAATATGTTCTATTAACGTGTAATATTTCACTGTCGTTAATGAAATCAAATATTGCATCCGAAAGATAAACTTCAATTTTCGAATTCGGATTAAATATCAATATTTAATTTAAACCTGTTTTTTGATAAAACTGAAACGAAGTTTTGGGTCTCTAATAAATTAACGTAGATTAGGGAGTAAAATGTAATTGTATGTCTGATATTATATGAGATTCAATTTGTGAGATACGCTTAATTTGACATGTACTATTTCATGGATAAAATTTATAAAATGATGGTAAAGTTGCGTCTTCCGTTTAAACATACCAAACATTTAGCTCGTATAACCAGACTTGCGTCTATAAAATTGGCTTGAATTTAGCTTCAAAGATATATTTAACCCTTTCAGGGGCAAGGCATTTGTGACTAAAAAAAAAAAATAGTCAAATAATTAGTTCCCATCGCAATTTACGAACAAATTTAGTTGAAAATAATCAAAGACGTGTTATCACGTGTATTAAGAGATCGAAATTGTACTAAAAAATTAATGGTGCTAATTGACAATTTGAGCATTAAAATTAACCGTTTGTAGACTGCAAACGGCGCCCCTGAAGGGGTAAAACTGACAGTAAAGTTGCCTGTTGTGTATGTGCAATGACAATTCTCAAGCAATAAATCATAGAAAAAATAATTATAAGAAAATAATAAGAATAAAATAAATAAATAAATCAAAAGAAAAAACAAAGAACGCAATCAATAATGTAGTTTTTATATTTATTTATTTAATTTTTAGAAAGTTAGTTTTCAATTTTGCGCTTAAATACTTATTTGCAATTATTATACAATTTAATTATTTTAATGATCTGGATCATGGTTTTTATGAAAATCCAAAGTTTTTCGTAATTCTGGTATACAATAATTGTTTACGGATGGACGACTTTGACAATAGAATTACTCAAAAAAAAAAAAAAAAAAAAAAAAAAAAAAAAAAAAAAAAAAAACGTTATTACAGTACTATTTTTCGGAGGAATATTTCTAGTTTCAAGGAGGTACTGATGGTGATAACCAAAAGTATGCATACAAAATTTGGATCGCTTAAGCATAATTCTTTACAATTTTCGATAGTACAAAAAGGAAAACAACACAAAAATCACTATTATACTTTCTTCTCGCATAATATTACTAATTGAAAGAGGACCTGCTGGTCGTAGCCAAAAACATACACAAGAAATTATTTCAGTTCTATGCGCAATTCCATACACTTCTTCATGGTACAATAATAAAAAAGGTACAAAAATCGCTGTTACAGCTCCCCCTTTCAGTGCAGTATTTCGAAATTGAAGGAGGACCTTCTGGCCATATACACTGAAAAAAAAAAAAAAAAAAAAAAAAAAAAAAAAAAAAAAAAGGAATGGAATTTGAAATAGAATTTAATAGAATATTTTACTTTAAATTTTATCTAAAGTTTATGAACAAAAAATCCTTTATGATTTTTAATATTTTTATATTAACCAAAATGTGTGATGTCACAATTCTTCTTAGACCTCTCACCCCCTTATCACAAACTGTCACAATTTCACGAACCTACTTTCCCCTCCAAGTATGACAACATTTATGGACGGCCCCTAATATAGGTTTTTTTGCCTGACTCTGACATTTCTTAAATAAATATTTTTATGTTTCACGAACATATTTTACAGACAAACACGATGAATTATCAGATTTAACATAAAAGTTAAAATTAATACTTGTTTGTGTACAAGGTTCGCACGCTCCTTGGAATTTCTAAGAACTGTCGCACCACTATTACAAATAAGAAAATTTTTTTTTTAATCTTTAAACCACAACATTCGTAATCCCCGCCTTCATTCACAGATTTTACGATTTTTTTTTGCGGTGAAACACTTCGAAAATACTCTTAAAATTTAGTGGTAGAACTGTGCGAATCCTGTAGTCTCCATGTTTAATTCCTGTTACGCAACTGGAAATATTCAATTTTTAATGTTTAATATTCGATTTAACGATATTCTAGTTTCGATTTGATTTTGTATATGACGGACAATTAGCTTCACGAGATATATAGGCCCTAAGGGGGGTTGAATATCCTCCGTCTTTTTAAGGGAACCTAACCGGTATTTGCGCAAGGATTCCAAGGTTCGAAGAAAACCACGGAAAACTCCGAACGGTTAGGCCGATGGTCGCAATTGGGTTAGAACCAAGCACCTACCGTCTATCAGCTTCGAGGTTTGAATCTCTCGGCTACTAGTGGGGCATTCTAGTTTGTGAAAACTGATTAATACACTATAAAAACTATTCGGAAACGCTTCCAAAAAAAGTCTGCAAAATAATTTTGATTCTTATAAACGTTTCTTCAAATCTTAAAAAGATATTACTTTTTGGATTTTCTGGTGGTAAAGAATACACATTTTGGAATCTGTGTAACTCGGAAAACGTTATAAACTTTCATTCAAAAAGTAAAATTTAATTTAAATATTCTTGATGCCATTGTAAATATGGAATTAAAATCTTCTGGTCCCAATGTAGGATCACTGCACCGGAAAGGGTTATCACTAGAAGACCGGAAAGTTGTCAAATTGACACCGACCAATGGACCATTTTTTAATTCGAACCAGAAATTTTATTCATAAAATAAATTATAAATGTACTTCACAAAATCAAGTCAAGTACACAACTTAAATAATTTTAAATACATTTTCCGGTTTGAAATGTTTTTTTACAAAACTTACGCAACATTTCCCGGCGTTCTAGTGTTAACCCTTTAACGTTCATTGGTTTCTCTACGAAACCACAAAATTTTAATTCCGATATGCAACAACGACACCGGAATTTTAATAAAGAAAAATTCATTTCATTATACATGTGAAAAATCGATTTTTCTTATTTACAACAATATCTGTACGCAGTTACCGGTGTCAATCATTTATTTCAATATCTTAGCAATTAAAATACTCTGAACGTTAAAGGGTTAAACAGTAAATGTGAAAAGTGATATTTTCGTTATTAGCAAAAGCAGTATATTTTTGCACGTTCATTTAAATAATCCTTATTCACAAGATTTACAAACAATGAAGATTTTGTTCCGTCAAGAAATTTTCTTAAGAATTATCGAAGGAAAAGATGAAGGATTGAATAGATAAGTTTCATTAACATCACTGCTTACTGCATGAAAATCAACAAAGGAAAAGTCTGCCTTAGAATCTCAAAAGTTTCTATGTCAATGTTTTCCGAATTATTATTTTCCTTGTTTGCCTAAGAGCGAGGTTTTCAATAAAATTTCCAAATAATGATAAAGGAAAATGGACGGATACGTGTCAATAACATTCATTGCTAATTCTGTATGGATTAAGGAAAACAGCAAAAACAAAGATTGACATAGAAGAATTATTTCTTCTCCTAATTTATATTCCTTATTACATAAAAAAGTGCTCTTTTTCAATCACCAGAGAATGAACTAAAACAAAAAAAATTTTCAAGGTGATATTAAAAAAAGGCAGTTATTTCCATTAGGGATAATAAATAGATATAAGTTGATTGCATTTGTTAACGTATGTGCCTACCTTCGAAGCATTTTTTTAAACATTTAACAGATGAATATTTTACAGAATTACAGATTATTATACAGAAAGAAAAAGAAAAAAAAAAGAAAAGAAGGAAAAAGAAAAAAAAAGAAAAGAAAGAAAAAGAAATATAAATGCTCGGATTAAATAATACAAAATTTACAATAAAAATTTATTGGTGAGAATAATAAATCATGATTTGAAATCATTTGCCCTTATAGTACATACGTGCAAATTATGATTGGCAGAAACGTATGACGTAAGGTGTAAAAAAGGGAAGAGGTTAAAATTATGAAAATTATATCAAGCTCATGAGTTTTTAGTTAAAACAGCGGATAAAAATATGAATTCATATAAATTTGTAATGGAATGTTAATTAATTTTTCAAATTTAGGTAATAGTTAATCAAATTTTAGTAACGTCTGAATTGTCAGGTCTCTGGCTTTTTTGTGCGCCAGAGACCTGAATTCCCCCCTCTTCCATAATAGTTAATTATACAAAATTTTAAAATATTGTTGCATATTATCTACATTTTACCTGTCTATCTATTAAGAATCACAAAGTAGAAAATAATTAAAACGACCATCAAATGTAGTAAAAAATTGTTTATTAAAAACTGAAAAATAAACACAAAACCAATAAGAATAAAAAAAAAATACCAAAATGGTTGAGGCTAATGGAGTTTTAACAATTTTTTTAAGTCGGATTTTAATTTCTTCAACAAATTGTCAGGTCAAGGATGTGTGGTCCCTTTCTTATACAGTAAATTAGCTTCTGCACGGAACCCACTCTCAGCAAATCTGATGAAGGAAAAGCAATTAAAATTTTATGTACTCGCTCACAATCCAGGTTAGAGAACTGTATTGGATATTTAAGTTAGTATCCATTTCTGAAATTTACTTTTAGTTCTCGTTTGATGTGAGTTCTACGATTTCCTCTTCTAAATATGATGTTACTGCTGTATCTGCATTTGCGAAGTAAATGTTCCTGTTTTCATAAACTGCGATTAATGTAGCAAAGTGGCTGTATTTTCATTTACTTAGATTTCGTTTGAGCAAAAAAAGCTTACCCACAGACGCAGCTATGAGGTTTTTTGTTTTAATTAAACTCAACTCATCATCTTGCAATTATCTGATGCCTTATTAAAAATTTTTAGAATTTTTAAATTTAAACATTTATTTTTAAACAAATCTGTCAAATGATCGATGTCATCTTTCTAATGTAATCAGGTTTTAGCGTTTTTTTACACCTCTGTTATTAATTAAGTATAATATTGAATCAAATATATTGAAAAGGGATTCACACAAATACTCTTTCAAAGACAACGAACTTCTGTGTGCAGCAGCAAACAATTGTAATCCTTTGCAAGTCTGACGCAAAGTGATAGTAACAACTGCACTACAAAGTGAAACAATTGTTTCACTTTGTTTTGAAATGATTTTCACTATAAAGTTGGCTAAATATCCTGTCATTCAATAAATTGCTTCTCTTCATATTGACTACTCTAATACTGCAATAAAGCTACATATAGATGTGTTCATTCAACAATTTTGAAAACCAAATGTAACAGAATGCACAGAGAGTACATTTAGTACTGCTTGTTTCAAATGTGTTAATGAAACCCTTATGATGTCCCATCGTTGCTGGTGCAACATCAGTAGCAAGATATTATGAAAAGGAATTTTTTTTTGACTAACTTCATGGTATTAAATTAGCAATTCTCTCTTCGGCATTAGTTTCCAAATTTTTAGCAAATAATAACTCTTGACATTTTTCTTTCTTTAATGAGTTTTTGTTATTTGGCAACGCTGATCCATCGAGTTGAATGGAAAATTTGCAGGATGATATTTCAGTACCTATTCTTCTTTGTACCGAATTATTACTCAGTATTAATTTTGCGATATCTGGCGGTTTTTTATAATGAAGAACAATTTTTATTATCTCTCTAACTACCGGCAAGATTAATTTCTCACAATTTGTGTGCGGTTTTCATACTTTTGCGATTAATAATATATTATTATATGAGGCTTGTAGTCCCTTATTTCGTTTAATCATTGAAAAATAGGACATATCTTTTCCAGAGCTTCCAAGTCTCCGGCTTTTTCTATACCAATATTTTAATTCAAAAAATGTTTCTTTATTTAATTTTAACATTTTTCGATTTAAAATAATTATATTTTCACTAAGATAATAGTGGTGTACTAAAAACCGGAGACTTGGCAGCTCTGCTTTTCTATCAGCACGCATTTATTCAAATGCTTTTGTAGCCAAGAAGGCTTCTTTGCTACATTAAAAAAAAAAAAAAAAAAAAAAAAAAAAAAAAAAACATTTTTTGACAAATTAAGTACATAGGCAACGAGTTATATGTAGGAGTTTGCATAGATCCATACTTCAAATACTCAATATTATACTACTGTCATTTTTTCTATGATTGAGATATTTTGAAATAATTTTTTACCATATAAGTTTAAATAAATTCAAATTTGAACAAATTTATAAATATAATGATTTTTATCACTTTCACTAAGAAAAAACAAATTTCTAAACTTGATTCAAACCATAGGTTCATTTAAAAATCAGACATATGTATTCATATTTCAGAATTTTTTAAAATACAGGTTAATAAAAAAAAATTGTTTAAAACTTTCAGACAACCAATTATCGCGAATTTTGTACTCTACAACTTTTGAATTCATAATCATTTTTAATGTGAATCATAGTGATTTTTCGTGTTCCGCTGTGATATAAAGTTCATCAGTGGTGAGGTCACAACCCCAGAAAATGGGTCAAAACAAACCACAGAGTTCAGAAAAGATCGAAATGAAATGTGTTGCTTTGTCGTGAAGCTAAAAATTCAACCCTGAAACTGATTTCAACAAGTTACAATTCGGCCCAAACACTTGCGGATCGCTTTTAAAACTTGACCCAGTTCAATGAATTCAGTCTTTGAGCGATACCTGATTTCATATTGAAAGCCTTTATGATGGTATATAGTGCATCTATAACACATTCTAAACTCTCTTGGTTTGTTTTAACCCAGTTTGCGTGAAAATGCGGGGTTGAGTTGTCTGTGACGTCACACTGATGAGCTCTATTTTGACATTCATGAAAGAACTGCAACTACAATGTTTTTAGCCTGATATAATAAAATTTTGTTCTCTGCAATTTTAGCCCTTAGATCTAAGTTCGTTGGTATAGATTTTCATTTAAAGGTGTAGTTAAGGTTTTCGTCACGGACCTCGCAATGCAGGAGATGAACTATTTTCATTTTATAATTCCTTTATAGGCAAGTAGGCCATGACCGCCCCCTTTAACTATCCTAACGCCCCCCATTTTTCTCCAGACCTGCTACCGCCTCCCTGGAAGTCTCCAGCCCCCACTGGGGGGCGGTACCGCCCCCGTTGGGAACCTATGATTTAAAGTATTGTAATTTTCGGTGTGTAATCCGCGGATCAAACAGTTCTTTTTGGACCTAAAAATCTTATTTAGTGATTGACTAAAATTGATTTCAGCGATCTGATAAGTTAAATTTCTTTTTAAAAAAATTCTGGGTTGAAAGAGAATTGTTTGATCCGCAGATTATACGCCGGAAATTAGAGTATTTAAATTTTTTTGCAACAATATGCAGTCGGCTCGCGTTAATTCGAACTCGTTGGGACTCCAAGAAATGTTTGAATTATCCGAAGTTCGAATTACGGAAAGTATACGAGGAAAACATGCTTAAAATTGTAGTGTTCTAAAGGTGTTAATGTTATAGTGTTCTTTTTAATATGTATTTCATATGTTATCATTAGAATATGGCTAAATTAAAATATATAAATACATAAACTAATTAAGGAATTAGAAACAAGCACAATGGAAGAAAAATTTGAGGTGTCACTGATGGGACAAATATGGAAAAAGTGGAAAGAAAAGTGAAAAAAAGTAGCAGTTATCAAATGCATATTTGTCTGGAACAATTCTAAAAAAAAATCAAAGAAAGAAAGTTATTCAAATGATCTGAAGTCCGTGAGAAAGAAAGGAAAAAAGAAAAATCGGAATTTTTGTTAGTTCAAATTAAACGAAGTGAAGAGAAAAAAGAGTTTAAATAAATAAAAAAATTTAACGCTACTCTGCCATTGAAAATTTCAGGCCTTCCTGTTTAGTTCGAATCAACCGAAGATTCGATTTATCTGATTTCGAATTAACGAAAGTCTACTGCATTAGCAAACTACTTACCTGTGATATGACCAAAATATTTGCATAGGATTCGTACGGGTCCTGGAATTTCAAGACGAGGGAATTCTTCGTTTCCAGTATTTTTCTTTCCGAACAATTTCTTTTTAAATAAGAAGAAATTTCGCACATTTGAATCAGATTTATTTTATCATAAAAAAAATTAAATAAATAAATCAAATGTTTGTATTCGAACAGGAAAACTAACGATACCCCTAAAAACCCTGTTTTCAATCCTCTTAAATTTATTAACGTATACCAAATTTTGTATTTTTTTAAGTGTATCTTTTACTAAAAACGACTATTAACCCTTTAACGTTCATTGGTTTCGCCACGAAACCACAAAATTTTAATTCCGATACGCAACACTGACACCGTTATTTTTATCTAAAAATATCCCTTTTATTTTGTATGTGAAAAATCACGTTTTCATATTTAGAAATATATTTGTTCTTTATTACCGGTGTCATTCATTTTTTTCGACATCTTTGCAATGAAAATGCTATGATCGTTAAAGAGTTAAACTAACAAAGTAGAACCCGAGACAAAATATTTATGAAAGAACTGTTTCATTGATTTATAATAAACCTACAAAATTAGTTACAATAAAAGATGCATCTTACATTGGTTTGTCTAACTCTCATGCATGTATTATTTTAATCTAAAGTTAACAAAATACTATTTCTATGAAACTCAGTTGTCCGAATTATTAAAATTATACTTTAATCGTTATGTAATCAGTAAAATATAATACAGATATGTTATTATGATAAAGCTATTAATTAAGGCTCTTATGTTTGGTATTCCAAAATAAAAAAAAACAGCAAAATTTGATTTTATCATAAAATTTTTCCTCGTGAAATTTAAATCCGACGTATGAAAAGGTAAATGTTAAAGCAAATATGGCAACATAAAAATACAGTAATTAACTTTTTTTGGCTTTTTTCTCTTTTGCTTTTAAAAGAAATGCAGTTCTTCCGTTGTCACAATTAAAAAAACAATGTTAAAAAAAATTCCCAAAAGATGGCGTAAAAATTGTAAATTTGGGATGTTTAGAAGTTAAAAAATTTCCAGTAGCAAAAATTGCAAAACCGAAATTTCATTTCTAATTTCAAGTTGTCATTCGCAAAATGACGCATGCTTTACGCACAGATATGTCTGGCCTTTATAATATAGATATATACAAACTTACAAGCTATATTTTGATTTACAACATACCAATAAATGAACAGAATCTTTTCACAAACTTTTATTTCAATATTTTACAAATTTTTCAGAAATGATGTTTCTCATAAAGATACTCAATAAAAAGAGCAGTTTTCCAGAAAATGCAAATTAAGATTTTGAAAAAGTGCAAAAAATATGGATAAAGTTTACAAATTTAAAGTTCACTATAGCTTGTAAGTTTGTATATATCTATATTGAAGTTTATATACTTCTTTATGTATTATGTATTATACATTTGTGCATTAAAATGTATTGTTTATCTTTCTATAACACTTTTTTAACACTAGAACGCCCGGAAGCATTTTCAGAAAGAATCACGTTTTGAGCACCAGCCTTGGGGAGTTGGCGAAAGCGAGAACGTTCATCTAGCTGCATCGCCAAACGCCAATCGTCGTTTTGTTTTGATTTTCAAATCCGAAATCATTTTAATCTGAAAAAGCTCTTTGTTTTAAACTATGTTTTAATTGTAAACAATGGTGAATAACATTTCCTCATATTATATTCTTTGTTTGATAACATTTACGGAAAAACAAATGAACAATAAGCACGATCTCTTTGCAGAAGAAAGGGTTGCTATTCGCTAGGCGTTTGAATTCACAAACAAGAAAGGGTGAATAGCATTGACTTCATCTCCGTGCCAATCGTTGTTCTGGCGATGAGGTGCTCAAAACGTGATTCTTTCTGAAAATGCCGCCCGGAAGATGTCAATTCGACACCGGTCATTGGACTAAATGTCGCTTCGAACCAGAAAAATCTTCAAGAAAAAAGTTGTATAGTTGCAATAATATGAGCAAACCAAATAAACTAAATAATTTCAAATTATTTTTCTGGTTTTAAAAATATTTTATATTTTATATTTTAGTTGCATACAATTTCCCGGCGTTCTACTGATAACCCCTTAACCCTTTAACGATCATAGCATTTTCATTGCTAAGATGTCCAAATAAGTGAATGACATCGGAAATTAAGAACAAATATATTTCTAAATAAGAAAACGTGATTTTTCACATACAAAATAAAAGGGATATTTTTAGATAAAAATACCGGTGTCAGTGTTGCGTATCGGAATTAAAATTTTGTGGTTTCGTGGGGAATTCAATGAACGTTAAACAGTTAATTGATTTGCCGAACGCCATTCGGGCAAGACGAATTTGCATATTACATCATTTAAAGCTATGTGACCCCACTATTATTTTTAAGAAAATTTTCATACTACTGAAAGACGGAAATGTTTGGACTAAATTTTACGAATATTTTATTTAAATAATAGTGGTGTGAATCCGCTATTTTCAATTTATTGAACTGAAAAGAATTAACCAGTTAAGGGGTTAAACAGTCTCTTTCGGTTTCAGAAAGTCTATTCCCGATTCATATTTTGGGCAGTAACTTTGCTTCTAATTATTGATGAACCAAAAAAAAGCCATTTTTTGGAACCCTAAGTGTTTGAACTTTAATTAAATAATAATAGTAATAACATCAATAATAATAAATCGAAAATTCTCGCAAAAACAGTAATTTTTAGTAGGCACATGCCTTGACTCCTTGAAACGCAGTGGTATTTCTATAAAACCACTTAATTTTAATTTCCAAACGCCACATTAGCGCCTGAATTTTGGTTAAAAAAATCACGGTTTTCTAAACGTGTAAACTACTTCTTTTTACTTAGTTACAAATAAAGTTTTTTTCGAATTCCGGTGTCATATTCATTAATTTCTACACTTAAGCAGTGAATTTTCTCTGCGCCGCAAAGGGTTAAAATGAATATCTGTATTAGAAATCAAAAACATGACTGTGAGTAAGGCTGATAACATATCAATGTGAGCGACAATGTAAGCAGTGCCTTTCTTCTTTTTTCTGTAAATTTAATTATTTCTCAATCTTGCATAACTTTAATTTTTTATTATATAAAGAAAAAATGTACTTTCCAAATATAATTTTCTTTGAAACTCAATTTCAATTTACTGATATTTTGTTTTTAAAAATAAATTCCAAGCATGAATTAAAAAATATACATGTATCTTTATTGCATGGAATTTGGTTATTCCAGACGGACTTATAAACTTAAAACAATATATACAGCGTTCGTACACTTTAACCCTTTCCGGCACAGGCAAAATCTGTTAGTAAAATGAGAAATTATATGACACCGGAATTCACAAACGGATTTTTTTTTAGATATTTTGAATTTGCCAATTTAAGCTTTAATTGTAAAAGCAAAATTTTACTAAAATGTTACTGGTGCCGTTTGCAAGTTTGGAATTAAAATTAGGTATCCCAGATCTGTCACAGTGTGGCGGAAAGGGTTAACCCATTAGTGCCTAGCGTCACTTTTTAGGGACGCTTCAAAAGGTGCATTCAGCACTGTTTTTGGCACCGGTAAAAAAGAAAAGCAATAATTATTTTATTTAAATGATGCATTTTCGTGATTAATGAACTAAACTTAAATCTTCTAAAAATAGTGGTGCCAACCAAATAAAATTTACGCAAAAGATGCTGGGCACGAATGGGTTAAGAACTTCCAAGCACATTTTATCAGAATTTTATATTTCCGTTACATAGAATTTGCGTTTAATAGAAAGCAAAATTTCTATCTTCAGACATAGCGACCAGTGCTTTCTAAAATTTCTGGTACTAAATCACCTAAAATCTCCTTTGAATCCTTTGATCAGTACGAACTCTGATATAAAGAGATAAACGCTTTTTTTGCGGCATGGAACTATTAACCATGGACCTGAGATATCCTTAAAGTAGTGAAGCTTCAACTGCAACCGCTTTCTTAACCCTTTCCGGCACACTGTGCCCGGTCTGGGATACCTAATTTTAATTCAAAACTTGCAATCGGCACCAGTAATATTTTAGTAAAATTTTGCTTTTACAGTAAAAGCTTAAATTAAGGAATTCAAAATATCTAAAAAATTCGTTTGTGAATTCCGGTGTCAGTCGATAATTTCTCATTTTACTACAGATTTTGCCCGTGCCAGAAAGGGTGTTACCGCGGAAAATTTCCACAATACATTTATGTTGGAAATTTCTCCTTATTCAACACTAGAACGCCGGGAAGTTGTCAATTCGACATCGATCATCATACTAATTGTCATTTCGAACTAGAAAAATCTTTTAGAGATAAGTTACCTATCAGCAGCAATGAATGAGCTAAACAAATAAATTAAATAATTTCAAATAATCTTTCTGGTTTAAATTTTTTTTTTTTTTTTTTTTTTTTTTAAAATAAAACTTGCGTAAAATTTCCCGGCGTTCTAAAGTTGAATGCTTTATAATTTTAAATTTTCAATAAAAAGTAATACAAAAAACTGGCTTATATTTTTACTGGTTGCAGTTTACTTTAGCGGTAGTATTTCCATCATATTGTGGCAACCAAGACAACCTTCTTTTAGTGTCTTCGGTAAGATTATTATATCTACTTAAACTGACACCAGTAAAAAGAAATAGAAAATTTTAATCATACTGGTGACAGAAATTTTCATCAAAAAGGCGTTTAAATAAGACAAAATTTACTTTTCAAATTTACTGGTGCTAGTTTTCACCGGCAGTAATCAGAACCAGTTGATGTGATTCAAAGAAACAACCGTCATCATGTGATAACCTCGTATGTTACTTCACTCGCAATTGCTAGACAATGCACTATATGTCTCCTTCTCTTTATTCATAACTCTATTGTTTGCGGCTAATATCAATTAACGAAATTAACATCTCATTATTTAATAAACAATTAAATAATATGAGTAAAAAGAAATTTAACAGATATGCAATAAACTATGCACTTAAATACGGAAATAATTATAATATAAAAAGTTGTTATAAAAAAGGAAATTTTTTTGTGGTTTATTTAGCTATAAACCAACCGTTAGCATGCAATTAATAAAAAATAAACGTTTTAAATAAATTAAAAAACTTTATTTAAATAAATAATTAATATTTTAAACATGTTATTTAATATTCTCTAAAAGAACATTAAATAACACGAAAAGCATAATAATAATTAAAAAAGCTATTAGCGTTTTCAACTAAATACAACAAGAGATATTTAAAGTTTCTAATTAAAAATTATTTTTTGCCGACGTTCGGCATAAGCTACATTTTATTCTGTAATCCTAAAAGCCGAGTTGTAGTAAGCCTTGCATTTATAATTTATATATGAAAAATCATAACTTAGAATAATTTTGATTTCAACTTGTACCATAACCTAATAGGTACATTTCCGCAAAAATACCTCATACATTTCCGGACTTTTTTCACGAGGTCTTCCTTCCCTTCATTTTTGAACATTTTATATCTTCATGAAACATTTTATTACTACCAAAAAACATCTAAACTCAACAATCGTACAAGCAAAACAAACCGTAATAACTTCAAATAAGGGCTAGATCAAAACATTTATGTGCATGTCTACCTTGGATAGACCTCGCAGGGAAAATTTAGTTCACTTTTACAAACTAATAATAATGTCCTCGGCGTTATTCATGATGATGCAGAAAAATGAACGTGAAATTCCATTCGAAATAGAATACACACAAAAATCTTTTGTTTGTGAAATGGCAACGGCGGAATTTCACTTTCATTTCTGGCACGTGAATTTATGCGGCCGCGGAAAATATCGTCTGTCATTGTTATTTTCGATGAAAGCAGACATTTTAGAATTTTTCTATGGAACTCTTACCATTTTTACGAGACTTTGAAGGCCAAAGTCAAGGGTAAATGGCTTTAGAAGTGCGAAAGTGGGTGATGTTTTTTCCTTGTTATACAATAATTCATTTCACAGTGTTTTGGAAAGAATTTGTGTCAAAATGGGAATGTTTCTATTCATAAAATGTTAATTATTGTGAATTGTAATTAACTAAATAAAGTTTTGTATGTAAAATGGTGAATAACTTGTTCCATTGAAATATGATTAGGTTTAAATAATTTTTGGTGATATAATGTACAGTTTGGGAAAAAAGTAAACGCCCCCTACAAACTCTGTAATTATAATAGAAAAAAAAATGCATGTACCAAATGATTGGAAATAAAATCTACTTTTAAATGATATATATAAAATTCCCTTAGGTTAATTTCTCTTAAACTTCCATCTAAAATCGGTTTGGTTTAGTTTATTTTATACGGCCGATTATCTACACCGATATAGGCCCTTAGGGGAAGGTTTGCCCTCCATGGGGATCTTTCCAAGGGAACCTAACCCGTACTTACGCAAGGAAACCCGAGAGTAGAAGAAAACCGCGGAAAACTCCGAACAATTAGGTCGACGGTCGCGATTGGGTTAGAACCAAGCACCTACCGTCTATCAGCTTCGAGGTCAGAATCTCTCGGCCACTGGTGGAGCTTATCTAAAATCGGAACCAGACCAAACATTATTTTTTACAATGACAACACCCGATTTTGACATCATATTTTAAATTTTTGGTTCAAACTATGACTAGAAATGAAACTTCACATCATTTGAATGATAAATTTTTCAAATATTAACATTTAAAATTTAGGGCTTCTAATGTTAAATTACACTTTCATATTTTTATTAATATCTCCTGAAATTATAATCCTAATGTAATAGTTTTTTTTGTTTAATTATAATGCTGAAAAACCCAAACATATACATGTTAAATTAGTAATTTTTAAATTTTATAATACGATTCATTAAATTAATATTTAAAAAATATATGAAATGCAACCTACAATGGTTTTTTTTATATTTATGTTTATTATGTCCCGCTTTATGCGAATTCTCAATTTCAAAACTTTTTTCTAAGCAGTTTTCGAATTATTTTTAAAAAGCATCAAAATGATGATTTAAGGAATCGTCTATGATGTGAGGAAAATAATAATAATAATAATAATAATAATAAAGGTACTACTCTGTTATCCCGTCGACCAATTTCGCCAAAAATGTACAAATCATCAAACTCATTGCCAAATCATGCATATTGACATAATTTATATTTAAAATAACGAAAGAAACAAATATAGTGGAATATTAATAAAAATACAAATAAAAAGTCGAAATAAAAATCACTTAATGGCATTTTAAAAACTTGTAGCGTATTAAAGTCATTGAATGTGACATTCACGATCATCCATTATTGACATTTAATCTTATAGTTTGGCGATAGATTTTCGGTCGACGGGATAACCTAGTAGTACCAAAAAAAAAAAAAAAAAAAAAAAAAAAAAACGTATGTTTCACCCATTTTATTGAAACATTTAGTTTGGGATGCAAATAGTCGATCTTTAAAGTTGGAATTTAAAGGGGGGAAAAAAATAAGCCAATCTATTTAGGCCTAGAAGAGTACACAGGTATTGTTTTGTAAAGATTGCACTAACCATTTTAATTAAACAGCTGTTGCCGAAGTGGTAACCTCCCACAAGTAAAGCATTGATAAGCGCAGTGAGAAGAGCATTGCTGTGAAGCGCATATTACAGTAAAACATTTTACCTATTATTTAAAAACAGTAGAGTTTGATCTCTGTGGTGCTGCCATCTAGAACTCATAAGAAAGATTTAAAGTAGCCATTAGAGTAGTTTTTGAAATATTCACGTAGTTTTTGTGTCTCTAAATAGGGGTAACTTTAGGTGTTAACGACCCGGCAACACTGCGCGTTAAAGGGTTAAGTGAGTGAAATGGTCACATTGACACGAAGTAATACATTTATAGAAGTGACATAGTTATTCAGTAGCATTTCAACAATCGAGTACCGAAATACAATTTGGATACAGCCTTTAAAATAGGCTCATTTTAAAATAATTATTTTTTCAGAAACAAATCATGCGAATTTCATGAAAATTTGGATTTATTCTAACCTTCTCAGTCCTGTTTTTCGTGGCACAAGAAAAACCAGTTTAAAATTATTATAAAGCATCTCCAAAGATGCATCAGTCTATATATCGATGCTTCTAATAAGCACACAGTTATTTAAAAAGTCCAGATGCAGTTTTATCAATTTTAGAAGCATTTAAATTAACCCCTTGAGAGGCGGTGGTTTCATAGATATACCTCTGAATTTTAATTCTCAAACGCCACATTCGCACCGGAATTTTGTTAAAGAAAATTACGGTTTTTTGAATGCGTGAAGTATAGCGTTTTCTTATTTACAAATAAAGTTGTTTTCAAATTCCGGTGTCAGTCATTAATTTCAATACTTAAGCAATGAATTTGCCCTGCCCCGCAAAGGGTTAATTCAAAGGGTATTTTTTAGAGTCGTCTAAAGGCGAAATCAGGACTGAGGTGACTAATTGAAGGATGCAAAATCCATTTATGCCGTCGAATTTGGGTATTTCTATTGAAAGAAAAAAAGTGTTGATATTAACATAAGGGAGAGTTATTTTTTTACTAAACATTCATTTAGTGTTGAATCACTGTAATCCGATGAATTTGGAAATTTATCCTCTTGCACTCTAGAGCTGTTAGCGGATGGATGTCTTTAGCCACCTAATATTACCGCATTTGGCAATTTTTTTTCTTTGAAATTTTCATTTCACATCACAAAAATTTAAATGGTATATTTTTTTACAATATTTATTCGCTAATCGATTATATTAATTACCTAAAATTAAAGTTAAAAATTTCTGGTGAGATTTCATAATGTCTAATTAAAAAAAACCCAGCCAGATAGCCCCTTATTTTACAAAAAGAAATTTTAACATAAGTTGTAGGCACCTCATGTGCACATAAATATTTCAAATTATAAGAATTATTGATAATAAACACAGAAAATTGTGTTTTCGTTTTTATTTATTTTTTTTTTTTATTTATGCTAATAATTTCGATATTATGGATAGCAAAACACATTTGTAGATGTTTAATTGAATTTAAAAAAAATAGAGAGCGCTGTGAATTCGCATACATTAAATGCATTTGAATTTTTTTCAAAATTGAATGAAAGTTTATGAATCAGCGCTACCACATGCGACCATTTTTTTATTCTATATGCATCACTATTGTTAAAAGAGAAAAATTGAGGTATGTGTCTCTTGAATTGAATATTTCCAACTGAGCGAAAAATTGTCCAGGCCGGGAATCGAACCCAGATACTTGGCTTACAAGGCCAATGTGTTGCTTGTTAAGCTAACTGGGCGATAGCCGGCTGGGATTTTTCGTTCAGATAACCTTATTGGTCATAGCATCTGGTGTGTCATTAAGACAGCTCGGCAGAATAAACCGAAGGTAAGGGAACCCCATATGACGATGGGTACGTAGATATACTGTTATTTTCAACAGTCTAACTGATTGGTAAAGTAATCATACATATTTGTTTTCGCTCAGCTGGAAATGTTCAATCCGCATGATTACTTTACCAATCTGTGTTGAAAATAATAGTATATATGTCTCTTGCACATGTTCGCAAAATATATGTTTAAGTTTTTTTTTTTTTTTTTTTTTTTAAATCTTGTAAAATTGAAAAAGTTAAAAAAAAAAGTAAAAAAAAAAAAAGAAACTTGTAAGAGATAGAATTAAAAAATAATCGTCTGTGACAACCCCTCTGCTAATACACACACACACACACACACACACACACACACACACACACAAAAAAAAAAAAAAAAAAAAAAAAAAAAAAAATGCATCGTCATTATTTTTTTAATAAAAAAAAAGAAAGCAGATGTATTGAAATTGTGAATTACAAACAAGCATAAAAACCTTAACAACAAATTCTGCGATTAACTATTAAGAGAGAGGGATTGGGTCTTTCTTTTCTTCAAAAGAAATCGTAAAATTATAGCTATAGTTTCTGGAAAAATAAATTAATCAACTGTATTTTATTAATAAGCTTCATGGTAGACAATATATTACCCTGGTCTAGGTTAGACACAGCAGATAAATAAAACACATTTTCAGATAAAACTCTTTTTATATTTGATGGGAAAATAACACTCTGCTATAGCCGGTGAAAGAAACCTTTAATTGAGATTGATTTTACTAGTATTCGAGAATAAAAAGATCTGCATTTTCTTTCATCTCTTACGTATTTATCTTTAATATAAAAATAAATTTTATTCTACTATAATACATTCCAGATATTTACTTCTAGACAGATAAACCTTTCAAAAACGATTTTAATAGAATAAAGCACAAATATTCACTACAGTAATCCCTTAACATTCACAAAGATTAGGTTCCACGAGTGTCAAACCACGAACGCAAAACTACTATTTTTGTATTTTGTTCGCACCACTATTTTTAAAAAATACATCTTGTATTACATTTTTCTTGTAAATGTTGCCAACGCGTATCTAAATTTTTTTCTTTTTAAAAAAGGGTGCGAATGTTGAAATATTCTACATTTTCTATTTCTCGAATAATCAAAACTCGCGAATGTTAGCCCTTTGTGACGAAACAACTCCGATTTGAAAAATATTGACTCAAATTTTAGAATACGCCATTTTAAGCGTATACAAATATTTTAAAAATTTAGAACGAAAAACTAAAATAATTATTGACTAAAAAGTAGTTTTTTCACATATAAAATAAACAGAAATCGACACAATTCTCATAAATATTATAAATCATAAATATTATGAGATATTATTATAAATATCTCATAAATATTATATTATAATATTATAATATTATAATATAATATAATAATATATAATAATATAACATATAATAAATATAATATTATATAATTATAATATAACTATTATATAAATAATTATTATAATATAATTATATAATAATAATTATATTATAATATTAAAATATTATATTATAAATATCTCATAATATATCTCATAAATATTATAAATCATAAATCATCTCATAAATATTGTCTATTTTCTAATACAAGATTTTAAAACACGCAAAATTACTTATTAAAAAAATCGACTTTCGGACTTCCCTTTTATTCTTTCAGCTTTTTTAATTTGGCAAAATTTGGTAAGTTAATCTATCAGTATCGACCTAAAGCTTCTCAAATGATAAACAAAACTTTGGTATGAAAAATTAACTTAATATCATCGTCTGTTGAGAATTCCAACGATCAATTTGTATTAACTTGTAGGTTGAGAAATAGGAACAACTAATAAAATCATGTTTTAAAGCGTACTCTGTAAGTACGATTAACTTTTAGGTATGTTGCAGTTCTGCAACACCGTGATACTGAGGGTTAATCCTTTCCGGCACACTGTGCCTGGTCTGGGATGCCTAATTTTAATTCCAAACTTGCAAACGGCACCAATAATATTTTGGTAAAATTTTACTTTTACTGTAAAAGCTTAAATTAAGGAATTCAAACATATAAAAAGTTCGTTCGTGAATTCCGGTGACAGTCGATAATTTCTCATTTTACTAACAGATTTTCCCCGTGCCGGAAAGGATTAACCCTTTAACGTTCATTGGTTTCTCTACGAAACCACAAAATTTTAATTCGGATATGCAACACTGACACCGGAATTTTTAACTAAAAATATCCATTTTATTATGTATGTGAAAAATCACTTTTTCATATTTTCAAATATATTTGTTCGCCATTACCGGTGTCATTCATTTATTTCAACATCTTAGCAATGAAAAAGCTTTGATCGTTAAAGGGTTAAGGGACTACTGTATATGCAAAAGCAACTTCCGTTTTTCTAATAGATGACGTAAGTGTTCTTACATGCATTTTGTGAATCTACCGGAAACGTACCCTCTGTGAGATGGTTGCATACCCATTAGTGACTTCCAGAGACGGGGGTCCAAAAGTTGTGGATATCAGTAATATTTTAAAATTTTCTTCGCCTTAATGAGTTGAAAAAAAGTCTGCGATTAAATTAGGTTAACATAACTTTAGACAATTAGTGGTAACTATAGCATTCGGACCCCGTTACCGGCTTCGCCAATACGCAGACGCAAACATCTCACAGACTGTACATTTCCGAATAAGGGTTAAATTCCGTCTCAAAACAACCGTCGTGATAATTTATATTTGAACTCTTTCTGGCACAGAGATCCCACTGCGTTATCACCTGATTTTAATTTCGAATTTACAAACAGCACCAAGAATATTTTAATAAAAATTTGCCTTTCCAATGACAGTTTAAAACAGCAGATTTTTAATTTTTAAGAAGTTCATTTGTATTCTGCTGCCAGTGAATCATTTTATCATTTTACGCAGTTTTGAATTTAGAGACTTTTCTCCTGAAGAGATTTCTGTGGCTCATTAACCCTTTCCGGCACGGAGAAATTCTGTTAGTGAAATGGGTAACTAACGACTGACACGGAATTTACAAATGACTTTTTTAGAAATTCAGAACTCCTTAATTTAAGCTTTCATTATAAAAGTCAAATTTTATTAAATTATTATTAGTGCCAATTGCAAGTTTGGAATTAAATATAGATGTGTCCAGAGTGGGCATAGTGTGCCAGAAAAGGTTTTAAACGACTTTGACCCCTTGAAGGGCGGTGACGCCGCCACGGCATCACCTAACTTTAAACCCTGAATGCCACATTGATACCCGATTTTTTTTAAAGAAAAGTTCATCTTTATTAAATGAGCGAAAATACACTTTCACTAGTTAGCAAATATTTTTTTTTTTTTTTGTAAATACTGGTGTGAATGAATTATTTCAACATATTGTGAAGACATTGTTAGGAATTGATAAATTAAGTTATCCCAGTTTATTCACAGAAAATCGTTTGCATATTTGCAATTGTGATATTTAATTTATTTATAAGACGCGACTCGTTGCTATGGAAGCGAAGCTGTTTTTTCGTCTGCTTTGCTTTTTATATTTTTTATCTTACGAGATGAGTTAAAAGTTTAGATAAAAAAGTTGGCATCAATTTTTGATGGAAGGTAAAAAGAATTTTTTGAGAGGGAATGTTTATATTTTTTTTTGTGTCGTGCGTGTCTTGAGTTTTATTGAAGAATTATGTTATTTTTATGAAAAGGCACGCAGAAATGCATATAGTATCATCTTTCCAGTTTTTAGTACGATGATCAGAAATTATCAAGGTAAAAGCATTTATATTTTGTACATATTATACATTTTGTACATAGTATGTAAATAATTTGAATTCAATATTTCTTCATGCTATTATTCTACGTATGCAATAAAATTTATTAAAAGAAAATTCAAGAATATTTAGAAGATTTTTGAACCCAATTAAAGTTTTGATTGTTTACAGAACAAAACTGGCGCCCCGAGCACGGACATTTGAATAATAATGTTGAGATATTGAATTGTTTTTATAGCGTATAGTGTTTTCATAAGCTGTGCATTACAACTTAATTTTTCTAAGATGAATAAGCTAAAGAAAAAGCGTACACCACTACGTTCGTCATTTACCAGAACTTTAAATGTTTTGAATGAAGAAATTAACAGCGAGTCATTAGATAAGGACAAAATTTTAGACGGTTTTAGTAAATTAGAAAATTTGATTCATGAAATTAAATCTATTGATGAAGCTATAATTGAACTCATGTTAGATGATGATAAATGCGATGAAGAGGCTATTGAAAATGAAGTTGTGGAAAATGAAAGTTATTCAGATCAATTTATTACCATTAAGCGTAAAGTTAGCGAAGCATTGGGTACAAATAAACGTAATCAAAATGATAGTGAAAAAAGCACAGATCACGGTTATTCCAAATCAAAGCATTATAAATTACCTAAACTAAATATTAAGCCATTCGATTCGCAGTTAATAAATTATCTTTCATTTTGGTCCCAGTTTCAGAAAATTCATGAAGACATAGATTTGGATAATAGTGACAAATTTCAGTATCTTATCCAATCGGTAGAACCTGGAACCAATGCCAGGCACTTGTTAGAGAGCTATCCAATGACCGCAGTTAATTACCCCAAAGCTGTCGAGGCATTTCAAGAGCGTTTTGGAAAGAAAGATTTACTAATAGAAGTGTACGTTAGAGAATTCCTAAAATTGATTGTAGCTAATGTACAGGCGCACGGCAAAGATAAACTTCCCTTATCAGATTTATTCACGAAAGTCGAGGCATATTTAAGATCGTTAGAATCAATGGGTTTAAGTTTAGAAAGCAATTCGGCGTGGCTCTATCCCATGATAGAATCTAGCTTATCGGAAGATGTATTAAAAGCATGGCAGCGATATAATATTTCAATCACATCAAACATTGTTAGTAATAATAATGCATTGTCAACAAAAGCAAATATAGTAAGTTTAATGGAATTTCTGAAACACGAAGTTGCAAACGAGGAAAGATTCAAATTAGCCAAATCGAGTTTTATAGAGCTGAGCTCTAAAGACAAACCTAAAGAAAAATTAAGAAAAGCAGAAAGTAAAATACCTACTGCAGCAGGGCTATTTAGCACAAAAGAACGCCTTTGTTTATTTGCAGTAAATCTCATGAAAGCAAGGACTGTGTTAGGGCTAGATCTCTTTCCTTTAATGAACGGAAGGCTAAAATTAAGAATAAAAATTGCTGTTTAAAATGTCTTCGTTTTGGTCACCACGCTAAAGTTTGCAAAGTTTTTATTCGTTGCCACGTTTGCTCTAAACCCCATACCGAGTTATTATGCCCTGAAATTTCAATGTGTAAAGAACCAGAAAATACATTTAAGACCCCAGAAGTAATTCAAAGCACTATAGCAAATAAGCAGTGTTCTGCTGAAGTAGCTCTTATGACTTTGGAAATAGTTATTAAAGGTCGAATAACAAAGAACGTACGAGCGTTACTTGATTGTGGGTCGCAAAAGAGCTATATTTTAAAAGGTACAGCTGAAGAGTTAGGTTTACATCCCATTTCTTCTGAAGCTATTGTGCATACATTGTTTGGTGGTACGCAAATAGAAGCTAAATCTCACAATAAATTCCAAGTTGAGTTAAGTTCTTCTGATAGACAGAAACAAACCAAAGAAGTCTTAGAACTTTTGGATCAAGATATAATTTGTAATAATATTCCTCGGATACCGAAAGAATCAGTAATTAAAGAGCTTAAACAAAATAAACTATGGATCACAGATTTAGGAGCAGGAAGTCCAAAAATTGAAATTTTGATTGGAAGCGATTACTACGGACAACTTCTTACAGGTCGAGTAAAACAGTTAAAGAGCGGTCTTACTGCAATAGAGACAAAGTTTGGATGGACACTTTGTGGTCGTTTAGAAAGTACATCACAGTCTTGCTTAAATTATGGAAATATGTTTATCACGAGCCTAGCTTTAAAAGATATGAAGATTCCAGAATTATGGAAGTTAGAGACAATCGGTATAACAGATCCCTGTCAAACTTTGTCTAAAGCAGAAGAAGAAGAACTCGCTCATGATAATTTTATAAAAGAAGTTGATAAAAATATAGAAGGTCGCTATATTGTAGGTCTTCCTTGGATTAACTGCAAACGTGAGATTCCCTCAGATAGACACATAGCGGAACGAAGATTGATAAATTCAACAAAGAAATTAAAATCAATGAAAATGTTTGAAGAATATGCTAAAGTTTTTTGTGAATGGGAAGAAGAAGGCGTTATCAGTAAAGTACTAGATGAAACACTCAAGATTCCAGGACATTTTTTACCTCATCATCCCGTCATCAAACCAGATAGTTTTACTACAAGTGTTCGACCAGTTTTTGATGCATCGTGTAAGGTAGGGAGGTCTCCTTCTTTAAATGATTGCCTCTTCAAAGGACCAAACCTCATCGAACAAATTCCTGCAGTGTTAATAAGAATTCGTGAGAAAGCTGTTGGGGTAGTAGCTGATATAAGAAGAGCATTTCTTCAAATTGAAGTCAAAGAATCAGATCGGCATTTCTTGCGATTTTTATGGTGGAAGAGTCCTGACGAATTTCAAGTTTATCAACACAATAGAGTAGTTTTTGGAGCAACTTGTAGCCCATTTTTGCTAGGTGCAGTTATAAGATATCATTTGAGTAATGTTGATGAAGAAAACAAACAGATAGCTGAGAAGCTTATGAAATCATACTATATAGATAACTGCGTTACTTCAGTCGACAATGTGCCTGAACTAGAAAATTTTATTTCAAAATCTACAGAAATCATGGCTGATGCGAAAATGGAATTAAGAATGTGGGAATTCGGACCAATTAAAAGTGAAGACAGCAGTTTCCTTAGCGAAAAAAAGATGCTCAGCAAAAATGTAACCACGATAGTTCCGGTTTTAGGGTTGAAGTGGGACATAATGGAGGATAGTTTGAAGATCGCTCATAAATTTAGTGATGAGATAGAAAATCTGTCGAAAAGAAAGATATTAGCTGTAACCCAGGGGATCTTCGATCCAATAGGATTTTTAGCCCCAGCATTGTTGCCAGCCAAACTGATAATTCAAGACGCCTGGTCAACGAAATTAGATTGGGATGCTCCACTTCCAGAAGAAATCCGGAATAATTTTCAAAAATGGTATAGCGAACTCAAGTATTTAAATGACGTGAAGATAAATAGACGTGTAGGCTATGGTTGTAAAGAAAAATGGTCTATTCATACATTTTGTGATGCAAGTACCAGAGCTTATGCAACAGCAGTTTTCTTACGTTGTGAAGATAAAGACGCAGTCTTTGTACAACTTTTAGGAGCTAAGTCTCGTCTTGTACCAAAGAAAAATATAACCATACCACGTTTAGAGCTTCTTGCTTGTATTTTAGGAATAAGGTTGACTAAATTTGTTTTGAAAGCCTTTAATTGTATTTCCATACCAGTAAAGTATTGGACCGACTCTTCGAATGCTCTCGCTTGGATTCGAAGAAATGATCAATGGGGAACGTTTGTAGGCAATAGAGTTAGAGAAATTTGTAAATTTTTCGAATCTCAACAATGGAACTTCTTACCTGGTCATCTCAACCCTGCTGATCTACCTTCTCGCGGATGTAGTCCTAAACAGCTGCTGAAGATGAGATGGTGGGAGGGACCAGAATGGTTGAAGTTATCAGAAGAAAATTGGCCACATTCAGAAACAAGCCCCAACGAAGAATTAGTAATGATGGAAAAGAAGAAAACTGCAGTACCTACTCTTTCATGTTCTAATTCACATGAATTTATGATATATAGTAGAATTTCAAAATTTGGTAGATTTATTAATGTCGTATGTTGGGTGAAGAGATTCATAATGAAGTGCAGAAATCGAAATATGTGTTTTCCATCAGAATTGTCGATTGAAGAAAAGGAAGATGCGGAAAGGTCGTTCTGGTCAATAATACAATCTGAAAGTTTTGGTAATACTACTGATGCAATAAAAGGATTAAAGGTTATGAAAGATCAAGAAGGATTGTTGAGAGTAAAAACAAAGATATTAGAGCGGGATGACGAGTTTTCTTTCAGATATCCAATTTTATTACCATCGAAACATCATGTAGTGAATTGTCTGATTCAAGAATGTCATTTAAAGAATGGTCATGCTGGACTTCAAACAGTTGGATCCATTTTAAGAGAAAAATATTGGATAATTTCTTCTAGACGCAGCATTAGAAGTCAATTGTCTAAGTATTACAGATGCAAAAGATACTCTGCAAAACCATATACTATACCTCCAATCCACCTACCACTAGATCGAGTCAGAGATTCCGAAGTTTTTGAAGTTGTTGGAGCTGATCTTTATGGCCCTCTTTTCGTAAAACAAAAATTCAAAGATTGGGTTGTACTTTTTACGTGTGCAATATATAGGGCAATACATTTGGAACTTGTATCCAGTCTCTCAACAGAAGGATTCATTCAATCATTTCGAAGATTTATATGCAGGATTGGAAGGCCATAGTTTCTTCGAAAGAACTGTCTCCTCTTAAATGGAAGTTCATCCCTCCAGCAGCAGCTTGGTGGATGGTGGGAGCGTCTGTTTATATGTGTTAAGAATTCCCTTGATCAGAACACTCGGTGCTTCAATTCTAACTTTTGAAACTTTTCGACTGTCCTCTCTGATGTCGAAGCAACAGTAAATAATAGACCTGGGAAAAGACTTTTTCTAGAACTCTGAACTGATTTTTCTAGAACTCTGAAATGACTTTTCTAGAATCCTGAAATGACTTTTCTAGAACTCTAAATGTTTCATTATTATTTTATTATTGTTTAGTTATTATCTTTATTTATTTGCATATTTTTTATTTTGAATTAGGGCTTAATTTGATCAAAAGTGATCTGAAGTTTAATTTGGCTTCCGCCTAAATTAAAGGTGGGAGTATGTTAGGAATTGATAAATTAAGTTATCCCAGTTTATTCACAGAAAATCGTTTGCATATTTGCAATTGTGATATTTAATTTATTTATAAGACGCGACTCGTTGCTATGGAAGCGAAGCTGTTTTTTCGTCTGCTTTGCTTTTTATATTTTTTATCTTACGAGATGAGTTAAAAGTTTAGATAAAAAAGTTGGCATCAATTTTTGATGGAAGGTAAAAAGAATTTTTTGAGAGGGAATGTTTATATTTTTTTTTGTGTCGTGCGTGTCTTGAGTTTTATTGAAGAATTATGTTATTTTTATGAAAAGGCACGCAGAAATGCATATAGTATCATCTTTCCAGTTTTTAGTACGATGATCAGAAATTATCAAGGTAAAAGCATTTATATTTTGTACACATTATACATTTTGTACATAGTATGTAAATAATTTGAATTCAATATTTCTTCATGCTATTATTCTACGTATGCAATAAAATTTATTAAAAGAAAATTCAAGAATATTTAGAAGATTTTTGAACCCAATTAAAGTTTTGATTGTTTACAGAACAGACATGTACCTTGCCCCTGAAAGGGTTAATGAGTTACGGACAGGGATTGCACTTTTTGCCCATTGAAATCACAAATTAAAAATTTTCCGGGGGAGGGGGCATCTCACTGCCCCGGGGTGAATGCCCCCGCACCTAGACAACCGCCTGAAATCAACAATCAAAACCTGCCGGAAAGGGTTAATGATGTTTATTTCAAAGCATTTTAATTTGTATTTTAGATTTGTTTAGGTTAAATTAAATCTCTTTAAATAAAATTTAGATTACGTGTTAAATTTATGTATTGTGCCTGTTAAATACAGACGAGCGTTTATGCATAACCTACAGTGAAATTAATTAACAAAACTTGATTTATCATATTTCTGACAACGAACTGTCAAGAATATGCAAATACTGCTAAGTGCGATAAATTCACAATAGATTACCCGTCATTTCAATGTGATTGATTGTTACATGTAATATCCGGTGATTAAACATTGTCACTGGATTTGTCACTAACAATAAGACATAGTCACGTCATTCCATTCTACAAATCAATACATATTCTATTTTCCCATTTAAGAAATAATTTAAATACAGGTAAGTCATTTTACTGGGAAGGTTTTAATTATGTCTGCAGTAGCGAAATCTTGTTATAAAAAAACAAGAACGAAAAAAAATCATAAAGCGTAGATTATGAAGTACTTTTCAATAAATTCAATATAATGTAACAAAATTGCACCGCTTAACCCTTTAACGATCATAGCATTTTCATTGTTAAAATGTAGAAACAAATAAATGACACCGGTAATTAAGAACAAATATATTTCTAAATAAGAAAACGTGATTTTTCACATACAAAATAAAAGGGATATTTTTAGATAAAAATACCGATGTCAGTGTTGCGTATAGGAATTAAAATTCTGTGGTTTCGTGGCGAAACCACTGAACGTTAAAGGGTTAAAAAATTAAAATATTAACCTTTCCACAGGGGCTCGTCCAGTGTTTACCTGAGATTACATGTATGGAAATTTATAACACATTCCAAAACCGAATTTCAGCTGATCTCATCTATGACTGGAAACGTACCGTCCATGAGATGATTGCGTACACATTAGTGGCATAATTAGTATATATATTAGTGGTGTAACCAGAGACGGGGGGAAAGGTCCAAATGCTCTGGATACCAATAATATTTTAAAGTTTTCTTTAGCTTAATAACTTGAGAAAAAGTCTCCGATTAAATAAGATTAACAGAACTTTACAAAATTATTGATTTCAACAGGTTTAAGACCTCGTTCTTTGATTCGCCACCGATGTAGACGCAAACATCTGACAGAGGTACATTTCCGGTTAAGGGTTAAATTCCATTAGATCGCTACAACTTATAATTAAGCTTTTTCCGGTAAAGTGAATTCGGAATCTACAAACGGGAGCAATAATATTTAACCCTTTGATTACGGGGTTGGGACATATGTCGTCCCAGCGACTATTACTTTTTTGTATTATCACCACTTATAGAAAACTATTCTGTTTCATAGACATATCTCAGAATAATGTTAAGAGAAATCCATGACAAAGAAATGTCTCTGAAAATTTTGGTTCTAATAAATTTAAAAATAGTCGTCGTTCTAGCCCGTAATCAAAAGGTTAAATAAGTTCGTTTGTAAATTCTGTTGTCAATGAATTATTTCAACATTATAAGAACAGTATTTCTCTGTACTGGGAAGGGTTAACCGCTTTTTAGGTGCGTTCGTAATTATGTAAATACGTAGCACCTATTTTTGTCGCTCAGTCCGTCCGTCTGTCCATCTGTCTGTCTGTCCGTCTGTCTGTCCGCATATAACAACGCAAAAACTACCCAACCGAATCGTTTGAAATTTAAAATACATAATTATAACATAATTTTGTCGAGTCATTTCAAATTTTATGATAATTGGATGGATAGATCAATTACAGGGACAATCAAAAGGATTCCGTTACATTACGGTCAATGGGGAAAAAAGTTTAAATTGCATTTTAATCGCTTGAAATTTAAAACATATAATTATTACGTAATTTTGTCGAATCATTTCAAATTTTAAGAAAGTCGGATGCATAGATCATTTACAGGGACAATCAAAAGTATTTCATTACATTACGGTCAATGGGAAAAAAGTTTCAAATGCATTTTAATGATGTTACACTCTTCGAACATAATAGAATTGGCATGAATCTATGAAGTATATACTAAAATATGCATTCTGTACAATCTGTGATGCAAAGAATTTTTATTATTAAATTACAATGCCACACAAAAGTATTCCACTACATAATGCTATGCGGGGAAACATTGTTTAGGGCGTGTTTTAATTACATTCAACTATTTCACATTTTATGAATAAGATATACGTTTCTGAGGTGTAATAAAAATTACTTCCTGCATATTTACAGAAACACAAAGATTTCGACTACTATACTGTATCCGAAGTACGCTCTACTATATCATCAAGATCTGAATATTTTTAAAACTTCGTTATCGTACGAACGCACCTCATTTGCTACGCTTCACGTGCAATTTCCAACTTGGTCGTACGTCGAACGAACAATGTGTTTTTGCCAATCACGATTTTTCCGTGCCAAATACTGGTATCCATATTCCAACCATGATCTATTTATTATTTTCACTAGTAAATTTTTATTGTAAATTTTGCATTATTTAATCCAAGCACTTTACTGATTCAATTAGGCAAAGATTTCAGTTTAAAAAAAACCGGTGACAAGAGATTAAAATTTCTGTAAAATACATGAAAAAAATAGGCATTATTTGAAAGCTTTTTTTAATAAATAATGATTAATTAATGATCTTTATTTCAAAGTATTTTAATTTGTGTTTTACATTTGTGTCAGTTACGTTAAATCTCTTTAAATAAAATTTAGATTATGCGTTAAATTTATGCATTGTCTCTGTTAAACGCAGAGAAGTGTTTAAACATAATTTACAGTAAAACTACTTAATAAGTGTGATTTGTCATATTTCTGAAAATGAACCGTCAAATGTAAATACTGGTAGGTGCGATAAATTCACAATAGATTACCCGTCATTTCAACGTGATTGATTGTTACGTTTAATATCCGGTGATTAAACATTGTCACTGGATTTGTCACTATCAGTACGACACAGTCGCGTCATTTCATTCTACAAATCAATACTAAGCTCCATTATTCTGCATTCCTATTTAACCCTTTCCGGCGCAAGCAAATTCTATTAGTAAAATGAGAAATTGTCGATTGATACCGGAATTTATAAAGGACTTGTCTAGATATTACGAATTACTTAATTTAAGCTTTCATTGTAAAAGCAAAATTATATTAAAAAATTACTGGTGCCGTTTGCAAGTTTGGAATTAAAATTAGGTGTTGCCGGCCCGGGAACACTGCGCAAGAAACGGTTAAGAAATAATTTAAATACGAGTAGGTCGTTTTACTGGGAAGATTTTTATTAAATCTTCGGTGGAGAAAACTTGTTATAAATTGAAAAGCAATTTAATTAATAACAACTGCTTATGTCAAAGGTGGCCAACTGTGGGACTCAGGAAACCTGTAATTTTTTAAAGAAACAGCCGATTTCTTGAATCGCAGATATTCGAAAAGTCTATAATTCAATGATTACTGTAAAATTTTTATGATTATAGCATACCACAGTTGGACACTCCTTGCTTAACCCTTTCCGGTACGAGCAAATTTTGTTAGTAAAATGAGGAATTATCGACTGACACCGAAATTTACAAACGACTTTTTAAAAAATTAAGAATGCCTTAACCTTCCTACCCTGTTCAAAATCTTGATTTAAAACATTTCACACCAGAATTGTTAATTAGAATATTTTAATATATATAATTGACTTATTACAATGAATTTCTCAATTAACTTTCTCTAAGAAAAAGGCTCTGGTTCGAATCGTATAAGACAAATTATAGCTATGGGTCGATTAGACCCATTCAGGGTAGGAAGGTTAATTTAACCCATTAGTGCCTAGCGTCCCTTTTTAGGGACGCTTCAAAAGGTGCTTTCAGAACTGTTTTTGACACCGGTAAAAAAGAAAAGCAATAATTATTTTATTTAAATGATGCATTTTCGTGATTAATGAACTAAACGTAAATCTTCTAAAAATAGTGGTGTCAACCAAATAAAATTTACGCAAAAGGTGCTGGGCACGAATGGGTTAAGCTTTCATTGTAAATGCAAAATTTTATTTAAATATTATTGGCGCAGTTAGCAAGTTTGGAATTAAAATTAGGATACCGGACCGGGCGCAGCGTTCCGGTTGAGGGTTCCCACTGTAGGACCGCCTACTTTTAATTCGGAACTTGTAAATAGGAGCAAGACTATTTAAATAGGATAGTATGTAAATTTTGGTGTCAATGAATTATTTGATCATTATAAGAACAGAATTTCTCTGCGCCGTAATGGGTTAACCGTTTCCTTGATTTGCTCGTACGTCGTACGGACAACGTGCTTTTGCCAATCATTATTTTCCCGTATTACGTACGGGTATCTCTATTCCAATCATGATCTATTATTCTCAGTAGGAAATTTTTATCATAAATTTTGCATTATTTAATCAGAGTATTTTTCTGATTCGACTGAGCAAAAAAAATTGTTTTGAAAAATAGGTGATAAAAGTTTAAAACTTCCGTAAAATACATGAAAAGGAAATAGGCATTATTTGAAAGCTTTTTTCAAAAATAATGATCAGTTACATGTTTAATGATGTATATTTCAAAGTATTTTAATTTGTATTTTACATTTGTATCAATTAAGTTAAATCTCCTTCAATAATATTTATATTATGCTTTAAAATTATATATTGTGTTTGCTAAACACAGACAGGCTTGGTATAACTTAGAGTAAAATTAATTAATAAAATGTGATTTATCACATTTCTGACAACGGACAGTCAAGTATATGTAAATACTGTCAAGTGCGATAAATCCACAATAGATTACCCGTCAATCCAACATGATTGATTATTACGTTTAATATCCGGTAATTAAACATTGACATTGGATTTGTCACTATCAGTAAGGTACAGTCACGTCATTTCAATCTACAAATCAATACAGAGCTCTCATATTCTGTATTCCCATTTCAGAAATATTTTAAAATACAGGTAAGTCATTTTACTGGGAAAGTTTTAATTTTATCTACTGTGGCGAAATATTGTTATAAATTACAAGAAATAACAAAAAATATGCCTCAAGTTTTTGCCTCAAGTCCTTTTTCCATGTAAAAAATAATTTAAATACACGTAAATCATTTTACTGAGAAGGTTTTAATTATACATGCAATGGCGAAATCTTGTAATTAATTAACAAGAAAGAAAACTAGTCGTTGGGGGCCACCGTAATACTTACCCATCATAGATATGTATATGAAAATAAAACATGTGAAAACTATTTATACAATGCATTGCAATTCATAAACAAAATTTAAATATTGTTAATATACATAGTAATGCTCTATTAAAGAACTGATGATGTACCAATTTCGACAAATTATATAAAACGCCAAACTACTCAAGTAATACCGAACTGCGTAAAAGAAACATCCTTATAACTCCAAAAATAATAATTCTATTAACTAACAATTAACTGCGTCGGATTAAGCGTCTCATTTCCAATTAAAATATGCCTCTGAATTGAAATTTGTATGAAATACAGGGTCATGAAAAATCAAAGAATGTGGACAACAGGATTACAAATATCTCGGCAATTAATAATCCGATCGATTTCGTTTTATATGCAAAATGTGTGTTATGTTATTGCCCTTTACGTCCATTCCTTAAAACAAAAAAAAATCGAAAATTTTTATATACCTTTCATCAGAACGAATTATTCGAGGGTCCGAAACAAATAGTTCCGGGTAATCGAGGTTGCTGATATTAAATAGGCTTCGTCCCATTCTTACATACTAACTACATACAAAATTTGAAGTCTCTATCTCAATTTGTTCGGGAGATAGAGCGTTTACAGACAGACAGGCTGACAGACTGACAGACAGACAGACAGACGGACAGACAGACGGACGGCAATTTTTTTTTCTAAAAGTATGTTTTTCGGAATCTCCACTATCTAAAACGTGTAAATCCGTCAAAAAATATTTTCGATTTTCAAAACGATTGCAAGACTTACCCTATACTACGTATGATGGGTAAGTGAAAAATCATGCATCAAGCATAAATTATGACGATTACGATGCACTTTCCAACGCATTCACTACCATGTAACAAAATTGCACTGATTAAAAATAAATAAATAAATATTATGTCCTATTTTACTATACGGAAATGTATAACGCATTTCAAACCGAACTTCAGCTGATCTCATCTGTAAATTCTGGTGTTAAAGAATCATTTTATCATTTTACGAACAGAATTTCTGTGTGCCGGGATGGGTTAATGATGTTTATTTCAAAATATTTTAATTTGTATTAATATGCGTTGGTTAAATCTCTTTCAATTACTTTATATTATGCTTTAAATTTATGTATTGTGTTTTTTTAACAGAGACAGGCTTTTAAGCATAACTTAACGTAAAATTAATTAACAAAATGTGATTTATCCTATTTCTGACTACGAACCGTCAATTATATGTAAATACTGGTAAGTGTGATAAATTCACAATAGATTACCCGTCATTCCAACGTGATTGATTATTACATGTAATATCCGGTGATTAAACATTGTCACTGGATTTGTCACTATCTGTAAGACACAGTCACTCCATTTCATTCTACACATCAATGCAGATGCTCTCATATTCTGCATTCCCATTTAAGAAATAATTTAAATGCAGATAAGTCATTTTTTTACAGTAGTGTTAATTTCAGTCTGCTGTGCAGAAAACTTGCATTAAATTAAAAAAAAATGCTTTAGTAAATAGGAACTGTTTATGTGAACACTGTGCCTTAAATAAATTAAGGAAACTCGGTGTCTTTCATTTTGTAAAAAAAATCTACAAACATCATATTTTATTTATTTATTTATTTATTTTGTGTGTGTGGTGGTGGTGGTGGTGGTGGGTATTTCAGATTTATTGGATTTAGACATAGTGCAAGAAACAACAAAATAATTTAATATCTCAAATAATGAAAAAAAAAAAAGATTTTCTTCCAACATTAGTGAAACATTAGAATTCCAACACTAGTGAGAAGTTGGTCGATTAGTAATGACGTCACCCCTCGTATCCTGTAGACTTGAGTATTTCGATGGCAGCAGTTCTAACATTCCCGAGCTGTGATCGCCAACATCCGTCAATAACTCACACACACACACAAAACCGCTATTTTTTATTTAAAGAAGATTACTTGAATATGAAAGTTTGAAGGTATTACGACCAGTGGTGATCTTCTGTTAATGAGATTGTTATTAATTTCTCTTTCATTCGGGGATTTTTGGCTTTCCAAGGTTGCATCTAAAACAGTTCTGGGAGCTGAGGACAGCTGATTTTGTGATTGATTTAATCACACGATTCCTTGAACAAAATTATTATAAAAAATGTCGCTTCCCCCCGGGCTTTTATAATATAATTTTCTGTTACACCCTTAAGAAAATCATTTTAAATATAGCATTTTAAGTATAGTGTAATTTTACACAATTTATTGCTTTTATATATTAAAATTTTTCTGTTTTAATGTTTTCTTTTAATATTTAAGGGTCAATTAATTTATCGAAAACGTTTTAGGAATTATTATTATTTTTGCTTTTATAACGTAAAATATATTTTTATATTTTCTTTCTTTTTTTAACATTCACGTTTAAATATTTCTATCTAAGTGTTTGGAAATATTATTATTTTGGTATTTAGGACATATTTTTTCCCCATGTAATTCTCTTCTCACAAAATAAATTAATTATATTAACTTTTTTCTCTTTTAATAATTATGCGTAATATTTTTATCAATTACAAAATATTCGAAAGTATTATTTGTGCTCTTTTAATATTTAAAAATGAAAATTATAGGGATTTTTTTTTTTAAATATGAAATAAACTGTTATTATAATACTCAAATTTTGAACATAATAATAATAGTTAAGAAAAAATACATCAACAAAATAAGACAAATAAAGAAAAATAATTGAACACTTCATACCACAAATTAATTTCGCACAAGCTTGAAAAATAAAATAAATTTTTTATGCGTTGTTTTTGATCGTATAAAACTTATTTAACAGGACTACTTTGACCAATTTTAACATTAAATAGCACTTAAAATAATTCTTCGACTTACAAACCTTCTACTTCGATATGTTTATCGAACATTTCCCTATAATACCACCAATTTTCAAATTTTTTATATGCAATAGTTTTCTTAATATTCGTACAAAGAAAAACCTCCGGCTACAAAAAATTCATTACACCCGCATTACTTGCCTTTCTTTTTTCCTTTTAGAATATTCATTTATTGTTACTGGACTTGCTACTTTTATTTTAGCATGTTCGTGTCATTTTTTTTTACTCTACAAATCAATACGGGGGTTTCCTTTTCCTGATTTTGTTGCAATTAAAAGTAAGGAAAGTAATTTTATTGTAGAGAGTTTAATTTCAATCTGCCACGCAGAAAACTCGTTATAAATTAAAATTCAAAAGCAATTTAGGAAATGACAACCGCTCATGTGAACTCGACATGTCAAATTAATTAAAAGATGCGTATCTCTTCTGAAAAGCAGGGGAAAGACAAAACTTTTTTTGCGACGTGAAGGAAAAAAAGATTAAACTATAACAATTATAATAAAATGCATAAATTTAATTATTCTGACTTTGTCTTCCTACTTTCCCCTCCCTTACTCTGACCATAATGTTTTTATTGTTTTCATTTTTTTTCTTTTTTTCACATATATTATAAACATAATTTATGTAATTTAAACAGTACAGTTTTATTTCAAATTTTAATAAGGAATTTCTGCTAAAATTGTCAACATTTGTGAGGAAAAGGAAAGAAAAATATAGATTGTGAAATATTGCCTGACATTCAAAATCATGAACAAATCTTTATTTTTGTTTGGTTTTAATAAATCAGATTACTAATATTTAGAGCACACTCTCCTTTAAAAAATGTAGTTTAAAGAATATTCATATCACTTGCTCAAATTATTATTATATGATAATGTTAATGATCCGTATGAATAACTTTTTAGGATTTGCTTCAAAATGTAAAATAATGACTGGAATAGAACATAGAATTTTACTATGGAGTTTGACTTAGAGCATATGCTCAAATTATTGGTCCCCCACCCCTCCAAAAAAGAAAAAAAAAGATTTATGTACATTATTTTTATTACAGGGCATGCATTCAATTGAGTTCTTATACTTTTAAATTTTATAGCAAACAAAAGACGTTTATGAAATTTATAGTGTTAACAAAATAATAAACATTTTTGAACTTTACTGGAAAATTTTAATGTTTATGTCAGTTGTAAATGTCAGTCAACAGAAAGAGAGAGAGAGAGAGAGAGAGAGAGAAAGAATTATTTGCAAAAGAAAATAAAAGATCTTTTAGGTAGATTTCCTATGAAATGCTACGTATTGCGTTCTCCTCATATGTTGAAATTGTGAGGGAGTGACCTTTGTAATAAAGGCACTCTAGCATTTTTGAGATCGTGACGTCAATGATTTAACATGTGTAAGCGTGAAAGCGACATCTATCCTCTCTTTTACTTTAACTTTCTAGAGCGTGTGTGTCTCTCTCGGATTCTACAGTTATGTGGCGGTTAGAAGTAATATGTAAATTTGTAGTGTCTAAGTTTGCACCATATAAAAGCTTGGAGTTTGAGTGTGTGTGGAGTGGGTCTAGGCGACCTTGGCCAACTAGGTGAGTCTAGCGACATTAGCCAGCTAGGTGTATCGAGCCTTCAGTGAGTGACAAGGAGTTTTGGAAGTGGATTCGAGAAATTGGCCGGTGGTAAGAGTTAATTATTAATTACGTTGAATATTTTCAAAGTCAATAAAGAATATATATACAGCCACGGGCTGTCTAATAAAGTTTATCTAGCAGTTTAGCGGAAGTTGAAGTGAGAAGTAATCTGAAGTGCCCCGATTGAGGTTGTGCCGGAGCTGTGAGTATGCGTTTAACCTTTTAGTATTGTTATCAGTTGTTAAAATTACTGAACTGCTCCACTGTCCTTCAGCCCTAACCGTTTTAAATAAACTGTTTTTATCTTAGTTCCTGAGTTATGTCTGCATTTAACCCCCAGTACGAGCAGCCAACCGTTACAAAATTTCTGAAATTTTTTTGCAGATCTACACCGATCATGACCCATAGACCACAAAACTACCACCAGTAAAAAACTTAACCTATCTATCTATCTATATCACTCTTTTATGGACATGATAACTTCCATTATTCTGCTCAAATCTCTTACAAATTGATATATAAAATCAAGGGGTATAAAACCTCGGTTAACCCCTTCGCGACGGGAGCCTGTTACGAAATTTTTAATGTTTTGTTACCGGTTTTTAAAATCAAAAATTTGTGCACTATTAAATCGAGAAAATGCTCTGGTGAAATAAGACAAATTTTACAATAAAGTTACAATAAAGTTTTAAGTTCATTAATGGGCAAAATGGGGCGAAAATGGGTGGAAATATGAAGTTCTTATTATTAAAAACAGAGAAACTCACATAACTTCTTGATGAAAATAGATATCTAATCAATTTAATGTTTTAATTACTTTTAAAAAATGGACCAACAAATTTACGCAAGGTAGATTTTTTTATAAAATTAAAAATGGGCTCAGAGGATTAAAAAAAAAGTTTTTGAGAGAAAAAAAATCACAGCTTTGTCAATTTTTAAGATATCAAATTCAATTAAATTTATTATAAATTATTTTAAAATTATCTAAAATTTTTGTGTTGAGAAGTTATTGATAGGATCAACTCTTACCGAAATAAATAAATAAATAAATAAAAACGAAAACTAGGAATATGGCGAAATATCGGAAATAACATAGTTGGCATCATTTTTGTTGAGTAAATTTGATCACCATATTTGACAAAATATCATCAAGTTGGCGACAAACTTGGCGACGTTTGGCGTTATAACCCGATTTTCCCGATGGTAACCCCCCTGCAATTTCGCGGTATCTAAGCAGAACTATAAATAAACTTAAAATAAATGGAAATATAAAATAATATTTAAATGACAAATTTTAATAAGACCAACTATTACGAAAAAAAAACCCCTAACAAAAAACAACAAAAACAACAAAACCAAAATAAAAGAGGTGTATGGGAAAAGAAAAAAATCCATGACTTCATCAGTTCTTAAGATATCGAATCCGATTAGATTTGTTATACATCTTCCGAATGTTATCTACAGCTTTTATGTTGGATTATTATTAAATTGGATTTATCTCTAATCTTGATTTAGTCTTTGTTGATTAAATTAGTACTCATCTTCGAAATCTACCTGTGACTGTAAGTCGAGTGGAAGGCATTTTCTTAAAATGATATCTTTTTTTTAAGAATCCGCAATCTCATAAATTTTTAATAAGTTAATAACCGAGTGCGGGTGTTCTGATTTTACTAACAAATTTTGTCCGTGCCGGAAGGGGTTAATGATAGGAATGTAATATCTGTTTAAAAATCAAGTCATCTTTTTTCTATTTTTGATAATTTTTTTTCAAGTCAATTTTGACGAAATTTAATTTTTACTAAATTTTAAGTTTTATGTTTTCTATTGAGAACATTGGCCTGTAAAAGGTTAACTATGTGAAAAAACTTTGTCTAACAGTGACAGATGTGTCGTTGAATGGTTTTGTTAGTTTTTGTTGCTTTTTTTCACTGTTGATAAAATATGTTTTGGTGAGTTATTTATAAAACGAGTGTTGTGTTCTCCATCTCTATAAAAATACTATAAATTCTGCGCGCATTTTTTTTTCAATTGGGTATATGCTATATTAGAGTTATGTAATACATTCAAATTTTATAGTTATAAAATATAAGTTTTGATAAAACCTCATTTATAAAAGCTACTTTGTGAATGAAATCATGAACTTTGTTTCAACTTTGCTGGAAAATATTGAAGTTTATTTTAATTGAAAGTGTCAACTTACAGAAAGAGTAAGGAAAAAAGATTAGTTGCAAAAGAAACGAAAAAGATCTGTTTCAAATTTAGCTGCTTAAAAAACCCGATACCTCATGAAAATTTAACAACTTAACAACAGAAAGGTTTTTTCAATCATTTTTGGGACAAGCGTTAGAAACAAACTGAAAAAAAAAAAAAACCTCACAAAATTTACAGTAATGTGATTTTATTTCAAAGAGGATGTGGCAGTTTTAAATTAACTATCACAGAGAGATGTATAAAATGCAATTTGCCTTTATATGCGGACTTTATTTCCATGAGTTAATACGACACGGCTTTTTTGACCAACCTACTATAGAATTGTTTAAATACTTAGCGGGGGTTAAAAAAATGTATTTTTCATTTATATTTATTTCTATTTAGTATCTGGAAATTTAAAAAAAAGAAGCAAAAGTTAAAAAAAAGTCAAAGACACATTTCTAAATATAGTAAATATGTAAATAAACTTTGTATAATATTGTCAGATGTGTAATTTAATTTCTTTATTTACTGTTTTTAAAGAATTTGACTTTATATGCGGACTTTATTTCCATGAGTTAATACGACACGACTTTTTTTGACCAACCTTCTATAGAATTGTTTAAATACTTAGCGGGGGTAAAAAAAATGTATTTTTCATTCATATTTTTTTCTTATTTAGTATCTGGGAGTTAAAAAAAGAAGTAAAAGTAAAAAAAAAATCAAAGACACATTTTTAAATATAGTAAATATGTAAATAAACTTTGTATAATATTGTCAGATGTGTAATTCAATTTCTTTATTTATTGTTGTTTAAAGAAGTTGCCTTTATATGCGGACTTTATTTCCATGAGTTAATACGACACGGCTTTTTTTTTTTTTTTTTTTTTTTTTTTTTTTTGACCAACCTACTATAGAATTGTTTAAATACTTAGCGGGGGTAAAAAGATAATGTATATTTCATTCATATTTTTTTCCTATTCAGTATCTGGGAGTTACAAAAAAGAAGTGAAGGTTAAAAAAAAATCACACATTTTTAAATATAGTAAATATGTAAATAAACTTTGTATAATATTGTCAGATGTGTAATTTAATTTCTTTATTTAATGTTGTTTAAAGAATTTTCCTTTATATGCGGACTTTATTTCCATGAGTTAATACGACACGGCTTTTTTTTATCAACCTACTATAGAATTGTTTAACCCTTAAATGCATAGGAAAGAACGCGTTCCAAAAAATGCGCAATTCAAAGAATCAGAATTCATACCAGAAAAATCTAAATAGTAAATTTTTCTTTATTTAATTACGAATGGTCTGTCATTAAGTAAAGTGAAAATTGCTCTTGTAAATTTCTGGTGAAAATACGGAATATGTGAATAAAACCCCCAATAAATCGGGAACACTTGTGGTATCGAAAATGATACAATATGCATTTAAGGGTTAAATACAGTAAAACCTCCAAATAACGGACACCTCGGGAACGCAGAAATTGTCCGCTATTCGGAGGTGTCCGCTATTGGGAAAACCTCAGAGATTCAAAAATAACTATGAAATGCTTAATGTTTTATTAATTTACTTTTATATGTCCTAAAACCTATATTATATAATTGATCAGAAAGCAAAATTATTTTGTAAGCAATAAAAATGAAATAAAACAGGTAATAAAACAGCTCACTTTTATCCACTGCTTATTATATTCTCGTCAAAAAAATCTGTTACAAAAGTTCACTTTTGCTTGAAATTACATGTAATTTGTTTTTCTATGTGACGTTATTGGACATTGTAGAGTTCCGAACGGGGATAGCACTTTTTGACTTCCAAAAGCATAAAATCTCATGATATTCTTGGATGACATTTCAGTGCTCAGAGAAATAATCCTCCCGGGCAATCCCCTGAATTTAGCATTGAACGTGTGTGTGTGTGTGTGGGGGGGGGGGGTAGGAATTTCTCCCAGCTCTTTATCTACATTTATCTGTGATCGCAAAATTTGTGACACATTGTCCTGATAAATTATGAGGTCTTTTAACTATTTTTCTATTTTTTGACCTTTTTTTTCTTTAAAAAAAATACCTTTTCATCCTTTATCGGCGGATAAAGTGTCCGCTATTCGGAATGTCCGTTATTCAGAGGTTAAACATACAAAAATGTAGTTTTTGGGAGTGGGGATTAGAAAAATGTCCGTTAAATAGAGGTGCCCGCTATTCGGGAGTGTCCGTTATGGAGGTTTTACTGTATATAATATTCTCAGATGTGTAATTTAATTTTTTTATTTACTGTTGTTTGAAGAATTTGCCTTTATATGCGGACTTTATTTCCATGAGTTAATACGACACGGCTTTTTTTGACCAACCTACTATAGAATTGTTTAAATACTTAGCGGGGGTAAAAAAAAATGTATTTTTCATTCATATTTTTTTCCTATTTAGTATCTGGGAGCAGGGGTGCAAAAATCTAGGCGCCCGCGGGCAGTTTCTCACCATTAAATATAAAAGTTTTCTTCGGTTAAAATTTAATAGCATTCTTGCAAGAATTTTACGCGCAATATTAAACGAAAAACAACAAAATAAATTTAGCGGTGAGAGATTGCCTGCTGGCACCTAGATTTTTGTACCCCTGTCTGGGAGTTTAAAAAAAAAGTTAAAGTTAAAAAAAATCAAAGACACATTTTTAAATATAGTAAATATGTAAATAAACTTTGTACAATATTGTCAGATGTGTAATTTAATTTCTTTATTTACTATTGTTTAAAGAATTTGCCTTTATATGCGGACTTTATTTCCATGAGTTAATACGACACGGCTTTTTTCGACCAACCTACTATAGAATTGTTTAAATACTTAGCGGGGGTAAAAAAAAATGTATTTTTCATTCATATTTGTTCCCTATTTAGTATCTGGGAGTTAAAAAAAAAGAAGTAAAAAAAAAATAAAATAAAATAAAAAAAAAAAAAAAATCAAAGACACATTTTTAAATATAGTAAATATGTAAATAAACTTTGTATAATATTGTCAGATGTGTAATTTAATTTCTTTATTTACTGTTGTTTAAAGAACTTGCCTTTATATGCGGACTTTATTTCCATGAGTTAATACGACACGGCTTTTTTTGACCAACCTACTATAGAATTGTTTAACCCCTAAATGCGTAGGATAGAACGCGTTCCAAAAAATGCGCAATTCAAAGAATCATAATTCATACCAGAAAAATCTAAATAGTAATTTTTTCTTTATTTAATTACGAATGGTCTGTCATTAAATAAAGTGAAAATTGCTCTTTTAAATTTTTGAAGAGAATACGGAATATGTGAATAAAACCCCCAATGAATCGGGAACGCTTATGGTATCGAAAATGATACAATATGCATTTAAGGGTTAAATACTTAGCGAGGGTAAAAAGAAAAATGTATTTTTCATTCATATTTTTTTCCTATTTAGTATCTGGGAGTTAAAAAAAAAGAAGTAAAAATTAAAAAAAAAATCAAAGACACATTTTTAAATATAGTAAATATGTAAATAAACTTTGTATAATATTGTCAGATGTGTAATTTAATTTCTTTATTTACTGTTGTTTAAAGAATTTGCCTTTATATACGGACTTTATTTCCATGAGTTAATACTACACGGCTTTTTTTGACCAACCTACTATAGAATTGTTTAAATACTTAGCGGGGGTAATAAAAAAAAAAAAAAAAAAAAAAAAAAATGTATTTTTCATTCATATTTTTTTCTTATTTAGTATCTGGGAGTTAAAAAAAAAGAAGTAAAAGTTAAAAAAAAATCAAAGACACATTTTTAAATATAGTAAATATGTAAATAAACTTTGTATAATATTGTCAGATGTGTAATTTAATTTCTTTATTTACTGTTGTTTAAAGAATTTGCCTTTATATACGGACTTTATTTCCATGAGTTAATACGACACGGCTTTTTTTGACCAACCTACTATAGAATTGTTTAACCCCTAAATGCGTAGGATAGAACGCGTTCCAAAAAATGCGCAATTCAAAGAATCATAATTCATACCAGAAAAATCTAAATAGTAATTTTTTCTTTATTTAATTACGAATGGTCTGTCATTAAATAAAGTGAAAATTGCTCTTTTAAATTTCTGGAGAGAATACGGAATATGTGAATAAAACCCCCAATAAATCGGGAACGCTTATGGTATCGAAAATGATACAATATTCATTTAAGGGTTAAATACTTAGCGAGGGTAAAAAGAAAAATGTATTTTTCATTCATATTTTTTCCCTATTTAGTATCTGGGAGTTAAAAAAAAGAAGTAAAAGTTAAAAAAAAATCAAAGACACATTTTTAAATATAGTAAATATGTAAATAAACTTTGTATAATATTGTCAGATGTGTAATTTAATTTCTTTATTTACTGTTGTTTAAAGAATTTGCCTTTATATACGGACTTTATTTCCATGAGTTAATACGACACGGCTTTTTTTGACCAACCTACTATAGAATTGTTTAAATACTTAGCGGGGGTAAAAAAAAAAAAAATGTATTTTTCATTCATATTTTTTTCCTCTTTAGTATCTGGGAGTTAAAAAAAAATAAGTAAAAGTAAAAAAAAAAAAAATCAAAGACACATTTTTAAATATAGTAAATATGTAAATAAACTTTGTATAATATTGTCAGATGTGTAATTTAATTTCTTTATTTACTGTTGTTTAAAGAATTTGCCTTTATATACGGACTTTATTTCCATGAGTTAATACGACGCGGCTTTTTTTGACCAACCTACTATAGAATTGTTTAAATACTTAGCGGAGGTAAAAAAAAAAAAAAAAAAAAAAAAAAAAAAAAAAAAATGTATTTTTCATTCATATTTTTTTCCTCTTTAGTATCTGGGAGTTAAAAAAAAAAGAAGTAAAAGTTAAAAAAAAAAAAATCAAAGACACATTTTTAAATACAGTAAATATGTAAATAAACTTTGTATAATATTGTCAGATGTGTAATTTAATTTCTTTATTTACTGTTGTTTAAAGAGTTGCTTTTTTCGTTATTAGCAAGATTTTTTTTTTATGAATTGCTTATAAAACGAGGTCACTATTACCTGCTCCCCTGATTTGCTCGTATATCATACGGGCAACCTGTTTTTGCAAATCATGATTTGCCCATACCACATACGAGCATCCATATTCCAAACATGATTCATCATTCTCACTAGAAAATTTTTATTGTAAATTTAGTACTATTTAATCTGGACCCCTCCCCCTTTTTTTCGATCAGGAAAAAATTTCTGTTTTGAAAAACCGGTGATAAAAGATTAAAAAAATTCTGTAAAAGACATAAAAAATAGGCGTTATTTGGAAACTTTTTTCAAAAATATTGATCAAATTAAATGCTTAACGTTTAACGGACGGTAGCTTTAAATACATGATTTCGGTTTTTTATTCTAGCTGCACCACTGTATTTAGTGTTCTCGCTGACATTGGACCAACTTTAGTAATTTGGCTAAATAAAACTAAAAAACATTCGCCAAATGAAAAAATATTAGCAACAAAGATTCTCCGAGTAGCACAAAAAATTATCTCTAATCCTTTAATGTACCCCCTTTTTTTCAATATGTTCTAAAATAACCTAAGTTTTTATAACTGTGACAACGATTGTTATTAACTATTCACTAGAAATATATTGAAAATATGTATATATTAAAAATATGTATAAATGCATATGCATGAAAAAGAAAAGAAAGAAAAAGAAAGAATTGAGCACTAGCAATTTGGCGAATCTAATCGCTTGTTGACTCGCCAAATAAAGAATTTAGTCGCAATTTGGCGCAATGGCGAGCGACTGTAACTGTCTCTGACTGTAGACTCTAGTAGAGTCCGAGAACTCTGACTGTATTTCAAAACTAAACTTTTTCCTAAATTTCTTTTTGCACGTGTTTTTAAAGTACAGGTAAAAGTGTTGCTTAAAAAAAAAAAAAAAAAAAAAAAAAAAAAAAAATGTGGTGTCAAGCGAATTTGATTGAAAGGCCACTTACTCTGTTATGGGTAAGTGGTGAATTAACCCTAAACTGGTTAATTATTTTCAGTTCAATAAATTGAAAACAGCGAACTCACACCATTATTATTTAAATAAAATATTCGTAAAACTGAGTCTAAACTTTTCCGCCTTTCAGTAGTATGGAAATTTTCTTAAAAATAATAGTGGTATCAAAAAGCTTTAAATCATGAAATAAGCAAATTCGTCTTGCCCGGGCAAACCCGTTAAGGGGTTAAAAGCCGAAATAGATTAAAAAGCGAAATATGTTATATGACCCCCAACTCTCTCGCCCCCCCCCCCTAAAAAAAGAAAAACAAAAACAAAACTATAAATTCTGTGCACTTTATTTTCAATAAGGTGCGCTAAATAATACATTTAAATTTTATAGTAATCAAAACACATTTATAAAAGTCATATAGCGAACAAAATCTTAAACAATTTTCAACGTAGCTCGAAAATGTTAAAGTTAATATCAATTTCAAGTGTAAGTCAGCAAAGAAAGTAAAAAAAAACAGAATTAGTTGCGAAAGAAACGAAAAGAATCTTTTTCAAATTCAGCTGCTAAAAAATCCGCCATCTCATGAAAATTTAATAACTGAACAAAAGCAAGATTTCTTCAATTTCAGTTTGTGGGACAGGTGCCAGAAACAAGCTAAAAAAAGGGAAAAAACTATTACAAAAGTTGTTTTAAATGAGCTTTTATTTCAAAGAGAATGTAACAGTTTTAAATAAATTATCACGCGGCGATGTATAAAATGCTATCTGCCTTTATATATGGAGTTTAATTTCATGAGTTAATATAGTAATAGTAATGCTGCTGCTTTCAAGCTATCTACAGAGGTATTGCTTCAATAATTTATCCCCCCCCCCCCTCCAAAAAAAAAAAAAAATAAATAAAAATAAAAATAAATAAAAATAAATAAATAAATAAATAAAAAAGTTGCATTATTATCATTATTTTTTTATATAAGAAGAAAGTATTGGATTCGTGAAAAAGTTCGAAATCAGCTTTTCGACAGATTTACACGTTTTAGAGTTCAGAGTTTTACAAAATGTATATCTGTGTATCTGTGAATCTGTCTGTCTGTATGTGACAAAAAAATTGTGGGCGTTCTATCTCAAGAACACAGAATTTCAAGAACTTTGGATTCTGTTAAACGTTGATATAAACTAGATCTGATTAGTTTTTTCTTTCTTTTTTTTTTTTTTTTTTTTTTTTTTTTTTTGTATATCGCTTAGCAGGTGGCGTTGCTATGCTGCATTGCTCACAATTATAACAATAGAAGTATCTAAAGAATTAGCGCATGTATTTTCATAAAACTTTAGATTTAGTTTATACTTGATATAACATGGTGCTGATTACGTTTTGGTGTAAATTGCTCGATAGGTGGCGTTGCCATGGTGCCTTATTCATGATTATTGCAATAGCTTTATCTCAAGAACTAATGCACGAAATTTTCCAAAATTTTCAGATTCAGTTAGTCCCTGATATAGTTTCATGGTTTAGTGTTTTGATATAGTTTAGTGTAAATCGCCGTACAGATTGTACTGCTATGTTGCATTTTTTCACGATTTCGCAATAAAAGTATCTCAAGAACTAATGCATGGATTTACTATGACTATTTTTCGCTCAGTTGGAAATATTCAAATTCGTATAATGCATGGATTTTCATCAAATTTTAGATTCAGTTATAAATTGACATAAGTTGCTGCTGACTAGATTTTGGTTTAATCCACCTAAACGGTGGCACTGCTATGCTGCATTTTTCAGGAAGTATTAACATCCATAAGATAGAAGAAAGTTTTGGGATTGCCACATCTCACTAGTTTGTATTTAGTATTTGGAATTTTTTGCATTAAAGAAACATTAAAGATTCACAATATATACATTTTTTTCTCAAAATAATAAGTATGTAAACGAACTTGTCTAACAGTGTCTGACATGCCACTTAATAGTTAGTTCACTGTTGTTTAGTTAGATGTATTTTTTGGTATTAGACCCTTAACCTTTTGTGTTTTTATATTCCATTACATGGAACGCCTAATTTAATTCTGGAATACCACAATGAAACCAGAATTCTGGTAAAAATATTTTTGTTTTATATGTATGAGAAAAATAGTTTTAACTTATTTTCAAATAAATGTGTGCGTAAATCGCGGCATCATTCAGTCATTTCAACATTTTTGTAATGGAAGTTCTCTGCGCTAAGAGATAACACTGGAAAAACCGGAAATTTTCGTCAAGTTTCTTAAAAACATTTCACACCAGAATTTTAATTCGAAACATTTTAAAGTATTTTTTAACGTCTTCTTCTTGTACCGTTCTTTTTCTTATTTCTATCTTTTAAACTTAATTTAAATGGAAATTTCTGGTTTCAACCGAAATATATCCATACATGGCTGTTTCCATGAAAAACGTGCCATATCTGTAACATACTACAATTTTTTATACCAGTATTTTAGAACGGAAAAATGTGACTTATTTTATCGGAGATATTTTATCAATTGATTAAGGCAAAACAAACTTTTCAAAAATAACGGTGGCCAATAAGGTTAGCGATTTTCTTCTGTGTGACAAACATGGCAAGTTTTCATGGAAATAGCCATAATAGCGGTCAAAATGACTTCTCATAGTCATGCTAGTGTTAATAACTATTTTTTCTTTTCTCGACACTATAAATTCAAATTATGCGCCGAACAGCATTTTTTCTAGTCTAAGTATCCGCCGAATTTAAACTACAGATGCCTGTCATCAAATAAAAGAAAGAATATAATTAAACCCTTGGGTACATTTGACATCTGTCGCCTATTTTTATATTCTATTCATGCCACTATTTAACCGTTTAACGTTCATTGGTTTCTCTACGAAACCACAAAATTTTAATTCCAATATGCAGCATCGACACCGGAATACTAATTTAGTAAAATCCATTTTATTATGTATATGAAAAATGATATTTTTATGTTTAAAAATATATCTGTTCGCAATTACCGGTGTCATTAATTTATTTCAATATCTTAGCAATGACAGTGCTTTGTCCGTTAACGGGGCTCAGGGGTTGATCGATACGGAAAAACATGAAAACAGAGCTCTCGCTTCGAGCCCATATAAAAACAGAAGTATTCAATGTAATGAATTTAAACTTTCTGATATTTTAAAGGTATGTTTGTAGTCTTATAAAATTATAAAATGAAGTACTTCAATGTAATATAATAAGAAATATAGCAAAATTTGTGTAACACAATTTTCGAAAAAAAATTATGTGTTATATCACCAACACCAAGATATCTTAACATTGAATTGACATAAAAACCTAATTTTTGCTTTAAAATGATCCGGAAACTTTAGGGGAAGATGGGGATACTTGAGCCATTTTTTGAATTTTAATTTTTTTAAATTTTTTTATAATTTCTTATAATAAAATAAAATATTGAAAATGAAAATTTGATATTTTTTCTTCAACTGAAAACCACTTTCAATTAATTTTGAACTATTTTTCTATGTATAAAAAATGTTTATTTTTTGTTTTACATGATGGCTCAAGTATCCCCATGGGAGGGATACTTGAGCCATGGTGAAGGGATACTTGAGCCATGGTGAAGGGATACTTGAGCCATGGTGAAGGGATACTTGAGCCACTACGGAAAAATACCTACCAAAGTAATTTTTTTCGCTTTATTTTTGCACAAACATTTTACAGAATGATAAATTATGAAACATAAAGTCCTTCCAAACCAATTGAGAAAACAAAGTTAGTAATACGATCATTTTTTGTCGTTAGAACTGGTTGTCAAATGATAATTTCAACTTGAGTTATAACGACGGTAGAAACACCCTCAGTTCAGAGTCATTTAAATTTGGAATCTGCTATTCTTCGGGCAAATTTCATTTTCAAAATATTAAGTGCTTATCCAACAAATATTTTTAGTTTTTTTTTTTCTGGCATATTTTATTAGTAACCAACCATCAATAGAAGTTTTCTTTTCACATCATCACCATCATTGGCAGAATTTTCCTCTAATGATAATGTCGAACTCATGTTTTTAATTTAGTAGCTGTCGGAATTTAAGCCAGATGTATCATTCTACTATTTCAAACACTTTTTTGATTTCACAGGAAAAGATTTTGTCTTCCTCTTTGGCTCCATGCAGGTAAGTTTGAACTGGAATTTTTGTTGCTTTTCTTGTTTTTTGTGCGCTCTTTTTACCAATTTTTCTTCAATTTTCTTAGTTAAAAAAAATTACAGCAACAGAGGTTACGATTTCAATATAAGATATTAATCTTAATATGTTATATAAAAAAAATAAATATTTTAATATGTTGGACCTAACTAATTAAAGTATTAGAGATTATAGCCTGTAAAACAGTTTTAAAAAGTTATTTTAATTTAATAAAAGTTAAATTGAAAACTATGTTTACAATTTAACTTTTTTTATTATTATTAACTTTTAAATTTTTACTATATCTAGACAGGCTATTTTGCTAGTCAAAATGAAAATTAAAATGGATATTTTCATTTAAAAAAAAATATATTTTTAAACATTTTTAAGTCGTTATTTTTTTAAGAAAAATAAAATAAAATGAAAAATTATTCTCTCTTTTATCCAGAAAAAAATCTATTAGTAAATATAAGGAAGGAATTTTATTTTTTGTTTGTTTCTTCTATGTTTAATTTCTAGTGGGGAGGGTTGAGACATGGCTCAAGTATCCCCACTCTCACTGGCTCAAGTATCCCCACTACCACTAGTTTTGTTTCCCAGAGTTTTACTAAATAAAGCATGCAGCTATTAGAACTATTTTAGATTCAAAATATAATTGAAATTATGCTAATTAAATTTATGTATATAGTTGCAACTTTAAACAAAACTTTGATTACAAAAAAACAAAAAAACCATGTACCCCAAAATTTACTTCAGATAGGGAAAAGACAACTATTGATCACTATACTTTCAAAATGGTACCAAGATGTGTGATTTCTTTTTTACATGTTCAGAACTATAAATGTGTTAACATATTGGCAGTTTTAGAAAGAAAAATTAACTAACTGTAGAGATAATAGGGGTGGTTCAAGTATCCCCTATGCTGAAGTATCCCCACTCTCCCCTACTCTATAGAATGAATTAAGGATATAACTATCACTCAAAAACAACATTATTAAAAAAAACTCTCAAATTTGAAAATTTAAAAAATTTCTAAAAAATACAACTTTTTTTCATTAAAAATACTCAAAATATTAAACTATCTAAACTATATTAATTCATTCTATAGATAATGATGTTATATGCAAGAAAAAAAAAGCCATTCCATCAAATAGTTTTCTTAAATCTTGGTGTTAATCGTCAAAAATCAAGTTTTGAGAAAACGCGACTTAAAGTTGAAATTATATGGGTGCGGCTATGAAAGTGTTAATACATAAATGCTTATAACACCGTTAAAAATGCAAATATTTTTATGAGGTTTGTTGCACTGAATTAAGAATTAAATATTAAAAGTTGATTATTAAAAAAATCGATTTTTTGAAAAGTTTTCAACCCCTGAGCCCTCTTAAAGTGTTAAAGAAAGAAAAAAGAATAAATTCCTCTTGCAAATGTTATTAAATTGTAAGGGACAGATTTTAGTTTAAATAAAACGTGGCATTCCGGAAAGTAAGTGTACCTATGGGATTAAAAATTAATGGTACTCAAAACCTTTTAATAATGGAGCAGGCAAACTCTTCTTGAATATACGGCGTACGGGCAAAATTGTTGAGTGGTTAATAAAACATTTTCTTTTGCGAAATTGTGCATTAAAAGATTCAGTATATTTAACCAAGTCGGAAACTTCACATCAAGCATAGAAAATGAGTTGCATTCGTACTACAACGAAGTTCTTAAAGTACAGTCACTCTCGTTAATTCGAAATCGGATAATTCGAATCTTCACTTAATTCGAACTAAACATGAAGTCCCGAAATTTTCAATGGCAGAATAACGTTAAAAATTTCATTAATTCGAACTCTTTTCCTCTGGACTTCGTTTAATTCGAACTAACGAGAATTCCGATTTTTCATTTTACTGTACCTTCTCACAGATTTCAGATCATTTGAATAAGTTTGTTTCTTTGATTTTTGTGAGAATTGTTCCGAACGAGTATACATATAATTTCAGGCATTTGGTATTCACTTTCTTAGTGTCCCGCCTGTCCATCAGTGGCCAAGGTTCGCACACTCCTTGGAATTTCCAAGTACTCTGGCACCACTATTAAAAATAAGAAAATTTCCATTTAAATTTTAAATCACAACTATCGTAACCGCCACCTTCATTCACAGATTTTACGATATTTTTCCTGCAGTGAAACACTTCGAAAATATTCTTAAAATTTAGTGGTAGAACTGTGCGAACCCTGGTGGCGCTTCAAATTTTTCTTCCACTGTGATCGTTTCTAATCTTTTAATTAATTTATGTATTTATACATTCTAATTTAATATTAAGTCATATTCTGATGATAACAGACGAAATAAATTTAAAAATCACTACAACATTAATTCCTTTGCAATAGTACCATATTAAGCATTTTTTCATTTCATATTTTCCATAATTCGAACATTTCTTGTGGTTTCGACGAGTTTGAATTAACGAGAGCCGACTATATTTAGATCTTGGTGTAATAGTATAGAGTACTTCGGATGCAGTATAGCAACTGAAATCTTATAACCGTTTCTCTAAACATTATCAGCTTTATATTATACAGAAAGTAACGTGTAGCAAACCTCAGCTACGTATACCACTTTCGTAAAATGTGAAGTAGTTTAATGAAATTAAAACGCGCACCAAACAATGTTTCTACCTATATCACTATGTAATGGAATATTTTTATGTGGAACTGCAAATTATTAACAAATGTTCTTTGTACCACACATTGTACTGAAAGTATATTTTAGCATATGCTTCATAGATGCATGCCAATTTTATTATATTCAGAAGAGTGTAACATTATTAAAATGCCTTTAAACTATTTTTCCTAACTATTTGGCCATCATGAAACGGAATGTTTTTGATTGTCCCTGTAATTAAACTATACATCCGATTATCCTGAAATTTGAAATGACAAAATTATGCAGCAATTGTGTATTTCAAATTTCAGACGATTCGGCTGGGTATTTTTTTCTCTGTTATATGCGGACAGACAGACGGACGGAGGAACTGAACGACGAATGTAGGTGCTACCTATATACATAATTAATAACGCACCTAAAAACGAAATATATTCTATTACCTTTCCTTTCCTCCCCCCCCCCAAAAAAAAAGAAAAAAAATCTAAAACTTCTCTATCTTTTCAAGAGAACATGCTATAGTAACTCAAAATAATACTTTAAAATTCTATACCAATCAAAACACATTTATAAAAGTTATTGTGCGAACAAATAAATATTTTTCAACTTTGTTGGAAAATTTTAAAGTTTACGTCAGTTTCAAGTGTCAGCCAACAGAAAGAGAAAGAAGAAAAGAAGCAAAAAATGAGTTATTTACAAAAGAAACGAAAATATTTTTTCAAAATTCATCTGCTTAAGAATCTACCATCTCATGAAAATTTAATAATTGAATAACAGAAGGATTTCTTGAATTTCAGTTATTGTCGAGCAAGCGCCATAAGAAAACTAAACAGAAAAAACTCATAAAATTTATTTTAAATGGGATTTTATTTGAAAAAGGATGTGGCTGTTATAAATAAACTATCACAGAGAGATCTATAAAATACAATATGTTTTTATATAGCGGAGTTTATTTCGTTTCATGGGATTTATATGATACTGGAAATATTATTGCTTCAAACTAATTTACATACAAGGGGAGAAATAAATAAATTTTCTATTTACTTTGCGTATGTATTTTAATTTTTATATCGACATAGTATTCAATATTCTTTTCGAACATCAGTAGCACCGATCTTCTGAGTAAAAATTCTGGTGTGAAATGTTTTTTTATTATAAAATTTGTTTAAAATTTTCGATAAGAAATTTTCGATAAGCATTAAAGAAATATCAAAGAGTCGTAATTTACCATCCTTTATTCAAAATAATAAGCAATGTAAACAAAGTTTGTCGACTTTGTTTACATTGCTTACTTTCAGACGCGCCATTCAATTAAAGTAAAGCCTCCAAATAACGGACACCTCGGGAACGCGAAAACTGTCCGCTATTCGGAGGTGTCCGCTATTGGGAAAACCTAGGAAATTCAAAAATTGCTAAGAAATGCTTAAAGTTTTATTAATTGACTTTTATATGTCCTAAAATTCTAATATAGGATTTAATCAAAAATTTAAATTGTTTTTTAAGCAATAAAATTGAAATAAAATGGTGCATAAGTTTATACACTGTTTATTACATTCTTACAAAAAATGTATTTAAAAAGTTTCTTTTTGCATTTAAAAATTACATGTTTTTTTTTTTTTTTTTTTTTTTTTTTTTGTTTCAATGTCAAGTTTAATTATGTCAATAGTTTTAATTTTCCTAAATCATCTTAAAAAAAAAAAATGTTATTGCTGATTCTATTTTGCCACTTCTTAAAAACATCAGATCTCAAATCTTCCGGAATGAGTGTGGGAAAGTGCATTGTGCTGCTCCGGGAAATAATGTCCCTCGACTCATTCTCTGAATTACTGGACGTGAGAGGGAAGACCCGGGTGGGACCCGCCCCACTCTCTACCTTCCGGGTGGGACCCGGCCCACTCTCTACCTTATATGTTATCACAAAATTTCGACACATTCTCTGACAAATTTTGATATTTTTTACTTTTTTTTTCTTCGTTAAAAAACTATTTCTCATACTTTATCGCAAAAATTACTGTCCGCTATTCGGAATGTCCGTTATTCAGAAGTTAAACATACAAAAATTTTGATTTTGGGAGTGGGGATCGGTAAACTGTCCGTTAAATAGAGGTGTCCGCTATTCGGGAGTGTCCGTCATGGAGGTTTTACTGTATTAATTTACGGTTGTTCAATGAGTTGTTTTTTAATAATTTATAAAATATTTAAATTGTAGAAAATTGTTTAAAAAAAAGACATATGTTAAAAAAAAAGCTAAATATATTGTGCCGCCCCCTAAAAAATTAAAACATTGTAAATTCTACAAATATTATTTTCAATGTAGGATACACTATAGTAGATCAAAATAATACTTTTAAATTTTATACCAATCAAAAGACACATATGAAATCGATATTGTGAATGAAATAACAGAGCTGCCAACTTCTACGCCTATTTAAATCACATAAACATGTTTGGAACCACAAATAGTTTTAGTAAAATGTATGCCAAATATATTTAATGTTATGTATTATACTCCATATTGTTACTTATCTACTAAAATTTCTGTTTCTCATATGTTTATTTGTCTTTAAATAGGCGTAGTAGTTGGCAGCCATGAAGTAATAAAACATTTTTCAACTTTGTTGGAAAATTTTAAAGTTTACGTAAGTTGCAAGCGTCGGCCAACAGAAAAAAAGAGAGAGGGGAAAAAACGAATTATTTGGAAAAGAAACAAAAAGATCTTTTTTAAATTCAGCTGCTTAAGAGTCCACCATCTCATGAAAATTTAATAACTTAACAACAGCAAGATTTTTTTTTTATTTCAGTTACTGGCGAGCAAGCACCAGAAACAAACTAAAACAGGGCATGAAATTTCAGTGGAAAAGGTACTCACAAGACTAAAATTTTTGATTGCCACATGTCGCATATGTTTTATATTAATTTAGACAGGAACGTCGGTCACTACACCTACCCAGAAAATTCACTATATTTGGCAAACTGAATTCAAGTTGACCATTGTTAGAAGAAACTGTCTATTAACCCGGGAGAACGCGCGCGAGGATATGAATGGTTTTAACTTTGTCACCAATAAAATCAAACTAAAACAGTCGCTTTATTTCGACGGAGACAATTGGTACAAATTTTGCGATAAAATAAGTTGAAGATTACTTTAAAAAATTAGTGGTTGCAATTGTAAAAACCATACATACTCCGGGTCTTTTAGGCCCTGCGCGCGTCCTCCCGGGTCAAAAGTAGAATATTTTACATTCATGAAAAACATGAACAATCTTTAAATGTTAACAGGTGTAGTATGAAGAATTTTCTGGTGACCAAAATCAAAGAATAATGTTGAAATTGAAAAATCAAAACATATTGATTGCAAAAGAAAAAAATGCGTAGTGTTAAGTTAAAATAAGATTGCCATAAGATTTTATTGGTTACAGGAACTGTCACACATCACTGAAAAATCATGTGGGAAAAGGTTTTTGTACTTTTAACACTTCATGTTTGTATAGAGATGAGTTTCTGCACTGATATCCCTTGTCAATTATCACTTGTCAATCGCAGCTGTAGGGTCAAACTCTGTCAGAGTTTGTCCATTAATAAAAAATCTGAGCAAATAACCCATGTTCCAGTCTTTAGAGACATCTTCTATATAGAATTGAATCTGTTGTAACAGCTGAAGCCTCTATCACACGCAGGCGTGCTGATCAGTATAACAGCCCTGCTGAGCATTTTTCTCTGTAAAATTTTTCAAGCATATCTTTCAGTGATATCTTTCCATTGTTAGTACATAAGCTTGAATTCTGCTCACTCTGCCAATGAAATATCCGTTTTTTAATTGAAGCACAATGTTTTTTTAATGTTAAAACCTACTCGCCAATCTTAAATTTATGCTCGCCAATGGCGAGCTGGCGAGTGGAAATTTCGTGCCCTGAACTAAAAGAGAAAATTCATAAAGTTTATTTTAACCCTTTCCGGCGCACTACTCTTTAAAGTTGGAATTTAAAGAAATAAAAAATTAGGCAATCTATTTAGGCCTAGAGGAGTATACAGGTATTGTTTTGTAAAGATTGCACTAACCATTTTAATTAGAGAGCTGTTGCCGAAGTGGTAACCTCCCATAAGTAAAGCATTGAAAAGCGCAGTGAGAAGAGCATTGCTGTGAAGCGCGTATTACAGTAAAACATTTTATCTATTATTTAAAAACAGTAGAATTTGATCTCTGTGGTGCTGCCATCTAGAACTCATAAGAAAGATTTAAAGTAGCCATTAGAGTAGTTTTTGAAATATTCACAGAGTTTTTGTGTCTCTAAACAGGGGCAATTTTAGGTTGCGCGTTAAGGGGTTAAATGCCGTTTTATTTAAAAAAGGATGTTGCAGTTTTAAATAAACTATCACAGAGAGATCTATAAAATAGAGCCTGTTTATATATAACGGAGTTTATTTTGTTTCATGGATTTAGATGATACTGGAGCAAGAAAATTCTTCCCCAATATACAGCGTACGGGTAAAACTGCTGCGTAGTTAATAAAATGTTTTGTTTTGGTGGAATTGTGCATTAACCGCTTTGCCCGTAAGTTGTGCGGGCAATGTGTTTTTGCCAATCATGATTTGCCCGTACTACGAACAGGCATCCATATTCCAATCATGATTTATTATTCTCATCAGTAATTTTTTATTGTAAATTTTGCACCGAGCCTTTTTCAAATTCAATTAGACAAAAATTTCTGTTTGAAAAAATAAATGACAAAAGAGTAATTTTTTGTAAAAAAAAAAAAAACCTGAAAGAAATAGGCATTATTTAAAAGGTTTTTTTTTTGAAAAATATTGATGAGTTAAGTGGTAAAAGGAGGAGTATATTTAAAAAATGAAATAAGTTCCATTCACTTTCCCACCTCTCCCTCTCCCTCAAAAAAATCTAAAGTCTATACACCAAGGTGGCGAGTGTTCAGGAAAAAAATATTGTCAAAATAAGTGCTAAATACCAGTATTTTGTTAAAGAAAAATTCGCCTTCTTTAACCTTCCTACCCTGTTAATATTTTACTCAATCTTGATTAAAAACATTTTACACCAGAATTGTTATTTAAAACATTTTAATATATTTAATTGACTTATATCTTTGAATCAGTTATTTAACTTCCTTTATAAAAAAGTTCTGGTTCGAATCGTATAAAACAAATTGTAGTTATGCGTCTATTAGACCCGTTCAGGGTAGTAAGGTAAATCCCTTTAAATTATTTCAAATATTTTCGATTAGAAAATATTGGTATTGACCTCTTATTTTGACCACGTTTTTCCCTGATCACTCGCCACTCTGTACACATCATTTACAATAGAGCGCATGCTATAGCAACTCAAAATAATACTTTTAAAATTTTTAGCAATCAAAACACATTTATGGAAATAGTTACAGTGCTTACGAAATAATAAGCATTTTTCAACTTTGTTGGAAAATTTTAAAGTTTATGTGAGTTAGAAATGTCGGTCAACAGAAAACGAGAATTATTTGCAAAAGAAACGAAAAGATCTTTTTTTAAATTCAGTTGCTTAAGAATCCACCATCTCATGAAAATTTAATAACTTAACAACAGAAGGATTTCTTGAATTTCAGTTAATGTCGAGCAAGCGCCAGGAACAAACTAAAAGAAAAAAAACCCTAAAAAATTTACTTTAAATGTGATTTTATTTGAAAGAGGATGTGGCAGTTTAAAATAAGCTATCACAGAGGAATGTATAAAATACAATCTGTTTTTATAGATGGAATTTATTTCGCTTCATGGATTCATATGATACTGGGAATGTCACTGCTTCTAGCCAACTTACATTGGAGCCATTTCATTGAGTAGGGCAAAAAAGAAAAAAAAAATAGTTATTTTTTTTCTGCCGAGTATTTGAAATTTTTATTAATCGTTTCTTTGATTTGCCCGTACGTCATACGGGCAACGTGTTTTTGTCAATCATGATTTATTTTTCTCACCAATAAATTTTTATTGTAAATTTTGTATTGCTTTATTTTCCCGAGCATTTTTCTGATTTGATTAGCCAAAATTTCTGTTATGAAAAACAGGTGGTGAAACAATAAAATTTCTGTAAAAGAACATGAAAAACATGGGCGTTAGTTGAAAATTTTTTTCAAAAATATTGATCAGTTATCTGGTTAAACAACAGAAGCATCGATATTTTGAATAAACGTGAGAGTGTAAAATGTTTTTTATTATAAAACTTGTTTAAAATTTCCGGTCTTTTTGATATTAAAGAAATATTAAAGAGTCGTAATTTACCATCTTTTGCTCAAAATAATAAACAATGCAAACAAAGTTTGTCTAATAGTGTCAGATGCGCCATTCAAATATTAATTTGCTGTTGCTTAATGACATGTTTTCTTTTACATTTTGTAAAATAATTAAATTTTAGTAAAATGTTTTTTAAAAGTGGACATATGTTAAAAAAGCTGTATTTTGTGCCCCCCCCCCTTAAAAAATTAAAATAATTGTAAATTCTGCAAACATTATTTTCAATAGAGGATACACTATAGTAGATAAAAAAAAATACTTTTAAATTTTGTACCAATCAAAACTACACACATATGAAATCGATATTGTTAACAAAATAATAGAACATTTTTCAACTTTGTTGGAAAATTTTAAAGTTTATATAAGTTTCAAATGTCGGCCAGCAGAAAGAGAGAGAGATAAAGAAATTTATTTGCAAAATAAACGAAAAGATCTTTTTTTCAAATTCAGCTGCTTAACCTTCCTACCCTGTTCAAATTTTACTCAATCTTGATTAAAAACATTTCACATCAGAATTGTTATTTAGAACATTTTAATATATTTAACTGACACATTTCCCTTAATCTGCTATTTAACTTTCTTTATAAAAAAGTTCTGGTTCGAATCGCATAAAACAAATTACAGTTATGGGTCGATTAGACCCATTCAGGGTAGGAAGGTTAAGAATCCCCATCTCATGAAAATTTAATAACTTAACAATAGCAGGATTTCTTGAATTTCAGTTACTGTCGAGCAAGCGCCAGAAACAAACTAAAAGAAAAATTTATAAAATTTACTTTAAATGTGATTTTAATTGAAAGAGGCTGTCGCAGTTTTAAATAAATTATCTCAGAGCGCTGTATAAAATACAATCTGTTCTTATGTACAGGGGCTTATTTGGTTTCATGGATTTATATGATACCGTGGGACTGTTACTGCTTTAATCAACTTGAAGCCATTTCAATATACAAGGTCAAAATAAATAAGTAAATACAGTGAAACCCCGATCTATCGTTCCAGCATCCATCGTTTTCCCGTTTTGATCGTTAAATTTCTACGGTCCCTGCACAAATGATATTTAAATAATGTTAACGAAACCCGCATGCATCGTTCCTCATAAAGTCGTTTTCCCGCATTCATCGTTGTAAAAATTTCCTCTTCACCGAAATGAAATTGGAATTCATGTGAATCCATATAACACACATACTGGAATTACTTCTTTTATCTTAAAGTAACTCAATTATGCTGTTTGTGTTGATGATGGCGACAGTAATGCTGACGAAAACTGATTGTATATAGCAGAGGATTCGATTATCTTTCCAGTGATCCAGATGTTGCGACATACTATGTTCTAAACATATATAGAAGAAATGTGTGACAATGCAAACACTGAAAATAATGGTGAAGCAACAGAGAATAACGTTTATACCTATAAGCTGAGTCATCAGTACCAAGACTGTTAAATGCAGTTACGGCATTTGAAGCTGTCTGAACTGTTATATATGCATATGAAGTTGCAGAAAATGGCCTGAGAAATCTTGAAAATTTATTTTTTGATTAAAAAATGAACGAAACACTAGACAAAATAATTGATTATTAAAAATAAAAACCAATTTATTTCATTTACAGTTTAGTCAACGACAAATTAGTATTTATTAGCATAATATATACATTGTATGCATTAGTAATGCATAAACATCGTGTGTTTTCGTATTTTTGAAGTTAATCCGCATAGATTGAAAAATGATGAATCGAGGTTCTCCTGCAAATAAATTTTTTGTTACTTTTTTTTCTACCAAGTATTTGAGCTTTTTATTAAACACAAAAAGCGCCGATCTTTTGGATAAAAATTCTGGTGTTAAATTGTTTTTATTATAAAACTTATTTAAAATTTTCGGTCATTGTGGCATTAAAGAACTACTATTAAAGAGTCGTAATTTACCAAATTTTACCCCCTTTAAGGGAAGTGGGACATATTTTATCCCACCTAAGTTTAAATAAGATTTGCACCAGAAATTTTAATTAAGTCTTACTTTTTAAACTTTAAGGGAACATTAAGTGGAAAATTTGCTTTTTCTTATTTAGAAATAATTTCTTTTTCGATTGTCCGGTGTAAATTCAAAATTACACAAACGCAATTGCTTTTACTCAAAATAATAAACAATGTAACAAATTTGGCCTAATAGTGTCAAACGCGCCATTCAATTATTCATTTACTTTTGTTTAATGAGTTGTCTTTTTTACAGTTTGTAAAATATTTTTAATTTAGTAAATTGGTTTTAAAAAATGATCATATGTAAAAAAAACTAAGTGTACGGTACCCAATCCCTAAAAAAAGAAAAACAATTATAAATTCTACTCACATTATTTCAATAGGGGACCTGCTGTAGTAGCTTTAAATATTAAAATAAAATTTTATAGCACTCAAAACTCATTTACTAAAATTACACAGAGTAAAATTAGAATTAAATCAACAACATTTACAATTTTGTTGCGAATTGTGAGTCAGACCAGGGCTATTGACCTTAAATATTGACCTAAGCTTTGGTGACCTCAAATAAACTTTATCAATTGCATGAAAATCGGTGTACATTTACGGGAGTTAAAGCATAAACAGACGGACAGACAAGTTGCATGCATACATACATGGACAGACAAATGCATAAACACTTTTCAACTTCATAGGAAAGTGTTAAAAAGTTATTATTACATAAATAAAAATTCGATTTCTATTTTGTTTTTTAAAAAACAAACAGCATAAAATATTTAAGAGACCAAAAGAAAGTAGAAATCTCTTATGATACATCCATACACTATGTATTGTTTAAATGAATTACTGTCGGTATCGCAAAGAATAACCGAGCAAATGTCAAAAATCAGATATTAGCTATCTCCGTAAACAATCAAGTAAACATGATTCAATAATTGAGTTTTTTCGGAGTAACATCTGCATTTAATCTAACTTTTGATGAGCAAATACAGTAAAAGTGGGTTAATAATACAAAAGAGGTTGAATTATTTTATTGTTTCGTGAGACACTTTTTTTAATCTTCGATCTATCTTGTTTTCATTATGAGTAGCAGTTGAAATAAAACCATGGCCGATGTTTAAACTTTATGAAAAGCAAAATCATTTTATACTAAACATAGCAAGATGCGTAACAGGGTTAGCAGTTTGGCAGTAGAAATTTTATGTAACATTCTCTTTTTTATTCAATAACAGTCATTGTTAGAAGTTTCGTAACTGCAACTATACTTTAACTCAATTTTTTAATTTTACATCTTTGTTCTTTACCAACTTCCCTGACATAAAATCTTGATATTTAATTCTTAATATTTTATATTTTTTTTATAAATTTTGAAATTTTTTATGTTACTTTAAATTTATTGTTATTACTTGTTACGTAATTATAAACTATACTTTTTCTTTTCCCAATGGCTTACCTTTATACAAGACATTCAAACAATGTTAACAATGTTAATGGATGTTCACAAGTAGATGACCCCTCAATGCTGCTCTACTATTGAGCACTGTTTGATTTTTTAAATTAAGAAGTCCTCTTTCACTGTATCCAATATGAACTCAAAACCTTTGAATTAAAATAAGGCCTATCTAGCAATCCTAGGATTCGTAAGCATCAAGGCTTCCAAGGCATTTTAGGCGTTTTAATACCATAAATTTCATGAAGTACTAGTCACAATGTATGAAGATGGAATTTCTTTTCATTAACCCTTTAACGTTCATTGGTTTCGCCACGAAACCACAAAATTTTAATTCCGATATGCAACACTGACACCGGTATTTTTATCTAAAAGTATCCCTTTTATTATGTATGTGAAAAATCACGTTTTATTATTTAGAAATATATCTGTTCTTAATTACCGGTGTCATTCATTTATTTCGACATCTTAGCAATAAAAATGCTTTGATCGTTAAAGGGTTAAATAAGGCAAATATTAGCGAAAAAGCACCGAAAAGAACTGGCGATATATTATAATTAAAATAAAAACCCTTTTAAAAATAATCATAAAATAAAAACAATCTAGGACGTGTTTTGAACTAAAAATAATAACAGCTCGTCATTAGCTGAAGTAAACACTTGTCTGTAAAGGGACAAGATCAGAAATGAACTGAAAGATAGAAGGCAGATAGGAGCCATCTATAAATGATGTCATGCTTGGAGGGGCTAAGGGGGTTCGTGAAAATGTGACAGTTTGTGACAAGGGGGTGGGAATGAGTAAGAAAAAAATGTGACATCACACATTTTAGTTAAAATAAAAACATAAAAAATCAACAGATTAAATTTTGAAGTTATTTTGGGGTTAAAGTATTTTGTGTTCATAAAGTAAAGATGAAATTAAAAACCAATATACTATTAAATTCCATTTTAAATTCCAAAATACTACTGTTTTCAATTGCTCTTTCATATGAATATTGTATTACTGTTGTATATTAATTATAATTTCTTTTGAAAAAATGTTATGTATGAATCTTATTTCAAACAAAATAAGTATACAATTAATTTTTATTGTTATTCTCACAAAAGCCATTAAACACACAGTTAAAGTTTAAAAATAATGTTAAAAATATGATCTATAACATAGTGCTTTGTTTCTGAACTGTAAGTGTATATGTATATATAATATTGCTTGACATGTGACAAGGCGGGAAGAAGAGGGTACGAATAAGTGTGACATTTTGTGACAGAGGGAAGAAGGGGTCAAAAATATTTTTTTAAAGTTTGACCTAATTTTTGCATTGCCCCATATTGGAAAGACAGATGACTGCTGTTTCTTCTTTTCTATCATTTTAAAAACACTTTCGTCTTCTGCATGTGCTCCTAGCACTATCTATTGTAACCTTTTAAGTCTCTACAATCTACCTTTCAGTTCATTTTTGATCTTGTTTCCTTATAGACACGTGTTTGCTTCAGCTGATGACGAGCTGTTATTGTTTTTAGTTCGAAATGCGCTGTGCATTGTTTTTATTTAATGTTGATTTTTCCAAAGATTTTTATTCTAATAAAGAAAAATATTTTTTCACAAAATTTTTCTTAAAATGTCCTTGAAGCGTATGAAACACTATGTATCCTGGTAGATACACACTTTGGAATTTTCAAATAGTCTGACACCAATATTTCAGATTAGAAAATTTCTGTTGCATATTGCAACCAAGGATACGTATTCGTCTCATTTAATTTTTAAAAAATAAAATTTTAAAATTCTGAAAAAATAATTTTTTATTGAAAAATTGGCAGTTTTTCATTTGCTTACAAATGAAGTGTACGTTCAAGATACTTTCAAGAATATATATATATATATATATATATATATATATATATATATATATTTGGGGGGGGAGGGGGTATTGAACCAATTGTCTTGCTATAGTCGTGCGCGCAATGGATGCAAATCAAAACAATTTCAACCCCCCCCCCCAAATTAAACTTGATAAAATAAGATAAAGTTTCAGTATAAAGTATTAAAATAATTATTTTAAATAGAAGAAATATAAATATGTCTATATTAAAAATTTTATGAATTTATATTTTATGTGGAGTGAGAAAAAATGAAATGTGCCATGTTGCTAAATTGTTCCGTAAAGTAAAAAGTAAGACTATTGAAATCCTCCTAAATCTACAAAAATCTACTGCAAATTTTTTGTAAAGTTTTTATCTATTTCTGCACAGTATGCTTAATAATAAGAAAGCCCTGGTTGTAAATTCCGATACTTATAACTTATGAATATAGAGCTGTTTAATTTTTCAAACAAAAAACAAACAAACAAATGTTTCAAAATTTTAAATCCAACCATAAATTAAAATTAAAAAATAAGTAATTAAAAAAATAATTAATTTTAGACCATTAATTAAAAGAATGACAAATAGATGAGCAGATAACTCATATGCATTGGGATTTTTCATTTTCCTCCGAACTATCGAAAATGAAACTATTAAATTTTACCTTTCAGAAATACATTTATTTTTAAAATTACAGTTTTATCTAGGGATGAGATTTCCGCTTTTTTGGACACCAGTAAAATCTTAGAGAAAATGTTGCTATTTTAAATCACAAAAATGTTCCGATTTAAAAATATAGCAATTTCTCTAAAATTTTACTGGTGTGCAAAAAAGCGGAAATCTCATCCCTGAGTTTTATCCCAATTTTTGTATTAAACATATATCTCAACATCTAACAGATTTTATTTATGTCTGAATAAAAAAAAATTCAAGGTTCTAAGTCGTCTAAACGCTAATTTTACATTATATATATATATATATATATATAAACTTTTTTTTTCATTTTTACTTTTTGTCACTTTAATGTGATAAAATAATTACGTCAATAATGAAATCCTTACTCCATTACATTAAAAATGAAAACATAAATTAATAAATAAAATGTTTCGTAATTTTTTTTCTTTTCTTGGAATACATTTAAATTTCAAGAATATATAGAGTTGGCGCTCCTTGAAATCAAAAATAAGCATAAGAGATATGAAAATGATTTTTTTCTTTAAAAGATAATTTTCCCGATATTTAAATAAAAAGATGTGTACACTTCTATTTACTATTGTTTTTGTTGGAGAAAATATTATTGTTATTTTTAATAAATTTTTTCTACTCTCACATTAAAAAATAATTACAGCATAGACAAGAAAACAATCTATCACACACACATATATAAATATATATATATATATATATATATATATATATATATATATATATATATATATATATATATATATATATATATATATATATATATATATATATTTGAATGTTTCATAATGTTTTCTTCAAATGAATTTATTTTAAAAGAAAACAATGTTTTCCATCCTGAAAATAAGAAATAAACAAAAGTTATATAAAAAGGAAAACTATACGCAAAAAATCTCAATGCATTTTTAAATTATCGTATTTTTCATATAAAGCCTCAACTTTCAATATCTTTTCTGAGCTAAGAACAAATCTAATTTGAATTAGGATGGCCTACATTGATCAAACGATATATCGAAGATCAAAGTTAGACTCCGTGAAATTGAAATGTTGATTTCTTGCCAATTTTCGATGAACGATATTCTGAAAATCACTGTCTTTGTAGCCATACCCATTGTTTACAGAAATTATTTTTCAAAATGGCAACAGCAAGAGAAAGAACTTTCTGTAACACACTTTTTGCATGAATGGACGTGAGAAAAAGGGCTTTGCGTGTAGAAATTTTAAGTTTTCCATTATATTTCGACGGTACACTTCGGATTTTTGCCTGGGAAAGTAGACACAGTTCGCGTTTTACAAAACGTTTCTTTTCTGTTATACGTGACGAAAGTGCTACGGAAAAAGGAAAAAAAAATGAAATAAAAATTGGACTTTGTAGAAGTAATGGAAAACGAGGCTTAGAAATATAGAATAATGGTTTTTGTTTAGAATTCTGGCAATCATTTTGTCAAGTTATTTAAAGAATTAAATGACCATCAATAAAACATCAATATATTTTTTTAATACATGTGTTTTCTTTTAAATAACTTAATCGATTTCCATAATTTTAGCGCATATCCATTTTATCAGATGCATTAAAGTAAATATAAACTGATAATTTGTAAAACTATTAGAACCTTCAATAATAATAATAATAATAATAATAATAATAATAATAATAATAATAATAATAATAACAATAATAATAATAATAATAATAATAAAGAAGATATGTAGAAGTCATTCTAATTTTTCAATATTTTTTTACTTTTAGTTTATTTTTTACCTAAACTAAGGGAATATTCGTTTTTCATTCAAACAATAATTAATTGCTATGTTACTCTTAATTCGGTCATTAAAACTGTTAGCCAAATCACTGTTACTGTTAAAAGTCAAACTATATCCCCAGACACAAGCTTCCCTCAAAGGAATTTATTCGGTTGGCATATTTTTTTTAAAGAAGTATTTATTTTTACTTGTATATTCACAAAATGTGCAAGAAAAATCTTTTAAAATGTACTACTAAAATATGTTTGTGCGAATAGAGTATAAAAATTGAATCATGTATATAAAGTTTTGCCGACACTCGACCGCAAACGGTTAAATCTTTCGTGCATAAATTATTTTCCATTATTATTCATTATTATACTTTTTTCATGAATGAGAATTTATCATAAAATAATTTTATTATTTCGCTTGCATGGATTTGATTTTCAGCAACTGAAAGCATAATTTACTAGCATGAAAATCTCATCCACTGTGATATAAACTTCTTAAGTGAAAGCAATTTAATTCCATACCATAGTCTATTTTTCGTGTATTTTCTTCATTACATACAATAAATTTTAAATGCGAATAGAATATCCTTATAAATATTTTTTTTTATGCCAGAACAAGGCTAATCTAAAATAATGCAATCTAATTTCCCGATGCGTTTTCTCAACGTTTTTGCGCAAACCATAGTTAACTTTTATGCATTATTTTCATTACATACAATAAACGCTAAAAGGAGTAGATCAATTCCTATAAAATTTTCTTTTTATGGGAGAACAAGACTATCATAGTATCTAACGTAATGCAATATAATTTCCCGATGTGTTTTCTCTTCAAAACGATTGGAGTGAAAAAAAGAAAAATGTCTCACGAAACAAATGTCATTAATTTCTGGAGGATTTCCCGGATGGACTTTGCTTTTAGTAACTGAAAGCATAAGTTACTTACATGGAGTTCCTACCCACTGTGAAATAAACTTCTTAAGTGAATGCAAATTAATTCCATATCAAAATCTACCTTTGATGTACTATTTTCATAATATACAATAAATTCTAAAAGTGAGTAGAATATTCCCTATAAAATATTCTGTTATGGCAGAACAAGACTAATCTAACATAATGCCCGGCTGCCAACTACTACGCCTATTTGAAGTCAAATAAACATATTGGAATCAGAAATTTTTTTAAATGATTAACAATATGTATTTTAATACATAACATTAAATGTATTTGGCATACATTTCACTCTAAAAATTTTGTGGTTACAAAAATGTTAAAATGATTTAAAAAGGCGTAGAAGTTGGCAGCTCTGATAATGCAATCAAATTTCCCGAATTTTTTTTTTCAAGATGATTCAAATGTGCGAAGAAAAATATATTTTACGAAACAAGTATCATTAATTTCTGGGGGATTTTGGGTACATGGATTTGGTTTTTGAACTACTGAGAACATAATTTATTTCCATGAAAGTCTCATCCACTATTAAATAAACTTCTTAAATGCAAACAATTTTATTCCCTGCCAGAGTCTACTTTTGATGTATTAATTTCATTACATACAACAACCTCTAAAAGCTAGTAGAACAATTCCTATAAAATATCCATTTTATCGGAGAATAAGACTATCCAACATAATACAATCTAATTTTCCGTTGCGTTTCCCTTCAAAATGTTTTCAGTGTGCGAAGAAAAAATGTTTTACTAAATAAATGTCATAAATTTCTGGAGCATTTCGCGTACATGGATTTGAATTTCATTAACTGAAACCATAGTTTACTAACTTGAAAATCTTATTTTATACCACAGTCTACGTTTGATGTACAATTTTCATTGCATTCAATAAACTCTAAATGTAAGTAGAATATTCCCTATAAGATATACCCGTTTTATGGCAGAACAAGAGTAATATAACGTAATGCAATCTATGATTTCCTTATGCATTGTCTCTTCAAAATGTTTCAAGCGAAGAAGAAAAATGTTTTTCGAAACAAACATCATTAATTTCTGGTGGATTTCGCGTACATGGATTTCATTTTTAGCAACTGAAAGCCTAATTTACTAACATAAAAATGGCATACACAATGATGTAAACTTCTTAAATGAAAGCATTTTTATTTCATACCATAGTTTATTTTTGATGTACTATTTTTGTTGCTTTCAAGAAACTATAAAAGCGATTAGAATACTCTCAATAAAATATCCTTTTTATGGCAGTATAAGACTAATCTAACACAATGAAATTTAATTTCCCGATGCGTTTTTTCTTCAAAATGATTCAAACGTGCGAGAAAAATGGTTCACGAAACAAACATCATTAATTTCTGGAGGATTTCGCGTACATGGATTTCATTTTCAGCAACTGAGAGCATAATTTACAAACGTGAAAATCGCATCCACTGTGATATAAACTTCTTAAGTGAATGCAATTTAATTTCATACCATAGTCTACTTTTCATGTACTATTTTCATTACATACAATAAATTCTAATTCCGAGTAGAACATTTCCTATAAAATATCCTTTTTATTGCAGTACAAGACTAATCTAACATAATGCAATCTAATTTCTCAATGAGTTTTCTCTTCAAATGATTCAAGTGTGCGAAAAAAAAAATGTTTTACGTAGCAAATGTCATTAAATTCTGGATGTTTTTGCGAACATGAATTTGATTTCCAGCAATTGAAACATATTTTACTAATATTCAAACCTCATCCATCATAACCTTCATAAATGAAAGCAATTTTATTCCATACCACAGTCTACTTTGAAGTACTATTTTCATTACATTCAATAAATTCAAAAAGTGAGTAGAACATTCCATATAATATATTTTTTATATGGCAGAACAAGACTAATCTAACTTAATGAAATCTAATATCCAGATGCATTTTCTCTTCAAAATTATTCGCGTGTGCGGAGAAAAATAGTTTAACGAAACAAATGTAATTAATTTTTGAAGGATTTCGTGTACATGGATCAGATTTTCAGCAACTGAAAGCATAATTTACTTGCACGAAAATACCATCCTCTGTGATTTAAACATCTTAAATAAAAGCAATTTTATTTCATACCACACTCTACTTTTGATATACTGTTTTCATTACATCCAATAAATTCTAAAAGTGAGTTGAATATTCCCTATAAAATTTTCATTTTATGGCAGAACAAATCTAATATAACATAATGCAATCTAATTTCCCGGTGTGTTTTCTCTTCAGAATGATTCAAGTGTGTGAAGAAAAAGAATTTCACGAAACAAATGTCATTAATTTCTGGAGAATGTTTGCTTTAGCCAAGATTTAAGGCAGGTTCAAATCATGGAATTTTTTCTCGTAATTTGAGTATTTTTAAATGATGTCGATATATCTTCGTTTACGCAAATGATTTTTCTCTTCCAATTGGTGAGAACAGAAGGCAAAGAAGAAGCGTCTTAAATTTATCGTTTGCATTCAGACGGTGGCAGCGATTTAATATTAGACCATTCGAATGCTCTTAATAAACTGATGTAAAGAATGAAATAGATATATACTCGTATATATATATCTAGAATATGTTTGGCTTTTACGAGTAGAAGATTAATTTAATTTTCTCTTTTTGAAATTTAGTCATATACAGGGTGATTCAAAATTTATCATTCACATGTCGTGGAGAAAGTAGGGTAGACCTTGACGCTTCGGAATTAACAATAAAATATATACAATTTCAAAGTGCTATAAAAAGCTGTAATACTTATTAATTATTAGCATTATTTCAATAGTTGTAACACACTTTTTTAAGTACGCAGTTTTATTGCATACTTGTTAAAGTTTTGTTTTATTAAGAAATATTAATTTTGTAATGGTATATTAGCCGCAAAGCCTGGTTTACTCAGAAGTATTGTAAATGTCAATAGTGTGTTTATTAGAACATAAACTAGCCGAACTTTGCTCATTTAAATGCTTTCATATTGCCAATTATTTTTATCAGTTTTTTCAAATATATGTGAAAAATACAATTTTTACCAACCGTCCTTAAATCGGCATATACACTAGGATCTTAAGATCTATTTAAACAAGTTGGAAATTGCACGTGAAGCGTAGCAAATGAGGTGCGTTCGTACGATAACGAAGTTTTAAAAATATTCAGATGTTGATGATATAGTACAGCGTACTTCAGATACAGTATAGTAGTCGAAATCTTTGTGTTTCTGTAAATATGCAGGAAGTAACTTTTATTACACCTCAGCAACGTATATCTTATTCATAAAATGTGAAATAGTTGAATATAATTAAAACACGCCCCAAACAATGTTTCCCCGTATAGCATTATGTAGTGGAATACTTTTGTGTGGCCCTGTAATTTAATAATAAAAATTCTTTGCATCACAGATCGTACAGAATGCATATTTTAGTATATACTTCATAGATTCGTGCCAATTCTATTATGTTCGAATGAGTGTAACATCATTAACACTTTCATTTGAAACTTTTTTTTCCCATTGACCGTAATGTAATGGAATACTTTTGATTGTCCTTGTAAATGATCTACGCATCCTACTTTCATAACATTTGAAATGACTCGACAAAATAACGTAATAATTATATGTTTTAAATTTCAAACGATTAAAATGCATTTGAAACTTTTTTCCCCATTGACCGTAATATAACGGAATCCTTTTGATTGTCCCTGTAATTGATCTATACATCGGATTGTCATAACATTTGAAATGACTCGATAAAGTTACGCAATAATTATATGTTTTAAATTTCAAACGATTAAAATGCATTTGAAATTTTTTTCTCCATTGACCGTAATGTAACGGAATCCTTTTGATTGTCCCTGTAATTGATCTATCCATCCAATTTTCATAAAATTTGAAATGACTCGACAAAATTATATTATAATTATGTATTTTAAATTTCAAACGATTAGGTTGGGTAGTTTTTGCGTTGTTATATGCGGACAGACAGACGGACGGACAGACAGACGGACAGACAGACAGACGGACGGACTGAGTGACAACAATCGGTGCTACGTATTTACATAATTACGAACGCACCTAAAAATGGGGTTTCTTGGAAACGTAAACAATAAAAAACACAAATTAACATTTTTATATCACACAAAAAATTATGCATAAAGACTTGCGTTTTGGACTATGATTTTGCTTCAAATTATCGCTGTACAAAAAAAAAAAAAAAAAAAAAAAAAAAAATTAGGAATTTTAAGTGTTTGCCAAAACAGTGAATTCAGAGCAGGCACATAATTTAAATTAAGAAATCTTACAGAATTTTCAGTATGAATTCTTAACTTTTGAATTTAAATAAGGCCAAACTGGCAATCCCATCGTTTGTACGTATCTAGGGATTCAGGGCATTTTAGATGGTCCACAACCAGAAATATCGTAAAGTACTGGTCACTATGCATGAAGATGTAATTTTTTTCATTAAAGAAAAAATATGAAATATGAAATAAGTGACTATCATAGTGCTAGATAAGCGTAGAACCAACAGAGTTGAAAATGTGTAAGAATTGAATCGAGTCTCGAACCCTTGGAATAGGGCTCAAATTCTATACTATTTAAGCTACGAGGACGATGCCCAGCTTTGTATTTCTCACTCAAAGGTGGGCATCGTCTTCATTGCTTTAACACTAGAATCGCCTGCTATTTTATAAAAATTTTATCAAAAGTGTTTGACAACAGAATTTTTATTGAAAACTCCCTAACTTATTTAATTAGCTTTGTTTTGTGTTTCACACATTTAACAAATCACATGAAAAAATTTCTGGTTCGAATCCGCCGTTTTCAATTTGGCAGGGGGTCAAAATGACCCCTAATGGCGGTTCTAGTGTTAATGGTAGAGCAATAAATGCGATATTCCAAGGGTTCCGGGTTCGATCTCCTGTTTGAATATTTTCAACATGTTGGTTCTACGCTTAGCTAGAAATGTAACAGTTATTTATTAAATATCCAATAATTTCTAGCGTAATTGCACTCCTGATAACTAACTGAAAAATTAATTTTAATTAAATATGAAAGACTTATTATTTTCCAAAAATTCTTATAAAACGTGCTTGAAAGTATTCAAAGCTCACCAACCCTTATTTCCGGTACGTACAAAATTTGGGATTTCCAAAGCGTCTAATGCCATTATTTCAGATTAGATAATTTCTATTTCATATTGCAACTACAGTATTTGTAGTCACCTCATTTAATCGTAGGATCTACAACATTTTCACACGATTTTATTAAATGCATTAATAATCATATAAATACATAGGATCGGTCGTCATAGTTTAGTCCCTCCGTCTGTCTGTCCGTTCGACTGCCTATTTGTCTGCATGTAACAGTGCAAATATAATCTACTAAATGGTGTGAAATTCAAAATATATAATTGTTCAGTCATTTCGAATTTCATAAAACTAGGATTATAGTTTATATACAGGGAAAAATCAAAAGTATTCCGTTACATTACAGCCGACAGAAAAAGATTGTTTCAAGTGTATTTTAACCGTGTTACACACTTTTTAACATAAAGAAATTGATAAGCATCTTTGAAGTATAATAAAATATGCATTCAGTAGACTATGCGTTGAGAAGAAAATTTATTATTAATTAACAGAGCCATACAAAAATATTCCAATATATAAATGTTTAGGGTGAAACATAGTTTGGGATACATCATTTTCTACGTTTGACGTACAATACTGTTACTCTCAAACTGGTTTTTATACATAAGATATAATGTTTTAATCGACTTTTTGCACACTTTCTGATAAGATAAAATTAAATAAGTGTGTTTACAGATGTGTTTCCGATAACAATACCACATTCTATTCTTTTTAGAACTTAATAGTAATTATGGAATTTTTCCGTTAGCGGCGGTCGCAGAAGACGGCGCGAAACGTTGATATTTTTATTTTATTTTAATAGTACAAGTTCATATTAAAGTTCTTGTTTAGTGCACCATTGAGCAATGTGTTGTATTTTTAATAAATACATTCTTAGTAGTTAAATATTATGGTGCAATTGTCCAGTATATGTTTATGCAATTCACTTGTCGAAAAATGAAATAATATGTATATACATTTTTTTATGCAAGTGATAATTTTTCTTTAAAAAATATAAATCGGAAAATATTCATAAAATTGAAAATAAAATGAATTTAAACATGCGTCTGTACACTCTTAGCCAAAATAGGCCAATGAGTTTTGAAACTGCGAGAATGAAAAATCTTAGACTAAAAATTAAATTAAAAAAAAAAAAAAAAAAAAAAAAAAAAAAAAAAAAAATTGAGGATTGTAATTATGTAGGAAAAAAAAAGATTTTATCTGTTAATAGCTTTACATTAATAAATTTACAATTATATGTTAAAAAATCAAGGGTTCGTGCGCTTCAAGGACTTTCAAACACCTTTTATTAGAATTTTCATAAAATGATATTTGGCTTATTTAATGGAAAAAAGGTCAATTCTTTAGATATAGCGACCAGCAGTTTACAAAATTTCTACTAGTAAAAAACTTAAAACCCCATGAATCTCCTAATTCTTAAAAATCATAAAAAAATAGATTTTTTTTTGTACATCTGAATGAAATATTATTCAAAGATCTATTTGGTTTTACAATGCTTGAATTAATGTTTATTAATTTTTTTACAATTTCATTTCCCGTTTTAAACATTTATTTTATTTCAGAAAATTTTAATATTTTCTTTTAAAATAAAATTTTTTCGCTGTCACATAAAAAAAAAATAATAACGTCAAGAATACAATTTTTTTTCTCAAATATACATAAAAAAATAATGTTTTGTAGCATTTTTTTATTAAAATATATTTAATTTCAAATAGTACAAATAAAATAAAATAAAATAAAATAAAAATAAAAATAAATAAAAATAAAAAAAATCCGTTTTTGAAACAAAAAAATAAACAAAAGGACAGACTTTTCTTTTAAGGGTATTTTTTTCGATATTTAAATAAAAAGATGTGTACACTTCTATTTTATTTCGCCTTAGCTGGAGAAAATATATATTTTTAATAAAATTTTATTTCTGTCACATTAAAATGTAATTACAGCATAGACAAGAAAACAATCTATCACTTATACAAATATTTAAATGTTTCATAATGTTTCTTTCAAATGAATTTAATTTCAAAGAAAACAAAGGTTTCCATCCTGAAATAAGAAATAAACATAAAAAAAGATATATAAAAAGAAAAACTTTACACAAAAATGTCAATGCATTTTTAAATTATCGTATTTATCATATAAAGCCTCAACTTTCAATATCTTTTCTGAGCTACGAACAATTCTAATTTGAATTAGAATGGCCTACATTGATCAAACGATATATCGAAGATCAAAGTTAGACTCCGTGAAATTGAAATGTTGATTTCTTGCCAATTTTCGATGAACGATATTCTGAAAATCACTGTCTTTGTAGCCATACCCATTGTTTACAGAAATTATTTTTCAAAATGGCAACAGCAAGAGAAAGAACTTTCTGTAACACACTTTTTGCATGAATGGACGTGAGAAAAAGGGCTTTGCGTGCGGAAATTTTAAGTTTTCCATTATTTTTCGACGGTACACTTCGGATTTCTTGCCTGGGAAAGTAGACACAGATCGCGTTTTACAAAACGTTTCTTTTCTGTTATACGTGACAAAAATGCTACAGAATAATAAAAAAATAGTTGGAATAAAAATTGGACTTTGTAGAAGTAATGGAAAACGAGGTTTAGAAATATAGAATAATAGTTTTTGCTTAGAATTCTGGCAATCATTTTGTAAAATTACTTAAAGAATTAAATGACCATCAATAAAACATCAATATTTTTTTTCAATACATGTGTGTTCTTTTAAATAACTTAATCGATTTTCATAATTCTAGCGCATATCCATTTTATCAGATGCATTAAAGTAAATATAAACTGATAATTTGTAAAACTATTAGAACCTTCAATAATAATAATAATAATAATAATAATAATAATAATAATAATAATAATAATAATAATAATAATAATAATAATAATAATAATAATAATAAAGAAGATATGTAGAAGTCATTCTAATTTTTCAATATTTTTTTACTTTTAGTTTATTTTTTACCTAAACTAAGGGAATATTCGTTTTTCATTCAAACAATAATTAATTGCTATGTTACTCTTAATTCGGTCATTAAAACTGTTAGCCAAATCACTGTTACTGTTAAAAGTCAAACTATATCCCCAGACACAAGCTTCCCTCAAAGGAATTTATTCGGTTGGCATATTTTTTTTAAAGAAGTATTTATTTTTACTTGTATATTCACAAAATGTGCAAGAAAAATCTTTTAAAATGTACTACTAAAATATGTTTGTGCGAATAGAGTATAAAAATTGAATCATGTATATAAAGTTTTGCCGACACTCGACCGCAAACGGTTAAATCTTTCGTGCATAAATTATTTTCCATTATTATTCATTATTATACTTTTTTCATGAATGAGAATTTATCATAAAATAATTTTATTATTTCGCTTGCATGGATTTGATTTTCAGCAACTGAAAGCATAATTTACTAGCATGAAAATCTCATCCACTGTGATATAAACTTCTTAAGTGAAAGCAATTTAATTCCATACCATAGTCTATTTTTCGTGTATTTTCTTCATTACATACAAGAAATTTTAAATGCGAATAGAATATCCTTATAAATATTTTTTTTTTATGCCAGAACAAGGCTAATCTAAAATAATGCAATCTAATTTCCCGATGCGTTTTCTCAACGTTTTTGCGCAAACCATAGTTAACTTTTTTGCATTATTTTCATTACATACAATAAACGCTAAAAGGAGTAGAACAATTCCTATAAAATTTTCTTTTTATGGGAGAACAAGACTATCATAGTATCTAACGTAATGCAATATAATTTCCCGATGTGTTTTCTCTTCAAAACGATTGGAGTGAAAAAAAGAAAAATGTCTCACGAAACAAATGTCATTAATTTCTGGAGGATTTCCCGGATGGACTTTGCTTTTAGTAACTGAAAGCATAAGTTACTTACATGGAGTTCCTACCCACTGTGAAATAAACTTCTAAAGTGAATGCAAATTAATTCCATATCAAAATCTACCTTTGATGTACTATTTTCATAATATACAATAAATTCTAAAAGTGAGTAGAATATTCCCTATAAAATATTCTGTTATGGCAGAACAAGACTAATCTAACATAATGCCCGGCTGCCAACTACTACGCCTATTTGAAGTCAAATAAACATATTGGAATCAAGAAATTTTTTTAAATGATTAACAATATGTATTTTAATACATAACATTAAATGTATTTGGCATACATTTCACTCTAAAAATTTTGTGGTTACAAAAATGTTAAAATGATTTAAAAAGGCGTAGAAGTTGGCAGCTCTGATAATGCAATCAAATTTCCCGAAATTTTTTTTTCAAGATGATTCAAATGTGCGAAGAAAAATATATTTTACGAAACAAGTATCATTAATTTCTGGGGGATTTTGGGTACATGGATTTGGTTTTTGAACTACTGAGAACATAATTTATTTCCATGAAAGTCTCATCCACTATTAAATAAACTTCTTAAATGCAAACAATTTTATTCCCTGCCAGAGTCTACTTTTGATGTATTAATTTCATTACATACAACAACCTCTAAAAGCGAGTAGAACAATTCCTATAAAATATCCATTTTATCGGAGAATAAGACTATCCAACATAATACAATCTAATTTTCCGTTGCGTTTCCCTTCAAAATGTTTTCAGTGTGCGAAGAAAAAATGTTTTACTAAATAAATGTCATAAATTTCTGGAGCATTTCGCGTACATGGATTTGAATTTCATTAACAGAAACCATAGTTTACTAACTTGAAAATCTTATTTTATACCACAGTCTACGTTTGATGTACAATTTTCATTGCATTCAATAAACTCTAAATGTAAGTAGAATATTCCCTATAAGATATACCCGTTTTATGGCAGAACAAGAGTAATATAACGTAATGCAATCTATGATTTCCTTATGCATTGTCTCTTCAAAATGTTTCAAGCGAAGAAGAAAAATGTTTTTCGAAACAAACATCATTAATTTCTGGTGGATTTCGCGTACATGGATTTCATTTTTAGCAACTGAAAGCCTAATTTACTAACATAAAAATGGCATACACAATGATGTAAACTTCTTAAATGAAAGCATTTTTATTTCATACCATAGTCTATTTTTGATGTACTATTTTTGTTGCTTTCAAGAAACTATAAAAGCGATTAGAATACTCTCAATAAAATATCCTTTTTATGGCAGTATAAGACTAATCTAACACAATGAAATTTAATTTCCCGATGCGTTTTTTCTTCAAAATGATTCAAACGTGCGAGAAAAATGGTTCACGAAACAAACATCATTAATTTCTGGAGGATTTCGCGTACATGGATTTCATTTTCAGCAACTGAGAGCATAATTTACAAACGTGAAAATCGCATCCACTGTGATATAAACTTCTTAAGTGAATGCAATTTAATTTCATACCATAGTCTACTTTTCATGTACTATTTTCATTACATACAATAAATTCTAATTCCGAGTAGAACATTTCCTATAAAATATCCTTTTTATTGCAGTACAAGACTAATCTAACATAATGCAATCTAATTTCTCAATGAGTTTTCTCTTCAAATGATTCAAGTGTGCGAAAAAAAAATGTTTTACGTAACAAATGTCATTAATTTCTGGATGTTTTTGCGAACATGAATTTGATTTCCAGCAATTGAAACATATTTTACTAATATTCAAACCTCATCCATCATAAACTTCATAAATGAAAGCAATTTTATTCCATACCACAGTCTACTTTGAAGTACTATTTTCATTACATTCAATAAATTCAAAAAGTGAGTAGAACATTCCATATAATATATTTTTTATATGGCAGAACAAGACTAATCTAACTTAATGAAATCTAATATCCAGATGCATTTTCTCTTCAAAATTATTCGCGTGTGCGGAGAAAAATAGTTTAACGAAACAAATGTAATTAATTTTTGAAGGATTTCGTGTACATGGATCAGATTTTCAGCAACTGAAAGCATAATTTGCTTGCACGAAAATACCATCCTCTGTGATTTAAACATCTTAAATAAAAGCAATTTTATTTCATACCACACTCTACTTTTGATATACTGTTTTCATTACATCCAATAAATTCTAAAAGTGAGTTGAATATTCCCTATAAAATTTTCATTTTATGGCAGAACAAATCTAATATAACATAATGCAATCTAATTTCCCGGTGTGTTTTCTCTTCAGAATGATTCAAGTGTGTGAAGAAAAAGAATTTCACGAAACAAATGTCATTAATTTCTGGAGAATGTTTGCTTTAGCCAAGATTTAAGGCAGGTTCAAATCATGGAATTTTTTCTCGTAATTTGAGTATTTTTAAATGATGTCGATATATCTTCGTTTACGCAAATGATTTTTCTCTTCCAATTGGTGAGAACAGAAGGCAAAGAAGAAGCGTCTTAAATTTATCGTTTGCATTCAGACGGTGGCAGCGATTTAATATTAGACCATTCGAATGCTCTTAATAAACTGATGTAAAGAATGAAATAGATATATACTCGTATATATATTTCTAGAATATGTTTGGCTTTTACGAGTAGAAGATAAATTTAATTTTCTCTTTTTGAAATTTAGTCATATACAGGGTGAATCAAAATTTATCATTAACATTTCGTGGAGAAGATAGGGTAGACCTCGAAGCTTTGGAATTACATAAGAATGCCGGATCAGGAGACGTTTTCCTGACCTAGTTAGGGCATAGACAGTGTTACCAATGGGCTACCTTTTTAAATTAAGATTTCTTGATTGGCATCACTTTTCTGAAATGGTAAAATTCCCCTTCTTTTGACTTTAACTAATATGTCAATGAATAAGGCGAATTTCACAATTTAAAAAAAAAAAAAAAAAAAAAAAAAAGCTTGTGCCAATCAAGAAATCTGAATTAAAAAAAAAAAGCAGCTCACTAGCAACAAGGGGTATTTTAAAGACTGAATGAGACAAAGGGGATTTTTGTCCTTGGCAGAGTTGACAGTGGACTACTTTTTCTTAATTTTTATAACTTGATTGATACCACTATTTTGAAATGATAAAAATTCCCTTGTTTAATGACATATTAAATAACTTGGGGAAAAAAGGGAATTTTACCATTTCGAAAAAAATTGCGCCAATTAAAAAATCGGAATTTTAAAAAAGTAGCTCACTAACAACATTATCAGTGCCTTTTCTCGGCCAGCAAGGCTTTTCTTACCCGGCATTTCTATGTGATTCTGAGTCGTTTAGGTGTACCCTACTTTAACATGAAATTTGAACCATAAATTTTGAATCACCTTGTATTTTAAAGTCGATTTCGTTCTCAGATTTCACAGACTTTTATTCTCATTATTTTTTCCCTCTTTTGAATTTCTCTTTGATGACTTACTTAACCCTCTCACTGCAAATCCCCCGATTTCTACGATATTTTTATTTGTGATTTAATTTAATATTAAAAAAGAACTTTTTTACAAACAAATGTTACATATTTTTCTCTAAAATACGAATGTAGACCTGAAATATGTAAAAAAAAAAAAATAAATAAATAAATAAAATAAGTCCGCAGTTACAGAGCGTCTTTTAATTGTTATATAAAAAAAATCACGCAGCGAGAGGTTTAATACTTTTAACTTAGTATCGTATAGTTTTACAAATACATGAAAATGCTGTGAGTTTGTCGCGATAATAGCTTCAGCGACAATTTTTAATAATGTTACTTTTTTATTATAAGCAGTGCAGTAGCAGATCCTCCCGTTAAATCAGGGTACGCTCATTCTACCAATTTCTCAAAAGGTTTTTTCTCTTTATTTAATCGTAAAATTTTCATGGCAAACTCTTTAGAAAAAAATCACGAGAAATATGCGGTGGGAAAAAGCATTTCCAAGAGTAAAGTCTCTACTTTTGTGTAATTACAACATAAAAAAAGGAAAAAATACTAAACTATATAGGTCATATGTAAATTTATATTTAAATATATATATATATATATATATATATATATATACTTGTAAATTCATAAGCAATTATTGAAATGATAAGTTTAAAAATATTAATGGTAATAAGAAAAAAAAAAAAACAAGTGTATGTATCTCCATTTATACACATGAATGTTTTTAGGTAATTTATCAAAACGCAGGGTTGCCAGTTTGGGCTCCATTTTTATTCATAAATTTCGAGTTTGAACTAAATAAAGAATAGTATTTTAACATTTTATTATCTAATGAGATACGTTCAACGATAACTTAGAAAATTTTTTAACAAGTGAAAATTTTTCTTTCGAAATTTCAGGTATGTATTACAAATTTTGAATTCAAATTTGAGACCAAACCAGCATCTCTGGTCAGAACAATTATTAAAGAAGAGGTCTTATACTGTAAAGTTTACCAAGTTGTGAGTGGAGTAACTGAGAAAGTGGTCATAAGATGACGGTTGATTTTGTATGTCGAAATTAACAGTTTCTAATTACCACTCAGAAGCAAACTTCCACCAGTAAATTTTAAATAGAAAATTTTGTCTTATTTTAATGATATTATACTGTAGAGTTTACAAAGTTGTGAGTGAAGTAACTGAGAAAGTGGTCATAAGATGACGGTTGATTTTGTATGTCGAATTTAACAGTTTCTAATTACCACTCAGAAGCAAACTTCCACCAGTAAATTTTAAATAGAAAATTTCGTCTTATTTTAATGATATTATACTGTAGAGTTTACAAAGTTGTGAGTGAAGTAACTGAGAAAGTGGTCATAAGATGACGGTTGATTTTGTATGTCGAAATTAACAGTTTCTAATTACCACTCAGAAGCAAACTTCCACCAGTAAATTTTAAATAGAAAATTTCGTCTTATTTTAATGATATTATACTGTAGAGTTTACAAAGTTGTGAGTGAAGTAACTGAGAAAGTGGTCATAAGATGACGGTTGATTTTGTATGTCGAAATTAACAGTTTCTAATTACCACTCAGAAGCAAACTTCCACCAGTAAATTTTAAATAGAAAATTTCGTCTTATTTTAATGATATTATACTGTAGAGTTTACAAAGTTGTGAGTGAAGTAACTGAGAAAGTGGTCATAAGATGACGGTTGATTTTGTATATCGAAATTAACAGTTTCTAATTACCACTCAGAAGCAAACTTCCACCAGTAAATTTTAAATAGAAAATTTCGTCTTATTTTAATGATATTATACTGTAGAGTTTAGAAAGTCGTGAGTGAAGTAACTGAGAAAGTGGTCACAAGATGGCGGTTGATTTTGTACATCGAAATTAACAGTTTCTAATTACCACCCAGAGCCAAACTTCCACCAGTAAATTTTAAATAGAAAATTTCGTCTTATTTTAGTGACATTTCTGTCGCGAAGATTGTAAAATTTTCCAATGGGTTTTTATTGCGTAACTTCGCAAGATTATTATAATATATTTCTTCCACATTGACAGCAAGTTGCTTAGGTTTTCACAATATAGTGGAATTGTAGGAACTGACTACCACCCATGTAAACTTTCACGGGAAAAAATAAAAATCTCTTTTTAGCCCTAATTATAGCGGAAATATAGGGATATAGGGTGTTTAAATATAAAGAAATTTTCTATTAAAATTAATGGATGTCAGCGATAATAAACTTTTGAGAAACAGGTTACAGAGCTTTATCATATTGAAGATAATGACAATCCTCATTATTCATAGTTGGTCTACCATAGTCAGAATTTTAAAAAATATATTCTTTGAACATGAGACAGACAGAGGGTATAAAATTAGCGTATTTGTATACTATTAATAAATAGGTTTAAAAGAAAATAAGTCTATTTTTTTCTTTTATCACGTTCGCTGCCACTGCCGCGCTAGCACGTCCGATCGGTATTTCTTCGTATGTCGACAACGCTCTAGAGCGTCGAGTGTCCGGAGCACTATTAAGATGCTCAGAATCCTTCATTATTCTTACCAGTTATTCTTTATTGTAAAATTTACCTTATTCAATCAGAGCATTTTCGCGATTCAACTACAAATTTTTTTCTTTAAAACGTAAAAACACAAGTAACTGTATAAACATTACTTAAAGGTGCCCCAGTAAAAAAAATCTATAGAAAATCTACAGCTTTTTGGCTCAAAATTTGTGTGAAATTCGAAGGTATTTGGCCCATTTTGAAGATATTTTTAAGAATATCTTTAAAAATTATGCAGATGTTTTAAAGATAAATCTAAGTCTGCAAATTTTCTTCAGATTTCTGTAGAATTTCTGTAGAAAGTGGCGATTTCTTCAGATAATCTTAAGATTATTTTTAGTGGGGTGCATAAAACAAATAAACACTTAAAAATATATTTAAAGCACTTTTAGAAAGTCCAGAACGTTTTCGACCGTTGCTTACGCGGCTCTCATCAGTGCGAAAAACTTTAATGAGTGTTGTTGCTGCATGGCGTTCTCAGACACTCCATTTGGAACAGTCCATTTTACATCAAGAAGGGAGGAGAGGAAACGGAGTATAAGAGGAGAAACAGAACAAAAACTATTAAAAATATTCCCAAAAACACATGTTTAACTATCCTGAATAAAATTTCTCCATATTGCGTGAATATCGTAGGAAAGTGCATCATTACATACTATTTCTTTATTGGATATTATTTCGATAGATTCTCTTATGATAGCTTCAAAGTGCCTTGAGATTTGTCTGAGAACAGCGCAAAAACTACTAAAACGAAAGTTTTCAAATTTAATATATAGAATTTATATACAGATTTTCTTGAGTTTGTGGAATTTTTTGTCAATCGAATCTAAATTTAAAAAGGTATTACTATAAATTTCCTTCATTCTATTAAATCCCCTCATGCATAATTAATGGAATTATATTCCATGATATAATGATTCTAGGTTGTCATAGATGGAGTTTTATTAGTTCCATATTACTCAATTTATATAATCGTAATAAATTGTGTATTCGTGCATTTTTTGCGTTAAAAACCAATAGTTATTGCATCAATGTCTGAATATCTATAAAACTAGTTATATCTCAAATGCACCGCATTTGGATCGTTTGCCGTACAATTTCTGACATTTTCATCTATAGTGATTTATTTCAATGGAAATCATATCCAGTATTATATAATACATAACTCTCTTAATTGTTAGCAATACTTATCCATATCAAATACTAGTTTTGAACATAATTCTTTACTGCGTACAATAAATCCTGCAAGAGCATAAAATTTAACATAAAGTATCCTTTCTTTTATGGACGCGATAAGAATAGTGGAACATACTCTAATTTAATTTTCTGAAGTATTTGTATCCTGAATGATACAGATACTAAAAATAAAAAAATGCTTCGCGAAACAAATGTCATTAACTTGCCTGGAATATTCGCTTTAGCTGATGTTTAAGGCGAGTTCGATTGGCAGAACTCCTTCTAGTAACCTGAGTACTCTTAATTGAAGTCACATATCTTTATTTACGCGCATGATTATTCTCTTCCAGTTGGTGATAATAGAAGACAAAGAAGAAGACTTTTGAATTTATTGTTCGCAGCTCAGACAATGAGAGGAAAATGAATTTAGACCTATTGCATGCTGTTTATAAACAACTTAAAGAGAAGACAAGATTAATATGTTTTGTTTTAAGCATGATTCAGTTTTATGAGATAAAGCATGAAGTTTCATAAGAAAAATTTAATTTGTCTTTTGAAATGTTTAAAGAGATTTTGGTACTTCTAGGTTATCCCGTCGACCAAAAAATTATCGCCAAACTATAAGATTAAATGCCAATAATGGATGATCGTGAATGTCACATTCAATGACATTAAATGCGATTCACATGTTTAAAATATCATTAAGTGATTTTTATTTCGGCTTTTTATTAATATTTTTATTAATATTCTATTAATTATTTGTTTTTTCGTTATTTAAAATAAAAATTATGTCAACATTTGCATAATTTGGCGAAATTGGTCGACGGGATAACCTAGAAGTACCGAGATTTTTCATACTCAATTCTTTTTTCAATATTTCATTCTTGGTGTTAACTGCTCTTTAGGTGCGTTTGTAATTATATATATTAGTCATGGAACAATGGTGCATAAATTGTGCTATTGTCACCACTAAATTTTAATAGTAAGTTTCACTTAAAAAAATAAAATCAGCAAATTGTCGTAAAAGTAGACGGCGAATGCTAGTAAAGTTTTATGGTGTCATGTGATGTTTCGTCTAGCTGTCTGTCTGTCCCCATATAACAGCATAAAAACTACTTAACCAAATGTTTTCCAATTTAATATGTAGAATAGTTGCAGAATTTCCCCGAGTAATTTTAAATTTCAAGGGTATTAATAAAAGTTTCCTTTAATTTATTAAATTCTGTCATACGTAATAAATTAAATGATACCCTATAGTAGGTAATGATTCTAGGTTACCATGGATGGAGTTCTATTTCTTTCATATTACAAAATTTATATAATCTTAATAAAATGAGTATTTGTGCATTTTTGTAGAAAGAGCAATAGTTATTGCATCAAGGTCTGAGTATTTGCAAAACTAGTCATAGATCATACGCACCTCATTTGAGCCGTTTCACGTATAACTTCTGACTTTTTTCTTCTATAGTGATATTTCAATGAAACTCTTATCCAGTATTGCAAAATAAATAATTCTCTTAAGTGACAGCAATATTTTTCTGAATAAGAACCTGCTTTTGACTTTAACATTTTACTGCGTACAATAAATCCTGAAATCGTATGGAATTGTCTATATGGACGCGATAAGAATAATAGTACATATTCCAATTTAATTTTTTCCTATGTTTATATCTTGAATAATACATGTGCGTTTAAAAAAAGTTTTGCGAAGCAAATGATATTAATTTGTCTGGAATATTCATTTCAGCCGATGTTTAAGGCGAATTCAATTGGGAGAATTTCATCTAGTAATCTGCGTGCTCTTAAATTAAGTCGATATATCTTCGTTTACACGCATAATTATTCTCACCCAGTTGGTGATAAGAGGAGACAACGAAGAAACCTCTTGAATTTATTGTTTGCAGCTCAGACAATGAGTGGGACATAAATTTAATCTACTTGCATGCTGTTTATAAACATCTTGAAAAGGAGACAATATTAATCTGTTTTGTTTTAACCTTCCTACCCTGTTCAAATTTTACTTAATCTTGATAAAAAAATTTTACACCAGAATTGTTATTAAAAACATTTTAATATATTTAATTGCCTCAATTGCTTAAATTTAGCATGTAACTTTCTTTATTAAAAAAGTTCTGTTCGAATCGTATAAAATAAATTATAGATATGGGTCGATTAGACCCATTCAGGGTAGGAAGGTTAAGTATGATTCGCAGGGTTCCCACCATTCCTAAAATTTTCATACTTTCCTACAATAATTAAAAAAAAAAAAAAAAAAAAAAAAAAAAAAAAAACTATGAAGATTTTTCATTTAAAATAGTGGTAGCAAAGTGTGAAACTTTTAGGAACATTGCGAATTCTGGAGGATTCGATTTTATGAGCTAAAGCATGAAGTTTCACAAAAAAATAATAATAATTTTGTCTTCTGGAATGTTCAAAGGAACTTTTTTTACTTAACCCTTTTCGGCACGGGCAAAATCTGCAATAAAATGAGACATTATCGACTGACATCGGAATTCACAAACCTGGAACTATACTGTTCATCACTGTATACATTCGTAGCACCTATAATCGTTGTCTAGAACGTCCGTCTGTCTGTCCATATATCCGTATATAACAATGTAAAAACTACTTAACCGAATTTTTTCATATTTGTTATGTAGAATAGTTGCAGATTTTTCTCGAGTCATTTGAAATTTTATGACAATCGAATCTAAGCTTAAAAATATATAAATGAAGTTGTCTTCATTTTGTTTAATTTTATCATAAGTAATAAATTAAATGATACCTTATATCTAATGATAGAAATAATTTTAGGTGCCATAGATGGAGTCCTATTTTTCCCCTATTACTAAATTTATATAATCGTAATAGATTGTGTATTCGAACATTTTTGCAAAAGAAAGCAACAGCTATTGCATCAATGTCTGAATATTTATAAAGCTCGTTATAGTTCACACGCACCACATTTGGACAGTTTACATACCATCTCTGACTTTTTTCATCTATAGTGATTTATTTCAATGGAAATTGTATCCAGTGTTCAGTAGCGGCTCTTCAGGGAGTGCTGCATCAGATTTTTCTTACCACTAAAATTTAACAGAATCTTTTAGATTATTTATTCGACAAACTTGGTTTGTTAATTAAAACTGAAATTACTATACAATATTATTGGTGTGAAAAATGTGATGCAGCACTCCCTGGCGAGCCGCTACTGCCAGTGTTACATAATGCACTTAAGTGACAGTAATTCTTATCCTACCAAATCCCACTTTGGACTATAAGTTTTTATTGAGTACAATAAATCCTGGAAGCGCATGGAATTTTCCCATAAAGCACCCTTTCTTTTATAGACGCGATAAGAATGATGGAACAACTCCAATTTAATTTTCTGTTGTATTTGTATCCTGAATGATACAGGGGCTAAAAAAGTTTGCAAAACAAATGTTATTAATTTGTCAGGAATATTCGTTTTAGCCAAGGTTTAAGGTGAGTTCGATTCGCAGAATTTCTTCCAGAAATTTGAGTAATTTTAAATGAAATCGATGTATCTTCGTTTACATGCTTGAATATTCTATTCAAATTGGCGACAATAAAGGATTAAAAAAAATAAAATTGTTCTTAATATTATTGTTTGCATATCAGACAATGAGGGGAAATAATTTAGCTTACACGTATTCAGCCAATAAACAGGTTGAGGAGAATACAATATTAATAAGCTTTTTTTAAACTAACATATGAAGCTGTTTACTAACTTTTCGGAGAGAACAAGGCTCCCAAATGATCCGCGAACTAAACACCAATATTTTTTAACAGAAAATTTCATAGTAGGTTTCTACAGCATTTGTGCTAAAACTAACCTTCAAAGGCGATTTCTTCGCAATTTGCAAGAAAAATATAAAAGGAAAATATTTCTAACAAAATATTGATGTTCAGTTGGTGGAACATTTAGGAGCTCTGGTGAGATAAAACAAGTTTAATATGATTTGTTTTGCATATCACTGACTTTTATGAACTAAAGCAAGATGTACCAAAAAAAAGTTTTGTCTGTTGGAATGCTTAAAGAGAATTTTTATACTCAATTCCACTCTCCGCTTTTTCTCTGTTTTATTCTTGAACTCTCTTTAGGTACATTCGCATAATAATTTGCATTTATAGCACGTACAGTCGTCGTCTGTTCGTCTGTCCACATACAACTGAGCTAAAACAACTTAACCGAATGTTTCCAAATTTAAAATATAAAATCGTTGTAGACTTTTCTCGAGACGTTTCGAAATTTATAACAATCAAATTTAATTTAAAAACAGTTTTAATAACAGTTTTCTTCATTCTATTAAATTTTATCATGTGAAATAAATTGAATGATAACTCATGTTAAGTAATGATTCTGGGTTACCGTGGATGGAGTCTTATTTCTTCCATATTACTGAGTTTATATAATCGTAATAATATTTGTATCCATGCATTCTTGCATAAGAGCAACAACTGTTGTATCAAGTTCTGAGTATTTATAAAACTAGTTATAATTAACACTAGAACACCCGGAAGGAGTCGATTCGACTCCAACTGTGCGATTAAATTTTAATTGGAATCAGAAAAAATTTCTTGAAATAATTTAAATTTGATTCATGCAGGTTTTCGTTAAATAAATAAATTAAATAATTTTGAATAAAAAATCCGGTGAGAAATATTATTGCCGAACTTGAGTAAAATTTTCGGTCGTTCTAGTGTTAGACCGCACGATATCTGGATTGTTTGACGTACAATTTCTGACTTTCTCTTCTATAGTGATTTATTTCAATGGACTCGTATCAAGTATTACTTAATGCATAACTTTCTTAAGTGACAGCAATGCTTATCTATATGAAATCCTACTTTTGATTTTAACTTTTTATTGCGAACAATAAATCCTGAAAGCACATGGAATTTTCCCATAAAGCACCCTTCTTATGGGCATGATAAGAATAACAGAAGTAGAAAATACTGCAATTTAATTTTCTGATATATTTTTATCTTGAATGATACAGGTGCTGAAAAAAAAAAGAGCTTTGCGAAACAAATGTCATTAACTTGTCTGGAATATTTGCTTTAGCCGATGTTTAAGGCGAGTTCAAATACCAGTATTCCTTCTAATCATCTGACTACTCTTAACTGAAGTCGATATATCTTCGTTTACACGCATGAATATTCTTTACCAAGTTGGTGATAATAGAAGACAAAGGACAAGCACCTTGAATTTATTGTTTGCATCTCAGACAGTGAGGGAAAATTAAATTTAGCTCACGCATATTCAGTTAATTATCAGCTTGGAGAGAAAACAAGACTAATAATCCTTGTTTTGAAGTATTATTGGCTTTTATAAGCTAATGCATTAAATTTCATAAAAAATAATTCTTTCTCAATTGGAATGTCTTTGTCGTCGGAGTGGCATGATTAGTAGCTGCCGTTACTAAAACGCCAATAGGTCCTGGTTCGAATCTCGGTAAGACGTGGATGGTGTGTTGTCCCATTGTATAGTAATAATTATGAAATGGAAATGCGTAGTAAAAATTATTCAGCATTGTCTCTGTGTAATGGATCATTCGTGGAGAAAGCCATAGCTGCTATAGGCCTCAAAGCACTGTCAAATCAAATCAAAATTGGAATGGTTAAAGAAATTTTTTTATACTCAATCGCATTCTCCTCTTTCTCTCTGTTTTATCCTTGTAGTTAACTGATCTGTAAGTGCGTTCTTAACGATTTACATTTGTAGCACTTACAGTCATCGTCTAATACTAACTGGGTGTCAGTATATATCAGCCTTAAACTACTTAACTGTAACTAAATTATCCTTCAAATTAAATATATAAAATCGTTAGAGATTTTGAGCGAGTAATTTTAAATTTTATAACGATTGAATCCAAACTTAAAAATATATTAATAAATTAATAGGTATTAAATTTTCTTCATTATATTAGATCATATTATACGTAATTTATTGAATGATACTCCATGGTAGGTAATGATTCCAAATTGTCATGGATGGAGTCTTATTAGTCCCGTTTTACTGCATTTATGTAATGGTGATAAATTACGTAATTGTGCATTTTTTCATAAGCGAGCAACAGATATTGTATTAAGATCTGAATATTTATAAAACTAGTTATAGATCAATCGCACCATATTTGGAACACTTGACAGACAATTTCTGATATTTTCATCTGTAGTAGTTTATTTCAATGGAACTCTTTTAAGTGACAGCAATAGTTATCCATATCAAACCTAGTTTTGAGAATAACTTTTTACTGCGTACAATAAATCCTGAAAGCGCTTGGAATTTTCCTATAAAGCACCCTTTTTTATGCGCGCGATAAGAATGATGGTACATACTTTAATTTAATTTTCTGATGTATTTGCATCCTAAATGATACAGGTGCTAAAAGGAAAAATGTTTTGCGAAACAAATGTCATTAATTTGTCTGAAATATTCGCTTTAGTCGATGTTTAAGGCAAGTTCGATTGGCAAAATTCCTTTTTGTAATCTGAGTACTCTTAAATGAAGTCAATATATCTTCGTTTACACGCATGATTAGTCTCTTCCAAGTTGGTGATAATAGAAGACAAAGGAGAAGCCTGTTGAATTTACAGTTTGCATCTCAGACAGTGAGAGAAAATTAAATTTAGCTCACACATATTCAGTTAATTTGCAGCTTGGAGAAAAAACAAGATTAACGTGTTTTGTTTTGAAGTATTATTGGCTTTTATGAGCTAATGCATGAAATTTCATAAGAAAAAATTAAGTTCGTCTATTGGAATGTTTAAAGAGATTTTTTTATGTTCAATTCCATTCTCCGCTTTATCTGAGTTTTATTCTTGTAGATAATTGCTCTCTAAGTGCGTTCTTAATGATACACATTTGTAGGACCTACAGTTGTCATCTGATACTAACTGTCTGTCCGCATATATCAGCGTTAAAACTCCTAAACCGAATATTTTCAAATTAACTATATAAAAAACCGTTAGAGATTTTCCTGGAGTAATTTTATATTTTATAACAATCGAATCCAAAATTAAGAAGGTATTAATAAATTAAAAGGTATTAAATTTTCTTCTTTATATTAGATCTTATCATATGTAATTATTTGAATGTTATTCCATGGTAGGTAATGATTCTAGGTTGCCATGAATGGAGTCTTATTAGTCCCGTTTTACTGAATTTATGTAATGGTAATAAAGTATGTAATCGTTCATTCTTGCATAAGAGAGTCACAGATATTGTATAAAGATTTGAATATTTATAAAACTTGTTATAGTTCAATCTCACCATATTTAGACACTTTGACGGACAATTTCTGATATTTTCATCTGTAGTAATTTATTTCAATGAACTCGTACGCAGTATTAAATAATACGAAATTATTTTAACTGACAGCAATACTTATCTAATATCGGATCCTACTTTTGACTATAACTTTTTATTACGTACAATAAATCCTGGAATTTTCCCATAAAGCCCGCTTTTTTATGGACGCAATAAGAATAATGTAATAAAACACTCCAGTTTAATTTTCTGATGTATTTGTATCCTGAATGATAGAGGTGCTAAAAATAAAAAAAAAGTTTTGCGAAACAAATGTCATTAACTTGCCTGGAATATTCGCTTTAGCCGATGTTTAAGGCGAGTTCGATCGGCAGAACCCCTTTTAGCAATCTGAGTATTCTTAAATGAAGACGATCGTTTACACGCATGATTATTCTCTTCCAGTTGATGATAATAGCAGACAAAGAAGAAGACTCTTGAATTTATTGTTTGCAGCTCAGACAATGAGGGGAAAATAAACTTAGCTCACAGCTAATCAGTTAACTAAACAGGTTGAAGAGAATGCGATATTAATATGCTTTGTTCCGAACATAACTGGCGTATATGAAAAAGATATGAAGCTCTAAGCTGTTTACAGGGTTCGCACACTCCTTATATTTTGTAAGGACTCTGGCACCACTATTAGTGATAGGAAAATTTATATATAATTTTCAAGAAACAGAATTCGCAGCCACCCCCTTGATGCGCAGTTTTTGCAATATTTTTGTACATTGAAATATATTGAAAATACTGTAAAAATTTAGTGGTAGAGTTGTGCGAACCATGTGTTTATCAACATTTTGAATAGAAAACAAGATTAATATGCTTTGTTTTGAGTATTTTTGGCTTTTATGAGCTAAACCATGAAGTTTCAGAAATTAAAATTAAGTTTGTCTTTTAGAATGTTTAAAGGGATTTTTTTTTGTACTCAACTTCATTCTCCGCTTATCCTGTGATTTATTCTTGTAGTAAATTGCTATTTAGGTGTGTTCACAATAATATACACTTGATGTACTTGTTCGTCTTCTGTCCGTCTGTCCACATACAACAGCGCAAAAAATTCTTAACCGAGTGTTTTCAAATTTAAAATATAGAATTGTTGATTTTCCTCCAGATATTTTGAAATATTATGACAATCAAGTTTAATCTTTAAAAGTACTAAAAAAATTTTCCTTCATTCTATTAAATCCTATCATACGCAATCAATTTATGGAAAACATATCATAAATAATAAATCTAGATTGTCAAGAATAGAGTCCAGTTATTTCCATATTACTGAATTTATATAATAGTGATAAATTGTGTATTCATGCATTTTTGCATAAGAGAGCAACATATATTGCATCAAAATCTGAATATATATAAAACTAGTTATAGTTCAAACCTATCGCATTTGGACAGTTTGAGGTAAAAGGATCTTTTCATCTATAGCAGTTTATTTCATTGGAAATCTATACAGTTTCACAAAATGCACATAATTGACAGCATTACTTATCCATATCAGATCCTAGTTTAATTGGAAGCGCATGGAATTTTCCCATAAAGCACCCTTTTTTATGGACGCAACAAGAATAATGTAACGTACTCCAATTTAATTTTCTGACGTAATTGTATCCTGAATGATACAGGTGCTAAAAAAAATTGCGAATCCAATGTCAATAATTTGTTCGGAATATTCGCTTTAGCCAATGTTTAACCTTTTGATTACGGGCTAGAACGACGACTATTTTTAAATTTATTAGAACCAAAATTTTCAGAGACATTTCTTTGTCATGGATTTCTCTTAACATTATTCTGAGATATGTCTATGAAACAGAATAGTTTTCTATAAGTGGTGATAATACAAAAAAGTAATAGTCGCTGGGACGACATATGTCCCAACCCCGTAATCAAAGGGTTAAGGTGATTTCGATTGGCAGAATTCCTTATAGTAATCTGAGTTGTAGGGGAGAGTGGTGATACTTGAGCCACCCCTATTATTTCTACAGTTGATTAATTTTTCTTTCAAAACTGGCAATAGGGTAACATATTTATAGTTCTGAACACGTAAAAAAGAAATCACATCCCTTGGTACCATTTTGAAAGTATGGTGATTAATAGTTGTTTTTCCCTATCTAAAGTAAATATTTAGGTGCATGTTTTTTTATTTTTTTGTTATCAAAGTTCCGTTTAAAGTTGCAACAATATATATAAATTTAATAAGTATAATCTCAATTGTATTTTGAATCTAAAATAGCTCAAATAGCTGCATGCTTTACTTAGTAAAACTCTGATAAACAAAAATAGTGGTAATGGGGATACTTGAGCCAAGGAGATTCGGGATACTTGAGCCATGGCTCAACCATCCCCACTAGGAAATTTGACATGTGTTAAAAAAAAACAAAAAATAAAATTACGTCCTTACATTCACTAATAGATTTTTTCTGGATAAAAGGGAGCATAATTTTTTATTTATTATTTTTTTTAAATAATGACTTAGAAAAAAAATGTTTAAAAATGTATATTTTTTTAAATGAAAATATCCATTTTATTTTTCATTTTGACTAACAAAATAGCCTGTCTAGATAAATGTAAAATAATCTCTAATACTTTAATTAGTTAGGTCCAACATATTAAAAAAATTATTTTTAAATATAATATATTAAGATTGATATTTTACATTGAAATTGTAACCTCTGTTACTGTAACTTTTTTTTTAAATCAAAGAAATGACTTCTATTGTCTCCAACAGAGGCACTACTGAGTTACCATGTAGGTAAAAAAAAAAAAAAAAGATATTCGGTTTTTACAACCATTCTAAATTTGTTCTTCATACATGTTGCCAAAGAACTGAAATACCTGGATTCTAATCTCAATTGATTTTGAAGGACTTTATGCATCATAATTTATCATTCTGTAAAATATTTGTGCAAAAATAAAGCGAAAAAATTACTTTTGTAGGTATTTTTCCGAACTGGCTCAAGTATCCCTTCAGCATGGCTCAAGTAACACCCCATGGGGATACTTGAGCCACGATGTAAAAAAAAAGTAAAAATTAATGAGACATAGTAAAATAGTTCAAAATTAATTGAAAGTGGTTTTCAGTTTAAGAATAATTATCAAATTATCATTTTCATTTTCATTTCACTTTATTTTGTTCTAAGAAATTATAAAAAATTTTAAAAAAAATTAAAATTTAAAAACTGGATCAAGTATCCCCACCTTCCCCTACTCTTAAATGAAGTCAACTTATCTTCGTTTACAGCAAGATTGGTCTTTCAAGTTGGTGATAATAGAAGACAAAGAGGAAGCTTCTTGAATTTATTGTTTGCATCTTAGACAGTGAGTGAAAATTAAATTTAGCTCACACATATTCAGTTAATAAGCAGCTTGTAGAGAAAACAAGATTAACATGCTTTATTTTGAAGTATTATTGGCTTTTATAAGCTAATGCGTGAAATTTCATAAGAAAAAATTAAGTTCATCAATTGGAATGTTTAAAGAGATTTTATATGCTCAATACCAGTCTCCTCTTTTTCTATGATTTATTCTTGTAGTTAACTGATCTGTAAGTGTGTTCTTAAAGATATACATTTGTAGCACTTACAATCATCGTCTGATACTAACTATCTGTACGCATAGATCCGCTTTAAACTACTTAAGAGTGTATTCGAAAAAACGTTTTTCCATCACCAAAAGTTCTAAATTTTCTGACACAATTTCAGAAACATTTTTAAATGTAGAAACATGAAACTTGCTGAGGGGATTTTTGAAGAGACGTATAAGGTGCGGTGTGATGTCATTTTATGCTCAATTCATTAGAATTTTATTTATAAACAATTACCTTCTCAGTATGACTCTTTTTTTGTTTCCAGATCTCCCGCTTCGTAAAAATCGGTTCAAAATGCCGATTTTGATTGCTTATTTTGCAATATCTTCTGCATTTATCAAAGAATTGATCATCACGGCACCTTGTGTACTTACTAAATATACAATTTGCCAGTTTGATGCATTTGAGAGCAAAAATGAATTTAAAAATAAATAGGAAAATAAGCAGTTTGAATCGAAATACACTCTTAACCGAATATTTTCAAATTAAGTATATAAAATCTTTAGAGATTTTCCTCGAGTAACTTTAAATATTATGACAATCGAATCCAAACTTAACTAGTTGGATGTGTCAATCCCAAAACTTTCTTCTATCTCATAAGTACATTTTAATATTTAAAAAAAAAAAAAAAAAAAAAAAAAAAAGTGGTGACTTCAAAGTTACCCACTATCAAATTTCCTCGAACATTTGAACTAGCCTAATGAGATTCTGGTACTGAAAAGCCTAAAACGCAAAATTTAATTAATATTCTGAGAAAATGAGCTTAGTAGTGCCTCATGTTGGGTAATTTATACTAAAACCTAATAAGCATCTATTTATGTCAAGACCTAACAGAATCTGAAATTTGATGGAATTTTGTCCATTAGTTCTTGAGATATAGTTATAATAAAAAATTTGCAAAACATAGCACAGCAACACCATATCTTGGACAATTTATGCCAAAACGTAAAAAAGCGTCTAATTATGTTATGGTGTAAAATAATCTGAAGTTTGATGAAATTCTGTGCATTAGTTCTTGAGATATAGCTAGTTTAAAAAAAAACCGTGTAAAATAAAGCACAGCAGCACCATCAGTTGAAGGATTTATAACAAAACGTAATCATCGTGTAATTATGTTATATGTCATTTTGTAACAAAATCTGAAGTTGATGAAATTCTGAGCGTTGGTTGTTGAGATATAGCTATCGAAAAAATCGTGCAAAATGCAGCATAGCTGCACCACCTGTTGCAAGGTTAATACCAAAATGTAATCAGCGTCTAATTATGTTATATATTCTAGTGTAACAGAAACTAAAATTTGATGAAGTTCTCTGCATTAGTTCTTGAGATATAGCTATCGCAAAAATCGTGCAAAATGTAGCATAGCAGCGCCACCTATAGGGCAGTTTACACCAAAACCTTATCAGCGGCTATGTATCTCAAGGTATCGCGGAATCTGAAGTTTGGTGAAATTCTGTGCATTAGTTCTTGAGATATAGCTATCATGAAAATCATGAAAAACGTGGTATAGCAGCGCCACCTGCTGGCCAATTTATACCAAAACTTAATCAGCATCTATGTATATCAAGAGGTCACAGAATCTGAAGTTTGGTGAAATTCTGTGCATTAGTTCTTGAGATATAGCAATCTTGAAAATCATGAAAAACGTAGTATAGCAGCGCCATCTGCAGGCCAATTTTCACCAAAACCCAATAGGCACTAATTCATATCAAGGTCTAACTGAATATAAAATTTTATTAAATTTCGAGCATTAGTTCTTGAGATAGAGCGCCCACAAATTTTTTGTCACATACAGACAGACAGACTCACAGACAGACACACAGACTCACAGACAGACGGACAGACTCACAGACAGACATTTTCTAAAAATAATCAAAACGTGTTCATGACCTTCTAAAACGTATAAATCCGTCGAAAACCGGAAGTCGAAAATTTTCATGAATCCAATACTTTCTTCTTGTAAAGATAGAAGAAAGTAAAAAGGTATTAATAAATTAAATGGTATTAAATTTTCTTCATTATATTAGATCCTATCAAAAGTAATTAATTGAATTATACTGCATGGTAGGTAATATTTCTAGATTGCCAAGAATGGAGTCTTATTAGTCCCGTTTTACTGAATTTATGTAATAGTAATAAATTATGTAATCGAGCATTTTTTGCATAAGCGAGCAACAGATATTGTATTAAGATCTGAATATTTATAAAATTAGTTCAATCGCACCATATTTGGACTATTTGACGGACAATTTCTAATATCTTCATCTGTAGTGATTTATGTCAATGGAACTCGCATCCAGTATTACAGTATTACATAATAAATAACTCTCTAAAGTGACAGCAATGCTTATCCATATAAAATCCTAGTTTGACTATAACTTTTTACTGCGTACAATAAATCCAGGAAGCGCATGGAATTTTCCCATAAAGCACCCTTTTATATGCACGCTATAAAAAGGATGGAACATACTCTAATTTAATTTTCTGATGTATTTGTATCATGAATAATACAGGTGATACTTTTTTTTTCTAAATAAATATCATTAGTTTGTTGAGAATATTCGCTTTAACCGATGTTTAAGGCGAGTTCGATTGGCAGAATTCCTTCTATCAATCTGAGTGCTCTTAAATGAAGTCCATATATCCACGTTTACACGCATGATTATTCTCTTCCAGTTGGTGATACTAGGAGACAAAGGAGAAGCCTCTTGAATTTATCGTTTGCATCTTAGACAGTGAGGGAAAATTAAATTTAGCTCATACATATTCAGTTAATAAACAGCTTGGAGAGAAAACCAGATTAACATGTTGGTTTTGAGTATTATTGGCTGTTATGAGATAAAGTTTCATAAGAAAAAATTAAGTTTGTCTATTGGAATTTTTAAAGAGGTTTTGTACACTCAGTTGCTTTTTCCATTTGCTCTGTGTTTTATTCTTGTAGTTAACTGTTCTGTAAGTGCGTTTTTAAATATATACATTTGTAGCACCTACAGTCGTCGTCTGATACTAATTGTCTGTTCGCATATAACAGCGTTTAAACTACTTAACCGAATGTTTTCAAATATGGACATAAAATTGTTACAGATTACTCGAGGAATCGAGTAATTTTCAATTTTATGACAATCGAATCCAATCTTAAAAAGGTATTAATAAATTAATAGGTATTATATTTTCTTCATTATATTATATCCTATCAAACGTAATTAATTGAATGATAATCCATGGTAGATAATGATTCTAGGTTGCCATGAATAGAGTCTTATTACTCCCGTTTTACTGAATGGTAATAAATTATGTAATCGTACATTTTTGCATAAGAGAACAAATAGATATTATATTAAGATATGAATATTTATAAAACTAGTTATAGTTCAATCGCATCATATTGGGAGCACTTGACGGACAATTTCTGATACTTTCATCTGTAGTGGTTTATTTCAGTGGAACGCTTATCCAGTATTACATAATAGGGTGGGCCGAAAAAAACTTTTTTTCGATTTTCGATTATGGCGGGTGCGGAAAAGTGGCCACTGATGGCACTCAGTTCATACAAAAAATTTGAGATTTTTTGGACATTTCTTTACCCTGCCGCAAACGGCTCGAAGTTTTGTAAAAATGTTCATTTTTGAACTTTTTTCGAAAAAAATTAAAAAATGTTAAATTAAATTTATTTTGGTTGTATTTACTTGAAAAGCATATTTAATGTACCAAATGTTTAAATAAGATCTAATCATGCATTATTTAATATCGATGTGTATTATAACTGAGGCTATTTTTATAGCTTTTTCGCGTATAATAGGCAAAAGTTGTATTTGTTTGAATCGATCGTTAGATTATATATTATTTATGTCCCTTGGTCTTCTTTATATATTTTCTATGTGTCAAACGTCATATATTTGGGGAAAAGACAGCAGTATACTTCAATAACAAATCTGGAAGGTGAGAAAGTGGTGAAGCAGGACTCTAAGCGCGCGCAATGATTCGTCGTGATACTCAGGGAGTGTAGGACGAAATAGTTGAGAGCTAAAATTCGATAAAGGATTCTTATTATTTATCCTTGCTCAGTTACCTGCGACATTTGTTCAGTATTAATGTAAAACCCTTTTGTATTGATATGCAGTGCTTTTTGGGTCGTTTAATGTGCCATTATAGTGTTTTGTGCGTTTTATTACAACGAGCTTAGAAATGGCTAGTATAAAGGGACATGACAATACAAAGACACGCGATAGCGTGAAAAGTAACTCTTTAGGGGCATCATGCATATTGAAAATATTGCAATTGCCAACCTATGCTGATAATCATGCGCCACTACTACTGGTTGCTTCACCATGTAGAAGTTGTGACAGCAGAGGATACGAATCTCGTCATCGATAAAAACAAAATCAGAAAGTCAGAAGAGAGAACTAGAAACTTGGAAAGAAGATACAGGCAGAAGAAGTTATTGAAAGAAGGAAAATTAAAAGCATATTTTTTGATGGTAGAAAGGATAAAAGTATATTCAGAGGAAGAAAAATAACAAGCAGCACCGTCGAGAGAAAGGCGTGGAACACATCACCGTGTTGTTTGAACCTGTTTAGGAATACTTGTGTCACTTGATACCTCGTTCCGTTACCTTGATACCTCGTCAGTTCAGAAAAGTCTAACTTGTGGTGACTTGGAAGATTGTATAATGATTTTGCTATTTCTTTTCCGTGACCGGAACAAGGTATCAAGTGACTCGAGTATTCCTAACCAGGTTCAAACAACACGGTGATGTGTTCCTCGCCTTTCCTTCGACAGTGCCGCTTTTTCTTTTTTTCTACTGAATATACTTTTATCCTTTCTACCATAAAAAAATATGCTTTTAATTTTCCTTCTTTCAATAATTCTTCTGCCTGTATCTTCTTTCCAAGTTTCTATTTCTCTCTTCTGACTTTGTTTTTATCGATGATCAGATTCGTATTCTCTGCTGTCACAACTTCTACATGGTGAAGCAACCAGTATTAGTGGCGCATGATTATCAGCATAAGATGGTAATTGCAATTCTTTCAACATGCATGATGCCCCAAAAGAGTTACTTTTCACGTGTCTTTGCATTGTCATGGCCCTTTATACTAGCCATTTGTAAGCTCGTTGTAATAAAACGCACAAAACACTATAATGGCACATTAAACGACCCAAAAAGCACTGTATATCACCACAAAAGGGTTTCACGTAAACACTGAACAAATGCCGCAGATAATTTAGCAAGAATAAATAATAAGTATCCTTTATCGCATTTTGGCTCTCAACTATTTCGTCCTTCACTACCTGAGTATCACGACGAATCATTGCGCGCGCTTAGAGTCCTGTTTCACTACTTTCTCACCTTCCAGATTTGTCTGTCCAGATTTGCCAGATATTGCTGTCTTTTCCTCAAATATATGACGTTTGACACATAGAAAATATATAAAGAAGACCAAGGGACATAAATAATACAGAAACTAACGATCGATTCGAACAAATACAACTTTTGTCTATTATACGGGAAAAAGCTATAAAAATAGCCTAAGTTATAATACACACAGATATTAAATAATGCATGATCAGGTCTTATTTAAACATTTGGTACATTAAATATGCCTTTTCAAGTAAATACAACCAAAATAAATTTAATTTAACATTTTTTAATTTTTTTCAAAAAAAGTTCAAAAATGAACATTTTTCCAAAACTTCAAGCCGTTTGCGGCAGGGTAAGGAAATGTCCAAAAAATCTCAAATTTTTTGTATGAACTGAGTGCCACCAGTGGCCACTTTTCCGCACCCGCCATAATCGAAAATTGAAAAAAAGTTTTTTTCGGCCCACCCTATTACATAATACATAATTATCTTAAGTGACAGCAATACTTATCCATATTCTAGATTTGATTATAACTTTTTACTGCGTACAATAAATCCTGGAAGCGCGTGGAATTTTCATATAAAGCACCCTTTTATATGCACGCTATAAAAATGATGGAACATACTCTAACTTAATTTTCTGATGTATTTGTATCCTAAATGATACAGCTGCTAAAAATAAAAAAAAGTTTAGCGAAACAAATGTCATTAATATGTCGGGAACACTCGCTTTAGTCAAGTTTTAAGGTGAGTTCGATTGGAGAATTCCTTCTAGCAATTTGAGTACTCTTAAATGAAGTCGATCTATCTTCGTTTACACGCATGATAATTCTCTTCCAGTTGGTGATATTAGAAGACAAAGAAGAAGTCTCTTGAATTTATGGTTTGCAGCTCAGACAAAGAGTGGAAAATAATTTTAGTCCACTTGCATAATATTCATAAATTCTTGGAGAAAAAAAATGAATATGCTTTATTTTGAGTATTAGTTTTATGAGCTAGAGCATGAGGTTTCATAAGAAAAATTTAATTTTAACCTCTGGAAATTTTAACCACTTAATCCTTTGTGCCACAGAGCATTTCATTTGAGAAAATATTGAAATGAATGATTGGCAACGGAATTTTAAAACAAATTTCTTTTTAACCCCCTTAACTGGTTATTTCTTCTCCGTTTAATGAATTAAAAGTAACGGATTTATACCACTATTATTTAAATAAGATAGTCATAACATTTAGCATAAACGTTTCCTCTTTTAAATAGTAAGGAAATATATTTTATAAAAATAGTGGTGTCAAAAAGCTTTTAATGATGAATTAAGCAAATTCGTCTTGCCCGAACGGCGTACGGGCAAACCAGTTAAGGGGTTAAATATGAAAAGAAAGGCTATACTTTCCACATATAATAAACTGATTTTTTTTACTAAAATTCTGGTACCAATTTTGCTTTGGTAATTAAAATTAAGTGGTTCCATAGACATACCACTGCCCCTCAAGCAGTGTTGCCAGATGGGCTACTTTATTTAAATTCAGATATTTGATTCGCACCACTTTTTACATATGATAAAAAGTGGCTTATTCATTGCCATGATAATTAAGGCGAAAACAAAAGGTACTTTACAGTTTTAAAAAAGTGGTGCCAATCAACAAATCCGAATTTTAAAAAAGTAGCCCACTGGCAACACTGCCCTCAAGCTGTTAACTAAAAGTAGTAATTCATGATTGCCAACTTCTGCGCCCATTTACTGTCAAATAAACATATTTGACACAGAAGTTTTACTTAACAATTTACACTATGTAGTGCACTACGTAACATTGAACAAATATGAGATTCATTTTACTAAAAAACATTTGTGGTTCCAAACATCTTTATACGATTCAAAAAAGCGTAGATGTTGGCAGCTCTGGTAATTGTACGAACGCACTTCACCTGGAACGTTTGACGAACAATTTCTGACTTCTGACTTTGTTTGGTGTGTTAGAGGATTCTTTTTTTAGGTGCATTTTATAATACTCACATTTAATATTATTTTATTTTTGGTTATACAAATATATTTGCATACTAGCAGCCTTTTTCCGTTTCGTTGATCGGTTTCTTTAAAAGAATCTTGAATGAAACAAAATATAGTTAAGAAACTCCAAATTTAAAAAAATAAAATTCTTAAAAACTAATCAAATATCCATAATTGTTGCAAATTCGTATAACCTTATATTATTGAGTTCAAAGTATATGATGGTAGAAATTAGAACTAAAATCACTAAAGTACTCCATTCAACAAATTTCTTAGTATATTAGGGGAGCTCCTCCCCCCCTTGCTCGCTTTGCTCACCAACTCTTTGTGATAGCGATTGGTATTGCGAAGTAATAATTATTTCCTAGCCATCCCAGACGTAATTGTTTAGCTTCTTCATTCAGGATCGTGTCACATTTCGTTTATTTTCTTTGCATTTAATTTTTAGATTCCACTTGGTAAAAACGTGTTTCCCCTCTCCCCTCGCAATTTTTTGATGAGCTTCATCTTTAAAATTTATAGTATGTGTTATAAACTATATTAAAGTTTAAAACAGACCACGTTGTTTTCCTAATTTTGTTCGCGGCCTTACTCCTCCGTCCTCCGAAATCTAACACACCATTTTTAAAATATTTTTTACCATATGATATAAACTATCTTAAAGTTTAAAACAGATCGTCTTGTTGCATTTCATAATTTTAATGAAATTCAGGTTTTGTTAGTTTCACATTCCACCACCAAAGAACACACTCTGTTCTTAACAAAATTGTATCTGAACGAAACTCCGTTAAACAAACCGTCAACAATATTACCCGATAGAGTGGAGGCTTTAAGCAATAATTTCAGATATCAGATGAAGTTTCTATTCAAAAATAGTGATAACTATACATTTGACATTTTAGGTAGATTTTGTAAGAAATACTATCTATTACATTCTCAAAGGTTCAAGATTTTGATAGGACAACTCTTACTGCTAAAAATAAAGTTAAATACGCAAACAAAGGTGATCCTATTGGATTACAAAAGGAATCTATGGAAATTTGGCAAAGTACCAGACATAGCGCCAAATTGGTGTTACTTTTGGCGAGTAATTTTAATTGGCAAATTTGCGATATATCGCTAAGGTGGCGAGAAACAGGATGGTAATCCCCTATCCTCCCGCGATATCTAACAGGGTGGCGAGTGGTTGGGGAAAAACACAGTTAAAAAAGGCATCAAATATCAGTATTTTTTTAAAGAAAAGTTTGCTTTTTTAAATCTGTTTTCATTATTTCAAATACTTTCTATAAGAAAATACAGGTAGTTTCCTCTTTTCTCGACTGTGTTTTTCCCTGACCACTTGCCACTCTGTTTAAGTAGATTTTCATTGGTCCATTGGTATTTACGTAGATTTTCATTGGCTTATTTCAAAATAGTTTAGCCCGTGTCCAAATCGTTACTTTTTTATACATAAGAGAATTAGGTTAAAAGTTTGAAACATAAATTCGTTTTGCACTGTTGAATATATTGCTATAGAACTGGGAAAAACGCTAAAAATCTCATTTAAAAGTGGTTTAAAAGCGCTAAATTTTTAAAAATCACAGGGGGTCAAAATTTACTCTAACAAAATACTGTAAAATGCTGTAAAACATTGTAATCGGAAATATTTCACGAAAGTATAAAAAATGATGCCAAATGCAAACAATCTCGAAAAATTGTCAAAAACCTCATTGACTGTTATATTAAAAATCCTTGAATTTCAGAAATTGTAGCCGGTTATTTCCATGCGAACTTATTAGTCTGTTACATATTACGATTTATGGATACCAGAATTTTAGAGCGGAAAAAATGTCACTTATAATATCGAAGATATCTCATAAATTGAATAAAGCAAAGCCAACTTTTCGAAAATAACGGTGGATAACAAGCATAGTGATTTTCAGACGTGTAAAAGACAAACAAATTCGCTTGGAAATATCCAGCAGGCAAAATTTTGTGCATTAAGCTAAAAGTTGGAAACAAAACTTCTTTTATCAATGTCAAAAAATACCTGCAATATGCGATAAAAACATTAAGTATCGTATTAAAAAATTCGAAAATCACTGTATGAATTTTGAATAAAATTCATTAAAGAGAACAAAATTTACTATACTGGATTAAAAAATGAAATCATACCATTTCCCTAGTGTCAAAAAATCTTATAAAAATTAAATTAAAAAATCGAATTAAAAAATAAAAAATCGTGCTTCCAAGTGCAAAACTTCAGATAAAAAGGGTACCTTTCCCCCAAATTTTGTAGCTTTACGTGCAGCGGCCTCTTCTGAGCATAGTCCTCACACTCACAAACTTCTTTCTTTATTATTATAGAAGATATAACAGTAAATATAGAATAAATGTAGGTGTAAGAGTAGTTAACAGCGTGTGTGATTAGATTTGTATTAGTGACAGCTTTCGTTATATTCAAAATTAACAAATCAAATATGCGTAAATTTGATTTTTCATTTTTTCGATGAAAACCGCATCCAATGTTAAGCAACTCTTTTTAATAAAAGCAATTCTTATCTACATAAGATCCTAGACTATTGTTTTATACTTCGTGAAATAAATTCTGCAAGCACATGGAAATTCTCAATTAAGTACCTTTTTTATGGGCACGGCAATAAAATTCTAGCATAATGTAATCTAATTTCATGAATGCGTTTGTCTCATGAATGATGCAGGGCATAGAAAAAATATTTTGCGAAACAGATGCCATTAATTTCTTGATAATATTCATTTTGGTTAATATTTAAGGCAGATTCAATTCTCAGAATTCATTCGAGTAATTTGAGTACCCTTAAATGATGTCGATATATCGTCGTTTACGTACAGGATTATTCTCTGTTAGTTGTTGAGAATAAAAGACAGAGAAGCTTCTTGTATTTATCGTTTGAATCAGAGACAGTGAGAGGGTGATAAATTAGGAGCGAAGACGAGATTAATATGTATGGTTTTGAGTATTATTAGTTTTTAAAAGCTAAAGCATGAAGTTTCATAAGAGAAATTTAATTTTGTATTCGGGAATGTTCAAACATATTTTTATACCCAATTTCCTTCTGCATTTCGTTAATGTTTTATTCATATAGGTAACTGTTGTTTTTTGCATTTTTAATATATTTGGTGAATTAAACATTATTTTCTTTTTTTAGTGCATTTTATAATGCAACCGTTTGGTTTTAGAAATGTATTTGTGCATGTAACTATACATATACAATAAATATACAGGGTGATTCTAAATTAATGGTACAATCTTTAAGGAATGATAGTACACGTCAGGACAAACAATACTAAAAAGGGAACTAAAGTTCTAAAAGTCTTTCGAATTCAAGTTCAACTAGATGGGAAGGCCTACCATATGGCTTGAGTTCAACAAGCCCCACCTAAAACGTGTTTCGAAGGAGATAGGCGCCATTAAAACTAAATGGTCCGCCAACTTAGCACCAATATTTTTTTAGAAAGATTTTTGATTTATATTTTTCAAGCAAATTGCGCAGAAATCGCTTTCCGAGGTTAGTTTTAGCACAAATTCTATGGAAACCTACTATGAAATTTTCTGTTAACCCTTTAACGTTCATTGGTTTCGCCACGAAACTACGAAATTTAATTCCGATACGCAACACTGACACCGGTATTTTTATCTAAAAATATCCCTTTTATTTTGTATGTGAAAAGTCACTTTTTCTTATTTAGAAATATATTTGTTCTTAATTACCGGTGTCAGTCATTTATTTCGACATCTTAGCAATGAAAATGCTATGATCGTTAAAGGGTTAACCCTTTCCGGCACGGGCAAAATCTGTAATAAAATGAGAAAATATCGACTGGCACCAGAATTTAGAAACGAATTTTTTAGATATTTTGAAATCCTTAATTTAAGCTTTTACTGTAAAAGCAAAATTTTACTAAAATATTACTGGTGACGTTTGCAAGTTTGGAATTAAAATTAGGTATCCCAGACCGGGCACAGTGTGCCGGAAAGAGTTAAGAAATATTAATCTTCATTTCGCAGACCATTTGGGAGCCCTGCATACATTTGTCGATTGGTTTGTATTTTGCGCTAAAACTATTCTTTATGTCAGTATTATCTTGAAAATAAATTTTAAAGATAAATATTAAAAAAATGCTGATAGAGGGAGTTTTAGACTTTGCAGCAACGAAGAACTATTTTTTACCGTTATTTTAAAATCTTATTAAATGTATTCAAAAGCTTACACTTAAATTTTGAGCTCAAAATCTGAATCGTTGATAGTGGTTAAATAGTGCAAAATGAACTGTGTTCAGCAGCTGAAATTTGAACCTCTCCCCCCTCTTGAACACACTTCAGCTAGCACTACGTAACCAATTCCAATGTTTCAGATTTTGAGCTCAAAATTTAAGTTTAATCTGTTGAAGGCGTTTAATGAGCCGCAAAAATAACGGTAAAAAATAGTTGTTCGTTATTCCAAAGTCTAAAGCGCCCTTTATAGGCATTTTTTATTTCTATCTTTAAAATTATTTTCAAGAAAATACTGACATAAAGAATAATTTTTGCAAAAACAGCAAACAAATCGACTAATCATTTCTTTTTTTTTCTTTTTATAATCATTTGAAATTTTGGACCCTAAACTTTAATGGCGCCTATCTCCTTCGGAAGACCCTTATTTTCCTGTTTTATATTGTTCATCATGATGTGTACTATCACCCCTTAAACTTTGTACTATTAATTTAGAATCACCCTATAGATGGCAAGTTCCATGGGTTTTCGTAATGTAAGTCACACAGTTAGTAACCTCTATACTTGTTGCCCATTGTTATTTTCGAAAATCTAGTTCAGCTAATTCAATTAATGAGAGATATCTTTGATAATATAATTTTTCAGTTTTAAAATGTTGGTACTTGAAAATCATAGCATGTAACTTACACTACGAGCACTGATGGAACTAGCCAGATGCAAAATTAGCTAACTGTGTACGTGGTTAGATCTGTAATAGCGTTAATTTTTGCTCGATTCAATATCAGCTTTTCTCTTTAAATATACTTGAATTCGATTATTTCATTTACACTGATTCATTTATATTCAATCGAATCCATTATATGTATTTTTTAAGTATAATTTAACATATTACAACAAACATTTGAAAAATGATTTTTCCAAAAACTAAAATTTAAGACATATAAATAAACTCTATATATATGTATATAAAATTATTTTCCTCACTTTTTGTAAACAATACATGTTTATTTTATAGTTAAAGTTAAATAAAAGTGAAACATCCCAAAGAGATTATCATTTAAACAGTGGTTTTCCTTCTAAAGTATTTATTAAAGTGATAGTGTTTCTTTCTGAATTCTTTCAGTTTCTGATATAGTTATATCTACCCTATCTGTATTATAAAACATATCTGTGGGTACGTCCCTCTGCAAAGGGCAACATTTTAAAATTTTAAATAAAATTTCAATTTTTCAATTTTCGGTATTGTAATTTTTTCAACTTCTAAATATCGCAACATCTTGCACCGTCATATAGAGGAAAAAATGTACTTTTAAATTTAGCTGGTTCGAAAGCTGTATCTAAATTTGCTTTTGAGTCATTAATTATTTTGTAGTTTTTAATACTTTTTTTGTTATTGTGCCAACAGGCGTATTCCAAAAAATGTAGACTTCATAAGGATTCAGATATTAGGGATGAGATTTCCGCGTTTTTGCACACTAATATTTTGTCAGAGAAAATGTTATTTAATTTAACCGAAACATTTTTGCTTTTTAACAGAACAAAATTTTCTCTAACAAAATACTGGTGCCAAAAAAAACCGCGGAAATTTCATCCCTAAGATATATCTATTCTGACCGAGAGAAAAAAAAACCTATTTTCCAAATGGTTTACAAGTTTCTTAAATGAAAGCAATTTTTATAAATGTCAAATTTTGCCTTTGACTGCATTCAATAAATCCTGAAAGCGCATAGAATTTCCCCGTAAAGCTCTTTTGGTATGGGAGCAACAAAATAATCGGAACATAAGAGCATTCTAATTTCCCGATGCGTTTTTATTCTGAATGACACAGGTGAGAGAAAAAATATATTTTGAGAAACAATTGTCATTAGTATCGTGAGAACATTATCTTTAACCAAGATTAAAGAAAGGTTCGATTCGCATAATTCCTTCTAGTAATTTGAGTAACCTTAACCCCTTGGGAACGAGCGACACGTACACGTGCCGCTAAAAGGCTTAAGAATCCTCGTTTATTCCCACCAGTAAAATTATACTGTAAAATTTTCCTTATTTAAGCAGATCATTTTCTCGATTTAAAAAGAAACAAATTTCTGTTTTTTAAGACTGGTGACAAAACATTAAAAATCTCGTAAAATGCTCCCGTCGCGAAGGGGTTAAATGATGTCATATATCTTTCTTTACTAATATGATTATTTCCATCAAGTTCGTGAGAATAGAATATAAACAAGAAAGAAGAAATCATGCGTCAAGCATTGATAATGATATACTTTAAAACACATTCAGAATAATGTAAGAAAGCTGAAACCGTTTAATACATTAAAATTTTATTTTTAATTCAGCTATATAGAAACGAACATCATCACATTTAAAAATCAAGTTTCAGCTACACCCATTTACAATCGAAAAATTTTCTTAATTTTTCGATTAGCCCTGTATATGATAAATAGAATTGTATCTATTAACTACATGCATGCCTAAATTCAATTCAGTTAAGAAATACATATTTCTCTGTTGCAAATTCCCTTCAGCAGTTTCCTCTAATAAGGAGATTGGTACGTGAATTATTTTATGCTAACCTTATAGGTATTAGAAAATAGAATTTATATACAAGTGACACAAAAAATGCTATATAAATTTTTAAGCGCTTTTCCCACAATTTTTCTCAAAACAGTATTGTAACAGATTCATTTCGTGTGTCCCTGTAAATGAGCGGCAAATGCTATGAATGCTTTATTCTATCTCTATCGTAATGGCCCTGTAGTGAAATTCAGTGATTCATATCAGTTTCAATACATTTGAAATAGTGTAGTCTCACTAAAATACTCTGTAAATTATTTTTACCAATATAGCATAATATCAAATGATATTGATATATATTCGTTTATGTATATGATTATTTTTTACTACTACCTTTTGGATTTAGGAATACGTCTGTATCTGTAACTATACGTATATAGAAAGCTTAAAAGTATCCCGCTTTTTGAATACCAGTTTATTCCTTTTAGATTTTCTTCTAATTTTTACTTCGGAAGTTTATTCTAAAGCAAATGTTGTAGAAAGTTACACTTAAATTATCAGCTAGAAAATATTGGTACTCAGTAGACGGACAATTTTGGTAGCCTTGCGTATAGAAAAAATATAGATGCAAAAGTAACTGACAGCGGACCAATACTGTATAATAAGACTGTATTAATGTTAACTTTCGCTACATTCTTCTTTCTACTAGCTTCTGTCTTTAAATACACCTGAATTAAATTTTTCATTTACGCTATTTATTTCTATGAAAACCATATTCAATATAAGTTTTTTAAATGAAAGCAATTCTTATGCATAGCTGCCAAAATTTTCGACTTTTTTGACCAGAAAAAATTATTTGGAATTTTTGTATTATTTAATTGAAGCATTACCATGAACTTTCAATTTTTATTTGTTTTATTTATTTATTTATTCTCAATTTTAACTTCTGTAACTAGTAGTCAGTTCCTGCTATTGCTACCATTCAGGTCTATAAATTGCTCTCCTGGTGTACTACACCAGCTACTAAACGGAGATGTGTGGTATATCTACAGGGACTTCGGCCAAAACTATATTCGAAATCGAAATCGAGTGATTTGCAATGATAAAATTTACTGTAAATTTTTTCTGGTCCAAAAAAGTGAAAGATGTTGGCAGCTATGCTTATGTGTATCAAATTCTACTTTTGACTATAACTTTTGACTGCCAACAATAAATCCTGAAAATTATCTATAAAACACCCTTTTTATTGGCACAAAGAGAATAATGCAATACATTCAATTTAATTACCTTGTGTGTTGGTATACAGAATGATACAGGTGCATAGAAAAAAAAATGTTTTGCGAAACAAAGATCATTAATTTTTCTTGATAACTCACAATACTATCATTTGATTTTCCAAATGTGACTATACATATAAAATGCATTGGTGAAATAAATTAAGAGAATTTGCCTATTTTATCGAATTGCATGAAAAGAACTGAACTGAAAGAAAAACCACTGCTTCTAGATAAAAATGCAAATTTTGTACGGCAAATACATAAGCGTATACGTGTGTGTAGGGAAGCCAACAGAAAAACAGGCTTTATAAGTGCGTGGAGGGTAAGACGAATTGCGTTCGTTAGGACACCTCGACAATTTTTTGATGTTATCTTCCAGGAATCGGTTAAATTCTCATTCGAACAGTAAAAATGAATAACCGCCAACATTTAGATGATGGAATAAGGCGACGAATTGTGGGGAGGCTTGAGGCAGGCAAATCGTGAGTTCAGATATGCAGAGAGATTAATTTAACGCCTAGCGTCGTGTGTAACCTATGGAAACAGTTCCAGGATACTGGATCCATCGAGAGAAAGCCTGGGCAAGGTAGTCCAAGAGCCACGACCCCGTGTAACAAAAGTAATTGTTACCAAAAGACTTAATCAGAGAGGACCGTTTGCCAGAAGACTCGCTGTTTGCGCCCCGTTCACGTCTACGAACAGTAGTATCCGATTAGCATGGTGCAGGCAGCATAGTGATTGGATTATGGAGCATGGGGCGACCGTTACCACGGACGAGTCCCATCTTAGCATAAACATCGATTCTCGCCGTACTTTCATACGTAATAAGCCAAGAACCTGCTACCTACTCTCCAATGTCCACGAAATGGCAGTGGCGGGGTAATGGTCTGGGCAGGCATAATGATGGACGGCCGCACACCTCTCCACGTCTTTAAAAGAGGCTCTGTGACTGGTGTGAGGTATAGAGATGAGGTCTTGGAGATTTATATTCGCCTTTACGGGGATACAATGGCCCCCGAGTTTATCTTACTGGACGATAACGCGAGGCTACACAGAGCTCTTCTAGTCCACGAATATCTTTAGAGTGAGGATATTCGCCGGATGGATTAGCCAACCAGGTCTCCAGACCTCGGCCCTATAGAACATGTATGAGACGCTCTTAGGAGGATAACTGCAACTCGCAAACTCCTCCGAGAACCATCCAGGAACTGAAAACTGCTTTGCTGAATGAGTGGGACCAGTTGCCACAGGCACTGATAAACTGCCTTATTTCCAGTATGACATCACGCTGCGAGGTCTGTATAGCTGTAAGAGGGAACATACCCCCTATTAACCCATTTATTTTGTGTATTTGCAACCGCTGTTTCAAACCTTTAAACTACCATGAGTTTTACGCACGAACATGTGTCTATTATAACTGTTGAATGTTTATTTTGTTTGTATTATATCAACCTATGTTCACACCAAATTGTATTAAAATCTATCAAGTAGTTCTGGAGATCATAGATCAAATATGAAAATTCTCTTAATTTCTTACACCAGTGTAGATGTAGATGTAAAAACAGTTATCGCTGGCTGAGTATGTGGTTAGGTTTGTGTTACCAATAACGTTTGCTATATTTAAAGTTAGCTTATGTCATTAAACATACATGAATTTTATTTTCATTTACACTGATTTATTTCTATTAAAATCGCATCCAATATTATATAACTCTCTTAAATAAAATTCCTTTTTATCCACATCAAATCCTACATTTGACTATCGTATTATACTGTGTGCAATAAATCCTGAAAGCGCATGAAATTTCCCCATAAAGCACCGTTTTTATGGGCACGGCAAGAAAAATCGAGGGTAATGCAATCTAATTTTGTGATGCGTTTGTCTTCTGAATGATGCAGCTGCGTAGAAAAAACACTTTTTGAGAAAAAAGACATTAATTTCTCAATAATATTTGCTTTAGCCAATGTTTAATGTGAGTTCAGTTCACAGAATTCCTTCTAGTAATTTGAGTACTCTTGTGATGTCAATATATTTTCGTTTACACACGTGATTGTTCTTTTGCAGTCGGTAAGAATGAAATACAAAGAAGCTTCTTAATTTATCATCAGCATCTCAGAAAGTGGCAATGAGATAAATTTAGCCTATTTGTATTCAGTTAATAAACAGATTGGAAAGAATACAAGATAAATATCCTTTGTTTTGTGTATTAGTATTTACTGTTAAGATCTAAAGCATGAAGTTTTACAAGTAGAATTTAAATTTATATTCTGAAGAGTTTAAAAAAAATTCGACAAGAAAAGATACGACAATAAAAATCGAGCAATCTAATTTCGGGATGTTTTTGTTTAATAAATGATGCAGGAGCGTAGGAAACAACTTTTTGCGAAACAAATGACATTAATTCCTCAATAATGTTCGCTTTAGCCAAGATTTAAGATGAGTTCAATTCACGCAATTCTTTCTATTAATTTGAATGCTCTTAAGTGATGTCAATATATTTTCTTTTATACTCGCGATTGTTCTCTTGCAGTCGGTGAGAATGAAAAACAAAGAAGCTTCTTAAATTTGTTGTCTGCATCCTAGAAAGTAAGAGTGAAAAATTAAGCCCACTTACATTCAGTTTACACTTTTCGGTTCGGTGTCTTTAAAAAAAAGACATCTAGCTTTAATTTTATTTGCACCATGAAAATTAAAATTTTCTTTTTATAACATAACTGAAAATAAGGAAATTTGTAGTTTCTAATGAATTCTTTTATAAATTCCGGTGAAAGTTAATTACTTCTTACAGATTTACTCCCCACCGGAAAGAGTTAATAAACAGATTTTAAAGAATATAAGATAAATGTACATTATTTTGAGTGCGTTTTGTTAGTGTTTTATTAATTTGTCAAGATGATTCACAATATTACTGCTATTTGATTTTCCAATATATTTGTATACAACTATATATAAACATGTAGAATAAATGTAAATGCAAAAATAGCTGACAGCGTATGTAGTTAAGTTTCTGTTACCAATAACGTTTGCTATATTTAAATTTACTTATGTCATTAAATATACATGAATATTAATTTTCATTTACACTGCTTTATTTCTATTAAAATCGCATTCAATGTTATCTAAATCTCTTAATTGAAAGTGATTCTTATCCACATCAAATCTTATGTTTGATTATTTTTTTATACTGCGTGCAATATATCCTGAAATTGCATGGAATTTCTACATAAAACACCCTTTTTATGGACACGACAAGAAAAATCGAGCATAATGCAATCTAATTTCGTGATGCGTTTGTTTTCTGAATGATGCAGGTGCACAGAAAAAACACTTTTTGCGAAACAAATGACATTAATTTTTCAATAATATTTCGCTTCAGCCAAAGTTTAAGGCGAGGTTGATTCACAGAATTTCTTCTAGTAATTTGAGTACTCTTAAATGATAACAATATGTTTTCGTTTACACACACGATTGTTCTTTTGCAATTGATGAGAATAAAAATAACATAGAAGCTGCATAAATTTCTCGTCTGCATCTCAGAATTTGACAATAAGATAAATTAGGCTATTTGTATTCAGTTAATAAACAGATAGGAAAAAATACAAGATAACTATCATGTATTTTGAGTGTTATTGGCTTACATGATCAAAAGCATGAAGTTTCACAAGTAGAATTTAAATTTGTATTCTGGAAAGTATAAACATATTTTTATACCCAATTTCCTTCTGCGTTTTGTTAGTGTATTATTCTTGTAGACAACTTCTTACTTTCAGCTTCTTTCGTTATGTAAAGAATTTTCTCTTTTGTAAATGCTTCTTTTTATTATTGCCGTTTTGTTTTAGAAATATATTTGCAAATATATATTTGGTTTTCAAGTAGTCCGCTTTTTCAATAAAAATTTCTTTTTCGATTTTTTTTTAAAATTTAGTCTTAGAAATTTCGCAGAAAACGACTTGATAGGTTAATTCTAGTGCAAATGGTGTAGGAAGTTACCACGAAATTACGTCTATAAAAGTATTGGACCATTTGGGAACCCTAACATATAGAATAAATATGTATGCAAAAGTAGATGAAAGTATACGTGGTTTGGTCTGTATTAGTAATAACACATTGAGCGGGGTGGTATGTCTACGAAACCACTTAATTTTAACTCTCAAAGTCCACATGGGACCAGAATTTTAGTAAAAACAGATCGGTTTATTAAATGCGTGAATTATAGCTTTTTCTCTTTTACAGATAAAGTTGTTTTCAAATTTCGGTGTCATTTATTAATTTCGCCATTTAACCCCTTGGGAACGAACGACATATAAAGGTGCTGCAAAAAGGCTTAAGAATTCTTGTTTATCCCCACTAGTAAAATTATATTGTAAAATTTGTCTTATTCAATTGGAACATTGTCTCGATTCAACAAGGCACAAATTTCCGTTTTTTAAAACCTGTGAAAAAACATTAAAAATTTCGTAAAAGGGTCCCGTCGCGTCGCGAAGGGGTTAAGCAATGAAAGCGCTGTGCGCCACAAACGGTTAACTTCTGCTATAGCATTTAAAATTAGCTTCTAACATTAACCTTCCTACCCTGAATGGGTCTAATCACCTATAACTATAATCCGTTTTATACGATTCGAACCAGAATTTCTTTTTCATAAAAAAGGTTAAATAACAGATTCAGAAAATTAAGCCAATTAAATATATTAAAATGTTTTAAAAAACAATTCTGGTGTGAAATGTTTTTATTAAGATTGCGTAAAATTTGAACAGGGTAGGTAGGTTAAATATACAGGGTGGTTAGTTATTAACGTCAGGTGTTCAGAGCCCTCTAGCGAGAAAAGTTTTGAGCAAAACATAACCAAATTTGATCAGCATACATAGTAGACCATGGGATTTCGAATTCTTAAAAAAAAAAAAAAAAAAAAAAAAAAAATAAAGAAAATAAAAAGTTTAAAAAATCGCCACTAGGGGCAATTTTAGCTAAAATGCGACTAAAGTGCATTTAATTTGCATAAAATCAGCAATTTTAGCGCACCAAAAGTGTATTAGTGTAAATGTTGACTGATTAAATGGAAAAATACAGTACAGATCAATTTTATACTGCTGGAATACTGCCCTAGCGCTGATGGTACCTGCATATTTTTCATCTCTTGTTCGACAATAGCAGGTACAATTTCGTCAACTTGTTATTGACAAGTCACTTTGCGTCCTAGGCCTTGTTGTCGCATAGTTTCAAATCGATGAATCATCTTTTGTAAATTTGTTATGCTCATCGGTTCTTTTGGCAAATTCTGTAATCGGTGAAATTCAGGACGAGCATCATTGCAATTCTTGTTCTGCTGATAACACAGCAAAGTATGGTGAGATTTGATAATGATGAGAACTCTCCCAGCCTTTCCTTTTATACTCATGATTGCTACACACAACTGATTTTATGCAAATTAATCCATTTTAGTTGGTAAACAATGCTAAAATTGCCCCTAGTGGAGATTTTTAAAACTTTTTATCTAATTTTTTTTAAGAATTCGAAATCCCATGCTCTACTATGTATGCTGATCAAATTTGGTTATGTTTTGACTAAAACTTTACTCGCTAGAGGGCTCTGAACATTTGACGTTAATAACTAACCACCCTGTATTTCAATTAACCCGTTCAGGACATGCTTCTTTTAGGTGAATTTTACTGTTTGACACCATATTTTGTCAAATATTTAAATTTAGTTTTTCAATTAAGAAAATGTCTTCAATAAATAAGGGCAAATTTTAGTTTTCTTTTTTATTGCTATCAAAAACAAGTACGCGAAGCGTCTTTTGTAGGTGCTTATATGCACCCATGGTTCCGAAGGGGTTAAATTTCTCATCTACACTGGCTTATTTCCAAGAAAATCGAATCCAATATTATATAAATCTCTTAAATCAAATCAATCCTTATCCATACGGGATTCCCTATCATTTTGTCGCATTTAGGGAATATTTGGCATTTTGTTTAAAAATATATAAATTATTAAGAAGAATTTTATTGAATATTGTGCCTTCAGCTCAAAACTGATTTGTTTCATAAAAATTGAATTTTTACTTTTGCTAAGCCAACAATATATCATCGTCATAAGGTCATTTTTGTTGCATTTACGGTAGTTAAATCCTAAATGAGACATTCAAATGTCTTAAATGTGACAAAGTGTTTGATACATGTCCGTTCATTTAAAACAGTGATGCACAACCTTTTTGCCAGAAAATTTTTTGCCACCAGAATATTTGAAAAGAGTCGTTTGTTTTATTTAATAGCAAAGATTTTGTAACTATTATATGGAAAATTATTCTGCATAAAAATAGTGGTAGCTGTGTGGCCCGCGGGCCAAAGGTTATGCACCGCTGATTTAAAATATTAATTTAATCGCTATACGTATTGTAATTACTTCATAAAGAGTTAAAATGCATAAAAAGAAAAACTGAATGCTTATTATTCAACAACTGAATAAACTAATAATTTTAATTAAAAAGCATAATGGTACACATTCTTGAATTCATTTAAGTAATGCATACTTCAAAATCCATATTTAACCAACTTTTAACTTTGAGTATCTTTACAAGAAGTAAATAATGAACGATTGATACAAAAAATTATAACCAAATCTTTTCCTTTTCAGTTTGTTTTTGACTCATTTTTGTTTTTTTTCTTTAATAAGGTCTCAGTTTGTCTTTTTGATTTTTGAATGGTATGGATTTACATTCGACTAAATTTTAGGTTATTGTAGTTTCATTTACAAGTTGCTTTAGTAATTGACTTTTGTTTTTAAAATTTTGTTTGCGATTTTTAAATCATCTTTTGAATCACCTATTTTGTTTTTCCATATATTTTACAATTTTTAACTCTTTGTGGGTGAGCGACCGGTATATGTGCCGCTTAAGCTTCTCATAACCCTTCATTATTCTCACCAGTAAGTTTTTATCGTGAATTTTGGCTTATATAATCCGAGCATTTTCGTGATTTTGTTATAGAAAAACTTTTTCTTGAAAAAACCGGTAAAAAAAAGATTAAAAATTTTATAAAAGACGTTTATTCCGAAAGGATAAAGCATGTTTTTTTCGCAATATTTAAAATTATGAAACAGTTTTTAACAAAGGGTATTTAAAAGCACGAATCGCATTACCTTTCGAAAAGAAAAAAATGCTGGAACGCCTTATGGAAATAACAAGTTGTTCCATTCGTATAGGCTCATTTCAAACGAGCGTCTGGCAGCATCGGCAATTTCGATTAGTCGATCACAGCCGACAGGGTAAGTACCGTTTACGTTCAAAGCGTAATAACAAGGCATAAAATTACCAGGTTAAATCATCTAGACTAAATTTATATTTCAACGTGTCTTTTAGTGGAAACTGGTGAAGATTAATTTTTCAAAAGCAAGTTAAAAATATCACATCGTAAACATATTTGAAAGCAGGTATACATACAGGGTGTCCAGCAAATAACACCCTGATTTTAAAATTAAATTTCTCAAAAACAAAGATCGATAGTAGTATGCGGTAAACGGTTTTTTCATTAGGTAAGCTGTAAAAATCTTATACAGAAATTTCAAACAGTGAATATTTTGAAAAAATTGCGTTCTGATTGCATAGAATGCTTTGATTTGACATTTTTCTTGCTTTAGATTGCTGCCAGAGAATGTGTTTTTCGGCTTAAAGTGCCATATTTCATAGTTTTTTTTTAATTAAATTTTTGAAATTTCGAAATTCTAAAAATTTAATTCGGAAAATCTGTAAAATATTGCACTATAAGCTGAAAAATTATTTCTCTGCAGGCAATTTAAAACAAGAGAAATGTCAAATCAAAACATTCTATGGAATCAGAACGCAATTTTTTCAAAATATTCAATGTTTGAAATTTCTGTATAAGATTTTTACGGCTTACCTAATGAAAAAACCGTTTACCGCATATTACTATCGATCTTTGTTTTTGAGAAATTTAATTTTGAAATCAGGGTGTTATTTGCTGGACATCCTGTAAATAGCCTTTTGCATTTGATAGGTTATCCTCACTGACCACTAGCGTCCCGCGGAAATGTGTGCACCAAATTCTCTTGACATCAGTATTTTAAGCTAATTTTCTTTTCCTTGTCTAATCACCGATTAATTTGTAATAAAGGATAGTTAAATAAACTGTATGATATTAATGGTGTCCAAAACAACACTAGTGGTGAGTGTGAGTCACCTCTCGTTGAAAAAGAGTTTACATATAAACTGGAAAACAAATGATATAATTTCACGTACGTTCTAAATAAATTTGTTATTTTGAAGCTTTTTTTTTTTTTTTTTTTTTTTAATCAGAATTACAATATTTCTTAAATATTCTAGTTTTTTTTAAACTTTGGTTTCATAATTTTCGTCATTATACAAATTGCTATTCAGACAAAGCGATGACAGTTTGGCCATTGGCAGTGGGTTCGCCACCCCTGATTTTAAAATACGGATTTGTTGTACGGAATTTAAAATGTTTAAGAGTTTTCAAGATTACTTACGATGAAATAATTTTGCCCTGATTTTACTAATAAATAAAAATTTATATTTCCGCCAGTTAGTTTACACTAAAAGAATCGTTCAGATATACATTTTTCCCGTGTTCCGCATATGTTGTTACAGGGTGAACAAAACGTACTCGTAATCGATGAAACTTTATTTCGCGACACTAATTTTATTTGCTGGAGATGCATTCGCATTAAGCTACGTGTTTTTTATTGGATATGTATTTAATCACTTAACTGACATTTTTTTACGTACAATAAATTGAAAATATGGGGTAAATACCACTATTTTTAAGCTAAAATATCCTTAATATTTAGTCTAAACATTTCTGCTATTAAAAATATGTAAAAAATAAAAAAATAATAATTAAAAATATAAAAAGAAATTTCTTACCTATGTGATATTTGATCATATCATTAAAATGGTTAACTACTTAACCCCTTGAGGACGAGCGACACGTATACGTGCCGTAAAAAGGCTTAAGAATCCTCGTTTATTCCCACCGGTAAAAATATACTGTAAATTTTGTGTTATTCAATCGGAGCATATTCTCGATTTAAGAAGAAACAAATTTCTGTTCTTTAAGACTGGTGACAAAACATTAAAAATTTCGTAAAAGGTTCCCATCGTGAAGGGGTTAATCGTCGCGCCCGAGATATTCGCGGGCTGCAAGCTTCACTGCTTTTATTCAGAACTAGCTGACCCGCCCGGCGTTGTCCGGGTCCGTAATAATAATCTTAAACGAACTGGAAATTTTTATGATTTTATCTTTAACTTGAAATATGTGTAAATACATTATTAAAAACTTAACCCTTTTGCTGCATCGTCACTCCACCGCTTTTTATAGAAAATGATTACTTCAGCCTATTATAGAGCATTCTCATAGGTCAAAAGAGAGATATTTTATAAAAGCGGGGGTGTGATGATACAGCAAAAGGGTAAAATTTTTCACAGTATACATTATATTAAATACGTGGCCCCTGACTGTGTCAAAAATTGGTTAAAAAAAAGTAATATTTAGCTGCAAAAGTACCCAAAATGATTGCAATGGGAAACGCAGGAGGGAATACGTGTCCAACGATTGCGTGATTTTCGTGTTAAACTGTTGATATTTATCCTTAAAATTACTGTTAAGTGACTTAACTAAATACTTTTTTCACATAGATATCCCAAGTGAAATATTTTGAATTTCAAACTAATTATATCACTCTTAAATCCGATTATACCGTGAATAAAATCGATTCTCGATGATTAGCTAAAAGATCAGTATATAGTACTATAATTTCAGAGCCATTTTACAAAAATAGGTGCATATTTTTTATCAAACATGCGTAATATTCATTCTGTGAACAAAATCCTAACCGTAAGCCAATTGTATTGTAATCATAACTTGTCTGTAACCTAGCTGTATCTTAACAATAACCTAACTGTAACTTAAATATACCATAAATGTAACCTGGCCGTCACCTTATCATAACCTACCATAATCTATCCACAACCTAACCGCAACTTAACCTTAACCTAACTGTAACTTAACCATGACCTAACTGTAACCTAACCGGAAAATAAATATAACATAAGGCTCACCGGCACGTAATTGCAACTTAACTGTTACCTAACCGTAACCAAGTTCTAATTTAACAATAACTATAAACGAAATATCTTAACCATCTCGCGCTAAGTACTTAGTTTCACTTTCCACCGCTACGGAGCGCATTATGTTTTGTAGAACATCCGAATTTTAGGTTCGGATTGGATTCATGTTCATGGAAATTATTTTGTCTTCTTCGGATACGGTTATGATTGTTTGGAATATTTTTGTTCAGTTTAGATTCGGTTCAATTCAGATTTCGTGGTTTTTTTTCCTTCAAATGAGATTTTTAAGTTCGGTTCGGATTGTACTTCCATGGAAATTATTTTACCTAGTTCCAATGAGGTTATACTTCACTGAAATATTTTTGTTAGGTTCAGATTAGGTTTGGTTCAAATTTCGGGATTTATTTATTTTTTTTTTTTTACAAATTTTCTGGTTCGGATTGGGTTTATGCCCATGGAAATTATATTGTCTTGTTCGTATATGGTTATAGTTATTTGGTATATTTTCGTTGGATTCAGATTTGGTTCGATTCAGATTTCAGGTATTTTTTCAAATTGATTTTAAGGTTCTGGTCGGATTCATATCCAGAAAAATTATTTTGTCTTGTTCGGGTCCGGTTTTGGGTCTTTGGAATATTTTTTTGGGTTCAGATGTCATTCAATTCAGATTTCAGTTTTTTTAATGGAATTTTTAGGTTCAGGTTGGGTTGCGCATCAACGGAAATTATTCTGCATTGTTTGAATAAGGGTATGCTTCTCTGGAATATTTTTGTCAGATTCAGATTTAGTTCAGTTTTTTAGGTTTGGATTGGGTTCGTGTTCATGGAAATTTTTTGTCTTGTTCAGATCCGGGTATGGTTCTGTGGAATATTTTTGTCAGGTTCATATTTGGTTCGATTCTAATTTCAGGTATTTTTTTCAAATGGAATTTTAGGTTCGGATCGGGTTCATGTCCACGGAAATTATTATCTCTTATTCGAATCCGGTTATGGTTCTTTCGAATATTTTTATCGGATTCAGATGTAGTTTGCATAAAATTTCAGGTTTTCTTTCAAATGGAATTTTTTAGGTTCGAATCAGGTTTATGTTCACGGAAATTATTTTGTCTTACTCTTATCGGGTTATAGTTCTTTGGAATATTTTTATCGATTTCAGGTTTCGTTCTGGTCATTTTTCGGGGTTTTTTCAAAGAAAAGTTTTAGGTTCGGGTCGTGTTGTATATACACGAACATTATTTTTCCTTGATCGGATTGGGGTATGCTTCATTTGAATATTTTTGTGGGATTCAGATTTGATTCGGGTCAGATATCAAATCCATAGTTTTTTTTCAAATGGGATTTTTAGGTTCGGATCGGGTTTATCCTCATGGAATTTTTGTCTTGCTTGGATCGGAATATAGTCTGTTTTTTTCTGGTTGGGATCGGGTTATGTGTTAATACGCCTAAACATAATGTTTTGCTACTATTCTTTTAGTGACTATTTTTGATATATAATTTATTTTGCTATTTGATAATTTATTACTGTGTATGAATCGTCTGCCGATTCGAACAACTGTACGTCAAACAGCCATTTCATTTTTGTTTTAAAAACAAATTAAAGTCTTAATAAAATTTTAACTTAAATAAAATGCATTCAAATTTAATCAATGATTTAAAAAAACTGCTAAAACAGCCTCATATATACATATACATATATTTACTGCATTATAGCTAACCACACATACATTCTAATGAACGAAGTACCAACGATCTGACGTAACAGCTGTGTTCAAAAATCCTAAGTTAAATGACATTTTGACAGTCTTTAAATTTTAAAGGTATTTGGGGGGAAAAAACAGTCACTTTTGAAATGTCAAAATCTCAGATTGGTTTCTTTCATAGGGTAAAAGAAATTAATAGAGTGGAAGTATTATCTCTGGAGGTAATGCTAAAAATGTAACCCTACATTAAGTCCAATTAGGTACCAACAAAAGTACGTGCTTTGACACGCCTATCAATTGAAACAGATTTAAACCCGTATTTTTTTGCTCTTGTTTCTTAAAAAGAACTAATCTATCGCTTCACCGGTAAAAATTTATTAATTATTTTATCATATGTGTTTTAAATATCAATATAGAAAATTATTTTAACGTTTTACTTGAAAATATAACATTCTTTTGTTAATACATTAAAATCGTCTGCAGTCAGAAATCTATATTTTAGATCAATATTTATTACTTAAGTTTTCATATATGATTTTAAAAGAATTAATTTGATATTTAATTATTGCTAATTTTCCAATTTCCTTCATTTTAAAAGCGAACATTTATTTTAATAAATAATAATAGAACAAAGACCATTTTAAAAATTTGCTATTTCCTCTTAAAATATGCTTCAATTGTAATTCATTTCTTTCAATTCGTCTTATAATACAAAATCCCTTCCACGTCCTTTTGTTTGGCACATTAAAATTTGAGCGATAAATGCTTTCATATAGCAAAACTTTTTTGAGGCTTACTTCACCTCCACTTATCTCATTCCTTTATGTGTTTCTTTAATTCTGTCTCAGCTTTCTTATTACTTCTGCGAAAATTTTTATACAACCAACCAACCGTAAAGAAACGAAAGAAAAAAAAAATTGGAAAAAGATGATTTTTTATGAGAGTGACCTCTTGATTTTAATTAATTACTCAGTTAATAATTGAAATTTCGAAATTCTGAAGCTCAGGTGCATCAGGCGAGATTTAGGGCTACTCTCAAAAAAAATTTTGAGCTTCGTACATGCAGTACATTTTGCTAGCCGTCGCAGACACACACACAGACACACACACGGACACACAGACAGAGCGTTTTGTTCTTTTATTAGTATAGATTGTTTGATTCCCACCAGTTTTATAAAATAGTGTAATTGGTTTTATTCTGGTATCATGTTACTTGTCATCAAATAAGATGAATATTTTTTTCAAAAAAAGTGGTGGCAATAATGAATTTGAATTTTTAAGCCGTAATTTAATGCTACAATTAAATGGCTAAACTAACTTTAAATTTTTAGAATTTTGCTAAAACTTTCTACTGAAAAATCAGTGAGCTTCCTGTGAAATAAATAGATATATTGGTGGTGAATGCGCATGCTAGCGAGTTAATTGTCACCAGCACATACTAGTAGTATTCTTTAATTTTTTTAAATAGTTATAATAGTAAATAGTTAGAGTTTTGCTAGGAATATTAAAAAAAAGAAAAAGAAAATTATAACTTCCTATTACAAAAATTTCAAAAAGAGAAAATGATCCCAGAATATACACGGAACCACTTTTACCAATGAAATGACTGAACTGAAAAATAGCATTTTTTAAATTAAACTTTTTAAGATGAGTATTTTCTATTTTGATCATTTCAAATACATGTTTAATTTCACGATAAAAGAAAAACACTATTGGAGGATCACGATTAAAAGTCTTTATTTATTGACACAACATAGATTATTCAAACAAATTTCTGTTTTAACCCTTTCCGGCACGGGCAAAATCTGTACTAAAATGAGAAATTATCGACTGACACCGGAATTCACAAACGCATTTTTTTAAATAATTTGAATTCCTTAATTTAAACTTTTATTGTAAAAGCAAAATTTTACTAAAATATTATTGGTGCCGTTTGCAAGTTTGGAATTAAAATTAGGCATCCCAGACCGGGCACAGTGTGCCGGAAAGGGTTAAACAAAATTTCAATGTAATATATAAAAATAGGATATAAAATTACCTTATGTAAAATAGCAACGGTCTCTCTGCACTTAGAGCATTTTTATTGTCACTTATAGGCCACAGAAAAAAAAACAAGTAGTCTAAATATGCAAAAAGCTTTGGAACTCAAATCTGAAAAATTTCGCATTTTCCAGAGTTAAATGTACAAGTAAATGAAAGTGCTAGTAAATTGTATCTATTGATGTTCGTAATTTTATTTAATCTTCAAAGTTATATAAAAAAAACTGGGAACAACTTTCAGGAATTTTTGCTGTTTTTGCGAAATATAGGGCTATTGTAAAATGAGCGATGTGCGAAGGAAATGAACGATTTAATTGGATTTTTTTTTTAATAAAATGTTTCAAATACAATAAAGTGTTTCGGACTTTGTGTCTTAAGATTGAATGCCTCATCGCTAATTATTTATTTATTATTCTTGCATTAACAGTTTAACCCCTTTAGGGATGAGATTTCCGCTTTTTTACACACCAGTAAAATCTTAGAGAAAATGCTATATTATTTAATCGGAACATTTTTGCTTTTTTTAAGAGAACAAAAATTTCTCTAAGATTATACTGGTGTCCAAAAAAGCGGAAATCTCATCTCTGCCCCTTGGGCACGAGCGGCAGGTATTCGTGCCGCAAATAGGCTTAAGAATCCGTGTTCATCTCCACCGGTACAATTATACTGTAAATTTTGCCTTATTTAATAAAAACATTATCTCGATTTAATAAGCCCCTAATTTCTGTTTTTTAAAACCGGTGACAAAACATTAAAAATTTTGTAAAAGGCTCCCGCCGCAAAGGGGTTAAGTAAAAAAAGATTATCCAAAATTTATTAAAAATCGGATTAATACCTTAATTACACGGGCAATCAATAGTATTCCATTACATTATGGCCAAAGGGAAAAATAATTTCAAGTGCATTTTAATGATGTTATATTCTTTTGAACACAATAAAGTTAATATGCATCTATAAAGTAAAAAATATACTATATATATTCTGTACTATCTTTGGTGCAAAGAATATTACTTATTAGTTTACAGAGCCACATAATAGTATTCCATTACATAATGGTGTAACGGGGAAATATTGTTTGGGGAGCGTTTCAGTTATATTAAACTATTTCGTATTTTATGAAATTGACATACGACGTTGCTAAGGTTTACTGCAAGTTGCTTTCTGTACAATAGAAAGCAGATAGTATTTAAGGGAGACGGAAAAGATTTTGGTCACTATACTGTATCCGAAATGCTGGTATACTATTACACCAATGTATCAATATTTTTAAAACTTCGATATTGTATGGAAGCACCTCATTTGATACGCTTGATGTGCAATTTCCGACTTATTTTTTATTTCTTTAATGATTTAAATGACTTTTTCTTCCTTTGATGCATTTTGTAGTATCACTTTCTACGTCCCCTGAAATTCAATGACACGAAAAAATCTTGGTTTACAGTCTGTCCTAAATTGGTGCATAGAGAAAATGCGTTTTGAGAAACAAATGTCATTAATTTCCCGTGAATATTTGCTACAGTCAACGCTGTAAAACACTTGTGTTACGTTACTCCATAAAATTGGTGGCAGCTACGCCTTCCATTTTACAGAGAAATTTTTCACTTATATAATAGTGTAATTTAAACATATATTACTGGCGTAACTTTGCAATGTTACATCAGTTATATCGGTTAAGGTACTCCACAAAATTGGAGGCAGCAAGGCTGCCACCAATTTTATGGAGTAACGTTACACAAATGCTTTGCAGTGAAGCTTTAAGGTGCATTGAAGTAGCAAAATACCTTCTAGCAATTTGAGTAATCTTAAATTATATCTATATAGCTTCGTTTTTGCACATGATCGTTCTCTTTTAGTTGATGAGAATAGAGAACAAAGAAATAATTAATTCTTTGCACTCCGTTGTCGCCGCTATGGCAACATCATCTTTATTTCCAAATTTTGTTTTTGGCAAGAGAAATAAAAGAAAATTATATTTGCTTTATTTAATCAAAGAATTTTTGAAATTGTATACTTGAAGGAAACTTTAAAAAAAAGTAATGCCGTCCTAATAAAATTTTCATAATGATACGAAGTTGCTGGTAGTCCATATTCAAAATGACGTGGTGTGCAAAGAGTAAAATTTATTATTTGCATTTCCATCAGTGAAAGGGGGATAGATTTTTCTTACTTGCATACAATTAATAAAACAGATTGAAAAGAAGACAAGATCATATGAAAATTGCGTCCAATGTTATATAAATCTCTTAAATAAAAACAATCCTTAACCGTACCAAATGCTACTTCTGATGTTTACTTTATACTGCATACGATAAATCTGGAAAGCGAATGGTATTTTCTCCATAAAGTACTCTTTTTATGGCACGACAAAGAATAATAGAGAATAATGCAATCTAATTTCCTAGTGCGTTTCTATCCAGAATGGTGCAGGTGCATAGAAAAAAAAAAAAACATGTTTTTTGAAACAAATAGCTTTCGATTCTCAGGTATTTGACTTTAGTCAAGATTTGAGGCGTGTTCGATTCGTAAAATTCCTTCTAGCAATTTGAGTAATTGTAACCCTACGCGACGGGTGTCTTTTACGAAATGTTTTACGTTTCTACACCGGTTTTGAAAACAAAAAATTTGTGCCTTGTAAAATCCAGAAAAGGATCCAGTTAAATAAGGTAAATTTTACATTAAAATTTTACTGGTGGTGATACATAAGAATTCTTAACCGTTTTTTCGGCACGTATACGTGTCGTTTGTACCCGAATGCTTAAACGATATCGGTATAAATTCGTTTACATACATGATTCGTTCACACAAATGATGAATTGCTTTCTTTTAAATGAATGCAATTTTTATCCATACCAAATCTTACTTTTGATGTTCACTTTTTACTGCATACAATAAATGCCGAAAGCAACGGAATTCTCCCCATAAAGTACTCTTTTTTATGGCACTACAAGAATAATCGAACATAATGCAATCTAATTTTCCGGTGCGTTTGTCTCCTAAACGAGGCAGATCGAGGTGTATAGAAAAAAATGTGTTTAGTGAATCAAATGTCATTAATTTCTCGGGAATATTCTTTTTAATCATGATTTGATGCGGTTTTGATTCATAAAATACATTCTAATTATTTGAGTAATTGTATATGATATCTATATATTGTAGTTTATGCACATTAGTTTGTGAGAATGAAAGACAGAGAAGCAGCATTTTAACCAATTAACTGGTTAATTCTTTTCCGTTCAATAAATTGAAAATAACGGACTCACACCACAATTTTTTTAAATAAAATATTCGTAACGTTTAGTCTAAAATTCCCCGCCTTTAGATACAGTAAAACCTCTATAACGGACACTCCCGAATAGCGGACACCTCTATTTAACGGACAGTTTTCCAATCCCCACTCCCAAAACCTAATATTTTGTATGTTTAACCTCTGAATAACGGACATTCCGAATAGCGGACACTTTATTCGGCGATAAAGGATGAAAAAGTATGTTTTAAAGAGAAAAAAATGAATAAAAAAGCAAAAAGGGCTCTGAATTTATCAGGACAACGTGTCACAAATTTTGTGAGCACAGATAAATGTAGATAAAGAGCTGGGGAAAATCTCCCCCCTCCCCCCCCCTTCACGTTCAGTGCTAAATTCAGGGTGTTGCCCGGGAGGAATATCTCCCGGAACATTGAAATGTCACCCAAAAATATTTTGAGATTTTATGCTTTTAAAGGTCAAAAAGTTCAATCCTTCCCTTCGCACCCCGAACTCTACAATGTCCAATAACGTGACATAGAAAAATAAATTACATGTAATCGCAAGCAAAAGTAAACTTTTGTAACCGATTATTTCACGAGAATATAATAAACAGCGGATAAAAGAGTGCACAAATTTAATTCAATCTTATTGATTAAAAATATTTTTACTTTCTGATTAATTATATAATAGAGGTTTTAGGACATATAAAAATAATGATTAATGAAAATTAATGAAACAATGTAAATTAATGAAACATTAAGCATTTCTTATCGATTTTTGAATCTCTGAGGTTTTCCCAATAGCGGACACCTCCGAATAGCGGACAATTTCTGCGTTCCCGAGGTGTCCGTTATTTAGAGGTTTTACTGTAGTATGAAATTATTATTTTTTAAAAATAGTGGTGTGAAAAAGCTTTAAATGATGAATTAAGCAAATTCATCTTGCCCGAAAGGCGTACGGGCAAATCAGTTAAAGGGTTAAATGTATTGTTTGCATCTCAGGGACTGAGAGGCTGATAAATTTATTTCACTTACATGCAGTTAATAAAACAGATTGAAAAAAAAAAAAACAAGATCCTATGAAAATTCATTATTATATAAATTCCTTAAATGAATACATTTTTTATCCATACCAAATCCTACTCTTGATGTGGCGACTTTTCTGAAGCGGCAAAAATGTAGCAATCCTGAAGTTTTATTTATGGATTCCGAGTTCTCACCAGTAAGTTTAACTTTTTTTTTTTTGTTTGTTTTATAAGACAATATATATATATATTACACAAATAAAATAAAATAAAATTGTTACTCAAAATTTTTCGGAGTGAATTCCACCGTTAGTGAGAAGTCGTGAATGCACTTGTAAACGTCATCAGTCAACCAAGTCGTATCTTTGTATAAAACTACTGAAACCTAATTTTGGCTGCTGACTTTTAGGTTTACTTTTGTGTTTTGTGCGCATAGTTCTCTATATTTTTATACATTTGGGTGCAGGAAAAAAATGCTAAAACATCAAGTCAACCGCCTAAAATAGGTTTTACAATTGTTTTCCACCAAGATATGACTTGGCAGACCGATTGTGTTTTAATATGTGAGTTTAGTATTTAACTAATTCTGAAACACCAGCCGTGAACTCGATGAGGTTATTGTATGTGCTGTCGCCACCTGGTCTATTAGTGATGACGTTGCGCCTCGTGTCCTCTGGCTTCCTCCCTTGGGGACGAGCGACACGTAAAGGTTGCTGTAAAAAGGTTTAAGAATCATTGTCTATACCCACCAGTAAAGTTTTACTTTAAATTTTTCTTATTTAATCGGAGCATTTTCTCGATTTAATAAGACACAAATTTTATGTTTTTAATATCCGGTGACAAAACATTAAAAATTTCGTAAAAGTCTCCCGTCGCGAAGGGGCTAAATATTTTGATGCCAGTGGATCGAGTCGTAAAATATCTTTTGGTATTTTAAGTAATCTTAAATGATATCTGATATCGATATATCTTCGTTTACACGAATGGTTGTTCTCTTACAGTGGGTGAGAACAGAAGATAAAGAACAGGGATCTTGATATTATTATTTGCATATCATACAATAAGAGAGAGACAACAATATTCCACTTGCATGCAATTAATAACAAGTTGGAAATTGCACGTGAAGCGTAGCAAATGAGGTGCGTTCGTACGATAATGAAGTTTTAAAAATATCACTCTCATATATCAATCTCATAAAATTGTAAATAGTGAATTACAATTAAAACGCTCATCAAACAATGTTCTCCCTGTACCATTATGTAATGGAATACTTTTGTGTGGCCTTGTAAATCAATAACAAATATTCATTGTGCCACAAATTATGCAAAATGTATATTATAATATGTACTTTATTGTTGCATATAAAATTTATTAAGTTCGAATGAGTGTAACACCATTAAAATGCACTTGAAACATTTTTCCTCATTGACCGTAATGTAACGGAAAACTTTTGATTGTCCCTGTAATTGATCTAAGCATCCTATTTTCATAAAATTTGAAATAACTGGGCAAAATTATGTAATAATTATGTATTTTAAATTTCAAACGATTAAAATGCATTTGAAATTTTTTCTACATTGACCGTAATGTAATGGAATACTTTTGATTGCCCCTGTAATTGATCTATTCATCCGATTTTCATAAAATTTGAAATGACTCGACAAAATTATGTAGTAAATATGTATTTTAAATTTCAAACGATTCGGTTGCGTAGTTTTTTCGTTGTTATATGCGGACAGACAGACGGACGGACTGAACGACTACTATAGGTGCTACGTATTTACATAATTACGAACGCACCTAAAAAGCTTCCAGACAAGGCAAGATCAACCGCTTCTTTGATTTGCCCTTGCGTCTTATTGGCAACGTGTTTTTGCCAAAGATGATTTGCTCATACCACATACGGATAAATGATTTTAAATCATGATTTATTATTCTCACCAGTAAAGTTTTGTTTGAAATTTTGTATTATTTAATCAGTGCATTCACCTGATTCAATTACGAAAAAATTTCTGTTTAAAAAACCGGTGATAAAAAGAAAAAAAAAATGTCTGTAAAAAACGCAAAAAAATTAGGCTTCATTCGAAAGTTTTTTTTTAATACTGATCAGTTAAAAGTGGTGAATATGCTTTGTTTGGCTTTTTAGGTGCGTTCGTAATTATGTAAATACGTAGCACCTATAGTGGTCGTTCGGTCCGTCCGTCTGTCTGACCGTTCGTCTGTCCGCATATAACAACGCAAAAACTACCCAACCGAATCGTTTGAAATTTTAATTACATAATTATTACATAATTTTGTCGAATCATTTCAAATTTTATGAAAATCGGATGAATAGATCAATTAAAAGGGCAATCACAAGTATTCCATTACATTACGGTCAATGGGGAACAAAGTTTCGAATGCATTTTAATCGTTTGAAATTTAAAATGCATAATTATTACATAATTTTGTCGAGTTATTTCAAATTTTTTGATAATCGGCTGCATAGATCAATTACAGGAGCAATCAAAAATATTCAATTACATTATGGTCAACGGGGAAAAAGTTTCAAATGTATTTTATAAGTTTGAAATTTAAAATACATAATTATTACATAATTTTGTTGAGTTATTTCAAATTTTATGAAAATCGGATGCATAGATCAATTACAGAGATAATCAAAAGTATTCCGTTACATTACGGTCAATGGGGAAAAATGTTTCAAATGCATTTTAATGGTGTTACACTCATTTGAACACAATAAAATTGTTATGCATCTGTGAAATACATATTATAATATACATTTTACATAATTTGTGGTGCAAAGAACATTTGTTATTGATTTACAAGGCCACACAAAAGTATTCCATTACATAATGGTAGAGAAAGAACATTGTTTGATGAGCGTTTTAATTGTAATTCACTATTTACAATTTTATGACATTGATATATGAGAGTAATATTTTTAAAACTTCGTTATCGTACGAACGCTCCTCATTTGCTACGCTTCACGTGCAATTTTCAACTTGTCTGAACTAGAGCATGAAATTTCAAAAAAAGACACTTCATTTTGTATTTTGAAAAGGTTAACAATTTAGAGCCCAAATTATTATGAATACATGATAATTCCTTCTTTTAAAGCAGTATTTTTTGTGAAGTTTTGAAAGAACATTAGAAGATTTATACAATAATTTAATAAATTTTAGAAGGACTTTGACATTTAAAATTGACCCCATCAAGGGCGGAGATTCATTTTTGGACCACCTAATTTTAATATCCAAATGTCACATTGACACCATATTTATGGAATCTAAATTTCCCTTCAATTAAACACACAAAGAAAAGATTTTACTCATTTACAAATAAATTTGTTTGTAAATTCTTGTGTCAATCGATCATTTTATCATTTTAGGAGTAGAAGTACTTTGCTCCTAAAAGGATTAATTAATTAAATGCGGTTTTACAGGGATTGTGTGCAATATTTATAACTCCATTCAAATCTTGTATTTAACCCTTTAACGATCAAAGCTTTTTCATTGCAAAGATGTTGAAATAAATGAATGACACCGGTAATTAAGAACAAATATATTTCTAAATAAGAAAACGTGATTTTTCACATACATAATAAAAGGGATACTTTTAGTTAAAAATACCGGTGTCAGTGTTGCGTATCGGAATTAAAATTTTGTGGTTTCGTGGCGAAACCAATGAACGTTAAAGGGTTAATCCTTTCAGGAGCAAGGTACTTCCATTAGTAAAAAGCTAAAATGAGTGACTGACACCAGAAATTATAAACAGATTTATAGTATTTGACAGAATTAGGAAACGTACAAATATAATGCTCTTACAATAGATATATTTTCAAAGTTAAGCTGTCCCCTCAATTCTTCAATTCAAATCTGAAAAGATACAAAAGAACTTAAAAAATCATCCTTTATTTTATTTTTTGTTTTATGCAATCTATTGGTTAAAACACGAAAATTTAAAATATCTATAACTCATTTAAAACTGTATTACTACTAATCTTTCTATAAATTAATTTTATATCATCATTTTAATGGTACTTTAATTTACCGTCGGGTTGTAAACTATTAAACATATTTTTTATTCTTATTTTCTTCTTCCTGTTTTTCAGCATTTTATTGTTACACTTAAGTTCAATCTATATTTACTTTCTCGGATAACTTGGACGATACTTGCTTCTTCACTGCATTTTAAATACATTTTTAATTTTACAAATATATTTGATAAGTAAATATAGACAACAAATAAATATTGAAACTGAACTACTTGACACTAGTGTTGCCAGTTGTACATGTAAATCTGGGCTCAAGATGCCCTGGATTTCAATATCTTAACCCTTTCTGGCACGCTGTGCACGGTCTGGAATACCTAATTTTAATTCCAAACTTGCAATCGCCACCAGTAATATTTTAGTAAAATTTTGCTTTTGCAATAAAAGCTTAAATTAAGGAATTCAAAATTTAAAAAAAAAAAATCGTTTTTGAATTCCGGTGTCAGTCGATAATTTCTCATTTTACTACAGATTTTGCCCGTGCCGAAAAAGGGTTAATGTAGATTTTTTTTCTTCTTATCAAACAGCGGAACTATGTGCGATTAAAGATGGCAAAATAAACTGTAATAAAATTGTGGTGTGCAAAACCTTTGGATTGGAACCCTTATTTACCACGGCACACCTAACAACACGTCACCTGAGAAAAATAAGGTTCTATCTGTGTTTTTAAAATAATTGGCTTACCGATATAGATAGGTTCTATTTGTATTTATAAAGGCATTTTTGCATAAAAATACATGTTACTTATACTTTAATACATGTAAATAAAAATACAATGTTACATATAATTTACATATGACATTACTATTATATTATGACATTATTTTAATCCAGAATAACTTTCATATATACAAATAGAACATTTCTATATCGATAAATAATTTTTTTCAAAAACACAGATAGAACCTTATTATTCTCAGGTGACGAACATTACTGAAAACTAGTAATGGGCATAATAAATGATTTTACATTCAAAATAATTATTCGAATTGCGCAAAAACATAATTTCGAACTTTTCTATACATTTTTTAAATAATTAGAAAAGAAGTAAAGGCAAAGTTATAATTTTTCTGAAAACTTTTAAATCATCTTTAGCATTTTTGAAGATAAAAATATTTTTTCAATTTTTATGGGTTTCTCTAATTACAGTAGGCTCTTAACCCCTTGGAGACGAGCGACACACATACGTGCCGCAAATAAGCTTAAGAATCCTTGTTTATCCCCACCAGTAAAATTACACTGAAAAATTTATTTTATTTAATCGGAGCATTTCCTCGATTAATAAGAAACAAATTTCTGTTTTTAAAGACCGGTGACAAAACATTAAAAATTTCGTAAAAGGTTCCCGTCTCGAAGGGATTGATTAATCATCTGGTCGGGAATTGCCTCCTCCCAGAAATGCAAATATCCCAGATAATCGAATTTGGGTAAGTTTTCATGAAATATTTTAGAAAAAGGACAGAAATGTCAAATTATTTTACAACTGTCAAATTATTTTACATAGATATTTTAATTAATACAACCGGAAGAAGATAGACATAAATTTTAATGTAATTTACATTTACAATTAGCGCAATAAAAAAAATAGAAAGGTAGTTTTACCTCATTGTCTTGTTAAGAATGAAATAATAAAGGTCTGTTTTCATTTTTCATTCACTATTCGACTAATTTCACGACTCAAATTTCTGAACATCATTTTTTTCAGCAGATCTTCTTGCTCTAAGTTATTAAGCAACGCCTCAGTATGTACTAATGCGTTGCCGGGACTAAAGTATTGAGTTAGAAAATTTTCTTCATCACTTTCAGGGCAGTTTTCAAAATTCCTCGTTTCTTCTTAATCACAAGCTATACGCTAACATGTACCATCATCACTTAAGACTTTGTAACATTTCAAAATTGTTTCGAATCTTCGCCAATCCATTTGTTGGACTGCTTTTTCCTCCATATTTTCAGAACAGAATATCTTTCTAAAATTTTCTGTGATTTTTCTCTGCAAAACAGTGATATCATCTCCGTCTTAGGAATATCATTTTTCTTCATCCAGTGAAATTCCCCTCCATGATTTCTTAACTGTGGTACTTTTTACTAATTTGAATTTTACTATTTTTCATCATCGTAATGTCATAATTCATTACATGTAAAATTGAGATTTTTATTGTTCTTATTAATCTACTACCCGGTTAACCGAGATTCTACTGATTTTATAATTAAAATATAAATCATATTTTTCTATACAAAATTTTTGGTAGGAGTTGTGATAAAAATAATCAAACAATGATTAGAAGCAATGTTTTTAGGATGTCCAAACATTTCATTTGAATAGTAAAATCTTTCATTCAAACTTTCACTGCTGACAGCGTACGTATTTAGGTTTGTATTAGTAATAGCTTTTGCTAAATGAAAAATTAGCTTTTGCCTTTAACATTACTCGAATTATGTCTATAAAAATCTGGCATTCAGTATTATACAGGGATGAGATTTCCGCTTTTTTTCACACCAGCAAAATTTTAGAGAAAATGCTATATTGTGTAATCGGAACATTTTTGAGATTTAAGAGAACAATATTTTCCCTAAGATTATACTGATGTCCAAAAAAGCGGAAATCTCATCCCTAATTATATCAGTCCCTGTAGAAGACTCGGTATCGGTACTCATCATCCGGCAAAAAATGACGAAAATATCGATTTTATAATTTTTGCTTAAATTATACGCTATTATCTTTAGGAAATTCTGGCGAAGTTTCGTAAAGATTTTAGTGTTATATGTACAGTTTAACACTAGAACGCCCGGAAATTCTACTCAAGTTTGAAAATAATATTTCTCACCAGAATTTTTATTCAAAATTATTTAATTGATTTATTTAACGTAAATTTGCTTGGATTAGATTTAAATTATTTCAAGAAAATTTTTCTGGTTCGAATTGAAATTTAGTTACATGATTGGAGTCGAATCGACTCCATCCGGGCGTTCTAGTGTTAAAGAGATTTTATTGCATCGTTGTCCCTTTAAATGCCCCAATACGCTTCACTCAAAAGTAATTTTTCGCATTTCGTGTTTTTCAGCGAATAGGCATGTTCATAATGTTAAAACTTTTATGTATATTTTTTCGTTGACTGGATTTTTTATTGGTGTTACTCATGGCATATTTGATCAAACTAATTATGGAATTTACAGTAAAGTAAATTTGTTTTCATACACATAAAAATGTAAAATTAATTTAGCTTTTACTGTTATTTTACATGTATTTGGACATTTTTTCTCCCATTCCTTAAGATAAATCCGATGCTTCAAATTATACCGCAACCTTCTACGAATAGTTAAAAAATAGCTCAAAATGTTCGAGAAGATCCATTTTAAAATCCATTTAATTTTTTTTAATTAAGATTCTCTTATTTATCGAAAGAAATCGAATGATTTATGACCGAGTCATTTTCCATCATTAGGTATTTTATTATCCTGTCATAAATCTAGGCATTTAAATAATTAATTAACCCTTTCCGGCACGGGCAAAATCTGTTAATAAAATGAGAAAATATCGACTGACACCGGAATTCACGAACGAATTTTTTATATATTTTGAAACCCCTAATTTGAGCATTTATTGTAAAAGCAAAGTTTCACTAAAATATTATTGGTGCTGTTTGTAAGTTTGGAATAAAAATTAGGTATCCCAGACCGGGCACAGTGTGCCGGAAAGGGTTAAATTTAGGCATTTGTATGAATTTAAAAGAAAAGTTCAAATGATGCGGAGCCCCTCTTAAATAAAAGTAATTCTTCACCACGGTGAATACTACTTTAGACTTTTACATTTTTAATGCATACAATAAATCCTGAAAGTGCTCGGTATTTCCCTAAAAAGCATCTTTTTTAGAACACGACAAGAATAATTGAACATTATAGCATTCCAATTTCCCGATACGTTTCTCTTCTGAATGGTACAGGTGAGAAGAAAAAATATCCCCTACGAAATAAATGACATTAATTTCTTCGGGATATTTGTTTTAACCAAGATTTAAGGAGGTTCGATTGGCACAATTCCTTTTCGTAATTTGAGTATTGTTAATTGATGTCGATCTATCTTTGTTTACGTACATGATTATTCTTTTCTAGTTGGAGGGAACAGAAGACAAAAAAAGGATTCTTAATCCTTTACACTCTATTGTCGCCGCTGCAGTAACATTACAAAGTAAGTTAAAAACTCCCTTGTCACCGTTCCGGTGACATGGTATGGTAAGTTTAAAACTGCATTGTTGCCGCTGCAGCAACATTATCTGTTATTGCAAATTTTGTTTTTGGCACCAGAAATAAAGGAAAGTAAAATTTGCCTTATTTAATTAGAGCGTTTTTTAAATTGCGCACTTCAAGAAAGTTTCGCTTATACTATTCGCTTATCTAATTCCCTTTCATGAGGTAAAGTGTAAAAATACATAAGACAAATTTAAATTTCTGTTCCGGTTAAAGTAAATATTTTATACTCAATTTCACTCTCTATTTTCTGTATGTTTATAAATAAAAAATACGCCAGTTATGGTAAATCAAATTGAGCTTTTTATACTTAATAACATAATATATTGAATTATTGTAATGGAAATCGCATCCAGTTTCATATTTGAAAGCAATTCTCATCCATATCAAATCTCACTTTTGACTATCATTTTTTCCTGTATAATACATCCTGTAAGAACAACGGAATACCTCAATAAACATTTTATTTTGAGTACAACAAGAATAATCGACCATTCTAGCATTCTAATTTCCTGATGCGTTTGTCTTCCGAATGGTACAGGTGAGAAGAAATAATATGTCTTACGAAATAAATGACATTAATTTCTTCGGGACATTCGCTTTAACCAAAATTTAAGGAGGTTCGATTGTCACGATTTCTTTTCGTAATTTTAGTACTATTGATTGGTGTCGTTGTATCTTTGTTTACGCACATGATTGTCTTATTCCAGTTAGTAAAATTAGAAGAGAAAGAAGTTTTGCTTATATCATTCGCTATCATGAAGTAAAGGATAAAGATCCATAAGACATATTTGAATTTTAATTCCGGTTAAATGAATATTTTATACTGAATTTCACTGTCTGTTTTCTCAATGTTTTGTAAATGAATCATCCTCCAGACATGGCATTTCAAATTAGGCCTTTTATTTTTAATGACTTAATATATTGAATTATTGTAATGCAAATCGCATCCAGTTTCATAAATGAAAGCAGTTTTCATCCATATCAAATCGTACTTTTGGCTATCACTTTTAAAGGACGTTCGTAATTATGTAAATACGTAGCACTTACAGTCGTCGTTCAGCCCATCCATTCGTCCATCCATTCGCCAGTCCGCATATAACAACACAAATACTACCCAACCGAATCGTTTGAAATTTCATATACATAAATGTTGTATAATTTCATCGAGTTATTTCAAATTTTATAAAAATCGGATTTATAGTTCCATTACAGAGAACTATGGGTTACATAGTTCCCTGTAATGGGAATATTACAGGGTTTGGAATGCGTTTTAAGTATATTAAACTATTTCACATTTTATGAAATTGATACACGTTGCTGAAGTTAATACAAGTTACTTGCTGTATAATAAAAAGCAGATAGTATTTACAGGGACACACAAAATAGTTCAAATATCATGCTGTATCCAAAGTATTGTTTACAATTGCTCCAAGATAAGAATATTTTAAACACTTCGTCGTAATACGAACGCACCTCATTTGCTACGTTTGATGTGCAATTTACAACTTGTTACTGAGTATAATACATCTCGTTAGCTTACGGAATATCTCCATAAAGCCTCTGTCCAGTGTTGCCAGACGGGCTACATTTTTTAAATTCAAATTCTTGATTGGCACCACTTTTTACAAATGATAAAATGTGTCTTATTCAATGCCATGATAATTAAGGCGAAAACAAAAGGTGATTTAACGTTTCAAAAAAGTGGTGCCAGTCAAAAAATTTGATTTAAAAAAAGTAGCCCACTGGCAACACTGCCTCTGTCAGAGTTGTCTACTTTTACGCCTATTCATATTATATAAATAAGCTTCGAACCACTTTTTTTTTAGTAAATTGTCAGTCAAATTTCTTTAATGAGTAAAATTTTTGATTCGGTTATTTGTATTTAATTTTAAATAGGTGTAGAAGTTGGTAACCATGCTCTTTTTAATAACACAGAAAAACTAATCGAAGATACTGCAATTTAATTTTATGATGTGTTTTTCTTCTCAATAACGCAGACGCGTAGAAAATAAATAAATAAATAAATAAATAAATAAATATTTTGCGAAACAAATAAATAAATAAAAAATAAAATAAAATATTTTGCGAAACAAATGTCGTTAATTTTTCGTGAATAACAGCTTTAACCAAGATCGTAATTTTTAATTTCAGTACTAATAATTGATGTCAATATAGCTTTGTTTAATGCAGGTTATAATTCTATTCCAGTTGGTGAGAATAGAAGACAAAGAAGAAGCTTCTTTAATTTATCGTTTGCAGCTCAGAAAATGGGAGGAAAATAAATTTAGCAGCTCACTTGCATTCATTTAATAAAGTAGTTTGGGAAGAAGATAATGTTAACATGCTTTGTTTGAAACATGATTCGATTTTATGAACTAAAGAATAAAGTTTCATAAGACAAATTTTAGCCATCTGGAAAATTAAACAGAGTGGATGATCGTGTAACGAAATTAATATGTGCCAAAACGGTGTTCGCTAATCAAATTCTACGTTAGCAGATCACAGATTTAGCATAGATTTGTATTGGAATTCAATTCGTTCTTAAAAACTAAATAATAACAATAATAATAATAATATCTTGCTTTTATAGTAAAGTTAATATAGGTTCTAATTTAATATGGATCTATTATATTTTGATGACTTTCATCGTTTCATAGCGTACCGCTCTATTCTTAAAAAAAAAAAAAAAAAAAAAAAAAAAAGTAGTTACTGTTATTACTGCCGCTGACAACGAATTTTTTGTGACCGAAGGTCTTTCCTCTTTAATATTAAGAGAGCTGTTGCCATGGAAATTAAAAATGTGGAAATTGGTGGTAATATAGACAAATGTTTTATAAAGATGCGGGCGCAGGCAGTTTTTAAATAGAATAATTATTAAAAGAGATATTTGATGTTAAAGTTGGTTAAAATCGTTTTATTAACCCCTTGTGGCGCGGTGGTTTCATAGATATACCACTTAATTTTAATTCCCAAACGCCACATTGGCACCGGAATTTTGTTTTAAAAAAATTACGGTATATTGAATGCATGAATTCTAGCGTTTTCGAATTTAAATAAAGTTGTTTTCAAATGCCAGTGTCAGTCATTAATTTCAACACTTAAGCAATGAATCTGTCCTGCGCCGCAAAGGGTTAAAAGAGTTTCATAGAGATATGTATAGGAATTTAAAAACAATAATAAGAAAAATACATCATTTTATACATTAGAAGTTTCCGGTGTTTAGACTGCTTTTATTTTTATAAGATTTATTTCAAATTTAAATTCAAATTTTCAGCATTCTAAGAGAGACATTTTTTACATATTTTAGAAAAGGTATTATTTTAAATTACTGCCAAATTATCAAAGAATAATATTTCCTTCAAATTTAAGAAAAAAAAATACAAGCGACAGTTACAAACAGAAAAAAGAAATTCAAATGAGAATTAAATAAATAAATAAATAAATTATGAGTTAATAGCTGGAAAATACTGAAAACTACGTCATAAAACTATATTTACACATAAACATTAACAGAGAAAGAAAATTGTAAAATAATAAATTCATTAATATGATTTTACATTCGTAAATGTAGAAAAATTACGTCAGATTGAGAAAAATTAAATAAGTCAGTGTAAATATTTCCTTTCTAACGATAAAAATATCTTCGCGTGAAAATTACAAAAAGAGAAAAAAAAAGTTTAACGAAAATTACGACAGACCACCAAAAAATTAAAATAACAATATTGGCTTTATTTCAGGACAGACATTCCTGATTTAAATAAACAAAAATTTGCCATTGAAGATTTCTGATGTAAAGTCAGATTTTCTGAACTACATAAGTTCTAGAACATGTTCTATCATGGGGATTAAAGGGTTAAAGCCATTACCTTATAGTGCTGTCAAAAAAATTATAATAATAAAAAAAAATACCAGGAATCTAAAACTGTATTGTCTAAGTTAATTTTATATTGATTGATTCTGAAATTTTTAAATGATCTTATTTAATCAAACGCTAAAACAGTCATTAATAACAATAGCTCATTCGCAATAAACCCCCTTTGTAAAACAGAAAAAAATGAATACTCATTTATAGGGCGATCGACAATGTTTATTATTATTATTATTATTATTATTATTATTATTATTATTATTATTATTATTATCAATCAACCTTTCGCAATTTTTTAAAGCCGATGAAATTAACTAACTTTTAGAATCGGGATGTTGGTTGAGAAGCGTAGCTCGTAGGGGCAGAGTCTTCTAGCATATAAAAATATTACATTCACTTTGTAAAACTTTTAGGATTTCATTAATTGACAAAAGTATATAATCATATCAATTTGTCACGTTGAATTTTCAAATATTCCTTAGTTTTTTATAAGATCGTGTTTACTGCGATGCCTGATAAAGTTCAAGTGAAGTTATTAATAATTTTTGAACTAAATTTCAATTTCAATTATAATTTTGCATTTAATAATATTTAAAAAGACACAAAATATAAAAATTACTCTTTTTATTCTGTTCATTCTAATATAGGGCCACTAAAATGTAGGGTCTGAATCCCCAATAGTTCCTGAATGAACCAGACCATACTTATGTACAACTGTTAAAATGTTCTCTAAGTCGACAATAGATGCAATTAAATACAACTCGGCAAATCTGAAACACGACATTGCATCAATCAAGCCATAAGAGCTGAAAAGGCTAATAGCAAATTTTATCTTATTAACACTAGAACCGCCGGCTATTTTATACAAATTTTATAAAAAACTATTTGACACCAGAATTTTTATTTAAAACTATTTAACTTGTTTAATTAGCCTGTTTTCGTGTTTTACATGTCTAACAAATCTTATTAAGAAATTTCTGGTTCGAATCCGCAATTTTACAATTTGGCAGGGGTCAAAATGACCCCTAATGGCGGTTTTAGTGTTAAATCGATTTAACCCATCAATTAACCCTTTAACGATCAAAGCATTTTCATTGCTAAGATATTGAAATAAATGAACGACACCGGTAAAAGTGAACAAATATATTCGTAAATAAGTAATAGTGATTTTTCACATACCTAATAAAATGAATTTTTTCAGAATGAAATTCCGGTGTAACTGCTGCATATCGGAATTAAAATTTTGTGGTTTCGTAGAGAAACCAATGAACGTAAAAGGGTTAAATAAGGCAAAAACTTTTATCAATTTTTTGAGGTACAACACAGCAAAACAGTTAGCACGTTTAATTTCTCCATAGAGCACAAGTGTTATAGCCCTACAAAAATACCCGAACATAACATTCTAATTTCTGAATGCGTTTTCTCTTCAGAATAATTCAATGGCAAAGAAAAATGTGGTTTTCCAAATAAATGTCATTAATTTATCGCGAATACTCGCTTAAGGCGCATTCCATTTATAATATTCCTCATCGTAATTTGAGAACTATTCTTAAATTATCTCGGCATATCTTCGTTTGCGCACATAATTGTTGTTCTCCATTTGGTTAGAACAGAAGATAAAGAAGAAGCTTCTTAAATGTATTGTTTGATTTCAGATGAAGCTAGGGAGTGATAAATCTACTCAATTGTATGCTGTTAAGAAACGGGTTGAAAAGAAGTATAGATTAGTAAAGACTGCTTTTGAGTAGGATTGGCTTTTATAAGCAGAAAGCATAAAACTTAATAACATAAATTTTATTTTATTTTATGGAAAATGAAGCATTTATTCGATTTCATTTTGATTTTTCTGAGGATTATAATCTGATAGTTAGCCGATATTTTTCTGTTTTATTTTATATTTAAAAATGTATTTTTATGCAAATTGTACTTAACGCTTTAATTACGAAAATGGGACCAAGCAACCTAGGGTTTATTTAATGATATTCTATTAGTAGCACTTTTTTGAAAAATAATATCAGTTATTCATGCTGTACTTCGATATTTTTCTAAGAAGTGTTCCTCAAAGAAAGAGTTTTGAAATCTATTTGTTCACCGACCTTAGAGTAATAAGTCTAACGTTTACAAAAACATAAATTTTTGTGAGATTTTTTTCGAGCTTGTGTGGTTTCTTGGACTTTGAAACCAGTAACATAACCGATTGCACTCAAGAAACTATTCTAATTCACCATGGTAAGCGACAGTTACCTCTCGAACGCAAATGGATAAATATTATTTTTGCTTTAATTTTCCTACCCTGAATGGGTCTAATCGACCCACAACTATAATTTGTTTTATACGATTCGAACCAGAACTTTTTTCATAAAGAATGTTAAATAACAGTTGCAGATAAATAAGTCAATAAAATATATTAAAATGTTTTAAAGAACAATTCTGGTGTGAAATGCTTTTATCAAGACTGTGTAAAATTTGAACAGGGTAGGAAGATTAATTTCAGAAGGAAATGCAATTGATTAATACTTTGTTAAAATACAGGGTTAATATTCAAAGGACCATACAAATAAAGAAAAAAAATCTCCATATGGCAGGGTTCGCAGCATAGAATGATAAATTTTATCGTATGAAATCAACTTATTTCGTCAATTAAATATGGCAAAAACTTTTGTCCATTTTTTGTGGTACAACACAGCAGAAGAACAGCTTTGACGTTTTATTTATCCATAAATACAATTGTTATGGCACTACAAAAATAATCGAAAATAGTGCTCTCAATTTATAAGCGTTTTCGCTTCAGAAAGATTCAACACCAAAGAAAAATGTGTTTTTCAAAATTAATGTCATTAATTTATCGCGAACTCTCGCTTCAGGCGCATTGCATTCACAGAATTCCTTTTCGTAACTAGAGTACTACTCTTAAATTATATCGATATATCTTCATTTACGCACATGATTATTGTTCTCCAGTTGGCGAGAATCGAAGATAAAGAAGAAGCTCCCTAAATTTATTGTTTGATTTCAATTGGAGCGAGGGAGTAATAAATTTTGCCCACTTGTATGCTGTTAATAAACAGGTTGAAAAGAAGACTAGATTAATAATCGTCGTTTTGAGTAGGATTGGCTTTTATGAGCTGAAGCATAAAATTTAATAAGATAAATTTTATGTTTTTTTCTGGAAAATGAAGCTTATATTCGATTTCATTATGATGTTTCTGAGGCTTTTAATCGAATAACTCATTTCTTCTATTTTTTTTTTTTTTCATATTAAAAAAATATTTTAAAAAACAAATTATAATTAAGGTTGTTCTCAACTGCAAACGCAAAATGTTTTGACACATTTAGAAATTCATTTTTCAACAGAAATATATAACAAAATAATAACTTGTATAAATATATCCTTCCTAGTTGCCAAAATGGCGTAAGGAAAATAAAAAAGGGAGTTTTATTTAGCTGTTTAAATATGTTTCAATTCGTCACGGAGTCATTTTCAAAACAAAAAAATTGTATTCCAAAGTTGCACGGTGCATTAAGTAATAGATCTAACATTCGCTACAACTAAACAGCGATTTTTTTTAGCGTTTGTATTTTTCTTTTAAACCAGTATTAAATAACAGATTGCACTCGATAAATCACTCTAACTTACCATGGTGGACGAGAGAAATAAATGGAATCTCGAATGCAAATGGATAAAAGCATAGCTGCCAACTTTTACGCATTTCTGCTACCACTAAAATTTTAAAGATATTTTTCATTTGCTTAATCATGAGATTTCGGTGATTAAATAAGACAATATTTACTATAAAAATTTTGTGGTAGGAAAAATGCGTAAAAGTTGCCAGCTATCGATAAAGGTTATTTTCGCCTTATTCAATCCGAGAAAAAATAATTCAAATGATTATTACTTTGATAATCTACAGGAGATTATAATCAAAATATCACAGAAATGCTGAAAAAATCCGTATATGGCAGGGATCGCGGCACAGAAGAGCAAATTTTATACCTTATTAAATTGATTTAGTCCGTCAATTAAATATCACAAACTTTCGTGAGTTGTTTGTCGTACAACAAGGTAAAAAAATTAGCAATCATGCACGGGTAATTTTTTCTTAAAGCACAATTCTTATGGCACTATAAAAATAATCGAATATAATGCACTCTAATTTCGCTGCGTTTTCGTATCAGAATGATTCAACGACAAAGAAAAATATGTTTTTCGAAATATACGTCATTAATTTATCGCGAATACTCGCTAAAGGCGCATTCCATTCACAGAATTATTTTTAGTAATTTGAGAACCATTCATAAATTATGTCGGTATATCTTCGTTTACGCAAGTGATTGTTGTTCTCCTTTTGGCTAGAACAAAAGATAAAGAAGAAGCTTCCTAAATTTATTGTTTGATTTCAGATTAAGCGAGGGAGTGATAAATTTAGCTCACTTGTATGTTGCTAATAAACAGGTTGAAAAGAAGACTAGATTGATAAGAGTCATTTTGAGTTGGATTGGCTTTTATGAGCAGAAACATAAAATTTAATAAGGTAATTTTTTTCTGGAAAATGAAGTGTGTATTTGATTCATTTAGATGTTTCTGAGGCTTTTAATGCAATAGTTAACCCATTTTCTTTTGTTTTCACTTTATATTAAAATAGTATATTTTTTAAAAAACAAATTATATTCAACACTTTTATTATGGGGATTGGGCGAAGCAACCTAGCATTATTTGTTTTTATTCTATTCGTACCACTTTTTCAAAAATAATATCTGTTATTAAGTTATACTACGATATTTTTCCAAGAAATGTTCCACAAAAAAATATTTTTGTAATCTGCTTGTTTACCGTCCCTTGCGTAATAGATCTAACATTTGCAAAAATATAATTTTTTGAACTTTGTAAAGTTCTTTTGATTCTGACACCAGTATTACATAACCAACTATACTCGGAATACTATACACCTCCCGAAGGGATGAAGATTATTTTCACCGTTTTTAATCGCAGAAAAATAACTTGATTAATACTTTGATAAAATACTGGGGTTAGTATTCAAAGGACCGTACAAACGCTGAAAAGTTCCCCTACGGAAGTTTTCATTTCTGTTTCAGCTTATAAGCCTGTTATACAATTGTTCGTGATCTGCAAATAATTGAATAAAAAGTAGTCGCCAGTTTTGACGCGTAATGAAGAAGTTCAGTGGCATAAACAGCTAGGAGTCTGACAGTTGATAGAAATTTCATAGTAAATATTGCCTTCTCTAACGACGAAATTCATATATTAAATAATAAAGATTTAGTGGCAACAAAACTCGTACGTTGGCAGCTATGAATCTTGAATCTCAAACAGAAACAATTTCTCTTTTAAATAACTGAATATTTTTTAAATTAAACACTGCATTATCTTGCATTTTTAAATCTGCTCTGTTAATCTCCATTTCAATTATAATCTCATGTTCAAAATTATTTGCACATTTTGTTGAATTTCATGAAAAGTATAGCATGAAAGGTAAAAGTAATGCTTTGAAACAAAGATGCAACTCTTTAATGTCAAATATGTAAACGTAAGAGTGTGTATGAGTGGTGTGGGTGCAGGAACAGGCTTTATAAGCGAGCTTGTAATTTATGTAATTAATTCCCTCGCACACTTCTCCGACTATTTTGGTAAATTTTTTTTTACAAAATTCGGTCAAATTCAAAAGAAAACAGTAAAAATGATTAACTACCAACGTTTAGATGATGGAATGAAGCGGAAAATAGCGGGGAGACTGCAAACAAGGCAATCTCAAGTGCAGGTTTCTAGAGAGTTCTATGTAACGCCTAGCGTTGTGTCCAACTTATGGAAACAGTATAAGGGCACTAAATACGTAGAGGTATAGCCTGGGCAAGGTCGCTCAAAAGCTATCACACCCATTGAAGATTTGTATTTGTCCATTACTGCGAAATGTAACAAAAATGCACCATTTTCTCAACTCTCTTGTTATCTTCATGCAACTGCAGGCAATCCATTTTCAAGGGTTGAGAAGGGTTTCAAGGGTACTGTTTGTAGAAAGCTACATGACAGAAAGCTGTTTGTTACAGGACTTGCTTCTTGTGTCTTGTTCATTTCTGCGTTTAAGAGAACCCATTTGGCATGCAGCAGAGATCATCGATTTTGAACTGGGGATCAGGGAGAGACCATCCTATTCACTGACGAGTCTGTGTTCAGCCTAGGTATAAATTCTCGACATACTTTCATCTGGAGAAAACTAGAGATCCGCTATCTTCCTTCCAACATCCGAGAAAAAGACCACTATCACGTTCGAGGTTTCATGGTCAGTGTAGGCGTCGTGTTGGACAGGCGCACAAACCCTCCCTGTGTTTGATACCGACTCTATGTCTGATATGAGGTCTAAGGATTATATCTTAGTATCCTACGTTCAGTTTTTCAGAAATGCAGTTGGCCTTAATTTCATTTTAACAGACTGAAACGCACGCTCGGCTTATCTGGTCAGTGAATTTTCGGAATGTGAGGATATTCACTTTATGTAGTAGCTAGATAGAGCCCCAGAATTAAATCATATAAACCATGCCTGGTACCCTCTGGGAAGGAACACTGGAACTTCCTTCAATCTTCAAAATTCATCCAGGCCTAAAATCAGCGTTGCTGTAAAAGTGAATTTAAATACCATACGTAAACTGCCTGATTTAACCCTTTAACCCTTTAACGGTCAAAGCATTTTCATTGCTAAGATATCGAAATAAATGAATGACACCGGTAATTGCGAACATATACATTTGTAAATAAGAAAAGGTGATTTTTCACATACATAATAAAAGGGACATTTTTAGATAAAAATACCGGTGTCAGTGTTGCATATCGGAATTAAAATTTTGTGGTTTCGTGGCGAAACCAATGAACGTTAACGGGTTAATGGACAAAGCATTTCTATTGCTAAGATGTGTACATAAATGAATGACACCGGTAATTGCAAACAAATATATTTATAAATAAGAGAAAGTAATTTTTCACGGCATAAATTAAAATTCCAGTGTTATTTTTGCATATCGGAATTAAAATTTTGTGGTTTCGTAGAGAAACCAATGAACGCTAAAAGTTTAAAGTATGAGTTCACGTTGTTAGATCTCTATAAACTTAAGAGATGATCATACCCCGATAAAGTTATTGTTTGTTTAAATATTGTATACATTATTTTATACTTTTCAACGCTAATGATTTTTACGTACGATCATGCATGCGCATTATGTCTTCTGGACGTTTATTTTTGTTGCATTATAACCCACGTATGTAATACTAAATTTCATCAAAATCTGTCCCGTAGTTCAGGAGATAATCGATCAAATCTGAAAAAATTCCTTTAAAACATGAACATGAGTGTGACTCTTTGAACATGAGTGTAATTCACAGAAAAGATAACTTGCCTTTACAATATGCCTTTAAATGTAAGATAAGGAAGAGAGTCTATCTCGTTCTACATTTGGTTCAATTCATTTGCAAATAAATATTCTTTTTGTTTAATATTAATTTTATAGTCTACAGATAGAGATGTTTATTGCACTACTACACTGCCTTATATCACAAATCGATTGCTTTAAACCTTAAAGTCATCAAATACTTTTCAAAAAACTCTACTTATATGCTAATTCTGTTGAATGCAATGCGATCTTGCATTATAAAATTATGTTTATAAACGACACTAATTTCATTCATCATGGGAAGTAAATTTACGCTTGCGTTATAATATTATATTTAGAAGTGAAACTAGTTTTATTCATCTTGTGAATTAAATTTATGCTTTTTCAAGATTATACCTTTGACTTTTGACGTTCAATTTCTATTGAATACAATGAATCTTGAGTATGCTGGAATTTTCCCCTAAATCATACATTATAAGCGCACGATAAGAGTAATCAAAGACTATAACATCTAATTTTCCTATGCATTTTCTTTCCTGGATAATGCCGTATGCACAGGTATGATAAAAATACGGGTTCTTCATAAGTATTGTTATTAATTTCTCGGAAATATTGGCATTAGCCATAACTTAAGGCGGGTTCATGCAGACTTCTTTATCATAATTTGAATGTTCTTAAATGATGTCTATATATATTCGTCTACGTGCAGTGATGGAAAAATAAAATAGACAGCCCTTATTAACTCCTTAAGAAATTATCGCAAAAGGAAGTTATTGGTATTTATCGATTAGAATTAAAGTCTACTTTTAAATTATGTATATTTAATTTGCTTAGGGGGGCATCCACATATTTAACGAGCCCAAACTTTATTTTTTCAATGGCAATGCCCAATTTTAACAAGATATTTCAAAAGTTTGGTTCAAACTATGGTTAGACACCAAATTTTAAGACATTTGAATGATAAGTTTTTCAATTATAAATAAAAATTTAGTGCTTATAATGTTAAATTACATTTTCATATTTTTATTAAAAATCTCCTGAAATTTTACTCCTAATGTGCTATTTTTTATGTGGTTACAGTTCTAAAAACACCAAACATAAAGACATACAATATTTAAATTTAAAAATTTTATTATATGAATTATGAATCATGAAATTAATATTCGAAAAAATTATGAATTGCAACCTACATTTTTTTTTTTTATGGATTGAGATTTTTAAATTCTGCTTTATGAAAATACAAAATTTTAAATTTTTATTCTATGTAATTTTCAAGTTATGCTTAAAAACAGTAAAATGATTGTTTAAATGAACGTCTACGATAGAAGTGACTAGACATTATAAAAACTGTGAGTACCCTGTAATCTAGAAATTTCAATGATTGCCAAAGTGGCGCCGAAGATGCCTTGATCAAGAAGAGGACTCACAGAATCAACAATCGAGTACGGAACTTCAATTTGGATACAGTCCCTTGAATATACTCTTTTTTAAAATAATTAACTTCTTGGAAAATTTCTTAATTGGATTTAATTGATGGAATTAAATGGATTAAATTTACTTGGATTAAATTTCTTTAAAACTCCAAATGTCACTAATACAGGTGAAAATAAAAATCACAACTTTCGTAAAAGGTGTACAAATTTTACTAAAGTGTAAAAAACTGTACAGACATTAAAATGAAGTGCAGGTAGATAGAAGGGGTGACACCCAGGGCGGATGTAAATGATGTCACCCCCCCCCCCCAATCCCTTATATTTTTTCAATCACAATTCTGGGCTATTATAAAAAATGAATATATCATTCCTTATTTACCTTTCGTACTGCATTAAAAAAGCGACTTATCACTCATTCACCAGTCTGCATATGTCAATGCGGTGTCTATATGTAGAAGAAAAGACTTTCTTAAATTTGTTTTTTACTACCCACTCGTTAAATAGGTTGGTTTTTGTTCCCTGGTGTATGTCTTGTTCAGACACAGTCCCTTCTGTATAAAATTTCACATTCTTGAAGAAAAGAAAATTAATTCTGATGCGTCCTACGCTAGAAATTTCATTTTATCCCTGAATATTATGTGTATATGTTTGCAAATAAAGATTAGGTGCCACCCGGTGTCATCCGGGGCGGGCCGCCGCCTCCGCCACCCGCTTGCTAAGCCACTGAGTGTAGATATTCAACGCTTCAATCTTCTTCTGAAATCTTTGTCAGAAATCGTTTCGAATTGTTTCCAAAAGAGAGCAAAACCGTCTTGAAATTTAAAACATTATAGTACCAGTCAATTATTGTTTAAAACAATCATAAGCAGGAAAAAATGCATTACCAACATCTAACTAAAAAAAATTGGAACAAAAATTCAAATGGTTAAATGAGGGACAATCATGTAGCTATTTTCATTAAACCATTTGAATTTTTATTCTAATTTTTATTATATACATGTTGGTAATGCATCTTTTGATGCTTGTGATTGGTTAAAGCAGGTTTCGGAGCATATAGGACAAAGTTAATTGTTCTAACCAGTATCTTTTATCGATAACCATGATACATTCGTATTGCATAACTTATTATAGATAAAATATACTGGTAACAATAATAAATTTTGTCCTATATGGTCTGACCCCTGTTAAAGCAATAATCGACTGGTAATACAATGAACTCTAAAATTTCAAGACGGTTTTCATACGTTTTGGAAACAATTTGACAGCGTTTTCTAATGAAGACCTCAGAAGGAGATCGAAATGTTGAATATCTATACTTTATTTTAATGTTTCTATAGTTCTTAGACTTTGCTACAATTTGATCACCGTTTAGTAAAGTTGTAAGTTTTATTTTTATATTTACTTGTAACTTTTTATGGTGCGAATGTGTTTTTTCAATCCAAATGTCACATTGACACCAGTATCTTGCAAAGGAAAAATTCGATTTACGATACATAGCAAAAAGACTTCAGTAGCAACTGCTAACATCTATGCATGTGTTCATTAGTTCAAGAAAATAAATGCAGTAAAACTTTTCCAAATAAATTTGGTCGAATATTCCGATGTCATTGTGGCATTTTGGAATTAAAATTAAGTGGTAGAAAATTCAACCATCAGAACTCAAGGGTTAAATGGAAACCATATAAGGCGGGAAGAACAAACAGTAAAGGTTACCTTTACTGTGTTGTTTTGATGGAAGTGACATGACTTTTTTGGCAATAGGAAAATAAAAAAGACGTGGATGTCTGAAGAACATCTAAATGTTGCCGCTGCTGAAATATGATGCCAACAATGTTATATAAACTGAATGTATCAAAAAATGTATGGATAGCAGCCAAGAGTTTCACCAATAGCTGAAAAATCTTGACAAAATCAAAAAGCTGCAAAAACCAAAAATACTGATTCTTGCACTCGCAGATACGGACTTTTTGTAACCTGTGAAAGTTGTGTCCTTTCCCGCAAACTGCACAACTTAGATTCATTCAATTAAACTAAAATTTAGCATACCATATAGAATACATATAAATCTATAGATCATATACAGGATTACACAAAAAATGGATGATTTTTCCGGCTGTTTATGGTAGTAACAAAATTTGGATTTACAAATGCATTACGCATTTTCCAAGTTGTTTATTAACTGCTGTTCTTTCCAATTTTTTGAAAAAAAAACTGCACAAAATCATCATTTTTTAAAATTTTATTTTTCATTATAAGGATGATGGGTTGGTTGGTTGTGCTTATGACGGTTAATTATCAGCAAGAGGGATATAGACGTTGAGAGCGAGTGCCCTGCGTCTGATTATAAGATAATGAAATGAAACAAAACATAATAGGGTAACATCCCCAGTAATTGGCACATTAAGGATTTGTCTTTAAACTTATTTCTATTTTCATTACCAAGAAATAAAATATTTACTTGCAAATATTTTTAAATCAAAGAGTGCATATCTGTGCATCTATTTTGCCCACTAAAAGCAAAAATATTTGAAAAAGTATTTTTATAAAAATATATTTATAAAAAGTTGCTGTAATCGCCAGTAATTGGCACTTACACTTTTACACAATTAAAGTAACCCTTTTCAACGAAACAAAACTGTTGTCAATTAAAATTTAAAATATACTATAAATCAGATAATAATAAATTGAAATACATGCTTTTCTAAGCCAGAGAAGTATTTGCAACAAAAATGGCTAATTTGATACAAGCCATAATTGTTTCACTTTCCTAGGCACTATTGTCATTTAGTAGCATAAATCAAAGTTATAATCTGTAAAGTAAATGAGCATATAACTGGTATATGGTCTTACATTTTTAAAATACTGGATATAAATCTTATTTTAGGTCATTTTTGTAGGATGTGCCAATCACTGGTGCCTGCCAATTACTGGGGATGTTACCCTATATAGATTTTAAGTTGAATTTTTTTTCGGATGTTCAAACATTTATGTTTGATTAATAGGTGTGCGAATACAATATGAACATAATAGCCAGTGGCAGCCATGCACGATCGAGTTTACCCAAGATAATAATTAACAGCACAATGTATGATCCCGAGGTAGCAAAGGATAATAAGGGAAGCTGTTAATTTTTTTAATTAATCCTTTCCAAGGCGGGTAATTATGCTTCTGTAATAATGAACTCACACCGGAATTTTCGAAAAATTTTGTTTTAAAATAGAGAAAAGCTTTTTAACCTTACCACTGCCGCGACAAGATATATCCGTTCACAAGGCTGCAGGTATCACTGCAGTTGAAGCTTTATTCAAATTAATATAAAACTGCAAATATTATCCAGTTTTAAGAAATTAAGTTATGTTTGATACTTTCAAGGCTAATAAGCATATACGTAACAAAAATATTTACCATGATTGAAAATCCCTTTTTATTAACATTTAAAATAAATTGCAGAGAAAAAAAATTACAATTTTGTCCTTTTGCTCGGCGATCAGGGATTTAACCCTTTGCGGCGCAGTGGTTTCATAGATATACCACTTAATTTTAATTCCCAAACGCCACATTGCCACCGGAATTTTGTTTAAGAAAGTTACTGTTCATTGAATGTGTGAAATATAGCGTTTTCTTATTTAATAATAAAGTTGTTTTCAAATTCCGGTGTTAGTCATTAATTTCAACACTTAAGCGAGGAATTTGCCCTGCGCCGCAAAGGGTTAAACTTCTTTTTTCAAGCACAGCTATAACAGTAAATTTTAATTAAAAGTTTCTGGTGAAAATGTTGATTAAAATTAGGTGCAGTGTAATATATCTAATCGCCTCTCAAAAGGTTAATAAACTATGAAGTTTTGTTTCAATTTTCTAGATGTGTTGGAAAGTGTTTCATAATTTATGCAGCACTTATGTATTTTTTTTTTTACTTGTTTAATACAAAGCTTTTATTTTAGTAACGCATACGTTGTATTACTTTTAATTGGTTCTATAATAAAACATAATATGCTTTCAGATTTCATTGAACCCTCTTAGAATTACCAAGATGTATTGTGAAGGTTCAATTACAGGCGACAATTTTTATATTCTATTCTCACAACTATTTAAAAAAATACATTTTGTAGTAAACTATTCTTGTAAATGTGTTAAAAGCATATGTAAAAGATTATTGTTGTGTTAAAGTTCATGATATCCCTATGTACACAAAAACCAATTAATATATAGAAAATGTTTTTAGCCAGATATCTCAATTATTTCAGGGAGATAATAAGATCGTTGTGATACTCCTACGTAAAACTGTTATTAAATTAGAATATAGTTCGATGCATCCAAGCTAATCAGTTACTACCCTTCCAAACAATGTTAAACTTATTGATCATTAGATAACTAGAAAAATTTCAAAATAATACATATTAAAAGCCCCATTTATAGAAAAGAGGCTCCAAAAAGAATTCGGAAAAGGAAAGCGAATTTTATTGATGGGTTTAAATTTCCACTAAATTAAGAAGTTTCGAAAGTTTGCCTAATTTATAAGGTAAGATGAGTGAAATAGTAGACAGAATTATCCGTATGGAACGCTTTTAACTAGAAAAGAGTGGAATTTATGGGAAGAGTTGAGATTCTGTTTTGCATCTTTATTAATAGCAAAGCGATTGAAAACTCTACTAACTGCACTACTAAAATAAATTGTTTTCAATCAAGCTTAATAGTATAAGAATAGTTTTAGAGTATTTCCAAAGTTAGGGAAAAAGAACCGATGAAATTATCTTACGCACAGGCAAATTTGCTTAATTTTTCTATAATTTAAATAAACTACATGCATTTAGCGGGATGTTTAGCTAAATTAACGAATAATTACGAAAACTTTTCATAGAATAAGATGATTTCTAGGCTGCTTTCAAGAACTGAATTTATTAAATCGCACTTAGTTGCTAAAATCTGAAATTTATATGCATTTTTCAGCCATTTATTTTAGTTAAAACATAATTCGTATGCTTTAAAGACATTCAAGCATTTTTCACCAAAATATTTATTTGTTAAGAAATATTGTCTTATTTAATCCTTCGAGGGGTGCGTGGATATATTTTGTTCCACCTACGATTAATGAAGTTTTGCATCAGAATATATATATATATATATATATATATATATATTTCACTTTTTGAACTTTGGTGGAAAAAAAGAAGTCGCGAAACTGCTTCTCCTTATAGACGAAGAGCCGGCCTCACAAAACCCTAAGCCATCGAGCACAAGAAAAATTCCTTAATTTTATAGAAGAGTAGTAATAGGTTAATCTAAACATCCATGTCTGCCGAAAGCGAAGTGGTGCATAAGCCAAAAATGAATACCACTAGTAGTTGACTCGTAGACCTAGCATTATGTTTTCCTGCACCCTATTTTCCATGTTTTCATACTTTTAATTGTACGGCAAACACAATGTTAAACGTACGATTAAACCGGCTGATGCACCACTTCGCTTAACCCTTTAACGATCATAGCATTTTCATTGCTAAGATGTCGAAATAAATGAATGTCACCGGTAATAAAGAACAAATATATTTCTAAATAAGAAAACGTGATTTTTCACATACAAAATAAAAGGGATATTTTTAGATAAAAATACCGGTGTCAGTGTTGCGTATTGGAATTAAAATTTTGTGGTTTCGTGGCGAAACCAATGAACGTTAAAGGGTTAAACCCTTGCGGCACGGTGGTACATCTATGAAATCACTTAATTTTAATTCCCAATCGCCAGATTTGCACCGGAATTTTGGTAAAAAAATTGCGGTTCATTGAATTCCTCCAAAATAGCTTTTTCATAATTAAAAATAAAGTTGCTTTCAAATTCCGGTGTCAGTCATCAATTTCAACACTTAAGATTTAATTTATGATTAGCTTCCCCTATTATTACTTTTCCATAAAATAAAGGAATTTTTCTTGCGCTCGACGACTTAAGGTTTTTGTGCGTTCGGGTCTTGGGCTATTATGTTGAGTTAAAATCTTTCGAAGTTTCTGATGGGAGTTCAGAATTATACAAACGCAATCGCTTACACCACAAAAGGTGAACGAAGAAAAGAAAAATCTGTCTTCATATTTAGCGACCAATACTTTAAGAAGTTTCTGTAACAAAAACATTTTAAATCCTCTAAATCCTTTATTGATTACGACCCCTGTAAAACTTTAGTTAATTTCCATAATAAAATGGATAAGTTAGTAATTTATCCATCGAAATGAACTTATCCGTACACTGTAAAAAAATCTGTAAAGTTACTATAAGTTTTCTTGGAAACTGAGATTCCTACAGCTTTTTATGCAACGGCAAAAGCAAAAATTCATGTAAAAGATGCAGATTTGCATTGAAAAAAATCTGTAAGGTTACTAAGAAGTATTTAGGAAGCTTGGAATGCCTAGAATATATTAGGTAATTGCAACCAAGGTTACAGATAAAACTTTAGTAAGTTAACTATGATTTTAGTAGATTCGTCTGTAAAGTTACAGATTTCTGTAGCTTTACAAAAGTTAGTTTCGAAGATTTACACATTTTCTTGTACGGCCGGCGTACAGATAAAATATTTGTAAATATACAGATTTCGGCAACTTTACTTTTACAAAATTACAGATTTTTTTTTTTTTTTTTTTTTTTTTTTTTTTTTTTTTACACTGTAGACGAACTTATCCATATGAAACGCTTTTAACTCCTTGAGAGGCAAGTAATAATGTCTCTGTAATATTGAATATTCACCCAAAAAATTAAAAAAAAATTTATTTTAAAGTAAGGAAAAAAGAATTTTCAACATTTGGCCTCTAAAGTTAGAAATATAAAATTTCGTGAAAAGTTTCTTTCTCGCGCGTTTACTGGTAAAGGTTTACTTCTGCAGTAATAGTTCTACCACATTGTGACCACCAAGTCAACCCACTGTCGGTATCAGTAAAAAGATTGTAAATCCTCGTCAAACTGCTACCAGTAAAAAGAAATAGAATTTTTTTACTACATATGTTGCAGACATTTCCGATAAATAAGGCTCTAAAATAAGGCCAAATATTCTAGTTAAGTTTACTGGTGGGAGATTTCAAGGCTGTATTCAGAAATTGTAAATCCGATTAAATGAAACAGCTATCATCTTGTAACAATTAACTCAGTTACTTCACTCACAAGTGATAGACAATATACTACATGTCTCCTCCTTTTATTCATAACTCCATTACATGCATACATTGACATTGACCTCTAAATAGTTAAGAGGAAAAGAATAGAATTTATGGGAAGAGTAGAGATTTTAAATCGTATCTATATTGTTGCAGCGTATATAGCGTTCTTTTGATCTTATGGTTAGACAACTTCCAACTCTTGTCTCTTAGAAAAGTAGAAAATAATTTATTTACAGATCTTCAAAACGACAAAGTCTTCGAAACTCACAAATATTACTAGATATTCAAAAATAACTGCTCAAATCTATCGTACAAGTACAGATATAGGTCCCAGAGACTCTTTATACAACGTCTCAACACTAAATAACATTCAAAACAACGTAGATAAAACTCAAGCAAACTTGGTTAACAATCGCCTAGTCGTTCACTCAATGGCTGAGTGATAAATAATAACAACAACAGGTCGCATTGCTCTCCTTATATAGGCTCGCAGCATGCGCTGGAAATTTACACAGGCTTCTCGAATATTCCAGAAAACCACGGAATAACATTCAGTGTATCAGTAGATCTAAGGGGGGTTACCATAGAGAGGGAAGGGTTACCATCGCCAACAATCGCCAAGTTTGTCGCCAACTTGGCCATATGTCGCCAAATTTGGCGACCAAAATTAGTCGTCAAAAGTGACGCCAACTTGGCGATATCCATAATATTTCGCCAAGCTGCCATACACATTCACTGAAAAAATAATAGACAAGTTTGCTTGATAACAGAGACATTGTAACAAAATCTAATATTAGTAAAGGAATGGAGCTTAATAAGATTATTTACATTATTTTACAGTACAAACACTAACTATTTACAAAATTCGTAACAATATTAACCCCTTGAAGGGCAATAGGATACATTTTATTCTACCTAATTCGAACAAGATTCTCAGCAGAAATTTTTAACGATATTTTATATTATTAACTTTTGGGGAAAAGTTTGAAAAAACGCTTTTCCTTTTAAAATAAAATTTTTCTATTATTCCGATGAAGATTTTATATCGCAAAGACATTATTGCTTGTCTCTCAAGGGGTTAATAACAAAGCGATCGAAGTCTTCACTAACTGCACTATTAAAAAGACTTGTTTTCTATCAAGCTTAATAATATAAGAATAATTTTAGAAAATTTTCAAAATTAGGGAAAAAGAGGCAAAAAAATTATTTTACCTGCAGACAAATTTGCTTAACTTTTCGAAAATTTAACTAAAGAACAAGCATTTAGCGGAATGTTTATCAAAATTATGGTATAATTACGAAAAGTTTTCTGAGCATAAGATGATTTCCACGCTGCTTTCACGTATTCAATTTATTTAATCGCACTGAGATGACAGAATCTGAAATTTATGTGCATTTTTCATCTACTATTAAACGTTTAGTTCAATAATGGGTTTAAATTTCCACTAAATTAAGAAATTTTGAAATTTTACCTAATTTATAAGATAAGATGAGTAAAATAGTAAACAGAGTTATCTGTATGGAACGCTTTTAAGCTGAAAAATGCTGAATTTCTGGGAAAAGTGAGGTTCTGTTTTGCATTTTTATCAATTAGAGCAAATCGAAAACTCTACTGACTGCATTATTAAAATAAATTATTTTTATCAGTCTTAACTGTATAATAATAGTTTTACAGTATTTCAAAAATTAGGAGAAAAGAAGCGATGGAATTATTTTACGCACAGACAAATTTGCGTAATTTTTCGATAATTTAACTAAACAACAAGCATTTAGTGGGATGTTTAGCTAAATTATCGAATGATTGCGAAAAGTTTTATGTGAATAAGATGATTTCTAGGTTGCGTTCACGAATTGAATTTATTTAATCACTCTTAGATGCTAAACAAGTTGCAAATTGCACGTGAAGCGTAGCAAATGAGGTGCGTTCGTATGATAACGAAGTTTTAAAAATTCTACTCTCATATGTCAATCTCATAAAATTGTAAATAGTGAATTATAATTAAAACGCTCATCAAACAATGTTCTCCCTATACCATTATGTAATGGAATATTTTTGTGTGGCCTTGTAAATCAATAACAAACGTTCTTTGCACTACAAATTATGTAAAATGTACATTACAATATGTACTTTATAGTTGCATATAAATTTTATTAATTTCGAATGAGTGTAACACCATTAAAATGGTTTTGAAACATTTTTCCCTATTGACCGTAATGTAACGGAATACTTTTGATTGTCCCTGTAATTGATCTATGCATCCTATTTTCATAAAATTTGAAATAACTCGACAAAATTATGTAATAATTATGTATTTTAAATTTCAAACGATTAAAATGCATTTGAAACTTTTTTCCCCATTGACCGTAATGCAATGGAATACTTTTGATTGCCCCCGTAATTGATCTATGCATCCGATTTTTATAAAATTTGAAATGACTCGACAAAATTTTGTAATAATAATGTATTTCAAATTTCAAACGATTCGGTTGGGTAGTTTTTGCGTTGTTATATGCGGACAGATGGGTGGACAGACAGACGGACAGACGGACGGATTGAACAACCACTATAGGTGCTAAGTATTTACATAATTACGAACGCACCTAAAAAATGAAATTTATATGCAATTTTCAGTCTCCCTTTGCCTTTTCTTTTTAATAGCTAAAACAGAATTCTAAGGACGTTTCAGCACCTATTACCAGAATTTTTGTAAAGAAATATTTGTCTTATTTAATGAAAAAAAAAAAAATTCTTTCTCCGTACCTAGACATCAATACTTTACGAAATTTCTCTAACTAAAACACTTTAAAATCTCTGAATCTTTTAACCCTTTATGTACCGACGGTACTTTTAAGTACCAATAAAGAAAACTTTACATAAAATTTATTTATTTAGTCTGTTATGAAAGTTTGATGTTCTTGCCACACAATAACCACTTCTAGATCAAATTTAGATAGCGTACAGAAACAGTCGAAGCTAAATATTTTCAAAAAGTGGTGAAATATCTAATTATTTTTATAGGTATAACTTTCCTTTTTAGAAAAAAGTTGTATGGAAAATCTAAAACTACAAAAGCCTTTCAATTTATAGAAAGGATCATAATACATTTAAACAGATTGCTTTTTTAAGATTTGGAATATTTCCATAAGAGTATTTTTGGTTAATTAATAAGTTTTTTTTTGTAAATATTCTACAAAAAAAGTTATAACTATCGATATACTTAATCAGTTTTAATTAAAATATATGTCTTAATTTCACATTATTATAATCTGAAAATTCCAGTATATTATTCAGGTATTAAAGAGCATAATTATTGAGGTGAAACAATTTCTTTATAAATAATTCGGTACACTGTAAAAAAATAAACGAACGATTTAACGGAAGTATTACTGGTGATCTAGACGCCGCCAGTACTATTTACTGTTTTTTAACGGAGAAATTTCCGTAAATTCCGGGGAAAACTCGAAAAAAACGGAATTATTTCAGGAATTTTTCCGTTAAAAAACAGTAAATACTATTGGCGTCTAGATTACCAGTAATACTTTCGTTAAATCGTCCGTTTTTTTACAGTGTAGATAAAGGGTTAAGCGTGCGAACCCTGTAAAACTTCCGGTAATTTCCAAAATAAAATGGATAAGATTGTAGACGAACTTATCCATAGGAAATGCTTTGAAACTTTTTAGGGAGAAATCATTCCTACTATAAAAAGCTGTGTTTGATTGACACCAGAATTTACAAACGGATAAATAAGTAGCAGCTTTCCTTCATGTGCTTGACAAATGGAAAACTTTCATCCCAAATTTCTATTCCCAATGTTGTATTTATAGGTGACAAGCTCGCACTGATACTGTCTTTGAAATCAAGCAAGAAAGTATGGGTTTATAAGAAGAGTCGAAATTCCGATTCGCATCTTTATTAACCCATTCGTGACCTCCACCTTTTGCGCGAATTTTATTCGGTTGGCACCACTATTTTTAAAAGAATTAAGTTTAGCTCATTAATTACGAAAATGTTTCAATTAAATAAGATAAAAATTGCGGATCTTTTTTACCGGTGTCAAAAACAGTGTTACATGCACCTTTTGAAGCCCCCCTAAAAAGGGACGGTACGCACTAATGGGTTAATCGCAAAGCGATCGAAGTCTTTACTAACTGCGCCATTAACCAAATAACAATATTTTTGTAATAAACGTAAAATAATGCCTATTTTTTTCATGTCTTTTACAGAATTTTTAATCTTTTATCACCGGTTTTTCAAAACAGATATTTGTGAATAATCGAATCAGAAAAATGCTCGGATTAAACAATGCAAAATTTACAAGAAAAATTTACTGGTGAGAATAATGAATAATGAATGAAATATGGATGCCCGTATGTGGTATAGGCAAATCATGATTGGCAAAAACACGTATAGCTTACGGGCAAATCAGAGAAGTGGTTAAAATATTTATTTTCTACTAGCTGTTACCCGTGACGTCGTTCACGTAGCATTAAAAAAAAGATAAACGCTTTAATTAAACAAAACGGTTCATTAACAATAATTTAAAAAATATATAACATTTATCTTATAGAAGGCTATGCAGTAGTTTTTTTATAGGGGACTTAAAGAACTCAGTCAAATAAAAGGAAACTGTGTTAGATAATATGAACAATCGCGAAAATGAAATTGTAACTACTTATACTGCAGAACAACTGTAACGCACCCCAATTGTACAGAAATCATGTTGTAGTGCATTTTAGAATTCCATATCAAAGAAAGAAAAATCATGTGTTAAACCTAAGTAATAAAAAAAATATCCAACATTTCCATAATGCATAACTTCACCGGGACATTCTTTTCTGCAGCTGTGTATATGATCTATGTGTTTGTAAATATTCTAAATACAATGTTAAAATTTTGCTTAGTGAGAAAAAGTATAACGAATATTAAAATTCACCTTTAGCAATTTCTAATTATAGACAGAAACTTACTTGAATTCTTTTTTACAGTCCTGTATATTACGTGCAAATTTGTATACGATCGCAAATTTAGCTTAAATTATTCAAGCAAAAAACCCGATTCAAATTATTGAATTCATATTTCCGGGAATCGCTATTGCACTGGTGAGTAATCCAGTTTATTGTATAGTCTGATACATGATTTATTTAAATTCTACAAACATCTCTTATTATATCAAATGTAGCTGAACTTCAGGATGCATTAGTTTTCCAAATACATACGATAATTGAAAAACCTATTCAGCAATCTTGTCTAATAGACCACACTTTGGATACAATATCTAAGATCTGGACACAGGTCCAAAATCTTTTATGCGTCTGTGTAAATGAACAACAACTGTGATGCAAATGATACTTAACTGCAAGCTTATTGTAGTAAATTTCAGTATTTATCATTGTATTGATTATCTCAGTATATTAATTTCATCATGTTTGAAATAGCGCAACGCAATTAAAATACGCTGGGAATATTTTTTTCTCCGTAAACTATTATATTACCGAACATTTTTCTGTAATCTTGTAAGTGAATGTTAAATCTTTTCACCCCATTTTCTACAGAAATCCTATTTTAGTGCACTTCAGAACCTGATATCAATTTCAATACTATTAAAATAACCTTAATAAAATAACATTATTAAAATACGTTGCAAATGGTTTTTCTTCACAGACCATAATATATTGAAATACTTTTGAGCTCCCTATACGCACACTATAAGTACTACATTTAACATATTCGATAGTAACCATGTTATTCTGAACCTTAAAAATGCATGTAAATTTCATTACATTTAAAATTATGTAACATTATCAAAATACACCACAAATGATTTTTTCGCCTTTTGCTACCTGGTCCATTTTTAATGCCGCATATGCTGTAATTGCTCACTGGTAAATCTCAATAACGTATGTTATTTTCGTATGAATTCCACTATATTTACCCAAGTTGAAAAACGGACAGACAGACGGCAGACCCCAGGCACTCGGCATCCGGTATACAGACAGGTTGAAGTCGTAAACACTTTTAGACCATGTTGGAAAGTGTCAAAAAGCGGGTAGTTTCCGTAAAACGAAAAAAAAAAAAAAAAAAAAAAACAGTGTTAGGAAAAATATACTACAAAACTGTGTTTTAGGTGGCATTTTTGTATAATTTGTACATATATGCTCTGCATACCATAAAAATGTATAGAAATTTATTATAAAAAATATTCTTAAAAGTCACAACATATTTTTACTTTTTAAGAGCTAAAAAAATGTGCAATTAATATCCATTTACAAACTTGTTTCCAGTACACTTTGAGAACATTATGCCAAATTAAGATATTGACTGAGGGAATGTATTTTCTCACAATTACATTAAATCTTTAGATTTTAAGCCCGAAAGTGCATTTTTAAAGTGATATTTATTTATATTTTCAGAATTGAACAATTTTCAGAATTCGCGTTTGTAATGACCGAAAGGTGGCGTTGTATAGACCTGATAATCGTTTGTTTACGTATTGCTGTTTGTTCCATGCTGTAGTATAGTTGATGTTTATAGCTGTCATGTTATTTTGCCATGAGTAAGTCAAATGTACTTTTTTAATGTTATAGATCTAAACTTTGTGTATAAAATTTTGATTTTAGATAATTTTAATACAAAAACCCAACGTTGCATGCGTTATAGAACTGTTTATTTATTTATTTATTATAGAACTGTTTATTTATTTATCGGCCTTTTAAACACTGATTTCAGCAGAAGATGCTCACGGTATCAGTTCTATTTCGTTTCAGACTTTGTCTGCGAGAGGGCGTCGATTTCATTTCAAACGCGAATTGAACAATTTTCAGAATTAACACACAAAAATATTTTTTTTGATTAGTTGAGCTTTTCTTACTTTCTAAAAATGATAAAAAGTTTTTCATTGATCATTACGTCATTTACGATATGTATAAATTATTAATATTTTCTAATCGTTTAATATTTAACCTTTAAAAAAACTTATTTCATTTTAAAATTAAATATTAGCCACGCTCAGACGACAAACTTAATTTTCTTTAAATAATAACTTTTGATATCATAATTCAATCTCATTTCATTTCAACATCAGAGATATTTTATTTTCAATATGTGACGTCACAGTCGTCTCTTTGTAGCACTTACTCAAAATTACATTGTGTTATTAAAAATGAAAACTTGAAAACTTATACTTTGTTTCATATATGACGTTACATTGATATTTTTAAAATTCTTAATGGAAAGTATTCCTCTGACGTCACAATTGGTAAAAAGTTGAATTTAATAGCCTCGAACCGAAAGAAAGAAAAAGGTTCATTTTGATTACGGATTAATATCCGGAAAAACTACTAAAATATTTATAATCTTGTAAAGTGTGAAGTTATATTCTTGTAAAGTCTTCTAAGTGTAAAAGAAATTTTATATAATCGTTTGCGTAATATAAGAAGAAAAACAGCATTCCTCTGACGTCACAATTGGTGAAATTGCGGTTTTTAATCTCGAACCGAAAAACAGAATAGGGTCCATTTATTTATTTCATTTTATTTTATCACGTGAAAATCTTTCAGTTGAAAATTAATTACAGAAGAGAAATAATTATTCCGTTTTTTTTATTTTTTGGCAACGAAAAAAGAAAGATAATTAAATATTATGGAAAATTTTTCAATTTATTCTGTATGAAAAATAGTGAAATATTGAATTATTAAGAAAAATATTTGAATAAAATAAATAAAAATTAGCCTATGTTCATTTCAGGCCAATAATTTACCTATATACAAAAATTCAAAGACATTAATCCATCCGTTTTGAAGCCAAGTTCATTCCAATTTTCGGACACACTTTCACATTTATAATATATATAAGGATTAACATTAATAAGTGTGAGAATTATTTTAGAAAATTTCGAAAATTAGAGAAAAAGAAGCAATGAAATGATTTTACGAGCCGAAAAATTTTCCGTCTTTATTAATAACAAAATAATCGAAATCCTTACTAACTGCACCATTAAAAAGAAATGTTCTCTATCAAGCTTAATAGTATAAGAATAATTTTAGAAAATCTCGAATGTTAGGGAAAAAGAAGCAATGAAATGATTTGATGCTCAGATAAATTTGCGTAACTTTTGGATAATTTAACTAAAGAACAAGCATTTAGCGAAATGTTTAGCTAAATTATGGTACAATTGCGAAAAGTTTTCTGCGAATAAGATGATTTCCAGGCTGCTTTCAAGAACTCAATTTATTTAATCGCAGTTAAATGACAGAATCTGAAATTTATGTGCATTTTTCAACTACTATTAAACATTTAATTAAATGATGGGTTTAAATTTCCACTAAAATAAGAAGTTTTGAAACTTTACCTAATTTGTAAGGTAAAATGAGCAAAATAGTAGACAGAATTATCCGTATGGAACGCTTTTAAGCAGAAAAGTGTAGAATTTATGGGAAAAGTGAGATTCTGTTTTGATATTTATTAATAGTAGAGCGATCACAAACTCTACTAATTCTATTATAAAAAATAAATTGTTTCCTAGTAGCATAAGAATAGTTTTACAGTATATCAAAAGTTTGGGGAAAAGAAGCGATGAAATTATTTTACGCAAAGACAAATTTTGCGTAATTTTTCGATAGTTTAATTAAACAACAATCATTTGGCGGGAGGCTTAGTTAAATTGTTGAATAATTACAAAAACTTCTGTGAGAATAAGATAATTTCCATGCTGCTTTCACGAAATAAATTTATTTAATCGCACTTAGATGCTAAAATCTGAAATGTATCCGCAGTTTTCAGATTATTATTTTTTTTAGTTAAAACAGAATTAATATGATTCAAGGACTTTTCAGCACCTTTTACCAGAATTTTAAGTAAATTTTAATTTGATTACCAGAATTTAATAAAAAATAAATTCTGTCTTCATATACAAAAACCAATACTTTACGAAATTTCCGTAACTAAATCACCTAAAGTCCTCTGAATTTTTATGTGTATGAATCTGTAAAACTTCGGCTAATTTCCAAGTGATGAATATGGATAAAGTAGTAGACGCGCTTATCCACATGAAAAGCTTTTAATCCTTTTAGGGAGAAATTATTTTTAAATGTAAAAAGCTGAAGTGTCTGAATGACACCAGAATTTACAAACAGATAAATAAGTAAAATCTTTTTCCTCCGGTGCTTAACTTTCATCCCAAATTATTGTTGTCAATGAGGCGTTTATAGGTGACGTACTCACACTGACATTGTTCTTGGAATAATTAATCAGAAAAGGATTGACTTTATGGAAAGAGTTGAGATTCCGTATCGCATCTCATAGTCACAAAGCGATCGAAGTTGTTACTAACTGTAGCATTAAACAATTAACTGATCAATATTTTTGGGAAAAAAACTTTCAAATAATGCCCTTTTTTTTCATATCTTTTACAGATTTTTTAATATTTTAGCTACGGTTTTTCCAAACAGAAATTTTTGCCTAATCGAATCTGAAAAATGCTCGTATTAACCACATGGCTACGAGCGACACGTATACGGGCTGCAAAAAGGCTTAAGAATTTGTGTTTATTCCCACCAGTAAATATTTACTGCAAAATTTGTCTTATTTAATCCGAGCATTTTCGTGATTTAATAAGGCATAAATTTCTGTTTTTAAAAATCAGCGACTAAACATTAAAAATTTAGCAAAACTCACTAGTCGCGAAGGGGTTAAATAGCACAAAATTTACAATAAAAAATTTACTGGTGAGAATAATGAATTATGATTGAAATATGGATGACCGTGTGTTACTACACACGCAAATCATGCATGGCAAAATTACGTTGCCCGTATGACGTACCGGGAAATCAGGGAAACAGTTAAAAGAATTATTTTCTCTCATTGTAATAATAGTATTAGAATAGTTTAAGAAAATTTCGAAATATAGAGAAAAAAAACTATGAAATGATTTCACGCGCAGAGAAATTTGCATAACTTTTCGCTAATTTAACTGAACAAAGAGCATTTAGTGGGATGTTTAGCTATATTATGGTGTAATAGCGAAAAGTTTTCTGCGCATGATTTCCATGCTGCTTTCACGAACTCAATTTATTTAATCAAGCTTAGAAGACAGAATGTGTAATTTAAACGTATTTTTCAAGTATTATTAAACGTTTAGCTCAATGGTAGTAGAAAGATACATACAAATTTCAGATTTTAGCATATAAGTTCCATAAATGATTCGTGATGAAATAAAAATCAATGACCAAGTGATAATTCGTAAGCAAGTTTTGGTTAATTGGCCTGATTTTCACAAAAATCAATCACACTTTCATTTCCATAATTACATAAGAACAACTACAGAAGTTTTTTAATTTCAGCTATTTTTAAGTAAGACTGGGAAAACAGTAGACAGGGTGCTTGTACGCGAAAAAGAATGAATTCAGGAAAAGATTTAAGATATTAATGGGCAGATTTACTGATGTCGGAGACAATAAAGACATTGCTAAGTGGAAAATTAAAAGGATTTTTTTTTGCTATTAACCCTTTGATACACAGTAATGCTCTGTTCGTAAATTATTGACTGAAATAATTGACGGTACACAAGAGTTTACAAACAAATTTCTGAAAAATACAGGGTGGTTATAAAATAAGTATCCCTATTTGGAGCTGTCTGTAGCTCGAAGGAATAACCCGAATGAAACCAAAATCGGTACACATACTACTCAAGAAGGGGGAAGAAGAATGGAACAAAAAAAAAGATAATTACAATATTCGGCAACAGATGGCGCTACGGGTCCTGTCGGTGCAAACGCCGTTGTAATCATTAGTAAAATCAAAATGTGGTCATTTCTGCCATTAACCCTTTGCTTACGGGGTTGGGATATATGTCGTCCCAGAGACTATTTCTTTATTGTTTTCACACCAATTTTTGAAAACTAGTCCCTATCATAAACTAATACTAGTGTAATTTCACGAGATATCTAATACGAAGAATTTTTCTTCTAAATTGTGGTACGAATGAATATAAAAATAGTTGTCAGTTCCACCCCGTAATCTAAAGGTTAATGTTGTACGACATGGCTCTCAGTTTACCAGATCGCGCTTTAATTTTAAAACTATCCTACGTTAACAGTTCAAACAGTGCAGCTGCTTTACGTGAATTTAGACGTGTGAAAGGAATGCGTAAAGGAAAAGATCCTTTGACAGCGTGTGCAGTGAGAAGAATGGTACAGAAATTCATGACTTAAAAGATCGCATATCACAACATGTGCGAAACATCACGCCTGATGTGTTGCATTCCGCTGTTGAGCACGTGGATCACCGCCTGGATTGTGTCTTGCAGCACAATGGTCATGTGGAACCTGAGCTTAATCAGCACCACCATGCTTAACACCATTCACTATGAAGATTTCCAATAAATTAAGTATGTGCCATCTGGTTTTGTGCCTTAATTTTTTGTTGTTGTATATCACATTACATTTTAAAAGAAAAGCGCCATCTGTCGGCGATTATTGCAAGTATTTTTTTTATTGTTCCAGCCTTCTTCACCCTTCTCAAATAGTATGTGTAAAAATTTTGTCTTCATTCAAGTTATTCCTTCAAGCTAGAGACAGCTCCAAATAGGGATACTTATTTTATAACCACCCGGTGTAATTGTTTTTCTAAACTTTCGCCATTAAGCAAAATTTTATTAAAATAATCTTCATACCTTTTGTGGGTTTGAAAATCAAATCAATTGGTCACATCCAGTGTTTCCAGTGGACTGCTTCTTTATAAATTCAGATTTCTTGATTAGGACTAATTCTTTGAAATGGAAACATTCGCCTTATTTAATAATATGGCGACTAAGGTAATACAAGACGAATTTTACCATTACATAGGTGCCAACGTGACTTCGATTATCCGTAATACATGCGTTAATGTGACCCTGGTTTAATGAGTTTCGAACCAGAATTTTTTCAAAGAAATGAAATTAAGTATGTTCCGGTATCAAACCTGAAATTTAATATATAAAATATTCATGAAATATATTTTCTGGTTTGAAATGACGTTAACCTAGATCAAACTAATCCAGGTATTACGGAAGATTAATTCAAAGTTGGCAGCTATGCCATTATAAAAAAGTTGTGCCAATCCTGAAAATTGAATAAAAAAATAGCCCACTTGCAACACTTCTCACATATTTTAACCGCCGCCTTTGAAAGAGTTAACCACTTCCGTATATTAACCACTTCCGTGATTCACCCTTACTTCATACGGGCAACGTGTTTATGCAAATCAAGATTTGCCCGTACCACGTACGGTCATCCATATGCCAATCATGATTTATTATTTTAAACAGTCAATTTTTATTGCAAATTTTGCATTATTTAATCCGAGCATTTTTCTGTTTCAATTTGGCAAAAATTTTCTGTTTTGAAAAACCGATGATAAAAAGTTAAAAATCCTGTAAAAGATATGAAAAAAAGTAGGCATTACTTGAAAGTATTTTCAGAAATATTGATAAATTAAGTGGTTAAAATCATAGGCGGCCGAGGATTATGAGTTTCGATGGATTACTTTTTATAAATTTTCTTCATGATGTACAATAGCAGAAAATCAAGTGTGGTATAAATTGAGCAGTAAGTTAAAAGGCAGACTTTTAATGTAATGTCTACTTATTGTGAGCAGAGCCTGATTACTAACGGGGCACTCTCTCACCAGAAAAAATTTATAGAAATTTTCGTCTTCTTTAAACGCCCTTTTCGTACAAGATTACTGTCATGAATAAGGAAAAATTCTTTATTTCTTTTTCCTGGTGGGAGAGTGCCCCGTTAGTAATCAGGCCCTGATTGTGAGGGTAGTAACCAAAAATATAGTCGCAAGATGGCAGCTGTTATTGATATCTACTGGTCTGTTATTATCTATTTGGATAATAGTTACTGTTCCCGGTAAAGAATTCGGAAATCTGAAGTATATGTGAATCTTTTTATTGGTTGAATCCCGCAATTTATTTTATTTAACTTTATTTTATTCCAAAACTGGAATTTTTTTCTTTTTATTCGTTTTCTAATTGGTTCATGTTTAATGTCCAGAAATGAAATGATTCTGTTGTCACATGACAAAAAATGTATTAAAAAACTACAAAAAAAAATTAGTAACTTAAAAACAAATTGACATACAGCTTTCAAACAAATTGCATTTAAAAATACATTTTTTTTTCTATGCGACTGTGTGAAAATTGAAAATGTGTGATTTTTTGAAGTTTAAAAATTTGCAGTACCGAAATTTAAAATTTTTATATGATTGGTACAGGAATATTAATTTTTATGTAAAGCGTATGTAATATGGGACTCTGTTATTACGTAAACCATCACGATTTGATTATCATAAAAATGTTTATTTTTTTTTTACATATAAAATTTATTTATACGTTTAAAATTTTAGTCTTTGAAAATATAATTTTCCAAATAGACGTTGTAATTTGTTAAATTACATTTTTTTTAATTCCTGGGATTAAGACCTGACTAACGCCGGGGAAACTTGCACTAACAAATCAGGGTTGCCACACTTCAGGGAATTTTCTAGTCCAAATAACAGTATTTTTTATAGAAAATCACATCTATTACTTTAAACCATAGGGTTTTTCGCCTTTTTAGCACTTTCCAACAAAGTTGAAAAGTGCTTATGCATTCGGTTTGTCTGTCCATCTGTCCGGATGGCCGTCTGTCCGCGCTCTAACTCCCGTAAATATACTCGGATTGCTATGAATTTTTTATACATTATTGATGTTTACCCTAGCACGAGCCCTATAGAAAAGGAAGGTCCTACCATGATTAGTTTATCTACAGAGAGAATCAAAAGTTTCCCATTACATTACGGCCTATGGGGAAAAATCGTTAATATACTCGGATTGCCATGAAATTTTAGGACGTTATTGACATTTACCCTAGCACAAGTCCTATCGAAAATGAAGTTTCTACCATGATTAGTTTATCTGCAGGGCGAATCAAAAGTTTTCTATTACATTACTGCCTATGGGGAAAAATCGTTTCAAAGGAATTTCAAAGATGTTATACCCTGTCAAACATATTAAAATATGCATTCTATAAAATATAAGGTGAAAATGTAGCTATTATTCATTTACAGGGCCACACAAAAGAATTCCATTAGATAATGGTAAAAGGGGGGATTGTGTGTGACATATTTTAAATATATTAAGCTTTTTCATGTATAATAAAATTGATATATGTCACTGAAGCTTAATATAAATTATACGCTACTGTCTTGCATAATATGAAATACGTAGCATTTACAGGGCCATAGAAAAGATTTCAAATAGTATATTCTTTCCGAAGTACCGTATATGTGTCCGATGATGGCTGATGAAGGGATGAAATGCATTTTAATTATGATATTCGCGTTTATATTTCGCTAAATATATGCACATTATATGGTGTATATAAATGTTATAGTTGATATACAGGGCTACCCAAAAGAGCTCACCAACGTTACTGAATATGAACGTAAATTATTTAAACGTGGTTCTTAAATAAGCTATGCATTTTTACGCTGAGCTCCATTCAATTTACTGAGAAATGTTTGCAGAATATAGATAAAGGTATATACAGGGCCACGCAAAGAATTCGGTACATGGACGCCTATGAATGATGATTTTTGAGAATGTGATTTCAGTTGTTTTAAAAATGTTTTAGTTTACAATAAATTTCAGCCTAATGCTGACGTGTAATAAAGGTACAATGTAAACTACAGGGCTAGAGAAAAATATTAAAGTATGTTTCCATCTAATAGTATAAATTGCTGAAAAAAAAAATTGAAGCTACTGGGTGTTTTCTTGCTAAACCAAATTTTCCCATTATATTGCTATACACTATTATTTCCCTAAATAACAAAGTTTTGTTAAAGATTTCATTAAGTGTTGGAAAGTGCTTCATAATCTATGCTTAACGTATGATTTTTCTTACTTGTTTAAATAGAGATTTTCTGTAAGAAATTACTGTTCTCGAAGAATTTTCTGGTTTGGAAATTCCCGGTAGCGTGGCAACCCTGCAAATCAAACAAAAAATATTGCCTTATGTGTGGCAGAAATTTTGCTTCAATAAGGAATTTTAACAATGACAAATATTCTATTAAAATTTTCTTTTTGTTTTCCCTTTCCTAGGCGATTTTCAAATTACTGACCCGAAGATGTTTTTGATATCGCAGTTTCAGAGCGGTCACTTGCAACTATTTTTATATTCTATGGGAACCACAATTTTCAAAAGGGAAATATTTTATTACTTTTTTTTTTTTTAACATGATGCCAAAGTAAATGCGAAATATTTTTGTTTTGAGAATGTGATGCGAAAAAATTGTCGCAATGGCAGCCCTGCAATATTGTGGAACTACAACACATGTGTAAACTTCCACCAGCAAAAATTTATAGCTATTTTTGTTTTACACATGAAAGAAATTGTGTATTAATAAGGCGCTTAACCCTTTAACGTTCATCGGTTTCGCCACGAAACCACAAAATTTTAATTCCGATACGCAACACTGACACCGGTATTTTTATCTAAAAATATCCCTTTTATTTTGTATGTGAAAAATCACGTTTTCTTATTTAGAAATATATTTGTTCTTAATTACCGGTGTCAGTCATTTATTTCGACATCTTAGCAATGAAAATACTATGATCGTCAAGAGCCCACAATAGTCACAGAAAAAATGCTCAAAAAGACCCGGATGATCATGTAAAGTCTATGGGAGCGTTCTTTTCTAATATCTCGTTCAAATTTTAATATTTTGACATGATTTTTTGCACAAGATAGCTGAGGGCAATCCACAACCGGGCTAGTTTTTACTTTTTCAATTTTTGTTTCAGATTTTCTTTAAAAAATTACTTTAACTTTCGAAACCGGTTTAAACCGGTTCTGAAACTGAAACTATCGTAATATAAGAAATATATAACCAAAATCGAAAAAGTAAAAACTAGCCCGGTTGTGGATCGTCCTCAGCTATCTTGTGCAAAAAAATCATGCAAAAATATTAAAATTTGAGCGAGATATTAGAAAAGAACGCTCCCATAGACTTTACATGGTCATCCGGGTCTTTTTGTGTATTTTTTCTGTGACTATTGTGGGCTCTTAAAGGGTTAAAAGGGAGGAAATCTCTTTTCCAATTTAAGGGTCGAAGTTTGCTCTTGCAGTTATCAAATCATGAAGAGCCGGTTACATTACATGTTTCATTATTTTGAAGGTGTGACAATTCCTCTTTATTCATAATTCCGTGATTAAATAAGAAAAATTAAAATAAGTAATAATTAAACAAATTACAACAACCATTTGGAAAATGATTTCTCAAAGACTAAAATTTAAGATTTTTTTAAAAAAATTGAATAATAGTAATAATAATAACAATAATTTCCTCACTTTTTGTAAACAATACATGTTTATTTTACAGTTAAAGTTAAAAAAAAAGGTTGAAACATTTCGTAAAGGTTATCATTTATATAGTCATTTTCTTCTTAAAGATAAAGATTTGATCGTGTTTCTTCCTGTCTGAATTCATTCATTTTTTATATAGTTATATCTACCCTATCTATATTATAAAGGACAAACGTATTTATGTGTTACATATAAGTCCTTCTGCGAATGGTAACACTTATAAATTTTAAATGAAATTTAAGTTTTACTGTTTTCGGTACGGCAAATTTTTAAATTTCTAAACATTGCACCTTTTCGATTTTTACACTGTCGTATAGAGAGGAAAATGTACTTTTAAATGTAGTTTGTTTGAAAGCTGTATACCAATTATTTAGAGTTATTAATTTTTGTAGTTTTTAATACTTGTTTGTCAACGTGATAACATAGTACTCCAAAAAAGCGGACATTATAAGGATTTAGGTATGTCCCAGATATATCTAATATCGTCCGAGAACAACAACCACTTTCTAAATGGTTAAAAAGTTTAGTACTTACAATACTTCCATCAAATGGAAAGTATGTCCATTTGAATAAGGAACCAAATTGGCTCGCCCAGATTGTCAAAGCAAACCGGAACCACTTAAACGTATTAACATCTAGAAGAATTTATACTTCAAATAAATCTCCGCCATTCTTAATTTGTTAATCGGATTTTATTGGCAGCTTCTCGAATTTTGTAGAAGCAATTACATTTCGTGCTTTTTTCCCTTTTCAATTCCATTTTCTTTCCTTTTCTCTAGTTTTCGATCCCCAATCGCATTCTTCACGGACCAAAATACCTTGTTTTAAAAATTAACTCTGAAGACTTGGTTCAGAGCAATAATAGTAAAACTCTAAATACGTAACCTCTGTCAACTAAGTTAAAGTTCACCAAATAAGAAGTCCACTACACATAATTATTTGAGTTTAATATCTAGAAGAATTTATACTTCAAATAAATCTCCGCCATTCTTAATTTGTTAATCGGATTTTATTGGCAGCGTCTCCAATTTTGTAGAAGCAATTACATTTCATGCTTTTTTCCCTTTTCAATTCCATTTTCTTTCCTTTTCTCTAGTATTCGATCCCCAATCAGATTCTTTACGGACCAAAATACCCTGTTTAAAAATTAGCGCTGAAGACCTGGTTCAGAGTAATAATAGTAAAACTCTAAATACGTAACCCCTGTCAATAAAGTTAAAGTTCACCAAATAAGAACTCCAATGCATATAATTATTAGAGTTTAACATCTAGAAAAAGTTTTACTTCAAATAAATCTCCGCCATTCCTAATTTCTTAACCGGATTTTATTGGCAGCGTCTCCAATTTTGTAGAAGCAATTACATTTCGTGCTTTTTTCCCTTTTCAATTCCCTTTTCTTTCCTTTTCTCTAGTTTTCGATCCCTAATCGCATTCTTTACGGACCAAAATACCTTTTTTTTAAATTAGCGCTGAGGACTGGTTCAGATTAATAATAGTAAAACTCTAAATGCGTAATCCCTGCCAACTAAGTTAAAGTTCACCAAATAAGAACTCCACTACACATAATTATTGGTTTCACACGAAATAAATATTCACTGGTATCTACAGTGAAGTTGAAAGTTACAATATAAATTTCTATAATTGACTAAAGCGGAAACCTGTGAGATCCCTAAAATTAGTTACATGTCACATGTAAATACATGAGACTAGACAGGGAACACTTGTATTTAAAAATTTAGATACACAAACGGTCAGAAATATTTTCATGCACAGAACAAGTTAAATAATTATTCAATTATTTAATCTTTACGTGATAGTAAGAAAATACATATAATATTCATCTTCTATCATTTAAACTTTATATAATGATTCTAATTTGTGCAGAAAATAAAACTTGATTATTTGGAAGTAAATGTAGCTTTAAATTATTCCTAAGCAAAGCACATTTACGATTACTTAAGAGCAAAATTTTACATTAAAGCCTTATTATGTTAATCCTGCTTAAGTAACTTGTAGTAAAACTTAGCAATGAAAATCAATTTCTTAAAAATGTGAAATAGTTTAATATGATTAAAACACGTTCCAAACAATGTTACCCCTATATCATTATGTAATAGAATAATTTTGTGTGGTCCTGTAAATCAATAATAAATATTCTTTGCACTGCAGATTGTACAGAATGTATATTTCAGTATATACCTCATTGATGCATATCCACTTTATTATGTTCGAAAGAACTTAACAACATTAAAATGCACTTGAAACTATTTTTTCCCATTGGCCGTAATATTGCGGAATAAATCTGATTATCCTTGTAATTAAACTAAGCATCTGATTTTCATAAAATTTGAAGTGACTAAACAAAATTATGCAAAAATTATGTCTTTTAAATTTTAAACGATTTGGTTGGATGCTTTTTGCTCTATTATATGCGGACAGACGGACAGGGTGAACCACGACTGTATATGCCATGTATTTACATAATTAGGAACGCACCTAAAAAGTTTGGAAATACACGTTTGGAATACTAATAGCAGGTTTCCCGTCATTGCTGGTGTGTTCTTAAGATCCTCTGTAACAACGGAAAGTGGGTTTGTGTGCGCTAAAAAAAATAACATGCACTATGCACACTCTAAGTATAATCACTCTGTTCTATAGTTATGAAATTGGCACACACCTTTGAATTTTGAACAACCGCCCCTCCCCTCAGCCACACACATCACTGTTATTTAAGATAAGAAATTTAACATTTAAAATTTAAATTTCAGAATTAGCCACCATGTTTATTCAAAAAATTGTAATATTATTCTACTCTTAAATAAGGCCAAAAATCCCATTAAAATTTCCTGGTAAAATTTTACGGCTTTTGCTAGTTTTACTGGCATAGTTTCGGAAAGTGGTGATGCTGGTAATGGTATGTGTGTGTGTGGACATGGGAGAGGGGGGTCTAGGGTTGATTATTTCACTTCCAGTATTATTATATGCTAAATTTTGCTAATTTAATCGTATTACGTTCAATTATTAAATAAAGCCAAATATTTTATGTCGTAGTGCTGGTAGTAAAATGATCGACACTCCCCCTTCCCTCACCACACAGACAAGTTTAAATCCGGTGAGAATTTTCCAGAGTTACTTAGAAATATATAGAATACTGTATGTTGCATATTTTAGCGATTATAGTGAATATTTTGAATAATATTTTAGCATCTTTCAAAAATTCAACTATGGTTAATTCCATGAAAACATGTCATGTCAGTCACGTGAAACGATTTTTCGTTACCAATATTTTGAGAAAGGAAAAATGTAACTTCTTTTGTCGGAGATATCTCATTAGTTGAATAGGGTGAAGCAAGTTTTTCGAAAATAACGGTGGCCAACAAGCATAGCGATTTTCAGCTGTGTGACAGACATGACAAGATTTCATGGAAATGACCCTAACGCGCTCGCTGCCGCTTTGGATGAAGATGTGATGATAATTAATGCCGCACTGTAGAAGTGGGGTTTTCCTAGAAGCCAATTTACTTTTTATAACAAAGAATCAGTGAAAGATTTTCCCACGCCAGCGTGTGACTGGCTACTGGACAGTAGCCAGTCACATCACGCGCTGGCAGGTGAGTGGCCCCTTAACGTTGGCGCGTCGACGGCAGCGAACGTGCTAATAGGTAATCCGGGATATTCTGCGGGTTTTTTTTTTTTTTTTTTTTTTGTAAATCCACAAAATCTACATTTTCACTTTTGGGGTCACATTTGGAATTTCCAGTATAACACTTTGTTTTAACAATGCACGTAGAGAGAGACTTTTACATATTTGCTAATAAATCTGTTCATATTTTCCAGTATCATTCAATAATTTTAACATTATTTCAATACAAGTATATCGCAGAATTTTACAGATGACCCAATATTTAATAAAACTGAATAATATAAACTAAAACAGACTTGAATCCATAAAAAAATGACCCAATATTTATTTTTGATAAAATTTAAAACTTGGCTTTATAGCATATATGAATCGTGTGTAAAATACAGAAACTGATATTTTTGAATTTGTTTTCATTTTTATCAAAAATTATTTAACTACATTCAAACATCCATCTTAAAGTAAGAGACTTTTTTTTACTTAATAAATACCATAACAATCAAATGGAAAATTTTTAGTAAGTGTAAAAAGTATAGTATATTAAAAATTCAATAAGTCCAATAAATATCTGGGGGGAAAAGTTACATATAAGTTAAGTGAATATTCTGTTTTAGCGAATTAGCTGTTTTAAAGCAAGTCGTACCAATAGTTTTGGTGAAAGTTTAGTTTGAAAATTTTGAATATTGACTATCTCGAAACTTGCATTTTGTTATCTACCTTGTTTTGCATCCGAACCTTTCGTCTATTTTTTCCATAATATATGTAAAATGCAAATGGAGATTTCGTTCCGTTGCTTGTTTTTCCAGTTCAGAATGGATAATGATTGGATTTGCACTTTAGTGATTTTTATGGGAATATTTAATATAAAGTATATAGCTCTAAGTTGCTTAGTCATAGAATTAAGGAGAAAAGTTTTATAATCAGAAGAATATGATTTTGAAAAATTATTCTGTTTAGCAAGTTCTATAAGATAGATTTTGTTGCGATATGCATTGTTAGTTAGATAAGGTTTTAGAGAAGATTTTAGCATATAATATATCGTTCTACGTTATAGATTTATGGGAAAAGTACTCAGGGCCATCGCTAAGACTTTTTATTGGTGGGGGAGAAGACCTTAAATTGCCAAGTCAAATTTTCATATTTGCCAACTTATTTTATAATTTTGCCAAGTTACCACAATTAGAAAATGCAATACAGTTCTTATTTGTAAAAAGTTCAATAGTATTCCCAATTAGTTTTGCAACTTTTGCAATTTCTATCAAAAATAGGAAATACATTACAGTTTTTACTAAAATTTTAATGAAACTTGCCAAGTGTAATAACTTTTGGGAATGTTTGGGTGGGGCTCCCCCCTGCCCCCCCCTTAGCGAGGCCCCTGAAAGTACTGTAATTAGGTAAATCTGATTACGAAAGATTAGTTTTATTCAAAAATTTTCTTAGACAGATTTTGGCAAGGAAGTTAGCTAAAGAATTTTTTAGTAATGGTTTTAGCACATTGCATATCATTTTACCGTTCTTTCCCAAATTTATCTGTAAATGATAAAATAAAGGATATCCCCTTTTCAACTCAAATTTCGCCTGGTAACTCAGAAATAATAACAGCACAATGACGTTTCTATCGTTCAGTAATGTGGAAGGACATAAATGTCCACATTGCTTTAAACACAGCTGCAAACTTTTACACATTTCTCCTACCACAAAAATTTTATAGTAAATATTGTGTTATTTAATCGTCGAAATCTTATGATTAAACAAACGGAAAATATCTGTACAATTTTAGTGTTAGGAAAAATGCGTAAAAGTTGGCAGTTATGCTTTAAAACAGGTCAAACTCACCGATTTAGTTCGTTTGGTTCAAGGTTGTTTTGGAGAAGCTTTTCAGTGTAGTGAGCAAAGCCTGTTAATACATAGGCAAAGTTTTCGTTCGTGATTTTACGATCAAATGTAATAGAGGGTCAGGTTGCATTGTAGCATTTAAACTAAAGAAATTTTATTAATTAACCGTTTGATAACGAGGTAGTACTAGTGATTATTTTCATCACGGAACTATTAAAAAAAGAGGAACTGGCATATCCTTAAAACGGAGAAGCTTCAACTGTTACCTATTTCGCAAGGGTTCAATTCCACATCGGAAAACTTTCACCAGTAAATTTAAATATAATTTTCTTCTTTATTTAAATGCCTCATTAATGGGGAATTTCACTCAAAAATAATGGCAAAAACTCATATTAATTTTTTCTGGTAGAATTTTACGTCGGCGGTAGTAGTTCTGCCGCATTGAGACAACCGAGGCAACTTATTGTCTGTGCCAGTAAAAAGATTTTAATACTCGGGAAATTCTGCTAACAAGAAAAACAAAAAGTATTTTTAACCATGTTTGTGTGAGAAATTTTTATTGAAAATGTCGCTGAAATCAGAGAAAATTCACAATTTACTGGTGGAGGATTAATTCGGAGGTTACCAGAAACTGTTTATCCCATGCAAAAATATCAACCGCCATATTATACCAACTTTCTCAGTTACCTCATTCTAAACTGGTAGACAATACACTGTATTCCTCCACCTATTTATACATAACTCCATTAGTTTTCCTTACATTTATACCTCAATTTATGAAATTTATTGTCTTTGGTAGATATCTATTGGAAATAGCCTAGTATCAGCATATGTCAGAGATACTGTTTTCTAAAAATGATATGAGTAAAATAATAGATATCACATTGAGAGATATATGTCCCAACCACCAATCAAATAGTTAAATAAATAAATCAGTTTGCATAGTACATCGATTTAGCTCAGAATAAAAACAATTTTTTCTGAAAATATATTTTAATTACTAACTAACCAATATTTTTAGAGAAAAAAAAATTCAAATAATGCTTTTTTTTTCATGGCTTTTATAGAATCATTTGTTTTTTATAGAATCATTTATCAGCGGATTTTCAAAACAGAGATTTTTACCTAGTTGAATCGAGAAAATGCTCGGATTAAATAATACAAAATGTACAATAAAAATATACTGGTAAGAATAATAAATCATGATTGGCAAAAACACATAGTCCCGCATGACGTATGGAAAAATCAGGGAAGCGGTTAAAGGATTTAGCTGGGTTGCTTAATAAAATATGCCCCTGAGTCAACTACTTCAAGTCCTACATGAATCGATAGCCCATAAAAAGAAATTCATTCCTCCCTAGTTTCAAGGTTTCAAGTTTGTATCTCAAGACCACGGGGGAGGGGGGAGGGTAATGACTCTAAATGCCTGTTTTGGAAAAGAGCGCATTGTGACGAAAATACTAAGCGTATTTCAACGAAAAAAATAAGAGATGTATAAAACCACCAATTTTTTCAGATTTTTTTAAGCAACAGAACAAGTTTTCTAACATTTTTCTTGTTTTTAAATAAACATTTTAATTAAAAATCTTGAAATTTCTGAGTGACCGCCTTAATCTTTTTTTGCATGAAATACTACCAAATACGATGCATATTCACTATCAACTTCAACTTTCTATGTAGGGTGCATCATATTAAAAAAAGACAAAATCATATTCCGGCGGAATTGGGGGGCACAAATTTAACATATTAAGTACCGGATTGTTCTGTCGTATAATGTTATTTCACGCCTTCATTTTAAACTACCGTTGGAACTAATATGTGAGAATTGTGCGAGACATACCCCCCCCCCCCAATCTTCACCGGAATATGATTTTGCATTTTTTCAATATGATGCACCCTACGTAGAAAGTTGAAATTGATAGTAAATATACTTCATATCTCATAATATATCACGCAAAAATTTAAAGCGGTCACTCAGAAATTTCAACAGATTTTTAATTCAAATGTTCATTTAAAAACAAGAAAAATGTTAGAGAACTTGGTCTTTTGTTAAATAGAAATCTGAAAAAATTGTTAAATATTCGTATGGTGGTTTTAAACATCCCTTATTTTTTTCATTGAAATCCGCTAAGGAATTTTGCCACAATGCGCTCTTTTCCAAAACAGGGATTTAGGGTCATTACCCCCTCCTCCCCCTGATCTTGAGATACAAACTTGAAACTGGGGAAAAATGAACTTCTTTTTATGGTCTACGATTCATGTAGGATTCGATGTGATTGACCCAAGGGTATATTTTACTAAGAAACCCGGCTATACCCTTTGTTGAAATGATAGCAAAAAAGAATACTGAAATTATGATATAATACTGCCGGCCAATGTCTATTCGTGCAAATGAACATCAATTTCTAACACTAGTGTTATCATATGTCACGCGTAAGTCAGTGCTCCAAATGCACTGGACATCAATAGTTTAACCCTTTCCGGCACAAGGGTCCCACCCAGTGTTCTCGCTGACATTTGACCAACATTAGTAATTAGGCTAATTAAAAATAGAAAACATTCGCCAGATGAATAAAATATTAGCCAAATAAATTCGGCATGCAGCAGCAAAGAAAAAAAAATCCTTTATTGTAACCCCTTTATTCATATGTTATAAAATAACCTAAATTTTTATAAGTGTGAGAAAGATTGTTATTAATCTGATTTCAACTATCTGCTACAAATATATATTAAAAAAATGTATATATTAAAAATATTTGTATATGCATATGTATGAAAAACGAGAAAGAAAAAGCAAAAATTGAGCACTAGCAATTTGGCGAATCTAATCGCTTATTTACTCGCCAAATGAAGAATTTAGTCGCAATTTGGCGCAATGGAGAGCGACGAACAACGAGAAACCTGGTCCCACCACGGGCATATCTAATTGTAATTTTAAACTTGCAATCAGCATCAAGAGTATTTTATATTAAAATTTTCTTTTTACAACGAAAGTTTAAGAGTTCTTAATTGAAAAAAAAAAAGACATTTTTAAATTTCGGTGTTGGTCAATAATGTCTCATTTTACGAACATAATTTGTCTGTGCCGGAAAAGGTTGGTGTAATTTTCTTCGCCGTATTTAATGATAGAATTATCTCCTATTAAATAATTAAGTTACGAATTAAGGGGACCATACATAGTATATTGTCTATTAGTTGCGAGTGAAATAACTGACGAAGTTACAAACGAGTAACTGACAAGATAACAGGTGTTTATTTCGCTCGGATCAACAGTTTCTGATTACTGCCGGTGAAATCTTCCACCAGTAAACTTGAGTAGAAATATTCGTCTTATTTTAGCGCCTTATTGAGAGGGAACTTCTCTCACAAATATGGCGAAATATTTCTTTTGATTGGAGACAGTTTGCCCAGGTATTTTAATTTTTTCACTAATTCTGACAGGAAGTTGTCTTAGTTGTCACAATGTGGCGGAACTACCGCCAGGTAAATAAACTCCCATCAGTAAAAATGAATGCAGTTTTTCCTATTACTTTTTCATTGAAAATTTCCATTAATTAGGCTTCTTAGTATAAAGAAATTTTTACATAAATTTACTGGTGGAAGTTTGCCACAGCCGTAATACACCCCCGAGAAATGTTGGTTACAGTTGAAACGTAACATTTTAAGGCTATGTAAGTTCCTCTTTATTATTAGTTCCATGCATTAAATATGGCAAAATAAACTGTAAAAAATTACTGGTGTCCAAAACATTTAGAGCCCTAAATTACGGGGGATACCATGCAATATTATCTAGTAGCGTTTCTAATTTTTTCTACACACTATTAACCACTTAACTGATCAATGATTTTTTTAACTTTCAAATAATGCTTTTTTTATGTCTTCTACAGAATTTTTAATCTTTTATCGTGAATTACTAGGCAAAACAGAATTTTTGTCTAATAGAATCAGAAAAATTCTCGGATTAAATAATACAAAATTTACAATAGAAATTGACAGGTGAGAATAATAAATCATGATTGGAATCTGGATGCCCATATCTGGTAAGGGGAAATCATGATTGGCAAAAACACGTTGCCCGTATGACGTACGGGCAAATCAGAAAAACGGGTAAAAAAATGGATTTTTTTTTTTTTTTTTTTTTTTTAAATCAGCGATAAAAAACTACAGTAAATAGTATCGTTTTAAAAAGATGATAGTAAAACAAGATATTTTATATTTATTCGTACCAGAGTTTACAAACATTATTCAATCTGGTAGTTTTCTTAGTATAAACATTTTAGCAGAAATTATTTTCCAAAATGTGACAACAATAGAATGAAATATATTCATTGGAAAATGTACTGTTGCAACCCATAATCAAAAGGTTAATGAACTTACATGCATGCAATCTATTCTGTTATGTTTCTTCTCATCGATATTAAGTTTGTCGGTAATTAAATAAATTGAAAATTTTCAAGGTATATAACAAACGCCCCTCTTACAGAAGAATGGCTGACACAAAGAATTTAGTAAACGGAAAAAGGATTTTATTGATGGAATTAAATTTCGAGTAAATTAAGAAGTTTCAAAACTTTAGCTAATTTATAAGATAAGATGGCTAAACTTAACAAACAATACAAGAGCCAAAGTTTTAAGAATAGAAAGCTTTCATAATCAAAAGAGCGGGATGTATGGGAAGATTTAAGATATAGAATGGCAGTTTTATTAATAGAACAATTGAAGGCTGCAGCCTTATACACAGTTGTTCGCTTGGAAGATCTTTTCCGTGATTTAATGTACCGTATAATTTTCTGAATTATGCGATATCTACATTAAATTTCATCTACGCAATGGTAAATGATAGTTGGAAACACAGCTTTAAAAGCGTATAACAGGGCGTCGCAGGCGTTTTTTATTAATTCTACCTCGCTTCACCTTATTAAAACAGAAATTTTTGATATTCCGTTTGACAGCATTTTAATGCGAAATATGCTACAAAATTTGTAATTTTTAGATAGTGGTGTGAACTGAATACAAAAAAATTGTCTGTAGAAGTAATTGAAAGTGATTTCTTTTACTTTATTTAGTGGAAGAATGATCTTCGATTAAATATGATGAATAAACAATAAGAAATTACTGGTGGCCAGAGCATTTAAAGCCTTGAATTATGCGAGATATCTGGCAACACTATCTAGTACTGATCAGCGTTCCTAAATTTTTCGACATTTTCTACCACTATTAAAAAAAATAATCGCAGTAGATTTTTTTAACAGTAGCGATAGAAGTCTGAAATAAAGATTATCGTTTTAACATTAAAACGAGGGAAATTTTACGTAAGTCTTGAAAAATATTTTTAACCAGAAAATTTGTTTGATATTATTTAGATTGATTACACAGGTCTGCAATGGTTTTCCTCTTTGAAATCTGAGTAACGTTTTCTATAGTTTCTGATGTGCTGATTAAGAGAAAAATAATAAAAAAATTCCATCACGTCAGGATTTTTTTATATTTAATATTTAAGATTTTGCTGAAAAATGTCTGGGCGTCTACATTTTAAAAATTATAAAACGTCATTAAATTACTTCAGCTTAATTTTTATTGCATTTAATTAGTGTAAGGTGACATAGAAATTACTTCAAAACAGTAATTTGTTAATTAGTACATAATAAGTATAAGTAATTCACATTAGCCATGTTGAAAACAGGTCATTTTGGATTAATTTAGTAATGAGCTCATTAATACATAATGATTAGGTAATATAACCTAATTGTTGTAAATATTAGTCGAAAAGGGTGTCATAAAGATAAACCAAAGGGTTTTTGCATAAGTACCCGCACTGATTTAGAAAATTAACAGTTGAAGTGCGCATTTTGCAACATAACTTTTAAAATGTCATTGCGAAGCTGTTTAAATTATCCGAATTGTTTTTGTTATATTTGCGGGAAATTTATGGTGAAAAAACAACGAAACAGCATTACGGACTTTGTAAAAAATACTTACAAAAGTTATTTTGGATACGTTTTAAGTAGCCAAGACAAAACTTGAACACCTCATAAAATTTGTACGACTTGTTTATTAGAACTTCGCAAGTGGTCAAAAGGACAGAAAAATAGCTTCAAAATCGTTTCGCCTATGCTAAGGAGAGAGCCTAAAGACTATGTTAAAGATTGCTACTTTTGTTTTTGTGACATAACTGGATACAATTCTAAAAATAAAAGGGACATAAACTATCCAAACGTCTCATCAGTTACGTCTGCAATTTTCGGCGATTCAAAAATGGTGCAGCCCCCGTTTCCGACTATACAAATTGAAGATTCTGACTGTGATACAGATGAACAGGATATATACCAATCTGATCCTGAATTTCAAGTAGATTCTAACGAGTGTCAGCTCTTTTCCCAGTCACATTTAAACGACTTGACAAGAGATTTGAATCTCCCCAAAGATGCAGCGAAACTTCTCGGATCACGATTAAAAGAAAAAAATATGCTTGCACCTGGTACTTCATTTTCATGGTACCGTCACAGAGAAAAATATTTTCTTCCATTCTTCGCTGAAGATCAAGATTTAGTGTACTGTAAAGATATTCCAGGCTTGACGAAAATGTACGACATTGAATACGATCCTAATGAGTGAAGATCATTACTTCCCAGAAAATCTAGGAGCCGTTAGCAAAGAACAAGGCGAAAGATTTCACCAAAATTTGAAAGAGCTAGAAGTCCGGTATCAAAGAAGATGGAATACTAGCATGATGGCGGACTACTGCTGGTTGTTGAAGCGCGACGATCCAAACCGGAAATTTAAGCGAAAATCGTACAACCGAAGCTTCCAGGAAAAAAGGATCAGGTTCCACAAATAAAATTTACATGTAATTTAGATTAGTATTAAGTTATTATTATATTTTAGTTGTTTTTTATGTTAAAAGTAATGTACTTTTTTTAATATATATTTTTTATGTGAAAACTTGTGTTTTTTTTTCTATTTTCTATCTGTATCTTTTTTGAAAAATCTGAAGGTGATGGAAAAAAACTAAGTACATATTCGTAATCAGCGCACCAAAATACCCTAGAATCAGCTGTCAAATTCTAGAGAGGAAGTTATGACTCTCAATTTGCAGGCCTGTGTTATTTTTCTTATTTTAAGGTAATACATCTATCTCTAACTAATTTAAAAAAAAAATCTGGCGTAAAGCGACAATTTGTCACTTGGTCGGTGTCGAATTGACACATGCTCAGCGTTCTAAAATAGTGGTAGTAAAGCGAGATATTTTATATTTATTCGTACCTGAATTTACAAATATTATTCTTTCTCGTAGTTTTCTTATGCTGTTGTTTAGTATAAACATTATAGCAGAGATTATTTTCCAAAACATGATACCAATGGAATGAAATATATTCATTGAAAATTATAATGCTACAACCCGTAATCAAAAGGTTAATGAACTTACATGCATGCAATCTATTCTGTTATCTTTCTTCTAATCGATATTAAGTTTGTCGGTAGTTAAATAAATTGAAAATTGTCAAGGTATATAACAAACGCCCCTCTTACAGAAGAATGGCTGATACAAAGGATTTAGTAAACGGATAAAGGATTTTATTGATGGAATTAGTAAATTAAGCAGTTTCAAAACTTTAGCTAATTTATAAGATAAGATGGCTAATCCTAACAAGCAACACAAGAGCCAAAGTTATAAGGACAGAAAGCTTTTATGCAGAAATGAGTAAGATTTATGGGAAGATTTATGATACAGACTGGCAGTTTTTATTAATAATAGAATGATCAAGGGCTGTAACTATATACGGAATTCTTTGCTTGGAAGATCTATTTCAATGATTTAATGTGTAGTAAAATTTGCTTAATTATGCGATATCAGCACTATATTTCATCTACACAATCGATAAATGATAGTAGGAAACACACAAATTTTAAAAGCGTATAAGTATTTTAAAGTAACTTCTTTTGCTTTATTTAATGGAAGAATGATTTCCTATTAGCCCCTTAACTGGTTTGCCCGAACGCCTGAATTTGCTTATTGCATCATTTAAAACTTTTTGACACCACTATTATTTTTAAGAAAATCTTCATACTATTGAAAGTCGGAAATGTTTAGACTAAATTTTACGAACATTTTATTTAAATAATAGTGGTGTGAATCCGCAATATTTTCAATTTATTGAATGGAAACGAATTAACAAGTTAATGGGTTAATAAATGTAGCGAAGTAAACTGCAAGAAATTTCTGGTATCCAGAGCATACTCATAGCGTTTTTAAATTTTTGTACATTTACTCCCACCATTAAAAAAAAAATGTGATACATTTTTTTAACATCGACAATAAAATTCTAATAAAGGTTATCGTTTCAAATTGGTGGTAGTAAGGCGAGATATTTTATATTATTCGTGTCAGAATTTACAAACATTATTCTTTTAGGTAATTTTCTTTATTTTATATCTTAATATAAACATTTTAACAGAGATCATTTTCCAAAATTTGATACCAATAGAATGAATTATATTCATTAAAAATATAATGCTACGACCCGTAATCAAACGGTTGATGAATCGTTATACAAATTATTAGGTTATCTTTCTTCTAATCGATATTAAGTTTGTAGTAGTTAAATAAATTGAAATTGTTCAAGGTATGTAACAAACGCCCCTCTTTACAGAAAAGTAGCTGACAGAAAGAATTTAGTAAACGGATAAAAAATTGTATTAATGGAATTAAATTTCAGTAAATTAAGAAGTTTCAAAACTTTAGCTAATTTATAAGATAAGATGGCTAAACCTAACAAATACAAGTGCCAAGTAATAATACAAGTGTCAAGTTACACGAATGGATAGCTTTCATGCACAAAACAGCGGTATTTTTGCAAAGGTTTAAGTTACAGATTGGCAGTTTTATTAGTTTAATAATAGAACGATCGAAAGCTGCAGCCTTATACGGAATTATTCGCTTGGAAGATTTATTTCGATGATTTAATATATCGTACAATTTGCTTAATTATGCGTTTTCTATACTGTATTTTATCTATACAATCGATAAATGATAGTAGGAAAATATATATAGTTTTAAAAGCAAGAGTTACTTATATTTTAATATTTTCTTAGATCTTGAAAGCTCTGAGTATTTATGTCTATACAAGAACATATGTACTCAAACGTTTTGAATATATATCTTGCTTTTATAAAGTCGGTCTACACTTGACTGTATTCAATGACTAATTTCTCAATAGTTAGTTATAGTCCCAGTTACAAAAACGTTATAAATTGAGTAGAAAATATTTATAATGTCGTTTGAATCATTAACCTTTTTAATACGTCATCAGTGGGAGCTCGAAATGCTCTGCACATCAGTATTTTAAAATAATTTTCTTCACAGAATTATCTGGGCGAATCTATGGCGAAATAAACTGTAAGAAATTACTGGTGTCCAGAACATATAAAACCCAAATTGCAGAGGGTACCTGCAATACTATCCAGTACACACATAGTTCCGAAAGTTGTCTACATTTCCTCAAGGCCATCGCTAAGACTTTTTATTGGTGGGGGAGAAGACCTTAAATTGCCAAGTGAAATTTTCATATTTGCCAACTCGTTTTATAAAATGTAAAAAGTTTAATAATATTCCGATTTAGAGTTGTAACTTTTGCAAGTTCTACCAAAAATAGGAAATATATTAGTTTTTATTAAAATTTTCATTAAATTTGCCATAAAACTTTTAAATTTGCCAAGTGTAACGACATTTGCGAACAACATTTGCGGTGGTGGAACACAAATGGAACAACATTTGCGGGGGAGGCTCCCCACTGTCCTCCCCCTTAGCGAGGCCCCTGAATTTCCTTTCACTATTACAAATAAAAACAATCGTGGCAGATTGCATTAAATCGGCAATAAAAGTCTAAAATAAAGATTATCGTTTTAAAATAGTGGTAGTTAAGTGAGATTATTTTCTATTTATTCGTACCAGAATTTACAAACATTATCCTTCCTGGAAATTTTATACTACATCTTAATGCAAACATTTTAGCAGATATTATTTTCCAAAATGTGATACAAATAAAATGAAATATATAGGGGAAGATGGGGATACTTGAGCCATTTTTAAAAATTTAAATTTTTTAAAAAATTTTATAATTTTTTAGAACAAAATAAAATATTGAAAATGAAAATTTGATATTTTTTCTTCAATTGAAAACCACTTTCAATTAATTTTGAACTATTTTTCTATGTCTAATAAATTTTTACTTTTTCTTTTACATCGTGGCTCAAGTGTCCCATGGAGGGGATACTTGAGCCATATGTCACATTCGCACCAGTATTTTGCAAAGAAAAAAACCGATTTACAATATACGCTAAAAAATGCATTAAACCTTTTTCAAATAAATTTGGTCGAATTTTCTGGTGTCGTTGTGACATTTCAGAATTAAAATTATGTGATAGAAAATTCTACCAGCGGAGCTCAAAGGGTTAATCACCATACTTTCAAAATGGTACCAAGGTATGTGATTTCTTTTTTACATGTTCAGAACTATAAATATGTTACCATGTTGCCAGTTTTAGAAAGAAAAATTGACCAACTGTAGAGATAATAGGGGTGGCTCAAGTATCCCCACTCTCCCCTACATTAAAAATATAATGTTATAACTCGTAATTTAAAGGTTAATGAACTTATGTATATGCACTCTACCCTATTATCTTTTTTCTAATCGATATTAAATTTGTCCGTAGTTAAATAAATTAAAATTTTTCAAGGTATATAGCAAACGCCCCTTTTACAGAAGAATGGCTGACACATTGAATTTAGTGAACGGATAAAGGATTTTATTGATGGAATTAAATTTCGAGTAAATTAAGAAGTTTCAAAACTTTAGCTAATTTATAAGATAAGATGGCTTTACCTAACAAACAATAACAAACAAGAGCCAAAGTTATACGGATGGAAAGCTTTCATGCAGAAAAGAGCGGGATTTATGGGAAGATTTAAGATAGAGGTTGGCAGTTTTATTAATATTAGAACGATCGAAGGCTTTAAAATTATACGAAATTGTTCGGTTGGAAGATCTATTTCAATGATTTGATTCAATGTATGGTAAAATTTGCTTAATTATGCGATATCTGTACTGTATTTCATCTACGCAATCGATAAATGATAGCAGGAAAATATATATAGTTTTAAAAACGAGAGTTACTTATTTTTTAATATTTTCTTAGCTTTTGAAAGTTTTGAGTATTTATATCTATACAAGAAGATATGTACTCAAATGTTTTGAGTATATATATTGCTTTTGTAACGTCGGTCTACACTCGACTGTATCCAATGACTAATTTCTAAAGGGTTAGTCATAGAAATATAGTTCCAGTTATAAAAACATTATATATTGAGTAGAAAATATTTATAATGTCGTTTGAATCATCCTTTTTAATAAATCATCAGTAGGAGCTCCAAATGCTCTAAACATCAGTATTTTAAAGTAATTTTCTTCACAGAATTATATGGGCGAATTTATGGCGAAATAAACTGTAAGAAATTACTGGTGTCCAGAACATATAGAACCCAAATTGCGCAGGATACCTGCAACACTAGCCAGTACACACAGCGTTCCTAAAGTTTTTTACATTTTCTTTCACTATTACAAATAAAAACAATCGTGGTAGATTGCATTAACATCGGCAATAAAAGTCTAAAATAAAGATTATCGTTTTAAAATAGTGGTAGTTAAGTGAGATATTTTATTTTTATTCGTGCCAGAATTTACAAACATTATCCTTCCCGGAAATTTTATACTACATCTTAATGCAAACATTTTAGCAGATATTATTTTCGAAAATGTGATACCAATAAATGAAATGTATTCATTAAAAATATAATACAGTCGAGTCTCTCTATAACGAAACTCCATACATCGAATTTCTTTATATAACGAATTTTTAGTAGGAACGGTCCCCTTTTCGCATGATTACATTAAAAACAGTCTCTATATAGCGAAATATCTATCTCCATATAACGAATTTTTTCATAAATTGATCTTAATTTATTCAGTTTTGAAAAGCTTCGAAATCGCATTGAATCAATTTTCCATCACTTATTTTTGATTTATCGTTCACTGCTGAGTTTTTTTAAATTATTTTATTACTTTTCTCTTTGTTCTTTAAATCCAACGAATTCATCCCTCCTCCCACACACCTTTCCACATCCTTCTCAAAACAGAGTAAATTGGATTGTTGCACATGTAAGAGAGGAATCAACGAGAGGCACATAAGAGTGGCCTTCAAATTGCTGAAATTTAAGCTTTTTTTTTTTGAGAGAGAGAGCATAACCATTTTAAAATCAAAACAACCAAAAATTACTGATATCTTTGTCTGAATTTAATGCACGTCTTCCTTATTTGATTTTCATTAAGCTTTTAAATAAATGTCTGTTCTCATTTTTGAAAAAGGTTAAATAATTAAGAAATAAAATGTTAGGTTAATATTTACTTTTAAACATTTCAAATTCTTAATTCAAAAGATCAAAAATAATACTTGTTCAAAATTTACACATTAAATACAATTTTTAGCATCATTCTCTGTACATCGAATTTCTCTATATAACGAATTTTTTACTGGAACGATGGATTTCGTTATTTAGAGACTCGACTGTATTATAACTCGTAAACAAACAGTTACTGAACTTACATGCATGCAATCTATTCTGTTATCTTTTTTCTAATCGATATTAACTTTTACCATAGTAAAATAAATTAAAATTTTTCAAGGTATATAGCAAACGCCCCTTTTACAGAAGAATGGCTGACACATTGAATTTATTGAGCAGATAAAGGATTTTATTGATGGAATTAAATTTCGAGTAAATTAAGAAGTTTCAAAACTTTAGCTAATTTATAAGATAAGATGGCTAAATATAACAAACAATACAATAGTCAAAGTTATAAGGATAGAAAGCTTTCTTGCAGAAAAGAGCGGGATTTATGGGAAGATTTAAGATACAGTCTGCCAGTTTTATTAATAATAGAACGATCGAAGCCTGTAAAATTAAACGGAATTATTCGCTTGGAAGATCTATTTCAATGATTTAATGTATGGTAAAATTTGCTTAATTATGCGACATCTGTACTGTGATTCATCTACGCAATCGATAAATGATAGCAGGAAAATATATATAGTTTTAAAAACGAGCGTTACTTATTTTTTAATATTTTCTTAGCTTTTGAAAGGTCTAAGTATTTATGTCTACAACAAGGGAGGGGGGGGGGGCAAACTTTTTGTCTAAAATTCACATGCCACCGTTTCTTAGCCACATCGCGAGGGGAGCGGAGACTTTTACGAAATTTGTAATGTTTTGTTACCAGTTTTAAAAAACAGAAATTTGTACCTTCGGGGACAATGCTGCGATTAAATAAGTGAAATTTTACAGTAAAATTTTGCTGGTAAGGATAAATAAGGATTCTACCAGTAAATATTAAGAATATTTTCAAAGTGTATTACTGCAGAAAAGTATCGTAAAATCTGTGAATGAAGGTGGGGATTGCGAATGTTGTGGTTTAAAAATTAAATGTAAATTTTCTTATTTTTTATAGTGGTGTCAGAGTCCTTGGAAATTCCCAGGAGTGTGCGAACCTTGAAATAGTGATATCTCTGTGGCATGCTTGCCTCAGGTTGGCCATCCCTGGGTCTATAAGAACATATTTACTCAAATGTTTCGAAAATTATCTTGATTTTGTACAGTTTCAATTGTATCCAATGACTAATTTCTAAACGGCTAGTCATAGAAGTATAGTTCCAATTACAAAAACGCTATAAATTGGGTAAAAAATATTCACAATATCGTTTGAATCATTAACCTCATTAGTACGTTGTTGAAAACTACGAACGGCTTCCAGCTGCCACTAGTGTTCCAGCATCCAGGGGGGCGATTGGTCAACGAATTATTAGATTGAAAATCGCAGATATTGTTTTCAAAATTTCGCAGTCCAAAGTGATAACATTAAAAGGCACCTACTGTACTTAATTTGGTACCATTTCGTAATAAAAGAAATGGTTTTATCGTCAGCTGTTTAACACTAGAACCGCTATTAGGAGTAATTTTGACCCTTGCCAAACTGATAGCAGTCGATTCGAACCAGAAATTTTTTATTGAAATATGCTAAATTTATGTAGTACAAAACTAGGCCAATTAATTAATTAAAATAGTTCAAAATAGAAAAACTTTTATAAAACTTAAGTAAAAAAACTGCGGTTCTTGTTTTAAAGAAATATATTACCTGAAAATATGTCAAATTATCGATTTTCTTTTTTTCTTTTTTTTAATATTAATTGTAAACTTCTTTAATTGTGAATATTTTGACACCTCATTTTTATCTATAAGACAATTATATCGCGAGATATTGTAATTTTATTAATAGTTCCAGTGCAGTTAACTCATACAAATGAAACCTTTAAAGTGATTTTTCTCCCTGTTCATATTTTAAAACTTGCTTGTTCAATAAACACTAAAGCTTTTTTGCTTATTTAGATAGAAACTTGAATTCTGTTTTACTTGATTTTTTTTACGTGTTTCTATGGTGTACTTAATATTTTTGTGCTTACATTTAACATTCAAATTTATAGTTATTTTTTAAAAAATATTTAAATTGAGAATTAGTTGAATTTCCTTCTTTTTTTTATATACACGAGAGAGACAAAAAATTTTAAACGTAAAATCCCATACATCTAAAAATTCATACACAGTTTTATATTGTGTATTCTAATAAATGTGGAAAACATTTGTAACAAAAATATTCATATTTATAAAAATTGTATGGATTTTTAAAAAGTTAATTAAAAAAAATAAATTTTAGTAAGATATGCTGTTCTACAATTTTTTTTAAAATTTTATTTAATGTTTAGTATTAAGTATTGCGCCAACACATATTGTTACAGCATTATTCAAAATGGAAGCGATGGTTTCAAAGATTGTGTGCCCTCTTAAGAGATAATACTCACTTAGTATATATTAAATCAGCCAGTCTAACTAGCTATTATTGCTGATTTCACTCATATCATACTCCAAAAAAAAAAAAAAAAATCTAAGCAATTAAGCAAAATATCTTCAGTCGACAGGTCACTTTAAGGTGTTCTCATTTTCTCCTTGAAATATCTTTGTGCCGAATTTCAAAGCAGCGGGTCTTCCCATGACTGTCCTTACAGAGCCGACTGACAGACAGAATTGGAGTTCCGCACTGATGAATCCTTATGAACACAGTCACTTGAGCACGATATATAAAAATATTTAATTAAATGAAAGACAGTTCGTGATTCATATAGCCCTTCATTGCACGATTTTTTCTATTTATATGAAAAAAAATATATATTTGAAAACTATATATCGGTCTGATAATGGGGAAAATATTTAAAAACTATATATCGGTCTGATAATGTGGAAAATATTTAAAAAAATTAATTTCAAATTTTCAGCTAAAATTTGTTATTTTACGGCGTGTATCCTATGTACACAAATAGGGTTTTTAGGTGCGTTCGTAATTATTAAATACGTAGCACCTATTGTTGTCGTTCAGTCCGTCCTTCTGTCCGTCTGTCAGTCCGTCTGTCTGTCCGTCCGCATATAACAACGCAAAAACTACCCAACCGAATCGTTTGAAATTTAAAATATATTATTATTACATAATTTTGTCAAGTCATTTCAAATTTTAAGAAAATCGGATGCATAGATCAATTACAGGGACAATCAAAAGGATTCCGTTACATTACGGTCAATGGGGAAAAAAGTTTCAAATGTATTTTAACCGTTTGAAATTTTTAATACATAATTATTACATAATTTTGTCGAGTTATTTCAAATTTTATCAAAATCGGATGCATAGTTCAATTACATGGACAATCAAAAGTATTCCGTTACATTACGGTTAATGGGTAAAATGTTTCAAATGCATTTTAATGGTGTTACGCTCATTCGAACGTAATAAAATTGATATTATAATATACATTTTGCATAATCTGTGGTGCAAAGAATATTTGTTATTGATTTACAAGGCCACACAAAAGTATTCCATTGCATAATGGTATAGGGAGAACATTGTTTGGTGCGCATATTAATTGTAATTATTTACAGTTTTATGAGATTGATATATGAGAGTGATATTTTTAAAACTACGTTATCGTACGAACGCACCTCATTTGCCAAGCTTCACGGGCAATTTCCAACTTGTTAAATATTGTATTGCTATATTTTGCAATTAAATGAGTTTAAGTTAATTAGTTTTATCTGCTTAACAATCTGTCACTTTCTTTGTATTAATAAGTATAAGTATTAAGAAAAAATAATAAAATTAAATTTTCTTTCAATAGTTTGATCGAATTTTTGTTTGTTTTCGGAGAAAAAATTCTATTTTTTTTTTATCAAGTGCAGCCATCTGACATTGACAAAATAATAGTTATTCCATTTTTAGGTGCGTTCGTAATTATGTGAATACTTAGCATCTATTGTTGTCGCTCAGTCCATCCGTCTGTCCGTCTGTCTGTCCGTCTGTCCGTCCGCATATAACAACGCAAAAACTACCCAACCGAATCGTTTGAAATTTAAAATACATGATTATTACATAATTTTGTCGAGTCATTTTAAATTTTATGAAAATCGTATGGATAGATCAATTACAGGGACAATCAAAAGGATTCCGTTACATTACGGTCAATGGGGAAAAAAGTTTCAAATGCATTTTAATGGTGTTACACTCATTTGAATATAACAGAATTGACATGAATCTATGAAATACGTACTAAAAATACATTTTGTATAATCTGTGATGCAAAGAATATTTATTATTAAATTACAGGGCCAGACAAATGCATTCCACTAAATAATGTTATACGGGGAAACATTGTTTGGGGGGTGTTTTAACTATATTAAACTGCTTCACATTTTATGAATAAGATGTATGTTAATGAAGTATAATAAAAATTACTTCCTGCATATTTACAGGAACACAAAGATTTCGACCACTATACTGTATCCAAAGTACGCTCTGCTATATCAGCAAGATCTGAATATTTTAAAACTTCGTTATCAACGAACGCACCACATTTGCTACGCTTTACGTGCAATTTCTAACTTGTTTGGACAGTTTTTGATTATCAGTTACATACCATCACCATCACCATCCACCCACCATCCACCATATCAGCCAAATTCATGGCTCATATTTAGAATCATAGTGTTTTTAGGTATGTGCCAGATGTGACATACGGTGCAGTGAAGTAGTTAATGTGTTTTAAACTCTTAACGCTAGAAGCACCGGAAATTTCATTCAAGTTTCATAAAAAAAAGTTATTTATAATTTTAATTAATTTCTTAACTAATGATCAGCAGTGAAATCACGCTTGAAATTCTTGAATATTTAATAAGTGATTTATCACAATGCTAACTAAATCTGCATCTAATTAATACTACTGTGTTTATTAATACTTCTATAACAGGGTTCGCACAGTTCTACCACTAAATTTTAAGAATATTTTCAAAGTGTTTCACAGCAGAAAATATCGTTAAATCTATGAATGAAGGTGGGGGTTACGAATGTTGTGGTTTAAAAGTTAAATGTAAATTTTCTTTATTTTAATAGTGATGCCAGAGTCCTTGGATATTCCAAGGAGTGTGCGAACCTTGTATAATAAATCACCCAGTGTAACTAGCTGTTATCTGTGATTTCATTCAAATCATACTCGAGAAAAAATAATGCAAACGATTAACCCATTCGTGCCCAGCACCTTTTGCGTAAATTTTATTTGGTTGGCACCACTATCTTTAGAAGATTTAAGTTTAGTTCATTAATCACGAAAATGAATCATTTAAATAAAATAATTATTACTTTTCTTATTTAGCGGTGTCAAAAACAGTGCTGAATGCACCTTTTGAAGCCTCCCTAAAAAGGGACGCTAGGCATGCACTAATGGGTTAAGCAAAATATCTTCAGCCGACATGTTTTTACAAGGTGTTCTCATTAAATTTCAATAGAAAATTTCTCTTTTTTAAAACGCCTTGTTTATGAAACTTTTCAGTGAAAAATAATGGATAAATGTTATTTATTTTTACTGGCGATAGTTTACTTCGGTGGTAGTAGCTCCGCTACTTTGTGACAATCAAGACAATCTACTGTCAGTATCAGTGAAAAGATTATAATACCCGGGCAAACTGACACAGGTAAAAAGAAATAGGATTTTTTTTTACAATATATATGAGAGAAATTTCCTATCAATAAGGCGCTAAAATGTGTCGAAATTTTTTGTTCAAGTTTACTTGCAGAAGTTTTCATCGGCGGGAATCAGAAATTGTTGATCCAGTTAACCCCTTAACCCCTTGAGGGGCAAAGCACTTCTGTTCCTAAAATGTTCAAATGATTGATTGACACCGGGAATCATAAACAAATTTATACGATAGTGAGTAAAAGCTGTTTTTCACGTACATTGTAAAAAACAAAATTAAATACAGTCGAGTCTCTATATAACGAAATTCATCGTTCTAGTAAAAAATTTGTTATATAGAGAAATTCGATGTATAGAGAATGATGTTAAAAATCGTATTTAATGTGTATATTTTGAACAAATATTATTTTTGATCTTTTAATTAAGAATTTGAAATGTTTAAAAGTAAATATTAACCTAACATTTTATTTCTTAATTATTTAAGCTGTTTAAAAAAGAGAACAGTCATTTACTTGAAAGCTTAATGAAAATCAAATAAGGAAGACTTGCATTAATTTCAGACGAAGATAGCTGTAATTTTTTGTTGTTTTGATTTTAAAATTGTTATGCTCTCTCTCTCTCTCTCTCTCAAAAAAAAAAAAAAAAAAAAAAAAAAAAAGGCTCAAATTTTAGCAAGGAATGAACCTTTGTAGTTAACATTTTCCTCCATTTAAAGGCATTCAATTAATCAATAAATCAATTATGTGCCTCTCATTGATTCCTCTCTTATATGTGTAACAATCCAATTGACTCTGTTTTGAGAAGGATGTGGAAAGGTGTGTGGGAGTTAGGATGAATTCGTTGGATTTAAAAAACAAGGAGAAAAGTAATATATATATGTGTACATATAAAATTCAGCTATGGACGATAAATCAAAAATAAATGATGGAAATTGATTCCATATGATTTCGAAGCTTTTTTAAAACTGAATAAATTAAGACAAATTTATGAAAAAATTCGTTATATGGAGATAGATATTTCGCTGTATAGAGACTGTTTTTAACATAATCATGCGTAAAGGGGACCGTTCCTACTAAACATTCGTTATATAGAGAAATTCGATGTATGGAGTTTCGTTATAGAAAGACTCGACTGTACTAAAATTCCGGTGCCAATGTGGCTTAAGGGAATTAAAATTAAGTGGTATGTATAATATACCGGTGCCCTGCAAGGGGTTAGAAGGCGATGAAATAAAATATATCCCATTTAAATTTAATTACAAAATGCCACAATTGAAACCAGTATTTTGAAATTTTAATTTTATCAAGTACGTGAAAGAAAAATTTTGAATATTTTGAAATAAATTTATTTTTAAATTCTGTTGTCATTCAATAATTTTTTTTATTATTTGTTAATATTTGTTGAATAATTTTTCCCAAAAATAATTCTGAGACCCACGCTCATAACAATAGAATCATGGCTACGCAATAGACTGTAATTTATATTATTAATTCAATTATTATAGAAAAATTAAAATATTTGAAAAGAAATTGAATAATTTTTACATCCACTACATTTAGCTCTAAAGAAATTATGATAGAAGTTCAAAAAGATCTCAAATAAATGCCTCAGTTAATCAATGGCATATAATTTTATCTTTATAATTCTTTTTCTTCACTTTTTCTTGTTTTATTTATTTACGTTTGAAGAATATTTCCCAAAGATTATCTTGTCACCCACACACTCATAACAATAGAACCTTGACCACTCAATATACCGTAATTTTATTTTATTAATTCAATTATTATAAAAAATTATATATTTAAAAAGAAATCAAGTGAATTTTACACCTTTTATATTTAGCTCTGACGAAATTATGAAATAAGTTCAAAACGATCTGAAGTAAGTACCTCAATTAATCCGTGGCATATAATTTCATCTTTGTATTTCTGTTTCTTCGCTTTACCTTGTTTTATTATTTATTTATTTATTTTTAAATAATATTTTCCAAAGATAATCCTGACACCCACACTCATAACAGTAAAATCATGACTATCCAAAATACTGTAATTTTTTATTATTAATCCAATTATTATACAAAAAATTAAATATTTGAAAAGAAATCAAGTGATAGACCCTCTACATTTAGCACTGAAGAAGTTGTGAAAGAAGTTTTAAAAAAAACAAGTTGGAAATTGCACGTGAAGCGTAGCAAATGAGGTGCGTTCGTACTATAAGTTTTAAAATATTCAGATCTTGCTGATATAGTAGAGCGTACTTTGGATACAGTACAGTGGTCGAAATCTTTGTGTTCCTGTAAATATGCAGGGAGTAATTTTTATTATACTTCATTAACGTATATCTTATTCATAAAATGTGAAGTAGGTTAATATAATTAAAACACGCCCAAAAAATGTTTCCCCGTGTAACATTATTTAGTGGAATACATTTGTGTGGCCCTGTAATTTAATAATAAATATTCTTTGCATCCCAGATTGTACAGAATGTAGATTTTAGTACATGCATCATAGATTCATGTCAATTATATTATGTTCAAATGAGTGTAACACCATTAAAATGCATTTGAAAAAAATTTTCTCGTTGATCGTAAGGTAACGGAATACTTTTGATTGCCTCTGTAATTGATCTATGCATCCGATTTTCATAACATTTGAAATGACTCGACAAAATTATGTAATAATTAAACATTTTAAATTTCAAACGATTAAAATGCATTTGAAACTTTTTTTCCCATTGATTGTAATGTAACGGAATACTTTTGATTGTCCCTGTAACTGATCTATGCATCCGATTTTCATGATATTTGAAATGACTCGACAAAATTATGTAATAAATATACATTTTAAATTTTAAACGATTAAAATGCATTTGAAGCTTTTTCCCCATTGACGTAATGTAACGGAATCCTTTTGATCAGGGGTGCAAAAATCTAGGCGCCAGCAGGCAGTTTCTCACCACAAAATGTATTTCGCTTTTCTTCGTCTAATATTTCGTGTAAAATTCCTGCTAGAATGCTATTAAATTTAGAGAGAAAAAAACTTTAAAAATTTAGTGGTGAAAGACTGCCCTCTGGCGCCTAGATATTTGCACCCCTGCTTTTGATTGTCCCTGTAATTGATCTATCCATCCGATTTTCATAAAATTTGAAATGACTCGACAAAATTTTGCAATAATTATACATTTTAAATTTCAAACGATTCGGTTGGATAGTTTTTGCGTTATTGTATGCGGACGGACAGACGGACAGACAGAAGGACAGACAGACAGGCAGACGGACAGACGGATGGATTGAGCGACAACAATAGGTGCTACGTATTTACATAATAACGAACGCACCTAAAAAAAGATACTCAACTAAATACCTCATTTAATCAGTGGCATATAATTTCACCTTTGTAATTCTTTTTCTTCGCTTTAAATTTTTTTTTTATTTATTTATTTAGATTTTAACACTATTTCCCAAAGGTATACCGTAATTTTATGTATTTTTTAAACACTCACACCACTTCCAACAATAGAACCTTGATTACGCAATATACCATAATGTTTTATTATCAATTGAATTATTATGAAAACAAATTAAAATATTTGAAAAAAAAAATCGAGTAATTTTTACACCCTCTACGTTTATAACTGAAGAAATTGTGAAAGAAGTTCAAAAAGGTACTTAACTAAATACCTCTATTAATAAGTTGCATATAATTTCACCTTTGTAATTCTTTTTCTTTGTTTTATCTTGTTTTATTTATTTATTTATTTATATTTGAATAATATTTCCCAAATATAATCCTGACACCCACACCCATAACAGTAGAACCTTAACTACGCAATATACCGTAATTTGATATTATTAATTCAATTATTATGAGAAAAAAAATTAAAACATTTGAAAAGAAATTGAGTAATTTTTACACCATCTACATTTAGCATTGAAGAAATTGTGAAAGAAGTTCATAAAGATACTCAACTAAATACCTCAATTAATCAGTGGCATATAATTTCATCTTTGTATTTATTTTTCATCGCTTTAGCTTGTTTATTTATTTATTATTTTAATAATATCTCCCAAAGAAAATCCACACACCCACACTCATAATAGCAGAACTTTGACTAGGCAATACATCGTATTTGCATATCATTAATTCAAACATTATAGATAAAATAAAATATTCGAACCGAAATCAACTAGTTTTTACACCCCCTACTTTTAGCGTGGAAGAAATTGCGAAAGAAATCGAAAAAGATACTCGAATAAGTACCTAAATTAATCAGTGGCATATAATTTCACGTTTATAATTCCTTTTCTTCGTTTTTTCTTGTTTTATTTATTTATTTATTTATTCATGTTTGAATAATATTTCCCAAAGATGATCCTGACACCCACACTTATAACAGTAGAACCTTGACTGCGTAACATACCGTAATTTACAATAGTCCATTTCTCGTGTGACCTTAAAAACAACACTAAAACAACAATCGAGAGAAGGTTCGAACAGACTTTGAGTGATGAAACAATTGCCATGTGATTTCTACTGGTGTCAAAGGATGAACACATTTGGCCAATGGGATGAGTTCCGTTACCTGGTCGCTATGGTAACGGTTGCATCAGGGACGCATTTTCCACCTGCTCTTTTTCCGCCGCCCCACTTCCGTTTTTCCCGCCATCCATGCAGAGAAACAGGACTACTAACTTGGCAAGGTTATCGCTAATGTTCAACTTATGGAGATTTTGACATAACAGAGGCCGCAGGTCAATTGCTTTTTTCCGGGGTAACTGCGTGAGAAGGACAAAATTTTGTTTTCTTCTGTTTATTTTAAATTTCTTTTAAAGGTACCATCCTTGTAACATTTCTTGAAATGATTCTGTTATATTTACATTGATTTTCTTGATTCACCAACTAAAAATACGAATAGGAATGTTTAAAAATAGTAATTGCTTAAATAATATTTGTAAACTGTAAATTAATTAAATTTTCAAGAAGGGCTGTATAAAAAGATTCTAAGTCCTTAGAGCATGAATTGTAAAGTGTTGGTTTTTAACACTTCTCAACATAGTCGAAAAGTATTTATAAATAGAATTCAGTTTGTCTGTCCGTCAGCCTCTGTGTTCGTCTGTTAATGTCTGTCCGTACTCTAATTCGTGTAAATATATTCCTATCGTCATGATTGTGATGTATCTTATTGAGGTTTATTATGGCACGTTCGGTATTGAATATGAAATGCGCTTGTCGCTAATGCTCAATTTATGGAGATTTTGACATAACCTAGGCCGCAGGTCAATTGCTTTTTTCCGGGGTAACTGCGCGAGAAGGACGAAATTTTATTTTCTTCTATTTATTTTAAATTTCTTTTAAAGATATCATCCTTGTAAGATTTCTTGAAATGATTCTGTTATGATATTTACATTGATTTTCTTGATTCATCAAATAAAAATAGGAATAGGAATGTTTAAAAATAATAATTGCTTAAATAATATTTGTAAACTGTAAATTAACCCTTTAACGTTCATTGGTTTCGCCACGAAACCACAAAATTTTAATTCCGCTATGCACCACTGACACCGGTATTTTTATCTAAAAATATCCCTTTTATTATGTATGTGAAAAATCACGTTTTCTTATTTAGAAATGTGTTTGTTCTTAATTACCGGTGTCATTCATTTATTTCGACATCTTAGCAATTAAAATGCTTTGATCGTTAAAGGGTTAATTAAATTTTTAAGAAGGGCTGCATAAAAAGATTCTATGTCCTTAGAACATGAATTGTAAAGAGATGGTTTTTAAAACTTCCCAACCTAGTTGAAAAGTATTCATGAATTGAATTTGGTTTGTCTGTCTGTCTGCCTCTGTGTTCGTCTGCTAATGTATGTCCGTACTCTAACTCGTGTAAATATATTCCGATCGTCATGATTTTGATATATGTTATTGCGATTTATTACGGCACGTTCGGTATTGAAAATGAAATGTATTTATCGCTAATGTTCAACTTACGGAGATTTTGACATAACTTAGGCCGCAGGTCAGTTGCTTTTTTCCGGGGTAACTGCGCGAGAAGGACAAAATTTTATTTTCTTCTGTTTATTTTAAATTTCTTTTAAAGGTATCATCCTTGTAACATTTTTTGAAATGATTCTGTTCTGATATTTACATTGATTTTCTTGATTCATCAAATAAAAACAGGAATAGGAATGTTTAAAAATAGTAATTGCTTAAATAATATTTGTAAACTGTAAATTAATTAAATTTTCAAGAAGGGCTGCATAAAAAGATTCTATGTCCTTAGAACATGAATTGTAAAGAGATGGTTTTTAAAACTTCCCAACCTAGTTGAAAAGTATTCATGAATTTAATTCGGTTTGTCTGTCTGTCTGCCTCTGTGTTCGTCTGCTAATGTCTGTCCGTACTCTAATTCGTGTAAATATATTCCGATCGTCATGATTTTGATATATGTTATTGCGGTTTATTACGGCACGTTCGGTAATGAAAATGAAATGTGTTTATCGCTAATGTTCAACGTATGGAGATTTTGACATAACTTAGGCGACAGGTCAGTTGCTTTTTTCCGGGGTAACTGCGCGAGAAGGACAAAATTTTATTTTCTTCTGTTTATTTTAAATTTCTTTTAAAGATATCATCCTTGTAACATTTTTTGAAATGATTCTGTTATGATATTTACATTGATTTTTTTGATTCATCAAATAAAAATAGGAATAGGAATGTTTAAAAATAATAATTGCTTAAATAATATTGGTAAACTGTAAATTAATTAAATTTTCTAGAAGGGTTGTATAAAAAGATTCTAAGTCCTTAGAGCATGAACTGTAAAGAGATAATTTTTAAAGGCTAATTCCATGGATTCTGTAGTGTAAGTCACATAACTTATTAATTGCTATGCTTGTTAGCCACCGTTATTTTCGAAAAGTCTGCTTGGCCTTATTCAATTAATGAGAATGTGCCAATAAAATTAATCACTTTTTTTTGTTCTATAATACTGGTAGCCAAAAATCGTAGCCTGTGACTTACACTACAAGTACTCATGGAAATAGCCTAAAACTTCCCAACCTAGTTGAAAAGTATTCATGAATTGAATTCGGTTTGTCTGTCTGTCTGCCTCTGTGTTCGTCTGCTAATGTCTGTCCGTACTCTAACTCGTGTAAATATATTCTGATCGTCATGATTTTCAAGTATGTTATTAGGGTTTATTATGGCACGTTCGGTATTGAAAATGAAATGTCTTTATCGCTAATGTTAAACTTATGGAAATTTTGAGATAACAGAGGACGCAGGTGAGTTGCTTTATTTTCGGGGGCAACCGCGTAATTAGGACAAAATTTTACTTACTTCATTTATTTTAAATTTCTTTTAACTTTTTCCGGCGCAGTGCATCCACTCCGGGCACACCTAATTTTAATTCCAAACTTGCAAATGGCACCAAGAATATTTTAAAGAAATTTAGCATTTACAATGAAAGGGTGAATTTAAAAATTCTTAATTTCTATAAAATTCGTTTTAAAATTTCGGTGTCAATCAATAATTCCTTCTTTTATGAGCAGAATTCCCCTGTGCCGGAAAGGGTTAAAGGTATCATCCTTATAACATTTCTTGAAATGATTTTGTTAAGATATTTACAGAAATTTTCTTGATTCACCAAACAAAAATAGGAATATGTTTAAAGTAATCTCTGTACAAAATGTTTTATTTATGCCATGCTAAAAAAAAAATTGTAAATTCTAATTTAATAAAATCTTCAAAAAGGGTTGTGTAAAAAGATTCGAAATCCTTAGAGTATGAAATGTAAAGTGTTAATTTTTAACATTTGCAACGTAGTTGAAAAGTATCTACGGATTGAATTCGGTTTGGCTGTGCGTCTGCCTATGTCTATCCATACAGTAAGTCATGTAAATATAGTCTGTTTTTTATGATTTTGATATAAGTTATCGGGATTTATTATGGCATGTTCGATGATAAAAATGAAATGTGTAGCATTTTCCGTTCATTTACATGGCCATTCAAAATCATTTCGTTATATTACGGTATATAGGGAAACATCGTTTGCCGTGATATAAAGCACAAACACATTGAGTGCCACGGTGACTGAAAGTGTCAAACCAATGATATGTCCCAATATGATATAAAACTAAAAAAAGTATAGTTTTAAGTATTATTAACCTTCCTACCCTGTTCAAATTTTACTCAATATTGATAAAAACATTTCACAGCAGAACATTTACAGTATTTTAATATATTTATTTGCCTTAATTCCCTGAGGCTCTTATTAAGCATTCTTTATGAAAAAGTTTTAGTTCGAATCACATAAAAAAATAATAGTAATGGGTCGATTAGACCCATTCAGGGTAGGAAGGTTAATGAAGTATAGTTCTGAAATAAGTAAAAGTAAAATATATTTTCAGTAATTACTTAAACAGTATAAATTTCTCAGTTGCATGTTATATTTTAGACTGTCAGTTATTGGTATCTGACGCGGCCCAAATGGAAAGTCAGGATCAGTCATCGGTGACTGACATGGGACTTAACGTGTTAAAAATATTCAAATTGATTACATCATTGAGATGTACTACAAACATCTTACTTTTAGGTATGGAGTGCATAAAACTTTCATTTCCAGGGACACACAAAAGAATTTGGCCGTAGATTAAAATGAAAAATAGTGGCTGGATGTGCGTTTTCACTTGTGGTATATGTTTTTAGGTGCTTTTGTATTTATATAAATGCGTAACAGCCATAATCGTAGTTTAGTCCGTTCGTTCATTTATCTGTCTATCTGTCCTCATATAACGCCAAAACTACCCAACCGCAAATCGTTTGAAATTTAAAAGAGATAAAATTTGCATAATTTTGTCGAATCATTTCATGTTTTATGAACATCGGATGCATAGTTTAATTACAGGGATAACCAAAAGTATTCCGTATATTACGGCCAATTGAGAAAAAATAGCTTCGAGTGCATTTTAATGATGTTACTCTTCCGAACATAATAAAATCATAAGAATCTATGAAGTATACACTAAAATATGCATTCAGCATAATCTATGGTGCAAAGGGTATTTTTTATTAATTTACAGGGCCTGACAAAAGTATTTAATTACATAATGTTATAGAGGGAAAAATAGTTTTAAGCGCGTTTTAATTGTATTAAATTGCTTCACATTTTAAGAAACTGGTATATGTTGCTGAGGTTTAGTACAAGTTACTTATTGTAAAATAGAAGCAGATAGTATTTACAGGGACACACAAAAGATTTCGTATACAATGCTATATCCGAAGTAGTGTATAGTATTACACGAAGATCTGAATATTTTTAAAAATTCGTTATAGTACGACCGCACTTCATTTGTAACATTTGACTTGCGATTTCCGACTTGTTAAATTTAACTATATTTTAAATATTGCTCGTTTTGTATAAAATATATCGATCATATACAGGATTACAAAAAAGATCTCAACAACATTCGTTTATTGGCGGAAAAAGCTGAGTAGAAATTTTCTGGAACACTGGAAGTTGTTTCTAAACTAAAAACAGATTAATATATGGGCTACAGAAGCTGCTGAGTAAGGATAAAAGTTGTTGAAAGTCTAATGATGTTTAACACTAGAACCGCGGCGACGGGTCATTTTGACCCGTATCATATGGGGAGATGTCGATTCGAACCAGAAAACTCTTAATAAAATAATCTGAACATATGCTGAGCAAAAATATTTTCAATATACAGGGTGATTCCAAATTTTTTTTACAATAAAAGAGGGGTGATAGTACACATCAAGACAAACAATATTAAATAGGAGACCAAGGGTCCAAAACGTTTTCTTTAGGAGATAGCCGCCATTAAAATTTAGGGACCAAAATTTCAAATAAACATAAAAAACGGAAAAATCGGTCGATTGATTTACGGTTTTCACTAAAATTATTCTTTATGTCGGCATTTTTTAAAAATTAAATTATAAAGATTAATTTCAAAAAATGCCGATAGAGGGCGCTTTTGACTTTGGAGTAACGAACAACTATTTTTTGCCGGTATGATTTGCATCTTATTAAATGTTTTCGTAAGTTTATACTCAAACTTAAATTTTGAGCTCAAAATCTGTAGTTGGGAGTGGTTAAGTAACACAAACTGAGCTGTGTTCAGAGGGTTCAAATTTCAAATGATTAAAAAAAAAAGGAAAAATTGGTCGATTGATTTGCGATTTTCACTAAAAATATTCTTTATTTAGGTATTTTCGTGAAAATAAATTATAAAGATAAATTTCAAAAAATGCCGATAGAGGGCGCTTTAGACTTTGGAGTAACGAACAACTATTTTTTGCCGAATTGTTCGCATCTCTTTAAATGATTTCGGAAGCTTAGACTTAAACTTAAATTTTGAGCTTAAAATCTGAATAGTAGGGGGTGGTTAAGTAGCACAAACTGAACTGTGTTCAAGGGGGAGGGGGAGGTTCAAATTTAAAGTAATTATAGAAAATGGAAAAATTGGTCGATTCGTTTGCGATTTAAAATAAAACTATTCTTTTAGTCAGTATCTTCTTGAAAATAATTTTTAAAGATAAATCTCAAAAAATTCCGTCAGAGGGATTATTTTTTGGTTCTAATTAAATGCTTGCAAAAGCATTTTAAATGTTCTCGGAAGCTTAGATTTAAACTTAAATTTTGAGCTCAAATCCTGAATCGTTATGAGGAGTTAAGAAGCGCAAACTGAAGTGTGTTCAGGAGTTGAAATTTAACCCTCTTTCCTCCTCGAACACAATTCAATTTTTCGCTACTTAAACACTCCCATCGATTCAGAATTTCAGCCCAAAATTTAAGTCTATGCATTTGAAAGCATTTAATGAGATTAAAAAAATGACAGTTAAAAATAGTTGTACGCTACTCCAAAGTCTAAGGCGCCCTCTATCGGCATTTTTTGAAATTTATCTTTAAAAATTATTTTCAAGAAAACACTGATTGATCAAGAAAACTGCTGATTTAAAAATTAGTTTTAGCAAAAACCGCAAACGAATCGACCAATTTTTTCCGTTTTTACAATTATTTGAAATTTGAACCCTCTGAACACAGCTAAGTTTGTCTACTAAACGACTCCCAGCTATTCAGATTTTGAGCTCAAAATTTAAGTTCAAGTCTAAGCTTACGAAAGCATTTAATAGGATGCAAAAAATAACGCCAAAAAAGAGTGTTTCGTTACTCCAAAGTCTAAAGCGCCCTCTATCGGCATTTTCTGAAATTTATCTTTATAATTTATTTTCACGAAAATACCTAAATAAAGAATAGTTTTAGTGAAAACCGCAAATCAATCGACCAATTTTTCCGTTTTTTATAATCATATGAAATTTGAACCCTCTGAACACAGCTCAGTTTGTGTTACTTAATCACTCCCAACTACAGATTTTGAGCTCAAAATTTAAGTTTGAGTCTAAGCTTACGAAAACATTTAATGAGATGCAAAAAATACAGGTAAAAAATAGTTGTTCGTTACTCCAAAGTCTAAAGCGCCCTCTATCGATATTTTTTGAAATTTTTCTTTATAATTTAATTTCAAGAAAATGCCGACATAAAGAATAATTTTAGTGAAAACCGCAAATCAATCGACCGATTTTTCCGTTTTTTATGTTTATTTGAAATTTTGGTCCCTAAACTTTAATGGCGGCTATTTCCTTAGGAAAACGTTTTGGACCCTTGGTCTCCTATTTAATATTGTTTGCCTTGATGTGTACTATCACCCCTCTTTTATTGTAAAAAAATTTTGGAATCACCCTGTATAACTTAAACAGTTTTAACCCCTTGGGGACGAGCGACACGTATACGTGCCGCAAAAAGGCTTACGAATCCTTGTTTACTCCCACCGGTAAAATTATGCTGTAATATTTGCCTTATTCAATCGGAGCATTTTCTCGATTTAAGAAGAAACAAATTTCTCTATTTTAAAACCGGTGACAAAACATTAAAAATTTCGTAAAAGGCTCCCGTCGCGAAGGGGTTAAATTAAAATTCCGGTGAGAAATATTTTTATAAAACTTGAATTTTCCCGCGGTTCTAGAGTTAAATGAGTTATACTTTTTTTATTCGAATTATATTTTAGCTTCAAATGGGGCACGTATATATCTGTAAATAATATGCAGGTTTGCGTAAATAAGTAAATACATAAATGAAATAAAATTTGGGTAAATTTATGTGCATTGATAATTTGCTAAATATATTCTTAACGATGTAGAATAAAAATGTAAGGCTGTTTATGACTGTTATGCATTTCCTAACTGGTCTGAATAACGTAGTATACGTAATATAAAACTATGCATCATATACAGGACTGCACAGAATTTGAGTTATCTTTCTACTATGAAAGGTAATTAGGTTTTGTAATGTGGTATTCGTTTTGGAAATTTTTTATTTGAGATTCATTATTTTACCTTATTAATACCTTCAGGAACAGAATAATCCTAATACTAAAAGGTTGAAATGATTGAATGTAGCTAGAATGTACAAATAAATTGATTTTTTAAAATAAGTTCTGTTCTTCGCATACATTATAAAAACAAAATTCCATTAAAATATTCTAAGTGCTATTTTTTAGTTCGGAATTCAAATTAAGTGATATTTATAATATAACACTTGGACATATGCGCTTAAAAGTGTTCATAGCTGCCAATTTTTACGTATTTCTCCTACCACAAAAATTTTATAGTAAATACTGTCTTATTTAATCGTGAAAATCTTATGTTTAAGCAAATGCAAAATCTCTGTACAATTTTAGTGAAAGCAAAAATGCGTAAAAGTTGGCATCTATGAGTGTTTAACAATTGAAGTTTTATTTCAATATTCCGAAAGTGTTAGAAAACATTTCATAATCTTTGCTTGACAAATAGCTTTCTTTCTTTTTAACATTTTGGAATATAGTTTAAAATTATTTGCGATTTCGAATTGCCTAGCCATATGCCTGTCTCTATGGCTGCCTGTCCGCGCTCTGACTTGCATAAATATACTCGTGGCAATGTATTTGACATATGATGCTGTAGATTACGGTGTAATGTTCTGTAGTGAAAATGAAGTGTGTAGCATTTATAGTTCGATTACAGACACTCTGAAAAGAATTTCGATATGTTATGGTTGATTGGGGAAAAATCATTTGCAATTTATTTGAATGATGTTATTCTATTCCAAACCTACTGAAATTGATCTATATTACTTAGGTGTTCTACATGATTCTTTCTGTAAAATGTAGAGTACAAAGCACTTATCTGTCATCTATAGTAGTAGTGGCAGACATATAATAAAAATAATAATACAGTGTCCTTACGCATTAAGGACTTTTAAGCATTTTTAACCAGATTTTTTGTAAAATAATATATGCCTTACTTAATGAAACAAATATTTATTTTAGATATATAGTGAGCGGTATTTTACGAAATTTCTAGTACGAAATCACCTAAAATTCCTCCAATCCCTTGATGGGTACAAACCCTGTTAATACAAAAAAAGGAACTTTACTTTGCTGAAGGCGTTTGTATATATTAGGAGCCCTCGGCAAACAATGTGTTTGTCGTAATGAAAAACAAATTCAATTCTACCTTTGTAGAGGCGGCTAAGAGTGTGGGGAATGTGAAATACCGCCCACGGCGCCAAAAACTGTACAGTAAAAAATAAAAGCAATAAAAGAAAAGAAAAAGTCACAAAACTATTTAAGTTTTTTTTTTTAGAAACAATCAGTCACATAGTACTAAAAAATGTTGCCCAAGGAGAATTTCTGTCAAAGCCATCTCTGCTTTACAGTAATTCTGCAATCTAGAAGAAATTTATATGTTCATTTTTTTCCCCAGAAAATTTAAAATGCGTATTCAGCAGGTTCATAGGATGTGAAAATAGGGCTTTGTATTTTAGTATAAGCTATAAGAAAAATTATTTGAAAAGATTTCTTTTTCAGGCGCATATGATTATTAAAAAGCAAAAACGGCAATTTTTACTGAGAGAATTGAATTTCTTTTGATGCGTCATCATCAATTAAGAATTAAATCATTTTTAGTTTAATCGTCATTTTTTTAATTTAATGATATGGAATGTATTGTATATTGAAAAGTTAAAGAATTTGATTTTATTAACAGACTTATTTTATTGAACGTCTGAATCTTATTGAATTATGCCTTATATTAGACATTCAAAATGAGCACTGTAATTTAACCGTTTAACTGAAATAATATTTTCGAAAAAAACTTTCAAATAATGCCTATTTTTTCATATATTTTAAAGAATTTTTAATGTTTTATCACAGGTTTTTCCAAACAGAAATTTTTGCTAAATTGATTCATAAAAAATGTTCATATTAACTAATGTAAAATTTTTATTAAAAATTTTCTGGTGAGAATAATAAATCATGATTGGAAGAGGGGTAATCTCAAGTGGTACGGATAAATCATGATTGGCAAAAACACGTCGCCCGTATGGCGTACGGGCAACACAGGGAGTGGTTAAAATTATAGCAATATGTAATTCAACAATATTTAAAAGAACAACTATAAACTTTAACATAAAAAATCTACTTGTGCAGTACGTGAAGAAACAAAAGGATCTCTCGTTGCCCGCTGTCCGTTTCGCATCCTTTTCTTTACATTAATAACACAAAAAGGTGTCATCATAAGCCTCTGAAAATATTTTGTTTCGGAATATGAATTAAATTTTAAAAATAAGGATCACCTAAACATTTAAAACAACAATAATTTTGTATTTTTAAAGGATGACACCCACTTTTGACACCATATTTGATTTCCTTGGAATAAATAATCCTTTAAACGGGATAAAAAGAATAGATCTAAACCTATTCAAGGTTTTACTTCTATTTAGTAACGTTTTTTAATCATAAAAATGATAAATAATTTTGTATTAAAAAAGTATTAAAGATTTACGTATAAGAAAATCGTAAGTAGTCACCATTAAATTTATACGAAGATTAAAAAAATACATAAAATTACTAGACGGCATGTAAATGGAAAATTTGTAAGTGTTTCCTTTAAACACCGAGAATGTAATATTTTTCTGCACTTGGACACTTAAATGAATTGGTCATACATAATACGGGCTAGAAAAGTTTGCTTGATCCATCACTTAGTTTTTTTTTTTTTTTTTTTTTTTTTTTTTTGACAATACAGTCGATTCGCGATTTAACGACCTTCACGGCACCTCGATAAATAGGACGTTAAATCGAATGGTCGTTAAATCAAATGTTGTTAATACTGGTTGAACTGAATCCACTTCAAAAATATCTAGCACTCTAATGGAGTAAAAATTACTGACTTATGGAATTAAAAAACATATTTATATCATTTAGTCTAAATTTTTAGACTTAAAAAAAGGGTTACAAATTATGTAATAATTTTACAGAAATTCAAACATTTTACAAAAGGAAAAAAAATAGTTAATTAACATTTTTTGTATTGTAATAACATTCATTGTATAAATTGTAACATTCATTGTAATTACATATATATTGTATTGTAATGTATGTATTGTAACATTCATTGTTATACTTTTTTTGGGTTTTTTCTTTAAATGGCAGTTGGAAACTTCTTTATGTAGTCTTTATAATTTCCTTTCCTTCCATACAGCTTGATGGCATCCTCTATTTTTTTTTTTTTTTTTTTTTTTTTTTTTTTTTTTTTTATAAGCAGGATGTATATGTAAAACATCGTCAATTTTCTCGCGAAAGAATTGTTAGGAGTATCCAACCAGGATTGAAAAGGCTACAGATTAAATCATCTTTTGAAAATGTTTTCTAAGTTTTAAACTTATCGTCAACGTCAACATAATCTTCAAATATAAGATTTTGCGGCCAAACAGCATGTTTTCATATGTTTGCATATTTGCAAGATGTGAAACCATGTTGTTTAGATATGTTTGCATATGATGATCGCAGATGATCGGGAAGCACGATATCCCTGGGAAGCACGTTGATGTTTCTAAGCTTGATAATATCCGGCAGATATAATATTAATATATCCGGCAGAATGGAAGCAAAACTTAGAAACTTCCTGACGATAATCATTTGCTGTATGAATAATCTCAAATTCGTTTTGTGAATTTCTTTACTTCTAAATTGATTATTATAGTACCATTAACTAGTTTGTTCGGTATATATTTTTTAACATTATATAACACCTTTATCGATATGCTATAAACACATGTAACGTTTGTTGGAAAAAAAAATTACTCTTTACTACTTCTTAATTTTTTATTTCAAAAGGATGTAAAAAGGTCTCTAAATCAAGATTTAGATTATTTCCGGGTCGTTAAAACGAACGAAGAATAGTCGGAAAATAGTCCGGAATTCATCCAATGGTCGCTAAATCGTGAGGGGTCGTAAAATCGAAAGTCTACAGTACTAATTTTTTTTAACACAATTTTATATTATTTAATGTTAAAATTCTTAGATTAAATATTACGAACATTTTACCTCAAGAAAAGTGCTGTTAACACATTTTCAATTTATTGTATGTAAAAAAAAAAAAAAAAAAAAAAAAAAAAAAAAAAAGAAAAAAAAAAAAAGAAAATAGTTAAGTGGTTAAATAAGACGATAAAGAATTTTTTTAAAAAAAGAACTAGAATTATACGCACTTTGGAATCATAAGTAGTGATATGCTTTTTGCATTAAATTTACATCAATCAAGCCCGGATAATGAGATTAATTCTTCAGGGCTTGCGGTAAAAATTACACTAATCCAATGCAAGGGGCAATATTTGCCACTCCTTTAGCATAAGAATAGAGAACTTGGTCTTTAGAATCAGATAATAAATAAATATAAATATCCATATTAAGAGATAAAGCTAACAGAATTATCTAAGTACGCATAACATTTAAGTAAAAAAAAAAAAAAAGTTTAGTTAGTTAAATTGTTTATTTCATTTATAGCAGTAAAGAAAATATTTATTAATGTAAGCATTAAAAAACACAGTATTTTAACATATATTCAAATAATGCTCATGTTCATAAAAATATTCGATTTGAGGATCTTATGCTAATAATTTTGGTACGTTTCTTGTTAAAAATTTTGAACAGGAAATAAATGTCAGTACATTTCTATTTTAATTTGCAGATTGGGGGGGGGGGGAGCAATTCATAACGATTCATAATTTATATATTAACACAACCACGAAAATGACAACATGTGTTTCTCAATTTTGAATACATTTTAATCGCATCTATTTTGAGTACGTGACGCTTTTAAAACTGTAAAATTTTTACTCAATTTTGAGTGCCTATTTATATTTTTGTGTCCTCTATTTACTCTAAAATAAGTTAGTGTACAATAAAGTTACTAATACAATATAATTGGAAATAAAATCTACTTTTATGTGATGTATATAAAATTTGCTTAAAGAACCATCTACATGTCACAACGAATCCAAACTTTGTTTTTGTCAATTAGATATACCCAACTTTGACACCAGAAATGAATTCTATACCCTTCAATAAGCCTAAATACAAATTTTCATGAAACTCATATACGATAAGTTTCAGAGAAATTAAATATCTTAAAATGAGCATATTAGAAGGGCTCTGTCCTAGTTCAAGTTCGATACTCGGTTGTTGAAATGTCAATGTCGGAATGTTGATGTCATAGAATCACTGAATCACTCTTATTTACTTTACTTACCGTTTCCGGCGCGGACAAATTCTGTTAGTAAAATGAGAAATTATCGACTAACACCGGAATTTACAAACGACTTTTTAAGAAATGAAGAACTCTTTAATTTAAGCTTTTATTGTAAATGCAAGATTTTATTAAAATATTGCCAATTGCAAGTTTGGAATTAAAATTAGGTGTGTCCAGACACGGCCAACTTTATTAGAGGCCTCGGAAGCTTTTGCTTTTTAGGCGGGTCTTAGGACGGAATTAATGACGTAATCTCCGTCTATCCAATCTCGTGAGGAAGTTGTCCTTGTAAGGGGCGTTACAAACAAGAGTTGTCTTTGCCGGTTGGTTAAACATGATATGATGTCATAAATTACGTCCTAACAGACAAGAGCTTCCAAGGCCTCTAATGAAATTGGCCATGGTCCAGACCGGACACACTGCCGAAAAGGGTTAAATAGAGCTTCCAGTTTTTGTCGATTTGACACTCATCAAATGACAAAATGTCGCAACGAACCAGAATTCGTGATCTTAGTTAATCTGTAACCTGTAGCTAGAGAAAACTAAATTAAATAAATAAGTGCATTGTTTTAAATACAAATTCTGGCATTAAAAGGTTTTTTATTAACTGTTTTTCTGATTGGCTTGCACGTCATTGGGTAACGTGTTTTAGCCAATCACGATTTGCCCGTACCTCCTACGGGCATGCATATTCCAATCATGATTTATTATTCTCATCAGTAAATATTTACTGTAAATTTTGCATTATTTAATACGAGCATTTTTCCTATTTCAACTAGGCAAAAAATTACGTTTTGAAAAACCAGCCATAAAAAATTAAAAATTCTGTAAAAGATGTGAAAGAAATAGTCATTATTTGAAAGTTTTTTTTTTTTTCAAAAATATTGGTCAGTTAAATGGTTACGGTTGGATAAAATTTCAGGATGTTCTGATGTTAATGCATTACCACTTGCCATATGGCCATTCCACTTGTTTAATAAGCTTCGACTATTGTCAGCCTAAATTTTTCATTAACAGGCGTAATTTTTATTTTTTAAATTATGCTTTTCTGCACATTATAAAGGCTCTTTAAATCATCATAATTAGAAAAATACTTGGAGGATAAATTTGAAATTGAGTATTCGCATAAAGCAGGACATCAAAAATATAATTATACAAAAAGATGTAAGCAGTGCTGCCAAGTCTCTGGTTTTTTGGATACCAGTATTTTAATACAGCAATTTTTTTAATTGAATCGGACGATTTAGACGATAGCCGGTGACTTGGCAACTCTGTGTATGCTCAAATTCATCTTTTTTCGAATATTAATTTTATAATTCATTATTCATGGCACAAAAGTTTTAAAATTGCCAAATTCAATTTATGCTTGGATTTTTAGTATCATAAATAGACAAAAATTATCACATTAGGTTTGTTATTTCAGGAGATATTAATAAAAATATGAAAATCTAAATTATCTTTTCGTGCCCGAAAGTGGTAAAATACAAAAATTTTTCGAAAACGTTAGAGCTGTGGTTGAGATAGAATTTACACACACACACAAACACACGCAAATTTTTTGCTCGTATTATAGTATAAGATTAAGGAATACTGTCACTGCTACTAATAAAATTACTTGAAGTTTAATGCCAACTTTTTTAATTATTTTTACGTGTTGCGCAATATTTAAAGAATTTACAAACTGAAGGTATAAAAAAATTTAAGGAACAATAATAATAAAATTTATTGAAGTTTAATGCCAACTTCACTTCTACGAAGAGTTTTTACATGTTGTAACTTTTTTTAATTAAAGAATTTACAAACTAAAGGCATAATTTTTTTTAAATGCATTTCAATTGGTTTAAAATTTAATAATCTTAATGTCCTACATATTTTTTACGGTATTTAAAACCGGTAATATACATATGCTAATTAATTTATAACTCTAATTATTAAGCGATAATATCTCGAATGATTAATGGAACAAAGTAAGGAGCTTGCAGGACGTTTTAGTCATGGTGCAACTTTATAAAGTAGCTTGCTTATTCTTTGTTGTACTAACTTACTTGCATTTTTTATTTTAAAAAATTCTGTTAAGTTTTTAACATCTAATTTAAATGAATCTGGAGCTTTGGCAGTTATGTAATTTTTATTTGAAATACGAGGAAAAAATCTCAAGTTAATAATTAACTAAGTTTAATTAATAATTGAGAAAAAAAAACATAAAACTTTATTAAGTTTTCAATCTTTTACATTTACAAACTTAATTCTTTATATGTTACTTAACTTTTGTTAATTAAAGATTTTATTAAATAAAGATATAAGTAATAGAAACGTAATTTAGTTAGTTTAAATTTTAATAACCCCAATTTCCTACATTTTTGACGGCATTTAAAACGTGTAAGATAAGTCTCTCTATTAATTTAAGATTGAGAATCGATGGAAAAGACATTAAGCCATTTTAATTAAATTTCCTGTACATTTTCACGCATTTAGCTTCATTACGATTTAACTAAATTACCGCCTAAGTGTTTCTAAAAAATGGTGAGTGCCTTGAATTTTTTTTTTAATTGCCGATTATATATTGTTAGCATTTTGTATTAATATTTTCAGGGAAAAAGTACTTCTGTCAAAAAAATTTTGAAATGATTTAAAGACATCAGTATGTTTGAAAAAAAATTAAAGCCTTTTTGTTTTATTTTTATTTATTATTTTTTTTCATTAGAAGAAATTGGTATGAATGGGGCATTTTGCAATACAAATTAAATGGGATATACTTGGGGGTAGATAAGTTTCAATTACAGGCAACAATTTTTATATTCTATTCGTAATACTATTTTTTTAAAAATCGTTTCTAAATTTATTTCTCTTGTAAATGTTCTCAAAGCTTATGTGAAATATTTCTGTTTTTTAAAAAGTGGTGCATAGTATTGAAAAAGGTATTCGTCTATAATTAAAGCTTTGCGATACCTTCCCACCCCTAGACTTGTAAAAAACCCTGTTAATGCCATGTATGAATACATACATACATATATATTATATATATACACGAAAGGCAACGGTACACACAGCTAGTGCTAATAGAAGTCCTGTAGAATACCGTCCACGTATAACACTGCCATCAGATAACCGATTTGTGGCATTAACAACCCGATGCAACCGAACAATATCCACAAGAGCGATAGCAGCAAAGTTAAATGCTCTAGCGAGCCGCTATTTTCGCAACAAATTGCAGATAGACGAGTTAACGTGGTCTTTATGTCAGATGTCCGTCAATATGTGCCCCAATTACACCTCGTCACAGGCGTAATCGGTACATGTGGTACTAGAATCGGTACTACATATATGAGTAAAAAAATTGTGATAAATATAATACCAATGTTTATGCGGACTCTTGCGCAATACACATTTTAAAATTAAAAAAAATGGGAGAAAATAAAAAATAAAAAAATAGTAAGGATTTAAAAAAAATAACATTTAAAAATTTTAATGAAATATGCAGTTATTTAAATTGGTTTTAACAAGCAGGGACGACAGCTTTGTGGCACTATAACAACCCGACGCAACCAAACAATGTCAACAAGAGCGATAGCAGCAAAGTTAAATGCTCTAGTGGGCTGCTAATTTCGCATTAAATTGTAGACAGACGAGTTAGTCAACGTGATTTTTATGCCAGATGTCCAACAATATGTTTCCTACTTAACCTCATCACAGGATCAATCGATATATATGGTAATGATTGGACTTCCATTCATCATAATTTTTTTCTATACGTGTGCTGCATCCCCTGTGTTGATGAAATTCATGTATAAATGTTGGGTTACATCGCAAGTCAAGCTTTCTCCATATACAGGGCTAAAGCAGGCAACCATTTTTATATTCTGTTCGCACCAATATTTTTCTAATAAAAACATTGAAGTATATTTCTCTTGCAAATGTTTTCAAAGTTTGTGTTAAGTATTTCTATTTAGAAAAACTGGTGCCTGTCTGAATTAAAAAAATAGTTGCCTTGGGCAGCCCTGCATATAACAACACGTCGACTGTCACTCAGAAAATTAAACCTGGATTCGCCAGAGAACATTGCAAGATTCCACTATTTTTTAGTCCTACAAGCTCTCTTCACCATTGCTACCGATCACGCCTATGAAGAAAGGTAAAAGAAATACACATGTCAGAGTATCACAAAATTTCAATTACGGGCGAATATTTGTTAATGCTACCTCGCACCATTTTTTCAAAACAAAAATGTTTTACATCTGCTTTGAGAACATTTCCAAGGTAAAAATATTACAAAAGATTTTTTTCAATAGTTCTGCGAATAGAATACAAAAATATTTGGCTACAATTGGAACTTTTCAATACTCCATGTATTGTGGCATGTCAAGCATAAAAACAAATTTCCGGTATAGTGATCGTCGCGAAACTAGTGGCCCAGCAGTGGCATTTAACTCTGCTGCAATAGCTCTTGCAGGCATTTCTCGATTTCTGCGGACCGTTTTATTCGACAAATCTTTCATCTGGTAATGTTGTTATATTCGAATAAACTTTCACAAGACTTATACTAGCATTTCCCGTTGAAATGTAGGGTTGATGAAGTTTCGAAACCGTAGATTGTTCGATACCAACAACTTCAAAAACATCGGCCAGACACCGACCAGACTCCATTATATCGATAACACGACCACACGAAAATTCAGCCTTTTGGTATATAATTAATTTAAGAGAAAAAAAAAAAAAAAAAAAAAAAAAAAAAAGAGCAAAATTGCTAATAGAAACAACAGCAAATTAAGAGACATCCATTCTTACAACCACACTCCTTTGTAATTTTCGCTTTTGTCACTCGATAATTTGAAACGGCTGATTTGATTGATTTAAAAAATTCTAATTACCCTTAAATTACATGCGTCATATTACGTGTATGAGTCTTCAACTTTTCGGAGAAAAACCTTTTAAAAAACAATCATTTTTTGCTCTTAAATTAATTATATACCAAAAGGCTGAATATTAAATACTACTTTAAAATGTTATCCCATGGGATCGAGAATTATTAACCCCTTCATGACGGGAGCCTTTTACGAAATTTTCAATGCTTTGTCAACGGATTTAAAAAACAGAAATTCATGCCTTTTCAAATCGAAAAAATGCTCCGATTAAATAAGGCAAATTTTATAGCAAAACTTTACTGGTGGGACTAAATAAGGAATCTTAAGCCTTTTTGCGGCATGTATACGTGTCGTTCGTCTCCAATGGGTTAAAAGATTGAATAATATAAACATAAACTAAGACGGACTTGAATACATTTTTTTTTCTTATACTGATGAGGCTTTGCATGTAGCTTGGCGAAACGTCTGCTCTTGTATTTTTAAATGTTTTTTAGTGTTTTATTTTTTGTATTTAAATATTATTTATTTTTTAAAAATATATCCAAGTCTGTCTTAGTTTATATTATTCAATCTTTTAAGAGTTTTTTTTTTTTTTTTTAACTCAGACGTTAAATGCATATGTATTGCGCATCGAGAATTATTGTCTTTATTTATCCGAATATTACTGAATAAGGGTGTGCTTCCTACCCTATAGAAAAATGCATTTATATTATGTTGTTCAATTTTTCAGACCGTAGGACATTTTATAATAAATCTGTACACTGAATGGTTTTTACGGACGAATATGTATTTTATGTTGAATTCTATATTTCTGAAACAAATTTACGAAAGATTTTGAGATGAGGTGTGATATTATACTGTAGCGATCTCATCGCAATTGATCAGTATAAAGCGAGTTACGAGCTGAAACTAACTGGCTTGGCCTTTTCCTTGACGCTAACGTTCTCGCCTTCTGATCACGAGATCCTCAGATCAAATACAACCGGAGCCAATCCACACACTTTCCTCAATACATTTGTTTAACCCCTTGCGGCGCGGTGGTTTCATAGATATACCACTTAATCTCAAACGCCACATTGGCACCGGAATTTCGTTTCAAAAACTTATGGTTTATTGAATGCGTGAAATATAGCGTTCTCTTATTTACAAATAAAATTGTTTTCAAATTCCGGTGTCAGTCATTAATTCCAACATTTAAGCGATGAATTTGCCCTGCGCCGCAGAGTGTTAAACCACAGATTTAATAAATATTGCTGGCTGATAATATCATGAAACACAATTTTTGTATCTGGATAACCAATATTATTTTCTAATCGGTTCTATCATGAAAACATAAAAAAAAAACTTTACTCCCCTGCAAAGACTTTGCTTTTGGGGTCAGGGCAACGAAAAGTTGAAATTTCCGTATTGTCATTAACCATTTAACTGATCAATAGTTTTGGAAAAAACCTTTTAAATAGTGCTTATTTTTTCACGTCTATTACAAAATTTTCATTCTTTAACACCAGTTTTTCAAAACTGAAATTTTTCTCTATTTGAATCAGAATAATGCTCGAATTAAATAATCTAAAATTTATGATACAATTTTACTGGTGAGAATAAAAAAGTCATATTTGGAATATGGATGCTCGTACGCGATATGAGCAAATCATGATTGGCAAAAACCTGCAGCCCGTTTGGCGTACGGGCAAATCAGGGAAGCGATTAAGGGGATTCAAGGAAACGGTTATCTGAAAAATCTCACTGACTATGGGTACCTTAAAATTAAAAAAGATTTTATTAGTACCAGAGTTATGAAACAGACAATAATTACTATTCAAGTAACACTTTTCGGTAATTATATTATATTAAAAAAGATGGTACCAATAAATAAATAAATAAATATAAATAAATAAACAGATAATAAAAAAAAGTAAAAGTTAGCAGCTATGCTAAATACGACTGTGACAACCACACATGTGAAGTTTTAGGGATATAACTACCCTTTTCCACTTACTTACAGCTCAATTTTTCAACTTAAAGGGCGGTGGCACATTTTGGGACCACTTAATAATTTAATCCCTAATTTTAATCCCTAAGCGCCCCATTCATACCAGAATTTTGAATCGAAAATTTTCATTTTATTAAGTATGTTGGAAAAAAGCTTCTACTTATTTCCTTATAATTTATAAATTTGTTTATAAATTATGGTATAATTCTATCATTTTTGTACTTTACGAATCTAAGTACATTGCCCCTGAAAGGACTAAACAGAAACCAATACCGTCAACCCAGTAACAGAATTTTTTTGAAAATTTCTTATTTAGTGCTAACAACGAAGGTCTCCATACAGGCATAGCAGCCAATATCTTCCGCTTTTTCGGCCCGGAAAAATTTTATACAAAATTTTACCATGTCAAATCGCTGAAATCTGCCGATTAAATAAGTAAAAAGTGTCTGTTAAATTTTTCCGGGCCGAAAAATCGGAAGAGTTGGCAGCTATGCATACTGGGCATACTCAGAATATTAAAAGAAAATACTATTTAAACTACTTATGTATGTAATAAATAGTCAGTTTAATTTAGCTGCGGAAATACAATAAAAAATCTGTAAAAAAATAATAATGAATAAAATAAAATACTTTCGAATGTTTGGCACGAAACGACTAAAATGCCCGTATGAAAAGCGTTACGCGATTTGGTGAACAGTACTTTTCTTCGCCAAAAGCAAATGATTTTAAGGTAACTGAAAATCGTTTCTAATATGTTTTTAGAATGGGTGTAAATGGTTTTAATGAACTTAAACTCAAAGAATGAGACAGTTTAATACAAGCATATATATTTGTATTATTTATGTTGCTGCAGTTAGTATTTAATTTTACCACTTAAAAATTATATATAAAATAATTTCATATATTTATGCGTATTGCAAAATAAAACCCAGATGAAAAATGCTGCAGTAAATACATTTCAATATCGGCGAACTTTTTGTTTCCATAGCAACAAAGTTGAACAAAACGTGTTCAATTGAACTCAATTTCGGGACTGAAACAATTTTAATTAACCTCTTAACAAGTTATTTCTTTTCCGTCCAATAAATTGAAAATATCGGATTCACACCACTATTTCTCAAATAAAATATTCGTAACATTTAGTCTAAATATTGCTGCCTTTTATTAGTATGAAATTATTGAAAAGAGTAGTGGTGTGAAAAAGCTTAAAATGATGAATTAAGCAAATTCGTCTTGCCCGAACGGCGTACGGGCAAATCAGTTAAGGGGTTAATTTGAATTTTGTTTTAATTCATAAAATTTCATAGTTAAATTTAATTATAAATGTATATATTACAAAACTGTAAACTGTTAATCTAAAAGTATAAAAACTAAAGTTATTTAAATAAAAACTTTTTTAACCAGTTCAACCTCAAATATTTTTACTTAAAAAAATTGACATAAAAAAGCATTTTTAAAATTTTTTATTTCATTGCCAACCGGGATAAATCGCCAAATAAATCAAATAGTCATTATCTTTTTTACGGGCGTTCGTTCCATCGGAGTTCCGCGGAATTTACTTACCTATTCACATAAGAGCATTATGTAATTTTTTCAGAATTTTCTGAGTATGCCTGTAAGAAGACCTTCCTTGTAACCGGAAAAAAAAATAATAAAATATATATAAATGCGAAAATATCACTCGATGTCTATTCTGGGTTGTCAGTTTGGCCTCTACATTCAATTTAAAGACTTCGAATTCCCATCAAGAATTCTGAATGAAAGAATTTTTCTGTAGCTAATCTCGAAACATTTGATGTTCAATAAAGAAAACTGTACTATAGAGAAATTCTAATGTGATTGCAAAATTTCATAATTAAGGAAGAGTGAACCCAGCGTCTATCTAAAAGCAAATTTTTAACTTCGAATCACAGAACATCTTGAGAATTTTTTTTGTCAATCAGTCATTACATCATAAAAATCAAAATCAGCTTTATGCAGCTGTTCCATCCTGAGAAGTTTGAGAAATAAACTATGGATCATCACAAATATCATATTATGATTTGCTAATTTGATGTATAATATATTTTTTCTGGTTGGTGTCAGTTATTCTATTGCCTAATTTTATTTAAAGTCATGCCTAACACTTTCCAGCATGGGAAAAGTCTGTTAATAAATTGAGGAATTATTGATTAGCAGCGGAATTTACAAATGACTTTTTTAGAAATTAAGAATGACTTTATTTAAGCTTTCATTATAGAAGCAAAATTTTGCTAAAATATTATTAGTGCCGTTTGCTAGTTTGGGTTTAAAAGTAAGTGTCCCGGAATGGTCACATTGTATCGGAAAAGGTTAAAAAAGAGTTATTTACAAAAATAATCATTGATATTTTTAATCAGATGATTCTGAAATGTATAAATGCAACAAATCATAAAAAGTGGGTACTATTATGCAATGAATCCTTTTTTCTGGAATAATCTTAAATTGTAATGATATATTATTATTGGAAACTCGTTCTAAAATTTATTTTCTCCAATCACGCTTTCAAAACTTTTGAAAATCGATCCTCAAAGAATATAAATTCTAGTCTAGAGCTCAAATTTAATGGTTATATGTGCAGCCTGGTTCTAAACAGCGAAGTTGAACCTCAATTTTAAGGCTAAACTTTATATATATATATACACACACACACATATATATATATATATACATATATATTGGGGTGGGGTTATGCCACAATTTCCAATGTTTTCTTTCTTTCTTTTTTCTTTTCTTTTCTTTTTAACTATTTGGAAAATAGTTTTTGTCCTTGGTAAAGAACTGGGAAATCTGAGGTATATCTGAATCTTTCTATTGTTTGAATTCCGCAACTTTCTTTATTTTATTCGTTTTCTTATTGGTCCTTGTTTAATGTCCAAAAATGGAATACTCCTGTTTTTTATTTTATTCGTTTTCTGACTGGCTCGTGTTTAATGTCCAGAAATGAAATATTTCCACTGCCACGATGACAAAAAAGTATTGAAAAAACTACAAAAAAATTAATAACTTAAAAACAAATTGAGTTACAGCTTTCAAACAAATTGCATTTAATTGTACATTTTTTTATATGTGATCTTTAGAAGTTTAAAAATTTGCAGTACCGAAAATTGTAATAGTAAAATTCCATTTAAAATTTGCATATGATTGGTACAAAAATATTAATTTTTAATCCATGGCGTACGTAATATGGACTATGTTATTACATAAACAATGTTTTGATCATCATAAAAATGATGTTTATTATTATTGCTTTTTTTTAATATGGAAGTTATTTATAAGTTTAAAATTTTAGTCTTTGAAAATATAATTTTCCAAATACTCGTTGTAATTTGTTAAATTACAAGTTTTTATTTATTTATTTATTTATTTTGGGAAATCAAATAAGACCACTCAGAGGTCTATTTGACCTGTAATTTACTAATTAAAACCACTTTTCTCTAGACATTTAATAATTTAAAGTCTTGATTATTTCAAGAAGTGAGCTGCCACAAAAAAACTATTCATTTGATCGACACCAAATTAATATTTATTGATGCTATGAAACCCCTCCCCCTGTATAAGAAAAAAGCAACACGTTCATCGCCCTTTGAAACTGTATTGTTTTTCGCAGAGGCAGTGAAGATGTATCTTTGATAAAGGTTTCTGAATTCCCCATTTGGAATTTTTTTCACACTAAATTTGAGGTTTTTTCAGAGCTTCAATAGCCAAGAACGGAGAGAGTGGGAAAAATGAGTTGCATGGGATTTCCATAGAAACAATATAATTTTTCACAAAGCAGAAGTGTGATCTTGAAGTTGTTTCTCTGATAAGAGATTCTGAATTCTCAGTTTGACACTATTTTCCCATAACATCTGAGATTGTTTCAGAGCTTTAACCCCTTGGGGACGAGCGACACGTATACGTGCCGCAAAAAGGCTTAAGAAACCTTGTTAATCGCCACCGGTAAATTTCTACTGCAAAATTTGTCTTATTTAATCGGAGCATTTTCTCGATTTAATAAAATACAAATTTCTGTTTTTAAAATCCGGTGACAAAACATTAAAAATTTCTTGAAAGTCTCCCGTAGCGAAGGGGTAAATAGTTAACCCATAGGCACTAATGGGTTAACTATTTTAAATTATTTGTTTAAGTTGTCCCTTTTTAGGGACGCTTCAAACGGTGCATGTAGCACTGTTTTTGACACCAGTAAAAAGGAACAATCTTTATTTTGTTTAATTGAAGCATTTTCCTAATAAATGAACTAAACTTAATTAATTTAAAAATAGTGGTGCCAACCGAATAAAATTTGCGCAAAAGGTCGTGGGCACGAATGGGTTAAGAACGAAAAGAGTGGGGGAAACGAGCTATCTGGAATTTCTCTTGAAACTAGTGGCAGAGATTATGAAGGTCATCCGGCAGTTGAAAATAAATGAACTATATACCACAGCACTGACACAAAAATGGCGTCTGCCAAACGCGTATTTATATATTTATTTATTGAGTGTGTGTTTGCATTTACAGCCTCTTAAATTTAGACACCAGTTTTTATAAAATATTTCTCTGACCTTGTTAAATCACTGAAGAATAAAGCTGAAAAACTTAAAAAATTATTGGTAACAAATTTCAATGGACTGCACACGCTGAAAAAAATCGTTTTTCGGTAGTAGCCATTTTTATGTCATAGTACTTATGTCATAGTAGGGGAGAGTGGGGATACTTGAGCATAGGGGATACTTGAGCCACCCCTATTATCTCTACAGTTGGTCAATTTTTCTTTCTAAAACTGGCAACATGGTAACATATATATAGTTCTGAATATGTAAAAAAGAAATCACATACCTTGGTACCATTTTGAAAGTATTGTGATTAACCTTTTGAGCTCTGCTGGTAGAATTTTCTACCACATAATTTTAGTTCTGAAATGTCACAACGACACCAGAAAATTCGACCAAATTTATTTGAAAAAGGTTTAATGCATTTTTTCGCGTATATTGTAAATCGGTTTTTTTCTTTGCAAAATACTGGTGAGAATGTGACATCTGGCTCAAGTATCCCCTCCATGGGGATACTTGAGCCACGATGTAAAAGAAAAAGTAAACATTTATTAGACATAGAAAAATAGTTCAAAATTAATTGAGAGTGGTTTTCAATTGAAGAAACAATATCAAATTTTCATTTTCAATATTTTATTTTGTTCTAAGAAATTATAAAAAATGTAAAAAAAAAAAAAAAAAAAAAAAAAAAAAAAAAAAAAATTAAAAAAAATGGCCCAAATATCCTCATCTTCCCCTACATAGTACAGGCTTACTATTCAGGACGAGCGGATGAGATAAACAAGTTGGAAATTGCACGTGAAGCGTAGCAAATGAGGCGCGTTCGTACGATAACGAAGTTTTAAAAATATTACTCTCATATATCAATCTCATAAAATTGTAAATAGTGAATTACAATTAAAACGCTCATCAAACAAAGCTCTCCCTGTACCATTATGTAATGAAATACTTTTGTGTGGCCTTGTAAATCAATAACAAATGTTCTTTGCATCAAAAATTATGTAAAATGTATATTATAATATGTACTTTATAGTTGCATATAAATTTTATTAAGTTCGAATGAGTGTAACACCATTAAAATGCATTTGAAACATTTTCCCCCATTGGCCGTAATGTAATGAAGTACTTTTGACTGTCCCTGTTATTGATCTATGCATCCGATTTTCATAAAATTTGAAATAACTCGGGAAAATTATGTAATAATTATGTATTTTAAATTTCAAACGTATAAAATACATTTGAAACTTTCCCCCCATTCACCATAATGTAATGGAATACTTTTGATTGCCCCTGTAATTGATCTATGCACCCGATTATCAAAAAATTTGAAATAACTCGACAAAATTATGTAATAATTATGTATTTCAAATTTCAAACGATTAAAATGCATTTGAAACTTTTTTCCCCATTGACTGTAATGTAATGGAATATTTTTGATTGCCCCTGTAATTGATCTATGCATCCGATTTTCATAAAATTTGAAATGACTCGACAGAATTATGTAATAATTATGTATTTTGAATTTCAAACGATTCGGTTGAGTAGTTTTTGCGTTGTTATATGCGGACTGACAGACGGACGGACAGACGGACGGACTGAACGACCACTATAGGTACTACGTATTTACATAATTACGAACGCATCTAATAATGACTTCACAAACTGCGCATGTGTCAGGTGATGTTAGTACTGGGTTTATATCCAATGCCGTTCTGATTGGCACGTCCAATTTGAATCACCGTGACTTTTAGTATATACGAAGCAATGATCGAAAGAATTGCGTATCATGTATTTTCCATGCAAACAAATTAAATACTAGTAAATCTGCAGATCAAGAGCCTCAACGTCAGCTTTTCACATCTTTTTTTTAAAACACACTTACCGTAATATTCAACTTCCTGGAAACTGTAATTTAAAATTTTCGAATTACGTAATTATTTATAAGAATAAAATAAGAATAAGAAATTTGAAGCCATCAAAAGCCGTTAAATTAAAGATTTAGTTATGTTAGGATATTCTGAAAAATTCATGATCTATTATTTTTGTTTTTTTTATTATACCACAGTAGAATTCTTTAGGGGGACTCCGCCCCCTTGAACCCCCCGTAGTCTCATTAAATTTAAATTTCTAACTTTCTATCAATCTGCTAATGGCTATCGTATATCTTGTATTTCTTTCTACATTTTGATTTATAAGGATAAGCGACAGTTTTAATAAGCATTTTTCATTATCCTCATACTTCTAGATACCTGCCCATCAAAAACACCTAAATCTGATGTGTCAGGAACTTTTGAAAGTGTGTGTTTGAAACTCAGTAATCTAGGTTTTTACAATTTTGTTTACGAAAAAAAGAAGTTTTGATTGCAATCTGTGGCAGTTATCGGGGACGAACAGATAGACAGAAGAACAGACTGAGAGACGGAAAACAATAAATTTTGCGTCGCCAAAATAAGCCTTCACTGAAGTTTCGGCAATGACATCATTATTTATGAGTTATTGCTGTCCATGTTTCTTTTATTTTTAACGACAACTATAAAATACCTGTTTTATTTCAATTATGACATCAAATTTTACCAGTTGTAATATTTGTTAAAAATATAATTATTCTTTTACTTCTAATTATGCCCCCATTTTTGTCAGAAAAATTCTTATTAACGTAACAAATTTACGTGTTTAATATTTAACAAAGTACTATTTTTATTTTTATTTTAATTCTGACGTCATATTTATTTTTTCTTAGTTTAATTTTTCGAATGGAAATTGCGCAATTGAAACTTATTGCCGTTGAAAAATTATTCCAGATTTTTTTTTTTTTTTTTTGGCAACGATAAAGGAAATTGGTTAAATTTTATCTAAAAAATCTCTCTTAATTCTGTATGAAAAAGAAGGAAAATTTGAGTTATTAAGGAAAATATTTGAATAAAATTAATAAAACATAGCCTATATTCTTTTCTGGGCTATATTATATTTATCAGCAAAGATACAAAGACATTAATTCATCAATTTTGACTTTGACTTCATTTAAATTTTCGTATACGCTTTCAAATTTATAGCATTAAAATATAATAAGGATTAGGATGAATGGTTGCTTAGCAACCATTAAGAGAGAATAAAGAAAATGAAATAAATACATTTTAAATAAGTAAATCTCTAAAACAAATTAGTTTATATTATTTGAACTCATTTATAAAAAATCTTCAAAATTTACAGTAATAACTTTAAAAATCTGACAAATGCATACACAAAATTTCAAAACAATACGAATAATTTAACTGGTAAATTTCAGTGTCCATTTATCATTGAATTCCATTAATGAAATGCGTCATTTTCTCTCAAGGAAAAAAAATTGAAAATCATTGGATTTGCCATAGAAAAGCATTATTGCGCAAAATAAAATATTCTATATTTTGCAAACAAATGAATCAAATCTAACCAAAAACTATACAGCTTAATCCCAGTGCCTCACTAACATACCCACTTAATTTCAAGCCAATCGGATGTTTTTTGCGTTAGTTATCGCGGAACAGACAGACTGACTGACTGACAGACTGACAGACAGAAACCAAAAAATTTCGTGTCTCCAAAGTAAGCCTTCACTGACGTTTCGGCAATAACACAATTTAATGATGATTCTGAATAATTTAAAAAACTTACATTAATTTTTGTACATTCATTAAACATTCTGTGTTCAAATTCTGCAAATGCAATCAATCAAATTAATCTAGACATAAACAGATTTGACTGAATCGTTTCATTTAAATTTCTAAAGTTACTGATAGTCCAGTCATTTAAGCTTAAATTAGGTAAGAATCTCGGAATTCAAGATACCCAGCTGTAAGTTTGTAAATACTTGTATATTGACACCCTAAAAGTTGTCTCAAAACCTACATATGGTAGGGTGTACGCAACTATTAAATTCCAAGGTCAAAGGTCACAAAAATCGGTTTTTTGCGCTTTTTTTTGTAAATATCTCATTTCCTATAGGTTTTTTGCTATTTGTATTTATTATCAATATTGTAGAATACAAAATTCTCTACAAATTTTGTTTGAAAACATTTTTCATACGTCGAACTGTTTTCGAGATTGAGGGCGGAGAGCGCGCGGTCACAGCATCACTTCAGGTCAAACGGTGCCTCCAGTCGAAAACGCGCCATATATAGTTGATAAACTATCGATAAATCAATGATTATAAATATTTATCAATTTTTATTAACTATTATATTATATTTTATCTTTTTCTTGTGACGTTCATTATTGATGGCGGATTTCTTCTTCATCATGTTGTATGGAGCAGAGAAGATACTTTATCTATTATTTTTGATAAATACATTAATTATTTAAAAAGGCATTACAGTTCCAAAATAATTGTTGTATTTGACGTATATTCAGACTACAGTAAGAACGTAAAAGCTATGGAGCAGCAGAGAAGAACAGCTGCACTTTCAAAAACGTATAAAATCTGTTTAGATGAAACAATGGTTGTACCAGTTACTCAAGAAAAATTCTTATCAAATCGAAATAAGAAAGATATGCTCATTAATACCTTAACTGAAAAATTACAAGCTGCAAATATTACTACTAAACAAGCCAGAGATGATGCGGATGTTCTTATTGTTGAAACTGCAATTGAAGAATCAAAGTCTGAAAAAACTACAGTTATAATAGGACAAGATATTGATTTACTTGTCATTTTAATTGGGCGTACACTGTCTTACGAACAAGAAATTTTTTTTTTTAAAGTTGGTAAAGGAAATGTAAAAACGGAGATATACTCGACTAAAAGTTTTGATAATTATCCTCATTCCAAAACACATATTTTATTTCTGCATGCATTAAGTGGCTGTGACCAGGGCCTGATTATCAACGGGGCACTCTCCCACCAGAAAAAGTAAATAGAAATTTTTTCCTTATTCATGATAGTAATTTTGATTGAAAAGGGCGTTTAAACAAGGCGAAAATTTCTATGTAATTTTACTGGGGAGAGAGTGCCCCGTTAGTAATCAGGCTCTGGCTGTGACACAAGTTCTGCGCTTTTTTAAAATTGAAAAAAATCATTTTTAAAAGTTTTTGAGAAACTGACGAATTTGGATGAACTAGCTGCAGCATTTGAGGAAGAAAATAGTTCGGCCCAGAGATTATTAGAGAGTGGAACTCAAATCTTATTGGCAGTCTATAATGTTCCGAAATCTGTGAAAAGTCTCGATCATCTTCGTTATATGCATTACGTCAAGTCTACAAAACTTAATAAACCTGTGCAGCTTTCAATTCTTCCACCAACAAATGCAGCTTCTCATCAACATTTCAAACGTGTATATTATCAAGTTCAAACTTGGTTAGGGCATGATTTGGAACCCCAGGTATGGGGTTGGGCAATGCAAAGCGATTTTCTGGAGCCTATCATGACAATTTTACCACCTGCTCCAGAAGTTTTGCTAAATACAATTTTCTGCAACTGCAAGAGTGGTTGTGGTTCGCGATGCGGATGCAGGAAAGTGGGCTTGCAATGCTCTTTAGCTTGTGGCCAATGTAATGGGCAAGCTTGTCTCAATGCAGAACCATATCAGAGCGACATTAACGAAGATGAAACCTTTGACCCCGAAATCATGGAACAACTTGAGACAAATGTCATTGAAGACGATAATGAAGACCAGTTTGAAATTTACCAGCAGCCGAAAGACGACGATGAAGAGGAAGAAGATGATTAAAAACATAAATTATAGTTTTTGTACCCTTTATTCCATTTTTTTACTTTTAATAAAAATAAATCTATTGAATAATATTTTTTAATAAAACGATTAATTCATAATTTTTTTTTTTTTCATCATGTAAGAAGTTATTAATATTATATTAATCAGCTTAAAATAAAATTTCTATATTTTCATTAACAATTCTGCAATTACATGGACAGGTAAGTGTTGTTAAATAAATTAATGCTGAATAAAAAGTGGATAGGTTAGGAAAAAAATGATATATGGAGCGTTTTCGACCGGAGGCACCAATTGACCTGAAGTGATGCTGTGACCGCGCGCTCTTCGCCCTCTATCTCGAAAACGGTTCGACGTATGAAAAATGTTTTCAAACAAAATTTGTAGAGAATTTTGTGTTCTACAATATTGATAATAAATACAAATAGCAAAAAACCTATAGGAAATGAGATATTTACAAAAAAAGCGCAAAAAACCGATTTTTGTGACCTTTGACCTTGGAATTTAATAGTTGCGTACACCCTACCATATGTAGGTTTTGAGACAACTTTTAGGGTGTCAATATACAAGTATTTACAGACTTACAGCTTGGTATCTCGAATTCCGAGGTGAACTTACTATAATGACTGGACTATGACATGCACAAATGTGTCAATAATTCCAGTTTCGAATTTGTGAATAACTTCAATCTTAGATTTCACAATTAAATTATTTCCCAATTAATTACTTTCCCAATATTTTAAATTTGTCAATAATTTGCTCAATCATTATTATTTTTCTGATAACTTAAACAAGTTTTGAAAAATAAAACTTGATCTATTGAAATTGACGTGTTTAAATAGTAAAAATCAAATACAGTATTACCTCGATTAACTGAGGTTTCTCTTAATCGAACCGATAACGAAAAACGAAAAAAAAAGCCATTTAAAAGCACCAATGTAAATTTTTTGCCCGTGAAGTACAGAAACACAGGAATAATAATTCGGCTTGATGAACTCCGAAATTCATGAAAAATGGTTTCATGATGACATTGTATCCCATGTGATGCAATATTTGTCAGAGTTAAATGTACCACCCAAAGAAGTTCTGTTGATTGACAAAGCTCCTTGACAACCGGAAGAAGACCTCTTTCAATTCAGTCAATTATTATTGATGTTAAAATTAACGTCAACTATCTTTGAATTCAATTTACATCAAATCGAATTTTTGTTACTTGTACCCCTTGGCTTCCGTGGTCGCCATACGTTATCATTCCTTTCACCCCCTTCCAAATGATCTTAAAATTTATTTTCATTTTTGCATTTTCGTTCTTTTTTTGCGATGACACAGAAACAGATATTGTTATACATTTATTATACTTTGTTGATTCAAATTAAGACTAGTCGTTGGGGGCCACCGTAATACTTACCCATCATGGATATGTATATGAAAATAAAACATGTGAAACTATTTATACAATGCATTGCAATTCATAAACAAAATTAAAATATTGTTAATATATATAGTAATGCTATATTAAAGAACTGGTGATGTACCAATTTCGACAAATTATATGAAACACCAAACTACTCAAGTAGTACCGAACTGCGTAAAAGAAACATCCTTATAACTCCAAAAATAATAATTATATTAACTAACAATAAACTGCGTCGGATTAAGCGCCTCATTTCCAATTAAAATATACTTCTGAATTGAAATTTGAATGAAATACAGGGTCATGAAAAATCGAAGAATGTGGAAAACACGATAACAAATATCTCGGCAACTAATAATCCGACCGAATTCGTTCTATATGCAAAATGTGTGTTATTTTATTGCCTTTTACGTCCATTCCTTAGAACAAACAAATTCGAAAATTTTTATATACCTTTCATCAGAACGAATTTTTCGAGAGTCCGAAAAAAATAGTTCCGGATAATCGAGGTTGCTCATATTAAATAGGGTTCGTCCCATTCTTACATATTAACTACATACAAAATTTCAAGTCTCTATCTCAATTTGTTCGAGAGATAGAGCGTTTACAGACAGACAGACTGACAGACAGACAGACGGACGGCAAAAAATTTTTTCTAAAAATATGTTTTTCGGAATCTCCACTATCTAAAACGTGTAAATCTGTCAAAATTTTTTTTTCGATTTTCAAAACGATTGCAAGACTTACCCTATACTACGTATGATGGGTAAGTAAAAAGTCAAGAAAATATTTCCATTATATGCATACGAAATGACGTCATATCAAGTAACACTTAGAAAAATACCTACGATTTAAAACTGTTTAATAATAGATTTCTGTTACATAATGCCTTCATCCATAATAATGTCTTATTCAAATTGCCCCGAAATGGAGGAAGAACTTCTGATCAGGAAAACAGATGGAGAACATTTTGTCTTTGTGAATGTCCATTTAGAAACATTTTTTACCATTTGAGCAAATTTCGTAAATAATCCCAATTATTTTGTTAGAAAATATGATAAAGATAAAAATTAATATAATCAGTTTAATACCATTGTATTCCACTCATGTAATATAGATGTAATTTGTAACAAAAAGCATTTTATTTTATGTATTAACCACTTAAGTGATCAACATTTTTAGAAAACACTTTCAAATAACATCTATTTTTTTGCATTTTTTACAGAATTTTTAACCTTTTATCACCGGTTTTTCCGAACAAAAATTTTCGTCTCTCTAATTGAATCAGAAACATGTTTGGATAAAGTAATTAAAAATTTTCTTATGAAAATGATAAATTATGATTTAAAATGATTCGCCCGTGCTACGTACGGGAAAAAATCAGGTTACCCGCATGACGTTCAGGCAAATCAGGAAAGTAGTTAACCCTTTAACGTTCATTGGTTTCCTTGGAAACCACAAAATTTCAATTCCGATATGCAACAATGGCACCTGAATTTTAATTTTAAAAAATCCATTTTATTGAATAAACGAAAAATCGCTTTTTCGTATTTACAAATATATCTGTTCACAATTCCTGGTGTCAATCATTTATTTCTACATCTTAGCAATTAAAATCCTTTGATCGTTAAAGGGTTAAGGGCCTACTCTAGTCACTCAAAAAGACCCGGATGATAATATTAAGTCTAAGGGGGCGTTATTTTAAAATATCTCGCAAAAATTTTAATATTTCTGCATGATTTTTTGCATAGGTTAGCTGAGGACAATCTATAATCTGGTTAGTTTTTACTTTTTCGATTTTTTTTTTACATTTTATTTTATATTAGGATAGTTAAAATTTCACATCTGGTTACAAAACTTAAAGTAGTAGTAAAGTAGTTTTTAAAAAAATCTGAAACCAAAATCGAAAATGTAAAAACTAACCCTGATGTAAATCGTTTTCAGCTATCCTATGGAAGCAAAATTCACGGAAAAATATGAAATTTGAGCGAGATATTTGAAAATAACATCCACAAAGACTTAACATTATCACACGGATATTTTTAAGTAACTAGTGTAACACGTTCTAAAAATTATACAGTTCACAAAATCTGATTTTACACCAGAAAAATTCAATGGCTAATTTACTTTTCATTTAAATATGGAATTATCTGTTATTAATTATTTAATAATTATTATTGAGTTATAATTATTAATTATAAAGCAAATATTCCTGTTTTAAATTTGTGGTGGGAATTAAGATATACGTATTAAAATATATCTAAATATCTCAGGCGGTTTGGGAAAATGATTTTGGTCTTGTGATAATCTGGTCACAAGAGTAACATAATTTTGATTTATAATATAGGTGAGCAAAACACATTTTGTTACAAATTAGATATATATATAGAGAATATACCACAATGGTATTCAAAACGTTACATCAATTTTTATCTCAATTATATTTTTAATAAAATAATTGGAATTATGTATAAAAATTTCCTCGAATGATCACAAGAGTAACAGTGGACATTTCCCTCTTTTCTTTACTAGTATACTCAAGGTTCGGACACTCCTTGGAATTTCCAAGGACTCTGGCACCACTATTAAAAATAAGAAAATTTACATTTAATTTTTAAACCACAACATTCGCAACCCGCACCTTAATTCACAGATTTTACGATATTATTCTGCAGTGAAACACTTCAAAAATATTCTTAAAATTTAGTGGTAGAACTGTGCGAACCCTGATACTCAATAAGTTATTTTAAATAAACTTCTGAAATATTTTCTAGAACCTCGGATTGTCTATTCATACACATATGATAAAAGAAGGGAAATGTCAAATTTTGGGATACTTCACATTTTGGAATTAAATCATTTTATAATAATTTTACTATTTTGAAACTTCGCTGTTTCATAAAAATATAGACACCAGACTATATTGATGTAAAAAAATAATTACAAAATTAAGGGGGAAATTTTGATTGGATCGAAATTGTTAACGATATCATAAGACATATGATCGCCTTCAAGAGATATATTACGATATCACGTGAAGACCCGGCCACACAAAATGGGGAACAACTCATATGGAGAACTGACCTCTATTTAACTTTAGTGTTGGTCAAAAGCTATTTCATAAAAATAGCTCTTAACATGAAACCTTTGACAACTGACATCTTATTTATAATGACTGTCGAAACTACAATGAAGTTTAAATATTTGTTTTACAATAAATTATTTCTGGTGATAGTTATAAATTTTTTCAGAATGTCAAAATCATGTAACCGCTAAAAATTTAATAAATATTATTCATTATGTTTTTTAATTTTTCCTATTTCATTAGGGACTGCATCTACTGGAGGATAAAATAGAAAAATAATAACAGAAAAATAATTTTATAAAACTTGTGTAAATTTGTCTGACCAATACTTGACTGCGGTCTGAACTAATCTGAGGCTAACTGCCACAGAGGCAAGAAAGGCAGATGTCCTTGTTTAGAAATCTGACACATTTTTCGAATAATAATGGTTGCATTACTTACAGACTGAATTTCTGTCAGACATAAGACGAAGAATAAATACTACTCAGAAATTATGCCGAATGCTTTTCCCGGTTCCCCCAAAATGTGTAGTCTGGGCCTGCTCCTAACTATAAGATTACGAACATAGACGCCAAATTTGTGAAAGTGAAATAAGAAATCAGGCTTGAATCTACTCTAAAATTTAACTTTTAAAAAATCTAGTTTAATTCCTGTGATTAACCCGTTGACGGGCAAGAAATTATTTGTGCAATCCTAAATTCAAGAAACAGGGCTCCCAAATGGTCTGCCAACTGAACACCGATATTCTCTTAGAAATATTTTCGTTTTATATTTTTCTTGCAAATCGCGCAGAAAACAACTTCGTTCATTTTAGTACAAAATCTGTAGAAACCTACTTTGAAATTTTCTGTCAAAAAATATTGGTGTTCAGTTCGCGGACCATTTGGGAGCCCTGAAGAAATAATAATAAAAAAAAATATTTCAAAATAAAGAAAAGCAAACTTTCAATTCTTCCCCTCCAAAGTTTTAAAACAACTTAATTAAAAGTTTCTGGAGGAAATCTTAGTTAATTTTAGGTGGGATATTATATATCCCATAACCCCTCAAAGAATTAAGACAAAAAAAAAAAAAACTTTAAAATTACTATAGGGATTATTCCATACAAAATGTGCAAATCAGGTGTGGCTGACATGTCACAGATATTACTGAAAATCATCCTATAAGTAGATCATCTTCATTTACGAGTAAATGCAAAGTTCAGTAAGATTTCAGTAAGATTTCAGTATAAAAACTTACATTAAAAGTTTATACAAAATCGAGGTTTTCTGTACATGCTTGAAATTGCAAGTTTGATTATTTGCCCTGTGAATGAAAAGACACTGTATTAAAAATTATTTACAATTAAGAATGAACAATAATCGTTTTACGTAGAATGACCCATAGAAAGTTTACTTGACTGATCCTGTTTTCTCGACGCGTATGATTAAAAATAATCCCTTTTTTAACCTTTGTAGAGTTTTGGGAAAGTATAAGTACAAATCCTCTTTCTTTCTTAACCCACTGGAATTTTTTGAGCATTAATGATCATCGTTTAACTTTTTTGATTATAATTAAATACAAAATGTCAGATTAAAATGTTACACTGGTATTCATAAGTGTATGTTGTATTTAGTTTCATATCTATTTCATTCTAAGAATTTCTGTTTATCCTCCATTTTTTATTCAGAAATTCGGAAATTCTGTTGCCGGAAACTCCGAAACAAAAATTTGCAAAATTTAATATTCGCAATTTCTATTAGGATTTTCAATAGGAATTTCTGAATGAAAAGAAAATCCTAACTGTCAACCATGGTTCAATCTTCTACTCACTTCTTTTTATTTTTAGAAGATCTTCATGGAATTAGAAGTAAAAATTAGAGGATACCAATTTTAAATCACATAATGAAGTTTGATTTATTGTATATTCAGTATAATCCATTTGAGATGTTTCTTTTTAAGCAAGCTGCCCTCGGAGACCAGTTTTTTCTCCCTTAACCCCTTGGGGACGATCGATACGTATACGTGCCGCAAAAAGGCTTAAAAATCCTTGTTTATCCCCACCAGTAAAATTTTACTGTAAAATGTGCTTTATTGAATCGGAGCATTTTCGCGATTCAATAAGGCTCAAATTTCTGTATTTTAAAATCGGTGACAAAACATTAAAAATTTCATAAAAGACTCCCGTCGCGAAGGGGTTAACCCTTTTCGGCATACTGTGCCCAGTCTGGGATATCTAATTTTAATTCCAAACTTGTAACCGGCACCAATAATATTTTAGTAAAATTTTACTTTTATAATAAAACCTGAAATTAAGGAATTCAAAATATTTAAAAAATTCGTTTGTGAATTCTGGTGTAAACCGATAATTTCTCATTTTACTACAGATTTTGCCCTTGCCGGAAAGGGTTAAATGTAGAAGAAGATGGGGATACTTGAGCCATTTTTTAAATTTTAATTTTTTAAAATTTTTTATAATTTCTTAGAACAAAATAAAATATTGAAAATGAAAATTTGATATTTTTTTTCAATTGAAAACCACTTTCAATTAATTTTGAACTATTTTTCTATGTCTAATAAATTTTCACTTTTTGTTTTACATCGTGGCTCAAGTATCCCCATGGAGGGGATACTTGAGCCAGATGTCACATTCGCACCAGTATTTTGCAAAGAAAAAAACGATTTACAATATACGCGAAAAAATGCATTAAATCTTTTTCATATAAATTTGGTGGAATTTTCTGGTGTCGTTGTGACATTTCAGAATTAAAATTATGCGGTAGAAAATTCTACCAGCAGAGCTCAAAGGGTTAATCACCATACATTCAAAATGGTACCAAGGTATGTGCTTTCTTTTTCACATGTTCAGAACTCTAAATATGTTACCATGTTGCCAGTTTTAGAAAGAAAAATTGACCAACTGTAGAGGTAATAGGGGTGGCTCAAGTATTCCCACTCTCCCCTATGCTACGAAATGTATCATATTGCTTTTATTTATATTTCAATTTACATGTTCTAAAGAGGGTAACCAAGATTCGGTAACCAACCCTGGAATTTCAAGATCAGGACATTTTTTGGTATTAATAATATCTTATAGGGAATCGCTCTTTAACCCTTTGTGGCGCGGAGCGTACTCATTGTTTAAGTGTTGAAATTAATAACTGACACCAGAATTTGAAAACAACTTTATTTGTAAATGGGAAAAAGCCAAATTTCACGCATTCTGTAAAGCGATTTTTTTTACCAAAATCCCGGTACCAATGGGTTGTTTGGGAATTAAAATTAAGCGGTTTCATAGCTATACCACCGCCCCTGCGGAGGTTAACACTAGAAATATCTGAAATTTGAGTCAACATTTATAAAAATATCTCACTATAGAATTTTGATTTAAAACAGGTTAACTTTATTATTTAACATTTTTCTTCTTTGTCTATTTTACACTCATTTCATAACAAAATTTCTGATTTGAAACCGAAAGATATTCATATTGTAATCGCCGTAATAACGGCTCACAGTAGTTCTCGTGGTAAAGAAGGCGAAGATTTGCGCGTTTGAAGTAGACACATTTTTTGTAAAAAAAATACTGGTAATTCACCTGGAAAATAACGGTACCCATACGAACCTTGGTAACTAAAACACTTGAAAAAATATTTCGTTCCAGATGTGTATCCATAATCATTATACAAGTAATCTTAATTTAAAAGTTTTTTTTAAAGCTTGTGGTGCTAATATACACGCTATTGGTTATTCACCTCTATAAATTTTTCTCATAAAAATTGGCAGAAAAGAAACTCTTATAAAACTCGGAAAGGAAAAAAAAATCCGAAAATCATTAATTTATAATTATTTGTTGATATACTACGTGGTTTTTCATAATCGGGATTTTCTAACCGAGATTATAAACATTCCATTTTTCTTTCCTTTTTCACTTACGAAATCTTAAAACTGGTGTTCAAAAAAAAGGTCCGCTGGTAAGTGTGGAAGACACAATTCAATTTTTCTGATTTTGTTTAGTTATGTGAAAAATTTATTTAAAACCATTAACCAATGAAACCAAGTTTGCCAGTTTGGCCTTCTTTTTTGTTTAAAAAAATCGGATTTCACCAAAAAATACAAAAAGTATTTTCAGATTTATTTAATGAGGGACTTTTATTTATATTGATTACTTCCATTTTTGCTATTGCTGCCATTCAGGTTAATAGATTGCTCTCCTGCTCACTACAAGTGTTATTAACCGGGGATGTGAGAAAATATCCACAGGCACCTCGTTCAAAATGTGTTCGAAGTGATATTGATTACTAAAACTAAAAATTCTTCTTCAGAAAGTTCTGGTCTCAAGTCGAAATTTTGGAATAAAAATGGAGGCCAATCTGGCAATGCTGACCGAAACTATAAGATCAGGTTTTCAATCTTTTTTCCAAAAGTAATTGCCATCCAAAATTATGAAGGGTAATCTTCATTTTATTAAACGTCAATGTTTCTGGTACTAGTAAGGACAATTTTGTACTTTAAAAATTGTGGTAGCTTGATAGTTAACTGAAAAATGCGCATTTAAATGTTACCGTTGCTTTAACTCAGCACCAGCGGTTAATATATTAAATAATTACAGATTATATCTAAAAAAACACTAGTTTAGACTGAATTTATAAATTCAGAATATTTCAGTATAATGGTTGTATAATGCTGTATAATATTTGATCATTTGATATTACTCGATAACTATTTGAATTTATGAACTCAATATAGTACTTTTCCAAATCCAAGCGCTTTTTATATCAGAAATAATATTAAAGAATCCAAAAAGATATTTCTTTTCGAAAACTAGTTAATGATGCAGAATTTCTATTGTAACTTCCTTAGAGTTCGTTCTTGGAAACAAGAATATTGTGAGTTGTGCTTCAAAGTTGATAATGGAGACATAGCTTCAGGATTAAAGTCACCTTAAATTCTTTTGTACAGTGTTTTGTCCAATTTCCTTATCAACGAATTGACTATTTCTTTTGCTTCTTCACATAAAGTCTTTTTTAGTATCATCATTTCAAGCAGAAATAAAGATTTTTTTTAAAAGTACTTAAATAAACGTACTTTAAGGCAACAGTTTTCAGAATTTTGTGTCTTCTTTTTGTGCAAAAGTTTCAAAAAATCCTAGAGAAATAAAAATATACTTTTGAACCATAGAGGTTGAATGATTTTATTCGATTATCTATGATCGAGAATTTAATATTTCTACAAATGGAGACAAAAAATGTGGCTTTTAGCTAACCACGTATCAATTAATTAGCATTACTTTTACAAGTTTTTATTTGTTATAATGCTGAAAGAGAATTATGCTTAGCATTCATAACTGATTTTTAAAAACAAGAGGACAGATAATATCTATCAGGATGAAAAAAGAATGTATTTATAACCGGAAATGCAATCCGTTTATTCAAACAAAAATGCATGCTAAAAAAAAAAAAAAAAACATAAACCTCTTAATCGTCGCGCCCGAGACATTCACGGGCTACAAGCTTCACGGCTTTTATTCAGAATTGTTTGCTTCCCACCAGTTTTACAAAATAGTGTAATTGGTTTCATTTTACTTGTCATTAAATAAGATGAAAATTTTCTTTAAAAAAATGGTGGTAATAATGAATTTGAATTTTTAAACTGTAATTTAATGTGACTGTTAAGGGGTTAATTTTGCGTTTGTACTGTTTGGGGGAGTTTACGAGCTTGTCACGTAATATATAAAAAAAGAATTTTAAATTAATGACTATTGGATTTCTTTCTTTATTTGTTCCACCATACCTTTCTTCATGTTCCTTTAGCTTTGCTGATTTTATAAAGTACTTGAAAAAAATGTTTCTTTAACCCCTTAACTAGTTTGTCCGAACGCCATTCAGGCAAAACGAATTTGCTTATTGCATCATTTAAAGCTTTTTGACACCACTTTTATTTTTAAGAAAATTTTCATACTATTGAAAGGCGGAAATGTTTAGACTAAATTTTACGAATATTTTATTTAAATAATAGTGGTGTGAATCCGCTATTTTCAATTTATTGAACGGAAAAGAATTAACCAGTTAAGGGTTAACACTAGAAAGACTAGAAATTTTAACTACATTTATAAAAGTATTTCACATCAGAAAATTTTTATAAGACAGTTTAACTTTTTTATCTAACAGTTTCTTTTTTCTTCTCTATTTTTAACACTCATTTTATAATGAAGTTTCTGGTTTTAACCGAAATATATTCGTATGGCATCATCAAAATGCTTGCTCACAGCCGTTCTAGTATTAGATAATTTTAGATACTTAAAAAAAAACATCTGTCAATGTATGAACTTATAAAGTCAGAATGTATGAGTAAAATGATTGAATAATGCAGTATGACTGTTGAATACTTTTGTAGCACAGTTCAGTAAATATTTGAATATATTAACACAATGTAGAACTTTTCGAAATCCCAGTGCTTTTTTCTCCATAAGTAATATAAAAAAATCCAGAAAGATATTTCTTTTGGAAAAACAGTTAACGAAGTAAAATTCTCTTGTAAGTTTCTTAGATTGTTTCTGGAAGGAAGGATATCGTGAATTGTGTTTCAAAGTTGATAATGGAGGGACATAGCTTCAGGATTTAAGTCACCTTAAATTCTCTTCTGTACAGTGTTTTGTCCAATTTCCTTATCAACGAATTCAGTATTTCTTTTCCTTCTTCACATAAAGACATTTCTAGCATCATCATCCTCTACAGAAATCCAGAGGTTTTTTTTTTTTAAGTACTTGTGAAAATGTATCTTAAGGCAATGGAATTTTCTCAATTTTTTGTCTTCTTTATGCGCATAAGTTTCTAAGAATGATAGAGAAATAAAAACATTCTTTAGAACCATAGAGGTTGGATGATTTTATTCGATTATCCATGATCAAGAATTTAATATTTTTACAAATGGAGGCAGAAAAATGTGTCTATCCATTAATGAACATTATTTTAAAAAATTGATGTTTGTTATAATACTGAAAGAGAAATATGCATAATTTCATAACTGATTCCTAGAAACTAGAAAGCTGATAGTACTTTACACGAAGAAAAAATTGTACAGAAAACAGAACTGCAATCAGTTTATTCAATCAAAAATACAAGTTTAAAAAAAATCGTTCCTAGCCATTAATTTGGCGTTTGTACTGATTAGGGAAATTTACGAGCTTATCACGTAATATATCGATGTCGAGTTTTTAATTAATGATTTTAGGATTTCTTCCTTTATGTGTTCTATCAGATTTTCCTTCATGTGCCAAAATTCAAGGTTCTAGTTCAAATACCTTGTAAGTTTTACTCTCAAAATTTGGTACAAAGGAATCTATTATAGAACATATAACGGAAAAATCCGAATATAATTGAATTATAAACATATGCATGTTTTTCTATAATCAGGATTTCTTACGCCATACAAATTGCATTTTTTTTTAAATTCAGTTACGGTATCCTAAAACTGGTGTTCTAAAAAGATCCGAGAGATAAACTTGGGAAATGTGTTTTATTTATTTATTTATTTATTTATTTATTATTATTTATTATTTTTTTATGTTATAAAATAGTTGAAAGAAAACTAATTTTAACAGTATAAAAACCAAAAATTTTAGATAAAAAAAGGGTTGCTTTTTGTATTTTTTAACTTATTTTATAATGAAGTTTCTGGTTTGAAATATATTTATATGGAAGCGGTCAAAATGACCGTTCACAGCCGTTTTAGTCTTAAGTATTTTTAGATGTATTTCAAAAAACATCTGCCAAAAAATAACTTATAAGATCAGAATATTTGACTATAATGATTGCATAATGCTGTATAATATTTGATTATTTTTTTTTAGTATTGTTCAATAAATGTTTGAATTTATAAACACAATATAGTATTTTTCCAAATCCGAGTAATTTTGGCTTCAGAAATAATGTAAAAGAAATACAAAAAGATATTTCTTTTAAAAAAGCAGTAAAGGAAGCAAAAATTTCTTATTAGTTCATAGGAGTTTGTTTCTGGAAGCAAGAATATTGTGAGTTGTGTTTCAAAGCTGATAAGAGCGACATAGCTTCAGGATTTATTTCAGTTTAAATTTTCTGTTGTACAGTGTTTTGTCCGATATCCTTATGAACGAAATCAGTATTTCTTTTATTTATTCACATAAAGTCTTTCCTAGTATCATCATTCTGCAACAGAAATCCAGAAATTTACTTTAAATACTCAAAAAAGAAAAAAAAAAAAGAAAAAAGGTTTTTCTACATAACTTAAAGCAACAGAATTTTCCAAATTTTTTGTCTTCGTTTTCTATTAACGTTTCAAAGAATTCTCGAAGGATAAATATATTCTTTGGAAGAACAGATAAGGAATGATTTTATTCAATTATAAATTTTTGACAATTTAATTTCGAACTTTAATAAAAAAAGGCAGAAAATGTGTATATATCTCCAGTAATGAGCATTATTAATTTTTTTACTTTGTATTTGTTACAATTTATCAAATAAATGAATTTTCTTATAAAGTTAAGACAATAGAATTTTCCGAATTTTTTGTTTTCGTTTTCTCCTAACATTTCTGAGAATTCTAGAGAAATAAAAGTATTCTTTGGAAGAATAGAGATTGAATGATTTTATTTGATTATACACTTTCGAGAATTTATATATTTTAACAAAAGGACTCAGAAAATGTGTCTTTTACCGATATATATTTTCAATAATGAACATTATTATTTTTTTAATTTGGTATTTGTTATAGCAATCAAAAAGAGTAATTTTCTTATGTAACTTAAGACAATAGAATTTTCAGAATTATTTTTGTCTTCGTTTTCTCTTACCATTTCTAAGAATTCTTGAGAAATAAAAATATTCTTTGGAAGAATAGAGAATGAGAGAATTTATTTGATTATCCATTTTTGAGAATTTAAGGTGATTATTTTGACAAACGGAGGCAGAAAAATGTGTTTTTTAGCTGTATATATCTCCACTAATGAGCATCAATATATTTTTTAACATTGTATTTGTTATAATAATCAAAGAGATCAACATACATACAGGGTGTCCGAAAATTGAATTTTCAAAACAAGGGTATTATTGTATTATTATTATACCTTGATAAAATTTGTTTATATAGAAATTAAAAAAACAAAAACAAAACAGACTTAAAATTTGTTTATTAAGTGAAATATACTAGTAAAAAAATGTTTCTATGCGATAATTAGTTTAATTAGTCAGTAGGTAATCAGGGTTGGTGCTTAAAACCAATAATATTGTAAGGTTTTCTTTTCTTTGATTAATAGCAAAAAATTTTCTGATTAGATAAGGCGAGCAGAAATTAAAAAAGCTACCGGTATTCAAAACATTTGGTCACTCACCCTGGTTACGCCACTGTTACTCATTAGAGAAATTCATGAGCTTATCCAGTGTTGCTAGTGGGCTGCTTTTTAGCTCACAGGCTATCATAGCCTGAGAGCTTATGTGCCCGTCCGTTCTGTATGTATGTTCGTATGTTCGTGCGTAACGCGATAACTCATGATAAAAATATCGGATCCACTTGAAATTTTGTATATAGTATTTCCTGATAAGGCGCTTCCCTGATTAGTTTTTGGAGTTCATTCGATATGTATAAGAGGGGGAACGGGGGGCTCATGCCCCTCCCCTTAATTGATATAAACGGGATTTTCATGCAGAATTAACAGTTTTCGTTCAAAATTTAGATATAGGATTATTCTGATGAGGCGATTCCGTGACTGTTATTAGGTGTTCATTGAATAAGTATAAACAGGGGGAACAGGGGGGTCATGCCCCTCCCCTTAATTGATATAAACGGGATTTTCATGCAGAATTAACAGTTTTCGTTCAAAATTTAGATATAGGATCATTCTGATGAGGCGATTCCGTGACTGTCATTAGGTGTTCATTGAATAAGTATAAACAGGGGGAACGGGGGCTCATGCCCCTCCCCTTAATTGATATAAACGGGATTTTCATGCAGAATTAACAGTTTTCGTTCAAAATTTAGATATAGGATCATTCTGATGAGGCGATTCCGTGACTGTTATTAGGTGTTCATTGAATAAGTATAAACAGGGGGAACGGGGGGCACATGCCCCTCCCCTTAATTGATATAAACGGGATTTTCATGCAGAATTAACAGTTTTCGTTCAAAATTTAGATATAGGATCATTCTGATGAGGCGATTCCGTGACTGTCATTAGGTGTTCTTTGAATAAGTATAAACAGGGGGAACGCGGGTTCTAATGCCCCCCCCCTCTATTGATATAAACGGGATTTTCATGCAGGATTAACAGTTATTGTTCAAAATTTTGATATAGGATCATTCTGATGAGGCGATTCCGTGACTGTTATTAGGTGTTCATTGAATAACTATAAACAGGGGGAACGGGGGGCTCATGCCCCTCCCCTTAATTGATATAAACGGGATTTTCATGCAGAATTAATAGTTTTCGTTCAAAATTTAGATATAGGATCATTCTGATGAGGCGATTCCGTGACTGTCATTAGGTGTTCATTGAATAAGTATAAACAGGGGGAACGGGGGGCTCATGCCCCCCCTTAATTGATATAAACGGGATTTTCATGCAGAATTAACAGTTATTGTTCAAAATTTTGATATAGGATCAGTCTGATAAGGCGATACCGTGGCTGTTATTAGGTGTTCATATAATAAGTATAAACAGGGGGAACGGGGGGCTCATGCCCCTCCCCTTAATTGATATAAACGGGATTTTCATGCAGAATTAACAGTTTTCGTTCAAAATTTAGATATAGGATCATTCTGATGAGGCGAGTCCGTGGCTGTTATTAGGTGTTCATTGAATAAGTATAAACAGGGGGAACGCGGGTTCTAATGCCCCTCCCCTTAACTTGTTTAAACGGATTTTTCAATCAGAATTGTCAGATTTCATTCAAATCTCTGAATAGTTTTGGAAGTTTAATGGTTAAGTATAAAATAGGAAAATAAGTCCTCTTAAATTATGTAAATGCTAAATGGGTTTTTATTAAGAATTATCCGATTTGCTCTGAATTTTGGATATAGATTTATTAATATGATAAAGCATGCACTTGATAGTTTAGGAGGTTCAATGATTAAGTATAAAAAACGAGAAAGGGGAGAGCTGTGACCCCTTTTTAATTTTTTTTTTCGAACGGAATTAACGAAAATACAAGACTGTAATGTGCCATTATTATGCGTAGCCTGTGAGCTCAATGCCATCAGTTTAACTGGACAATATTCTTTTTTATTTATTAGCTCACAGGCTATCATAGCCTGAGAGCTTATGTGCCCGTCCGTTCTGTATGTATGTTCGTATGTTCGTGCGTAACGCGATAACTCATGATAAAAATATCGGATCCACTTGAAATTTTGTATATAGGTATATCCTGATAAGGCGCTTCCCTGATTAGTTTTTGGAGTTCATTCGATATGTATAAGAGGGGGAACGGGGGGCTCATGCCCCCCCCCCCTTAATTGATATAAACGGAATTTTTATGCAGAATTAAGAGTTTTCGTTCAAAATTTAGATATAGGATCATTCTGATGAGGCGATTCCGTGACTGTTATTAGGTGTTCATTGAATAAGTATAAACAGGGGGAACGGGGGGCTCATGCCCCTCCCCTTAATTGATATAAACGAGATTTTCATGCAGAATTAACAGTTTTCGTTCAAAATTTAGATATAGGATCATTCTGATGAGGCGATTCCGTGACTGTTATTAGGTGTTCATTGAATAAGTATAAACAGGGGGAACGGGGGGCTCATGCCCCTCCCCCTAATTGATATAAACGGGATTTTCATGCAAAATTAACAGTTTTCGTTCAAAATTTAGATATAGGATCATTCTGATGAGGCGATTCCGTGACGGTCATTAAGTGTTCATTGAATAAGTATAAACAGGGGGAACGCGGGTTCTAATGCCCCGCCCCCTCTATTGATATAAACGGGATTTTCATGCAGGATTAACAGTTATTGTTCAAAATTTTGATATAGGATCATTCTGATGAAGCGATTCCGTGACTGTTATTAGGTGTTCATTGAATAAGTATAAACAGGGGGAACGGGGGGCACATGCCCCTCCCCTTAATTGATATAAACGGGATTTTCATGCAGAATTAACAGTTATTGTTCAAAATTTTGATATAGGATCAGTCTGATGAGGCGATACCGTGGCTGTTATTAGGTGTTCATAGAATAAGTATAAACAGGGGGAACGGGGGGCTCATGCCCCTCCCCTTAATTGATATAAAAGGGATTTTCATGCAGAATTAACAGTTTTCGTTCAAAATTTAGATATAGGATCATTCTGATGAGGCGAGTCCGTGGCTGTTATTAGGTGTTCATTGAATAAGTATAAACAGGGGGAACGCGGGTTCTAATGCCCCTCCCCTTAACTTGTTTAAATGGATTTTTCAATCAGAATTGTCAGATTTCATTCAAATCTCTGAATAGTTTTGGAAGTTTAATGGTTAAGTCTAAAATAGGAGAATAAGTCCTTAAATTATGTAAATGCTAAATGGGTTTTTATTAAGAATTATCCGATTTGCTCTGAATTTTGGATATAGATTAATAAATATGATAAAGCATGCACTTGATAGTTTAGGAGGTTCAATTTTTAAGTATAAAAAACGAGAAAGGGGAGAGCTGTTACCCCTTTTTAATTTTTTTTTCGAACGGAATTAACGAAAATACAAGACTGTAATGTGCCATTATTATGCGTAGCCTGTGAGCTCAATGCCATCAGTTTAACTGGGCAATATTCTTTTTTATTTATTAGCTCACAGGCTATCATAGCCTGAGAGCTTATGTGCCCGTCCGTTCTGTATGTATGTTCGTATGTTCGTGCGTAACGCGATAACTCATGATAAAAATATCGGATCCACTTGAAATTTTGTATATAGGTATATCCTTATAAGGCGCTTCCCTGATTAGTTTTTGGAGTTCATTCGATATGTATAAGAGGGGGAACGGGGGGCTCATGCCTCCCCCCCTTAATTGATATAAACGGGATTTTTATGCAGAATTAACAGTTTTCGTTCAAAATTTAGAAATAGGATCATTCTGATGAGGCGATTCCGTGACTGTTATTAGGTGTTCATTGAATAAGTATAAACAGGGGGAACGGGGGGCTCATGCCCCTCCCCTTAATTGATATAAACGAGATTTTCATGCAGAATTAACAGTTTTCGTTCAAAATTTAGATATAGGATCATTCTGATGAGGCGATTCCGTGACTGTTATTAGGTGTTCATTGAATAAATATAAACAGGGGGAACGGGGGGCTCATGCCCCTCCCCCTAATTGATATAAACGGGATTTTCATGCAAAATGAACAGTTTTCGTTCAAAATTTAGATATAGGATCATTCTGATGAGGCGATTCCGTGACTGTCATTAAGTGTTCATTGAATAAGTATAAACAGGGGGAACGCGGGTTCTAATGCCCCGCCCCCTCTATTGATATAAACGGGATTTTCATGCAGGATTAACAGTTATTGTTCAAAATTTTGATATAGGATCATTCTGATGAAGCGATTCCGTGACTGTTATTAGGTGTTCATTGAATAACTATAAACAGGGGGAACGGGGGGCTCATGCCCCTCCCCTTAATTGATATAAACGGGATTTTCATGCAGAATTAACAGTTTTCGTTCAAAATTTAGATATAGGATCATTCTGATGAGGCGATTCCGTGACTGTTATTAGGTGTTCATTGAATAAGTATAAACAGGGGGAACGGGGGGGCACATGCCCCTCCCCTTAATTGATATAAACGGGATTTTCATGCAGAATTAACAGTTTTCGTTCAAAATTTAGATATAAGATCATTCTGATGAGGCGATTCCGTGACTGTCATTAGGTGTTCATTGAATAAGTATAAACAGGGGGAACGCGGGTTCTAATGCCCCCCCCCCTCTATTGATATAAACGGGATTTTCATGCAGGATTAACAGTTAATGTTCAAAATTTTGATATAGGATCATTCTGATGAGGCGATTCCGTGACTGTTATTAGGTGTTCATTGAATAACTATAAACAGGGGGAACGGGGGGCTCATGCCCCTCCCCTTAATTGATATAAATGGGATTTTCATGCAGAATTAATAGTTTTCGTTCAAAATTTAGATATAGGATCATTCTGATGAGGCGATTCCGTGACTGTCATTAGGTGTTCATTGAATAAGTATAAACAGGGGGAACGGGGGGCTCATGCCCCCCCTTAATTGATATAAACGTGATTTTCATGCAGAATTAACAGTTATTGTTCAAAATTTTGATATAGGATCAGTCTGATGAGGCGATACCGTGGCTGTTATTAGGTGTTCATAGAATAAGTATAAACAGGGGGAACGGGGGGCTCATGCCCTTCCCCTTAATTGATATAAACGGGATTTTCATGCAGAATTAAGAGTTTTCGTTCAAAATTTAGATATAGGATCATTCTGATGAGGCGAGTCCGTGGCTGTTATTAGGTGTTCATTGAATAAGTATAAACAGGGGGAACGCGGGTTCTAATGCCCCTCCCCTTAACTTGTTTAAATGGATTTTTCAATCAGAATTGTCAGATTTCATTCAAATCTCTGAATTGTTTTGGAAGTTTAATGGTTAAGTATAAAATAGGAGAATAAGTCCTCTTAAATTATGTAAATGCTAAATAGGTTTTTATTAAGAATTATCCGATTTGTTCTGAATTTTGGATATAGATTTATTAATATGATAAAGCATGCACTTGATAGTTTAGGAGGTTCAATGATTAAGTATAAAAAACGAGAAAGGGGAGAGCTGTTACCCCTTTTTAATTTTTTTTTCGAACGGAATTAACGAAAATACAAGACTGTAATGTGCCATTATTATGCGTAGCCTGTGAGCTCAATGCCATCAGTTTAACTGGGCAATATTCTTTTTTATTTATTAGCTCACAGGCTTTCATAGCCTGAGAGCTTATGTGCCCGTCCGTTCTGTATGTATGTTCGTATGTTCGTGCGTAACGCGATAACTCATGATAAAAATATCGGATCCACTTGAAATTTTGTATATAGGTATATCCTGATAAGTCGCTTCCCTGATTAGTTTTTGGAGTTCATTCGATATGTATAAGAGGGGGAACGGGGGGCTCATGCCCCCCCCCTTAATTGATATAAACGGGATTTTTATGCAGAATTAACAGTTTTCGTTCAAAATTTAGATATAGGATCATTCTGATGAGGCGATTCCGTGACTGTTATTAGGTGTTCATTGAATAAGTATAAACAGGGGGAACGGGGGCTCATGCCCCTCCCCCTAATTGATATAAACGGGATTTTCATGCAAAATTAACAGTTATTGTTCAAAATTTTGATATAGGATTATTCTGATGAAGCGATTTCGTGACTGTTATTAGGTGTTCATTGAATAACTATAAACAGGGGGAACGGGGGGCTCATGCCATCCCTTAATTGATACAAACGGGATTTTCATGCAGAATTAACAGTTATTGTTCGAAATTTTGATATAGGATCATTCTGATGAGGCGATTCCGTGACTGTCATTAGGTGTTCATTGAATAAGTATAAACAGGGGGAACGCGGGTTCTAATGCCCCCACCCTCTATTGATATAAACAGGATTTTCATGCAGGATTAACAGTTTTCGTTCAAAATTTAGATATAGGATCATTCTGATGAGGAGATTCCGTGACTGTCATTATGTGTTCATTGAATAAGTATAAACAGGGGGAACGGGGGGCTCATGCCCCTCCCCTTAATTGATATAAACGGGATTTTCATGCAGAATTAACAGTTATTGTTCAAAATTTTGATATAGGATCATTCTGATGAGGCGATTCCGTGACTGTTATTAGGTGTTCATTGAATAAGTATAAACAGGAGGAACGGGGGGCTCATGCCCCTCCCCTTAATTGATATAAACCGGATTTTCATGCAGAATTAACAGTTTTCGTTCAAAATTTAGATATAGGATCATTCTGATGAGGCGATACCGTGGCTGTTATTAGGTGTTCATAGAATAAGTATAAACAGGGGGAACGGGGGGCTCATGCCCCTCCCCTTAATTGATATAAACGAGATTTTCATGCAGAATTAACAGTTTTCGTTCAAAATTTAGATATAGGATCATTCTGATGAGGCGAGTCCGTGGCTGTTATTAGGTGTTCATTGAATAAGTATAAACAGGGGGAACGCGGGTTCTAATGCCCCTCCCCTTAACTTGTATAAATGGATTTTTCAATCAGAATTGTCAGATTTCGTTCAAATCTCTGAATAGTTTTTGAAGTTTAACAGTTAAGTATAAAATAGGAGAATAAGTCCTCTTAAATTATATAAATGCTAAATGGGTTTTTATTAAGAATTATCCGATTTGCTCTGAATTTTGGATATAGATTTAATTATATGATAAAGCATGCACTTGATAGTTTAGGAGGTTCAATGATTAAGTATAAAAAACGAGAAAGGGGAGAGCTGTTACCCCTTTTTAATTTTTTTTTCGAACGGAATTAACGAAAATACAAGACTGTAATGTGCCATTAGTATGCGTAGCCTGTGAGCTCAATGCCATCAGTTTAACTGGGCAATATTCTTTTTTATTTATATTTTCAATTGTGTTTTACACAAAACTATGCATACATTTTTACGTGCAAAAAATATTACACAAATATATTTTTGGTATTTATATGTATACATAGTGTAAAACAATTATATATATAAATCTATATGTTTAGTTTCCATGGCTTAAGATTTAAGATAAAACATTTTGTTTCGTGTTTGAAGTTTTACTGTTGTTAGTTTTCAGGATTGTTCATGAGATATTTAACTTTTTCTTGTTTAGTTTAATAAATTTTACTATTTTTTTTAATTTAAAATTCAGATTTCTTGATTGCCACCACTTTTTTGAAACGGTAATTTACCTTTTGTTTTCGCCTTAATTTTCATGTCATTGAATAAGGCACATTAAGTCATTTGTAAAAAGTGCTGCCAATCAAGAATTTAAATTAAAAAAAAAGTAGCCCATCTGGCAACACTGAGCTTATCACATAAATTAACGTTGAACTTTAAATTAATTATTTTAGGATTTCTTCTTTTAACTCCTTGCGGCGCAGCGCGATGGTATACCTATGAAACCACATAATTTTAATTCCCAAACGCTACATTGGCACCGGAATTTTGGTAAAGAAATCTACGGTTTATTGAATTTGTGAAATATAGTTCTTTCTTATTTACATGTATAGTTGTTTTCAAATTCTGGTGTCAGTCATTAATTTCAACACTTAAGCAAGGAATTTGCTCTGCGCCGCAAAACTTAAGTGTTCTATAGGCCTTCGTACCGAAATCCAAGGTTCTAATTCAAAAGGAAGTACCCTATAAGTTTTACTAAACTTTTGTACGAAGGTTTTAATACGTAAAAGTATGTATAGGTTTTATTCAGCTTTTGTAATTTTTTATTATACAGAATATGAAAAATACAAAATCCGAATATAATTTCAAAGTGACGAGAAGCCAGAGAAAATCATAATTAAAAAAAATGGAAGATACCAATATTTTGTTAAAGAAAAATTCAACTTTTTTAATCTATTTATATCATTTAAAAAATTATCTATAAGAAAATAAATCAATTTGTCTATTTTTTACTGTGTTTTTCTCTGATCACTCGCCACCGTGAATTTGTAATTCTATGTTTATTGACTACGTGATTTTTAATAATCAAAATTTCCAAAGCGATTCTATAAGGTTAATTTTTTTTACTTTTTTGGGTATAAAATCCTAAAACTGGTGCTCAAAAACGACTCAGGTGATAGACCTCGGAAACATATCTTAGATTTTTTGTTTTTATGTACAGTAGAAGCCGGATATAACGCTGTTGCTGGGAGATATGTTTCACACTCACATTAGAACTTAACCGCGGTATATCGGAAGGGTGTCGAAGGAATGATACAAAATGATGAAAACACCCGCTTTGTGAAATGTAATTAAATTTATTATTCATTGAACACCAGACTTAATCTTACGCTACCTTTAAAAAGTTCATAAATGTTATTTGGCGAATTCAGTTATTTTTCGGACTATTGTTTCACACTAGCAAGACGGATTAAATGAATACAATATGAATCGTCTTGCTACTCCATCCAAGAAATTACCTTCATTAAGAATGAAATGACTTCCCTAACATGTAAAACGTCGTCTTTCGTTACCACATTATTTTCAATTTCATCATCATCATCTTGCTCTCTGCATTTTTTATGCGTTATAGCACCAATGATATACTGATCTGTCATGACCTCTGAAATTGGTTCGTATTCGTAAATTTCTATCTAGTCATTTAACACTAGAACAGCGGAGACGGGTCATTTTGACCCGTATCATATGCCGAAATGTCGATTCGAACCAGAAAACTCTTTATAAAATAAGCTAAATATAATCTGATAAAAAAGAATCTCAATAAATAACTTAAACAGTTTAAAATAAAAATTCCGGTGAGAAATATTTTTCTAAAACTTATATGAATTTTTCCGCGGTTCCAGTGTTAAATCGTAAACAGAAATATCGTGATGCATGGCACTAATCGCAGACTGCAAGTCCCTCATTATGTTTCACTGAAATTTTAAACGTAAAATTTATCATTGATATTTTTTTTTATTCAGGGGACATACTTTTCCCGCGTTCAATTCGAATTCGTGGTATATCGGACCGCGTTATTTCGTGCTTCTTCTGTACTAGAATTGAAAGAAGAATTTTAAATAATTACATTCTATATTTAAGAAAAAAAACCTTTCGTCACAATAAAAATTAAAAATTTTTAAATATTTAAGAATAATGATTGCGGAATAATATTATAATTTGGTTGTATTCAATAAATATTTGAATTTATAAATCCATTATAATATTTATTTTCCAAATCAGAGTGCTTTTTAACCAGAAATAATATAAAAGAAATCTAAAAATATATTTCTTCACGAATAGCAGTTGATGATACAGAATTTCACTTGTAACTTGCTTACAGTTCATTTCTGGAAGCAAGAATATTGTGAGTTGTGCTTTAAAGCTGATAATGGAGACATAGCTTCAGGATTTAAGTCACCTTAAATTCGCTTTTGTACAGTGTTTTGTCCGATTTCCTTATCAACGAATTTTAGTATTTCTTTTGCTTCTTCACATAAAGTCTTTGTAGCATCATCGTTTTAAGCAGAAATAGAATTTTTTTTCAAGTACTTCAAAAACTTATATAACTTAAGGCAAGGAATTTTCGGATTTTCGTTCTGTGCTAACAATTCTAAGAATCCTTAAAAAATAAAAATATTTCTTAGAATGATTTTATTTTATTATCCATGATCTAGTATTTCATATTTCAATAAATGGAGGCTGAAAAATATGTCTTCTAGCTTTATATGGGTACCTTGTTAAACTATCCATTATGAAAACAGTTACCAGTGAACCACTTTTTAACAATTCAGATTTTGAGACTGACACCACTTTTCTCAAATGGCAAAAATCCTTTTGTGTTCGAATTAAGCAATATGCCACTAACACTAGAACCGCGGAACCGGGTCAATTTGACCGAAACAAATGAGTAAATGTTGATTTGAACCAGAAAATGCTTTATATAAAAAAAAAAAAATATGTATTTGTCGCAGAAAAAAAAATTAAATAAATAAGTGATTTAGCTTAAAATGAAAATTATGATGTGAATTACTTTTAAGAAATCTCTAGAAAAAATTTCCGCGGTTCTAGTGTTAACCTCTTTCGATACGAGATCCTTTTGCTTATTTTAATTAATCTTTGACTGCCGGTTTTGTAAAACAGAATGTACTCGGATTAAGTAAGATAAACTTTACAGTAAAAAATAACTGGTGAGAGTTATGAAGGATTCTGGGAATCTTCAGAGACACGTACACCTGTCGCACGTCCCCAAGGGGTTAAGTAAGATTAAACAAGGCGAATTTAAATATTTCGAAAAAGTGGTGCCAATCCAGAAATCTGAATTCATAAAAAAGTAGCCCACTGGCAACATTGTTTTCATAGTGGATAGTTTGACCTGTTATCGGCGATATCTCCATAAAACTTTTCAAAGGCAAGCTTATATTCGTAAAATGTCGAAATAAATAATTGACATTAATATTTACAAGAAAGTTAATTTGTAAACAAATAAAAGTGTATTATCGCATATTTAATAAAAGTGTAATTTTCATTAAAAAATTTTGGCACTATTGTGAAAATGAAGAATTAAAATTAGGTGATGCCATAGCTGCATCACCGTTTTAAAAAATTAATAAAATTTAAAAAAAATTGATATTTGTTATAATATTCAAACAGAAATATGCGGAGTGTCATAAATTATTATTTTTTTAACAAGAGGATTGATAGTTCTCACGAAAATGAAAAATTTTTCTATAGAAAAATTAAAAAAAAATTACAATCCTTTTATTCATTCTAAAGCACCAGGTGTAAGTATTTAGGGTAATTCATACCACAGAGCTGGTCGGGTCAACTTACACCCAACCCAAACTCAAAAAAAAAAAAAAAAAAATGACCTAAATTTTAACAAATTTCAAACCGAAACCGAAAGAAAAGAAAAATTTTAAGCTTTTAGCGTATAAGTGAGTGCTTTATAATAATAATAATAATAATAATAATAATAATAATAATAATAATAATAATAATAATTATTATTATTATTATTATTATTATTATTATTATTATTATTATTATTAATATTAATTTTTTGTAAATTCTCAAATTTCGAATAGTAATTTGCTTTATTTAGTGACATACGTTTCGTGATTACATAAAATAAAAACTCTTCTTTTGTTATTTCCTATATAAATTCAGATTTTCTTTAAAAAAAAAATCTGAAGTGAACGAGTAAAAGCACTTATGATTGCAAATGGGTTAGTAATTTATATCATAACCATAGCAGTCAAATATAATTTTAATACTTCGCTTTTAAAACCGAGAATGTTAATTGTGGTTTAACCCTTTCAAAGGCTAGACATTTCTGCTCGAAAATTATTCAAATATTTAATTAAAAACGAAAATTATGAACAAATTTATTTGACAATAATCAAAAGCTCTTTTTACACACATTGTGGTATCGATATTGTAGCAAAAAAACTTTGGTGTCGTTTGGTATTGTGGGTCTTGAAATCAACCGTTTGCAAATGGTACACGAAGCCTCTGAAATTGCTGAAAAGACCGTCTGAAGAAATTAAGCCATTCGTGCCCAGTATCTTTTGCGTAAATTTTATTTGATTGGCGCCACTATTTTTAAAGATTTAAGTTTAGTTCATTAATCACGAAAATGCATCATTTAAATAAAATAATTATTGCTTTTCTTTTTTACCGGTGTCAAAAACAGTGCTGAATGCACCTTTTAAAGCGTCCTTAAAAAGGGACGCTAGGCACTAATGGGTTAAAGTAGCAGCTGAAGCAGAAGTTGTGATATATGACGACCTCAGAAGCCAAGGGGTACAAGTGACAAAATGTCGATTTGGAGTAAATTGAGTTTAAAGATAATTGATGTTAAATTGGAACATCAATAACAATTGACTAAATTGAAATAGGAAATATCTGCTTGTTGCATTCTAATCTTTGAACTCTCATTTCAATAACTGTTAAAAAAATAGAGTACAATTTTCTTTAAATGTATAATTAATAAATATTGTTTGTTTTTCGAAAAAAGTGGTTTATCTCTATAACTCAGCAAATAATAAGAAAATGACCTATATTTCTTTACCTGAAATGAAAAAAGCATATTTCCAGATACCCTGTGCACTTAACTCAATTTTTTCAATTTTGTCACTTATACCCCTTGGGTTCTGGGGTCATCATATGTATATTATGTACAAAATAATAGATATTTAAGATTTTGTAGTGGTATTGTGAAGACTTTGATCAAAATTGTATATATATTTTTTTCAAATTACATTGTGAAATATCCCAAAATTATTCCTATGTATTGAAATCGCCTCACTAATTCAGAAGAAAAAGGCGCATCAATGTATGTTGTATTCCAGAAAATGTCGTAAATGTTGTTGCTGCAATTGTGTACTGTGCGTATGAAATACTTTGCCATACACTGCTATGCACTTACTTCCTAAATGTTCCATTTCTTTCAATTCGTAATGATTTAATTTGAAACAGAAAAAAATATTTAATGAAACCTTCCGTATTTTTATGTTTTTACGAGGGAAAGTCAGTAAGTAAGTCATAAACCGATATTTTAGATCAGAAATTAGTAGTAAACTGTTTCCAATTATACTCATAGGTGACAGCATTATCCAATTATAAGATATTTTTAATTTATGAGACAACCCATTAACCCCTTGGGGACAAGCGACAAGCATATGTGCCGCAAAATGTTAAGCCCTTGGGGACTAGCGACACATATAAGCGCCGCAAAAAGGCTTAAAAATCCTTGTTTTTTCCCACCGGTAAAATTATACTGTAAAATTTGCCGTATTCAATCGGTGCAATTTCTCGATTTAACAAGTAAGAAATTTCTGTTTTTTAAGACTGGTGACAAAACATTAAAAATTTCGTAAAAGGCTTCCGTCGCGAAGGGGTTAAGAATCCTTGTTTATTCCCACCATTAAAATTTTACTGTGAAATTTGACTTATTTAAGCACAGAATTTTCTCAATTCGAAAAGGCGCAAATTTCTGTTTTTAAAAATCGGTGACAAAACATTAAAATTTTCGTAAAAGTTCCGTAAAACCGGTTCTGAAATTTAAAATAACTTTTTAAGAAATATCTGAAACCAAAAATTAAAAAGTAGAAACTAGCCCGATGGTAGATTGTCCTCAGCTATATTATGCAAAAATCATGCAAACATATTAAAATTTGAGCGAGATATTTTAAAATAACGCTCTCATAGACTTAACATTATCATCCGCGCCTTTTTGAGTGACTAGTGTAGGATTTTAAGCCTAAGGCTGACTGATACTGACAACTGTAACCATTTCCTGAACATTCCGCATTGTTCTATCGCAATCTCAACAGGACTACCACTTCGTTCTTCATCAAAACTTATGAAACGCCCCTGCTCTTCTTGTATCGCTGTTGTCTCATAAATTCAAAATTAACATCTTATGGTTAATGCTGGCACTTATGAGTATATTTGGAGAAACAGTTTACTTCTAATTTCTGATTTCTCATATCGGTTTGTGACCTATTGACTGACTTTCACTCGCAATTAACCCTTTTCGGCACAAGCAAAATCTGTACTAAAATAAGAATTTATCGACTGACACCGGAATTCACAAACGATTTTTTAAAATATTTTAAATTCCTTAATTAACCCATTAACGCCCAGCGTCCTCGTTTGAGGACGGTTACAATAACAGCAAGAAAGCGGTTTTCCCACCAGTAAAGAGGAAGAAAAATGTATACCTTATTTCACGAGACAGGATCCTTGATAAATTTAGATAAAAGTTAATTTGCTTTTAAAAGTGGTGGGAAATACAAAATTTAAATTTTAGCGAAGAAAATAATTCGGGCGTTAATGGGTTAAGCTTTTGTTGTAAAAGCAAAATTTTACTAAAATATTTTTGGTGCCTTTTGCAAGTTTGGAATTAAAATTAAGTATCCCAGACCGGGCACAGTGTGCCGGAAAGGGTTAAAACAATATTTTATTAAATAAAATGTTAGTTTTACTTCATTCTAAAGCGATAAAAAGAAAAAAATTGACAAGCAATCCTTATATTGATTCTAGAGACTGCACGTAACACTATTTCCCCCTCTTTTAAAAAATGCGGTGTGCGTTACTGAAATGGTTAATACAAACTGAAAAATGAAGGAGACAAGTTGATTGTGATTCCGTGACACATTTGACAATGGGTACAATTCTAAACAAAATTCTTTGGGTTGGACTACTTCAGGTACCAAATAAACCGGTATGCGAATTACCCCAATTAAAATTTATATCGCCTAAGAACTTTTCTGATAATCATAGGTTGACAAATCATTTAATCCATAAATGCCAACTTTTACGCTTTTTTCCCTACCACTATATTTGAAGAAATAAAGTTTCTTGTCTGAGCATCAAAAACTGAGAATTAAGCGAGTCAAACTTTTACATCTAGAAATAGTGGTAGGAAAAAAGCCTAAAAGATCGCATCCATGACTTAACTTTTCGGCTCGAGGGTCTCTTTCACAAATTGTATTCGTTCGCCACAACTTTTCAAAAGAAGTTACTTTCAATTACATATTGTTTAAAGGTGCTCTAATAAAATAAAGCATATTTTATTTTCCTTTATTACTGATGCTTCATTTTTATTTTATTTATTTATCTATTTTATTATTATTATTATTATTATTATTATTATTATTATTATTATTATTATTATTATTATTATTATTGCAAAGAAAGATGATGTCTAGTCAAACTGGACATTCAAGTGAAAAGGGCTAAGAGTGTGCCGCCGTTTTTTAACTGAACATCGTAGAATTTATACATAACCATAATAATAATAATAACAATAATAATTCATCAAAAATCCTGTAAATGTGTATTAAAAGCATTCTTTTTTAGATATAAAAAAAATAAAGTAAAACTCGTATTTTCATTCAATAAGTATAGAATAGTCATAAAAAAGGATTTATAGATATTATCTTTATGAAGATTCTAAAAACTCAAATCCACGTTGAGAATTTATTAATACTTTTATGACTTTGTAAACATCGCTTCCTTATGTTCACAATTTTTTCTAAAAGCATTTATGACAAACATTTATAGTTAGGCGAATACAAAATTTAGCCAATATTTCGTGATTATTGCATTAAAGCTATGTTGTAACAATATGACTTTCTACTTCGAACAGGAGAAAGCAAACAAAACGAAAATTTATGAGGTTATTAAATCTGAAACCTTTAAGAAAGTGCTTTTTATTTTTAAATTAGTCAATGAATTTGTTTCATTGGGGGTACATCTATAATAATAAAAAGGCAAGTTTGTGTGTGTGTCAGCGCTGTTCTGAAGAGACTGCTGTACGTAGAGTTAAAAAATTTGGAGGGAAGGTACTTTTATACATATAGTTTTGCACCTCGAAGCCCGATTTTCGATTTTTTGATTAGATTTTTTTAAATAATTTTTTAGGCAATTTTTAGGGTTCTTTTTGCGATTTTCTCCCATTAGTGAAAGGAATACGGTTTCCTTCTTTTAACCCAATATAGCAATTTTTTTCTCTTTTCAACAAAGTTTATTCGGAATTCCTACATCGATTTTTAAATTTTTAATGAATTTTTTTATGTGATTTTTAGTGGGTTTTTTTCACATTTTGAAGCTATTTTCTAACATTGATAAAAAGAAAATTGTTTCAAACGTTTACCCTAATGCACGAAATTTTGTCTGGTACAATTTTTGAATTTGGATGACTTTTAATGCGATTTTCAATGCAATTTTTCGAGACTTTTGGGTTTAGCATCTATTTTTTTAAATATTATTCATGGAACATTCCCAATTACAATGCTTTTCCGATTAGTGAAAATTTGACCCCTGCAATTTTTTAATATTTAGTGATTTTTAATGCATTTTAATGCGATTTTTACCGTCATTTCAAGTTTTACGGCATTTCTTTTTTACCTTAGAAAATGATATTTTGTTTCAAATTTTTAGACTAATCCTTAGATTTCCAAAGTTGGCAACGATAGATTATTGCATTGTTTTTTAAATTCTAATGCTGTATGCAGCATTAGAATGCGGCCGCCAACTGCCGCTATAGCGGTAGTTCTGCTTGCTGAAAATATAAAGTTATATTGTTTTTAAAGTTATATTTTTTATTTTAGAGTTGTTTTAATTAAATAATTTAGTTGCATATTTAACAGAAACATCATATTTTTTTGAAACAGGGAAAGGAAGTTGTTTATCATAAACTTTTAAAAATATATAGACAATTTTTAGGGTTAGTAAATTTATTCTATGGACATTATTTTGCCAATTATGGTAACGACTCGGCTGTTGTTGTTTTATTTATTAAATAAATTGTTCATTTACTTTTATTTTCTTTTTTGAATTATATAAACTGTTTTATTCCATAGTTATTAATTAAAGTTTTTTTTTTATTATGGATTTTTTCTTTTTAAAATATAAGATACCTTTCAGTCAGCCGACACCAGTGTTATATTTGCATATATATGTCTATATGCATGTATATATAATATACATACATATAGACATATATATGTAAATAAGGAAAGCGGTTAAATATAATTTTTAGCAAAATTCGGATTTAAGTTTTATGATTATTTTTTTTAACTTTTGTGTGTGTTTTATCCATGAATTTGCGTGAAGAATTAATTTAGTGACAGCGTCTAGTTAAAAATATGGCTTTTTCTTTTTCTTTTAATTTTTAATTAAATAAAATAAAACGTCTGATACTTATAATAGTACCAACGGAAGTGTTTGAAATGTTACACGCCGATTTTGACGAAAGTGGTGTCGTTGGAAAGATCTCGTCAAACCTTTAATGGAACTACCCGTCGCAATTCAAGGGTTTTTGCGATATCTAGCTATTTATTTCACGCATTGTCATTTTATTATTATGCATTTATGCTGTATCATTTGCTATTTCATTAAATTTATAATTTTTGCTGTTAAGTGGCTTCCTGCACACTTCTATGCAAAGACCCCAACCAACAGTGAACATTCCAAATGTTCAGCAACATCTAACACACAAAATACAAGAAAAATACATTTAATACGCTATCATTGAGGATTATTTTTAAATTCATCTCGTGCCATTGTCTTAAGGTATCTGCCTACGTTTAAAACATCCATTTAAAAAAAAAATCCCGTTTTTTTAATAGAGTAATTATTTTCGTTTCTAAATCTGTTTTACTTTTTCTCACGCCTATTAAAAATGTGATTAGGCTCTTAAAAAAAGGGGAAAACAAGTAAGAAAAATCATGCGTTAAGTATAGATTATGAAGCACTTTCCAGCGCTTCATGAAATCTTTAACAAAACTTCGTAATTTAGGCAAATAAGGATATAAAGCCAAATATAGCCAAATATATATTCCAGTACTATTGAACAGCCCTGTATTTGATCTGTCAGCTAATATACATACTATATAATGGGAAAATTTAGTTTAGCAAAAAATGTCTAGTAGCTTGAAATTTCTCTTTCAGCAATTTATACTAATAGATTGAAACATACTTGAATACTTTGTTCAGCCTTGTAGTTTGCCTGGTAACTTTATTACTCATCAGTGTTAAGATAAAATTTATTTTAAACTAAAACACTCTTAAAACAACTGAAATCACTTTCTCATAAATTATCATTCATAGGCTCCATGTATCCAATTTTTTGCGTGCCCTGTATATCATTTTATGTATATTCTGAAAACATTTCTTAGTAAATTTAATGCAGTTTAACGTAAAAATGCATAATTTATTTAAGAATCACCTTTTAGTAATTAATGCTCATATTCAGTAACATTTCCGAGCTCTTTTGCGTAACCCTGTATATTTACTATAGCATTTATACACACCATATAATATGCATAAATTTAGTGAAACTTATAAGCGCATATATCATAATTAAAATGCATTTCATCCATCCATCAGCTATCATCGGATACATGTACAGTTTTGTAAATACTATGTACTTTATATTAGGGAAGGCAGTATCGTATAATTTTTACTAAGCCTCATTGATATACATCAATTTTATTATACATGAAACAGTTTAATATATTTAAAATATGTCACACACAATTCTCCATTTTACCATTATCTAATGGAATTCTTTTGTGTGGCCCTGTAAATGAATAATAGTTACATTTTCACCTATTATTTTATGGAATGCATATTTTAGTGTACTTTATAAAAGCATATAAATTTTAATATGTTTTACAGGATATAACATCTTTCAAATTCCTTTGAAACGATTTTTCCCCATAGGCCGTAATGTAATGGGGAATTACATTTGATTTTCCCTGTAGAAAACTAATCATGACAGAAACTTCATTTTCAATAGGGTTCGTGTTAGGGTAAACGTCAATAACGTCCTAAAATTTCATGGCAATCCGAGTATACTTACGTGAGTTAGAGCGCGGACAGACAACCAGACAAACCGAATGCATAAGCACTTTACAACTTTGTTGGAAATTGCTAAAAAACAGATGACGTTAATTTAAACTGAAATTGAAAACTTAAATGCGTTTTTTGAAAAATTAGATTTCTATCGAAAAAAACGACTATTGCTTTGAGTTAAAACATGCAATTTTATTTTATATAAAATGATCTTAAAGACATCCACATTTACAATTCAGTGTTAAATAGCATCGACAATGCATAGAGCGTCACTATCGGAAGTTAATACACAATTCCAGCCAAAAACGATGTTGTCATTAAAAAAAAGAAAAAAAAAGCTATCTAATGATTTATATGGCTTTATTTGTAATATTAACAGAAAATTTAAAACTAAATATAGCTCCCTGTTTTATCAGAAATCATTCATTTGTATTTTACATAATAGGAGGCATTTAAATTTTTTTTCAGTTATTATGTGAAAATGTCAACAAAAGATTTAATAGATTATTATCCTATAAATTATAGGATAATAATCTATTAAATAATCTATAAATTATAAATTGGAATATAAGTTGAAATACGATTATAAGTTAAAATATAATAGTGCATTATTTTTCAACTATTCATCCTTTACCTTTTACAGAAATGGAATACTTCAGATGCCAACATTAAAAAAAATTCTTAAAACACTACAAAAAATTAATAACTCAAAAATGAATTGAAGTGCAGTTTACAAACAAATTGCATTTCAATTTAGTTTTTTGTCCTTATATTAAGGTATAAAAATTGAAAATGTGCGATGCTTAAAACTTTAAAATAATTGGAGTAGAGATTATTCCGTACAATGATGCATCCGATTTGTTCTGCGGCTGGCTTATATAACGGGACGTTATTTTTTTACGATGACATTTTGTAGGCCGAAAGAAATAGTATATCAGGGCTAGTAAGTCGCCAGTGGCAGTCCTGTATTTACAACCATTAACTTCTCTAAATTCTTTCCCAATTTTTTTGCATTATTTTTTAAATTTTTCTTATTTAGTTTTGCTTATTTTGCTGATTTGCGACGCGTCATCCCATTAACCCCTTCGCGACGGGGGCCTTTTACGAAATTTTCAATGTTTTGTCACCGGTTTTGAAAAACAGAAATTTATTCCTTCTTGAATCAACAAAATTCTCCAATTGAATAAGGCAAATTTTATCGTATAATTTTACCGGTGGGAATAAACGAGGATTCTTAGGCCTTTTTGCGGCACGTATGTGTGTCGCTCGTCCCCAAGGGGTTAAGCTTCATACTACCCATGATGCGATCTTTTCAAAGATAGCACTTTCGTCAAAATCGGTGTGTAGCATTTATCAAACTTCCCCTGTAAGATCTGGTATAATTAGTACGATTGTCTTAATACTGTTTAGGTTTTATGTATTCCTTCTGTCCTAAATTAGTTGCGACATTTGAATACTTTTGTGCTCATTATTGATATTTATGACTTTATGATTTGGATTGAATATTTTTCAGAGAGCTATATATACTATCAATCAACAACATTTACTTACCTAACATTCCCTTCATCATTCCATAAATTAGTATTAAATTAGTTTAAAAAATCCTGGTTCGCATGTTTTTAAGCCACGCCCCATTTTGTAAAGATTCTTTTAACAGTAATCACATAAAACTATCTTCAAGCAAATTAGTAATTGTGAATTCGTTTTAGAACATTTCATTCAATATATCTGAAAAGCAGAGCTACCAAGTCTCCGGCTTTTTGGATACCGGTATTTTAATACAAAAAATGTTGTTTTATTGAATTGGAATATTCTAGGGATTTAATAGAACAACATTTTCTCTAAAATTATACTGGTGTGCAAAAAGCCGGATACTTGGCAACTCTGGAAAAGGATCTTTTAGCTTGAACATGCTGCAAACAAAATCGAATTCTGTCGAGCTTATTTTTTTTTTTTTCTATTAGACTTGGTTTAAAAGTGGATGAAATACAATTTATTACTCCAACAATTTATTAGCCTTGGGAATCCTGCGTAATATTGATTTACGAATTATAACAGCATATGATAATCTTCGCAGTGATTGTCTTAATTTTATTGGGACAACTTTAATTTTGCTCAGTGGCTGAAAAAAATAATTTTTTTTCCTTCGCATTTACATTTTTTTTTTTTTTTTTTTTTTTTTTTTGGTAAACTTACTGTGTAAATTTCCTCACATTTTATTTTTGACGTTTTTACCTGCTTCTGAAAACGGTATATGACGATGAACATTAGATTTAATAGCTGCTGCATTTATGGCATTATGGTTTAATTTGCCATTTTTGAAACTTCGCTGCAAACATTTCAGTACAGCGCTGCGCTCTATATTACCCATTTCCTTCTTCAGAGCCCACGCTACTGATTGAAAAAGACCCGGATGATAATGTAAAGTCCATAGGGTCGTCCTTTTCAAATATCTCGCTCAAATTTTAATATTTCGACGTGATTTTTTTTTCATAGTATAGCTGAGGACGATTCACAACCGGCCTAGTTTTTACTTTTTTGATTTCGGTTATGTTCTTTTTATATTAGGATCATTTCGGTTTTATAACCGGTTCAAACCTGCTCTAAAAGTTAAAGATTTTTTTTTTTTTTTTTTTTTTTTTTTTTAACTGACACCAAAATCGAAAAAGTTAAAACTAGACCGGTTGTGGATCGTTCTCAGGTATCCTATAAAAAAAAAATCCCGTCAAAATAATTAACCCCTTGCAGCTCAGTGGTTTCATAGATAAACCACTTAATTTTTATTCCCAAACGCCACATTGGCACCGGAATTTTGTTTAAAAAAATTACTGTTTATCGAATGCGTAAGGTTTAGCGTTTTCTTACTTAGAAATAAAGTTGTTTTCAAATTCCAGTGTCAGTCATTAATCTCAACACTTAATCAATGAATTTGCCCTGCGCCGCAAAGGGTTAAATATGAGCAAGATATTTGAAAGAACGCCTCCGTGGACCCGTCATCCGGGTATTTTCTAAAGTATTATTTCTTATTTCTATTATGTTCGAGTTAACATTACTTCTGGCACTTAGCATACGCCGTTATATTCATTCTAGTATAATTTTACTAGTGTCGATCTACTAAACTGCACCAAAAGTTACTTATGACTCCACCTATTTGAAATGTAGCAACTAATTTGTGACAAAATTTTCAACTTAAATGTAGCCTCTAATTTGGGACGGAAGGAGTACTTAATACTAGTATACCTAGCACTGACGCCCCACCAGTGGCCGCGAGGTTCTGACCTCCAAACTGGTAGACGGTAGGTGCTGGGTTCGAACCCAATCGCGACCGTCGGCCTAACCGTTCGAAGTTTTCCGTGGTTTTCTTCGAACCTTGCGTAAATACGGGTTAGGTTGCCTTAGAAAGACCCCCACGGAGGGCAACCCACCCCATAGGGCCTATATCCCATAGCGTAGATAATCGGCCGACAAAAATACACCACCACCACCACCACTACACCTAGCACTGACAACCAGATTCATCTTATTTATAGCCAGTAAAACAAGTAAAATACCACATGTAGAAACAATACACGAGAAAAAGATCTGTAATCATAATGATTAACACTTTTTGTCACATGCCAGCTTCATCATCTGATCTGTTCTTGTGTAAGAATAGAGTTTATTTTCATATCTTCTGCGGGTACTGACATTTTTACTTATAAATTATAGAACGGGAGGCGTCAGCACTTAGACTCACCTCATCCAGATCACGGTTGAAATTCTAAAATTAGTTAAAACTCGATTCGCATATTAAAATCGGTCTGCTAAGTCGTATCTTGGCAAAATGCACCCGATTTTATCGCTTGAGACATACATAGATTTAACATATTGTGTTTTCTTGCTCCCAGTCTTCTGTGTTTTCATACTTTTCGGTGCAGAGAAACACAATAACCTCTTCAGACTTGAGCATAAAATAACTTTAAAAATATATATTTATAGCATTTGCATAATCGAAATGACAGAATAGATGACAGAAAGAGTCATTTTTATAAAATCAGTACTTTAGGGGACTCGTAATTTAGGTTTACAAATATGGATATAAAAGTACTAACCCCCTTAAAACATCAGTTTAACTATCAGTAATATAAATTTACGCAATTACAAATTTAAGGTCTTTAAACAGGTAAATGATCAGCAAATCCTCAATTTTTTTTATCGCAAAACATTTAAGTTAAATAATTATGAATATTTCTTACTTTCTTGGACAGAATGTCTTTAAGGTATTTTCGAAACTCGGATGGAAATAGTATTTATTTTGTGAGGTAATATTCATGAGTATTGACATTTATTGGTTTTGTTTTAAAGCCAAAATACATTCAGCTGTATAGACGTAAAGTAAAAATGCAAAAAATTCGAACGGTTTAGTTCTTATGAGGAAAAGAATGGAGGTACACATTTGTGTACCTCAGGTCTGAAGAGGTTAATAAACCTATGAGAGAAGCAATAAAATTGGGGTTTTAGGTGTTTTCCACCAATATTTGATTTGGCAGACCAATTGCATTTAATAAGTGAATTGAGTTTTGACTAATTCTAGAATTTCAGCCGCGTAAACTCGATGAGGTGATCATATGTGCTGCCGCCTCCTGGTCCAATAGTTTTAAAATTTAGTTGTATAGGCCTTTGTATTGTAAGTCACATTGCTGATAAGTGCTATGTTTACCACCGTTATTTTCGAAAAGTTTCTTTAGCTTTATTCTATTAATGACCACTTTAAAATACAGGCTGCTAAAAATAGTAGCACCGTGCACGTAATATATCCGTACACGTGCACGGAACTACTCTGTACTTAAACTGTTTAGTACTAGATCTACCGTGAGCCGCCATTTTGACGGCTGTCATATGATAATGTCTCGGTTCAAACCAGAAATTTTATTACGAAATAAGTTTGAAAGATAAACAAAGAAGAAAACCACTAAACAGCAAAGTGAAACAGTTTTAAATGAAAATTCTTGTGTGATTTTTTTTTATATAAAACTCGATTTAAATTTCTGGTAGTTTTACTGTTAAAGCAGTCTTGCCTATATGGCTTTCAATTTGAATTCGTAATTTCAAAATCATACCGGAAATTTTGCAGAAAAAAAAGAATTTTTTTTTTTTTTTTTTTTTTTTTTTTTTTTTTTTTTTTTAAATCATTAAATGTCGGTTATTAAATAATGCGAATAATACTTTTCATTACTTCTGCTATGATCACTAAATTTCTGAATGAAAATGAAAGCCAAAATGTCAATACTGCTTTAAAGTTCAAACTTTTTTATTAAATATTTTTTATATTTAGTCAATATTTATCTATTGTGATATAGCAGCATTGATTTTGAAATTATTAGTTTCTTACTTAGAAAAAGAAAATTTCTGTGAGTTATCGTTCTATACAGAAGAATGAAAAAAAAAGAAAATTTATGAGGTCATAAAACAAAAAACTTTTGCGAAATCGGTAGCTTGTTCAGCAATTAATTAGCTAATGCCATTATTATGTTAATGTTAAAAAATCTATAAGAAATTAATATTATGTGATAATTAAGATGAATTTGTCTTTTTTTTTCATTTCTTTGTGCAAGGTATTTTTTGTATTACATTATACATGCCAGCTGTTGTATGACTATGAATGAATAGCTGAAAACAAATTATTATCAAAGAAATCATTCAAAAAATGGATTATGTTACAACATGTAATTAAAAAAAACAATTTTTTTTCTTTTCTCTTTATTGTTTATCCAAGGGTCGTATGCTTCAAGGAATTTAAAAACCTTTCATCAAAATTATCATAAAGCAAAATTTGTTTTATTTAAAGTGGTCCGGAACGCAAAAATCTCCAATAATAATAATAATAATAATAATAATAATAATAATAATAATAATAATAATAATAATAATAACGCATTAAAGAATGTTTGTTTTATTTTTCTGCTTAAAAGGATGTTTAAATCACGTTTCTATCTTAACCCAATCGTGCCCAGCATCTTTTGCGTAAATTTTATTTGGTTGGCACCGCTATTTTTAGAAGATTTATGTTTAGTTGATTAATCACGAAAATGCATCATTTGAATAGAATAATTATTGCTTTTCTTTTTTACCGGTGTCAAAAAAAGTGCTGAATGCACCTTTTGAAGTGTCCCTAAAAAGGGACGCTAGGCACTAATGGGTTAACACTAGAACAGCCATTAGGGGTCAAAATGACCCCTGCCAGAATGATAGTAGTCGATTCGAACCAGACTTTTCTTCACTAGATATGTTAAATATATGCAGTTCAAAAATAGACTAATTAAATAATTTAAATACTTTAAAATTAAAATTCTGATGCGAAGCATTTTTTTATAAAACTTTAGTAAAATACCCGGCTGTTTTAGTGTTAATTTAAACAGGAAATATTAATTTCTAAATGTTGATTTATTTTCAAAATCTAGTTTTCAAGCAGTGGTTATTATGGAAAGGACTTCCTTTGAGAATGTATTTTTTTCATGTTGGGTTTTTCACCGTTAGCCTATTTAAATAGTTATAACTCAAGAATCATTTAAAATAAATGGAGCATGACATTTTCAATTGATTTATTTTAATTTTGATTCAGCCAATTTAAAAAATGTATATTTAAATTTATTTTATTTTATTTATTTATTTATTTAGATTGCGACTTTTTTCAGATATCTGTTTTGAATATTTTTAATTTTTATTTAAATTAATATTTTTTAAAATGCTGAATCAAAATTAAAACTTATGTATTTCAATTTATTTGTATGAAAAAAAATGAAAATTCTGTAAATAATATTTCAACAATTTTAATTCACCTTTTTTTTTTTTTTTTTTTTTTTTTTGGGGGGGGGGGGGGGGGTTAGGTTACAATTTTTTTTCAAATTTCTATTTTAAACATTTTTAATTTTTATTTAAATTAAAATTTTTAAAAATGATAAATCAGAATTAAAACTTATATATTTCCTTATATATTTTTCGTTTATTTATCTGAAAAAAAAAATGGAAATTCTAGAAATAATATTTCAAGTTATAACGATTTTAATTTACCTCACTTTTTTAACAAATTTTAAATTTTGAAAATTTTAAGAAAAAATATGACAAGTTTCACCATACGATTTTGTTTAGTAATTATATGGGTAATCATCGCAAAAAATTTCAAAAATTTAACTGAATAAGTAAAAGTCATTTTAAAATGTGTTTCAGACCCTTTTAATGAAAAAAAAATCTATCTTCAGATATAGCGACTACTACGTTAAGAAATTTCTGGTAATAAAACACTTGAAATCCCCTAATTCCTGTGATGTGTACAAACCCTGTTTAACCTATTAACACCCAGCGGCATGTTTGTAGATCTCTCGATTTAGTTGCAAGAAAGCGCTTTTCAGACTAATAAATTATGAAGATAAATACATACTTTCTTCCGCGAGGCATCCTTTGTACAATAATTTAGATTTTTCTTGCAAATTTTCCAGAAACCTACTTCTTAGGTTAATTCTATGTCAAATGTTATAGAATGATTCGACGAAATTATATGTAAGAAAATAATGATACGCAGTAGACAACGTTTTGAGAATTCCCCCCCCCCCTTTTTTTTTTTTTTTTTTTTTTTTTTTTTTTTTTTTAATATTTTTGGCTTTACGTTGCATTCTTTTATTTGCCCTTAAATAAGTTCAATATTTCCGCTTCAAAATAGTGGTGTCAATTAAACAATTTGAATTTCAAAATAAGAATCTGCGCGACATTTAAAGGGCTAAAAATAGGGTTCGTACAGGTCCGGGAATTTTCAGTGGAGAAAAGTTTTCGGCACCAGTATTTTTACATACAAAATTTCTACTTAAATAAAAAGATATTTCCTGAACTAGAACTGGATTTTTATTATATATAAAAAATACTGACATTTCCCCTGGAAAATTTTAATACCCATACGAGCTCTAAAGAAACGAAACATTTCCTTCTTTTATTCTCAAAATTCGTCGGTTAAATATTAAAAAATTCCCTTCTGAGAAAGTGGATGGAGTTTTCCTAAAACAGTGATTAGTCTCTAACAAAAGAGAGTGACTACATTGAAAAAAAGTATGCGAAAAAAATTACACGTACACAAAAAAAGAGAAAAGAAATCTGAAAATAGAATAAGCAATTAACTTTAAAAAAAAAAAATAGAAAATAATGCATAACCATTAAAATAAGTCAGTTAAAATGAATAATAGAAATGGAGAAGAATGCATTCCAGAACAAAAGGTAGAACTTCTTTCGAAATAATTAGATTTAGCTAAGAAAATATTTCTCTCATCGGGAAAACAAAAGATATAATAATTTCTTTGGACATTAACTAAATTAAAAATGCTTATTGCAGCACTTTTTAAAGAAAAGAAAAATAATTATAAAACAGTTCGTGAATAAATAAGGAAAATAAGTTATTAATAAAAAAAAAAAAAAAAAAAAAAAAAAACAAAAAAAAAAACAGAATGACTGAGTCATAAAAAACAATAAAAACATAAAATTCCTTCATTGGCAGATTATATTTACTTGTCTGAGTGTTAAGGATAATAAACAATTTTACATTTTAAAATTAGCTGTATGTTGCGTCTTCCGTATTTAATACAATAATTATGTAATTGAACGCATTCTGACCTTATTTATGTGCTTGATTATTGACATTCATCTTATATCCGTCTTTTATCTTATATCTTTGTCTTCTTATTATATTTATAATACATACATAAAATTCGTGTAAAAATTTTAAAGACAGTAAGTTTTTTTTCAAAATTTTAAATTATATGACAAAAAATTTAGTATGTCTATCATAATGTTGAAAAGTTTTTTAAAAAGGTCACTAAAATTCACCTGTAACTAATAGTTTATGAAAATAAAATAATTTTACACCCCCCCCCCCCCGAAAAAAAAAACATGTTTTGCCTGTGTAAAAAATTTAAGGGGAACGAAAAAACAAAATACAGTATTGAAGACATTTTGTGCTATGCACTCACCATTACACCCAATAACTGCAAATATCATGGACATCATTAATGTTTGGTACAGTTCGGGACTGATTTTGTACCATTCACCTTTAGTGATAGATCTGAGTTCGGAAGCTGAGGAAAAAATCTATTCCATTTACTTATCCCCTTAACTGGTTAATTCTTTTCCGTTCAATAAATTGAAAATAGCGGACTGACACCACTATTATTTAAATAAAAAATTCCTAAAATTTAATCTGAACATTTCCGCCTTTCAACAGTATTAAAATTTTCTTAAAAATAATAATGGTGTCAAAAAGCTTTAAATGACGAAATAAGCAAATTCGTCTTGCCCGAACGGCGTTCAGGCAAACCAGTTAACCCTTTCCGGCACACTGTGCTCGGTCTGAGATACCTAATTTTAATTCCAAACTTGCAAACGGCACCAATAATATTTTAGTAAAGTTTTGCTTTTACAGTAAAAGCTTAAATTAAGGATTTCAAAATATCTAAAAAATTCGTTTATAAATTCGGGTGTCAGTCGATAATATCTCACATTACTAACAGATTTTGCCCGTGCCGGAAAAGGTTAAGAGGTTAAACTCGTTTTCCTAGACCTTTCCAAAAGTTTTCGATATTGTTTAGATGAGAATTTTTATGTAGTCATGGCAAACTTTCAATATCTTTCTTCTGGAACCAGAGTTTTGTCTCACAGCTTGTATGGATATTCATATTATCTTGTTGATAAGTCCATTTTCCTTCTGACAAAAGTGATGCAACGGGTGAAATATCGTTAGAAAGTGTTTTCACATACCTTTGAATTCACTTTTCATAAAAAAATGCAAATGTCATCACACCGTGGAGCGAAAAACATCTCGAAATATCATAATGGATTCGCTATTTAATAGAAAAAAATCCTTATTTTTTCTCAAATAATGCCAATAATATTTTCAACCATTGGGGTCATCTTAGTTGCATTTCTTTTAATCAAAGAATGTAATCTGCAGTCATATGTAGTTTCATACTGTTAAAAATCCGTCCAGTAAGTCAACAATCTGTAAACTGTCTAATAATTTCAATCGTTCATATAACAGGGTGAAAACTACCCAACCGCATCGTTTGAAATTTAAAATTTATAATTGTTACATAATTTTGTCCAGTCATTTTAAATTTTATGAAAACCGGATGTATAGTTTAATTACAGGGACAATCAAAAGCATTCCGTTACATAACTGTCAATGGGAAAATAGTTTCAAGTGCATTTTAATGGCGTTATACTATTTTGAACATATGCGTATGTACTAAAAAATACATTCTGCACAATCCGTGGGGCAAAGAACATTATTTATTCATTTACAGGGGCACACAAAAGTATTCCATCACACAATTGTATAGAGAGAAAAACTGTTTGAAGTGCGTTTTAATAATATTAAACTATTTCTCATTTTAAGAAATCGATATACGTTGCTGAGATTTTCTATAAATTACTTCCTGTATGATAGAAAGCAGATAGTGTTTACAAGGCTTTACAAGATTTTGGCCACTATACTGTATCCGAAGTATAATATAATATTGTAGCGTATATAAGGTTCTTCTGATCTTATGATTAGTCAAGTTCAAAGTCTTGTCTCTTAGAAAAATAGAAAATAATTTATTTACAAAACTTCACGGCTACAGAGTCTTCAAAACTCACAAATATTACCAGACATTCTGAAATAACTGTTCAAATCCATCATATAAGTACAGATATATGTCACAGAGACTCTTTATACAACTTCTCAACACTATATCACATTCAAAACAACCTAGATAAATCTCAATACTCAAGCAAACTTGCCTAAACAATCCTCTAGTAGCTCACTCAATGACTGACTGATAAATAATAACCACACCCAGCTCGCATCGCTCTCCTATATATAGGTTCGCGGTATGCACTGGAAATTTCTACAAGCTTCTAGAAAAATCCAGAAAACCCCGGAATAATATTCAATGTATCAGTATACCTCTAGGGGGGGTTACCATAGAGAGGGACGAGTTACCATCGCCAACAATCGCCAAGTTTGTCGCCAACTTGGCGATATATCGCCAAATTTGGCTACAAAAATTAGTCGTTAAAAGTGATGCCAACTTGGCGATAACTATAATTTTTCGTCAAACTGCAGAAGACATTCACTGCAAAATAATAGACAGGTTTGCTTGATAACGGAGACAATGTAACAAAAACTAATATTAACAAATGAATGGAGCTTAACCCTTTCCGGCACGGGCAAAATCCGTACTAAAATGAGAAATATCGACTGACACCGGAATTTACTAACGAATTTTTTAAATATTTTGAATTCCTTAATTTAAGCTTTAATTGAAAAAGCAAAAATTTACTAAAATATTACTGGTGTCGATTGCAAGTTTGGAATAAAAATTAGGTATCCCAGACCGGGCACAGTGTGCCGGAAAGGGTTAATAAGATTATTTACATTATTTTAGAGTGCAAACACTGACTATTTACAAAATTCGTAACACTACCCCCTCCTCAAAGACTGCACGTCCAGGGCAGTGCAATCCTTGAGTTAAAGGAAAACACTTAAAATAAATAAATAAATAAAATAATAGTAATAATAAGATTTACGTAAATAAGAACTAATTACTATTTACATATTTACAAAAAGTGACTTTCATGACCATGGTCTGAAATTCCAGTTTTGAATTTCTAATCATTTTGGCCAAAATAAGGGGCTAGCCGGTTATAATGTACGACCTTGGGCTTGATGTGTGGCGATTTTTGTATGTGTACGACGACGTCATTCAGCCTGTTGACGACTGTGTAAGGACCGTTCCAGTTTCTTTGTAATTTTGGCGACAGTCCCTTACGACGTATGGGACACGACGTAATTCCTTTAAGTTCCTTACGACGTAATTCCACAACCAAACTTTGTCATCTTCGTTGAACTCATGTCCAGTTGCCTTTATGTCGTACCCTGTCTTCATCTTTTCTGATGCCAGTCCGATTCGGCTCCTCGCTAAACAATGAATCTCCTCAATCCGTGCCTGGAGTTCATTCACATATTCATCAGGCGATAAAGGAGCATCAGGTGGACGGCCAAACAAAAGATCCGCAGGTAGACGAAGATCACGACCAAAGAGCATTTGAGAAGGGGAATAACCAGTGGCCCCATGAGCAGCGCTCCTGTAGGCAAGCAGGAAAAGAGGCAATTTCTTGCCCCAGACCTGTTGATCTTTAGACACCAGGAGGGAGAGGCTATTTAGGAAGGTACGATTGAACCTTCCTACCATGCCGTCCGACTGAGGATGTAGAGGTGTATTTCGAGTTTTGTCCATACCGCGTAGTCCACACATTTCCTTAAACACAGCCGAATCAAAGTTTCTTCCTTGATCGGAATGGATTTGAAGAGGAACTCCGTATCTGAAAACCCAGAGTTGAACCAGTATCTCTGCTACGGTTACCGCCTCTTGATTAGGTATAGCGTAGGCTTCAGGCCACTTAGTGAAGTAGTCTATGACAACGAGGATGTACTTATTGCCATCAGATATCCTAGGAAGAGGACCCAGAATGTCTAGGGCTATTCGTTCGAAAGGAGCTCCTACATTATAACGCTGCAATCGTCCACGGGTGCGCCTCTTTGGACCTTTACGTGCTACACAGGTGTCACAAGTTCGACACCACTTCTCCACATCACTACGAACATTATTTCAGTAAAAACGCTCTCGAACCTTTTGCAGGGTCTTCATTACACCAAAATGACCTCCTGTGGGACTACCATGAAGTTCTTGAAGGATCCTGGAAATTCTCGACTTAGGAAGTAGTAGTTGCCATCTACATGTCTTTCCATCGCCAGACTCCCATTTTCGGTACAAGATATCGTTCTTCAAATGTAGGGAATCCCAGAGAGCCCAATAACGTTTAGTCGTGGGATGGTAATGGGCGATGTCTTGCCAGCTGGGCTTCCTGTTGGACACCTATTTCAGCTCTAGAATTGGCTTAATTTCAGGATCAACAAGTTGATCTTTACGCAGGCTCTCATAACTCCACTGATCGTGCCAGTGTTGCCAGTGGGCTACTTTTTTAAAATTCAGATTTCTTGATTGACACCACTTTTTTGAAACGGTAATTTACCTTTTGTTTTCGCCTTAATTATCATGTCATTGAATAAGGCACATTCAATCATTTGTAAAAAGTGGTGCCAATCAAGAATTTGAATAAAAAAAAAGTAGCCCATCGAGCAACACTGGATCTTGCGATGATGTAGACAGGGCCTGATTATCAACGGGGCACTCTCCCACCAGAAAAAGTAAATAGAAATTTTTTCCTTATTCATGATAGTAATTTTGACTGAAAAGGGCGTTTAAACAAGGCGAAAATTTCTATGTAATTTTACTGGGGAGAGAGTGCTCCGTTAGTAATCAGGCTCTGGATGTAGACCCAGTTGTAACTTGTCTCACTGTAGGACCTTTGACATTAAATTTCTTCTCAACCCGGTCGCAGTATCTACAATTCCCGGAGCAGGGTCTTCTTGAGAGAGCATCTGCATTTCCATGCGATGAGCCTTTTCGATGGCGTATCACCATATCGTACTCTTGAAGCTTTTATATTCACCTGGCTATCTGGCCTTCAGGGTTCTTAAAATTCAATAGCCAAGTTAGAGAAGCATGATCAGTTCGGATCAGGAACTTTCAACCGTAAAGAAAATGATAGAAATGGTGAAATCCTTTCACTACAGCAAGAAGCACTTTTCTTGTAACGCAGTAGTTTTGCTCTGCCTTTGACAAGCACTTGCTGAAGTACGCGATAACACGCTCCTGGCCGTCGATTTCCGGGGACAGTACAGCGCCAATGCTTTCGTTACTTGCATCCGTATCAAGTATTTATATTATCCGTATCATGTGTTTATCGATTTGAGGATATGACAGAATTGGATTGGATGTTAATGCCTTCTTAAGCTTTTCGAAAGCAGTGTCACATTCCTGTGTCACATAAATTTTTGATTGGCTTCTGTTAATTTATGAAGTGGTCTTGCAACCATCGATAAGCCTTTGACGAATTTTCTGTAATAGGTGCATAATCCTAGAAAACTCCGAAGCTGGTGTTTCTGGACGATTCCAATTTTTCACGGCCGATATCTTCTCCGTGTCAGTCCTAACTCCTTCCGCCGAAATGATGTGTCCAAAGTAGGCGACTTCGTTGCGAAACAAACTGTACTTCGAAGGGCTTAACTTCAAATTAGCTTCCTTTAACTTTTGTAACACCCGCCTGAGGTTGCTCATATGTTCATCAAAAGACTGTTCTATGATTATGATATCATCTAAATAAACAAGGCATGCCTCATATGACATCCCCCGGAGAACCTTTTCCATAAGGCGTTCAAAAATTGTAGGTGCGTTACATAGACCAAAAGGCGATACCTTGAATTGCCATAATCCATGTCCCGTTGTGAAGGCAGTCTTCTCGCGGTTTTCGGGATGGATCTCTACCAGCCGGTAAGCACTCTTCAGATCCAGAGTCGAGAACCAAGTGTTGCCCGCAAGTGTGCCGAGAGTGTCGTCAGTCCTTGGTAGAGAGTAACTATCCTTTTTGTTGACGTCATTCAGTCGGCGGTAGGCTACACAAAATCTTGTAGAACCTCCTTCTTTCTTACTAATACAATGGGAGACGTCCTGACTATTTACAAAATTCGTAACAATATTACATCAAGGTATGAATATTTTCAAAGCTTTGTTATAGTAGAAACGCACCTCTTTTGCTACTTTTCATGTGCAATTTTTAACTTTTTTTATTAGAAATGACTATCGTAAACATTACTGATAAAGGAAAACTTAGCATAATTACAGAGCACTGCCATATATTTATTTTATCCTTATTTACATTTCCCCATATTTTTTGTGAAATTTCTGTGTCTCTTTTCCAATAAATTTCATTCGCTCAAATGACATATTATTCCTCAAAAACTGAAATAAAAAAGAATAATAATATAAAAAAGATCATAAATATGCATAACACAAGGTAAAATCATATATATAGAAGATAAAGTGAAAGATAGTGTAGCCATGTATTCCGCTTAAACCGATAGAGAATTCAATATTGCAGATAAACTTGGCCCTAACCCGGCAGAATATGCGCTTACCCAGGGTAGAAATGGTTTTAACTTTATCACCAATAAAATCAAATTATAACCGTCATTTTATTCAGGCGGAGACAATCCTTACACATTTTGCAATAAAATAAGTTGAAGAATACTTTTAAAAGACATGTGGTTACAGTTGTAAAAAATCATACGCACTCCGGGTCAAAAAGACCCGGCGCGTGTACGTCCAGGCTAAGGGGTTAATTGGTCCAAAAATGGAATTCTATATCTCAAGGGCTTGAATGAAGTCAAATATACTTTAATACAATATAGATGGAAGTATTCTCAGTCTTATTCAGGCTTTATCTAATTAATTACCTACAGTATTTCATTATAAGAATAATGCACCATAAAATATTATGACCTTTTACACTAGTAAAAGCATTAAACATTGCCTTTCAAAGGGTTAAAAAAAGTCCAAAACTACATCTATAACATACCCTTGGAAGTTTTCTCCAGTATATTTCTGACTCTGGCAAATTAATAGCTTATAATATTTTATTATATGAATGCCCCATCAATAATATTAGGGACATCTCCAATGTTGAAAACATTAAACATAGTCTTTCAAAGCGTTAAATAGGTTCAAAACTACGCCTATAAAATACCCGTCGAAGTTTCCTTCTGCGTATATCTAACTCTTACTAATTAATTGCCTATAACATTTCATTATATCAATAACACATCATAAAATATCTTGACTATTTTTATTTTTAAAACATTCAAAGGGTTAAATAAGGCCGATAACGACGCTTATAAAATACCTGTGGAAAATTTCTCCTGTGTTAATCATGCTCTGCTAATTAATTACCTAAAATATTTCATGACATCAATAACGCATAAAATACAACCATTTTTATTTTAAAAAATACTAAAAGTGAATTTGTGGTGTTAGAGCCGTTAAGTTAATATTTCAAAATACTTTTAAGTAGAAAATGTTATTTCAAAGAAAGAAGATTCAGACTATATGATAATGGAAGGGGCGTAAACAGAAAGTAATTAAATTTCATCAACCTTATTTATTGTGCTCTTGTGATTATGAGTGTAAAAGCAGTAAAGAGTTTTGTTTGCAGCTATAATTTCAAAGGTTATGTAATTAAAAATAATATAGAAGTTTTGATAAAATTCAAACAAGGAGGTATTTGAAAGTACATGAAGCTATTATTCATTTGTCCTGTACCAGAAATATAAAATTTAGGATTGGCATAAATATTTATGTATCATATTAACAAGTAAGAAAAAAAGAGAAATTAGATTATTTTCCCAAGATTTTAATAATGTGTCGGAGTGTAATTTAAAAGTTAAGATGGTTATGTATGATTGTTATGAGGCCTCATATATTACTATAAAATATCGATGGAAGTATTCTCGATGTAATTCCGGCTCTAACAAATTAAATATCTATAATATTTTATTACATGAAATTGCATAATAAAATATTATGAGCATTTTCAAAGTTAAAAACATTAAACACCATTATTCAAGGGTTACATAAGTCAAAAACTACGCCTATAAAATGCTCATCGAAGTTTTCGTTTGCATAATTCTGACACTGACTTATTAATTGCCGATAACATGTCCATAGCTGCCAACTTTTACGCATTTTTCCTACCACAAAAATTGTATTGTTAATATTGTGTTATTTAATCGCCGAAATCGTATGATTAAACAGGTGGAAAATCTCGGTACAATTTTAGTGGTAGCAAAAATGCGTAAAAGTTAGCAGCTATGTATTTCATTATATCAATAACGCATCATAAAATATTATGACCGTTTTCACTATTGAAAACATTAAATATAGCCTTTGAAAGGGTTTACATAAGTTCAAAACTGCGCCTATAAAATACCTATCGAAGTTTTCTTCTGCGTATATCTAACTTCGGCTAATTAATTGCCCATAACATGTCATTATATCAATAATGCATCATAAAATATTATTACTATTTTAACTTTTTAAAACATTCAAATTGTTAAATAAGGCCGAAAATGACGCTTATAAAATACCTGTTATAGTTTTCTTCTGTGTTAATCAGGCTCTGGCTAATTAATTACCTAGAATATTTCATTACATCAATTACGCATAAAATATTACCATTTTCATTTTTAAAAATATTAAAAGTGATTTTGTGGTGTTATAGGCGTAAGATAATATTTCAAAACCCTTTTAAGTAGAAAATGTTATTTCAAAGAAAGAAGATTCGGTCTTTATGATAATGTAAGGGGCGTAAACAGAAAGTAATTACATTTCATCAACCCTATTTATTATGCTCTTGTGACTATGAGTGTAAAAGCAGTAAAGAATTTTGTTTGCAGCTATAATTTCAAAGGTGGTGTAATTAAAAGTAAAATCGAAGTTTTCATTAAGTTCAAAGAAGTAGGTTTTCGAAAGTATATGAAGCTATTATTCATTTTTTCTTATGATAAATATAAAATTTCGGATTCTCATAAATATTTATGTATCATATTAACAACAAGCAGAAAAAAAAGAGAGATAAATTAGGATGTTTTCCCCAAATAATGTTTCGTAATGTAATTTAAAAGTTTAGATGTTTATGTATGACTGCTATGAGGCCAAATATACAACTATAAAATATCGATAGAAATGTTATCGGTGTAATTCTGGCTCTAGCTAATTAAATACCTATAGTATTTCATTACATTAAATTGCATTATAAAATATTACGAGCATTTTCACAGTTAAAAACATTAAACATCATTCTTCAAGGGTTAAATAAGTCCAAAATTACGTACCCTAATTTCCTGCGTATAATCCGCGGATCAAACAATTCTTTTTCGACCCAGAAATTTTATTTAGTAATTGAAGTCAAATATTTACTGCGATCTACCAAGTTACATTTTATTTAAATAAATTTCTGGGACGAAAAATGATTGTTCGATCCGCGGATTATACGCAGGAAATTAGGGTATATAAAATACCCATCGAAATTTTCTTCTGCTCAATTCTGACTTTGGCTATATGTATTGCCTATAACATTTAATCCCTTGCGGCGGCGCATTGGTTTCATAGATATACCACTTAATTTTAATTCCCAAACGCCATATTGGCACCGGAATTTTCTTAGAAAAAATTACGGTTTATTGAATGCGTGAAATACAGCGTTTTCTTATTTACAAATAAAGTTGTTTTCAAATTCCTGTGTCAGTCATTTATTTCAATACTTAACCCTTTGCGGCGCAGGGCAAATTCATTGCTTAAGTGTTGAAATTTATGACAAACACCATAATTTGAAAACAACTTTATTTGTAAATAAGAAAACGCTAGATTTCACGCTTTCAATAAACAGTAATTTTCTTAAACAAAATTCCGGTGCCAATGTGGCGTTTCGAAATAAAAATTAAGTGGTATATCTATGAAACCACTGCGCCGCAAAGGGTTAATTTTATCAATGTTGCGTCATAAAATATCATGACTATTTTCGCTTTTTAAAACATTCAAGGGGTTAAATAAGATCAAAAATGAAGCTTATAAATACTTCTGGAAGTTTTCTCCTATGTTAATCAGACTCTGGCAAATTAATTATCGAAAATATTTCATGACATCAAAAACGCATGAAGTACAACCATTTTAATTTTTTTAAATACTAAAAGTAAATTTGTGGTGTTAGAGGCGGTAGATAATATTTCAAAACCCTTTTAACCCCTTGCGGCGCAGTGGTTTCATAGCTATACCACTTAATTTTAATTCCCAAACGCCACATTGGCACCGGAATTTTATTTAAAAAAATTACGATCTATTGAATGCGTGAAATATAGCGTTTTCTTATCTATACTAATAAAATAACAAATCGCTCTGTCTGCGTGTGTGTGTGTGTGTGTGTGTGTGTGTGTGTGTGTGTGTGTCTGCGATGGCTAGCAAAATCTATGGGACGTACGAAGCTCAAAATTTTTATGAGAGTAGCCCAATATCTCTCCTGATGCACCTGAGCTTTAGAATTTCGAAATTCTATTTATTAACTGAGTAATTAATTAAATTCCAAAGATCACTCTTATAAAAAATCGCCTTTTTTCTTCTTTTTTTCCCTTCATTTAGTTATGGTTGGTTGGTTGCATAAAATTTTCGCATAAATAATTAAAAAAGCTGGAACAGACCTTTAAAATTCATAGACTGGCAAACTGTCAGTTTAAATGATGATTTTTTATCACAGCGGTTGTAAACCATGGAGGAAAAAGATAGGTGGTGGTGAAGTAAACCGAAAAAGGGTCGCAATATTAAACCATTTATCGCTTAAATTTTAATGTCCCAAACAAAAGCATGTGGAAGGGATTTTGTATTAAGACGAATTGAAAGGAATGAATTACAGCTGAAGCGTATTTTACGAAGTAATAGTAATTTTTTAAAATGGTCTTTTTTCTATTATATCATTTATTTTTAAAAAATGTTTGCTTTTAAAATAATTGGAATTGATATATTCGAAAAAATTAAATGTAAAAATAAAATTAAATAAAATATTGAAAACATTTGATTTGAACTAAAAATTGTATTACTAAAAGTTTTCTTTTTTTTTTTTTCAGAACTTTTTAATACTTTATAACGTAGATGAAAAAATGTTTTTAATTTAACAATATATTAATAACTCTATGTCAATATATAAAATATAATTATGAAAACATTCTTTTAAAATCATGCGCGAAAACTTAAATAACAAATATTAGTCTAAAATCTAGATTTCAGAGTGCAGACGATTTTAAGACATTAACGAAAGAATGTTAACTTTTCAAGCAAAATCTTAAATGATGCTTCTATATTGATATTTCAAAGTGACGGCTAGGTTACATTTATGTTATATTTAAGTTACGGTAGGGTAATGTTAAGTCGCAGACAGATTATGGTTATGGTACAAAAATTTACGGTTAGGAATTTGTCCACAGAGTCAACATTACGCATGCTTTGATAAAAATATACACTTTTGTTAAATGGCTCTGAAATTATAATACTATATACCAATCTTTTATCATCGCGTATCGATTTCATTCACGGTATAGTCGGATTTAAGAGTAATATAATTAGTTTGAAATTCAAAATATTTCACTTGGGATTTCTATGCGAAAAAAATAATTAGTTACGTGTTTAACAGTGATTTTTACGGGTAAATATCAACACTTTAACACGAAACTAACGCAATCGTTGGATACATGTTCCCTCCCGTGTTTCTCCTTGCTCATTTTAAGTATTTTTAGATCTTAATATTAGTTGTTGTTTTTAAAACCGATTTTTCACAAAGTCAGCTGCGACGTATTTCAGACAATGCATTTTTGCATGCTTCCAGTTAATGATAAAATCATACAAATTTCAAGTTCGTTTAATATTGTTAATACGGACCCGGGCAACGCCGGGCGGGTCAGCTAGTCTATACTAATAAAAGAACAAAACGCTCTGTCTGTGTGTGTGTATGTGTGTGTGTCTGTGTGTGTGTCTGCGATGGCTAGCAAAATCTACAGCACGTACAAAGCTCAAAATTTTTTTGAGGGTAGCCCAATATCTCTCCTGATGCACCTGAGCTTCAGAATTTCAAAATTCCAATTATTAACTGAGTAATTAATTAAAATCAAGAGGTCACTCTCATAAAAAATCATCTTTTCCCAATTTTTTTCTCTTTCATTTGTTTACGGTTGGTTGGTTGTGTAAAAATTTTCGCAGAAGTAATAAGAAAGCTGAGACAGAATTAAAGAAACCCATGGAGGAATAAGATAAGTGGAGGTGAAGTAAGCTCAAAAAAGGTTTGCGATATGAAACCATTTATCGCTCAAATTTAATGTGGCAAAAAAAAAGGACGTGGAAGAGATTTTCTATTATAAGACGAATTGAAAGAAATGAATTACAGTTGAAGCATATTTCAAGAGGAAATAGCAAATTTTTAAAATGGTCTTCGTTCTATTATTATTTATTAGAATAAATATTCGCTTTTAAAATGAAGGAAATTGGAAAATTAGCAATAATTAAATATTAAATTAAAATTAAATAAGATATTGAAAACATTTGATACGAATTAAAAATTGTATAACTAAAAGTTTCCTTCATTAATGTAATTTTCAATACTTTATAACGTAGATGAAAAATGTTTATGACTTAATAATTGCATGTAAATAAATATTTAAAATATAATGATGAAAACATTCTTTTAAAATCATGTATGAAAACTTAAGTAATAAATATTAATCTAAAATATAAATTTCTGACTGCAGACGATTTTAATGTACTAACAAAATAATATTATATTTTCAAGCAAAACGTTAAAATAATTTTCTATATTGATATTTAAAACACATATGATAAAATAATTAATAAATTTTTACCGGTGAAGCGATAAATTAGTTCTTTTTTAAAAAACGAGAGAAAAAAAAATACAGGTTTAAACCTGTTTCAATTCATAGCGAAATTTTAAAATGGATTGCCAAAATCACAGTCCGGTGAAATCCAAACACCTCATTGGTCATTGAGCCGCGTCCTTTTCAGGGAACAATCTCTTAGCAGTTGGGTAAACGTTGTCATACTCCTTTTTCCGAGAAAAAATCGTAGCGGCAGTTTTGAAGTAAATCTTATCTCTTTTCATTTATAATCTAAATTTTTCACTCTCATTTTATAAAATGGCATCAAAATATCTTAATTGAGTTAATTTCGATGGTTTATCTTAAATAAGAACAGACGGTAACAATCGTTTAAAAAATACTTTCCCCCTCACCTTTTTCAAATGGAGAAACAAGTTCGTGATTTTCACCCTTACCACACGACCAATGGGGTGGCTGGATTTCACTTGACTGTGATTTTGGCCCTTCATTTTAAAATTTCGCCAATTGATAGGCGTGTCAAAGCACGTGCTTTTGTTGGTACTTAATAGGACTTAATGTGGGGTTACATCTTAAGCATCATCTCCAGAGATAATACCTCCACTCTATTAATTTCTTTTTACTCTATAAAAGAAACCAATTTGAGATTTTGATATTTCAAAAGTGACTGTTTTTTTCCCAAAGACCTTTAAAATTCATAGACTGGCAAAATGTCAGTTTAACTTAGGATTTTTGAACATACCTATTACGTCAGATCGTTGGTACTTTGTACATTAGAATGTATTTGTGGTTGGTTATGTTGCAGTTAATATATGTACATGTATATATGAGGCTTTTTTTAGCAGTTTTTTAAATCATTGATTAAATTTGAATGCATTTATTTAAGTTAAAATTTTATTAAGACTTTAATTTGTTTTTAAAACAAAAATGAAATGGCTCTTTGACGTACAATTGTTCGAGTAGGCAGACGATTCATACACAGTAATAAATTATCAAATAGCAAAATAAATTATATATAAAAAATAGTCACTAAAACAATAGTAGCAAAAGGCGTATTAACACATAACCCGATCCCAACCAGAAAAAAACAGACTATACTCCGATCCAAGCAAGACAAAAATTTCATGAGCATAAACGCGACCCGAACCTAAAAATTCCATTTGAAAAAAAAAAAAACTATGGATTTGATATTTGACCCGAATCAAATCTGAATCCCACAAAAATATTCAAATGAAGCATACCTTAATCCGATCAAAGAAAAATAATGTTCGTGTATATGCAACCCGACCCGAACCTAAAATTTTTCTCTGAAAAAACCCAAAAAATGACCAGAACGAAACCTGAAATCGATAAAAATATTCCAAAGAACTATAACCCGATAAGAGCAAGACAAAAAAACTTCCATGAACATAAACCTGACTCAAACCTAAAAAATTCCATTTGAAAAAAAGGCCTGAAGTTTTATGCAAACTACATCTGAATCCGATCAAAATATTCGAAAGAACCATAACAGGATTCGAATAAGAGAAAATAATTTTCGTGGACATGAAACCGATCGGAACCTAAAATTCCATTTGAAAAAAATACCCGAAATTTGAATCGACAAAAATATTCCACAGAACCATACCCGGACCTGAACAAGACAAAAAAATTTCCATGAACATGAACCCAATCCGAACCTAAAAAATGAACTAAATCTGAATCTGACAAAAATATTCCAGAGAAGCATATCCTTATTCGAACAATGCAGAATAATTTCTGTTGATGCGCAACCCAACCTGAACCTAAAAATTCCATTAAAAAGCCGAAATCTGAATTGAACGACATCTGAACCCGAAAAAAATATTCCAAAGACCCAAAACCGGATCCGAGCAAGACAAAATAATTTCCCTGGACATGAATCCAACCAGAACCTTAAAAATCAATTAAAAAAAATACCTGAAATCTGAATCGAACTAAATCTGAATCCGACGAAAATAGTTCAAATAACTATAACCAGATACGAACAAGACAATATAATTTCCATGGACATAATCCCCATTCCAAACCAAAAAATTTGTAAAAAAAAAAAAAAAAAAAAAAAATTCCCGAAATTTGAACCAAACTTAATCTGAACCTAACAAAAATATTTCAGTGAAGTATAACCTCATTGGAACTAGGTAAAATAATTTCCATATAAGTACTACCCGATCCGAACTTAAAAATTCCATTTGAAGGGAAAAAAAACCCCACGAAATCTGAATTGAACCGAATCTAAACTGAACACAAATATTCCAAACAATCATAACCGTATCCGAAGAAGACAAAATAATTTCCATGAACATGAATCCTATCCGAACCTAAAATTTGGATGTTCTACAAAACATAATGCGCTCCATAGCGGTGGAAAGTGAAACTAAGTACTTAGCGCGAGATGGTTAAAATATTTCGTTTATAGTTAATGTTAAATTAGAACTTGGTTACTGTTAGATAACAGTTAGGTTGCAATTACGTTCCGGTGACCCTTTTGTTATTTTATTTTCCGGTTAGGTTACAGTTAGGTCATGGTTAAGTTACAGTTAGGTTAAGGTTAAGTTGCGGTTAAGTTGTGGTTAGATTATGGGTAGGTTATGATTAGGTGACGGCCAAGTTACATTTATGGTATATTTAACTTGCAGTTAGGTTACTGTTAAGATACAGCTAAGTTACAGACAAGTTATGATTCCGATACAATTAGGTTACGGTTAGGATTTTGTTCATAGAATGAACATTACGCATGTTTGATAAAAAATATACACCTATTTTTGTAAAATGGCTCTGAATTTATAATGTTATATACTAACCTTTTAGCGAATCATCGAGAATCGATTTCATTCACGGTATAGTCAGATTTAAGAGTGATATATAATTAGTTTGAAATTCAAAATATTTCACTTGGGATATCTATGTGAAAAAAGTATTTAGTTAAGTCACTTAACAGTAATTTTAAGGATAAATATCAACACGAAATCGTTGAACACATATTCCCTCCTGCGTTTCCCATTGCAGTCATTTTAGGTATTTTTGCAGCTAAATATTAGTTTTTTTTAAAAAACCAATTTTTGACACAGTCAGGGGGCACGTATTTAATATAATGCACACTGTAAAAAATTTGACCCTTTTGCTGTATCATCACTCCCCCGCTTTTATAGAATATATCTCTTTTGACCTATGACAATGCTCCAAAATAGGCTGAAGTAATCATTTTCTATAAAAGCGGTGGAGTGACGATGCAGCAAAAGGGTCAAATTCTTAACAGTGTATTAACACATATTTTGAGTTAAAGATAAAATGATAAAAATTTCAAGTTCGTTTAACATTATTATAACGGACCCGGGCAACGCCGGGCGGGTCAGCTAGTTTAAAAATAAAGTTGTTTTCAAATTCTGGTGTCAGTCATTTATTTCAACACTTATGCAATGAATTTGTCCTGCGCCGCAAAGGGTTAAATAGAAAATGTTATTTTAAAGGAAGAAGAGTCAGTCTTTATGATAATGGAAGGGGCGTAAACAGAAAGCAATTAAATTTCATCAACCCTATTTATTGTGCTCTTGTGATTATGAGAGTAAAAGCAATAAGGAGTTTTGTTTCCAGCTATAATTTCAAAGGTGGTGTAATTAAAAGTAAAATCGAAGTTTTGATTAAATTCAAAGAAGGAGGTACTTGAAAGTTCATGAAGTTATTATTCATTTGTCTTTATGAGAAACAGTAAATTTCAGATTGGCATAAATGTTTATATATCATATTAACAAGTAGGAGAAAAAGAAATTGAAATTAGAAGATTTTCCCCAGATTTTAATAATGTGTCGGAGTGCAATTCAAATGTTTAGGTGGTTTTGATTGTTATGAGACCAAATATACTATTATAAATAATCGATGGAAATATTCTCGGTTAATTCTAACTAATTAAATACCTGTAATATTTCATAACATCAAATTGCATCATAATATATTATGAGAATTTTCAAAGTTATTGTAAAAACATTAAACATAATTCTTCAAGTTTTAAATAAGTCCAAAACTACGCCTTTAAAATACCCATGGAAGTTTTCTTCTGCATAATTCTGATTTTGGCTAAATCATAGCTGCCAACATCTTCCGCTTTTTGGGCCCGGAAAAATTTTATAGAAAATTTTACCATTTCAAATCGCTGAAACCTGCCGATTAGTCAAAAATTTCTATTAAAATTTTTCGGGCGGAAAAATCAGAAGAGTTGGCAGCTATGGCTAAATAATTGCCAATAATATTTCATTACATCATTAATACATCATAAAATGTTACGACCATTTTCACTGTTAAAAACATTAAATATCGCCTTTCAAAGGGTTAAATAACTCCAAAACTGCGCCTATAAAATATCCATCGATGTATTCTTCTGCGTAATACTGACTCTGGCTAATTAATTGCCTATACAATTTCATTATATCAATAACGAATCATAAAATAGCATGACTGTTTTCATTTTTTTAAACATTTAAGGGGTTAAATAAGGCAAAAAATGACGCTTATAAAATACCTGTGAAAGATTTCTTCTTTGTTAATCAGACTCTGGCTAATTAATTACCTAGAATATTTCATTACATCAATTACGCATAAAATATTACCATTTTCATTTTTAAAAATATTAAAAGTGATTTTGTGGTGTTATAGGCGTAAGATAATATTTGAAAACCCTTTTAAGTAGAAAATGTTGTTTCAAAGAAAGAAGACTCAGTCTTTATGATAATGGAAGGGGCGTAAACAGAAAGTAATTGCATTTCATCAAGCCTATTTATTGTCCTCTTGTGATTATGAGTGTAAAATTAGTAAAGGGTTTTGTTTGCAGCTATAATTTCAAAGGTGGTATAATTAAAAGTAAAATCGAAGTTTTGATTAAATTCAAAGAAGTGGGTATTTGAAAGTACATGAAGCTATTATTTATTCGTCCCTACGAGAAATATAAAATTTCAGATTCGCATGAGTATTTATGTATCATATTATCAAATAGGAAATAAAAAAAGATAAATTACAATATTTCCCCCTGATTTTAACAACGTATCGGAGTGTTATTTAAAAGTTTGGGTGGTTATGTATGATTGTTTATATGTTATAGAAAGTACAAAATGTGAAAAATAATTAAAAAACTATCATTTTCTGGTTGTTCTTTTTCAATTTTTAAAGTAATTCATTTTTTAAACTGAACATTAATCAAATTGAAAAATATTGTACCGTTAGGGTTATATACTTATTATTATATTTTGTTTCTGCGTCAAGCATTTTCTTCTTTTGGTGAAATTATTGTGTCGCTTTCTTCAATAATATTCATATGTACACCATTATATGTTGAATTTAAAAAAGAAACAAACAGGGGTCGTATTGTATTAGGAAAAATTAATTGCTTCTACCACTATTTTGAAAAAAAAACATCTCCAACGTTCTTTTCCATAACATATCCATCAACTAAACTGATCATGAAAATTACTAATTAAGGGTTCTGCTTCGAATAATAAAATTTCCCTTATATTATGTGACCCTTGAAACAAAAGAAGTATAGAACTGTGCGATTTATGAGAAGTAAATTTCTACCAATAAAAATGCATATCTGTTTTACTCATAATTATGACTGAAATTCTACATTAATAATGAGTTTAAATAAGGAGAAAATTTCGATTCAAATTTACTGGTGGAAGTTTTATCTCTGCGCCAATCAGCACTAGACAACAGGTTATATTTGGTGCTTTAATATTATGAAGAAATATGTTAATTCCTTTTTATTTATAATTCCATAGGTCGATCTTGTCTTCAAGGTAACCCACATGTGGGTGTATCGCAAAGTTTCAACTACAGCGGAATATTTTCCAATGTAAACTCGCACCTTTTTTTTTTTTTAAACATTGTTTTGGTTTGAGAAAGTTTTCAAAAGATATATACTATGGTATGCATTTTTAAAAAATAGTAGTGCGGATGGAATGTAAAAATATTTAACTGTAATTGAAACTTATGATATCTCCTCATATGTTTTAGTCTAATTCATGTTTGTTAACCTTTGTTTGTTAACTGCACGATTTTTTAGATTTTTATGAAAAAAATTATTTGAAATCTATATCTTGATCTAATAAATGGGGAAAATTATCATTTAAATTATCATTTAAATTTACTTTTTTTAATAAAAAAATAAATAAGTTTCAAATTTTCAACTAAAATTTGACATTTTTTTTGCATGTACACAATTAGGGTTTTTTAAATAATATATTGCTATTTTTTGCATTTATACGGGATTAAATTAATTCATTTTATCTGATCAACACTCTGCAACTTTTTTTTGTACTAATATTTATAAATATTCAGTAAAAACAAAAAAAGTAAATTTTGTTTTAATAGCTTGATTGAAAAAAATTTTGTTTTCGAAGACTAAATTCTAATTTTTTGGTCAAATGCCGCCTCTGACGTGGACAAAATAAGTGTTATTCCATTCTCTGGACTGTCCTTGATCAATTACAATTATCATATTGCCCAAATTCATGGCACATAAGGAGAATTATAGTGTTCTTATGTACCGAGTGTCCCAAAAATGACTGATGGATTTTAAAATTCAATAACTTGCAAACGGTGACAGTTATTTGAAAATTTTTTGCAGGAAGGTTATGTATAATGTCAGGAGTTTTTTTTACCGTAATTTTTTATTTTAGTTCGAATTTCAAACAATAGGTGGCGCTGACAGCGATTGAAGGTCAGGTGATTAGTGCTGAGTGAAGGGTCGACATGGCCTTCAACCGCCGTCAGCGCCACCTATTGTTTGAAATTCGAACTAAAATAAAAACTCCTGACATTATGCATAACCTTCTTGCAAAATTTTTTTTAAATAGCTGTCACCGTTTGCAAGTTATTGAATTTTAAAATCCATCAGTCATTTTTGGGACACCCGGTATGTGCCAGATGTGGCACACGGTGCAGTGAAGGGTTAAATTTATAATATAAATAGTTTTATTTAAAAATTCTGGTGTTATGTATATATATATATATTTGTTTAAATTTAATAAAATTGCCGATTGTTCTAGTGTTATAGAATTAACAATATTGTTTAACAATATGTAAATTATTCTATCATTTCAGTATTGCATTTTCCTATATTTTTTCATTGCATCAATAACCCATAATTATATATATAAAACCCCTCCGTGTATAACGATTCCGGGGTCAACCCATTCACGAGAAAAATAAACTAATTGCAACTGCGTCCACGTTAGGCTTAACTATTCCGTGCCGTTCACAAATATTCTATTGTTCAACTTATGGAAATATACATGTAAAAGATTTATTCATTACTCATTTTCTTTAAAATCTACAAAAACTATTTAATTATAATGTTTAAGTTCTAAATAAAACAACCAGCAATTACGGAAAAAACAAACTTTAAATTAGGAGAAAAACAAGCAATGTTGCCATTCAAGAATGACAAATTCCATGAATGAATGACCCCGTTGTAACATCACGACTCGCGAATAATTGGGCGCGTTCGGGAGCTAGCGCGCGCGCGCGCTCAGGAGACAGGTACATGGAGTGGACCTTACAGAGGATAGTACTCGGTACTGTGCGCTCATTAACAGACGCGTATGTCTCCCAAATACGCCCATTGTTTACTCTTTATTGTTGACATTTGTTTTTAATCTTATAGCGTAAGCTCCTCCCACACCGCTGGACCCTGGTTCGAGTCCAGCTAGCGGCATGGGTGTCTGTGTTGTCCCTGTGATGTGTATTAAAATGTATGTACTGTATTTTCTGTAATAATAAAGTGTTCTGTATTTGTTTCTGTACATTCTGGATCATTCGAGGTAACAGCCATCGTAGCTATAGACCTCAAAGCATTGTTCACTCAAACTCAACTCAAACTCAATCTTATAAAGGGTTTTCTTTTAAGTATTAGCTTAAAAATGGGCCAAAATAGTAATTTTTTAATACATTTTAGATATTTAACAAGATTTTTAATACATTTTAGATAAAATTGTTTAAGTTTAAAGTGGCTGATTGATCACAGTTGTAATTTTTTATCATCCTTTTAAAAATGCAAACACGTCATTTTGACGGGCTGTCTTCTAGTACAGTGATGCACAACCTTTTTACCAGAAAATCGTTTGCCACCAGAATATTTGAAAAGTGTAGTTTCTTTTATTGAATGGCAAATTTTCTGTCATTACTATAAGGAAAATTATTCTACATAAAAATAGTGGTATTATTTTGGCCCGCGGGCCAGAGGTTGTGCACCCCTGTCTAGTATATTATAGTTATTTTCTCTTTAACGACGTTGAAAAAGAGTTTGTGGCGCCTGTGAAGAAAATAATATTTAAAATACAGCCTATAACCTGAGCATTTTTTTTTTTCGAGGAACAATTTTTTTAGACTATATGATTATGAAAGGGGCGTAAATAGACAGTAATTACATTCTTCCACTGCTATTTCATACTTGCCATTTTTTACTCTCTTCTGTTATAATTATTTTTCGAAAGAAAAATATATCTTCTTTAATTATAGAATTTTTGTTCATAGATAACGTAAAGTCTACTTTTCATAAATAAAACAAGTTGGAAATTGCACGTGAATGTAGCAAATGAGGTGCGTTCGTACGATAACGAAGTTATAAAAATATTAAAATCTTGCTGATATAGTAGAGCGTACTTCGGATACAGTATAGTAGTCGAAATCTTTTTTGTGTTCCTGTAAATATACAGAAAGTAATTTTTATTACACCTCAGAAACGTATACCTTATTCATAAAATGTGAACTAGTTGAATATAATTAAAACACGCCCCAAACAATGTTTCCCCGTATAGCATTATGTAGTGGAATACTTTTGTGTGGCCCTGTAATTTAATAATAAAAATTCTTTGCATCACAGATTGTACAGAATGCATATTTTAGTATATACTTCATAGATTCATGCCAATTCTATTATGTTCGAATGAGTGTAACATCATAAAAATGCATTTGAAACTTTTTTCCCATTGACCGTAATGTAATGGAATACCTTTGATTGTCCCTGTAAATGATCTATGCATCCGACTTTCATAACATTTGAAATTACTCGACAAAATAACGTAATAATTATATGTTTTAAATTTCAAACGATTAAACTACATTTGAAACTTTTTTCCCCATTGACCGTAATGTAACGGAATCCTTTAACTGATCTATCTTCATAGATTCATGCCAATTCTATTATGTTCGAATGAGTGTAACATCATAAAAATGCATTTGAAACTTTTTTCCCATTGACCGTAATGTAATGGAATACCTTTGATTGTCCCTGTAACTGATCTATCCATCCGATTTTCATAAAATTTGAAATGACTCGATAAAATTATGTTATAATTATGTGTTTTAAATTTCAAACGATTCGGTTGGGTAGTTTTTGCGTTGTTATATGCGGACGGACAGACAGACAGACGGACGGACTGAGCGACAACAATAGGTGCTACGTATTTACATAATTACGAACGCACCTAAAAAGAGTAACAGTTGGCAACTATTCATTTTTTAAACATATTTTTAAAAATTCGCTTTAAAAATCTAATGACCTCTTTCATAAAAGAATTGGTGAGACAGCTGGCAACATCCATATTATATAAATTAATATTTATGAGTTGCCATTATTGCCAAATAAAAAAATAGTATTCTAGATTAAAAAAAAAATAATAACTATTTGTAATTTAACAAATCCAATTTGACAATTAATCAGATATTAGAATACATTCTATTTTTTAAGAAATGGTTAATTTTTTTCACATTAACAATAATTAGACAATAACGTGTTTTTCATGAATATTGTCAATTTTCTAACACTAATATTCAAAGTAAACAAACCAACCTTTGTAAAAAAATTATTTTGGGGCATCTCCAACTTGTTTAATTTTAGAAAATTTAGAAAATTCATTTTAGCAATAACGGTGTGAAATGCACAAATAATAAATAAAACTTTGTCATTAAAAAAAATATTGTAAAAAAAAATTAAATATTGGAAGATCTTATATATATATATATATTCTAAAATAATTTGTTCAGTTTCACAGCAATTAATGATAAGATAATTGCTTACCTGTTTCTTTTTAAATTTGCCTAAGGAGTCCGTGTTACGAGCACGAATTTATGTGCTCCATTGGTACTAAATTTTGCTATAGCGTAAAAAATAAATCTTAATTTATATGTTTGTATATTTGTACTACTTCATAAGGATGATGATGAAATATCAGATTCATGCATCTTGAATATTTATTTTATATGAGCTAGAGTAATATGCATAAATAAAATTTACAAAAACATGCTGAAGGTAAAAACAAATCAACTCGGCATGAACAATTGTTACTACATGACCCGAAATTTTTTTTCCCAAGCACCTTCGTCGTTCCAAGCCTAAGCTCGAACTCTGATTGGTTGTTGCTCTCGGCACTGTTTTCACGTAACTTGGCGATAATCATACTTGGCGTAGAAATAGATGCTTACGTCGAGTTTGATTTCCTTCCGAGCCGAGTACAAAGTAAAAAGTTGTGTGTAAAAACTTTTAAAGAGTGCAGCTTTCAGTAAGACAATCCAATCCGTCGACGCTTCACTCAGCACTGATCACCTGGCCTTCAATCGCCGTCAGCGCCACCTATTGTTTGAAATTTGTACTAAAATAAAAAATTACGGTAAAAAATCTCCTGACATTATCCATATCCCTCGTGCAAAATTTTTTTAAATAGTTGTCACCGTTTGCAGGTCCCCACCAGTGGCCGAGAAGTACGGACCTCTCAACTGGTAGACGGCAGGTGCTGGGTTCGAACCCAATCGCGGCTGTCGGCCTAACCGTTCGGAGTTTTCGTGGTTTTGTTCGAACCTTGCGTAAATACGGGTTAGGTTCCCTTAGAAAGACCCCCACGAAGGGCACTTCCCCCTGGTCCTATATCCCTCGCGTAGATAATCGGACGACAAAAATAAACCAAACCAACCAAACCATTTGCAGGTTATTGAATTTTAAAATCCATCAGTCATTTTTGGGACACCCGGTATATACAGGATTTCCAACCAGGTTTTGACATCTCAGAATCTGATTGGCCAGAACTTTTGATGGCAAAGTTATTGTCTTTTGCGGGACTAGTGTTTCTCGAAAAACAATAAGGAACGAGGATCGGAAAAGAAGGGGTTGAATACAAATGTTATGTATTTATATCAATAAAATCTGAAGCTGCAATAAAAAATGGGGTTTATGATTTAAGATTTCAAAGTTGGACTCCCTCTGACCCTCAGGGGGTCAGTTGCGGTTGTGAAATTTGACATCAATAAGTAGCATTTTTTAAAAAATACACTTATATTTATTTAAAGAAAATAACACGTATATTTTCGTTTCCTAATCTGATGTTTATTTCTGGAGTAATATGACCATTTTTAGGCTTTTCGGACACCCTGTATATACATATATGTATGCATTATATTATATTATTATACATAAACGTTTTAAAAATATAATTCCATTAATAAGGCATTAAAAAAGATACAATTTTGTATTCAAAGTTAGTTGGTAAGAAATTTGATCCGGTGGTAATCAGAAACTGTTGATTCGATTAAAAAATATGCTGCTACCTTGTGAAAACTTCCTCAGTTATTTTACTTATAAGTGGTAGATAATATGCACTATGCGTCGTCTCCATTTTTTTCACAATTCTATTACTTCAGGTTACGCCTCCAGCAATCCGAAGTATTGTTGCCAGTTCTTGAACATTAACTTTATATAATGTTATAACAATTTATATGGATAATTATTATAGTAAAATAAATTTTCTGAAAACTTATAAATTTGTTTATTTAAGTTAAAATCATTATTACAAATTATACTGAACCTAATAATTTGATTGATAACTGCATTAACAGTTTTTTATGTAAATTAGAGAACTAATGAGGTAAACATGCTTATAAATATACGCCCTACAAACAAGTTATGTTAAATTTAAGATAATTATAGAAAAATAGGTTTTTTTACAGCCGTTTCATGTATCATTTTCTCCACAACTTCATTATTTAAACTTACGCCTCCAGCAACCCGTAGTATTGTTGCCAGTTCTTGAACAATAACTTTATATATGCTTTAAAAATTTACATGGATAATTATTATAGTAAAATAGATTTTCTAGAAACTTATAAGCTTGCTTCTTTAAGTTAAAATCATTATTGCAAATTATATTGGACCTAATAATTTAATTGATAACTATTTTAACATTTTTTATGTGAATTACAGAACTAATTAAGTAAACATACTTATAAATATATGCCCTACAAGCAAGTTATATTAAATTTAAAATACTTTCAGGAAAACAGGTTTTTACAGGAATTTCAGCTATCTATGAATTATTATTACATAGAAAAGAAGGCAAAGTATTATAATCATTTTCGTCATTATTAAATTTGTAAGTTTTATCGCGATAGTAATGAGGATAATAAATCAGAACAAGTTTGAAGCAGAGAACGTTATTTGAAAGCACGAAAGAAAGAACTAATCTTTATAATTATGAAAATGGCGTAAACAAAGAGTAATTAAATTTAAATGCAAAATTATTCATGCAACGTCTTTATTTAATGCTCCTTCGTGATTATAAGAACAACAACAGTGAAAACTTTTGTTTGTAATCAGAATTTTAGAGCTGGCATTGTGAAAATAGAAAATTGAAATCTATATTAAAATAGGTAAAAGAGTAATTTTAATTTATCACTGGTGTAAATTTTGAAAAATTAAATAAGGAAAATTTTCATTTGTCAAAAATAAAAGTAGACAATAATATGCAGGAATACATTTTTTAAAAAAGGGAAAAATCGACCGGAAAGGAAATAGGCCGAATAGAGGAAAAATATGCACCCCTTTGTTTATTCACAACTCCATTATTTAAGGTTACGCCTGCAGCAATCCGTAGTATTGTTGACATTTCTTAAACAATAACGTTATATATTGGTTTAGAAATTTATATGGATAATTATTATAGTAAATTAGATTTTTATTAAAAACTTACTTACTTATAAACTTGTTTACAGCTCATATTCAAAATATTAGAATAATTACCTTTTTTTTAGAAATTGAAAATATCGTTTGGTAATTTAATGTCTGTTAATGAAAATATGCAAACGATATTTTTATTAAGAACTTATTGTTGATTAAACTTACTTGTTATCTTAAATTTAATATAATTTTTGAAAAGATTAATTGCAAAAAAAATTATTTTGAAAAGTCAAAATATTAGAATATTTATTCAAGTGGTTCAAAATATTAGAATATTTCACATTAATTCTCCTTTAATTATTACCAATTCTTAACTGGTGGCATCATTGATTAAATTCAGATTATTTTATTTAAAATCAGTGTTCTTTTTTTGCAGTTTGTTTCTTTTTCGTCTTAAAATGGGCCGTGTGAGTGATATTCCTGAATCTACTAAACTTCGTATGGTTGATTTGTATCGGCACGGTAAAAATCAATGTTTTATAGTTAATTATTTACATTGTTCGCAATCGAGCGTTAGTAAAATACTAACACAATATTCAAAAATTGGAAATTTTCAAAATAATCGCCGAAATGGTGGCCGAAAACCAAAAACATCTGCTAGAGATGACAGGAAACTGAAGCGTGTAGTTAAGAAAAACCGTTTTAAAAGTGTGCGATTCTTGCACCGAAAATGGAAAGAAGAAGGATTTGAAGTTTCTACATCGACAACATTAAGACGTCTCCATTAATTTAAATTTGAATCTCGTGTACCGAAAACAAAACCTCTCATGACTGCAAGACAAAAGCGTATAAGATTGAATTGGTGTAAATCAAGACGTTTATGGAGCAATGAAGATTGGAAAAATATATTATTTAGTGATGAAAGTATGTTTTGTGTTTCATATGGTAATCAAGGTATTCGAGTTTGGAGAATGCATCAAGAAGCATTTGATAAAGAATGCCTTAAACGTTCCGTAAAATTTGCTGCTAGTGTCATGGTTTGGGGTTGTATGAGTGCAGAAGGACCTGGAAAGTTATGCATCGTCTACGAAAAGGTTAACTCTCTGATATATCAAGAAATTTTAGAATATTACATGATTCCATCATCAGAAGATTTATTTGAAGATGATTTCATCTTTCAACAAGATTTAGTGTCCCCGCATACCTCGGTGTCAACTAAGAATTGGTTCCGCCAACGCAACATTAAGGTACTTCCTTGGCCACCAAATTCACCAGATCTTAATCCCATCGAAAACTTATGGTGTATAATGAAGAAAAAAACTTCAAGAAAATCCTCCTTCAAGTAAAACTGAGTTAGTGGCACGTATAAAGTCTATTTGGGCTAATATTGATAGAAATATTTGTAAACACCTTGTATATAGTATGCAAGATCGATTGTACGCTGTTATGAAAGCTAAAGGGGATGCTACAAAATATTAACTACCATTTACTTCATATTCATAAGGTAATATTGTTGCGTAAAATAAAATATTCTAATATTTTGAACCAATCTAAATTTTATTCTAATATTCTGGTGTGTTTAAGGAAGCTGTATACCTAATTTATTGTGCTGTATTTTATATTTTATAAATGTTAAAATCTTATCTAAACATTCCAGATTTAATTTATAAGAAATTTAATTGCATTTACTTAGTATAAAAAATAAATAAATGACAAATAATTTTTTCTTATTACTTTTTCTCAATTATTCTAATATTTTGAATATGAGCTGTATTTAAGTTAAAATTCATTATTACAAATTATGCCGAACCTAATAAATTGGCTCGTAACTCTATTAATTTTTTTATGTAAATTAAACAACTAATGAGGTAAACATACTTATAAATGAACGGCCTACGAACAAGCTATACTAAATTTAAAATACTTACAGGAAAACAGGTTTTTACAGCAGTTTCACCTATTTATAGTTTATTATTACATAGAAAAGGAGGCAAAGTGTTATAATCATTTCCGTCATTATTAAATTTGTAAGTTTTATCCTGATAATAATGAGGATAATAAATCAGAACAAGTTTGAAGCAGAGAACGTTATTTGAAAACACGAAAGAAAGAACTAATCTTTATAATTATGAAAATGGCGTAAACAAAGAGTAATTAAATTTAAATGCAAAGTTATTTATGTAACGTCTTTATTTAACTCGCTTTCGTGATTATAAGAACAATAACAGTGAAAACTTTTGCTTGTAATCAGAATTTTGGAGCTGGCATTGTAAAAATTACAATTGAAATCTATAATAAAATAGGTAAGAGAGATAGATACTTGAAACTCAAGAAAATTATTATTCATCAACCATTGGAGTAAATTTTGAAAAATTAAATAAGGAAAATTTTCATTTCTCAAAAATAAAAATAAGTATAATATGCAAGGAAACATTAAAAAAATGTAAAAAATAGAGGAAATTTTTTTATATATATGTACAGAGTGTCCCACCTAAGATATTACATACTTCGAAGAAAGGTAAGGTACACCTAGGCAACTCGGAAAAACAGAAACGTCGGGTCGGAAACGTCTTCTTGACCCAGTAGGGGTAATCATTTTAAGAATCATTTCACGAAAATTTTCGGAAAATCATGAAAAAATTTTCTGACACCAGAATTTACAAACGAACTTCTTCGAAATTATAAACGAATTCAAAAATATTTTTAATCTATCATAAATGTATAATTTTATTAAAATATTTTTCAAGTCGCTTTTATAAGCTTGAAATTAAAATTAGGTGGCTTTGCTGTAGGACCATTGTGCTTGAAAGAGTTAACACTATGTGGGCACAGAGTACGTAACAGAGCCTCAACTCGACTTGAAAAGAACGCCCTCAGTGGATCACTTAAAAACTAAACCATCGCGTTGGCAATTTTTATCCTCGTGATTTCTGTTTAACTGTAACCCTATTCTGGTTTGGCGCTTCTTGCTGAATGCTGATTTGATTATCTTTGCACACGTGCTTATGCTATTTGACCTTAGATTTTCGCGCTTATATTGATTCGTAATTATTACTGTTATTATTCTTGAATTTTCAAGTTTAAATTATTAGGTCGTTATGTTACGAAGAGACACATGTATTGTTTGCAAGACGAATACGTCAAAGTTATTTCATATTAAAATAATTCTTTCATAAATTTCAAAACAAGGAGCAGCAAGCCGTCGCTGTATTTTTTTTCTTTTTTCTTTTATCATTTGTCGCCAAGGAAGCGATGTTTCGCCGAATTAGCAACCTCTCTTATGTTATGATCGTAGTTTCAGAGTGGTCCGCTCGTCTCGCTACTGTCTATGCGTAATCCCATGTTAAACAAGTTGCCATTACAGTGTATGAAAGTTGATTCTCTGTTACTACTCTGTGTATGTGGGGAAACCTTGAACAGAAAACACTGCCTAGTCTTCCTCTGGCAGCGCTAACGAAACACCAGGACATAGTCTTGGTGGACTGTTTTTTTTTTATTTTAATTTCTTGATTGGCCACACTTATTTGAAATGGTAAAAATTGAATATTTAACCCTTTTCGGCACGGGCAAATTTTGTAGTAAAATTAATAATTATCGACTGCCACCGGGATTTGCAAACGACTTTTTCATATATTTTGAACTCCTTAATTTAAGCTTTCATTGTGAAAGCGAAATTTTACTGAAATATTACTGGTGCCGTTTGCAAGTTTGGAGTTAAAATTAGGTATCCCAGGGAGACCGGGCACAGTGTGCCGGAAAGTGTTAACCTTTTCAGGGACAAGTCATTTCTATTAGTAAAATACGACCAAAATTCTTTAAAAAATAAGTAAAATATTTTCTTAGCGTACTTAACCCGTCAGTAGTCGCGTGTCGGTCTTTTCGTCGCCCGTATAACTCATCTTCTCTTAACTTGTATCAGATAGGACGCTTACAAATACAACGGAGATCTACCATGTAGCTGACTCTGAAGGTTTCTCGAACACCTTAGTGAAGTAACAGGACACCTCTGTTTTTCTTTCAGGTACATTTTTAGAAACAAAGTTGAAATTGGCGAAAAAGTCTACGTAACAATCACTAATGTCAGTTCATTTTTACTTTTTCGAATTACTCCATATCTCATGAATAAAATTTAAGAAAACTGCAAATTTATATATTCATTGAAATGTTATCTTCATATATTACGTGAAAAATATATCTTATTTTACATATTTGGTATGCGGGGGGGGGGGCAGCGGCGAAAAGACCGAGCGCGACTAATGACGTTGTGGAAAAAGTCGCGACTACTTGTGGGTTAATAAAATAAACAATTTCAAGTCATAATTCTGGAGTAAATGTCTCATTTAGAAATTAAAATTAGGTGGTCCAACAATGAAACACTGCTCTTGAAGGAGTTAACCCTTTCTGTTTGGGTGTCCCTAAAAAAGGACATCTAATTTTAATTTCACTTACATCCAGAATATTTAATTTAAAATTTTCCTTTTATAACATGGCCTAAAATACACAAATTTCATATTTTCTAATAAATTTGTTTATAAATTCTGTTGGAAGTTAGATGTTTCAAACAGAGTACTAATCGAACTTAACGAAAGAAAGGGCTAAAGACACATTATCCAAGGAGAAAATGCAAAAATTTTATAATTTCAAAAATGGGTACACTTGGGATAGAGGCCCTAAAGAGTGGATGATGCTCTCCGTGGGATCTTTCAAGGGGAACCTAACCCGTATTTACGCAAGAAAATCCAAGGTTCGAAGAAAATCACAGAAAAATCCAAAAGATTAGGCCGCCGGCCGCGATTGGGTTCGAACTCAGCACCTGCTGTCTGCCAGTGTCGGAGGCAGAACCTCTCGGCCACTGGTGGGGTTACAAAGCCAGTGCTTCAGCGTTTAAGTTAACTGGCTGACAACCGGCAAGTATTTTTCGTTCTGAAAAACTTATTGGTAATAACATCTGGTCTGTCATTTAGACAACTCAAGAGATTAAACCACTGGTAAAGAAACGCCATAAACGATGGATACGTGAATATACAACTATTTTTACACAATCGAATAGCTTAATAATCGAATAGCTTTTTCGCTCAATTTGAAAATTTTCAGTTCGTATGATATCTTTATCAATCAGTTTGAATTCGTTAAAATAATTGTATACATACGTATCCATCGTTTATGGAGTTTCTTTTCCCACGGTTTATTCTGTTGAACTTTCTAAATGACCGACCAGATGTTAATACGAATAAGATTTAATGGACGAAAAATGCTCAACGGTTGTCGGCCTAGTTAGCTTAAAAGTTAAAGGCATTGGTCTTGCAAGCCAAGGATCTGTTTCCATTCCCGGCATGGGCAATTTTTCACTTAGTTGGAAATATTCAATTAGTACTTTAGACAGTTCGGTGCATTCTTCTTCTATATAATTAACGTTTTTGAATTGAACAAAATTTACTACTGATGCATTTGACAATCTATAAGTTTTAAAACATGTGATAACTGATATCGCCAGTCGATCTCTGAGCTTTTGAGAATATTATTTTTCTAATGAAACTTTCTTCAAACGACCAGATAAGAAATGAATTTCTTTCATTTAGGGGAAGATGGGGATACTTGAGCCATTTTATAAATTTTAATTTATTTTATTTTTTATAATTTCTTAGAAGAAAATAAAATATTGAAAATGAAAATTTGATATTTTTTCTTCAATTGAAAACCACTTTCAATTAATATTGAACTATTTTTCTATGTCTAATAAATTTTTACTTTTTCTTTTACATCGTGGCTCAAGTATCCCCATGGAGGGGATACTTGAGACAGATGTCACATTCGCACCAGTATTTTGCAAAGTAAAAAAACGATTTACAATATACGCGAAAAAATGCATTAAACCTTTTTCAAATAAACTTGGTCGAATTTTCTGGTGTCGTTGTGACATTTCAGAATTAAAATTATGTGGTAGAAAATTCTACCAGCAGAGCTCAAAGGGTTAATCACCATACTTCCATAAAGGTACCAAGGTATGTGATTTCTTTTTTACATGTTCGGAACTATAAATATGCTACCATGTTGCCAGTTTTAGAAAGAAAAATTGATCAACTGTAGAGATAATAGGGGTGGCTCAAGTATCCCCACTCTACCCTACTACAAAATAAACTAGTCGCTCATGGAGGGCGTTCCATTGCGAATGGTATCTGAACAGAGATAAAATTAGTATTGAGCCTTTAAGAATTAATTTCATTCCATGAAAAAATAGTCGTTTATGGAAGTGGTCGTTTAATGGGATATTCGCATTGGGAGGTTTCACACTCTACAGAATTGACTATAAAAATACTAAATATTACAAAGTCAAGTCTCATACCTTCGATAATAATTAGAATCTTTATATCAGGTTATTCAGAAAATTCTGCAACTTTTTTTATACAGTTATAATTGATAAAAATTTTCGAAATTTTCGATACAAAAGTTTATTTTTGTAATGTTCTTACAGAAAAATCTATGATTTATTTGAAAATAAATCTGTTCATAATTTCCGGTGTCATTCATATCTTTTAATATTAGCATAACAGACAAAAACCATAGAATTTTACGAATGACCCAATATTTTAGTTCTACCATATGAAAGATTACATCACAACACATTCATCCAAAAAGGTGAAACAAATTTTGAAAAATATGTGCGAAACGTTCCTCTTGAATTCGTGTCTTCAATTGAAATTGGAACATGATATATCTTAAGAAGTTTCATTAATAATTTTAATTCTTTTTCGCAGATTAACATAAATTAAAATAAAGCTTCGTATTATCGCAAAACCTTTATAAATACTGCATTTAAATTTAACATATTTTCATAATTTAGGTACCTTGTAATTTTTAGTTTTGACTTGTGCAATGAATGATTTTATTGTCGTATGTTTAATTCGGGATTTATCAAAAATATAGTTTCCAAGCTGTGTATATATTTTTAACCCTTTCAGGGAATATTGAATATTGAATGAATAACAGGGTCATGAAAAATCGAAGAGTGTGGAAAATAGGATTACAAATATATCGGCAACTAATTATCAAATCGACTTTATTCTACATGCAAAATTTATGTTTTTTTAATTTTCTTTTATATTCACTCCATAAAAGAAACAATTTCGAAAGTTTTTATATTCCTTTCATCAGAATGAGTATTTCGAGAGCCCGAAAAAATAGTTCCAGGTAATCCAGGATACTAGGCTTCTTTCTATTTTTATATATTAAATATACACCAAATTTTAAATCTCTATTTTAATTTGTTCAAGAGATAGAGTATTTACGGACAGACAGACACACACATAGACACACAGACGTCATTTGTTTTCTAAAAATGTGCTTTTCGTAATCTGCGGTGTCTAAAACGTGTAAATTCGTCAATTTTTTTTCGATATCTAAAACGATTACAAGATTTATCCTATATAACGTATGATGGGTAAGTTATATTAATTCATCTTCTTTTAAACATTGCATAATCAAGGGCAAAATAAAAAATAACAGTATTTTCACTTATGCATAAGTTTTTACTGCATATAACAGATCCTAAATATTATAATTATGCTAGTTATTATCAAATTTGCAGATTTCACGGTGTTAGAGATTTGAATAATATACAGAAGGGGATTTCAGCGCAGAACATTATTTGAAAGCAAGAAACAAAGAACTAATCTTTATAATTATGAAAATGGTGTAAACAAAACCTAATTAAATTTAAATGTAATGTTATTCATACAACAACCTTATTTAATGTGCTTTTGTGATTATGAGGATGAAAGCAGTGAAAAAGTTTCTTTTTGACTGTAAATTCAGACTGAGTATCATAAAAATTACAAATAGAAATCTCGATAAAAGCAGGGAAGTAAGACATTTTAATTTCAACAAAGATATTATGCTTTTGTTAATGTTAAAATTTGAAAATAATAAGCAGTAAATGATAAAATGTCATATACGTAGGGGTAAGCAAAGTTTCAATTAAAGGCGCATATTTTCATATTACATTTACCACTATTTTTTAAGAAATACATTTCATAGTATATTTCTCTTGCAAATGTTCTCAATGCGTATGTAAACGATTTGCTATTTGCAAATCGTTTTCAAGCAAAGATTGCAAGTAACATTAAAAGAATATTCGCCTTTAATTGAAACATTGCGATACCTCTAAGTGCATTGGGTAATGGAAGTTTACAAAATGCATTTGAGGAAGAAAAAGTCATTTAAATCACCAAAGAAACTAAAAATAAAAAGCTGTTACAATATTGAATTATAACAAAACGGAAAAGATATTGGGTATAAAAAGTACGTTTGCATGTGGGATTATTGTAAAGTTTCAATTTACTTTAAAAATATTGCTTAACCCTTTCCTGCACACTGTGCCCGGTCTGGGATACCTAATTTTAATTCCAAACTTGCTAAGGGCACCAATAATATTTTAGTAAAATTTCGCTTTTAAGATAACAGCGTAAATTAAGGAATTCAAAATACCTAAAAAATTCGTTTGTGAATTCTGGTGTCAGTCGATAATTTCGAATTTTACTAACAGAATTTGCCCGTGCCGGAAAGGGTTAATGATACCTCGCACCACTTTTTCAGAACAGAAATTTTCACATACGCTTTGAGAACATTTGCAAGAGAAATATACAGCAAAATGTATTTTTTTTAAATAGTGGTGCTATTAGAATATGAAAATATTCGATCGCATTGAAACTTTGCGATACTCTCACGTATGATATGCGATATGTAAAAAAAAAATATTCTCTACCACAACGGTCAGTTTTTTTTTCATAATTAGTATTATAATTTTAATTTAGATTCTCGGTTAGACAACTAATTGTAAATATTTTCTATTGAAGAATTTGAGAAATAATCCATCACCTTCTCGATTCTTATATTCTATGATGCCATTTTTTCTCCATTGTTGAATTTTCGAGAATAGCAAATCATTATCATACCTTACTCCATGGTTTTATTTTAAACATGCTATTTTTCAATATTAAACAAAGTTATCGCTGTTTTTAATGATGGAAATCTTCGGTAATTGCAGCAAGTATCTATTGACCAACAAAGAATTTTTTATTTCAACCATATTAAAGGCAAGGTACTTGTATTGAGAAAATGTTAAAATAATCGATTGAACCAGTTGATAATTGATTACAAGAAAATATATTCGTAAACAAGTAAAAGTATATTTGGGCGTTCTTAATTTTCGTTCAAAAATTCCGGTGGAAGTGTGGCAATTAGGCATTAAAATTAGATGATGCCATAACTGCATAACCACCCTTTAAAAGGTTAACCCTTTCCGGCACGGGCAAAATCTGTACTAAAATGAGAAATTATCGACTGACACCGGAATTCACAAACGAATTTTTTAAATATTTTGAAATCCTTAATTTAAGCTTTTATTATGAAAGCAAAATTTTACTAAACTACTACTGGTGCCGTTTGCAAGTTTTTAATTAAAATTAGGTGTCCCAGACCGGGCACAGTGTGCCGGAAAGGGTTAAAAGCCCACAGTCTCTAAAAAAGACCCGAATGATAATGTTAAGTCTAAGGGGGTGTTATTTTCAAATATTTCGTTCAAAATTTAACATTTTTACATGATTGTTTTTGCATAGGATAGCTGAGGGCGATCTACAATCTGGTAAGTTTTTTCTCGGAGATTTTTTTTTTAATTACTTGAGTTTCGGTACCGGTTTAAATTGGTTTTGAAATTTAAACTATCAAAAAAAAATATAGTCAAAATTGAAAAGGTTAAAACTAGCCCGGTTTGTAGATCGTCCTCATCTATCCTATGCAAAAAAAGGTATGTAAAAATATTAAAATTTGAGCGAGATATTTGAAAATAATGTCCCAATAGACTTAACATTATTATCCGGGTCTTTTCGAGTGACTCGAGTGGCATCTTAGGAATAAAAATAATGTAATGTACCAAACGATTTTCGTTTATGGTAAACTAGAAGATAGCCCGTCAAAATGACGTGTTTGCATTTTTAAAGGATGATAAAAAATTACAATAACTGTGATTAAAACTGCGATTAAAATTGGAAAGGGAAAAATCTAACAAAAAAAAAAAAAAAAAGAGAAGAAAGAAAGCAAAGAAAATCTGCATTTAAAACTATAGCAAAATTATCTGGTAGATGGGGGTGGGGATTATAATGAAATTTAAAACGCATCCGCGGTTTGCTTAAATAAAAAGTTTTAATTAAATAGAGTTTTTGAAATCGTGAAAAGATTTCAAAGCGAAGTAAAATGTAGCGACGTCATTTACAGCTGCCACTGTAAATCTGATAATTGAGAACGCTCCATTACGACTATGGAACGGTCAGAAAATAGATTGCCTTTAAAATCGGAGGTAACTTTTCACAATGTTTTTTATAGATTTGAAATTCTCAAGAGTCATTCACGGCTGTAAAGAAAAAAAAAATTAAAGCAACCCGAATATAAAAATTTTAGCAATATTGCATTTAAAACGCATCTTCGCTTTCCTTTAATAAAAAGTTTTAATTTACACTGCAAAAAATTTGACTCATTTGCTACAGCGTCACTCCACCGCCTTTATAGAAAACGGTTACTTTACTGTGTTATGGAGCATTCTCATTGGTCATAAAAGAGATATTCTATAAAAGCTGTGGAGTGCCGCTGCAGCAAATGGGTCAAATTTTTAACAGTGTACTTTTTGAAATTGTGGAAAGATTTCAAAGCGAAGTAAAATGTAGTGACGTCATTTATAGCTCCCTCTGTAAATCTGACCAATGAGAACGCTCTATTACGACTATGAAACGTTTTCATTGGTGAATGAGTTTCTTTTTCTCGCGGATAGCTTGACCCCGGAATTGTTATACACGGAGGGGTTTTATGTATATAATTACAAAGACATTTGGCAAATTCCTATCAGAATTTGTATTTAACTATTTTGAAAATAATTGCTTTGTTTTCATGGCAAATAAGTTTGATCACTCATTAAAATAATCGCCACTCTCACATTGTACTTTAACAGTTTTTTTAAACAGTTTTTTTTTCCATTGTTGAATGCTGCTTTTGTTTTTAATATTTAAAGCTCTAAATAATTTAAAACATTAATTTGTTGACCATCAAGTATCTGGTGTTATTGTATCCTCTTCACTACCTGGGTCCACATAACATCGCCTCAGAGCAAAAGTCAAGAGCAAAAGTAGTACAGACATGTAGCAATAATCGAAACTGAGATGTCTGATTTACTGCTATGAGAAATTGGGTTTGTAACTAGTGGAACAGTAAGGAAGTTTTATAAAACATACCTGAAATATAGTATTAAATATAACTTTGTGTTTCAAAAGTTGCTTTACTAGACTCAGTATCTCATAGCAATATGTCAAGCATTTCATTTTGTACCAATACTTAGGGATGCAAAACGGGGCTGTACATAAATGATGTCACATTTTTTTCAATATTTTTTACCACCTTCCTCCCCATTGTCACTAAGCGTCACATTTTACTACAGTCCTTCCCCCTCTCTTTGTTACATATCGCACTATATTATATAAGCATAGAATTGCAGTTCAGAAACAAAGCAGTACGTCATAAATATTATTTCAAATTTTATTTTTAAACTTTAATTATGTGTTTTAACCCTTTCCGGCACACTGTGCCCGGTGTGGGATACATAATTTTAATTCCAAACTTGCAAATGGCACCAGTAATATTTTACTAAAATTTTGCTTTTACAATGAAAGATTAAATTAAGGAATTCAAAATATTTAAAAAATTCGTTTGTGAATTCCGGTGTCAGTCGGTAATTTCTCATTTTAGTACAGATTTTGACCTTTTCCGGCACACTGTGCCCAGTCTGGGATACGTAATTTTAATTCCAAACTTGCAAATGGCACCAGTAATATTTTAGTAAAATTTTGCTTTTACAATAAAAGCTTAAATTAAGAAATTCAAAATATTTAAAAATATCGTTTGTGAATTCTGGTGTCAGTCGGTAATTTCTCATTTTAGTACAGATTTTACCCGTGCCGGAAAGGGTTAATAACATATGTGAGCACAATAATAAAAAAACATATCTATGTATTCATTTTGTATGAAGTAAGATTACCATTTACAGCAAAAAAAAATATTTAATATACATTAGTAACAGAATATTAATGTGAAAGAGCAGTTTAAAACCAGTGTTGCCAGTAGGCTACTTTTTTTATTAATATTGCTTGATTGGCACTTTTTGAAACGGTTAAAATTCCTTTTACTTTCGCCCTTATTAATCTGTCAATAAATAAGGCGCATTTCACCATTACAAAAAGTGGTGCCAATCAAGAAATCTTAATAAAAAAAAGTAGCCCATCTGGCAACTCTGTTTAAAACAATAGTATTTTGGAATTTGAAATGGAATTTAATCCTTTGCATTCAAGAAATGACCACTGACACACTAGTGTCCCGCGTAAATGGGTGCTCCAAATTCTCTGCGCACCAGTTTTTTAAACAAATTTTCTTCTTATTACCTAATGGCCGACTAACGGTGATAAAAGGTGAAGAAATAAACTGTAAGATATTAGTGGTGTACACAGAGCCTGATTACTAACGGGGCACTCTCTCACCAGAAAAAATTTATAGAAATTTTCGTCTTCTTTAAACGCCCTTTTCATACAAGATTACTGTCATGAATAAGGAAAAATTCTTTATTTCTTTTTCCTGGTGGGAGAGTGCCCCGTTAGTAATCAGGCCCTGGGTGTACAAAGCGTTCGGCGATGGACAGCTGAATGTAATAGGAGTGAGAGCTACTTCTGAAGTGCAAAGGATTAATATGTTTGGCTTTAACCCCTTAACGATCATAGCATTTTCATTGATAAGATGTCGAAATAAATGAATGATACCGGTAATTAAGAACAAATATATTTGTAAATAAGAAAACGTGATTTTTCACATACAAAGTAAAAGGGATATTTTTGGATAAAAAATACCGGTGTCAGTGTTTCGTATCAGGATTAAAATTTTGTGGTTTCGTGGCGAAACCAATGAACGTTAAAGGGTTAACCCTTTCCGGCACGAACAAAATCCACAAGTAAAATGAGAAATTATCAACTGACACCGGAATTCACAAACGAATTTTCTAGATATTTTGAAATTCTTAATTTAAGCTTTTATTGTAAAAGTAAAATTTTGCTAAAATATTATTGGTGCCGTTTGCAAGTTTGGAAGTAAAATTAGGTATCCCAGACCGGGCACAGTGTCCCGAAAAGGGTTAAGTTTTATCTTCACTTTATGAACACAAAATACTTTATTTTTAAAATTCAATCTGCTGATTTTTAATGACTTTAATTGAACCAAAATGTTTGATGCCACATTTCTTTTCATACCCCACCCCCACCAAGCGGGACATCATTTGTGGAGGCCCCCAGGCGACTATTTTTATAACCTACTTGCAGCACTGTTTTAAGAAAAAAATTTTTTGCTTATTTCTCTTGCAAATGTAGTGAAAGTGTGTTTGTAAAATTTTTGTTTTAACCCTTTCCAACGGAGTGTGTCCTGTCTGGACACACCTAATTTTAATTCCAAACTTGCGACTTGTACCAATAATATTTTAATAAATCTTACTCTTACAAAAAAAAAAAAAAAAAAAGAAAAAAGAAAAAAAAGCTTAAATTAAGGAATTCTTGATTTCTAAAAAAGTCGTTTGTAAATTCCAGTGTCAGTCGATAATTTCTCATTTCACTAACAGAATTTATCCGGAAAGGGTTAAAATCTGGCGCGCTATAGAATTAAACAAGTTGGAAATTGCACGTGAAGCGTAGCAAATGAGGTGCGTTCGTACGATAACGAAGTTTTAAAATATTCAGATCTTGCTGATATAGTAGAGCGTACTTTGGACACAGTATAGTGGTCGAAATCTTTGTGTTCCTATAAATATGCAGGGAGTAATTTTTATTCTACTTCATTAACGTATATCTTATTCATAAAATGTGAAATAGTTTAATATAATTAAAACACCCCTCAAACAAAGTTTCCCCGTATAACATTGTTTAGTGGAATACATTTGCGTGGCCCTGTAATTTAATAATAAATATTCTTTGCATCACAGATTGTACAAAATGTATTTTTAGTACATATTTAATAGATTCATGTCAATTCTGTTATGTTCAAATGAGTGTAACACCATTAAAATGCATTTGGAACTTTTTTCCCCATGGATCGTAATGTAACGGAATTTTTTTGATTGTCCCTGTAATTGATCTATCCATCCGATTTTCATAACATTTGAAATGACTCGACGAAATTATGTAATAAATATACGTTTTAAATTTCAAACGATTAAAATGCATTTGAAACTTTTTTCCCCATTGACCGTAATGTAACGGAATACTTTTGATTGTCCCTGTAATTGATCTATCCATCCGATTTTCATAAAATCTGAAATGACTCGACAAAATTATGTAATAAATATACATTTTAAATTTCAAACGATTAAAATGCATTTGAAACTTTTTTCCCCATTGACCGTAATGTAACGGAATACTTTTGATTGTCCCTGTAATTGATCTATCCATCCGATTTTCATAAAATCTGAAATGACTCGACAAAATTATGTAATAAATATACATTTTAAATTTCAAACGATTCGGTTGGGTAGTTTTTGCGTTGTTATATGCGGACAGACAGACGGACTGACAGACAGACGAACGGACTGAACGACCACTATAGGTGCTATGTATTTATATAATTACGAACGCACCTAAAAAATAGTTTAGGTAGCCCTGATTACTAGATTTCCTGCTGTTACTCTGAGGCAACAATAGGTGGACCTAAATCCTTTCCCTTTTTATTAATGATACTCAAACATAATTACAATTCCGATCTTAATTTGATATGCTTCGATATCTTAAATTCAAAATAATACTAATAGATTAACATGTGTTGTCTTAACCTTAAGAGTAAATTTCGAAGAATTCACAAATCGTCAGATTCAGGGACGCTTAGTCAACGTATATTTAATTCTCTCTCCAGGGAAACTGTCTAAATATTTCCTTTGGATAAAAAGAAACTGATTTTATTGAACGAGACAGAAATAAAAGGTTTGCTGCACTTAAACAGAAATATTTGAAATAAAAAGATTTGTTTGTCTTATTTAAATTCGCTGATTCCAGTAATACTTTATTAATCTGTAACAGTTTTTGTTGGTATTAAAATGAAATTAAATATTTATTATGTATAAAAAGACTATTTGAGTTAAAAATAAGTTAAACGTAGGATGTATCGATAGTTTAATGTTTGCGAATACATACCTGAAATTACAGAAGTATGTTGATAAATAACCAGATTCAATTATAATTTTGAAAAGAATATAACTCTGAGGTCAAAATGGAAAAGAAATAATTCAGTAATAATAAGTAATATTGCATAGCGAAGAGTTTAACTTACTAATTCCCATAGCGGAAGTACATTTTAGAAATTCTATAATTCCGAATTCATGCCACAAAATTTTAATAACAAATTTTGTTTTATTTAAATAGGAATTTCAGCTATTAAACACTTCCTTGTTTTGCTCGTATGTCCTACGGATGACGTGTTTCTGTCAATCACGATTTGACCCGGTTATTCTCACTAGCAAAATTATATTGTAACTTTTGTATTCAAGCATTTTATTTTATTTTTGTGATTCATTTAGACAAAAATTTCTCTTTTTAACCCTTTCCGGCACACTGTGCCCGGTCTGGGATACCTAATTTTAATTCCAAACTTGCAATCGGCACCAGTAATATTTTAGTAAAATTTTGCTCTTACATTAAAAGCGTAAATTAAGTAATTCAAGATATTTTAAAAATTCATTTCTGAATTCCGGTTTCAGTCGATTATTTCTATTTTATTAACAGTTTTTGCCCGCGCCGGAAAGGGTTAAAAACCGGTGATGAAAGATTAAAAATTCTGTAGTGGGCATGAAAAAAATAAACATTATTCGAAATTTTTTTCAAAAATATTGATCAGTTAAGTTGTTACGTAAAAATAAGTATTGCTATATTAAGTTTCTAGTATGAATATAGAATATATGAATTTGAAAAAAAAAAACCTCCCTAAATTTGAAACACTCATGGTAGCATGTGTACTACCATGGCAGGGTTAGTACGCTTCAAGGATTTTCAAGCACTTTTTACCAGATTTTTTTTTTCAGAAATATTTTCTTTAATTAACCCCTTAAGGCGCAGTGGTTTCATAGATATACCGTTTAATTTTAATTCCCAAACGCCACATTGGCACCGGAATTTTGTTTTTAAAAAATACTGTTTATCGAATGCGTGAAATATAGCGTTTTCTTATTGACAAATAAAGTTGTTTTCAAATTGCAATGTCAGTCATTAATTTCAACACTTAAGCAATGAATTTGCCCTGCGCCGCAAAGGGTTAACTGGGTAGCCTGAACGGTGTTCGGGCAAGACGAATTTGCTTAATTCGTCAATTAAAGCTTTTTGACACCACTATTATTTTTAAGAAAATTTTCACACCATTTTAAGGCGGAAATGCTTATACTAAATTTTACGAATATTTTATTTAAATAATTGTGGTGTGAGTCCGCTAATTTCAATTTATTGAACGGAAAAGAATTAACCAGTTAACGGGTTAATGAAAATAAATTCTATCATTATATACAGCGGCCAATGCTTGAAAAAATTTCTGATGCATAAACATTAAAATCCATTACATCACGTGATGCTTACGAACTCTGCATAGTCATTGGAGAGTTCATCACAATTTACTAATCAATATGTTTCATAAAGACTTTCAAATATTGCTTATTTTTTTCATGTCTTTTACAGGCTCGCACACTCCTTGGAATTTCCAAGGACTCTGGCACCACTATTAAAAACAAGAAAAATGTCATTTAATTTTTAAACCACAACGTTCGTAATCGACACCTTCATTCACAGATTTTACGATATTTTTCTGCAGTGAAACGGTTTGAAAATATTCTTAAATTTTAGTGGTAGAACTGTGCTAACCCCGTATATTAATCTTTTATCTCTAGTTTTTCGAAACAAAAAAATTAACTTATTGAATCAGAAATATGCTGGGATTAAATAATGTAAAATTTACAATAAAATTTTACTAGTGAAAATAATAAATTATGATTATTTATGCCCGTACGTGGTACTGGCAAATCATGATTGGTAAAAGCACGTTGCCGTACGACGACGACGTATTGCAAAACAGATAAACGGTTAACCCTTTAACGATCAAAGCACTTTCATTGCTAAGATGTCGAAATAAATGAGTGACACCGGTAATTAAGAACAAATATATTTCTAAATAAGAAAACGCGATTTTTTACATACATAATAAAAGGGATATTTCTAGATAAAAATACCGGTGTCAGTGTTGCATATCGGAATTAAAATTTTGTGGTTTCGTGGCGAAACCAATGAACGTTAAAGGGTTAAGGGGGGGGGGGGAGAATTAATGTTATATTTTCAAAAGACCTCTTTCAAAATAAATCGCTATGACATTTGGAAACTGCCGTTTTAACTTGCATTAAACGATTTTCAAAGAGCTTACTTTATTTTATAAGCACTCCAATTCTTCGAGAATTAAAAAGATGTTTTGATTCTTTCTTGATGATAATTGATGAATACTTGAAAAAATGAAATAACTATCACATTCATTTTTACTATTAAATAATAAAAATGGTAAAAAAAAGCAACATCATATTATTGCCAGTCAACGCGTTAAATTAATTTTAGACAAGTTATTTTTATGGCACTTTAAAAACATAATCGGTGCAGAAAGAATTAATGCTTGTCACAATCCAGAAATTTGCAATTAACAGCAACAATCAATTCAAACAGACAGCTTTATTTAAATGAAAAATCGCATTTTAACTAATTAAGAGAAATTTTTTTTTCATAATACATCTCGCACCATATACTAAAATGAAAAAATTAATTTTGGGAGATTTTTATCGTTAATCTCAGAAATAAATCTTTTTATAGATTTTACGTTTGAAACTCTAAACTAAACAAAAATTTATTGATCAACAAAGAATTTCTAAATATTTTTAAAAGGGGGAAAAAATCCAATAATGTGTCTAACGATCTTTCTAAGGCATCACAAAGACATTTAGGAATTTGCAATTAATTGCTGTCAAAGTAATTGCTTTGTTTTATGAAAACAGTGATTTTTCACTCATGCTAATGGAACTTTATTCTGCTTAAAACCTGTATTTAAACCGCTACAGTGGCGCCAACTTATATGGGCTCGTGGGCCCACCCAATAATTTTGAATTATAGCATACCTAATTTTCACTGTTCTAGTTATTTATTTCATTATTGTTTTATTATTCCTTTTTCTCTTTAGAATAAAATTTATTTTGCCAATGGTCATGTGTTTTAATTCTCCGACTGACATCCATAAATATCAAATGACCGGAATATTTAGTATAACTTTCTGCTAATTTAATTTGTAGTCATGCTCATGATATTATGACATTACAATAAATGGGTGATTCTCTCCAAATAGGCCAAAATAATAGTCATGAGGGAGTGACTGTGAGGGAGTGATGAATTTTAACAGAATGTCCATTTGCTTTTTTAACCATTATCTGAATTGAGATTAGACATAGTGGGACTTAACTATATCTAAAAACTTACAAATCAGTAATAATATATATTTTTTAACTATTTACCTGCATTCAGTAGAGGCTGATGAAGGAGTGATGGGGAAGGCTTAGCATCATATCACTCCCTCATCAGCCTCTACTTAATGCAGGTAAATATTAAACAATTTTAATTATTACTGATTTATAAGTATTTGGATATAGTTAAGACCCACTAATCCTAATCTCAATTCAGATAATGGTTAAAAAAGTAAACAGGTATTTTGTTAAATTTCATCACTCCCGCACACTCACTCCCTCATAACTCTTATTTTGGCCTATTTGGAGAGAATCGCCCAAATATCAGTGTCATTATAAGGAAAAACCCATGAGAACATAATTTAATGTAATTGTAAATTTATTAAAACGTGATAGCTTGATTTGAAGTTCTCATCTTTCATCATTTGTTAACCCTTCAAAGGAAAACAAACTGTCCGTATTATTTTACAAAAATATTTCTGAGCCCACCCAATATTTTTGAGACTACCTAATATTTTTCAAAAGTTGGCGCCATTGAACCGCTATAATAGATAGACAACGAAAGAGAGAGTACATAATATTATTAGAAGTTAGATCCGAGATAAAATTGTCAGAGAAATCTTGAATAAACAGGCGCAGCAACGTGACACTCTTGAGTGCAATTAAAGCTCTTGTATTCGGCAGACACAGCACTCGCGAGCGAAAGTTATTCCTATGAGAAGGTTATTTTCTAGCGTAATTTCCCGTGTATACACCAAGGATTGATTAATTCTTTACACACCGGAAATTTTATTTTAAAAAAATGAAGTGAAATAAATGCTAAGCGACAGCAAGACACGTTTCATTTAACCCTTTCCGGCACGGGCAAAATTTGTAATAAAGTGAGAAATTATCGTCTGACACCGGAATTCACAGATGGATTTTTTTTAATATTTTCAATTCCTTAATCTAAGCTTTTACTGTAAAAGCACGATTTTACTAAAATGTTATTGGTGGTGATTGAAAGTTTGGAATTAAAATTAGGTATCCCAGACCGGGCACAGTGTGCCGGAAAGGGTTGAAATTTTGGTGGAAAATAGAGTTAGCTGAGATGTATGTTTGGTTTCAGATATTTTTATAAGTTTACTTTCACTCTCAAAATCGGTTTCGAAAGTCAAAATGCCAAACCGATTTCAAAATTAACGTTGGTAAATTAATGGTGGCGCTCCCTTTTTTTAATGAAGGTTTTTTTATGTTAGTGCCACTACTCCCATAAAATGGTAGAACCTTAGAAAAAAAAAATCTGAATTTTGACATGATGGTTAATTTTAAGCTGTAAATGCATATTAAGAAGACTGTTTCTCAAAAATTAAGTACTTCAAATAAATACAAAAAAAACCTAGGAATTGAGCATAAAAATTTCAAAATATTTTCTGAATTATATATTTAAAATCAGTTTTAATTTTTCATATTATTTTAAACCTCACAACGAAATAAGGTTGTGTAATAATGAAATTTAATCAAACTGTGGCTTAAATGGAAATTTTTGCATTATTCCTAAATACAGGGTAAAAAAAAAAGCATTTATTAAAGTACAAATCCAAAACGAACAATTTTTATATTAATAAAAATAGGAAGTTTCAAAGTCTTTTTTTAAAGGCATTATAAATGTTCAATGTGTCCGCCGTTTACTGCCCGGCAAAATCTACTCGGTAGCCAAATTCGTCCCACACACGAGAAAAAGGATATGCTGTATTACTCACAACTGACAGTAAAACGAAATCGCGGCCTGTTGCCGCTTGACCTCTACCGCCCGCTACTGGAACCACCACTTCTTTGAATGCCGTGCACTCAGTAACAGCAGATACGCTTTCTTGTGCATGGGACCATTAAATTAAGAATATGTTATAATATATGTCAGAAGAATAATATGTCATATTCAGTGGCGGTCAAATTTTTCAGTTAATTTGTAAGTGTACCCATAAGAAGAAGAATCTCAAAGTGATACTTATACATTTTACTGTCACAATAGTTAGGAACTTACTTATGGAATAGCATGTAAATATCAATAAATTTAATTGACAAAATTAAAATCAAAGGAAAACGCATGTTCTCAAAAGTTTCCGGCCACCTTCGCAAGTTTGAAAAAAAAATGGCATTGTAATAGAAAATTACAGTGATCAATGACATTTACAATTAGTAATTTATCGTATTAGTATTTTATTACGTTTAGTAATAAATACTGCCGCGCAGCAACGTGACATTCATATAATTAATAGTTAATGCTTGTCTAAGGTTCGTTATTTCTACATTTCTTGCAATATTTTGGAAATTTCGGCTGAGTTGGAGTAGTTATAATTCCGAAGACATTCGCCAACTTCTTTCCAAAGATTTTCTATTGAATTCATATATGGCGTTTGGGCTGGCCATTTCAAAAACAAAATTTTTATGTGCAGAAACGATAGCTTGTCGAGACTTGCAAAATTCTTTGTCGCTATCATGTTAAAACAAATAGTTGTGACCAATTTTTTTCCTCTAATAAGGCAGCAAATAATCTTGCAAGATATACTTGTACATTGCATCATTCATCTTGCCGTGGATTTCAAATAACGGACCGACACTTTTTGAGGAAAATGATTCTCACAGCATAACGTGTCTTCCGCCATGTTTCATATCACGTCAGCATCTTGACACGGTAGACCGACTTATTTCAGCAATATTTTGATTCCGTAAATCGCAGTATAATGCAACGTAATTTTTATGCGAGTCATCATTTGTTTTTCTCCTGATAATTCTGTCCACAAGAATAGTCATTTTCCGGCTTCTCCCAGACCTCAGAAAGTCCTGAAGGCCATGGCCATTTTTATATAATTTTTAACTATCGTTTACAATCGATTTTCCTATCGATAACTTTGCTGCAATATCTCGAGAAGATTGGCCCTATAGAGACAAACTATTCCCTCATTTACTAACAAAAATTGATGAATTTTTCAATTTTGAATTAAAACTATGCTATTCACGCTGATTCTTCACAAACATGACCAATAAACACTTTACCGGTGAAAAAAAAACCCCTAAGGAATGGTGGGTGGCGGGAAACTTTTGCACATGCGAACTTTGAATTCTACCACTTTGCATGAAGCGTCTTCGGTATCCAATCAAAATGATCACATGGTCAGTTGCCATTCATATATTCCTAACTTTTGAAGCAATTGTGCTTCTTCTTTGGTGAAATCTTCTGTTAAATATATCAAAGAAACTAACTGGCCGAAAACTTTTGACCGCCACTGTATGTCATATATGACATACAGGGTGTCCACTCTCAACGGTGGCCAATGGCTAATTTCTAAACCGTTAGTCATAGACATACAGTTCCAATTGCAAAAATGCTTTAAAAAAGGTAAAGAAATGTTTTCCAAGCGATTTAGGTCAAAAAACTTTTAATTGAAAAATTACAAAAATTAAATTTTAATACGGTTCCCCGGTCCTATAAGTGATATTTAGTAAATTTTTACGACTATTATTACAAGTAATACAAAAAAAGTTCCATTCCTCTGCGATTAAAACTGACCGAGTAATAGCTGTTAAAGTTGAAGCATATTTTTTGCTGCAAATTAGGGGTCAGTCACAAATTTACTAGAAATAAAAATAAACGCAAGATATAAAATTTAACATTAAACATTGGGAGTAAAATAATTTTTACAATATTATTTTTAAATTTATGTTGATGATTACATATTAAAGCAAAATTTGTACTAAAAATATAAGTAAAAACTAACAGAAAGTTTGTTAATTTAAATTATGAAAAGCAACAGTTACAATTGTTACAAAATGACATATATTTAAAATTCTATTAGATTACTGAACCTAACAGAATTTGGTGTAGTCCTATAAAATAAATAAATGGTACGCACCTAAAATTATATTAATATTACAATGTCATTGGATATAAATAAGTGCGCAAATTGAACCTCGATAAGATGTTTGGAAGTGAGTTAAAATTTGAATAAAAATTTTGAACTAGGAAAATTTACATACGAACGTTTTAGGCAAAAAATAAGCTTATCAAAATAACACACCTTTTAAAAATAAAATCGCGATTTCCCAAAATTTTATTTTCTCGATAAAGAAAATTTTAAAACTCACGTCTTCAACTGCTTTAACTAATCTAGAAGTTAATTAATAAAAATTTCCACTACCGTAAAACTTATACGGTGGTAGCACCTTCAGTTAAATTGCTTTAAAATCAAAGCTGCCAAGTCTCCGGCTTTTTGGATACCAGAATTTTAACACTAGAACCGCCGGGTATTTTACAAAACTTTTACAAAAAGTGTTTCTCACCAGAATTGTAATTTTAAACTATTTAACTTATTTAATTAGTCTATTTTTGTGCTACATACTTTTAACTTATCTTATGAAGAAAATTCTGGTTCGAATCGGTTATTATCAATCTGGCAGGGGTCATTTTGACCCCTAATGGCGGTTCTAGTGTTAATTCAGAAAATGTCTTTTTATTTAACAGGAGCATTTCGTCGATTTAAAATACAACATTTTCTGTAAAATAATATTGGTGTTCAAAAAGCCGGAGACTTCGCAACTCTGTTTAAAATTATTTCTTTATCTTGTTTAAAACATTTTTGTAATTGGAACTAAACGTCTGTGACAAATGTTTTAGGAATTAGCTATTGGATAGCGTTGAAAATGGATGCCCTTTATAATAATTTAAGTACTTAGTATACGTTCCCTGAAAACCAAGCCCAACTCATTCGTTTTCAGCTACAGAAAAGTGGTTTAAGTCATCAAATTTAAAGTTTCATAACTCGGTCAATTTTAATGTTAGATGAATGGGACCTTTTTTGTATTGCTTGATAGGGAGATGGAAAATTTTTACAAAATATCACTAATAGGACCGGGGGACCATATAAAAAGTTAATTTTAGTAATTTTTTAATAAAATTTATTTGACCTAAATCGCTTGAAAACAATTCTTTATCTTTTTAAAAGCATTTTTGCAAATGGAACTATATGTCTATGACTAACGGTTTAGACATTAGCCATTGGACACAGTCAGAGCCTGATTACTAACGGGGCACTCTCTCCCCAGTAAAATTACATAGAAATTTTCGCCTTGTTTAAACGCCCTTTTCAGTCAAAATTACTATCATGAATAAGGAAAAAATTTCTATTTACTTTTTCTGGTGGGAGAGTGCCCCGTTGATAATCAGGCCCTGGACACAGTTGAGAGTAGACACCCTGTATAACGATATGTCATATTCTTAGTTCCATGTATGGGACAAGTTTTTGGCTATCGCGTAGATGTTTGCCGTGCAGCAAACGGCAGACTTTTTGAACAGTTATAATGTCTTTAAAAAACTTTGAAACTTCCTCTTTTCATTGGTATAAAGATTGTTTATTTTGGATTTGTACTTTAATAAACACAATTTTTTGAAAATGGGTATATCATTTAGAACTACCCTGTATATTAATATTTCTTATACAAAATCAGACATACAAATATCACTTGGTATGTATAATTAATTACGCCCGCAAAGCATCAGTTTTTGCTAATTAATAAATAATGTATATTTATGTTGCTTTCATTACATAAAAAATCTTTTGTACATTTTCGTCTTCAGTTTCGGTAAAAAATAAGAATAATACTATTAGAAATGTTTGGTAATATATTGAAATTTCGAAATTATTAAAAAAGCCAAACTGACAACACGATCTCAAAGTACAAAGAAAATTTAATTGCAAAAGTGTCAAACATGCCTATATAAATTTGGCGAACTAAATGAATATTAACAATAAATTTATGGAATGAAAACTAACTCTGAAAGAAATGATATATTTATCTATTATTTTTCATTACACTGCTAGGGCTTGAAGTATTATAATTATTCCAGAATTCAACAAAGTTTTAATAGAGTTTGCGGAACAAGTGGCGTTGATAATAATTCAGAACAAATTATTAAATGCGAAAAGTTGTTGGGGAAAAAAAGAAAGAGCGGATTAATCTTAAGAATTAGAAAATGGCATAAACACAGTAATTAAATATAAATGCAGATTACTTATTCAGTTTTTAGTTAGAGTGATCTAATGATTATGGGGATAAACTTTGTAAAAAGTTTTGTTAACGGTTCCAATTTCAAAGGCGATGTTTTGAAAGTTAATATCGAAGCATTAATGATGTGTCGATATAAATAAGTGAAATAAAAAAAACCTCTACTATATGGTCAGACTCTGTTTATGCCAGAAAAAGATTAGACAAGGTACGTAAGCATCAAGGGATTCGCGACATTCTTAACCCCTTAACTGATTTGCCCGTAAGCCATTTGAGCAAGACGAATTTGCTTAATTCATCATTTAAATCTTTTTGACACCACTATTTTTCAAAATAATTTCATACTACTTAAAGACGGAATTGTTCAGACTAAATGTTAAGAATATTTTATTTAAATAATAGTGGTGTCAATCCCTTATTTTCAATTTATTGAACGGAAAAGAAATAACTAAGGTGTTCATCGTTATAGTACCAGAAATTGTGTAAAATTATGGACTGCATTTTCAACAATGAAAAGGACCATTTGACGGAAAGATCGGTCCCCGTAGATGAAAGTTGGTTACTTTATAACAAACAAGAATGCAAACAATCTTGATCCAGTTGAGATAAAGGTCCTATATTTGTCGCTATAGCCGGATTCCGAGAGAAGAAAGTTTTGGTCTCTATTTGGTGAAATTTGATCTATACTACAAGATACTCTCACTAAAACAGAGCATCAACTCCGAAAATTTCTACTTGAAACTGAAGGAACTGAAGTCAGCAATTGCCGGAAAACACTCCGAATCAGCAAACAAATGAGGTATTATCTTCTATTATGACAACTCCATTCCACATGAACCTTTGACTATCCGAAACAAACTTCTTGCATTCAATTGAGACATTCAGACCCATACTCCTTACTCTCCAGACATTGCTCCGTTCGAGTACTATTTTTTTCTCTCTGAAACATTCTCTTCATCCTCAAAAAATTAACTTTTTGAATGATATAAAAAATTACCTCGATAAGTATTTTGCCACCAAATCAAATGTGTTTTTGAAAGAATGTGTTACAGACTGCCGGAAAGATAGAAGTTTTGTTAAACAGATTTGCACAAACATCCTTCAATAAGATATCGCCACTATCGAAATTTTCATGATTTATTTTTTGTAAAAAAACTGAAGAAAACTTTTGGGATAACTTAATATTTATCTATAACTTTTCATTACACCACCAGGGCGTGAAGTATTATAATCATCTTTGAATTCAACAAAATTTTAATAGAGTTTACTGAGCCACTGGCATTGATAATAATTTAAAACAAGTTATTAAATGCAGAAAGTTATTAGGGATAAAAAAGAAAAAAGGAATTAATCTTCAGAATTAGAAAATGGCGTAAACAGAGTAATTAAATATAAACGCAGATCACTTATTCGAAGTTTTTAGCTAACCCATGATTATGGGAATAGACTTTTTAAAAGATCTGTTAGAGGCTCTAATTTCAAAGGTGATGTTATTAAAATTAATATCGAAGTTTTAATGAAGTTGATAATGGAAAATCTTTGAAACTGAAGAAGCAGATGTGTCTCTAGTGATATAAAAAGAGGCAGATTCTGTTTATGCAAGAAAAAGTTTAGACAAGGTTATGTAAGAATGGCCTCCCCTTCATACTATATGAAGAGAAATAACTGGTGAGATTACGAAGTGGGTGACCCGGAAAAAGACTTGACTTCCCTTTGTATTATTATTGTGTTTGAGAAAGTTCCTTTGAATCACTTGGAGTTAAATAATTTAAATATTCTTGTCTGAAGGAAGTTTTGAAAATAATACACAGTAATTTCGCTAACACTGTAATTAACACCGCTTATTTCGGGACAAAATTCTAATATTCGAAAACTTCCCACAAACCCAGAATTCCCTTTTTTTTCTACAAAAATCTGTTTTTACGTCAAATGAATTAAATTTTCCGCAAGTTCGCATCACTGCTATGACAAAATTTTCAAAATAAAAATACTACAAAACGGGTTTTTTTAAATCCTGGTGCGAATAGAAAATAAAAATAGTTGATGGCTGTCGTTCTGTTTCAGAGTAAAATTATAGACGCATTTTCAACAGTGAAAAAGATCGTTTTACGGAAAACATTCATATATTCCCATACATGAAAGTTGAATACTTTATAACAACCAAGATCGCTAACAATCCTGATCCAGCTGGGATGAAAGTCCCATTCCTATCGCTAAAGCCGGACTCCGATAAAAGAAAGCTTTGGTGTCTATTTGGTGAAATTGGATCTACTATAAGATATTTCCACCAAACCAGACAAGAAATTCTGAAAATTAATATTCGCAACAGGACAAACTGAAGGCAGCAAGTGCAGAAAACACCCCGAATTAGCAAACAAGCGAGGTATTTCTTCCATTATGATAACTCCATTCCACATGCATTTTTGACTGTCAGAAACAAACTTCTTGCGTTTGGTTGAGACATTCTGACCCATCCTCCGTACTCTCCGGGCATTGCTTCGTTCCAAATACTTTATACTCTCGTTAATTCGAAATCGGATAATTCGAATCTTCGCTTAATTCGAACTAAACATGATGTCTAGAAATTTTCAATGGCAGAATAACGTTAAAAATGTTCATTAATTCGAACTGATTTTCTCTTGACTTCGTTTAATTCGAACTAACGCGAATTCCGATTTTTCAGTTATCTTTTTAGCGGATTTCAGATCATTTGAATTACTTTCTTTCTTTGATTTTTATGAAAATTGTTCCGACCAAGGATACATATAATCCAATGCATTTGATATCCACTTTCTTAGTACCCCGTCTATCCATCAGTGACGTTTTAAATTTTTCTTCCATTGTGCTTGTTTCTAACCTTTTAATTAGTTTATGTATTTATACATTCTAATTTAATATTGAGTCATATTCTAAGGCTAACAGACGAAATATATAAAAAAAAATCCACTATAACATTAGTTTCTTTGTTATAGTACCATATTAAGCATGTTTTCATTTCATATTTTCTATAATTCGAACTTAGGATAATTCGAACATTTCTTGTGGTCCTGACGAGTTCAAATTAACGAGAGCCGACTGTACTAAAAATGAACTCTTTGAATTACATAAAAAATCACCTCTTTAAATATTTTGAGGTCAAATGAAAAATGCTTTTGAAAGAAGGCATTATTAGACTGCCGGAAAGATAGAAGAAATTTTGTTCAACAGATTTGTACAAACATTCTTCAATAAAATATCTCGTCACTGTCGAAATTTCCATGGTTTGTTTTTATAAAAAACGAAATGAACTTTTGGGAAAAACTAATATTTATCTATAATTTTCCATTACACCACTAGGACTTGAAGTATTATAATCATTCTTGAATTCAACAAAGTTTTAATAGAGTTTACTGAGCCAGTGACAATGATAGTTATTTAAAACAAATTATTAAATGGTACAAGTTGTTAGAAGAATAGAAATAAATTTAATCTACGCAATTTAAGTTTTTAGTTAAAGCATAGTATTTAGTTAAAACATTTAATTTACCTCATGATATGGGAATAAAAATTATTAAAAGTTTTGTTAGCGGTTCTAATTTCGAATATGTTATTAAAATTAATATCAAAGGTTTAATGAAGTAGAAAAAGGAAAATCTTTGAACTAAATAAGTTTAAATTAAGTTAAATTAAGTGAAATAAAGATCAAAAAGAATTTCTTTATCGGCAGATGTTATTTAAGCGTGAAAAAAATGAGATTGATAAATATATTTTAATTTTAAAATTAGCTCAATGCTGAATACTTTATACTTGTGCATTTCCATCGAAATCTTTCCATTTTTTAGGGGGGAAAAAGAAATCCAATTTAATTTTGAAACTTATATTAATTGTTTTATTAAAAATCTTATTATGAACAAAAATAATATTCATAAACTAAATGAAATGAAAATTACGAAAACTGAAATTTGGAAATTTTCCGATTTTGATGAAAATATAGTCAAACTATTAAAATTTCTGTTTTTTTTTTTTTTTTTTTTTTTTTTTTTTTTTTTTTCTTTTTTAATGAAAAAAGAAAGAAACTTTTGGGATAATCTTTGTCTATAATTTTTCATTACTCCACTGGGGCTTGAAGTATTATAATCATTCTTGAATTCAACAAAGTTTTAATGGAGTTTACTGAGGCACTGGCATTGATAATATTTCAAAACAAGTTATTAAATGCGAAAAGTTGTTAGGTGAAGAAGAAAAAGACATTTAATCTTCAGAATTAGAAAATGACGTAAACAGAGTAATTAAATATAAACGCAGATCACTTATTCGAAGTTTTTAGCTAAAGCGATTCCATGATTATGGAATAGCAGTTTTTTAAAGTTTTGTTAGCAACTATAATTTCGAAATTGATGTCATTAAAATTAATATCGAAGCATTAATGAAGTTGATAAAGGAAAATCTTTGAAACTAAATAAGCTAATGTTAAATTAAGTTAAATAAAGACAAAAAGAATTTCTTTATCGACAGATGTTATTTATGCGTGAAAAAAAATTAGATTGGTTAAGGATGAGAGTGTTCCGCGTTTTTACATACCAGTATAATATTAGAGAAAATATTGTTCTCTTAATCCGCAGCATTTTTCGTTTGAGTAAAATAGCATTTTCTCTAAGATTATACTGGTGGGAAAAAACGCGGAAAACCGCGGAAAATTCTCATCTCTAACTGGTAAATAAATACAATTTAGTTTTAAAATTAGCTCAATGCTGAATACTTTATACTTGTACATTTCCATCGAAATCTTTCCATTTTTTGTGGAAAAAAAAAAGAAATTCAGTTTAATTTTGGATTTTGAAACTTGTATTATTAGTTTTATTTAAAATCTTATTATAAACAAAAATAATATTCATAAATTAAATGAAATGAGAATTACGAAAACTGAAATTTAGAAAATTTCCGATTTTTATGCAAATATAGTCAATCAAAATCTCGATTTTTTTTAATAAAAAAAACGAAAGAAACGTTTAGGTAAAGCTAATATTTATCTATAAGTTTTCATTACTTCATTAGGACTTGAAGTATTATAATCATTCTTGAATTCAACAAAGTTTTAATAGCGTTTACTGAGCCACTGCCATTGATAATATTTCAAAACATGTTATTAAATGCGAAAAAGTTGTTAAGAGTAGAAGAAAAAGCCATTTAATCTTCAGAATAAGAAAATGGCGTAAACAGAGTAATTAAATGTAATTGTAAATCACTTATTCAAAGTTTTTAGCTAAAGCGATCCCATGATTATGGAATAAAAGTCTTTAAAAGTTTTGTTGGCAGTTCTAATTTCGAAGTTGATGTTAATAAAATTAATATCGAAGCATCAAAAAAGTTGATAAAAGAAAATCTTTGAATATAAATGAGCTAATGTGTCTGTATTAGTGAGTGAAATAAAGATAAAAATAATTTCAGCATCGGCAGATGTTATTTATGCGTGAAAAAAATTAGATTCATAAATACATTTTAGCTTTTAAATTAGCTCAATGCTGAATAATCTACACTTGCGCATTTCCATTGCATAAAATCTTTCCATTTTTTAAAGGGGAAAAAAGAAATCCATTTTAATTTTGAATTTGGAAATTTATACTAATAATTTTATTAAAAATCTTGCTATGCGCAAAAGTAATATTCATAAACTAAATAAAATGAGAATTACAAAAACTGAAATTTGGACATTTTCCGATTTTGATGCAAATATAGTCAAACTATCAAAATTCCTATGATTTATTTTTATCAAAAAACGAAAGAAACTTATGGGATAACCTAATATTTATCGATAATTTTTCATTACTCCACTAGGGCTTGAAGTATTATAATCATTCTTCAATTCAACAAAGTTTTAATAGAGTTTATTGGGCCAGTGGCATCGATAATATTTCAAAACAAGTTATTAAATGCGAAAAGTTGTTAGAAGAAGAAGAAAAAACCATTTAATCTTCAGAATTAGAAAATGGCGTAAACAGGGTAATTAAATATAAATACAAATCACTTATTCAAAGTTTTTAGCTAAAGCGATCCCATGATTATGGAATAAAAGTCTTTTAAAGTTTTGCTAGCAGTTCAAATTTCAAAGTTGATGTTATTAAAATTAATATTGAAGTATTAATAAAGTTGATAAAAGAAAATCTTTGAAACTAAATAAGCTAACGTGTCTCTATTAGTAAGTGAAATAAAGATAAAAATAATTTCTACATCGGCAGATGTTATTTATGCCTGAAAAAGATTAAACTGAAAATACATTTTAATTTTTAAATTATTCAATGCTGAATACTCTATTATTGTGCATTCCCATTGCATGAAATATTTTCATTTTTTAGGAGGAAAAAAATAAATTCAATTTAATTTTGAATTTCGAAAATTATATTAATAATTTTATTAAAATTCTTATTATAAACAAAAGTAGTAAACTAAATGAAATGAGAATTACGAAAACTCAATTTTGGAATTTTTCTGATTTTGACGCAAATGTAGCAGAATGCTTTTATAAATAGAGAAGGAATGTGTTACACTAGTCTACTCGCCATTGTCGAGTGGATTTTGCGACAAGTCAGGTATATTTTTAGACTGTCTCTTAAAAATCACACGCTGTACAGTCCTGCCACACGTTTCTTTTTTGACTACCACTCATTTCTAATTTTTTTTTTTTTTTTTTCATTTTTGTTAAAAATTTTGCAGACGCAAATCCGGAACGTAATTCTTGCTGGAAATCTTGTAAGAAAATCAAGAAAAAATTTCTGCAAAAATACTTCATTTTATATTTAAGTTAAATAAGGCGATTTAAAAAAATATATATGCTTGTAGTGGAATTGTGCGACTCTTGCATATAGATTATAATATCTATTAGAATAATAGACATTGTATAAAACACAACAAAATTAGAAAACAAAGCGGAACGCGTTTCGAGCTAAAACAATAACATCCCGTCATCAGCTGAAGCATACACATGTCCGTAAAGTGTCAGTGTATGCTTCAGCTGAAGATGGGCTGTAATTGTTTTAGCTTGAAACGCATCCTGCTCTTTTATTTTATGGTCATTTTTGCAAAGTATATTATTTTGATTATTAATAACCGCCAATATATTCGGTGTTTTTTTACAATAATATCTATTGTTTCACAGTGTTTTGGAAACATGAAAAAAAAAAGTAAAAGTTGACATTTATGTACAGGTTTCGAAAGACATGGGGGAACTTTTACTGTTCTTATCTGTACGTTGAACAATAACATTAAGAGAAAAATTCTTTAGCATGTGAAATAGATATTTATATCGGAGATAAAGGTTTTGAAGTAATGGTGTCTACAATAAAATATATCCTAATTGCTTCGAGATTTAGACAGAACTTGCACGACTCCAGCTTTTTTATGCCGGTATATTAATATAGTAAATGTTGTTTTATTTATTCCAAGACGTATACGGTTTAAAATTTGAATAAAAAGGAATAAATATGTACTCAACATGATGAAGCTCTATCTGTAATCAGTTTTGCCATAGCTTATTACCCTCGGAGGAAAGTTCCATCAGAAAATTGTAAAAAAAAAAAAATTCTTCTTATTTAAACACTTTATTAATAAGATTTCGGTAATAATTATGACCAAAAGCATATAATCAATTTATTAGGGGAACTTTGGTGGTATTCACAGGGATGAGATTTCCGCTTTTTTGCACACCAGTAAAATTCTACAGAAAATGCCATATTATGTAATCGGATCATTTTTCTGATTTAACCCCTTGAGGGGCGCTGGTTTCATAGATATACCACCTAATTTTAATTCCCAAACGCTCCATTCGCACCGGAATTTTGTTAAAGAAAATTACGGTTTATTGAATGCGTGAAGTATAGCGTTTTCTTATTTACAAATAAAATTGTTTTCGAATTCCGGTGTCAATCATTAATTTCAATAGTTAAGCAATGAATTTGCCCTGCCCCGCAAAGGGTTAACAGAACAACATTTTCTCTAAAATTGTACTGGTGGCCAAAAAAGCAGAAATCTCATCTATATATTCAGAACCTGCGTTTCCGCAACACGGTGGTAACCATTGACCATTGACAGAAGCTATTTAGCTTCTGTCAATGCCATGGAAACTGGCTGCAATACCCAGGCTAATTCTTACCAGTAAAAACGAACAGAAATTATTTAGATACCCGTGAGGGAAGTTTTTCCTATGTAAGAAGTTAAAACAAATCAAAATTTTCTATTTGAGGTTTATAGCTCGATGTTTGGTCTGTCAGTAAACAGTACCTGTTGATCCGATGTAAAACATCAGCCGCCATTTTGCGACAATTCCTACTGTTACCATGTGTCTATACTATGTTTCTCCTCCTTCTCGTTTATTTTGTCATCGTTTCAAAGAAGGATATTTTCTATACGATAACATTGGTATGCAAAAATCCGGGCTGAGATTTTTGAACTCTGCCAACATATAGAAACTTTTATTCCAATAGCTCAAGTGGCTAGTAAGAAATCTTGCATATTTTTTATAAATTAACTCCTTAACTCATTCCTTTTTTTGCGTACAATAAATTGAAAATGTGGGTTAACATCAGTTTTTTAAGCTTAAATATTCGTAATATTTAGTCTAAACGTTTCTGAAATTAAATAGTTTGAAATCGTACTTTAAGAAAAATAGTGGTTTGAAAAAGCTTTAAATGATGAATCAAGAAATTAGTCTTGCCCGAACGGCGTACAGTCAAATCAGTTAAGTGGTTAAAATGCAACTGCTACAGCAATTCTTTCTTCCCCTGGTCGTGTTGCATTAAAAAAAAAAGTGAGTCAAATAACTAACATGTGAAAACAATTAATAACTCTGGAACTTTAGATATATTAGATTCGATATTCATGGGAAAGTTAAAAAAATATTATTGAAAACATAATAAACCAAAATAATTACGAGATAGATCGCAAAATTATTCTAGCATACATAGAGCAGTAGTGCTTATTTAACATTTTTCATTACTCCCAAAGTTCTTCAACTATTATAATGATCCCTGCATTCAAACAAGTTTTAATAGAGTTTACTGAGTTAGATGATGTTAATAATAACGTTCAGACCAGCATATTAAGTACATAAACTTGTTGGGAAGTAGAAGAAAAAACCGAGTTAATCTTTGGAATTAGAAAATGGCGTAAATGTATATAATTAAGTTTATGTGCAAATCACTCATTCAACTTTGTTTTTATTCATGTGATTAATAATATAAAAATATTAGATTCGATATTCATTGAAAAGTTTAAAAATATTATTGAAAACAAAATAAACTAAAATAATTACTAGACAGAGCGTAAAATAATTCTAGGGTAAATATTGCAGCAGTGCTTATTTAATATTTTTCATTATCCCCAAAGTTCTTCAACTATTATAATCATCCCTGCATTCAAACAAGTTTTAATAGCATTTACTGAGCTAGATGATGTTAATAATAACGTTCAGAGCAGTATATTAAGTTCACAAATTTGTTGAGAAGAAGAAAAAAAATCGAGTTAATGTTTGGAATTAGAAAATGGCGTAAGTGTGTATAATTAAGTTTATATGCAAATCACTTGCTCAGCTTTTTTTTTTATGTATGTGGTCTTATAATGAGGAAAATAAAAAATGTTAAAAAGTTCGCTAACAGTGTTATTATTACTAAATAAATAACTTTGGCACTTTAAAAATATTAAATTCGATATTCATTGAAATGTTAAGAAATATTATTGAAAAAAAAAAACTAAAATAATTACTAGATAGAACGCAAAATAATTCTAGGATAGATATAGCAGTAGTGCTTATTTAATATTTTTCATTACCCCCAAAGTTCTTCAACTATTATAATCATCCTTGAATTCAAACAAGTTTTAATAGAGTTTACTGAGCTAGTTGATGTTAATAATAAGTTCAGTGTAGTCAATTAAGTACATAAATTCGTTAGGAAGAAGAAGAAAAAATAACGAGTTAATCTTTGAAATTAGAAAATGGCGTAAATGTGTATAATTAAGTTTATATGCAAATCACTCGTTCAATTTTTTTTTTTTTTTTTATTATGCGATCTTATGATAAGGGGAAAAAAGTTAACAAGTTTGCTAGCAGATGTGTTGTTAAAATTCAAATTAAAATTTTAGAATAAGTTGTAAAGGGAATATATTCGAAATTTATTGAAGATGATTTGTCTTTTTTATATTTTTATCAGCATGAGAAAACAATAATCAATTCTGGCACTTTAGAAATATTAGATTCGATATTCTTTGAAAAGTTAAAATATATTATTGAAAGCAAAATAAACTAAAATAATTACGAGATAGAACGCAAAATTATTCTATCATACACAGAGCAGTAGTGCTTATTTAATACGTTTCATTTCCCCCTAAGTTTTTCTTTTATTATAATCATCCCTGCATTCAAACAAGTTTTAATAGAGTTTACTGAGCTAGATGATGTTAATAATAACTTTCAGTGCTGTATATTAAGTACATAAATTTGTTGGGAAGAAGAAGAAAAAATCGAGTTAATCTTTGGAATTAGAAAATGGCGTAAATGTGTATAATTAAGTTTATATGCAAATCACTCGTTCAATTTTTTTTATTTATGTGATCTTATGATGAGGAAAATAAAAATTGTTAAAATGTTTCCTAGCAGATGTGTTATTAAAATTTAAATCGAAATTTTGATTAAGTTGCAAAGGGAAGATATTTAAAAAGTATTGAAGCTGATTTGTCTTTTTTATATTTTAACAGTTTTCAGGGCACTGATATGTTTGTGAAACTACTTAATTTTAATTCACAAATGCCAACATGACACCAGAATTTAAGTATAATTATTTTCCATGTATAATGTATATGATAAATAGCTCACAACTTACTCATATCATTCTTAATCTCCTACATTACACATGGATTACATGTAGACAATTGAAACATAGACATTACACACATAGACATTTTGAAAATACTTAGACATTACACATGGATTATTTATAGACAATTGAAACATAGACGTTACACACATAGACATTTTGAAAATACTTTGACATTACTCATGGATTATACACATATAATTGAAACATAGACATTACACATAGAGACATTTTGAAAATACTTAGACATCACATATACTAATACATTTGCTTGTGCATTAATGTAGGCTATTTATATTCCTACATATATGCATTGTACATATTTACATTCGTATTTTATATTTACAAGCTTTTTATAACATACGTACATGCAACAACGTTCCATACCTACAATATACCATATGTGATAATAAAAAAATTTTCGCCTTAGTTCTTAATTAGTTACTTCCAAATTCTTATAATATCTAATTTTTCCCTTATCTTTTAATAATATCATAATATGTTTATATTTTTTAAAATTCCATATAATTAATCTACGCCTTCTTTTTTTCTTATTCTAAAAATCTTTAATCTGTTAAAAGTGCCACATTAATTTATTACAACCTCATTAATTTTTAAAAATTCATTCGAAATCCTACGATACGCAAAAGCGTTATTACTTAAGATAATCATAAGATCGGCTGAGGGAACTTATTTACTTTTTCGCCCGTTTTAAATTTCGTGTTGGTTAAGGACTCGCTTTCTAAAAAGTTTATTGGCAAGGCAGAATTTAATTTTCAAATCTAGTATTAGTGCGCCCTTATGTATATAAGCACAATATTCTGACTTGAAAAAAAAAAAAAAAAAAAAAAAAAAAAACGTAGAATTCCGTTTTTCAAGTCAAAATAATATCGTTATACAGAATTTGATAATTACATTCAGCGTGTTAATAAACTTTTTAGAAAGCGAGTCTTTAACCAATACGAAATTTAAAAGGGGCGAAAAAGAAAATAAGCATTCACAGCCGATCGGCTGAATATCTTATGAAATGAAGCTTCTGCGTGTTGCATCGCATGGAATGACTCGATTTCGAATGAATTTTAAAAACTTAAATAAGAGGTATTATGAAACAAATGAGAGAATAAAATAACTTAATGGATTTTAGAGAAAGTTTTAGTTTTAACAGATTAAAGCTTTTTAGAATAAGAAAATAAAGAGTAGATTAAAGATATAGAATTAAAATATTCTAAATATGTTACGACGAAGAAGGGGAGGAAATTAAGTATATTAAGAATTTGGAAGTAATTAATTAAGAATTAAGAAAGAACTTTATTACTACATAAACATCAACCTTTTTCACCAAAATAAGTCAATTTGGAGTAACTTTCCATGTACTAAACCACAACTCAGCAACTGTTACAAGAGATGAGATTTTCATAATAGAGAAATGATTTTCATGATAGAGAATTTTATAGAGAAATGAAAAAATTATCTATTATTCGCTTAAAAGATGTGAGATTTTTTTGTAAAGTAGAAAATCAACATCGAAATTAAAGTAAGTGTTTTTACATCGGATGTAAAGTAATTTTCAGAAGTAGATAGTGCCAGTTTATTAGTTTGAAGTAAGCCAATAACGTTTTAAATTTTATCATCTTTCTGCTTTCAAACAAATATTAATAAAATTTACGGAGCAACTAATGTTGATAATAATTCAAAACAAGTTATTAAATACAGAAAGTTGTTTGGAGAATAGAGAGAAAAAAGTTAAACTTTAGAATTAGGAAATCGTGTAAACAGAGTAATTAACTTGAAATGCAAATTATTCAATGTCTTTTGTTGAGTGGGTTTCATGATTACGAAAATAAAATATTCAAAAGCTTTGTTATCTGCTTTAGGTGTTATGAAATATTAAAATTGAAGCTTTTAATAAATCGAAAAAAAGAAGATATTTGAAACGAAATTAAACTAATCTTCTCTCTTAAAACTATGAATAGGGAGAAACTCACATACCTCAAAGTGGTGAAGCTTAAACTGTAGACGTTCTTGCTATGGCTCATTACAACCTGGGCATACTTCCACCAGTAAATTTCAAAAGAAAATTTATTCTTAATTGCTTTTTTAATGCAGAATTTCAGTCATAACTACGGCCGAAAGTAGATACGTATTTTTACTTGTGAGCATTTACTTCGGCGGTAGTTTGTCCAAGTGCTTTTTTCCATATTGTGACAATTTAGATAACTTCTTGTCAATAAAAGAGATTATAAAACCTAGACCAACTCCCAATAGTGTAAATATGTATATATGTTTGTGAGCGACATTTTGCTTGTATAAGCAACTAAAATAAAGCAAAATTATCTATTCAAAATTTACTAGTGGAAACCAACATCGCCGGTAAAGCGAAATCTTTGATCTCATGTAAAATATCAGTCACCATGTAGAGACAACCTATTCAGTTACTTAACTCGCAACCGGTAGACCATACACTATATGTTTCTAGCTTTTTATTCATAACCTATTCCTAACTTATCCCTTATAACTAAGGCAAAGAAAATCTGCTATATTTTCAAACGTTATTTGTACATCAAAACGAATATATATTAAACCATAGCGCTCTATTTTTTTCTTTTTGGAGGAGGCATATTATTGTAATATTTGTATTCTTCATTTCATTTTCGGACGATTCATGCATACATTTTAGTTTTTTTCAATGTTTTTATACGTGTAAAGTTGCGGACATGCATAGCCGCCAACAAAACTTGTGCGAAAATGGCAAATCGGGAAAAGTTTTTCCACTATATTAACACTTTGAATTCGAGAGGTGATTCTCCATCGTCTCGCAAAATCGGGGCATTAAATGCTTTAGATACTAGTATTTTAAAATAATTTTTTTCATCTTATTTAATGGCAACATTATCTGCGATTAAAAATAGCGAAATGAAACTATAAGAAATTAGAGTTGTCCAAGGCTTTTAGAGTTCAGATTCCCGCGGGAAACCTGGCACCACTAGTGGTTAACGAGAGTCATCTCATTACATCATCTCTCAGCACAAAAGGTTAAAATGTTATTTTTAATCTCAATTAATCACAGATATAAAGTAGATAAAAAAAAGTTTTAAAATTAATAATCGTAGAACACCTAATTTCGCATTTTTACCTCATGAAGTCGGCGCAATTAGCAGGCAATGCTTGAAAACGGTTTTTACATGAAATAATACTCCAACAGATCATATTTTCGTTCTAAAAAAATGTCTAATCCGTCGTTTTAATAAAAGTCGCCAACGACGTTTTCGAGAATCAAAAAATTATTAATCCTCTCATAATATTTCATGCATAATTGTTTTATCAAAATAGGTTAAAAATTTGCTCATTTAATCCTTTCGCAACGAACGTTATTTACAGAATTTTTAACCCTTTCTGGCACGGTCAAAATCTGTAATGAAATGAAAAATAATCGACTGACACCGGAATTCACAAACGATTTTTTTTTAGACATTTTGAATTCCTTAATTTAAGGTTTTATTGTAAAAGCAAAGTTTTACTAAAATATTACTGGTGCCGATTGCAAGTTTGGAATTAAAATTAGGTATCCCAGACTGGACCCAGTGTGCCGGAAAGGGTTAATCTTTTCTCACTGGTTCTTCAAAACAGAATTTTTTAATAATTTAATTGCAAAAATGCCCTTATCTAATATTCCAATGTTTACTTTAAAAAATGACTGGTGGGAATAATCAAAGAGGGTTAAATCCTTATAGACGAGTGGTGCGTGTACGCGCTGCAAAAGGCTTAACCCTTTCCAGCACGGGCAAATTCTGCTTGTAAAATGAGAAATTATCGACTGACACCGGAATTTACAAACAACTATTTTAGGAATTATGAACGCCTTAGGTTTCCATCGCAAAAACAAAATTTTATTGAAGCATTTTGCAAGTTTGGAATTCGAATTAAGTGCGCGCAGAGTGGGACTACTGTTCTGGAAAGGGTTAAGAATCCTTGTATAACCCTACTAGTAAAATTTTGCTGTGAAATTTGCCTCATTTTAACGGAGCATTTTCTCGATTTAATAAGGCACGAATTTCTGTTTTTAAAAACCGGTGACAAAACATCGAAAATTTCATAAAAAGCTCTTGTCACGAAGGGGTTAATTATTCAGAAAAATGCATCCCCGTGGAAATCTCAAATTTTGCGAATTTTGCTGCATTTGCTTTGTTTGTGGATACCTCGGCATGTGCAGCCAGAAGGTTAATACATCACAAAATAAGTAAATAAATGTACAGAAAATGCTCATTTAACAATTTGCAATCGAGAGGTGCCTCTCATTCACCACTAATGTTGCTAGGTATCGAAAGTAATAAATGAGAGCTCCAAATGCTATGGATACCATTAATACCTTGTAAATGATTTAGCCATCTTTAAATACGCATTAGATAAAACGAAGAAAATAGCATTAAAATACTGGTGTACAGAGCATTTGAAGCTCGGATTTCGAAACACCCAGCAACACTAGTGGGGGGTGTCCGCCAAATACCGACTGCAAAAGGTTTTTAATATACGATTTATGGAGATTCGCTAGCCTGAGAGCTTCCCTAACTTTTTCTTCACGTGCTCCTTTATTAGGCTTTTCATTTCGGGGAACATCCATTTCTCATAAACACGCTCCTTTTCCACTCCTCCACTGAACTATATAACACAAATATATATTTCTTTCCATTAGTGTGATGTTTTGACACTTTTATGACTTTTCTAATGATTTTTCTGATTTCCGTCGTTACCGTTATTATTTACAAGTACCCCCAGCAAGTTCGCCAAATGTAGTTGTGAATAAATAAGAGGAGAAAAGTAGTGTATTGTTTAACGTTTGCGAGTGAAGTATCTGAGGGTGTTGTCACGAGATGTCTGCTGTTTTTCCCCTCAATCATATTCAAATTTTCTCATTACTTCCTGTGAAAACTTTCACCAGTGAACTTGAATAGAAGATTTTGTATTATGAAAGTTCCTTATTTAAGGAAAAATTTCTCCTACAAGCATAATTAAAAATACATATATTGCTTTTTTATTGTAAGTTTTTCAGTGATACTGACAGAAGGTTGGTTGTCTTGGTTATAACACTATGGGAGGACTACTACCACCGAAATAAATTTCCACCAGTAAAATCAAATATCACTTTTTGCCATTACTTTTGACTGTAATTTTCCATTAACAAGACGTTTGAATAAAGATAAATTTTCTACTTAGTAAATTTACTGGTGGAAGTTTGCTCTGACAGTAATGAACCCCTGAAAAGGCGGTTACAGCTGAAGCTTCACATTTTAGGCTAATTCCATGGGTTCTGTAGTGTAAGTCACATAATTTATTAATTGCAATGCTTGTTAGCCACCGTTATTTTCGAAAAGTCTGCTTGGCCTTATTCAATTAATGCGAATGTGCCAATAAAATTAATCACATTTTTTTTTATTCTATTATACTGGTAGCCAAAAATCGTAGCCTGTGACTTACACTACAAGTACTCATGGAAATAGCCTTTAAAGAAAATGTCAATTCCTCAGATTTAATAGTTCCAAGGTCCGCCACGTATCCCCAGGGGTACGAGTACCTCTGGATTATTGAAAACTGCTGCAACGTTGGAGAAATAACTTTCGTGAACTAAACATAATTAACGTATATCGAAAGCTTTTCTGCGTGTTAAGTATATACAGTGTCTCACAAAAGTGATGGGACACTTGTGCTTTATAAAAAGAAACTGCAATAAAATAAATAAACAAACATGTGCAAAAATTTTTTGGGTGTGTTTCATATTTAAAGTTAGTAACAATTATTACATAACATACATTTTGTCAAAATATTAAAATATTAATTTAGTAAAAATACAATTGTTCAGAACGGAGCAAAAAATGGCTCACATAAGTGATGAAACACTTACTTTCCATCAAATATTTATCCAAAAATTTTACTTTTTAAAAGGTTTTAATATTTTGTTGGATTTCCTTTTACTTTTAAAACATGATTCAATCATTTTGGGATGGATTCGACTAATTTTTTGTGATTTCTGGAGTGATTTTACCCCATTTTTCTTGAAGCACCGATTTTAGTTGTTGTTTTGAAGAAATGGTGTGTTTGCGAATTCTTAATTCCAATTCTTGCCAAATATTCTCTATGGGATTTAAGTCTGGAGATTGTGGTGGTGTTTTTATTATTTCAGGACAGTTATATAGCAGCCAGAGTCTAACGTTCAGAGCAGTGTGCTTGGGGTCATTGTCCTGGTAGAATTTGAAATCGTTATGAAGGTTCAATTTTCGTGCTGAAGATTTCAAATTTTGCTTTAAAATATCAATGTACTTGTACTGATCCATTATACTGTCAATAAAAACAAGATTACCAACTCCAGCGGACGACATACACCCCCATACCATAACTCCTCCTCCACCATGTTTTACTGTTGGTAACAAGTTCTGTTTGCGAAATTCTTCCCTGGGTTTTCTCCACACCAAGATTCTACCGTCAGAACCAAATATATTGAATTTACTCTCATCAGCAAATATAACTTTTTTCCAGTAATCAGAATTCTTATTTATGTTGGATTTTGCGAAAGCTAGTCTGAGTTTTCTATTCTTTTCACTTACGAAGAATTTTTTCCTGGCTACTCTACTGTGATATCCAGCAGATCGAATTACCCTTCTAATAGTCTCAGGATTAACAATTATTCCACATAATGCTTGTAAATCAGCAGCAACTTTTGAAGCACTATTTCTTGGATTTTTTTTAATATTTCGAACGATAATTCGCTTTATTCCATTGGATAGCTTTGATGGTCGGCCAGGTCTTCTTTTATCTTGAATCATATGATTCTTTTTATATCGTTTAATGATATTGAAAACTGTTGAATGACTCAAGTTAACTGTTTCAGCAGTTTTTCTAATAGATTTTCCACGTTCAATATGCAAATTAATAACTTATTTTCGAATTTCAGGCGAAGTTTCTTTTCGTTTAGCATTCATGGCTACACAGAGCTAAAAAACACAAAAATTCCAAAACAAACTGGAGAGAAATACTGCAGACGATTTTATAAATTATTGTCAATTGCTTTTAAGTAAAAATAAAACCCCCAAAAATATTTTTATTGCTTATTTCAGACGATTTTTGTTGCATATATAATGGTGTCCCATCACTTATGTGAGCTATTTTTTGCTCCGTTCTAAACATTTGTATTTTTATTAAATTAATATTTTAATATTTTGACAAAATGTATGTTATGTAATAATCTTTACTAAATTTAAGTATGAAACACACCCACAAAAAAAGTGTACATGTTTTTTTTTTTATTTATTTGATTAGTTTCCTTTTGTAAAGCACAAGTGTCCCATCACTTATGTGAGACACTGTATATCTCCAATGTTGGAGAAAATTTAATTCAAAACAGTTACATTTTATTGATTGTTCTATACATTTGAATCGGTAAAATATGTAAATAATAATTGTATAATATTGTAAACATATAAAAAATATGAAAAAAATTTATGATAAAAAAAATTAATTTTTATACATAGATAACAATAATACTAAGTAGGTGGTGACGGTGGAGGAGGGGAGGTTTCGAAGGATGATAACGTATGATGTCTTTAAGTGGGAAAGCTTGCTCAAAATAAACAAAACGAATGGAATTAGGAATAAAGCGATGGTCAACGGGTTGTTCATTGAAACTTTCTCTCACAAATGTAGTAAAAAATTCCAATAGTTTTTACTGGATACAGTGTGACCAGATAGAATCTTTCGCACTTACACTGACAAGAGGTATAATGGCAGTGTACTGTCGACCATATACGAGGGGAGTCTTTGAGGAGGTTGTCAGAAGATAGCAGCTGTATTTTTTAAAAATCAGATCAGCAGCTACTGATTACCACCTGCACAAAATCCCACTAGTAAATTGAAAAATCAATTTTCGTCTTATTTAACACCGTTATTTATTGAAAATTTCTTTCACAAATGCATTAAAAAATTCAAATTGTTTTTACTGGAGGCAGTTTGGACAGATATTATAATCTTTCTCAGTTACACTGACAGGAAGTTAGCTAGATTATCACACTAATGCGGAAACATAGGTCTCTTACTACCACCGGGCCGAAGTTAACTTCCATGAATAAAAATAAACTTACGTTTTTACCATTATTTATGAGAGATATTTCGGTATTACCACTTCCAAGGTTTGTTCGTATGTCATGCGTCAAAGTGTTTTTGCCAATCATGTTTTGCCCATACCATGTACAATAATCCCTATTCCAATAATAGTTTATTATTCTTACCAGTAAATTTTTATTGCAAATTTCGCATTATTGCCCTAGAATATTAGGCCTGAAAGTTGACAGAAAAATAGCGGTTGCGGAAGACGGATTTTTTTCAGCTTATGTACGGTCTCTGGAATTTTGTTACACATTTGTTTAAATCCCCTCCTATTTATTTTTCTGAGGTTAAATAAGTCAAAGAAATCTTTTATAAAATACTGGTATCTAAATTTAAGGGACCGTATATACGTTAAAGAAAAAAAAACCTTGGGCAGCTTTTGTTTTTGTGTCAGTTCTCTGGGCTGATATTCAGGGGACTGTGACATTAGGTTTAACTAGTTAACTGATCAATATTTTTGAAAAAAAATTTCTTCAATTAATGCTTATTTTTCACCACGTCTTTTACAGAATTTTTAATCTTTTACCGCCGGTTTTTCAATTCGGAATTTTTTGACTTGTAGAATCGAAAGAACGCTCGTATTAAGTAAAGCAAAATTTACAACAAAAATTTACTGGTGACAATAATAAATCATGATTCGAATATGGATGCCATTATGTGTTACGAGCAACTCATGATTGGTAAAAACACATTGCCCGTATGACGTACAAGCAAATCAAGTTAGCGGTTAGCTATATCAAATTAATTATAAAATTCTTTAATCTTTAGCAAAAGTTAATAATTATAAGTTTTTTTTTTATCATTCTTATAGTAAGATTTAAAGATTAAAAATCTGTATAAATATTTTTGTAACTTTTCCTTCATATGGCTTATCGATACCATTATCAGCTTCATTGTTAAAAGTTTGATATAAGATAAATTTAATGATCAAAAAGATTGTTCGAGTATTAAACGGAAAAAATTCTTTAACGACCTTAAGGACTTAACTTAAAGGACAAATCGTTACAATATCAAAAAACAATCCAAATGAATTTATGTCTCATAAATTGACAAAGAATTTCATTGTTTTGCTCAAATACCGATTTACCCCTAATCAAAAGAAACAGCGCCTTAAGGCTAAAGCTGAAATTCAAAGAAATACATCGCCCCAAATCAAATCAAATTGTTTTCGTAAAGAACACTGATAATCTTAAATGAGGGAAATAAACTCGGTAAATGTTCCAGATATTGACAAAAAAAATCTTTGTTGAAAACCCAATAACATGAAAAATAATTAAATAATCGATTGTAAAATAATTTTCAGAAAGATAATTTATGAAATATATACTTTAATTGCAACGATAACGCATTAAATGTTTTAAAAATATGTTCTAAAAATTATATCCGATTTCGAAAAATTTGTAATGTTAAGGGCGTTCGCGAAAGGGAAAGCAGTCAATAATTGGGTTTTAATCAGAAAATAGTGTTTAACTGCTTCCCTTATTTGCCCGTAAGACGTACGGGTATATACACGGGTTAATTTATTATTCTCACCAGTAAAATTTTCTTGTAAATTTTGCATTATTTAATCCGAGCATTTTTCTCATTCGATTAGTCAAAAGTTTCTCTTTTGAAAAGTTGGCAAAAAAAATTTAAATTTCTGTAAAAGCTGTGAGAAAAAAAAAAATAAAAAATACGTGTGGCATTCAGAGACTGCCGCGGTAAAGCTATTGCATAGCATTTTTTTATGAACTTATGCAATTATAATTATTATTTTTTTTAAATTTATGCAATTTTTTTTTTTTTTTTTTTTTTTTTTGATATTAATTCAAGTTTTTTCTTTTTCTTTGACATTAATTCAAGTTACACTTTTTGAGCTTGATGACCGATAAGAAAATAATTTTTTTTATCATTGAATAAATGAGATGTCTGCCGAACTGAAACGACGTTAGCCGGAGTGTTAAGTTTTTTCTCGCTACGGAATTTCTAGATTCTGTCGCCGCGCTCAAAGCCCTCGATAAAAGCTATGCAATAGCTTAAAAATATTTGTAAGTTTTTTTCAAAACTACTGATTAATTAAGTGTTTAAAAAAGGCAAAGAATACATCATATTTTTATAAACAAAAAATAACAGAACTGCCACAGGTGACTATTTTTTTATTCTATTCGTACTAATATTTAAAAAATAATGATAATAAAGGGTATAGCGAGGTAAGAATGGCGAAATGGCCCCCCATGGTCAATGACTGAATTATTATTTGTACTAGTATCAGCACTCTAAAAGAATACAAAATGCAAGGTCATTGACCCCCCATCTTGACCTGTCTTTAAGATATTCGAGAAAGTTCGTACGCGCGCCGTTATTTTTTAAATGTATTTTTCTAAAAAACTATAAAAGCTAGAAAGATGGGACCAATTGCGTATATTGAGAGATACTTTGAAAAAATTTTCATATTTTTTTCAGAGTTTTCGTGAAATGACATCTGTGCAAAATAATGAAACAAAGTATAAATCTTTTATTTTAGTAGTGTTCTGTTATGTTTACCGCGCCAAAAAAAATACATAATATTCTTTAATTTATATACTTATAGCACACAAAAAATGATCAAAATCAAAGAGGCGCTTTTTGAGTAATATCTAAGAATAGAAAAGGTTAAAATAAAAATTCTAAATAGAAAAGGAAGAAAAAAAGAAAAATTGATACCGGACAAATTTAAAAGAAAAAGTAATACTCATATACGGTTAGTGAGGCACAGACATACAGGTATTGAGTAAGTAAGGTAGTGAAATTAGCGGTCGCCCCGACGTAAATACCCATTATGATATTCGTAGGGAGATTTTGCTGTTTTAATCCATCAGTCAGTGGATAGTTATTATAAAACTAGAAGATAGCCCGTCAAAATGATGTGTTTGCATTTTTAAAGGATTATAAAAAATTATAACAACTGTGGTCAATCATAGCCATTTTAGACTGAAACAATTTTGATAAAACAGCGATTAAACTTGGAGAGAAAAAAATCTAACAAAAAAAAAAAAAAAAAAAAAAAAAAGAAAAAGAAAAAAGAAAGAAAGAAAATTTCAACAGAAATCTGCATTTAAAACTATAGCAAAACTACCTGGTAGATGGGGGTGGGGATTATAATGAAATTTAAAACGCACCCGCGGTTTGCTTAAATAAAAAGTTTTAATTAAATATTGTTTTTGAAATCGTGAAAAGATATCAAAGCAAAGAAAATGTAGAGACATCATTTACAGCTCCCACTGTGAATCTGACCAATGAGAACACTCCATTACGACTATGGAACGATTTAATTTTTCAGAAAATAGATTGCCTTTTAAATCGGAGATAACTTTTCACAATGTTTTTTATACATTTGAAATTCTCAAGAGTCATTCACGGCTGTAAAGAAAAAAAAAATTAAAGCAACCCGAATATAAAAATTTTAACAATATTGCATTTAAAACGCACCTTTGCTTTCCTTTAATAAAAAGTTTTAATTAAATATATTTTTTGAAATCGTGGAAAGATTTCAAAGCGAAGTAAAATGTAGTGATATCATTTACAGCTCCCAATGTAAATCTGACCAATGAGAACGCTCCATTACGACTATGAAACGTTTTCATTGGTGAATGAGTTTCTTTTTCTCGTGGATAGGTTGACCCCGGAAGGGTTTTATATATACTAGCAAAAGCCATGCTTTGTTTGGATTCGCGAAGTATTATGCTATACGATAAATATTTGAAAGTAATAATATATTTTTTAAATTACTTTTGCATCCTTATTAAGCAAAAATATAATTTTATGTTTCGGCACATTTTAATTTAAAAATTTACTTTTACCAAATAACTAAAAATTTCCTCAGATTGTTTATTAATGATATAAGACTGGTATAAATAATAATATTTTCGAAGTAGAATTATACAAAATATTAATTTTATTTGTTTACAATTCTTTTATTGCCACTTCACAAAAATATAATGCAATTCTTTTAAAATTCTTAAATATCGTCTGCTTAAATGATTTCACAAAATAAGAATAAATTGTGTATTTGAATTCCTAACACAGAAAAATACTTTTATAATTGAATGTTAATAGGAAAATTTTCACAAATTTTAATTCATTAAAAATATGCTATAATTTTTCTAAAAAAAAAAAGTATTTTATAAATTTTATAAAATAAATCACGAAACTATACATAATTAAAAGGAATGAGCATAGTTTGAAAATCTGAAAGCAGTTTTTGAGATATTTTGTCAGAATAATGAAAATATATTTTATTCATTTAATGATGATTCTAGCTATAATTACTGACCCCATGATTTAAGTTTTTCTTCTGAAAACGTACGTGTTTTACTTTTTATTTGAAAAAATGCGTTTGTAATGGAAAAACATGTAAAATAAATTAATTAAAATAATAATTTTTTGAAAAGTATTTCTGTAAAAAAAATAATATTCTGCAAATCTACAGATCATAATTTATATTTGTGTTTAATTTCAAGTCAAAATACTGTATAGTTTTTTTGTAAGGCGTACGACAAAATGTCATTTGAGTGGCCTAGTAGAGGATTCGCTTCGCTCATCCTAATAATACGATTTTACGTATCTTTTATTAGTCTTGCTGTGTCAAGACAACAATACATAAACAATTGACTGGTTTGTCATAATTAGGTGAGAATAATTGTTTACGGCCGCCGAAAGTTCTACGGTGACAATAATGTTCGTGCAATGTAAAGTTTGTGACATTTTTGTGCATAAAGTTCGTGGAAGAAAGAAAGTTATCGCTACTGAAGAGGATGCTAGATTATATAGTGACTCGAATAAAAAACAGTTTCTGTTGGTGACATAGGGGGCACTCGCGCAAAATTTCCCGAAGCTATCATGATTAAGAATTAAGGTTGTATTCAAAATTGGTTATTTTATAACTCATTTTTAAATTCAATTTTGTTCTCAAACGCATTCAATTGGCAGTCTTTTGTTATTAAGAACTATATAATATACCGTATTAGTCGATTTTTTAATAAAGTCAGAATTATTTCAAAATATGTTGTCAAAATGAGCATTTGATCCGAATTTAGCTTAAGATGATTCAGATAAAACCAGTCCTTACAGAAAAATGAAATTAAAAAATTTTCAAAAGAGGACAAATAAAGTTGTTAAACTGGGTTTATCTGTAATCAAATTTTCTTTTTTGTTGTTGAAATGAGCACTCTTCGAAATCTACCTCCGCCTATAGGCCAAGCCGACAGGGATTTTTTAAATGATGAAGTCAAAATTGTAATAAATGAAAATAATGATGTTTGAAATCTTATTTATGATGTAATTATAATAAATAATTCTAAAAAAGACCTCTTTAGCTAGTTCCTACCATCCGTGATCTCACTTATTAAAATCATAATTACTCAAAGAAGCACCTCTTTGATTTTGATCAGGTTTTGCGTGCTATAAATATATAAATGAAAGAACATTATATACATATATATATATATTTGGCGCGGTAGACATGATAATGATAGGTCTAACTATAATTATCATCATCTCTACTTTCATTAATTACAACATTGACTCCATCGCTTAAAAATTTTTTACGCAGAATTTCAATAGGACAAGCATACATGGGGTGTAGGTCGGGGCGATCGCTAGTTTCATCGCTCCACCCACTCACTAGCTCTATTTCAATGTCCCACTAGCCGTGTTTTTGACACACGCTAGCCGTATATCAGTGTTACTTTTTCTTTTAAATTTGTCCGGTATCAATTTTTCTCTTTTTCTTCCTTTTCTATTTAGAATTTTTATTTTAACCTTTTCTATTTTCTTCTTAGATATTACTCAAAAAGCGCCTCTTTGATTTTGATAATTTTTTGTGTGCTATAAGTATATAAATTAAAGAATATTATGTATTTTTTTCGGCGCGGTAGACGTAACAGAACAGTAGTAAAATAAAAGATTTATACTTTGTTTCAATATTCTGCACAGTTGTCATTTCACGAAAACTCTGAAAAAAATATGAAATATTTTTCAAAGTATCTCTCAATATACGCAATTGGTCCCATCTCTCTAGCTTTTATAGTTTTTCAGAAAAATACATTTAAAAAATAACGGCGCGCGCACGAACTTTATCGAATATCTTAAAGACAGGTCAAGATGGGGGGTCAATGACCTTGCATTTCGTACTCTTTTAGAGTGCTGATACTAGTACAAATAATAATTCAGTCATTGACCATGGGGGCCATTTCGCCATTCTTATCTCGCTATACCCTTTAGTAGTATATATCTCTTGCAAATGTTGTCAAACTCTTTTTTTGAGATTTGTGTTTTGAAACTAGTACGAGGTAGAACTAAAAAGTAGTTTGTGACATCCTTGAAATATTTTAAAACAGTGCTGCCAAGTCTCTAGTATTTTGTATACAAGCATTTACTCTTTGCACTCCAGAGGTGATTCTCACAGACCACTAGTCTCCCGTGTATATGGGTGCTCTGTTTTCTTGATCATGGACAATGCTAAATTCTGAAAAAGCAGAATTATTAATTCCTACTTATAATAAATTCTAGTCCTTCCAATTCTGATTTAATTCCTTGAAAGAGGCAGATTAATTTTTGTACCACCCTAATTTAATCACGATTTATACCAGAATTTTAACAAAATCCATTTTTTTTTAAATTTTGATTTAAAAAAAGAATGTTATAACATTGTTTCCTTATCATCCAATGTATTTTTCTGCAATTTTTTACGTGTTTTCAACATTAAAGATTACAATTATTTGTCCCTAAATCGCTTAAAATTTGAAAAAAAAAAAAAAATCAAAAAAATTTTGTTCACATTTTCTTATTTTGTTATTAACTCACAAATTAATTGTTTCTGTACTAAACCTTCTGTATAGAAAAAAAATCCACTAAACTGGAAATAGTGATGGTAGCATGATTGCAAATATGCTACTATGGGCATTAGAGGGTTAATTAATGTTTATTGGAATCATAATGGCTTATCATAAATGTCGCATTCACTTGACATTAAGTACGTTATATGTGTTTCTATGCCTTCAAGTGATTATTAATTTTCGTTTTATTCGTATTTTTAACTAATTTTTTGTTTTTCGTTATTTAAAATAAAATTATGCCAATTTGTATAATTTACGAGCAGTTTAGTGATTTATATAATTTGTCGAAATGGATCGATGGATTAATGAAGTAGAACCCTCTATCCAGTCATAGAGCATTACTATGTTTAAAAAAAAATTTAACTATGCGTTTAAATTTTGGAATTATAAAGCATTTCATAAATATTTTACGCGTTTTATTTTCATATTATATAATATGCATATCCATGACAGGTAATTATCACGCTGGCCCCAAATATCCAGTTTTTTATTGTGTAGTTGAAAGTACTTTCTTTTGAAAAAATGGCTCCCACAGAATAGAATTTGTTCTACAAAACTTTATAGCATGAAATATTTACAGGCTATTATATAAAAAATGTTACGTGATTAATCTGAAATTTTATCACAGTAAATTAAATAAACAAGTATGGACTCTTTGTTAGACTTATACCTAGATTTAAATGTGAAAACTTGCATTTATATTTTTATTTCCCGTCATTAATCGGAACTTATCGGTACCATTATTGATTTCATTTTTGTAAGCCTTAGATAAGAAGAATTTAATGATTAAAAAGATTTTTTGGTACCGTAATTTCGCGCATTTACGTCGCTGCACAGTTAAGTCCTTTTCAGACCGGAAATTTTATTGTAAAAAGTTTTTTTTCTAAACTTAAGATAAATGCTAAGAAAAGTAAGTCACATTTTATTTAAAATAAATTCTGGGGGGAAATCGACTTATCTGAGGTGCGGCGGATACGCGCGAAATTAGGGTAATTACCGAAATTTCGGGTGTATAAGCCGCGGATCAAACAATTCTTTTTGGACCCAGAAATCTTATTTAGTGATTGAAGACAAATATTTACGTCGATCTAAGTAGTTACACTTATTTCTTAAAAAATTCTGGGTCGAAAAAGAATTGTTTGACCTGCGGCTTATACACCCGAAATTACGGTAAAAGAAACGACTCACTTTTCGTAATGGCATCTCTTTAACCCTTTCCGGCACGGGCAAAATCTGTACTAAAATGAGAAATTATCGACTGACACCGGGATTCACAAACGAATTTGTTAAATATTTTGAATTCCTTAATTTACGCTTTATTGTAAAAGCAAAATTTTACTAAATTATTACTGGTGCCGTTTGCAAGTTTGGAATTAAAATTAGGTATCCCAGGACCGGGCACGGTGTGCCAGAAAGGGTCAAGGCCAAATCGATAAGACATCTAGAAATCTGAAACCTTCTAAATGAACTTGTACTTAATGATTGCCAAATTGATTCTATGATTTGTAGAAACTGTACATATTTGGTAATAAAAAATAACAGCACTTAAAGCTAAAACCTTAATTTGGACTACATCGCATAACTATAAAAGTTTCCATAAATATAATTTATGACCCTGAAAGAAGGAAAAGAATAGATAAATGTTTCATACACGGGAAAAATATTTACTCAAAACACATAATGAAAAATAATTACATAATCGATTGTAAAATCATTCCCATAGTGATAAAATATATTTAAATATACTTTATCGGTGTAATAATAATATATTGTTGCGTATATAGGGTTCTTTTGAACTTATGGTTAGACGACTGCAAACTCTTGTCTCTTAGAAAAGTAGAAAATAATTTATTTACAGATCTTCAGAACAACAGTCTTCGAAACTCACAAATATTACCAGATATTCGAAAATAACTGCTCGAATCTATCGTACAAGTACAGCTTTAGATCCCAGAGACTCTTTATACAACGTCTCAACATTAATAACATTCAAAACAACATAGATGAAACTAAAGCAAACTTGCTTAACAAACGCCTTATTCACTCAATGACTGACTGGTAAATAATAATAACAACAGCTCGTATCGCTTTCCTTATATAGGCTCGCAGCATGCAATGGAAATTTCCACAAGATTCTCGAAAAATCCAGAAGCCCATGGAATAGCATTCAATGTATCAGCATATCTAAAGGGGGGTTACCATAGAGAGGGAAGGGTTACCATCACCAACAATCGCCAAGTTTGTCGCCAGCTTGGCGATATATCGCCAAATTTGGCGACCAAAATTAGTCGCCAAAAGTGACGCCAAGTTGGCTATATCTTTAATATTTCGCCAATCTGCCATAGACATACACTGAAAATAATAGACAAGTTTGCTTGATAACAGAGACAATATAACAAAAACTAATATTACTAAAGGAATGGAGCTTAATAAGATTATTTACATTATTTTACAGTACAAACACTAACTATTTACAAAATTCGTAACACTACCCCCTCCTCAAAGACTGCACGTCCCGGGCAGTGCAATCCTTGAGTTAGAGGAAAACACTTAAAATAAATAAATAAATAAAAATTATAATAAGATTTACATAAATAAGAACTAATTACTATTGACATATTTACAAAAAGTGACTTTCATGACCATGGTCTGAAATTCCAGTTTTGAATTTCTAATCACTTTGGCCAAAGTAAGGGGCTAGCCGGTTACAATGTACGACCTTGGGCTTGGCGTGTGGCGATTTTCGTACGTATACGACGACGTCATTCAGCCTGTTGACGACTGTGTAAGCACCGTCCCAGTTTATTTGTAATTTTGGCGACAGATCCTTACGACGTATGGGATTCCACAACCAAACTTTGTCACCTTGGTTGAACTCATGTCCAGTTGCCTTTGTGTCGTACCGTGTCTTCATCTTTTCCAATGCCAGTCCGATTGGGTTCCTCGCTAGACGATGAATCTCCTCAATCCGTGCCTGGAGTTCATCCACGTACTCCTCGGGCGATAAAGGAGCATCAGGAGGATGGCCAAACAAAAGATCCGCAGGTAGACGAAGATCACGACCAAAGAACATTTGAGAAGGGGAATAACCAGTGGCCTCATGAGCAGCACTCCTGTAGGCAAGCAGGAACAGAGGTAATTTCTTGTCCCAGTCCTGTTGATCTTTAGACACCAGGAGGGAGAGTCTATTTAGGATGGTACGATTGAACCGCTCCACCATGCCGTCCGATTGCGGATGTAGAGGTGTAGTTCGAGTTTTATCCATGCCGAGTAGTCCACACATTTCCTTAAACACAGCCGAATCAAAGTTTCTTCCTTGATCAGAATGGATTTGAAGAGGAACTCCGTATCTGGAAACCCAGTGTAGAACCAGTATGTTTGCTACGGTTACCGCCTCTTGATTAGGAATGGCGTAGGCTTCAGGCCACTTAGTGAAGTAGTTCATGACAACGAGGATGTACTTATTGCCATCAGATGTTCTAGGAAGAGGACCCAGGATGTCTAGAGCAATTCGTTCTAAAGGAGCTCCTACATTAAAACGTTACAATCGTCCACGTCCACCTTTACGTGCTACACAGGTGTCACAAGTTTGACACCACATCTCCAATTCACTGCGAACATTATTCCAGTAGAAATGCTCTCGAACCTTTTGCAGGGTCTTCATTACACTAAAATGACCTCCTGTGGGACTACCATGAAGTTCTTGAAGGACCATAGAAATTCTCGACTTAGGGAGTAGTAGTTGCCATCTACATGTCTTTCCATCGTCAAACTTCCATTTTCGGTACAAAATATCGTTCTTCAAATGTAGGGAATCCCAGAGAGCCCAATAACGTTTAGTCGTAGGATGGTAATGGGCCATGTCTTGCCAGCTGGGCTTCCTGTTGGACTCCTCTTTCAGCTCTAGAATTGGCTTAATTTCAGGATCAGCAATTTGATCTTTACGCAGGCTTTCGTCACTCCACGGATCTTGCGATGATGTAGACCCAGTTGTAACTTGTCTTACTATAGGACCTTTGACATTAAATTTCTTCTCAACCCGGTCGCAGTATCTACAATTCTCTGAACAGGATCTTCTTGAGCATCTGCATTTCCATGTGATGAGCCTTTTCGATGGCGTATCTCCATATCATACTCTTGAAGCTTTTGTATCCACCTGGCTATCTGGCCTTCAGGGTTCTTAAAATTCAATAGCCAAGTTAGAGAGGCATGATCAGTTCGGATCAGGAATTTTCGACCGTAAAGATAGTGATGAAAATGGTCTATGGCTTTCACTACAGCAAGAAGCTCTTTTCTTGTTACGCAGTAGTTTCGCTCTGCCTTTGATAAGCACTTGCTGAAATAGGCGATAACATGCTCCTGGCCGTCGATTTCCTGGGACAGTACAGCGCCAATGCTTTCGTTACTTGCATCCGTATCAAGTATGAACTGTTTATCGATTTGAGGATATGACAGAATTGGAGTGGATGTTAATGCCTCCTTGAGCTTTACGAAAGCAGCATCGCATTCCTGTGTCCACATAAATTTTGATTGGCTTCTGTTAATTTATGAAGTGGGCTTGCAATCATCGAGAAGCCTTTGACAATTTTTCTATAATAGGTGCATAATCCTAGAAAGCTTCGAAGCTGGTGAACATCTGCTGGACGATTCCAATTTTTCACGGCCGATGTCTTCTCCGGATCAGTTCAAACTCCTTCCGCCGAAATGATGTGTACAAGGTAGGCGACTTAATTACGAAACAAACTGCACTTCGAAGGGCTTAATTTCAAATTAGCTTCCTTTAACTTTTGTAGCACCCGCCTGAGGTTGTTCAGATGTTCATCAAAAGATTTTTCTATGATTATGATATCGTCTAAATAAACAAGACATGCCTCATATGACAGCCCCCGAAGAACCGTTTCCATAAGGCGTTCAAAAGTTGCAGGTGCGTTACATAGACCAAAAGGCATTACCTTGAACTGCCATATTCCTTGTCCCGTTGTAAAGGCAGTCTTCTCGCGGTCGTCCGGATGGATCTCTACCTGCCAGTAACCACTCTTCAGATCCAGAGTCGAGAACCAAGTGTTGCCCGCAAGTGTGTCGAGAGTGTCGTCGATCCTTGGTAGAGGGTAACTATCCTTTTTAGTGACGTCATTCAGTCGGCGGTAGTCTACACAAAATCTTGTAGAACCATCCTTCTCTCTTACTAATACAATGGGAGACGCCCATGGACTTGTCGATGGTTCAATGACGTCATTTTCTTCCATATCCTTAATTAAATTTTGCACCTCTTCTTGCTTGGCAAAAGGTAATCGTCTAGGGTGTTGTTTAATATGTGAGTGATCTCCAGTATCAATTCGGTGTTGTGCCATTTTGGTTCGTCCAAAGTCTTCAGATGTTTGGGAGAATAAACTTTGGAATTCCCTAATTAAATTTTCCTCAGCGTGCATCTGTTTTGGATCTAAGTCTGTATTTTGTAACAAACCTTGACTAAATTATCTGAAGATTTCTGAGAGTGATTGGAATTTTGACTTATGCACGTCACAGGAGCACATGATGCTATCACCTCTCCTTTCTTGATAGTCCTCGTCTTATCACCGATGTTAGCAATTCTGACTGGAATGGTCTTCTTCGAGAGGTCCACTACAGATGATGCCACCAATACTCCTGATTGTTTACTATTGTCTTCGGGATAATCTATATGGCCAAATCGATAATTAGTTTCATTGTTAATTACAGCTGGAACTAAAAATTCTGTTCTTGGACCTAGATGGATGTGTTCTTTGGCTATTACTGTTTGTTTATATTCAATTTCGTTATTTAATCCAAAAAGGCTTATTTCTTCAAATTTAGATAACATTTCGTTATTTTTAAAATCAAGTTTGAAGCCAAATTTCTTCAGAAAATCTAGCCCGATTATGCAAGGATCTGTTATGTCAGCCACATATGCCGTATGATAATATTTGCTTCCTCCAAAGTTGATGGTTAAATTGGCCTTTTCATATATGCCTATCTTGTCGCCCGTCACAGTTTGCAGGGTAACGCTGGGTGGAGTCCAGATGAGTTTACATTTCAGTTTTCGAGCCAAATCTTCTCTTATTATTGTTACATTGGCTCCTGTATCAACAAACATACGGCACTGAATTCCGTTAATAAAGCCTATCACATATAATTCATTATCACCGCCACTCATTTTTGATATCTGGAGGATCTTCAGGTGGGGCTTTTCATTCTCTGGCAACCTCCGCCCCGCGAGATGGCCAAAATTTAGTTTCCCTACTGACTGTTTGAATTTATCTCACGTTCGTGGATTTTGGGGCAATTTCTTCGGAGATGTCCTGTATCACCGCATCCCCAGCACGTGAGATTCTGTCTTCTTGAGCTTGTTCTTCCGTATTTTAAAGCTTCAAGTTCTTGATTTATTTTCCTAATTTCTTTCAAGAAGTCGATCTCAGTGTCTGAACTTTTATTCACCGTTGCCCCTCGGACTGAATGACGATCTCTTCGGCTGGCTTGTGTAGCAGCTTCCAACTTTAAGGCATATAGTAATGCAGCCTTTAAATTCTGTACATCTGCCATTCGTACCGCTCTCTGCACTTCGGGATCTTTTATTCCGTCTACAAAGTACTGCAGTGAGAGCATTTCCCGTACATTTGTTGGGCAGTCGATGAATGCTAAATTTGCCAGCCGTTCTATTTCTGAGGCAAACTCTTGAAAGGTTTCACTCGATTTTTGATGGCGGCTCTTCATTTGTATTCTCGTATAATCCTTCAAGAATTTTTCTCCGAATCTCATTTCAAGTGCACAACTTAGAGTCTCAAAATTGAGTTGCGTCATATCGGGCAATGTTTGCAGCACGTCGGCGGCTTTCCTCTCAAAGATGCTGCCAGTTGACAAGCTTTCACCTCGTCACTCCATTTGTTCGCTTCGGCTACAATGGTGAATTGGGTTTTGTAAACCTGCCAGGAACTCTTTCCGTCGTATGTCGACAGTTTAACTTGAACAGGTGAAGCAGGCGGATTCCTAAATTCTTCATAATTACCACTGGACGCTGAAAGTTTCTTCTCAAGATCTTGTACTTTTTTATTTAGCTTTTCATCTACTTCAACTATATTCTCTTCAATATTACTAACTTCATTCTGAATTTTCTCTTCTACTTCCTCTATTTTTCTTTCCATTTTCTCTTCAACATTACTAACTTCATTCTGAATTTTCTCTTCTACCGAATCTATTCTTCCCTCTACCGACGAGAACTTTTCTTCCAAAGTTTTCTTACTTTCTTCTTGGCTTTTATTAACTTCCCCTTTAATTCTTCCATTCTCTCTTGGCTTCTTCTCATTTCTTCAGTCAACTCTTCTTGGCCTTTATTCATTTTTTCCGCCAACTCTTCTTGGCCTTTATTCATTTTTTCCGCCAACTCTTCTTGGCCTTTATCCATTTTATTTGATAATCCATTAATAGCTTTCAACAACTCAGTTGCTCTTCCGTTGCTCTCGTTTTCGCCATAAGACCCCACTTCTGACACCAAAAATTTTTGCGTATATAGGGTTCTTTTGATCTTATGGTTAGACGACTGCAAACTCTTGTCTCTTAGAAAAGTAGAAAATAATTTATTTACAGATCTTCAGAACAACAGAGTCTTCGAAACTCACAAATATTACTAGATATTCAAAAAGAACTACTCGAATCTATCGTACAAGTACAGCTTTAGATCCCAGAGACTCTTTATACAACGTCTCAACACTTAATAACATTCAAAACAACATAGATGAAACTCAAGCAAACTTGCTTAACAAACGCCTTGTTCACTCAATGACTGACTGGTAAATAATAACAACAGCTCGTATCGCTCTCCTTATATAGGCTCGCAGCATGCAATGGAAATTTCCACAAGCTTCTCGAAAAATCCAGAAGCCCATGGAATAGCATTCAATGTATCAGCATATCTAAAGGGGGGTTACCACAGAGAGGGAAGGGTTACCATCGCCAACAATCGCCAAGTTTGTCGCCAACTTGGCGATATATAGCCAAATTTGGCGACCAAAATTAGTCGCCAAAAGTGACGCCAACTTGGCGATATCTTTAATATTTCGCCAATCTGCCGTAGACATACACTGAAAATAATAGACAAGTTTGCTTGATAACAGAGACAATGTAACAAAAACTAATATTACGAAAGGAATGGAGCTTAATAAGATTATTTACATTATTTTACAGTACAAACACTAACTATTTTCAAAATTCGTAACAATATTGATAATAGCGTTTCATTACACCGATAACGCAAAAAGTTTTGAAAACAATGCTGGGGAAAATCTGCAATTATATTTCTGCAAGTTTATTGTCATTAATTGAAATTTTTCGGTACTACTATTGATTTCATTTTTGAAAGCCTACGATAAGAGGAATTTAATGATTAGAGAGATTTTTCGGTGATTAAAAGAAAAAAAAATTCAATTTCCGTAATGACCTCTCTTTAAGACTAAATCGATAAGGCATATAACATTTTAAATGAATTTGTATTTAATGATTGCAAAAGGGATTTCTATGGTTTGAGGAAATTAAATTTTTGGTAAACAAAAAGAAAAGCACTAAGGATTAAAACATTAATTTTGATTGCATCGCATAACTATAAAAGTTTCCATAAATATAATTTATGATCATAAATGAAGGAAATTAAGTCGATTAATATTTGATACACATAAAATATATTTATTCAAAAAACATAATAATCAATAATTACATAATCGATAGCAAAATCATTTCCATAATGATGAAGAACATCAAGTATTCTTTATCCCTGTAATAATGATATATTTATAATAGAATTTCATTAAAACGGTAACGCATTAAACGTTTTGAAAACAATGCAGAAGAAAAACCTCCAAATAGAAACTGCTGATTATATATATTTATATAAGTTTCTCGTCATTAATTGAAACTTACTGCTATTGATTTTATTTTTGAAAACCTAAGATAAGGACAATTTAATGACCAGAGAGATTTTTCGGTGATTAAAGGAAAAAACTCTCACTTTTCGTAAAGGCCTTTCCTTAAAGCCAAATCGATAAGACATCTTGAAACCTTCTAAATGTATTTGTATTTAATGAATGTCAAAGGGATTTCTATGGTTTGTGGAAACTGTAATTTTTCGGTAATTAAAACTGACTTAATTTTGACTACATCGCATACCTATAACAGCAGCACTAAATATAATTTATGACCATAAAAGAAGGAAGAAAAAGTAGATAAATGTTTCATATACATAAAAAATATTTATTCAGCACACATAATGATAACAATAATTTGCATAGTGATGAAGCACATTAAGTATATTTTATCAGAGTAATAATAATAAAAATATATTGATCAAGCGTTTTATTACACCGATTAATGTTTTGAAAATAATGCAGAAGGAAAACCTGAATTTATATTTTTATAAGTTTCTCGTCATTAATTGAAACTTATCGGTACTACTATTGATTTCATTTTTGAAAGCCTTAGATAGGGGAATTTAATGATCAGAGAGATTTTTTGGTGATTAAAAGATAAAAATTTAATTTTCGTAATGGCATCTCATTAAGGTGCAATCAATGAGACATCCAGAAACTTTCTAAATGAATTTGTATTTAATGATTGTCAAAGGGTTGTCTATGGTTTGTGGAAACTGCAATTTTTTGGAAATTAAAACTGACTGCTCTAAAGATTTTAATTTTGACTACATCGCATAACTATACCACCAGTACTAAATATAATTTATGACCATAAAAGAAGGAAAAAAAGTAGATAAATGTTTGATTTACATAAAAAAAATATTTATTCAGCACACATAATGATAACAATCATTTTCATAATGATAAAATATATTAAATATATTTTATCTGAGTAATAATAATAAAAATATATGGATTAAGCGTTTCATTACCCCGATAACGCATTAAGCGCTTTTAGAATAATGCAGAAGGAAAACCTGAATTTATATTTTTTAAGTGTCTTGTCATTAATTGAAACCTATCTGTACTATTATTGATTTCAAATTTTAAACCTAAGATAAGAGGAATTTAATGACTAGAGAGATTTTTCGGTGATTAAAAGAAAAAAAAACACTTTCCGCAGTCCTCTCTTTAATGCCAAATCACAACACATCTAGAAACCTTTTAAACGAATTTATATTTAATTTTTGTCAAAGGGATTTCTATGGTTTGTGGAAACTGTAAATTTTCGGTAATCAAAAAATACTACACATAAGAATAAAACTTTAATTTTAATTAAATTGCATAACTATAAAAGTTTTCATAAATATAAATTTATTATCATAAAAGAAGGATATAAAGTGGATAAATATTTCAGATGTATGAAAAATATTTATTCAAAACACATAATGATAAATAGTTACACCATCGATTGTAAAATCATTTCTACAGTGATATACATTAAGTATATTTTATCGGTGTAATAATAATACATTGATCATAGTGTTTCATAACACCGTTAACGCATTAAACGTTTTGAAAATAATGCAAGAGGAAAACCTGAATTTACATTTTTATAAATTTCTCCTCATTAATTGAAACTTATCGATACTACTATTGATTTCATTTTTAAAAATCTAAGATAAGAGAAATTTAATGATCAGAGAACTTTTTCGGTATTTAAAAAAAAAAAAAAAAAAATTATGGTAATGACCTGTTTTTAAGCCACATCAATGACACCTAGAAACCTTCTAAATGAATTTGTATTAATTGATTGCAAAAGAGATTTCTATGGTTTGTGGAAACTGGACATTTTTGGTAAACAAAAAGAAAAGCACAAAGGACTAAAACCTTAATTTTGATTGAATCGCATATAACTATAAAACTTTCAATAAATATAGTTTATGATCATGAATGAAGGAAATTAAGTAGATAAATATTTGATACACATACAAAATATTTATCCAAAAAACATAATGATCAATAATTACATCATCGATTGTAAAATCATTTCCAATGTCATAAAGTATATCAAGAATTCTTTATCACTGTAATAATAATATATTTATAATAGCATTTCGTTAAACCGGTAGCGCATTAAACGTTTTGAAAATAATGGAGGAGGAAAACCTGCATTTATATTTATATAGATTTCCCGTCATTAATTGAAACTTATCAGTACTACTATTGATTTGATTTTTGAAAACATAAGATAAGGGCAGTTTAATGATCAGAGAGATTTTTCGGTGATTAAAAGAAAAAAAACTCTCACTTTTCGTAAAGGCCTTTCCTTAAGGCCAAATCGATAAGACAACTTGAAACTTTCTAAATGAATTTGTATTTAATGAATGTCAAAAGGATTTCTATGGTTTGTGGAAACTGTAATTTTTCGGTAATTAAAACTGACTTAATTTTGACTACATCGCATAACTATTACAGCAGCACTAAACATAATTTATGACCATAAAAGAAGGAAGAAAAAAGTAGATAAATGTTTTATATATATAAAAAATATTTATTCAGCACACATAATGACAGCAATAATTTCCATAGTGATGAAGCATATTAAGTATATTTTATCAGATCGGTGTAATAATAATAAAAATATATTGATCAAGCGTTTCATTACACCGATAAAGGTTTTGAAAATAATGCAGAAGGAAAACCTGAATTTATATTTTTATAAGTTTCACGCAGGGCCTGATTATCAACGGGGCACTCTCCCACCAGAAAAAGTAAATAGAAATTTTTTCCTTATTCATGATAGTAATTTTGACAGAAAAGGGCGTTTAAACAAGGCGAAAATTTCTATGTAATTTTACTGGGGAGAGAGTGCCCCGTTAGTAATCAGGCTCTGGTTTCACGTCATTAATTGAAACTTATCGGTACTACTATTGATTTCATATTTTAAACCTAAGATAAGAGGAATTTAATGATCAGAGAGATTTTTCGGTGATTAAGAGAAAAAAAATTACTTTCCGTAATAGCCTCTCTTTAAGGCCAAATCAATAACATATCTTGAAACCTTCTAAACGAATTTATATTTAATTGTTGTCAAAGGGATTTCTATGGTTTGTGGAAAATGTAAATTTTCGGTAATCAAAAATAACTGCACTAAAGAATAAATCTTTAATTTTATCTACATTGCATAACTATAAAAGTTTTCATAAGGCTAATTCCATGGGTTCAGTAGTGTATGTCACATAACTTATTAATTGCTATGCTTGTTAGCCACCGTTATTTTCGAAAAGTCTGCTTCGCCTTATTCAATTAATGAGAATGTGCCAATAAAATTAATCACATTTTTTTTTTTTTTGTTCTATAATACTGGTAGCCAAAAATCGTAGCCTGTGACTTACACTACAAGTACTCATGGAAATAGCCATAAACATTAATTTATTATAATAAAAGAAGGATATAAAGTGGATAAATATTTCAGATAAATGAAAAATATTTATTCAAAGCACATAATGCTAAGTAATTACACCATCGATTGTAAAATCATTTTCATAGTGGTGAACTACATTAAGAATATTTTATCGGTGTAACAATAATATATTGATCATAGCATTTTATTACACCGGTAGCACATCAAACGTTTTGAAAATAATGTAAGAGGAAAACCTGAATTTATATTTTTATAAATATCTCGTCATTAATTGAAACTTATCGGTACTACTATTGATTTCATTTTTGATAACCTAAGATAAGGGCAGTTTCAATCAGAGAGATTTTTCGGTGATTAAAAGAAAAAAACTCTCGCTTTTCGTAAAGGCCTTTCTTTAAGGCCAAATCGATAAGGCATCTAGAAACCTTCTAAATGAATTTGCATTTAATGATTGTAAAAGCGATTGATATGGTTTGTGAAAACTGTAATTTTTTGGTAATTAAAACTGACTGCTCTAAAGATCTCATTTTTGATTACATCGCATAACTATAACAGTAGCACTAAATATAATTTATGACCATAAAAGAAGGAGAAAAAGTAGATAAATGTTTCATATACATAAAAAATATTTATTCAGCTTACATAAGTATAATAATCATTTCCATAGTGATGAAGTATATTAAGTATATTTTATCGGTGTAATAATAATATATTGATCATAGTATTTCATAGCACCGTTAACGCATTAAACGTTTTGAAAATATTGCAGGAGGAAAACCTGAATTTGCATTTTTATAAGTTTCTCCTCATTAATTGAAACATATCGGTTCTAATATTGATTTCATTTTTGAAAGCCTTAGATATGGGAATTAAATGATCAGAGAGATTTTTTGGTGATTAAAAGGAAAAAATTCACTTTTCGTAATGGCATCTCTTTAAGGCCAAATCGATAAGACATCTAGAAACCTACCTTCAAAAGGAATTTGTATTTAATGATTGTCAAAGGGATTTCTATGGTTTGTGGAAAATGTAAGTTTTTAGTAAACAAAAAGAAAAGCACTAAGCACTAAAACTTTAATTTTGATTCCATCGCATAACTATAAAAGTTTCCATAAATATAATTTATGACCATGAATGAAGAAAATTAAGTAGATAAATATTTGATACAGAAAAAAATATTTATTCAAAAAACATAATGATCAATAATTACATCATCGATTGTAAAATCATTTCCAATGTCATAAAGAAGGTATTCTTTATCGCTGTAATAATAATATATTTCTAATAGAATTTCATTAAACCGATAACGCATTAAAAGTTTTGAAAGTAATATAGAAGAAAAACCTGATTATATATATTTATATGAGTTTCTCCTCATTAATTGAAACTTATCAGTTCTACTATTGATTTCATTTTCGAAAGCCTTAGATAGGGGAATTTAATGATCAGGGAGATTTTTTGATGATTAAAAGAAAAATAAAAAGAATATTGCCCAGTTAAACTGATGGCATTGAGCTCACAGGCTACGCATACTAATTGTACATTACAACCTTGTATTTTTGTTAATTCCGTTCGAAAAAAAAATTAGGAAGGGGAAACAGCTCTTCCCTTTCTCCTTTTTTATACTTAATCATTGAACCTCCTAAACTATCCAGCACATGCTTTATCATATAAAAAATCTATATCCAAAATTCAGAGCAAATGGGATAATTCTGAATAAAAACCCATTTAGCATTTATATAATTTAAGAGGATTTATTCCCCTCTTTTATACTTAACCATTAAACTTCCAAAACTATTCAGAGATTTGAACGAAATCTGACAATTCTGATTAAAAAATCCATTTATACAAGTTAAGGGGAGGGGCATTAGAACCCCCGTTCCCCCTGTTTATACTTATTCAATGAACACCTGATAACAGCCGCGGTATCGCCTCATCAGAATGATCCTATATCTAAATTTTGATCGAAAACTGTTAACTCTGCATGAAAATCCCGTTTATATCAATTAAGGGGAGGGGCATGAGCCCCCCGTTCCCCCTGTTGATACTTATTCAATGAACACCTAATAACAGCCACGGAAACGCCAATTCAGAATGATCCTATATCTAAATTTTGAACGAAAACTGTTAATTCTGCATGAAAATCCCGTTTATATCAATTAAGAGGAGGGGCATGAGCCCTCCGTTCCCCCTCTTATACATATCGAATGAACTCCAAAAACTAATCAGGGAAGCGCCTTATCAGGATATATACGAAATACCTATATACAAAATTTCAAGTGGATCCGATATTTTTATCATGAGTTATCGCGTTACGCACGAACGTACATACAGATCGGACTGACACATAAGCTCTCAGGGTATGATAGCCTGTGAGCTAAAAATTCACTTTTCGTAATGGCATCTCTTTAAGGCCAAATCTATAAGACATCTAGAAACCTTCTAAATAAATTTATATTTAATGTTTATCAAAGGGATTTCTATGGTTTGTGGATTTTGTAATTCTTTGGCAATTAAAACTGGCTGCTCTAAACATCTTAATTTTGACTACATCGCATAACTATAACAGTAGCACTAAATATAATTTATGACTAAGAAAGAAGGGAAAAAGGTAGATAAATGTTTCATATAAACAAAAAATATTCATTCAGCCCACATAATAATAACAATCATTTCTATAGTGAGGAAATATATTTAGTATATTTTATCGGAGTAATAATAATAAAAATATATTGATCAAGCGTTCCATTATACCGATGACGCATTAAACGTTTTGAAAATAATGCAGAAGGAAAACCTGAATTTATAATTTTATAATTTTCCCGTTATTAAATGAAACTTATCGGTACTACTGTTGATTTCATATTTTAAACCTAAGATAAGAGGAATTTAAAGATCAAAGAGATTTTTCGGTAATTAAAAGAAAAAAAAAAAACCCTCACTTTTCGTAATGGCCTCTCTTTAAGGCCAAATCAATAACACATCTGGAAACCCTTTAAACGAATTTATATTTAATTCTTGTCAAAGGGATTTCTATGGTTTGTGGCAACTAAATTTTCGGTAATCAAAAATAACTGCACTAAAGAATAAATCTTTAATTTTATCTACATTGCATAACTATAGCAGTTTTCATGAATATTAATTTATTATCATAAAAGAAGGATATAAAGTGGATAAATATTTCAGATAAATGAAAAATATTTATTCAAAGCACATAATGCTAAATAATTACACCATCGATTGCAAAATCATTTTAATAGTGGTGAACTATATAAAGAATATTTTACCGGTGTAAAAAATAATATATTGATCATAGCATTTTATTACGCCGTAGCGCATTAAACGTTTTTTAAAATAATGTAAGAAGAAAACCTGAATTTATATTTTTATAAGTTTGTCGTCATTATTGGTACTATTATTGATTTCATTTTTAAAAACCTATGATAAGAGGAATTTAATGATCAGAGAGATTTTTTGATGATTAAAACAAAAAATAAAAACTAACTTATCGTAATGACCTGTCTTAAAGGCCAAATCAATAAGACATCTAGAAAACTTCTAAATGATTTGTATTTAATGATTGTCAAAGGGATTTCTATGGTATATGGAAACTGTAAGTTTTCGGTAATCAAAAAGAACCGCACGAAGCACTAAAGCCTTAATTTTAACTACACCGTATAGCTATAAATGTTTTCATAAGTAATAACTTATGATCTTAAAAGAAGAAAATAAAGTGGATAAATGTTTCAAATATATGAAAAGTGCTTATTCAAAACGCATTAAAAAGAAAAATAATTACTTTATTGATTTCAAAATCATTTGCAAAGAGATCAAGTAAATTAAGTATACTTTATCGGTGAAATAAATCTTATACTATAATGCGAGCAAAAATTGTGTGTGTGTGTGTGTGTGGGTAAATTTTATCTCAAAAACGGCTCTAACGATTTTCGCAAAAATTTGGTTTTTACCATTTTCGGGCACGAGAAGACCATTGGGCTAGGTCACATGTTTGAGAAAATTCGATTATTGGGTCGTTTTGGGTCATAATGGGTCAAGATCAAGCTATATATATCTAGAGAATGGCTGGATCGATTTTAAGGAAATGTTGTATCCAATCGTTTTTTAAAACGAGAAAACTATTGAGCTGGGCCACATGTTCGAAAAATTTCGATTAGTGGGTCAATTTTGGGTCATTATGGGTCAAGCCATTTTTATCTAAAAAACGGCTCTAACGATTTTGACCAAATTTTATATTGTATCGTTTTGAATTACAAGAAGACCATTGGGTTAAGTAACATGTTCGAGAAAATTCGGTAAGTGGGTCATTTTTGGGGTCATTGTGGGTCATGCTATTTTTATCTAGAGATTTTCTCACGCAATTTTGACTAAAAATTGCATTCTATGGTTTTCGGGCACGATAAAAACATTGGGCTAGATTTCATGTTCGAGAAAACATTTCAATGGGTCATATTGGGTCATTAAGAGTCTGGGTCAAGCTATTTATATTTAAAGAACGGCGTGATGGATTATAACGAAATTTTGTATGTAACAGTTTTTTGACATGAGAAAACTAATGGGCTAAATCACATGTTTGAGAGATTTCGACTATGAGGGTCATTTGTGGGTCATGATGGGTCATAATGGGTCATGGTCAACCTATATCTAAAGAACAGGTGGATCAATTTTAACGAAATTTTGTATGCAACATTTTTTTGGCCCGATAAAATCATTGGACTAGGTTACATGTTCGAAAAATTTCGATTAGTGGGTTATTTTGGGTCATTAAGAGTCTGGGTCAAGCTATTTATATTTAAAGAACGGCGTGATGGATTATAATGAAATTTTGTATGTGACAGTTTTTTGATATGAGAAAACTAATGGGCTAAATGACATATTTGAGAGATTTCGACTATGAGGGTCATTTGTGGCTCATGATGGGTCATAATGGGTCATGGTCAAACTATATCTAAAGAACAGGTGGATCGATTTTAATGAAATTTTGTAGGCAACATTTTTTTGGCACGATAAAATCATTGGACTAGGTTACATATTCGAAAAATTTCGATTAATGGGTCATTTTGGATCATAAAGGAACTGGGTCAAGCTATGTATAATTAAAGAACGGCAGGATCAATTTTAACGAAATTCTGTATGTAACAATTTTTAGAAACGAGAAAACTAATGGACTAAGTCACATATTCGAGAGCTTTCGATTATAAGGGTCATTTGTGGGTCTTAATAGGTCAAGGTCAAGCTATATCTAAAGAATGGGTGGGTCGATTTTAACGAAATTTTCTATACAACATATTTTTGACATGAGAAAATCATTGGAGTAGGTCACATGTTCGAGAAATTTCGATTAGTGGGCCACTTTTGGGTCATTTTAATTTTATCTAGACAACGTTTCGCGCAATTTTGATTAAATTTTGTATTTTATCGTTTTCGGTCACAAGAAAATCATTGGGTTAGGACAGATTTTTGAGAAAATTCGATCAATGGGTCATTTTGGATTATAAGGGGTCAGAGTCAAACTAACTATATCTAAAAAACGGCTAAATCGATTTCATCTAAATTTTGTATCTAATGTTTTTCGGCATGCTAAAACTAAAGAGCTAGGCCACACGTTCGAGAGATTTCGATTATACGGGTCATTTGTTGGTCATGATGGGTCATGCTAATTTTATATAGAAAATGGTACTCACCATTTTGACTATACTTTGTATTATATCGTTTTTGAGCAAGAGAAAACCATTTGGCTTGGACACATGCTCGCGAAAATTCTATTAGTGGGTCATTTTGGGTCTTAATGAGCTAGGGTCATTCTAATTATACATAAAAACGACTCAATCAATTTTACCTAAATTTTGAAACAAAACGTTTTTTGTCACGAGAAGACTATTGGGCTGAGTCGTATGTTAAACAAAATTATATTAGTGGGTCATTTCGCTTCATTGCTGAATGCTGCCAAGCTAATTTTACCTAAAAAATGGCTTAAACGAATTTGATTAAATTTTATATTCTACTGTTTTTGATTACCTGAAGATGATTGAGCTATGTCACATGCTTGATCAAATTTGATTAGTGGCTCATTTTGGGTAATACGGGTCAGGGTCACGAGAATATGGCAAAAGCTAATAACTTGGTGATATTTGACGAAATGTGAATTGTTTTGAAAATATTGGCGACATATGACCAAAAAATCGACTATAAAAATTACGAAAACCAAAACACGTATTTGGAGCCAAATGAAAGAATGCCTCCAAATTTGGCTACATCTAGGAAAAAATATTGTCTTTCAGAATGTAAAGAATTTTTTTATACATTCTTAAGAGGATTCGAGATGCATGGTTAAACCAATCAGAGTCGAGCTAAAAAAGTGATTTAGATAGATGTCCTTTCGTTATAAAATTTAAAATAAAATAAAATTTATAAATATGCGCATAGAAACATAGTTTTCTTATTGATTGTTTTTCTAAATAATACTATTATAAACATGTTTTACAGTAATAATACAGAGTTAATGATACAGTGAAAATACTATATCGAGTTGAACACAAAGTTAATTATGACCGAGCTAAGCTCGGTCTCCCCTGCTAGTATATATTAAGCACATATTTTTAGAAGGACTTATCTCAGAGGTATTAGCCTGAGCGATATTGCTGAGAACATAGATTTAATAATTCCTTGTTATAAGCTTAAAAAATGATATTCTATTTTTAATTGATTAATACTTGGATAAACTGAAATTATGAATATAATCAAATTGAATTATTAGGATTACGAAATCTTATATATATAAATTCTTATACACTGTTAAAAAAAGAGGTAAGGAAAGCATACCAGCATGCATAGATATAATATGCATAAACTTGAAAGAACACAATAAGTTAAAAATAATACAGAAAATAAAACGAATTATCTTATATCTAAATTTTAACCCTTTGAAATATTGACAAGAGCAGGATGCAAGAGAGACTATTGGCCATTTTTTTGTACGAAGAGTGGTTCTAAGAAGAGAATCTGTTTAGGTAGGGGAGAGTGGCATAGGGGATACTTGAGCCACCCCTATTATCTCTACAGTTGGTCAATTTTTCTTTCTAAAACTGGCAACATGGTAACATATTTATAGTTCTGAACATGTAAAAAAGAAATCACATACCTTGGTACCATTTTGAAAGTATGGTGATTAACCCTTCGAGCTCTGCTGATAGAATTTTCTACCACATAATTTTAATTCTGAAATGTCACAACGACACCAGAAAATTCGACCAAATTTATTTGAAAAAGGTTTAATGCATTTTTTCGCGTATATTGTAAATCGGTTTTTTTCTTTGCAAAATACTGGTGCGAATGTGACATCTGGCTCAAGTATCCCCTCCATGGGGATACTTGAGCCACGATGTAAAAGAAAAAGTAAAAATTTATTAGACATAGAAAAATAGTTCAAAATTAACTGAAAGTGGTTTTCAATTGCAGAAAAAATATCAAATTTTCATTTTCAATATTTTATTTTGTTCTATAAAACTATAAAAAATTAAAAAAAATTAAAGTTTAAAAAATGGCTCAAGTATCCCCATCTTCCCTTATTGCTCGCATCTAGCATTGAAACCTGATGCATTTTAAAACCCTATATTAGGAAGTTTGAAAATCGAAAAAAAAAATTCTATATCTAAAAGTATAAATGTCCATAATTTAACACAATCTTTTTAGAGCATCTCACAAGGGAACCTATTTTGGTATAGCTCGCATTTAGCATTTAGACTTGGTGCATTTTAAAGCCTTTTATTAGGAAGTTTCAGAGTAAAAAAAATCTGTTAAAATCACTCAAAATCTTTTTTTTTTTTTTGGCAACAGTATAACTTTCTGAAAATGCTATTTTTGAGGCCACTTATCCGACTATTAACACACACACACACACATATATATATTAAAAAAAGCATTTAAAATATAAATTAATTAATAATAAATATAAAATATTGAAAAAAAAGTTTAAAATTTTTTTCAAAAACCTGTAAATAAAGTTTTGAAAAATTACCACAAAAATCTAAATAGTAAATTTTTCTTTATTTAATTACGAATGGTCCGTTATTAAGTAAAGTGAAAATTGCTCTTTTAAGTTTCTGGTGAGAATACGGAATATGTGAATAAAACCCCCAATAAATCAGGAACACTTATGGTATTGAAAATGATACAATATACATTTAAAGGGTTAAATAAAATATTTTTTTTTTTGCTCGTATCATACTCAAGTGCTGTAACGTTCTGACCGTTTCTGAACGTTCATTTATGCACCCATAGTCTCGAACGAGTTAGCGATACTTCTACTTTTTTTAAGGAGAGATTTAGCAATTTAGCAAGAGTGTTTAAAATTCTACTCGAATTTTTCTTTTTCTTTACATAATTCTAAATTTTTTCTTATCATTATTATTTTTTTTTATCATTTTAATAATTTTTTTCAAAAATTTTCTAGATTCTTCAGTGAGACATGCACATGATAATTAAATATCTGCTATTTCAAATCAAATTAAAATTTCCAAAAGGTTTTAAATGGCTTAAAAGTTCAAGCATTTTATTCTATCTTTAGAACCACCTCTCAAAATTTACCTGGTCCTATATAATGTGGTAAAATGTGACAAATATTAATTAAAATTCCTTTTTTTCCTTACTACTGTCGACAATAATCTATGTCATTTTTAAAATTAGATTTAACGATAAAAGATCCTGCAAAGATTTTTATAAGATTACGGTGATTAAGTTTGGCTTATCGGTACCATTAATTTTAATTTTATTGTTGAAAGTCCGAGATAAGAGGTGTTTTATGATCAGAAAGATTTTTCAGTGGTTAAAAAATTTTAAATTATATTTCAACCAGTAATTTAATTGTGTTAATTGACTCCATGACTTACTAAGTAACTGTTTGATTTATTTATTAAGTACAAATTACTTTGTTTCTAATTAAAAATGTGAAAACGTAAAAAAAATCTCTGTGATACTAGGAGAATTAAACGCCTTCTTAAAGCAGAATACAGTAATGAATTTTTTTTATTATCATTTACTGTTGCCATATTGGGGACAAAAAAAGTTTCCATAGTGATTGATTATAACTGCCTTTTTGAAAATTAAATATTTTGCCTATTTAAAAATGGATGAAAAATCCCGAACAAGGCGAATTATACTATTTTGAAAAAAAATATGACAGTCAAATCATCTGAATTAATAAGTTCTTTAATATGGCAACACACGTGAAATGTTATATTGAATGCCGTAATTGGACACTGAGCAGAGGATGTTCTTGTTACATTTTATATCCTATAGGGTTCTCATTTCCTCCGTTTTTAGGTGCGTTCGTAATTATGTAAATACGTAGCACCTATAGTGGTCGTTCAGTCCGTCCGTCTGTCCGCATATAACAACGCAAAAACTACCCAACCGAATTGTTTGGAATTTAAGATACATAACTATTACGTAATTTTGTCGAGCCATTTCAAATTTTTATGAAAATCGGATGCATAGATCAATTACAGGGGCAATCAAAAGAATTCCATTACATTACGGTCAATGGGGAAAAATGTTTCAAATGCATTTTAATCGTTTGAAATTTAAAATACATAATTATTACATAATTTTGTCGTGTTATTTCAATTTTTTTGATAATCGGGTGCATAGATCAATTACAGGGGCAATCAAAAGTATACAATTACATTATGGTCAATAGAGAAAAAGTTTCAAATGAATTTTATACGTTTGAAATTTAAAATACATAATTATTACATAATTTTGTCAAGTTATATCAAATTTTGTGAAAATCGGATGCATAGATCAATTACAAAGACAATCAAAAGTATTCCGTTACATTACGGTCAATGGGGGAAAATGTTTCAAATGCATTTTAATGGTGTTACACTCATTCGAACTTAACAAAATTTATATGCAACTATAAAGTACATATTATAATATTACATTTTACATAATTTGTGGGATAAAAGAACATTTGTTATTGATTTACAAGGCCACACAAAAGTAATCCATTACATAATGGTATAGAGAGAACATTGTTTGATGAGCGTTTTAATTGTAATTCACTATTTACAATTTTATGAGATTGATATATGAGAGTAATATTTTTAAAACTTCGTAATCGTACGAACACACCTCATTTGCTACGCTTCACGTGCAATTTGCAACTTGTTTAATACAGTGATGATACAGATTTTTTTTTTCAATTTTTTTCCAAATCTCTTATACACCTACGTTATAGCTGCCAATTTTTACGCATTTTTCCTACCACAAAAATTTTATTGTAAATATCGGCTTATTTCATCGTTGAAAAATCTTAAGATTAAATAAATGGAAAATCTCTGTACAATTTTAGTGGTAGCAAAAATGAATAAAAGTTGGCAACTATGACCTACATGTATTTTTATATACCTTTTCGTGGCAAATAATGCAAAATCATAACTTGAAAACTATTTTCACAAACAGCAGCTGTATTCAAAAACGGACTTGTGAGTACGGTCAAATTTTCCTAAAAATTATCCTATAGCATATTGGAACGATATATGGAAAATTTTGATGTATTCTTATTCGATGCTGATGAGATCTGTACCTTTTCAGGCACAGCGATTCCACTTCAAGATCACTTAATTTTAATTTCAAACTCACAAACGACACAAAGAATATTACATAAATTTTTCTTATTACAATGAAAGTTTAAAGTAACAATTTTTAATTTATAAAAAAGTCGTTTAAAATTCCAGTGTCAGCCAATCATTCCATCATTTTGCGAACAGACCAGAAAATATTTTAAAAAAAATAACAATATTATTAGATTTAAAAAAAAAAGATAGTTGTAGCAATTTATCAAGAGTACTTAAAGCTCTATCTGAATGTTTATTTTTATTTTTATTATAAAAAATACTGTAGATTCTTCTATGAGCCGAGGTAATTAAAATTCTGCTATTTCAAGTCAGATTAAAATTTCCTAAAAGTTTTAAACGGTATTAAAAACTTCAAGTATTTTTCCCTACCTTCAGAAACACCACTTTAGATTAATCTGGTCCTAGATAATATAGCAAAAGGTGACAAATAATTATTAAAATCCTTTTTCCCCATGCACTGAACAACAATCTATGTCACTTTTAAATTGAGATTTAACCCGGGAGAACTCGCTAGAAATCTTGTTACACCAGAACTCGCCAGTGAGATTTTCTCTCACGGTGCCAAATTTCCTTTCTGTTACCTTACATTCCTGTAATACCAGATATTTTTTGTCTGCCTTAATATTTTATTCACAAAAGAGGCTTATAATGATTGAAATATAATTCTAAAATTTTAATTAAAATGTAAAAAAAAAATGATTAAAATAGGAGTGTTATTGCAAGAGTTTCTAAAATAAAATAAAAATTTAAGTACAATGGTAAAAACGGATTAATAAATTTCTAATGAATAGTTCTATTGAAATTTAAAGTATATATATCACGATATATGAATAAAATTGCTCGTATTTATTCTATAAATAGCAAGCAAAAAATACGAAATCTTATCAATGAAGACAGTACTTTATTTATTAAAAATAATTAGATTATAGAACTGTAATAACAGTAAAAACAAATCTATATTTTACACAATCATATATTTCAGATGAGCGTAATAAAAATAAAAATATATGATCAATTAAAACTATAAAGAATACAATATGAAGGAAAAAACAAATAGAATACATTAAAATTTCATTTGTGAATTGTGACAATAAGTCCCAGTCACAGTTATGATTTAAAACTTTTTCCACAAGCCTGACAACTGTTCAGGGTATGTGATGGACAAATTGGGACGTTGCAGTTCTGGCATACTTTTGTTGCCTTTTTGTTCTTCCTTCTTGGGCGAAAAGCACAAAATCAATCTACCTTTTGCTTTTTATTTGTCTCTATAGACATTTCAACCTCTGCATCCTTTTCATTAGCACGATCTTGAGGGCATATATTCTGGATAGCCGATATTGTAATGAGGTGTAGTTTCATCATATTCAGGGCCAATTCTTTCAGAAAAGTCCTCCTCTCAACAACATTATCAGTGTTTGCTTTATAGATGATTTGGCTGTTGATACCTGATAATGAATATCCTTGCCTTTCATATCATATACTGTTCTCATGTACTGTTTTCCCCATTTCCACAAGCATTTTTCCTCGACAGGTCATTGTTAGGCTGAAAGACAATAGAAGACTTTATCTGAACAACTTTTAAAAGGGGGGTTACGCAAAGACTCGCTGTGAGGAAAAAATCTCATGTTTTGTGAAAATACATGTTACATCCGAATTCGCTGTGAGAGAAACGCTCACAGCTTTCCGCTTTGAAGCGAAACACCTTTCCCCAACACTCTCCGCATATTCACAGTATCCGCAAAGAAACTCTTCGAGAGGGTTGAATTCTGATAGGGATTGGCCGACGCGTTTTCACGTAACTTGGCGATAATTATTCTTGGCGAGCGATAGATGCTTCCGTCGAGAAGTTTAATTCAATTTCCGAACCGAGTACAAAGTAACTTTTCTCTTGCAGCATTGCATTGGATGGAACGTGTCTTACTGAAAGCTGTACTCTTTAAAAGTTTTTAAACAGAAATTTTTACTTTGTACTCGGTTTACTTTGTACTCGGCTCCGAAGGAAATCAAGCCCCACCAGTGACCGAGAGGTTCTGACTTCAAACTGGTAGACGGTAGGTGCTGGGATCGAACCCAATCGCGACCGTCGGCCTAACCGTTCGGAGTTTTCCGTGGTTTTCTTCGAACCTTGCGTAAATACGGGTTAGGTTCCCTTAGAAAGACCCCCACGGAGGGCATCCCACCCCTTAGGGCCTATATCCCATAGTGTAGGTAATTGGCCGACATACATACAACAACAACCGAAGGAAATCAAACTCGACGGAAGCGTCTGTCGCTACGCCAAGTATAATTATCGCCAAGTTACGTGAAAACACGTCGGCCAATCCCTATCAGAATTCAACCCTCCCGAAGAGTTTCTTTGCGGATACTGTGAATATGCACGCTCTCCTGTAAGACACTGAATCTGCGCAAGCGCTTCTTCCCCTGTCTTACACTCCTACTTCCAGCTAGAGAAGAGATCAGCCTCGTTCTTTTCCAATCAGCGCGCTGCGACAAAAAAAAAAAAAAAAAAAAAAAAAAAAAAAAAAAGTACGAATGTGAGAAAAAATCTCACGTAACGAGTTTTCCCGAGTAACGATAACAGAAGATCCAATAGTGATTTTTATAAGTTTTTAGTGAATAATCTTGGCTTATCGGTACTATTAATTTTACTGTTGAAAGTTTCAGATAAGAGGTGTTTAATGATCAGAAAGATTTTTAAGCTATTTAAAAAAGAAATTTAAAATTATTTTTCATAGCGAACATAACTCCTTTCATGCAAGCGTCATATACACTTCTTTTATTTTATTTGTTTACTTATTGGCACTACTTTTTATTAAAGTAAATTATTATATTATTTAATTGCTGAAATTATAAATGGGAATAAGAGAAAATTTCCTGTGTAAAGATGACGGAAAAACAAACATTTGTACATTTTAATCCTTTTGCGAAGGGAGCCTTTTACGAAATTCTGAATGTTTTGTCACCGGTTTTTAAAAGCAGAAATTTGTGGTTTATTAAATCGGGAAAATACTTCAATTAAAGTTCAACTAGGTGGAGAGGCTTTACCATATGGCTTGAGCTCAACAAGCCCCACCTAATGCTCCGATTAAATGAAGCAAATTTTTTAGTAAAATTTTACTGGTGGAGATAAACTAGTTAAAACTGTTGTTAGCTTTCGTTTTTGCAAAAACTAAAACAAAATCACTTCACCTTTTTCATTCACGTATAAAAACATTTCATATTTATTTACTTAGAAGGTGTCACAAATAAAAATTAAATTAAAATGTTGACATGTTTCGGTTCATTCATAAGAACCGTATTCATAACATATAAAATCAGTAGAAAATTAAAAAAATTTTATAAAAAGTTTTTAATTTTCTACTGATTTTATATGTTATGAATACGGTTCTTATGAATGAACCGAAACATGTCAACATTTTAATTTAATTTTTATTTGTGACACCTTCTAAGTAAATAAATATGAAATGTTTTTATACGGAGATAAACTAGGATTTTTAAATCTTTTTGCGACATGTATGCGTATTGCTCGGCCCCAAAGGGTTAAACGATACAAAAGCATGCCCTTGATGTTACTCTTTAATCCTTTTCACGATAGGTCCAGTCTAACTGTAGATCATCTTTTTTTTTTTTTTTTTTTTTTTTTTTTTTGAAAAAACTGTTTTTGACATTATTAACAGAGGAAAATAAAATATGCCGTATTTCATTAGAACATTTTTGATATTGTTTAATTGAAAGTAACTTCTTTTGAAAAAATGGTACCTACTGAATAAAAATTATATAAGAGAAGATGAAGTCGAAAGGGTTAACATACTAGGACGTCCAGATGGTGTCGATTCCACACCGAGCAAATTATAAAATGTCGATTCAAACCAGAATTGTTTCGTAAAATTTGTTAACCCCTTCGAGACGAACGTCTTTTACAGAATTTTTAATCTTTTGTCACCAGTTTTAGAAAGCAGAAAATTTCGGCTAATTTGAATCGGGAAAATGGTCGAAGTCAACAGTGCTAATTTTTCAATAAAGTTTTGCTGAGAATAACCAAGGATTCTGAGAGCCTCAAGTGCCACGTGTACATGTCGTTAGTCTTCAGGGAGTTAGAGATGCACAACTTGTGGCCCGCGGCCCACAAAGCTACTACTATTTTCAGGCAGACTAATTTTTCTTGAAACTAAGACCGAAACTTTGCTATTAAATAAAACAAACGCAAATTTTCAAATATTCTGGTGGAAAACAATTTTCTGGCAAAAACGTGGCGCATTACTAACTTAAACTATAATAATAATAAACACAAATAAAGAAATGGAATTGTTTTAACTCTTTGCGGAACGCTGGTTTCATAGATATACCACTTAATTTTAATTCCCAAACGTCACATTGGCACCAGAATTTTGTTAAAGAGAATTACGCTTTATTGAATGCGTGAAACATAGCTTTTTCATATTTACAAATAATGTTGTTTTCAAATTCTGGTGTCAGTCATTTAGTTCAATACTTTAGCAATGAATTTGCCCTGCCCCGCAAACGGTTAAAAAAAATTCGGTGTTAAAATATTTTTATTCAGATTAGGTAAAATTTTTGGGCGTTCTAGTGTTAAAGGAAATCTTCATGATATCTAAAGATCATTTTAAAAAATATCTATTTAATTTTCAAAAAATTTCATTTATGAAAATTTTTCTAATTAAATAAAAGAGAACTCAAAAACTAAAACGGTAATTTTAACCACTAAATCGCATAAAATAAATAAAACAATAAGAAAAAAAAGTAAAATTACAAAAACAATTTTTATAAAGACAATTGATAACCATAAAATAGAAAAATGAATGGAATAAATGCTCCATATATTGAAAAAATTTCATTGAAAGCGCCGTAAAAAGAAAAATAATTACACAACGGATTATAAAATATCTTTGAGAGAGATTATGCTTTAAATATATCTTTTTATTACATCGATAACTCATTAAGTTTTATGAAAACATGTACGTAAAATCATAAGCGATATCAAAAAATTTTTCGCTATGGCATTGGTGATATAAATAACAATCAATAACCAGTTTTTAGCAGAAAATATTGCTTAACAGAAGAACTCTTTTAATAATTATGAAGCTGATATAAAGATGAAGAAATTAATTTTGAGGAAAGTTATTTATATAACGTCGTTAATTAATGTGCTTTCATGATATTGAAGGTAAAAGTATTCAGAAAGCTTTCTTTGTAGCTACATATTTAAAACTATCATAACCATATTACAAAAATTAAAACCACAGCTAAAGAAGGAAAGATTTTAAGAAATTTATCAGTTATTCTTTATTTATATGTAACTAATTGTTATTATTATTTTTAAATATAAATACCGTGAAATCATGCAAAGTTTTTTATAGAAGTTGTAAGTCCAGCCTGACTAGATATCATCATACTTTGCAAACTTTGCGTTTAGCACCAGTAACAGAAGAAAATAAAATATGTCTCATTTGATTGGGGAATTTTCGATGTTGTGTAATTGAAAGTAACTTATTTTGAAAAAATGGTACAGACCAAATATAAGTTGTGGACACGATGGAGTCGAAAGGATTAGCACTAGATAGTGTCGATTCGACACCTATCAAATGAAGAAATGCCTTTTCGAACCAGAATTATTTTCGTAAAATTTGTTAAACTATACCTAAATAAAACACGATTAAATAAAGAAGTAACATTATTTTAAATAAAAAATCTTGTGTTAAAAAGTTTTTATTAAGACTGGGTAAAATTTTTGGGCAGGAATCTCCATGACAGTTAAAGGAAATCTTCATGACATTTATAGATTATTTTAAGAAATATGCATGAAACGATTGTCAAAATGATATATTTCCTTTTTGAAAAATTTGCTAATGGAATTTTAGTTGTGGGAGACTACCTGCTGGTGTCCAGGTTTTTTTACCCTTGCTTTATTAAGGAGCTACTTCAGTCAAATGAAAAGACCCATTCACTAATGCGAATCCTATGGAAGAAATTTATACAGATATCTCGGTTGCATTTCAATATTTTTAAAGGATTTTTTGGCTTTGGATATCTGAGATCGATCTGTATGCATGACGTTAGTTACTTTTTTCATTTTGTTTACAGTTATTTTTTACAGGGACGCTTTCATTTTTGGGACCGGTTTGGAAAGCGAAAGCAACCCCATAAAAAAATATCTGCAACCAAAATCGAAAAACTAAAAAACGACCTCCAATCAGACCAATCTGAGTTATCCAATGCAAAAAGAATCATCTAAAGATATTGAAATGCAACCGAGATATTTTTATAAATTTCTCCCATAGGATTAGCATTGGCGAACGGGTCTTTTCGTTTGAGTGAAGTAGCTTCTTAACCCTATACATTCGAGAGGTGATTCTTATTGACAACAAGTGTTCCACGTAAATGGGTGATCCAAATGCTCTGGACACCAGTATTTTGAACTAATTTTCTTCCCCTTATCTTATGGCCGAATAATCAATCTGTGATAAAAGATGGTAAAACAAACTGTAAGATATTAGCGCTGTCAAAGCATTTGGCGTCAAAAATTACGAGGCACACCGGAGTGGGAGTCACCTTTAGAGTGCAAAGGTTAAGCGATTGAATGGCATCAGAATTAAAAAAAAAAAGATTAAGAAGGTAAAAACTTTTCTTCACGTATTTAATAAAATTAAAAATTTTATTCGAAACTTTTAGCATCAATATGGTATTTCGCAATTAAAATTAAGTGGGATATATAATATCCTAACACTCTCTCGATGGTTCAAAGGGATAAAACGCATTTTTTAAGTCTCAAGGAAATTTCCATAGCCTCTTTACTTCAATAATGTCTAATTTATAAAATCGAATGCATTTTATTCTTACAAAATGTATAAATTCTTATCATTCCAGACACAATAATAAAGAAACTGTTGACTGTCAGATGACTTAAATTTAAGTGAACTCGTGATAATATTTTCGAAAGAAAGACTCAAAGAATCGCAAGTTTGAGATATTTAGCATAATGATATATTGAACAATATTAAAGAGTTGGATTTGGTTATCTATGCATTATGCATGATTTTTCTTCTATGCTCTATTTAGAATAGAGTTAATTCATTATTTATAGATTAAGGCAACTTTATTCACTTGCTGCATAAGCAACGGAAGTGCTTCCATTACATCTCTCTGAATATATTTTCATACAAAATCAACATAGCCTTCCAGATTTCAACAAGACTTACCTAAAGTCTTTCTAAAGAAACAGGGCCGTAGCTAGAAGTGCTCTATAGGGGGAGCTCAAGAGATTATAGGGGGGGGGGGGCTCATAATTTTTTTTTCTCATTCTCTGAAACAGAAAGATAAATTAGTGCATGTTTACACTGTAAGTATTATGTTTTTTATTAAACTGCTGTAATAACTTCATTATATGCTAAGAAAAGTATAGGACGATGAAAATTTTGAGTGTATAACTGGTGCAAAATTAAACATCATGTTAGCTTCATATGTGCAAATAGGATGAAGGATTGTTGAATTACTTATTTTATATACAATTTGATAATTCTGCAAAACTGTGAAATGATCACAACACTAAATTAGATTTTTGAATAGAATTTCATTTGAGTTTTCGGAACAGAAATTCATTTGGTGACCTTGGAATCTTTTCCAGGGGGGCTCAAAATATTTTAGGGGGGGCTGAGCCGCCCATAACGCCCCCTTAGCTACGGCCCTGTAAAGAAAGCATGTTTATCCGCGTCTTTCTAACAGTGAAAACAATTACTCAAGGAGAATTTCTAATTTGTTTTGTCTTCTGTACGTTATTTAAATCAGTTATTTTAAACTTAATATTAGAAATTTTAAAATTTAATTATAACAAAATATTTATCAGCGTGTATATTCATGATGTTAAAAAAAATTGGTAGATTTTTCTCTCAGTTTAATTTCTGCGACATGTCTGTATACAAAATTGAATTGCAGATGTTATTTCTTTCTCTTATTTTTTTAACTTTTTCACCCTTTATTTCAGTGTTGCGTAACATCATATATGTTTAGTTTAAATGTTGAAACTCATTTTTAAGTCTCAAATAAATTAATCGAACCTATTTATTAAAAAAAAATCTAGTTCATACAAGTCAACTCGATATTATTCTTCCTAAATTTATCTATTTTCCTCATCCTAGACGCAATAATAAAGAAACTTTTGACTGTCATATGCCTTAAATTTAAATGAACTCGTGATAATATTTCCGAACGAAACGCTGAAAGAAATGCAAACTTGAGATACTTAGCATAATGATATATTTGAACAATATTAGACAGTAGGGTCTGGTTATCTATGCATTATGCATGGTTTTTCTTTTCTGCTCTATTTTGAATAGAGTCAATTCATTATTTATAGATTAAGGCAACTTTATTCATTTGCTGCATAAGCAACGGAAGTGTTTCTATTACATCTCTCTGAATATATTTTCATACAAAATCAACTTAGATTTTCAGATTTAAATAAGATTAAACTAAGGTCTTTCTAAAGAAAGTATGTGTATCCGCGTCTTTCTAAAACTGAAAATAATTACTCAAGTAGAATTTCAAATTTGTTTTTGTTTTGTATTGTTGGTAATTTAAATCTGTTATTTTAAACGTAATGTTAGAAATTCAAAAATTTTATGATAACAAAAAATATGAATGTTTTATTCATTATATTAAAAATAATTGATAGATATTCTCTTAATTTAGTTTCTGCGACATGTCTTGATACAAAGTTGCAGGTGCCATTTCTTTCTCTAAATTCTTTAACACTTTAAACCCTTCCGGCGCACCGTGCCCGGTCTAGGATACCTAATTTTAATTCCAAACTTGCAAAAGGGCACCAATAATATTTTAGTAAAATTTTACCTTTACAACAAAAGCTTAAATTATGGGTTTCAAAATATCTAAAAAATTTGTTTGTGAATTCCGGTGGCTGTCGATAATTTCTCATTTTATTAACAGATTTTGCCCATGCCGGATAGGGTTAACCTTTTTTTTTTTTTTTTTTTTTTTTTTTTTTTTTTTTTTTTTTTTTGTCCTGTGTTGTATAACAGCAAATATGTTCAGTTTTAAATGGTGAAATTTTAGTCTCAAATAAATTACTCGATCCTCTTTACTTCAGCAAAGTCAAGTTTTTACAAATCGAATGGATTTTATTCTTCCAAAATTTATATATTCCCATCATCCTAGACACAATAATAAAGAAACTGTTGACTGTCACATATCTTAAATTTAAATGAACTAGTGATAATATTCCCTAGCTAAAGGCTCAAAGAAATGCAATTTTGATACATTTTGATATATAATTATATATATTTGAACAATATTAGAGAGTTGGGGATGGTTATCTATGCATTATGCATGATTTTTCTTTCCTGCTCTATTTCGAATAAAGTTAATTCATTATTTATAGATTAAGGCAACTTTATTCATATGCTGCATAAGTAATGGAAGTGTTTTTATTACATCTCCTTGAATATATTTTCATACAAAATCTTCTTTGACTTTCAGATTTAAATAAGATCAGACTAAGGTCTTTTTAAAGAAAGCTTGTTTAGCCGCATCTTTCTAACAGTGAAAACAATTACTCAGGGAGAATTTCTAGTTTATTTTTGTTGTTTGTTGTACGTTATTTAAATCTTTTATTTTAAACTGAATGTTAGAAATTTAAAAATTTAATTATAATAAAATATTCCTCAGTGTGTTTCTTCATGATATTAAAAATAATTCGTCAGATTTTTCTCTCAGCATAGTTTCTGCGACATGTCTTGACACAAGGTTGCAGGTGTTATTATTTTCTCTCTTACTTCTTTATCACTTTAAACTTTTTTTTTAGTGTTGCATAACATCATATGTTCAATTTTAAATGGTGATGTTTAAAGTCTCAAATAAATCACTCGATATGATAAGCAACACTAGTGGTGAGTGAGAGTCACCTCTTCAGTACACAAGTTTAAATGATTGAATGAAGTCAGAATTTAAAGAAAAATAATATTTCAAAGAAGATATAAGCTTTTCTTCACGTACTTAATAAAATTATAAAAAAAATTCCAATGTTCTGGTGAGGGTACGGTATTTCTCAATTAAAACTACGTGGGATATATAATATCCTAACACACCCTCAAAGGTTCAAATGGATAAAATGCATTTTTTAAGTTTCAAATAAACTGTCAAATCCTCCTTACTTCAGTAAAGTCAACATTATACAAGTCGAATGCATTTTATTCTTCCAAAATGTATATATTTCCATCATTCTCGACACAATAATAAAGAAACTGTTGTCTGTCACATGCCTTAAATTTAAATGAACTCGTAATAATAGTTCCGAGATAAAGGTTCAAAGAAATGCAAGTTTGAGATACTTAGCATAATGATACATTTGAACCGTGTTAGACAGTTGGGTCTGGTTATCTATGCATTATGCATGATTTTTCTTCTATGCTCTGTTTCGAATAGAGTTAATTCATTATTTATAGATTAAGGCAACTTTATTCATTTGCCGCACAAGCAACGGAAATGTTTCCATTACATCTCTCTGAATATATTTTCATACAAAATCAACTTAGACTTTCAGATTTAATCCTTTGAGCTCTGGGGTGTAAATTTTTTCAGAATCCCAAATGTCATATTGTCAACAGTATTTTGGAAAATAAAAAACCGGTTAACAACAAACACGAAAAAAATGCATTAAACCTTTTTGAAGTAAATTTAGTCAAATTATCTGGTGTCATTGTGACATTTCGGAATTAAAATTATGTGTTAGAAAATTCTACCAGCAGAGCTCAAGGGGTTAAATAAGATTAAACTAAAGTCTTTCTAAGAGAAAGCATGTTAACCTTTCTCCCTGAATGGGTCTAATCGATCCATAACTATAATTCCTTTTATAGGATTCGAACCAGAACTTTTTTCATTAAGAAAGTTATGTAACAAATTCAGAACAACAATAATGTAGTCATGATTAAGTCAATTAAATATATTAATATGTTTTTAATAACAATTCTGGTGTAAAACGTTTTTATCAAGATTAAGTGAAATTTGAACAAGGTAGAAAGGTTAATCAGCATCTTTCGGACAGTGAAAGCAATTACTCAAGGAGGATCTCTAATTTGTTATTGTTTTTCACTGTACGTTATTTAAATCTGTTATTTTAAACTTAATGTTAGAAATTATAAAATTTAATAGTAATAAAACATTTTTCAGTGTGTTTACTCATGATATCAAAAATAATTGATTGATTTTTCTCTTAATTTATTTTCTTCTAAATGTCTTGATACAATGTTCTAAGTGTCATTTCTTTCTCTTAATTCTTTAACACTTTAACCTTTTGAGAGGCGGTGGGATATATTTTATCCCAACTATGATTAATGCAGATTCGCACCACAAAAATTTTATTAAATTTTCTGTTTTTAACTTTGATGGAAAATAAAAGCGTGTTGTGAAATTGATTTTCTTCATTTTGAAGCAAAATTTTTCCAAATTTCCGATGGGAGTTCAGAATTACACAAACGCAATTGCTCGCCCGTAAAAGGATTAACCTCTAGTGTGCAATCTTTTTGAGCTCAATATATATTTCTCCGACCTATAAATATGCATTTCGGCTATTCCAAACCTCTAGATCTTATAGTTTTAAATGGCTGAAACACCTTTTTTAAGTCTCAAATAAACTACACGAACCTCTTTACCTCAGTAAAGTCAAATTTGAACAAATAGACTGGATTTCATTCTTCCAAAATTTATATATTCCCATTATCCTAGACACACATAAAGAAACTTTTGACTGTCAGATGCCTTAAATTTAAATGAAGTCGTTATAATAATTCTCAACTAAAAGCTCAAAGAAATGCAAGTTTGAGATGTTTAGCATAATGATAAATTTGGAAAACATTAGAGAGTTGGGTCTGGTTATCTATGCATTATGCATGATTTTTCTTTCCTGCTCTATTTCGAATAGAGCTAATTCATTATTTATAGATTAACGCAACTTTATTCATTTGCTGCATAAGCAACGGAAGCGTTCCATTACATCTCTCTGAATATATTTTCATACAAAATCTACTTAGACTTTCAGATTTAAATAAGATTAAACTAAAGTCTTTCTAAAGAAAGCATGTTTATCTTCGTCTTTCTAATAGTGAAAACAATTACTCAAGGAGAATTTCTAGTTTGTTTTTGTTTCATGTTGTAAGTTATTTAAATCTGTTATTTTAAACTTAATTTTAGAAATTCTGAAATTTAATAGTAATAAAATATTTATTAGTGTGTTTTCGCATGATATTAAAAAGAATTGGTAGATTTTTCTCTCAATATAGTTTCTGCGATATGTCTTGATACAAAGCTGCAGATGACATTTCTTTCTCTTATTTCTTTAACCCTTTTAACCATTGTGGAGCGATAGGATATATTTTATCCCACCTATAATTTATGAAGATTTGCAGAAAATCAATTGTATTAAATTTTGCATTTTTAACTTTTACGGATAAAAAGGGACCGTGAAATTGCATTTCCTTATTTTTAAGTATTTTTTTTTTCAAATTTCTGGTGCAATTTCAGAATTACACAAACGCAATTGCTCGCCTTTTAAAGGCTTAACCTTAATTCTTTTTCAGTGTTGCATTCCATGAAACACTCAACTTGATTCTGAAATGCTACAATGACACCAGAATTCTGGTATATATATTTTTCCTTTTATTATATTTGAAAAAAGTCTCTTTCTTATTTTCAAATAAGTTTTTATCTAAATTCATTCATTCAGTCATTTCAACATTTTCACAACGCAAGTACTTTGTTTTCTTAAACCCTTGGAAATGAGCGTCCGGTATGCAAATTCACAATCACTCAACGTCCCAGCACGCTTCACGCCAACCTCTGTAGCTAGGCGCTTTGGCGAGAAAATGAACTTTGAAGCACATGCAAGTCTAAAGCTGCTTCGACTTTTGATATATCTTCCATTTGACCGCGTAGCTCTTGTTTATAGACTCCTCAAAAATATATACGACAAACCAAGTTCGTAAATACTTTTTAATTACTTTGATCTATCTTAATTAATTATGCTGTCAGTTGTTTCAAACTTTCATAATTTAAGAAACATGCAGTTTAAATTTTTCAGCGGCATCCTTGCTTTGTAACGGTAATCTTAGTGTAACAGCATCAGTATTCGGCTAGTATAATTAGTAGCACAACTTATGTAGACTGAATTAATCTGCAAAAGGGAAAAAGGCATATCTAAAATATTCATATAAAGTGGGCATAAATATTTGCAATTCAAATTTCAAACAATGTACTAGAAGCAGAATGCAGCATGCAAGTATTCATGTCGAAGTTCACTCTTTCGCCAAAGCGCTTGGCGTCAAGCGCTCTGGGACGTCAGGTGTTTGTAAATTTGCGTCCGGCATAAGATACTTAGAATTCTTGATTATTTTCACTAATAAAATTTATTGTAAATTTTACCTTATTTAATCCGAGCATTTTCCTGATTCAATTGGGTAAAATTTTCAGTTTTGAAAAATCATTGATAAAAAATTAAAAATTCTATAAAAGACTCTTGTCACGAAAGGGTTAATATAGCGTGGTTAGTATTGAAAATGAAGTTTGTAGCATTTACAGTTTATTTACAGGGGCAGATAAAACAATTCCATGACAGTTTGTTCTATGCGAAAATATCTTCTGTGGTGTATTTTAATGATATTACAGTAAAACCCCGATAATTCGGATTAATTGGGACCAGGCCCAATCCGGATTATCAAAAATCCGGAGAAATAGAAACAAATGAAATAAAATAAAACATACTTACAGTAAAATCACCATTATGTTGAACTGAAAAGTACCTGAATTCAATGCTGCATCTTTATAAATGTAAATAATTTACTGCAAATTATATTTTAGAAGCGTTTTGTCACAATAACAAGGAAACGGACCTATGGGCTGACCAAGATCGGAAAGCTATCGTTATCAGACAATGGGTCTTATAAGGACTATTTTACAGTGGTTTCTTGCAATGCTCTAAGTAAATATTTATTGTGAAGTGATTTTTTATGATATTTCTAAGTGATTTAAATAGAAAACTGGGAAAACTGAAATTGCCAAATTTAATGATACATAGTTGTTTCTTTGAGTGATAGCATCAAATAATTTAAATAAGAAAGTTTCAGGTAGTCTTTCGAAAAGATTTCAGAAAAAGTTTTTTTAATTCAGAATACGACGTTGAAACAAGTTGAGGTGATGGAAATTAGACAATCGCTTTTCAAACTTGGTAGAAAAAAATCGATCCGGATTATCCGGATTAACGGGGTCCGAATTAGCGGGGTTCTACTCAGTGTTCTCGCTGACATTTGACCAACGTTAGTAATTTGGCTAATTAAATATAAAAAATATTCGCCAAATGAAAAAAGTATTCGCAAAATTGATTCGCCGTGTAGCACAAAAAAATATCTTTAATCTTTTAATATATTTTACTAAAGTACCCTTTTTTCAATATGTTCTAAAATAACCTAAGTTTCTATAATTGTGACAACGATTGTTATTAATCTAATTTGAACTATCCGCTACAAATATAAAAAATATGTATCTATTAAATATATAAATATATATACATGCATATGTATGAAAAACGAAAAAGAAAAAGCAAAAATTGAGCACTAGCAATTTGGCGAATCTAATCGCTTGTTTACTCGCCAAATGAAAAATTTAGTCGCAATTTGGCGCATTGGCGAGCGACAGCGAGAACACTGGTTCTACTGTACAATACACCAAACAAGTTAGAATATATATATAAATGAGCTACACAATAAGATGGTAATTATAGAATGCATTCTATTCCATAATTTATCGGTGAGAATAATAAATCATGACTCGAATATGGATTCCCATATGAGGTACGTGCAAATCATAATTGGCAAAATACGTTGCCCATATGATGAACGGGCAAATCAGAGAAGAGGTTAAGATAGCTTTTTTCATTCGTCACATTAAACTCCAGTTTTACCTACTTAGCATAATAAAATATACGAATTGTATTAGAGAATAGGCCACAATATCTAGACAATGTGCACGATTTTTCTCTTTTATTGCTCTTCAATTAGAGCTACCTGATTGTTTGTCAATATGAAGTAATTCTGTTGGGGCCTATAATCCAAGAGCCGACCGCACAAAATTCTGAGTCACCGAACACAAGAAAAATTTCTTTATTTTATGGAAGAGTGGTAATAGGAGATCTAATCATTCATGTCTGCCGGAAGCGAAGTTCTGCATAAGCCAAAAATTAATACCACTAGTGGTTGAGTCATAGACTTAGCATTATGTTTTCCTGCACCCAATTTTCCATACTTTTAATTGTACGTCAAACACAATCTTAAATGTACGAGTGAACCACTAGTGGTATCAATTTTTGGCTTATGCACCACTTCGCTTCTGGCAGACATGGATGATTAGATTCCCCTATTACTACTCTTCCATAAAATAAAGGATTTTTTTAATTTTCCTTTTTTTTTCTTTTTTTTATTTCTTTTTCTTTTTTTGTGCTTGATGACTTAGAGTTTTGTAATTTCAGCTCTCGAGCTATTTGGCGATCGTGATCGTTTGTATAGTTTCAGTAAGTACAACACGCTGTAATCCATAGCAAATCCCAGTGTTTAAGAATCAGTTTCCTGTGTGTCTATAGGGCAGTAATTCAGAAGTATTTCCATGGAAAAAATATTTTATTATGCGAAATAGAAGGCTAAGATGTAAAATTAGTGGTGGTCTTCCTTAAATAGCAGATCTCTTAGCTGTTATCAATAGGGCGATCAGATGCCAAATAGGAATCGGTATAAAAATTTGAACAAGTTAATTGCCAAGAAAGGGTGTCAATTTTGGCTACCAATTAAAAATGTGAAATAAAAAGGCAAACCTGTCTTTGCATACATGAAATCTAACGTACAGCACGATTAATGACAAATATATATTTGTAAACAGATGTGAAATATAACTTATGTGCTTTTTAATGATTATAGTGAGCACAGGATAGCGTAAATCAATGTCTGATTTTTTAGATCACATAAACAAATTTGTAAGAAATAATCGTTTATCGCATAAAATATCAATAAAGATTATTAATGCAGCTTAAATTAATGTCTGATTTTTTAGATTACATGAACAAATTTGTAAGAAATAATCATTTATCGCATAAAATATAAGTAAAAATTATTTATACAGCTTTAAGTAATGTCTGATTTTTAACATTACATAAACAAATTTGTAAGAAATAATCGTTTATCTGATAAAATATCAATATAGAATATTTATACGAGTATTCTAATTGTTCTTAAACTAGAAATGAGAAATACAGGCTGGCCAAGTGTCCGGCTTATCGCACACCACTATTATTTTACAGAAAATATTGTTCCATAATGTTCAAAGTAATTAATAAAAAAAATTTTGTAGTAAAATACCGGTTCAAAAAAAAAAAAAAAAAAAAAAAAAAAAAAAAAAAAAAAAAAGCGGTCATTTGGCAACTTTGGAAGTATATTTTTTGAATGCTAGTATATAACAAAGAAAAAATAATTACAACAAAAATTTTAATTTTAGAAAACGAATTAATTTTGAATAAAAACAACGCGAATATATGGCTTCACCATATTAAATTAAGCTAACTTTTTTCATTCGTTACATCAGACTCAAGTTTGAGTAATTGAGCATCGTAAAATATATGAATAAAATTAGAGAACAGCCCCCACCATCCATGCAGAATGCATGATTTTTCTTTTTTATTGTTCTTCAATTGCAGCTTCTTGATTGTTCGTAAATTAAGCTAAATTTTTTCTTTGTTATATTAGACTCCAGTTTAACCCATTCGTGCCCAGCATCTTTTGCGCAAATTTTATTTGGTTGGCACCACTATTTTTAGAAGGTTTAAGTTTAGTTAATTAGTTACGAAAATGCGTCACTTAAATAAAATAATTATTGCTTTTCTTTTTTAACGGTGTCAAAAACAGTGCTGAATGCACCTTTTGAAGCGTCCCTAAAAAGGGACTCTAGGCACTAATGGGTTGCTATTTAGCATAACAAAATATATGAATAATATACAGATAATAAAATAGACAACATTATCCATGTACTATGCATGATTTTTCGTTTTTGATTGCTCTTCAATTAAAGAAACTTGATTGTTTGTAAATTAAGATAATGTTTTTCCTTCCTTACATCAGATTCCAGTTTAACCCCTTGAGGGGCAGTGGGATATATTGTACCCCATTTACGATTAATGAAAATTTGCATCAGAAAGATTTTATTAAATTTTTCTTTTCTAAATTTGACCAGGGGGGGGGAGGCGTAAAATTGCTTTTCCTTATTTTAATACAAAATTTTTACAAATTTTCGGTGGAAATTCAGAATTACACGAACTCAATTGCTTGTTCCTCAAAGGGTTAAGCTATTTAGCACAATAAAAATACAGTCGAATCTCGTTAATTCGAAATCGGATAATTCGAATCTTCGCTTAATTCGAACTAAACATGAAGTCCCGAAATTTTCAATGGCAGAATAACATTAAAAATTCTCATTAATTCGAATTCATTTCCTCTTGACTTAGTTTAATTCGAACTAACGAGAATTAAGATTTTTCTTTTTTCTTGTTTTTCTCACGGCTTTCAAATCATTTTAATAACTTTCTTTCTTTGGTTTTTGTGAAAATTGTTCCGAACGAGTATACATATAATCCAATGCATTTGATATCCACTTTTGTAGTGTCTGGTCTGTCCATCAGTGACGCTTTAAATTTTTCTTCCATCGTGCTTGTTTCTAATCTTTTAATTAGTTTATGTATTTATCCATTCTAATTTAATATTAAGTCATATTCTAATGATAACAGACGAAATAAATTATACAAACACTGTAACATTAATTCATTTTTAATAATACCGTATTAAGCATGTTTCCCTGTCATACTTTCCATAATTCGAACTCCGGATAATTCGAATGTTTCTTGTAGTCCCGACGAGTTCGAATTAACGAGAGTCGAGTGTATATGAATATTATTACAGAATAAGCCATATTATCTATGCACTATGTATGATTTTTCTCTTTTTTCTTTCGTTTTCGTGGTTTTCTTCGAACCTTGCGTAAATACGGGTTAGGTTCCCTTAGAAAGACCCCCACGAAGGGCACTCCCCCCATGGTCCTATATCCCTTGTGTAGATAATCGGACGACAAAAATCAACCAACCAACCAACCTCTTTTTTCTTTCTATTCAATTACTTGATTGTTTTAAAATTAAGATAACTTTTTTTCATTCATTATATAAAAAGTGAAATATTTCCAAACCTACTCTTTGAAATTTCTTCATTTCCAAATATGATTTACTTCTAATTTTACATTTAAAAAGAAAAGAAAAAAATCATTTGAAACAGAGCGTGTATTTCTCGAAGCAATAAAAACAACTACTATTGCAAAAATGTGTTTTTACGCTTATTTTTTCAATTTACTTTATTCAAATCTATTATTTTAATGTTCAAAACTTTAAAATTTTCAAAACAGCCATTAGCAATCTTTTTTCTAAAATAGTAAGAACACAAAATTTGGAAAACTTTCCTTGTACCGTAATTGCTGTGATATTTGGTCTTCATTAAGCTTAAATGCTTAGTTTTTATTCTCAAAGTAGATTTTCTATACAAAAGCTGCTTTAAAAAATGCAAAAAGCAATTTTAGTCATTTTTTTTATTTTCGTTAGACAGAGGTATGCTGCTCTTGATGGAAAAAAATTGTTTTTGTTTGTTAAATGCAGTTTTTTGAAAGCTCTCCTACTCCTTTTATTTAAACATTTTTACTTCCTTCTATCTTTACAAGAAGAAAGTATTGGATTCTTGAAAATTTTAGAATCCCGATTTACAAGTTTAATAGGTCAGAGATCCAGAAAAATATGTTTTTTTATAACGTATGTATCTATATATCACAAGTTTTGTGAGCACTCTATTTCAAGAACGGTATTTAACAAAAGTTTAGATTCAGTTGATCCTTGATATAAATTGTTGCTGATTATTTTTTGGTGTAAATCTTCCAGTATGACTTCCGAATGACTTCCGAAGATACTATACCTCAAGAACTAATACATACGTTTTCATCAAACTTTAAATTCAGTTATACCTAGTTAATTTGGTGCTGATTATGTTTTGATGTAAATCTCATTATATTTGACGCAGCTTTGATGATTTATTTAAAATTTCCAAAAATGCTATATTTCAAGAACTAATGCATAGATTTTCATCAAACTTCAGATTGAATGGTACCTTAATATAACTTATTTCATTTGCTGTACAAGATGGAAAATATTTCCAAACGTACTTTTTATATACATTTTAAAATAAGATATACTTCTAATTTTAAATTTAAGCAAGAATGGAAAAAAATTGTTCTAAACAGAGGCTGTATATAATTGCTAAGCATTGTAATTGCTAAGCAATAAAAACATTTGCAACAAAAACGTGGTTTTACTTTTCTTTTCAATTTACTTTATTGAAATCTATTATTTTAATGTTCAAAACTTTTAAATTTTCAAGCACCGCGCCATTAGCAATCTTTTTTCTAAAATATTAAAAACACGAAATTTGGAAAACTTTTCTTGTTCCATAATTGCTATGCTATTTCGTCTTCATTAAGCTTTAATATTTTGTTTTTATTCTCAAAGTAGATTTTCTATGCAAAGTTTGCTTTTAAAAAAATGAGAGAAGCAACTTAAGTCATTTTTTACTTAGCCATTATACGTAGTATAGGGTAAGTCTTGCAATTGTTTTGAAAATAGAAAAAAAAATTTGACGGATTTACACGTTTTCGACACTGGAGATTTCGAAAAACATATTTTTAGAAAAAAAAATTGCCGTCCGTCTGTCTGTCTGTAAACGCTCTATCTCCCGAACGAATTGAGATAGAGATTTGAAATTTTGAATGTACTTAGTATATAAGAATGGGACGAAGCCTGTTTAATATCTGTAACCTCGATTATCCGGAACTATTTTTTTCGGACTCTCGAAAAATTCGTTCTGATGAAAGGTACATAAAAATTTTCGAAGTGTTTTATTTTAAGGGGTGATCGTAAAAGGCAATAAAATAACACAAATTTTGCATAAAGAACGAAGTTGATCGAATTATTAGTTGCCGAGATATCTGTAGTCCTGTTTTCCACATTCTTCGATTTTTCATGACCCTGTATTTCATTCAAATTTCAATTCAAAGATATATTTTAATTGGAAATGAAACGTTTAATCCGACGCAATAAACTGTTAGTTAATAAGATTATTATTTTTGGAGTTATAAGGATGTTTCTTTTTCGCAATTCAGTACTACTTGAGTAGTTAGGCGTGTTGTATAATTTATCGAAAGAGATTCATCAGCAACTCATTAATACAGCATTACTATGCACAATAAAAATATAAATACACGTTTAAATTTTGTTTTGGAATTGCAATCCATTTTATAAATAGTTTTCAAATGTATTATTTTCATATATTATATATGCATATATATGATGGGTAAGTATTACGGTGGCCCCCAACGACTAGTTTATTTTCGTTTGTAGACAGAGGTATGCAGTTGTTTTCTCGATGGGAAAAATATTTTTATTTTTTAAATGCAGTTTTTCATAAACCTCGGAAGCTCACCTAATCATACTTATTCTAAATGGTAATCTTATTAGACTTCAAGATATGTAGTATAATAAAATATACGAATAATATTAGAGAATAGGCGACATTATCCATACACTATGCATGATTTTTTCAATTTTTAATGTTCTTCAATTAAACCTACTTGATTGTTTGCAAATTAAGATAATTTTATTCATTCGTTGCCTCTAGTTAGACTCCAGTTTGACATATTGAACTGCACGAATAATTTTAGATAACATGTCACATTATCTATGCACTGTGCTTAATTTTTATTTATTTATTTATTTTATTTTATTTTATTTATTTATTTTATTCTTTAATTAGAGCTACTTGATTGTTTGTAAATCAAGCTAACTTTTTCTTTCGTTACATCAGACTCCAGTTAGGGCTATTTAACATAATAAAATATATGAATAATATTAGATAACAAACAGCTAACATCATACATGCACAATGCATCATTTTTCTTTTTTATTGTTTTTCGATGGGAAAAAATTCTTTCAAGTGCATTTTAATGATGTTACACTCTTTCGAACATAATACAATTAATGTGCATATACTAAAATATACATTTTGAATAGTCTGGACTGCAAAGAATATCTTTTGTTAATATACAGGGCTACACAAAAGTATTGTATTACATGATGGTATAGGGCGGGGACATTGTTTGGAGTACGTTTTAATTGTAGTAAACTTTTTCACATCATATTCGTTGCTGAGATTTACTATGAGCTAATTCTTGTATAATAGAAAGCATTTACAATTTATAGGGACACACAAAAGATTTCGGATGATGTGTTGTATCCGAAGTTCTGTATATTTAAAAAACTACATTATAGTATGAACGCACCTTATTTGTTGCATCTTAAGTGCGATTTCCGGCTTATTTTTAAAGCATTTAAAGTTTTTACAAAAATTATTGGATTCATGAAAATTTTTGAATTCCGGTTTTCCACGAATTTATACGTTTAGGGTCGTAGATCCTGAAAATATTTTTTTGCAAAATGTCTGTCTGTATGTAACACAAATTTTGTGAGCGCTCTATCTCAAGAACGGTTATTAATAAAAGTTTGGATTCAGTTTATACCTGATATAAATTGTTTGCTGATTATTTTTTTAATGTAAATATCCCAACTTAGGGCGCTGATAACTTCCGAAGTTTTACAAGAACTAATGCATAGATTTTCATCAAACTTCAGGTTTAGTTATAGAACTTGGTGCTGATTACGTTTTGGTGTAAATCTCTCTATATTTGACGTAAGAACTAATGCAAAGATTGTCATAAACTTCAGTTCAATGATACCGTGATATAATTTGGAGCTGATTACGTTTTGGTGTAAAATTAAGATAACTTTTCTTATTCGTTATATACGAAGTGAAATATTTCTAAATATATTCTTTGAATACACTTTCAAATAAGATATAATTCTAATTTTAAATTTAAAAAATAATTTTAAAAACCGCTAGAAACACAGAATGTATTTCTATAAGCAATAAAAGCAATTACTACAAAAATGTGATTCTACTTGTTTTTTTTTAATTTACTTTACTTAAATCTATTATTTTAATGTTCAAAACTTTTAAATTTTCAAAACAGCCATTAGTAATATTTTTTCTAAAATATTAAAAACACGAAATTCGGAAAACTTTCCTTGTACCTTAATTGCTGTGATATTTCGTCTTCATTAAGCTTAAGTGTTTAGTTTCTGTTCTCAAAGTAGATTTTCTATGCAAAAGCTGCTTTTAAAGAAATGCGAGAAAAAACTTTAGCCACTTTTTTATTTTCGTTTTTAGACAGAGGTATGCAGTTAATATATTTGTCTTCTTGGTGGGAAAAATATTTTTATTTGTTAAAAACAATTTTTCTAAAAGTCTCCTTCTTTATATGGGTATTATAATTGTGCTTAAATGAAAAATGAGAAATATATTTTTTGAATGCTAGTCTACAGTGGTGGTCAGAATTATAAGAACAAAGTAAAAATCGCCAAGTCTTGGCTACATTTCGCGGGAAACTTATGCAAATTTAATGGCTCGAGACTAATAAAAAATGAAGACTATTTTTAGACATTTTTATGAAAATATGTGGAAAGTTCATATTCATAAAATGCATTATGAATTTATACAGCCATCTGATAGGAACAATATTGTAAGAACAACTGTATTTGTGTGTTCTGAAAAGTAAAATTTAAATGTTTTTTGCTCTGCACAGGGAATTCCCTGACAATATAAATGCATAGGAAGCGTTTGGGATCGTATTATTCTGTTTTTTAATCATACCACAAGGTACAAAGCTTTCGGAGTTTCAGAAAAGAAAAATGGATACATTTAAAATGTCAGGACTTTCTGCATGCTAAATTGCGACAAAGCTTAATAGATCAGGGACGGCTATTCAGAACTGTCTTTAAAATTCCGCTAAATATGGACGGCAAAGACATAAAGGCAGGCCATCTTCTGTGTCTGTATGGGGGAAAAGAATCATAATAAGGCGAGTTTGCTCCAAAAAACCGAAATAAAACATGGATTGAACAAATAATGCAAGTTCTCGAACTGTTAGACGTGTTTTACAAAAAGAAAAAAAAAAGGTTTGCTATAGTAAACATATGTCACGAACGCCTGTTACATAAGTTCATAAGACAGTGAGGATGGAGTTCGCCAAAAAATGCAATACTATTGGAAAAAAGTGGTATGCTGGCTTTTCCCATGAGAAAAATATTAATTTGGATAGACTATATGGTTTTTGCTACTTCTAGTATGATCTTCGTAGAGAAAAAAATAATTTGTCAAAGCGTGTATTTGGAGGGTGGCTCAGTAATAGTCTGGGGAGGTTTCGCAACTGGTAGAACTACTCGAATTGTTTTTGTGCAGGTTAAGAGGAATTCTGAGAGTTTTATTGATGTATTGGGCGGTAATCTTTTACCGGAACAGGGTTCCCAGCAAAACATGACTGACAAATTCCCTGATTTTCCATGACCAAATCTCAAAAAATTCCATGACTTTCCCTGACCAAACTTCAAAAATGTCTTTAACCGAATGGGGATACAGTAAAATTTGCTACTTATTTTCCCAATCCTTTGTCAAAACTAATGTTTCCTTTCCGTCAATTGTTCTTCAAACATCTAGTTTTTTTTTCTTTTGCAACTTTTGATGAATTTTGGGATTTTTTCCAGAGACTACTTGATGACTTTCATGCCATTTTTCATTTTTTCAAGATTTTTCCATGACTTTTTAGAAAATCTTTGTAAATTCCCTGACTTTTGAGATATATTTTGATATTTCCATGACTTTCCCTGACTACTTTGAAATTCCATGACTTTCCAGATTTTCCCTGACTTTCCATGACTCTTGGAACCCTGCGGAAGTACCGTCAATAGCGATTGGAGACTATTTTTTCCAGCAGGACAATGCCTCGGTACATGTTTCCCAAACTCCAAACTCGTGATTTGATGCTAATTTCGTGAAACTACTTGGTTGGTCAGCCAGAAGTCCTGATCTGAATACAATGAAAAATCTGTGGGGTATTCTGGCACACGAGGTACACAAAAATTGTATATAATATTAAAACAAGCAAGAGCTCATGTCTTCCATCGAAAAAGTCTGGTCAAAAATTTCCAAGAGCCTTGTTAAGGAACTGTCAAACTTTATGACGTCAAGACTGATAAAAGTGAATGACAAGAAACAGGAAATTATTAATTATCAGTGTGTTTCAGGTACAAAATATTCACTGTCCTTATAATTTTGTCCAATTTTTACAATAACATATTTCGTTAATTGTGATAAAACATTCATATTTTGCATTTTCCAATGTTTTGCATTCTACAATGATTTTTAGCATGAAAAAGCATTTTATGTATAAATTTCACTTTATTTAGTTCAGAAGTAATTTTTTTCTGTGCAATTTTCAATTGTTCTTATAATTCTGACCACTACTGTATAAGAAAGAAAAATAATAAATTTTGAAACGGATAAAATTTATATAAAAATAACACGAATATATGGCGTCACCATAGTAAATTAAGCTAACTTTTTTCATTTGTTGCATCAGACTTCAGTTTGAGCTATTTAGCATAATAAAATATATGAATAATATCAGATAACAGTAACCATCATCCATGCACAATGAATGATTTTTCTTTTTTATTGTTTTTCATTTAGAGCTACTTGACTGTTTGTAAATTAAGCACTTTTTTTCCTTCATTACATTAGACTCCAGTTCCTCTATAATAAAAAATATTAATAATATTGCAGAATAAGCCAATGCACTATGCATGCTTTTTCTTTGTTATTGCTCTTTAATTAGAACTAGCTGATTGATTGGTTTAAAATTAAGATAACTTTTTTCATTCATTTTATAAAAAGGGAAATATTTCTAAATATACTTTTTAAATACATTTGCAAATAAAATTTACTTCTAATTTTAAATAAATTAAAAGAATTGAAAACAAAATCAAGAAGAAGAAAGAAATAGAAATCATCAAAAAATCAAGAAATAAAACAAGAATTGAAAAAAAAAATCATTCTTAATAGAGCGTGAATTTATCTAAGCAATAAAAACAATCACTTCAAAAATGTGGTTCTACTTTTTTTCCATTTATTTTACTTATATCTATTATTTTAATGTTCAAAACTTTCAAATTTTCAAAACAACCATTAGCAATCTTTTTTCTAAAATATTATAAACACGAAATTTGCAAAACTTTCCTTGAACCTTAATTGCATGATAATTCATCTTCATTAAAGCTGAAATGTTTAGTTTTTTATTCTCAATGTAGATTTTCTCTGTAGAAGCTGTTTTTAAAGAAATCCAAAAAGCAACTTTAGTCTTTTTTTTTTTTTTTTTTTTTTTTTTTTGTAGACAGAAGTTATGCAGTTAATATATTTGTCTTATTGATGGAAAAATTATTATTATTTTTTTTTAATGGAGTTTTTTGGAAGCTCTCAGACTTCTGCTATTTAAGCTGAAGAAGACATAAGACCGTCTGGAAAAGACACTTGTGAGTTAAAGCTAAAGCTATGGGGAGATTATTTGAAAATATCTCGTTTTCATTCCGACATTTATTTATTTTATTTATTTATTTATTTATTTATCTATTGGCATTGGCTAGCTGAGGTTCGTCTCTACATTGTCCTTTTCGTATTTTTTACTTCCACTTATCTTTATTAGACGAAAGGGTACTTCTAGGTTATCCCGTCGACCAAAAAATTATCGCCAAACTATAAGATTAAATGTCAATAATGGATGTTCGTGTATGTCACATTCAATGACACTTCCGATTCACGTGTTTAAAATGTCATTAAGTGATTTTTATTTCGACTTTTTATTAATATTTTTATTAATATTCTACTAATTATTTGTTTTTTCGTTATTTAAAATAAAAATTATGTCAACATGTATAATTTGGCTATTAGTTTGGCGATTTGTATAATTTGGCGAAATTGTCGACGGGATAACCTAGAAGTACCAACGAAAGTATTGGATTCGTGAAAATTTTTGAATGCCGATTTTCAACATTTTAAGGATTAGAGATCCCCAAAAATATGTTTTTACAAAACGTGTGTCTGTATGTAACACAAATTTTTTGAATGCTCAATCTTAAGAACAGAGTCTAATATAATTTTAGATTAAGTTGATACCAGATATAAATTGTTACTGATTATTTTTTGGTGTAAATCTCTCAATATGTGCATGATTTCCGATGTTGCTATATCTCAAGAACTAATGTACAGGTTTTCATCAAACTTCAGATTCAGTAAACTTTGATATAATTTGGTGCTGATTACGTTTTGGTGTAAATCTTGTTATATTTTAAGCAGCTATGATGCATTATACATAATTTCCGAAATTGCTATGTATTTCAAGAACTAATGCACAAATTTTCATCAAAATTGAAATTCTTTTTTCATTTGTTATATGAGAAGTGAAATATTTCCAACTTTGCTCTTTCAATACATATGCAAATAAGATGTATTTCTAATTTTAAATTTAAAGAAAAAATGAAAAAAAAAATCAATCAAAACAGAGGATGTATTTCTCTAAACAATAAAAACAATTACTACATCAATGTGGTTCTACTTTTCTTTCCCAATTTATTTAAATTTATTATTACAATATTCAAAAATGTTTAAATTTTCAAAACATTTATTAGTAATCTTTTTTTCTAAAATATTATAAACACGAAATTTAGAAAACTTTTATTGTATTTAGTTTCTATGATATTTCGTCTTTATTAAGATTAAATATTTAGTTTTTATTCTCAAAATAGATTTTCTATGCAAAAGCTGCTTTAAAAAATGCAACTTTAGTCACTTGTTTGTTTTTGTTTGTAGACATAAATTACGCAGTTAATATATTTTCTTCTTGATGGGAAAATATATATATATATATATATATATATATATATATATATTTAAATGCAGTTTGTCGAAAGCTCTCCTCCTCTTTTTATTTAAGCATTTTTACTTCCATCTGTCTTTACAAGAAGAAAGCACTGGATGCATAAAAATTTACCTAGTTCGATTTTCGACAGATTTACATGTTTTAAGATTCAGAGATACCAAAAAATATGTTTTTTTTTTATAAAATATATGTATGTATCCCAAATTTTGTGAGCACTGTATTTCATAAACGATATTCAATAAAAGTTTAGACTGAGTTGATTCCTGATATAAATTGTTGCTGATTATTTTTTGGTGTAAATCTCTCAATACACGGCGCTGATGACTTCCGATGATGCTATACCTCAAGAACTAATGCAATGATATTCATCAAACGGCATATTCAGTTATAGCTTAGATATATTTTGGTGCTGATTAAGTTTTGGTGTTAACCTCGTCACATTTGGTACTACTATAATATTTTATTCACGATTTTCAAAATTGCTATATCTCAAGTACTAATGCATAGATTTTCGTCAAATTTCAGATTTAAATTATACCTTCATATAATTTGGAGCTAATTACTTTTGGTGTAAATCACCCAACAGCAGCGTTGATAGGCTGTATTTTTCATGATTTTCGGGATAGCTCTATCTCAATAATAAATGTACGAAATTTAATGAAACTTTTCTGTTTTAAAACTATTATGTTAAATTTTGACATAAATAGTCCTTTGTAATCCTGATGGTGGACATCGATGGTCTTTTAATTTTTGAACTGTGATGGCAATTCCGAAATGTTAATATTCATCAGATTTAAGAGTCATTAGTCACTCAAAAAGACCCGAATGAAATGTTAAGTCTATGGGAGCGTTATTTCCAAATATCTAACTCATTTCATTTTTTACATAGATTTTTTTTTTTTTTCATATGATAGCTGAGTATGTTCTACAACAGGACTAGTTTTTAACTTTTCAATTTTTAATTCAGATTCTTCTTTAAAAGAATTTTTAATTACAGAACTGTTGGAACTGGTCCCCCCCCCCTGAAGAGTATAATATATATATATAACCAAAATTGAAAAGGTTAAAAAACTGGCCCGGATAGAGAGATATTTCAAAATAACTCCCCCATAGACTTAACAATCTGATCAGGTTCTTTTTAACCCCTTGCGGCGCAGTGGTTTCATATATATACCACTTAATTTTAATTCCCAAATGTCACATTGGCACCGGAATTTTGTTAATAAAAATTACAGTTCATTGAATGCGTGAAATATAGTTTTTTTAATATTTACAAGTAATTTTCAAATTCCGGTGTCAGTCGTTTATTTCAATACTTAAGCAATGAATTTTCCTTGCGCCGCAAAGGGTTAAATCAGTCGAGGAGGCATCTACGACAGACTTGGTTCTCTTTTCATTTTTCCTTTCTTTCTTTTCTTTTTTTCCTTTTTTCTTTTTCTTTTTTTCTTTTTTCTTCTTTTCTTTATTTCTTTTTTTTATTGTTGTAATGACCTGATTTTAATGCTAATGCTTTATTTGTATAAATGATTTCAGAGCAACATACCTGTTTGCTTCAGCTGAACTTTATACTTTCAGAATATGCATGCGCAAATAAATCACGACAAAATAGTTAAGTAAGTTTTAAATGCATTAAATTTAAACAAGTTCATGAATATTTTAAGCTGCTTAGGAAATACAAGCTATTTAACGTAATGAAGTATGCGAATAATATTATAAAGTAGCCTCATTATCTATGCACTATGCATGACATATTTTTCTTATCCTTGTTTAACTTGGTTGTTAATAAATTAAGATAATTTTTTTTCGTTATATAAAAAATGAATATATCTAAACAAACAATTTAAATATTATTTCAAGAAAGGTCTATTTCGAATGTCACATTTAGCGCGGAAAAAATTATGTGTACACAAAGTATGGAGGGTTTACGCTGATAAGAATGGATGCAAATAATAATCGTTATCTTATTAACCTCTTTAGACCCGATGTATCCAATAGGATATACATCTTTAGAATTTTTTTCATCTAAATTAATAATGTCAAAAATAAAGAAATTTTTGTGAAAGGAGCCAGCCAACCAGTTAGTAGAACTAAACAAAATGGAAATTTGTTTCTTAACCCTTTAACGTTCAATGGTTTCGCCACGAAACCACAAAATTTTAATTCTGATACGCAACACTGACACTGGTATTTTTATCTAAAAATATCCCTTTTATTTTGTATGTGAAAAATCACGTTTTCTTATTCAGAAATATATTTGTTCTTTATTACCGGTGTCATTCATTTATTTCGACATCTTAGCAATGAAAATGCTATGATCGTTAAAGGGTTAAAGCGCTTTTGAAGAGACTTACGTGCTATATTAAAATGGCTTGCAGCAAAAATGCACAAAATGTGCAAAAATGAAGACGTAAATATTTTTTCTGTGTGTTAAGATAGCATTTGTAGAGTGGATTAGTAATTAAACATTATTAAATATATAGTTTGTTTTCCTTTTTTCATAGTTTTTGTTATGTAAAAAGAATAAAGTAAAATAAAAAAAAAATCTAAGAAATTGACAAAAAATGTGTTTAAGCCGTTCAGGGGCAAGGTAATTCTATTTGCGAAATGCAGAAATGAGTGATCAACACCATAATGTAAAAACAGACTTATTTCAAAATAAGTAAAAGCTTTTGTTCGCATACTTAATAAAGAGAAAATTATGACTTTTAATATTCTGATGCCATTGGCGGTGGTCCAAATATGACCACAGACCTTAAATGAATTAAAGTCCTTATGTATTATCAAATTTTATCTGCAAAATACAAGATTTATTTTTTTTCCTTTTTCAATCTATTTTAATTATCAGTCTGTGAATGTAAATTCATAACTGAAGTTTAAAAACTAGTCGTTGGAGGCCACCGTAATACTTACCCATCATTTATATGCACATGAAAATAAAACATGTGAAAACTTTTTATACAATGTATTTCAATTCCAAAACTAAATTTAAGTGTTGTTAATACACATAGTAATACTCTATTAATGAATTGCTGATGTACCAATTTCAACAAATTATATAAAACGCCAAACTACTCAAGAAGTATCAAACTACGTAAAAGAAACATCCTTATAACTTTAAAAATAATAATCATATTAACTAACAGTTTGCTGCGTCGGATTAAGCGTCTCATTTTCAATTAAAATATACCTCTGAATTGAAATTTGAATGAAATACAGGATCATGAAAAATCGAAGAATGTGGAAAACAAGATTACAAATATCTCGACAACTAATAATCTGATTGACTTCGTTCTTTATGAAAAAATTGTGTTTTTTTATTGCCTTTTACAAGCATTCCTTAAAATAAAAAAAAATCGAAAATTTTTATATACCTTTCATCAGAACGAATTTTTCGAGAATCCGGAAAAAATAGTTCCGGATAATCGAGGTTGTTGATATTCAATAGACTTCGTCCCATTCTTACATACTAAGTACATACAAAATTTCAAGTCTCTATCTCAATTTGTTCGTGAGATAGAGCATTTACAGACAGACTGACAGACAGACAGACGGACGGTATTTTTTTTTTTCTAAAAATATGTTTTTCGAAATCTCTAGTGTCTAAAACGTGTAAATCCGTCAAATTTTTTTTTTCGATTTTCAAAACGATTGCAAGACTTACCCTATACTACGTATGATGGGTAAGTAATACATATAAGCCCTGGTGTCTGAGGAGATGAAGAGAAGACAAAACTGAGTGCAATCTTTTATTTATGGAAGTATGCAAGTTTTAAAACCTGTTTCTGTGGAAACTACCTAACATATTCTGATGAAATATGAATTACAGTAGAACCTCGACTATTCGATGCATTACGGATCGACCATCTTTAGGAAAATTGAAATTGTCCGAAAACCGAGAATGCCTCAATTTTAAGAATGAGGAGAAATATATGCGCTATTTCTCATTATGGTAATAAGTGTTTAATAAAAATAAATCAATTGAAAATAAGGAACAAGAATAAATTACCTGAATTTTGAAATTAAATACCTTCTACATGTTTCACAAGAGTTTGAAACGTATTTTATTTGTCACAGTTTCGACTGGCTTTGCCTTCAATCTCTATGACCCGTATTTTTAAATATTTCTAGTACACCAATATCACTATGTCTCTGTCGCTCCAGTTATGCTACATCTTTCGCAAAACATTAAAAAACTTCAAAATTGCTAATTTATTTGTTTTATTTTGTTCCACCCCGCAGTTTACGGGAGCTCAAGTTACCTGCGTCCCTGATTTGCCCATACGTCACACGGTCAATGTATTTTTTTTCCAATTATTATTCTCACCAGTAAATTTTTATAGTAAATTTTGCATTATTTTGTACCGAACATTTTTCTGATTCCATTAGACAAAAATTTCTGTTTTGAAAAATTGGTGATAAAAGATAAAAAATTCTGTAAATTACATAAAATTTTTTAACGATTAATACAATAATTAAAACATTTTTTTTTTAAATATTGATCAGTTAATTGGTTGAATTCAAAGGAAATCTAAGAAAGTTGATAGAAAATATTTATATGAAATTGTAGTTCGAAAAGGATCGCTTGCATCCAAAAAATATGATAGTTCTAAAATCTAAATAAATAACGAACACATAAAGAATGTGATAGTAAAAAGAAGAAAAAAAAACTTTACAAATGAATTTTCGTTAATTGAGAGGTTCAGTAAAAAGAGCTTCGAATAAAACAGGTTATACTGTATTTATTAAATATTCGCACATATCCGCGCGTGCCCCTTCATACATACGAATAGAACCAGGACAAGATTATTTAGTGTATTTTACTTCATTCGCGACAAAATATTTGTATAATTGACAGCTTTTAACACATTCACAAATTTTAAACAAACAATTTTTGAAATAGGATAAAAGGATACAGGTAATACATTTAAATTTGAGCAACTTAGCATAGTGAAATAGCTGAATAATGTTAAAGAATGCTATCGTGTTACTTATACATTACATGAGTTTTCTATCTTATTCTTCTCAAAATAAAGTTTCTTTATTACTTGTAGAGAGATATAATTTTCCCAAGACACCTACGAAGTGAAAATATATCTAATTCAACACTTTGATTATAATTCAAAATAAAATCTTCTGTGTATTTCGAAGAAAAATAATTGAATAAAAGACTTTCAAAGTGGCATTTCCTGTCCTTGCAATGAAAATATTTACTTCAGTACACAAAAATTTAGTTTCGTTTGCTCAAGTTAATTACATGTAAGCCCTATAACTGTTTTTGAATCATTTAATACGTCAATTTATTTAAGTATTTATTACGTTATTTCAGTCTTTTTTTTTTAAATAAATTATAGAAAATTTCACTAAAATGCAACAAAAATTTGCATTTTCACTAATTCTAAAGTTAAAAATACAAGGATACCGAAAATGTTCAATTATTACGGCACTAGTTTGATTCATTATCAAGCTTGAATCTTTCTTTCATATGTTCACAGAAAATTGTGTATTTTAAAATATATAAGAGCACAGAAAAATGACGATCATACATCAAGATATGATAATTTGATTTTTATTAATTTTTGGCATTTTCTATAGCACTAAAAAAGCATTTTTCTATTTGTAACGCCAGAAAATCAGAAATTATAAAATTATAAAGCACCCTAAATCAGTGCATTATGGTCCTACAAAAAAGATATTTATGTTGTTAGATCATGGATAAAGCGCTTCTGAATACAACTCATAAAATCCACGGACCATATAACATTTTTAATTTTGATATTTTTATAAAAATACATCGATGTACTTTCGTAAATGTATTTTCTTATGATGAAGACACGTAAAAAATAAGTCAATAAAATATATTCAAATAAACTCAATTAAAATTCAATGAATTTTACATTACAGTTAGCACACTTCAAACATTTTTGCAATTCTGCCTATGTTTCTAAAATTAATGGCTTAGAAATTCGTTATTGATCAGTAACAGGAAAAATATATCCTATATATTGCATAACTGTATACCCTCACTCTACCTCGCCTCTTTTTAAGTGTCTAAAAATAAATAAATTATGCATGTAAAACAAGCGGAAAAACTTTTCAAAAATTAAATCTCACTCATAAAATTATTTCTTGGTTCAAAAAAAAAAAAAAAAAAAAAAAAGAAAAAAAAAAAAATCTCAGTGATACATCTCTGTCTCCAAACTTGATTTAAAATGTTTACTGCGGCAGTTTTTTAAATTTCTTTAAAATCTGTGGAGAATCTGCTTTAAAAGCAAGAAACGTAGATTCAAGAATGATGAAGTTGAAAACAGCGCTCTAATTAAGGTGTTAGAAAATCTCTGAGTAGGCATTTTTTTTAAAAAAAACCTCGGAGGGAAAATATTGTTTCGTTTTTACAAAAATTTCAAAACCTCTGACAGTGCATTAAAAAATGCAGATTTAAATATTCTGAAAAAGTTCAATCTTAGAGCAATTATTTTTAATGCTGACAAAGACATGGAAACACACGCTTTTTTTAAAGGGATTTTATTTTATTTTATTTATTTTATTTTCTTGTCTTACTTAAATTGGAATTTCAAAATACGTTTTGTTTAGAAAATATTCAATGGAGTTCTATTAAAAATCAGTCTTACTTCTTATAAATTTAATTGAAAATTTCGTGGTTATCAAGCAAATCTATTTTTTTTTCTTTAAGGCCAGAAAATTTCTAAAGTATGTCATGCTATTTTGACGTAGCTTTTAATTTTTACGCATTTTTGTTACCACTAAAATTGTACAGAGATTTTCCATTTGTTTAATCAAAAAATTTCGACGATTAAATAAGATAATATTTACTATAAAATTTTTGTGGTAGGAAAAATGCGTAAAAGTTGGCAGCTATGTACTTTGATCCTTTACGACAATGACGTACGTAGTGTAGGGCCTGATATCTGGCTTGTTTTTTAATTACACTTTCTGAATTCTCACCAGAAAGTTTTAACTCTTATTTTTGGCTTATAAGATTGTCGATTGCCATATAATAACGTTGCCATAAATGAATACGTTAAATTCTATATTTTTGTTCCGCTGTAAATCTTTTACAATCACGATATATTCATTTTTTTAGACTGTTTATTATGTGTTCAATTTTTTAATAAAAATTTGAAAATCAAACGGCATAACTGTATTAATAGGACTGTGTTGTTTCTTTTCTGTTAATAAAGTCACAAGTAGTTCGTCACACGTGGTAAATTAGGTGCGTTCGTAATATAACTAGTTTTATGAATCAGTGGCATAGCCAAATGCTTTGGATACCAGTAATAATGTAAAGTTTTCATCGTCTTAATTAATAGACCCCCCCCCCAAAAAAAAAAAAAAAAAAACTTATGTTAGGGAAGGCAAAAACGTTGACTTTATAAAGTTAGTGGTATCTCCATTCTGGCTACACTACTGTTGTAAATATTCAAATCTTGCAATGGCTCTTATAATAGCTGTTAAAAATGCATGAGTACAAAATTTATTTCTATTCATATTAAATTCAGTAATGCGGAAATAATAAGACTGAAATTAAAATAGGACATAAATACCATTGCAACCTAGATTCATTGCTCATCATAAAGTATATTTGAATTAATTATGTATGACAGGATTTAGCAAAATAATCACTATGAAACCTAGAATCATTGCTCATTATAGGATGCCACTGAAAGATTTACGTATCATGGGATTTAATGCAATGAAGAATACTTTTACTAATATCTTAAGTTTTAATTCGATTTTCATAAAATTTGAAATTACTCGACAAAATTTTGAAACGATTATATATATTAACACTAGAACCGCCTGTCAGATTAATAATACTCGATTCGAACCAGAATTTTTTTCGTAAGACATGTTACATCAATGCAGTTCAAAAATAGGCTAATTAAATAAGTTAAATAGTTTTAAATTAAAATTCTGGTGAGAAACATTTTTTGTAAAAATTGAGCAAAATACTCGGCGGTTCTAGTGTTAAATTTCACATCACTCAGTTGGATAGTTTAGGGCTGTTATACACCAGGGATGAGATTTCCGCTTTTTTGCACACCAGTAAAATCTTAGAGAAAATTTTTATCTCTTAAATCGCAAAATTGTTCCGATTTAATAACATAGCATTTTCTCTAAAGTTTTACTGGTGGTAAAGAAAGCGGAAATCTCATCCCTATTATACACTTACAGACGGACGAACGTGACGACGACTACAGGTGTTACTACTTATTTATGTAATTACGAATGCACCTTAAAAATTTATCATGGATGTAACATACATGTACAGTACAGCTGTGAAAAAAAAGAAAAAAAAACAACTCCTACTAACTCTTCAACAAATTAGCGTAAAAAATTGCTGTTACAGAGCGACTGGAAATAAACTTTTAAATGATGTATATAAAATTTGTTTAAGGGGGGGGGCGATATCTACATATTTAAACGATCCGTTGCTTTGTTTTTTTCAATAGTAGTACGCAATTCTGACATCATAAATAAACTTTACACCATTCAATTAGCCTAAGAACAATTTTTCATGTAATTCGTACGATAAGTTTTCAAGAAATTAATTATTTTAAAACAAGCATATTTTAGGGACTGTATCCAAATTGAAGTTCGGAGCCACCTTCTTAAGAGCGTACACTAAACACGCGGTAAAAGCCGAGCGCTAATGTAAAGTCTATGGGGGCGTTCTTTTCGAATATCTCGCTCAAATTTTAATATTTTTGCATGATTTTTTTGCACAAGATAGCTGAGGGCGATCCACAACCGGCCTAGTTTTTATTTTTTCGATTTTGCTTATATATTTTTTATATTACGATAGTTTCAATTTCAGAACCGGTTTAAATCGGTTCCGAAAGTTTAAGTAATTGTTTAAAGAAAATCTGAAACGAAAACTGAAAAAGTAAAAACTAGGCCGGCTGTGGATCGTCCTCAGCTATCTTGTGCAAAAAAACATGCAAAAATATTAAAATTTCAGCGAGATATTCGAAAAGAACGCTCGCATAGACTTTACATTAGCGCTCGGCTTTTACCGTGTGACTAGTGTACGCTCTAAATCAAGGCATCTTACACGCCACTCAAGCAAACATCGAAGACTGCTAGATCCCATGACTGCATAAGAAATTTCAAAATATTTAGCCACTTCTATCGTACACAGTTTCATGAAACCTTTCTTACCATCATTTAGTTGTTTTTTATGCACAAATTAAAAACTACTTGGAAGACAATTTAGAAATTTTAGATTTCCATAACGCTGGATTTAATAAATTTAAATCCATAAAAAAATTTAGGTTGAAATTCAAAATTTTGTCGAATATCTATTTTTTTATTTCACAATTCATATAATAATATTATAAAAATTGAAAACTAAACATATTTATGTTTGGGAATTTTAGTATTATTGCTACATAAATAAAATTCGCACATTGAGAGTATTATTAACCCCTTAACTGGTTCATTCTTTTCCATCCATTCAATAAATTAAAAATTGGGGATTCACATCACTATTATCTAAATAAAATATTCTTAAAATTTAGTCTAAACATATCCGCCTTTCAATAGTATGAAAATTTTCTTAAAAATAATAGTGGTGTCAAAAAGCTTTAAATGATGGAATAAGCAAATTCGTCTTGCCCGAACGGCGTTCGGGAAAACCAGTTAACCCTTTGAGGGGCAAGCAATTGCGTTCAAGTAATTCTGAATTCCCACCGGAAATTTGTAAAAAAGTTATATCAAAAATAGAAAAAGCAATTTTACGCCTGTTTTCCACCAAAGTTAGAAAAGGGAAATTTAATAACATTTTTCTGGTGTAAATTTTCATCAATCGTAGGTGGTATATAATATATACCACCGCCCCTCAAGGGGTTAAGGGGTTAACCCTTTAACGATCATAGCATTTTCATTGCTAAGATGTCGAAATAAATGAATGACACCGTAATGAACAAATATATTTCTAAATAAGAAAACGTGATTTTTCACATACAAAATAAAAGGGATATTTGTAGATAAAAATACCGGTGTCTGTGTTGCGTATCGGAATTAAAATTTTGTGGTTTCGTGGCGAAACCAATGAACGTTAAAGGGTTAAAGGAGTTATTAAAAGCAGAAAATAAATAAATTTAACATTAGAAGCACTAAATTTTGAATGTTTTTAATTCAAAATCTTATCATTCGATTGCCTTGAAATATGGTGTCTCGGCATAGATTAGACCGAAGATTTGAAATACCGCGTTAAAATTGGTTATTGCTGTTTTAAAATATGAAGTTTTTGTGTGTTTTAATAAGTAGGTAACATCCAAGAATATTTTACATTCATAATTTAAAAGTAGATTTTATCTCCAATCTTTTGGTACCATTAACTTTCTTTAGCAAATTTTCTTAAGGAGTTAATAGGAGGGGTGTTTGTTTTTTTCCACTACTGTACACTATATTTTATAATAATTCCGATGAAATTAACTAAAAACCTAGAATGACGAAATAGAAACTCACCGATAAAATTTCCGTTTTTTTTTTTTTTTTTTTTTTTAATTATTATTATTATTTTGTTTAGTTGGAATATTTTTACGATTTAACAGAACAAATTTTTCCTAACTAAATACAAGTGTGCAAAAATGTGGAAATATCATCTCTAAGTAGAGATTTAATTAAGCGAAAAATTATGCCCAAACAATGTCATTAGTCCTAAATAAGATAAAATTAATGTATATCCATTAGACGGAAATTTTGAAAAGGATACACACGTGTAAATATAAAAACAAAAGATGAACTCATTTTCTGGAAAATAATGCATACCTATAATTTTTAATCACCTCGATAACGGGTAATGTACAACAATTTTTCTATTTATTAACTAAATTAGACAGTTAATGAAATTAGCTACATGGAAATACTTCCGAAATCATATTTAAAATGGAGAAAATGCGAAAAAAATAAATAAATTGATCTTTATAATTATGAAAGTGGCATATACGCAAGATAATTAAATTAAAAAGCAAAATTATTTGCTCAGTATGCTTAATTAATGCATTTTCGTGATTATGAGAGAAATGCCGTAAATAATTTTGTTTACTGTTAGGATTTCTTGAAGTTTTTACTTAATAACAGAAACAAATAAATTTTTAAAACTTGAAGTATTGTTTATTTAATTTAAACTTGAAAGAAAACCATTAATTAAAGCTATCTCAAGTCTAATGTATTCTAAAAGCAAGCGATATAGTACATATAAAATGTTTTTCCTAGTTAATTATCAATTAATAGTATAAAAAGTAGTAATTTTCTGTAATGATGTGTAACAATATATTTTTAAAAATCTTCTAAATACTTTGTACAAGTTCTAAAACATGATTCTGAAAAAAATATTTGTTATTAACGGTTATAGAAATTGAATGAAAAAAAAGTAATATTTTCTTCCGTGCCTTGAACCTGTTTGGAAATCTTCAATCTTATTTTTAAACACGCGGGTGAATATTATCTCAGATTATACTGAGCGTTTCGTTTGATATCCCCTTCAAAACATTTTATCCTTATTGTTATTAGGTTTTAAAAAGTATGTCAAAATTAAAAGCGTTCGATTCTTTGGTTATCTTAATCTTAATAAAATTGTGGAAATAGCTCTTCCCGGACAATCCTTACCTCCCCCTGAATTTCCCATTCCTTCAAATGTTTAACATGTATCAGAGTAACATTTATTTGAGTGTCCAGTGAAAAATGCATTCAAAACGCAATAACACATCTGAACCGATAACGCACCGAAAAAAAAGAAGAAAATTCCATTTTTTTTTTATAAAAAAAAAAAACAACTCACCCAAAATTTATATAATTCTTATTATGTGTTACAAACTACATCAAAATTCAAAAGCAATAGGTGCTGGAGTTTTCCTAATTTTAACAAAATTTAGAAAATAATCCCTCCCCGTGAATTTCCCACTGTTTTGAATAATTAACGTTAAGAAATGATGTTTATATAAATGCTCAGTGAAAAAAAAATATTCAACACACAATAAACAACCCATCTGAAGAAAAAAAAGAGAAAATCGCCCCTCCTTCTCTTTTTCACTACATTTTTTCAAAAGTTTATGATTTGTCATTTTGCTTTTTGAAATCTGATACAACCACACTTTACTTACATTCATACTTTTCGTAAAATAGTGTTTTTGTGGCAACCTTTTATTGTTATCCACACTCATATTAAACTTTATTATAACTAATATCGCTCATTTGTACATGCAATAGACAATCATTAAAGTTTTCTAATTGTCCTTATACATAAAATTATACATATTAATATTTTATAAAAATAATACAATGTTGTGTAATTGTCCTATAATAACAGATTCAGACTCAGAAAATCACATATGAAGTTATGAATAAGCTGGGGGAAACATATAATGTTGAGCCTATCACTCATGAAAGGAGCAACTGAGAAGATTGTCACAGGATAATGGCCGATTTTTTACATCAAATTATAACTTTCTGATTACTGCCGGCGTATAATTTTATGAGTAAATTTTGAATAAAACATTTAAACTTAATTTTTAATTTTAACATGACAAATTTGTTCTCATGAATGTGGTAAAATTTTAATTTATTTTCACTGGTGGCAGTTGCTCCAGGTGCCATTATAAACGTTTAACTTACACTGTCAGAATTGTCACAGTATGGCGGAAACGCAGTGCCTGACTACTCTCGAAGTAAACTTTCACCAGTAATTATGAATATATGTTTTTCCTCTCATTTACGACTGAGATTTACCATTACTCAGGTGTCCAAAAAAGGATAAAATTTCTATTTAAATTTTCTGGCGGTAGTTCGCTCATTTGGTAATCAACCCCTTGCGGAAGCGGTTACATTTGTAGCTTCACTATTTCAAGGATATGTCAATTCCTTTTTATTCATGATTCCATGGATATGGGCTATATTGTATGGAAATGTGATTCTGGCGGAAACGACAGTAATTTTGATAAACTATCGTTCATGCCAGTAGCGCAGCCAGTCTTGGGGTTTTAGAGGCACTGAATACCACTTTTTTGCTAAAAGTTTTGTTTCCTTTTATTAACCCTTTCCGGCACGTGCAAAATTTGTACTAAAATGAGAAAATATCTACTGACACCGGAATTCACAACCAAATTTTTTAAATATTTTGAATTCTTTGATTTAAGCTTTTGTTGTAAAAGCAAAATTTTACTAAATTATTGCTGGTGCCGTTTGCAAATTTAAAATTAAAATTAGGTATCCCAGATCAGGTACAGTGTGCCGGAAAGGGTTAAATCAAAATTATTTTACAAGTTACTTTTATGGAGTTATGAAACTGTATGAACTGTATGAAAATAATGGTATAACGAGCTTTAAGCTACCATTGTGGATGCATCACTGGTTCATGTGATCCACATCAAATGTCTTAATGGGCAAAAGCCTGAAAAATGACTAGCTTTGATGCTATAACCATATATTCCGAGAGCAGTTGGCATCAAATGCCCCACGATCGCTGATTTGAAAAGTTGTTACGTAAATCGGCAGTAAAAACTCATGTGAACATTCTGAGCTAGGTATGACCAGCTTTATAAGTCAAAAATATGTTTAATTAAATTGATTATTATTTAAAAGCTAAAAGTGTACTTTTATCGTGGAATGCTCACACTTGCCAGAGTCCAAAAGCAAAGGCAAAAAAAAAAAAAAAAAAAAAAAAAAAAAAAAAAAAAAAAAAAAAACACCAGTGAAAAGGAAGGTTTGTTTCGACAAATAGACTTATATAAATCAATTAGTGGGGCAAAACTTGTTATTTTTCAGCATGCATTTTTTTTAAAGCAGGGAAAATCAGATGTAAATCATAAGGTTGCTCCAGGATTAAATTGGTTATTATTTAAAAGCTAAAATTATTTACTTTTATCGTGGAAAGCTCACACTTGCCAATGTCCAGAGAAAAAAAAAAAACACGTGAAATGGAAGGTTTGTTTCGACAAATAGAATTATATAAATCAATTAGTGGGGCAAAACTTGTTATTTTTAAGCATGCATTTTTTTTAAAGCAGGGAAAATCAGATGTAAATCATAAGGTATAAATATTGCGTCAGAATTGCTAAAGTTAATCTATTGCCAAACATGTTATATAATTTGATGAATGAGAATTTCAATTTTTTAATTATTTTCTTATCATATTTTTATATTCCTTGCAGTATCTTGTATCTAAAACGGCAAACTGTCAATGACAAATAATTAGTTATTGTAGCTTTTAATAAATTTCATATTATCAAGAATTCCATCAGCGCATGGATAAACTTTCACCTGCATTTTTTTAAAGTATTATTCACGTTACTTAAAAGAAACATTCTGAATCTAAAGAAAAGGCGAAATTCTCTGTGCAAGTAGTCTGAAAGCCAGCGACATCAAATGTCCTGTGATCGCAGAATTGAAAATTTGTTACCTAAATCGACAGTAAAAACTCATATGAACAATATGAGTTAGATAAAACTAGTTTTTGTACAAACCAAAAATATGTTTAATTAAATTACTTATTATTAAAAAGCTAAAATTATTTACTACTAAGATAAAAAGTTTATTAAGTCCAGAGATTTTTAAATCACAAGATTTTAAGAAATTCACCTTTCATACAAACATATTAATAAACAATTTATATTACTTCAGAGAAGTGTTAAAAAAAATTAAAAACAAATATAGCATTGACATGTATCAGTTTCAATCTGATAAGAATCATAATCATAATAAAAATAAAAATAAAATACAAATCATCTCACGATCAATACAAATGACACGCGACAATGAGATGTAAACAAAAACATGGTTTAATTTTAATTAGTTTATTTTTTTTTCTTTACAGTAATGCTAGTGGTTTTTGTTTACATCTCATTGTCGCGTGTCATTTGTATTAAACGTTATTGACGATTTTTATTTTTATATTTATTATGGTTATGGTTCTTATCAGAATGGCGCTAAAAAATGTCAATTTTGTTTGTTTTTAATTTTTGTAACATCTCTCTGAATTAATATAAATTTTTATTAAAAAAAATAATTACAGTTATCACGGAAATCCGTCATTTGGACAACATTCAGACTCGAAATAAAGGAATCATCAGTGAAAATTCAAAGTAAAATAAGTCTGAAATTTTATCTCATCTCGCTTAGTTTAGGTATTACAGACTTTAACAGGCATAACAAAGGTTGTCGAACCTGATTTTTTTTGTAAGAGCACAAATATTGTTATAAAATGCTCCAAGATTGATCAACATCCACGTTTAAAACTTTTTAATAATAATTGAATTAACATTTCGAGGGGCAGTGCAATATATTTTATCCCACTTACGATTAATAAAGATTTGCACTAGAAATTTTTTTTAAATTTTACTTTTCTAACTTTGATTGAAAGAAAGATCGTAAAATTGCTTTTCCTTGTATTGAAGTATATATATATATATATATATATATATATATATATATTAATTTCCGGTGGGAGCTCGGAAATAAACAAACGCAATCGGTTGCCCTTCAAGGGCGTGGTACATTTTTGGATTACCTAATTTTAATTCCTACATACCACATTGACGCCAGAATATTGGAACGAAAATTTTTCTTTTATTAATACCTTGGGGACTAGCGACACATGTACGTGTCGCAAATGGGCTTAAGAATCCGTGTTTATAGTCACCAGTAAAATTATACCGTAAATTTTGCCTAATTTAATCGGAGTAATTTCTCAATTTAAAAAATCACAAATTTTTGTTTTTTAAAACCGGTTGCAAAACATTAAAAATTTCGTAATAGGCTCCCCTGTCGCGAAGGGGTTAAGAATGTGAGTTACAGCTTTATTTATAACCATTATTAACCAAATAACCACGAACCAGATAACCACTATGCATTTAAATTAAATTTTAAATTAAATTTGTTTTTTAATTCCGGTGTCACACACTGTTTTCGGTATTTTAGGAATAGAAATACCTTGCCCTGAAAGTTTCGGCTTATCTAGCCTAATTTTACCTAATTCATTTTGTTTGATGACTCTTTACTATCTGTTGACATAAAAAAAATCTTTTATGTCCCTGACTTTTTAACTAATAGGAAGATTTTAATTCGTATTACTTAGCTGTCAGTTTTAACCCTTTCAGGGACAAGAAATTTTTGTTGCAGAACTGTTCAAATAATTGATACACACCGTAATTTACGACCAGATTTATTTCAACAAAATTAAAAGCATTTATTCACATTTATTTTTAAATCGGAATTGTACAATGAAATTAATAGTGCTACTTTTAATTTGAGTATTAACCTTCTTACCCTGAATGGGTCTAATCGACCCAGTCCATATAATGCGTTTCATTAAATTCAAACCAGGATATTTTTCATAAAGTAAATTAAATAATTAAGACAAAGATTTAAGCTAAAAAAGTATGTTAATTGAATTGAAATAAAAATTCTGGTGTGAAATATTTTAATCAAGTTTGAGTAAAATTTCAACAGAATAGGAAAGTTAAAATTAACCGTTTGCGGAGTGCAAACAGCGTCCCTTGAAAGAGTTAATTCCTTCGCAACGAGAACCTTTTGCATAATTTTTATTTTTTTTAATCGCTCTTTTTTCTAAACAGAAATTTTTTTGTAATCGTGTAGTGAAAAATGCGCAGATTAAAACATCTTAAGTTGCACGTATACCGGTTACTTATTCTAAAAAAAAATTAATTTTTTTTTCTTTTTAATCAAATTAATATATTTGAACCGCGAAAATTATGCATCTTTTTGGAATATATTGATTTTACAATAAAATTTCTAATTAAAATTGTTTAGAAGAGCAAAATGAAAGTCATATTTATATTATAATATCTTATAATACATATATATATATATATATATATATATATTTATTTATTTATTTAAGTTCTCAAGAAGGGATATTAACAAAAAAAATTGGCGCTTTGAAATTATTACAATACCTTCAATGTCAATACAACAGTTTGGTATTAAAATTATATTTGCCCAAAATAATGAAGTATGTATACCTGATAGAGCAAATAATTTAATATTAACGGAAAACAAAAAATAACATCAAAACAGAAGCTAAAAAGTTTTCGAAAATACTATATTTAGTTATAATTTTTTATCACGCAGACAACGGTTTATATAATCTTTCTGGCCATCAACTAAATTAGATATCTTACCACATTAATAACAAGGATAATAATTCAGGAGACAATTTTTAAGAGTTAAATACCTGTAAAAAAGGGAGAATAGAACTGTTTTTATACATTGGCGGTCAAAAGTTTCCGGCCACTTCGTTTCTTTGATTTATTTACCAGAAGGTTTCAGCAAAGAAGATTCACAGTTGCTTCAAAAGTTATGAATATGTGAATGTCCTCTGACTAAGTGATCATTTTGATTGGATACTGAAGATGCTTTATACAAAGAGATAGAATTCGAAGTTCGCGTGTGCAAAAGTTTCCGGCCACTCATCATTCTTTAGTTTTTTTTTTCTATCGGTAAAGTGTTTTTTGATCGTTTTTGTGAATGAACAAACGTGAATAGTATAGTTTAATGTCAAAATTGAAAAGCTCAACAATTATTGCTCGTAAATGAGTGATTAGTTTAATACTAAAAGGCCAATGTTCTCGAGATATTGCGGCAAAGTTTTCGATCGATAAATCGACTATCAACGACATTCAGGGATGAGATTTCCGCTTTTTTGCACACCAGTAAAATCTTAGAGAAAATGCTATATTTTTAAATCGGAACATTTTTATGATTTAAAATAACAACATTTTCTCTAAGATTTTACTGGTGTCCAAAAAAGCGGAAATCTCATCCCTAGACATTTAAAAGTTATATAAAGATGGCCATGCCCTTCAGAACTTTCTGAAGTCTGGGTAAACCCCGGAAAATGACTTTTCTTCTGCACAGAATTATCAGTCGAAAAACATTTCATGAACCACATAAACATTTCGATGCAATATTCTACAATATATGGAATAAAAATGTTGCTGAAATAAGTCGATCTACCGTGTCAAGATGCTGACGTTATGCAGAACTTTATGGAAGAGTCGGTGTATAAAAAAAATTTCTTAGGTTAAAAAAAAAAAATCAATGTACCTAACAGGCGTTTTCCAAAAAACACAGTCTGGTCATGTGAAATTGAAGTAGAAGTTTTCAATTGTAAACGAAATATAACTTGGAAAAGGTGATGCGATTTGTCTTTTGTTATGTAATGTTGTACCATTTTGTAGTGAAATACTATTATGAAGCCCTGTAAATTAAAAAATATATATTTTTTGCACCACAGATTCTACAGAATGTATGTTTTAGTGTATATTTCATACATGCGTATCAATTTCATTGTGTTTGAAAGAGTGTAACATCATCAAAATGCACTTGACACTATTTTTTCCCATTGACCGTTATACAATGGAGTTTAGATTATCCCTATAATCAAACTGTACCTCTGATTTTCACAGAATTTGTAATGACTCGACAAAGTTATATAACAATTACAATCGAGTCTCTATATAACGAAATCCACCGTTCCAGTAAAAAGTTCGTTATATAGAGAAATTCGATGTATAGAGAATGATGTTAAAAATCATATTTAATGTGTGAAATTTGAAAAAATATTATATTTGATCTTTTGAATTAATAATTTGAAATATTTAAAAGTAAATATTAACCTAACATTTTATTTCTTAATTATTTAAGCTGTTTCAAAAAAGAGAACAGACATTTATTTGAAAGCTTAATGAAAATCAAATAAGGAAGACGCATTAATTTCAGACGAAGAAATCTGTGATTTTTTGTTGCTTTGATTTTAAAATTGTTACGCTCTTAGAAAAAAAAAAAAAAAAAAAAAAAAAAAAAAAAAAAGCTTGAATTTTAGCAAGGAATGAAAAATTGTAGTTAACATTTTCCTCCATTTGAAAGCCTCTCTTATGTGCCTCTCACTGATTCCACTCTTACATGTGCATCAATCCAACTGACTCTGTTTTGAGAAAGATGTGGAAAGGCGTGTGGGAGATGGCATGAATTCGTTGGATTTAAAGAACAAGGAGAGAAGTAATAATAATAATAATAATAAAAACCTCAGCACTGACGATAAATCTAAAATAAGTGATGGAAAATTGATTCCATATGATTTCGAAACCTTTTAAAACTGAGTAAATTAAGACCAATTTATGAAAAAATTCGTTATATGGAGATCGATATTTCGCTATATAGAGACTGTTTTTAATGTAGTCATACGAAAAGGGAACCACCGTTCCTACTAAAAATTCGTTATATAGAGAAATTCGATGTATGGAGTTTCGTTATAGAGAGACTCGACTGTATATATTTCTAATTTCAAACGATTCGGTTGGATAGCTTTTGTGTTGTTATATGCGGATAAACAGAGGACGGAAAGACGGATGGACTGAGCGCCGAATATGGGTACTACGTATTTACATAATTACAAACGCACCTAAAAAGAAATATCAAATACAAAATAAATTCATTTTCCTTTTTTTTTTTTTTTTTTTTTTTTTTACTTATAATTTTTGATGACGTCAACTGTCGTAAATGCATCGGAAATAATGATCTTTCTCATCCAAAACTAAATTAGATAATTTACAAATTTAGTTGCGTTGCTAATAATTCAGGTATCAATGTTTGAATACATAATGACTGAGGAAAAAAGCGAAAACAGAAAACATGCTCTATGTTTATGAAAATAGCATATACTCATCATAATTAAATTTAAAAGCAAATTTGTTTTTTTCTCAAAGTTCTTGCTTAATATTTTTCGTAATTATGAGAATAAAAACATCAAAAAGTTTATTTTGTTGTTATGTTTTCGAAAGTGTTGTTTTTTAAAGTTTCAGCTGAATTATTAATTTAAATGAGAAGGTAAATGTTTTTCGAAAGAAACAAAATATTATTTATTTTACTTACATTTTATTTTGTTTACAATTATTTTATTTAAAAGAAGTCTTTAATCAACCTACCTGCATCATTAGCGCATATATACGCCTATTATGCTCAGATTAAATAATGCAAAATTTACAATAAAAATTACTGGTGAGAATAATAAATAATGATTGGATTATGGATGCTCGTACGTGGTACGGGTAAATCAAGATTGGCAAAAACACGCTTCCCGTATGACGTGCGGGCAAATATGGGAAGTGTTTAATCAAAAAAGGAAAGGGGGGGAAGGCAAGAGGCAGTTAAGAATAAAAAAAAAACTAGTGAATTTGCCGGATGTAATTAGTAAGCGTAAATTTAAGTTTAAAAAATAAAAATGTCCATTTTTAATGCTGCTTTCAGTCACGTATGCACAGATTTTGAAAATTTCATTAGTATTTACCGTTAGTTTACCCATATACGGAGCAACTCAGATAACTCAATTTAACACCACAGAATATTTATTTTAAATAAAATGTGATTTTCTTCTACTAAGCATTTATTTCACTTTTTTTTCAATAAAATTTCCGATTAGAAAAACACTTTATTAAGTCTTGTATACGCCGGAAATTATGGTAGTTTCTGAAAATGATTTGCTAAATTTTTTAAATCATATGGAAATAATGCCTATATTCATGTAAAGCAAAAAAGAAAAATCATACATCAAGCATCGATTATGAAACACTTTTAAAATTCTTTAACGAATCTCCGCTATTTCCAAAATAAAGTACAACAAATGTATGAAACTTTTTAAAAAGGCATAACAACAAATCTGTTTTGGAAAATCAAAAGACTACTCACACCGAAGATATTACTTTATACAGGAAATTTTTCATAATAATTTTATTTAATTTTATGAGAATAGTGTATCATTTCAGGGGCTACCTTGTTGTAGACAACTTTACGCCCAATACAAATGTGAAGTGCCTTGCAATTGCGTAATTTTTTTTCAAGCACCGTCGTCGTTCCAAGCCCAAGCTCGCACTCAGATTGGTTGTTGCTCTCGGCACTGTTTTCATGTAACTTGGCGATAATCATACTTGGCGTAAAGACAGATGTTTCTGTCGAGATGTTTGATTTCCTTCCGAACCGAGTACAAAGTAACTTTTCCTGTTTATTAATAAGTAAAGCATTAGCCATTTTATAAAATAACACAAGATAATAATACATAAGAGCACAAAATGAAGGAAGAATAAGAATGGGTAGGTTAGGTTTTAGGTTTACTCGTTCACTTACGAGCGAAGTATTTTTTGCCAAGTATGGTTATCGCCAAGTTACGTGAAAACAGTGCCGAGAGCAACAACCACTCAGAGTGCGAATTTGGGCTTGGAACGACAAAGGTGCTGGGAAAAAAAATTTCGCCTTGCAATTACGGAATCATTGAGAAAGAAGGCAAAAACTGTAGCAAAACAAAATTCACCATTTAAAATTCATATGACTGTTTAAATTTTCTGGTCGTAATTCGGTATTTTTGAATAAAAAATCCTTTACATTTGGCAACACTTATTCCCATACTGTTTGGCAGTTTTAAGAAGTGTCATTCAAAAACGAAAGAGTGGATTTGTTTCTCCGGAAAGAGCTGTAATTTATTAAATGGTGAATGAGTTGTTTTTAAACGCTTCACTCATTTTGAATTAAAATGCTTAAAACAACTCGTTCACTCGAGTTGTTTCAACTCCTTGCGGACATGAAGGGATTTCGGCTCAATTCGAGTTATTTTGTGGGTGAGGAATGTTTTAAGAGTGTACGTACCATGCACACGATTCTAGATGAGCATGACATTTTATTTATCAAAGAAAATTTCTGGGGACAAAGTCAAAGTCCCAAAAATGACTGATGGATTTTAAAATTCAATAATTTACAAACGATGACAGCTATAAAATTTTTGCAGCAGAGTTGTTTATAATGTCACGAGTTTTTTTACCGTAATATTTTATTTTAGTTCGAATTTCAAACAATAGGTGGCGCTGACGGCGATCGAAGGCCAGGTCGACGCTTCACTCAGCACTGATCACCTGGCCTTCAATCGCCGCCAGCGCCACCTATTGTTTGAAATTCGAACTAAAATAAAAAAGTACGGTAAAAAAACTGACATTATACATAACCCTCCTGCAAAAAAAATTTAAATAGCTGTCACTGTTTGCAAGTTATTGAATTTTAAAATCCATCAGTCATTTTTGGGACACCCGGTACATAAGAAAGCGTTTTGTGTAATGAATTCTTGAACATGTATAACTTTTATGAAATAAAATTTTTTATTTTAATTATCAGAAGTGTAAAAATCTAGGAGCCAGCGATCAGTCCCCTACCACTAAATTTTATTAGCTTTCTTCACTTAAATTTGATTAACATCTTACAAAAAATGTAGGTGAAAAGTTAGATGAAAAATGACAAATAAAATTTAATGGTGATTAACTGCCCTCTGGTATCTGGATTTTTATACTTCTGCGAATTTCGTTAAATCAATATTTTAAACTCACTGAAAAATTAAAGAAACCGCCTTTTAATGTGCTTTTCATCTGTCTCATTTAATCGCTTCCCTGATTGGTCCGTACGTCATAGAGGCAATACGTTTTTGCCAATAATGATTTGCCACTACCACGTACGGCAGCATTTTCAAAAAGAATCTCGTTTTGAACTCCTTATCTCCAGAACAACGATTGGCGCGGAGATGAAGTCAATGCTACGCACCCTTTCTTGTTTGTGACGTCAAACGCTTAGCGAATAGCAACCCTTCCTTCTGCAAAGAAATTGCGTTTATTGTTCATTTGTTTTTCCGTATATGTTATCAAGCAAAGACTGTAATGAGAGGAAATGTTATTCACCATTGTTTACGATTAAAACATAGATTAAAACAAAGAGCTTTTTCAGATTAAAATGCTTTAAGTTTCACAAAACATCTAAACATAGATTTTTTTTCACAATTCAAAAATATAATTTCCTTAACCCCTATGTTCTAAGAAATTGAGAAGTTAATTAAAAACAGTAGTAGATTCTCTTGTAATAAATATAATTCTATTAATCATATGTTTTATGACACATTAGAACTTAGTTTATTTTGTGTTTGGCGATGCAGCTAGCTGAACGTTCTCGCTTTCGCCAACTCGCCAAGGCTGTTGCTCAAAACGTGATTCTTTCTGAAAATGCGTACGGGCATCCATATTCTAATCATGATTTCTTATTCTCACCAGTAAATTTTTATTGTAAATTTTACATTATTTAATCAAAGCATTTTTCAAATTCACTTAGACAAAAGTTTCTTTTTCGAAAAACCGGTAATAAGAGATTAAAAATTCTGTAAAAAACATGAAAAAAATTGGCATTATTTGAAAGGTTGTCTTTTAAGTTTAGCGGTTAATGATAAAGGCTCATTTGAAGCGGTTTAGAAAATTCACGTATCGATATCTTCTTCCCTTAATCTATATCTATTAAAACAAAATTTTAATGTTTAGAAAATGAATAATGCCAAAACAGAAGGTAAAGCTATTAGTAAAAAGATTGTACTTACCTGTAATTTTATATAACGTTGAAAACACATTAAAAATAATAATCTTTCTAGCCATTAAATAAATTAGGTATTTTATGATGTTAATTCCGGAATAATAAATAAATCAGATAAAAATTTCTGAGTAGAGAATACTTGGAGTAATCGAAGAAAAAAATCCATTACACATATTTATGAAAGTGGTATAGATGCAGGATAATTAAATTTAAATACAAAGTTAATTATATGATTTAATTACTTAATGTATTTTTAAGAATACAGTAAAACTTCCGTAACAGGCACTCCCGAATAGAGGATATCTCTTTTTATCGAACAGTTTTCCACTCCCAACTCCCAAAACCTCAATTTTTGTATGCTTAATCTCTGAATAATGGAAATTCCGAATAGCGGATACTATTTTCGACGATAAAGGATGAAAAAGCATTTTTTAACGAGAAAAAAAATGAAAAAGAAAATTAAAAAGGCCTTTATATTTTTCAGGGCAATGTGACACGAATTTTGTGATGACAGATAAATATAGAAGATGGGTTGGGGAAAATCCGACTTTGCCCACATTCAGTGTTGAATTCAGCGAGTTGTCCGGGAAGGACATCTCCCAGAGAATTGAAATACCACTTATGGAAGATTTTGAGATTTTATGCTTTTAATGGTCAAAAAGTGAAATCCTTTCTCCCCCCCCCCCCCCCCCCCCCCCCTGAGCTCTATAATGCCAAGTAACGTCATACTGTAAAAATAAATACATGGTATCGAAAACAAAAGTAAACTTTTGAAAGAGATTTTTTTTCATAATAATGTAATATACAGTGGATAAAGGCGTGCACAATTTTTTTCAGTTTTTTGCTTAAAAAGTAATTTTTATTTCTGATTAATAGAGTTTTTAATACATATAAAAGTCAATTAATGGAACGTTAAGCTTTTCTTACCGATTTTTTATCTCTGAGGGTTTCTCAATAGTGGACACCTCCTAATTGTGACCAATTCCTGCATTCCCGAGGCGTCCGTTACTTAGAGAATTTACTGCATAAGGGTAAAAAGTTTTGTTAGAAACTATCATAGGTTTTCCAATGATATTCTTAAATATGAAGTCGAAATGCTTCACCCGTCTCAATTAAAGAATAAAGGCACTTTTGAAGCAATTTAAAAAATTCAAGAATTGATATTCCCTTCCTTTAATCTATATATATTAAAACAAAAGTTTTAATGTTAAAGAAAATGAATAATACCAAAACAGATGTAAAGCCGTTAGTAAAAATTTTATACTTACCTGTAATTTTTATTAATCACGCTGATAACACATTAAAAATAATAATCTTTCTAGCCATTAAATAAATTGGGTAGTTTATGATGTTAATTTCGTTAATAATAAATAAACCAGAAATAAATTTCTGAATGGAGAATGCTTGGAGTAATCGAAGGAAAAAATCCATTACACATAATTATGAAAGTGGTATAGGTACAGGATAATTAAATTTAAATGCAAGGTTAATTATATGATTTAATTAATGTATTTTTAAGAATATAAGGATAAATTTTTGTTAGAAACTATCATATGTTTTCTAGAGTTATGCTTTTAATGTGAAGTCGAAATACTTCCCCCCTCTCATTAAAAGATAAAGGCACATTTGAAGAAGTTTAGAAAATTCAAGTATCGATATCTGTTTTCCTTAATCTAAATCAATTACAAATGTTAAACAGTTAATGTTAATGTTTAATGTTAATAACAAAATAGGAGGTAAAGCCATTAGTATAAAGGTTGAACAACCTGTGATTTTTTTTTATCGCTTTGATAACACATTAAAAATAATGATCTTTCTAGCCATTAAATATATTCGGCAGTTTACAATGTAAAATCCGTTGATAATAAATAAATCAGAAATAAATTTCTGAATGTAGAATGCTTGGAGTAATAGAAAAAGAAAATCCTTTTTTGTGCAGACACAGGATGATAAAATTTAAATGCAAAATTAATTACATGACTTAATTATTTTATGCATTTTTAAGAATATAAGGGCACAAAGTTTTCTTACAAACTCTATCATAGGTTTTCCAAGTATATGATTTTAATGTGATGTCGAAATGCTTATTTAATTTTACATAAGAATGTATTTCTTATATATATAATACATATTTATATATATATATATTTCTATGTAATATATATTTTATATGTATAATACATATTTTATTTTACACAAGATTATCCCGACGATAAATAGTCCCTGCAGACTGAATCAGTCACGTTGAAGCTTCACCATTTTGTTAATGTGTCAATTCCTTCTATATTCAGGGTTCCGTGTGTTTATCAAATGTTATAATTTATCTTAATGACTACTGAAGTTAATATCCTTATGGTATATTTCCAAAATATAAATAATCTAATACTTCCAAAAACTGTATCTTTTCAAAAAAAAAAAAAGTGCTATAGACTAAAACTTTTTTTGTAAATGAAAAACTATCACTTTATAATATTATTCATTCAAAATGATAAAACCAATATATAGCATTTGCTGTAAAAAATTTTAAGTAAAGAAAATTATGAGTAATATGAAAACACAAGATAAAGTCATTTTTAGAGTTACCTATGATTTTTATCACGTTGAAAACCCATTAAGTTTAATGATATTGCTTCCCATTAGCTAAATTAGATAGTCTTATAAGATATTAGTTACGTGGATAATAGTTTAGGAATCAATATATGAATGTTTAATGTGTTGTTAAAAGGCAAAAACAGAAAGAAAAATATCTTTATAATTATGAAAATGGCGTATATACCGTAAAATGAAATTTAAATGCAAACATATTTCTTGAACAATTTCACTTAATGTGCTTTCGTGATTATAGCAGTAAAAGCATTGAAAAGTTTTGTTTATGGCTACAGTTTCGAAGATGCTGCTTTTGGGAGTTGTAGTTAAGTATTTTATAAAATTGCAGAGGATGAATGTTGTTTAAAATCGAAAAAACTATTGATTAAAATTGATTAAAGACCAATGATTGTATGAAATCCATAAATTCCATTTTATTTTCTTTATAATTAATGCCTTTTGAAGTTAACATACTCATAGTATTATTATATTTCTAAACTGTAAATAAATACTTTCAAGACCTGTACCTTTCACTATAGATTAAAAAAAAAAAAAAACTATTACTTTATGATGGTCCTAATTCAAAAAGATAAAATTAACGTATAGCTTTTATATCAAAGAACTTTATGTAAACAAAATTGTGAGTAGTATGAAAACACAAATAAAGTCATTTTTAGAAAAATTATATTTACCTGTGATTTTTTATCACGTCGAAAACCCATTAAGTTTAAAGATATTACAGGGATGAGATTTCCGCTTTTTTTGACACCAGTATAAACTTGGGGAAAATGAGGTTCTCTTAAATCACAAAAATGTTCCGATTAATTAATAAAGCATTTTCTCTAATATTTTACTGGTGTGCAAAAAAGCGGAAATCTCATCCCTAAGATATTACTTCCCATTAACTAAATTAGATAGTCTTGTAAGATATTAGTTACGTGTATAATAGTTCAAGGATCAATTTATGAACGTTTAATGTCTGGTTAAAAAGTGGAAACAGAAAAAAAAATCTTTATAATAATGAAAGTGGCATATATATACCCTATAATTAAATTTAAATGCAAAGCTATTTCTTCAACAATTTCATTTGATATGCTTTCGTGATTATAGTGGTAAAAGCATGGAAAAGTTTTATTTGGATCTATGATTTATAAGGATCTGTTTTTAATATTGTAAATGAAGTATTTTTATTAAAATGCTAATATGGATACATTTGAGAAAGGAGAATTTAGAGAAGAATATAGACTGTAAAAAAAAATATTCACTGTAGACATTTGACTGAAATATCGATTATAAATTAAAACATTTTTTTATAACTGTACTCGTTTAAAATGATAAAATTAATCTATAGTCTTTACAACAAAAGAGTTTAATGTAAAGAAAAATATGACTAATATCAAAACACAAGATAAAGTCATTTTTTAGAAAAATTATATTTACCTGCGATTTTTTTTATCACGTCGAAAACCCATTAAGTTTAATGATATTGTTTCCCATTAACTAAATTAGATAGTCTTGTAAGATATTAGTTATGTGGATAATAGTTCAGGGATCAATTTATGAATGTTTAATGTCTGGTTAAAAAGCGGAAACAGAAAGAAAAAATATCTTTAATGAAAGTGGAGTATATATCGTATAATTAAATTTAAATGCAAAGATATTTCTTGAACAATTTTACTTAATGCGCTTTCGTGATTATAACGGTAAAAGCATGGAAAAGTTTTGTTTGGCGCTATGATTTATAAAGTTCTGTTTTTTTACGTTGTAATTGAAGTATTTTTATTAAATTTCTGATAGTGGATAAATTTAAGAAAATAGAATTTTGTTTATTTAATTTAAATTTAAAAAATGATTAAAATTGATTGAAACTCAAAGATTGAATAAAATCTTTTTTAAAACGTTTCTTTTCTTTCCTTTTTGATTTCTTTTTAGAGCAATGGTTCCCAAACTTTGTTGTTGTTGTTGTTTTGTCGCATCTCTTAAATCATGATGACCCTCTTTTCTCCTCAGTAACATAAAATTTCCATTATGTAAAAAAATAAACAGTTTTTCGCATGGAAGAAAATTAGATTCAAGGCTACCAAAGGTGTCAATTTTTTAGTTCCAAATGGCGAAACTTTTCAAAACAGAAATATTTAAAACATAATTAAAAACTTTTGGAAGAGAAATATATTTTAAAATTTATAACAGAAAAACACTGGTACCAGCAGAATATAACCATAGTCGCTTGTGGCAGCCCTGAATAGAGATAATTAAGCATGATAAATCATTTCACATTCAAATAGAAATATAAGGTAATTTTTGTTATAAATACGATAATAACATAGTTTTCTGAATTTCAAATAGGTATTACAACTGCACATGTGCCGTATTTCCGGCATATAGGATCCACGGATCCTAGAGTCCGCAGATCAACAATTCCTTTTTAGCTCACAGGCTATCATAGCCTGAGAGCTTATGTGCCCGTTCGTTCTGTATGCATGTTCGTACGTTCGTGCGTAAAGCGATAACTCATGATAAAAATATGCGATCCACTTGAAATTTTGTATGTAGGTATATCCTGACAAGGCGCTTCCCTGATTAGTTTTTGGAGTTCATTCGATATGTATAAGAGGGGGAATGGGGGCTGAAGCCCCTCCCCTTAGTTGATATAAATGGGAGTTTCATGCAGAATTAAGTTTTCGTTCAAAATTTAGATTAGGATCATTCTGATGAGGCTATTCTGTGACTGCTATTAGGTGTTCATTGAATAAGTATAAATAGGGGGAACAGGGGTTTTATTCCCCCCCCTTAATTTATATAAATGGGTTTTTCAAGCAGAATTTTCAGATTTCGTTCAAATCTCTGAATAGTTTTGGAAGTTTAATGGTTAAGTATAAAAGAGGGGGATAACTCCTTTTAAATTATATAAATGCTAAATGGGTTTTTATTAAGAATTGTCTCATTTGCTCTGAATTTTGGATATAGATTTTTTATATGATAAAGCATGTCTTTGATAGTATAGGAGGTTCAATGATTAAGTATAAAAAAAGAGGAAAGGGGAGAGCTGTTTCCCCTTCTTAATTTTTTTCGAACGGAATTAACCCTTGAAAATATAAGGCTTTAATGTACAATTAGTATTTGTAGCCTGTGAGCTCAATGCCATCAGTTTAACTGGGCAGTATTCTTTATTACTCAGAAATCTTTAGTGATTAAAGACAAATGTTTACGGCGATATATTAAATTACATTTCTTTTAACCCCTTGAGGGGCGGTGGGATATATGCCACCGAACTTACACGAGATTCTCACCAGAAAATTTTAACAAAATTTTATACTTTTGTCTTTAACAACAAAAGGTTGATAAATTGCTTTTTCCTTATTAAAATCAAATTTTTCGATTTTTTCCCAGTGAGAATTCAAAATTACAGAGACATTAATGTTTGTACAACAAGGGGTTAAAAATTTTTTCGGGGTCAAAAAGTGAGTATTTGATCCGCGGATTATACGTCGGAAATTACGGTACATCTAGAAATTTTTTTTGTTGTCCTTTAATGTAAACAAAAAATTTTTAATAACAAAATAAGCTAAACTATTCTACAAAAAATTTAACTTATCAATAAATTTTCTTTATGCTGCTTTTCTTACTCTATTTAACTTAAAAATTATACTTAAAAAATAGTATAACATATTTTGAAAAATATATACTATTTTATTTCTCAAATAATGTTTTAGACGCGTTTGAAATGTTTCACGATTTGTAAAAAAATCATAAAAATAATGTTCTGGTGTGATAGAATTAACATACAGTCGGCTCTCGTTAATTCGAAATCGAATTAATCGAATCTTCGCTTAATTAGAACTAAACATGGAGTCCCGAAAATTTCCATAGCAGAATAACATTAAAAATTTTCATTTTTTTTAACTCGTTTTCTCTGGACTTCATTTAATTCAAACTAATGAGAATTCTGTTTTTTCATTTATCCTTGATTTCTCACGGATTTCAGATCTTTAAAATAACTCTCTTTCTTTCATTTTTATCAGAATTGTTCTGAACAAGTTTATAAATAGTACCATGAATTTCATATCCTCTTTTTTTAGTGCTCCGTCTGTCCATCAATGGCACTTCCACCGATTATTCCATTGTGTTTTATCCCAATCCCTTAATTAGTTTATGTATTTATATCTTTTGATTTAATATTAAGTCATATTTTAATGATATTTGCTTAAATAAAATTAAAAAAATAATAATATAATATTAATTCTTTTGTAATATTACCCCTGTAAACATGTTTTCCTCTCATAATTTCCATAATTCGAACATTTCTTGTGGTCTCGACGAGTTCGAGTTAACGACAGCCGATTGTATATCGATTAAAAAAATTATTTAAATTATAGTCGTCTAGAGTAATAGAATAATTTATAAAGACTAGAACAAAAACTGTAATGTGAATGCAAAATGTTTAACAAACAAACAAGATAAAGTCAGTCTCAAAAGATTTTACTTAAGAATAAATTTCTCTCTATTTGCTTTCGATTAAATCTATTTTTGCTCGAATTTATCAATCTGTCGACTTATCGATCTATTTATGAATCTGTTTATTATCTCTACCTATAATGTTTTGTCTGTTTCTTCTTTATCATGTCGATAACGCACTATATATGATCATCTTTTTGGCCAGTAATTAACCCTTTCCGGCGCAGACAAATTCTGTTCGTAAAATGAGAAATTTTTGACTGACACCAGAATTAACAAAAGACTTTTTTAGAAATTAAGAATTCCCTGATTTACGCTGTCTTGCAAAAGTAAAATTTTACTAAAATATTATTGGTGCCGTTTGCAAGTTTGGAATTAAAATTAGGTGTTGCCGAAGTGGTAACACTGCGCTGGAAAGGGTTAAATTAGGTAGTCTGTGATGTTAGTTACGTGAATAATAATTCAAGAATCAATTTTTAAATGGAAAATATTTAAAAGACAAAAAAACAAAGCTGGGTTATAAAAGAAAGGTCCTCATTAAAAACAAAATTATTTAATAAACAGTCTTTCTTACTTAATGTGTTTTCGCGATTATAAGGGTAAATGTATTGAAAAATGTAGTACGGGGCTATAATTATTGTGTGAGTGCTTATGTATGTAAAGATAAAATTTTTATAAAATTGTTAAAAGTAATTTATATTTCAAGGCATAAAATTTCTTTTTATGTAATGAAGGACTAAAAACTATTCATTTTGAAATTATTTATAATTTTTTTATAACAAGTTCATTTTCTGATTAACAGCTAATTGCTATCACCCTCACCCACATAAGCATAATATTGAATTACAAATTTTAAAGCTAGATATGTTGCTTTGTAACTTGTATCATTAACACTTTCCGGCGTAGAAAAATTCTGTTCGTAAAATGGTGAAATGATTGACTGACACCGGAATTTACAGGAGACTTTTTTAGAAATTAAAAACTTGTTACTTTAAATTTTCATAGCAAAAGCAATATTTTCGTGATGTCGTTTGTAAGTTTGGAATTAAAATTAAGTAGTCCCGACGTAGGACCACTGTGCCGCAAAGAGTTAAACTACGCACACAAAAATACATGTTACAAAGACACACACACACACACACACACACACATATATATATATATATATATGGGGATTCTCAAAATAGGGGACGATTTCAAAAATGAAATCTTAAAAAAATTACTGTTAGCAAAATTTCTGAAAAAAATAGGTGTTGTTAATATAGTATTAGGTATACTTTCCATGTAGTCAGCAGAGCTAAATATATAAAAATTAACTTAAAAAAATAATTAGTATTTTTTGAGCCATGCTAATGACAAAACGAATTGTATGGAATAAATATATTATGAAATTTTTATTTTCTTCCTGTTTAAATATTTTTTTCTATATTTATTAGCCTTCTTTTTCAGCAAATGGTTTCCATTTTTACATATATACATATAAGGAGAATAAAAACATTACCAAAGAGTAATTTTTGTTACATGAGCAACATTCTGACTCTAACAATGTAAGAAGCTGTCTTAGTGATTTTCCTACAGATTTAATGCATATTTTAGGGATAATAACTGTAATACCTAAATTTATACGTAAAATTAAACTTTATAAAGGATACAATATAAGCACTGGTTACATTTATGTACATAGGAGTCTTTAGCATGGACAGAAAAACCATGCTAATGACACTGATATCTGCCCATGCTAATGACAAATTTTAATTTAAATAAGATTATGAGCCATAATATAATCACAATGCAATATTCCTTTCTGGGTCTTTTTAAAACACAAAAGTTCTATGCAAATAAATAAAATAAAAATTTTAACTATAAAATAAACATGAAAATTATTATCCATTCTAATGACATACAATTGATGTAACCCCCTAATATTCAACTTCTATTCTTAAAATACAATGCATGCTTCTATTTTCTGGCTGGTTTAAAATGACTACTTGTTGCCATGGAGAAACTTTATATTTTCAAACTATTGTCATATGTGAAAATGAAATTTTGATTAATAACCAGATGTTTTAGTATGACCTTGTTTTGAAAATCGAATATGGAGGACAAACTTTAATTCTATTTTTATGTACTATAATTTTATTTTTAAAAAGAAATTTATTGGATAAATCCTCTCCTTGATTAATATAAAGAAAGAATAACATTTGTTTATTTTATAAACATCATATTAACTCTTGAAAAATGCTAGTATACACAAGGCACAGCTGCTGTGGACATCCATGCTAATGACATTTTGAATCTTTATTCTGTTCTTTTAAGGTGTTTTTAACTAAAAAGTGAGTAATTCTTGAGTGCAAATAATGAATAATATTAAAAAAACATATCGAAATATAAAAACATGACAGAAAACCTCTCAATTTTTTTTTTGTATGCCGAAAGACCTAAATTGTCCCCTATTTTGAGAATCACCCATACATATATATATATATATAGGGTGTTTCGCTACCAGACCGACAAACTTTGAGGGGTGATAGTAGACATAAAGACAAACATTTTTAAATAGGAAACCATGGGGCGCAAACGTCTTCTGTAGGAGCTAGGGGCCATTAAAGTTTAAGGTCCAAAAATTCAAACGCTGATAAAAATTAGAAAAAAGGGTCGATTTGTTTGCGGTTTTCTCTAAAATCATTCTTTATATCAAGATTTTTAATTTTTTTAATTTTAAAGGTTAAGTTCGAAAATTGTCAATAGAGGGCGCTTTAGACTTTAGAGAACGAACAAATACTTTTTGTCGTTCTTTTATGCATGGGGTTGAAATTATTCTAAAGTTTAGACTTTAACTTAAATTTTAAGCCCAAAATCGGAAACATGGGAATCGGTTAACTAGCGAAAACTTAACTGTGAACCGAGGGGGAGATTTTAAACGCTCATAAACATTGGACAAACTAATCGATTTTGTTGCGGTTTGCGTGTAGGTCATTCTCTTGGTAATTATTTTATTCAAAATGACGTACAGATGTGATGTCCCCATTTTTTCATAGAGGGCGCTTCCGACACATCTCCGACATTTCAATGGCGTTACTCCTGGGTGTTTTACTACCAGACTACCATACTTCCAGGAAGTGTTAGGGATGCGAAAGCGACACGGAATCACATAGGAATGAAACGTTGAAAATGTCTTTTTGCGAGTTATGGTTAAAGGAAGCAGAGAAAAAAACAACAGAAACAAGCAGAGAAACAGCAACACGTTAATATGACATAAAACAGTTTATTTAAAGGTTTTACTAGAAAAGATGTTCGAAATTACGACCCGAAGTAATTCGACATGCTTGACAGTGGCGTCGCATGTAATTCCTCACGCTTTGAAAGATTCCTGGAATCTTTGACAGATTTTTGGAAGCTACAGAAATACGAACTGCTAAGTCTTTAATTGATGGTACGGGATTCTCATACACCCAACTTTTTATGTGACCCCAGCAGAAGAAGCTCATACTTGATAGGTCCGGTGATCTGGCATGCCAATAAACCGAGACACCGCGACCTATCAACCGCTGTCCATATGTAACGTTTTGAGGTATCGGTGAACATCATTGGTAAAATGTGGAAGAGCCCGATCGTGCTAGAACCACATAGAGATACTACACAACGAGAGAGAAACTTTCACGCGCATTACCTTTCAGCGCCATCTACTATCGCTGTCAAATAGTTTGCCGAATATTTTCTGATCGTAATTTCGTACACTTTTTGCAGTAAAACCTTTAAATAAATTTTGTTCTGTCACTTTAACATGTTGCTGTTTCTCTGCTCGTTTCTGTTGTTTTTCCTCTGCTTTTTTTTAAACGTAACATGCAAAAAGACAATTTTCAACGTTACATTCCTGTGTGATTCCGAGTTGTCTTTGCATCCCTGACACTTCCTGGAAGTATGGTGGTCTGGTAATAAAACACCCAGGAGTAATACCATTGAAATTTCGGACATATGTCGGAAGCGCCCTCTATCAAAAAATGAGGACATGAAAGTGGTACATCATTTTGAATAAAATAATTACCAAGGGAATGGCCTATACGCAAACCGCAACAAAATCTATTAGTTTGTCCAATGTTTATGAGCGTTTAAAATCTCTCCCTCGGTTCACAGTTAAATTTTCGCTAGTTAACCGATCACCATATTTCCGATTTTGGGCTTAAAATTTAAGTTAAAGTCTAAACATTATAATAATTTCAACCCCATGCACAAAAGAACGGCAAAAGGTATTTGTTCGTTACTCTAAAGTCTAAAGCGCCCTCTATCGACAATTTTCGAGCTTAAACCTTTAAAATTAAAAAAATTAAAAATCGTGATATAAAGAATGATTTTAGAGAAAACCGCAAACAAATCGACCCTTTTTTCTAATTTTTATCAGCGTTTGAATTTTTGGACCTTAAACTTTAATGGCCCCTAACTCCTAAAGAAGACGTTTGCGCCCCATGGTTTCCTATTTAATAATGTTTGTCTTTATGTCTACTATCACCCCTCAAAGTTTGTCAGTGGTAGCGAAACACCCTGTATATATATGTATATTAATACTGGGATGATCATTAACAAAAGAAAAAGTGCGATGCTTCAAATACTCTAAATGAATTCGTAGCGATTTGGATAATCTTACAATGACTTTTAAACTTTAATTAATCTAAATGATTTGAATTCATTATCATAAAACTCTTTAGATTCCAGGGAATAATATATGTACATTTCACTGTTATCTACATTTAACTTTAAAAACACATTTGGATTTCGTATAATTTAAATACCTTTAAAGAAGTTGCCAAACTTTAATTACTTCGTAATGCTTTAAAATGGATATCGTAATAATTTGTCAGCATTACATGAAAAATTTATTCTTCATTGCGTTCTAATATGTTGGATAGACATGGAATAAAATTATTTTAATTTTTTCTGACATTAAGGGGGTCACGGTATCTTGAAATTGGTCAAAATATTAATTTTCTCTTTTTTAATATTAAGTGGCCGGTGGACGTTAATAATTTTTTTTTTTAATTTTCATCATATCAGTATGAAATTTTGTGCAGATATACATTTCACCAAAAATATATAGAACACCTTCAAAAAATTTCAAATCTTATTAATTTTTTTATTGTTATTTAAAAAATGTTGAATTTTTAAACGAAATTTTAAAATGTTCCTCGTGTTTTAATTTTTCAGATATTTTCTTGTTTTTGCTTTTTTATCACTTAAAACTCTATTATAAACAATTTGTGCAAGATTTTTTAAAATATCTTGAGTAGTTACTATTTTACAGATTTTTTTTCTAAATTCCATATCGATTTTTATCAAAATTTTGCCTTTTAAAGAGTAAAAAATCAAATTTAACTATCTTAATGAAGAGGAATTTTAAAAAACTTACAGAATTTCTTTCTAAGCACTATCAGGATACTTCTTCATCAATTTCATAAATATTGATCCAAAATTACGTCGCGAGGAGCATTTCAAAAATGTAAAAACGCTGAAAAGTTAGTTTGGAGAAAAACAGATTTAAAGTGTATAAATGCACTTACTTTTGTTATTTACTTCTTACAACCTTCATAAATGATATTTTAATAAGAAAAAACGGTTTTGGTACTATTACACCACAGAAATAGACCTTTTATGCGACGATTTTGCTATGGACGACTTTGCTCAAATAAAGATCCGCGTCCCCTTAACTGAAGCTTCTCTAACACTAAAACAGCCGGGTATTTTACTAAAGTTTTATAAAAAAATGTTTTGCACCAGAATTTTAATATTAAACTATTTAACTTTTTTAATTAGTCTATTTTTGTGCTGCATATATTTAGCTTATCTTACGAAGAAAATTCTGGTTAGAATCGACGATTATCATTATAGCAGAGGTCGTTTTGACCCCTAATGGCGGTTCTAATGTTAATTATGGAGATTTTGGACTTCCATTTTGCCTATACGACAATTATATAACGAGATATTGTAAATTTTGTTAAGATTCAGCGCAATTACCCATACAAATGGAAACTTTAAGCCGATTTTTCTCCCTGTTCATGTTTTAATAACTTGCTTGGTCGAAAAATGTTAAGGCATTTTTTTGCTAATTTAGATAGAGGTTTGGTGTAGGATAGAGGTATTTTTTTTTATTTGTTCTCCATGGTTTATTTAATATTTTTGTTCTATCTATGGATTTAACATACGAGTTCATAGTTATTTAAAAAAAATGTTTAAATTGAATCTGAATGTTAAGGGATTTCTCTACATATATATATCTTTTAGGTATACATCTTTTGTTCTTATCTAGACGTGTATAAAAGGTTTCGTGAGTTTCTTTTTTTTTTTTAAGTATTAAAATAATGCTCTACAGTTATAGAATTATTGTTTATCGATTACAAACATCATTTAAATAATAGCCTACAGTAATAGAACAAAATGTATAACGATTACAACAAGGAATTTAATGTGAATACAAAATGTTTATCGAATAAATGAAATAAAGTCAATAAAAAATATTTACCAATAAATTTCTGTCTATTATGCTTTTTATGAATCTGCCCTTGAATTTATCAATCTATCGACTTATTGATCTATTTATCAATATGTTTATCATCTCTACCTATAATTTTTTATTTATTTTTCTTTAAATTTATCTGGTTTTCTTATTATCATGTCGATAACGTACTAGATATCATGATTTATTTTATTTTTATTTTTATTTTTATTATTTATTTTTATCAGTAATTAAATGAGATAATTTGCAATGTTAGTTACCTGAATAATAATTCAAGAACTAATTTTTAAATACAAAATATTTAAATTAAGAAAGAAAAAAAAGAATTGGGGTAGTAAATGAAAGGTGCACATTAACCATTTAACATCTTGAGGGGCGGTGGGATATATTTTATCCCACCTAATTTAAACGAGAATATCACCAGAAAATTTTAAAGAAATTTTATATTTTTAACTTTAATGGCAAAATGTTGAAAAATTGTCTTTTCTTATTTTAAAATAATACTTTTCGATTGTTGAATTTCCTTACTTTTTTTATATTCACGAGAGAGAAAAAAATCATATTAAATTTAAAATCCCATTCATCTAAAAATCCACACAGAGTTTTATGCAAAATATTCCACTGAATGTGGGAAAAAATCGAAGCAAAAATATTCATGTTTATAAAAGTAGTAGGAATTCTTAAAAAACTGAATTTTTTAATTAAATTTTATAAAAAAAGGCTGTTCTAAAAGATTTTTTTAAACTTTTTTATTTAATTTTTAGTATACTAAAAAGAATTGAAAATACTTAGTGTTCTAAATATTGTGTCATCACATGTATTACAATATTATTAAAAAATAATAAGATGGCTTCTAAGGTACTGTATCCCCATAATAGGATTTTTAAAGTAACGTCCCAATATTAAAAATTTTGAGACGAGAAATATTCGTCTCAAAACATTTTGACGTGACAACGTCTTGTAAATTGGTTTGCCGGGAGACACTTCAAGAAACTGCGTTACGTTACGTTACGCTCCGCTCACGATACGCGCTCACTTTTCTCTTAACTTTTTCCGGTCACTTGTGGGACCATTTTCTGAACGTGAATGTGAATTCGCTGCAAGGAAGGGGCGATGCTTAATAGGAATTTTAGATAGTATCAAACTAAGACGAAATACGTTATGTATTAGTTATTAGTATAAAGTACAAAGAAAATAAGTGTAGTTTATTTCGTAATTCGGTGGTATATTATGGAAAACTAATGATATGTGATTAGTGAAAGCCATTTTACTTTAGTTATATTCTGCTCATTGAAAAATTCTTTAATATGCTGTTTACAAAATTCAACATTTGACATCAATAAACATGAAGTAAAATGTGTTTAACAAACACAGTGTATTGCAAGTTATTGTATGTATATTTGTATATAAATACGTATGTATGTGTAAAGGCAAAAATAAAATTTTGTTAATATGAAATTCAGTGCGAGATTCTTTGTATAAATTAATGTTTTAAATATAATTCTTTGTATAAATAAATGTTTTAAATTGTTACTATTATTTCATCCTTCTTCCTACTATACGAATGAATATTCACATTAAAATTATTTTACAACTCAAAGTCGTTGTCACGTAAAACTTTCGCCCGTATACCGACTTTACAGGCAACCAATTTTTTTTTAGAATGCAGGTAATTTTCAGGGAAATACTTATTCCTTTATTCCTTTATCTTTTTAGCTCATAACAAATTATTAATTTCGGTGTTAAAATTGTGAAAAAATTCACAAGATCATAGTAGAATCCCGATAATCCGAATCGGGTTTTTTGCTGTTTCTTTTTTTCAAGTTTGAGAAGCGATTGGCTAATTTCCATAACATTAACTTGTTTCATCGTCGTATTCTGTATAATAAAACAAAAAAATTTCGCCACTCGCTTCTCAAATCTAAAAAAAAAAATGAAGAAAACGATCCGGATTATCGGGGTTCTAGTATATATATATATACGTAAAAAAAAAAAAAAAAAAAAAAAAAAAAAAAAAAAAAAAAAAAAAAAAAAAATTTCAAACGATTATAAAAATTAAGTCGGTTAATATACAACAATTACCTATTTTAATACGCTCATTTAAAATGGGGGTTATTTTCAGACTAAAAATTATTTATTAATTCTTTTAAGTTTTTATCTGATAGCATATTAATAATTTAGAGTTGTGAGAAAATTCATAAGATCTTAAAGAAGTTGCAGAAAGCAGACTGACGGATAAAAAAAAAATATCGAGATCGAATCAATCCTGCACATTGCTTTTTGAAAAAAAAAAAGTAATAATAAAGATAACTAATACAGTTCACACACCCTAAAAACATTTAAATGGTTAATAGAATTAGACAGACTAATAGAAAACAATTATCCATTTCAATTCATCCATTTTAAATGCACACATTTGCATATATTTAACATTGTCCGCTTCGGAAACTTTCTCTTTTAAACCTCGTCTCTTTTCCCTTAAATTGTAAAATGTTCAAGTGTTTTTTGTTAACAATTTAACTGATGAATATTAAAAAAAAAAAAAAAAAAACTTTAAAATAATCCCAATTTTTTTTTTCACGTTTTATTCAGAATTTTTAATTTTTTATTGCGGGTTTTTCAATACAGAAATTTAACCCCTTAACTGGTTAATTCCTCTCAGTACAATAAATTGAAAATAGCGGACTCACACCACTATTACTTAAGTCAAATATTCCTAAAATTTAGTCTAAACATTTCCGCCTTTTAATACAGTCCAGTTTCTATATAACGAAATCCATAGTTCCAGTAAAAAATTCGTTTAGAGAAATTCGATGTATAGAAAATGATGTTAAAAATCGTATTTAATGTGTACATTTTGAACAAATATTATTTTTGATCATTTGAATTAAGAATTTGAAATGTTTAAAAGTAAATATTAACCTAACATTCTATCAGTGTTGCCAGATTGGGGATTTTGTCCCCATTTTGGGGAATTTTGAACCTGCAGGGGAATTTTTTGGGGACAAGTAGTTCTTTGGGGAAATGTTTGGGGACTATTAACATTTTTGGGGAAAAACATGAGGATTTTTTTCAGTATTTCACGTAAAGTTTACTTTTAGTCTTCTGACAGCACAGAATCTGTCTCGAATTTGATTTTGATTTGGGAAACGAAAATAAAAGTCAGAAATCAGAGGTATCAATCATTATACTTGTGGTCCTCCTCATTGTTTACGATGTTATAGTTTAGGTGTATGACAGATGAATTACAATCTGTCTTGGACTGTCGCAGCATGAATTTTCAAATCAAGTGAAATAGAAGCGTATGATGCCAACACGATCTCAAATTTTTTCAAACCTCAACTGATACGAGATAGCCTAAACCTTGAAAAAATTATTAGTATAAATGTAGATGAAATTAACAAAGTTTTTTTTTTTTTTTTTTTTTTTTTTTTTTTTTTTTTTTTTTTTTTTTTTTTTTTGTAAATGGGGAAATTTTTTAAAAAAATGCTTGATTTGGGGGAAAAAATTGAGTTTAAAATAATTACAAAATTTTTATTGTGGAATTTTGAAAATTGAAATTTTACTTTTTTGATTAGAAATTATGTTGGGGACTTTTTTGAAAAAAAGCACTAATTTGGGGAAATTTTCAGAAATTTTGGGGAAATCGACTTTAGACAATCTGGCAACACTGCATTCTATTTCTTAATTATTTAAGCAGTTTCAAAAAAGAGAATAGGCATTTATTTGAAAGCTTAATGAAAATCAAATAAGTAAGACTTGCATTAATTTCAGACGAAGAAATCTGTAATTTTTTGTCTTTTGATTTTAAAATTGTTACGCTCTAAAAAAAAAAAAAAAAAAAAAAAAAAAAAAAAAAAACGCTCAAATTTTAGCAAGGAATGAAAAATTGCAGTTAACATATTCCTCCATTTGAAGGCCTCTCTTATGTGCCTCTCATTGATTCCTTTCTTATATGTGCAACAATCTAATTGACTCTGGTTTGAGAAGGATGTTGAAAGGTGTGTGGGAGGTGAGATGAATTCGTTGAATTTAAAGAACAAGGAGAGAAGTAATATATATATATATATATATATATATATAAACTCAGCACTGAACGATAAATCAAAAATAAGTGGTGGAAAACTGATTCCATATGATTTCGAAGCTTTTTTAAAACTGAGTAAATTAAGACCAATTTATGAAAAAATTCGTTATATGGAGATAGATATTTCGCTATATAGAGACTGTTTTTGATGTAATCATGCGAAAGGGGGACCGTTCCTACAAAAAATTCGTCATATAGAAAAATTCGATGCATGCAATTTCGTTACAGAGAGACTCGACTGTAGTATGAAAAATTTCTAAAAAGTAATAGTGGTGTCGAAAAGCTTGAAATGATGAAATAAGCAAATTCGTCTTGCCCGAAAGGCGTTCGGGCAAACCAGTTAAGGGGTTAAGCCTAATTGAATCAGAAAGATGCTCGGATTAAATAGTATAAAATTAACAATAAATATTTACTGGTGTGAATAATAAATCATGATTAGAATATGGATTCCTGTACGTGGAGCGGGCAAATCTTAATAGGCAAAAGCACATTACCCATAAAACGTACGGGTAAATAAAGGAAGCGATTAAAATCCTAATTTATTCGGTTAAACTGTAAAATGCACAAGTGTTTTTGTTAATGATTGATATTCTGCTAAAACTTTTAACAGCTTCAGTGAATATTTTTAAATATTTAAAGAAAAGTGTCTAGGCATTTGATAAATTTTTTACTGGAAAAATTCTAATCTACATGTATTTGAAATATGCATATACATAGCTGCCAACTTTTACGCATTTTTGCTACCACTAAAATTGTACAGAGATTTATCATTTGTTTAATCAATCATAAGATTAAGCTGATTAAATAAGACAATATTTACTATAAAGTTTTTGTGGTAGGAGAAATGCGTAAAAGTTGGCAGCTATGCATGTACAGTAGAGCCCCGCTAATTCGGACCCCGATAATCCGGATCGGTTTGGTCATTTTTTTTTTCAAGTTTGAGAAGCGATTGGCTAATTTCCATAACATTAACTTGTTTCATCGTCGTATTCTAAAAAAAAAACTTTTTCTGACATGTTTTCTGTTGGATTCTAAAAGCCCATGACATCATACTGATTTTATATTACATCACTTTATGCATAAAATGATGATTGGCTATCTTATCAAAGATCTCTATTGGTTCTCTTATTAAGAGTTACTATTGGATAATCTAGAATCCTAACTAAAACCTATAAATACATGTGTTTTCCATTATGTTCTGTTCTGCTCTCTCTTGCTTGTACTCTGTCATGACCTACTGTAAATAAACTCCTTCGATCCCATATCAACGCAGGGTCTTTTTCGTTCTGAAACCACAGCAGAGTGTGGTTCTTACTTACTTAGTGTTTTTCTGCGTTGAACGGAAAAGTGGGTCAGGCAAAATTTATTGCCATAGAGTACTTATGTTACTTTCGTCTGCGGTGTTTTAAACGATGACTGAAAACAAGGATTATTCGGTCGCTCCGTTTGATGGAAATAATTTCCAAATATGGAGCAGAAGAGTAACTGCGATTTTTGCGGCGAAAGAACTTGATGACTTTTTGGAAAAGGAAGCAGATCCAGCAAAAGCTCCAGAAGTGATTAAAGCAAAAAAGGCTTACGCTTTATTATTATCGCTTTTAGAGGATAGGATTTTATCTTCTCTTCAAAAAGAAGATACCGCATGTAAAATCTGGAAATCCCTGCAGGCAACATATGAACTTAAAGGAGCAATTAATCAAATATTGACACGGAAAAGACTGTCCACAATGAAAAAGAATAAAGATATTACAATGAGACAACATATTGACGATGTTTTGAAATTAATTACTGACTTAAGGATATCTGGTGCTCAGGTGAGTGACATTGATACAATTGTTTACATTTTAATGTCTTTGCCAAAGGAATTTGAATCCGTCAAAGTTGCGTTAGAAAATCAACCTGATACTAACTTGACTCTGGAATTTGTTATGCAAAGACTAATTGATGCTGAAGCATTAATGAGTGAATCCAGAAATACTACTAAATCATTTAATGATAATATTGCTTTTATGTCGGCACAGAAAAAACTCTTTTGCAATTTTTGCAAAAAGAAAGGCCACACCTCAAAATTTTGTAGAATGAAAACGATCAAATGTTATAATTGTTCAAAAATAGGTCACTATAAAAAATTTTGTAAAAATAAACCAGAAACGCAGATGGATGAAAAACAGTCAGCTTTTGAAATATCTTTTATGACTGGAAACACAAATAATTGGAAATTTATCATAGACTCAGGTGCGACATCACATATGTGTTCTATCAAAGAATGGTTCACTTCTCTTAAACCTGCAACTGGGACAATTAAATGTGCTTCAAAGGCAGCAGTGTTAAATGTGGAAGGTACTGGAAGTATAAATGGTACAATATCTGAGAATATTCGCATAACTTTAAACGATGTATTATATGTACCGAATCTAAACGGACAATTAATTTCTGTCAAGAACATAGAAAAAGCAGAATTTTCTGTGATATTCAAGAATGAAGAAGTATTTATCGAAAAAGATAATAAGAAAATGCGCTTCGGTCATCGGGATATTCATGGACAGTATATAAGTTATTTCACTCCATCTATTGAAAGTGCTTTGACATCAACGTACGATAAGGACTTATGGCACAGAAGACTTGGACACCCCTGTAACCAGCCACTGATTCATTTGGGAATACCTACCCCTTCATCATTTTGTGAAATTTGTGCTCGTGCAAAACTCAGTGCAACACCAGCTGGCAAAGGTCCGAGAAACAGAGAAAAAGAACCAATGTTGATGATTCACACGGATACTTGTGGACCCATATTTCCTGAAACTATTGGAGGTGAGAAATATTTTCTAACTATTACTGATGATTTTTCGCGATTTACTGAAGTTCGATTACTTAAAAAGAAAAGTGATGCAGCTCGTGAACTAATATCGTTTTGTAAATTAAATCCTTCCGTTAAGAAAATTAGATGTGATAATGCAAAAGAATTTATAGAGGGAGAACTTTTAAATTTTACAAATGAAGTGGGTATAAAAATTGATCCAGCTCCCCCATATACTTCATATTTGAATGGAATATCTGAGCGCGTTAATAGAACTCTCTTGGAAAAAGGGAGGGCAATGCTATATGAATCCAATTTGCCTAAGAGCTATTGGGGTTTAGCAGTACTAACTGCAGCTTATCTTAAAAATAGATTGCCAAGTAATTCTATTGATAATGATACTCCATATTATTTGAAATATAATAGCAAACCAGATTTGAAAAATCTCAGAGTATTTGGCTGTGACGCCTATGCACTTGTACCTACTAACTTAAGAAAGAAATTAGATGAAAAATGCAAGAAAATGATATTTGTAGGCTATACTTCAATGGGATATCGACTACTGGATCCCACAACAAATCGGATAACTGTTTCTAAAAACGTTAAATTCAATGAAGAAAAGAAAAATTCAGTTAATTTTAAACATACAACTGAAAATATTGAGGAAAATTATCCGGAATCTAAAAACCAAAATGATGAAAATAAAACAGACTCTGAAACTTTAGTGCAAACAAAACTTGAAAACGATAAAAATTCAATTAATGAAAATATTATAAGATCCTCTTCTAGAGAAAAGAAACAACCCATAAGATATCCGGAGCCAGAAATATATGAAGCAATGCTCGCTCAAGAAGAAACTTTAACTTTTGATGACATTTCCTCTTTGCCGTACAGTGAAAAACAAAAATGGGAACTAGCCATGGACGATGAAATGAAATCCATTAAAGAAAACGATGTCTGGGACTTAGAGGAATTACCATTAGACAGAAAAGCCATCTCTTGCATGTGGGTGTTACGTAGGAAAAGGGACGGTAAGTATAAGGCAAGGCTGGTAGCTCGCGGGTTCATGCAGCAAGAAGGAATCGACTATACTCAGACATTTTCACCGGTTATAAACATGCCTGCCTTGCGTTTCATATTAGTTATTATGTTGAATGAAAATTTAAATGTTTATGTTTTGGATGTTAAAACTGCTTTTTTAAATGGTGAATTAAATGAAGTTATTTATATGGATCAACCCAAGGGGTATGATGATAATAGTGGTAGGAAATGCAAACTTAAAAAGAGTTTGTATGGCCTAAAGCAAGCCCCACGACAGTGGTATGAAAAATTTCAAAATTTTGTAATTAAACTGGGATTTAAACAACTTAATTCTGAACCTTGTATTTTTGTAAGAGATGTAAACTCTAAAAAAAATTATAATGGCTTTGTACGTTGATGACCTTTTAATTTCTGGTTCAAATGTTAGAGAAATTAATGTTATTATTGATATGTTATCTAAAGAATTTCAAATGTCAAAATCAGAAAAAGTTTCAGAATTTCTAGGTATTCGAATGGAATTTACTCCAGAAGGACTGTTTTTAGATCAGGAACATTACATTTTAAGATTGTTGAAAAAGTACAGTATGCTTGATTGTAATCCTTGTTCTGTTCCTATTGAACCTAAATCAACCCCTGCTATGTTTGAAAAAGGTAATGCTTTTAATGGGCCTTATCGCGAACTAATAGGGTCTTTATTGTATTTAGCTTATGTATCCAGACCAGACATTTCATTTGCAGTCAATTGCTTAAGTCAACTCCAGGAACGTCCTACTGATGTTGCCTGGAATGCCTTAAAGAAAATATTGAGATACTTGAAAGGTACTGCAAAATTAAAAATAAACTACAAAAAGGGTAATTTAGATGATTCGGATTTGTCTATATATGTAGATGCAGATTGGGGGTCAAACTCAATTGATAGGAAGTCTGTGTCTGGTTACATAATAATGTTTTGTAACTGTCCTGTATTATGGTGTGTAAATAAACAAAAGACTGTTGCTCTTTCAACCACAGAAGCTGAAATAATTGCTCTGTGCAAAGGTATTCAAGACATTTTATGGATGAAAAATATTGCCTGTGAAATTGTAAGTATTAAAAATGTTTTTGTGTATGAAGATAACCAATCATGCATCAAATGCATAACTAATGAAAATAACTATGGGAGAATGAAACATATTGATATAAAACTGAAATTTATCCGTAATGTTATCAGAGAGAATCAAATTAAAATAGAGTATATTTCGACTGATAATCAAATTGCTGATATGATGACAAAATCTTTGCCTAAAGCTAAACTCCAAGCACTTTTACTCCAATGTAATATGAAAATATAATGTAAGATGCGATTAAGGGAGGGTGTTGGATTCTAATCGCCCATGACATCATACTGATTTTATATTACATCACTTTATGCATAAAATGATGATTGGCTATCTTATCAAAGATCTCTATTGGTTCTCTTATTAAGAGTTACTATTGGATAATCTAGAATCCTAACTAAAACCTATAAATACATGTGTTTTCCATTATGTTCTGTTCTGCTCTCTCTTGCTTGTACTCTGTCATGACCTACTGTAAATAAACTCCTTCGATCCCATATCAACGCAGGGTCTTTTTCGTTCTGAAACCATATTTTCGGAATAATTAAGCAAAGTAAACATTATTACTGTCTGCAAGTATACAATAAGTTTAAGATAAAGGTGATTTTCTGTTAGTATGTTATATTTTATTTCATTTTTTTTCTAATTCTCCGGATAATCCGGATTTTCGATAATCCGGATTGGGTCCGGTCCCAATTAATCCGAATTATCGGGGTTTTACTGTACATACATTTTTTAAAATATTCATCTTCTAATGGTTTGATTTAACCAATTAACTGCCGAAGCTTTAAGAAAAGAATATTCAACTTTTTTTTTTTTTTTTTTTTTTTTTTTTTTGCTAAAAAATGAAACCACAAATTTTGGAAAATAATCTTTCCTTTATTTAATGCATAATTCTATGATAATTCCTTTTCAGCATATGGGCCTATTCTGAATACTCTGATTCTTAAGGGTGTGTTTCGATTCAAACTGCTTATTTTCCGATTTATTTTTTAATTCATTTTTGCTCTCAAATGCACCAAACTTACAAAATCTCTTATTTGGTAAAGCCTTTCAAGCCGTGATTGTCGATTCTTTGATAAATGCAGAAAATATTCTAAAAAAAGCAATCAAAAACGGCATTTCGAACCGATTTTTCCGAAGCAAGAGATCTGGGAACGAAAAAAGGGTCATACTGATAAGGTAATTGTTTATAAATAAAATTCTAATTAATTGAGCATAAAATGACCTCACACGGCACCTCATACGTCCTTTCAAGAATACCCACAGCAAGTTTCATGTTTCTATTTTTATAAATGTGTCTGAAATTGTATAGGAAAATTTCGAGCTGTTGAAAATGGAAAAGCGTTTTTTCGAATACACCCTTAAGGAGAATGTTGTGATAGGTACATTAAAAAATAAAGAATGTTGAAAAAGATTAACCCCTTGGGGACGAGCAACGATATACGTGATGCAAAAAGTGTTCAGAATCCTTGTTTATTTCATCCAATAAAATTTTACTGTAAAATTTCTTTTATTTAATCGGATCATTTCCCAAGTTCAGTAAAGTACAAATTTGTATTTTTAAAAAACAGTGACAAAAGATGAAAAGTTTTCTAAAAGGCTCCCATCGCGAAGGGATAAAGAAATTATTAGTACCGACTTTTAGAAGCATTTTATCATTTCCAATTTTATATGATTTTCCAAATTGTGCATCGTAAAAAATGCCAAACAAAACTCTAGAAAACTTCGCTTATTATGAAAGAAGTGTAATCTTATCCCAAAAAAATAAACATTTTCTACATTTTTTTAATGAATATGAACAAAATTTAATTTCTAATTGAAGTTAACCAGGGGTCGGAGCATATAGGACAAATTTTACTGTTCTTACCAGAATACTTTATGAAAAATCTTTAACAAGATATTTTTCTAAGACATGCTGTAGGACAATATTATGAAGATTAGCGATGAGAAATTCTGGTCAGAACAATAAAATTTGTCCTATATGCTCAGACCCCTGGTTAACCCATTAGTGCGTAGCGTCCCTTTTTAGGGACGATTATAAAAAAAGCAATAAAGCCCTTTTCACACCAGTAAACAGAAAGATAAATAAGCACTATATTTCACGAGACAAATTCCTCAATAAATAAAGATAGAAGCTATTTGTCTTTTAAAAGTGGTAGGAAACCCAGAATTTCATTTTTAATGAAGAAAATAATTTGGGCATTAATGGGTTAATCTCTATGTTCCAAATTGAGAATATTGGATTCTTAAAAATAAGTGTATTCTTTGGAGAATTGAGAAAGTTAGTTTAAAGATAGAAGCTATTTGTCTTTTAAAAGTGGTAGGAAACCCAGAATTTCATTTTTAATGAAGAAAATAATTTGGGCATTAATGAGTTAATCTCTATGTTCCAAATTCAGAATATTGGATTCTTAAAAATAAGTTTGGAGAATTGAGAAAGTTAGTTTAAAAAATGAAATAAATGCTTAATTATGAAAGAGAATTTCAACAGTTCAGGAAATTTCCCTGACTTAGAGTTAACCCTTTGCGGCGCAGTGGTATATCTATGAAACCACTTAATTTTAATTCCCAAACGCAACATTGGCACCTGAATTTTGATTAAAAAATCGATTTATTTAACCCATTAATGCCTGAATTATTTTCTTCGTTAAAATTCAAATTTTGCATTTTCCCACCACTTTTAAAGCAAGAATAACTTTTATCTCAATATATCGAGGACTTTGTCTCGAAAAAGAACGTATTTATTTATCCTCCTTTTTTACTGGTGTGAAATGCGCTTACTTGAATATTTTAAAACTGTCCCAAAAATGGGACGCTAGGCATTAATGGGTTAGTGCGTGAAATACGGCTTTTTTCATAAATCACAAATAAAGTTGTTTTGAAATTCCGGTGTCAGTCATAAATTTCAACACTTAAGCAATGAATATGCCTGGACCGCAAAGGGTTAAATGAACACAGATATTTTCTTAGCTAAAAATTCGTTTTTGAAATCGAGAGATTATATGAGTCGTGTTTTCCTAAATAAAAATACTGAGAAATGAAGATGAAAGTACAGAATAAAATACTAAATAGTCTTTTATTCAAAACATGTGATTCATGCTGATTTTCGTAAATTCAGCCACCTATTTTCTGCATAGATTCACATTTTTAGACATAATCTGCTGCAATAACACGTTAACCCCTTGGGGACGAGTGACACGTATACGTGCCGCAAAAAGGCTTAAGCGTCCTAGTTTATACTCACCAATAAAATTTTACTGTAAAGTTCGCTTTATTTAATCGGAACATTCTCTCGATTTAATCATGCAAAAAATTCTAATTTTAAAAACCGGTAACAAAATATTAAAAATTCCGTAAATGGCTCCATTCGGGAAGGGGTTAAAAAAATGCCTAATCTCAGAGTTACCAACCTCCGGCTTTTGTTAATTCATGAAAACGTACTTTGAACCAGAAAATTTATATAATTAGAAATGTCTAGTATTAACTCAGAGGACCATTTGAAATTTACTTAATTTCATTGACTCAATAAATTTCTGGTTAAAAGTATAATTGTTTGATTTTTAAAAAGCCGGAGGTTGGCATGTCTGCTAATCTTAAGAATAACGCAGGCTTGAATCTAGTGTAAAAACTTTGAGAAAATAAATTTATTTTTTATTCTAATTAGGTGCGTTCGTAATTATGTAAATACGTAGCACCTATTGTTGTCGTTCAGTCCGTCCGTCTGTCCGTCTGTCTGTCCGTCCGCATACAACAAAGCAAAAATTACCCAATCGAATAATTTGAAATTTAAAATATATAATTATTACATAATTTTGTCGAGTCATTTCAAATTTTATGAAAATCGGATTCATAGATCAATTACAGGGACAATCAACAGAATTCCGTTACATTACGGCCAATGGGGAAAAAAGTTTTAAATGCATTTTAATCGTTTGAAATTTTAAATACACAATTATTACATAATTTTGTCGAGTCATTTCAAATTTTATCAAAATCGGATGCATAGTTGAATTACAGGGACAATCAAAAGTATTCCGCTACATTACGGTTAATGGGGGAAAATGTTTCAAATGCATTTTAATGGTGTTACATTTATTCGAACATAATAAAATTGATATGCATCTATAAAGTACATATTATAATATACATTTTGCATAATCTGTGGTGCAAAGAATATTTGTTATTGATCTACAAGGCCACACAAATGTATTCCATTGCATAATGGTATAGGCAGAATATTGTTTGGTGCGCATTTTAATTGTAATTATTTACAATTTTATGAGATTGATATATGAGAATGATATTTTTAAAACTTCATTATCGTACGAACGCACCTCATTTGCTACACTTCACGTGCAATTTCCAACTTGTTTTGCTTTAGTCGTGGTACTTCCCTGATTTCTGTTGCTTTTCAGCCTATCTTGATTTCATGGCTGTGTGACAATTAGCGGAAACCAGTCTAATTCGATAATATGCAGGTCAAAAGTGATAGAAGGGACAGTCGCGAACTGTTTATTTCGTTCATGGAACAAATAAAAAAGAGGGACTTATATATCCTTAAAATAGTGAAGCTTCAACTGTAACCACCTTCGCAGGGATACATTAACTTTGGAAATGATTTCCACCCGCAAATTTAAGTACAATGGAGCATCGCTTATACGACGCCGAAGGGACAACGGAAAAATGTCGCATAAACGATGACGATGCATAATCGATTTTCACTTCCAAAACTAGAATTAATTTTGTTTTCACTTAATTTTAATGTTTAACGTGACGGTATGTATGAATTTTTAAATTAAATAAACTAAAATAAACAAATAATCTTAAAAACAAGGGGGAGGGATTAGAAAGCAATTTAAATATGCGTACCTTTAGTCATGTTTCACCGAAAGGTTCCTCATTTGCAGTACATCATTTTCTTTCAATTTAAAGTTAAAGATCAAAAACCCACGTTGCCAACTAAAATTCGCCAATACTGATAACAGTTAGAAGAATAGTCTATTTGCAACTTTAAACAGGTCAGGAAAGCTGACCATCCCCGAAAAAAGAATGACCCCTCCCAGTGTAATCTGTTACACGTAAGCTGATTTTTCAGGCTAATCGAACACCAGCCCACATTTTTATAATGTGGAGTGCATTTAAACACGCTCTTTTGTGTCACTCATAGCTGCCAACTTCCTTTCGTTCGTAAAATACAAAAAAAATAAACAAAAATAAACCTATACAAAATAAAAAAAATCGACGTATAATCGATTTTGAGCGTCGTATAAAAGATATATTTTTACATTAAAATGAATAGGAATGAATCGGGACCACATTAAAACGTCGTATAAATGTAAACGTCGTATAAGAGATCGTCGTATAAACGATGCTTTACTGTAGAATTTTTCTCGTTAATACTTGAGATTTTTCCAGAGAGAGAATTTGCTTTGCATGCAATAGTTCAAATTAAAAATATGGTGTAGCCCATATTATTTAGTCGGTGGAACATCAGTGCGTCATACTGGTGGCCCGGTTTCGAATTCCGACTGGGAAACTTTTTCACTAGGTTGGCGTCAGCGCCACTTAATCCCTTGCGGACGACCGTATTTGACCGTATACTTTTTGCGGCACATATACGTGCCGCAAAAAGACTTAAGAATCCTTGATTATCCCCACCAGTAAAATTATACTGTAAAAATTACCTTATGTAATCGGAGCAGTTTTTCGAAATAATAAGATACGAGCTTCTCTTTTTAAATACCGGTGAAAAACATTAAAATTTCGTAAAAGGCTCTTGTCGCGAAGGGAGTAAGCAATTAAAAAAATTGAAATTTGATTTTCATTTCAAATATAGAATTCATCTCTTTATACAACCGCCTAATTAACCCTTTGCGGTGCAGTAGTTTAATAGATATACCACTTAATTTTAATTCCGAAACGCCACATTGGCACCGGAATTTTGTTAAGGAAAATTACGGTTTACTGAATGCGTGATATATAGAGTTTTCATATTTACAAATAAAGCTGTTTTCAAATTCCGGTGTCAGTCATTAATTTCAATACTTAAGCAATGAATTAGCCCTGCGCCGTAAAGGGTTAATGAAATATTTCTGTCAAAAATAATGACAAAACTTGATATTTATTTTCGCTGGTGAAAGCTTGCCGCGTATAGGTCCACTTGTGTATAAGTCGAACCCTTATTAACTTTCTAATGCAAATTCAGAAGGAAATTAAAATAACCCACATATAAGTCTAACCTCTAACATTTTACTTTAATTTTCCACAAAATTAAATAAAAGACTCCATTTTCAAATGCAAAAGAAGCAAGCAAAAACGAGTCATTGAAATTTTTTCAAATAGTAAATCATTGTTATTTGTATATTTTTTAATATTATTTTACTATTCATACATATAAAAAAACCAGAATTTTGCGGTACTCCGAAGTTATTCTTCTTTATTTAATTTACTCGTATAAAAGTCGACCCCCCCCCCCCCCAAATTTGTTTGCGGAATAATGTCAGAAATCCCACGTTTAATACGCGACTATAAAAAGTAAATACAAATTTCAGTAATCATGAAAATTTCCTCCCCCGTCCTTTAAAAAGGTTAAATAAAGCTTTCAAAAATTTTAGGTCATTTCGTGCATTTCATCATGTATTAAAAAAAGCCTGTAATGCTAGATGTGATAAAAACAGGCAAAATTACTTAACTTGGTTAAAATATTTGGTCCATCTGACTATCAAAGGTCTGCGCGTATTTTTTCGGCCCAGTCCGATCTTGCATATGTATAATTTTTATGTAAAATGTTTAGTCCAGTTACGTTAAAACCCAAAAGCCAAACCCTTAAGAAACGGCAGGATATATTTTAGCTCACATAATTTAAGTGATATTCGCACCAGAAACATTTAATGGAATTTTATATTTTTACCTTTGGCGGTTTAACGGTTGACCATAATGTTTTTGCTATATTAAATTTAAGTTTTATGGATTATTCGGGTGAGAATTCAATTTTACGCTGACATTATGGCATGCTCATCAAGAGATTAATACTCATTGAAAATTTCCTCCATCTAATGCATTTTTAACGTTTTCATTTAGAGATAAAAGCATATTTGAAGAACTGTAGAAAAGCCAAGTTCCGATACCCCCTTTCCTTAATTTATATTTATTACAACAAAAGTTTTAATATTAAATAAAATGAGTAAATACCAAAACAGAAGGTAAAGTCATTATAAAAATGGTTGTACGTACCTGTAATATTTTTTCACGCTCATAACACATTAAATATAATAATCTTTCTAGCCATTAAATAAATGAGGTAGTTTATGATGTTAATTCCGTGGATAATAACTAATTCAGAAATAAATTTTTGAATGGGGAATTCTTTAAGTAATCGAAGAAGGGTACTAATATATATATAGTTATGAAAGCTGCATTGACACAGGATAGTTAAATTTCTCTGCAAAATTATTTATAAAGTATTATTACTTAATGTGCTTTTAAGATTGTAAGGCTAAAAAGTTGTCTGAAACTACGATTTTAGAGGCAGTGCTTTTAAAGTGAAGGTGACACACTTATTAAAACTGAATATACCGTAGCTTTAAATAAATGATTTTATTTTTATAATACATTTGCACCTGTATATTTTAAAAGTAAAACTTTTAGTAAGTATCGCTTGCACAAGTTTTCGATATACTTCTGAAAGTGTTTTCTTTAAAAAAAGGATTTAAAAAAAATGCGGTGCAAAAGTAATAAAATTGGCTCAGCGTGCCAATACCACAAACATGGCGGCATTAATCCCTTGAAAGTTATATTGTAGATATGAATATATTTCAGGAAATGAAAGTATGTGTTTAAATTCAACATACACAGTTATTAACCCAGAAGAGCGCGCGCTTACCTAGGATAAAATGGTTTTAACTTTGTCACCAATAAAATTAAATTATAACAGTCATTTTATTTAGAAGGAGTGAATTCTTACAAATTTTGCGATAAAATAAGTTGAAGATTACTTTAAAACATTAGTGGTTACAATTGTAAAAACCATACGCACTCCAGGTCTTTTAGGCCCTGCGCGCATCCTCCCGGGTTAACACTAGAACCGCGGGAAAATTCATTCAAGTTTTTAAAAAAATATTTCACATCGGAATTTTCATTCAGAGCTGTTTCAGTTATTTATTGAAATTATTTTTTCTTATCTTATATTTAGATTATTTTATAAAGAGTTTTCAGGTTTGAATCGACATCTCCCCGTAAGATACGGGTCAAAATGGCCCGTTGCCGCGGTTCTAGTGTTAAACCCTTCGCAACGGAAACCTTTCACGAAATTTTTAATGTTTTGTCTAAAATACGAAAATTGTGCCTTTTTAAATCGGGAAAATGCTCCGACTAAATAAGGCAGATTGTACTGTAAAACTTTACTAGTGGGAATAAGCACGGATTCTTAAGTCTTTTTGCGGAACGTATGAGTGTCGCTCGTCCAATTATTAAAAGGAAAATTCCGGTATTCGTATACGTTTTATTAACCCTTGCATGCCCAAAATATTTTCTTCATTAAAAATTAAATTTGGGGTTTCCCACCACTTTTAAAATAAGATTACTTTTATCTTAATTTGTTGAGGAATTTGCCCCGCGAAAATTAGTGTTTATTTATCTTTCTATTTACTGGTGTGAAAAGTGCTTTTTTGCCTTTTTCATAATCGTCCCTAAAAAGGGACGCTAGGCACTAATGGGTTAAGACAGTTTTTCGATGAGTCAGCACCCGCTGAATACTAATCCTGAGTATTAGCACAAAATTGGCGGCATCCGAAGCCGGTTTTTTAGCATACCGGTTCCCTAAATTTACCCACCAGTATTTTATAAAAGAATTTGTTGACTTGCTTAGTTTGAGAAAAATAAAGCGGAAAAAACTATTACAAATTATTGGTACGAAAATTTAAGGGGGAGTGCACATTCAGAAAAAAAAAAAAAAAAAAAAAAAAAAAAAAAAAAAAAAAAAAAAAAAAAACGCTTTCAAGAGTCTCTATTTTTGTGTCAGAGGTCAGGCCTATTACTCAAGGGACGGTGAAAGAGTTTAAATAATGTAAATGATAGAGTCAATTTAGTGTCAATTTAGAATATCAAGCTTTAGCCTCGGATTTAAAGTTTTCTCATGTACGCGGTTCCGCTTAACCCCTTGCGGCGTGGTGGCATATATGTGAAACAACTTAATTTTAATTCCTAAACGCCACATTGGCACCGGAATTTTAATAAAAAAAATTTTGGTTTATTGAATTCCTGCAAAACAGCTTTTTTCTGAATTACAAATAAAGTTGTTTTCAAATTCCAGTGTCAGTTATCAATTTCAACACTTAAGCAGTGAATTTGTTCTGTGGCGCAAAGGGTTAACACTAGAACGGAAATAAGCGATCATTTTGACTACTAACATATGAATGTATTTCGATTCAAACCAGAAATTTCATAATAAAATAAGTTTTAAAGAAACAAAAACGACAAATATTTAAAAAAAAAGTTAAGCTGCTCTAAGTAAAAATTCAGGTGTGAAATATTTTTATAAAAATTGACTAAAACTTGCGTAATTTCTAGTATAACCTTTAATTTATGAGTCATACTTTTACCCTTTCCGGTACACTGTGCCCGGTCTGGGATACTTAATTTTAATTCTAAACTTGTAAAACGGCACCAATAATATTTTAGTAAAATTTTGCTTTTACAAGAAAAGATTTAGTTTGAGATTTCAAAAGATCTAAAAAAATTCGTTTGTGAATTCCGGTTTCAATCGATAATTTCACATTTTGCTAACAGATTTTGCCCGTGCCAGAAAGAGTTAAAATTGTGTTTATTATTCTTAGGTGAAGGATAATACACCAGTAATTTTAAAGCAGATTTTTAACTTTCTTTAATAGCATATTCTTGTGACTTTTACAGATCTAATGTTTCTATATAAATATAGTAGTTAATAAGAATTTAATTTATTTATTAGGGGTTACATAAAAAAAGATGCAGATCTTTATCACTATGCACGAAAGGTTTAATTTCTTATTACACTGTAAAAGTTTGTGATAACATCAACCTTCAGAATTATGTAAAATGTTTTGGGAAAAAGGGTTGGCTAATTTTAATAGCCAATTTCTTAGTTTTATAGTGGTCATTCAGCTAGCAATGTATTCAGAGCCCAAGTCCGATATTATGCAGTAGAATATTGTTTAAAGATTAATATTTCCATTAAAAAATATTTCGTTACATGCCCTCATAGCATGCAAGGTCTCAGTGACGTCACAATGACGTCATTGTGAGTCACTTTGGTCACATCACATCTTCGACGAAAATTCCACCATTCAGTGACATCACATTCTGACTAAGATGTGACTTTCTAAAAAAGTTTTAGAAAATTACAAATATTCTTCAAAACATTCTATTTACTTTGAAAAACATGTTTCTGGCAATTTAAATATCGTCGCTTTTGTGACAGTTTCGTCACAATGTTAATGTCAAATTAGTCACAAATGACACACTTTTCACAAATTGGTCACATTGTGACGCCACAAAAAAGCTCTAAAACGGCCATAACGACTTCATATTTTAGGCACGGTGACTTCACGTCGACGTCACGTGACGTCACATCGACAATCGATGGTCACAAACCCTATTAGCATGCATGGTCACAATGACGTCACAGTGACGTCAGTGTGAGTCATTTTGGTCACATCACATCTGTGACCAAAATGTCACCACTCAGTGACGTCACATTGTGACTGAGATGTGACTTTCTTATAAATCTTTAGAAATTTATAAATATCCTTCAAAACATGTTATTTACTTTAAAAAACATGTTTCTGGCAATTTAAACATCGTCGCTTTTGTCACAATTTTGTCACAATGCCAATGTCAAATAAGTCACAAATGACACATTCTTCACAAATTTGTCACATTGTGACCACTTTGTGAAGCGTCACAAAAGAGCTCTAAAACGGCCATAACGACTTCACATTTTAGTCACTGTGACTTCACATCGACGTCACGTGACGTCACATCGACTATAGATGGTCACAAAGTCACAATGTGACTTCACAACGACGTTGCAGTGACGTCACCATGTCTTACGGGCAGGAATGGGTATTAATTTTAAATAAGCCCTCATAAAAGAGTTTTGTGATTTTAATGTTTCTAATTTTCTGTCTAATGCTTTCGCAGACAAAATAGTTTACTGCAAATATGTTAAAATAAATGATTGTCATGATGATTTATCAGCAAATGGATTTGAAATAGAATAATTACAGGATGATTTTAGATGAATATCATAATTTTACACGTCTTTTACAAAAAAAAAAAAAAAAAAAAAAAAAAAGTACAACCTTGTTATTCCTCGGAAATGAAAAATAGCAGTTGAATGTTTAAATTCACCACAGTTATAATTGTTCAATGTGTATTTTTCCAGAAATACGAATGATTCCCGTACTTTTTTTCTGCACGCTGTATGTGGCTTTCTGAATGGCTGCAAATATGCATGTCCTAAGTTTATCAACATCAGTTTGTAGCAGTTGATCTGACCTGAGTTTTAATGCCCCCCTCCCCCCAAAAAAATCATGTTAAGAAATTTATAGGATGAGCTGTCGTACCGCCTAGATATCGTTCGTGTTTCTAAAGGTTCATACATTGAACATTTGCAACTGTGTTAAATTTAAACTATCAATAGTTATTTTAGATTTGCGATTCAACAACAAAGTTGATTTTATTTTCAATAGCCCTGTATATTTGAGATATTTATTAATAATGATCCTGTACATTTTCTTACGGTCAAAATAAAAGCAAATGCTTTTTTTATGTATCTGAATCAATTTTAAAAAGTGAATAGAATGAAAAAAATATGTACAAAATAAATAAATATATGAAAAAAAAATATAATCTAAAACTTTTGATATTTTTGTTAGCAGATGTCGATTACTGGCAGAAATCTGCAAAAGTCTCAATCTATACTATTTTAAAAGTAATCAATTCGTATTCTTTTAAAATACTATTTTTGAAAGGCAGATAGTTAGTAGAGGACAAGTTCTGCATTCCAGTAAATAGAAGAAACTATTTTAAAAAGAAAATTTAGACATGCAAAGAATATATCATATTTTCTAATGTTATCAAGTTTCACTGTCCAACGGGTTCAGTATAGGATAGAGTATTTCTCTTTATATTCCATCAATAAAAAAATCAATTCTCTTTTAAGCTAAATTTAAAAGTATTGTAAAACACTTTAAGAATTTTAGAAAGCACTCTTATTTCTCAAGCAGGAATTTTTCTTCTTTTTCTCTGTTGTGAATAAATAAAATATTCCCTTTAAGCCTAATCCTTAAACTCGGTGCAAAAGTCGATCCCGAGATCGTTCTGGATTGGCTCTCAGGTTCTAGAACAGTCTTCTCATCTTTAATGCATATTGCTATTGTTTTAAACTAAGGAAATTGGCTTATGTTTCAAAACAAATATCTTATTTGTAGTGTGTTATATGTAGAAACATTTGATCCATGGATACACTAAGGAATTTGTAACAGAGTTGCTTATTTGGACTTCACTCTTATTTCCAAATTTCAAATTCATACCAGAAAAAAATCTTTACTTGGTATAATCAGAAAAATTCTGTTGTTAAGGAAGCGAAAATACAACTGTTAATTTCTTTCAGTAATTCAAATTTTTTGAAAGATTGGCGGCCAAATAGGCAGCCATAATTGGTAAGAAAGTTATCTCTGAAATTTTTATATTTTTAATAATCCCTTTAACCGGCTTACAAAAAATGTTACATACAGTGTTGCCAGTGGGCTACTTTTTTAAAATTCAGATTTCTTGACTGGTACCACTTTTTTGAAATGGTAAAATTCTCTTTATTTTCACCTTAAATAATGTAGCATTAAATAAGACGCATTTTACCATTGCAAAAAGGTTTTCCCGAGCAAGAATCGGAATTTAAAAAAAAGTAGCCCATCTGGCAACACTGGTTACATATTTCCATCTTCTCACCCAAGAAAAAAATGGATAATTTGATATGAAACATTATATTAAAAAAAAAAGATATGAGTATAAAATAATTTAAAAATATGCAAAAAAAGTGGTTTATTTTAAAGATTTGTAGTGTTGCATTTTAAATAATCAACTGAATAGTCTGTTGCGCATTCTAATTTCTGGTAAATTAGCGCGCCATAGAGTAATATCAAAGAGCCGCTAATTATGTAACTGAGGATTTAGTGTCAAGATTGCTGCTGCGGTTTGTTTGGATCGGATAAGATTACAGCCCGAGTAAACTTCCACGAATAAAATTAAATAGAAATTTTCATCTTATTTAAACGTTTTATTTATGCCAAAATTTATCTCAGAAAAAAAGTAAAGTTTTCTGTTTGTTTTAAATTATGAAAGTTTATTCTAACAGTATCAAACTCTTTGGCTGAAATTGACAATAAGATTATTCTATGTTGTTCCAATACCATGGCTGCCATATTCGACTATTTTTACATTTTGCCTGTAACAGTATTTTTCTAATATAAATCTCAAAGAATATCCCTCTTGCACATGTTGGCAAAATGTATATTAAGAATTTGTGTTTTCAGAAAGTGATGCAATCTAGAATAAAAATAAATAGTCGCTTCTAGCAACCCTGCAATATGCCACAACCAGAGTTCTCGCTGTCGCGCGCCATTACGCCAAATTGCGACTAAATTCTTCATTTGGCGAATAAACAAGAGATTAGATTCGCCAAATTGCTAGTGCTCAATTTTTACTTTTTCTTTGTTTTCCATACATATGCATAAATACATATTTTTAATATGTTTGTAGCGGATAGTTGACATTGTAGATTAATAACAATCGCTGTCGCAGTCATAAAAACTTAAGTTCTTTTAGAACATATTGGAAAAAGGGGGAACATTGAAAGATTAAAGTTTTTTTTTCTTTTGTACTACACGGCAAATTTATTTGGCTAATACTTTTTCATTTGGCGAATGTTTCTTACTTTTAATTAGCCAAATTACTAACGTTGGTCAAATGTCAGTGAGAACACTGGCCACAACTGATGTGGAACCTTCCACCAACGGAAATTTTTGTCTTCAGTATGACAGAAATTTTGCATAAAGCGTTTAAATAAAGCGAAAATTTCTATTCATATTTACTGGTGAAAGTTTTTCCTAGCAGTAATCTATCCCTGCGGAAAGTTAGTGGAATGAAAAGAATAATTTAAAAAAAAAATCAAATAAAACAAGAGAATAAAATAGAAAATTTGATGTTTTTACTCGATCACTGGCAAAAATCTGCTAAAGTCGCAGTTTATATTCTTTTAACTGTGTTCAATTCGTATTCTTTTGAAATTTGATTCTGTAAAGGCAGATAGATTGTTGAAAGTTCTATTTTCCCATAAATCGGAGAAATTATTTTAAAAAGAAAATGCGGATTGAGGAAGAATATCTCACATCTTCTTATGTTACTAACTTTCACTGTGCAACAAGTTCAGTATCAGATAAAATATTTTTTTTTATATTCCATCAAAAAAAAAATCAATTCCCTTTCAAGCTGAATTTTAAAGTATTGTAAAATACTTTAAAAATCTTAGAATGCATTTTTGCTTCTCAAACAGGAATTTTTCCAATTGTAAATAAATAAAATATTCCCCTTGAGCCTGATCCTCAAATTCGGTATAAGACTCGATCAGATCGTTCTGGATTGGCTATGAGGCTTTAGTCCAGTCTTCTCATCTTTAATGCACATTGCTATTGTTTTAACTCTTTCCGGCACACTGTGCCCGGTGTGCCCTTGAACCAAACGACGCAAGTAATATTTTACTAAAATTTTACTTTTACAATAAAACCTTATTTTAAGGAATTCAAAATATCTAAAAAATTCGTTTGTGAATTCCGGTGTCAGTTGATAATTTCTCATTTTATTACAGATTTTGCTCGTGCCGGAAAGGGTTAAACTAATGAATTTGGCGTGAATTTAAAAATGAATATCTTTTCAGCACTGCGTTATATACTTTAAATTGTATAAACATTTGATCTTTTGACATACTAAGCAATTGACAACATGATTGCTAGTTTGGCATCCACTATTATTTCGAAATTTCTAGTTCAGAAAAAAAGAATCTTTACTTCCAGTGTTGCCAGATGGGCTACTTTTTTAAAATTCAAATTCTTGATTGACACCACTTTTTACAAATGATGAAATGTGCTTTATTAAATGACATGATAATAAAGGCGAAAACAAAAGGTAATTTACTGTTTCAAAAAAGCGGTGTCAATCAAGAAATCTGAATTTAAAAAAGGAGTCCACTGGCAACACTGTTTACTTCATGTAATCACAAACTTTGTGTCATTAGGTAAAGCAACAATACTATTATTATTTTCTGGCACGAATTCTTATTTTCTGAAAAAAAAAAAAAAAAAAAAAAAAAAAAAAAAAAAAAAAAGAAGAAACTGGCAACCCTGATTGGTAATAAAGTGATCTCTGAAAGTTTTATCTTTTAAATAATTCTATTTATCGATTTACAAAAAGTATTATATGTTTCCACCTTCTCTCCAATAAAAAACGGATAATTTGATATGAAACATTATATTTAAAAAAAGTGTGTAAAATAATTAAAACAACTGTAAAAAAAAAAGTAGGATTAAATTTAAATATTTGCAGTGTTTCATTTTAAATAATCAACTGAATGGTGTTTTGCGCATTCTAATTTCTGATACATTACAGGAGTAATAGTGCAAATCTACGATTTGATAATTATGTAACTGAGGTTTTAGTCGTAAGATGGTTGCTGTGGTTTGTTTACATTGGATAGGATTACCGAAGGAGCAAACTTCCACCAGTTAATTTGAATAGAAATTTTCATCTTATTTAAATGCTTTATTTATGCAAAATTTCTCTCATAAATAAAGTAAAATTTTCTAACTGTTATAAATGATGGAAGTTTGCCCCAATAGTATCATAAACTCTTTCGCTGAAATAGACAATAGGATTATTTTTGCAGTCCCAATATCATGGCTGTCGGCCAGAGGCGACAATTTTTTAATTTTATTAGTACCAGTATTTTTCTAATATAAATTTTAAAGTATATTTCTCTTATAAATGTTGTCAAAAAGTACATGTTAAGAATTTAGGTTTTTAAAAAGGGGAGCCTGGTAGAATTAAAATGATAGTGGTCGCCCTGCAATATGGCATAATCGCTGTGGGCAACTTCCACGAATATAAATGTTTGAATTCATTATGACAGAAATTCTGCATAAATAAGGCATTTAAATAATCAGTATATTTCTATTTATATTTACTGGTGACATTTTATCCTGGCGGTAATCAGTTCCTGCAGAATCGGTTACATTTGGCGCTTCACTATTTTGAGAGTATATCAGAGTCTCTTTATTCATGATTGCATGTATTTATCAAATATTAATAATATATCATTAATGGCTACTAAAGTTTACATACTTATAACATTGAATATTTCTAAAATGTAAATATTTAAACAATTCCAAAAGCTGCACTGTTGAACGAAAACTTTATTGCTTATAAAGAACTGCTAATTTATAATGGCATTTGTTTAAAGACAAAATTAATGTATAGCATTTGATGCAAAGAGTTTTAAGTAAAGAAAATTATGAGTAATATGAAAACACAAGAAAAAATCATTTTTAGAAGAATTAGTTTTACCTATGATTTTTTATCACGTTGAAAACCTATTAAGTTTAATGGTATTGCTACCCATTAACTAAATTAGATAGTCTTGTAAAATATTAATTACGTGGATAATAAATCGGGGATCAATTTTTGAATGTTTAATGTTTAATTAAAAAGCGGAAAGATATATATATTTTTTATAAATATGAAAGTGGCTTATGCATCTTATAATTCAATTTAAAAGCAAACATATTCATTGAACAATTTTTACTTAATGCAGTTTCCTGATTATAATGGTAAACGATTTGAAAAGTTATGTTTGTAGCTATGGTTTGGATGCTGCTGCTTTTTTTGAAGTTGTAGAAAGTAGTAGTATTTTATAAATTTGTTGGGGGTAAATGTACTTCAAATTCGAAAAAATTTAAAATTGATATAAGAATATTGATTAAATTTGATATAAGAATATTGATTAATTTTGATATAAGAACTACGATTAAATTTGATATAAGAATATTGATTAAATTCGATATAAGAATATTAATTAAAGCCAAAGATTGAGTTATATCCACGAATTCCATTTTATTTTATTTATATTTAATGCTTACCGCAGTTAACATACTTATAGTATTATAATATTTCTAAAATATAAATATTATAATACTTCCAAGACGTGTACCTTTCACTATAAATAAACTAGTCGGATGTTGCAATCCCAAAACCTTTTTCTATCTCAGACATGCTTAAATTTCGAAATTTGCTATCACAGTGCCAAAATTAAATGGCAATCTTTGCTCAACTTGAGGAATCTAAGGATTTGAAAATCTGTGCATTAGTTTTTGAGATATGACTGTCACTAACATCCTGCAAATCCTACTAAATTTAGCATAGAAGCACCACCTGTAGAACTAGACACCAAAATGTTAACAAAACCAATGTCAAGGATTAACTAAATCTGAAGTAAGATGGGAATCTAAGCATTAGTTCTTTAAATAAAACTATTACAGAAATTGTAACAAATGCAGTAAAGCAACTCCATCTGTGAAGCTCCACAAAGTATGAACAGCATCAATTCATGTGAATGACTAATCGAACCTAAAGTTTTATGGAAATCTGCGCATTCGTTATTAAGACAGAGTTGTTGCGGAAATTTTTAAATGCAGTTTAGAAGACCACCTATTGAGAGATTTACACCAAAATGAAAAAACTTCATTTCATATTAAATGCTAATTGAATGTTTAAGATTGGTGAAATTCCGTATATTAATTCTGGAGATACATACATACATACATACATATACATATATATACATATAAAAACAGCTTCGTAATTATGAAAATGGCGTATACACCGTATAATGAAATTTAAATGCAAATATATTTCTTGAACAATTTCACTTAATGTGTTTTCGTGATTATAACGGTAATAATATATTGAAATAATATAATATATTGAAAAGTTCTGTTTGTAGTTATGGTTTGTAAGATGCTGTTTTATGAAGTTGTAGTTAAGTATTTTATAAAATCTCAGAGGGTGAATGCATTTCAAAATCAAAAGAAAGTATCGACTAAAACTGATTAATGTCCGAAAATTGAGTGAAATTCCTGAATCCCATTTTATTTTATTTCTCATAAGGGTAATTCCATGAGCACTTGTCGTGTAAGTCGCACTTTTAGTAACTGTTAAATAGTTTGCCACCATTATTTTCGAAAAGTTTGCATAGCCTTATTCAATTAATGAAATATCTCAGATAAAATAAGTCACATTTTTCCGTTCTAAAATACTGGTATCCAAAATCGTAGTATGTGACTTACACGACATTTGCTCATGGAATTACCCATAAATGCTTACTGCAGTTAACGTACTATCTTCTGAAATATAATTATTATAATACTTTGGAGACGTGTACCTAGGGATGAGATTTCCACGTTTCTCACACCAGTATTTTATTAGAGAAAATGTTATTCTCCTAAATCATAAAAATGTTCGGATTAAATAAAATAATATTTTCTTTAACAAAATATTGGTGTGAAATAACGCGGAAATCTCATCCCTACGTGTACCTTTCACTATAAATTGAAAAAAAAACAACTACTTTATGATGATCCTCATTCAAAACGTTAAAATTTATGTATAGCCTTTACACCAAAGAATTTTATGTAACGAAAATTGTGAGTAGGGAAAATAGGGATACTTGAGCAATTTTTTAAATTTTCATTTTTTTTTAAATTTTTTAGAACAAAATAAAATATTGAAAACGAAAATTTGATATTTTTTCTTCAATTGAAAACCACTTTTAATTAATTTTGAACTATTTTTCTATGTCTAATAAATTTTTACTTTTTCTTTTACATCGTGGCTCAAGTATTTCCATGGAGTTGATACTTGAGCCAGATGTCACATTCGCACCAGTATTTTGCAAAGAAAAAAACCGATTTACAATATACGCGAAAACATGCATTAAACCTTTTTCAAATAAATTTGGTCGAATTTTCTGGTGTCGTTGTGACATTTCAGAATTAAAATTATGTGGTAGAAAATTCTACCAGCAGAGTTCAAAGGGTTAATCACCATACTTTCAAAATGGCACCAAGGTATGTGATTTCTTTTTTACATGTTCAGAACTATAAATATGTTACCATGTTGCCAGTTTTAGAAAGAAAAATTGACCAACTGTAGAGATAATAGGGGTGGCTCAAGTATCCCCTATGCTCAAGTATCCCCACTCTCCCCTATAATCAAAACACAGTTTTTGGAAAAGTTATATTTACTTGTGATTTTTTTGTGTGTCGAAAACGCATTAAGTTTAATGATATTGCTACACTTTAAATAAATTAGATAGTTCTGTAAGATATTCACCATATGGATAATTGTTCAGCGATCAATTTTTGAATGTATAATATCTTGTTAAAAAGCGCAAGTATTAAAAAAAACAGTTAATTATGAAAATAGCGTATACACCGTATAATTAAATTTAAATGCAAGCATATTTCTTGAATAATTTCACTTAATGTGCTTCAGTGATTGATAATGGTAAAAGCATGAATAAGTTTTTTGTTTAAGAGCTATAATTTTTAAGGTTCTGTTTTTTGACGTTGTAACTGAAGTATTTTTACTAAATTGCTGAGGTAGATATATTTGGGGAAGAAGTATTTGGTTTATTGAATTTAAATTAAAAAACATTAAAATTGATTGGACCCAAAGATAAAAAAAAATATATGAATACTACATTGATTTTTTTTAATACTAAAACTATTTTTTTTCTATTTGTGCCCGCGACTTACTTCTAAAATTTCTTAAAAATCATGATACGCCCCCCCCCCCCCACCGCCTCTGCTCTATAACAAAAAAATACATTTTTGTTACATTAGCAGGAATTATCTCTATGAGGGGCAAACATCTCACGCTGTGAATCATTGATTTATAGCATTTTCAAGTAACGAAATACTTGCAAACATTATATATTTTTTTTCGTAATTAATAGGTAATATTCTATTTTTGAAAGTCTGCTAAATGGTTTTGAAAACATTAAACTTGATATTTTTGAAGAATTAGTAGGTTATCAATAAAAATTATTGAAATTACATAGACATATAGATTTATGGAATTCGATTATTACTTTCTGTCTAATGAAAAAGAAGTAAGGAAAAAATGTTGCGAATTAAAAAAAAAATCATATTTTTGTGCCCCCCCCCCCTTAAAAAAAAAACGTGTTTTGAAAATCTGTAACTCGTGGCTAAAAATAATAATAATAATGATAATAATAGCATTTTTTCTGAAAAGAAATACATATTCCTAAATACATATTTTATAATAATGCATATTTCTAAAAAAATGCTGCTTTTCCTAAAACATTATTCTAAACATATTTAAAACATTCAATGTTGAAAAAAGAGCATTAACATAATCCTCTTCATGAAAGCTAGAATGTAGAAAGATAGAATATAATGTACATTCATTAGATGAAAGAATTTAATGTAAACAAAAAGAAAAAAAGAATATTTGAATGCCCCCCCCCCTCTGCAAAAAAAAAAAAAAAAAAAAAAAAAAAAAAAAAAAAAAAAAAAACTTTTAAATCAGAATTTGCACAACCCTACCACTAAAATTTTACAGTGTTTTCAATGTATTCACTGCAGAAAATTATTGCGAAAACTGCGAAACGAGAAGGTGGTTGCGAATTCTGTTTCTTAAAAATTAAATATAAATTTTCTTATCATTAATAGTGGTGCCAGAGTCCTTACAAAATATAAGGACTGTGCGAACCCTGCAAATATATTTTAATGCTTTTTATTAATCTATTTATCAGTAAAATTATAGTTTAAAATAATACTAATAATGTTGTTATAGAGATACTCTAGTGATGCACAGCCTTTTTGCCAGAAAATTGTTTGCCACCAGAATATTTGAAAAGTGACTTTAGTTTTATCTTATAGAAAAATTTTTGTCATTATTATAAGCGACATGACTCTGCATGAAAATAGTGGTATCTTTGTGGCCCGCGATCCAAAGGTTGTGTATGCCTAATATACACATATAAATTCTCAAATAATGTACTTGATGTGTTTGAAACTTTCCATGTTAAAAAAAAAAAATCATTCAAGTAATCTTTTAGAATGATAGAGTTAATGCATGTCGGTTAGAACAAAAATTTATATGTAAAAAAAAAAAAAAAAAAAAGTTTAACAACGAAACAAGATACAGTCAGATTCAAAAATTTTTACTTAAAAATAAATTTCTCTCTATTGTGCTTTTTATTTATCTATTTATCCACAGATTTATCAATCTATCAACTTATCGATCTATTTATCAATTTATTTATTATCTCGCCTTGTAAAAATTTCTTACTATTTCTTTTTAAGCTTTTTTTTCTTTTTATTTTATTATTTCGATAACGCATTAGATGTAATGATCTCTCTGGTCAGTAATATTTCTCAGGTCAATAATGCTTCGATGTTAGTCCTGTAAATAGTATCTTAAGAATGAATTTTTAAATGAAAAATGTTTAGAAGAAAAACGCGCAGCGATGATTAAAATGAAAGATGCGTACACATAGCATAACTAAATTTAAATGCAAACTTAAATAATAAAGAATCTCACTTAATTTATTTTCATGATTATGAAGAGGAAACATTGAAAAATTTTGTTTGCGGCTAAAATTTTAAGTAATTTTGTGTAGATCTTAATTTCGTGTGGGCACTTTTGATCATAAATATGGCATTTTTATTAAATCGTAAAAAAAAGAGTTTACATTCGAAGATATAAGTCTATTATTTATTTAATTTTAAATTAGAGGTGGTTAAGGAATAAAAATAATTCATTTTACAATTATTTAAAATTTTTATAACAAATTCTTTTTCAGGTAAACAGCTAACTACAATTACCCTAAATAAAACAAATAAGCATAATATTGAATTGAACAAATTTTAGTGCGAGTAATGTTGTTTAGAAATGAATAACATGCATCATTAACCACTTAACCTCTTCAGTCCTGAGACAGATTTTTCGTGTCACTTCAAAAAAGAAGTTTAAAATTATTATAAAATATTTAAATAAAGGTTTTCAGTGTCTCGCCTCCAGGCTACATCAGGACTGAAGAGGTTAACTGATTAGTATTTTTGAAAAAAAAAAAAAAAAAAGTTAAATTATTATTTTTTTTTCTTTCTTTTTCTTATGTCATTTGTAGAATTTTTAATCTTTTATCATCGGTATTTCAAAACAGCAATTTTTGCCTAATTTAATCAGAAAAATATTCGGATTAAATAATGCAAAATTTACAATAAAAGAATAGTATGTCATGACAGTAATACGCCCGTACGAGGTAATGTACGACAAATGATGATTGGCCAAAAACACGTTGCGCGTATGACTTACGGACAAATCGGGGAATAGGTTACGCTAAAAATCTTTTTAACACTGGAACTACCGGAAATTTGAGTTAAGTTTTATAAAAGTATTTCATTTTGATTTTAATGAGTTTAACTTTATTATTTAACGTTTTTCTTCTTTGTGTCTATTGAGATTATTTCCTAATCAAATTTGCCGTTTAACCAAAACATACTTATACGGTAACCATCAAAATGACGGCTCATGGTACTTATAATGTTAATATTCATTCTGTAAAGATATAGAATTTATAGACACTTTTAATACGCTTCAAGGACTTTGAAGCACCTTTCACCAAAATTTTTGGAAAATAATATTTGCTTTATTTAACGAAAAAAATATTCTGTCAGCAGTACTTTAAGAAATTTCTAGTACTAAAATAGCTAAAATCTATTAATGTGTATGAACCCTGTATAGGATGGAGCTATAAATAAAATGGGGGAGACATATAGTGTATTGCCTAGCAGTCGCGAGTGAAGTAACCGAGGAGGGCGCCTCAAAATGGCGTCTCTCTCTCTCTCTCTCACTCTTTTTAGGTGCATTCGAAATTATGTAAATACGTAGCACCTATTGTTGTCGCTCAGTCCGTCCGTCTGTCTGTCCGTATATAACAACGCAAAAACTATCCAACCGAACCGTTTGAAATTTAAAATATATAATTATTATATAATTTTGTCGAGTCATTTCAAATTTTATGAAAATCGGATGGATAGATCAATTACAGGGACAATCAAAAGGATTCCGTTACATTAGGGTCAATTGGGAAAAAAATTTCAAATGCATTTTAATCGTTTGAAATTTAAAACGTATATTTATTACATAATTTTGTCGAGTCATTTCAAATGTTATGAAAATCGGATGCATAGATCAATTACAGGGACAATCAAAAGTATTCCGTTACATTACGATCAATGGGAAAAAAGTTTCAAATGCATTTTAATCACATTTTAATATCAATTTAAATTTTTCTTAAGAAAGGTGTTATAGTAAAAATAAAATACATTGACATGTTTCGGAACCGTCAAATAAGTTCCATAGTCATAATATAAATAAAACAAAATTTCAAAATATTTCTTGGACAATACAAATGACACGCGACAATGAGATATAAATAACAAAAAATCACGCGCTCTATTGCAAAAAATTAAAATATAGACCATGATCTAAAACTTAACTAAAAATGAAAATTTCAAACTATTTCACGGTCAATACAAATGACACGCGACAAAGATATATATATATATATATATATATATATATATAAAACCACCAAAAAACACGCGCGCTATTGTAAAAAATTAAATTAAAATAAAAATAGACCAAGATCAAATGAAATTCCAACTTGGTTCATCCCATTCAAGCCCTCACGAGGATTTTATTTATTAATTCTAACCATAACTTAGGAATAATAAAAGAAACGGTATCATTGCAAACTAGATTATTACGCGTATAAATTTCAATGGACTCTCTTATAATAGATTTACGATTACAATTAGATATGAAACATAATTTACTTTGATTAAACAGTATTTTTATCTCCTCATTTAAATATGTTCTTGATAAGGCAGTGTTAGTACGTCCAAATTTAATATCAGATTCGTGCTCCCCTTTTCTAATTCCAAACTTTCTCCCTAAGGTATAATAATATAAGGTATTATTATACCTTATATTACTGAAAATGGTGACTTAAATTATTACATAGGCATGACTGGGAGAAAGTTTGGAATTAGAAAAGGGGTGCACGAATCTGATATTAAATTTGGACGTACTAACACTGCCTTATCAAGAACATATTTAAATGAGGAGATAAAAATATTGTTTAATCAAAGTAAATTATGTTTCATATCTAATTGTAATCGTAAATCTATTATAAGAGAGTCCATTGAAATTTATACGCGTAATAATCTGGTTTGCAATGATACCGTTTCTTTTATTATTCCTAAGTTATGGTTAGAATTAATAAATAAAATCCTCGTGAGGGCTTGAATGGGATGAACCAAGTTGGAATTTCTTTTGATCTTGGTCTATTTTTATTTTAATTTAATTTTTTACAATAGCGCGCGTGTTTTTTGATGGGGTTTTTATATATATATATATATATATATATATATATATATATATATATATATATATATATATATATCTTTTTGTCGCGTGTCATTTATATTGACCGTGAAATAGTTTGAAATTTTCATTTTTAGTTAAGTTTTAGATCATGGTCTATATTTTAATTTAATTTTTTGCAATAGAGCGCGTGATTTTTTGTTATTTATATCTCATTGTCGCGTGTCATTTGTATTGTCCGAGAAATATTTTGAAATTTTGTTTTATTTATATTATGACTATGGAACTTATTTGACGGTTCCGAAACATGGCAATGTATTTTATTTTTACTATAACACCTTTCTTAAGAAAAATTTAAATTGTTATTAAAATGTGTATATAAAAGGTGAATATTTTAAAATCTGATGATTTAATAATCAATTGGATTTAATTAACTTTTCATCATGCATTTTAATCGTTTGAAATTTAAAATGTATAATTATTACATAATTTTGTCGAGTCATTTACACTCATTTGAACATAATATAATTGACATGAATCTATGATGTATGTACTAAAATATACATTCTGTACAATCTGGGATGCAAGGAATATTTATTATTAAATTACAGGGCCACACAAATGTATTCCACTAAATAATGTTATATGGGGAAATATTGTTTGTTGCATGTTTTAATTATATTAACCTACTTCACATTTTATGAATAAGATATACATTAATGAAGTATAATAAAAATTACTCCCTGCATATTTACAGGAACACAAAGATTTCGACCACTATACTGTATCCAAAGTACGCTCTACCATACCAGCAAGATCTGAATATTTTAAAACTTATAGTACGAACGCACCTCATTTGCTACGCTTCACGTGCAATTTCCAACTTGCTTTTTTTTTTTAAATCGGATAATCCGTTTTCGATTACCGTCGGTGAAAACTTCAACTAGTAAACTTGAACGGAAAATTTAATCTAATGACAGCATGCTGAAATGGGCGGGGTGATCCACTCACAAAAAAGCTAAGATGACATTTTTTCTGTTTCTTTTTATTGGTGTTAGTTTGGCCAAGTATTATTATGTTTACATTCACAGTAATTGTCAACAGCTGTTGTCTTGCTTTCATAATGTGGCGGAGCTACTACCGCAAAAGTAAATTTTCACCGGTAAAAATAAATATCAAATTCTGCCATTATTTTTGAATAATAATAAAAAAAATAATAATGAGCGTCTAAATAAAGAGAAATATGTTACTTTAATTTCCTGCTGAAAGTTTTCGCTGTAATATCAGATTCCTGCCAAAGGGGCTACGGTCGGAGCTTCACTAATTTAAGGATATGTCAATTCTTCTTTCTTAATAGTTCCATGTATAAAACTGGAAATAAATTACTGGCTACAACCGTGGGGTATAGAAAAGTTTCAATACAGGAGAATATATTTAATGCTATCTCACATAACTTTTTCAAAACCAAAATTTTTACAAACACTTTGAGAACACACATATGTATATTATGCATATCATTTGTGTATATTATTATTAACCCTTAAATGCATATTGTATCATTTTCGATACCATAAATGCTCCCGATTTATTGGGGGTTTTATTCACATATTCCGTATTCTCACCAGAAATTTAAAAGAGCAATTTTCACTTTACTTAATGACTGACCATTCGTAATTAAATAAAGAAAAATTTACTCTTTAGATTTTTCTGGTATGAATTCTGATTCTTTGAAGTGCGCATTTTTTGGAACGTGTTCATATATAAGTTTCATTCATATATATGATCATTGATGTGATCATTTACAAAAGGAAAAATTCTATGCTTTATCTCAAATATATAACGCAAAATTCGAAGCGATTCGATTAACTTTGCAGAAACTTTCAAGCTTTAAATTATCTAAAATAATTTGAATTCATTATCGTGAAACTCTTTAGTTTCCAGGGAATTATATACATTTCACTGCCACCTACATTTAACTTATAAAACACATTTAAGTTTCATAGTAATTTAAGTATCCTTAAAGACATTGCTAAACTTTAATTACTTCCTAATGCTTTAAAATTCATATCGTCATTATTCGTGAGCATTCCACGGAAAACTTATTTGTCATTAATTCCAAATATATATTATAGACGCAGAATGTAATCATTTTAGTTTGTTTTGTCATTAAGAGGATTTTTAAAATAACGCCCAAACATTACAGAATTTTAGACGGGAAATATTCGTCGTAAAAGATCTTTTTAGAATGCAAGTAATTTTCAGAAAAATAATTATTCATTTATTTATTTATCTTTTTATCTGACAACATAGTAATAATTTCAATGCTAAAATTGCGAAAAGAATTAAAAAAAAAAATGCAAAATGGAGATTGCTGGATTAAAAAAAGTCGGATCAAGTTCTGCACATTGCTTCTTGGGGGAGGGGGGGAGACATATCTAACACAGTTCTTCTAGGTTAAAACTGTTGCAGGGTGGCGATTAATCAGGGAAGAACTCTGTTCAAAAAGGTGTTAAATACCAGTATTTTGTTAAAGAGAATTCCATCTTCTTTAACCCTTTCCGGCGCAGTGTTACCACTCCGGCAACACCTAATTTTAATTCCAAACCTACAAACTGCACCAATATTATTTTAGTAAAATTTTACTTGTACAATGACAGATTAAATCAGGGAATTCTTAATTTCTAAAAAATTCTTTTGTAAATTCCGGTGTCAGTCAACAATTTCTCAGTTTACGAATAGAATCTCTTTGCGCCGGAAAGGGTTAATCCCTTTAAGTTTCTCCAATTACTTTCTATAAAAAATGCTGGTACATTCTTTTTTTTTTTTTTTTTTTTTTTTTTTTTTTTTTTTTTTTACTGTGTTTTTAATTGACCACTCGCCACCCTGAATAGACCCATAATAGAATTAGATCGGTTAATATAAAACAATTACCATTTATTTCAAATGCATACATTTAAATATATTTACAGAAACCGCTTCGGGATGTTCGTTTAAATCTCGTGTGTGTTCAGTGAAATTTTAAAGTATTAAAATACTTTTGGTTAAAATTTGATATTCTATTAAAAATTCTTCAAAATTTTGCTAAATTAAAAAAAAAAAAAAAAAAAAAAAACTGGGTAGATTTTTGCCGAACGAATTTTGATTCGAGTGAATTTGAAATATATATATATTAATAATTTCGCTCCTAATTTTTGATTTAAACATAATAAATATCAAATAGTAAAAAACATTGTATCTGCATAAATCTAAGATGCTTTCAGTTGGCAACGTGGGCTAATTTTTTCTGCTCTATCTACATTAGATTTGGGAAGGAAATGTCGTGACAGATATATTAAAAAATAAAAAAAGTAAACGAAATTATCAAATTAGTACTATTGACTTTAAGAAGAATTTGATCGTTTTCCAATATTATATGAAATTTTAAATTGGGCATTGGATAAATAACTTCCTCCAGAAAAATAATTTTTCAAAATATTTCTTATTTTATGACAGAAGTGAAATCTTTACCTAAAGAATTAAACATTTTTTCTATATCTTTTAACGAATATGAACAAAATTTAACTTCTAATTGGCGTTCATTTCGAATTGAAAATATTGACTTCGAAAAAAATGAATCTACTCTTTGAAGACTTGGGAGAGTAAGTTTAAAGATGAAAGAAAAAAATCATGTGTCAAGCATGAAGCACTTTTCATCGTATTCAGAGTAATGTGACAAAATTCTCCGTTTAAAAATTTAAAATATTACATCCCATTTCCCCCCATGGTAATGTATAACACATTTCAAAACTAAATTTCAGCTATTCTCTTCAACAATCGGAAAATCATCCGAATTTTTAGCAGTCCTCTATAGAGACAACGGACAGACAGACCGAATGCATAAGCAGTTTTCGACAAAACATCTGGTTGATTTTGTTATTCCTAAATTTTCCTAAATACTTTCTACATAGAATAAGATTACTTTTATGGACATAACCAAATGCCCTATCCCACTTAAGAAAAAAAAAAAAAAAAAAAAAAAAAAAAAAAAAAAAGCTTGTTTTTTATAATAATGCATGCTTGAATCTAGTGTAAAACATAATTCTTTTTCGACTCTAATTTTGCTTTGGCAACGGTACTCCCCTGTTTTCGGCTGCTTTTCAATCTATCTTGATTTCATGGCAGTGCGACAATTGGTGGAAATAAGTCTAGGTTGATCATGTAATTGTAATGGATAAAAGATACGGAAGAAACAACAGAGACTTGTCACATTTATTGGCTGGTGATGCCAAAAGCCCAAACTTAATCATTAATTTAATAAGGTGATTTTCTATTTGATTAAAAATTAAATAGAAATTCACCAAGAGCTAAGTTACCATGCAATATCATGCGATATCATATCATATACACCATATTATAAAAACAGATAACTTTACTTAAGCTTGTTAAGGTATTTGGATTGTCTGAGAATTCAAAATCTGTGCCCTTTTCCTTAGCCAAGTCTGGTCCTGCACATAAGGAACTTTCATTGAAAATGCTTATGCCATTTATGTTAAATTAAGGATGAGATTTCCGCTTTTTTGGACACCAGTAAAATCTTAGAGAAAATGTTGTTATTCTAAATCACAAAAATGTTCCGCTTTAAAAATATAGCATTTTCTCTAAGATTTTACTGGTGTCCAAAAAAGCGGAAATCTCATCCCTGAGTTAAAGCCAACATTTTACACTCATTGAAAAATTCTGCCTTTTAATGAATTTTCATCCTTCTCGGTTGAAGGTAAAAGCACATTTGAAGATCTTTAGAAAGTTTTGATATCACCTTCCCTTAATTTATACCTATTACAGCTTAAGTTTTAATATTAAACTAGCGAGCTTCGCCCGCTAGCGGCCCCTTTCATTTTTTGCTCCATGAGAGCTTGTGGTGTAAGACTTATGCTACGATTGTTGACTACCAGTATTTTAGAACGGAAAAAGTGCCTTATTTTGTCGGAGATATCTCCAAAGGTTTCTTTTTGGTCAGAACTCTTCCGTAAGAGTAAAGATCATTGGAAATCCTTGTTTTTAGCTATTATATCGGGCCACTAAATTTTCTTTACGGGCCAGGCTGAATATTTTTTTTTTTCTATGGGCCTGGAAATTTCGGCCTGTGCATACCCCTAGTGGGAGGATCAATCCCACTGAGATAACATAAACACAGAAAGAAAAAATAGAGAAAATCGACTTACAAGGAAGATCTCCATACGAGTATACCCCGAAAAATCTGAAAAAATTACAGAATGTTCTTCTCGTGTGGATATATACGTTTAAAAAAAAAAATTTCGTCGGAACCTCCATTCAATAACAGTAAAAAAAATAATGAAAATTTCGTTATTTGGCGATTTATCGCCGATTGGCAATGGAATGTAATTTCAAAAAAATATTTTATGTCAAATACACTTCAAGAAAAAAAAAGTTTCATGTTGAACGTGTTTTCATAAGTTTAATTTAAATAACTTTAGTTTTGTAAGTTTTAGTTTGTTTTAAGTATAATTTTGTTATATCAAAATTTATACAGGGTGTTATATAGGGTAAAACCACAAACATTCATGGAACAAAAGAGTTTTCTATGATATTTCAACAGGAACAATTTTTAAAGCAGGTGCTTCGTATAAAGTTTAGAGTTGAAACACTGGAAAGAGTTGAGTTGTTTCGATGCTCCCTGCATGATAATCAATTTCGTGCGGGAAAATGTCGAATACAAATCTTAGTTTTGTTCGTGCTCGTAAATATTCCTCCCGTACGTCAAAGTGCATTAAGAAAAATACTTTCTTATTAATTTTCATAATTGTTTTTTCATTACTTAAAATTGTTCTTTTATGTGGATATAAAAAAACCATTGATTTTTTCATATCGGCGTAGCTTGGCTAAGTGCACGCATGCGCAATGCGAAAAACATTGTTTCTGTTTATACAAAAGATGAAGATTTAATATTTATAAAAATATGTTTGTTGTTCTGCAAATGGTTATACCTATTATTTTATTTAAAAGATAGTTCTGATAGCCATATTTTTCCAAAAATTTCATACCTCATTAAAAGTGGATTACCAAGAATGGTATTAGCCGATTTTAAGGAAATATTGAAATTAAGTAAAAATTGTTCCTAAAAATATGAAACAAAAAAAAAAGAAGTTCGTTCTTTCCCCGTAATTTCGCGGTTTTTATTTATTTAAAAATACTTCTAACTGTTGTATCGTTTCAAAATAGCGATGTAACTTGTACCATGGTATTCTCTAACTGCTTTTATGAAGATTTTAAAGAAATGTCAAATTTTAAAATGTATTTATTTGCAATAATGTTCTCTAACGATATTTTAAAAATATACGGATTACCGAGTGTCGGATTAGTGAGGTCGCAATGTATTACTATTACACACTTTGAAAAAAACCTCGAGTATAATTTTCGTGTAAAAATATGCTTATTTTGTACAAAAATTTTAATTTTTAGTTTTTTCCTTTTTCACATTTAATAATTTAAATTAAAAAATTCGCCTATTATATCATTTAAAATACAGTTACGGCCTCCCGATTTTTTCAAAAATTTTATGCAAGGTGTAAAACCAGTACCCCAAACACACATATAAAGATCATTGAAGAATACAGGATTTAAGGGCTACTTTTACCTAAAAATATGGCAGAAAAAAAATCGCCCGTTTTACGCCGTAATTTTGCGGTTTTTACAGATTTAAAAATACTTCTAACCGTTGTATCCTTTTGAAATTTTGACACAACTGAAAACGATGAATTCACTAAAAGGTGTATAAAGATGGAAAAGAAATATTGAAAATTAGAGATTTTATTCATATAAATATGAGCGGAAAAAGTGTCGAAAAAGCAAACAAAATTGTACGATCGGAGACTCTTTTTCTCGATTTTTTTTCAAAGGGTTAATATTAGAATATTTCAAAAATAAACACACCGTTGGAAATTAGACAGAAGCGTCTTTGAGGGGGTATTTTTTTTTCTTTGTCGTGCCTCCAAAATTAAAAAGGATGGAATCGTTTTAAAATTCGATAGTTTTCGGTCGAAAATTCTGCGGAGAAAAATGGAAAATGAAAGCTTTCGGGAAAACGTTTTTTTCAAAAGGTTAATGTTCATATTTCTTGAAACCGAATAGACCGTCAGAAAGGTCTTTAAATTTTCTTCAAGAATATGTAATTTGTTTTAAAATCCGTGAATCTGCAGCGCGGATGCGACGTTATATAAAACTCCTTAATTTTCGTATTTTCGACACCTTCGTGGTTCTTCATCCGCGGAAAGCTAGTTTCGAACGGAGAGCTCCGTCACAGAACCGTCTAGGAACTTGGATTTTTTATCACGTTTCCCGGGTAGTTTTTAATTAATTTCTCGGGTAATTACCGGGCGATTTTCTCGAAATTCATTATCACAAAAGGCCGAATCGTCCCGAGTCGATAGACACCCAGAGCGCCACTCCACTCGGCCGTTGAGAAAAGTTTTTAGCGGTACAGACAGACAGACAGACAGACGTTTACTGCAGTTAATAGTATAGATAAAGTGAGCAATACCAAAACAGAAGGTATAGTGATCATAAAAATGGTTGTTCGTACCTGTAATATTTTTTCACTATGATAACACATTAAAAATAATAATCTTTCTAATCATTAAATAAATGAGGGTAGTTTATGATGTTAATTTCGTGAATAATAAATAAATCAGAAATAAATTTCTGAACGGAAATTGCTTAGACAGAAAAAGAAAATCCATTATATGATGCTGTGAAAGTAGTACAGACATTCTTTACATTTAAATAATTCAATACTTGTTAATACTTTGCATATAAATAATTCAATTTAAATGCAAAGTTAATTATAAAACTTAATTACTTTGGGAACTACTCTTCAACTCTTTCGAGGGCGGTAATTTTTTTTTTTTTGTGGACCATTTAATTTTAATTCCTAAATTCCCCATTGACACCAGTATGTTGGAATGAAAAATTTCCTTTTATTGAATACGTGCACAAAACTTTCGTTGAATTTGAAATAAGTTTGTTTCTAAATTCTGGTGTCAAGCATTCATTTCAGAATTTTAAGAATGCAGATTATGAAGTTTACGTTGCACATTGAAAAGTTATATAGATAAAAATGTGTATAGTTTCATTTTAAATTCTCATCTGAATACTGTTTACTCGTGTTAATTTCTTGTGAAGTTTTATCAATAAATAAAAAAGTGTAGACACTAGTGTAGTGTCTACTAGTTGTTAATGATGAATGAGGATGTATGAAGATACCTGAAGATTTAGTCTCAAAATGACAGCTGTAGGTTGGATTACTGGTCCTGAGCAAACTTCTACCAATAAATTTGAAAATAAATTTACATCTTATTTAACCTCTTTATTTATGCGAAATTTCTATTATAAACAATGCAAAGTTTTCTATTCGTTTTACTGATGGAATTTTGCTATAACAGTATCATAAACGCTTTCACTGAAATCGACAATAGAATTATTCATGTAGTCCCAACATGGCACAACTGTTGGGAGAAAAACTTTTACAAACATATCTTTACCCTCATTATGACAGACGTTTTGCATAAATAAGGCGCTTAAAAGAGCAGAAAATATCTGTTCATGTTTATTGGTGAAAGTTTTTTCCGGTGGTAATCAGCCCCTGCGAAATTGATTAAATTTGAAGCTTCACCATTTCGAGGTTATACCAATTCCTCTTTATTCATAGTTGCACGGTTAATCCCTTAATGATCGCATTAACTTACGGTTTAAAAATTCAAATTCATTATTGCCACCACTTTTTAAAAAAAAGGAGATATTCATCTTATTTAATGACAAGTATAACGATACCAGAATAAAACCAATTACACTATTTTATAAATCTGGTGGGAATCAAAAAATTCTGAGTAAAAGCCATGAAGCTTACAGCCCGTGATTGTCTAGAGCGCGACGATTAAATGGTTAATAATATACCATTAATGACTACTGAATTTAACATAATTGTAGCATTAAATATTTCTAAAATATAAATATTAAAATACTTTTAATATAAATATTAAAAGTTTTACTGTTGAATGAAAATTGCTTTATTGCAAATAAAAAAAAATATTTCATTATAATGATACCCTTTAAAAATGATAAAATTAATGTATAGTCTTTAGAGTAAAGAATTGTATCTGAAGAAAAATATGAGTAATATCAAAAAGAAGCTAAAGTCATTTTTGAAAAATTATATTTACCTGTGATTTTTTTTATCCTGTCGAAAACGCATTAAATGTAATGGTATTGCTACCCATTAACTAAATTAGATAATTTTGTACGATATCAGTTTCGTGTATAATAGTTCAGGGATCGATTTTCGAATGTATAATGTCTGGTTAAAAAGCGGAAACAAAAAAAATTATAATTATGAAAGGGGCGTATATACCATATAATTAAATTTAAATGCAAAGATATTTCTTGAACAATTTCACTTAATGTGCTTTCGTGATTATAACGATAAAAGCATTGAAAAGTTTTGTTTGTTGGTTTTGAAGATGCTGCTTTATAAATTTGTAGTTAAAGTATTTAATGATATTCCAGATGTTAAGTCTAAAAACTGAATGAAATCCACGAAATCCATTTTATTTCATTTCATTTTTTTTCTTAACTGGTGAGTTTTCAAGTAATAAAAGACTTACAAAATTTATGTATATTTTTCAGTAATGATGAGTAATTTTATCTTTTAAAAAATCTGTTAAAACCCTTTGACAGTCTTGCAAAAGGCCAAAATTGTATTGTTTTCTTTGCATTTTTTTTAAATGTTAAAAATTATGATTCTTTCAACATTATAGAAAAATCTTGCTTACGAATGTGAATGTTACCCTTGAGAGTATTAATCATTGTTAAATGTATTAAATACACATTAAATCAACTGAATTATATTGTTTTAAATATTGCTTGTATTGCAGTGAAACCTGGAGTTAGTGAACGTGTTAACACGAGATTGTCAGTGAGAGGGCTAAGTACTTTTGAGCACATTTATCTAGTTCGTTAATAATATATTAGTTTATCATTAAAAGAATGGGTTCCAAGAATGATGGATTTTAAATAATATCTTTTTTATATAAAGATGTGACTTCTTCAATCTGTGATTAAAGAAGTTATATGTTTCAGTAAACATAGTAAAGTTTCATGGGGTAACTGGCCCATGATTATATAATGTGACCGTAGAGAATTTGGCAATTCAGCTTCTAAAAGTTAATGTGTTCCTATTGTAGCAAAAATAATAATGATAAAATAAATAAATAAAATAAATAAATAAAATAACCAGTCGTTGGGGGCCACCGTAATACTTACCCATCATATATATGCATATATAATATATGAAAATAAAACATTTGTAAACTACTTATAAAATGCATTGCAATTCCAAAACTAAATTTAAATATTTTTATTATGCATAGTAATGCTCTATTAATGTGTTGCTGATGAATCTATTTCGACAAATTATACAAGACGCCAAACTACTCAAGCAGTACTGAATTGTGACAAAGAAATATCCTTATAACTCCAAAAATAATAATCTTATTAACTAACAGTTTATTGCGTCGTATTAAGCGTCTCATTTCCAATTAAAATATATCTTTAAATTGAAATTTTAATGAAATACAGGCTCATGAAAAATCGAAGAATGTGGAAAACAGGATTACAGATATTTCAGCAACTAATAAATAATTTGATCGACTTCGTTCTTCATGCAAAATTTGTGTTATTTTATTGTCTTTTACGATCACTCCTTAAAATAGAAAATTTCGAAATTTTTTATATATCTTTCATCAGAACGAATTTTTCGAGAGTCCGAAAAAAATAGTTCCGGATAATCGAGGTGTTTGATATTAAATAGGTTTCGTCCCATTCTCACATACTAAGTATATACAAAATTTCAAGTCTCTATCTCAATTTGTTCGGCAGATTCTGCGTTTACAGACAGACAGACGGACGGGAAATTTTTTTTTTATAAAAATATGTTTTTCGAAATCTTTAGTGTCTGAAACGTGTAAATCCGGCAATTCTTTTTTTTTTTCGATTTTAAAAACGATTGCAACACTTACCCTATACTACGTATGATGGGTAAGTAAAAATAAATAAATAAATAAACAAATAAATAAATAAATAAATAATTAAATAAATAATAATAATAATAATAATAATAATAATAATAATAATAATAATAATAATAATAATAATAATAATAATAATAATAATAATAATAATATAATTTTTCAATAACAAAACGAAATAAACTTAGTTTCAACAAAATTTTATTTATCAATAAATTTCTCGCTATTATTTTTTTATTAAACTATTTATCTATCAATTTATCAATCTATCAGCTTATTGATTTATTTATCAACCTATTTATCATTGCATTTCTATCCGAAAATTTCCCGTTTTTTTCTTTTTAAATTTCTCTCTTTCTATTTTATCATGCAGATAAAACATGCTAACACATAGTTTTAGTAAATTTAAATGCAAAGTTATTTCATAAACAGTCTAATTTAACGTGTTTTCGTGATTATGAGGGAAAATGCGCTTAAAAATTTTGTTTGTGGCTTTAATTTTCATGCAGGCTCTTTTGAAAGTTTTTTATTAAATTGTCAAGAGGAACTTATATTCCTAATTGTAGTATTTTTATTATTTATTTAATTTAAAATCAAGTGAAACTAAGGATTATCTAAACGTACATACAAATAAGATGCATACACATAATAAACACAATAAATCCAGTTGGAGTGAAAAATTAGGCAGAATAAGGATTAGAATTCGACACCACAGTATTCCAGATTGTTGCTCTATCTACTGAGTAACTCCTTTCCCCAACTCGGTTTATTAGTGAGATATTGAAGACTCACTGACATAGGCTGAAGTAGCTCAGTTGATTGAGCAACAGTGTGAAATGCTATGGTCCCAAGTTCGATTATCTGGCTAATTTTTCCCTCCAGTTGGATTTCTTGTATGAATGATTTGAATGCAGACGTCATTTGTGTATGTGTATGTGTGTATTAACCACTTAAGGGAGACCCGAACCCCATTTTCGGCCAAAAATCATCAAAAGTTCAAAGAAAAATTTTATCTCAGAAAACGATAAAATACATATTTGCGAACATCCATGCAAAATTTCAGAACTCGGGGACACTTGGAACAGGTAACAAATGAGCTTTTTTTAATTGTAGTCACTAGAGTTTAAAGGACTAGCGGCCATTTAAAATGTGTTTTCCTGAAAAGAAATTTTTCCATATTTTGCCTAAGTTCAAAGTACTAAGGCTCAGTGGTAAAATGATTTAGAAACAAAGTGTTTATGTTTTTAGAATCTTAAAAAAATGTGCAATAAAAGTAAGGAGAGATTTTTTTTAACTATTTCTAAAAATTTTACATAAATTGATAAACATGAAAATTATAACGAATTTAAGGAAATTTACCATGCGTAATTTCTTTCTTTTTTTTTTTAGTTGATTAAAATAGAAAATTAAAAATATCTCTCCCTAGGTCGTTTCTTTATACTATAACACTATTTTAGAAATTTTAGTAGTACCAAAATATTGAAAATTGTATGAGTAGTAGTAATTTTAAAAAGTGTATTTTCCCACAAAAAAAAATCATAAATATCGACATAAAAAATATACTTTTTAATAAAATGTTAATTTTTTTGCTAATTATTCCTTGCAAAAAGATTTTTAAATAGTACACCAAAATTCATTACTTTAAAATCAATAATAAAAATTTTGGATTTTTTCTTACGGGTCGCCCTTAACTGATACGCCGTTCGGGCAAGACGAATTTGCTTAACTCATCATTTAAAACTTTTTAACACCACTATTATTTTTAAATGGAAGGGCATACTATTCAAATATAGAAATTTTCAGAATAAATATTATAAATACTTTAGCTTAAAAAAAGTGGTGTAAACTCATATTTTCAATTTATTGCACTTAAAAAAGGAACCAGTTAAGGGGTTAACCCGAGAGAACTCGCGCATGAGATTTTCTTTCTCCATCGTACCCTTTTTAAGACTATTTTTAAGACTACTTTTCATTTTAATAAAATTTCAAAATGTAATTTCGATTACTTTACCTCTTTTTTGAAAAAAAGTAGTAAGCCAACAAAAAATTTTATATTAAGTGACTGTAAAGTAAAAGAAAAGAATTGGGCACCGTGAGAGAAATTCTGATAGCGAGTTCTCCCAGGTTAAAAAGGAGTATCTAGTCAAATATGTCAATCCCAAAACTTTCTTCTCTTTCATGCGTGATAGTAATTCAAAGTTAGCTATCATGGTCCGCAAAATTAAATTAGAATCTATGTACATCATGAAGACTGAAAATGTATATACAAGTTCGATGAATCGTATGAAGGAGATATAGGGGAAGATGGGGATACTTGAGCCATTTTTTCAATTTTAATTTTTTAAATTTTTTTATAATTTCTTAGAACAAAATAAAATATTGAAAATGAAAATTTCATATTTTTTCTTCAATTGAAAACCACTTTCAATTAATTTTGAACTATTTTTCTATGTCTAATAAATTTTTACTTTTTCTTTTACATCGTGGCTCAAGTATCCCCATGGAGGGGATAAAAAAAAAAAAAAAAAAAAAAAAAAAAAAAAAAAAAAAAAATGTTTGTAAATAAGAAAAAAAAAAAAAAACTTGTGATGGAGCGCAATTTTCACATTGTTTTAAATACAAAGTATTAATATCGACTTTAAAATGTTCGGTTTAACTTAAAATTACTGCAATAATTATTGGGTCCCTCCTTTTCGAAACGAAGTCATATAATTGTATTAATAAACAAAAATTAGCTAAAAAATATTCTCTGATGAAGACTCTGGTTAAGGTTTGAATGTACTAGGATATTTTAAATAAAATTAACTATTAACATATATTTTGATTATTTTAACTGCCATTAAGAAAAACTAAACTTTTTAAAGTTCATATTTTATATTAAGAAAAAAGTGTATTTTCGTGTATATATTAAAAATGAAATTTTGATTAAAAAACTTGGTTGTCAATGTGGGTATTATGGGTTAAAATTAGATGAACCATAGCGGAATCACCGCCTTTCAAGGGCTTGACCCATTCCAACACAGTGGTCCCATGTCGGGACCACCCAATTTTAGCCCATTAGTGCTTAGCGTCCCATTTTTGGGACAGTTTAAAAAAATTCAAGTAAACGCATTTCACACCAGTAAAAAGGAGGATAAATAAATACTGTCTTTCTCGAGACAAAGTTCTCGATAAATTAAGATAAAAATTATTCTTGCTTTATAAGTGGTGGGAAAAGGCAAAATTTGAATTTTAACGAAGAAAATAATTCAGGCACTAATGGGTTAATTACTGGGGTGGTGGTGGGATTAGGTGGGATAAAATATATCCCACCGCCCTTCAAGGGGTTGACATACACCCAAGTCAAATAAGTATCTATTTATGTGAAAATATAACAGAATATTAAGTTTCATTTAATTGCGTGCATTAATTTTTCAGATACAGTTTTTTCGAAAATTGCGAAAAATTCAGCATAACACCGCCACCGGTTATGTGATTTATTACAAATTCTAATCAATAACCGCATACGTCAATATCTAACTGAATCTGAAGTTCGATGAAAATCCCTGTAATAGTTCTTGAGATAGAACTATTGCGGGAATCGTACAAAATGCAACAGAGCAGCGTTACTTGTTAGAGATTGAACAGAGAAAAAAATTATTATTATTATTATTATTATTATTTTTTTTTTTTTTTTACATAAAATTTGATGATACATGAAGACTCAAAAGTACATATTTTGACAAATTCCTGAGTTTTTTATTTTACTTTTTTGCATTGCAAGAATATTGAAAAACATAAAATAAATATATGTTTAATAGTTTTTTATTACTAATGGTCTCTACAAATTGTAGCATAAGAAACAGTAAAAATATTTGCATTTTCATTTTTGTACATTTCGGCTGCAAGCCATTTTTATATAATACGTAGGTCGCTAAAAAAACGCTATAAGAAACTAATTGCTATTTTGTTGAGTTCTGCTATCTTTATAGATCCATTCACACCAATTCCGCTCTTTTTAGCACTTTCCAACAAAGTTGAAAAGTGCTTATGCATTCGGTTTATCTGTCCGTCTGTCCGTCTGTCCGTCTGTCCGCGCTCTAGCTCCCGTAAATATACTCGGATTGCTATGAAATTTTTATACGTTATTGATGTTTACCCTAGCACGAACCCTATTGAAAATGAAGTATCTACCATGATTAGTTTATCTACAGGGCGATTCAAAAGTTTCGCATTACATTACGGCCTATAGGGAAAAATCGTTAATATACTCGGATTGCCATGAAATTTTAGGACGTTATTGAGGTTTACATTAGCACGAACCCTATTGAAAATGAAGTATCTACCATGATTAGTTTATCTACAGAGAGAATCAAAAGTTTCCCATTACATTACGGCCTATGGGGAAAAATCGTTAATATGCTCCGATTGCCATAAAATTTTAGGACGTTATTGACGTTTACCCTAGCACAAGTCCTATCGAAAATGAAGTTTCTACCATGATTAGTTTATCTACAGGGCGAATCAAAAGTTTCCCATTACATTACGGCCTATGGGGAAAAATCGTTAATGTACTCGGATTGCCGTGAAATTTTAGGACGTTATTGACGTTTACCCTAGCACAAGTCCTATTGAAAATGAAGTTTCTACCATGATTAGTTTATCTACAGGGCGAATCAAAAGTTTCCCATTACATTACGGCCTATGGGGAAAAATCGTTAATGTACTCGGATTGCCGTGAAATTTTAGGATGTTATTGACGTTTACCCTAGCACAAGTCCTATCGAAAATGAAGTTTCTACCATGATTAGTTTATCTACAGGGCGAATCAAAAGTTTCCCATTACATATTTTAAATATATTAAGCTTTTTCATGTATAATAAAATTGATATATGTCTCTGAAGCTTAATATAAATTATACGCTACTGTCTTGCATAATATGAAATACATAGCATTTACAGGGCCACACAAAAGATTTCAAATAGTATATTTTTTCCGAAGTACCGTATATGTGTCCGATGATGGCTGATGGAGGGATGAAATGCATTTTAATTATGATATACGCGTTTATATATGCGCTAAATATATGCACATTATATAGTGTGTATAAATGTTATAGTTGATATACAGGGCTACCCATAAAGAGCTCACCAACGTTACTGAATATGAGCGTAAATTATTTAAACGTGGTTCTTAAATAAGCTATGCATTTTTACGCCGAGCTTCATTCAATTTACTGAGAAATGTTTGCAGAATATAGATAAAAGGATATACAGGGCCACACAAAGAATTCGGTACATGGACGCGTATGAATGATGATTTATGAGAATGTGATTTCAGTTGTTTTAAATGTGTTTTAGTTTACAATAAATTTTAGCCTAATGCTGACGTGTAATAAAGGTACAATGTAAACTACAGGGCTGAACAAAAGTATTCAAGTATGTTTCCATCTAATAGTATGAATTGCTGAAAAAGAAATCTCAAGCTACTGGGTATTTTCTTGCTAAGCTAAATTTTCCCATTATATGAACTGACATATGAAATAGAGAGCTGTTCTAATGCACTGGAATACATATTTGGGCTTATTTGGCTATACACTATTATTTCCCTAAATAACAAAGTTTTGTTAAAGATTTCATTAAATGTTGGAAAGTGCTTCATAATCTATGCTTAACGCATGATTTTTCATACTTGTTTTAAATATTAAGTATATGCATGAAAAAAAATTATAAAGATATATAATGTAGGATCCACTTTTGCACACCAAAGAAAAAAAAATAAATGTCGAAATGCAAACATTAACTCACGAATGTCTTCGCCAGATGGGCGGCAGGAGCGTTAAATAACTTTCTGAAGAAATTTTTTGTTCGAAATGAATGCAATAAATTACAGAAAATGATAATTAGAGAGGCAGATTAAAGAGAAATACTGTTTAAAATTTATACCGAAATTTCATGCATTATATATATATATACAATACCATTAAAAGTAGGCAAGATTTACCAATGGATTTTATCAATAAAACAATAATCCAAAACGAAGAATTAGAATTGAATTGAATTATAAAAAAATAAAAATAAAAATAAAAATAAAAATAAAAATAAAAATAAAAATAAAAATAAAATAGTGAAACGAGTAAATCTGAATAAATAAATAAATAAAATGAAATATATATATATATATATATATGGATACATTAATATTGAGATGATCATTTACGAAAGGAAAAGTGCTATTCTTCATCTCAAATATGCAATATAAATTCGTATGAATGAGTAATTTTCAGAGACTTTCAAACTTTAATTAATCCAAAATTATTTGAATTTATTATCGTAAAATTCTTTAGCTTCCAGGAAATAAAATGCATTTCACTACCATTCACATTTAACTTTAAAAACACATTTGAAATTCGTAGCAATTTAAGTATCTTTAAAGAAGTAGCCAAACTTTAATTACTTCCTAATGCTTTAAATTTGATATCGTAATTATTCTTCCATCTTCCGCGAACGTTATCATTGCTTCTAAATATTATCAATAGACGTAGAATATAATTATTGCAACTTGTTTTTTCATCGATATGAATTTAAAAACAACGGCCAAACATTAGGAAATATGAGATGATAAACATCCGTCGCAAAACGTTTGTTTAGAATGCAAGTTATTTTGAGAGTAATAATAATTCATTTAATTTTTTTGCTGAAAGTATTAACAATTTCGGTGTCAGAGTTGTAGAGAAAAGAAAAATGCTCAAGAATTATTTAAAAAATTACAGAGTGCAGAGTGTCAAATAAAAGAATTGTGCAGATCGCATCAAATTCTGCACATTGTTTCTTAAAAAAATAATAAACAAGTGACTTCAAGACATTTTCACGAGGCGCCAAGGACTTCATCTCACATCTTTGTCTCATAATAAACTGGAACTACTAATAGGAGAAGAAAGCACGGCAGCTCCATGCATTAAAACTTGCATTAAAAATAATAATACATAGAACAATGGGAAAATGTCGTCAGTTTGTGGATTCTCTTTTTCCCAGTCAACTTAGCATCCAGTGTGAGAAGTAGGAATGTTTTTCCATGCAATGAGATCGACGTGAATGCTTAGATGTCACTAGTGGCCACAAAAAATGAAGGTATAAAGAATAAAAATAAAAAAGATAAGTTTGTTATGTTAGTCACAAATTTGCTGATTTTCATCACACAAGTTAAATAGTATTTTTCACCTTACAAAATATCAGAAGTTTTGTCATTAATTAAGTTAAAAAAAAAAAAATTATTAAAGTTTGGCGGTAGCAGTTGGTTATTTCTTGCGCAAACCTTGCATCCTTGCTTTGAAGAAAACATATCGTGAAGAACAAAATGAGTAATGCGAAAAAACATAAGAATATTAAATTAAGGGTAATGCCACACGGACGATTTCCAAAAACAGACAAAACGACGCCCGCTATTGAGAGCATTACTATCTCCTCTTCTTGTCAGACGGGCGACGCGGTACTATTGCGTTCAAACATACGCAAAGACTCACGTCGAAGCCACGCGTTTCCCCCAAGCCGTTGGCCAGCTGCTTGTGTCTGGTGGCTTCTGTTTATTAGATCTTGTTCAGACGAGAGTTGTTTTTAACGCTGATTTTTTATTTTCTTTCCAAGATTCACGAGCTTTTGTTGTGATAGCGTAGTCAAGAATCGATGCAGGTTTTGGGGGGAAGGGAAGCATTTTGAGAAAAACAAAAAGTATTTTTGCGAAATTTATTATATTTTGGGGGGATTTATTTTATGTTTGTAAAAAGTAACACTTTGTAACGATATGAAACCTATTTATATTAATTCGAAACAAGCATTTTTTCAATAATAACTTCTTTAAATTCTTCTTCTATTTTTTTTTCTTTCTGAGGAATTTGTTTGCTTTTTAAATTACAAATTTTTAAATCTAACAACATTAGAATAATTTATGATTAGTATGTTTTCATGGAACACAATTTTGTGAAAGTACCAGTTTTAAGAAGCTTCATTTATATTTTTGAAGCAAATACATTTAAGTTTGGTAAAAATAGATTTTTCCTTTTCTTTTTTCCCCTTCTTTCTTTTTTTACTAGCCGCTCTTGGCGACCAGTTTGGTCTCCCTTAAATGTATATTAAGCATTAAATCATATTGCTTTTATACATAATTTATTTTAAATTGCTCAATTTTTTTGCCAAATTAGAAGATTCCGCCCTGAGAAATAGATGCAGATATCATATGCACTGGCGCGACTGCAACAAAGTAGCAATTATATGCGCCTCAGACGGTAACCCGGCTATTGTTATTTATTTATTAATAAGCTGCTTGTTTACTTTTATTTTCTTTTTTTAAATGATACAAATTGTTTTATTCTATTATTATTATCTAAACTTTATTTATTATTATTTCCTTTTTAAAATAATAGAAATTAGTTAAAAATATGTATGTAGCTGGTATTTGAAAACGAAATTTTCGTCAAATTGGCGTCAGAAAAATAACGCGCAATGTGCTGCATATATGACATCTGTGCTGATAAATCAAGAGCTCAGTATTTTTATGCTAGCCTGGCGCAGATAATAAATCGACAAATATTGTACCCGTGGCATTTTTTCGTATTTCATTAATTATTTATATATTGTATTATATTATATAATAATATATCGTATATTATATAATATAATAATATATTAATTAAACTCATTTCATTTACAATATATAACTTTAATTTGAAACTGAAAACTTTAAAATTCATGACTTTTATTTATTTTTTTAGGTAAAAAAGAACAGAAAAAGTAAAAATAATGATATTTTGAAGCTTCATAATTACAGCGAAGGAACAAAACATATACAAATCTAATTTACCACAGTCTAAGTCTTAACAAAGGACTTTTGCACAGTAACCAATAAGATGGGTTTAATTTGGACGTTGCCATTAAGCAATTAACGAATAATCACGATTTTTGTGTCTCATACGATAGCGTAATATATATATATAGAGATTATTATCATAGTTTTTTTTTTTTTGCTAAATTTTGAGTGGCAACTAAGTTAATATAATCTAGTAAAATGTTAAAAGGCTATTTACATATGGCGACAAATTTGGAAATATTTCACTTTTCAAAATTGTCAATATATAATTTTTGAGCGTTTTTCTTTCTACTTTCTTCTATCTTCAATAGAAGAAAGTATTGTAATCGAAATTTTTTTTCGACTTCCGGTTTTCGACGGATTTACACGTTTTAGGGGTCAGAGATTTCAAAAAACCTGTTTTTACAAAATGTCTGTCTGTCCGTGTGTCTGTCTGTATGTCGCCATTCTACCATCAAAAAGTCTATGAAGTGATGCATAGAATTGAACCAAATTTTTTGTGAGTGTTTTTGGCTGTGGCAAGCAGGTCCTCCTTCAGTTTTGAAATATTCCGCCGGAAGGGGGCGCTGCAATTGCGATGTTTGTGCCATTTTCACTATTGTACCGACCAAAAGTATATGGAGTTATGCATCGAATTGACCCAAATTTTTTGTGTATGTGTATGACTATGGCTAGTATGTCCTCCCTGAATTTGAAAAATATCCGCCGGAAAGGGGCGCTGCAATCGCAATTTTTGCGCCATTTTAAATATTGTACCGACCAAAAGTATATGAAGTTATGCACCGAATTGAAACAAATTTTTTGTGTATGTGTATGACTATGGCTAGTTAGTCCTCCCTGAATTTGAAAATAATCTGCCGGAAGGGGGCGCTGCAATCGCGATTTTTGTGCCATTTTCAATATTGCACCGACCAAAAGTACATGAAGTTATGCATCGAATTGAAAGAAATTTTTTGTGTAAGTGTATGGCTATGGCTAGTTGGATCGCTCTGAATCTGAAAAAAATCCGCCGGAACGGGGCGCTACAATACCGAATTTTATGCCATTTTCAATATTGTGTATGAAGTTAGTTCTAGAAGTGAACTAAACATTTTGTATATGATTTTTTTTTGTTAAGGCAAGTAGGTCCTCCCTGAATTTGAAAATAAAATCTGCCTATCATTCTATTGTCCATCGGCTCGTGCAGAGACGGAAATTCGTTTTTACTCCGATTAATTGATTGAAGCAGAAATTTAAGATGAAAATCAAAGTTGGTAGGGTATTGAATTAAAATTATTAAAGCATTAAAATGAGTAACTTTTTTTTTAAATATTAAAATGCATGTATGAAATAGAAGAAAGTTTTGGGATTGGCACATCCAACCAGTTTTCGTAAATACCATGGGAAGAAATTTGTTTTTAGTTTTTAATATTGTATGTTTATCAGCCTTGATGAACTTTACACTACATTAATAACAATTATATTTATTAAATTTTAAATGTATTTTAAAAATGAAAAATAATAAAAAATGTGAAACTTTTTCACTAGATTAAAATGCGCTTTAATCTAGCACAGAAGCAGTGCTAACAGAACAGAACAACAGAAACAGGGCTAACAGGTTTTGGTTTGTCTTTTGATATCGTTATCATTTTTGACCCAATAAGAAAAAAGAATTCTTTTTTTATTTGTAACTTGGTCTTCACATCAAAATAGTATTTTATCTTTTATTAAACTGTTGTCTATTTTTATGCAAATGCAATGTTATTAAAATAATTAAATGATTATAAATTTATATAATTGCAAAATATGGAATACCCCAACGTTTAGCATTACTATTATTCTGTCATATGTGTATGCATATATTGATTCGCTGTTCGACAAACTGTACACGATGTTATGTTTTAAACGATACTTGTGTTTATAAGTTAAAGAAAAACTTCTCCGTCTGTTTTGTTATGTCCGCCTTTCGAAGTTCTGCCTGCCCCACCTTGTCCGAGAACAATTATAAAAAGACACTATTACTGTTGAAGGTATGTAACAAAAAGCTTTAAAGCTATTTTAAAACACTTTTAAATATTAACTATTTATTTTAAGTGTTGTTTGATATGCAGTTATTTCATATATAAAGTGACATTTTATAGCTTTCTCTACATCTAAATCAGTAAATTATGCGAAAAATAAGTGTAACCATCATTCCAAACAAAAGAAAAACAATCCAAAAAATCAAAGAAATTTTTACACATTATTGAATATACCATTACTGAGGGAGAAGGTGTTCGGGGAATGATAGTATATAATATCGTAAGAGGGGAGAGGGTCCAAAATTACCAAAAAAAAAAGTGACAAACTTTTATATGGATGTACAGCCCTAAAAGGAGAAAAAGAATCTACCTTTTGCTCATGGGACGACAGCATATGCTTCTTGATTAATGTAACGAAAATTTCACACTTTGAAAATTTTTCGGTCCTACATTTCATTTATAGAACTAAGATGCTTGTTTTGCTACCATGTACTGTAGCAACATTTTTTTAATCAATTTAGTTTTTTTTTTTTAATTTATTTAATAATAATAAGAAATATTATCTAAATGAAAGTTGAATAACAATTATAAACATTAATAATATTCGCAGTCATCTGTATTTTTCATTTGACATCAGATGTATTAAAGAATATTTCCTGTAATTTAATTTTGGATCCGGTAAATAATCTATCACTTCTCACAGGATGCATCCAGTACCGTCTGTGTATATATATTTTTTCAATTTTCTTGAATAATTGATAAAAAATTACAGAATATTTTATTTCCTTCAAAAGATCCATCTAATAAACATCGAATCAAAAGATTTCTATGATGCCTAGTGACAATATCGTCTGCTTATTTTGACGGAAAGGTCACGTCCGTGTGAATGAGGCAGCGCAGGTGTTTATTTTTCGCTCGAAAGCCAAAGCGTCGAAAAAATCGGTCGTCTGTCATTAGCCTAAGGTATAAAAATCGAAAACGGTAACGAGTTAGCTAAAAAAATATATTAAAAGCACATATAATTATTCTGTTTTTGATTCTGTTTTAAACTTTTGATTAAAATTTCTCAAACTTCAACATTTACTTATTTTTAATATTTTATTTGTATTTAATTTTTTTTAGTTTAATACACCACTTTACAAAATGACAAAATAAACTGATAGCAAATAACTGAGGACAAAAATTTCGAATTTTCTCTCGATGGCGCGTATGCCCTAAGTTGGGGAAAGCTTCTAAATGAAAATTAAAAGTTTCAAAACGTATGAAAAAGTTTATGAAAAATAACATAAATAAAGCTGCTATAATTTCGTGACCAGATAAAACGTGCTAGCCATGCAAATGATTGAATCGGTTGACAGATTTGAACGTAATATCTAGGAATTATGCCATCGGTTTAAATCCATACAAAACAATGAAAAGTTATTATAGTTTTATGTAATATGCAGTCAAAATTTAGAAATTAATACGTATTAAAATTTCGCTCCGATCCATATAGGGAAAGATGGGGATACTTGAACCATTTTTTTAATTAAAATTTTTTAATAATTTTTTATAATTTCTTAGAACAAAATAAAATGTTGAAAATGAAAATTTGATATTTTTTCTTCAATTGAAAACCACTTTCAATTAATTTTGAACTATTTTTCTATGTCTAATAAATTTTTACTTTTTCCTTTACATCGTGCCTCAAGTATCCCCATGGAGGGGATACTTGAGCCAGATGTCACATTCGCACCAGTATTTTGCAAAGAAAAAACCGATTTACAATATACGCGAAAAAATGCATTAAACCTTTTTCAAATAAATTTGGTCGAATTTTCTGGTGTCGTTGTGACATTTCAGAATTAAAACTATGTGGTAGAAAATTCTACCAGCAGAGCTCAAAGGATTAATCACCATACTTTCAAAATGGTACCAAGGTATGTGATTTCTTTTTTACATGTTCAGAACTATAAATATGTTACCATGTTGCCAGTTTTAGAAAGAAAAATTGACCAACTGTAGAGATAATAGGGGTGGCCCTATGCTCAGTCCCCTATGCCTAATCCCCTATGCTCAAGTATCTCTACTCTCCCATTCTATGGGACAATTTTTAGAATTAATAATTTATCATTCAAGAAGACGAATTTTAAAACTTTTCTATCCCGGATATTTTAACCTGTTAATACCTATTAAAAAACATTTTATCTCAAAATCTGAAAATACTATTGTATTTACGAAAATTATGACTTATGAAATTAAACTGTTACAATGCATTTTTAATAAACTCAGTAATTTACGTAATAATAATTAAATTTTCGAATCCAATGATTGAATTATTATATTAAATTGTTATAAATGGAAATTGTTCTAAACTATTCTGTGACAAGCAATGAATTAAATTTCAATCGCACAGTTGTGAGTTATATTTAATGGTTTTCCCCTGCGTAAATGTTAACCTTTTTAGGTGCACCGTTTGCAGCCTGCATAACTTAATTTTAAGGCCCAAACTTCCAATTTGCACTAGCATTTTTTAGTGAATCTTTTATCTCATAATAACTGCAAAGAAACGTTTTTGTTTATTAAAAAATTTTTTTTCGTAAATTGTGGTGAGAAATTATTGTTTCAACATTTTTAGATCAGAAATGCATTGCACCGGAAAGGGTTAAGCAACATTTATTAAATCTTTTAATGTTTATTTAAACTTATTAGATGTTTTTTTTTAAATGATCATTTAAAATTTATTAAATGTTTACCACATGTATTCAAATTTATCACGTTTTAACAAAACCTTCAGTTTGTTTGACTCTTGAAACATATTATAAATCCTGCAATTAAAATATAATACTTAAAACTCCGCTATTTAACCCTTTAACGTTCATTGGTTTCGCTTCGAAACCACAAAATTTTAATTCCGATACGCAACACTGACACCGGTATTTTTATCTAAAAATATATCTTTTATTATATATGTGAAAAATCACGTTTTCTTATTTAGAAATATATTTGTTCTTAATTACCGGTGTCATTCATTTATTTCGACATCTTAGCAATGAAAATGCTATGATCGTTAAAGGGTTAAATATTAAATAGAAATTTTGCAATCAAAAGAAGTTCAAAATCCTTGAAGATCAAAATACATATTTAAAATTTTTTTTCTACAGTGATTGTTAGGAAATAGAGCCTTTAACATAATGTCGATCATATACTAATGCAACAAAGGAAGCTTATCAAAACAATTACTAACACGATTTATTATCCAGGGTTTATGCGTCTATCATTTGATAAGTGTTTTAAAATTTGAATGCATCATTATTGAATAAACGTAATCATGTCAGATATCAGTAATGTGGCATACAATTCCCTGTATTGCATCAACCAATTGTATATTGCTGACCATTATTAACTGTCTTTGCATAATCGTTATATTTTCGACGTGGAATAATTTTGTCTGTAAAATGATAAAATGATAAACTGATACAAGAATTTATAAACGAATTAATTAGAAATGCAAACTACCACGCACATACGCATTTTTTAAAAACAATAACTTTAATTAAATATTCTTGGTGGCAGTTGTTTTAACCCTTTGGGGACAAGCGACACGTATACGTGCCGCAAAAAGGCTTAAAAATCCTTGTTTATTCCCACCAGTAAAATTTTCCTGTAAAATTTGCCTTACGTAATCGGAGCGATTTCTCGATTTGACAAGACACAAATTTCTGATTTTAAAAACCGGTGACAAAACATTAAAAATTTCGAAAAGGGCTACCGTCGCGAAGGGGTTAAAGGTGTTAACCCTCGAATATCTGTGATAGAAAACGTTCTAGAAATTCCATGATTCAGATAATCTGATTTTAAATTAAAAAAATCAATAGTAAATTTCACTTTATTTAAATAGGAAATGACTCAGTAGCGGCTCGTCAGGGAGTGCTGCATCCGATTTTTCACACCACAAAAACTCAACAGAACCTTTCTTATTATTTATTCGACAAATTTTCTTGATTAACCCTTTAATTCCCATGCTAGAACACGTTCTAGAAATTATGTAGTTCATTTCACACCAGAAAAATTCAATGGCTAATTTCGTTTTATTTAAATACGGAATGTTTTGTTATTGATTAAAGCAAATATTGTGGTTTTAATTATCTGGTGGGAACTGAAATATACGAATTAAAATGTCTCGGGCGGTTTGGGATCCAGAGGATTAAATAATACTGAAATAACCATTCAATTTCAGTGGTGTGAAAAAATTGATGCAGCCTTCCCTGACCAGCCGCTACTGAAATGACTGATATCGAATAAAGCCATATTGCTTTTTTAAATTTTTTGGTTTGAATTTGGAATATCCGAATTAAAAAATCCATGAATTTCGAACCACTTTTAACAGCATATATGCACCTATGAGCAATAGAGGCTTAATAAGCATTCACCCCCTTGAAGACTTTAGTTCTCATTTCTATATGGGTGTACTTCTTACAAGGAAGGTCTCCATTGGGGGCATACTCAGAATATTTTGAAAAAAATACGAATTAAACTACTCATGTAGGTAATAAAGGATCAGTGAAAATTAGCGGCGGAATTACATTATTAGATATGTAAAAAAATAAAAATGGTTTGGAATAATTGGCGTGAAAAGCTGAAAGCTACGCGGGATTTGGCGACCACTGCATTTCATCGCCAAAACCAGACGATTTTAACGAATCTGAAAATTGATTTTAATTGACTTCACTGTTAAAAATCTGCAGCATTTACTGCAACGTCACTCCACTACTTTTATAGAATATCTCTCTTCTGACCAATGAGAATGCTCCATAGCACCGTGAATTGACCGTGTCATACACTGTTAAAAATCTGCTGCATTTTGTTGCAACGCACTCCACCGCTTGTATATAATATCTCTATTCCAACCAATGAGAAAGCTCCATTTCACGGCCAAGTAACCGTTTTCTATACAAGCAAGACAGTGCGTTGCAACAAAATGCAGCAGATTTTTAACAGTGTATTTTTCAATTTGGAACAATTTTAATCAATTTAAATTGTGTTTTAAATGATAAAATACATTAATTTAATTTTGTTATAAGTACATATAAACGTATATGACAAAATTACACTTAAAGTAAAGTAAAAATGCAAAACTAAAATTACTTAAACTAAACTTATTTAAATAAATTGAACATAGAAAGTTTTTTCTTTAAAAAGTATTCGAAGCGTAAAAGCGTATTTTTCAAAATTTCGCTTTTTTGGCAACCGGAGATAAATCGCCAAATAAACGAAATTTTTATTATTTTTTTACGGACGTTATAAAGAGGTTCCGCCGAAATGTTTTTTATAAACATATATAACTATATGAGAAGAACATTCTGTAATTTTTTCAGATTTTTCTGAGTATGCCCGTATGGAGACCTTCCTTGTTAGTAATATGAATACTTTAATATCCTAGTGAATGATTCCAGTATGCATAAAATCACACAACTGCCCAACTTCATATACATAGGAACCTTACTGTTCTCCTTAACCCCTTGGAGACAAGCGACACGTATACGTGCCGCAAAAAGGCTTGAGAATCCTTGTTTATTCCCACCAGTAAAATTTTACTGAAAAATTTCTTTTATTTAATCGGAGCATTATCTCGATTTAAGAAGACAAAAATTTCTGTTTTTGAAAACCGGTGACAAAACATTAAAAATTTCGTAAAAGGCTCCCGTCGCGAAAGGGTTAAAATTGCTCAGTATTAATGCGCATCAGGGGATTGAAGAAATTTTAAGTGTTTTAGTGCCAGAGACTTCATGAAATACTGGTCTCTATATATGACCATAGTTTATTATTATTATTATTATTATTTAATAAGCCTGATATTACTTTACGAAAATTCTCATAAAAATGCTTGAAAGCTCTTGAAGAATGCGAATTCATATGTTACATAGTTGTAGCCTTTCGGGTCATAGTGACCTAAGGTAGATTCGAATAAAAATCAGTTGGAAAAAGCCGGCGCTTCTGATATAAATTGATTAAAGATTTATTAATAGCCTCTCACTGAAAAGCCCATGTCATTACGTTGACCCAACGCCAGGTTTTACTGCAAATAAGCAATATTTAAAGTAATATAATTCTATTGTTTTAATCAATTTTGGATTTATTGATCAATGATTAATACTCTAAAAATAACATTAATATTCTTATGCATTTTTATGCACATCTTATGCATTTTTGTACCACAAAAATCTAATAATATATTTTACTTTTTATATTCGCTTGTAATTTGCTGGTTAAGTAATGCAACAATTCCTGTTACATTTTTTGGTACAAAAAAAAAAAAGTAAGAGTAGTTATCTATGCATATTTTTACCACCTATTGAAACACCTATCAGTGTCAGTGACAAAGATTATAATACCTGGGCCACAGAAAAAACAAAAAGGAAATTTTAAGCATATTTACCAGAGGAATCTTCCATTAATAAAGCGTTTAAATAAGACTAAATTTTCTGTTTGAATTTACTGGCAGAAGTTTGACTAGCGGTAATAATAAGCAGTTGATCGAATTTAAATAAAAATACCGCTGTCTTGTGTCAACTTTCTCATTTATTTCACTCGTAACAGGTAGATTATAATTATATGTGTCCTCTTTATTCACAACTGCATTCCTCAACTTAGCGACTAGAGATCAACCGAAAATTCGTTTTCGTTTTTGTCCCAGCATTTATGTTTCGTTTTCGGCAAAAATTCGGCTGGACCGAAACTCAACCAAAACTAATCATTATTCCAAAAATCTCGTTTCTTCCTCCGGAAAGTTTCAACACGAGTCATTGGTTTGAGCTGTATCGGCTCAAATGGAATTATTGCTACCAGCGCCGAGCGAAAAGAAAAAAGGGGGGGGGGGTGCGGTCACCCCAGGCGCGGAAATTTAGATGGTGCAAAATTTGTGCTACCAACGTCATTTTTAGCCTGTCACAAAAAAAAGTTCCGGGAGGTGGGCGCCAAATTGAGATGTTTTCTCTTCGTACGCCCCTGATTACTACGAACTTCGTTGTTTATAATTGTCAGATATGACTGACTCAACATGTGAATGCAAATTATAAAGCAAACAAGACATGTTCATTAAAAGTTGAAGACATAATAGTAACAGAAAATGTTTAATTTTAATTCGCTTAAATGTTTCAAATACTCTTTGAGAAAGTTCTATTATAACAGGTGATCATTTACAAAAATCATTATGAAAGAGAAATCGAGGACTGCATGTATAACAATAATATTTATTTTAATTAAATGAAATTCGTATAGTTAGAAAACCTTTCTGTTTCATTTATTTTTTAATTAAGTTTCATTTTATATGAAAATAAAAAATTTTGGGTCTAAAGCACAGTGTACCAATTTGGGCCTCTCGTGTAGCGAATTAATAATTATCTATGTTTCATCCTTTGAGCTCTGGTGGGTAAATTTCTTCAAAACTTCAAATGTCACACTGTCAAAGAAAAAAAAATTAAAAGAAAAAAAAACGGTTAAGCATATACGCGAAGAAATGCATTAAACATTTTTCAAATAAATTTGATCGAGTTTTCTGGTGCCGTTGTGACATTTCGGAATTAAAATTATGTAGTAGAAAATTCTACCATCAGAGCTCAAAGGGTTAATAAATGCTAATAATTAATTAATAGTTATGCATTTTTAATAAATACTTATAATTAACAAATAATTATATATATTTAAGTATAGCTACTTTAAGACATACAGTATAACTAAAAAAAATTTTGGACGTTTTCGTTTTCGGCCAAAAATGGAAAAATCGCCAACATTCGATTTCGGCATTAAAAACCTGTTTGGTCGATCCTTATAGGGAACAGTGTTGCTAGACTATGATATTTTTTAATTAAGATATTTTGATTGTTACAATCTTTTGAAATAGAAATATTCTTCTTATTAGTCTACATATTAATCCTTTAAAAGGACGGTGGAATATTTACATTCCATTTAATTTTAATTCCCAAAATACCACCAGAATTTCTGGATAATTTTTTTTTTATTTTGTCTGTGAAGCAAATTTTTTACTTATTTTCAAATGAATTTGTTTTTAAATCCTGGTGTAACTCAATCATTTGAAAGACAGCTACTTTTTTTTTTTTTTTTTTTTTTCTAAAACTTGCTTCTGAAACTGACAAGGTAAAAATTAAATGTATAAAGCGGTATCAAAAAGTCAAATAATTTGAAAGTAAAATTAGCTTACAAAATTGGCCTAAAGGGAAATCACAAGAAAATGTTTCATTAACATACCAAATCATTGTCACCTAGGTCAGAGCGTTGACACAACAATGACAACTAATACTGCCGTTTTATTTTATTTTATTTTTTATCCAGATTGTAAGGTCTATAGCATTTGAATACCGTAGTATTTGAAGTTTTTTAACTTTGTTTTTCTGAAATTTAAATAAGTCAAGAAACCTGTTGTAAAATACTGGCGTCTTATTTCATGTAATCGTACAACCGCTTAAATAATCCACCCACGACAACAGCCACAATTATGTCTGCGATCAAGCCTAGTATTCAGGGGACAGCGCGGCAGACAGATCTAAAACCAGTGTTGCCAGAAAGTCAAAAGCCAATTTTCCTAAAATTTTTGAAATTTTTCCCAAATCAATGCTTTTTTCCAGAAAAAATCCCCAGCGCAATTTTTACTCAAAAAGGCATCAATTCAAATTTCAATTTTTCTTTATAATTTTTTTTAAATTAGTTTAAACTCAATTTTTTTCCGCTCAAATCAAGCATTTTTTTTTTTTTTTGAAAAAAATTACCATTTTCAAAAAATAAGCATTTAAATTCAGCTGAAACTTGCATAGTATATTTGAGCTAATCGAAGAAAATACATTTTACAACAAGTTCGTTTACAGTTGTTATTTAAATTGTTGCAAGTCACTATGCTAGCCTAGCGTTATATTAGATCCATCAACAGTTTTTATAGGAAATAACGTTTTCAAGGTTTAGATATTGATGTTGGCATTATCTGCTTCTAGATGACATTAAACATTATTTTCAATTTTTTGTCACCCCTATTTAAGCACTTAATCTAATGCAAAGCATCTTTGTTACATCAATTCCTGGGATTACATCAATAACAAAATGAATATAGATGCTTTCCTAATCTTTAGTCGAATCTTTTAAAAAAGCAGAGCAATTGAACGTTTTGGATACACCATGAAGATTTGATAATGTAAAAGTCTAAGTCATTTAAGACCGCAGAATTTTTATTCCAAATTCTTATAAAAAGAATTAGAACGGCAGCCGCTTTATTGAACAAAGTTCAGTTTAAAATGTAGCAATGTGATTGTAGTATGAAGTTGAAGGTGTTCCAAATATCTCAACTGGCATTGCATTAAACATTAATTAACCAGCCTTAAACAAAAAAAAAAAAAAAACTTTTAAATTTGTACTATTAAAAGAAATGTGTATCTGTGCTTGTGTGTCTGTCTGCAATGACTATGAAAATATGTTTAAATAGCAAATAAAGCCTTTGTGCAAAAATGTTTAAAGATAAAAAACCAACGATTATAAATGCACAAATAAAATAAGAAAAGGTAGCAAACAGCCGTTTCGAATCTACTATGGAGATTCTTCATCAGTGCAAAAACTCAGCGAGCTAGAGAAAGCAAAACTGAGCTAAGAGACAGAGAGACGCAGGCTTATACACCCGCTACGGAAACGATCCCGCCTAAAGGAAAGCAACCAATGAGAAGAGAGCAGCCTAACAACTGGCTGGACAAGTAGCGACATCTACCGGAGAATAAACAAAACAAAAACTAAAAAGCGAGGGAAAAAAAAGGATTAAATTAAATTAAAGATTTCCAAATGCTAGGAAAATAAGGCGTACTTGATAAGTCATTGACTAAGGAGTGAGAATTTTTAATGATGTGGTAAGCTTCCCAAAAATCAAGATCAAGAATGGAAGGACACTTTTGGATGATGGTAGCTGAAGAAAAGTTAAACTTATGTTGTAAAGACCAACAATGTTGAGCAATGGAAGAGCGTTTAAGCTCTTGATTTTTGACATACCTTTTATGTTCCGTTAAACGAAATCAGAGAGCACGTTTAGTCTGACCAATATAAGAAAGGCCACATTGGCAAAAAATTTGGTAAATACCCCAGTTATCTAAGCGATCGATGGGATGCTTAAGATTTGAAAAGGCAATTTTATTAACAGGAGAAAAAATAACATTGAAATCGAACCTTTTTAAAATTTTAGCAACTTGCTGACTGATTTTGGGGAAAAAAGGCAAAACAACCAAAGTATTGGAATTTGAATTAAAGTTTTTTCTTTCAGATTGGGTGGATTTTGTTAATTTTCAATGAATTGAATCTATAATATTAGGGGAATAACCACGATCAACAGCAATAGCTTTAAGATAATTAAGTTCATCACTGAGTAACTGAGGAGTTGAACAAATATTGAAAGCCCGGAAAACAAAAGTTTTAAAAGCCGCAACTTTCTGGTTAGGAGGATGAGAAGAATATCTATGAGGTGGAAGATTGACCGCAAAAGGTTTACGAAAGACAGTAGTCTGAAAATTATCATCATCGCGAATAACAAGGACATCAAGAAAAGAAAGGCAATTGTTCGCTTCAACTTCAAAAGTAAATTGAATGTAAAAATCAATAGAATTCATAATAGAGAGAATATTATTTATATTAAAATTAACAAAACAAAAAAATTAACAAAATCCACCAAAATTAACAAAAACCACCCAATCTGAAAGAAAAAACTTTAATTCAAATTCCAATACTTTGGTTGTTTTGCCTTTTTTCCCCAAAATCAGTCAGCAAGTTGCTAAAATTTTAAAAAGGTTCGATTTCAATGTTATTTTTTCTCCTGTTAATAAAATTGCCTTTTCAAATCTTAAGCATCCCATCGATCGCCTAGATAACTGGGGTATTTACCAAATTTCTTGCCAATGTGGCCTTTCTTATATTGGTCAGACTAAACGTGCTCTCTGATTTCGTTTAACGGAACATAAAAGGTATGTCAAAAATCAAGAGCTTAAACGCTCTTCCATTGCTCAACATTGTTGGTCTTTACAACATAAGTTTAACTTTTCTTCAGCTACCATCATCCAAAAGTGTCCTTCCATTCTTGATCTTGATTTTTGGGAAGCTTACCACATCATTAAAAATTGTCACTCCTTAGTCAATGACTTATCAAGTACGCCTTATTTTCCTAGCATTTGGAAATCTTTAATTTAATTTAAACCTTTTTTTTTCCCTCGCTTTTTAGTTTTTGTTTTGTTCATTCTCCGGTAGATGTCGCTACTTGTCCAGCCAGTTGTTAGGCTGCTCTCTTCTCATTGGTTGCTTTCCTTTAGGCGGGATCGTTTCCGTAGCGGGTGTATAAGCCTGCGTCTCTCTGTCTCTTAGCTCAGTTTTGCTTTCTCTAGCTCGCTGAGTTTTTGCACTGATGAAGAATCTCCATAGTAGATTCGAAACGGCTGTTTGCTACCTTTTCTTACTTTATTTGTGCATTTATAATCGTTGGTTTTTTATCTTTAAATATGAAAATATGCTTTTCTTACTTATCTGAAAATTCAGGTGGACATAGTCCAAGGCAGGTCATGATGATGATTAATATCTATGATTTCTAAATTTTATTTTCGTTTTCCAAATTAAAATCGAATTCGAGATAGATCCAGAACTGTCAGATGACTGAAAATAAAAATAAGAATTATAAAAACAAATTCCCCAATGCTTTCCTCAAGAATTCGTGGCCCACGATAGATCCTCCAAAACTGGAAGAAAATCTCCAATCTGGAAACACTGTCTAAAACTGCCTCGTAAGAGCAGTTTAATTTTATAGCTATGGGCGATAAAAATTATTTTGAATATGTTTTTAAAGCATCAGAAAAACAAAACAATGTCTAATAATAACTTTTGAGTTTTGTGTGAATATTTCTTAACATGTTCGCTGCCTCTCACGCGAAAGCCCGTGATATGGCGCCAACGTTAAGGGGCCACTCACGTGCCAGCACATGATGTGGGGTAATGCCCAATAGCCAATCACGCGCTGGCGCGGGAAAATCTTTCACTAATTCTTTGTTATAAAAAGTAAATCGGCTTCTGGGAAAAACCCACTTCTACAGTCCGGCATTAACTATCATCACATCTTCACGTAAGCGGCAGCGAACGTGTTAAACATGGCTGTGTTTTGTACGGAAAAAAATATTCTGTTCAATGATAAAAATGTCTATTTTTTGTGGTCCGATGCATTGCATGTAATGCTTCATTTGGCCCGTGGTGCTAAGTGAGTTTGATATGTCTGTTCTATAGAGTCTCTATTCGATAATCAAACAACTTGAATAAGAGTAGGATTTAATTTTTCAGTTCTGCCTAAGCGCAGGAGGTATTACTGTTTTAACTATCACATTAAAAAATTCTGGTCTGTTGAATGCGAATACTTTTTAATAAAAAAAATGCATTAAATATTTACAGCACAAAAAAAGAGAGAGAAAACCTAGAAATATCTATTTACTCAGTCGGATGCAGAACTAAGTATAGTAGGCGAGTGGTTTTCGAACTATTCGGTTTACGAAAGATTGGTTATGAAGTCTGAACGATTTTTATTTTCAGATAACAGAGAAGTGTCCGGTTAACGAATATCTCATAAAACAAAACAAAGATGAAGCAATGTTGTGTTTAGAATTGCCGAACTTTAATATATTGCATCTATTGTCTACTTATAAAACATTTTAATAGTTGTATAAGTATGACTTAATTAATTTATGGGCATCAAAGATTCTAGTCCTACAATTTAAAGCTCTCCAAATAAAAATGGACAAATTAGGATCTTTATATTTTCTGTATTTTTTAACCCTTTCCGGCGCTGACAAATTCTGTTAGTGAAATGAGAAATTATCGACTGACACCGGAATTTACAAAAGACTTTTTAAAAAATCAAGAACTCCTTAATAGCTAACTTCTTAATCAAGAGCTCATTAGAGCTTTTATTGTAAAAGCAAGATTTTTTAAAAAACATTGCCGAAAAGGATTAAATATTATTAATTGTAAATTAATTATTTGTTATTGAAGTTTACCTCGCAGGCTCTATGCTTTACATAGCTTTATCGGACCGTGGGAAAATCCACGATCTCCTAAAGAATTAAGAAATTTTTGAAAGGTCAAAATGACAATTGATATTATTTAATGATGTAGTTATTTAATGTAATCCTAAAAGGTTTTATAAAAGGGATGCCATTTTTATTAATTTTATTAATGCAATTTATTATTATTTTTTTTAATATGCCACCACACGAACATAGTCATTCTAAATACGATTTGCATAGCTGCCACTTGTTCCTAATTTTTGGGCCAGAAAAGCTTAGCTGAAAGAGCCGGAGATTTTCAATGATAAATTTTAGTGTAAACTTTTTGTCATGAATGAAAGCAGAATATGTTGGTGTTTTTCTAAAATAAGAAAGCATATTAAATCTATTATAAGGGGAAGCTTTATATTATTTTTAACCCATTCGTGCCCAGCACCTTTTGCGTAAATTTTATTTGGTTGGCACCACTATTTTTAGAAGATTTAAGTTTAGTTCATTAATCACGAAAATGCATCATTTAAATAAAATAATTACTGCTTTTCTTTTTTACCGGTGTCTAAAACAGTGCTGAATGCACCTTTTGAAGCGTCCCTAAAAAGGGACGCTAGGCACTAATGGGTTAATGTCATATTTAGCTTTTAAGAACGATTTAATTGAATTCTCATACAAATCTATACTAAATCTGGGATCGGTTCACATACAATCTGATGAGCGACCACTTTTTGCAATGCAGTAAGTTCGTTAACAGATCATTCACTTTATATCATTTTTTATTATTTTTTTAAATATGCCACTACACGAACAGAGCCATTCTTAATTTTGTAGCTAGAAAAATTTAACTGAAAAATTTGCCTTGTTTAATGGACGAATTACGAAGATTTTTAATCATAAAATCTACTGTAAATTTTTTGTGATGAAATAAAGCGGAATATGTTGGTGACTTTCTAAAATAAGAAAGCATATTAAATCTATTAAAAAGCAAAGTTTTATATTATTTTTAATGCCATATTTAACTTTTAAGAACGATTTAATTGAATTCTCATACAAATCTATACTAAATCTGTGATCGGTTCAGATACAATCTGATAAGCGAACACTTTTTGCAATGCATTAAGTTCGTTAACCGATCATTCACTATATTTTTATTCAATTCAGGGATAATTATAAAGTAAAACTAAGATGACCACCAACATACGTATGAAAAAGAAAACAAATTGGACATTGCAAATCAAGCGTAATATTTGAGGTACATTCGTACTATAACGCAGGGGTGCAAAAATTGTTTTTATCCCAACATTTCCCCCAAACCATATGAAAATTTCCCCAAAATTTTACAATAGGTTAAAGGCTTACATACATTCTCTATTACAGTAGGTGTAGAATTCTTTTTTATTTTCCAAAATATCTCAGCTTAGGCACGGTATATATTATACTGAGCGCGATTTATGAAAGTCACCATACAGATATTTTTATTTGTAGTGATTTTTTTTTTCATTTCGGCGAAATATGTAGATCATTGTTAAAATCAAAATCAATTATATATTTTTTTGTAAAATTTTCCCAGGTGGCTAAAATTTCCCTCGATCCTAAATCGCTGGATCGGACACATTCTGCACTCCTGCTATAACGAAGTTTTAAAAATATTCAGATCGTGGTATAATAGCATACGGCTCTTTGGATGCAGTATTGTAGCCGAAAACTTCTGTGTATTTCTATACATACTGTCTTCTTTCTATTATACAGGAATTAACCTGTAATAAATGTCAGTAACGTATATAAAATTTTTTAAATATGAAATAGCTTAATATAATTAAAACGTGCCCCAAATAACATTTCCCCTTCATACCATTATGTAATGGAATACTTTTGTGTGGCCCTGTAAATGAATAACAAATATTCTTTGCCCCACAGATTGTGTGGAATGTATTTTTCAGTTTTTACTTCATCGATGCATATCAATTTTATCATGTTCGAAAGAGAATAACATCATTAAAATGCACTTGAAACTATTTCTCCCTTTAACCATAATGTAACGGAATAATTTTGATTGTCCCTGTAATTAAACTATACATCCGTTTTTGTTTTTTTTTTTTTTTTTTTTTTTTTTTTTTATAAAATTTGAAATCAATGAACAAAAATATACGACAGTCATACATTTTAAATTTCAAACGATTCAATTCATAGTTTTTTCTCTATTATATGCGAACTGACGGACAGACAGACCGACTGAATGACGACAATAGATGGTATGTATTTACATAATTACGAAGGCATCTAAAAAGAAACTTTATCCATGTAAAAATCGGCTCATCTGTTCAATGGAGTTATGAATAAATAGGAGGAGATTTATAGTGCATGTCTATGAGTTTCGAGTGACTGAGGAGGTTGTCACAAGATGGCGACTGTTTTTTTTTTTTTTTTTTTTTTTTTTTTTTACATCGGATCGACAATGCTGATTACCGCTGGAGTAAATTTCTACCAGTAAATTTAGAAGACAAAATTTTGTCTTATTTTAGAAGCTTTTTCGTGATAGATTGTCCCCATAAATATGGTAAAATATTCTATTTTTGCTGCAGTGTGTAGCAGTTTTTACAGATGTTATAATCTTTTTTTTATTGACACACTGTCAAAAGCTTGTCTAAGTTGTCATTATTTGGCATAAAGGGACAAATTCAAAATGTAAATTCCTTAAATGCACACTAATGATCCAAATAGATTAAAACAATTAAAGTCTAAAGATTTAACAGAATGCATGATTTTCATATTATTGTTTAAATGAAGTTTTTTCCGGACGGTGGGTGGGAGGTTTAGGTGCCCGCTATGGGATACCTAATTTTAATTCCAAACTTGCAAATGGTACCAATAATATTTTAGTAAAATTTTGCTTTTCCAATGAAAGCTTAAATTAAGGATTTTATAATATATAAAAAATTCGTTTGCAAATTCCGCTGGAAGTAGATAATTGCTTATTTTATTACAAAATTTGCCCGTGCCGGAAGGAGTTAACTGGCATATTAAAATTTTCTGGTTTGTTGAATTCAAATATTTATTTTAAATAAAGAAAATTTATTAAAATTTCACACCAGAAAAAAGAGAAGAAAATGATAAAAATATAGATAAAATATTCACTTGAGAGTACGCATTTGTCACAAAGTGGTTGTATCGTGTGACCTAACTGTACCTATTATGTCAGTTAGAGAGTCCTAAAATATACAAGAATATGCAGTGATTTTAAATGCAGAACGTACGTTCTAACTTCGATCATTTGGCCGCAGGTATCTGGCCGTTCCAATGTTTTAACCGTACGCCATAGGGACAACGTGTTTTTTGCCTATCATGATTTATTCATACCAAGTATGGATGACCGTATTCCAATCATGACTTATAATTCCCACCAGCAAATCTTGCATTATTTAATGTGAACATTTTTCTGATTCAATTACAGGGCTCGTCAATCCCAATGTTCGCACACTCCTTAGAATTTCCGAGGACTCTGGCACCACTATTAAAAATAAGAAAATTTACATTTTCAAACCACAACATTCGTAATCCCCACCTTCATTCACAGATTCTACGATATTTTTCTGCAGTGAAACACTTCGAAAATATTCTTAAATTTTAGTGGTAGAACTCTGCTAATCCTGCACCCCTTATATTTTGTAAGGACTCTGGCACCACTATTCATAATAAGAAAATTTGTATTTAATTTTTAAGAAACAGGATTCGTAACGACCACCTCAATTCGCAATCTTTTTCTGAAGTGAAATACATTGAAAATACTGTAAAATTTTAGTGGTACAGCTGTGCGAACCCTGAATTAGGCATAAATTTCTGTTTTGAAAAACCAGTGAAAAAAAGATTAAGAATTCTGTAAAAGACGCAAAAAAATAGGCATTACTTAAAAGTGTTTTTTTTTTTTTTTTTTTTTTTTTTTTTTTTTTTTTAAATATTGATCACTTAAGTGATTTACCCTTTCAGGGACAAGTAATTGTGGTTCTAAAATGTTTTATTCACACCGCGATTTTCGAAAATAATTGCTTCAAAATAAGTTTGTTTCAGTTTGAATTTCTGTTCTGAATATTGTTTCAGATTTAAAAAAAAATTATATTTCAATACACCTGTTTACTTCATTTTCAAAGTAAAATTAATTTTAGAGATAATATGATTGTAGACTAGCGTCCTATCTATATATATAAAAGGAATTCCGAGGATAATTAATTGAATAATTGAATAATTATTTGAGGCACAGATAGGCCCTCATCCTCTATATTCCTTTTATTTATAGAGATTTTACACAGCTTAGGTAAACGCAGAAGAAATATAAAACAGATAATGTATTTATCACAAAAAATCGTCTGCTAAGAAAATCTTTTTTCATTTTGAACTCTATAAATAAAAGGAATAAAGCAGAAGAAATATAAAACAGATAATGTATTTATCACAAAAAATCGTCTGCTAAGAAAATCTTTTTTCATTTTGAACTTCTATAAATAAAAGGACAGATAGGCTCTCAAACAGTGAATCGTCGAATATAATTGAAGAACAAATGGAAGAACAAATGGAAGAACAAATGGAAGAACAGATGGAAGAACAGAAAGAAGAACAGATGGAAGAACAAATGGAAGACCTCTTCATTAACAATAAAAAAAGATATGCAAACGAAACCCCAGAACACCGATCAAACATATCTGCCGGAAACTGACGAGACATGGCACAGAAACGTGAATGTGTGGGGTTGTAGAACTGGCATTCAGATAGTCTTCGGGCTACTGAGGGCGGGCAACCGTCTAGTTATATTAAATAGAGAATCAATTTTCTCTGATAGTGGGTTTCGAATAAAAGAAAATTTTTTTGCCATGTTTCATGTACGGTATTGTATGGTGTTATATGACCCATTTTTCCAGTCTCTGACACGACCCTCGGTTCGAATAGGATTGACTTTACTTGTTTCGGGTTCGAGTTAACCTGTTTTTTCAAAAGAAACTTCCGGCTATTTTCATAGTAGATTTGAAAATTAATGAGTATATTTATGGCATTTTTCAGCACAAGAAATAAAAATAATGTTAGATATTGAAGACTATTTTCCGATAAGTGCATTAAAATATATGAAATAATTTTCTTTTATTTCGGATTCAGGTCAATTATTCGAGTGATATGTGCCCGGTTCGGGTCAAATTTCGGCTAATAATTTTTTTTTTCTTTTTTACACGTTCAGGTTGGCTTACGGATTGACTTGAAGAAATTTTTGGCAAGAGTTTTGGGACGCAATGTAAGTCAGAAAACATTATTTTATCAGTTTCAATTGGGTTAACGCTCTTCGAAAATTCTTTTAGAGGTTAACTATAAATAAATAAATAAATAAAAATAAAATAAAATAAAAATTCTTAAGTTCCTGTCTATTTGTGGAACTGAAACGGACAGGATTAAAAACGTACTTATGAGAAAAGAAAAAAAAATTACTTACATTTACTTCAGATTACACAACACGATGCAGGATTTCACCTAAGTCCAGATTAAAAAAAGAAATTTTGTATCCTATTGATGATTTTTATGTTTTGATTACATAGTGACCTACTGAATTTCACAATTATTCCGGCGAGTACTTAACGAAATTCGTCATTTCTTTCCACGACCATTTGACGAAATTCGTAGTTTTTTCTGTGATATTATTTTATGAAATTTACGATTTTTTTCACGATAGTTCGAAGAAATTTACGTTTCTTTCGCGCTCCTTCAACGAATTTCGATTTATATATATATATATATATATATTTTTTTTTTTTTTTGGTAATTTTTTTTTTTTTTTTTTTTTTTTTTTTTACCGACTGATTGCCAAAATTTTTTGCAACCAGTTGGAAAATCTTTTTACTCGTTTCCACGAATTTTTGACAAAATTCGCGACATTTTTCCTTTAATCCTGTCTTTTTACTACAACCAGCTGGAAAAAATCGCGATTAGTTTTGCATTATCATTTTATGAGATTCACGTTATTTTTCCGTGACCAATTGGCAAGTTTTCTTTATTTGTTTCCGCAATTTTTTGACGAAATTGGGGTCATTTTTTTTTATATTATTCCTTTACTTGTAATTTTTTTCCGCAACCAAATTACAAGATTTTCGATTTTTATTTGCGCTTCCAATTATTAAAATTTCCCTTCTTTTTCATTGACTTGTGTAAGCGAATCGACAATTATTTATGAGATCTTTGACGAAATTCAGGCTATTTTTTCACCATTGTTTGAAGGAATACAGGAACTGATTTTGTGAAATCACGAAAAAGGAAAGAAAATGGGGGCATCCTCAAAAATTAAAAAACATTTCTCGGAAGAATAACAATGCCTCTGAAAGAATTTAAGATTAAAAAATAAAACTTACTTTGAGGGATGTTCCTATTTTGTTCCTTATTAGCACGATCCCGCACACTATAGCAAGCTGTCACCAACCGTATTCCAAATAATAATAATAATAATAATAATAATAATAATAATAATAATAATAATAATAATAATAATAATAATAATAATAATAATAATAATAATAATAATAATAATAATAAAACTTTTGAAACGGTATTCCTGCACCCCCCGAGTATGGGAATTTGTAATGAAAATATTCGCAGAAATACGAACCACTAGGGTAATTTTCCATTTAGTATATTTTATGTCAAATAAAAATGAGAAATTTTTCATGTCTGAATTTTTACTTTGGTAAATGATTTCGTTTAAATTTTTGGAGCCAAATATTTTATTTATTTTTGAAAGCTTGGAATAAAATACCAGGTATTAGAAATTGGCGCAAAAACCTGTAAATAGCACAGAGTACTTAAAAAACAACATGGCAGATTTAAAAATTCGCCCGTCGCTTCACCGCGCTAAATATGTCTGGTTTAATCTAAACTTTACAGGGATTTTTTTTTTTTGGGGGGGGGGCATTTTTAATAATTCATTATAGAAGAAATTAAATCTGTGTTAACAGTTTGCATATATACTGCTATATCCTCTATATTCTTCGAAAAATATCAGTATTCTACAACACACATTATTTCATTTCTAATTTTGCTAAACGTGTTATAATTCTCATGTATTAGTGAATGACAGATTTCGAATAGTTTGCATGGTACTTTTCTTGTTACTTTTTTTTTCAATCTTGTTATTATTTAGGACAAATTTTTGAGAATAATCGGCATATCGTATGGAAAAAAATATTTTTTAGCAAATATTTTTTTAATTGAAATGCAAGAAAAATCTTGTAGATAAATCAGAGGGAAAAAAGAGAATGTTGTAATGCAACGGTGGAAAAATCTAGCCACCAAATCGCAGTTTCTCGCCACTAAATTTTATTATTTTTCTTCCATTAAATTTTATTTGCTTTCTTATGTATATATATGTGTGTGTATGTGTGTGTCGGACATTTTAAAGTTAGGAGCCAGAAACATCATCGCCGGCAGAGCCTGATTACTAACGGGGCACTCTCTCCCCAGTAAAATTACATAGAAATTTTCGCCTTGTTTAAACGCCCTTTTCAGTCAAAATTACTATCATGAATAAGGAAAAAATTTCTATTTATTTTTTCTGGTGGGAGAGTGCCCCGTTGATAATCAGGCCCTGATCGCCGGTTTCCCCTTTCACAGCACAAAAGTCACGGCAAGCGAGAAAAAAAAATAAAAAATAAAAAAATAAGTAAATAAATGTAGAAGATCCAATAAATTACTCATTGGCTGTTGCAAGTTAATTTATTAAACTGTAGTCATGAGAGAGGGAAAGACTCCCCTTTGCAAACCGTCTTTAACCGAAACATCCAAAAGAATATTCCATTATTATTTCAGCGAGCCGTACTCATCGAAGAAAAAACCAAGAATCCTCTTCTCACCTCCAAGCTTCCTTTCTTAAATCTAAAAAGAAAGTTCTAGAAAATTCTCTACTCTCGAACCATCATTTTTCCATGTAAACATAACTCATGCCCAGAGTCGAGATTTTTATTCCACAAACGATAATTTTATATATTTTTTTAATATTATTTAACTAATTTATAATCGACTCAGAATTTCAAACATCCTGCAAACGAAGTATTTTTGCAGACGATTAATTTTAAGAGAAAAAGAAAAGAAAAGAATTTATTGATATGCACACATATAGAATGTTGAAGGAGGAAAAATAAATAAATAGATAATTAAAAATAATGATATTTTTTGAAAGGTATGGTTTTGGAATAAATTTAATAAGACTTTCTTAAAAAGGGTTGATAAAAACATAGAAAAAATGAGTTTTATTTGGAATATTGAGAAATAATGTTTAATTAAGAATATTTTTAATTTAGATCCACAGGGTTCGCACAGCTCTACCACTAAATTTTAAGAATATTTTCGAAGTGTTTCACTGCATAAAAATATCGTAAAATCTGTGAATGAAGGTGGGGATTACGAATGTTGTGGTTTAAAAATTAAATGTAAATTTTCTTATTATTAATACTGGTGACAGAGTCCTTGGAAATTCCAAGGAGTGTGCGAACCTTGGAACTATCTTTTAAATTTACGCGTATTGGAATAAATGTTTTTTTAAGGCGAATTAAGAATTTATAAAGATTAATAGATTAGATCTGGAAACAAGATTTTAATTTAATAAGTTGAACTAAGTACGGAATATTGCAGGGGTCGGAGCATATAGGACAAATTTTATTGTTATCACCAATATATTCTACATATAAACTTCATGCCATAGTCCTACTTCGCATGTTATAAAAATGTCTCTTCAATATTATTGATAAAATATACTGGTACCAACAATGAAATTTGTCCTATATGCTCCGACCCCTGAATATTGTTATAAGGAAATTAATACAGTATAAAAGTTAATTTTTGCGAAAAAAAATATTAAAATTTGTAATATATATATATATATATATATATATATATATATATATATATATATATATATATATATATATATATATATATATATATATAAAACCATTAATTGTATTACAATATATGGACCATTGAATTTAATAGAAAATTACCACATTGAACATGGGGGAAATTTAAATAAATAAATAAAATGAATACAAATGGAATTTCCAGAACTAAAGCAGAATTGTCAAACCTCAAATACTTTGGATCTACGAATGTAGTGCGTCGTTTCATCTTCGTATTAGCCATGAAAAAGCAAAATAATACGAATTTAGAGCTACCAATACACATAAAAAATAAATTAATTAATAAATAAATGAAGAAAAAACATCAAAAACGAAACACAACAAATTCACTAAATTGGATGGAAAAATAAAGAGATAACATTGATAAAAAATTTAAACAATTAAAATCACATTTGCATTATGTTAACAGAGAAAGTATACCATACATCAATATGTAAACAAAATAATTTAATTTGCATATGCTAACCTAAACCCAATATCTTAATGTAAGATGAAATAAGTAATAAAAATAGATAATTAATATATGCATTTAATACACTTAAAAATAGTATTTTAAGAATCCAATTTGTTAAAAATTAGGTACAAGTTGATCATGGAAATTGATTAAATAATATAAATAATATTAATAGAAATTAATTGATGTAACTGTACAATTATCCATACATTAATTTCAAATGAACAACCTGCAAAAAATGTTTTGCAATTTAGCAAATGCCTCTCCCCTTCTCAATTTATTTACTTATTTTAATAAATAACCTTTGCATATTATCCAGACAACACCGCCTTCCTCCTTACTCTTATATAATATATTCATAAATAAATAGACGAAACATTAAACGAAAAATTAGGAATAAAATTTTGTGGTAGGAGACTGCCTGTTAGAGCCTAGGCTTTTACTCCTTTGGTTAAATGAAAAGTTGTTTAATGGCATTTTAATGAAATGTAAGAAAAAACTTGTAGTTTAATTCGGAGGTAAAAATATGTATGTTTTAAAGATATAGAGAGTATGTAATTTCATAAAGTGTAATGAGTTTTTGTACAATATATATTGTGTATGTACAGAGCGTAATTATTTGTGAATAATGTATATATTTCTATTACTTTAATAGTCTAAATTCGATATTCTAAACAATATTAATAACTTCAGTGTTAAATCTTCAGCTACACGCAAGCGCAGAAAGTATTAATTGCTTTAATCTTTTCCGCATCAAGCAAATTTTATTAGTAAAATGAGAAATTATCGATTGACACCGGAATTTATAAAGGACTCATCTAGATATTACGAATTCCTTAATTTAAGCTTTCATTGTAAAAGTAAAATTATATTAAAATATTACTGGTGCCGTTTGCAAGTTTGGAATTAAAATTAGGTGTTGCTGGCCCGGCAACACTGCGCAAGAAAGTGTTAACAAACTAAGAACTGGTTTGTTGAATACGGATAGCTTTCGAATTAAAGAAAGTAAATAAAACATTCACACCAGAAAGAAGAAAAAAAATATCAAATATATGATAAAATTTGCATCTCGAACCTTGTCTTAATGTCATACGTAAAATTAATCAAGGTACCTAACTGTTCATATTGAGGCTGTTACCCCCTTGGGGACGAGCGACACATATACGTGCCGTTAATAGTTATAAGAATCCGTGTTTATCGTCACCTCTAAAATATACTCCAAATTTTGCCTTATTTAATCGGAGCATTTTCTCGATTTAAAAAGACACAATATCTGTATTTTAAAACCGGTGACAAAATAATAAAAATTTCTTTAAAGGCTTCCGTCGCGAAGGGGTTAGAGTATCTAAAAGTCTACGGTAATGTTCTACTATGTTGAATGTATAATAAAAGTTTTATCTTCAGTCATTTAATCCCTTCAAGGGCTGTGGTTCATTTTTAGACCACATAACTTAAATCCCTAAATGTTACACTGACATCAGAATATTCTAATTTAAAATTTCTATTTCTTAAGCTAGAGAACAAAAGCTTTTGTATAGTTTGTAGTAAATCTGTTTTTAAATTCCGGTGGCAATCACTCATTTGAGAATTTTCCGAATAGAAGTAATTAGTCCTTGAAAGGGAATTATTTCAGGACCAAATAATTATGATTCTATGAAGCTGAATTCACATTGCAATTTAAAAAAAAATTATCTCAAATTAAAAAAAAAAAAAATTAAAAACAATTTTGTTAACTTTTTTTCCACCAGAATTGTAAAAGTAAAGTTTATTAAAAATTTTTGTTGCAAATGTTAACTAATAAGGAAGGTCTCCATACGGACATACTCCAAAAAATTTGAAAAAAAAAATACAGAATGGTCTTCTCAATGAGAATATATACAAAAATACTTCGGCGGAACCTCCATACAACGTCCGTAAAAAAATGATGAATATTTCCTCATTTGGCGATTTATCACAGGTTGGCAATGAAAAAGAATTTCAAAAGATACTATTTTATGTCGAATACTTTTTAACCTTATCGCTACGAAAGTCGTTTATTAAATTTCTAATCATTTATCACCGGTTGTTAAAAACCGATATTTTTTTTTTTTTTTTTTTTTTTTTTTTGTAATTGAATTAAAAAAGTGCTCTGATTAAATAAGGTAAACTTTAGAATAAAAAATTACTGGTGGGAATAACGAAGGCTTCTCAGCGATACTTAACAAGAAATTTTCAGATGCATTAAAAACTTTTGCTTTTTGCGAGGAAAAATCCGGCTCGCCAAATCGCGAGTCACTTTCCTATTTTCGCGCCAAATATTCGAAAATACCGTAATTTCGGGTGTATAAGCCGCGGGTCAAACAATTCTTTTTCGACCCAGAATTTTTTAAGAAAGAAGTCCGACTACTTAGATCGCCGCAAATATTTGTCTACAATCACTAAATAAGATTTCTGGGTCCAAAAAGAATTGTTTGATCCGCGGCTTATACACCCGAAATTACGGTATTTTATTTTTTAGAGACTTGCTACTGGGATTCCGCCGCTAAATTTAAATGATCCTTCATTACATACGTAATTAGTACAAGTAGGATTTTTTCCAACATATTGTGATGCCTTCAAATGAAAACCGGGTAGCGTGGTGCGGGTACTTCGGTGAGGCGGTGACTCATGTTTGAATTAATTAAAAACATTTTATTAAATGTTATAGAAGATTCTTGATTACACAAATCACAATCACAAACAATAAGTTATAGTCTATGAAAGAGTTCGGATTTCAATAAAGTTATTGAGAGGAATGGTATAGTCTAACAGTCTTTGATTATAGTCAATACGAGCATTTAGTTGCTCAGATGGAGAAATAAATCAAATAGTTCCTTTGGCTAAAATAATCCGTTTTTCACAACTTCCCGACGAGTGTCCACTCAGTCACACTTTTCTTACTCCCATATCCGGAGTCATCTCCCTTGAAGATCAGCCAGGTCCGCTGAACCCAAGTCACTTTCCTGGAGATAAAAAATTCTCTGCTCCAAGCAGGTGTCCTAACCTTTCTCTCCCATCTAGAATTCGACTCCCTCTTCTTTTTCATCTTTTTCCGACCCCCCCCCCCCGTCAAAAAACCTCCGTTACTTTTAAGTCTTATCTCCCTTATGTTACTAACAAGCTGTTTTCTTATTCGTCGATCCCAGTTTCATTTTTGCCCTGCAATATGTTTTCCGAACCGTGGGATAATCTCGGATTCTCACCGAAGCGGCAATTTCAAAAGGGCGACATTCTGTCGCGCCTATTTTCTGCTTCTCTGAAAAACTGTCTCTTGCTAAGATGAATTGATATACATTACTTCTTTCTACTTTTCCGACCTTTGTATGGGATTTTTCTTAAATTTTGTACTGTCCGGGGTTTTTTTTCTCGCAAAATCATCTAATTTCCTACAATACCCCCCTCCTTAAAATGATATTCTGGCTGCAAGACGGAATATCTGGAAATCAAAGGTTAGCTCACATATTCTGAGTGGCTCAATACATACACACACACAAAAGAAATTCATCTCTGAAATTAAATATTTCTATCCATAAAAAATTTTTAACTTTCCTACTATATCTTTTACACTTATAGTCAAATATTTTTTATGAGAATTTTACACTATATTCATTTAGAAAAAACTTACTCACTCCTACTTAAATAGTCGACATGAGGTATGTCTTTGCCTGGCCTATATTTAATGGCATAATGATAAGGTTGCAAAGTTAATGTCTATCTTCGCAACTTACCTCAACCACCTTTTGTTTTTAAACCTTTTTTATTATTATTATCATAGCCTTTTGTATCTACCATTCTAGGCACATTAAGAATTTACCCTTTATAAAAATAAACCACTTACTTAATCTAGCACCTTAACATTTACACAAAAAAACAAAATAAGAATTAATATATTACACCTAGCTTATTCTAGAGCTTAGCTTGCTCAAATTTTACAACAATTTAACTATGAAAGGTGTATTTATACCTGGATTATCGCATTTGTGTTTCACTCTGTCATGCTGTTTTTCTTTGATTTCTTCAGGGGATTTGAAATTATTTTTAATGTGGTTATGGGAACTTTCGGTTCTCCCCGCTACTTTTTTCGAGTAATTTGTCACGGTACTTATGGCATTAACTCTTTTCCGCATCGTATTATTCGCCTCTTGGTCGTATGACTTACCCTCATTGAAGCTTGACACTTTGTCCCTCTTTGATAAATCCCTTTTGCTACCGTTTCTATTGTGTCCAGTGTTTTTCGACTCCCACAAGTTCTTCTGTTTTTTTTTGCGGCTTTTGGCTGACTTTACCGTTTGAGTAGCCCGAATTATGACTTTTAAAACGCTCCTTAACCCTTTCCGGCACTGGCAAAATGTGTTAGTAAAATGGGAAATTATCGACTGCCACCGGAAATCACAAACGAATTTTTTAGATATTTTGAAATCTTTAATTTAAGTTTTTATTGTAAAAGCAAATTTTCACTAAAATATTATTGGTGCCGTTCGCAAGTTTAGAATTAAAATTAAGTATCCCAGACCGGGCACAGTGTGCCGAAAAGGGTTAAACCATTGTATGGGTTGGTCCGCCTTTTTTTCTTTTATTTCCTTCCGTAACAAAGATTTTCCTAACCCCAATTTCATGTATTTATTTTCCTGCGTCGTTTTGACACCTCCTCTTTTCGATCTGTCATCGGAAATCTTTTCCGTCATATTTGACTGTGAACTATTTTCTTTTTCTCCGCTTTCCCAGCAAAAGAGAATTTTAGTTCCTGTTTTGCTTTGACTTTGTTCTGAAAGGTATTGGCGTTTAACCTCTGAATTTTCTTACTTTTAATTTTATCAATTTCTTTTTGAGTCTCGTTACCCAAAATATAATAGGACAAGTCTGTGTTTTTACCAGCCACTATCGTTTTCGTCTTTAAGCTTCCTAACCCTTCAATATTTAATGTAATGTCAGCTGTAGGTAACCTCCTTACGTCGTTTATAAGCGGTTGTCTTACGCAAATTACTCTACCATCTAATTGATTTGGTTTAATTAACCTTTCGGGAACCACATCGTACCGACTTCCCGTGTCTCTTAGCGTCGTGCATTTTTTTCCGTTTATGTACGCATGACCTAGATAAGGTTTAAAATTCTCTTTGAGATTTGTCCCCTCCTGAATGTGATAAACATTCGCAATGTTTGTTATATTTCTCTTATTTTCCGGGCAATTTCGCTTCCAGTGGCTCGAATCTCCGCAAACGAAACAAGTGTTTTTCGTCGTTTTTTCGAAATTTTTCTGCTTGTCCTCGTTATCATTTTTTTCTCGCCAATTTGGTTTTATTTCCTGATTTTTTTCCGGTTCTTTTTCCTCATATCTCGACCATTCGAACTTTTTTTCCGCCGAATACCTATCTTTCCATGTCCGTTTTTGTACGTTTTTTATTGCTTCGTAGCCGTCCAGATCTTTCACTCGAGTTTCCGGATTTTTATACGACGCCCACGAATCAATGAAGTGTTCCCTTATTTCCGCCGGCACACGCCTTTTAATTTGTTCCGTTATTAATAAGTCCTTTAGCTCTTCAAATTTTGTGATACCTACACCATTTAACCAACCGTCTTGAAAGTTATTTAATTCGAAAATTAGTTTTTTCCAAGGGCCTTTTGGATTTTTCGCATGTTTGTTTATTTTTTGACGATACGCTTCTGGGCTAAGTCTGTATCTTGCCAATAAAACTGACTTTACATGCTCGAAGTTTTCCAGAAGTTCTTTTTGTTCGCGTAATATTAATTCCGCGATCTCTATGGGCAGTAATGCCAACAGGTGTGTCACCAGATCGTCGCTTTCTATCCCGGACCTCTCGGCTTGTCTTTCAAATAAGTTAAGAAATAAAGTGATATCGGACTTTTCTGGATCAAAATTTTGCATAATTCCCTTTAATGAAATTTTAGGCACTCTTTCTGATCTATTACTCGAAATGGAGCTTCTTCTGTCCGCGTTTTGCGTTAACCTAATTTGTTCTAACTGAAACTCTCTTTCTTTCTGCTCTTTTTCCTGTGCCAGCTGCTCTTCACTATCCTTTATTATGAACCCGACTTGCGTAAGCGCAAATTGTTCATCATAACTATCCGAACTTTGTATTTTCTCGATAATTATCGCTATTTTGTCATGTTCCGCAATTTTTACGTCTAGCACGTCTGCTAAATGTACCAGATTAATTCTTCTGCAGTACTTCAGTGAAGTAACCTTTGCCATATTTACTTATTTTAACTCCTCCCCAAATAATTTAAATAATACACAAAAACTAATACTTTTGTCAGCTGATATCTAATTTTAGATTTTACTTCATTTCCTAAAATATTTTAATTTTAAAGTACTTTCATATGCAAATTTTTGAACACTATCCAATTAAATAAGGTTACATGTAAAATAAATAAATCTTAGGTAAATACATAAATTAGCAATAACATATAGACACTTTCTTATTTTTTTTTCACTCTTTATGAAAATTATCACTCTTATGTAAAAATTTCACTCCGATTTTAATGCCCTATACACATATATGCACAGTGAAAAAATTTAATTTCATACGTAGTACCTCATCACTACCTATACTTATGTTTTTATTTTTAAACCTCCCTCAAACATTGAGCACTCTTTGCATCCTTATCAAATGTCTATATTATTTTGGTCCAGGCTATATTTTTCAGGAAAAAAATTTTCTTTTATACTAATTCTAAGTATTTTTCAATACAAAATATCTTGCAAGTATTACACTTCTTGCCCAGCATCAACTGCTGACTGTATCTTTTTTTTTCTTACTTGTTATCTAGACTTACTAATTTTAAGGTAACTTGTTCCTTTTGGAAACAAAGAGAAAAAAAAACTGATTTCCTTACCCTAGACTTTCTACTAGAATTTTCTCAATATTTATTTGCCTAAATTACTTAATTTTACTAAATCCTCATTTTTATTTTCTTTGAAAGATTACTTTTAATCAACAAAACAAACTCTCTATACCTCAAACTGTTAACTTTTGAATTAATGCACTCATACAGTAATACTAAGCCACTCAAAACATGCAGCTTACCTTGTTTTGTTGCTGGACTTCGCTCGTTGCTATCACAGATAGAATGGTCTGCCCGTTTTTTCGCCGTCGCTGCTTGTCACGCTAAGCTTGGCTCGCCGCTGGACGTCGATGTGTTTGGCTTGTTCCTTCTGTGTCGTCGATCTCGTCTGGTATCAAGCCCTCCGAACACTGTCTCCCGGAATTTGTCCCGCTCGCATTTGCTTAAGCCTCGGTGCTGTGCCTTCCGTAACTCCGATGTTGCTCGGGGTAAACTGTTGTCGCTCGGGATGAACTCCTGTTGTCGTTCGGGATGAACTCCTTTTTCGTTCTGGATGAACTCCTGTTTGAGACTATCTCTGCTCTATCTAACAATAGTCTTTATTTGAAATCGATGTGCTGCCACCAGTTTGTGATGCCTTCAAATGAAAACCGGGTAGCGTGGTGCGGGTACTTCGGTGAGGCGGTGACTCATGTTTGAATTAATTAAAAACATTTTATTAAATGTTATAGAAGATTCTTGATTACACAAATCACAATCACAAACAATAAGTTATAGTCTATGAAAGAGTTCTGATTTCAATAAAGTTATTGAGAAGAATGGTATAGTCTAACAGTCTTTGATTATAGTCAATACGAGCATTTAGTTGCTCAGATGGAGAAATAAATCAAATAGTTCCTTTGGCTAAAATAATCCGTTTTTCACAACTTCCCGACGAGTGTCCACTCAGTCACACTTTTCTTACTCCCATATGCGGAGTCATCTCCCTTGACGATCAGCCAGGTCCGCTGAACCCAAGTCATTTTCCTCGAGAGAAAAAATTCTCTGCTCCAAGCAGGTGTCCTCACCTTTCTGTCCCTTCTAGAATTCGACTCCCTCTTCTTTTTACTCTTTTTCCGACCCCCCCCCCCCGTCAAAAAACCTCCGTTACTTTTTTTTGTCCATTTAAGTCTTATCTCCCTTATGTCACTAACAAGCTGTTTTCTTATTCGTCGATCCCAGTTTCATTTTTGCCTTGCAATATGTTTTCCGAACCGTGGGATAATCTCGGATTCTCACCGAAGCGGCAATTTCAAAAGGGCGACATTCTGTCGCGCCTATTTTCTGCATCTCTGAAAAACTGTCTCTTGCTAAGATGAATTGATATACATTACTTCTTTCTACTTTTCCGACCTTTGTATGGGATTTTTCTTAAATTTTGTACTGTCCGGGGGTTTTCTCTCGCAAAATCATCTAATTTCCTACAATATTCTGAGTATGCCCAGTATGGAGACCTTTCCTGTAAGTCTAGGTGCTACATAATATATCTCACCTAATTTTAAAAAAGATTTAAATGAAACGGTTAAAAGAAATCGTTGCTTTTATGATGCTTTTTATTAGCATAGAGCGCCCTCATCTTGATTTATATGAAAATATTCTACATATGAAAGAATGCATAAAGCTACTATCCATGAATAACATGAAATCAACTAATCTTTTTTGCTTACCACTTTTGCTCATGCATTAAGGGACGTCCATATGCATTAAGTTATTCAGGGAATTTTAAGTGTTTTAGTACCAGAAATTTGGAAAATTCTGATCGTCATATTTGAAGACAGATATTTTTCCCCCCATTAAATAAGGCTTAACCGTTTATATGCTGAATTAATATCGCAATGTAATTATAATTTGTTTTTCCTCTATTATAGCTTCAAATGTTTTAATTTATGTATACAAATTTAAAAAATAACAAAAAAAAAATTCTGCAGTTTCTTTGACTGTTTTCATTTCAGTGTTTGCATTTTGGAACATTATTATTGATTGACACCCTATGCAAATATAACAAATTATTTTCCGCTATATGATATTGTACATTATTCTTGAGTATTTTCTCGAATTCCGAAAACATTTAGATTTCTAGCGGTAAAATGTAAGTAATATAGAGAAAACGATAAAAACAAATAATATATTTTTATGCAGATTAATGAATTTTCATTTTCCTTACACCCGTGATAAATGCTAAAACATAAATATTTTTTTTTCAAAAGTTGAAATCAACTTTATATTTTATAGGAAAAATAAGGATATCGTTATTATGTTGAAAAATACAGTCGGCTCTCCTTAATTCGAAATCGGATAATTCGAATCTTCGTTTAATTCGAACTAAACATGAAGTCCCGAAATTTTCTGTGACAGAATAACGATAAAAATTTTCCTTAATTCGAACTCACTTTCTCTCGACTTCGTTTAATTCGAACTAACTAGACTTCCGATTTTTCATTTTTCTTTTCTTTCTCGCGGATTTCAGATCATTTGAATAACTTTCTTTCTTTGATTTTTGTGAAAATTGTTCCGAACGAGTATACATATAATTCAATCCATTTGATATCCACTTTCTTAGTGACCCGTTTGTTCATCACTGACACTTTAAATTTTCTTCCATTGTGCTTGTTTCTAATCATTTAATTAGTTTATGTATTTATACATTCTAATTTAATATTAAGTCATATTCTATTGATAACAGCCGAAATAAATTTAAAAAACACTATAACATTAATTCCTTTGTAATAGTACCATATTAAGCATGTTTTCCTCTCATACTTTCCATAATTCGAACTTCGGATAATTCGAACATTTCTTGTCGTCCCGACGAGTTCGAATTAACGAGAACCGACTGTATATGTTTTGTAGTAGTATTACAAAAAACGCAATGTTCCCATTTGGAAACATCGGCATTTAAACGGTTAATTATAATAATAACTTAGAAAAATTCTGGTAAAATGTTCTTGAAGAGTCCTTGAAGAGTAAGAGCCCTGTTGTTTTATTTATTAATTTTTAATTTTACTTAAACTCATCACAATAAAGTTATGAAAAAAGACGAGGAGACAGATAGTGCATTGTTTACCACAGATGCGATTGATGTAACTGACAAGGTTATCGCAGGATGGCATCTGTTTTTATTTTTTAATCCTTTCCGGCGCACTACTCTTTAAAGTAATAATTTAAAGATAAAAAATTGGGCAATCTATTTAGGCCTAGAGGAGTACACAGGTATAATTTTGTACAGATTGCACAAACCATTTTAATTATACGGCTGTTGCCGATGTGGTAACACAGTGCAGGCATTGTACAGCATTGATAAGCGCAGTGAGAAGAGCATTGCTGTGAAGCGCGTATTAGAGTAAAATATTTTACCTATATTTTAAAAACAATAAATTTGATCTCTGTGGTGCTGCCATCTAGAACTCATAAGAAACACTTAAAGTAGCCATTAGAGTAGTTTCTGAAATATTCACGGAGTTTTTGTGTCTCTAAACAGGGGGGACTTTAGGTGTTGCCGACCCGGCAATACTGCGCCGGAAAGAGTTAACTATTTGGAAAAAAAACAGTTGTTGTTCTCGGTAGAGAATTGAGAAATCTAAAGCATATCTGAATCTTTTTATTGGTTGAATTTCGCAATAAAGTTGGCTTATTTTATTCGTTTCCTGATTGGTCCATGCCTAATGTCTAGAAATGAAATACTTCTGTTTTTTTATATTATTCGTTTCCTTATTGGTCCAAGTTTAATGTCCAAAAATGGAATACTTCTGTTGCCACGATGACAAAAAGAGTAATTAAGACTTTTATAAAAATTAATAATTTAACAACAAATTGCGGAAGAGATTTCAAAAGTTAAAGAGATTAAAAAGTGCATTTTTTTCTCTAGGTAACGGTGTAAAAATTTTAAATGTGCGATATTTTGAAGTTGAAAATTTTGCTGTTCCGAAAATTGTAAATCTGAAATCTCATTTAAAATTTGTTTGTGATGGATCCAGGAATATAAATGTTTAATCCATGTCGTACGTACTAAGAGGTTTTGAGAAGTCCATCAAATAAAAAAGCACATTTTAAACAGTTGTCTATCTTTAATCTACTGATTTTTTACTGTTCGTCTAGGAATGTTAATATTTAACCCTTTCCGGCGCAGACAAATTCTGTTCGTAAAATGAGAAATTGTTGTCTGACACCGGCATTTACAAAAGACTCTTTTAGAAATTAAGAATTCCCTGATTTAAGCTGTCATTGTAAAAGTAAAATTTTACTAAAATATTATTGGTGCCGTTTGTAAGTTTGGAATTAAAATTAGGTGTTGCCGGAGTGGTAACACTGCGCCGGAAAGGGTTAATGCACAGTATACGTTATATATGACTCGTTATGATCATCCTAAATATTATGTTTATTATTATTATTAATTTAAATATAGAATTTATTTATAAGTCATTAAAATTTGAGTTTTTGTAAATGTCATTTTTCAAGTAGGCATTGTAATTTGTTAAATTATAATTTTGTTTTATTATTATTGTTATTATTAGTTAATCGGATCAACTGTTTTTGATTACCCTTGATGTGAACTTTCTAGTAAATTTAAATAGAAATATTTCGTTTTATTTAAGCGCTTTATTCATGGGATTATGTTCTTTCAGAGTTGGTAAAAATCTCTATTTGTTTTTACTGGAGACAGTTTGCCCAGGTATCAAAATATTTTTCCATAGTAAACCCGTAGCAGCAAAAATGAATGCGTCTTTCTGACACTGACTATGATTAAAACTTTGGCGATCAGAAGGCATTTAAATAAGAATAAAATTTCCATTTATGTTTACCGGTGGACTTTCTCGCGTTGTTAATCAAAACTTGAGGAAGCGGACTTGTTGAACAGTTGAAACTTCACTATTGCAAGGATATGCCTGTTCCTTATTATTAATAGTCCCATACTAACATTGTTTATAAACAAAATAAAGACAAATAAATAAAATGATGCTCATTCATATGAAATCCCGCAGATTCTACAGTTTCAAACATTCCTGTATTATAATTTGTTTTTATAAAAATTTGCTATTAAAAAAGTTTTTTTTAAAACCTTTCCTATCTCTCTTCCTATGCAGGAATATCTCCTGCTTGCTTAAAATTTCATAAATCTTTTGAGACACAATCTAAAACATTTTAAGTTCTAAATATTTTGTGTTTTAACTTAAAATTTGCACCTTTAACTTAAATTTCTTGCAACAAACGCTACCGTGGGCAATTAATTATAACTAAAGCCATTAGTAGATGAGGAATAGAGACAGAGCAGATGGAGTGTTTATTTGGATTCAGATTTAAACACTAAATTGAGCAAAGTGGGAGTGATTTGTTAAATATATCAAGAAATATCGTTTCTTTTGGAGTAGTAACTGAAAATGCTGAAACTTTTATGTTCTTGTGAATAAAATACTTTTATGAAAATTGATTTTCCTCTCGCTGTTAATCAAAACCCGAGAAAGCAGTTGCAGTTGAGTCTCCGCTATTTCAAAGATATGTCAGTTCCTCATTATTAATAGTTTCGTACTAACACTGCTTATAGGTAAAATAAAGACAAATAAAGTAAATGGTATTAATTCTTATGAAATCCCACAGATTCTATTGTTTCAGATATTCCTATATTATTACTTAATTTTATGAAAATTTGCAACTAAAAATTTTTTTATAATATTTAATTATACAAAGTAGAGCCCGTCGAATTTCGACGATAATAAATGTTTAAGGAGGAACTGCTTCCATGATTTATAATAAATATACAAAAATTAATTAGAATAAAAAATGCACCTTATCTAACTCTTAAATAAATCAAACTCTTAAAGTTAAGTCTAACTCTTAAGTAAATTTTATTTATCCTAATGTTAAATTTTTCCAGAAAATCTAAACCCAATACCATTTTAAACATCTCAAAATTTACATATGCATCTCTCATATACGTAATCGCCTTTTTTAAATATTAGTTTGATCATTTTAAAATCAATTTAATTCAAAATTTGAAGTATCGATTGCACGTGTTTCTGTTTGGGCTTAATGTAGCGGATTTCAGGATTACATGTTTTGCATCACTTCCAGCCACGATATGTCATCTCCATTCTTTCTTTTTACTTTATACTCTTTTCCCTTACTCTTTTCCGTCACAGAAATGGAGAACGCAAGTTGCCACCTTCAAAAAAATTGTATTAAAAGCTACAAAAAATTTAATATCTTAAAAACAAATTGAGATACAATTTTCAAACAAATTGCGTTTCAAAGTACATTTCCCCCCCTATACAATAGTATAAAAACTGAAAATGTGCGATGTCTAGAAGTTTAAAAATTTGCAGTTGCGAAAATTGCAAAACTGAAATTACATGGGAAAGTGTTGCTATTCACAAAATGACGTATGTGTTACGCCCAGATACGCTTGGCCTTTATAACATAGATTTAACCTTCCCTTCTCTCTTCCTTTGCAGGGATGTCTCCTGCTTGCCTAAGATTTAATAAATCAAATCTTAAACTTTTTGAATTTTAAATCTCTTGTCTTATACACTTTTAACTCGAATTTCTTATGGACTGAAACAAACGTTTCCCTGGACAATTAATCATAACTAAAGCCATTAGTAGATAAAGAATAAAGACAGAGCAAATGGAGCGTTTATTTGGATTAGGATTTAAACAATAACTTGAATAAAGAGAGTGATTTGTTATATTTATCAAGAAATATCACTTCTTTTGAAATATTAACTCAAAATTTTGAAACTTTTATATTCTTCTTTTCACATTTATTTATATTTAACCTTCCCTGTCTCCCTTATCTCCTGCTTCCCTAAATTTTAATAAACTAAATCTTAAATAATTTAAATTCTAAATCTCCTACTTTTGCATTTTTAACTTGAATGTCTTGTTGACTGCAACAAACGCTTCCCTGGGCAATTAATCATAACTAAAGCCATTAGTATATGAGGAACAAAAACAGAGCAGACAGAGCGTTTATTTGGATTCGGATTTGAACAATAACTCGATTAACCCCTTAACCCATTAACGCCCCAATTGTTTTCTTCGCTAAAATTTAAATTTTGTATTTCCCACCACTTTTAAAAGCAAATTAACTTTTATCTAAATTTATCGAGGATTCTGTCTCGTGAAATAAGATATATATTTATCTTCCTCTTTACTGGTGGGAAAACTGATTTTTTGCTGTTATTGTAACCGTCCTCAAAAGAGGACGCTGGGCGTTAATGGGTTAACTGGTTTGGCCGAACGCCGTTCGGGTAAGACGGATTTGCTTATTGCATCATTTAAAGCTCTTTGACACTACTATTATTTTTAAGAAAGTTTTCATACTATTGGAAGGTGGAAATGTTTAGTCTAAATTTTATCAAGATATATATTTTTAATAATAGTGGTGTGAAACCGCTATTTTCATTTTATTGATCGGAAAAGAATTAACCAGTTAAGGGGTTAGTGAGTCATTTGTTATATTTATCTATTAATATCACTTCTTTTGGAATATAAACTGAAAATTTTTATACGTTTATATTTTTCTTTTTACATTTATTTATATTTAACCTTCCTTGTCTGCATTACTTTGCAGAAATATCTCTTGCTTGCCTACATTTTAATAAACCAAATCTTAAACATTTTGGATTTTAAATCTCCAGACCTTTGCACTTTAATATTGAATTTCTTGTTGCCTGCAACAAACTGGGCAATTAAGTATAGGTAAAGCCATTAGTAGATGAGGAATAAAGAGAGAGCAGATGAATCGTTTATTTGGATTCGGATTTAAACAGTAACTTGTGTGAAGAGTGGGTGTTTTGTAATATTTATCAAGAAATATCACAAATAAACTTGAAAATAAAAATAATAAGATTACTAAATGGTGCCCAATTTTGTTGCAAATTATAAAAACTATACAAACAATAAAGTAAAGTTAAGAAAATCAACGTTTCGATCTTCATCTGAAATCTTCGTCGGGAAAATTATACTGTTATACTGTTTACGAACCGAATAAAATTGGCCTTGTAAGCCAAGTATCTGGGTTCGATTGCCAGACTGGTCAATTTTTCGCTTAGTTGGAAATATTCAATTCGTTTGATTTCTTTGCCAGTCAGTTAGATTGTGTTGAAAATAATAGTATATCTACGTACCCATCGTCATATGGAGTTCCATTACCTGCGGTCTATTCTGCTGAGCTGTCTGAATGACAGACCAGATGTTATGACCAATAAGGTTATCTGAGCGAAAAATCCCAGCTGGCTGTTGCCCAGGTAGCTTAACAGGTAAAGCATTGGCCTTGTAAACCAAGTATCTGGGTTCGATTCCCAGCCTGGTCAATTTTTCGCTTAAATGGAAATATTCAATTCGCGAATAAAAGCGTTTTAAAATTTAAAAGTTCGTTAAATTACCAGTCAATTATTGCTTTAACCAATCATAAACAAAAGAACGATAATTGCAAATATTTATTTTGCAAAAGTCATAAAAAACGTTTAAATGGTTTAAAGGAGGAGATGCATCTTTTATTGAAATAATGCAAATGTAGTAATGCAGATTTGCATCTATTTTTATTTAACTTTTAATAATTAAATTAAGTTTTTAGTAATCGTTATATTTATATAAAAATAGTAATCCTGTAAAAATTTGAAAAAAAAAAAAATCTTAAAACTTTTTGCGTCTTGCACGATTTTTTTCATATTTATAAAAAAAATATATTTGAAATCTATATATTGGTCTTAAACCGGAAAAATAGTAAAACAAAATAAATTTAAAATTTTCAGCTAGAATTATATTTCATGGCGTGTTCCTTATATACAAACTTTGGAATTTAAAATATTGTATTGCGATTGTTTGCAATTAAATGGGCTTTAATTAATTAATTTTACGTGTTTAATTTTCTGCAACCTTCTTTATATTAATACTAGCTAACCCGCCCGGCGTTGCCCGGGTCCGTATTAACAATATTAAACGAACTTGAAATTTGTATTATTTTATCATTAACTCGAAACTTGCAGAAATGCATTGTCAGAAATACGTGGCCACTGACTGTTGTTTTTTAAAAAGAACTAATCTATCGCTTCACCGGTAAAAAATATTAATTATTTTATCATATGTGTTTTAAATATCAATATAGAAAATTATTTTAACGTTTTGCTTGAAAATATAACATTCTTTTGTTAATATCTTAAAATCGTCTGCAGTCAGAAATCTATATTTTAGATTAATATTTACGAGTTGGCGCATTGCCAAGATTTGCTTCCTCTGGACCGAGTTGGCGCATTGCCAAGATTTGCTTTCCCCTGTGCCTCAATTATCCTCGGAATTCCTTTTATTTATAGAGATTTTTAAGTATTCAGTAAAAATAAAAAAGTAAATTTTACCTAATACCTTTATCGAAATTTTTGGGGGGCTGCCGAAGTTCAAATTCTAATTTATTGTCAAATGCAGCCACCTGATATGGCCAAAATAAGTGTTATCTCAGTCTTTGAACTGTTCTTGATCATTTACAATGATCATATGGGCTGATCCTATGACTCATAATGAGAATTATAGTGTTTTTAGGTATGTGCCAGATTTTGCACTTGGTACGGTAAAGAGTTAATCCTTTGAAGGGGCCAGTAAAAACGTCTGCGTTAATTCCCACCGGAAACTTTGAAGAATATTATTTCAAAATAAGAAGAAATAGTTTCGTGACCCCCCCCCCCCTTTTTTTCTTCATCAAAGTTAAACATTTTTTTTCCTTGTGCAATTTATTAAACGTAGGTGGTATCTTACCGCCCGCAATGAGTTAACACTGCAACGCCCGGAAATTTTACTCAAGTTCCATAATAATATTTCTCCCCATATCAAAGAACACCAGATAATCAGAATTATTTAATTGGCTTATTTAACCTTCCTACCCTGAATGGGTCTAATCGACCCAGTCCTATAATGCGTTTCATTCGATTAAAACCAGAAAATTTTCATAAAGTAAATCAAATAAATAACACAAAGATTCTATTTCAATAAATATGTTAAATGGATTTAAATAAAAATTCTGGTGTGAAATATTTTAAATCATGTTTGAGTAAAATTTCAACAGGGTAAGAAGGTTAAGTTAAATTTTCGGGGATTAAATTTAAAAATTTTCGAGAAAATTTTTCTGGTTCGAATTGAAATTTATTTACAAGGGTGGCGTCGTTTCTACTCCTTCCAGGCACTCTACAGTTAGCCCTATCCGGCACACTGTGCCCGGTCTGGGATACCTAATTTTAATTCCAAACTTGCAAACGGCACCAGTAATATTTTTGTAACATTTTGCTTTTACAATAAAAGCTTAAATTAAGTAATTCAAAATATTTTAAAAAATCGTTTGTGAATTCCGGTGTCAGTCGATAATTTCTATTTTATTAACAGATTTTGCCCGTGCCGGAAAGGGTTAATCCTTTAACGATCATAGCATTTTCATTGCTAAGATGTCGAAATAAATGAATGACACCGGTAATTAAGAACAAATATATTTCTAAATAAGAAAAGGTGATTTTTCACATACAAAATAAAAGGTATATATTTAGATAAAAATACCGGTGCCAGTGTTGCGTATCGGAATTAAAATTTTGTGGTTTCGTGGCGAAACCAATGAACGTTAAAGGGTTAATATATGAAAAAAACACACACACTAAATAAAAAAATACTTCCTTTAGGGACAAGCGACCAAAATACGTGCCGCATAAGATGCTCAAAATCAATGATTATTCTCACCAGTAAAAGTTAATTGTAAATTTTGCCTTATTTAATCCTAGCATTTAAAAAAAATTAAATAGGCAAAAATTTCTGATTAAAAAAAATCGGTGATTAAATATTAAAAATTCTATAACAGACGCTCGTGCCGAAGGGGTTAATGGTTTAACTAAAAGAGCGACATTTATTCAACCACGTAACTGATCAATATTTTGGGACATATAGAACAAAGAGTAGGGGAGAGTGGGGATACATGAGCATAGGGCATACATGAGCCACCCCTACTATCTCTACAGTTGGTCAATTTTTCTTTCTAAAACTGGCAACATGGTAACATATTTATAGTTCTGAACATGTAAAAAAGAAATCACATACCTTGGTACCATTTTGAAAGTATGGTGATTAACTCTTTGAGCTCTGCTGGTAGAATTTTCTACCACATAATTTTAATTCTGAAATGTCACAACGACATCAGAAAATTCGACCAAATCTATTTGAAAAAGGTTTAATGCATTTTTTCGCTTATATTGTAAATCGGTTTTTTTCTTTGCAAAATACTGGTGCGAATGTGACATCTGGCTCAAGTATCCCCTCCATGGGGATACTTGAGCCACGATGTAAAAGAAAAAGTAAAAATTTATTAGACATAGAAAAATAGTTCAAAATTAATTGAAAGTGTTTTTCAATTGAAGAAAAAATATCAAATTTTCATTTTCAAAATTTTATTTTGTTCTAGGAAATTATAAAAAAAATTAAAAAATTAAAATTTAAAAAATGGCTCAAGTATCCCCATCTTCCCCTACATATAGAACATATAGTAAATGGGACATATTTTGGAACTTTCAAATAAGGCCTATTTTTTATGTATTTTACACAATTTTTATTTTTTGTATCACCGGTTTTTCAAAACAGAAAGTTTTCCCTGATTGAATCAGAAAAATTTTAGGATTAAATAATACAAAATTTACAATAAATACTCGTGAGAATGATAAATTATGATTGGAATATGGATGCCGGGCAAATCATGGTTGACAAAAATACAGTCGAGTCTCCCTATAACGAAACTCCATACATCGAATTTCTCTATATAACGAATTTTTAGCAGGAACGGTCTCCTTTTTTCATGATTGCATTAAAAACAGTCGAGTCTCCCTATAACGAAACTTCATACATCGAATTTCTCTATAAAACGAACTTGTAGCAGGAACGGTCCCCTTTTTTCATGATTACATTAAAAACAGTCGAGTCTCCCTATAACGAAACTCCATGCATCGAATTTCTCTATATAACGAATTTTTAGTAGGAACGGTCCCCTTTTCGCATGATTACATTAAAAACAGTCTCTATATAGCGAAATATCTATCTCCATATAACGAATTTTTTCATAAAATGTTCTTTATTTATTCAGCTTTAAAAAAGCTTCGAAATCACATGGAATCAAATTTCCATCACTTATTTTTGATTTATTGTTCAAGGCTGAGTTTTTTATATTGCTTCTCTAGCTTGAATCTCCTTGTTCTTTAAGTACAACGAATTCATTCCACCATACCCTCTCCCACACATCTTTTAATATCCTTCGAGAAACAGTGCCAATTTAATTGTTACATATATAAAAGCTGTATCAATGCGGTAATTGAAGTCAGTGTTGATTTCAGACTGTGGCTTGGAGGGACATTCACTCCCGAAGCACTGAGATCGCCCCTGAAAATTTGAGATGTTGTGTTTTCCATGGCAAAAAAAAAAAAAAAAATTAACGTACGTTTTTCTTGTGTGATTTTTACTAAGCTTTTGAATAAATGTTTATTCTCTTTTTTGAAACTGTTCAAATAATTAAGAAATGGGATATTACGTTAATATTTATAGTTAAACACTTTAAAATTTTAATTAAACGTATAAAAGATAATACTTGTTCAGAATTTGCACATTAAACAGGAATTTTAACGGCTTTCTCTATTCAACGAATTTCTCTATATAACGAATTTTTTACTGGAACAATGGATTTCGTTATATAGAACATCGACTGTATGTTGCCCGTATGTTTTACGGGCAAATCAAGGAAGCGGTTAACTCCTTGAAGGGCGGTGTTGGCACAATGACAATATCTAATCTTAATTCCAAATTGCCACACTGGCACCAGAAATTTTCTAGGAAAATTTCCCTTTTATTAAATACGCAAAAAATGCACTTTTATGAGTTTACAAATAAAATTCCGTGTAAATACTGGTGTCGATCAATTATTTCAACATTTTACGAATACAAATATCTTGCCCAGGAAAGGGTTAAAGCAAACTGCATTAACAACTCTGCTACCATTTCCTGATAATTAGGCCTACGGCACTGACACAAAAATGACGCCTTACTTTTTTTTAAAGTTTGTATGATCTTCCGAATTTATACTCAAATATTTTATAAAAGTTTCTTTTGATTCGCTAACTCTCAGAATAAAAAAAGCTGCAGAAAACTTTTAGAAATTATTGGTATTCGCTGAACAAAATCAGTTTTAAACAGCCGCCATTTAAAAATTCATCATTACGCAAGTATTCAGGATGCAGTGACAAAAGTAAAAAAAAAAATGTAAAAAACTTTTTTTTTTTTTAACCCTTTGCGGGGCAGGGCAAATTCATTAATTAAGTATTGAAATAAATGACTAACACCGGAATTTAAAAACAACTTTATTTGTAAATAGGAAAACGCTATGTTTCACGCATTCAATAAACCGTAATTTTCTTTAACAAAATTCTGGTGCCAATGTGGCGTTTGGGAATTAAAATTAAATGGTATATCTATGAAACCAGCGCCCCGCAAAGGGTTAAAGATTAAAAACATTTGGAACCTTTAGCAGCCGCGACTGTACACTATATGGGATAGAAGAAATTGCTTGGTACATTTTTAAAAGCTTTTGAATACCACTGTTTTAAGAGATAATTTTTAATTCAAATAATGATGAAAATTCCATCATTGAATAAATCTTTCTGTAAAAAGTAATTTTTTACATATGTTTTGTTTTTAATTAATTTATTGTATTTTCTTTTTATGTGCATTCATAATTATGTAAATACGTAGCATCTGTAGTCGTCGCTTAGTCCGTCTGTTTGCATATAACAACGCAAAAACTACCCCAAACAAATTGTTTAAAATTTAAAATACATAATTATTACATAACTTTTTCCAGTCATTTCAAATTTTATGAAAATCAGATGTATAGTTCAATTACAGGGACAATCAAAATTATTCCGTTACATTACAGGCAATGGGAAAAATAAGTTTCAAATGCATTTTAATGATGTTACACTCTTTCGATCATAATAAGATTAATATGAATATATGGAATATATACTACAATATATATCGTGTAAAATCTGTGGTGCGAAGAATTTTTTAATTTACAGAACCACACAAAAGTATTTTATTACATAATGATATAAAAGAAAACATTTTTTGGGGTACGTTTTAACTATATAAAACTATTTTACATATTATGAAATTGATATACGTTCATAAGGTTTACCATAAGTTAATTCCTGTATAACAGAAAGCATATAGTATTTAAAGGGACACAGAAAAGATTTGCTGTACTGTATCTGAAGATCTGTATATTTTCAAAATTTCATTATAGTCTGAACACACCTCATTTGTTACATTTGACGTGCAATTTCCGGCTTGTATGTCAAGCAATTTTTTTTAGAACTTCATTATATTTATACAAAAAGTCTCAATTATTGACATTTTAGAAATTTTCGTTCGTGTATCCAGGAAAATTCTTTTATGATTGCAGCTGACAGCTACAGAGGTGTGGAATTTGTAGCAACTTTTTCTCTATCTCTCCTTTTCTGAAAACCATTTCGAATGCAAGGAAAAAAAAGAATAAATGAACAGACAGACAATAAATGCAGGCAAAACAACTTTAGACACTCTGAAATTAACTAAATTAGTGTCTCACGTTTATGTTGAACTTGTTTTCCGACTAAAACAACTCATTCCTAAGCGATTAATTATAATCAAACGTTAACACTAGCTGAGAAATACAGATAGAAAGGGAATTGTTCTTGTGTTCAGTCTGTATATCAATTCTTAACCCCTTGAGGGGCGGTGGTATATATTATATACCACCTACGATTGATGAAGATTTACACCAGAAAAATGTTATTAAATTCCACTTTTCTAACTTTGGTCGAAAACAGTCGAGAAATTGCTTTTCCTCTTTTTGATATAACTTTTTTACAAATTTCCGGTGGGAGTTCAGAATTACACGAACGCAATTGCTTGCCCCTCAAAGGGTTAACCCTTTCTGGCACGGGTAAAATCTGTACTAAAATAAGAAATTATCGACTGACACCGGAATTCACTAAGGAATTTTTTAAATATTGTGAATTCCTTAATTTAAGCTTTTATTGTAAAAGCAAAATTTTACTAAAATATTACCGGTGTCATTTGCAAGATAGGAATTAAAAGTGGCTAACCCAGACCGGGCACAGTGTGCCGGAAAGGGCATGCACACATGCATTAAAAATGTCTAGAAGTAATTTTATCAATTCTAGAAACATTTAAATTTATTCAACCACTTGACTGTTTTTCCCGTGCATTGTACGGGAAACGTGGTTTTGCCAATCATCATTTGCCCGTACCACTTACGGGCAAATCACTTAATAATCCATACATAATTTATTATTCTCCCCAGTAAAATTTTATTAAAAATTTATTATTACTTAATACGAGAATTTGTCTTATTGAATTATGCAAAAATTCATGTTTTAAAAACCGGTAAAAAGAGATTTAAAATTCTGTAAAATACCTGAAAAATATGGACGTTATTTGATTTATTTTAACAGAAACATTGATCAGTTAGTGGTTAATGGGAATGCTTTAGTGTCTCGTACAGGAGACATCAGGACTGTGGAGGTCATACGTGGAAACTTTCCTATTAACTAATATCAAGTTTTAAGCGATTAAAAAACTTAAAATTACTATATGGAAAAAACTGATGTAGAAGATTTAACCCTTAAATGTATATTGTATCATTTTCGATACCATAAGTGTTCCCGATTTATTGGGGGTTTTATTCACATATTCCGTATTCTCACCAGAAATTTAAAAAGGCAATTTTCACTTTACTTAATGACAGAACATTTGTAATTAAATAAAGAAAAATTTACTATTTAGATTTTTCTGGTATGAATTCTGATTCTTTGAATTGCGCATTTTTGGAACGCGTTCTATCCAATGCATTTAACCTTCCTACCCTGAATGGGTCTAATCGACCCACGACTATAATTTGTTTCATACGATTCGAACCAGAACATTTTTCATAAAGGAAGTTAAACAACATATTAAGAGTAATAAGTCGACTAAATATCTTAAAATGTTTTAAATAACAATTCTGGTGTGAAATATTTTTATCAAGATTGAGCATAATTTGAACAGGGTAGGAAGGTTAAGGGTTAAAATAATCCAACAAAAAGTTCGGTATTAACATTTTCTGGCAAAGAAAAAATTATTCGTAAAATGATGAAACGAATGTAAGTGACACGAGAATTTTAAGACGAACTCTCAACAAAATAATTAACCGTTGTATTAAGCTTTCATGTTAAATGCAAATTCGTAATAAAATATTCTTGGTGCTGGCTTCCATTTTCGAATTAAATTTATGTGTGCCCGCAGTAGGATCACTGCATCGCAAAGGATTAATGGATTAAAAAAAATAAATAAACACGAATCATCAATTTAAACATTTTTTTTTTTTCAAAAGTTCATTACTGTTAACGAAAAAACTTTCTTCATTCTTTCTTTATTTTGAATGTTACTTAATATTTTTTAAACTTTAATTAATTGAAAATTATTTTAAAAGGGTGGAATCTTTATTTTTATCTACTTATCAGAAGAAATCGTTTGTATATGAATAAAAAATAAAGTAAATAAATAAACAAACATAGACACCAATAAAACAAATATTAAATTCAGGGAACTCTAAACAGTATCGGCAGTCGGTTACTTTTTCAAATTTAAATTTTTTAATATCTATCACACTTCTTAAGTAGTACAATCCGTCTTATTTTGCCATTATTTAATGACACTAATTAGATAAAACAAATGTTTAGTTCGAAATATAACATACACAAATATATAAAGGGCTGAAATGAAGAAAATCAAAATTTTAAGACCCGTCTACAAAATCCACATCCGTCATCTACTTTGACTATAGAACCATAAAGTTTAATAAACATATACTGAAAAATTGCACCATAAAATATAACTTCCAAGAATGTATTTGTTAAAAATACATAACTTTGCTTATTGGTACACAAAAACAAGACCTATCCTCAGAAGGTCTTGCAAAAGGGTAAAATTGTAAATTTGTTTTCTCTTCAATTTGTTTTAAATCAGTGATGCACAACCTTTTTGCCAGAAAATCGTTTGCCACCAGAATATTTGAAAAGCGGAGTTTGTTTTCTTTAATCTCAAAGTTTCTGTCATTACTATAAGGAAAATTATTCTGCATAAAAATAATGGTATCATTTTGGCCCGCGGGCCAAAGGTTGTGCACCCCTGTTTTAAATGCTAAGAAAATATGATTCTTTCAACATAAAACTTAATTACAAATATAAATTTAATCCTTGGGAGTATTAATCATTCTTCAATGCATTGAAAATCCATTAAATATATAGAATTATATTATCTTAAGGTATCCGACCACGTTCGGAGCAATTTTTTTCATAAAAGCGATTAAATTACTTTTTAAACTTGTTTTTTCTAAGATTATCACTAGAAAATGTGAAAAAAAGTAAAAAATATTTTATTCATTGATAAAATTTTGATAAATGGAGGAATTTATCACAAAATTTAATGATATTTGACCCAAAACGCAAAAAGCTCTAAAGAAAATTCTACTGAATGTATCTTAATTTCATTTTTGCACTTCATATTTATGACATTGACGAAGGGAATGAACTAAAATCTAGGAGATGCTTTAAGTATTTCAAAACTTATAGCGTATCGTACCTGTTTACATGTTAATTTTCATAAAATTTATCGATGTCATTCCACAAAAACATTCATAAAACAAAAAATATTTATTCTAAATTTAAATCTTTAGTTCATTCCCTTCACAATAGTGTAGATAACATATGTTTCAAATTTCATGGTGATATTCCTATAACTTTTTGAGAAATCGTTTTTTGCGTATGGAATTTTCACTGAAAATTACATTTTCCAAAAAATGCAATTAAAGTGTCGATTTATATTTTTCAAGAATTTCCAGTAATGTACATCTATAATAAACGAATGAGCCTTGAATCCCCCCAAAAATATTGTCCATGAAGCATATTATTTACATTTCTTATAATTAAAAAAAAAGAAAAAAAAAAAAACTACCAAAACCTCGATATTTTCTCAAAACACACGGCCTTTTAACCCTTTAACGATCAAAGCATTTTCATTGCTAAGATGTCGAAATAAACATACAAAATTAAAGAGATATTTTTAGATAAAAATACCGGTGTCAGTGTTGCATATCGGAATTAAAATTTTGTGGTTTCGTGGCAAAACCAATGAAAGTTAAAGGGTTAAACGGCACTTCTGGTTTGAGTGACAGCTGTTGAGTAGTTTAAAAATCGCTATTACTCCGGATCTATTTATCGTACAATAAAAATAAACACAGTTTTGGAAAGGTAAAAAGTTGGTCTTTATAAAAATAAAATAAAAGATTTTGACAATTTTGGTCGAAAATTGCATTTTTAACGTGGTCGGATACCTTAAACATTGCTTATATTGCAGTGAAACCTGGAGTTTAGTAAACGGAATTTTACGTTCTAAACACATAGAAGGTTAATATGAGTTTATACAATTAACAATAAAATAAAATATAAAATCAACGTTTCAAGCCGTCTTTTATAACCGTCTTTAGGAAAATATGATTGTGAAATGACTAAACATTCAGAGATGAATCCTTGTTGCGTGAGAGATATTATTTCAAATAAAATAAAATCGAAAGGAATCAAAAGTTTAAATATGTTGCCATCTATGCACGAAGAAAAACTATAATGTTGCAAAGAGATACAGGTTTAAGACTTTATGATATTATGCCAGAATTTTGGTATATTATAGAATAAATTATCGTTAATTAAATTAGCGTGCTATAACCCATATGAAAGTAAAATTAGAGAATCCGTCGAAATCATTGCACGCGAATAAACCTTGTAACGCTGATTTATCCTACCATGTACCAAAAATCTGACATAATACGTCATTTATTATATCTATCAAGATTTATTATATATAACACGTAAAGAAAATCATAAATTTTTTAGTAATTATTGATATATTTAAAAATTTAATGAACATGTGGATGAAAATTATCCCGTGAAAGTAGAGAATATGGATTTTAAACAAAGCAAAGGAATTCATTTTTTAGAATCCTGATTAAAAAATAAGTTATATAATGTATCTGAAAAATTTATTATATTTATCAAGGAAAAAAATCAGTATTTTTAATAATCATTGATATATTTGAAAATTTTATGAATAATTGGAATTTTTTGAAATTTTTATAATTCCGCGAAAATAGATAATGTAGATATTATACAACCTTAATTATTTCGATAACGCATCATTTTGTCCCTATTTGGAAGGATTTGTCTCTCAACCTCTTTATAGAAACATTTCAGAAACTTTTTTCTACAAACAAACAAACGTAACTGCAAAAAAAAAAAAGTTTAATACTTTTTATGTGTTAAAAGTTTATCTTGAATGTTTTCCATTGAGAAGCTAATCGTTAATAAATTACTTATAACTAACGTCATCTGCAGCTGATAAAAAAAGACAAAACATGATTTAAAAAAAAATCCTGATTACAGAAAGAAGTTGCACAATGTATCTGAAAGTTTTATTATATTTATAAGAAAAAAAAATCTTTTTCTTTAAATAATATTCGATATATTTAAAATTTTTTTGAATGTTTAAATAAAAATGACTCCGTGAAAATAGATAATATACTTTTTAAACTATCTTAATTCTTTCCTATCTTTTCGTCTCAGATCGGACATACTTGTCTCAATTTCCTTTTAGATAATCTTTTAAAAACTTTTCCCTACAAACAATCAAATAAACAAACAGAAACGAAAGCAAAACAAACTTTAAACACTCGGAAATCAACTAAATATTCTTCATGTCTCACGCTTATCTTGAACTTCTTCAACAAACTTAGCGCGGAGCAATTAATTATAACTAATGTCATCTGCAGTTGAGGAATAACGACAGAGCACATGAATTCACTTTTTAAGAATCTTGATTTTAATGCAAGAAATTGTGCAATGTTCTGAAAACTTTATTGTACTTATTAAGAAAAAAATCATTATTTAAATAATCAATACATTTGAAAATTTTATAAATATTTGTATAAAACTTATTTCTTGAAAGTTAATAAAATAGATTTTAAACAAAACAGTTAGGTTCCATTTTTAGAATCCTAAATAATAAAGAAATTATACAATGTACGTGGAATTTTTTTTATTTTATCGGACAAAATAAACATTATTTTTAAAATAATAATTGATGTATTTGGATATATTTGGATATAATTGATTGGAAATATTTGATAAAAATTATTCCGTTAAAATTGAGAAAATTGATTTTAAACAGTCTTTCTTTAACATTGAACTCAGACAGATTTGTCACGCAATCTCCTAAAAAAAAAAAAATCTTTTCCCTACAAACAAACAAAAAACAGCGAAAGCAAAACAAATCTTAAACACTCGAAAATTAACTAAATCTCCTTGGTGTCTCACGCTTATCTTGAATTTCTTCTCCAACAAACTCACCGGCGAGCAATTAATTATAACTAACGTCATCTGCAGTTAAAGAATATAGACACAGCACATGAATTCAATTTTTTTAGAATCTCGATTAAACCAAGAAATTGTACAATAATCTGAAAGATTTATTATATTTATCAAGGAAAAAAAATCACATAGGTACTTTTTAAAATGACCATTAATACATTTGAAAATTTTTATAAATATTTGTATAAAAATTATCTCTTGAAATTAGATAATTTAAACAAAGTAGTTAAATTCCATTTTTAGAATTCTGATTTAGAAAGAAGTTGTATAATGTATGTGAAAATTTACTATATTTATAAGGGAGAACAAAAACGTTACTTTTAAAATAATAATTGATATATTTGAAAAAATTATGAATATTTGGATAAAAATTATACCGTAAAAATGTAGAATATTGATCTTAAACAATCTTAATTATTTCTTTAACACATCTATTATCAGCTCGTATAGATTTGTTACTCAATTTCGCTTTAGAAACTTTTTTCCTACAAGAAAACAAAAAACAGCGAAAGCAAAACAAATCTTAAGCACTCGAAAATTAACTAAATCTCCTTGGTGTCTCACGCTTATCTTGAATTTCTTCTTCAACAAACTCATCGCCGAGCAATTAATTATGACTAACGTCATTTGCAATTAAAGAATATAGACACAGCACATGAATTCAGTTTTTTTTTCTCTTAGAATCTTGATTTAACCCATAAACGCCCGAATTATTTTCGTCGCTAAAATTTAAATTTTGTATTTCCCACCACTTTTAAAAGCAAGTTAACTTTTATCTAAATTTATCGAGGATTCTGTCTCGTGAAATAAGGTATATATTTATCTTGCTCTTTACTGGTGGGAAAACTGCTTTCTTGCGTTTTTAGTAACCGTCCTCAAAAGAGGACACTGGGCGTTAATGGGTTAAACATGAAATTGTATAATGTTCTGAAAGATTTATTTATAATTATTTATTATTATAATAAATAATTATAAATAATTTTAAATAATTATTATTTATATTTATTATCATTACACAATTAAGAATTTTATAAATATTTGTGAAAAAATTATCCTTGACAATAGATAATATCGATTTTAAACAAAACAGATAAATTCTATTTTTAGAATCCTGATTAAAAAAGAAGTTGTATAATGTAACTTACATTATACAAGCTCTTTTTTACAGTATCAGATACAGTATCTGAAAAATATATTTATCTTGAAAAAGATAATAATAATTGACATACATGAAAAATTAAGAAATGTTATAATAAAAATTATTCCGTGAAAATAGAGAATATTGATTTTAAACAATCTTAATTATTTCTTTAACACTAAACTCGGGTATATTTGTCATTCAATTTCCTTTTAGAAAATCTTTTAAAAACTTTCTATACAAACAAACAAAAACGAAAGCGAAACAAATCTTAAACACTCGGAAATTAACTAAATCTTCTTCGTGTCTCACGCTTTATCTTAAATTTCTTCTTCAACAAACTCATCGCTGAGCAATTAATTATAACTAACGTCATCAGCAGTTGAGGAATAAAGACAAAGTACATAAATTCTTTCTTTCTTTTTTTTTTTCTTTTTTTTATTTTTAGAATCTTGATTAAAACAGGAATTTGCATAATGTTCTGAAAGATTTATTATATTTATCAAGAATATATATATATGTATTTTTTTAAATAGTAATCATTAATACATTTGAAATTTTTATAAATATTTGAATAAAAATTATCTCTTGAAAGTCTATAACAAAGTTCACACACTCCTTATATTTTTAAGGACTCTGGCACCACTATTAAAAATAGGAAAATTTACATTTAATTTTTAAACCGAAGTTTTCGCAACCCACACCTTCATTCATAGGTTTTACACTATTTTTCTGCTTTGAAATACTTTGAAAATAGCCGTAAAATTTAGTGGTAGAGCTGTGCGAACCCTGTATAATATAGATTTTAAACAAAGCATAAAAATTAATCCGTCAAAGTACAGAATATTGATTTTAGACAATCTAAATTATTTCTTTAACACATCTTTTAAATGAGCTCGGATAGATTTGTCATTTAATTTCCTTTTAGAAACTTTTCCCTACAAACAAACAAAAAACGAAAGCAAAACAATTCTTAAACACTCGGAAATTAACTAAATCTTCTTCGTGTCTCACGCTTTATCTTGAATTTCTTCTTCAACAAACTCATCGCTGAGCAATTAATTATAACTAACATCATCTGCAGCTGAGGAATAAAGACTGAGCGAACGGTTTTTGGCGATTACTGTGGAACAAGTCGCCGCGGGCTTGGCGATGGAAAACGACCAGCTGTTAACCTTGCGCTGGAGCCAGTGGAGTGTGCCGAAATTTATTCCCTACTCCCCAGAACATAAGAGAGGATTTTAAACGTGAAGTCCTGTCGATAGACACCGCATGCGTTACATCTCACTTCATATTATGATTCTGGACTAAGTCATGCCGTCCGATGGATTATATTTACGGTCTATGAAGTACTCCGCTATGAAATTTTGAAGATGTTTTTATCGTGGATTTCGTCACGTGCGTCTCACGATCGAGAAAAACAAGGTAAGGTGATATTTTTTCCTTTAAATATTTTAGGAGGAAAAATTTTTGTGTTTGCTTGTAATTGATATGTGTGGAAAAAGGTGAAAATAAAGAATGTGTATTTGTAAAATTATGTAATGATTTTTCACTAGCTGAAAAATTTAAGAAGTTTCGATTTAAATATTTATATATTCGATTGCGTATTAACTTATAAACTTATCGAAGAATTTTATTTTTATATGAAGGCTGGAAATTTTTATTTTTTACCCCTTAACAGTTTTATTTATTTTATTTTATTTCTTTATTATTACTTTATTTTTATTTATTTATTTATTCGTTTTATTTATTTATTTATTTATTTTGACTCAATAAGACATAAATGCCAACATCTCATAATTATTCCGGAGTTTCATCCAGTACAAACATGTTCACAGCCGGAAATTTTATGCAGGCAAAAATTTCAAAATTTAATCTAAAATCTACCTTGCTGAGAAACAATACAGTTCCGTATATATATATATATATATATATATATATATATACATATATACTTTCGGTTAGAAACATGTTTGTCTTTAATGAGACTATTGAATAATTAAAAAAGGTTGGCATCTATAAATAAACTAAAAGTAGCGAGTATATGCTACATTTCTGATTCTAATTATCTATTTATTAATAAAACTAAAATATTTGCCAATTAATAGAAAAAGTAATATTTAAAAGTTTGTAGTGCTAAAAAGCTTTTAGTAACGGCATTAGCAAGTTCTTTTTGCGCGAGTGTTGCTCGTCGAAAAATTTTTAAGGGGTTAATGTACAATATAAAAATAATGCATTATAAAAAAATAAAAGTAACAATTTTAAAAAGAAAAAAAAGTAATAAATTAAAATTCAATTGCCATAACATTGCACCAATACACCATTAATATGCCATAGTTTAAATAGTACATTTAATACATGTATAGTTAAAGGAGGAAGGGGGGAAATAGTGTTTGCTTGTAAGGCTACATGTATAAAGAGCTGTGAACGTTTAGAAGTTAAAATATGTATAACTGTATACATAAAATTATGTAATGTTTATTTGACTAACAGAAAAATTTAAGAAGATTCGGTTTAAATATATGTATTTTCATTTTTGGTTGCTTATTAAATATATTGGTGAAACGTGTCGCAAAATTTTATTTAAAAAAAAAAAAAAAAAAAAAAAAAAAAAAAAAAGTTGGAAATTTTTTTTTAATTTGTTAGGCTGAAAAATTTTGTGTTTGCTTGTAAGTGATACGCGTAAAATAAAGTGAAAATTTCGAAAATATATACACAAATTTATGTAATGACAGAGCTGCCATAGGCGACTATTTTTTAATTCTAACTGGCACCACTTTCTTAAAACAGAAATCCTTAATTAATGGTTCGACATCTTTTGCAAGAACAATCAACTAGAAATTTATATTAGAAAAATAATGTCCTGTGACAGCCCAGTAATGATTATATAATTAACTGAAAAATTTAAGAAGATTCTGATTCTGTTTAAAGATAACTTTTCTTTCGGTTGTTATTAATTATAAATTCGAAGAAGAATTTTATTTTCATTTGAAGTTTGGAATTTTTTATTGTAAACCCCTGAACAGTTTTATTTTATTTTATTTTATTTTATCTTTACTTTTCATTATTTATTTATTTATGTTATTTATTTATATATCATTATTATTATTATTATTATTATTTAATTATTGACGCAATAAACTAAAAATGGGGATAGAATACCACATTTTTCACACTAAATTATCTGCCTTGTATAAATAAAATTATTTGCCAATTAATAAAGAAAATTATAGTTAAAAGTTAGTGGTTTTCAAAAGCTTTTAGTAACGACGTTAGTAGTCTCTTTTTGTGTGAGTGATGCTCATCAAAAACTGCTGAGTAATTAGTGTACGACCTAAAAAAAGGAATAAAATAAAAAAATACATAAATAAAAATAAGGAGTTAAAATTTAATTATCGTAACATTGCATCAATACGCCATCTGATGTGATATAGTTTAAATATTATATTTAATGCATAGATAGTTTAGGAGTGGGATTTTTGTCTTTGCTTGTAAGTGATATGTGTAAAGAAATGTAAAAGTTTCGAAACTGTATACATAAAATTATGTAATGCATATTTCATTAATTGAAAAATTTAAGAAGATTCGGTTTAAACCCTTAACTGGTTAATTCTTTTCTATTCAATAAATGTAAAATAGCGGACTCACACCACTATTATTTAAATAAAATATTCGTAAAATTTAGTCTAAACATTTCCGCCTTTCAATAGTATGAAAATTTTCTTAAAAATAATTGCGGTGTCAAAAAGCTTTAAATGATGCAATAAGCAAATTTGTCTTGCCCGAACGCCGTTCGGGCAAACCAGTTAAGGGGTTAAAGATATATATATATATATTAAGTTACTTATTAATTATACAGGTGAAACGTGTTGGAAAATTTTGTTTTCAAATGAAAGTTAAAAATTTCGTTTAAATATATTGGGAGGGAAAATTTTGTGTTTGCTTGTAAGTGATATGTGTAAAGAAATGTGAACGTTTCGAAAATGTATGCAAAAATTATATATTGATTATATTACTAACTAAAAAAAATTTAAATGTATTTTTAAAGATAATTTTTCTTTCGGTTGTTTATTAATTATAAACTTGAAGAAGAATTTTATTTTCAAATATTAGTTGGAATTGATATTGATAACCCTTTAACATTTTTTTCTTTTTCTGTTATTTATTTTTATTTATTATTATTTTACTTTATTTATTTATTATTTATTTATTTATGTTGTTTATTTATATACTATTATTATTATTGTTTTTTACGCAGTAAATTAAAAATAGGGAGGAAATACCATTTTTTATACTAAATTATCTGCCTTGTATAATATGAAATTATTTATAATTCATAAAAAAATAATTGTAGTTAAATTTACTGGTGTACACTTTACCCATCTGATTTAACCCTTTAACGTTCATTGGTTTCGCCACGAAACCACAAAATTTTAATTCCGATACGCACCACTGACACCGGTATTTTTATCTAAAAATATCCCTTTTATTTTGTATGTGAAAAATCACGTTTTCTTATTTAGAAATATATTTGTTCTTAATTACCGGTGTCATTCATTTATTTCGACATCTTAGCAATGAAAATGCTATGATCGTTAAAGGGTTAAACGAGATTCTCACCAGAAACATTTAACGAAGTTTTATGTTTTTAACTTTGCCAGCAAAATGTTAAAAAATTGCCTTTTCTTATTTAAAAACAAAAATTTTCGATTTTTCCGGTGAGAATTCATAGTTATAAAAACATTATTGCTTGATTCTCGTGGGAATTATAAACTTGAAAAAGAATTTTACTCTCCAATGAAGATTAAAAATTTTTATTGTCAACCCCTTAAGTTTTATTATATTATATCATATCATATTTAATTTTTAATTTATTTATTTATTTTAATTTAATTAATTTATTTATTTTTTATTTATTTGGCGCATTAAACTAAAATAGGAAGAAAATACCATTTTTTCATAATAAATTGCCTGCCTTTTATAATATAAAATTATTTGCACTTAATTAAAAATATTGTAGTTAAAAGTTAGTGGTTTTCAAAAGTTTTTATTAACAAAATTAGCAAACTCTTTTTGTGCTAGTGATGTTAATCAATATCTGCTAAGGGGTTAATGTACGATATGAAATTAAGGATTTAAAATAAAAATAAGAAATTAAAATTCAATTATCATAACAGTGCATCAATGCATCTTCTTATGTACCATAATATTAAACTTTAATTTTTAATTTTAGTTTAAATATTAAATTTAACCCCTTAACCCTTTCCGGCACACTGTGCCCAGTCTGGGATACCTAATTTTAATTCCAAACTTGTAAACGACACCAGTAATATTTTAGTAAAATTTTGCTCTTACAATAAAAGCTTAAATTGGGGAATTCAAAATATTTAAAAAAATCGTTTGTGAATTCCGGTGTCAGTCGATAATTTCTCATTTTAGTACAGATTTTGCCCGTGCCGGAAAGGGTTAACTGGCACTTTCTTTTCCTTTCAATAAATTGAAAATAACGGATTCTCACCACAATTTTTTAAATAAAACATTCGCAAGATTTAGTCTAAACATTTCCGCCTTTAAATAGTATAAAATTATTTTTCAAAAAAATTGTGGTGTCAAAAATCTTTAAATGTTGTAAGTAAATTCGTCTTGTCCGAACGGCGCACGGGCAAATCAGTTAAGAGGTTAATGCATGATAGTTAAGGAAAATAATTTTTGTGTCTGCTTGTAACTGATATGGGTAAAGAAATGTGAAAATTTCGGAATGTTATTCATAAAATTATGTGATAATTTATTTCACTAACTGAAAATTTTAAGGAAACAAGGTTTATATATATATATTAAGCTGTTTATTAATTATGCATTTGAAACTTGTTGCAAAATTTTGTTTTCAATGAAAGATGGAATTTCTTTTTGTTAATGTGTGACATAAATTTAAGAATTAAAATTATGAGGAATGAAAGTTGGGAATATAAATACAATTAATGCAGCATTGCATCAATGTATCTTCCTGTGTACTGTAATTTACGTGTTACATTTAAAATGTGGGTTACACATGGTTTTACACGGCTTAAAAAATGAAATAAATTGATGAAAAAGCAACGTAAGTATGATGAACATACAGTTAACTGGGTGTCCATAATAATTGATAAGGGTCATTCCATAAGAATCGGGTAACTTTAGAGGTGAATTTGAAATGTACTATTTTTATCTCAGATTTCAATTTTTTAAATATAATATCAATGAACAATAAGTTAATTTTATTATATTAGCACAGCAACACTCAAATATCTGAATATTTTTGAAAAAAATCGGGCTTTTTTAAAAAGTAGGTTCCAGGGGACTGACGTGACTTCCAAAAGACCGACTGAAACCGATGATTTTATTCTAGAATGAACTTTTTAATGAGTAATTCAAACTTTTTTATTAATAATTATTAATAATTATCCAAAGGAGTAATAAAAACATGTTTAATCCATAACCTTAATACATATATTTTATATTAATCATCTTTGACTAATACATGTTTTATTACTTATTTTAATAATACAAATTAAATTTTTGTAAGCTTTGAATAAAATTTTTTTAAACAAGTCGTAACTTTAAAATCAAAGCAATCAGTAACTTTAAATAGATTTTTCTCAAACAAACAGTTTTATTAAATGCATAAGTTTTGATTTTATTTACTTGATACTTGAAATAGGTATAGGTAATTTTTCCAATACCTGCTCAAACGATATTTTAGCTGTATCATTTTCATCTAATCGAAATAAAGTTTTTTATCATTACATTTTTTAACTAATATGACAGACAACTGCTCTCTGTTTTCTTTGACATGCGAACAAATTGCGACACTCCGGTATTCTTTATTTCTTATTAAAAATTTGACTAGGATAAAATCTCCAATATTGTACTTGATCTATTGCTCACTTGTAGATTTTTTTATTAAGTTTTTTACTTTTTTTTTTTTTAAGTTGTGAGTCTTGAACGACACTCTGAAAGATTTTTATTTTGTTAAAATTCAGTCGTTCTCAATTTGTAATTTTCACATGTTATAGGATCACAGAAGCAACTCAACGATTTCATAAATAGACGGTTAGGATCCTGTTCATGGATCAACAATGAACAAATTTTAAATGAAATTTCAGTTGTACAGTTTTCGGTATTGAAAATTGTAAACTTCTAAACATCGCACATTTTCCCTTTTTACACTGTCGTATAGAAAGAAAATTTACTTTTAAATTCAATTTCTTTGAAATCGGTATCTCAATTCGTTTTTTTAGTTATTAATTTTTTTGTAGTTTTTAATACTTTTTTGTCATTGTGGCAATAGAAGTACGTCAGGTAAGTTACAGATATATCTGTTCTTGCCCAAGAACAACAGCCATTTTCTAAATGATAGAAAAGGGCAAAAATTCGTTAAATATCTATGTAATAACTCTACTTAAAATATTCAAATTTTTTATCTCAATCGTTCATGGACACCTTACCAGCAACCCGTGTGCCAAATTTCGTAGCCCTGCCCGCTGTGGTTTTCGAATTTTTAACTTTACATAGTTACCTACACAGATTTGAATTGTATAGACCAGTAATTAATAATTAATTGATAAGAGAATTTGTAAAAAAAAAAGTAAAATTTTTATAAAAATGATGTGATCTAGCATTCATTAATGCTTTTAATTGTCTTTTGCTTTTACGTCTTTTGCTTTTTTCATCTGAAAAACTGCCAGGGGACTGACGTTTTCACTATAAAACACAAAAAATCCACTTATTGAACCAATTACCATATTATTCTGTTTTAATATTAAATATAGCAATAAAAAGATGTTAAATTAATCACACATCAATAATAATTATTTATAAATTATTACTTACCAGGGGACTGATAAATTGAGTGTTTACATTCTGTTTGTCGACACAAGATTGGCAACAAACATTAAACCATTCGTGCCCAGCATCTTTTGCAAATTTTATTTGATTGGCACCACTATTTTTAGAAGATTTAAGTTTAGTTCATTAATCACGAAAATGCATCATTTAAAAAGAATAATTATTGTTTTTTCTTTTTTCCGGTGTCAAAAACAGTGCATGCGGTGTCAAAAACAGTGCATTGCGGTGTCAAAAACAGTGCAGTGAATCCACCTTTTGAAGCGTCCCTAAAAAGGGACGCTAGGCACTAATGGGTTAAATAAAAATGGCTGATGGATAAATATCAGTCATCACTGCCATCTTTATATGATAAATAAATATAAAAAAGACAATTGAGTAATCAACAATGGATAATATCAGAAATTTTTGGAATTTAATATGCGCCAGGAGACTGACGCTCAAAGTAGGGGTACACAACTTGAAATTAATAAAAAGTAATAAAATGCTTTTCAAAATCTCATAACATACATAAATAGTTATTAATTAACTATCTCAGAACATAACAACTTTCATTTTTACTTCCTAAATCCATTAGTTTAAAAATAGTACTTAAGTCTTCATTTTTTCCAGTGGTACACGCCAGGAGACTGACTTTTTAGGGTCAAAAAGCTAAATTTTGATTTAAAAAAATTTCAATTTTCAAAATATTATACAGGTTCCTAAATGGAATCAACTTTATCTACAAATGGGCATTTTTCAAAATTTGAATATGTTAAATGGTAAATAAATTTTTTGCAATTTCACGAAGTTACCCGATTCTTGTAGACCCATAAATCAAAGATGAAAATTCATCAAATAAAAGGAAAGGAATTTTTTATTCCTAATTTTCTGATGTAAATTCAAAACTTAAAAAAAAAATAGTTTTAAAGTTAGACATTTCAAAACTAATGATCCTATACATGTCTGAGTTTTCGTTCTTTCCTCAATTATCGCATTTTACAAAATCAATCTTAATTCTTTTTTCTTGAAAAAATCATCTTTGAAAAATAAGAAAACAGCCTGTACCTTACAGGGCTTTTGAGAATCTAAACCATATACAAATGATAAAACTAATAAAATTTACCAAAACCTTTCGGATGATTAGTTAAATAGAACGTCAAGAAAAAGAATAAGTTATTTTAGGGAAAAATGTTTTTCAATAGTTAAGATATTGACTTGTAAAAAGCAGAAAGCTCGTTAAAAGTAAAATCATTTCTCCAAAGAAAAAAAATATTTTTTTTTTTACCAGGATGATAATCGACAGTTTTTTTTCATGCAAAATCAAAAGTTATTTTAACTGTAAATGAACCGAAATTTCTGATTCAAATACAATGTATTCTAAAATCTTTCCCCGCTAATAATTATTTTAATTCAAAATAATGACTGTTAAAGAAAATAAGCAGTTTAGAAACACAATTATTTTAACAAATATCAACGTATTCCCTAAGCATATATTTATTTAAGCGCATTAGTATGTTATTTTATTCAGAAAATTATTTTTACTTCGCATAATTGCGTTTTAACATTAACTCTTTTTATTACTTTTAATATGGGAACTTCGCAATACGTATATACGTTCATTTCATGATAAGTTTCAATTATTCTTTATTTTACTGTTTTAATATGAGAAAGCGGTGTTTTGTATACATGGTCCTTAGATTGTCTCATAGTAATATAATCAAGTGGGGTAATCTCAGGTTCGTTCCTGCAAGATTTGACTAACTACACGCAAAGTTGGGTCCAGTCGTCTATATAGAAAGGAAAGGATATCATGGCTATGATAAAAAGTTAATTAAATCCAATTGATTTTTTAATCATCAGATTTCAAAATATTCACCTTTTGTATAAACATTTTAATAACAATTTTAATTTTTCTTAAGAAAGGTGTTATAGTAAAAATAAAATACATTGGCATGTTTCGGAACCGTCAAATAAGTTCCATAGTCATAATATAAATAAAACAAAATTTCAAAATACTTCTCGGACAATACAAATGACTCGCGACAATGAGATATAAATAACAAAAAACACGCGCTCTATTGCAAAAAATTAAATTAAAAATAGACCATGATCTAAAAACTTAACTAAAAACAAAAATTTCAAACTTCATTTCAATAAAGGGGGTGATTCTAAAAATTTTAAAAGAGTTTCTTTTCCATATCTGAAAGGCAGTTTTGAGAAATTAAAATTTAAATTAAAAAAGTTTAATATTGAGTTGATTGCAACTCCTCCACCAAAATTAAGATGTTTACTTAATAAGCAAGTAGATCCTATTGGACATGATGATCTTGCTGGAGTTTACGAAATACCTTATATTACTGAAAATGGTGACTTAAATTATTACATAGGCATGACTGGGAGAAAGTTTGGAATTAGAAAAGGGGAGCACGAATCTGATATTAAATTTGGACGTAAGCACTGCCCTATCAAGAACATATTTAAATGAGGATAAAAATATTGTTTAATCAAAGTAAATTATGTTTCATATCTAACTGTAATCGTAAATCTATTATAAGAGAGTCCATTGAAATTTATACGCGTAATAATCTTGTTTGCAATGATACCGTTTCTTTTATTATTCCGAAGTTATGGTTAGAATTAATAAATAAATTCCTCGTGAGGGCTTGAATGGGATGAACCAAGTTGGAATTTCTTTTGATCATGGTCTATTTTTATTTTTATTTAATTTTTTACAATAGCGCGCGTGTTTTTTGGTGTTTTTTATATCTCTTTGTCGCGTGTCATTTGTATTGACCGTGAAATAGTTTGAAATTTTTGTTTTTAGTTAAGTTTTTAGATCATGGTCTATTTTTAATTTAATTTTTTGCAATAGAGCGCGTGTTTTTTGTTATTTATATCTCATTGTCGTGAGTCATTTGTATTGTCCGAGAAGTATTTTGAAATTTTGTTTTATTTATATTATGACTATGGAACTTATTTGACGGTTCCGAAACATGTCAATGTATTTTATTTTTACTATAACACCTTTCTTAAGAAAAATTAAAATTGTTATTAAAATGGATATCATGGCTATTTTGGAAGAGAAGGGGAGGGGTCACATCACTTCGTGATCAATTTTTACAGAGATATGTATTCCTAAAATAAATATGGCAATTTTCCTGATATTTTTGCAAATTCATTTGCATTCTCAAGTGCAAATAATTTCTTTCAGTATTCGTAAAAATATATTCAGAATACATTTAGATATATAGTCATTGAAGTGTTTTCGATTTTTTTTAAGATAATGAACGAGTCAGAAATGTTGTCAAAATTCATATTTTAAACCAATTTTTAGAACTTGATAGCGACACAAATGTAATTCAGTTGCTGATTTAGTGAGATTAAAAAATATTTCACGCATGTGTCAGAAATTAACTAACTTTGATTTGAGCTGAACTTTAAAGAATCAGAAACATTCGCATTGTTGGGCGGGGGAAAAATCGAAAGAATCTAATTTATATATTAAAGTTTTAAAGTGATTTTTTAGCATTTTTTTTTTGGTCAGAGGGGGTTTTGTTTATGATATCCGTGACCTCTTTCTTGGATCCAAAATTTACTATGCGCTTGATAATGTTTCATATAACAATAGTTCGGGAACCTTGTAGCAAAAGGTAAGCCCCGATTACCACAAAGAAAAGTATTTTTACATATTACAGATGTAAATTTTCGTCTTTGCAAAAATGCATCATTTTTCAAGAGGATTATACTTTCTGAAGATCTTAGAATTGTTGTACACGTACAGCCTTCTGTTGTAATACAGTTATGAATAAAGAATAGGCAACGTAGAGTGTAGCGTTTGATAGTCTCAGAGCAGGGTCGTGCGAAGAAAAAACTGCGCCCGGGCCAAAGTTCCGATTTGGCGCCCCCCTCATCGAAACTCTTAAAAGTTTTATTTTTTTGGCACACAATAAACTAAAGAAAAAGCGAGTCTAGCACTTTTTCATTATAAAATATGTGGCCTTTATTAACCCTTTCAAGGGCGGTGGCTAGAGGGTCTAGCCACCTAATTTTAATGCCAAAATTGACCAATGACACCAGTAATATTATAATGAAATGTTACTTTTCTAATGAAAGTTCAAAATACCGGAATTTTATTTTCTAAGAAATTCGTTTGAATATTCTGGTGTCAGTCTATTATTTCATCATTTTACGAACAGAATTCTTTTGCCCCTGAAAGGGTTAATAAAACAAATTGCGTCAAAATCTAGCAGTAACGACGAAAAAACAGTCTTTTACGGGCGGTTACTTGTCAAAAACTGTTAAACATTTCGGGACGAGTTTGTTGCAGAATTTTTAATCTTTTATCACCGGATTTCAAAACAGAATTTTTTTCTAGTTGAATTGAGTAAATGTACGGGTTCTGACAGGCCTAAAATGACGTTTGAAGTATAAATTTAGCGCCCCCTAAATTTCAGCACCCGGGGCAACCGCCCCCTTTCGCACGGCGTTGACTAAGAGGGATTGTTCAGACGAGGAAACAAAGTCCGTAGAGCATAATGACTTTCCGAATTGTGCGTAATGTTTACCCGATGCGAGTAAGTAACTGTGGATGTAGCCGCAATATGGTGACTGTTGTTTGTTTACATCAAATCAGCGGGGCTTGATTACCGCCGAGGCTCCTACTCAGTGTTGGTGCAATTAGCGGAATTTTTTATTTAGAAATATTAAATTCACACCATTAAATTTTCAATTACACTTTTTATTTGATTTTATTTATGAGAAATTTTGATTTACCATCTTTCAGAACAAAAATAGTTAATGTTATTGCTGCAAATACCGATGTTTCCACGAGCAACGCTAATGTAACAAAATTTGCGCAACCTGGTGTTCCCGTGGGTTGTATCTTTCCCGCTTAATTAATACTTTTGATAGCTCCCAACAGTAATTTTTTATTGTAAATTTTGTTTTACTTAATCAGGACATATTCCTGATTAATGTTTTACAGGCCAAATTCAGATCCAACCATATTTTAAATTATTTTTTTTGCACATTATGCCTTCTAATGATTTAGTTAAGGGATGCTAAACATTAATATGGTGAAAATTTTTTTATATATAATTTTCAGAATGTTCCCAATTGGGAACATTGGTCACTTCCGGCGATCATTTTGCAGTGGTCATTGGTAATTTTTATGATTTTCTGTACATTTATTTTCCCATAAATGATAGGAATGTAACTCCTATTTTACAAAAAATCAACGTATCTAATTCGAAAAATCTGTTTCAAAAAATAAAGTTATCTAATTCGAAAAATCTATTTCAAAAAATCAAGTTATCTGATTCGAAAAATCTCTTTCAAAAAACCATTTTTATGACTTATCATTTTCCAGTGGTCATTTTTATGATTTTTCTTGTGCATTTCCTCAGTAAAGATAGGAATGTAACTTCTATTTCAAAAAATTAAGTCATCTTTTTCAGTATTTATACTAATTTTTTCAAGTCAATTTTGGTTAAAGTAATTTTTAATAAATTTTTAAACTTATATTCGCAATTGGGAACACTGGCCTGTAAAATGTTAAACTAGACAAAAATTTCTATTTAGAAAAACTGGTGGAAGATTAAAAATTCTGTAAAAGACGCTTATTGCAAAGGAGTTAAATGCGCAATTTTTGAACCTATTTTGATAAAACAATTACGCAGCGAAAGGATTAAAACTAAAAATAGGAATGCTTAATGCTGAATTCGGAATGCTTAAATAAATAATCAGACAAATGAAACAACACTGTCTCCACCAGTAAATTTAATTTGAAGTGTCCGCTTTAAACACATTATTGTACACTTAAGTTTTTTTTTTTTTTTTTTTTGGTGGGGGGGGGGGGCACAATAAACTAAAGAAGAAGCGAGTGTAGCACTTTTTTCATTATAAAATGTCTGGCCTTTATTAATAAAGCAAATTGCGTCAAAATCTATCAGTAACGACGAAAAAGCACTCTTTTACCGGCGGTTACTTGTCAAAAACTGTTAACCCTCTCCGACGCAAACAAATTCTGTTCGTAAAATGAGAAATTGTTGACTGACACCAGAATTTACAAAAGACTTTTTTAGAAATTAAGAATTCCCTAATTTAAGATGTCATTGTAAAAGTAAAATTTTACTAAAATATTACTGGTGCCGTTTGTACGTTTGGAATTAAAATTAGGTGTTGCCGGAGTGGTACACTGCGCCGAAAAGGGTTAAACCTTTCAGAACGAGTATGTTGCAGAATTTTTAATCTTTTATCACCGGATTTCAAAACAGGAACTTTTATCTAGTTTAATTGAGTAAATGTACGGATTAAACAAGGGAAAATTTAAAATAAAATGTTATTGGTGAGAATAATCAAGGATTCTGAGTATCTGATGCGGCGCGCACAAAGTGTCGCTTCTCTTCAAGGGGTTAAAAGGATGAACGAAGATTTTGTCACTTTCTTCAAGAGGTTAAAAGGGTAAACGAAGGTTTATTTCGTAAATAAGATAAACATTTCTTTTAGTTTTTAAAAGTTATAATTTCTTTCACTGACCTTAACAAGAGAATTGTTTATATAGAAGTAATATGGTAGAAGCGAAGAAGCCGACTGCAGCCAGAACAAACTTCCACCAATAAAACAAAATAGATATTTTTGTCTTACTTATAAATGAAATTCGGCATGAAAAAGACTTGCTATTCAAAACTAAACCTGAAAATTTGCCAAAGTTGCAATAATAACCTGTGGATCCGTTTTCATAATTCACCATTTTGAGGATATATCAGTAGATCTTTATTGATACTCCCATGTTTGTGGGACAGTAGCGTTTTGTTAATCAGTTTACCAACACAAGTAAATATAAATTGCAATGATAACTTTATTTTAGAGGCAGTCAAGTTAATTTCTTTTGAAGTTTGCTTTCTTCTTAAAAATCGATCGTGATCTATCGATAAAATTATCAGTATTTCATGAAATGACATCAAGTTCCTTAAAAGTCGTTATCAAGTTAAATATAGACATAAAGTTTAATTGAAAAAAGACAGTTGTATGAATAATTATTAACAAAACGAAAAACGAATACATTAATTATATATGTAACGATATAGGGGAAGATGGGGATACTTGAGCCATTTTTTAAATTTTAATTTTTTAAATTTTTTTATAATTTCTTAGAACAAAATAAAATATTGAAAATGAAAATTTGATATTTTTTCTTCAATTGAAAACCACTTTCAATTAATTTTGAACTATTTTTCTATGTCTAATAAATTTTTACTTTTTCTTTTACATCGTGGCTCAAGTATCCCCATGGAGGTGATACTTGAGCCAGATGTCACATTCGCACCAGTATTTTGCAAAGAAAAAACTGATTTACAATATACGCGAAAAAATGCATTAAACCTTTTTCAAATAAATTTGGTTCAATTTTCTGGTGTCGTTGTGACATTTCAGAATTAAAATTATGTGGTAGAAAATTCTACCAGCAGAGCTCAAAGGGTTAATCACCATACTTTCAAAATAGCACCAAGGAATGTGATTTCTTTTTTACATGTTCAGAACTATAAATATGTTACCATGTTGCCAGTTTTAGAAAGAAAAATTGACCAACTGTAGAGATAATAGGGGTGGCTCAAGTATCCCCTATGCTCAAGTATCCCCACTCTCCCCTATTTCTTAATGCGAAGTTTGGGATTTTATATTTTACGTAAAATATTCATTATCAGATATAGATCATTTCGATATAGGTAATCAAAAGCAATCTTAAATATTGGTAACAGTCGGCAGATTTTTTATTGAGAAATACTGAATTCACAACGGAACATTTTGAATAGCACTTCTCTTTTATTTTATGTCTGGAAAATTTGCCATGTTATCATATAAAACTATTAAAATTTTTGGTGCGAATTCGAAATGCATAATTAAAAAATCAGTCTGGTGCGGCAACACTGATTTGTAAATAAAGGAAGCTGCTACATCTTTAATAATTTTGAAAATTTGCTCCTCGAAGGGCGGTGATGCGCAGCGGCATCACCGATTTTTATCCCTAATTCCCACATTGACACCCGAATTTTTTAAAGAAAATTCCACCTTTCTTAAATATGCGAAATTACTCTTCAATTTGTTTACAAATAAATTCTCTTGTAAATACTGGTGTCAATCAATGCTTTCAACAATTTATGAATAGAAATATCTATTCCCTGAAAGGGTTAATAATATTTTACACAGTAGTTACATCGATCGAAAACATGAATAGATGTATTCACTAGACGTTCTAATAGTTAGATATCATACAATATGGCTTTACAAAAGTTTTCATCTAGCTCCATAGTTTTAAAATTAAATCTAATTATAAAGTAACAAGATTATCAGATTAGAGTGTACAATAAAGTTTGTTCCGAAGTTTTGTAAGAGAGCATTTGGCATTTAAAATTTTTCTTAAAAATGCGAACTTAAAATCTTGATCTAGCCAAGGCCTGATCGAGAAACTCTCTCACCAGTAAAATGTTATAGAACTTTTCGTCTTGTTTTAACGCCCATTTCACTGAAAATAACTGTCATGAATAAACAATTTTTTTTATTTCTTTTTGCTGGTGGGAGAGTGCTCCGTTGATAATCAGGCCCTGGGTCTAGCAGCTCTAAAACACATTTTATTTGGTTTGCGCTTCCTATTTTTTTAAATCTTTTTAACTTGTTTTTTGATAACATGTGCAAGAGAAATAGATTACAAAAGTTATTTTTTAAAATATGGTGATTCAAGGTGGATATAAATGTAGAATCATGTATAAGAAGCTGGCGTACGATGAGTATTAAACTGTAAATGAGGGTTTGCCAGTTTCGCCTTTATTTTTAAATAAAAATTTTGACTTCAGATTGGAATTTTTTGAAGATGAATTTTCATTAAAAATAATCAAGAACAGTATGACTCTAAATTAATCTCCAAATACTTTTTGCATTTAATATTGTATCTATAATAAAGTTCAGGCAACCCTTTTATAAGTCTGTAACTGCTGTAAGCGGTCTCGATCTCTTGAACCACTGCTTTTTCCCACTTTAACTTGTAGTGGTCAATTTAACTGTAAGTTAGTGTTGGCCAACTATAGCACTCTAAACACAAATAAAACTTTATAATAATTGTTTTATCTAATCATCGAATTTCTTCGATTCAAGAAGTCAGCTTAAAAAAAAAAAAAAAAGTTATATCCGACATGTAACACAGTTGGCCACCTCCTAAATAGATACTGATGAGATTTTGTTTCGTTAATAATCCTATACCTAGACTCTTCTTAACACTAGAACGATTGTGAGCAGCCTTTTGGCCACTACCATATGAAAATATTTCTGCTCAAACTAGAAATTTCATTACGAAATAAGTTTTAAAGAAACAAAGAAGAAAAACGCTAAATAAAAAAATTATGCTCTGTTATATCAAAATTCTGGTATGAAATATTTTTGTAAAACTTGACTAAAATTTCTGGCATTTCTAATATTAACCCCTTTGCGAGGGGAGTTTTTACGAAACTGTAAATGTTTTGTCACCGGTTTTTAAAAAGAGAAATTTGTGTCTTCTTAAGTCGTAAAAATGTTCCGATTAAATAAGCCAAATTTTACCGTAAAATTTTACTATGGTGGGGATAAACAAAAATTCTTAAGCCTTTTTGCGGCACGAATACGTGCCTCTCGTCCCCAAGTGGTCAACCCCTTGAGGACGAGCGACACGTATAAGTGCCGCAAAAAAGGCTTAAGAATCCTTGATTATCCCCCCCCCCCCCGGTAAAATTTTACAGTAAAATTTATCTTATTTAATCGGAGCATTTTATCGATTTAATAAGTCACAAATTTCTGTTTTTAACCTTTTGCGGGGATGGGTAAATTCATTGCTTAAGTATTGAAATAAATGACTGACACCGGAATTTGAAAACAACTTTATTTATAAATAAGTCACAAATTTCTGTTTTTAACCCTTTGCGGGGCAGGGTAAATTCATTGCTTAAGTATTGAAATAAATGACTGACACTGGAATTTGAAAACAACTTTATTTATAAATAAGAAAATGCTATGTTTCACGCATTCAATAAAACGTAATTTTCTTTAACAAAATTCTGGTGCCAATGTGGCGTTTGGGAATTAAAATTAAGTGGTATACCTATGAAACCATCGCCCCTCAAGGGGTTAAACTGTAAATGAGGGTTTGCCAGTTTGGCCTTTATCTTTAACTTGTAGTGGTCAATTTAATTGTAAGTTAGTGTTGGCCAACTATAGCACTCTAAACACAAATAAAACTTTATAATAATTGTCTTATCTAATCATCGAATTTCTTCGATTCAAGAAGTCAGCTTAAAAAAAAAAAAGTTGTATCCGGCATGTAACACAGTTGGCCACCTGCTAAATAGATGCTGATGAGATTTTGTTTCGTTAACCCCTTGGGGACGAGCGACACGTATACGTGCCGCAAAAAGGCTTAAGAATCATCGTTTATCTCCACCAGTAAAATTTTACTGTAAAATTTGCCTTATTTAATCGGAGCATTTTCTCGATTCAATAAGACACAAATTTTTGTTTTTTAAAACCGGTGACAAAACATTAAAAATTTCGTAAAAGGCTCCCGTCGCGAAGGGGCTAATAATCTTATACCCAGACTCTTCTTAACACTAGAACAATTGTGAGCGGTCTTTTGGCCACTACCATATGAAAATATTTGGGCTCAAACTAGAAATTTCATTACGAAATAAGTTTCAAAGATACAAAGAAGAAAAATGCTAAATAAAAAAGTTATGCTCTGTTATATCAAAATTCATGTATGAAATATTTTTGTAAAACTTGACTAAAATTTCTGGCATTTCTAGTGTTAACCCCTTCGCAACGGGAGTTTTTACGAAACTGTAAATGTTTTGTCACCGGATTTTAATAAGAGAAATTTGTGCCTTCTTAAATCGAGAAAATGTTCGGATTAAATAAGCCAAATTTTACCGTAAAATTTTACTGGTGGGAATAATAAAAAAATTCTTAAGCCTTTTTGCGGCACGAATATGTGCCTCTCGTTCCCAAGTGGTTAACCCCTTGGGGACGAGCGACACGTATACGTGCCGCAAAAAGGCTTAAGAATCCTTGATTATCCCCTCCGGTAAAATTTTACAGTAAAATTTATCTTATTTAATCGGAGAATTTTATCGATTTAATAAGTCACAAATTTCTGTTTTTAACCCTTTGCGGGGAAGGGTAAATTCATTGCTTAAGTATTGAAATAAATGACTGACACTGGAATTTGAAAACAACTTTATTTATAAATAAGAAAATGCTATGTTTCACGCATTCAATAAAACGTAATTTTCTTTAACAAAATTCTGGTGCCAATGTGGCGTTTGGGAATTAAAATTAAGTGGTATATCTATGAAACCAGCGCCCCGCAAAGGGTTAAAAAACGGTGACAAAACATTAAAAATTTCCTAAAAAGCTCCCGTCGCGAAGGGATTAATAGGTGAATTTTAATTATAATAATCGTGTACATAAAATTTAGTACAAAAACACTATATTAAGATTCAGTCGATCTTTTTATTTATCTTCTCATCAAGCAGTCTAAGAGAATGTTCTCCATAGCTATGCAACAATTTTTGCCATAGCAATTAAGAGTAAATGAAGAAGAGGCTTTTGGTGTTTATAGTTAATTCCCTACAAACATTTACAGAATGTAGATTTAAAAAAATGATTCATTCCGGTTGAACAAGGAGAAAGTATAAGTCCGCAATTTTTACCATGAAATGTCAAATTTTTCACGTGTACTTATTTTAAGTAGCACACTAACTGAATTTTACTTATTTGTTTAACTTCAGCATTTTATACTTTATAAGAATAATGTATATTATAAATAATTTGGAGCACAATATTTATTATTCGAGATTAAAATTAAAATTATCTTGATCTTCCATATTGTTTTGATTACTAAAAATATTCATTGTTAATTAAATATATTTTAAGAACGAAAAATTTTCAGGTTTTTGGTAATTATTGCCGAAACGTCAGTGAAGGCTTACTTTGGAGACACGAAATTTTTTTGTTTCTGTCTGTCGGTCTGTCTGTCTGTCTGTCAATCTGTCTGCTCCGCGATAACTGACGTAAAAAGCATTCGATTGACTTGAAATTAAGTGGGTATGTTAGTGAGGCACTGGGATTAAGCTGTATAGTTTTTTGTTAGATTTGATTCATTCGTTTGGAAAATATAGAATATTTTATTTTCCGCAATAATGCTTTTCTATGGCAAATCTAATGATTTTCAATTTATTTTTTTTCTTGAGAGAAAATGACACATTTGATTAATGGAATTCAATGATAAATGGATACTGAAATTTACTGGTTAATTTAATCGTATTGTTTTGAAATTTCGTCTACGCATTTGTCAGATTTTTTAAATTATTACTGTAAATTTTAGAGATTTTTTTAATAATTGTGTTCTAATAATATAGACTAATTTGTTTTAGAGATTTATTTATTTCAAATGTATTTATTTCATTTTCTTTATTTTCTCATATTGGTTGCTAAGCAACCATTCATCCTAATTCTTATCCATAATTTGAAAGCGTGTACGAAAATTTAAATGAAGTCAACATCAAAACTGATGAATTAATTAATGTCTTTGTATCTTTGCGTATAAATATAACATAGCCCAGAAAAGAACATAGGTTATGTTTTATTAATTTTATTCAAATATTTTTCTTAGTAATTCAAAATTTCATTCTTTTTCATACACAATTAATAGAGACTTTTTAGATATAATTTAACCAATTTCCTTTATCGTTGCCAAAAAAATTAAATTCTGGAATAATTATTTTACAACGGCAATTCGCGTTTGTAATGACCGAAAGATGGCGTTGTAATAGACCTGATAATCGTTTGTTTACGTTTGTTTGTTTACGTTCCATGCTGTAGCACTGTAGCATAGAACCAGTTTAAAGAGCTAGTTAAAGTCCAGTTTTTTTATCTTTTTTATTTAATTATGGGAGATAAATTACAAATATCGACAATTTTAGAATTTCTAAGATGCTGGAAAATCTAGTAATTGCTTTAGAGAAGCTGAAGCAATTATTGATTCAAAGAGATTAGTAATGTGCGGCATTAAAGAATGCAAAGAAGAAGAAATAGAGATTGTAGGCTCGTGTTTACAAACAAGCCAAACAAAAGGAAATCCCCATATTATTTCAGGTTTGCTAGTAAAGGAAAACAAAAATTTGAAAATAAAAAAAATTTCTTGCTCTTGCAAAGCTGGGTCAAGCGAATCATGCAAGCATTGTGTTGTGGTCATGTTATTTTGCCATGAGTAAGTCAAATGTACTTTTTTATATTATAGATCTAAACTTTGTGTATAAAATTTTGATTTTTGATAATTTTAATACAAAGAACCCAACGTTGCATTCGTTATAGAACTGTTTATTTATTTATCGGCCTTTTAAACACTGATTTCAGCGGAAGATGCTCATGGTATCAGTTCTATTTCTTTTAGTTCGACTTTGTCCGCGAGAGGGCGTCTATTTCATTTCAAACGCGAATAAGTTTCAATTGAGCAATTTCCATTCAAGAAATTAAACTAAGAAAAAATAAATAAATATGACGTCAGAATTAAAATAAAACTAGATATAGTACTTTTTGTTAAATATTAAACACGGATATTTGTTTCATTAATAAGAATTTTTCTGACAAAAATGGAGACATAATTAGAAGTAAAAGAAATAAAAAAGAATTATATTTATAACAAACAATTCACTTGGTAAAATAAGACGTCATAATTGAAATAAAACAGGTATTTTATAGTAGTTGTTAAAAATACAAGAAACATGGATATCAATAACTCACGAATAATGACGTCATTGCCGAAACTTCAGTGAAGGCTTACTTTGGTGACTCGAAATTTATTGTTCATGAAATTGTACGAAATTTATTGTTTATTCTGTCTGTCAGTCTGTTCTTCTGTCTGTCTGTTCCGCGATAATTGCTGCAAAATGCAATCAAACTTTTGTTTTCGGAAAAAGAAAATTGTAAAACTCTAGATTACTAATTTTACACTTAAAAAAGTTCCTTATACATCAGATTTAGGTATTTGTGGTTGACAGGCATGTAGAAGTATGAGGTTAATGAAAAATGCTTGTCCAAACTGTTACTTATCCTTATAAAGTTTGACCCAGGGGGAGGGGGGCGGAGCTTCCCTGAAGAGATCTAATATGTTATAATAAAAAATAACAAATAGAAAAATATGTTATAATAAAAAATAGATCATGAAAATTTCAGAATTTCCTAACATAACTAAAATTTAATTTTAACGGATTTGATGGCTGAAAACTTTTTATTCTTATTTTATTTTTATAAATAATTACGTAATTTGAAAATTTTAAATTACATTTTCCAGAAAGTTGAATTTTGCCCAAAGTGTGTTTAAGAAAAATGATGTGCAAAGCTGACGTTGAGGCTCCTTCCTGATCTGCAGATTTACTAGTATATAATTAGTCCATTGTGTACTCAATTTATTGTTAGTTATTTTATAATAATATATATCTGCTATTAAAAACTCTCTGGTAATAATATGATAACTTGAAAGATTATCTGAAAGATAATTTAACCTTTTGTGAGGAGGTGGGATATATTTTATCCCACCTAATTTAAACGAGATTCTCATCAGAAAATTTTAACGAAATATTACGTTTTAACTTCGGCGGCAAATGTTAAACGACTGCCTTTTCTTATTATGAATATTATCAAAATGTATAATTTTTGCGGTGGGAATTCAGTATTACAGAGACATTGTTATCCCCTCAAATGGTTAAAAGAATAAATTAAAACTAGCAGGGGAGACCGAGCTTAGCTCGGTCAAAATTAACTTTGTGTTCAACTCGATATAGTATTTTCACTGTATCATTAACTCTGTATTATTACTGTAAAACATGTTTATAATAGTATTATTTAGAAAAACAATCAATAAGAAAACTATGTTTTTATGCGCATATTTATAAATTTTATTTTATTTTAAATTTTACAGCGAAAGGACATCGATCTAAATCACTTTTTTAGCTCGACTCTGATTGGTTTAACCATGGATCTCGAATCCTCTTAAGAATGTATAAAAAAATTCTTTACATTCTGAAAGACAATATTTTTTGCTAGATATATCCAAATTTGGAGGCATTCTTTTCATTTGGCTCCAAATACGTGTTTTGGTTTTCGTAGTTTTTATAGTCGATTTTTTGGCCATACGTCGCCAATATTTTGTCAAATATCACCAAGTTATTGGCTTTTGCCATATTCTCGTGACCCTGACCCGTATTACCCAAAATGAGCCACTAATCAAATTTGATCAAGCATGTGACATAGCTCAATCGTCTTCAGGTAATCAAAAACAGTAGAATATAAAATTGAATCAAAATCGTTTAAGCCATTTTTTAGGTAAAATTAGCTTGGCAGCATTCAGCAATGAAGCGAAATGACCCACTAATATAAATTTGTTTAACATGCGACTCAGCCCAATAGTCTTCTCGTGACAAAAAACGTTTTGTTTAAAAATTTAGGGTAAAATTGATTGAGTCGTTGTTATATATAATTAGAATGACCCTAGCTCATTAAGACCCAAAATGACCCACTAATAGAATTTTCGCGAGCATGTGTCCAAGCCAAATGGTTTTCGCTTGCACAAAAACGATATAATACAAAGCATAGTCAAAATGGTGAGTACCATTTTCTATATAAAATTAGCATGACCCATTATGACCAACAAATGACCCTTATAATCGAAATTTCTCGAACGTGTGGCCTAGCTCTTTAGTTTTAGCATGCCGAAAAACATTAGATACAAAATTTAGATAAAATCGATTGAGCCGTTTTTTAGATATAGTTAGTTTGACCCTGACCCCTAATAATCCAAAATGACCTATTGATCAAATTTTCTCAAAAATCTGTCCTAACCCAATGATTTTCTTGTGACCGAAAACGATAAAATGCAAAATTTAATCAAAATTGCGCGAAACATTGTCTAGATAAAATTAGAATGACCCAAAAGTGGCCCACTAATTGACATTTCTCGAACATGTGACCCTACTCCAATGATTTTCTCATGCCAAAAATATGTTGTATATAAAATTTCGTTAAAATCGACCCACCCATTCTTTAGATATAGCTTGACCTTGACCCACCTTGACCCATTAAGACCCACAAATAACCCTTATAATCGAAAGCTCTCGAATATGTGACTTAGTCCATTAGTTTTCTCGTTTCTAAAAATTGTTACATACAGAATTTCGTTAAAATTGATCCTGCCGTTCTTTAATTATACATAGCTTGACCCAGACCCTTTATGATCCAAAATGACCCATCAATCGAAATTTTTCGAACATGTAACCTAGTCCAATGATTTTATCGTGCCAAAAAAATGTTGCATACAAAATTTCATTAAAATCGATCCACCTGTTCTTTAGATATAGTTTGACCATGACCCATTATGACCCATCATGATCCACAAATGACCCTCATAATCGAAATCTCTCAAACATGTGATTTAGCCCATTAGTTTTCTCATGTCGAAAAACTGTCACATACAAAATTTCGTTATAATCCATCACGCCGTTCTTTAAATATAAATAGCTTGACTCAGACTCTTAATGACCCAAAATGACCCATTAATCGAAATTTTTCGAACATGTAACCTAGTCCAATGATTTTATCGTGCCAAAAAAATGTTGCATACAAAATTTCGTTAAAATCGATCCACCTGTTCTTTAGGTATAGGTTGACCATGACCCATTATGACCCATCATGACCCACAAATGACCCTCATAGTCGAAATCTCTCAAACATGTGATTTAGCCCAATAGTTTTCTCATGTCAAAAAACTGTTACATACAAAATTTCGTTATAATCCATCACGCCGTTCTTTAAATATAAATAGCTTGACCCAGACTCTTAATGACCCAATATGACCAAGTGAAATTTTTTCTCGAACATGTAACCTAGCCCAATGTTTTTCCCGTGCCCGAAAACCATAGAATGCAATTTTTAGTCAAAATTGCGTGAGAAAATCGCTAGATAAAAATAGCATGACCCACAATGACCCCAAAAATGACCCACTTACCGAATTTTCTCGAACATGTTACCTAACCCAATGGTCTTCTTGTAATCCAAAACGATAAAATATAAAATTTGGTCAAAATCGTTAGAGCCGTTTTTTAGATAAAAATGGCTTGACCCATAATGACCCAAAATTGACCCACTAATCGAAATTTTTCGAACATGTGACCGAACCTAATAGTTTTGTTGTGCCAAAAAACGATTGGATAGAAAATTTCCTTAAAATCGATCCAGCCGTTCTCTAGATATAAATAGCTTGATCTTGACCCATTATGACCCAAAACGACCCAATAATCGAATTTTCTCGAACATGAGACCTAGCCCAATGGTCTTCTCGTGTCCGAAAATGGTAAAATCCAAATTTTTGCGAAAATCGTTAGAGCCGTTTTTCAGATAAAATTTACCCACACACACACACACACACAATTTTTGCTCGCATTATAGTATAAGATAATAAAATGTGCTTTATATGAACACGAAAATTTAATAGAACTGATGTTAAACGCGAATTGATTTTTTTCTTTCACAAGTTCGGAACGACATTCATAAAAGGCTACCAATTTCTGATTTATGTTGAAATAGGATTTTCAGAAAACAAAAACATTTTGTCAATAGTGATGTATCAATCTCTCGGTAAAATCTATTACAAACAACCAGAACAAGTTAAATCCCTTCGTAAATGTCAACAATGCACATTTTATCACACTAAATAACTTTTAGCATAGTTGTTTTCCAAAAACAAATCATTTATCTCAATAAAATTCGTCTCTAAACAAGTTGCTGTCAAACTATGATTTTAAAAATATAGCTGAGCAGTGACAAATTTGAAATTATTTTAAAGACATTTTTAATATGGAATATGAAACGGAAACAGACTTTAATAAAAAAACAAGAAAAAAGTTGTTTTGCGCCAAAATGGCGACGCATTTTTAATGTTTCGTGGATATTTCTGTTGGGATTGCATCATATTACTCAAAAAAGTATGTAACGCATTTTCATTAGAATTCATGTAAAATTTATTCTTAAATATAAGATGTGATGTATAAACATTTTCATGCCTTGTCAGTGTCTTTTTTCTTATTATTTCTGAATTCTGTTCAATTGGTCAAGGCTAAATCTGGCAGAATTTATTATTCATATTTTTTTTACTTATAATATTTCATTTATTACTGATTTGTTTAGCCCTGCTGTTCTGTTCGGGTCTATTTGACCCGAAAATTTTATTGTTCACTTATAAAAAAAATTAGCGCAGAGATATTTCCATGAAACTTTTTGACTTTGTTCATTAGTAATATAACTATATATTCCTAGAAGTATTTACGTTTATTTATATTTCCAAGAGATATTTTTTAACTTAGTCCTAATGTACTGTTCGGGTCATATTGACCCGAGTTAAAAAACAATTTTATCATGCACTTTTAATTTTGTTTGGAATCATTAAATAAAAATAATTACTACAACGTATCTATTTCGAAAACTGTTTCGTTGGCACAGGTGTTAGATCAGGTGACAGGAGAGCAAAGTCAAATGTTGATATCATTGGCGGAAGGGAAAAAAATGCACCTGTTAGTAGCGTTTCTTTTTTCTTGCTGTATTTCATTTTCTAATATTCTGAAGAACAGTTGTATCTCTGAGTTTTAGTGAAAAAATGTCGAATCGTAGAAATTTGAGAGACGCTGATATTGCTAAATTAGTTAAAGCCTCTGACAGCGAAGAGGAAAATGCATCAGGGTATGAAAATCATATAAGTGAGGAAATTGAAAGTTCTGACAACGATTTTGATATTGATATTCAAAAGACGCACAATATACAGAGTATTCAGTCTAAGAATCGTGAAATAGTATGGAAATTGATTCCCCTTTTTCATTCTGGTCGATTAACGTCTGCTAATATAATAAAAACTACTTCAGGTGTCACAAGATATCCAACGACAAGGATAACTGACATAAAAAGCGCACTTGCGACGGTATTCAATTCTACAATCGAGAACGAAATCATAAAAATGACTAATACAGAAGGAAGAAAACTGTATGAAAAAGAGTGGAAAGATATTAGTACTGAAACTTTTCAAGCATACTTCGGATTATTATCATTAGCTGGTGTGTACAAATCATATGGAGAATCAACAAAAAGTTTGTGGAATCAAGAAACAGGCAGAAATATATTTCGTGCTACAATGTCCCTCGAAACCTTTCATATGATATCGAGAGTTATTCGTTTTGACAATAAATCTACCAGGCAAGAAAGAAGGTCTGTAGATAAATTAGCTGCTGTTCGAGATATTTGGGAAAAGTGGATAGAAATTCAACCTAAATTGTATAACCCAAGTGAAAATGTTACTGTAGCTGAACAATTAGTGGGCAAAACTTCGTGATAGCAAAACTTCGTATGTACTGAATGCACAAATTTACACTGGAAAAAATCAAGGATCAAAGCCAGAGAAAAGTCAGGGTATGCGGGTAGTGAGTGATCTTACTTATGGGTATTCGGGACACAATGTTACATGTGATAACTTTTTTCACATCCTATAACTTGGGAAAACTTCTTCTAAAACGGAAAATGACTATGCTTGGCATTATTAGAAAAAATAAGCCCGAACTTCCTGAGAAAATGCTAAACAAAGAAGTGCACAGCTTATCACTCTATTTTACAGAAAATACAACAGTTGTAAACTACATCCCTAAAAAGAACAAAAATGTTATTCTTATGAGCACTTTCCGTCATGAAAATGAAGTTAGCGACAGACCTGACAAAAAACCACAAATGATATTATATTATAATGCAACTAAAGGGGCGGTGGATAGTCTTGATCAACTTTTGAGTACATACACTTGTAACAGAAAAACAAATCGCTGGCCTATGATAGTATTCTATAATATGCTTGATACATCTGCGTACAATGCATTTATTCTGTGGATTTCAATAAAAAGCAAATGGAATGAAAATAAATTAACCAAACGAAGGATCTTTTTAGACGAATTGGGAAAATCTTTAATTTTTCCACGCATTGAAGTAAGACAGCATCATCCGAGAAGCGAAGATTCAGTCAAAATTGTGAAGAGAATGCGTACCAAAAGTGCAAACGTACCCTCAGAATCAGATGAGAACATTTCATTGTGTACTAAACGTGCAAGATTCAAGTTATGCCCATCAACCAACTACAACAAAACTAATATATAATGTTACAATTGCAAAAAACACACTTGCAAACTTTACGTAAGCTATTTTTGTCCAAATTGTAAATAAAAGTAAGTATTCAAATATTTTTAAGTTATTTTACTGGTGTTTTGTATTATTTGATATATATTTAAGCTTATTTTACTATTTTTATAATTATTTCTAAAATAGTTATTTTCATTTACTGCTAGAAAATGTAATAATCCAAATCGGGTCACATTGACCCTAACACTACATACGTATAGTAAATGCAAACAGAACAGCAGGGTTAGGTTTAACATGTATAAGAATAACATCTTATAAGAATAAAGTTATATTTTATAAGAATATATTATTTTCATATTTTAAAATGTGAAATTTTTTATCATATTTTAGAAGAATATTTTATAATAATATTCTAATTATAATATTAATTATACTTATAATCTTTATATAATAATTATATGTAAAGAAATATTTTATAAATAATTTGGAGCTAAATACTTAATATTCGAGATTAATATAAACTTATAACCTTATCGTTCTTTCATGTTGTTTTGGTTATTCAAATCTTTAAGTATTAATTAAACCTATTTTACTTTCAAGCATTTTCAACTCTCTGGTATTTATATATATTTAGTGCTATGTGTACAAATTTTATTGTTAGTTATTTTACAATAATATACATCTATTATTAAAAACTCTTTGGTAATAATACGACAACTTGAAAAATCTCCTGAAAGAAAAGTTAAAAGAATAAATTAAAATAATAAAATGTACATTTTACGAACACGAAAATTCAATTGAACTGATATTACATGCGATTTGATTTTTTATCGTAAGTTAAAATCGACATTCATAAGAGATTACCGATTTCTGATTTATGCGGAAGTAAAATTTTCAAAAAACAAAAACCTTTTGTCAATAGAGGTGCATCAAACTTTCGGTAAAATCTATTACAAATAACCAAAACAAGTAAAATCCCTTCGGAAATGTCAACAGTGCACATTTCATCACTCTACATGAGTTGTTTTCCAGAAACAAATCATTTATCTCAATAAAATTCGTCTCTAAACAAGTTGCTGTCAAACTATGATTCTAAAAATATAGCTGAGCAGTGACGAATTTGAAATCATTTTAAAGACATTTTTAATGTGAAATGTAAAACGGAAAGAAACTTCAATAAAAAGATTACAAAAAAAAAAAAAAAAGAGGTTATTTTGCTCCAAAGTGACGACTATTTTTAATGTTTCCTTAATGTTTCTGTCGGGGTTATCATATTACTCAAAAAAAGTATATAACGCATTTTCGTTAGAATTCATGTAAAATTTATTCTTACAAAACAAATGTGATGTATAAAGATTTTCATGCATCGTATGTCTTTTTTTATTTTTTATTTCTAAATTTTCTTCAACTGATCAAGGCTTCAATTTGCCAGAATCAATCATTCATTATTTTCGCTTATTATAATTATTTTTTAATCAAATATTTATTAAATATTTTTATAATAGTCATTACCGATTTGTTTAACTTTAACTTTTATAAGAATAATATTTTCTATGAATAAAATTATATCTTATAAGAGTACAATATCTTCCTATTTTATAATATGAAATATTGCATCATATTTTATAATTCTTTTTTATAAGAATAAAATATTTTATAAATAATTTGGAGCACAATATTTAATATTCGAGATTAATATTAAAATTATAACTTTGTTGTTCTTCCATGTTGTTTTGATTATTCATATTATTTAGTATTAATTAAATCTATTTTTCTATAAAACCTTTTCAGCTCTCTGGTAATTATCTATAATTAGTCCTATGTCTACACATTTTATTGTTATTTTACAATAATAAATATCTGTTATTAACCCATTCGTGCCCAGCATCTTTTGCGTAAATTTTATTTGGTTGGCACCACTATTTTTAGAAGATTTGAGTTTAGTTCATTAATCCCGAAAATGTATCATTTAAATAAAATAATTATTGCTTTTCTTTTTTACCGGTGTCAAAAACAGTGATGAATGCACCTTTTGAACCGTCCCTAAAAAGGGACGCTAGGCACTAATGGGTTAAAAACTCTTTGGTATGACAACTTGAAAGATTATATGAAAGATAAGTTGAAAGAATAAATTGAAGTAATAAAATGTGTTTCATACGATCACAAAAATTTAATAGAACTGATATTACATACGAAATGATTTTTAATCACAAGTTCGGAAAGCCGTTCATAAAAGATTACCCATTTCTGGTTTATACTGAAATAGGATTTTCAGAAAACAAAAACGTTTTGTCAATAATAACACATCAAGCATTCGGTAAACTCTATTACAAATAACTTGAACAAGTAAAATCCTATCGTAAATGTCAACAGTGCACATTTTATCATACTAAATAACTTTTAGTAGAGTTGTTATCCAGAAACAAATCATTTATCTCAATAAAATTCGTCGCTAAACAAGTTGCTGTCAAACTCTGATTCTAAAAATATAGCTGAGCAGTGACAAATTTGAAATCATTTTAAAAATATTTTTAATATCGAATATGAAACGGGAAGACACTGCTGTAAAAAAATCAACAAAAATGTTATTTTACGCAAAAAAAAAAAAAAAAAAAAAAAAAAAAAAAGACGTTTTTTAATGTTTCGCGGATGTTTCTGTCGGGGTTGTATCATTACTCAAAATAGTATGTAACGCATTTTCATTAGAATTTATGTAATTTTTTTACTTATAAATCAGATGCGATGTATAAACATTTTAGAGTCTCGTATGTCTTTTTTTATTTTTATTTCTAAATTATGTTCAATCGATCAAGGCTACAATCTGCCAGAATGTTTTATTCATTATTTTTGTTTACAATAATTACTTTTTAAATCAAATATTTTCTAAATATTCATTATAATATTTATTACCGATTTGTTTAACTGTTACATTTATAAGAATAAAATTGTATTTTATAAGAATATAATATTTTACAAATAGTTTGGAGCACAGTATTTAATATTCGAAATTAATATTACAATTATAATCTTGCTGTTCTTCTATGTTATTTTCATTATTCAAATTATTTAGTATTAATTAAATTAGTGATGCACAACCTTTTTGCCAGAAAATCGTTTGCCACCAGAATATTTGAAGAGTGACGTTTGTTTTATTACATAGCAACGTTTCTGTCATTATTATATGGAAAATTACTCTGCATAAAATTAGTGGTATCAGTTTGGCCCGCGGGCCACAGGTTGTGCACCCCTAAATTAAATATATTTTACTATCAAACATTTTCAGCTCTCTGGTAATTTTATATAATTAGTCCTATGTGTACACATTTTATTCTTAGTTATTTTACAATAACATACATCTTAGTAAAAAATATTTAGTAATAATATGACAAATTGAAGATTATCTGAAAGATAAGATTAAAGAATAAATAGAAATAATTAAATTTGCATTAGACGAACGCAAAAATTTAATACAATTCATATAGCACGCGAAATGATTTTTTTTATCGCAAATTCGGAAAGTCATTCATAAAAGGTTACCGGTTTCTGGTTTATACTGAAATAGGATTTTCAGAAAACAAAAACATTTTGTCAATAATGACACATCAAGCTTTCCGTAAAATCTATTACAAATAACTGTAACAAGTAAAATCTCTTCGTAAATGTCAACATTGCACATTTTATCACACTAAATATGTTTCAGCATAGTTGTTTTCCAGAAACAAATCATTTATCTCAATCAAATTCGTCGCTAAACAAGATGCTTTCAAACTATTATTCTAAAAATACAGCTGAGCAGTGAGAAATTTGAAATCATTTTAAAGACATTTTTAATATGAAATATGAAACGGAAAGGGACTGCAGTAAAAATATCAAGAAAAAATATTATTCTGTGCCAAAATGACGACGCATTTTTAATATTTCGTGGATGTTTCTATCGGGGTTGTGTCATATTACTCAAAAAAGTATAGAACACATTTTCATTAGAATTCATTTAAATTTTTTACTTAGAAATCAGATGCGATGTATAAACATTTTCTCGCCTCGTATGTTTTTTTTTTAAATTTTTATTTCTAAATTCTGTTCAATTGATCAAGGCTATAATCTGCCAGAATTTTTTGTCATTATTTTTGCTTATTTTTCAGATAATCTTTCAAATAATAATACCATAATATCTGACAGATAATTTTAAAGATCAGAACTGATGTTACATTCAAACTGTTTTTTTTTTTATTTTTTTATTTTATTTTTTTTTTTTCTCTTATCACAAGTTTGGAACGATATTCATTAAAGGTTACCGACATCTGATTTGTACTGAAATAGAATTTTCAGAGAAAAAACATCAATAGTGGCATGTCATACTTTCGCTAAAATCTGTTTCAAATAATTAAAAGAAGTAAAATCACTTCGGGAGTGTCAACAGCGCACATTTTATCACTTTAATGTCTTTTAGCATAGTTGTTGTCCAGAAACAAATTATTTATCTCAATAAAATTCATCTCTAACCAAGTTGGTGTCAAAGTATATGATTCTAAAAATATAGCTGAGCAGTGACAAATTTGAAATCAGTACCATGGGTGCCAACATCTCTTTAACTATTCCGGAGTCTGATCGGAGATAAATATGATTCCAACCGGAAAATTTAGTAAATTAAAAATTTTAAAAGAAAAACTATTGAATCCCTGTAAGGATAATGGGGAAGAGAAAAAGAACGTGTTTTGTTGTCTACATTTTCCGGTTTTAAACATGTTTGTGTATGATAAGACTCCAGAATAATTAACCATTTAATCGTCGCGCCCGAGACATTCACGGGCTGATGTTTTCCTGCTTTTATTCTGAATTGTTTGATTCCCTCCAGTTTTATAAAATAGTGTAATTTGTTTTAAGGCGGTATCATATTACTTGTCATTAACCCCTTCGCGCCGAGAGCCTTTTACGAAATTTTGAATGTTTTGCCACTGGTTTTTAAAAACAGAAATTTTAGCCTTATTAAATCGAGAAAATTCTCCGATTAAGTAAGGCAAATTTTCCAGTAAAATTTTACTGGTGGGAATAAACAAGGATTCTCAAACCATTTAGCGGCACGTATAAGTGTCGCTCGTCCCCCAAGGGCTTAAGTAAGATTAATATTTTTTTTCTTCAAAAAAGTGGTGGGAATAATGGATTTCAATATTTTAAACCGTTATTTAATGCGACCATTAAGTGGTTAAGTGATATAACTAAATAAATAAACAGCGTTAAAGAGCACAAATGTTATAAAATAAAAGATGTTAAAAGCATACAGCTGTTTCGGGACTTCTAAAGTCCCATCATCAGTGCTAAAAAGTGTAAAACGTAAAAAAAAGTCACATCGTAAATATATATTATATATATATATATATAATATTTTTTTTTTTACGATGTGACTTTATTTTACGTTTTACACTTTTTAGCACTGATGATGGGACTTTAGAAGTCCCGAAACAGCTGTATGCTTTTAACATCTTTTATTTTATAATATTTGTGCTTTTTAACGTTGTTTATTTATTTAGTTATATATAAGCACAAAGTACAATCCTCCCCCCCCCCCTTGTTATTGGTTAAGTGATGTTGACATCTATGCAGAATTGTTGTTACATGCGAAATGATTTTTTTATCACTAGTTCAGAACGACATTCATAAAAGATTACCGATTTCTAGTTTATACTGAAATATGATTTTCAGAAAACAAAAATATTTTATCAATAACGACACATTAAACTTTCGGTAAAATCTATTACAAATAACTAGAACAAGCAAAATCCCTTCGGAAGTGTCAACAGTGCACATTTTATCACACTACATGTCTTTTAACATAGTTGTTTTCAAGAAACAAATCATTTATCTCAATAAAATTCGTCTCTAAACAAGTTGCTGTCAAACTATGATTCTAAAAATATAGCTGAGCAGTGACAAATTTGAGATCATTTTAAAGATATTTTTAATATGAAATACGAAACGGAAAGAGACTTCACTAAAAAGAAAAAAAATGTTATTCTGCGCCGAAATGACGACGCATTTTTAATGTTTCGTGGATGTTTCTGTTGCGGGTTGTATCATATTACTCAAAAAAATATGAAGCGCACTTTTATTAGAATTCATGTAATTTTTTTACTTAGAAATCAGATGCGATGTATAAACATTTTAACGCCTCGTATGTTTTTTTCTTTTTCTTTCTAAATTTTGTTCAATTCATCAAGGCTACAATCTGCCAAAATTTCTTATTCATTATTTTTGGAAATAATAATTATTTTTTCAATCAAGTATTTATTAATTAAATTATTTAAAAATTTTTAACCCGATACTGCAGAAATTCTTTTTATGTATGTGCTTATGTATCCATATTTAAAATCATAGACCAAAAAATTTAAAAGTATTTTTTTATTATTATTATTTTAATCGCCGACATTAGTGACTGCGTAGAGCGAATATGCAGAGTGGCGAGTGGTCAGGGAAAATCATAGTCAAAAAAGGTGTTAAATACAAATATTTTTTTTTAAAGAGGAATTCCCGTTCTTTAATCCCTTTATATTATTTGAAGTACATTCTATAAGAAAATACTGATAATTCCCTCTTTTGCTGACTGTGTTTTTCACTGCCCACTCGCCACCATGATATGTTTTATTTAACTCTTTGAGAGGCAAGCAATTGCGTTCGAGTAATTCTGAACTCCCACCGGAAATTAGTAAAAGAGTTATATCGAAAAGAGGAAGAGCAATTTCCCGACTGCTCTCCACCAAAGTTAGAAAAGTGAAATTTAATAACATTTTTCTGGTGTGAATTTTCATCAATCGTAGGTGGTATATAATATATACCACCGCCCCTCAAGGGGTTAAATATAGTAGTTGCACATAAGTGAATTTATTTATTAAATGAAGTTTTGACTACAGAGGATGAGACATATAGTAAAGATATTACCAGTTGCAAGTGAAGTAACGAGGAGGTTATCACAAGATTGAAGCTGATTTTTAACACAAGATCAACAGATTATGATTACTGCCGCAGCAAACTTTTCCCAGTAAATTTTGAATATAAAATTTCGTCTTATTTTAGCGGCTGATTCAAGAAACATTTCGGTCACAAGTAAAAGTTTATTTTCATTATTATTTGTTGAAGTTGCCCTAGGTATTATAATCCCTCTCTCTGACACTGACAAGAGGTTGTTTAACCTTCCTACCCTGAATGGGTCTAATCGACCCGGTCCTATAATGCGTTTCATTTGATTCAAACCAGAAAATTTTTCATGAAGCAAATTAATTAAATAACACAAAGATGTAAGTTAAAAATATGTTAACCCTTTAACGTTCATTGGTTTCTCTACGAAACCACAACACTTTAATTCCGATATGCAACATTGACACCGGAATTTTTATCTAAAAAAATCCATTTTATTATGGATGTAAAATATTATCTTTTCTTATTTACAAATGTATTTGTTTGCAATTACCGGTGTCACACAGTGTTGCCAGTGGGCTACTTTTTTAAAATTCAAATTTTTCGATTGGCACCAGTTTTTTGAAATTTTAAATTATCTTTTGTTTTTGCCTTAATTATCATGACATTGAATAAGGCATATTTTATCATTTGTAAAAAGTGGTGACAATCAAGAATCTGAATTTAAAAAAAGTAGCCCATCTGGCAACACTGGTGTAATACATTTATATCAACTTCTTAGCAATGAAAATGCTTTGATCGTTAAAGGGCTGAATGGATTTAAATAAAAATTTTGGTGCGAAATATTTTAATCAAGTTTGATAAAATTTCAACAGGGTAGGAAGGTTAAGGTGTCTTAATATGGCGGAAGCGTAGCACCTGACTACTATCGAAGTAAACTCCCACCAGTAAAAATGAATATTTATTTTTTACCTAAATAATGACTGAATCTCTGCATTAATAAAACTTTCAAATAAGGAGAAAATTCTAATAAAATTTACTGTTGCTGTTGTTCCAGAGGAAATGAGTCATTGAAAATCTGTTACATTTAAAACATCAGCATTTTGAAGATATGTCAGTCCATCTTTATTTATAGTTTCGCGAGTTATTAAATTTTAAATTTTAATTGATTTATATATTTATTATTGTTTACTGTACTGCTGAGTTACTGTGGAAAATACATTGTAGGGAAATTCGTGCTTCATATTATAGGCTGCTTGTAAAAACCACGGAAGCTGAGCTCAAATATTCAAACATTTGTTTTTGAGTTTGTGCTCAAGTCATTTTGAAAGGATAGTTTTATCTATCTAAGCTTAGCATCAAATTTCCATCTTGTAAGAATAACATTTTCAATATACTTTAGCCTCCTGATAACAATATCTGTTATTATCCCGCACTTTGTTAAAGGTCACAGTTCAATCTTAATTATCACAAATCCTATTACAATCTTCAAGGTTTATTAATGTCACATAATCAATTTTCATTCACAAACTTTTATCGAGATTAAGAGCTTAATACCATCATTACAAGGTACTCAGGTAATGAAAAGTCGAAAAATCAATTTTCTTTTTGAATTTCTCAAATCACTAATTTGCTATTATCTTCCTGTAGCCGTGTAATTAAAACTTAGTTAAAGCTTTGAATAATTAATTAATTCAAGAGTGATGAATATATATAACATCAGTTTGTGTTTCTGGAGTGTAATAAAGAACTTTGAAAAATAACCGGAAAGCTGAAAGGACTAAAATTAATATGTATATTATATGCATAACTGCCAAAATCTTCCTATTTTTTTGTTGACCATAAAAATTTTACAGAAAATTTTATTAAATCGCCGAATAGTACTCAGCAGTAAAACAGCCCTAAGAGGTTACCTAGTTGATGGCATCTTCACACCCAGTCTATTTAATTGAGCAATCTTACGTTTTAAAGAGCCATTAGGAGAAAGTATAAATGTAGATTAACTACTTAAAATAAAATACAGAGTAGAGGAAAAAATTATAAATTTTAAAATTAAATTTAAAATTAATATAACAAAATAAAGTTAGGATTAATACAACTTAAGTCTATTAAAAAAGAAAAAAATAATAATAGGTAATGGTACAACTGTAGTTATAGAACTACTGTAAAAAAAAAGAAAAAGAAAGAAATTAAAAAAATAAAATTTAGCACTTGTTTATTTATTTATTTATTTTATTTATTATAGTATTTCTACAACTACGGTTATAATATTGTCTATTATTTTTTCTCATTTTTAAAAAAACTTAAGTTATCGTAATCTTAACTTTATTGTATTACATTAATTGTAAACTAATCCGTCGATTAAATGAGACCAAAATTTCAACAGCTAAATTTTTCTAGTCCAAAAATATCAGAGGAGATGGCAGCTATGTCACATGTTTTGTCAATAAATATACAATTTTATCGAAAAAGTTATAAAACTAAACTTCAGAGTAGTCTCTTTTTTAGAGATTGATTCAAAACTTTCAGCACCACTAATTCTTTCGAATATTTTTATTTAACCGTTTCAGACGCAAGGTATTCCTGCACAAAAATGTTCAAATAATTAATTCACAGAGCAATTTTCGAACAAATTTATCTGAAAATAATCAAAAGTTTTTCCTTAACATATATTATGAGATCGAAGTTGTACTAAAAAAATACTGGTGCCATTTGAGAGTTTGGGCATTTAAGTTAACCGCCTGTAGACTGCTAACGGCGCCCCTGAAAGAGTTAAGGTAAAACTGGCAATATCGCCGGAAATCATGGAATTTTACATAAAGAGGAGTGACATATCCTTAAAACATACAAACTTCAACTATTATCGCTTTCGTTGTGTTTGATTACCGCTGGGTTAAATCTCCATCAACAAATTGAAGTAGAAGTTTTATTTTTATTTAAATGCCTTATGAATGAAAAATTTCAGTCAAAAATAATCCCAAAAAGTAATATTCATTTTTACTGATGGAAGTTCCACTAGTTCCACCATATTGTAACAACCAAGTTATACTCCTGTCATTGTCAATGAAAATTTTATAATACCAGGGCAAACTGACATCACTGAAAAGAAATTTGAATTTTTTACCATACTTGTAAGAGAAATTTCCCATGAATGAAAAACGTAAGATGGAATTTTCTATTCAAACTTCACTGGTGGAAGCTGCCAAATCAAACCAAAATCTGCGGATCCGATTGAAACAACAGCCGCAATCTTGTGACAACCTCCTCATTTACTACATTTGCAACTGCTGGACAATATACTATATGTCCCCTTCCCTTTATTCATGATTAGGGGAAGATGGGGATACTTAAGCCATTTTTAAAATTTTAATTTTTTAAAAAAATTTATAATTTCTTAGAACAAAATAAAATATTGAAAATGAAAATTTGATATTTTTTCTTCAATTGAAAACCACCTTCAATTAGTTTGAACTATTTTTCTATATCTAATAAATTTTTACTTTTTCTTTTACATCGTGGCTCAAGTATCCCCATGGAGGGTATACTTGAGCCAGATGTCACATTCGCACCAGTATTTTGCAAAGAAAGAAACCGATTTACAATATAAGCGAAAAGAAAAATGGCATTAATTCTTTTTCAAATAAATCTTGTCGAATTTTCTGGTGTCGTTGTGACATTTCAGAATTAAAATTATGTGGTAGAAAATTCTACCAGCAGAGCTCAAAGGGCTTAACCCCTTGCCGCGCGGTGGTTTCATAGTGGAACCACTTAATTTTAATTCCCAAACGCCACATTCGCACTGGAATTTTGTTTAAGAAAATTACGGTTTATTGAATGGGTGAAATATAGCGTTTTCCTATTTACAAATAAAGTTGTTTTCAAATTCCGGTGTCAGTCATTAATTTCAACACTTAAGCGATGAATTTGTCCTGCGCCGCAAAGGGTTAATCATCATACTTTCAAAATGGTACCAAGGTATGTGATTTCCTTTTTACATGTTCAGAACTATAAATATGTTACCATGTTGCCAGTTTTAGAAAGAAAAATTGACCAACTGTAGAGATAATAGGGGTGGCTCAAGTATCCCCACTCTCCCCTATTATTTTCAGCCTATTTTAATCTACATGCCAGTATAAGGGGACAAGGTTCGAGTTTCGTTCGATTCGATATTTGCTTGTTTCGATATTTTCGTTTAACCCTTTCCGGCACGGGCAAACTCTGTTAGTAAAATGAGAAATTATCGACTGACACCGGAATTCACAAACGATTTTTTTAGATATTTTGAAAGTCTTAATTTTAGCTTTTATTGTAAAAGCAAAATTTTAGTAAAATATTATTGGTGCCGATTGCAAGTTTCGGAATTAAAATTTGGTATCCCAGACTCGACACAGTGTGCCGGAAAGGGTTAAAAGGAGGGACCGCTAGAGTAGGAAGCCACCTAATTTCTCCTTAATTTTCAAAATTTTAAATTAGATGAGATCCGAATTTCCGTAAATTTTAGTAGTACCAAAAAGCGTAAATTCTTGCTGCTATTAGGGAGGCCACACACCTGTGAAACATTGAGCGAAAAAACATGAGACATGCGACAATTTCACCCTGATAACAAAGAAAAAACCGGTTTGACTGCGACATGTTGCACGATTTTTGACGCATGTCTCGCTAGTGTGTGGCGTGCCTTACCCAAACTTCCACTTTTATGTGAAAAATATTTTAACCCTTTAAGGCACAATTAATTACGTTTCTTTAATCCTTTCCTGCACAGTTGTCCTCCTCCGGGCACTTTGAGAATTTTAATTCTTAACATTGCATGCCATTAAAAATATTTTAATAAAATTTTGCTATTACAATAAAAGAAAATTAAATTAAGGAGTTCTTAGTTTCTAAAAAAGTTATTTGCAATTTCCGGTATCGGGTAATAATTTCTCATTTTACGAAAATAATTTGTCTGTACTGTAAAGGGTTAATGTTAAAATCAAACCAGAATTTTCGATTTTTTAAAAGAAATTTTGCAATTTTTAATTTCCTACCAAAGTTATGAAAATAAAATTGAATTAAAAATTTTCTGATGGAAATATTGGTTAACATTAGGTGAGATATATCAATGTGTTAAGCTAATTTAGTCTCCAGATATCATCTTCTAATATCGCTTATATTTTTAAAGATTTCATTAAAAAACTTAATTATAACATAGTTACTCTTTTTAAAGTTGATTATTTTCTCATAATCAACTTTTATTCACAAATTTTGTTGAGATTAGGAACTTAATTACATCATTACAAAGTACCCAGGTGATGAAAAATCGAAAAATCAATCTTCGTTACTGATGACTTTCTCAATGAGCTAACATGCTATTAACTTCCTGTAACTGTCTAATTATAATCTAGTTAAAGCTTTGATTAAATAATTCATTGATCACCGATGAATAAGTAACGTCAGCTAATGTTTCTAAACTCCACTGAAGAACTTTTAAAAATAAAAGAAACAAAAAAAATTATATATTTTTAACCTTTAAAGATTCTTTCTGTTTACGAAAAAATGAGTAAAAGTGACGCGGTTATATTTCAATGATGAAAATATTTTTCAGATTTTGAATTTGGGCCAAAATATTCTGAATTGGTATGCTGGGGATATTATAATTCAATACCTTTCGCGAAACAATATCATTGCAAACACGTGATGAGTTTTTTCCAACAATTCTTACTCATATTCCGTCCAATCAAATTTTCTTTTAAATATGGGGCTATTAATTAAACTTTATTGATCTATTTTTTCTTTAATCGTTTAATTATTTATGCCGATAGATTTGATTGTATTGATAATTTATTTGAATCACTTTACTTCCAAACATTTATTAGATGGTAGTTGTTTGGATTTAAAAAAAAAATCTAAATCTTTAACACTTTTCAACTTATTTGAAAATTGTTTAAGAATTCAATTTATTTGTCTGACTGTTTGCAATCTAAATAGCTTACATGTACTCGGAATGGCATTCTATTTTTATGCGCTATAGAATAATCACTTTTAAAAATGAAGCATGCAGAATTTAATTTGTTTATAAGGACACTGAAGAAATTTCGTTGTCTCAAAGCTCTCAAAGGCGACTTAACCCTTTAACGATCATAGCATTTTCATTGCTAAGATGTCGAAATAAATGAATGACACCGGTAATTAAGAACAAATATATTTCAAAATAAGAAAACGTGATTTTTCACATACAAAATAAAAGGGATATTTTTAGATAAAAATACCGGTGCCAGTGTTGCGTATCGGAATTAAAATTTTGTGGTTTCGTGGCGAAACCAATGAACTTTAAAGGGTTAAAAAGTCATTTTTTAACCCTTTCCGGTACGGGCAAAATCTTTTAGTAAAATGTGAAATTATCGACTGACACACCGGAATCCACAAGCGAATTTTTTAGATATTTTGAATTCCTGAATTCCAGTTTTTATTGTAAAGGTAAAATTTTACTAAAATATTATTGGTGCCGTTTGGAATAAAAATTAGGTATCCCAGACCGGGCACAGTGTGCCGGAAAGGGTTAAAAAAACATTCAGGTGTCAGGCAATAATTATTCATTTTATGAACAGAATTTGTCTGTGCCGTAAAGGGTTAATGTTGAAGCTGCCCCAAAATCTTCAAAAACAAAATTGTTTTAAAAAAGGAAAAACAATTTTGTAAACTTTTATTTATTTATTTTTAAAAACAAAAGTTGAGAAAATAAAATTTAATTAAAACTTTCTGGAGCAAATTTTCGTCAAATAAGACGGGATATAATATAGCCGACCATCCTTCAATGTGTTAAGCTATTGTAGCATCCAAATAACAACATCTTCTGATATCACGTACCTTTTTTTAACATATCGTTAAAAAACTTAATTATAATATACCGTATTTACTCGTGTATAAGGCGCACCCCTACTTTACAAGTAAAAATGCCGATTTCTTAAAATCTAGTATATAAGGCGCACCATAAATTTGATACGCTAATGAACAATGACCAAAAGAATTTCAGTAAAAAAAAAAAGTCGTAATAAACATTACACCAGACCAGAAAACAAGACGAAAATGTATTTTTAGACTTCGGGTTGTAAGAGAATGACGGGAAATAGGAATAAGTGACGGTAAAGAGAATTGCTAATTAGCGTTTAGATAATGTCATTAGCTCTGTTGTATGAAAAACTGCAAGGAATGAAATAAATATGCAGTAATATTTCAATTAAGTAACATTTTCCGAGTTTTAATATCTTCTTTGAATAATTTCTTGTTTCATATGTGTATAGTTCGACTGCATTCAACAGTAAAAAAAAATATTCCGTGTATAAGGCGCATCTAGGAGTTTTGCCCTAATTTTTGGGGAAAAAAGTGCTCCTTATACACGAGTAAATACGGTAGTTACTCTGTTTAAGGTTTATTATTTTCACATTATAAATTTTTATTCACAAATTTTGCTGAGATTAAGAACTTAATTACATCATTACAAAGTACTCAGGTAATAAAAAATCGAAAAATCAATCTTCGTTACTGATGACTTTCTCAGTGTACTGACATTCTATTAACTTCCTGTAACTGTCTAATTATAATCTGGTTAAAGTTTTGAGTAATTAATTCATTGATCACCGATGAATAATGTAACATCTGTTAATGTTTCTAAAGTACAGTGAAGAATTTTTTTATAATAAAAGAAAAACTGAATTGACAAAAAATATTATATATTTTAACCTTTAAAGATTCCTTTAAAGAACCTTTAAGCAAAAGTGACGCGGGTACATTTCAATGATGAAAATATTTTTGAGATTTTGTATTTGGGCCAAAATTTTCTGAATTGGTGCGCTAGAGATATTATAATTCAATACCTTCCTCGAAATAATATCATTGCAAACACGCGATGAGATTTTTCTCAACGATTCTTACTCATACTCAATCTAATCTATTATTTTTTTTAATTTGTTAGCTATTTATTTGATTTTATTGATCTATTTTTTTTATTCGTTTAATTATTTACGACGTTGTTTACGATTTTATTGCATTGACCATTCATTTGAATCACGTTATTCCTAAACATTTATCGGATGGTAGTTGTCTACACTTTTAACACGTTTTAAAAGAATGGAAAACTGCTTAGGAATTCAGTTTGTTTGTGTCACTGTCCGCATTCTATCTAACTTAAATATAATCGGAAGAGCTTACAATTTTTATGCTTTACTAAGGTTCATTATAGAAAAATCGCTATTAAAGATTAAAGTGCGCAGAATTTATAGTTTGTTTATAAAGACTAACGCTAGTAGGAGAGAGTGGGGATACTTGAGCATAGGGGATACTTGAGCCACCCCTATTATCTCTACAGTTGGTCAATTTTTCTTTCTCAAACTGGAAACATGGTAACATATTTATAGTTCTGAACAAGTAAAAAAGAAATCACATACTTTGGTACCATTTTGAAAGTATGATGATTAACCCTTTGAGCTCTGCTGGTAAAATTTTCTATCACACAATTTTAATTCTGAAATGTCACAACGATACCAGAAAATTCGACCAAATTTATTTGAAAAAGGTTTAATGCATTTTTTCGCGTATATTGTAAATCGGTCTTTTTCTTTGCAAAATACAGGTGCGAATGTGACATCGTGGCTCAAGTATCCCCTTCATGGGGATACTTGAGCCACGATGTAAAAGTAAAAGTAAAAATTTATTAGACATAGAAAAATAGTTCAAAATTAATTGAAAGTGGTTTTCAATTGAAGAAAAAATATCAAATTTTCATTTTCAACATTTTATTTTGTTCTAAAAAATTATAAAAATTTTTTAAAAAATTAAAATTTAAAAAATGGCGCAAGTACCCCCATCTTCCCCTATGATGGACCCGGTTCGAGTTTCGTAAGATTCGAGATTTGATTATTTTGATGTATTTGGTTAACAGGAGGGCCTGCTCGCAAGGAGACTATTTAATCTATTATAAATTTTTAATTAACTAAGATCAGAATTTTGTTTAATTTTAGTGGTACAAAAAAGCGTAATTTTTCGCAGCTATGCATTTATCGATAGGATTTATCGCAAATTTCCATTTTTATGCGAATAATATTTTAACCTTTTTTGGGACGAAATGTTGCAATCCCACCAGAATTTTCGAAAAGTTTTGCTGTAAAAAAAGGAAAGCAATCTAATAAAACATTCTAATAAAAATTTTAATTTTACTTAAGAAAGGTGTTATAATAATAAAATACATTGACATGTTTCGGAACCGTCAAATAAGTTCCATAGTCATAATATAAATAAAACAAAATTTCAAAATATTTCTCGGTCAATACAAATGACACGCGACAATGAGATATATATATATATATATATATATAAACACGCGTTTTATTGCAAAAAGTTAAATTAAAATATAGACCATGATCTAAAATATAAATAAAAATAGAATTTCAAAATATTTCACGGTCAATACAAATGACACGCGACAATGAGATATAAAAACACAAAGAAACACGCGCGCTATTGTAAGAAATTAAATTAAAAATAGACCATGATCTAAAAGAAATTCCAACATGGTTCATCCCATTCAAGCTCTCCTGAGGAATTTATTCATTCATTCTAACCATAACTTTAAAACTTTTAAAATCTGATGATTTAAAAAAAAAATCAATTGGATTTATTTAACTTTTTATCATAGGGAAAGCAATTTTACAACTTTTTTTTTCTACCAAAGTTTCGAAAATAAAATTTAATGATGCAAATTCTGGTAATATATCCCATCACATCTAAAGGTGTTAAGCAAATTTAGCCTCCAGATAACAACATCTTCTATTATCAGATACTATTTTAAAGATATCATTAAAAAAAACTTAATTAACTATAGTTACTCTCTTTGAAGTTGATTATTTTCACATGATCAATTTTTATTCACAACTTTTGTTGCGATAAAGAACTTAATTATATCAATACAAGTACCCAGGTGTTGAAAAATCGAAAAATCAATCTTCGTTACTGATGATTTTCTCTACGGACTAACATGCTATTAATTTCCTGTAACTGTCTAATTATAATCTAATTAAAGTTTTGATTAATTAATTCATCGATCGCCGATGAATAATGTAACATCAGCTAATGTTTCTAAAGTACACGGAAGAACTTTTAAAAATAAAAGAAAAATTAAATTGACAAAAGTATATATATATGTATATATATTACGTATATATTTTTAACCTTTAAAGAATCTTTCTGTTTACGAAGAAATGAGCAAAAATGATGCGGATCTATTTCAATGATGAAAATATTTTTCAGATTTTGAATTTGGGCCAAAATTTTCTGAATTGGTATGCTAGAGATATTATAATTCAATACCTTTCCCGAAATAATATCATTGCAAACACCTGATGAGGTTTATTTCAACGATTCTTACTCATATTCCGTCCATTCCAATTTTCTTTTAAATAGTGAGCTATTAATTCAATTTTATTGATCTATTTTTCCCTTTAATCATTTCATTATTTACGATGATAGATTTGATTGTATTGGTCATTTATTTGAATCACCTTTACTTTCAAACATTTATTGGCTGGTAGTTGTCTGACTGCGATGAGCTTGAGAAAAAAATTACATTTTAAACACACTTTCCAACATAACTGAAAATTGTTTTACAATTCAATTTGCCTGTTTTACTGTTCGCGTACTAAGTAGCTTAAATGTACTCGGAATAACATTCAAAGTTTATGTTTCACTGAAGTTCATCATAAACAACGCGGAAAAGGCACATCAAACGTTGCAAATGACGTGCGTTCGTACTGCCAAAGTTATGAAAATAAAATCTAATTAAAAATTTCTGGTGCAAATATTGGTTAAAATTAGGTGGGATATAACATACCTCACCACCTCTCAAGGTGTTAAGCGTTTGTAATCTAACGATTAACATCTTCTCATATCGCATACTTTTTTAAAGATATCGTTAAATAAATTTTATTATAATGTAGTTCTCTGTAATGTAACTCTCTTTAAAGTTGATTATTTTTACATTATCAATTTTTATTAAAAAAATTTTTTGAGATTAAGAACTTAATTACATCATTACAAAGTACCCAGGTGATGAAAAATCTGAAAACCAATTTTCTTACTGATGACATTCTCTATGGAATAACATGCTATTAACTTCCTGTAACTGTCTAATTATAATCTAGTTAAACCCATTCGTTCCCAGCACCTTTTGCGTAAATTTTATTTGGTTTGCACCACTATTTTTAGAAGATTTAAGCTTAGTTCATTAATCACGAAAATGCATCGTTTAAATAAAATAATTATTGCTTTTCTTTTTTACCGGTGTCAAAAACAGTGCTGAATGCACCTTTTGAAGCGTCCCTAAAAACGGACGCTAGGCACTAATGGGTTAAAGTTTTGATTAATTAATTCATTGATTACCGATGAATAATGTAACTTCAGCTAATGTTTTAAAGTACAGCGAAGAACTTTTAAAAACAAAGAAAAAACTGTTCGCAAACGGCACCAAAAATGTTAAAAAATATACTACCGTAATTTCGGGTGTATAAGCCGCGGGTCAAACAATTCTTTTTCGACCCAGAATTTTTTAAGAAATGAGTGAAACTATTTAGATCGCCGTAAATATTTGTCTTCAATCACTAAATAAGATTTCTGGGTCCAAAAATAATTGTTTGATCCGCGGCTTATACACCCGAAATTACGGTACTTTTACAATGAAGACTTAATTTAAGGCGATCTTGATTTCTAAAAAAGTCGTTCGTAAATTCTGGTATCTGACAATAATTTCTCATTTTACGAACAGAATTTGTCTGTTCCGTAAAGGGTTAATTTTGAAGTCACTCTGGAATTTGCGAAAATTGTTATTTAAAAAAAAAGGAAAGGCAATTTGACAGCAATATTTTTTACGAAAGTTAAATATAATTAAAAGTATATGTTACAAATCTTGATTAAAATTAGGTGAGATATAATATGTCCCACCACTCATCAAGGTGTTAATTATGTAATGCGGCCTTCAGACAACAACATCTTGAGATATCGCGTATTTTTTTTAAACATGTCGTTAAAAAATATAATTTTAATATAGTTACTCTCCTTAAAGTTAATTATTTTCAAATTATCAATTTTTATTCACAAATTGTGTTGAGATTAAGAACTTAATTTCATCATTACAAAATACCCAGATGATGAAAAATCGAAAAATCAATCTTCGTTACTGATGACTTTCTCAAACATGCTATTAACTTCCTGTAACTGTCTAATTATAATCTAGTTAAAGTTTTGATTAATTAATTCATTGATCATCGATGAATAATGTAACATCAACTAATGTTTCTAAACTACAAGGAAGAACTTTTAAAAAGGAAAGAAAAACTGAATTGATAAAAAAAATTATCTATTTTTAACCTTTAAAGATTCTTTCTGTTTACGAAGAAATGAGCAAAAGTGACGCAGATCTATTTCAAAGATGAAAATGCTTTTCAGAGATGAAAATGCTTTTCAGATTTTGAATTTGGGCCAACATTTTATGAATTGGTATACTAGAGAAATTATAATTCAACTCCTTTCTTGAAATAATATCATTGCAAACACGTGATGAGATTTTTCTCAACGATTCTTACTCATTTTCCATTCAATCCAATATTTTTTAAACAAAAAGCTATTAATTAGACTTTATTGATCTATTTTTTTCATGCATTTTCGTCATTAGACTTCATTGTTCGAATTTCGTCCTACTTGACATTAACGCTTTCAGAAATTTACGTTAAAAATTAGGGTTCTTCCAGACGCAGAAGCCACCTAGTTCCTGATATATTGCGAAATTTTGAATTAAATCCAATCAGAATTTTTGCTAAAATTTTAGTGGTACGAAAAAGCGTAAATTTTGGCAGGTATGCATTTATCGATTACAATTATCGCAAATTTCCATTTTTATGTGAATAATATTCTATCCTTTTTAAAGCCAATTAATTGCGTTTCTATAATGTTGGAGTCAAATCTGAATTTCCAAAAATTTCTGCTTAAAAAAAAAAAAAAAAAAAAAAAAAAAAACTTCGTTTCCGCTTTTACCAAAATTTTGAAAATAAAATTTAATTAAAAGTTTCTGGTACGAATTTTGGATATAATGTATCCTACTATCCATCCATGTGTTAATGTAGCCTCCAGATGACAAAATATTCTGATATCACATACTTTTTAAAAAGTTATCGCTAAAAAATTAATATTAATACAATTACTCTCTTTAATGTTGATTATTTTCAGATTATCAATTTTTATTCATATATTTTGCAGAGATTAAGAACTTAATTACTTCATTACAAAGTACACAGGTGATGAAAAATCGAAAAATCAATCTTCGTTACAGATGACTTTCTCAATGGGCTAACATGCTATTAACTTCCTGTAACTGTCTAATTATAATCTAGTTAAAGCTTTGATTAATTAATTCATTGAGCACCAATGACTGATGTAACATCAGCTAATGTTTCTAAAGTATAGTGAAGAACTTTTAAAAATAAAAGAAAAACAGAATTGACAAAAAATATCATATATTTTTAACATTTAAAAATTCTTTCTGTTTACGAAGAAATAAGCAAAAGCGACGCGGACATATTTCAAACATGAAAATAATTTTCAGATTTTGAATTTGGGCCAAAATTTTCTGAATTGATATACTAGAGATATTGTTCAATACATTTCGCGAAATAATATCATTGCAAACACGTGATGAGATTTTTGTCAACGATTCTTACTCATACTCCATCTAACCCGATTTTCTTTTAAATAGTAAGCCATTAATTTGACTTCATTGATCTATTTTTTTGTTCATTTAGACATTTACGTCGATAAATTTGATTGTATTGATCCTTCATTGGACCCCTAAAATGGACATAGCATTTTCATTGCTAAGATGTTGAAATAAGTGAAGATACCGGTAGTTGGGACAAATATACAATCGGCTCTCGTTAATTCAAACTCTTCGGGACCACAAGAAATGTTCGAATTATCGGAATTTCGAATTATAGAAGTATGAGACGTAAACATACTTAAAATGGTACTGTTACAGAGAAATTAATGTTATAGTGTTTTGTAAATTTATTTTATGTGTTATCATTAGAATATGACTTAATATTAAATTAGAATGTATAAATACATAAACTAATTAAAAGATTAGGAACAAGCACAATGGAAGAAAAACTTGAAGCGTCACTGATGGATAGATGGAGCACTAAGAAAGTGGATATCAAATGTATGGGATTATATGTATACTCGTTCAGAACAATTTTCACAAAAATCAAAGAAAAAAGTTACAGGAATGGTCTCAAATCCACGAGAAAGAAACGAAAAATGTAAAATCGGAATCCTCGTTAGTTCGAATTTAACGAAGTCAAAAGAAAATGAGTTCGAATTAAGGAAAAATTTTAACGTTTTTCTGCCATTGAAAATTTCGGGACTTCATGTTTAGTTCGAATTAAGCGAAGATTCGAATTATCCGATTTCGAATTGACGAGAGTCGACTGTACTTATAAATAAGAAAATGTGATATTTCACATACATAATAAGATGTATATTTTTTAAATTAAAATTCCGGTGTCGATGTTGCATACAGAATTAAAATTTTGAGGTTTCGTAGAGAAACCAATGAACGTTAAAGGGTTAAATCACCTTATTTCCAAACATTTATTGGATGGTAGTTCTTTGAATTGAATGAGCTTGAGATAAATAAAAAATATCTACTTTTTAAACACGTTCCAACATAATTGAATATTGTTTAAAGATATCGTTAAAAAAACTTAGTTATAATATTGTTACTCTCGTTAAGGTTGATTATTTTCACATTATCAATTTTTATTCACAAATTTTGTTGAGATTAAGAACTTAATTACATCATTATAAGTGACCAGGTGATGAACAATCGAAAAATCAATCTTCGTTACTGATGACTTTCTCTATGGACTAACATGCTATTAACTTTCTGTAACTGTCTAATTATTATCTAGTTATAGTTTTGATTAATTAATTCATTGATCACCGATGAATAATATAACATCAGCTAATGTTTGAAAGTACAAAGAAGAACTTTGAAAAATAAAAGAAAATCTGAAATGACAAAAAATATTATATAATTTCAACCTTTAAACATTCTTTCTGTTTATAAAGAAGTGAGCGAAAGTGACGCGGATCTATTTCAATGATGAAAATATTTTTCAGATTTTGAATTTGGGCCAAAATTTTCTGAATTGGTATGCTAGAGATATTATAATTCAATACCTTTCGCGAAATAATATCATTGCAAACACGTGATGAGATTTCTTTTAACGATTCTTTCTCATATTCCGTCCAATCCGATTTTCTTTTAAATAGCGAGTTATAAATTACTTTATTGATCTATTTATTTCTTTAATCTTTTAATTATTTACGACGATATATTTGATTGTATTGATTATTTATTTGAATTCCTTTACTTCGGAACATTTATTGGATGGTAGTTGTTTGGATTTTAATGAATATAATAAAAAATCTACATTTTTTACACTTTCCAACATTGTTAAAAAGTATTTATGAATTCAGGCCGTCTGCCTCCCTGGCTGTCCGTTTTCTAAATCGCTTAACCTTTTGAAGAGCTTTGGTATGTTTATGAAACCTTTAATATCCAAATACTTGAATAACATCAGAATTTTATTGCCGAAATTTCCTTTAATTATGTGAGTGAAACATAGAATTCTTTTTTTATTATTTATAAATAAATTAGTTCATTAACTCTGATGTCACTCATTGATTTCTATATTTTAGCGACGAAAGTGCCTCTGAGAGGGTTAAATGCTTCTCTGATTTGCCCGTACGGGCAACGTGTTATTAACAAACATTTTTGCCGTATCATGTACAATCATATCTATATTTTAATCATAATTTATTATTTTCACCAGTAAAATATTATTGTAAATTTTGTATTATTTAATCCGAGTAGTTTTACGATTGAAATAAGCAAAAAAATTTTTTTTCGAATAACCGGCGAAAGAGATTAAATATTCTGTAAAAGACTTGAAAGGAAATTATCATTATTTAAAAGTTTAAAATATATACAGGAAAAGTAAAAAGTCCGTAAAAACTTTAAAAATTCATAAAAACCGAAAAAATAACCGAAATGAAAAACGGTTTGCCGGGTTAGCATCCATAGGTCACGGGGATTTTTTAAAGACAGAAATAAAAAAATAATTCTAAAAACAGCCGACAGATGGCGCTGGCACTTGCGATTTCCGCGGAAATATGCAAATGAACCGGTTATAAGAGCTTGCGCTCCTAATCCACAACTAATTCACCGTTGTGAGCCGTGAACTTGATATCAAGGATGCTCACTGCGAACGACAAAGCTTTGTTAGTGAAGTTATTTTACATGAACAAGGAATCAGCGACTATTGCTTTGCGTAATTTCCGATTTCAAAAGCATTTGAGTACGGGAAAGGGGCCTTTAACAGCGGCAGGCCTCATAAAGCTTGTTCGGCGGTTTGAGGAAACATTCTGTTCTTTATTTGGGTATCTTTTCTTTGATTTCGGTACGTCAGCGCCACCTATTGGCTGTTTTTTTAATTATTTTTTTTCATGTCTTAAAAAAATCCCCGTGACCTATAGATACTAACCCTGCAAACCGTTTTTCATTTCGGTTATTTTTTTTGTTTTTATGAATTTTTAAAGTTTTTACGGACTTTTTGCTCACCCTGTATATATTAACCCTTTGATTACGGTGTTGGCATATGTGTCGTCCGAGAGATTATTGCTTTATTTTATTCGTAAAACTTTTTGAAAACTATTTCCTGCGATACATTAGTGGAGAATGATTTCACGAAAGCTTTTCCACAAAGGAATATTTTTGTAAATTATGATGTGACTGAATATAAAAATATTAGTCACTTCTATCCCGTAATCAAAGGATTAATCAGTTAAGTGGTTAAAAATACTCGGTAAGGCATGCAATTTTTATGTGTTAACCGTTGTTTATGTTGTATTTCCTTGGCAGCATATTTGCTACCAATACTATTTCTAATTTAGTGGTGATTTTAATTTTGATATTCCTAATTCACACCAGAAACTTAGAATACAATATTTGCTTTATTCAGTAAAAGGCATTCCATAATCAAATAAATGAAAATTTTCTATTGTAAATTCAGATTCTATGAACTACGGTATTTCTAGAACATAACTCTACCCTGGGATTCAGAGGGTGAGCTTTTCATTTCGGTTGTTTAACATTTTATTACAATAGATTGAATTTTATTGACTGTTCATTTGCATCACTTAATTTCTGAGATTTTTTTTAATTATTATTATTGAGGAATAATTTATCTAATTTTATTCAATTATTTGTTTCAATAAATTCATTTTTTGAATATAGGTTTTATCTTATTTATTAATTTAAATAATTTATTTTTGAAATTTTTTATATTGGTGAACGATTAATTCGGTTTTATTCAGTTATTTGTTTTAACCATTAACTTGTTTTTAATTGCATATTTGATTTTATTGATTATTCATTTGGATTAATCAATTTTTAGTACTGTTTTAACACCTTGAATACGAGCGACACGTATACGTGCCGAAAAAAGGCTTAAGAGCTGTATCACACGGAAGAATATTTTTCGGCAAGCATTTTACAAAACACGATCGTCGAGCTTGCTGTGTGTTCGGCAAACAGGTTTTTCAAACTTCTCGCGGTGTTATTTAACCCTTTCCGGCACACTGTACCCGGTCGGGGATACCTAATTTTAATTCCAAACTTGCAAACGGCACCAATAATATTTTAGTAAAATTTTACTTTTACAATAAAAGCTTAAATTAAGGAATTTAAAATATCTAAAAAATTAGTTTCCGAATTCCGGTGTCAGTTGATAATTTCTCATTTTACTACAGATTTTGCCCGTGCCGGAAAGGGTTAATTTCTCGCTCTGCTCCTATTGGTCAGTTGATCGGCGCTGAATGAATGACCAACATTTTCCGTGCAATACGGGAAACGTTCGGTAAGCAAAAACAGCCAGCAGATTCTCTCCTATATCAAGGTCATGCAACTTTTTGCTGACTATAATGTTGTGTTGGGGGAAAAGTTCTGCCAAAAGGGTACGTGTGATACCGCTATAAGAATCCATGTTTATTCTCACCAGTAAAATTTTACTACGAAATTTGCCTTATGTAATCGGAGCATTTTCGCGATTTATTAAGGTACAAATTCATGTTATTGAAAACCTGTGGCAATACATTGAAAATTTCGTAAAAAGCTGCCGTCGCGAAGGGGTTAACACATTCACTGCTGATCAAGCGCCAGCGCGTGATATGGCGCCAACGTAGCCAAATCAGACGGGAGGCTTTCGCTCAACTTTTCCCCCAACAGAATATTTCAATGAGCAAAACTTGATTGACCTTGATGAAGGAGAGAATTTTGGTGGTTATTTTAGCTCACCGAGCATTTTCCGTGTCGCCCGGGAAATATTGAACGTTCAGTCAGCGCTGATCATTTGAACCAATAGGAGCGAAGCGAGAGTTCGAAGAACCTGTTCCAAGATCGAAGAACCTGTTTACCGAGTACGCAGTGGTTGGGAGAACATGTTGTGTCAAATGATTTCTGAAATGTTTGCTGTTTATCATTCTACGTGTGATACCGCTAACGCGCCAGCCATGATGTGGGGTGATATCCTAGACAGCAAGCGCTGGCGCGGGAAAATCTTTCACTGATTCTTTGTTATAAAAAGTAAATCGGCTTCTGGGAAAAACCCACTTCTACAGTGCGGCATTATCATTACATCTTCACGTAAGCGGCAGCGAACGTGTTAAACGGTGGACGATTATTTAGATTTCATTGAGCTAGCTGCTTATTTTAATATTTAATGACGATAGATTAAATTTCGTTGATTATTCACTTGAATCACTTCATTTCTAAATAATATTTTTTAAAGTCCAGCTCAATGAATAATCTAACTAATCATTCACCATTAAAAAAATGTATTGGAAATTGATTGATCCAAATAAATATTCAACAAAATGAAATCTACAATAAAAAAATGAAATCTACAATTAAAAAAATAAAGTGATCATAACAAAAATCTGAATAAAACCGGATTCATCGTTCACCAATAATACAAAATCGAAAATAAAATATTTAAATAAATAGTTGATAAGATAAAATCTATTATATATATATATATATATATATATATATATATGCAGTCGGCTCTCGTTAATTCGAACTCGTCGGGCCACAAGGAATGTTCGAATTATCCGAAGTTCGAATTATGGAAAATATGAAATATAAACATGTTTAATATGGTACTATTACAAAGTAATTAATGTTATAGTGTTTTTAAATATATTTCGTTTCTTATCATTATAATATGACTTAATAATAAATTAGAATGTATAAATACATAAACTAAATAAAGGATTAGAAACAAGCACTGTGGAAGAAAAATTTGAGGTGTCACTGCTGGACAGACGAGGCACTAAGAAAGTGGATATCACTTATATAATAATAATAATTATATGTATACTCGTTGGGGACAATTTTCACAAAAATCAAAGAAAGAAAGTTATGCAAATGATCTGAAATCGGTGAGAAAGAAAACAAAAATGAAAAATCGGAATTCTCGTTAGTTCGAATTTAAAAAAGTCAAGAGAAAATGAATTAGAATTAATGAAAGTTTTTAACGTCATTCTGCTATTGAAAATTTCGGGACTTCATGTTTAGTTCGGATTAAGAGAATATTCGAATTATCCGATTTCGAATTAACGAGAGTCGAGTGTATTTATATATATATATATATTTAAACAAATAACTGAATAATATAAAAAAATGCTCCATAAAAATTTAACTTTTGTTAAAAAAAAAAGAATAAAAATTATATTTTTAAAAGTTTACTGATTCAGTGTTATTGTACTATTAAATATAAGTAATTCGGAACTTTTTAAAATATATATTTTTTAAAGCAATGATTAATTCAAATTTAAGCAATTCGTTTGCAACAAAATTAAAGCTTTATTTGACTGATTACATCATAAACGGATAATTAAACAATAGTTACTACTTCTAATGTATAATAAAAGATAACTTTCAAAAATAAGTGAGTAAAAAAATGTATTGATAATTGAAATATATGTCTGTATTTTCAGCATTAAAGATTGTTATTGCTTTTGAAAATAAAATAAAAGCGACAGGATCTTCTTTTCAATGATCCAAAAGCCTTCTAGCTTTTGAATATGGGCCAAAAAATTTTGAATTTATACTCTTTAATATTCTAATTCCGTGTCCCTATCATAAAGCTTTATTAAGAAAACGTGCTGACCTTATTTTTTATGAAGAATGACTGCTTCTATTATATTGAATTAGTCCTTTGGATCATTAATTTGTAAGAATTGCTTTTTTTTAATTTACCTATTTATTGTTATTATTATTATTTTAATTATGATTAATTCGATCTATTATTTTAGAGTCGTTTCTTTGATTGATTTTATCTGATGGCATAACTGCATTTTTCCTACCACAAAAATTTACTAGAAAATTTTATTTAAAATAATCTCCAAATTTTAACTAATTCCAGTGATGAAATAAGGCAAAAATCTTTTTTTTCAGTTATAGTGGTGGGGAAAATCCGTATAAGTTGGTAACTATGCTGAAGGGATTTATTCAAAAGATCTATGTTAAAATTTTTATATTTCTAATAATTTACATATTAGTTCTATTATATCTATTTCAAAATTGTTTGACACTTTTCGGCACTCAGAAATTCTGCTCGTAACATGATGAAATGACTGACTGGCACCAGAATTTACAAATGAACTTCCTACAAAATACAAACTTGTTAATTTAAACTTCCATTGCAAAATCCAAATTATTTTAAAATATTATTGGTGCCATTTGTAACTTTTGAATTAAATTTAGGTGGTTCCGCAGGTGGACTGACTACATCGGAAACTGTAAATAACTATATTTCATAAATTTTTAATGATTTAAATATTTTGCCAAATCCTTACTTTTGAATATCACTATTTTAAAATAATACTCTTCGCCTTATTTTATTTTAGAAAATGATTAAATTATCCGCAATTAAACATAACAAATATTACTACTCAAAAATAATTGTATTCCAAAGTAAAGATAATACAGGAAAATGGGCAGATTTGTCAGACGTTTTAGAACGTAATTTTTGTTTGTTTTTTTTTCATTAACCCTTTAAAAATCGCATTAACCTTCCTACCCTGAATGGGTCTAATCGACTCAGTCCTATGATGCGTTTCATTCGAATCAAACCAGAAAATTTTTCATAAAAAAATTAAATAAACAACACAAAGATTTAAGTTAAATAACTATGTTAAATGGATTTAAATGAAAATTCTGGTGTGAACTATTTTGATCAAGTTTGAGTAAAATTTCAACAGGGTAGGAAGGTTAAATTACTGTTTAAAAATTCAGACTACTTATTGCTACCACTTTAAAAATACCGTAATTTCGGGTGTATAAGCCGCGGATAAAAACAATTCGTTTTGGACCCAGAAATCTTATTTAATGATTGAAGACAAATTCTGGGTTAAAAAATAATTGTTTGACCCGCGGCTTATACACCCGAAATTACGGTACATATATATTCACTTTATTTAACACTAGAATGATGACAAGGGGCCAATTTGGCCCCTACTAAGTAAATATATTTCGTTTCGAACCCCTAAATTTCTCTCTAAGATATGTTTAATCTATGCAAAGGAAAATAATGTTTAATTACTAAGTAACTTAAACAGTTTTGAATAACAATTCTGGTATCAAATATTTTTTATAAAATTTGTGTAAAACTTGCCTTCTTTCTAGTGTTAATGACAATTATCACATTATCAGGGTAAAGTCCATTTCTGTTTTATAAAACTGGGAGAAGGGGAAATCAAACAATATGAATAAAAGGTCTCCAAATATCACGGGAGCGAGAATTAAGGGGTTAAAATTTTATGATACTGAAATTTGAATATCTTATTTCATTTTTAGCAAAATTAAGTATCTCACAACGAAATTTCTTAATAGAGGACATATAATGAGATTCTAGTGTCATTTTCATCTGTTAACATTTTTGGAAGATTTTTCCCCCTTTCTAAGGTTGTCATAATAATTGAAGGAAAAGCACGGCAAAACCGCCATAATATTCCACCATAAATCACTATAACATATCGAATAGCGAACATACGGCACTTCTATTTTGCTGAGACATTTTTTAGTCCTCCAAGACCTATATATGCATGTGATTTTGCCTCTTAACTCTTTTAACCCCATGGGAATGAGCGAAGCGTATACGTGTCGCAAAAAAACTTAAGAATCCTTGTTTATCCCCGACAGTAAAAACCCAATCGCTGTCGTCGTCCTAACCATTCGGAGTTTTTCGTAGTTTTCTACGAACCTTGGTATTTCCTGCGTAAATATGGGTTGCATTTTTAGAAAGAATCACGTTTTGAGCACCTTATCGCCAGAACAATGATTGGCACGGAGATGAAGTCAATGCTAAGCACCCTTTCTTGTTTGTGACGTCAAACGCCCAGCGAATAGCAGTCCTTCCTTCTGCAAAGAGATCGCGCTTATTGTTCATTTGTTTTTCCGTAAATGTTATCAAGCAAAGACTATAATATGAGGAAATGTTATTCATCGTTTACGATTAAAACATAGTTTAAAACAAAGAGTTTTTTCAGATTAAAATGCTTTAAATTTCACAGAACATCTAAACATAGTTTTTTTTTTTCAATTCAAAAATATTATTTCCGTAACTCTTTATGTTCGAAGAAATCGAGAAGTTAATTAAAAATAGTAGTAAAGATTCTCTTGTAATAAATGTAATTTTATTAGTCATATGTTTTATGATACATTTGAACTTAGTTTATTTTGTGTTTGGCGATGCAGCTAGCTGAACGTTCTCGGTTTGGCCAACTCGCCAAGGCTGGTGCTCAAAACGTGATTCTTTCTGAAAATGCATACGGGTTAGGTTCCTTTAGAAAGATCCCCTAGGACATACATCCCGAGGGCCTACATCCCACTTGCAGATAATTGGCTATTATCCATAATACCATCCCTGCAGTAAAATTTTACTATAAAATTTGCCTTATTTTATCAGAGCATTTTCTCGATTTATTAAGACACAAATTTCTGTTTTTAAAAACCGGTGGCAAAACATTAAAAATTTTATAAAAGGCTCCCGTCGCAAAGTGGTAAAAGACTGGAATCTCTGTCGGCATCACCTTTTGAAAAGAAGTTACTTTCAATAACACATTATTGAAAATGCTCTAATTATATAATGCATGCTTTATTTTCCTTTATTACTGGTGCCGAAAACAAATTTTGCGAAGAAAGATGATGTCCAACGAGAATGTACATAAGATTGCAAAAGGTTAATATAAATTAGCTATGGATAAAGAGGAACTGACATACCCACAAAATGGCGAAACTTTAGCTGCAGTCGGTTACGAAGTGGCTTATTATAACTGGGATGACATTTCACCAGTGATATTGATTAGAAATTTTCTCCATATACAAATGCCTGAGTATTGAAGAGTTTCAGTCATAGTAATTATGGCCAAAATCAGATATCCAGGTTTACTGGCGAAAGTTTACTCCGGCAGTATTCAGGACCTGCATTTTCGGTGTATTGTGACATTCCTAATAATGTCATCGTCAGTGTCGGAGATAGAGGTCATAATACCCCGGCCGATTTCCAGATGTAAAAACAAACAGAATCTTTTAATATTTTTGTGAAAGAAATTTTCCGTTGATAAGCAGTTAAAAGCAGGCGAAATTTTCTATTCAAAATGTATTGGTGGAAGTTTGCACCTGCAGTATTCAGGACCTGCATTTTCGCTGTATTGTGACATCCCTAACACTGTCCTGTCAGTCTCAGAGAAAGAGATCATAATACCCGGGCCGCATTTTCAGAAAGAATCACGTTTTGGAGCACCTTATCACCAGTACAACGATTGGCACGGAGATGAAGTTAATGCTACGCACCCTTTCTTGTTTGTGACGTCAAACGCCTAGCGAATAGCAACCGTTCCTTCTGCAAAGAGATCGCGCTTATTGCTCATTTGTTTTTCCGTAAATGTTATCAAGCAAAGACAAAAAATATGACAAAACAATATGAGGAAATGTTATTCACCGTTGTTCACGATTAAAACATAGTTTAAAACAAAGAGCTTTTTCAGATTAAAATGCTTTAAATTTCAAAACATAGGTTTTTTTTCTTAATTCAAAAATATAATTGCATTAAATTACATTTAATGCAAAAAATGGCTTTTTACTACATTTTTCATTTATATACTGTTTGATATCCTAAATGACATAACTCATTCTTTCTCTTTTATTTCTAGGTAAGAAAAACTGAATGAAATATTTGCTGTTGTACATCATAAGTCACATGGTATGTAAAATAGTACCTTTCTTCATATTGGAAGAATTTTAATTAGCAACATTTTTGTTTCTTTGTGAACTAGAACGGACGAGAGGAGTCGATTTGACTACAACCATGTGATTAAATTTCAGTTCGAACCAGAAATTATTCCTTGAAATAAATAAAATAAATCAATTAAATTATTTTGAATAAAAATTCTGGCATCTAATATTATATTCAAACTTGAACAAAATTCCCGGGTGTTCTATGCTGAATACCAAAATTTGTGATTTTAAAAGCCAAAATGGTACTTACGTATTAACATCACCGCATCAGAAGTTGCACTAATGCGGCAATAAAGAACAATCCTGTTGTTCGCACGCGCACGAAGTTATCGTTTGGATTCCTTGTTGCCTTGTTGTTTGCTGTTTTTGACGCCATTTTTTAATGCTGCAAAAATTCGTATTTCGGACTTGCCAAAAACAGAACAAGATGCAATTTTATTTTTTCTTGAGCGATGACACAGGAGTTAAACTCTATATCGGCTCATTTCCCACTTAAATCCGATTGACTATTTTGTTTTTAAATAAAGTGTTTTGAATTTCGAAAGTATTTTGATTTTAAGTAAAGTGTTTTATTTTATGATTTGTCGCAAAAATTTTAGGTATAGATTGGCGGCACTTGAAAAGCGCCAAATTTGTAGCTGCGCTGCTAAAATCTATTAAATTTTAGTGGTAACAAAAAAGTAACAGTAAGCAGCAATGTATATAAAAAAAGAAACTAGTCGTTGGGTGCCACCGTAATACTTACCCATTATGGATATGCGTAGTATAATGTATGAAAACAAAACATGAGTAAACAATTTATAAAGCGCAGTTGCAAAACAAAATTTAAACGTATATTTAAATATTTTTAATATACATAGTAATGCTCTATTAATGGATTGCTGATAAACCAATTTTGACAGATTACATAAAACGCCAAACTACTCAAATAGTACCGAATTGCTTAAAAGAAACGTCCTTATAACTCCAAAAATAATTTTATCATATTAACTAACATTTTATTGCGTCAGATTAAGCGTCTCATTTCCAATTAAAGCATATCTTTGAATTGAAATTTGAATGAAATACAGGGTCATGAAAAATAGAGGAATTTGGAAAACAGGACTACAAATATCTCGGCAACTAATTTTTCGATCGCTTTGATTTTTATGCGGATTTTGTGTTATTTTATTGCCTTTTATGTCTACCTCTTAAAATTTAAAAAATTAAAAAAATTTTATGCATCTTTCACCAGAACGAATTTTTCGAGAGTCCAAAAAGATAGTTCCGGATAATCGAGGTTATTGATATGAAATAGGCTTTGTTCTATTCTTACATACTAAATACATACAGAATTTGAAGTCTCTATCTCAAATTGTTCGGGAGCGTTTACAGAAACACAGACGGACGGACGGCAATTTTTCTTTTTTCTAAAAGCGGAATCTCCAGTATCTGAAACGTGTAAATCCATCAAAATTTGTTTTTCGATTTTCAAAACGATTGCAAGACTTACCCTATACTACGTATTATGGGTTAGTAAAAAAAAATATTACCACTTAGAAATGATTTTTCTGTATGTCTTACAGACAAAAAGAGTTGTCTTCATGCATTGCTTAACCCACAGAGTACGGAACAGAGAATCAACTTTCATATACTGTAATGGCAACTTGTTTAACATGGGATTACACATAGACAGTAGCGACACGAGCGGACCACTCTGAAACTACGATCATAACATAAGAGAGGTTGCTAATTCGGCGAAACATCTCTTCCTTGGCGACAAATGATAAGGGGAAAAAAAGAAAAAAAATACAGCGACGGCTTGCTGCTTCTTGTTTTGAAATTTATGAAAGAATTATTTTAAACTTGTTTTGAAACAGTCGAAATTCAATTTTATTTTAAAATTAATGTTGTAGTAAAATAATAACAAGAATAATAACAGTAATAATTACGAATCAATATAAGCGCGGAAATCTAAGATCAAATAGTACAAGCACCTGTGCAGAAATAATTAAATCAGCATTCAGCAAGAAGCGCCAAGCAGAATAAGGTTACAGTTAAATAGAAATCACGAGGATAAAAATCGCCAACGTGATGGTTTAGTTTTTAAGTGATCCACTGAGGGCGCTCATTTCAAGCCGAGTTGAAGCTCTGTTGTACTCTGTGGCTTAACCCTTTCAGAGGCAAGATATTTCTGCTCCAAAAATGGTAAAATAATTGATTCACATCACAATTTACGAACAAATATATTTGAAAGTAATCAAGAGCTCTTTTTCGCGTATATTGTAAGATCGAAATTGTACTAAAAATCTACTGGTGCCAGTTCGCAATTGGGGCAGCAAAATGAACTATTTGCAGACTGCAAACGGCGGCACCCTGAAGGGGTTAAAGCTTTTTGATACAGTAATTTTTTAACGAAAATTCCATAATATTTAATGATAGAAATTTTTTTTGACTAAATATTACTAATATATTCGTTTCAAAAAAGTAGTATTTTCCGAATATTTTCAATTTATTGCATGAAAAAAAATAGTGAAGAGAAAAACACCTTCGCAATTATTGTCGTGTATAGGTGACGCATACAGCATTCAAAATTATCGGTAATTTTTAATAGAAATTTTTACTTTTTTAATCAAATCTATTTGCGATTAAATTTGAGAAAAAGTCTTAGTTAAAAAAAGCAGCGACAAAATATTAACAGTTCTGTAACGGACAATCCTCCTGAAAACATTTCCTTAACCCTCAAGCGTCCAGATTATTATTTATTTTTTTCAAAATTCATAAAATAATACCCATGAAAATCATTTGTATCGGGATTTGTTTATGATTACCTTACATAGTTATTTATCTTATGTACGGCAAAAATAAAATAAAATAAAATAAATAGCATTAACATCAGTTTTGTATTAAATGAGCCTTTGATTTCAAAGATTACGTGACGAAAAAAAATCCGAATAGGACGCTTAAACGGTTAAAGTTAGTACTAATGTCTTTAATTAAAAGAACAATCATTACAGGCACCTCAATCGCTTATGTTATTATTGGAAAACGATGCGACAATTCGAATTTTTAAAAGCAAAATAAAGAGAAATAAAACTAATTTTTAACCTTCCTACCCTGTTTAAATTTTACCCAATCTTGATAAAAACATTTCACACCAGAATTGTTATTCAGAACATTTTAATATATGTAATTGACTTGAATATCTGAATTTGTTATCTAACTTTCTTCATGAAAAAAGTTCTGGTTCGAATCGTATAAAACAGATTATAGGTATGGGTCTACTAGACCCATTCAGGGTAGGAAGGTTAAAAGTAAGAACGTACAACGGTTTTTACCGATGCGTGAAATTCTGAATGTTTAAAACGTGATGTTCTAAGGCATAATATTAGATTCCATTCGTGCTACTTTCAAATGTGTATAAAATATACTTGTTTTGTGGCTTACTTAGTACCTTCTTTTAGTATCATAACATTTGAAAGATTTCAGGGGCAAAGCACTTACTTTGAAAAAGTGCTGAAATGAAAGAGTGGCACCGAAATTTATGTAAAATATACTTGAGAATAAGAAAAAAACATTTTTCACACACATTAATACGCGGAAAAATATTATGTAAAATTCCGGTGTCAGTGTGGTTTTTAAGAATTAAAATTAAGAATTTTCAAAAACACACCAATGCCCTTGAAAAGGTTAACCCTTTCCTTCTGGCGCGGCGTCCCCCAAAAAAGGTACCTAATTTCAATTTTACTTACACCAAGAATATTTAATTAAAATTTTTCTGTTATAACGTATCTAAAAATAAGCAAGTTCATATTCTCTAATAAATTCTTCTACAAATTTTGGCGGCAGGTACTTATTTTAACCCATTAGTGCCTAGCGTCCCTTTTTCGGGACGCTTCAAAAGGTGCATTCAGCACTGTTTTTGACACCGATAAAAAAGAAAAGCAATAATTATTTTATTTAAATGATGCATTTTCATGATTAATGAACTAAACTTAAATCTTCTAAAAATAGTGGTGCCAACCAAATAAAATTTACGCAAAAGATGCTGGGCACGAATGGGTTAAACAAATTTACTCCGCGCCGGAAAATTCACACTAGAATCACCATAAGTAGACTTATGCCAAATTAATAATAGTAAATATTTTTATATTGTGGCGGTGGGATTACTTTATTACACCTAATTTAGAAGAGATTTGTACCAAAAACTTTTAACAGAATTTTATATTATTTGGCGACTATATTCAAAAATATTACTTTTCATTATTTTAAAACATAATTTTTCAATTTTTCCAGTGAGAATTCAAAGTTACAGACACATTGTTGCTTGTCTTTCAAAGAGTTAAACATTTATCTTTTTCGATAAATAAATAGATCGCATACTAAGTAAGGAGCATGTTATAACATTTAAGGGGGGCAAAAGTACTCCAGACTTTCAATCGCAACTTTTTTTTTAGCTCACAGGCTATCAAAGCCTGAGAGCTTATGTGCCCGTCCGTTCTGTATGTACGTTCGTACGTTCGTACGTTCATACGTTCGTGCGTAACGCGATAACTCATGATAAAAAAATCCGATCCACTTGAAATTTTGTATGTAGGTATATCCTGACAAGGCACTTCCCTGATTAGTTTTTGGAGTTCATTCGATATGTATAAGAGGGGAAACGGGGGGCTCATCCCCCTCCCCTTAATTGATATAAATGGGTTTTTCATGCAGAATTAAGTTTTCGTTCAAAATTTAGATTAGGATCATTCTGATGAGGCGATTCCGTGACTGTTATTAGGTGTTCATTGAATAAGTATAAATAGGGAGAACAGGGGTTCTAATGCCCCCCCCCCTTAATTTATATAAATGGGTTTTTCAAGCAGAATTTTCAGATTTCGTTCAAATCTCTGAATAGTTTTGGAAGTTTAATGGTTAAGTATAAAAGAGGGGGATAACTCCTTTTAAATTATATAAATGCTAAATGGGTTTTATTAAGAATTATCCCATTTGCTCTGAATTTTGGATATAGATTTTTTATATGATAAAGCATGTCTTTGATAGTATAGGAGGTTCAATGATTAAGTATAAAAAAAGAGGAAAGGGGAGAGCTGTTTCCCCTTCTTAATTTTTTTTCGAACGAAATTAACCTTTGAAAATATAAGGCTTTAATGTACAATTAGTATTTGTAGCCTGTGAGCTCAATGCCATCAGTTTAACTGGGCAGTATTCTTTATTTTATCAATCTTTGGATGCGATTCTAATTAAAAATCTCTATGTTTCGCTTCAAAGATCTACTAACACTTTGCGAACGGGAGACTTAGCTTGTCATACTTGCCTCTTTTTTAGTCTGAAATTTTGCATTTATATCAGAAATTCTGTATTGTATAGTTTTCTGTATTTAACGTCAGACGTTGCGATATTACTTCAACTAAAATTTTTTTCTGAATTTATGAATAGAATTCGAAGTTTTCAAATTGAAATTTGAGGTAAAACTAGCAACCTAACGGGAAACTGCGATTACAGACCTGAATAGAACAAATGTCGAAAGTGGGTGAATATAATATTAATTGCGTGACCAAAAGCAGTGAAATTACATTCTATGATTTTACAGGAAGTAGTGTTTTATTTACTATTTTATTTTATTTCCTGTTATAGTTATTATTTTTTATTGCCCAATTTGAAAACAGATTTCGTGATTGCGATTGCAATGAAAGTGAAATGCGGATTATTATTATTATTATTAATCTAGAAATTCCGAATTTATACCAATGAAATTTAAATAGCGTTTTTAACCCTTCCCAAAATATATTTTAATACATTAAAAAAAAAACACTTTTCAAACTTTCCGGTGACAATCGAAATTTCTGAATAAAAAAATTTGCCTTATTTGGAAACATCAGTATTTGCCCATCAAAGTTGCCAGATTAGGCTTAATTTTTATTCAGAAATTTAAAGTTTATACCAGAAATAAGGATTAGTTTTATTATCATTACTGAATGACACACAATTATCCATCGCATAAAGCAAAAGTTCTTTTCTTTTCCTGTGGGAATTTAAAATTGTGAATTAAAATTAGCAACCAAATTGCTATTTCTGATGCAAGTTATATATTAAAATTATTGAAAATAGTTAATTATTCTCGGGGGCGGGAATAAATTGTTAAAAGAACTCAAAAGTTTAAAGTAAAAAAAAAAAAAAAAAACAAAAAAAAAAACAAAAAAAAAAAAAACAGATGGAAGTAGAATATAAGATTTTTTTTTTTATATTTTTTTTATATTTTTTTGATTTAGCTGCTTATGTTATATAGAAATATAACATGACTGTTAAATTGAAAAAAATAATAAAAGTATTTAATTATTGTACGTTAAAATTACGGACACGGAACATAAAATTGTTCAAATTTTTTAGTTTTTAATTATAGGATCTCCAATATAAAGCTAAAAGATCATGGGACTAGATGATTACAAGCCTTAAAGCTTTTGGTGCTGGAAGGTTTTAAAATAATATAGTTTAAACACTGTCGGTGTGTATATATTTTTTGCCTTTTTTTTCGAAATGTGTTTTTTATGCTTTGGTTCACTTTTTTAAACTTCTATATTGGATAAACATTTGAAACTTTTCAAAATTGTGTAACTGAATTCTTTCTTTAAAAGTATCTAACATTATAAGTCTGAGTGAAAAAATTCTTCTAAATAATCAGAAATATGTTGTTAATGTTTTTACAATTGTCAAAGTTTTTTAGTAAAATATTTTTAATTATTTTTCTTTTAACTCTAAAACCGCTGCGTTTATTCAAGCTTTATAAAAAAGTGTTTCTCACCAGAATTTTAATTTTAAGCTATTTAACTTATTTAATTAGTCTATTTTTCTACTGCATACATTTAACATATCTTATGAACAGAAAATTCTGCTTCGGATCGACTGTTATCAAATTAGCAGGGGTCATTTTGACCCCTAATGACGGTTCTAGTGTTAAGCGAAAATGAAAATTGTTACTTATTATTATCAAATATGTTTTCAGATACCACAATAAATTTTAAGGCAATATATTCAGCCGTTTTTGTACCAAACAGAGATATTGTTCACAAAATATGTAAAAAGTTAATTAGTTCGGGAAAAAGAATTTGTGCATGAAATTAATTTATTTTGAATTATAAGGACTATAATGTACATGGACACACAAAAGATTTTGGATAGTATACGATATCCGGAGTACTGAATACTATAACGGCAAGATTTGAATAATTTTAAAACTTTGTTATAGTACGGACGCACCTCATTTGCTACATTTGACGAGCAATTTCCGACTTTTTTATAACACAGAAAATTTGTGGCTCACTTGGAATATGTTGGATAAAAAATAAATTCTTATGCGAATAAATGTTTTATAACAATTGCTCAAAAGCATCTATTGGCGGAAAATGTTTGAATTACAGGAATAGAACGGATTTTCTTATGATCTATACGAATTCTAAACCACACAAAATATTTTAATGTTTACGTTAGTGAAACGCAATGTAATGTAACGTTTCACTAAAACATGTATTTTGTGCATTGAATAATATTTTTAAGCTTTATTTTAATGTTAAAATTGATAAGTGATGCATCAATGTCAATAAACTTTTGAAAAATGCAACATTGTTTCAAAATAACATTATTGTTTTAATATTCTGACTAAGAAAAATAACTTCAAAGCTAATGGAAACTTTTTTTTAAGTTTTATAAATAACTAATATGTTTTTTTTAATTTAAAAGAAAATACTAAAGCAAAAAATGCAGTATTTTAAACTCATAGTATGTTCAAAAAGATTTTTTTTTAAATATATTATCTGCTGGAGATACGTGATTAATTTTAAAAATACTCAAAATATACTAGTATTAAAATTTAGTTAACGAAATATTCCTGCCATCTATTTTTAAAAATTAAATTTTTAATTTTTCATACAAATCTTGTTTTTTATAAGTTATATTCAGAAAAAAAACATTTTTCCGTGTTTTGAAATGTACAATTGTAAAAATGCCATTCTTGTATTTCTGAAACTTGCCGAATTATGATATTATGAACCTCTGAAAGCCGTAGCTTTCCTTCACTAAAAAAAGAAAAAAAACTTCTGCCTGTTTTTATTGCCAAAATAATAAGAAATTTCATAAAATTCAAATTATCATAACACGGTGAGATGGTAGTATAAAAAAAGAATCTTTCCTCTCGTGCTTAGCTAAACATAAGATTTTTTTATGATGCGCATTTAAAATAAATAAATAAATAAATAAAATATATTGAAGCATTTTTATAAGCATATCGTCGCTTTATTTTTAAATAAGTAAACTGAAAAATTTTGATCTCCTCTCATACTCGTCATGAAAGTACCATTTTAAAATTTATTTCTTCCTTTTTGAGCTCGAGTTTTAGACCGTAATTTGAAAGATACTTGAAAAACTCATTGTTACAGGAATAAATGAATTGATTTCCAAATCATCAATTTCTTTCATTTTACTTTAGTATCCACAATTGCTCGTTCTAATGAACATACGGTAGGGCAGGAGCTGGTCAGTTACGAATGGAACTACCAGTATTTTCTTATACAAAATACTTAGAATTAAACAAGGCGAATTTCTTTCTAACAAAAGGCTGGTATTTAATATTATTTTGTCAGTCGTGTTCCTTGACCACTCTCCATCCTAATATAGCAAGTTCCAGAAATCGTGACTATACAAAGTAACTCCTCAAGAAAGTATTGTTACCAATTTGTCAAAACTAATTTAATATTTGCTACTACCATGGGTTTTAGCTACGGGTGAAGTAACTGAGTAGGCTGTAATAAGAGGGAGGCTGATTTTTACATCGGGTGAATAGTTTCTAACTGCCGCCGAAGCAAACTTCCACCAATAAATTTTAAGCGAGAAATTTCGTCTTATTATTATAGATTTATCCAAGAAAAATGTCTCTCATAATTATGTTAAAAATTATTTTCGATTTTACTGGTGAAAATTGACCGTATATCATATTTTCTTTTATTGATACTAATAGGAGGTTGTTTGGGCTATAATAATATGGTTGAAAGGCAGGTCCTCACTTGCTCCAAGTTGAACGATCACCAATAAAAATAAATATATATTTTATAGATAACTAAATTGGACTAAAATTCTGCACTAGTTAAACAAATCAAATAAAAAGAAAATTTCTATTCAATTTTAAATGGTGGGTAAACATTTACCCCGGCATTAATGAGCCACTGCGAAACCGATTAGTCACAGTCCAAACTTTAGAGAACAGTCCAAACTTTACCATTTTGAAAATATGTTATTTCTTTTCATACATAATTTGAATTTCCGAATCTAATATTTAAAAAAGTAAAAGGAAATTTTTCTGATATTCGGACACAATAGAATCGACTGGATTCGATTGAATGAACTCCCATTTTTAAATTGGAGACGTTATCCCCAGTGTACTAATATTTGATTACATCACACAATATTTACAACTAATGTTCCGTCACATTGTCCTAGTGATTTTCTCTATAGAATGGTCCGCAATTTGGTCTGAAAACGGTCTAACAATGAATTCAATATCTGATCTATCGGCTGATTCTAAGGAAATTCTATACACAGGGTGCGTAGTCTGGAAGCACCTTGTAAGCACCTTTTACCAGAATTTTTATAATGTAAAATCTGTTTTATTTAACGAAAAAGAAATCCTTTTTCAGATGTAACAACCAGTACTTTAAAGAATTTCTGATACTAAAACAATTAAAATCCTATGAGTTTCTTGATGACTACGCACCCTGTATACAGTCCATCACATTTCTGTTGTGATTTTTGCTGCAGATTTAGTCGCAAATTGTTCTATAAATGGTTTAACTATGAATTAAATACCTAATACGTTTTCTGATTTTAGTGAAAATCTATTTAATCCCTTACATTTCTCTTGTGATTTCTGCTATAGATCAAGTTGCAAATTGATCTGAAAATGGTTTGACATTGAACTACATATCTAATCCGTCAGCAGACTAAAAAAAAATCTATACAGGGTGCGTAGTCTGGAAGCACCTTGTAAGCACTTTTTACCAGAATTTTTATAATGTAAAACCTGTTTTATTTAATGAAAAAGAAATCCTTTTTCAGATCTAACAACCAGTACTTTAAAGAATTTCTGATACTAAAAGATTTAAAATCCTCTGAATTTTTTGATGACTACGCACCCTGTCTATACTGTCCAACACATTTCTCATGTGATTTCTGCTATAGACTAGATTGCAAATTGGTAAGAAAATGGCTTAAAAATGAATTAATTATCTAATCCATTGGGGTGTCACATTTCTCTTGTGATTTCTGCTATAGACTAGATTGCAAATTGGTAAGAAAATGGCTTAAAAATGAATTAATTATCTAATCCATTGGGGTGTCACATTTCTCTTGTGATTTTCGCTGTAGATTGGATCCTAAATTAGTCTGAAAATAGTTTAAAAGTGACTTAAATACCCTATCCGTCGGCTTATTTTGAAGAAAATCTAGGCAGCCAACACATTTTCCTTATGATTTTCGCTGTAGACTGGGTCACAAATTGGTCTGAAAATGGTTTAGCAATCCGTCGGCTGATTTTAAAGAAAACACATGTCACATTTTTCTTGTGATTTTCGCTATAGATTGGAACCTAAGTTAGTCTGAAAATAGTTTAAAAGTGACTTAAATACCCTATCCTTCGGCTTATTTTGAAGAAAATCTAGGCAGCCAACACATTTTCCTTATGACCTTTCGCTGTAGACTGGGTCACAAATTGGTCTGAAAATGGTTTAGCAATCTGTAGGCTGATTTTAAAGAAAACACATGTCACATTTCTCTTGTGATTTTCGCTATAGATTGGATCCTAAATTAGTCTGAAAATAGTTTAAAAGTCACTTAAATACCATATCCATCGGCTTATTTTGAAAAAAATCTAGGCAGCCAACACATTTTCTTTATGATTTTCGTTGTAGACTGGGTCACAAATTGGTCTGAAAATGGTTTAGCAATCCGTCGGCTGATTTTTAAGAAAACCTATACGGTCTGTCACATTTCTGTTGTGATTTTCGTTGTACGTTTGATCGGAAATTACTCTGAAAACAGTTTAAAAATGAATTAAATACCTTATCCGTCGGCTGATTTTAGAAAAAAATCAATTTAGTCAACAGATTTCCCTTTTGATTTTTACATCAGGTTGGATCACATATTTCTCTTAAAATGGTTTAGCAATAATCCGTCGGCTTATGGCTTAAGTTTAAAGAAAATCTGTACAGTTCTTGCTAAAATGTTTGTTAAATGAGAAGCCAGTCGGAAGCACCGTTTGAGAGCTAGCCTGTTCACTTAGACACACGAAACCCGATTATAATACTTTTCCACACTTTGTTTTTGTAAAGTAATAATAGAGATATTTTAAGAAAATTCGTGGCAGACTGACCTTTTGTAAGATTCGTATTAATTATCATGTGACAGGAAAAATGTGGCAGTTGCCATCATACACATCCAAACGACGCCGAAGTCTATGCGCCATGTTTCAGAATGTAGAGTGTGCGTTATACAACGTCACCAAAGATTCGTACCTTGCTTGGGACTTTTGGAAGTCCCAAGAAAAATTTTGGAAATATCTTGAGATATTTTGCCTTCCTTTCTAAAAAGACATGAAATGAAGTGAAGTAATTTAGTTTTTAGTTAAGATGTAAGATTGGGATGTGTGTACGATATACATCTCTCTTAGAGATGTTCTTTGTGCTAAGTAATTTTTATGAATATTCAATTGATTGAGTTGCGCTCGTCTTGCAATTTGTATATAATGTGATATGCGTTGTGTCGTCTACAATAAAATGTGACTGTATCATCTCTGTTCTATATTTTAAATACCGAATAACATCCCACACCCTTTTTTTATGTTTCTTTTATACCATTAAATTTATTCATTTCTGAATTGAAACCCTACATTTTTTGAAAAGATTTCTTTTCAATATTATTAAATGTATTTTCTAAGATTCAAATCGTTATATTAACATTAAAGCCTATGCTAAAAATCAATGAAGAGATACATGTTTTTTTTCTAAACTTGTTTTGGGTTTTCGCTTTAAAAATGTTTCACTAAACAAAGTTGAGAAAAGTATATTTTCGATGCTTAAGGATTCATAAAAGTTTCTGAAGCATATATACAAATAAGATTTCAGTATTTTTTAAGCCAATTTCTAAATATTTAAAATGCATAAATAGCATAAAAAGCTCTGAATATTTCTCAAAATTTTATAACTGTAAAAATTGATCAAAACCCGAATTACATTAGTTCCAGAAATTTGTATTTTAAAGAATTTTTATTATTTTTATTATTTGCTTTAAAAAAATGTTTTTGGTTATTAAGTTGCAAGCTGTTTATTCATTCCAATCGAGAATAAATATCTTTGACCATTACTACATTTATATATTCGTGAATCGAATCAATACATTTTTAAAAGGCTTCTTCTCTAAAATATTAAATATAATTTTAAAGATTTAAATCCTTATACCAATGTTAAAGTCTATGCTACAATTTTATGGAGATATGCAATTTCTTTTCTAGACTGGTTGCTTCTGATTTTTGCTTTAGAAATGATTCGCTGAATAAAGTTCAGAAAAAGGAACCTTTCATACTTATGGGTTTATAAAAGTTTTTGAAGCATATATCCAAATATTCTCTCTATATATTTTAAACCACTTTGTAAATATTTAAAATACATAAATAGAATAGCAAACTCTAAATATTTCTCAAAATTTTGTAAATTTAAAACTGATCAAAACTTGAAAAAGATAAGTTGCAGAAATTTATTTTTAAAATGATTAATATATTTTTTAATTATTTACTTTAAAAAAGGTATTAAATATTTAATTCCCAGGGTGGAATGCGTTACAGAAATTTTAATATTTTACTATACAAAAAAAGGGTGGAGGGTCACGTGTTTCTTTCAATATATTTTAAATTATCTTATATTTTCCGAGCCTATAATCCTATCAAAATATGATCTCTGCGGCTTATTTAGAAAAATATACAAAAGTGCTTCAAAAAATATGAAATTGAATTGATTATTTCGTATTTTATAGTGCAAAACGTATAAACTAACATGTGGATCTAGAGAGCATTCCCAAAGTGATTTAGTAACAACGATATCATATTGGTTGCACTTCAATTCAATCTTCTCTGTATTTATTACAAGTTAAATTCTACATGAAGCTGATATGGTATGAAAAAGAAATTTCTTATTGGAAATTTATGAAATGTGAAGCTTGTATTATTTGAATATCGATGTTTCATTCGTCACATGTCGAGTTTAATGCAAATCTGCATTCGATGCATTGTTAGAGTCCGTTGTACTTGCAATGCTTTTCCGATAAGCTATAAATTTTGGACCATTAATGGCTGTTAACAGATAGATAAGCATACAGTTGTCATCCTGTTAAAATCACAAATATTTCAAACCCTTAGTTAAAAAAGGGGGGTGCGAGTTTTTTTCAATATGTTTTAAATTATCCCACATTTTCCGAGCCTATAATCCTATCATAAATATAATCTCTGCGGCTTATTAAAAAAAAAAAAAAAAAAAAAAAAAAAAACATACAAAAGTGCTTCAGAAAATATAAAATTGAATTGATTATTTCGTATTTCATAGCGCAAAGCGTATAAACTAACATGTAGATATAGAGAGCATTCCCAAAGTGATTTAGTAACAACGGTATTATATTGATTGCACTTCAATTCAATCTTCTCTGTATTTATTACAAGTTAAATTCTACATGAAACAGATATGGTATGAAAAAGAAGTTTCTTATTGGAAATTTATGAAATGTGAAGTTAGTATTATTTCAATATCGATGTTTCATTCGTTACATGTCGAGTTTAATGCAATTCTGCATTCAACGCATTGTTAGAGTTTGTTGTACGTGCAATGCGTTTCCGATAAACTATAAATTATGAGTCATTATTGGCTGTTAATAGATAGATAAGCGCACATTTGTCATCCTGTTAAAATCACAAATGTTTTAAACGCTTAGTCTAAGCAGTGGTGCACAACCTCTGGCCCGCGGGCCAAAATGATACCACTATTTTTATGCAGAATAATTTTCCTTATAGTAATGACAGAAACTTTGAGATTAAAGAAAAGAAACTCCGCTTTTCAAATATTCTGGTGGCAAACGATTTTCTGGTTTAAAAGGTTGTGCATCACTGGTCTAAGAGAATTGTTCTGCATATATTAATTGTTTATGTATTGAAAAGAAAGAGAGATGGAGAGAGAGAGGGAAAACTTTGTAAAAAAACGAAAGTTGAAAAATAACTATAGCAAAAGAAGCTTTTATTAAACTTTCAGGGAAAAAATACCCTCCATTGCTAAAATGTTGAAATTGATTGACACCAAATTTACGTTTAAATATATTTGGAGAATAAAGAAAACAATGGAACAATGGAACAATGTGATCATCTTCTTGGATTACCTAGTTGCGTGGCTACTTAACATCCAGTATAGAGGTAAGTCGTGTTGCTGAGGCGTTAGGGAATCGTTAAAGAAAAGATGTTTAAATGCGGCAGGTGGCCACAAAGTTAAAAATTATCTATTAATAATTAAATAAAGAAAAAAGAGTAAAAAATAATTAAGTACATGAATAAACATGTAGCATAGCAAGTTAAAAAGAAAAACAAAAAGAATAAAAAAAAGAAAATTCCATTAGATCCAAAAAGACCATGGCCAGGCGAAAAAGCTACCAGGGAAAACCCCCAACCGTAAAAAAAGACTCATTTCAGAGACTATACATTTTTTAGTATAACATAAAAGAAATGCTAATAATAGCAGATTCAGTGTTGCCAGTGGGCTACTTTTTTAAAATTCATATTTCTTGATTGACACCACTTTTTTGAAACGGTAATTTATCTTTTGTTTTCGCCTTAGTTATCATGTTATTGAATAAGGCACATTCAATCATTTGTAAAGAGTGGTGCCAATCAAGAATTTGAATTAAAAAAAGTAGCCCATCTGGCAACACTGAGCAAATTAACTAATGATTTTTTTTTTTTTTTTTTTTTAAATACATTACAGAACAAGACAAAAAACAAACATAGAAGTAAGTTTATTAATGAAGTTAGGAAAACTCAACTTTCATAGTTTAACAAAAGCGTAAATTTAGGGCGTTTTCTGTTAATAGGGTTGGATACCTCGTAGTCTGGAATCGAGAAAACTATTTTTCACACCTTTGATAAAGGGGAAAAAATATAATAAAATTCTGGAGTCATTGTGGCATTTGGGAATTAAAATTAACTGGTTTCATGAACATATCACCGCTCTTGAAGGAGTTAAACATGTCGAAATTAAATGTTAAACATGCCAAATTTTATACGTTAGTAATATAACTGCTAGTTTTATAAATAATTAAATCTTGGAGCAACAGCTGTTGCAATTTTATGCAAAAATGTAGATTAAATTAAGTAATACGGAAACAATATGGATACATCTTAAAATCGGAAGTAATCACCATGGTAACTTAGAATCATTACCTACCATGGGATATCATTGAAGTAATTACGTATGATATTATTTATAGAATGAAGAAAACTTATATTATTATCTTTTTTAGTTTTGATTCAATTTTGAAAAAAAAAATAATAATAATGATTTTCTGCAATGATAATCCTTATATATATTATAAATGTGAAAGTGTGTCCGAAAATTGGAATGAACTTGGCTTCAAAACGGATGGATTAATGTCTTTGAATTTTTGTATATAGGTAAATTATTGGCCTGAAATGAACATAGGCTAATTTTTATTTATTTTATTCAGATATTTTTCTTAATAATTCAATATTTCACTATTTTTCATACAGAATAAATTGAAAAATTTTCCATAATATTTAATTATCTTTCTTTTTTCGTGGCCAAAAAATAAAAAAACCGGAATAATTATTTCTCTTCTGTATATAATTTTCAACTGAAAGATTTTCACGTGATAAAATAAAATGAAATAAATCGGACCCTATTCTGTTTTTCGGTTCGAGATTAAAAACCGCAATTTCACCAATTGTGACGTCAGAGGAATACTGTTTTTCTTCTTATATCACGCAAACGATTATATAAAATTTCTTTTACACTTAGAAGACTTTACAAGAATATAACTTCACACTTTACAAGAATATAAATATTTTAGTAGTTTTTCCAGATATTAATCCATAATCAAAATGAACCTTTTTCTTTCTTTCGGTTCGAGGCTATAAAATTCAACTTTTTACCAATTGTGACGTCAGAGGAATACTTTCCATTAAGAATTTTAAAAATATCAATGTAACGTCATATATGAAACAAAGTATAAGTTTTCAAGTTTTCATTTTTAATAACACAATGCAATTTTGAGTAAGTGCAAAAAAGAGACGACTGTGACGTCACATATTGAAAATAAAATAAATATCTCTGATATTGCAATGAAATGAGATTGAATTATGATATCAAACGTTATTATTTAAAGAAAATTAAGTTTATCGTCTGAGCGTGGTTGATATTTAATTTTAAAATGAAATAAGTTTTTTTAAAGGTTAAATATTAACCGACTAGAAAATATTAATAATTTATAAATATCGTAAATGACGTAATGATCAATGAAAAATTTTTTTATCATTTTTAGAAAGTAAAAAAAGCTCAACTAATCAAAAAAAAAAAAAAAAAAAAAAAAAAAATTGTGTGTTAATTCTGAAATTTGTTCAATTCTGAAAATATAAATAAATATCACTTTAAAAATGCATTTTCGGGCTTAACATCTAAAGATTTAATGTGATTGTGAGAAAATACATTCCCTCAGTCAATATCTCAATTTGGCATAATGTGCTCAAAGTGTACTGGAAACAGGTTTGTAAATGGATATTAATTGCACATTTTTTTTAGCTCTTAAAAAGTAAAAATATGTCGTCACTTTTAAGAATGCTTTTTATAATAAATTTCTATAAATGTTTATGGTATGCAGAGCATATATGTACAAATTATACAAAAATGCCACCTAAAACACAGTTTTGTAGTATATTTTTCCTAACACTGTTTTTTTTTCGTTTTACGGAAACTACCCGCTTTTTGACACTTTCTAACATGGTCTAAAAGTGTTTACGACTTCAACCTGTCTGTATACCGGATGCCGAGTGCCTGGGGTCTGCCGTCTGTCTGTCCGTTTTTCAACTTGGGTAAATATAGTGGAATTCATACGAAAATAACATACGTTATTGAGATTTACCATAGCATATGCGGCATTGAAAATGGACCAGGTAGCAATTATAGCTGAATCACAGGAACACTCAAAAGGAAACTTTACATTATGGTCTAAGGCGAAAAAATCATTTGTGGTGTATTTTGATAATGTTAAATAATTTTGAATGTAGTGAAATTTACATGCATTTTTAAGGTTCAGAAAAACATGGTTACTATCGAATATGTTAAATGTAGTACTTATAGTGTGCATACAGGGAGCTCAAAAGTATTTCAATATATTACTGTCTGTGAAGAAAAACCATTTGCAACGTATTTTAATAATGTTATTTTATCAAGGTTATTTTAATAATATTGAAACGGATATCAGGTTCTGAAGTGCACTAAAATAGGATTTCTGTAGAAAATGGGGTGAAAAGATTTAACATTCACTTACAAGATTGCAGAAAAATGTTCGATAATATAATAGTCTACGGAGAAAAAAAAAATATTCCCAGCGTATTTTAATTGCGTTGCGCTATTTCAAACATGATGAAATTAATATACTGAGATAATCAATACAATGATAAATACTGAAATTTACTACAATAAGCTTGCAGTTAAGTATCATTTGCATCGCATTTGTTGTTCATTTACAGAGACGCATAAAAGATTTTGGACCTGGTCCAGATCTCAGATATTGTATCCAAAGTATGGTCTATTAGAAAAGATTGCTGAAGAGCTTTTACAATTATCGACTATACAATAAACTGGATTGGTCACCAGTGCAATAGCGATTCCCGGAAATATGAATTCAACAATTTGAATCGGGTTTTTCGCTTGAATAATTTAAGCTAAATATGCGATCGTATACATATTTGCACGTAATATACAGGACTGTAAAAAAGAATTCAAGTAAGTTTCTGTCTATAATTAGAAATTGCTAAAGGTGAATTTTAATATTCGTTATACTTTTTCTCACTAAGCAAAATTTTAACATTGTATTTAGAATATTTACAAACACATAGATCATATACACAGCTGCAGAAAAGAATGTCCCGGTGAAGTTATGCATTATGGAAATGTTGGATATTTTTTTTATTACCTAGGTTTAACACATGATTTTTCTTTCTTTGATATGGAATTCTGAAATGCACTATAAAATGATTTCTGTACAATTGGGGTGCGTTACAGTTGTTCTACAGTATAAGTAATTACAATTTCATTTTCGCGATTGTTCATATTATCTAACACATTTTCCTTTTATTTGACTGAGTTCTTTAAATCCCCTATAAAAAAACTACTGCATAGCCTTCTATAAGATAAATGTTATATATATTTTAAATTATTGTTAATGAACCGTTTTGTTTAATTAAAGCGTTTATCTTTTTTTTTTTAATGCTACGTGAACGACGTCACGGGTAACAGCTAGTATATATATATATATATAATTTCAAACCATTCGGGCGGGTAGTTTTTCACTGTCATATGCGTACAGACGAACAACAGTACGAAGGGACTAGACAATGACTGTAAGTGCTATGTTTTTGTACAATTACGAGTGCATCTAAAAACAACTATAAGTGTTAGTTTGCGTAATCAAGTGCTCTGTATACTGGTAATTTTTGAAAGCTCTGTTTGCCTTATCTAACCAGAAAATTTTCTGCTATCAATCACGGAGAAAAAAAAAAAACTTACAATATTACAGATTTTGGGCAACCACACTGGTTACGTTTCAAAACGTGTGTAAGTAAACGCAATTTCAAATTTTAGAACACACATAATAATATACGGAAAAACGTTTATGCACTTGCAAGTATTAGGAATATGTTTACATATAGTATATTCAAAATGTCCCTTGATTTTATATTTCACACACTGATTCATGAATGTACATAAATAAAATATCGTTATAAAAAATATATATTATTTTCAACCTTTTATTAAAAAAAATACCGAGGTACCTTCTTTAACATGCTTCAAAATATCCTGTATTTTCCGAGTCTATAATCCGATCATAAACAGGATATTTAAGGTTTATTTCGAATAACCTATTCAAAAGCTTTTCGGATAAACCAAACTCACTTGAACACTTTTCGTTTCAAAATGTATAAACTAACATGCATGTTTAGACAGAACACTAAAAGGGATTTTATAATAACGGTATTATATTGATTGCTCTTCATGTCTATCTTCTCTGTATTTATTTCAAGTTAAATCCTATATGATAATGCATGAAAAAGGAGTTTCTTATTGGAAATTTATGAAATGTGAAGCTAGTATTATTTGAATATCGATGTTTCATTCGTCATATGTCGAGTTTAATGCAAAACTGTGCATTCAAGTCATTGTTAGAGTCCGTTGTACTTGCAATGCGTTTCCGATAAACTATAAATCTTAACCTTTATTGTCTGTTAACAGATAGATAGGCGTATACATTTGTTATCATGTTGTAACCACAAATATTTCCAATGTTGATTCTAAAAGGTTTATTCAGTATAGCCCTTTGAGCTCTGGGGTGTAAATTGCTTCAAAATTCGAAATGTCACATTGGCACCAGTATTTAAAAAAAAAAAAAACGGTTAACGATAAACACGAAAAAATGCATTAACCCTTTCTGGCGCACTACTCTTTAAAGTTGGAATTTAAAGAAAAAGAAAATTAGGCAATCTATTTAGGCCTAGAGGAGTACACAGGTACTGTTTTGTAAAGATTGCATTAACCATTTTAACTATATAGCTGTTGCCGAAGTGGTAACCTTCCATAAGTAAAGCATTGATACGCGCAGTGAAAAGAGCATTGCTGTGAAGCGCGTATTACAGTAAAACATTTTACCAATTATTTAAAAACAGTAGAGTTTAATCTCTGTGTTGTTGCCATCTAGAACTCATAAAAAAGATTTAAAGTAGCCATTAGAGTAGTTTTTGAAATATTCACGGGGTTTTTGTGTCTCTAAACAGGGGGAACTTTAGGTGTTGCCGACCCGGCAACACTGCGCGTTAAGGGGTTAAAACTTTTTCAAATAAATTTGGTCGAATTTTTTGGTGTCATTGTGAAATTCCGGAATTAAAATTATGCGGTAGAAAATTCTACCACCAGAGCTCAAGGGGTTAAGGGGGGGAACGTCGTGTCCGTTTGGGATAATTATTTCGCACCAAAATAATCTATCCTATGTATCTACGGGTGAGATTTCCGCTTTTTTGGCCACCAGTATAATTTTAAAGAAAATGTTGTTCTTTTATATCGCAAAAATCTTCCGATTACATAATATAGCATTTTCTCTAAAATTTTACTGGTGTGCAAAAAAGCGGAAATCTCATCCCTGCTATCTAATAAATAAATATCAAAATTCATTTATTAGACAGGAACAAGAAACAAGGTGATTTGTAGAATGGACCTCCTAGTTGCCAGGCAACTTTATATCCAGTGTATCATAGTAAACCGTATTGCATGGGCATTAGGGAGCCATAAAAAAAGAGAAATGAGTAGATATGGTTGGAAGCTACAGTTAAGAATAAAATAAGCTAACATAAATTAAAAAATATAGTATAATTAAAATATAAAAAAAGAGAAATTTACCAAAAAAAAAAAAAAAAAAAAAAAAAAGAAAAAGAAAGAAAGAAATAAGAAAATTAGTTAAAAAAAGAAAATGCTCCGTTAGTTTCATAAAAGTAAAGACGAATAAATCTACAGCGTGGGTGTCCCAACAAAAAAAAAGACACTTTACAGAGATCAAACATTTAAGAAATAGCATATTTAATATTGCTAGAAAGAATAGCAGTATAACATTTATTAGATATGACATCCGATATCTAGTAATTAATGGGCAGAATTTTCCGGTAGGAATTGATTTTCCTAAATGGACACGACTAATAATCGTGGCAACCTAAAATAATTACCTATTATATGATATAATTAAATTAATTGAACATGACAGGATTTAGCCCCTTGCGGCGCAGCGGTTTCATAGATATACCACATAATTTTAATTCCCAAACGCCACATTGGCACCGGAATTTTCTTTAAAAAATACGATTTAGTGAATGCGTGAAATATAGCGTTTTCTTACTTAGAAATAAAGTTGTTTTCAAATTCCGGTGTCAGTCATTAATTTCTACACTTAACACTAGAACCGCCATTAGGGGTCATTATAACCCCTGCCAAATTGAAAGTAGCCGATTTGAACCAGAAATTTCTTGATAAGATTTGTTAAATATGTGCAGCACAAAAATAGGCTTATTAAATAAGTTAAATAGTTTTAAATAAAAATTCTGGTGTCAAATACTTTTTATAAAACTTGAACAAAATAGCCGGCTGTTCTAGTGTTAAGCAATGAATTTGCCCTGCGCCGCAAAGGGTTATTAGAATAATCTGGCAACATATAATCATTACCTAGCACGCTATATCATTTTATAAACTACATATGATAGGATTTAATAGATTGAAGACAACCTTTATTAACATCTTTTTAAGTTTTGATTCAATATTCCTAAAATTTGAAACGACTCGACAAAATTCTACGAAAAATATAATGAAATAAATATTACATATATAGGATAGTTGGATAATTTTTGTTGCTGTTACATGCAGACATTCGGATGGACCAGATGACGACTGTAGGTGCTACTTATTTATATAATTACGAAGGACCTAAAAAAGACTAAATGACGTTGACAAAAAAAAAAAAAAAAAAAAAAATACTTTTTGATTTTAGAACAGACGTAATAATGGTATTACCCTTCCTACACTGAATGGGTCTAATCGACCCATAGCTATAATTTGTTTTATACGATTCGCACCAGAAATGTTTCATAAAGAAAGTTAAATAACAAATCCCATGAACTTAGCCAATTAAATATATTAAAATGTTTTAAATAACAATTCTGGTGTGAAACGTTTTTATCAAGATTGAGTAAAATTTGAACACGGTAGGAAGGTTAACCCTTTGAGGGGCAAGCAATTGCGTTCGTGTAATTCTGAACTCCCACCGGAAATTTTAAAAAAAGTTATATCATAAAGAGGAACTGCAATTTTGCAACCGTTTTCCACCAAAGTTTGAAAAGTTAAAATTAATGACATTTTTCTGGTGTAAATCTTCATCTATCGTAGGTGGTATATAATATATACCGCCGCCCCTCAAGGGGTTAAGAACATTTATGCACTTGCAAACACTAAGAAAATGTTTAGATAGTGTCTATTCAAAGTGTCCATTGATTTATATATTTATGATATTGATTCGTGAATGTATGAAATATTTATGTCTGAAGAAAACGCGAAAAATACTTTTCAACTTTTTTATTATATAAAAGCCGTCGTAGTCCTTCAATATGCTTCAAAATATGCCATATTCTTCCGACCGAATAATCTGATCATAAAACTGATCTCCGCGGTTTATTTCGAAAAACGTATACCAACACGCTTCAAACATACAAAACTGACTTGATTATTTCGTATTTTATAGTGCAAAGCGTATAAAATAGCAAAATGTTTAGATAGAATACTAAAAATGATTTATTAGAAACGATATTTTATTCGTTGCACTTTAATTCTATCTTCTCTGTATTTATTTCAAGCTAAATCTTATATGTGCCGATATTGCATATGAAAAGGAGTTTCGCATAGGAAATTTGTAAAATGTGAAGTTTAGTATTATTTGAATATCGATGCTTCATCCGCCACATGTCGAGTTGAATGCAAATCTGCATTCAACGCATTGTTAGAGACCGTTGTACACGCAACGTTTTTCCGATAAACTATAAATTTTCAATCATTATTGTCTGTTAACACATAGATAAGCTCACATTTGTCATCCTGTTGGAATTACAAATATTTCAAATGCTCAGTCAAAAAAGTTTATTGAATATATATTAATATTTTAGGTGCTGAAAAGAGGGTGAGAAAAATAAGTCAAAGAAAACAAGTTCAAAAATATCTACAAAGATTTAAAAAAAAATTTTAAAACAAGTCGAAAATTGTACGTCAAACATGACAAATGAGGGGCATTCGTAATATGACTAATTTTATATATATTTAAATCTGCGTGCAATAGTTGTTTTACTCTTATGCAAAAATACATGAAAGCAAAATGTATTACAATTATATATTTTAAATTCAATAATAGATATAAAATATATAAATGAAAAATTCGATTCTATTTTATATAGCATGTAATGATTATGACAACTTAAAATCAATACCAAAAATTGGATATAATTCAATTAATTACGTATATGGTACAATTTAATAGACTAATCACCATTACAGCACAGAATCGTTACTATCACAAAATATCATTGAATAAATAACATATCATGGGATTTAATAGAATAAAGACAACTTTTATTAATGTATTTTTAAAATTTTGATTCGATTTTTCTAAAATTTTAAATAAGACAAAATTCTGCAGTAAATATAACAAAATAAAGATTTTGAATTTCAAAGCATTCGGTTGGGTTCTTGTTTTGTCTTGCATGCGGGCAGACGGATGGACCAGATGACTATATTAGGTGTGACTTTTTAAAAATAATTAGGACCGCACCTAAAAAAAGACAACATACGTGTGTCAGAAAAAGCTATTTTTTATTTTAAATAGATGTAGTAATGATAAAAAAAAACCTTCACTTGTAAACATTAAGAAAATTTTTTGATAGTGTCTATTAAAGATTCTTTCGATTTTTATATTTCTCACCTTGATTCGTGAATGTATGAAATATTATTATCGGAAGAAAATGAGAAAAATATTTTTCAACCTTTTGTAATATAAGAAACCGGCGTACGGCTCTCCTTCAGTATATTTTAAAATATCTTATATTTTCCGACCGTATAATCTGATCATAAAGATGATTTTGAATAACGTATACAAAAATGCTTCAAACATTCAAAACTCACTTGATTATTTTATATTTTATAGTGCAAGGCGTATAAAATAGTAGGAATGCTTAGATAGAATACTAAAAGAGATTTAGAGAAAAGATATTTTATTCGTTGCACTTTAATTCTATCTTCTCTGTATTTATTTCAAGCTAAATCCTATACGAAGGCGATATTGCATATGAAAAGGAGTTTCTTAATGGAAATTTATGAAATGTGAAGTTAGTATTATTTGAATATCGACGTTTCATTTGTCACATGTCGAAATTAATGCAAATCTGCATTCACTGCATTGTTAGAGTCAGTTGTACTTGCAATGTTTTTCCGATAAACTATAAATTTCGAACCATTATCAGAGTTCGCACAGTTGTACCACTAAATTTTAAGAATATTTTCGAAGTGTTTCACTACAGAAAAGTATCGTAAAATCTGCGAATGAAGGTGGGGATAACGAATGTTGTGGTTAAAAAATTAAATGTAAATTTTCTTATTTTTAATAGTGGTGCCAGAGTCCTTGGAAATTCCAAGGAGTGTGCGAACCTTGATTAATGTCTGTTAGCAGATGGATAAGCACACAATTCTAACCCTGTTAAAACCACAAATATTCCGTCAAAAAGTTTTTTTTAGTAGATATTAATTGTTCAGGTGTTGAAAAAAAAGCGGGAAAAAAGCAAACGAAAACAATTTGTAAAATATTTGTAAAAGAAAAAGAAAAAAAAAAAGATATTTTAAAAAAATTGGAAATTGCATGTCAAATTTGACAAATGAGGTGCGTTCGTACTCTGACTAATTTTATAAATATTTAATTTTTGGTGCAATAGTTGTTGTACTGTTACAAAAATGTATGAATACAAATTTTATTGCAATTATATATATTAAACTCAGTAATAAGGAAATAATAGGACTCCATCTTATATGGGACGTAATAATCATAGCAACCTAAAATCAGTACGTATCATGGGATATCAGTTAATTAATTAGGCATGATAGGTTTAATAGAATGAATACAACTTTTATTAATATTGTTTTAAATTTTGATTCGATTTCCTTAATGTTTGAAATGACTCGACAAAATTCTGTTACAAATCTAACAAAATAATAATTACATATATTCAATTTCAAACCATTTCATTAGGTAGTTTTTGTACCGTTATATGCAGGACCCGAAAGGGAAGCAGGACGTTTCGGTCCTGCCATTTTTGTCCCGCGGTTTCGGTCCCGAGACATTTCGGTCCAAAGACATTTCGGTCCCTTCTCCTGCAAACTGAAATTCTGTGAAAAAGACATAATTTTATAGGGAACATTGCAGAGTTTTTAAACTGAAAGCCATAAACTTTTAGTATTATTTAGTATTTTAACATTGTTTAATCAAGCAAAATTTTCAGCTCGCTGTGTTTTCATTATCACGAGTTATAAAAGTTTAAATTTATCGGACCCTTATATTCACTTTTTTGTAAAACTTGGGGGGAGCGAGGAAGAGAATTAAAAAAATTAAAAAAGGCCCAAATCATATTGAACTTATACCATTTGACAGGTCTGCAGCAATTAGAATCCGACTTATAAGGTGGCGAGCAAACAAATAACAAGAGACCGAAATGACTAAGGACCGAAATGCAAGGGACCAAAGTTGCTGGGGGCCGAAATGGCCAGGGACCGAAATGTCAAGGGACCGAAATGGCCAGGGACCGAAATGTCTCGGGACCGAAGTGGCGGGACCGAAATGTCGTGAACCCTGCAGGAAGACAGGTGGACGGACCAGATGATGACTGCAGATGCTATTTATTTATATAATTACGAATGCACCTAAAAACGAAAAAATGTTTATGTCAAAAGAAAAAAAAATTTTTTTTTCTTAAAACAGACGTAATAATGACAGAAAAAACCTTTATGTACTTGTAAGCACAAAGAAAATGTTTAGATTGTATCCTTTCAAACTGTCCTTTGATTTTTATATTTCTGACATTGATTCGTTATTGTATGAAATATTATCTGAAGAACACGAGAAAATATTTTTCAACTTTTTATTATGAAGGAACTTGCGTACCGCTCTCCTTCAATATATTTCCAAATATCCTATATGTTGCGATCGTATAATCTGATCATAAAAATGATCTCTGCGGTTTATTTCGAATAACACATACAAAACTGACTTGATTATTTTGTATTTTATAGTGCAAAGCGTATAAAATATTAGGAATGTTTAGATAGAATACTAAAAGTGATTTAGTAGAAACGATATACATTCGCTGCACTTTAATTCGATCTTCTCTGTATTTATTTCAGGCTAAATCCTAGATGAAGCCGATATTGCATGAAAAATAAGTTTCTTATTGGAAATTTATAAAATGTGAAGTTAGTATTATTTGAATATCGAGATAACAGTCGACGCATTTCAAGTTAAATGCAAATCTACATTCACTACGTTGTTAGAGTCCGTTGTACTTGCAATGCTTTTCCGATAAACCATAATTTTTTAATTATTATTAGTTGTTAACAGATGGATAAGCATACATTTGTCATCCTGTTGGAGCCTCAAAAATGTCAAATGCTCAGTCTAAAAATTTATTCTGTGTATATTAATTGTTTAGGTGCTGAAAAAGGAAGAGAGAGAGAGAGAAGTTAGTAAAAGAAAAGAAGTTGAAAATTAAATGTAAAAGTTAAAATAGTTCTTTAAACAAGGCGGAAATTATACTATAAACGCGACAAATGAGGTGCGTTTGTAGTATGACTAATTTTATAAATATTCAAATCGTGCAGCAAGAGCTGTTGTACTCTTATACAAAAATGCATGAACACAAAATTTATAATGATTATAAATATTAAAAATATTGATTATAAATATTAAGTAAAATAATAAGGATATAATATGGCTCCATCTTAAATAGGACGACATCACAATGACAACCTAGAATCGTTTCCATTCAATATCATTGAATTAATTTCATATGACAGGATTCAACCCTTTCAGGTGCAAAACATTTGTTCTCCAAAAATGTTCAAAAAATTACTTCCCACCACAATTTACGAACAAATTTAGTTAAAAATAATCAAAACCGCCCCTCCCCCACACGTATATTATGAGATCAAAATTGTACTTAAAAATTATTGGTGCCAGTTAGGAATTTAAGCATTAAAATTAACCGTTTGCAGATTGCAAACGACGCCCCTCAAGGGGCCAATAGAATGAGGAATATTTTTATTACTATCTTATTCAGTTTTGATTCAATTTACATAAAATTTGAAATGATTATACAAACTTCTGCAATGATTATACAGGTTAAATTTCAAACAACTTGATTAGATAGTTTTTGCGCTGTGATATGCGGACTGACGGACAAACAAGACGAACAGAGCAGACAACGACTATAGGTGCTACGCATTTTTAACCTTTTGTGGCGCAGGATTGGTGCCAGTTAGGAATTTAAGCATTAAAATTAACCGTTTGCAGATTGCAAACGACGCCCCTCAAGGGGCCAATAGAATGAGGAATATTTTTATTACTATCTTTTTCAGTTTTGATTCAATTTACATAAAATTTGAAATGATTATACAAACTTCTGCAATGATTATACAGGTTAAATTTCAAACAACTTGATTAGATAGTTTTTGCGCTGTGATATGCGGACTGACGGACAAACAAGACGAACAGAGCAAACAACGACTATAGGTGCTACGCATTTTTAACCTTTTGTGGCGCAGGGCAAATTAATTGCTTAAGTGTTGAAATTAATGACTGACACCGGAATTTGAAAACAACATGATTTGTGAATAAGAAAACGCTATATTTCACGCTTTCAATAAACCGTAATTAAAAAAAAAAAAAAAAATTCCGGTGCCAATGTGGCGTTTGGGAATTAAAATTAAATGGTATATCTATGAAGCCACTGCGCCGCAAAGGGTTAAATTACGAACGCATCTAAAAACAAAGCATCAGTGGCGTAACAGGTTGAGTGCACAAGTACACTGAATACTGGTAATTTTTTAAGTTCTGTTTGACTTATCTAACCAGAAGTTTTTCTGCCATGAATCAAGAAGAAGAAAAAAAACTTACAATATTACAGGTTTTTGGCACCCACTGTGGTTATACCACTGTGTTTAAGAAAACGCTATTTTGAAATTTTGTACAAACGTGATAATTATACAAGAAAATATTTTTGCACTTGCTAAGGATATGCTTACATATAATCCATTCAAAATGCCCCTTGATTTTTATATTTTACACACGGATTTATGAATGTATATTAATGAAATATCATTATCTTCATATATATATATATATATATATATATATATATAAGTATTTTTCAACCTTTTATTTAAAAAAGAAAAAATACCGAGGTACTTCTTTAACATGTTTTAAAATATCATGTATTTTCCGAAACTATAACCCGATCATAAAAGTGATCTCGACGGTATGTTTCGAATAACTTATATGAAAGCGTTTTAAACCGACAAAACTGACTTGATTGTTTTGTGTTTTATAATGTAAAACGTAAAAGCTAATATGCATATGTAGACATAACACTAAAAGGAACTTAATGAGAATGGTATTATATTGGTCGTACTCTATATAATACCGATATCTTATTTGTATTTATTTCAAGATAAATCCTATGTAAAACCAATAGTGCATGAAAAAAAAGAGTTTGTTATTTGAAATTTATGAATTTGACTTTAGTATTATTTGAATATCGATGTTTCATTTATCATATGTCAAATTTAATGCAAATCTGCATTCACTGCGTTGTTAGAGTCTCTTATACTCGCAATGTGTTTCCAATAAACTATAAATTTTGGCTGTTAAGAGATAGATATGCAGACATTTGTCATCGTGTTGGAACCACAAATATTTCAAATGCTTATTCTAAAAGGCTTATTCAGTATATATTAATTATTTAGACACAGAAAGGTAGAGAAATAGAAATTTTTAATATAAAGAAAGTTGGAAAAAAATATATGTAATTAAAAATAATTTAAAAAAACCCATTTTTTGTAAGCAATTAGTGTTTACCTTGAAACCTATTGACTTCAATTCATGTTTTTTTCGTTTCAGTAGCCATTACAATATATTAGTTTGGTATTGGTATCAAAAATAGTCATTTTTTTAAAAGATTGGTAGAAAGCGCAAGCAAGGAAATTTATTAACCCTTAAATGCATGATTTTTCATTTTGTTTCAGAGAGAAAAAAAAAAAAAGATTTATTGGAGAGGAAAAATAATTTTGAAATAATCACATAAAGATTTTTTCGTAGCCTGTGTTGATCTTTCTTTTGTTGCACATCTGTTGTACAAAAAAAGAAAAAAAAATCTGTCATAATTAAAATATCTAAAATAGTTAATATTTTAATAAATATGAATCTAAATTTAAATACCTTATTTTATATAAACTTCTAGTGTAAATTTAATCCTTAATTGCTTGAATATTCTCTTAGAAATGTGTTTTTTATTTTTATATTAAAAATTATACACCAGAAATTTTCAGACAGATTTTCAAATTTTAGTAGCATATTTTTTTGTACTTTTTATAGAAGTAATATTTTTATATAAATATAGTGGTTGAATAAAACTTAACTGCATTTATTAATTACTGCATTATTTATTATTAATGCAGATATGCATCACTGTGCATTTAACCGCTTTCCTGATTTCGTCGTACGTCGTACACCAACGTATTTTCGCCAATCATGATTTACCTGTATCACGCATGGGCATCCATATTCCAATCATAATACAGTCGAGTCTCTATATAACGAAATCCACCGTTCCAGTAAAAAATTCGTTATATAGAGAAATTCGATGTATAGAGAATGATGTTAAAAATCGTATTTAATGTGTGAAATTTGAACAAATATTATTTTTGATCTTTTGAATTAAGAATTTGAAATGTTTAAAAGTAAATATTAACCTAACATTTTATTTCTTAATTATTTAAGCTGTCTCAAAAAAGAGAACAGACATTTATTTGAAAGCTTAATGAAAATCAAATAAGGAAGACTTGCATTAATTTCAGATGACGAAATCTGTAATTTTTTGTTGTTTTGATTTTAAAATTGTTACGCTCTCAAAAAAAAAAAAAAAAAAAAAAAAAGAAAAAAAAAAGAAAAAAAAAGAAAAAAAAAGGCTCAAATTTTAGCAAGGAATGAAAAATTGCAGTAAACATTTTCCTCCATTTGAAGGCCTCTCTTATGTGTCTCTCATTGATTCCTCTCTTACATGTGTATGAATCCAATTGACTCTGTTTTGAAAAGGATGTGGAAAGGTGTGTGGGAGGTGGGATGAATTCATTGGATTTAAAGAACAAGGAGAGAAGTAATATAAAAAAAACTCAACACTGACGAGAAATCAAAAATAAGTGATGGAAAATTGATTCCATATGATTTTGAAGCTTTTTAAAATTGAATAAATTAAGACCAATTTATGAAAAAATTCGTTATATTGAGATAAATATTTCGCTATATAGAGACTGTTTTTAATAATCATGCGAAAAGGGAACCGTTCCTGCTAAAAATTCGTTATATAGAGAAATTCGATGTATGGAGTTTCGTTATACAGAGACTCGACTGTATATGACTGTTACCAATTAATTTTTATTGCAAATTTCGTATTATTTAATCCGAGAATTTTTTTCTAATTCGATTAGGCAAAAATTTTTTTTTTTAAAACCGGAGGTAAAAGATTAAAAATTCTGTAAAAAACATGAAATAATAACCATTATTTGTAAGTAAGTTCTTTCAAAAATATTGATCAGTTAAGTGGTTTAAATTTAAAAACAACGTAATTTTTGGCAGTTTTTTTAAAAATTTGAGATAAGGCAACGGTTAAGGGAAAATTAAACAGTATTAAACAATAACTATCTATATTATAAAGGCCAAACGTATCTGTGCGTAACGCATACGTCATTTTGCGCATTGCAACACTTTCAAATTTTAAATGAATTTCGGTATTGCAGTTTTTGCTATTAAAAGTTTTTTAACTTCTTAATGTCGCACATTTTCAATTTTTACACCATCGTGTAGGGAAAAAAATGTACTTTTAAAGGAAATTTGTTTGAAAGCTGTATCTTAATTTGTTTTTGAAATATAAATTTTTTTGTAGCTTTTAATACCTCTTTTCTAATCGTGGCAACAGGAGCTCCCCATTTCTATTTAAAGCAAAGTAAAAAAGGGAGAAAATTGAGTGCTGTATCTTTATGTTGTCATTTTCTCATTAAAAGGGAAAAAATTGAAATTTAAATATCTTCTTTTATAAAACCCGGTGAATTTTGACTTCTTTTACTAAAATTTGATTTACACGTAAAAGAATATCAACAGTTTAATATAAATTTCAGCTAATAGCATTGAGACTTCAAGTTTTAAATCAAAATTATTAAATTAAAATGCCATTTTTTTTTTTTTTTTTTTTTTTTTTTTTTTTTTTTTGAAACGTGAATACAGATGTGAAATGTACATTTGTAAATTTTGATATGGTGAAAATGGTGCCGGGTTTAGATTTCACGGGGAAAAAAATTCTATGATTGAGTCAAAGTTGAATAAATTTTGCTTTTAATCATTTTGGAAAGCTAACATAAGAACTTTAATTTATAACTTTATCATAATAACACATCTTTATTATTTTTTACTGCTTACATATACGATTAAAGTTTAATTTTAACAATGTCTACAACTGCGTTTTATAGAAATAGTATTTGTTAATTTGACGATAAATATCGTTTGTTTAAAAGTTAGACGTACCAATATAAAATGCATTTTTTACTAAAACTAATTTTGTAGGTTTATTATAAGTTAATGAAACAGTTCCTTCTTAAACATTTTCTTTCGTCAAAATTTGACGGGTTCTACCTTGTTTGTATAATTTCTAAATTGATTTCTCAAAACATAATCCTACACTAATTACTATTAACCTATAAAGTTTATTATTAGTAGTATTTTTTCCCTACTTTTTATATTTCAAAATGTTTTATGAGTGCAGTTTCTCAAATTTGACTCATTATCACGAAAGCACAGAAGCGCATAATTATACCCCATTATTTAATCTTTTATACAACGCACGACTTACAGAGAACATATGGAAAATTTATCAACTGCGTCAGGCTAATAATAAAAATGGCGTAAAATTAGAATATTAATTTATAACTATCTTTAAAAAACAGAACGATACTGCATTGTCATCGAAAATAAACCTGTAAACGTGATTTTTATAATTCTAACATATCAGGAGTTGTGTTAAAAATCGGCTGCCAAATTTCAATTTTACATTCAAAAACGGGGTTGATTGTAATATACAAAGACAAAAGGACGAATTTTCCGGCATATGACTGAAGTTTTACCGCAGTTATCGAAAATATTTTTTATCTGATTTAATCACAAAATTATACTGCCAGTTTTGCGTTTAAATGCAGGAAGATTCTTAATCTGAAGAAAAAATATTAGGCAAAGATTTCAAACATGGAATAGTTCTATATGCGCCTTAGAAAATGTAAAGGATTTATTGCATCTTGTCTAAAATAATTACCACGTTGTATTCTGTAACTTTTTGGTAAAATTTACGTTTTAAAAAATGGAAGTTCCTTTTTAACCTTTCTACCCAGAATGGGTCTGATCGACCCATAGCTATAATTTGTTTTATACGATTCGCACCAGAACATTTTTTATGAAGAAAGTTAACAAGCAGATCCTAGGATAAAAAAACCAATTAAATATATTAAAATGTTCTAAATAACAATTCTGGTGTGAAACGTTTTTATAAAGATTGAGTAAAATTTGAACAGGGTAGGAAGGTTAAATGCTGTACACTAATATGTTAAATGACTCAAAATACGATATTCAGGAAAAACAAAAGGAAAAAATAGCGGAATTTCGTCTAAATAACATCAAAAAATTTTTTTAATTGAAGTTTAAAAACAATGTTAAATATTTCCCCAACTTTCTCTGTCAATAGTACCAAACATAATTTCGAATTTTTTTACATATTTAGATTTATTTATTTTTATTTATTTATTTATATATTGGTGAGTGGGAAGAGTGTTGCCAGTTGGCTACTTTTTAAAAATTCATATTTCTCGATTGGCACCACTTTTTTGAAACGGTAAATTATCTTTTGTTTTCGCCTTAATTATCATGTCTGAATAAGGCACGTTTTATCATTTGTAAAAAGTGGTGCCAATTAAGAATCTGAATTTAAACTAGTTGGATGTGCCAATCCCAAAACTTTCTTCTATCTCATACGTACATTTTAATATTTAAAAAAAATAGTTACTCATTTTAATGCTTTAATAATTTTAATTCAATACCATACCAACTTTGATTTTCATCTTAAATTTCTGCTTCAATCAATTAATCGGATAAAAACGAATTTCTGTCTCTGCACGAGCCGATGGACAATAGAATGATAGGCATATTTTTTTTTTTCAAATTCAGGGAGGACCTACTTGCCTTACCAAAAAATAATCATATACAAAAAATTTAGTTCAGTTCTAGAACTAACTTCATACACTTTTATGCGGTGCAATATTAAAAATGGCATAAAATTCGCTATTGAAGCGCCCCCTTCTGGCGAATTTTTTTTTCAGATTCAGGGCGATCCAACTAGCCATAGCCATACACATACACAAAAAATTTCGTTCAATTCGATGCATAACTTCATATACTTTTGGTCGGTACAATATTGAAAATGGCACAAAAATCGCGATTGCAGCGCCCCCTTCCGGCGGATTATTTTCAAATTCAGGGAGGACGAACTAGCCGTAGTCACACACATACACAAAAAATTTGGTTCAATTCGATGCATAACTTCATATACTTTTGGTCGGTACAATAATGAAAATGGCACAAAAATCGCGATTGCAGCGCCCCCTTCCGGCTGATTATTTTCAAATTTAGGGGGGACCAACTAGCCATAATTATACACTTACACAAAAAATTTGGTTAAATTCGATGCATAACTTCATATACTTTTGGTCGGTACAATATTGAAAACGGCACAAAAATCTCGATTGCAGCGCCCCCTTCCGGCGGAATATTTCAAAACTGAAGGAAGGCCTGCTTGCCACAGCAAAAAACATTCACAAAAAATTTGGTTCAATTCTATGCATAACTTTATATACTTTTTGATGGTAGAATGGCGACATACAGACACACAGACACACACACAGACACACACACAGGCACACGGACAGACAGACATTTTGTAAAAACATGTTTTTTGGAATCTCTGACTCCTAAAACGTGTAAATCCGTCGAAAACCGGAAGTCGAAAAAAATTTCGATTACAATACTTTCTTCTATTGAAGATAGAAGAAAGTAAAAAGTACCCATCTGGTAACACTGATTGGGAATGAAACATTTGTGGCGTAGAATCATTAATTCAATCAACTGTTAATTATTAAATGTTTTTATTATTAATGAGACATTATTTTTTGGCCAATAACCTAAAAATGGAATACCGTAAAATGGGGTGAATAGGAACAGCGGGGTGAATAGGAACGAAACTTCCCGGCCATACAAATAAATTCATTATAAACATATGTGATGACACTTTTAGTTGCCAATTTTTTATAAGAAGGTAATAACATTAAGAATTGGGGAATTCAGTTTTGACATGTTGGCATCACTACTGGGGTATTTAAAAAAACTGCAAGAAGATCCTCAAAAGCCTCATTTTTTCATCGTCTTTAAAACTTTGTATGTAACTACAGTATTTTTCGTATTCTAAACCTAAGAGAGGTGATTTTCAATTAATGATAGACCTGTAAACGATATTCTGTATTAAATTCTACTTATTTCTTAACTACATAATGAAAAAATGAAAAATGGCTCGTAACATCAGAAGTTTAAGATTTACGGGATGAATCGGAACACGTTTTCTCTCATGGTTTATTTTTCTATACTGTAATAGTTTCATGTAATATATGAAAAGATATGTTTGAATATGTATTGCGACAATATTTTGTTTGTTCTAATTACTTAAAAAGTTTAAAGGTGCCAAGAAATTACTTGGTTAAACAAAAAAGTCAACGCCTAATCCAACAGACATGGAACACGCAATAAAATAATTTAAAAATAGAAAATTAGTTAGAAAAACTGCACAGAATTATTATCTGACATCTACAACATCACACAAACATCTCAAAATGAAAAACCAATTAAAAAAAGAGAGGGATGCATACAGTACTAATGGCTGGGGATGAGGGTGTATTAGTAGATCGTATTAATGCATGCAGCGATTGGGGCTACTCAATAGATTAACTTACCCAATGACTACTAGTAAAGGATAACACAGAACAGGGCTGAATTTGTTTTAAATTCTGCTTCTGAAATTCGAATAAAATTTCTTAAAAGAAATTTTAACTTTTCTTGATTTCAAGGTTGTTTTTAAATTTTTAAAAAGGCACATCTTTACTTGTATATAAAATAAAGGCTTGGTTTCACAGTAACTACGTGTTCGTATTCTTCCCTTATCATTATTACCTGTTTTTATTAACCCTATTAAAGTTTGAATCGGAATAAATAAAGATTATAACATTTGTTCCGATTCACCCCTATCTTCGGGGCGAATCGGAACACCATTAAAAAAAAATAATACATATATAAACAGTAAAAATGTTTCGTTTTTGCTTAAAAAGTAAAGAACAAAACAAGACCGAAGTTTCTAGTAGAAAAATAAAAAAATAAAAAAATCAGTTGTTGCTTTTTTTTAACGTTAAAGTTGGAAAGTGTTCCGATTCACCCCATTTTACGGTATATGCAAGTAGATTAGTTCACTGTTATAAAACCTTGGCATTCCGTTGTCTCCGCTGCGGAGACATCATCTTTCCTTCCAAAATTTGTTTTTGGCACCAGTAATAAAGATAAATAAAAAAATTTCCTTATTTAATCAGAGAAATTTTGAAATTGTCTATTTCAAGGAAAGTTCTGTTAAAAAAGTGGTGCTAATCGAATAAAATTTATGTAACAGGCATCGGAGTCCGATGGGTTAATTCTTTCACTTTTTGCCTGTCTTTTTGCAAGGAAAATTAAAACATTGCATTTTTGAACATCTTTCTTTTAGAATTTCCTTTAACCCTTTGCGGGGCAGGGCAAATTTATTGCTTAAGTATTGCAATTAATGACTGACACCGGAATTTGAAAACATCTTTATTTGTAAATAAGAAAACCTATACTTCACACATTCAATAAATAGTAATTTTCTTTAACAAAATTCCGGTGCGAATGTGGAGTTTGGGAATTAAAATTAAGTGGTATATCTATGAAACCACCGCCCCTCAAGGGGTTAAAATGTTAGAATATCGAACAAAAATCATAAAAAATATATATTCTATAATTTAAATGTCAATATTTTAATTTTATAATTTTCTCGTTCCGCAAAACGTAATAACACACAAAGTAACAACGCACAATAAATAAATAAGTAAAAACCTGCTTTCATTATTTTTTTTAGCTTTATTATAGGGATTAGATTTCCGCTTTTTTGGACACCAGTAAAATCTCAGAGAAAATGTTGTTATTTAAATCACAAAAATGTTCCAATTTAAAAATATAGCATTTTCTCTAAGATTTTACTGGTGTGCAAAAAAGCGGAAATCTCATCCCTGTTTATTAGTAAATGTTATTAAATTGTAACATTAGAAAATTTGATTTTAAAACAAATTAACCTCACAGTTAATGAAATTTCAAAATGATCCATTTTTTTTTTAACGTTTAATTTTTAGATGGATTAAGAAATGAAATTTTAAATTTAGATTATATATCAAAAAATTATCAAGAATAATAAAACAAGACTGAAATATGATAACTAATTAATTTAAATAAACTAATTAAAATCTTCATATAACTAAAGAACTTCAGAAGGTATGCGTAAAAAACTCTCTTTTGCATTATAAGTAGCTTTGGCTTGCTATCCATTACTGGTAATTTAAAAGAACTAATAAAATATAAGGTAATTAACTTTTTCTAAAGTTATTTTCTTATTTTCGTCCTTGTTAGTTGTTGATGTTTCGCCGCAGTTTTTGCCCCTGTATGCTTGTTTTTTTTTATAAAATAAACCTTGTAATAAGGAGTTCGTGTAAGAATATTTTGAGTTTTTTTTTCAATGTGACATGTTTTTTTTTTTCCTTTTATTTATTCATTTACCAACAAAAAAATGTATGCATCAGCTTGAATATATTTTTAAGAAATTTTGAAACTGAAAAACTGACGTTTAGGAAATTAGCAACTTTGAAACGCCTTAAGAAAACAAATGTTTTGAATTTATCTTTTTCAAAAAAGCTAAAAAAGCTTTTGCTAAAAATGTTTCAACTAATTTTTTGTAAATTTTCTTTTACAGTTTTGAGGATTTATAACATTATTTGTTTGTTTATTATATAAAAATCCTTTTTAGAGGTAAGATACTAAACACAAAATTTTACAGTTTTCTCAGAAAAAAAAAATTGCAGGTTTTTAACTGGTTACAGTCGAGAACCTTATCTACGGTTATTAATCCCCCCCCCCCCCTTTCGGCTGTTGTACTGCAAGGAAAATTAAAACACTGCACCTTTTTGTCCATCTTTTTTTTTTCTTTAAAAGGCAAAATACCGAATTAAAATCGTTAAAAAACATATTCTATAATTTAAAATCTCAATATTTTAATTTTATCATTTTTTTCGTTTCGTCAAAACATAAAAGTAATAACCCACAATAAATAAATTAATAAAAATCAGTTTTCATTATTTTTTAGCTAGGAAAGGTTATTAAATTGTAACATGGGAAAATTTTATTTATTAAGTTAACCTCATAGTTAATAAATTTCAAAATTACCTTTTTTTAACGTTTAACTTTTAGATGGATGAATAAATGAAATTTTAAATTTAGATTTTATATCAAAAACTGATCAAGAGTAATAAAAAAACTGAAGCAAGCTAGCTAATTAAGTTAAATAAACTAATTAAAATCTTCATATAACCAAAGAACTTCAGAATATATGTGTAAAAAAAAACTCTCTTTTGCATTATAAGTAGATTTGGCTTGATGTTTATTACTGGTAATTCAAAAGAACTAATAAAATATAAGGTAATTAATTTTTTTTATAGTAATTCTCCTTTTTTCATCCTTGTTAGTTCTTGATGTTTCGCTTTAGTTTTTGTCCCTGTATACTTGTTCTTTTTGTAAAGTAAGTCTTTTATAAAATAATAAACAGTTCATGTAAGAATATTTTCAGTTTTATTTTTATTTTTTTATTTTTTTATTTATTTATTTGGCAATAAAAAATGCTCTAATATTTTGCATCAACTTGATTTTTTTTTTTTTAATTGAACCTGATAGACTAATGTTTACGAAACTAGCAACTTTGAAACAACTTCAAAAAATAAAGAAAAAATGTTCTGAATTTATGTTTTTCGCTAAAAAAGATTCCATCAAACTTTTTCTAATTTTTTTTTTTTTTTTTTTTTTTTTTTTTTTTTTTTTACAGTTTAAAAAATTTACATCATTACTCTTTTTTTTTTTTTAGAAAGGAGGTACTAATCCCAGAATTTTACAATTTTCTCAAAAAAAAAGTAAATAAAAACGATAAATAATTAGGATTCGTACGCATTAAGGACATATTACCAGGTTTTTAGCAAATTAATATTTGTCTCATTTAGTGTATCCGCACATCTACGGAAGTGATTTTTTGAAATTTTCTTTTCTTATCTACTTTTTATAATGACATTTACTTTTCGGCTATTTTATTGAAAGGAAAATTAAAACACTAAATTTTTTTACATCATTTTTTTCCTTTTTAATGCTAGAATACCGAATTAAAATCATAAAAAAATATATTCTGTAATTTAAAATATTAATATTTTAATTTTATAATTTTCTCGTTCCGCAAAAAATAATAACGCGCAAAATAACAACGCACATTAAATAAATAAGTAAAAATCCATTTTCATTATTTTTTTAGCTTTATTAGCAAATGTTATTAAATTGTGACATTAGAAAATTTGATTTTAAAACAAGTTGACTTCACAATTAATGAAATTTGAAAATTATCCATTTTTTTAAACATTTTTAGATAGATGAAAAAATGAAATTTTAAATTTAGATATTTCATCAAAAACTGATCACGAATAAAAAAAAGACTGAAGTAAGATAAGTAATTAAGTTAAATAAACTAATTAAAATCTTCATATAACTAAAGAACTTCAGAAGGTATGTGAAAAAAAAAACTCTCTTGCATTATAAGTAGCTTTGACTTGATATTCATTACTGATAATTTAAAAGAACTAATAAAATATAAAGTAATTAACCTTTTTTTTTTATAGTCATTCTCCTTTTTTCATCCTTGTTAGTTCTTGATGTTTCGTTGTAGTTTTTGTCCCTATATTCTTGTTCTTTTTATAAAATAAACCTTGTAATAAGCAGTTCTTGTAAGAATATTTTGAGGGGTTTTTCTTCAATGTGACATGCTTTTTTTCTTTTATTTATTTATTTATTTGCCAACAGGAAGAAAAAAAAACAAATATATAAAATAAAATAAATGTATGTATTACCTTGAATATCTTTTTAAGGTAATTTTAATCTGAAAAACTGACGTTTACAAAATTAGCAATTTTGAAACACTTTCAAATAATAATAATAATAATAATAATAATAATAATAATAATAATAATAATAATAATAATAATAATAATAATAATAATAATAATAATAATGTTCGGAATTTATCTTTGCTCTAAAACAGTTTAGAGCAAAACTTTGCTCTAAAACTTTTTGTAAATTTTCTTTTAGAGTTTTAAGAATTTATAGCATTATTATTTGTTTGTTTATTATAAAAAAGAGACTTGTTTGGAGATGAAGTACTAATCACAGAATTTTACAATTTTCTCCAAAATAATAATAATAATAATAATAATAATAATAATAATAATAATAATAATAATGTACATAGCTGCCAACTTTTACGCATTTTTGCTACCACTAAAATTGTTCAGAGATTTTTTTATTTGCTAAATCATAAGATTTCCATGATTAAATAACAAAATATTTACCATAAAATTTATGTGGTAGGAAATATGCGTAAAAGTTGGCAGCTATGAGTAGAGTATGTAACGATAAATAATCTGGGCTCGTACGCATCAAGGATATTTTGCAAGGTTAAGCAAAGTAATATTTGCTTCATTTAAGATATCCGCACACCTTCCGAAGTGATTTTTTGAAGTTTTTGAAAATTTCTCTTGTTGTACATTTTTTTATGACATTTACTTTTCGGCTATTTTACTGCAAGAAAAATTAAAATACTGCATTTTTTGTACATCTTTCTTTCTTTAAAATGCTAGAATACCGAATTAAAATGTTAATATATATATATATATATATATATTACTTAAAATATCAATATTTTAACATTTTCTCGCTTCGTCAAAACATAAAAGTAATAACGCAGAATAAATAAATAAATAAATGAAAATCAGTTTTGAGTATTCTTTATCTTTACTAGAAAATGTTATTAAATTGCAACATTGAAAAATTTGATTTAAAGACAAGGTAACATCACAATTAATGAGATTTCAAAATTATCCATTTTTTTAAGATTTAATTTTTAGATGGATGAAAAAATAAAATTTTAAATTTAGATTATACATCAAAAACTGATCAAGAATCTAAAAAAGACTGAAGCAAGATAACTAAATAAGTAAAATAAACTAATTAATATTCCTATAACTAAAGAATTTCGGAAGATATGTATAAAAAATTCTCCTTTGCATTATAAATAGTTTTGGCTTGATATTCATTACTGATAATTAAAAAGAACTAATAAAATATAAGGTAATTAACTTTTTTTAATAGTCATTCTCCTTTTTTCATCCTTGTTAGTTCTTTATGTTTCGCTGTAGTTTTTGTCCCTGTATGCTTGTTCTTTTTATGAAATAAATTTTGTGATAAGCAGTTCGTGTAAGAGTATTTTGAATTCTTTTTTCAATGTGACATTTTTTTCATTTATTTATTTATTTATTTGTTAACAATAAAAAATGCATGCATCAGCTTGAATATCTTTTTATGAAAATTTGAATCTGACGTTTTCGAAATTATGAACTTTGAAACGCCTTAAGGAAAAAGGGGAAAAAATGTTCTAAATTTATCTTTTTTTCTAAAAAAAATCAATCAAACTTTTTATAAATTTTCTTTTACGATTTTAGGGATTTATAACTCAAGTTGTTTGTTTATTTAAAAAAAAAAAAAAAAAAAAAAAAAAAAAAAAAAAAAAAAAAACTTATTTAGAGATGAGGTACAAATCGCAGAGATGCAACTGCTGCGCCAAAACAGGTTGATTTTAGCCACAAAAAATAAATAAATAAATAAATAAATAAATAAATTTAATAGTGTTATTTGCTTTATAAAAGGTCAACATTCTTGTCGTTAAATAATGGGAGAAATACTTTAACCCCTTCGCGACGGGAGCCTTTTACGAAATTTTAATGTTTTGTCATACGTTTTAAAAATCAGTAATTTGTGCCTTTTTGAATCGAGAAAATACTCCGATTCAATAAGCCAAATTTTGAGGTAAATTTGTACTAGTGGGGATAAACAAGGACTCTTAAGCCTTTTTGCTGCACGTATACGTGTCGCTTGTCCCCAAGGGGTTAACCCTTTCACAGTCAGTGGCTAGAGGGCCTAGCCATCTAATTTTAATTCCAAAACTGGCAAATGGCACCAAGAATATTTAAATGAAATTTTGCTTTTCTAATGAAATGGCAAAATAACGGATTTTTAATTTCTAAGAAATTAATTTGAAAATTCTGGTGTCGGTGAATTATCTCATTATTTTATGAAGAGAATTCTTCTGCCTCTGAAAAGATTAAAATTGATAGGAATAGGTCATCTCTAGCGCAGCGCTTGTGGCCCTGTAGTAGCAAAATTTTACAATTTTCTCTAATAAGAAAAAAAAGAAAAAGGAAAAGGAAAGAAAAAAGGGAGTAAGTAAAGATAAATAATCAGGATTCGTAAGCATGAGAGACATTTTACCAGGTTTTCTGTAGTAATATTTGCCGCATTTAGTGTATCCGTACACCTTCGCAGGGTTCGCACACTCCTTATATTTTGTAAGGACTCTGGCACCACTATTAATTGAAAGAAAATTTATATTTCACTTTTAACCCTTTCCGGCACACTGTGCCCGGTCTGGGATACCTAATTTTAATTCCAAACTTGTAAACGGCACCAATAATATTTTAGTAAAATTTAGTTTTTACAATAGAGGCTTAATTTAAGGAATTCAAAATACCTAAAAAAATCGTTTGTGAATTGTGGTGTCAGTCGATAATTTCTCATTTTATTGCAAAATTTGCCCGTGCCGGAAAGGGTTAAGAAACAGAATACGAAACCACCGCCTCGATTAGCAGTTTTTGCAACATTTTTCTCCAGTGAAATACATTGAAAATACTGTAAATATTTAGAGGTAGAGTTGTGCGAACTCTGCTTCGGAAGTGGATTTTTGAAATTTTCTCTTGTTATCAATTTTTTATAATGACATTTACTTTTCAGCTATTTTACTGCAAGGAAAATTAAAACTCTGCTTTTTTCGTACTTTTTTTTCCATTAAAATGTTAGAACACCAAATTAAAATCATGAAAAAATATATTCTATTATTTAAAATCTCAATATTTTAATTTTATCATTTTGTCGTTTCATCGAAACATAAAAGTAAAATATATAAATTATAAATAAAAACGCAAAATATATAAATAAAAACGAGTTTTGAGTATTCTTTAACTTTACTAGAAAATGTTATTAAATTGTAACATTGGAAAATTTGATTTAAAGACAAGGTAACCTCATAGTTAATGAAATTTCAAAATTATTCTTTTTTTTTTTTAACGTTTAATTTTTAGATGGATGAAAAAATGAAATTTTGAATGTGGATTATACATCAAAAACTAATCAAGAATAAAAAAAAAGACTGATACAAGATAACTAATTAAGTTAAATAAAACTAATTAAAGTCTTTATATAACTAAAAAACTGAACTTCAAAAAATATTTGTAAAGAAAAAAAAAACCTCTTTTGCATTATAAGTAGCTTGGCTTGATATTCATTACTGGTAATTTAAAGGAACTAATAAAATATAAGGTAATTAAAGAGACTCTCCTTTTTTGTATAGTCATTCTTCTTTTTCTATCCTTATTAGTTCCTGATGTTTCGCTGTAGTTTTTGTTCCTGTATGTTTTTTTTTTTTTTTTTTTTTTTTTTTTTTTTTTTTTTTTTTATAAACAATTTCGTGTAAGAATATTTTTAGTTTTTTTATTTTTCAATGTGATATGGATATTTTTTTTTCTTTTCTTTATTTATTTATTTGCCAATAAAAAATTCATGCATCAGCTTGAATATCCTTTTAAGAAAATTTGAATTTGAAAACCCGACGTTTACAAAGATAGGAACTTTGAAACTTCTTAAAAAATTAAAAAAAAAATAAATAAAAATCCTGAATTTATCTTTTTCCTTAAAAAGGTTTCAAACTTTTAGTAAATTTTCTTTTACAGTTTTAATTATTTATAACATTATTTGTTTGTTAAAAAAAAAAAAAAAAAAAAAAAAAAAAAAAAAAAAAAACTTTTTAGAGATGACGTACTTGTTGTAAAATTAAACGATAACAAAATTCTCAAAAAAAAAAAAAAAAAAAAAAGTTACGATAAATAATCAGGGTCTATACGCTTCTAAGACATTTTACCAGGTTTTTTGCAAAGTAATATTTGCCTCGTTTAAGATATAACAGGGTTCGCACAATTCTACCACTAAATTTCAAGAATATTTTCAAAGTGTTTCCCTGCAGAAAATTATCGTAAAATCAGTGAATGAAGGTGGGGATTGCGAATGTTGTGGTTTAAAAATTAAATGCAAATTTTCTTATTTTTAGTAGTGGTGCCAGAGTCCTTGGAAATTCCAAGGAGTCTGCGAACCTTGTATAAACACACCTTCCGAAATGATTTTTTGAAATTTTTAAAATTTTCTCTTGTTATCTATTTTTATCATGACATTTTCAACTTTGAAAAAATAGAAAAATAATTAACAATTACCCAGAAATAATTTTTTAGGAGAAAAATAGTCCAGATTATGTCAAAAATTTCGCAAAACGTTATAATTCAAAAATAAAACCATGTATTGACATTTTGTAAATTGCTGAATAACTTCCTTTAAGATTTAGACTACACACAGTATACTCGCATCTCTATCTCAGATGATATGGCATTTAAAGTACTAATGTAATGAAAAATTCGCAAAATTTGTCTCAAGTTTGTCATACATATCAATCTATGTAAGAATTTAATAATTATAAATTAACAATTTTGATTTTTTAAATAAAGGATAAGTTGTTTTGAAAGAAATATTAACCATTTGCACTCCATTGTGGCGACATCGTCTTTCCTTCCAAAATTTGGTTTTGGCACCAGTAATAAAGGAAAATAAAATTTTCCTTACTTAATCAGAGAATTTTTGAAATTGTCTGCTTCAAGGAAAATTCTTTTTAAAGTGGTTCTAATCGAATAAAATTTGTGTAAGTGGCACCGGTGTCCGAAGGGTTAAACGAAACTCTCTGGGCGATCCGCGATTACACCTTGCCGACTTCTTTTAATTACACATTCCAAATTCTCACTAGAGAGCATTATTTTTTAACCCCTTGAAGGGTGGTGATGCGGCATCACCTAATTTTAATTCAGTATTGACACATTGGCACCCGAATTTCTTAAAGAAAATTTCAACCATATAAAATACGCGAACATACACATTTACACTTTTACATATAATTTTTCTTGTAGATACTGGTGTCAACCAATTATTTCAACCTTTTATTAATATAAGCACCTTGCCTGGGAAAGGGTTGATTTTAATACGGAGAGCTATATACTGTTTCATAAATAAAATATATTGTATTTACCTATTAAATTTCTGTGGTGTAAATTGGAAATAATAAAATAAATAAAAACGAAAAGAGTGAAAAAAAAAATTCTACCCAATGTAACAACACTGGTAACTAGTGACATAAGTGACATACATCCGTTAACACCGCCAGAGATCAGGGGGTTAACGGATAATGTATTATACCGGAAATTCTTTGGAAAAAGTGATTTTCATGATGCATATTGAATGCTTATAAAAAATGTTTAAAAAAATATTTTTGCTTTCATATTTTTTTTCGCACTCGTATAATTCACCATAAATTGAAATAAAATTCCTGGAAAAATCGAAATTTTAGTGCATAGTAATAAAAATACGGAGAATAACAAACTTATCCATGAAATTTGGCATTCACAACTGTTTTTATCGATGTTGGATTTTTCAAGTGTTGCAATGTTCAATACATAACTTTCTTGTGCAGATAAGAGAAATCTTTCGATAGATGTATGTTATAGGTTTTGCGGTATTGAGTCAAAACTTTCCAAATATTGGAAAATTTAATTTTTAACTGTATGATCAATAACTGAAATTCAAGGAAAATGTTATTAAATCAAGACTCGATAGATTTTTAGGTTTCGTGCTTCAAGTGCCTGAGGTTGGACATAGCATTTCATTCGACTTTCATCGAATTATTTGAATTATTTATGGAGCAGACGAGATTCTTAAAATTGAAAACCGTTGCCATCCATGCTATATAAAAATGGAAGAAGTTGAAGAAAAGTTTCAAAATTTATCTGTTTATTTATTTATTTATTTTGAACATTTCAGCATATAAATTAAATTTACCGGTCAAGAACATTTGTCGAGTTGATAAAAAATGTTTTACACATATATAGATATTCTAGTAAAATTTAAGAATGTTTTATTTCTATATACGATTTATCATTGTACAGTCCTCTGTCAGAATTTATGCGTTATTTATAAAACTGTTTGAAGAAATTCCAAACGTTCTGCAGAATTTTGTATGACTATCCATTACTACTTTAGTGTTTGCTATTTCGTAAGGTGTGCGTTTTCAATTGTAATATGGGTTTAAAAATTTGCAGGGCTACACAAAAGAATTCAAGCACTTTTCCATTTATTAACAGAAATTTTCGAATGCAAATTTTGAACTTCATAAAAATCTTTAATGTATTTTAAATGTTTTTATGGGTGAAATGTAGTTTACTCTCCTTCGCCAAGGCGACGTTTTTTTAGCGATAAATGTTTCGATATGGCAACCCTGCATTTTCATTTTCTCCTCTCGGATCTTCAATATGGCAACCCTAAGGAGTGCTCCGGTTTACGTATTCTACTGATTTCTAAGCCGTTTCTGATTGGACGCTCCTTTTTGTTAAATGTTTTCTGATTGGACGAAAGAGGAGAACTTAAAAAAGAGCTTTTAAATTTTTGAATATCGTTATTCCCGCTTAGAAATTGCTTCCGGTAGCATTATTTTTTGGAGTTGCGTCTTGCATTCAACGAGTGAGTTTATTTTTTTTGCATTTTCCTCTTTTTATATTTAGTTAGATACCGTTCAGTAACTACTATGGAAGTTGTTGATTTCAGAAAAAATGTTGTTGATTGTTTGAATGAGGAAGTAAAGTATTCAAATGGATACTTTACGCTGTTGAAAGTTTGCGGGAAAAAGTATATGATTGTAAAGTATATGACCAGTCAATCCGGAGCAAAACAGGAATATCCGGAGCAATTTAATACGGAGCAAAACAGCGGCTCCAGGTAAGTAAAAATTCTCCTTTTTTTTCTCTTTAGATTTGTATTTTATGTGCTTTGTCTCTTGAGCTCGCCACACACCAGTGAAACATTGAACGAAAAAACGTACGACATGAGACAATTTCACCCTGATAACAAAGTAAAAACCGATTTGACTGCGTCATGTTGCACGATTTTTGACGCATGTGTCTGTAGTGTGTGGCGGACCTTGGTGCAAGAAGCTCCGGAAGACAAGACGCAAAAACGCGCCAATTTGGCGATTTTTGAAAATCGCGCCAAGAAGGAGAGTAAACTGCATTCGCACCGTTTTTATTAATACAGCAACGTCTTATAAGTATTATATTTATTTATAATATAAATTCTTACTCTTTCGTTGAGGAATATGTATTAAAAATATTACGATATAGTTATTAATGGACGAAATCAAGACTAACTACTGTTATTTTTCACACTGGATTCAGACGTGTCTAAGATACATCTATTTTCGACCGGGAACAACATTTATTTTCCAAAAGGTTTAAAAAACTTTTTAATACAATATTAATATAGATGAAAAGGTTAGTAGACACATTAAACTAAAATATCTCCTATTATTCCTTCTCGGGATTTAGAGCATATGCCCAACTAATGAAATTTAAAGACGTCTCTAGAAACTCCATTTATATTACTGGAACCATTCATCTAGGGTGAAGAATTGACACTACAAATCTTTATAATGAGCGTGAACAAGTTTAACTTTAAGAATACTTATTGTAGTAATAAAGCAAATTCACATCTACTAACATTCCAGTATTCTTTCGCAACATGTCAGTTAATTTGGCCGAGAATAAACACGTTTCTAATCAGTTTATTTAATTATTTATTTAGAAATGAATAATAGTAAGGCTTCTATGCATTAACACGATCAGTATTGTCAGCAGGAGTGAATTAGCAACGAGGAAAGCTTCTACCAGTAAATTTTTATACAATAATTCGCCTTTTTGAAACGCCCTATTTATGCAAAATTATTGACAGGAATCGAGCAAAAATTTTTATTCCTGTTTATTGGTGGAAATTTTTCCGTTCGTAGTCATGTAAACGTTTTTGGACCTCATATTAAATAAATACAGATATGTTAAAAAAAAAAAAAAAACTTTCTGGTTCGAAACAAATTTAACATGAGTAAAGTTAAGTTACATTATATGGAGGAATAGTTAGAATTGGGAAAATTCACACATATTATTGGATAGGGAATATCCGATGTTTTAACCCTTTCAGGAGTAATTAAATTTGTTACTTAAGCGTCTGAAATTTTCAAAAAAATTATTTGGAAAGGGAAGAAAATGCAGTTTTACATTTTTTTTTTTTTTTGACACAAAGTAATTAAAGTAAAATTTAATGAAATGATTCTGGTACGAATTTAGATTATAATTAAGTGGGATATATTAGAACCAACCTCACCACAGGGGCTTAATTTAAATTTCCATTTTAATAATATTAGTATTCAATGGAATCATTTCTTTTTGGTTATTTTTTACTTATTATTTTATCGTTTTTATATTTCCGAGGTAATTCTTTTCACTTCACGGCTACCATTGTATAAGATTGTATAACTCAAAAAAAAAAAAAAAAAAAAAAAAAAAAAAAAACTTTAATTTTTACTTAAAATTGTATGTAACAAACCTTAAAATTTCGAACATTTAAAAGAGAAGACTTTCTTTCTTGACTTACGTTCATGATTTTCAAACTCTCCTAACTTTTAACTGCATCGTCCTTTCTTTTGATAACTCGAAATATCTCGAAAAGAGTTTAAAGGTCCCAGTGTTCGATATTTCATTTTCGTTGAAAAGTCACATCTATCTCGTAGGGCATGATAAATTATTGTGATTAATGCAGTGAGATAGAATTCGTTAAAATGTGCCAAATATCGATAAGTTAACTTTGTGATCAATAGAAGTCAAAGGGAATGACATTTGTTCTAGTAACTAAGCGATCAAAGAGGTATTCATCAATTGTTACTATCGATATATTTAATTGCTTGGTGTTTCCATTGACAGCCTTTATTTTTGCATAAATTTACATGCAATGTACCGGATCAACATTAATAATTTCAGGATGGACGTCATTTAAGAACATTTTAACCCCTTAACTGATTCCCTTTTTACGTACAATAAATTGGTAATGTGGGATAACACCAGTTTTTTAAGCTTAAATATTCTTAATATTTAGTCCAAGCATTTCTGAAATTAAATAGTATGAAATCGTATTTTAAAAAGAAATTAGTGGAGTCAAACAGCTTTAAATAAATGATGAATTAAGCAAATTCGCCTAGCCCGAACGGCGTACGGGCAAATCAGTTAATAGGTTAACTCTTAACGGTTAGTTACTTTAAATACACGATTCCATTTTTATATTCTGTTCGCACCATTATATTCTAAAAGTTTTTTTTTTTAAAGAAATTTCTCTTTTACATAGTGCCTGGATAAAAGTGCGCAAAAAAGCGTAACTTTAAAAAATATCCAATACATTTATTTGCCTGCTGTTGCAATATATAGCCTTTATTTTTGCATAAATATACATGCCATGATTGCCAGACCAGTTTTAACCTCTTCAGAATAGGTGTCATTTGAGAATATTTAAAAAAATTTTAAACTGTACTTTCAGAAAATTCGTATAAGTAATTTACCAAAAGATGTACTTTTTAAAAAACATTGGTGCAAATAGAATATATGTATATATATCTTTATATACAAAATAGAAATCATGTACATAAAGAATCGGTGGTTTTTTGTCGACACTCGACGCAAAGGATTAATAAGACTAATGTCATATATGGTATATTTTGTCATAAAGATTTTTAAAAATCTACCATTAGACAGTGTAAAATTTACGACTAAAATAGTCTAGTGCTAAAAAAGGTGTAAAAACATCCACATCCTCTCATACATATCCATTATCCATACCCTCGTTAAATGGGTTGATCTGAATTAAGACATTAATAATCTTTTAGAGAATTTTTTATCACTTTTATCAATTATTATCTTTGTTTGGATAATTTTTAGTAATTTTCATACATGAATTTATCACTTTTTTCTTTATTTTACGCTAATTATCTTTTCATTTTTTATTTTTGTCGTAATTTTTCTACATCACTGCTACTGTTTTAAAGATTGCATAACTTTTTAAAAAAATTGTAATTCTCCCATAAAATTGTATTGGAACCTTTATTCCCATTTAAAATTTCTAACATTTAAAAGAGAAATCTTTCTAATATTCATCATTTTCTAACTCTCCTAACTTTTACCCGCATCGTCCTTTCCTTTAATGACTCGGAATATTTCGAAAAGAGTTTAAAATTCCCAGTGTTCGACATTTCATTTTCGTTGAAAAGTTACATCTATCTCGCAAGGCATAAAATAAATTATTGGGATTAGTGTAGTGATAGAATGCGTTAAAGTGTGTAAAATATCGATAAGTTAACTTTGTGATCAAAAGCAGCAGTCATAGGGAATGATATTTGTTTCAGTAACTAAACGATCAAAGAGATATTCATCCATTGTAACTATTCATTATATTTAATTGCTTGGTGTTTCCATTTACAACCTTTATTTTTGCATAAATTTAAATACAGTTTTTACCAGATCAATATTAACCCCTGCAAAATGGGCGGGCTTTAAGAAAATTTTAACCTTTAACGGCTTTAAAAACATGATTCCATTTTTACATTCTGATCGCTCCATTATATTTTAAAAGTATTTTTTAGTAAATTTATCTTTCACATATTGCAAAGGTACAAGTAGAATGGATAAAAGAAAGTATAACTTTTTAAAAAGTAATGTATTTCGCACATAAAATTACATGGCAACCTTATTCTCATTTAAAATTTCTAACATTTAAAAGAGAAATCTTTCTAATATTCATCATTTTCTAACTCTCCGAACTTTTGCCAGCATCGTCCTTTCTCTTAATGACTCGAAATATTTCAAAAAGAGTTTAAAGTTCCCAGTGTTCGACATTTCATTTTCGTTGAAAAGTTACATCTATCTCGCAAAGGCATGTGATAAATTATTGGGATTAATGTAGTGAGATAGAATGCATTAAAGTGTGCAAAATATCGATAAGTTAACTTTGCGATCAATAGCAGCTGTCGAAGGGAGTGACATTTGTTTCAGTAACTAGGAGATCAAAGATAAATTCATCAATTTTAACTATCCAATGTATTTCATTTCTTGGTGTTGCCTTTATTTTTGCATAAATTTATATATGATTGCTTTACCAGTCTTAACCCCTTCGGGATGTGTGTCATATGAGAATATTTTGAAAAATTTTTTAACTACACTTTCAGGAAATTCGTATGAGAAATTATTTCAAAATATAATTTAAAAAAAAGTGGTGCGAATAGAATATAAAAATTAAATCGTGAATATAAAGATCAGGTTGCTATTTGTCGACATTCGACTGCAAAGAGTTAATGACTAATATCTTATGGTATATTTTGTCGTACAGAATTTTACAAATCTGCTATTAGACAAGTTACATATTTCGACTATAATATTCTAGTACTAAAATAAGTGTAACAACATCCCCACTCTCTTATACATATCCATATCCTCGATAGATGTCAATCTGAATATAGGTATTCATAGATTTTTCAAGAGTATTTTTTATAACATTTAGAAATTATAATCTTTTTGGATGATTTCAAGCAACTTTCATACATAAATTTATCACTTGTTTCCTTTGTTTTTCCCTAATTACCTTGACATTTTACATTTCCGTAGTAATTTTTCCACACCACTGCCACCATTGTAAAGAAAGGTACAACTTTTTTAAAAATGTGTAATTCTCCCATAAAATTTTATATAACCCTTATTCTCATTTAAAATTTCTAATATTCATCATTTTCTAATTTTGTAAACTTTTAAACGCATCGTCCTGTCCTTTAATAACTTGAAATATTTCGAAAAGAGTTTAAAGTTCCCAGTGTTCGACATTTCATTTTCGTTGAAAAGTTACATTTATCTCGCAAGGCATGTGATAAATTATTGGGATTAATGTAGTGAGATAGAATGCGTTAAAGTGTGCCAAATATCGATAAGTTGATTTTTTGATCAATAGCAACAATTGAAGAAAGTGACTTTTGGTCCAATAACTAAGTAATCAAAGAGATATTCATCAATTATAACTATCCAATATATTTAATTGCTTTGTGCTTCAATTTACAATAGAGATTGCATAAATTTACATTCAATGATTGCAAGACCAGCAGGATGGGAGTTATTTGAGAATATTGTGATACATTTTTAACTGTGATTTCAGAAATTTCTTATGAGAAACTTAACTAAAAATAATAAAAAACAGTGGTGCGAATAGAATATAAAAATAAAATATTTTTAAATATTATGTGGCTATTTTTCGACACTTGACCGCAAAGGGTTAATAAGACTAATGACGTATGGTTTATTTTGTCGTACAGAATTTTAAAAATATGCCATTAAACAAGATAAATATTACGACTGATATATTGTAGTTCTAAAAAATTATAAAAGCATCTATTCTCTCTCATACTTATAAATAGCCTTTATACAAATAAATACACTCTATACATAGGCAGTGCTCCGAAATGGTCCATCAACTTAATACCAATATTTTTAACAAAAAAATTCGTCCCCAGTTTCTATAAAATATGTGTTAGAATTCACTTAAGAAGGGAATTTTCTGCTAAGTTCAAAATGGTGAAGGATGAAAGATAATGAAATTATATTCAACTTCAATACTAATCCATGGTAAAATTTTGATTAATGATATTAATTATAGTAATTATTATTTATTGATTTATTTTGATTTCTTCTTAAGGATCTGCGCAATATGCAAGGAAAAGTCTAAAAAGAAAAATTTCTAAGAAAATATTGGTATTCAGTTGGCGGACTATTAGGAAACTCTGTATATGCCCAGTGGCGTAGACAAAGGAGGTGGTGTGGGTCAAAATGATTTTTATACCAGTAAAATGTAAAAAATCTTTTCTCTTTCATTGACAATAAGAAATTCTCTGGTTGGATAAGGCGAAGAAAATTAGTTGTGTTCAATGCATTTAGACACCCCTTCTGGCACTGCTACTACATAAATCTATCTCAATAAAGATATTAATAGCTCTTTTGTAAATGTTTGTTATCCCTTTTAACAATAAGTAGCGTAGTTTGACGGATTTTAAGTTGTTTTCATGCATAATTTAATCATTGTTCTTCTTTATTTTTCACTAACTACCTCGCCCTTTTACATTTCCGTAGTAGTTTTTTCATACCAGTAACATTACTGTAAAGGAATACAACTTTTTAAAAATTGTGTATTTCTCCCACAAAATTGTATGGAACCCTTATTCTCATTTAAAATTTCTATCATTTAAAAGATAAATCTTTCTAATATTCATCATTTTCTAACTCTCCGAACTTTTACCGGCATCGTCCTTTAATTTAATGATTCGAAATATTTTTAAAGTTCCCAGTGTTCGACATTACATTTTAGTTGAAAAGTTACATCTATCTCGCAGGGCATGATATATTATTGGGATTAATGTAGTGAGATAGAATGCGTTAAAGTGTGCCAAATATCGATAAGTTAACTCTGTGATCAATAGCAGCAGTCGAAGGGAATGACATTTGTTCCAGTAGCTAAGCGATCAAAGAGATATTCATCAATTGTAACTGTCCAATATATTTAATTGCTTGATGTTTCCACTTACAGACTTTATTTTTGCATAAATTTACATTTAATGATTGCCAGATCAGTATTAATCCCTTCGGGATGGTCGTCATTTAACTTTTATTAAAGTTCTGTTTAAAAGTTTAATGGTTTTTGTTTCTACAGGGTCATGAATATCAACAGGAGCATCTGTTTCTCTTTTACGCCATGTTCTCTTATTAAAGTTTATTTTTCATTTCTGAATTACAGTCATAATAACAAGATATATGTAAAGTTTGTTCAAGATAAACTGTTGAACAAAATTCGATCTATAAAATCAAGTGATACTTTTCTCTAGAACATAATTCACTTTCATGTCAAATTTGACTTCAGTGTTGCTAAACCTGGCGGATTATTTATCCAAAAATTCAAAACTCTCATCGAAAATGTTGAATATATTTTTTTGTCTACATAACGATAAACCTTCCGTGAATATAACAAACAAATGCATAATATTTAAATTTTTCTGTTGTATGTTTAGAATTTCTGAATAATATATCTATTAGATTTAACTGCACTACCATGAAATTTGAGATGGAGGCAAATTATCTCCTACAAAAATATTTTATAGTATTTTATAGATCGAATTTAATTCAAATGTTTATCTGAAATAAAGTTACGTATATCTTACTATTACTACTGGTAATTCTGAAATAAATAAAAAACTTTAGCCGGAGAATTATAGTTTTGGAAGAATTCAAAAGTTCCAAATTCTAAACAGACATTTTGAATAATCTTTTTTTGTCTACATAATTATAATGAAATATGAATAAAGAGGAAGAAACATATATTAGTACAATCGGAAAATTCTGTCGTAAGTTATTTCACGCCTACTTTTTAAAAAATTCATATTTATTCATTGTGCCGTTTTTTTTTCTTTTTTTCCCTTTGAAATAGTGTTGTTGCCATTCAAGATTTATTATTATCTCCAGTAAATTTTGCATTATTTAATCCGAACATTTTTCTGATTCAATTAAGTAAAAATTTCTCTTTTAAAAAATAGGTGATAAAAGATTAAAAAATCTGTAAAAGGCAAAAAATAGGCATTATTTGAAAAAAAATTTCAAAAATATTCATAAGTTAAGTGGTTAAATAAGCAGAATTTTTCTGTTTAAATTTACAGGTAGAAAGTTTGCCTCAACGGCAATAATCAATCTTAGCGAAAGCGAAGCTTCATTATATAAACAAGGTGTAATCCGTCGAATTTCAACGAAAGTAAATGTTTAAGAAGGGACTAACTGTTTCATTGATTTATAATAAACCTATAAAATTAGCTACAATAAAAAATGCATCTTACGATGGTCAGTCTAACTCTCAAACAAATATTATTTTAAGCTAAAGTTAGGGGAAAAAATACTATTTCAGTAAAACTCAGTTGTCGAAATTATTAAAATTAAACTTTAATCGCATATGTAAAAATGTAATAATAAAGTAAAATGTATTAAAGATGAGTTATTAAGATGAAATTATCAATTGTGGCTCTTGTGTTTGATATAAATGCATATGAAAAAAAAAAATATATATATGTATATACAGGGTGTCCCAAAAGGTCGTTTACAAAATTAACATGCTGGTCTGTCATATCATGATGAACAATATTAAATAGGAAACTGGGGGTCCCAAACGTTTTCCAAAGGAGATATGCGCCATTAAAGTTTAGGGTCCAAAAATTCAAATGATTATAAAAAACAGAAAAATTGGTCGATTCGTTTGCGGTTTTCACTAAAATTATTCTTTATGTCAGTATTGTCTTGAAAATAAATTATAAAGATAAATTTCAAAAAATGACGATAGAGGGCGCTTTAGACTTTAGAGTAACGAACAACTATTTTTTACTGTTATTTTTTGCATCTCATTAAATGTTTCGTAAGCTTAGACTTAAACTTAAATTTTGAGCTCAAAATCTGAATAGTTGGAAGCAGTTAAGTAAAACAAACTTAACTGTGTTCAGAGGGTTTTAATTTCAAATGATTATAAAAAACGGAAAAATTGGTCGATTGATTTGCGGTTTTCACTAAAACTATTCTTTATGTCGGTATTTTATTGAAAATGAATTATAAAGATAAATTTCAAAAAATGCCGATAGAGGGCGCTTTAGACTTTGGAGTAACGTACAACTATATTTTACCGTTATTTTTCGCATCTCATAAATTTTTTTTGAAGCTTAGACATAAACTTAAATTTTGAGATGAAAATTTGAATCATTGGGAGTAGTTAAGTAAAACAAACTGAACTTTGTTCAATGGGGGTGGGGAGGTTCAAATTTCAAATGATTATAAAAAACGGAAAAATTGTTCGATTTGTTTGCCGTTTTCGCTAAAACTATCCTTTATGTCAATATTTCCTTGAAAAAAAATTTTAAAGATTAATTTTAAAAAATACCGTTAGAGGGCGCCTTAAACTTTAGAGTAACCAACAACTATTTTTAACCGTTATTTTTTGTATCTAATTAAATGTTTTCAAATGCTTAGATTTAAATTTTGAGCTCAAATTCTAAATCGATGGAGGGGTTAAGAAGCGGAAACTGAACAGTGTTCAGCAGTTAAAATGTTACCCTCTCCACCCCTCGAACACATTTCAAATTTCCGCACTCAATTACTAACAACGATGCAGATTTTGAGTTCAAAATTTAAGTTTGAACTTTTACAAGCATTTAATTAGATACAAAAAATAACGGTTAAAAATAGTTGTTGGTTACTCTAAAGTTTAAGGCGCCCTCTAACGGTATTTTTTAAAATTAATCTTTAAAATTTTTTTTTCAAGGAAATATTGACATAAAGAATAGTGTTAGCGAAAACGGCAAACGAATCGAACAATTTTTCCATTTTTTATAATCATTTGAAATTTGAACCTCCCCACCCCCATTGAACAAAGTTCAGTTTGCTCTACTTAACCACTCCCAATGATTCAAATTTTCATCTCAAAATTTAAGTTTATGTCTAAGCTTCTAAAAAAATTTATGAGATGCGAAAAATAACGGTAAAATATAGTTGTACGTTACTCCAAAGTCTAAAGCGCCCTCTATCGGCATTTTTTGAAATTTATCTTTATAATTCATTTTCAATAAAATACCGACATAAAGAATAGTTTTAGTGAAAACCGCAAATCAATCGACCAATTTTTCCGTTTTTTATAATCATTTGAAATTAAAACCCTCTGAACACCGTTAAGTTTGTGCTACTTAACTGCTTCCAACTATTCAGATTTTGAGCTCAAAATTTAAGTTTACGTCTAAGCTTACGAAACCTTTAATGAGATGCAAAAAATAACAGTAAAAAATAGTTGTTCGTTACTCTAAAGTCTAAAGCGCCCTCTATCGTCATTTTTTGAAATTTATCTTTATAATTTATTTTCAAGACAATACTGACATAAAGAATAATTTTAGTGAAAACCGCAAACGAATCGACCAATTTTTCTGTTTTTTATAATCATTTGAATTTTTGGACCCTAAACTTTAATGGCGCATATCTCCTTTGGAAAACGTTTGGGACCCTAGTTTCCTATTTAATATTGTTCATCATGATATGACAGACCAGCATGTTAAGTTGTAAACGACCTTTTGGGACACCCTGTATTTCAAATTGACACAATCTTAAAATTTCACGTGAAATCTAAATCCGTCATAATTTTCATCTTCTCAAAATTTACATGCGCACATTTGAATTTTTATCAATTTTAAGAGAAAATGGCGTATTTCTGTTGCCACAATTGCAAAATTTGTACTAAAACTTTAAAAAAATTAATATATCAAGAATAAATTGAGATACGGCTTTCAAACAAATTGCATTTAAAAGTACATATTTTTCTCTATACAATGATGTAAAAATTGTAAATCCGCGATTTTTAAAAATATAAAATTTGCAGTACCAAAAATTGCAAAACCGAATTGTACGTAAAAGTGTTGCCATTCACAAAATGAGGTATGCGTTACGCACAGATACGTTTGGCCTTAAGATAGGCATTATGGGAACCTAAAAAGAAAATATTATTTAATATTTTCTGGTGCAGATTTGGAAATTCTCAATACAATATCCGCCATATTTGTTAACATTCTTTAAAAAGCAAAAAAAAAAGTATTTTCCAATATCCATCCGTTCTAACATTCCTTTCACCCGCATCTAAATGTTATGAAAACAGTTTAAAGTTGGAGCATTCAACGCTTCTGTTATATTGAACAATTACCCCTATCTCAGAGAGCATAAAATGATTATTGTTATTAATATATTTTACGGCAGGATGCGTTAAAGTTATAAAAGGTGCCAAATATTGATAATTTGGATTCGTGATCAACAGCTGAAGTCAAAAGGAATGACATTTGTTGTCATAAGACACTGCTGAAAAAGAGTTAGGCGTGACTATACGATATATTTAATCTTTGCACAAGAAAGTTCATGGCTTATGTTCCACATATAATCGGCACAAAGGATTATTGAGGAAAATCGGGATTATAATTGTTTCCTTTGAAGTATTGATTTTAGAAACTTAATAAAACTATGACAAATAATTTTTATTGCAATAGAACATTTCAGAAAATTTTGATTAATATTTATAAAATTATTGCTATTATTATTACATTTTACGACAGGATGATTTGAAGACAAAGAAATTTAAATATTAATAATTCGGATTTGTTATCAATAATTGTAGTCAAAAGGATTGACATTTCTTGTATCAAGTTAGTGTTGAAAGAGAGGTCCTGAATATACGATATATTTAATCTTCCTAAAAGAAAATTCATGGCTTGTGTTCCACATACAATCGGCAAAAAGGATTATTGAAGAAAATAAGGATTACAATTGTTTCCTTTGAAATATTGAATTCTTAAACTTAATAATTCTACGACAAATAATTTGCATTGCATTAGAACTTTTCAGAAAAGTTTGATTAATACTTATTAAATGATCGTTATTATTAATTATTTTATGACAAGAGTCAAAGTTAAAGGATTCCAAGTATAGATAATTTGAATTTGCGATCAATAGCTGCATTCAAAATGAATGACATTTGTTGTCATAAGATAGTGTTGAAAGAGAATTCGGCTAATATATTTAATCTTTCCACAAGAAAGTTCATGGCTTATGTTCACATACAATCGGCAGAAAAGATTATTGAGGAAATTTTGAATTACAATTGTTTCCTTTGAAATATTGAATTTATAAACTTAATAATTATATGACAAATAATATTTATTGCAATAGAATTCCTCAGAAATGTTTGATTAATATTTATTGAATTATTGTTGTTATTAATACATTTTACTGCCGAATGCATTAAAGTAAAAGGGGGTATTGATAATTTGGATTTGTGATCAATAGTTGTAGTCAAAAGGACTGACATATGTTGTCATAAGTTAGTGTTGAAAGAGAGTTAGACAGTGACTATGTGATATAATTAATCTTTCCTGAGGAAATTTCATGGCTTATGTTCTACATACAATTGGCACAAAGGTTTATTGAGGAAAATCAACATTATAATTTTTTCCTCTGAAATATTGAATTTATAAACTTTATAATTCTCTGACAAATAATTTTCATTGCAACAGAACTTTTCAGAAAAGTTTTATTAATATTTTTTAAATCATTTTTAGTATTAATATATTTTACGGCCGGATGCTTTAAAGTTGAAGTGCGTTAAGTATTGATAGTTTGGATTTGGGATCAATAGATATAGTCAAGAGGATTGATATTTTTTTTCAGAAGTTAAAGTTGAAAGGGAGACTGTGACTATACGATATATTTAATCTTCCCATAGGTGCCAACCTGACTTAGATTATCCGTAATACGTGCGTTAATTTGACCCTGGTTTAATGAGTTTCGAACCAGAAATTTTTCAAAGAAATGAAATTAAGCATGTTCCACTAACAATCTTGAAATTAAATAAATAAAGATTCATGAAATATATTTTCTGGTGTGAAATGACGTTAACTTGGATCAAACTAATCCAGGTATTACGGAAGATTAGTTAAAAGTTGGCAGCTATGTCTTCCTAAAAGAAAGTTCATGGTTTTTGTTCCACATACAATTAGCACAAAGGATTTATATAGGAAAATTGGGATTATTATTGTTTCCTTCAAATACCGAATTTATAAACTTAATAATTCTGTGACAAATAATTTTCATTATAATAGAACTTTTCAGAAAAGTTTGATTAATATTTATTAAATGATTGTTATTATTAATATATTTTACGGCAGGGTGGATTAAAGCTAATGTGTGCCAAGTATTGATAATTTGAATTTGTGATCAATAGCTGCAATCAAAAGAAATGACATTTGTTGTAATAAGTTAGTGTTGAAAGAAAAGGTTGTGACTATGCGATATATACAATCTTCTTAAAATAAAGTTCATGGCCTGCATTCTACATACAATCAAAACAAAGGATTATTGAGGAAAATCAGGATTATAAATGTTTCCTCTGAAATATTGAATTTATAAATTTAATAATTCTATGACAAGGAATTTTCATTGCAATAGAACTTTTCCGAAAAATTTGATTAATATTTTCTATTTTATTCTGAATTATAAAGTTAATATTATTTTATTTAATTGTTTTATTGAAGTATATTGTAACTATATATACTGTGCTCCCACCGGTTTATTTTTTCAACATTAGTATTTCTAAAGATGAAATTTAGAGGTTATTATTTTACATCATTAGCAACAAAATTAACCTTCGTTGTATTTTTTTTACAAAACTTGCAAGAAAAATTTCTTTGACAAAAGTGGTGTTGGATATACATATCGAGTGAGAATCCTGTATATATAGTAGAGTTCCGCTATTATGAAAATCTGCCTATTCCAAACAGACTTTTAAAATATACCTATTTTTTAAATTTAAAAAGAAATCCGTGAAAAAACGTACATTTATTGTTATACGAAGATGTTTGATAGATATATACATAAGGCCTAAACTTGATGAAAAGGCCTGAAACCATAGGTGACAACCTGACATGAATTTTTCGTAATACGTGCGTTAATTTGACTCTGGTTTAATGAATTTTCAACCAGAAATCTTTTAAAGAAATGAAATTAGATATGTTTCTCTTAGAAGCCTGAAATTAAATAAATAAAGATTCATAAAACAAAATTTCTGGTTTGAAATGAAGTTAACCTGGATCAAACTAATCCAAGTATTACGGAAAATTAGTTGAATGTTCGCAGCTATGTGAAACTAATTTGGAATGAAAGCTGGTTATTTACAGTACATATCGGCTCCATTAATGCATTACTGTAGAATCATTTTTTTACACAGCTAAACACGAAAAATGACTAATTTACACACACTTAAGAAGTGAAATCAGTTAACACTAGAACCGCCATTAGGGGTCAAAATGACTCCTGCCAGAATGATAATAGTTGATTCAAATCAGAATATTCTTTATACGGTATGTTAAATATAGACAGCACAAAAATAGACTAATTAAGTAAGTTAAATAGTTTAAAATTAAAATTCTGGTGCGAAACACTTTTTATAAAACTTTAGTAAAATATCCGGCTGTTTTAGTGTTAATCTTTTCTGACGAAGAGCACTGAGTCGACTGAGTAATTTGTTTTTGTTGTGGTTGATTGAGACTTATGAGTGGAGAATAGGCGTATATATTGCTACGATTCTATAGTTGTAGTTTTTATCTGAAGAGTCTATTATACATGAGTGAATTTTAAATTAAGTTATAACAAATAACAGAAACTGTTCATCACGACTCCGCCAGACGCCGAGAAGCTCTGCCCACGAAACTGGTTGAGGGGAAGTGCTGAGTTATAACCCAATCGCGCCCGTCGGCCTAATCGTGCAGAGTTTTCCGTGGTTTTCTTCGAGCATTTGATTTCCTTGCGTAAATACGGGTTTGGTTTCCTTAGAAAAACACCCACGGAGCAGGGCACTCCTCCTAGGGCCTATATATTTTCTGCAGATAATCGGCATCATAAATAACACCAACACACACCTGTTCACCAATCAACGCTATATAGAGCTGGCACTAGCAAATGTCATTGCATTTAATTTACACCTTAACAATTCATTACATTGGTTATTGTTAATGAAATCTAACTATTCCGAATTTGCGCTAAACCGAACAGTATTCGGTTTCAATTAGCTGAGAATAGCGGGACTCTATTGTATCATGTTTATAGGGTTTTCTTAAGAGCACACACTAGTCACGCGGTAAAAGCCGAATGCTAATGATAAGTCTATGGGAGCGTTCTTTTCAAATATCTCGCTGAAATTTTAATATTTTTACATGATTTTTTTGCACAAGATAGCTGAGGACGATCCACAACCGGCCTAGTTTTTACTTTTTCAGTTTTGGTTTCAGATTTAAAAAAAAAAAAAAAAATACTTTAACTTTCGAAACCGGTTTAAACCGGTTCTGAAAATGAAACTATCGTAATATTAAGAATATATAAGCAAAATCGAAAAAGTAAAAACTAGGCCGGTTGTGGATCGTCCTCTGCTATCTTGTGCAAAAAAATCATGTAACAATATTAAAATTGCAGCGAGATATTTGAAAATATTGCGCCCATAGACTTATCATTAGCGTTCGGCTTTTACCACGTGACTAGTTTGTGCTCTTAAGGTTCCTGTTCCTGCATCCAAAGACACTCGCGAAAAAAAAAGGGTGAAGGGAAAGTTATTTTCGGAATTTCATCAAATTCGGTCTGATATTTTCCAAGGAAACGGATCTTAAACCAATCGGGACGAGCATATTTTACAAAATTTTTAATCCTTCACCACAGGTTTATTATAACAGAAATTTTTTCCTAATTAAGTCGCGAAAATGCACAGTTTAAATAAAGCAAACTTTACAATTTTTTTTTTTTTTTTTTAAAGAATAATCAAGTTATTTTAAGCACCTTTAGTGGCCCGTATACAGTTCACTCGTCCTCAAGGAGCTAAAGTTTGCATATTTTCTATAGAATTGCATCCAGTTTTGTCTTCCATTAAAATTAATTAAATGTGTTTAACCCCTTGGTTGATTGGTTGATTTTTGTCGTCCGATTATCTACGCTAATGGGATATAGGACCGGGGGAGTGCCCTCCGTGGGGGTCTTTCTAAGGGAACCTAACCCGTATTTACGCAAGGTTCGAAGAAAACCACGGAAAACTCCGAACGGTTAGGCCGACAGCCGCGATTGGGTTCGAACCCAGCACCTGCCGTCTACCAGTTGAGAGGTCCGAACCTCTCGGCCACTGGTGGGGCGTTTAACCCCTTGGAAACAAGCGACACGTATACGTTCCGCAAAAAAAGGCTTAAGATTACTAGTTTACATCCACCAGTAAAATTTTACTGTGAAATTTGCCTTATTTAACCCTTTAACCCTTTCCGGCACGGGCAAAATGTGTACTAAAATGAGAAATTATCGACTGACACCGAAATTCTCAAACGAATTTTTTAGATAGTTTGAATTACTTAATTTAAGCTTTCATTGTAAAAGCAAAATTTTGCTAAAATATTACTGGTGCCGTTTACAAGTTTGGAATTAAAATTAGGTATCCCAGACCGTGCACAGTGTGCCAGAAGGGGGTAAGGCATGGGCAAATTCGTTAGTAAAATGTGAAATTTTCGACTCTCACCGGAATTTAAAAACGACTTTTTTAGAAATTAAGAATCCCTTAGTTTAAGCTTTCATTGCAAAAGCAAAATTTTATTGTAATATTATTGGTGTCGTTTTCAAGTGTAGAGTAAAAATCCTAAGTATCCCGGACTGGGCACAGTGCACCGAAAAGGGTTAATCGGAGCATTTTCTGGATTTAAAAAGGCACAAATTTTTGTTTTTAAAAACCGGTGACCAAACATTAAAAATTTAGTAAAAGGCTCTCGTCGCGAATGGGTTAAGTAAATAAATAGAAAAATTAAATGGGTTGAAATAAACCTGTGGTGAGAAATATTTTTTTTATACAACTTGAGTACATTTCTCGGTATTCCTAATATGCTCTTTTCTTAAGTTTAGATTTACATTTTTAGAGTATCACTCGGAATGATAATTCAAATATGATACACTATTGAAAATTTTAAAACTTCTGAAATGCTATATGTAATTTTTCTAGAAGAAAATTTGTTTTCATTTAAAATTTAATATACGCAAACTCATTTCCATTATTTGTCTTCTTAAACACTCCTTTTATCCACCGTCATTTAATGAGCGGAAATAGAACTAAAAAAGAAGTTAAAGTTATAGTATTCAGCATTTTATTTCTGTTGAAAGGTACATCTGTCTCGCACGGCATGATAAATTACTAAGATTAATATATTTGAGATGGAATGAGTTAAAGTGTGCCAAGTATTGATAAGTTAACTTTCCGATCAATAAGCTGACGTCTAAGGCAATGTCATTTGTTATAGTGAGTCAACATTTAAAGAGAGATAGGCATTTTATTAATTTATCAAAATTGTTTAAATATTTTAATAACAATTAAAAATTTTTCTTAAGAAAGGTGTTATAGTATAAAAAAAGACATGTTTCGGAACCGTCAAATAAGTTCCATAGTCATAATATAAATAAAACAAATTTTCAAAATATTTCTCGGACAATACAAATGACACGCGACAATGAGATATAAGTAACAAAAAAAAAAAAAAAAAAAAAAAAACACGCGCTCTATTGCAAAAAATTAAATTAAAATATAGACCATGATCTAAAACTTAACTAAAAATCAAAATTTCAAACTATTTCACGGTCAATACAAATGACACGCGACAAAGAGATATAAAAAACACCAAAAAAAAAAACGCGCGCTATTGTAAAAAATTAAATTTAAAAAATAGACCATGATCAAAAGAAATTCCAACTTGGTTCATCCCATTCAAGCCCTCACGAGGAATTTATTCATTAATTCTAACCATAACTTAGGAATAATAAAAGAAACGGTATCATTGCAAACCAGATACTATAGCACCTTTCTTAAGAAAAAAAAATTAAATTGTTATTAAAATGTTTATATAAAAGGTGAATATTTTAAAATCTGATGATTTAAAAAATCACTTGGATTTAATTAACTTTTTATCATTGTTTAAATATTTGGTTTTTTGTACAACATTCTACAGCCGTCATTTATTCGTCCCAGAGTAACAAAAAATAAAAGCGTAAATTGGCAGCCTTGAAATCAATTCGTCACCTGAGAATAATAAGATTCTATCTGTGTTTTTGATAAAAAATGACTTATCGATATAGAAATGTTCCATTTGCATCTATGAAGGCAATTCTGGATTAAAATAATGTCATAACATAATCGTTATACCATGTGTAAATTATATATAACACCACTTTGATGCAAAAATGCCTTCATAGATACAAATAGAACTTTTCTATGTCAATAAGTCACTTTTTTCAAAAACACAGATAGATCCTCATTATTCTCAGGTGACGAATTAAAGAGAAGAGACGACTGGGATGCCACGCCCACTCGCATTAATTTTATTCTAAGATTTTATGCTCATTTATTATATGTAACTAAATTTTATTCAAGTGTTTAGATATACATTAATTTAGGCTTTCGATAAAACTATGCAAGAACTCCGCATAAGTTAGAAGTGTCTAAGTTTCTTAGCTCTCCGAAAAGTTGCACTGTTCTGCTAAAAAACTCCTTAACTTATAAAATACTCGAGAGATTTCGATAAAAAAAAATGAGGGTAGAGTATAAATATAAAATAATATTAAGCTGTCAATTTTAAAAAATTTTAATTAGTCTCATATATATATATATTAATAAAGCTTCAGTAAAATTCTCGATATTTTCCTAAAGTTTAAATTTTCATTTTAACCCTTTTGACTCGTGCGTCTAGTATAGAAATTTTATTCGATTTACACCACATTTATTTTAAGAAAGTTTCCTTCAGGGGCTCAATTTCAAAGCCGCTCTTCTTAAATAAGGCGAATTTTCTTTTCTTTTACTATTCGTGCCTAAAACAAATTTATTAAAGGCTAATTCCATAAATATTTGTCATGTCTGTCACATACAACGACTTTTGCCTACCAGTATTTTAGAATAGAAAAATGTGACTCATTTTATCGGAGATATCTCATGAGTTAAATAGGGCAAAGCAAACTTTTCGAAAATAAAGGTGGCCAACAAGCATAGCGATTTTTAGCTGCGTGACAAACATGACAAGTTCGCATGGAAATGATCTAAAGAAAGATGTTGTCTAATCAAACTAGACGAATTAGGCGAATTTTATTTTTCTTTATTACTGGTGCTTATAACAAATTTTGTAAAGAAAGATAATATCTAGTCAAACTAGACATATTGATGCGAAGGTTTAAAGCATTAATGATAATGATAAATTAAATATCATACGCTGTTGAAAAATTCTTAATTCCTGAAATGTTATAAACATTTTTCCTGGAAGATAATTTGTTTTCATTTAAAATTTTAAACACACAAACTCATTTCCATTATTTATCTTCTCTAAAAATTTCTATAACCCACATCGTCATTTAATGAGCATAAAAAAGACAATTTTGAACATTTTACTTTTGTTGAAAGGTACATCTGCATCGCACGGCATGATAAATTACTGGGATTAACATATTTGGGATGGAAGGAGTTAAAGCGTGCCAAGTATTGATAAGTTAGCTTTCTGATCAATAAGTTGACGTCTAAGGAAATATCATTTGTCAACGTTTAAAGAGAGATAGGCATATAATTAATTTGTCAAAATTGTTTTAACATTTAGTTTTTCGGAAAACATCCTACAGCCGTTATTTGTTGGTCCCAGAATAACAGAAATAAAAGCGTAAATTGGCAGCTTTGAAATTAATTAAACGACAAGAGTAATGGTATTTAGACAAGCATTGATTTTAATCAGACAATGAGATTGTTGTTCCCTTTTTTCTGCTTTTTATTGTTATACTTTATACGTTTGATAGCTTCGAGAAAACTGTTTAATAATTATAAAATCTTCTTGAAAACGTTTCTGAAAATCACTGACAGAAAAGAAACTTTGTTTTATTGCATCTAGAAGAGTGACATTCGATATAGTGAATCAACTTTTAACTCCTTAAGAGGCGGTGGGATACGTTAATCAGTTAATCACCCTTAATCAGTTGCTTTTTATTAAGATTTGCACCAAAAACTTTTAATTAAATTTTACTTTTCTATCTTTTTTTAGAAAAAAATAGAAGACAGAAAGAGAGGGGTGAAAAATTGCATCCCGTTTTTTTTTCAGTATAGATATTTTTATTTAGTTTCCGATAGGAGTTCAACACTACAGAAATACAACTGTTTGCCTCTTAAAGGGTCAAAGAGAGATAGCTTATTGTATTAATACATCGATGAAATCAAATCTTTAGTTTTTCTAAGTATATTCTGCAGCTATCATTTGTTCGTGCTAGACCTACTGTTGAAATATAGCAGATTTTTTAATTAGATATATTACATTCAAACCAGAAAATTTTAAATAGCAATTTTAATTTGTTTTATTGAAGGCAAAATACACCTATCAGGTTAACTACCTAAAAAATTACCCCAACGGAAATTATGATTAACCCCTTCGGGACGAACGTCTTTCACAGAATTTTTAGCCTAATATCACCCGTTTTTTAAAGCAGAAAATTTTTGCCTAACTCAATTGCGGAAATACTCGGATTAAATAACACATAATTTATAGTGAAGTTTTACTGGTAAGAATAACCACTTCTCAAGGATTCTGAGCACCTCCTGCGAAACGTGTACCAGTCACTAATCTCCAAGATAGGTCAGATGATTGGTTGTTCAAATGTTTAAATCTAAACTTAGATCTATAAAGTAAAATATATAAATAAAATTGCTAAGCTAAATTAATTATTAACATTGAAAAAATTACACAAACTTTTTTTCTTACATTCAAGGGTAGTGACATGTTTATGAGTCCATTAAATTTTTATTCCCGAACGGCACATTTGCACCAGAATTTTGATAAGATATTTTTCATACAATAAGTATGTGAAATATATATTTTCTCTCATTTGAGAATAAATTTGTTAGTAAATTCTGGTGCCACCATTTATTTCAATACTTTAGCAATGAAAGTAGTTTCCCTCTGAAGTGGTTAATCAAATGCACCATCTTTAAATATGAGTCAAAAAATAAAATTAAAAGAAATTGTTCAAAGAACTTACTTATTTTCAAATTGTATAACATTTATAAACAGTAATACTTTGGATGAGGTCAGATTCCCCTTTTCAATAATTCATTTTCATGGAAGGATAAGATGTATCTCGTACGAATGATAAATTATTGGTATATTAGTGCAGCACGGATAAAACTACGTCAGAAATCGCCAAATATTTACAACTTGACGTTGAAATATTCGACCAATAGTTGCATTTCAAAGAGAAAAGCTATTAATTCCAGTAAGCCAGATTTAGCATTTTCATTCATTTATCTTCCAGTAAGTTAATTTTATCTGTTTCGTAGGAGACACATCTGTCTGAAGTCAGCTGAGTTAGATTTATAGGAAAGTGAAGTGAAGAGAAGTTTCGTGAAGGGTAAGATGCGAATCCATTACGGAACTCGTAAAGATGACCTCAAACGAAATTCAGACAGAATTAATGGCTATATTTTCATTAAAAATAACAGCAGTTTCATATGATATTACTTATTAGAAAAATAAAAAATAAGAAACTATAATAAAAAGCATCTGCACAATAGTTAAAAAACAAGAACGAAACATTATGCGCCAAGCATACATAATTAAAATCCTTGGAACACATTTAAGATATTGTTACAAAACTTTACAGTTTTTTTTCAATGTTTCATATTCATGGAAGGATTAGATGTATATAGTCGGGGTGATAAATTATTGGTATTAATGCAGCTTGGATAAAACTACATCAGAAATAGCCAAATATTTGTAACTTTCACTGAAATATTCGAACAGTAGTTGGATATCAAAGAGAAAAGTTATTAATTCCAGTAAGCCAGATTCATCATTTTCACTTATTTATTTTCCAGTGAGCTAATTCTATCTGTTCCGTAGGAAACACATCTGTCTGAAGTCAGCCGAATTAGATTTATATGAAAGTGAAGTGAAGAGAAATTTCGTGAAGAGTAAAGATGCAAATAAATCCCTCAGGGAACACGTGAAGATGACCTCAAACGAAACTCCGTCACGATTAAACAGTGTATTTTCGTTAAAGAGGACTGCAGTTTCATAGATATTTTCTTGTTGCACAGTTGGAAAATTAGAAACTATAATAAAAAGCATCGGCATAATAGTAAAAAAACAAGAACAGAGCTGGCAACTTCTACGCCTATTTAAATCACATAAACATGATTGGAACCACAAAAAAGTTTCAGTAAAATGTATGCCAAATATATTCAATGGTATGTATTACACCCCATATTGTTGATTATCTGCTAAAACTTCTGTTTCTGATATATTTATTCGTTTTTAATTAGGCGTAGTAGTTGGCAGACATGCAAGAATCAAAAATCATCTGTCAAGTACACATCATTATAAACCAAGAAAAACCTGCACAGGGCCTTATAGACTCAGATCGAGTATGGTTTTTAAATTGTCACCACTATTTTTTAAAAATAATTTTCAACTTATTTTATCTCAGAATTTCTAACAATTGTCTTCAACTAAATAAAGTGAAGATTGGTATTTGTATTTATTGGTTAAAAAGTCAAAGCAATTCATAACCTGAGTATTCACGCGTTTCGAAATTTAATCCGAATACTTCAAATATCCCAGTTTAAAATCTTTCGATTACATTTAAAATATTCTTACAAAACTTCACAATCTTTTCAATTTTTCATTTTCATGGAAGGATAAAATGTATCTCGTCCGAGTGATAACTTATTCGTATTAATGCAGCACGGATAAAACTAGGTCAGAAATAGCCAAATATTTATAACTTAACTCTGAAATATTCGATCAATAGTTGCATTTCAAAGAGAAAAGTTATTAATTCCAGTAAGCCAGATTCAGCATTTCCACTTATTTATTTCCCAGTGAATTAATTCCATCTGTTTCGTAGGAAACACATCTGTCTGAAATCAGCCGAATTAGATTTATATGAAAGTGAAGTGAAGTTTCGTGAAGAGTAAGATGCGAATACCTTAGTGAATTCGTAAAGATGACCTCAAATGAAACTCTGTCAAGATTAAAGGCTATATTTTCATTGAAGAGAACTGTAGTTTCATAGGTTACTTCTGATTGCAAAAATAGAAGACAAGAAACTATAATAAAATGCATCGGCGCAACATTTAAAACACAAGAACGAAAAATCATCCATCAAGCATACATTATAAACGAGGGAGAATCCTCACCGCGCCTTATAGACTCAGAGTGAGTATGGTTTTTAAATTGTCGCCACAATTATTTTAATGGAATCTTCAACTTATTTTATTGCAGAATTTGTAATTATTGTATTACATTAAATAAGGTGATGATTATTATTTGTATTTATTGGTGACACAGTCAAAACAATTCACTTCCTGTGTATGAGAGCGTTCTCCCTGGTTTAAATCTTTCAAACACATTTAGGGTGTTGCTACAAAACGAATTCACAGTTTCTTCAATGTTTCATTTTCAAGGAAGGATTAGAAGTATTTCGCCCGAATGATAAATGATTGGTATTAATGCAGCGCGGATGAAACTAGATCAGAAATAGCCAAATATTTATAACTTAACACTGAAATATTCGATCAATAGTCGCATTTCAAAGAGAAAAGTTATTAATTCCAGTAAGCCAGATTCAGCATTTTCACTTATTTATTTTCCAGTGAATTAATTCTATCTGTTTCATAGGAAACACCTCTGTCTGAAATCAGCCGAATTAGATTTATAGGAAAGTGAAGTGAAAAGAAGTTTCGTGAAGGGTAAGATGGGAATTCCTTAGGGATTTCATATAGATGACCTCAAACGAAACTCAGTCTGGATTAAAGAGATCTGTAGTGTCATATGATATTACTTATTATAAAAAGAGAAAATAAGAAACTGTAATAAAAAGCATCGAGCACAATAATAAATAAGGAAGAATTAGTCGGATGTGGCAATCCCAAAATTTTCGTCTATCTCATCCATATTAACCACTTAACTGATTTGCCCGTATGCCGTTCGGGCAAGACGATTTTGCTTAATTCGTCATTTAAAACTTTTTGACACCACTATTTTTTTTTAAATAATTTCATACTACTTAAAGTTAGAAACATTTAGACTAAATGCTACGAATATATTATTTAAAAAATTGTGGTGGGAATTCTTTATTTTCAATTTATTGAACGGAAAAGAAAGAACCAGTTAAAGAGTTAATACTTCAAAATTCATTACCACAGTGCAAAAACTAAATGATAATCTATGTTCATCGTGAGGAGTCTAAAGGCACGAAATTCCGTGTACTAATTCTTGAAATAGAACTATTATGAATATCGGGAAAACGGCAGGATAAATGCGCCTCCTGTTGAGCGATTTATGCCAAAACACAAACAGCAATAAATAATATTTATCAAGTTACACCTAAATCTGAAGTTTGATGAAAATTTGTGAATTAGTTCTTGAGAGAGAGTTATTGCACGAATCGAGAAAAATTCACCATAGCAGCGCCACCTGTTTGGTGATATACACCAAAACATAACGAAAAATAGTTGATATCACAGGTTTACTAAATCTGTAGTTTGAGGAAAATCCGTGTATTAATTCTTGAGATAGAGTTATTGCGGTGAACATGAAAAATGGAGCATAGCTATGCCACCTTACGAGCGATTTACAGCAAAATGTAAACAATATCATGTCAAAGACTTTTTGAATCTGAAGTTTGATTTTGCTGGCGATTCTTGTGTTAAAGTGGTGTAACCAGGATGGCTGTCCAAGTGCTCTGAATACTTTTTTTTTTTTTTGCTATAAATCAACAGTAGAAAATCTTACATTATTACTGGTTTTGGGTACCCAGCTGCTTACACTACTGTGAGAAAAAAAACTAATTTTTACTTTTATGCTTATTAAAAATCATATTTGAATATCTGTGTTCCTAATATACAAAGTAATTATAAAATCGGTATAATAATAATCAGGTGCAAAAATTTCAATTACTATTTCTAATATAAATTTGCTTATTCAACTTCATTCAACTTGTCTTTGACTTTTTCCTATCGCACGAAAGCAATTCCTTAACACTAGAACAGTGGTGTCAAATTGTGGCCTGCCTGATACCATAAAACCTTTGCACTTGCTGCCCAGTCTAACAGGACATCCTCTTTTTTTTGCATAATTTGTACTATAGGAGTATGAAATATGCCGTATTTAATCAGAGCATTTTTGATATTATATAACTGAATGTAGCTTCTGTTAAAAAGCTATGCTTAACGAATAAAATTTGTGTAGGAAACGCTTGTGTTGAAAGGGTTAATATTTTAAAGAAATAGTCGACTATTTGAATCGTAGTGATTCGATGATTAATCAAAGTAGTGATTTTTAGAAATTTTAATGGTGTCTGGAGGACCATGATTTGACACTTATTCGCTAGAAGAAAGGAGAGGGATCATTAGTTTAGTATCATATGACTATATTACGGTTCGGGAAGGTGATTACTTATCTATAAAAGTAAAGGGTAAATGAGTTTTAAATAAAAATTCTTTTGTAAAATATTTTTATAAAACTCGAGTAAAATTTCTCATCTTTCTAAAGTTGAAGTGCAAATTATAACGCATACATTTTAACAGCTTATTTTTTAAAGTTTTTTTTTTTTATATTATACATTAGCAGCTTTTGTCTTTTTTCAAGTAAATTTAGATTAAACTTACAACATTAAATTTAAAGCGAAAAGAAAGTTCAAGTAAAACTTATAAGAAGTCTTTTCCCTAACCAATAGATTTAATAAATTTAAGCTTTTGTATAAATAGTAATAGAAAGACTTAACACAGAAACCAAATTTCTATGTTTCATTTTTATCGAAAGATTAGACAATTTTTTCCCGAATGATAAATTTTTGCCGTTAATAGAAGCAGGATAAAGCTGCATCAGAATAACCAAATAATGATGAGTTAAAATTGAACTATAACTATACTATCAATAAAAAATGGAAATGGACTTAAATGGATTGATTCGAATAAGACAGATTCAGTATTTTTTTTTCAGTTACATTAAACTTAAAACATTAAACTTAAAGCTAAAAAAAATTCTAAATAAAACTTAAATCTTTTCCCTAGTAGAAAAATTAATAAATTTTAATTTTTGTATAAATAACTATAGAATGAAATAACACAAAGACCAGCTGTCTAAAATTCGTTTCCACCGAAGGATTAGGCAAATCCTCTTCGAGTGATAAATTTTTGGTATTAATGCAGGGAAGATAAAACTACGCCAGAGCAGACAAATAATGATAACTTAACACTGAAAATTATTCTGTCACATAGAACTATTAAGAAATAGGAACTGACATATTCTTAAAATAGTAAAGTTGCAACTGTAACCGTTTTTGCTGGGGGTAAATTATCACCGTGTTAAACTCCCACTAGTAAGTTTAAATAGTTTTCTATTTATTTAAACGCTTCGTTATTGAAAAATTTCAATTTAAAATAATGGCAAAAACAAATTTTCATCTTTAGAGGTGGAAATTTATTTCGGTGGTAGTAGTTGTGTCATATTGAGACAACAAAGACAACCTCCTGTCAATGCCTGGGAAAAGATTTTAATATCTGAACATGCCGTGACCAGTTGAAAGAGATCTTATTATTTTTACCTTTAACCCCTTGAGTTCTGCTGGTAGAATTTTCTGCCACATAATTTTAATTACAAAATGTCACAATGACACCAGAAAATTTGACCAAATTTACTTCAAAAAGGTTTAATGTATTTTTTTTTCCTTGTTTATCGTTAACAGGTTTTTTTTCTTTGCAAAATACTGGTGCTAGTGTGACATTTGGAATTTTGAAGAAATTTACACCCCAGAGCTCAAAGGGTTAAGGCCCCATAATAGTTTCTGAAAAAAAAAACCGAATGATAATGTAAGGTCTATGGGAGCGTGCTTTTTAAATATCTCGCTCAAATTTTAATATATATATATATATATATAGATAGATAGATAGATATAGATATAGATATAGATATATTTGCATAGGATATCTGAGGACGATCCACAACTGGCCTAGTTTTTACTTTTTCAATTTTGGTTTAAGTTTTTTTTAATCCCTTTAAATTACAAAACTGGTTTAAACCATTTCTGAAATTCAAACTATCATAACATAAAAAATATATAAGCAAAATCGAAAAAGTAAAAACTAGGATGGTTGTAGATAGTCCTCAGCTATCCTATGCAAAAAAATCATGTAAAAATATTAAATTTTGAGCGAGATATCTGAAAATAATGCTCTCATAGACATTACATTATCATCCGGGTCTTTTTCTGTAATTAGTGTTGCGCTTTAATGTGAGAGATTTTTCCAACTTGTAAGGTATATAAACGAAATTTTCTATTGAAGTTTACTGGCAATTAGAAAGTGTTGATCTGATTCAGAAAATCAGCTGTCATCTTGAGACAACCTCCTCATCTACTTCACTTACAATTGTTAGCAACACACTACATGTCTTCGCATCAGTATTGAATTCAGACACTTTTCTCCGGGAGGGACTTTTGGGTTCCGGGGGAGGGGCATTATAGAGTTCCGGGGGGAAATTGCAATTTTTGACCATTAAAAACACAAAACTTTAAACTTTCCTGGAAGGACTTTTCACAGCTATGGGGGGGGGGATGTCACCTCCGAGCCACCCCCTGAATTCAACACTGCTTCTCAGCTTCTCATCTTTATTCATAACTGAATTTTCTATCTGGATTGAAGAAAGTTATTAATTCTAATAAGGCTGATTCAATATTTTATTTCCAATTAGATTAAACTTAAAACATTAAACTACAAGAGAAAAATGAATTCTAAATAAAACGTATAACATTTTTCCCCTAACCAATGGATTTAATAAATTTGAACTTTTGTATAAAACAATAGAACGAATTAACTCAGAGACCAGTCTTCTATACCTTTTTTTTATCGAAGGATTAGACAAATCTTTCCCGAGTGATAAATTTTTGGTGTTAATACAGGGAGGATAAAACTACGTCAGAGTAGTCAAATAATGATAACTTAACCCATTCGTGCCCAGCACCTTTTGCGTAAATTTTATTTGGTTGGCATCACTATCTTTAGAAGATTTAAGTTTAGTTGATTAATCACGAAAATGCATCATTTAAATAAAATAATTATTGCTTTTCTTTTTTACCGGTGTCAAAAACAGTGCTGAATGCACCTTTTGAAGCGTCCCTAAAAAGGGACGCTAGGCACTAATGGGTTAACACCGAATTATTCTATCAAAAACTGTTCTTCAATCGAAAAAAGTTATTAACTCGAATAAGCCAGATTCAATATTTATTTTTTAGCGAATTAATTCAATCTGTTCAATATCCACATAAAAAGATTTATCTAAGAAACACAGAAAAATTTCTTGAAGGATTGAGATGTTATTCCTTGGGGAATTGCTAAAGATGCGCTTAAATAAAACATAGAATTAAAAATATATATAGGATAAAAAGAAATGAAGTGTTTTAGAATGTTTTTTAGTAAAAAATATATAAAACTTAAATTAATTTAAAACTATAATTAAATGTGAAAAGTGATATCTTTTAACTCCTTCGTGACATAAAAACTTTGCTTAGTTTTTAATATTTTACCGCCGTTTTTGTAATATTTTTAAGTATGTAATAATAAATAAAATTAAATATTAAACAAGTCTTTTCTTACAAATTTTGGAAACTTTTTAAGTTACTCTTTAGAATCTCCTTTCTGAACGAACTTCTTTGACTATTTTTATTGCAAACGTTATGAAAGCCTAAAACATAAATTTTTATTCTGAAACACTGGAATTATGCAATAAATTATGCGAACATTCTCTTTTCCTGCTTTTGTTTGCAATATTTTTAAATATATGATAATAAATAAAATAAAATATTAAGTCTTTTCTTAACATCAAAGAATTTTATTATAGATACATGTTCTATAAATGAATTCTTTGAATGAGCTCAGAAATCCATCTTCAAATATTTATTTTTATCAAAGGTATAGATATATCTCCAAATGATAAATTATTTGTATTAATGAACCGAGAATGAATTAAGTCAGATTTTTTTCAAATATTGATTATTTTATACTATATTATTCAATCAATGGAAAACTTATAAATTCCAGTAAATCAGATTCAATAGCTTCATTCTCTTACTCATTTTCCAACGAAATGTTTTTATTTGTTTTGAATTAAACACATCTGTCTGAAATCAGCCAAATTAGTTTTATCTGGAAACTTCAAATAGTTTCTTGAGGTAATGATATAGTAATCTCTTCACGTAAAGAATGAGATTAAAAGAAGATTAGGATTCAAAGCCACAATACTATAAAAAAGATTAGCACTCTCTCAGGCTATTTTTCTTATTATATTTAACAAAATATGTTTGTTGCATAAACAATAATTATTTGAATGAGCTCAGACTTCAGTTTTTAGCATTTCCCTTTTATCTGCTAATCTGATATCTCACGTTCTTGTGGATACATACTTGCATTAAAGCAGCAAGGATAATACTACATCAAATTTTTCCAAATATTTATAATTAATCACTATATTATTCAATCAATAGCTGCTATTCAAATAGAAAACTTATAAATTCCAATAAATCAGATTCAGTATTTTCTCTTGCTTATTTTCCAACGAGTTGTTTTGAATGAAACGCATCTGCCTGAAGTTAGCCAAATTAGGTTTGTCTGGAAACTTCAAATAGTTTCTTGAGGGGATGAAATGGTAATCTCTTCACGTAAAGTATGAGATTAAAAGAAGATCAGTATTAAAAACTACATTTGTATTAACCCTTTCCGGCGCGGAGTAAGTTTAATTGAAATAATTATCTGCCACCAGAATTTATAAACGAATTTATTAGAGAATACGAACTTGCTTATTTTCAGGCATTTTATCAAAGGAAAATTTTAATTAAATATTCTTGGTGCCAGTAAAATTAAAATTAGGTGTCCTTTTTAAGGGACACCGCGCCGGAAAGGGTTAAAAGAATTAGCAGTGTCTGAGACTATTTTTATTTTTATGTTTGACAAAGTATATTTGTTGCATAAACAGTAATTATTTGAATGAGCTCAAACTTCAATTTTCAATATTTTCCTTATATCTGTACTTATTAGATATATCACGTTCTTGTGATAACGTTCTGACATTATAACAGCAAGGATAATACTGCTTTATATTTTGTCAAATATTGATTATTTAAAGCTATTTATTCAATCGTTGCACTTAAAAAAAACTTATAAATTCAAGCAAACCATATTCAATATTTTATTATTATTATTCCAGTGAATTATTTTATTCCGTGCCCAGTGCTTTTACTAGTTTTTTTTAAATACAAAATTTTTGTTTTGCACTTTTTTTTTTAAATAGTAAAATTTGAATTGTTTAAAAACTTATAAAGTAAATCAAAAGCATGTTTTTTTAGGGGGAGGAGGTGGGGCTGTAAAATAAAGCCAATCAAGAAATCTGTATTAAAAAACAGTAGCGCACTTGCAACACTGTCTGCGCCTCATGAAACTCATCTGACCAAAGAGAACTGTCTTAGATTTCCGCAATAGCTGTATCTGAAGAACTAATGTACGAGTTCTCATGAATGTTAAGATCATTTAGTCCTTGATATAAATTGGACTTGCTTAGTTTCTGATGCAAATCGGATGCAATTTTTACGATTTCTGAAATAGTTCTATCTCAAAAACTAATACGGATAAAACTTTTGATTTAGTTAGAAGTAGACATAAGTTGTTGCTGGATTGGTTTTGGTGTAAATCCCCTAACAGGTGGCGTTTTTTTCAGAGAGAATCAACATGTATTAAATAGAAGAAAGTTTTGGGATTGCCACATCGGACTAGTTTTTGTTGTTTATCTTCAGCGAGTTGTTTAGATCGGTGACTTATAAAAAGCATCTGTCAATGCCTTAGGTTTACTTGAAAGCACTTAACCCGAGAGTACACGCGTCGGGTTTTTTTGACGCGGAGTGCGTATGATTTTTGCAATTGCAACCACTTATCTTTTAAAAGTAATTTTCGATTTATTTTATCGCAAAATTTGTAAGGATTGTCTCTGCCTAAATAAAATGACGGTTATAATTTGATTTTATTGGTGACAAAGTTAAAACCATTTCTGCCCTGGGTAAGCGCGTGTTCTCCCGGGTATCTCCTTAAGGTGAAGACCGCCACGAGACCGGCCTCCTTTCGATCTCACGTTCGACACCAATATCCGACTATCTAGCGGAAGTCAGTTTGACAGGTCCCTAGTCAAGTTCCAAATATCCAACTCTCTAGAGAAATGGATACTTTTGCGAATATATCAGGGATGTTGTAAAATAGCAGGTCCAAAACCAATTTTTTTATTATAATTGTTATATTTCATTATGCATATTTGTTGTGTAAATAGTAATAATTTGAATGATCTCAGCAACCAGTTATTAATATTTCATTTTCATCGACATATTCGATATATCACGTCCTAATGATAAATTATTGGCATCAATGCAGCTACGTGAGATTTCGCAAAACATTGATAATTTAACATTCGTTATATTGAGGCAATAGCTATACTACAAAGAAAAAAATTATTGCTTCCAGCAAGCCAGATTCATTTTTTTCTTTTATTTAATTATCATTGAGTTATTAAGTTGCATACCGAATGAAACAAATCTGCTCGAAGTCAGCAGAAATAAATTTATCTAGAAATGCAGCATAGTTCCTTGAAATGTTGAAATTAAAAAGAAAATGAGGAATAAAAACCCGACTTATGTTTGTAAAATAGCAGAATCAAAAACAATTTTTTTAATATAATTATGTTTCAAAATGCATATTTGTTGTGTTAACAGATATAATTTGAATCAACTCAGAAACCAATTATCAATATTACATTTTCATCAAAATATTACATATATCATGTCCTAGTGATAAAATATTGGCATCAATGCAGCGAAGTGATAGCTACGTGAGATTCTGCCAAATATTGATAATTTAACATTCATTTATTTTACCAATAGCTATACCCCAAAGAAAAAAATTATTGCTTCCAGCAAGCCAGATTCAGTATTTTCTTTTATTTAATTATCAGTGAGTTATTAAGTTCCGTACCGAATGAAACACATCTGTCCAAAGTCAGCAGAAATAAATTTATCTAGAAACGCGGCATAGTTTCTTGAGGTGTTGAGATGTGTATTCTTTGGGGAACTTGTAACGAGGACCTCAAGAGAAAACCAGGATTAAAAGACACGCTTGTATTAAAAATAATAGCATTGTTTTATAGTCTTTTTTTACTTATTTTCTTACTTACTTATTTACTTTCTTCTATCTTTACAAGAAAAAACTACTGGATTTGTAAAAATTTTCGGATTTCGGTTTCCGATAGATTTACACGTTTTAGGAATCAGAGATCCCGAAAAACATATTTTTACAAAATGTCTGTCTGTGTGTCTGTCTATCACTCTGTGAGTCTGTATGTGACAAAAACTTTGTGGGCACTCTATTTGAAGGACTAATGTACGAAATTCGCAAAACTTTAGATTGAAATAAACCTTGATATAAACTGGAACTGGTTTGTTTTCGATGTATATCGCTCAACGATGGCGCTTCTATTATGCATTATTCACAATTTCTACAATAAGTCTATCTCAAGAACTAATGCACGAATTAAAAAAAAAAAACTTTAAATTCAGTTAGTCCTTGGTATAATTCTGACTACGTTTTAGTGCAAATCATTTAACAGATGGCACTGACATAACTGCGCTGAACAATTTATTAAGGGTGTATTCGAAAAAATGCTTTTCCACCTTCATCAGCTCGAAATTTTCCGATACATTTTCAGACACATTTTTAAAACTAGAAACATGAAACTTGCTGGGGTAATTTTTGAAGTGATGTACAAGATACCGTGTGAAGTAATTTTTCGCTGAATTAATTAGAATTTGATTTTTAAGCAATTATTTTCTCGGGATGCCCTTTTTTTCGTTCGCAGACCTCAAGCTTCGGAAAATTTGGTCCAAAACGCCGTTTTTGACAGCATTTGTTTGCAACGTTTTCTACATTTATCAAAAAATCGACAGACACGGCACCTTGTGTAGTTTCTAAATAAGAGAATTTGAAAGTTTGGTACATTTGAGAGAAAAAATGAATCTAAAAATAAATTGGAAAAAAGGCAGTTTGGATCGAAATACACCCTTAAGATGAGGAGATGTGTAGTCCTTGGGGAATCCGTAAAAAAAATCTAAAAAAAATCCCCAGGATTACCCCCCCCCCCCAAATTTCATTATAGCAGTGTTTTATGATATATTTATTATATTTATAAAGCATATTTGTTATATAAACAGTAATAATTTGAATGAACTCTGAAATCAATTATCAATATTTCATTTTCGCCGGCATATTACACATATCACGTCCAAATGATAAATTATTGCCATCAATGCAGCAAAATGATAGCGACGTGTGATTTTGCCAAATATTGATAATTTAACACTCATTTATTTTGGCAATATCTATATTACAAAGAAAAAAATGATTTCTTCCAGCAATCCAGATTCAGTATCTTCTTTTATTTAATTATCAGTGAGTTATTAAGTTCCGTGCCGAATGAAACATATCTGTCCGAAGTCAGCAGAAATAAATTTATCTAGAAGCGCAGCATAGCTTCTTGAAATGTTGAGATGCGCATTCTTTTAGGGAACTATTAAAGAGGACCTCGTGAGAAAACCAGGATTAACTCCGTAACTGGTTATTTTTTTCGTTCAATAAATTGAAGATAACGGGTTCACACCACTATTTTTTAACCTTCCTACCCTGTTAAAATTTTACTCAAGCTTGATAGAAACATTTCACACCAGAATTGTTATTTAAAAGATTTTAATATTTTTAATTGACTTATTTCTCTGAAACTGTTATTTAACTTTCTTTATGAAAAAAGTTCTGGTTCGAATCGTATAAAACAATTTATAGTTATGGGTCGATTAGACCCATTCAGGGTAGGAAGGTTAAATAAAATATTCGTATGGTTTAGGCTAAACGTCCCCCCCCCCCTTTAAATACTTATGAAATTATTTTTAAAAAAAATACTGGTGTCAATGAACTTTAAATGATGAATTAACCCTTTAACGTTCATTGGTTTCTGTACGAAACCACAAAATTTTAATTTCGATATGCAGCAACGACACCGGAATTTTAATTTTAAAAAATCCATTTTATTATGTATGTAAAAATCACTTTTTCTTATTTGCAAATATAATTGTTCGCAGTTACCGGTGTCATTCATTTATTTCAACCACATATCAATAAAAATGGTTTGTCCGTTAACCCTTTCCGACGCAGTGTTGCCGGTCTGGCAACACCTAATTTTCATTCCAGACTTGCAATTGGCACCAATAATATTTTAACAAAATCTCGCTTTTACAACAAAAGCTTAAATTAAGGAGTTCTTGATGTCTTAAAAAGTCTTTTTTAATTCCGGTGTCAGTCGATAATTTCTCATTTTACTAACAGAATTTGTCCGTGCCGGAAAGGGTTAAAGGGTTAAGCAAATTCGTCTTGCCCGAACGGCGTCCGGGCAAATCAGTTAAGGAGTTAAAAGACACGCTTGTAATAAAAGTAATAGTAATGTTGTATAATCTATTTTTACTTTCTTCTATCTTTACTAGAAAAAAGTACTGGATTCGTAAAAATTTTTGGACTTCCGTTTCTGATAGATTTACACGTTTTAGGAATTCGAAAAACGTATCTTTACAAAATGTATGTCTGTGTGTCTGTCTGTCATTCTATCTCTCTGTCACTCTGTGAGTCTGTATGTGTCTAAAATTTTGTGGGCACTCTATTTGAAGGACTAATGCATGGAAATTCGCAAAACTTTAGATTTAGATAAACCTTGATATAAACTTTAACTGGTTAGTTTCAGGTGTATATCGCTGAAGGTGTATATCGGTGGCACTTCTATGATCATTGATAAGATTGACAAAAAGTAAAAAATCTGAAAACTGCGCGAACAACATTTGAGAAATAATACTTATGAATTTCAAGCGGAATAAATATTATAGTTGCTATTAAAATTTATACATTACATGCAATTGAGCTTTAAGCAAATTAAAAAGAAGCTGTTAGAAAGAATTAGGCAGAAATTATTTACTTACTGCAGCGATAACTCTATTCTACCAAGATACAGAACATTAATAAAACCATTGACATGAATATTTTTTAATTGTAATTTTAAAAATAGTAAATACTTTTCTTTAAACAGCAAATCAAAATAATTGCAACCACATTGAGTATATGGCAGAACAGAGTTCCTACTCTTTTTTTAAACTAAAATACCTTTTTAAGGAATTAAATTGATCATAATTGATTGTTAAAGGTGCAGCAAACGCCAACCACTAAGAATGAAGATTTAAGGAAAAATAATAAAAATAATAAAAATTTTAAAGTGTTATTTAAAAGACAAATTAGTAATACTACGGAAAACATATTAAAAATTCAGAACATTAAAATGAAATTCCGGAAAAATGGACAATTATATCAAAGTTCAAAAACAAAAGTAAAAAACTAAGGAAAAAATGTAAAATTTTCCCAAAAACTTAATTGGTGAAATTTCTTTAAAAATTGCAGAAAAGTCTGAAATTCAGGCTAACGTCTAAAGAATCGTATCCCTGTATGATGCATTATTCACATTTTCTACAATAGGCAGGGTTCGCACAGATCTACCACTAAATTTTAAGAATATTTTCGAAGTGTTACACTGCAGAAAAATATCGTAAAATCTGTGAATAAAGGTGGGGATTACGAATGTTGTGGTTAAAAAATTAAGTGTAAATTTTCTTATTTTTAATAGTGGTGCCAGAGTCCTTAGAAATTCCAAGGAGTGTGCGAACCTTGACAATAGGTCTATCTCAAGAGCTAATGCTCGGATTTTAATAAAACTTTAGATTCAATTAGTCTTTGATATAACTTGGCTTTGACTACGTTTTGGTTCAAATCGTTTAACCCTTTGCCCCGCAAGGCAAATTCATTGCTTAAGTGTTGAAATTAATGACTGACAACGGAATTTGAAAACAATTTTCTTCGTAAATATGAAAAAGGCTATATTTCACGCATTTGAAAAACCATATTTTTTTTACAAAAATTCCGGTGTGAATGTGGTATTTTAGAATTAAAAGTAAGTGGTTCATAGATGTACCACCGTACCACAAGGAGTTAACAGACGCCACTGACTACGCAAAACGATTTCTTAAGATGAGAAGATCCGTAGTCCTTGAGGAATCCGTAAAAAAGACCTGAAAAAAATCAGGATTAAAACCTCCATTTTATTATGGCAGTGTTTTATGATATACAGTGAAACCTCCAAATAAGGGACACTCCGAATAAGGGACACCTCTATTTAAGGGACAAAACTTCTGGTCCCAGTCCCTTTGTATAGGACTGTAATGTATTTACCTCTGAATAAGGGACACTCTATTTAAGGGACATTTGAAAATGTGATTAAAAGGACTGGCTTTTGAATTTCAGATAATGAAGTAGTCTGAGATAAAAATGAAAGTACAGATTTTTGTGAACTTATTAAATTGACAGACAGTCATGTTGATACAGAGGCATACGACACAATTGACAAGCATTTATTAACCCACAATTTTGATTTGACTTCAGTGCGTTTATCCCCATTGAAAGTAATGCTGAAAATTAAGAGGATGATTCTGAAAGTAGAGAAAAAAAGAAAATTGTGAAATAAAGAACTTTACAGATGTTTTAAGGCTATTCTTAAATCCAAAAGGGCAAATTTCATGACAAAAGTTTTAATTTATTTTTATTCAGAAATGCCTGAAACTAGCAGGCGTTGTTGTTCAGTGTCAACTATGTAATCGAACTCTTTTTACTGTTTTTTCTGGTTAAAAAAAAAAAAAAAAAAACTCAACAGATCTTTTTCAAACGCAATAGATCTTTTAGATAATATTGTCAACTTAAGTGTTTTGAACAGAGTTTATACGCGAAAGAAGAGTAAGTACTCAAGAAGGGGTGATAAATGCCTGTCACGTGATCAAAATCGCTTAACTCAATAGGTAATTTATTCAAAACTTGAAAATACAGTTTGATTCCAAATTGCTTCCATAGTTAGAAGTTCCAATTTTATACCTTTCCGTTAAAAAAAGAATTTGCAAATGTGTCAAAACGCTTTCTGCTTACTGAGCTGAGTAGTTGAGGGATTTGTTGCCTTAAAATATCCAAAGCAATTAAATAGGTTTTTTTTTTTTTTTTTTTTTTTTAATTTACTGCTGATAATGAAGAACTAAAATCTATAAGTATGGTAAATGAACACTTGAAAAATTTATTGTGAAAAATTGAAATTTGCAAAACAATAATTTTTGATTGATTACTTCAAGTATGATTCTTTTAAATGTTTTTATACTTTTTGCATGTATACAGTTTGCATAAAAAATACAAATCAATAATTCTACAAATTATTTAATGATTTAGTAATCAATTAAAAGTTTTAATTAATTGTCCATACCTTTTGTGTCTGATTAATGTAATTTATACGCTCTGAAGACATTTAAACTTCACCTTTAATGTATTGTTATTTTTATATCTTTCAGGACGATTAATTAAAAAATAATAATAAAAACTCCGAATAAGGGACACCTCTATTTAAGGGACAAAAGTTCCGGTCCCAAAGGTGTCCCTTATTTGGAGGTTTCACTGTATTTATTATGCTTAGAAAGTATATTTGTTATACAAACAGTAATAACTTTCAATGAATTCAGAAACCAAATATCAATGTTTCATTTTCATCGACATATTCCATGTATCACGTCCTAATGATAAGTTATTGACATCAATGCAGCGAAGTGATAGCTACGTGAGATTTTGCAAAATATTGATAATTTAACACTAATTTATTCTGCCAATACCTGTATTACAAAAAAAATTGCTTCCGGCAAGCCAGATTCAGTATTTTCTTTTATTTAATTATCAGTGAGTTATTAAGTTCCGTACCAAATGAAGTCAGCAGAAATAAATTTATCTAGAAACACAGTATAGTTTCTTGAGTTGTTGAAATGCGTATTATTTGGGGAACTCATAAAGAGGACCTCAAGAGAAAACCAGGATTAACCCTTTGCGGCGCAGGGCAAATTCATTGCTTAAGTATTGAAATTAATGACTGACGCCGGAATTTGAAAACAGCTTTATTTGTAAATAAGAAAACTCTGTATTTCATGACTTCAATAAACGGTAATTTTTTTACACAAAATTCCTTTTGCTTTTACAATAAAAGCTTAAATTAAAGAATTCAAAGTATCTAAAAAATTCGTCTGTGAATTCCGGTGTCAGTTGATAATTTCTTATTTTACTAACAGATTTTGCCCGTGTCGGAAAGGGTTAAGGGGTTAAGAAGAATTTGGAAAGATTTTGCAAAACTCTTTCTCAGAAACTAATGCTCGGATTTTCGTCAAACTTCAGATTCAATTAGAAGTACGGATAAGTTGTAGGTGATTAGCTTTTGGTGGTAACTAACTAACCTGTGGCACTGCTATGCTAAATTTTTCAGGAAGTATTAATATGAATAAGATAGAAGAACGTTTTGGGATTGACACATGTGACCAATTTATTATGTTTTATAAGATAATTTGTTAATAAAGAATAACTATTTCCATTACCTCAGATTGAAGTTACCAATATTTTATTTTCATCATGGTCTAACTAGACTGATTCTTATTAACAGGCTTCGTACACTTCAAGGATTTTTTACCAAAATTTTAGCTAAGTAAGATTTGACTTATTTAATGGAAAAAAATCTATGTTCAGAAATAGTATCTAATATTTTACAAAATTTCTGGTATTAAAATACCTAGAAATCCCTGATGCGTACAAATCCTGATTATTACAATAAGGTTAAGATCACGACAGATTTTGTCAAATACAGATACTTTAATTTTCATTTATTCCATCAGGATTTGCATTTGTAGCAGAAAATATATTTATTCAAGTAAGCTTGATTCAATATTCTCTCTTGCTTATTTTTTAGTGAATTACTCCATTCTGTTCCGAGTTATATACATCTTCCTTATTTCAACTGAAACAGATTTATCTAGGAACGCAGAACAGTTTCTCAGGGTCATTAAAAGGAAAACAAAGGTTAAAAGCCACGCTTGCAATTGAAAAAAAAAATTGTCCTAATATAATACAGGGTTCGGAGCACATAGGAGAAATATTATTGCTTTTTTCCAGTATGTTTTATCAATAATAATCTTTCAGAGACATTTTTAGCCCATTCAAGACAAGGATCTATTACAAGAATTTTTTTTTTTTTTACCCGAGACCACCTTTTTAAAATTATTTACTTTAACTTTAAAAATCACGAAGATGTCGCAATTAAGCCCTTCTTGAGCGGTGATGTATATCAAATCTCACTTAATTTAAACAAGATTGGCACCAGAAACCTTTAATCCTTTCTGTCCCACTGAGTCCGGGATACCTAATTTTTATTCCGAACTTGCAAACATTTACAATATTTTGATAAAATTTTGTTTTTATAATGAGAGCTCAAATTACGGAATTCTTAATTTCAAAATAAGTCGTTTGTAAATTCCGGTGATAATCGATAATTTCTCATTTTCCAAACAGAATTTTCCCGTGCCGGAAAAGGCTAGCGAGATTTTATATTTGTATCTTTGGCGACAAGGGTATGCGAAAAGTGCTTTCCTTATTTTAAAATATATGTATATTTTTTCCGGTGAAAATTCAATATTACGGATACATTATCGCTTGCCCCTTAAAGAGTAAAATGGAAACTTTTATTCTTTATTGATATTAAACTATTAAGCGTTGTAATTAAGGATAATTAATTAAGCGTCGTAAGCACTTTTTGAAGGTGCATGTATGCACCCAGAGTCCAAATATATATAATAGGAATATGTCATGAAAATTATCGAAAACGTATGCTGGTAAGAACAAAAAAAACTATATCCTATATGCTCTGATCCTTAAACCATTCGTGCCCAGCATCTTTTGCGTAAATTTTATTTGGTTGGCACCACTATTTTTAGAAGATTTAAGTTTAGTTCATTAATCACGAAAATGCATCATTTAAATAACATAATTATTTCTTTTCTTTTTTACCGGTGTCAAAATCAGTGCTGAATGCACCTTTTGAAGCGTCCCTAAAAAGGGACGCTAGGCACTAATGGGTCAATAATAAGTTTAATATAGTATAGTTTCTTCATATAAGTGATAATGTATTCGTAACAATTTGAATTTGTTCATTTTTACTTTGGATAATTCCATGAAATCTGGTAGAGTAAGTCACATGCTATGATTTTTGGCTACCAGTATTTTAGGACTGAAAAATGAGATTTATTTTATCAGAAATACCTCATCAATAAAATAAAGCGAAGCAAATTTTTAAAAAATAACGATGGTCAACAAGCATTTTAGTCATTAACAATGTGATTTACTCTGTAAAAATCTTTGGAACCAGATCTTTATTAATATTTAAGTTTCATCGAGGTATTAACCCATTCGTGCCCACGACCTTTTGCGATTATTTTATTCGGTTGGCACCACTATTTTTAAAAGAATTAAGTTTAGTTCCTTAATTACGAAAATGTTTCAATTAAATAAAATAAAGATTGTTATTCTTTTTTACCGGTGTCAAAAACAGTGCTACATGCACCTTTTGAAGCGTCCCTAAAAAGGGACGCTAGGCACTAATGGGTTAAATCATAGACGCCAACATGTGTTAATTTATTCCGGAGTCTGATCAAAGATGAACAGGTTTCAACCGGAAATTTTATTTTACTAAAAAGTGTAATATGAAGTAAACAATTTACATCGTAGATACAAGAGACATTTTTCTGTATATATTTTCCGGTTTGGACATGCAAATTTTTGATCAAACTCCGGAATAATTAAGAGATGTTGGCATCTATGGTTAAATATATCATGTCCTAGGGATAAATTATCGGCATTAATACATTAATACAGCAAGGGTAAAAATACGTGAATTTTGCCAAATATTGATAATTTAACGTTGATTTATTATATAATAGCTTATTAAAAAAATAATTTTTTTATAGTTTCCAGCACGCCAGATACAGTATATTATTTCATTTAATTATCTGTGAGTTACTAAGCTATGCACTGAATAAAACACATCTGTCCAAAGCTAGCAAAAATAGATTTGTCCAGAAATGCAGAACAACTTCTTAAGATGATGAGATGCGAAGCCCTTGGGGAACTTATAAAAAAGACCTCAAAAGAAAACCAGGGCTAAAAGCCCCATTTTATTATAGCAGTGCTTTGTGATATATTTGCTATATTTATAAAGCGTATTTGTTACATAAGCAAAAATAATTTGAATTAGTTTCGATTTCAGCTATAAATATTTTATTTTCATCGCAGTACTATTTACATCTCGTCTTACTGAAAAATTATTTTTATTAATTTAATTAAAATACGACCAAGGCGGATTTCGTTAAATATGACTAATTTAACTTTAATTTATTCTAACAGTATTTTTACTACAAATAGAAATGTTATTGATTCGACATTGGCTCTTATTTATCTATTTACCGAATGAAACACATCTGTCCGATTACAGCAGAAGAGTTTCCTGGGGGGATGAGATGCGAATCTCTCAGGTAACTTGTCAAGAAAACAAGAATTAAAAGCCACACTTGCAACAAAAAGTATAGTGTTGCCTTTGCTTTTTTTTTACTTCATTTGATAAAGAATGTTTCACATATAATTTGGATTCATTAACCCCTTAACTGGTTATTTCTTTCTCATTCAATAAATTGAAAATAACGGATTCACACCACTATTTTTTAAATAAAATATTCGTAACGTTTAATCGAAACATTTTCACCTTTAAATAGTATAAAAATAATTATTTAATAAAATAGTGGTGTCGAAAAACTTTAAACGATGAATTAAGCATATTCGTCTTGCCCGAACGGCGTACGGGCGAATCAGTTAAGGGGTTGAGAAATCAGTTATCGTTACAGGGTGGCGAGTGATCAGGGAAAAACACACTCAAAAAAGAAGAAACTACCAGTATTTTCTTATAGACAATACTTCAAATAATATGACGGCATTGAAAAACTCCTTAACAACGTACTGGTTTTTAACCTTTCCGCGATGAGAGCCTTTAACGAAATTTTTAATGTTTTGTCACGGTTTTTAAAAACAGAAATTTGTGACTTTTTAAATCACGAGAAAATGCTCCGATTAACCCATTAATGCCCAAGTTATTTTCTTCATTAAAAATGAAATTTCGGGTTTCCCACCACTTTTAAAAGAAGAATAACTTTTATCTTAATTTATTGAAGAATTTGTCTCGTGAAAAATAGTGCTTATTTATTTTTCTATTTACTGGTGTGAAAAGTGCTTTTTTGCCTTTTTTATAACCGTTCCTAAAAAGGGACGCTAGGCAATAATGGGTAAAATAAGTAAAATTTTACAGTAAATTTTTACTGGTGATGATAACCAAGGATTCTTAAGCCTTTTTGTGTCACGTGTATATGTCGTTCGTTCCCAAGCGGTTAAGACGTTATTGACTGCATTTTTCCCTGACTACTTGCAATATGTAATTTTTATCGAAGTATTAGATATGTCATGGCCTTTTTATAAATTATTGGCTTTAATGCAGCAAAGATAAAACCACATTAGGTTTTGTCAACAATCTATTGTTAACAATTGTTGTTATAATTAAATTGTTATAATATATAAGTTTTATTATACATAAATTGTTGTTGTAATATAATTGTGAATGTTGTTAACAATTATTGATAATTTAATATTGAATTATTTGATCAATAGCTGCACTTGGAAGGAAAATATGTATTTCAGTAAACCAGATCTAGTGTTTTCTATTATTTATTTATCGGTGACTAACTAAATCCTGTACCGATTATGAAGTACATCACTTTGAAATCAGCAGAAATAAATTTATATAGAAAGTAGAATAATTTCTTAATATGGAGAACTGTATAATCCTTATGGGACTCGCAAAGAGCACCATAAAACACAACCACGGTTATAAGCCACACTTGTATTTAAAATAATAGCAATTTTTCAGCTTTTTTTAGTTTTCATTGTGTAATATAAGGTATATTCCTTATATAAATTATACTAATATGATTTAGCTCAGATTTCAGCTATCAATATGTTATTGACCTCTCTGTGTCATATACATCACGTCTTGGTGTTAAATTATTTTATTTATTTAATACAGCGAAAATAAAACTAGTCAGGTTTTATCACTTATGATAATTTAACTTGGATTTATTCCATCCGTATTTACACTTTAATTAAAAAAAGTTATTTAATCCAGTAAGCTTGATTTGACCTTTTCTCTTATTTATTTATTAGTGAATTATTTACTTCTGTTCAAAATGAAACACACCTCAAACAAACACATGCCCAATTTCAACAGAAATAGATTTATCTAGAGATGCAGAACAGGTTCTTGAGGTGAGGAGATAGGATACGAATCCCTTAGGGAATTCAACAAGAAACCTCGTAACAAAAGGATGATTAAAAGCAGCACTTGTAATAAAAAGAGTAGCAGTATCCTATCCTCTATTTTTATTATTTTTTTATCGCCAATATTTGTTTAATAAAGAATAATAATTTGAATTAATCAGATTCTAGATATCAATAGTTCATTTTTATTGAGATATTAGTTACATCCAGCCCTAGTGATAAATTATTGACGTTAATGCAGATAGGAAAAACTACGTGAGATTTTGCCACAGATTCATAATTTATCATTGATTTACTCTATCCATAGTTGTAAATCAACGAGAAAAGTTATTATTTATAGTTAAATATGTTCAGAATTTGTATTTATTTACCATAATTTCTCGCGTATACGCCGCAGCTCAGTTAAGTCTTTTTCAGACCGTAAATTTTATTGTAAAAAGGAGGGAAATAAATTAGCATCTAATAAACTTACATTTGATATTAGCATCGATATCTTATGTTTTTATTATAAACAATAATACTCCGAAAGAGCTCGCAGAACTATCTTCAAAACTTCATTTTAATCTAAGGATTAGATATATCTCTCCCGAGTAATGAATTATTGGTAGTGAAGCAGCGAGGATAAAATTATACGAGATTGTGCCAAATATTGATAGCTTAACTTGGAATTATGTATTCAGTTCAAAGAGAAAATTTATGAATCTCAATAAACCAGATTCAATAACATGTTATTCATTTTTCAGGGAGCTATATCTTTCTTTCCTCAACTTTTTTAATTACATGATATACGCAGAGTACGCAGTGGCGCAGCCAGGGTAGGGGTTTTCAAGCCCAATATACCACTATTTTAATAAGGTTAACTTGGTAAAAAAAATTTTGTAAAATTGTTTTCATTTAATAAAACGAAACAAAACTGTAAGAAAAAAGTAGTATCCGGTGCCTGAAAATCACCACAATAGCTGCGCCAATGAGATTATGTCAGACTACTTTAGTCATTTCCAACAATGGTGTACGCTATGTACGTCCTGATATCTGGTTGATTGTTAATGAATCATTACCAACTAAATTTTTGCGGTGCAAATTTAAAATTTCTAAAAAATGAAATCTACCAGATGCAGTAAAACGGGTAGCTAGTGACATACATCCGCTAACAGCTGTAGATCGGAAGAGTTAATGAAATACATGGGCTTGAAATCAAACGGATTAAACTTATCTGAAACAATTGAATGAGTTATTGACGTGGTGATATACGGATCCCTTGGGAAGTTCAAAGATGTGTAAAATGGAGTTAAAAGGGTTCAAATGGGATTATAAGAATTTATATCAAAAAAGAGTTGAATTGGTTTAGATTGATTTTTATTATAAAAAGAGAAAATACGAAACATTCTAATTCTACTATAAAAACTCGCGCTTTATACATACATAAAAAAATCAATAAAAAAGGAACTGTCGAGGTTATTCCTGTATTATCTGTATTAAATTATGTGAGCACTTTTTTCTTGCTAACTAAGCGAACTAATTGTAAATATATAATAAAAATATAACCGTAAACAAAACTGTAACGAATTTTTTAGATAAAATTGTTGCATCTAGAAGGACCGAGAGGGATCATTTTGGCCCCTACCAAATGAATATATTTCGATTCGAACCAGAAATTTCTTTACAAAATAAGTTTGAATCATAGAAAAAATATAAAGTTAATCAAAAAAGTTAAAAAGTTTTTAAATGAAAAATTCTTGTGTATCTTTTCTTAAACTTAACTAAAACATAAGTTTATTACTCAATTTAAATACAGGTAACGTTTAATTTACATGCACAAAATATATAATTTCTATAGATTCATAATATACACTTTATTATACAGGATTCCTACGGGTATTTGAATTTCAACATAAAAAAGTTCATTAGAACCAGCATTTTCTAGTAGAAAATATCTCTTTAAGTAAAGCGAAATTTTGCACGTTTCAGATAAATTTATTTTTTATATAAAAACAGTACTGGTATTTGATCTGAAAAATAAAGTTATCCGTACTAAACCTGCAATATTTGTATAACAAGGTTCGCACACTCCTTGGAATTTCCAAGGACTCTGACACCACTATTAAAAATAAGAAAATTTACATTTAATTTTTAAACCACAACATTCGTAATCCCCACCTTCATTCACAGATTTTACGACATTTTTCTGCAGGGAAACACTTCGAAAATATTCTTAAAATTTAGTGGTAGAACTGTGCGAACCCTGTATAAGCTCTATTTCTGCTCTTAAGTATTTCATTTTCATTGAGACAGATACCTCTTGAAAATGATAAGTTATGGGAATTAATTCAGTGATGATAAAAATACGGTAAATTTTGTCAAATACTGATAAGTTAACATAGAACTTATTCCACCAACAGCTGCGGTTCAAAAGGAAAGTTATTTATTACAGAAAAAAATATTCAATGCTTTTTCCTTATTTATTGTTTAGTAAATTATTGCGATCCATTTGAAATGAAATGTATCTGTCCGAAGTCAGCCGAATTAGATTTATCTGAAAGAACACAACAGTTGTGAAATACGGATTCCTTGGGGAACAAGTAAATGTGCCTTCTAACAAAAATCACAATTTATACCATATTTTAATTAATTCTTCATGTTCAAATGGTATTCTTAAATACAATTAAAAAAATTAAATATAAATTCTTTTAATCGATTTGTTAGTGAAAGTTGGCAGCAACAAATTTTTGCCACTTTTTTTTGGCCACTTTTTTTAAACAAAAAACTTTAATATATACTTTGCCAACATTCCATATATACTTGGCCAACATTTCATATATACTTGGACAAAATGTGTAACAGAAACATACTGCAAGTTTTTTTCTTTGAATAATAGTATAAATACAATGCAAAAATAGGCGCCAATGGCCAAATGCATGATGAGTCACAGTCAAAAGGGAACAATGAAATAACTTTGTGCATTACATTTTCTATTTACTTCAATATGTTATACCTTTTGTATAATCAATAATACTCCAAAAATGGTCGGAGAACAATTTTCAAAATCTCATTTTCAACTAAGAATTGACTATATTTCTCCCGAGTAACAAATTATCGGTACTGAAGCAGCGAAGATAAAACTATATGAGAATGCGCCAAATATTGATAACTTAACTTGGAATTATGCAATCAATTTCAAAGGCAAAATTTATTAATCCAGTGCCAGTAAGAAGGATTCAGAGTATATTATTCATTTTTCAGGAAGTGATTTTGATCTGTTCTTAATGAAATACCGTATTCATTAACATTCGTGATTTTTGGTTATGAGCGAAGTACAAAATGAGGAACAGGTCAGCATTCATGAATACTGAACTTTGTCATTCCCAAATTTCATTTTGTAAAGGATAGTTTTTATCAATTCCGTAAGCTATTTCAAACTGGACAGTTGCATTTTATTTTTATAGCCTAATTTTGGAGAATTTAAATCCTTGTATGAACGCAAAATATTCATCAATAATTTATAATATATATATTATAAATTTTGTCTTATTTAATCCAAGAATTTTCGCGATTAGACAAAAATTTCTGCTTTAAAAAACCGGTGATAAATGATTAAAAATTCTGTAAGAGACTCTTGTCCCGAAGGAGTTAAGGGATTACTGTAAATGGTTTTGAAATCAGACAAATTAAATTTTTCTGAAAGAGCATAAAGGTTTCTTGATGTCATGATATACGGATCCCTTGGGAATTTCAAAGATGTATAAGATGGAGTAAAAAGTCTCAAACGGGTTGATAAGAAATTATATTAAAAAAAGTTCAAAGTCCCATTTTGGACAATGGGCGCTTATATGCACCTTCAAAACGAGCATACGGAACGTGTTTTTGGCACCATTAATATAAGCTTTATTAAATTACAACATATTCTAATTATCTAATTTAAAGATGACATTTCTATAAAAAAAAATAGTGTCAAATGAAAAAAAAAATTGTGTAAAAGCCTTTGTTTCCGATAGGATAAGAGAGAATGGAAAAACAAGCACAATTTTGTTTTCTAATAAATTCGGTTGTAAATCCTGGTGCGAATCCATCGTTTTATCGTTTTATAAACAAAATTACACCTCATCAGAATGGGTTAAAGATATTTCGAACCTTATTTTCTAAAAAAATTAAATCAAATAGATTCCCCGTGGAAGTATGAAATTAAACGTGTAATACTACATCAAATAAATTTTCTGATTAGAAATGTTCTGAAACTGGATTTTTTTTTAAAAACTTTACATTTTACGGAAGTCAAGTTGAATGTTGGCAAGTATGTTGATGAGATTACGTATCGAATAAGGTGCTTAGAATCTTTGATACTATTTACCAATGATTTTTTATTGTAGATTTTACTTCATTTAACCCATTGCTAGCCAAATTAATTTCTTCATTAAAAATTAAATTTTGGACTTCCCACTACTTTTAAAAGAAAGTAATTTTTATCTTATTTTATCAAGGAACTTGTCTGGTAAAATAAAGTATATATTTATCTTTATGTTTACTCATGGGAGAAGCGCTTTCTTGCGAATAAATCTAACCATCTAAAAATATGTCACTGGTCGTTAATGAGTTAATCGGGACACTTTCTTGATTAAATTAAACAAAAAGTTTTCTTTTTAAAAACAAATAACAAAAGGTTAAAAAACTCTGCAAAAAAGCGCTCGTCACAAAGTGTCCAGCGTCCACTAAGAGTTATTAAATTACAGTTCAAGGAAATTTATTTGTTTTTGCACCACTTTTTTAAGAAACACTTTTAACTGTACATAAAAGAAATGTGCAAATGAAATTAGTACTAAAAAATTACTTTAAAAAAATGATGGTGCAAGTAGAATAAAAACAAATAATTCATTTGTTTAAAGCCGCTGTTTTATAAGGGTTAAATATATTACGTTAACTTAATATATAATTCATATAAACATAACATATAATTTATAGATGTGTAACATATGATTTACATAAACGTATCATATAATTATACACAAAATATATAATTGTATATTCATGATATATTTGAATGTGCTCTGATTCCATTCTTCAACATATCACTTTCATCCAGCGATATATCTTACCCAAGTGATAAATTACTGAAATTAATGCAGGATGAATGAAACTTTGTTGGATATTGTCAAATACTGATAAGTTAACACAGAATTATTCCACCAATAACTGCATTTCAAAGCAAAGTTATTAATTACAGAAAGAGAAATTCAGTACTTTCTGTTCAGAGAGTTATTTTGATAAATTTCAAATGAAATGCATCTGTCCGGAATCAGTCGAATTAGATTTAACTGAAAGCGAAGAACTGTTTCCTGAGTTGCTAAAATCTAGATCCACTATGGCACATGTAAATGTGTTCTCTAACAAAAATCAACTTTATACTACAAGTCCATACGGGTCAGAGAATTTTCATGAAAAGTTCCGAGTATTTTTTTTTTCTTTTTTATAGAAAAAGAAATCTAAGTTGACCCTTTCAAGAGTAAGGTGTTTCTACTCAAAACAGTTCAAAAATTTAATTTACACCACAATTTACGAACAAATTTATTCGGAAATAATTAAAAGATTTTCTTCACGTATATTACGAGACCAGAATTGTACTATAAAATTACTGGTCTCATTTGATAGTTTGTTCATTGAAATAGAGCATTTGCAGACTGCAAACGCTCTATTTCACCGTGAAAGGGTTATATTGTCTAAATTTCGTCTTCTTTTAAAGAGAGAGTTTTCAGTTAGTAAAGGCAGGTGGCGAAGAAGTTCCAAATCAGCTAAATTCCAGGAGGCATATGAACCTTTTTTTATTAATTCTTTATATTCTGACGCTGCCTTTAAGTATAATTAAAGAAAATTTAACAAAAAAATGTAATCCGTCTGTTAGCAAAAATAAGTTTTAATTTTAATAAAAAAAAAAAAATACTCGTTCACATTTAAAAAACACAGCGAAAACATTAATATTATAAAAAATGAAAAGAATTTTCCCTATAAAATTGCTAAAGAAATAATAACAGCTTTATTAAATTAAATGTATTATTAATAATATATAATTAATTTATTAACCGTAATATATAACTTATGTAAACATAATATATAATTTATATGCACAAAATATATAACATATTCATAATATACACTTCATTACATTTGAATATGCTCTGATTCTACTCTTCAGTATTTCACTTTTATCGAGCGATATGTCTCACTCAAGTAATAAATTATTGGAATTAATTCAGGAAAGAGAAACTACGTTGGATTTTGCTAAATACAGATACGTTAGGACAGAATTATCCCTCCAACAGCTACATTTCGAAAGGAAAATTATTAATTGCAGAAAACCATATTTATAGGCTCCGATCAAAATTACTGTTTGCTACCACTGACTTTTAATGGCATTTCTCGCCTTATTTAATGACAGAATTTCTTAGATTTAATAAAGCAAAGAATACTATTAGAATTTAGTGGTGAGAATCAACCATTTGGGTCGGAACGCTCTCATCCCTGTATTTAGTACTTTCACTTATTTATTTTTCAGTGCGTTGCTTCAATCTATTATTTAAAAAAAACGCAGCTATCCGAAGTCAACCGAACGTCAAGCTTTATCTGAAAGCGCAGCATCATTTCTAGAGGTGATGAAGTACAGATCCCCCTGGAAACAGGCAAAGGGGTCCTCTAACAGAAAATCAAGATTTATACCACACTTTTATTAATACTTTATATTACGGTAGTATTTTTAAGTGCAGTTAAAGAAAATTTAATATAAAGTTTATTAAATCCGCCTGTGAGTAAAAGTAGATTTTATTTTTTATGAAAAATTGCTCGACCGGACATACAAACACAGCAAAATAATCCAAGCGAAATGTTGTTTAATGTAATTATTTTCTCTGTTTTTTAAATAGGTTAAAAACAGAGGTATCCCATTAAAGCCTAGAGCTGTCTCAGAGTAACAGATTATCTGCCGATACATTTATTTTTAATACACCAGTAACTGTGAAGAGAACTATTAGTTTTATTTAAATTACAATAGTAACAAGTATGAAAAATCATGCGTTAAGCATAGATTATGAAGCACTTTCCAACACTTAATGAAATCTTTAACAAAACTTTGTTATTTAGGGAAATAATAGTGTATAGCCAAATATACCCAAATATGTATTCCAGTACATTAGAACAGCCCTGTATTTCATATGTCAGTTCATATAATGGGAAAATTTAGCTTAGCAAGAAAATACCCAGTAGCTTGAGATTTCTTTTTCAGTAATTCATACTATTAGATGGAAATATACTTGAATACTTTTGTTCAGCCCTGTAGTTTACATTGTACCTTTATTACACGTCAGCATTAGCTAAAATTTATTGTAAACTAAAACACTTTTAAAACAACTGAAAACACATTCTCATAAATCATCATTTATACGCGTCCATGTACCGAATTCTTTGCGTGGCCCTGTATATCCTTTTATCTATATTCTGCAAACATTTCTCAGTAAATTGAATGAAGCTCAGCGTAAAAATGCATAGCTTATTTAAAAACCACGTTTAAATAATTTACGCTCATATTCAGTAACGTTGGTGAGCTCTTTACGGGTAGCCCTGTATATCAACTATAACATTTATACACACCATATAATGTGCATATTATTAGCGAAATATAAACGCGCATATCATAATTAAAATGCATTTCATCCCTCCATCAGCCATCATCGGACACATATACGGTACTTCGGAAAAAATATACTATTTGAAATCTTTTGTGTGGCCCTGTAAATGCTATGTACTTCATATTATGCAAGACAGTAGTGTATAATTTATATTAAGCTTCAGAGACATATATCAATTTTATTATACATGGAAAAGCTTAATATATTTAAAATATGTAATGGGAAATTTTGATTCGCCCTGTAGATAAACTAATCATGGTAGAAACTTCATTTTCGATAGGACTTGTGCTAGGGTAAACGTCAATAACGTCCTAAAATTTCATGGCAATCCGAGTATATTAACGATTTTTCCCCATAGGCCGTAATGTAATGGGAAACTTTTGATTCTCTCTGTAGATAAACTAATCATGGTAGATACTTCATTTTCAATAGGGCTCGTGCTAGGGTAAACCTCAATAACGTCCTAAAATTTCATGGCAATCCGAGTATATTAACGATTTTTCCCCATAGGCCGTAATGTAATGGGAAACTTTTGATTCGCCCTGTAGATAAACTAATCATGGTAGAAACTTCATTTTCGATAGGACTTGTGCTAGGGTAAACGTCAATAACGTGCTAAAATTTCATGGCAATCGGAGCATATTAACGATTTTTCCCCATAGGCCGTAATGTAATGGGAAACTTTTGATTCTCTCTGTAGATAAAGTAATCATAGTAGAAACTTCATTTTCGATAGGACTTGTGCTAGGGTAAACGTCAATAACGTGCTAAAATTTCATGGCAATCGGAGCATATTAACGATTTTTCCCCATAGGCCGTAATGTAATGGGAAACTTTTGATTCTCTCTGTAGATAAACTAATCATGGTAGATACTTCATTTTCAATAGGGTTCGTGCTAGGGTAAACATCAATAACGTATAAAAATTTCATAGCAATCCGAGTATATTTACGGGAGTTAGAGCGCGGACAGACGGACAGACGGACAGACGGACAGACAAACCGAATGCATAAGCACTTTTCAACTTTGTTGGAAAGTGCTAAAAAAATATGACAAAAATTCCTATTCTTAAACTGCTATGTATAATGAAATATTTCCATTTTATTTCGAAAATTAATTCAGTTTTTTGTGAGTAGCAGTAACTTTTCTGATGTTAAAAATATTTTATGAAAAATTTGCGACTGAAAAATAAAAAAAGAAACTCTCCATTTACTTTTAAGATTACAATACAATTACAGGATTCATACGCTTCAAAATCTTCCAAGCTCCTTTTACTCGAATTTCTGTAAAGTAATATTTGTCTTATTTAATAAAAAACTTCTAACTTCATATTTAACGACCAGTACTCCACTGTTGCCAGATGGGCTACTTTTTTAAAATTCAAATTCTTGATTCGCATCACTTTTTTGAAACAATAAAATGCGCCTTATTTAGTGACTTATTAATCACAGAATAAATAAGGGGAATTTCACCGTTTCAAAAAAGTGGTGCCAGTCACGAAATCTGAATTGAAAAAAAGTAGCCCACTGGCAACACTGCAGTACTCTACGAAATTTCTAGTACTAAATTAATTATTCTTCTAGTAATTATTCTTTTAAATATTTTACAAGAACGACTATAACGTGTGATTTGTTAAATCAGTATTAATAAAAAAGACTTGTATAAATGCAGCATAAAGCTGTCAAGCACTGTTAAGTTATTTCATTTTAACAACAACAAAAAAAAGCAACTAGTCATACTTTCTAGGAAGAATTGAGAATATCTTAAAGACAATTTTATTTAAAAAAATTTCATATTTTCCTTTCATAAATAGCTATTTTTTTGTATAAAAGAAAAAAAAAAGACTTACCTATAAAGTTTTTAGACTTATAATTAAGTTTTTAATTCCCACCTTTAATAATTGACATCAGCAATTTTGTCATCGCTAACTAGATTGAGTATTTTTTTAACTTATGGCGAGAAAGAAGAGAATCTACATAAAATTACGAATTAAGTCTTCTTTAAAATTTTATTATAATTTTACGAACTTTCTCCTTATACTACAACAACTTTTATCACTTATACAAATATTAATTCTAAGGTGTACTTTGAGGTCAGTCTTCAATATTTAATTTCATTTAGAGATTAGATATCTCTTTCGAGCGATAAATTATTAGTATTAATGCATCCAAAATAACACTGCGTCAGAATATACGAAATATTGAAAACTTAACGTTGAAATATGCGATTGATAATGCTACATCTCAAAGACAAAAGTTATTAATTGTAGTAAGTCAGATTCGGTATCTTCTCATTCATTTATTTCCCAGTGAGTTAGCTAGATCTATTCCGAATAAAATTCATCAACTTGAAGTCAGTTCAATTAGATTTATCCAGAGAAGTTCTTTGAACAATGATTAGTAGATTCCTTGGTGAGACTGTAAATGCAACATGCAAGGATTCTAGAAATGATGGAGGCAGTTTTATTAAACAGAATTACTGTCTTTTAGACTGTTTGTTATCTTATAAAATAAAAATAAAACAGCATAACAAAAACAGCCGAAATAATAATAGGAATAAAATAGCCAAATTTAGCTGCCGATGTTTTTTTTTTTTACAAAAAAATTGATTTAAAGAAATGCCTTTTTTAATCTTCGTAATCTAATACAATTTTATACCTTATACATATATTATCCCTTAGTATTCCGTTGTCTCCGCCGCGAAGACATCATCGTTCCTTCAAAAATTTGTTTTTGACACCAGTAATAAAGATAAATAAAAAAATTTCCTTATTTAATCAGAGAATTTTTGAAATTGTCTACTTCAAGGAAAGTTCTTTTAAAAACGTGGTGCCAATCGAATAAAATTTCTGTAAGAGGCGCCGGAATCCGAAATGTTAATACTAAAAATATACTCTAAGACCAGTCTTCAATATTTATTTTCCATCTAGAAATTCGACAAGTCACTTTCGATCGATAAAGTATTAGTATCAATACATTCAAGATAACACTACGTCAAATTACACCAAGTATTGAAAATTTAACATTAAAATATGCGATCGATAATGCTACAACGCAAAGGCAAAAGTTATTAATTCCAGTAAGTCAGATTCGGTATCCTGTCATTCATTTATTTCCCAGTGAATTAGCTAGATCTATTCCGAATAAAATGCATCAAAATGAAGTCAGTCGCATTAAATTTAACCAAGGATATAAATTCCTTGAGTAATGATTAGCAGATTCCTTGATGAGTTCATAAATATAATTGTAAAGAATAGTTCTGGAATTAAAGGAAACTGTTTTATAAAACAGGATATCTGTGTTTAGTCTATTTCTTATTTTGTAAAAGAAAAATAAAAGAACATAATAAAAATAGCAGAAATAATAATAGTGATAATATAGCTAAGCCTTGCTTTTATAATTCTGCATCGACAAATAAGTTAAAATTGTTAGCTAGATCTATTCCGAATAAAATGCATCAACTTAAAGTCAGTCGCATTTGATTTATCCAAGGAAACAGAGAAGTTCCCTAAGCAATGATTAGTTGATCCCGTGGTGAGACTGTAAATGTAAAAAGCAGTAATTTTATAAATAAAAGATTTAGTTTTATTAAATAGAATTACCGTATTTTAGCCTGTTTCTTATTTTATAGAAAGTCAATAAAATCTCATAACAAAAACTGCAGAAATAATAATAGAAATAAAGTATTGGAGCACAGCTGCCGTTATGATGCTTTTTTGTACTAAAAATAGATTTTAAAAATTAAAAAATTGCCTCTTTTAATCTCCGTAATCTACAATTTTAACCCTTATACAAATATTAATACTAAAAATGTACTTTGAGACCAATCTTCAATATTTATCTTCCATCTAGAGATTAGATAAGCTCTTTCAAGTGATAAATTATTAGTATTAATGTATCCAAGATAATACTGCTTCAGATTATACCATATATTGAAAACTTAATGTTAAAATATGCGATCGATAATGCTACAACGCAAAGACAAAAGTTATTAATTCTAGTAAGTCAGATTCGGTATCCTCTCATTCATTTATTTCCCAGTGAGTTAGCTAGATCTATTACGAATAAAATACATCTACTTGAAGTCAATCTCGTTAGGTTTATCCAAGGACACAGAGAAGTTTTTAAATGATCAGCAGATTCCTTGGTGAGCCCATAAATATAATTTGTAAAGAATAATTCTGGAATTAAAGGAAACTGTTTTATAAAACAGAATTTCTGTATTTTCGTCTATTTCTTATTTTAGAAGAGGAAAATATGAGAACATATTAAAAACAGCAGAAATAATAATACTGATAACAAAGCTGAGCATAGTTGCCGATGTAAATGCTTTTTTACTCTAAAAATAATTTTTTTTAATTTAAAAAGAAATTGCCCTTTTAAATCTCTTTAATCAACAATGTTATCCCTTATACAAATATTAATACTAAAAACGTACTTTGAGACCAGTTTTCAATATTTAATTTTCTTCTAGTGATTAGATAAGTCTCTTTCAAGCGTTAAATTTTTAGTATTAATACATCCAAGATAACATTGCGTCAGATCATACCAAATATTGAAAACGTAACGTTGAAGTGTGCGATCAAAATGCTCCATTTCAAAGACAAAGTTATTAATTATAGTACGTCAGATTCGGTATCCCAGTGAGCTAGCTAGATCTATTCCGAATAAAATGTATCAACTTGAAGTCAAATGCATTAGATTTATCCAAGGATACATAGAAGTTTCTTGAGCAATGATTAGTAGATTCCTAGGTGAAGCTGTAAATTTAATATGCAAGAATTCGAGAAATGAAGAAGACAGTTTTATTAAACAGAATTACAGTCTTTTATCCTATTTCTTATTTTATAGAACTGAATTGACAGATCATCCTCTTTTTTAACATTGAAATTTTACGTTTACATCAGAAATTGACTGTATAGAATTGTTTTCTTTATTTAACGGCAGATGTTTTAAGTGGTTTTAACCCTTTAACGATCAAAGCATTTTCATTGCTAAGATGTTGAAATAAATGAATGACACCGGTAAAAGTGAACAAATATATTCGTAAATATGAAAAAGTGATTTTTGACATACCTAATAAAATGGATTCTTTTAGATTGAAATTCCGGTGTCATTGTTGCATATCGGAATTAAAATTTTGTGGTTTCGTAGAGAAACCAATGAACGTTAAAGTGCCAAATTTTCTTTCAGTATTTGTGATGTAAATTCGAAAGTAGAGGCCAAACTAGAAACTCAGTTATTGAAGGAAAATAAAAGATCATAACAAAAACAGCAGAAATAATAAGAGAAGTAAAGTGACCGATCATAGCTCTAATGAAAAAAAAATTAAAACTTTGCCTTTTTTAATCTCCGTAACTAACGGATTACATAAGGCAAAAATTTCTATTAATTTTTTGTTGTATAGGACTTCTGAAGTGTTGTCAGTAATGTTACCACATTTGGCGGAATTTTTAGTTAGAAGTTTTAGTTTTCAGGAAAAAAATATCTGCCATAAATATGAAGTATAAATCGGCGAATAGGTTTTCCAAGTCTCATCAAAATCAGTCCGGTAATTCTCGGTAAACAGGTCTTAACTTGTATATTTCTTTTAAGATTGCTCAATCTTGACTTCTTAAAAAAAAAAGAAAAAAAAGAGGAAAAATCATTATGACTATCAGTGATATAATCATGTAATCGTTGCAGTCTTTATTATTGTTTGTAGAGTAAAAATGCTTATGTAAATTCATTCCTGTATTATTTCAATTTGGATTTTTATTTCAATTCTGCTTCAAAAGGAAAAAAAATAACATGAAAAGCTATTATATCAGGATTTATTTTTCAACATTCCTTCTTTACTTGCCTATTTTTATTGTTCTCATCTGCATCCTTCTGTCCTTTTTTTTAACCCTATCTATTTTTTCCTTTTCTTCCTTTTTTTTTTTTTTTTTTTTTTTTTTGTTAAAAGTTATTTTATTCTTTTAATTTGGTAACTTTAAAGTTATGGCAGACAAAGAAACCTAACTAAAACTTTTCACGACATATAGTTGATTTAATAAATTGTATCTCTTTTATAAGTTATTATACTTTGAAAGAGTTTGGAAACTAGTCTTTTCATTTTCATCAAGAGATTATTCATATTTATCGCGAGTGATATATTATTGGCATTAATGTATCCTATATTAAACTGTGTCAGATTGTACCCTATACTGATAATTCAACATTGAAGTATGCCATCAATAGCTGCACTTCAAAGAGAAAAGTTATTAATTTCAGTAAGAAGACTCTGGTATTCTGTCCTTCATTTTGCAATGAATTATTTTTATTTCTCCTGAATTGAATTTATCATCACAAAGTTAGTCTAGGGGTGGGGGGGGGGGGGGGTCGATCCAAATGCTGTTCATTCCACTAAAATCTGAGAAATTTCTTTTCTCATTCATTAATAACTTGCGTTATATTTGAACCGAGTTATTTTCTATTTTTTAATTTTTAATGTTATTTTAAACCAGAAAAAATGAATGACTTATATTTGAAACATGAAATTAAATAAGTGCCCGTGAAACTTTTATATTAAAAAAATTAAGTTTATATTTCAAATCAGGTAAAACTAAAAAATTCCTAAAAAATTTTAAAGGTTAGTACAGTAGAACCCCGCTAATTCGGACCCCGTTAATCCGGATCTCCGGATAATTCGGATCGGTTTCGTCATTTTTTTTTTTCAAGTTTGAGAAGCGATTAGCTAATTTCCATAACATTAACTTGTTTCATCGTCGTATTCTGAATTTAAAAAAAAAAAACTTTTCGGAAGCATTAACCAAAGTAAACATTTTTTTCTGTCTGTAAATATTCAGTAAGATTAACATAAAGGTGATTTTCTGTAAGTATGTTTTATTTTATTTCATTTTTTACTAATTCTCCGGATAATCCGGATTTTCGATAATCCGGATTGGGGCCGGTCCCAATTAATCCGAATTATCGGGGTTTTACTGTATTAAGGTGCTTAAATAGTGTGAAATTCAATATTACTTATTAAAGATTCTGGTAGAAAAATAAAATTTTCCCTATATGACGAGAGTTCTGCGTTTAGTCTGTTTCTTGTTGAGTAGATAGTCAATAAGAAAATAGAAATACATTTCTATTGAAAATTCACTGGTTACAAGAAAGTTTTTTTTTTTTTTTAATATTAATTTCAAAACATGTTTTATCATATTGAACGATAAATGTGTTATTATTATACATGTAATCTGAAATTAATATTTAAAAAGCGTAAATTGTAATATAAATGTTTTTTAACAGAAATCGATTTTAAAAGCTTGAAACATGCAAATCCAAAATTACAGCTCATTCTGCCAATAGGGATGAGATTTCCGCTTTTTTGCACACCAGTAAAATCTTAGAGAAAATGCTATATTATTTAATCGGAACATTTTTGCGATTTAAGAGAACAAAAATTTCTCTAAGATTATACTGGTGTCCAAAAAAGCGGAAATCTCATCCCTGTGCCAAGTAACTTTTGAGACAAACCAAAATGTCTATTCGCATTGCAAGTTGTTTTGCAATGATTAAAAATTAATTTCATATTAGGAGCTCCAAACTTTACATCTGCTTTTATATGTTTTTGTCCTTCAGCCGTATATGTATATTTTGACCTAAAATGAAGGGAAATGTAACTTTTGAGAAAATGAAAACAAATAACAAATTTTATTGTTTAAAATTTTACAGAAAAATGAATAAAAAAATTAATTAAATAAATAAAATAAAAATAAAATAAATAAAATAATATATAATAATAATGATAATGATAATTTAATAAATTATATCATTTTACAAATATATAAATTATAAATTATATTATTATATAAATATATTAATAATAAACTGTAATATATAATTTTATATAATAATATAATAATTATATAAAAAACATTATATTTTATTTATTGTGTATAATATATTTTACATATTTATCTATTATATATATATGAAAATATATTATATATTATTATATTATATATATATGGAAATATATTATACATTATTATATTATTTATTTTATATAATAATATAATAATATAATTTAATATATATTTTATGTAGTTTTTATATATTTTTTTATATAATCTTATATAATTATCAATTATATAAATTATTATTATAATTATAATTATAAACTAAATAAATAAAATAATAAATTTTAAAGATAAATTAATAAAAGTAGACAAAAAAAAATAAATAGCTATGATTATTATAATAAGATTTGTTATTAATTTAATATTAAAATTTTTATTAATATGCATGTGTAGTATTTCTTTAATTCCCCGTCTCGCAGGCTGGAAAATAGCATTAAGATGATAGTAAAAATTATTGGGTATAATATTAAGAGTCTTTATCATTGTAGTAACTATTACGCCGAAATTACAAAAATACTTTTATGTAAGTTCGTCCATTAATCGTTTGTCTTCATTTTATTTCAAAAATAATAAAAAGTTTTTCTTTTAATAAAATAAAACCAAAACTTCGGAATAAAGTTTTGGGACTTAATATTTCTTGTTTATTTTCTTACTTTCACGGTTTTTGTTGTCTTTATCTTTGAACTTACATTATAAAAGAATAAAAAAAATCATAGTATGCTAAGTTTTAAGAGTTCTTTAAAGTTTTACTTAAGCTTTTGGGAACTCTTTTTTTATATCCTGATGTTTTAAAACTCTTATTAATTATATAAATGGTAATGCTTTGAAAGCACTCCGAGATCAGTTTTCAATATTTCATTTTCATCTAGAGACTAAATTTATCTCTCTCGAGTGATAAATTATTGGTATTAATGCATCCAGTATTAAACTACGTCAGATAGTGCCAAATATTGATAACTTAAGGTTGAACTGGTATATCATGATTAATGCTTCATTTTAAAGACAAAAGTTGTTAACCTTTAAATGCATGATTTTGTATTTTGTATTGAAAAAATTATATATGATTCTCAGAAAAATTTATTACTCAGGAAATTTAACGAAAAAAAAAAATCAGAGATACATTTTTCGTATAAAATGTCAACTTTTTTTTTTTTTTTTTTTTTTTTTTTTTTTGCAATACAAATAAAAACTACTGTCATAACTAAAATATTGCAATTAACCCTTAAATGCATAGGATAGAACGCATTCCAAAAAATTCGCAATTCAAAGAATCAGAATTCACACAGAAAAATCTAAATATTAAATTTTTCTTTATTTAATTACGAATGGTCTGTCATTAAATAAAGTGAAAATTGCTCTTTTAAATTTCTGGTGAGAATACGGAATATGTGAATAAAACCCCCAATAAATCGGGAACACTTATGGTATCGAAAATGATACAATATGAATTTAAGGGTTAAGTAAATATCTCAATAAGTATGAATTCGAAAACCTTATTTTATATAATATTTTATTTTGTAAAACCCTAAAATATATATATCCCCAGTAAATGGCAGGTCACCAGTAATTGGCACATCCTACAAAAATGTCCCAAAATAAGTTTTATATCAAGTCTTTTAAAAATGCAAGACCATATACCAGTTATATACTCATTTTCTTTCAAGATTATAACTTTGATTTATGCTACTTGATGACAATAGTGCCTAGGAAAGAGAAACAATTATGGCTTGTATCAAATTAGCCATTTTTGTTGCAAATGCTTCTTCTCTGGCTTAAGAGAGGCACGCATTTCAATTCATTATAATCTTATTTATAATATATTTTGAATTTTAACTGACAACAATTTTGTTTAGTTCAAAAGGGCTAATTTAATAGTGTAAAAGTATTTTAGACATAAATAATTGGATTTCTGAATTAATCATAGATGCCTATTAATGGTGCTTCAGTTTTGCTAGTTCCAAGTAATTGGCACCTGTGCCAATTACAAGAGAATCGCAAATTTTGAGATTAAACCACATATTTTGGCAGTAATTTTAAACGTATAAACTAATTTTGTTTAGCAATTGTTTTTATTTGGAAATATGAAATATCAGTAATTGGATTGCATTAAAGCTTCATATGACAATAACTGAGGACAGCATGACAGTTATTCGTTATTAATATAAAATATATTTTGCCACGAAAAGTGAAAATGTAACGTTTCGTTAAAAGTTTCTGGTGAGAATCTCGTGTAAATAAGGTGGAATATGCCGCCTCTCAAATGGATAAGATAGATCAGTGATGCACAACCTTTTTGCCAAAAAATTGTTTCCCACCAGAATATTTGAAAAGAGTCGTTTGTTTTATTTAATAGCAAAGGTTTCGTCATAACTATAATGAAAAATATTCTGCATAAAAATAGTGGTATTTTTGTGGCCCGCGGGCCAAAGGTTGTGCACCGCTGAGATAGATTTTTAAGTTTATTTAGCAGCAAAGTTTTGTAATATTTACAGGTTTAATATTTCCATGTAAGTAAAGTGGCTGTTCAGAATTAAAAAATAGTTATGAAGGATTTAAGTGTTAGTTCTTGCAAGTCAGACTCGATATCTTCTCATTCAGTTATTTCCAAGGAATTCTATTCAGAATAAAATATTATCAACTTGAAATCAGTCGAATTAGATTTATCCAAGGGTGTAGAAAAACTCATTGAGTAATGATCAGCAGACTCCATGTGAGCCCGTAAATATAACTTGTAAAGCGTTATTTTAGAATTAAAGGAAAATGCTTTATAAAACAAAATTACTGTATTTTATTCTGTTTCTTATTTTATAAAATGAAAATAAAGGAACATAACAAAAACAGCAGAAATAATAACAGTGGCAATATACCTGATTCTTGCTATTATAATTCTGCCTCGATAAGAAGGATAAAATGGTAAATATTGAAAAGATTAATATATAAAATTTAACTACCTATAATTTTATCATAAAATATTAGAAAATATACATTTTGAGATGCAAAATGAGAATGTTTGCTATTACAGGGTTCGTGAGCATCAAGGGATTCAGGGTGTTTCAGATGTTTAAACCTTTTCAATCGAGAAGTAACTCTCATTCACCACTAATGTTTTCAAGTGTTCCTTGTAAATAGGGACGTTAAATACTTTGGACCCCACTAATATCTTACAATTTATTTTCACTATGTTATATCACAGAGTATTCGTTCATTAGATAAGGCGCGTCAGATTTTAATCGTCCTTTAAGAGCCCACACTTCTGAGTGAATAAGATCCGGATGGTAATGTTAAGCCTATGGGGGCGTTCTTTTCAAATATCTCGCTCAAATTTTAATATTTTTATGTGATTTATTACATTGGATAGCTGAGGACGATCTACAATCGGCCTAGTTTTCACATTTTCATTTTGGTTATATATTTTTTATATTATGATAATTTCAATTTCAGAACCGGATCAAACCGGTTTTGAAAGTATTTTTTTTTTTAAATCTAAAACCAAAATTGAAAAAGTAAAAGCTAAGCCGGCTATAGATTGTCCTCAGCTATCCTATGAAAAAAAAATCACATAAAAATACTAAAATTTGAACGAGATATTTCAAAAGAACGCCCTACTAGATTTAACATTATCATCCGGGTTTTTTTCACTCAGAAGTGTGGGCTCTTAAATAACTTTAACTTTATGACTTAAAAAGACATTGAACTGAGATTTTTAACAACACTTTTTTCAATATATAACTGGTTTAATAAATTGTACCTCTTTCATAAACATTTATTCTTCGAAAGAACTCGAAGACTAGTCAACTATATTTTATTTTCATCAAGAGATAACGTATACCTCTCGCGTGATAAATTACCTGCATTAATGTATCATATATCAAACTGTGTCATAGTGTGCCAAATGTTGAAAATTTAATATTGAAATATGCGATCAATAACTGCACTTCAAAGAGAAAAATTAATTCCAGTTAGTCTGTTTTAGTAATCTTTCCTTCAGTTTTCGAAGAGTTACTTTGATGTGTTCCAAATGAATGTCATGGTTCCAAAGTCAATGAAATAAGATCTTTATATAACTAACTTCTTCATTTGGATATATTTTTTTAATAAATAAATCACATGAAAACTTTTTACATCAAGTTTTATGCATTATTACCTCTTTTTTTATTTCCTTACTTTTATAGTTTGCATCTGCATTTTGCTTTTTTTCTTTAAATTCTGCAACTTTAAGTTTATGTCAGAGAAAGACATTGAACTAAGATTTTTAACAACACTTTTTAACATGTAGCTGGTTTATGAATTGTATTTTTTTTTTTTTATAAACTTTTATTTTTCGAAAAAACTTGAAGACTTAGTCCACTATATTTTATTTTCATCAAGAGATAACATATATCTCTGGAGTGATAAATTACCTGCATTAATGTATCATTTATCAAACTGTGTCATAGTGTGCCAAATGTTGATAATTTAATATTGAAATATGCGATCAATAATTGCACTTCAAAGAAAAAAATTAATTCCGGTAAGCCCGTTTCAGTAATGTGTCCTTCAGTTTTCGGTGAGTTACTTTGATGTGTTCCGGATGAAAGTCAGCGTTCCGAAGTTAGTCAAATAAGATTTATCTGGAGGTACAAAACAGTTTCTTGAAGCGATAAGTTGTAGATCCCTTAGGGTATCCTGTAAATAAAACCTTAAGTAAACCAGAAGATAAAAGGGGATTGTTTTACCTTATTATAAGTTACGTTTTATTTTGTTTCTTATACGAAAAAGAAAAGGTAAAAAAAAAAGATAATATAACAAAAACTGCAGAATTAATAAAAATAATGGCGTAGCAGAATGTCCCTTTTATAATTATGTCCAGATAAAACCACAAAATATTAATTTATGAAGTTTTTTGCAGGCGAAAAACTAATTGTTCATATTCATTTAGTCGCAAATTTATAGAAAACACAGATTTGGAAGGAGTAAAATAATATTGCGAACAGCATTATTAATAAATATTGTAATGATAGGCACCTGCATGTTTCTTAATGTTTCACTTATTCAAGTACAGAAGAAATATATCCTAATGCAAAAACATTTTCATATGCTATGCAAACGTCATATAACGCATAAGATTTCTTACGACCTACTGATAAGAATCACTGATTTATACGCCTTGTAAAGAAGTGCGTCTGTTTGTTTTAATTTTTATTTCTGTTACAACAAATTTAAAATATTTTTAAAACGAAAAAAACGAGCTTGTTCAATTTATTTATGATATTTAATCGCCTTAATAAATTAGTGCTTGCAATATAAATTTTCTCAACTACATTTATACCAAATATAGATCCTATTTCTCTCTTTCAAATAAATAAATAACATGAAAACTTTTTTATATCAAACTTTATTTATTATTACCCTTTTTTTACTTTCTTACTTTTATAGTTTACATCTGCATTTTCGTTTTATTCTGTTATATGTTATTTTCTTCTTTAATTTCAATTACCTGAAAAGAAAGATATTTAACTGAGACTTTTAATAACACTTTCCTAACATATAGTTAGTTCAATAAATTGTACTTCATTTACAGACATTTATACATCCAAAGAACTTGGAGACTAGTCCACTATATTTTATTTAAATGAAGAGGTTACACCTTATCTCTCGGTACATATATCTCTCGGGTGATAAATAACCTGCATTAATATATCATATATCAAACTGTGTCATAGTGTGCCAAACGTTGACAATTTTATACTGAAATATGCGATCAATAACTGCACTTCAAAGAGAAAAATTAATTCCAGTGAATCTGTTTCAGTAATCTCTCTTCTTCAGTTTTCGGTGAGTTACTTTGATGTGCTTCGAATGAAAGTCGTGGTTCCAAAGTTAGTCAAATAAGATTTATCTGGGGGTACAGATAAGTTGTAGATCCTTTGGGGTATCCTATAAATGTAACTTGAAACAAATCAAAAGAAATAAGGTGATAGTTTTATCTTAAAACTTTTGTGTTTTATTCTGTTTTACAGAAAAACAGAAAATGTAACAAAAACTGCAAAATAAATAAAACTTATATCGTAGTTGATTTTTTTTCGATTTTTTTTTATGATTTTGTCCTGACAGAGCCCTAATATATTATCTTTTTAAACTTTTTTTGTGCGAAAAATCAACTGCCCATATTCATTTTTGTCTCATATTCTGAAAAAAAAATCAGAATTGTTAGGAATAAAAATGTGATTCTTCTGTAATCAGGGTTCGTACGAGTACTATCTAACTGTCTAAACTCAGCAATTCAAGAAATCCGCTGTTTCTTTAAAATTTAGTGACATCAGGCTTACCATAATTGCCCACCCCTGACCTAAACACATCTTTTATCAGACACATTTTGAAACAAATATACGAAATTCAAAAAATCTGATGTGAAGTATTTATATCTTTTTTATATTCATATACAATCATAGACTTGTACTATTACTACAGACTATAGACTATTACTATAGGCTTGTACTCATTCTATTATAAACTTGTAATCTTAAAAATAGGCTAACATTTTATCTGTTGCAAAATACATGTGCCCTGTCTCCAATTCAATATAAATCAATCAGGAGTAAACAAAGAAGCGCCGAATACCAGTAATATTTCATAGAAATAGCCGATTCATTGAATCTCAGAAATTCGATAATTATATAAGTCATTCATAACTATAAAATTTTACCGGTGTGCGTCAAGCATAGCTGCCAACTTTTATGCATTTTTCCTACCACAAAAATTATATAGTAAATATTACCTTATTTAATAGTCGAAATATTGTGATTAAACAAATAGAAAATCTCTGTAAAATTTTAGTGGTAGTGAAAATGCGTAAAAGTTGGCAGCTATGGCATCAAGCAGAATCGGTTACAACTGAAATAAATAAATAAAATAAAATAATATCTGTGACATTTATTTTTCAAAGTTGTTATCTCTTCTCAATTTCCTCAGTTTTACAATTTACGTGTACTTTCGAGTTAATCTTAAGTTACGGAAGGGAAAGAAATTTAACTTAAACTTTTAAGAAATGTTTATTTTCATCATACCGTTATAAATAGTTTAATAAATTTTATCCCTTGACTAATTTGTAATACTTCGAAAGAGCTCGAAGACCAGTCTATCATATTTCATTTTCACCGAGAGACTAGATAAATCTCTCACCGAGTGATAAATTATTGGTATTAATGCATTCATAACGTACCAAATATAGATCATTTGATGTTGAACTATGCGATCAAGCAGTTGCACTTCTAAGCGAAAAGTTATTAATTCCAGTCAGTAATACATTTTTATTTTTCAGTGAGTTATTTCGATTAATTCCGATTGAAATACATTCGTTCAAAATTAGAAGTGTTAGATTTATCGGAAGCAGCAGAACAATTTCTTGAAATGATAAATTGTATATCTCTTGGACATTTTGTAAATGTAACTTTAACCACTTAACTGATCGATAGTTTAAAAGAAAAATTTTCAAATTCTGACTATTTTTGTGTCTTTTTCAGAATTTTTCATTCTTTATCACTAATTTTTCAAAACAGAAAATTGAACCTTATTAAATCAGAAAAATCCTCGAATTAATTAATTCGAAATTTACAGAAAAAATTTACTGATGAGAATAATAAATCTTGATTTGAAATCAATTTCCAATATATGGTATGGACAAATCATGATTAGCAAATACACGTTGTTCGTATGATGTACGAGCAAGTCATGGAAGTGCTTAAACAAACACCGAGACTAATCCTTACATACAATATTCTTTTACAATTGTGATTTTTATTATTATTAAATATTGGACAACAAAAATTTTATGATACATTTCTTACTTCCATTGAATGACACCACTTTGCACTTTTTCCAGCATGGATATTTCTATATAAATATAGTAGTTGCTAAGAATTTATTTATTGACAGTTAAATAAAAAATAATGCAGTTTTATTGAATCGCAGAGATTCGATAGTTAGATAAGGTACTGATTGCTATAAAATTTTAGCGGTGTATTGCATGTAGAGTTGGTCACACCTGAAATAAATAAATAAAATAAATTAAAACCTGTGATATTTATCTTTCAGCCTATCTCTTATACATTTCTTTAGTTTTACAGTTTCATGATTTTTTTTTTTTTTTTATTCAGAAATTTTAAGTTTACGGCATAGAAAAAAATCTAAATTAAACTTTTAAGAATTCTTTATTTTTATCGTACAGCTAGAAATTGTTTAATAAATTTTACCGCTTGAATAATTTGTAATACTTCGAAAGAGCTCGAAGATCAGTCTATCATATTTCATTTTCACCGAGAGATTAGATAAATCTCTCACCCAGCGAAAAATTATTGGTATTAATGCATCCAGAGCGTACCAAATACAGATAATTTGACGATGAACTATGCGATCAATAGTTGTACTTCTAAGAGAAAAGCTGTTAATTCCAAACAGCAATACATTTTCATTTTTCAGTGAATTACTTTGTTTATTCCGATTGAAAGACATTCGTTCAAAGTTAGAAGAGTTAGATTTATCAGAAGCAGCAGAACAATTTCTTGAAATGGTAAATTGTAACATTTCTTTAGTTTTACAGTTTCATGATTTTTTTTTATTCCGAAATTTTAAGTTTGCGGCAGAGAAAGAAATCTAAATTAAACTTTTAAGAATTCTTTATTTTTATCGTACAGCTAGAAATTGTTTAATAAATTTTACCGCTTGAATAATTTGTAATACTTCGAAAGAGCTCGAAGATCAGTCTATCATATTTCATTTTCACCAAGAGATTAGATAAATCTCTCACCCAGTAAAAAGTTATTGGTATTAATGCATCCAGAGCGTACCAAATACAGATAATTTGACGATGAACTATGCGATCAATAGTTGTACTTTTAAGAGAAAATTTATTAATTCCAATCAGCAATATATTTTCATTTTTCAGTGAATTACTTTGATTAATTCCGATTGAAATACTTTCGTTCAAAGTTAGAAGAGTTAGATTTATCAGAAGCAGCAGAACAGTTTCTTGAAGCGATAAATTGTATATCGCTTGGACATTTTGTAAATGTAATTTTAACACTTAGCTGATCAAAAGTGTAGAAAAAAACCTTTCAAATGCTGACTATTTTTGTGTATTTTACAGAATTTTTCCTATTTTATCAGCAATTTTTCAAAACAGAAAATTTAACTTATAAATATATATTAAAATAAATGCGCATTCCTAAATGGTACACTTATGAAAAGAATATATTTACATGTAATTTAAATGTAATTTAAAGTTTCAAAATGTAAACATTTTTACATTTTAAAACTTTAAATTACATTTAACATCTTTATATTGTATCCTGACAACGTTCGTAGAAACGAATGAAACGTTGATAATGTTAAGTGTGTTTTAAATATATTCTTTTTTTTAAGTGTAACATTTAGTAATGTGCATTTATTTTTTAATATAATTTATGGCGCAATTGTCCAATTCATATGTATTAAAAAACTTAACCTTATTAAATCAGAAAAATGCTCGGATTAATTCAAAATTTACAATAAAAATTTACTTATGTGAATAATAAATCGATTTGAAATCGATTGGCAATACGTGTACGGGCAAAAACATTATTGATTATTGGCGAAAACACGTTGTCCATATGGCATTCAAGCAAGTCAGAGAAGCTGTTAAACAAACACTGAGACTAATCCTTACATGCATTACTCTTTTAGAACTGTGTTTTTTATTATTATGTTAAAGATTAGACAGCAAAAATTTTATGATGCATTTCTTATTTTATTGAATGGCACTTCTTTTCACACTTTGAAGGATGGATATTTCTATATAAATATAGTGGTTGCCAATAACTTGATTTATTTACTGACTGATATGAAACTGATACTGATACTGATATGATACTGATATGATACTGATATGATACTGATATGAAAATAATGCAGATTTTTATCATTATGCATTTAAGGATTAAAGGTTAAAGGAAACTGTGCAATTTGCGTGGACTTTCGTGTAAATCTTAAGTTTACGGCATAGAAACAAATTTAACTTAAACATTTAAGAATTGTTTATTTTCATCATACCACGAGAAATAGTTTAATAAATTTTATCGCTTGAATAATTTGTAATACTTCGAAAGAGCTCGAAGAATAGTCTATCATATTTCATTTTCATCAAGAGACTAGATAAATCTCTTACAAATGATGAATTATTGGGATTAATGCATCCAGAAGTACCAAATATAGATAATTTAACGTTGAACTATCCGATCAATAGTTGCACTTCTAACAGAAAAGTTATTAATTCCAATCAGTAATACATTTTCATTTTTCAGTGAGTTAGTTCAATTAATTCCGATTGAAATGTATCTGTCCTAAGTTAGAGGAATTAGATTTATCAGAAGCTTCAGAGCAGTTTCTCGAAGTGATAAATTGTGTATCCCTTGGACAGTTTGTAAATATAACTTTAAACAAACCCCGAGATTAATCATTAAATGCATGAATTATTCTTTCAGCATCGTGTTTTATTCTTATATTAAAGATTAGACACCAGAAATTTAAAGATACATTTCTAACTTTATTTAGTAGCAAAATTTTGTACTTTTAACAGGATGAATATTTTTATATAAACACAGTGGTTTCTAAGAATTTTACTTATTTGTTAATAGTTAAATAAAAAATGATGCAGATTTATATCACTATGCATTTACGGGTTAATCCCTTGCGGCGCGATGGTATATCTGTGAAACCAGTTAATTTTAATTCCCAAACGCCACATTGGCACCGGAATTTTGGTAAAAATATTTACGGTTTATTGAATGTGTGAAATATAGCCTTTTCTTATTTAGAAATAAAGTTTTTTTCATATTCTGGTGTCAGTCTTTAATTTCAATACTTAAGCAATGAATTTACCCTACGCCGCAAAGGGTTAAAAAAGACAGTTTTATGAGACAGTATTTAATTTTATTTCTTTTTTTCTTACGATGCAATGCAAATATGTAGAAAAACATAACTGAAATAATAATTAATGATACTGCCGTTGCTTGAGAAAAGAAGGTTTTACATCTTACTATTTTTTTTCTATTTTTACCGATAGTAATAAGGATAGTGATAATTGTGTATGTCTGAGACACAAAATGAAAGTTAAACTTCTAGGCCTGTATGTATTGCGTGTATCTAAATATGATAGATTTGTTAGAAAAACAGAGGGTATATGTCGATGCCATAGGAAGAGAGTATGAGCTAAACTCATTAACCCTTTGAGGAGCAAGCAATTGCGTTCGAGTAATTCTGAACTCCCACCGGAAATTTGTAATAGAGTTATATCTAAAAGAGGAAAAGCAATTTCACGACTGTTTTCCACCAAAGTTAGAAAAGTGAAATTTAATAACATTTTTCTGGTGTAAATCTTCATCAGTCGTAGGTGGTATATAATATATACCACCGCCCCTCAAGGGGTTAAAGCTATGCCTTTATAGATTTGTTTGAAAAACAGAGGGAAATATGGAGCTTCTTAAAAAATTCCAGATGGCATACGGCGTATACATCCGTATGCACTCCACTACATCCCTGTAAAGTATGTACATATAGATGCATGTATAAGTACATGTATTATTTCTACATGATTATGCATGAATTTAAACTTGTTTGTGTGTTTGGACAAGGTGTTTATAAGTATTGCAATTTCTAAATGATATAACTTTTGAGCATTAGTCAGATTGACTTGATATTGGACCTATCTTTGAAACATCAGTCACATTGACTTGAAACTGGATCTGCATATTTTTCTAGCAATATAATTTTTTTAATAAAAAAATATTCCAAGAATGTATCGATTGATAACGCAAAGGTAACTATAAGGAAAAATTATCAGATAACTTTTTACACACCATTTATCTCCTTTTTCTCTAGCCCCACCAGTGGCCGAGAGGTTCGGACCTCTCAACTGGTAGACGGCAGGTGCTGGGTTCGAACCCAATCGCGGCTGTCGGCCTAACCGTTCGGAGTTTTCGTGGTTTTCTTCGAACCTTGCGTAAATACGGGTTAGGTTCCCTTAGAAAGACCCCCACGAAGGGCACTCCCCCCTGGTCCTATATCCCTAGCGCAGATAATCGGACTTCAAAAATCAACCAACCAACCAACCTTTTTCTCTAACGCTACCTTCCACTGACCTCGCAATAATCACTTTCCGCTGCCTGATAGTTTTCGCACTGAATGATATGATTCCATCTAATTTTGAAAATCATCAACCGTACACTGTATGATGCAGATATTGGATCAAATCGTAAGCTCTTTAACATCTAAAACTTCCTGAGAGTAATTAATACTGTTAGATGTCTTATAGGAGCATTGTTTTGATAGGATCTTCAAGAGCCAAGTTCTATAACGGAGTTCGTGATTAATAGCGGTGGTCCCTGTCACGGTGAGGGCCCAGGATCAAATCCCGGATAAGGCATGAAAATAACACAGTGTGCTCTATAAAAGTTACATGCATATAAGCAATGGGATAGATAAAATTATTCTGTCTTACGTTATCGAGTGCTGTAAATGAATAAGGATCATTCGAAGCGACAGCCAGGTTGTTCTAAGAGTCAAAACAATCTCTACTACGGGGGATGTTAATTACATATTTCACGTCAATTAACTAATTAATTTTCAACGTTTGGCGCACATTTTCTGATATGTTCTTAAATACGTACTTGCAAAGTTTCAATTTTTTTTAGTACAAATATTCCAAAAAATTAATATAACCTTAACTAATATAGCAGAATATGTTTATTAAATAAAGCAAATATTTCTACATACTTAATGTATTTTTAAAATGTTTATTTCTTTTTGTAGTTATAGCTTGTTTTCTTTTTCTAGGTATGCATTACGTCTTTCCTAATATTTTTTGCATTCATGTAAACTTCAACGTGAGTATTTTTAATTAATTCATTTACGTTTGTTTGTAATTAAAATAAAAAAGAATTGTATGAAATTCTTGCAATATTTTCTACTGTATGTACGAACAGTTGTGGGGAAAAGTAAACATCCTCTACTGACTCTGAAACTAATTATAACAGATAAATTTCTAGATACCTAACAATTCGAAATAAAGTCTAGTTTTAAATGGTACACATAAAAATTTTTAGGGGACCATCTACAAATCAAAATTGGAACAAACTTTGTTTTTTTTCAATGGCACCACTCAATTTTGATCATATATTTTAAATATTCTATCCAAACTATGCATAGAAATGAAATTTCAGGTTATTTAGATTATAAATTTTTTAATTATAAACAATAAAAATTTGAAGCTTTTAATATTAAATTATATTTTTATATTTTTATAAATATCTCGTAAAATTTTCATGCTAGTATGATGGTTTTTTTTCTTTGTTTGATACAGAAAAATCCAAACCTAAATTCATTGAATTTGTAATTTTAAAAATTTCATATTATGAATTATAAAATTAATATTCGAAAAAAATAGATAAATTAAAAACTATAATTTTGTTCAAAGATTGATATTTATAGATTTGTAGATCATGGATTTATATTTTTCAAGTGACGCCTATATTTTCATATTTTTTACAGAAATTTTAATCCTTTATCACCTGTTTTTCAAAGCAAAACTTTTTGCCAAATTGTATCAGAAAAATGTTCGGCTTAAATAATGCAGAATTTACAATAAAAATTTAGTGGTGAGAATAATAAATAATTGTCGAAATATGGATGGCCGTACGTGGTACGGGCAAAACACGATTGGAAAAAACACGTTGTCCGTATGACATAAGGGCTAATCAGGGAAGTGGTTAAAGAGCCATCTATACTATCCAGAAAATCATAATTTGAAAAAAAAAATACTTTATTCATTTCAATAAAACACTTGGGCTGCAATAGTCGCAATATATTAATCGAATGGGATGTTCTTATAGGCAAAAAATAATACATTTATAGAAGTGACTGAGTCAATATTTTAATTATCGAGTACCAAATTTCACTTTGGATACAACCTTAACCCCTTAATTGATTTGCCCGTAAGCCGTTCGGGCCAGACGAACTTGCTTAATTCATCAATTAAAGCTCTTTGACACCACACTTTAATGCAGAAAAGGTTAGACTAAATGTTACAATATTTTATTTAAATAATAGTGGTATGAATTCGTTTTTTTCAATTTATTGAACGGAAAAGAAATAACCAGTTAGCCCTTTCCGGCACGGGCAAAATCTGTACTACAATGAGAAATTATCGACTGACACCGGAATTCACAAACGATTTTTTTTAAAATATGCCAAATTTCTTAATTTGAACCTTCATTTTAACAGCAAAATTTTACTAAAATATTACTGGTGCCGTTTGCAAGTTTGGAATTAAAATTAGGAATCCCAGGACCGGGCACAGTGTGCCGGAAAGAGTTATGGGGTTAAAATATGCTCATTTTAAAATAATTTCTCGGAAACCGGACATACTATTTTCATGCAAATTTGTATTTAGACTAATTGAAGGAAGCATAAACTAGTTATGAGGTCACATTGGGGTATTTCTATTGAAAGAAACAAAGTTGGGTTCCTTTTGATATGTAGATGATCCTGTAAGTAAATTTTATATACATCATTTAAAAGATTTAATTTTCAATCATTTGCTACCAGTAAATTTATTTTGTAATTCTATTGCATAGTTAGTAGGTGGGTGGGGGGTAGTGTTTTTCCCCACGATTATTCTTCACATTTAGGATAGCGAGTGGTTTGAGGAAAAAAAGAAAAAGAGGACATTACCAGTATTTTCTTACAGAATATGTCTGAAATAATATAAAGGGGTCAAGAAGGCGAATTTCTCTTTAACAAAATACTAATGCTTACTAGCTTTTTTAATTGCGTTTGACTCTAACATCTCTCCGCCGTGACATTACAAGCTTTGACTAAAGTGGTATCACCTGAATAAAATTTCTGTAAGAGACGTTGGTCTTGAACGTGTTAGAATGCTAATAAAAATGTATACAAGTTTTAATTTTAATTATTGTAATTGTAAATTGAAATAAAATTGGCGAGATTCACTCAAAATAATTTTATCGCTCGAAAGAAAAAGAACAATAAAATAAAAAAAAAGAAGTTTTCCAGATTAATTATTTTTATTTCAATAATTATCCTTCACGGCCACATGATCGCAGACAGGTATTCCAAGTTGTAAAAGAACGGCTCATTAAAGCAGAATGTAGAAATTTCAGGTTTAAAAAAATCTGTATTATTTTTATATCATAATTATTGTTATCATCAGCATTGTTATTGTTATTCCTCGAGTAAGCTTGAATTCACTAACGATTGTTGTTTCTAAATAATATAGTTATATCCTGTAAACCCGAAAAAAAGAAGAGAATTGAGTCGCTCTGATTATTGTTTTTTTAACAATTAGGGACGTGGCATTTGTCGAAATTCGACAAATAAAAATAAAACAACCGATAGCTGTACTTATAACCTAAAAAAATATTTTATATGAAAAGTGACTTTTACGCTAGTTAAACAATGCTCAAAAATAGTTATTCTTTAAAACTAAAATAAAGCATCCTACCCGGGTATTCTGGATTATAGATCATATTGCTCGATATACAGGAAGTAGGTAACAACCCTTTTTATTACTAGGAGGAGTAGAGGTGATCATTTTGACCCCTTATTTCTTTTAAAACCGGAATTAGCTATAAGAATAAAGTTTAAGATATCCAGGGATGAGATTTCCGCTTTTTTGCACACCAGTAAAATCTTAGAGAAAATGCTATATTATTAAATCGGAACATTTTCTTTAAGATTTTACTGGTGTCCAAAAAAGCGGAAATCTCATCCCTAGATATCACACAGTTAACAAAACAAAAAATTTATATAAAAGTTCTGGGGTAAAATATTTTTGTATATAAAACTTGATTCAGTTTCGTGGATTTTCTATTGCTAAATAAAAATTCTATATTCTTTTCTCATTTTATATTTTTTTGAAAAACAAATTCTAAAACTGATTATATTAAAGAAAAAAAATTGCCACACATTGCCAAATTGACGTGAGTGGGTCCGGCGCAGTGTTGCCAATGTGCAACTTTTTTATAATTCGTACTTCTTGATTGGCACAAGTTTTCTGAAATAATGAAATTCCCCTTGTTTTCGCCTTAATTAATATGCCATTAAATAAAGTAAAATCAGGAGAATTTTTTCATTTTAAAAAAGTAGTGTCAATCGAGAATTTTGAATTTTAAAAAAGTAAACCTTTTGATAAAAAATAAATAAACAAATAAAGTTTTAAGTAAAAATCACTGTCTAAAATACTCTCATAAAAATTGATTTATTTTCCAGACGTTATAATGTTAAATATAGGAAATTTAACATTCCCTTGATTTGCCCGTACGTCATACAGGCAACGTCATACGGAACAGGCCAATCATGACTTGCAATGACCACATACAAGCAAATGATTTCAAATTATAATTTATTCGTCTCACCAGTCAATGTTTATTGTAAATTTTGCATTATTAAATCTGAACATTTTTTTTTTTTTTTTTTTTTTTTTTTAATTCAATTAGACAAATTTTTACGCATTGAAAAACTGGAGTTAAAGGAATAAAAATTCTGTAAAATACGCAAAAAATAAACATTATTTGAAAGGTTTTTTTTTCAAGACTATTGATCAGTTAAGTGGTTAATTACATTACAAAAAGTTAAATGAATAGTTAGACTTAAAATATCCTACATATCAATATAAATCGTTACTCATACACATTACTGCTTTCATAAACAGATATCTTCCAATAAAACATGTAGAAAATCCTTGATATATGTAAAATTTTGTTGTCTACCGACTGTTTCTTAAACAAAAAATGGGCACTAGCTGACTTACAAAACCCAAGTTTACTAAATTCCCAGTAGATTTGAATATAACTTCGCACAAAAAAATATATTCAACATGCACAAGAAAAGAAATTGAATCCCAAATGAAAAAAATGTTTGCTTACTCGGACATATCAGAAATTCAATTCAACAATTTCTGTTTGTTTTATCTTTTTTTGCAATATTCTATTTTTGAAATACCGCCTTACCGCTTTTCTTACATTTTTTTTTTAATAACTAAATAAATAACTATAACAGTTTTAAGTATTAATTCTAATGTAAAATAATTTTTACACAACTCGAGTAAAATTTTTGACTTTTCTACTTTTAATGAATTTATTTGAAAGTTGTTTTCAAAAATTTTGATCAGTTAATCATTTTCGGCGCACTGTGCCTAATCTGGGATACCTAATTTTCCAAATTCGCAAATGTCACCAATAATATTTTAATAAAATATTGCTTTTACAATGAATTAAGCAATGTTTAATTTCTTAAAAAGTTGTTTCTAAATTCCGGTGACAGTCGACAATTTCGCATTTTATTAACAAAATTTGCTCATGCCGAAAAGAGTTAAGGGGTTAATAATATTATAAAAAAATTAAAAGAATAGAAACACTTTCAATATTCTACATACAAATATAATTGGTTGCCCATACACATTACTGCTTTCATAAACAGATATCTTCCAACAAAATATTTAAAAAAATTGTTTATCTACCGATTGTTTCTGAAACAAAAACTGGGCAGTAGCTGACTCACAAAACCCAAGTTTTCTAAATTCCCAGTAGATTTCAATGTAACTTCGCACGAAAAAAAATATATTCAGCATGCACAAGAAAAGAAATTGAATCCCACATGTAAAAAATGTTTGCTTACTCGGACATATCAGGAATTCAATTCAACAATTTCTGTTTGTTTCATCTTCCTTTACAATTTTCTATTATTGAAAATACAAGCTAACCGCTACCTTTACAATTTTTTTTTATTAAACAGCAAAAAATGATATATTTTTTTTTTATATTCCGATTTTTCATATAACGAAATAAAATAAAACATAATATACAGGGTTTAAGTTAGATTTTTAATTTTTATTACAGGTATTAACCCTTTAAGAAGCGGTGTCTATACAAAATTTATTTGATTGGAATCACTTTTCGATTGAAAGTCACCTTTAATTATGCAATTTCGAAAATGCTCGAATTAATTAAGGGAAGTACTACTTTTCTTTTTTATTGGTGCTAAAACAGACTGAGTATTCACCTATTTTAAAGGTGCTTATATAAGTACCTATGGTCCAAAGCAAGTTAATCCTTTCAGGGGCAATGTACGTGTATTCATAAAATGTTGAAATATTTGATTCACACCAAGAGCTGCAAGAAAATTTATTTATAAATAAGTACTAATGTATTTTTGCTTACCGTAATTTCGGGTGTATGAGCCGCGGATCAAACAATTCTTTTTTGACCCAGAACTTTTTAAGAAATAAATATAACTAGTTAGATCGCCGTAAATATTTGTCTTCAATCACTAAATAAGATTTCTGGGTCCAAAAAGAATTGTTTGATCCGCGGCTTATACACCCGAAATTACGGTATTTAACCCATTAGTGCCTAGCGTCCCTTTTTAGGGACGCTTCAAAAGGTGCATTCAGCACTGTTTTTGACACCGGTAAAAAAGAAAAGCAATAATTATTTTATTTAAATGATGCATTTTCGTGATTAATGAACTAAACCTAAATCTTCTAAAAATAGTGGTGCCGACTAAATAAAATTTACGCAAAAGATGCTGGGCACGAATGGGTTAATAAAGATGAAATCTTCTTTAAAAAATTCGGGTGCCAATTTAGCAATAAGGGATTAAAATGTGATGCCGTGGCGGCATCTTCGCCCTTAAAGGGGTTAAAGAATTTAGTTTTATCAACAGTTTATCATCCGGACACCCGACTATTTTTTATTTCTTACTTTCACCCCTTTCTCAAAACAGAAATCTTTTATATATAAATTTACAACATGTGAAACAGAAATATTCTACAAAATTTATTTTTTATAAATAGTGATGCAAATTTAATGTAAAAACAGTAGGCAGTGGCAGTCGTTGCGTCCGATTTTAGTTGGAATAATATGGGAAGCGATTGATAACTTAGTTAATTTAGTAAGCAAAAATGCGTTTATTAGTATAAACATAAATTAACTATATTACATAGTTAAATTATGCATGCCATGTATAAAATTTAATAATTTTGATATTGAATTTAGTAAAGCATTTATTTACCAACCTGAAATCTTCGTATATCATATAATTTTATATAATGCATTTACGGTAATCAATAACTAAATGTTTTCTGCGAATAATGGTAACGAGTAGCGACAAATTAAAAATATGAAAAATATTAATACTCGAAGCCTATTTCTTAAAAATAAATTATTGATTATGGAATAATTATTAATTAAAAAATTAATACACATAAAATGCAAGAAATAAAATATAATGAGAATTTTTTTTATTTAACACTGATATCACGAAATGATTAAAAATATTTACAAAAAAGATACTTAAAAATTAAAATATTAATAAATTAGAAATTGATAGAAGAAGAAAAAAATTGGCAATTTGTTGTAACCTTTAAAACATAAGAAATATATCCATTTTTAATGAACACAGCGGATTTAATTATCTTTATTTATAACTACGATAAAAAATTGTTTCAAATTAATTTTTAGTAAAAACATTAATTTGACAAATGTCGATAATGTCTGTTGCAATGATAAAAAATATTGATAAATTTATCGATATTTTGGTGGAGATAAATTTTTTTAATATATTGGTATATCGCTGAAATATCTAAAAAATCCTATAGATAATCTGTAGATGAGTTATGAAGTCACTTCTAAGAAATAGTATGGTAAAAAAAAATAGTTTGAGTAACTTATAAAATTAGTTTTAAAGTATGTTTATAAATGAAAATTCAATAAAACGGATGCAAAGACATGTTCTAAAATGTTCGAAGATACAAGATTAATAAATATTTAATGATCTATGGAATGTATATTAAGGTTGTTTTTATGTGATTTTGTAGTGTCAGTTAAGTAGCATATCGCTGCTATGCTTGTTGGTCCCCGTTATTTTTGAAAAATTTGCTTCGTCTTATCCAATTAATGAGATTTATCCGGTAAAATAAGTCATAGTTTTCCGCTCTAAAATATTGGTAGCAAAAAGCGGTAGCATGTGACTTACACTGCCAATCATACCAAGTACCATAGATGGCAACATCTCTTAATATATTCCGAAGTCTGATCCAAAATGAATATGTTTTCAACCAGAAATTTTATTTAACCAAAAAATTCAAATTGCAATTAAAGATCTCATCGCAGAAGATAGAAACAGTTAATATTTTTTCCGGTTTCAGCATGCACATTTTTGATCAGACTCTGGAATAATTAAGAGAAGTTGGCATCTCTGCAAATACCCATGGAACAAGCCATTAATCCCTTGAGGGGCGGTGGTATATCTATGAAACCACTTAATTTTAATTCCCAACATTGACATGAGAATTTGGTAAAAAACTTTTCGGTTTATTGAAATCGTGAAATATAGCTTTTTCTTATTTATAAATAAAATAGTTTTCGAATTCCGGTGTCATCCATTAATTTCAACACTTAAACAATTACTGTGCTCTGCGCCGCAAAGAGTTAACACATGGAATGCCATGCTAGTCACCCATGATTGTTGCCGTTTTTGCCCGCGTCAATCACCGGTGTCTGACAGTCTAAAATATGATATAAAACTAAAACAATGTATATTGTTTTATATAATTATTGAAAATTTATTTACATTTTGCTTAACTTTCATTTATTAAAAGGTTGCATCATTAAATAAAAGGCGGATTAACCCCTTCGCGACGGGAGCCTTTTACGAAATATTTTTTATGTTTTGTCACCGGTTTTTAAAAACAGAAATTTGTGCCTTATTAACCTTCCCTACCCTGAATGGGTCTAATCGACCCATAGCTATAATTCGTTTTATACGATTCGAACTAGAACTTTTTTTTATAAAGAAAGTTAAATAACAGATTTAAAAAAAAAAAGTCAAATAAATATATTAAAATGTTTTAAATAACAATTCTGGTGAGAAAGGTTTTTAATCAAGATTGAGTAAAATATGAACAGGGTAGGGAGATTAAATGGAGAAAACTGTTTCGATTAACTCCTTCGTGACGGGAGTCTTTCACGAAATTTTTAATGTTTTGTCACCATTCATGACTTCGTAAAAGAAAAAAATGCTCCAAATAAGTAAGGCAAATTTTACAGTAAAATTTCACTGGTGGGAATAAACAAGGATTCTTAAGCCTTTTTGCGGCATGTATACGTGTCGCTTGTACCCAAGGGGTTAAATAAGGCAAATTTTACAATAAAGTTTTACTGGTAGATATAAACACGGATTCTTAAGCCTTTTTGTGACACGAATAAGTGTCGCTCATCCCTTAGGAGTTTTAACCTTTTCCGGCACTGGCAGAATCTGTTAGTTAAATGAGAAATTATCGTCTGACACCAGAATTCACAAACGAATTCTTTAGATATTTTGAATTACATAATTTAAGCTTTTATTGTAAAAGCAAAATTTTACCAAAATATTACTGGTGCCGTTTCTGAGTTTGGAATTAAAATTAGCTATCCCAGACCGGGCACAGTGTGCCGGAAAGGGTTAAACGGAAAGTTCAGGGTTAATCACCGGTGACATACGTGGCACTCAACGTGTTAACTAAACCATAAAGTTATAAAAACTAACTTTAAAAAAATTCAAAAACAATATATAGTTGCGTGTAAGCCGATCTGAAATTTAAGAGGTATAGCAGGTTGAATGTCAGGCCAGTTCTAAAAAAAAGTAATCTTTGTTTTGTCTAATCGCAGAATTCATATTAATTTTCTGATAATAAATAAAACAAAGATAGCTATCGAAAATACTGATTCTTCCTAATTGCTAAAAATGCGTAAGGAAAAAAAAAAGTCCTATTTAACTATTAATATTTGTTTCAACTAGTCACCGATTCATTTTCAGAACAAATTAAAAATGATATACTAAAGTCCATGGTGCATAGAACAGAAAGGCAATCTTTCACTTTTTCATGCGACGCATGTTATTTTTCTATTATTATTTTGCTTGGATTTTAATTTCAATTTTTTAAACCACTGAACAACTCGTGACACAGTGTTAGTAGATTGAAAAATTTTATATGATTTAAAAAAATAGAAGTTAAATTCCAAGTAATTTAATTATAAAAATTACGTGCGACGCATAAAAAACTGAATGGTGTCATTTCAGTTCAATGCACCATGGACCCTCCAACTTTGGAATATCATTTTTAATTTGTTTTTGAAAACGACTCGGTGATGAGTTGAAACTTATGTCGACAATTAAGTAAAACTTTTTTTTAACTTTTCCTTACGCCTTTTTAGGAATTAGGATGAATATAATAATACAAGATGTTATTTTGTTATATATGAAAATGCTAATGTTCAACATGCTTTTCCCTCGAACGTACTGCCCGGCCTAAATGCCAAATGTGACTTGTGTATGAATTGCTGTTTCATTTGATTTTTAACGGATTCTAGAATTTTATAAACAGAAATCTTTTTGGCAACAGTATTTTGTTACTGTAAATCTCTTTTTAAATGAAGTGAAATTTTGCGTGTTTGTAGTAGATTTATTTTTCTATAAAAAAAAAATCTGGTATCTCACCTGTAAAATGTCTTGTAGGTATATTGTTATCTGATAGCTATCTACATGTGTTGCGTTTGAACATAACGTTAAAAAAACTATTATCAAATTTATTTGCGTGCAAGATTAATATTCAAAATGAAAAACAAAAAGTTACTCTTTCGTCATGTTATGTTATATGATTTTAACCCTTTGCGGCGCAGGGAAAATTCATTGCGTAAGTGTTGAAATTGATGACTGACACCAGAATTTGAAAACAATTTTATTTATAAATAAGAAAAAGCTATATTACACGCATTCAATAAACCGTAATTTTTTTACAAAAATTCCGGTGGCAATGTGGTGTTTGGGAATTAAAATTAAGTAGTTTCGTAGATTTAGCTCCGCGCCGCAAGGGGTTGAAAAAGGACTGAGTGTTCGACGCGTTACAAATTATATTCAAGATGTTTATTTGGATCTTGCTCCAGCTCTTGGGACAGTTAAAAAGTGGTATTGTCGATTTCAAAATGGGGATTTCAACACAAGCAAAAAATGTTGCTCTGGGTGAGCTTCTAAATATAGATAATGATTTAACCCCTTGAAGGGCGGTGGTATAAAATATATACCACTTAATTTTACTTGAAAAGTGCCACATTGACACCAGAATTTTGAAATGAAAATTTTAATTTGATCAAGCACGCGAAGATATTTCTACTTCAACATTTATCTATTTTGAAATAAATTTGTGTTTAAATTCTGGTATCATTCGATCATTTCAGCATTTAATGAATAGAAGTATTTTGCCCCACAAAGGTGTATTTTATTACATAATATTTAGTATATGTATCCAATATTTAGTGAATAATAATCCACGATTACTGCTGAAAAGATTGCTGCGAGACTAAATATTGACAATTCGATTGCATTCTCCATTTAACCCTTTATCCTCTTCAGTCCCTGAGTACCCAAATGGGTACATCAGTTTTGACCCATTTTATTAATGATACTCAAATATAAATGAAATTTCGATATAAGAATAATATGTTTCGAATTCTAAGATTCGAGCTAATGACAATAAAACAAAAATCTCGCTCCGAAGTCAAACGAGAGAAGAAATAATTCAGTAATAATTAAAAATACGGTAATAATCGCCAGTAGCGAAGAGGTTAACGATCAAAGCATTTTCATTGCTAAGATGTCGAAATAAATGAATGACACCGGTAATTAAGAACAAATATATTTCAAAATAAGAAAACGTAATTTTTCACATACATAATAAAAGGGATATTTTTAGTTAAAAATACCGGTGTCAGTGTTGCATATCGGAATTAAAATTTTGTGGTTTCGTGGCGAAACCAATGAACGTTAAAGGGTTAAAACACCTTGGGTATCTTTCGAAATTTGATGTTAACAGCTTCGCGACGGTGCCTTTTACGATATTTTTAATGTTCTGCCATCAGTTCTTAAAAACAGAAAATTGTGCTTTATTAAATCGAGAAAATTCTCCGATTAAATATAGCAAATTTTATGGTGAATTTTTACTGGTGATGATAAACAAGGATTCTGTGTACTTTTTTGAGAGAAGTATACGGATCGTTCGTGCCCATTGGGTTAACCCTTTGCGGCGCGCAGCAAAGTCATTCTTCAAGTGTTGAAATTAATGACTGACACCGGAATTTAAAAACAACTTTATTTGTAATTAAGAAAAAGCTATTTCGCAGGAATTCAATAGACCACATTTTTTAAAACCATAATTCCGGTGCTAATGTGACGTTTGGGAATTAAAATTAAGTGGTTTCATAAGTATACCACCGCGCCGCAAAGGGTTAATAGTTATTTCTGCTTTATACGAAGATGAATAATTGTTAAATATAATAATAGAAAATTAATGTTCAAAATTTTTGGTGAAAATTCAATATTCTGTATAAAAATATACTAATATTTAATACTTTTCTAATATTTCTAAAATATAAGTCAGTTTTTAGATTATTTAAATGGACCATAAAAAACATTTTTTAAATTCAGATTTGATTCAAATGCAAAATTCTCTCTTGCGAAATTGTACTTTTAAATAAATTACTGTTGCGTTTTCCTGCGTCTAAAAACAATTCAAAAGCGACATTCAAAGAACAATAATCGTAAATAATAAACTCAAAACTCTCAAGAAAATCCCATTATTTCATATTTATAGCATTATACTTTAGTGTAATTTAACTTTCTAAAATTTAGCGAAAAAGGCTGAAATGAAGAAAAACCTTTTTAAAAATATTTTTTTATGTCAGTAAAGCTATATTATAAGGCAACTTTTTAGAGCATTTTTCTTTGTTCTTTTTTTTCATCTTTTAAATCGTATTGTAAATTGTACATTTTATAAATTAATTTTGCATTTAGATAGTTGAAAATAAATATTTATCAAAACATAATTAAATTTATTTCCGAAAAAAAAGGATACAATTTAAATGGTTTAAATCCCTTGAGAGAAAAGCAATAATGTTTTTGCGATATTGAATTGTCACCGGAAAAATCGAAACATTTTTTTTTAAATAAGAAAAGGCAATTAATCAACATTTGCAGGCAAAATTAAAAATATAAAATTTCGTTAAAAGTATCTGGTGACAATCGCGTTTGAGTTAGGTGAAATAAAATATATCTCACCGCCCCTCAAGGTGTTAAGTTATTGTTTAATCTAAAATTTTAATAATTTTAGCGAATCCGGTATTCGTATGCTTCAAGGACTGTCAAGCATGTGGTACCAGAAATACTTTATAGAAATATTTGCCTTATTTAAAAGGAAAGAAAATAGTTCTAATTTCATATATAATGTCACGAACTTATACGCAATTTCTGGTACGAAAACACCTAAAATATCCTGAATATCCTGATGCATATAAACCCTGAAATAATTTCATCTTTTTTTTTTATTACATTTACATGCTTGAAAATTTAATTTTCATTCAAAATTTAATTTTATTCTTTTTAAAAATAGGTTTTATGATTGCAAACCTAAAGTTTTAAGATTTTTTTTAAGAGCACTTTTCTTTGTCCACTTTTTTTTTTATCATCTTTAAAGGATATATTTTAAGTCCTAGTCATAATTGCACATTTTTAAAATTAATTTTAAATTTAGATACTGAAATACATATTTATCAAAACATAATTGGGTAAACTGAGTTTTAACCCACTTCTTGGCAGCGTTTTTTTTTTTTTTTTTTTTTTTTTTTTTTCTGACGCGCGATTACTGCGCCATGCCTTGCTTTATTTTCCGTTTCGGTGCTGTTCTTCTTGGCAACCCTTGAAGATTCGGAGAGATTCCGCTCCTCGGCTTGCGCATGCTTTGTTCGTTCTTTATCTTCTAGTTTTCTTATTGGACGTGAGAGGAGAAACATTTAAAAGTTTGAAGTCTCGCGCCTTGAAATTAATTAAATATCTTGTGTTTCATTAGAGGCCGTTGGATTTCGAAGAGTGTAACATCGAGTGAGTAAATTTTTTGGGGACAATATACGAGAGATTTTTTTTTATTAGAAACTTTTGTTTTGTATTTAAAAGGAAGTATTTTCTACATTTCTATTGTTTTTTAATGCAGAGACCGTGCTTTATATTTAAAAGTAAGTGTTTTAGGCCTTTCTTTAGTACTTTAGATGTTTTGAATCTTAATTGCCGAAACGTCAGTTGAAGGCTTACTTTGGAGACACGAAATTTTTTGGGTTCTGTCTGTCTGTCTGTCAGTCTGTCAGTCTGTCAGTCTGTTCCGCGATAACTGACGTAAAAAGCATTCGATTGGCTTGAAATTAAGTGGGTATGTTAGTGAGACACTGGGATTAAGCTGTATAGTTTTTTGTAAGATTTGATTCATTCGTTCGGAAGATATAGAATATTTTATTTCGCGCAATAATGCTTTTCTATGGCAAATCCAATGATTTTCATTTTTTTTCCCCCGAGAGAAAATGACACATTTGATTAATGGAATTCAATGATAAATGGATACTAAAATTTACCAGTTAAATTATTCGTATTGTTTTGAAATTTTGTCAACACATTTGTCAGATTTTTAAAATTATTACTGTAAATTTTGGAAATTTTTTATAAATGTGTTCCAGTAATATAAACTAATTTGTTTTAGAGATTTACTTATTTCAAATGTATTTATTTTATTTTCTTTATTTTCTCTTAATGGTTGCTAAGTAACCTTTCAGCTAAATCCTTATCCTTATAATGCTATACATTTGAAAGCGTGTACAAAAATTTACATGAATTCAACATCAAAACAAAACTGATGAACTAATTAATAACTTTGTATCTTTGCGTATAAATATAACATAGCCCAGGAAAAAAAACATTAGCTATGTTTTATTAATTTTATTCAAATATTTTCCTTAATAATTCAAAATTTCCTTCTTTTTCATATCGAATCGATAGGGATTTTTTAAATAAAATTTATCCAATTTCCTTTATCGTTGCCAAAAAAAAAAACAAATCTAAATTTGGAATAACAATTTTTCAACAGCAATAAGTTTCAACTGAGCAATTTCCATTCGAAAAAAAGAAAAGAAAAAAAAATAAATATGACGTCAGAATTAAAATAACTATAGATATAGTACTTTTTGTTAAATATTAAACACGGATATTTCTTTCGTTAATAAGAATTTTTCTAACAAAAATGGGAACATAATTAGAAGTAAAAGAAATAAAAAATAATTATATTTTTAATAAATATTTCACTTAGTAAACTATGACGTCATAATTGAACAAAAACAGGTATTTTATAGTAGTCGTAAAAAATTCAACAAACATGGATATCAATATCTCATTAATAATGACGTCATTGCCGAAACTTCAGCGAAGGCTAACTTTGGAGACACGAAATTTATTGTTTTTCATCTGTCAGTCTGTTCTTCTGTATGTCTGTCTGTCCCGCTATAACTGCCGCAAAATGGAATCAAAACTTTTTTTTTTTTTCGGAAACAAAATTGTAAATCTCTAGATTACTGTGTTTACACTTACAAAAGTTCCTGATACATCAAGTTTAGGTGTTTGTGGTTGGCAGGCATGTTGAAGTATGAGGATAATGAAAAATATTTGTCCAAACTGTTACTTATCCTTATAAATCAAAATGTATAAAGAAATGCAAGATATACAATAACCATTAGCACAATTATTAGAAAGTGACAAATTTAAATTAAGTGAGGCTCGGGGGGGTTCAGGGGGGCGGAGCCCCCCTGAAGAAATCTACTATGTTATAATAAAGAAAACAAAATTAATAGATCATGAAATTTTCAGAATATCCTAACACAATTAAACTTTTTATTTACCGCTTTTGATGGCTGAAACTTCTAATTCTTATTTTATTCTTATAAATAATTACGTAATTTGAAAATTTTAAATTACAGTTTTCAGGAAATTGAATATTACTCAAAGTTTAACTTCTAATTCTTATTTTATTCTTATAAATAATTACGTAATTTGAAAATTTTAAATTACAGTTTCCAGGAAATTGAATATTACTCAAAGTTTGTTTAAAAAAAATATGAACAAAGCTGACGTTGAGGCTCCTGATCTGCAGATTTACTAGTGTTATTTAGTTTCATATTATATATAAAAGAAAAACATTATTTGACTCCAAAGCTTAGTATATTTCTTTAGAAAATCTCTTATTGATTTCTTTTTTTAGTTAAAAAAAGGCTGGTTTTGTTTTTAAAAGAAGGTATGTCTTTTGCGTAGTGTCTCCTGGACTTAAATCCCGCTCCGGGAGACAAAACTCAAAAGCGCGCCAATGTGGCGATATTTTGGAAGCGCGCCAAGAAGGGGGTTAAAACTCAGTCGCGCCACATAATTGAATTTATTTCCGAAACAAAGGATATCTTAAATTGTTTAAGTTATTGTTTAACTTTATTTTAATGGTTTTCGCGAGTCTTTTAATCACTGTTAGTGACTTGAAATTTTTATTTTTCGATTATTGAAAAAAAAAAAAAAAAAAAAAAAACCTTGAAATGTAGAGCAAGGTTTATCCGCATCGACTAGTTCAGTGTATTTTATGTGTTTTAGCACCAGAAATTTCATAAAGTACCGGTCTCTGCACCTAACGATGGATTTATTTTCCATCAAAAAAGACAAATATTACTCGACAGAAATTCTGATAAAGATCTTTGAAGCGTACGAACCCTGTAAATTGATACAGTGTTGCCAGATGGGCTACTTTTTTTTAATTCAAATTCTTGATTCGCACCACTTTTTTGAAACAGTGAAATGCACCTTATTTAATAACTTATTAATCACAGAATAAACAAGGAGAATTTTACAGTTGCAAAAAAGTGGTGCCAGTCACGGAATCTGAATTGAAAAAAAGTAGCCCACTGGCAACAATGAATTGATATAGTTTTCTAAAATTTAAGAGCGTTTGGTTATCGTTTGTTAAATGTTTAACCTTTTAAGACGCTGCGCACTTCCATTACGAAAATGTTAAAGTACAAATTTATTTGCAAATAAGTTAAAGCTGCTTTTCTTCATACATTATCAACGCAAAATATTTGCACAAGAATTCTGGTGTCATTGTGCAGTGTAAGGTATTGCAGGTACTGTAATCTTTTTTATTGAGTGTGACAGAAGGTTATCTAGTTTGTCACAATATAACGCAGAGTAAAAATGCAAGACTTAAACGCAATTAAGGCGTCGCCGAAATAAACTCTCATGGGTAAAAATCAATATTTATTTCTGCAATTATTTATAACTGAAATTTTGCATTAATCAGGCATTAAAAAAATCTATTTAATTTTAAAGGTGGAAATTCGCTTTGACGTCAGCAATCAACCACGGTGAAAGCGATTACAATTGAAGTTTCTCTATTTTAAAGATATATCAATTATTATTCATTAATAGTTCCATCAAGGAAAAATGATATGCATTTAATTTTCTAACTGTTCTTATGAATGTCTCCTTCATCAGGTTTTCAAATATGTGCAGCAATGTCAGATGATTTGATTGCATTGTTTGCTAATGATAAACTGACAGATGCAACACGCAAATGTTCCAATCTTTTCATTAAATCGTAACTCAGTGCAAATTAGAATATTTCTTAGACAGCACTACAAAGCTTTCGACATAGTTAGTAATCAGTTTATTACGGAAATGCGTTCCAAATAGATTGAAAATTCGGAATAAATGAAAAGAAATTGAATTAAAATGCAATTAACTGCAGATTCTGTAACAATGAAACTTTAACGATGCTATCTTTACCAATTTAACAGTCAATTCATTTAGTTTCCAGAATCTTTTTATCGGTAGCGTAAATTTACTTAAGAAACAATTGGAGAAACTTTTCGATAAAATGGGTTTGTTAAAGAAGTAAAAGTTCTAGATGCAATAAATAAATAGATAAATAAATACCGGAAAAAAAATTGACAAAGGAGATACAAAACAAAGTTTTGTTTTATTTATCGTGCCTGAGCTAAAACAGCAAACGAGTTTACCAAAGAGGTTTCTTTCATTATTGTTACTCTTTCTTAAATGATTTACCTTTTCCTAGTATACACCTGGGACAACGGAAAAAGTATTGTTTTCCCCACCAGTTTGATTTGTCAGAATTTTTTAGTTATACATTAGGCCAAAACAAAAATTAAAAATTCGCAAAAGCTAAATTTATGTACCATTTTTCGCTAAAACAGAGTCCCCAAATGATCTACTTTTTGAATACCAATATTTCCAAATTAAAGTTTTATTTTTTCTTGCAAAGTTTGCAAAAACAAAGGTTCTTTCGATTGCAGATGTTCTTAAAACCTCCACGAAAAATTTTCTTAGAAAATACTGGCATTCAAAAAGCATATCATTTGGAAGATCGACTAAAATAGAATCTTTATCTTTAAACAAACGTTTTAAAAATTAAAGTGTGTTGCGATATTTTTTTATACCACTGAATTTTAATCGAGATTTAGGTTATAATGTTTTTGCAAAATTTTTCTTTTATAATTGTTAAAAAAAAACCTGTGAACTTACATTTCTTTAATTTTAACTAATTTTTATCGAAAATTCCAGTATATATCTAACATTACAGAAACACAATTATTTGCTTTGAGTGGGTTAATCTTTTGAGCTCTACAACATTCGCAGCGTACGTCATGCTATTTTGGTCATTTCAGACAATGATATATGCAGCTTAAATCCTGATATCTGGCTGAGTTTTTAATTAGACATTCTGAATTCACACCAGAGAAATTTACCTTTTTTTTCCCCTTTACTGAATCGTTGAACAGTGAACAACGATTTGGGAATACCCATTTACAGTGCAAATCCACGCCCAGTAGATGAGTAAATATGTATAGAAAATCATGAAAAGTAAGTAATAAAATTCTTTAACTGTAATGTAGAAATAAGGAAGTACGAGAAAGTATAAGAATAACAGTTAGGATAACAAAAAATAACGAGAAGGATAGGAAAAAGATAGAACTGCAAGCAGCCAATCAGAAATAGGAATGCGAACTTTCACCGTATGGTGAAGTCCGTATTAAAAGAACGTAGGAATGACTAGAAAAGGTGTTCACAAATTCAACACAGCCGAAAAAGAAGCAAAGCCTAATTCTTTCAATAAAAATGACACTTTTCAATGACCATACATTTTAAAAATAACCAGAAAGTAAACTTTCAATAAGGTTATGAGCCATAAGCGTACTTATGACTCACCACAAGTAAAAAGTGTATAGTTTCCAGCTTTCATTTCACTGAAGGCAAGAAGTTTTGAAATAAGACTGCTGAGTTTATTGGAAATTTCTTAAAAAAACTTACATAGGGTTCTTGTTTAATTTTAAGTAAGATCTCAGCAATCGAGTCAGAGAACTCGTGCAATTCATAGAGTTGCTGAGTGGGAGATGGGGTAATAAGAAGAAAATTTTATTGATTTCGGATTCTGCATTTTTTTGCTTGCTAAGCACTTGATTGGCTGTTAGAGAAAAGGCTTCTCTAGCATTCGGATTTCCAAGCATTTGATTAGTTGTTATTGGCAACTCCCTTGGTTTCAGGCGTCAAAGACACTCTGACACAAGAGAATTGTTGGCTTTCCTAGCGACTCTCCTAGAGCCATTGGATAACATGGAGACGCCTGGAATTTGAAGCGACTTTGCTCCCTTGTGTACTTTTAGACTGCTTACTCGAAGAACTTAAAATCTATGTTCCACATCTCGACACATAATTTGTAGAGAAATAACTGTTATGTCATTTTATGGTTGGTAGTATTTGACTATCTTGTCATAATAAAGTAAAATAAGTAAAAGAAAATTACCAATATATATATTTTTTTGTGTGTAAATACAAAACTTTAAAAAAAAATCTGCTAAATTCAGTAACACTGGTGGCCAGTGACTAGTGGAAGTTTACACCGGTAATTCTCAAACCCTGGAATTCCACCATATTGCGACGATTCAAACAATACTACTGTCAGTGTCAATTAATTTAAATACTGCCAAAACAAACTTTTACCAGTGAAATCATTTAAATGGTTTATTCGGCACTAATTTCAGTTCATTTTTATTGGTGTAAGTTTGCCTTTACTTTTATCAGGCCAAGGTGAAATATAAACGAATCGTCATCTTGTGACTCCTTCTCAATCACTGAACTTGCAGCTGGTAGACTCCACACTTTCTCTATGCTCGTCTTTAGTTCAAATATAGAAATATACCCAAAGCTTTCTAAGACCTGGCAAAATTCCATAATTAGAAAACTTTTCTTATTTAACTTAATTTTAATTACTTTCTTTCTGTCATACTCGACAGGAAATCAATCAGTTTTAAAATATAATTCTAACCACTCTTCTTTATACATCAACTGTCAGCTTTAATCGGGCTAATTAAATCTTCACGAATCAGTGAAAATCTAAATAGATAAAAAAGACTGACAGCTGAAGTTACTAATCCCGAATCATCAAGCGTAAAAACTGCCTCCTGTCAAAACTGGGTCCCATACATATGATACAAAAGCTCGCAATAGTCTGTAAACAAAATATAATGAGCATTAAGCATTATACTTTTATCCCAAAAAACGTGTAATCCACCACGATTCGTGAAAAATTCAGCCACTTCCTAGTTTCTATATTTTGACGACCAAATCACGCCCACATTATTTCGCTTCACTTCACAAATCACGATCACCAACAGAAACGAAGCTTCCAAAAGGCAGATAGAAGATTTCCGTTCTCTTCGGTGTTGCCATTAATGAATGTTTAATCAGCCGTTCTCTTCGCGAGGAAATACACTTCAAACGATTTTTGTTCTTAAAAAGCGAAATAGCTCGCAAGTTTGCTTGCAAAGTTTGTTCTTGAAAAGAGGAGTGATAAGATTTGTTATTAAAACGATAAGGGCGGCAAGACGAGGAAATAAATCGTTTGTGATCCCTAATACGAACACCTTTGTAAAGAATAAATTCCAAAATAGTGTTGTTTTGTTGAAAATTGGTTTTTGAATGACTGTTTATATTTTATTTTTTTTATTCCAAAAGATTTGAAAAGGTAATTTTATGTGTTATTGAATATATAGATAAGATAAAAATGTTTATTTTACATCCATTATGATTTTTGAGATGTGTTTGAAATAATATGATGATTTGAAAAGACACTTTTATGTGTTATTGGATGGATATACAGATATGAAATAAATATTTCTTTGACATCTAATTTGATTTTTAATATATGTTTGAAATAACATGATGAATTGAAAAGATAATTTTATGTGTTGTTGGGAGGATATAAATAAGTATTTGTTTGAGACCCAAATAATTTAAGACGCGTTTGAAATAAAATGATCATTTCAAAAAGTAATTTTATATGTTATTGGGGATATACTGATTTGTAATAAATATGTATTTGACATCCAATATGATTTTAAGCTACTTTGAAATGAAAGATGATTTGAAAAGATAAGCTCATGTGTATGGGGGGATATACAGACATGAAATGAATATTTAGTTATCACCCAATGTCATTTTTAAAACGAGTTTAATCAGGGGTGCAAAAATCTAGGCGCCAGCAGGCAGTCTCTCACCACTAAATTTATTTTGTTGTTTTTCGTTTAATATTGCGCGTAAAATTCTTGCAAGAATGCTATTAAATTTTAACCGAAGAAAACTTTTATATTTTAGTGGTGAGAAACTGCCCGCTGGCGCCTAGATTTTTGCACCCCTGAGTTTAATACAGTATGATGATGTGCAAAATATTGAAAATTCGGCACCTAAAAGATTCCTAGAAATAATGATTTTAGACTTCTTTGGAATATGCTAAACTTTTCAAAAATATTTTTGCACAGAAAAAGAAATTTGATATTTTTGTACGGTTATTATCTTATCATATATGCAAACTGTTAAGGTTTTTAAATAGCAGTTTTTAACCGCTTGGGGACGAAAGACACGTATACGTGCCACGAAAAGACTTAAGACTCCTTATCTATTCCCACCAGTAAAATTTTACTGAAAAATTTGCCTTCTTTAACACTAGAATGCCGGGAAATTTTACGCAACTTTTACAAAATATATTTAAAACAAGAAAAATCATTTGAAATTATTTAGTTTATTTAATTTGCTCATTTTAATGCAACAGATATATAACTTATTTCTTAAACATTTTTCTGGTTAGAATTGACAATTAGTCCAGTGACCGGTATCGAATTGACACTTTCCCGGCGTTCTCGTTTTAATCTGAGCATTTCTCGATTTAACTCTTTCAGGTGCAAGGTATTTCTGCTCCAAAAGTGTTCAAATAATTGATTCACACCACAATTTAAGAACAGACTTATTTGAAAGTAATCAAGAGCTTTTTTTTCGCGCATATTATAAAATCTAAATTGTATTAAAATTTTACTGGTGCTAGTTCGCAATTGGAACAGTAATATTAAGTATTTGCAGACTGCAAACACTGCCCCTGAAAGGGTTAATAAAACACAAATTTCTGTTTTTTAAAACCGGTGACAAAACATTAAAATTTTCGTAAAAGGCTTTCGTCGCGAAGGGGTTAAAGAGAAATATTTGTGTTATTTGTTCAGATTTTCTAAGATTAAATAAAACCAAATTTTAACCCTTTCGTGGTTATAAGCGCGTATACGCGCCCAGAATACCACTTAATTTGAATTGCGAAATGCCATACTGACACCGGAATTTTTAAATGAAAATTTTAATTTTACAAAGAACGTAAAAAAAAAAAAAAAAAAAAAAAAAAAAAAAAAAAAAAAACATTTATATATAATGAAATAAATTTGTTTTTAAATTCCGGTGTCATTCAATTATTTTAGTATTTTATGAATAGAAGTGCTTTAACAGTCAAAGGGTTAATTTAAAAAAAATCGTAGAAATTATTAATTGTGTGTATTGCATATTGACAATTAAACAGCATATTAAATGAAAAATACAAAAATCACTGCAATGTTAATTACTTATTCGCATGTCTATTATTCACATGTCTGTTATTCATTTCAAATCTGATAATTCTTAGCCCCTTCGCGACGGGAGTCTTTTACGTAATTGTTTTGCATTCGGATTTTAAAAACAGAAATTTGAGTTTCATTAAATCAAGAAAATGCTCCGATTAAATAAGGCAAATTTTATAATAGAATTTTACCAGTGGGGATAAACAAGGCTTCTTAAGCATTTTTGCGGCACGTATATGTATCGCTCGTCCCCAAGGGGTTAAGAAATGATATTTTTATCCCCTTGGGAACGAGCGACCAGTATACATGCCACAGAACCACAGGTACTCAGAATCCTTCATTATTCTCACCAATTATTTTTTAATGTAAAGTTTATTTAATTTAATCTGAATGTTTTCGCAATTTAATTACAGAAAAAATTCTGTTCTAAAAAACTGGTGGTAAAAGATTAAAAAATAAGCAAAAGGCTCGTCGCGATACTGTTCAGACTCTGTGCAAAACTCAATGTTTTAAGTACAGTGCCTAGAAGAGATAGTGTGGAAATCAACCAACGAAACCATATCCAAAAAATTACATATTTCGCCAGAGGGCGCTGACTTCAAGTTCATTGCTATGAATGAATAGGAACGTAATGTGTTTTAGATATTTTTTTGATGTAATTTAAGTATGGGAAACTTTTTTTTTTAAAGATAAATTTTGTGAAAAACATAATAAAAAAATTAGCTTGTTATACACGATATATTAGGGATAAACGAAAATTTAGGCATATATTTTAAATGCATTTCGCACTCGTACGAATTGCAGAACACTAGTTTCGAATTGCTTAATTATAATTCATGTAATATTTCATGTGATCAGCATACATATTATTATTATTTTAAATTAGAGATTGACTATATTTCATATAGGCAGACACAAAAAATAAGCAGAAAAATATCAAATGATACACAATGTTAAAAAAGCTTCATAGAAATATATATATACACAAGTGGAAGAGTTTCATGTATGCTGAAACATAAATAATGAGATCAATGTATCTGACATGGTATATGTAAATGCTAAAATAGTAAGTATAAAAAAATATAGGTATTGTATCTAGGTATTGTAACAATTTCACCTTTAATTATATGTTCATAATTTCTGACAATAAATTCCTTTTCAAAATGAAGTTCACATACACCAGAATGCAAGCTTAATTCTTTGTCGGCACGAGGAATAATTTTTTTCCATTTTTCAAAAAGATCTTGATTTTTAGGTACACCGAAAATAGACAACTTGCTGTTCTTGTATTGTGTAATACAACCAGGAACAAAACAATGTGAATCTCGTTTTTTCATCGTTTTAGATCAATTTTGCATGTTTTCACATAAATTTTCAACATTTGTAAACACTGCACATAATACTAAAAATTTTGAGGGTTTGAGAGAACAATGTTTTGAGGTCTAGAAGCTACAATGGCTGTTACCTCGAATGATCCTTAATACACAGAAACCAATACAGAACACTTTATTATTACATGAAATACAGTACATACATTTAATACACATCACATGGACAACACAAGACATCCATGCCGCTAGCTGGATTCGAACCAGGGTCCAGCGGTGTGGGAGGAGTCGTCGCTACCGACCACGCCACTGGATCGGCAATACTAAAAATGTTCATGACAATAAGAAAACCAAAACAAAAAACAAAACCTAAGCTTTCACGCAATGAAATCGACGGCAGCGCCATCTACGAAAATGTAAATTTTTGGATGCGATCGAAAGCTATACCGGTATTAGCGATTTCCACACTATCTCTTCTAGGCACTGTAGTTTTAAGCAAAACGAATAACAAATAATTAATACTATTATCTATGTCTGTCTTTTGTCTAAAAGTATATAATCAAAACAGACTGGAGTACTCTCTTATGTCAGCCAAAAAATAACTCAAGTTGAGCCGAAATTCGCTCATCTCACGTTTTGAAAGGCAGCTTCTCATAAAGAATTGAAACAACTCAAGTGAATGAGTTGTTTCTAAACAATTTAAATCAAGAAGAGTTATTTAAATAAGCAATCTAAATCAAGATGAGTAAAGCATTTAAAAAACAACTCATTCACGACTCAATAAATTACAGCGCTTTCTTGAGAAGCCAAATCCACTCTTTCATTTTAACACTAGAACCGCGGGAAAATTCATTAAAGATTTTAAAAAATATTTCTCACTGGAATTTTCATTTAGAACTGTTTAAGTTATGTATTGAAAATACTTTGGCTCAGCTTATATTTAGCTTATTTTATAAAAAGTTTTCTGGTTTGAATCGACGTCTCTCCATACGATACGGGTCAAAATGACCCGTCGCCGCAGTTCTAGTGTTAAGAGTGTAGTGAGCCATTAACTTCAAGTTTGTTAGGATAGACATTCGTTTAAAAATAGAACATCATATAAATTCGAAAGTGTACGCTGCCGTAGCTATGGAATAAGACCTCCAGCATTAAGATGGCTTGGAAAAGTTTTCATATAAATACATAAAATCATTCTGCATTGTTTTTACGCATATTTAATCCCTAGATTTTTACCAAACATTTTCATTAGAAACTTTTTAATTAAATATTACTTTTAAAACTTTGGCAGAGAAAAAAAAAATGATTTTTTTTTTTTTTTTTATAAAAAATTTTGAAAGTTACGGAGTGAATTTAGCATTATAGAAACTTAATAATTTGTCCCTGAAATTTATTATCATACTTTGAGCAATGCTGGGCTGGACAGATAGTAGAACAAAAGTAGTAGCCAGTGGCAGCCTTGTGAGTCTGGCTACGTTATACGCTTAACCCTTTCCGGCATGGGCAAAATCTGTACTAAAATGAAAAATTATCGACTGACACCGGAGTTCACAAACGAATTTTTTAAATATTTTGAATTTTAAATTTAAGCTTTCTTTGTAAAAGCAAAATTTTACTAAAATATTATTGGTGCCGTTTGCAAGTTTGGAATTAAATTTAGGTATCCCAGACCGGAAACAGTGTGCCGGAAAGGGTTAACAAAAATTGTTTTAATGTTTTACATCGAACTTATTAAGAAATGCAGTATTTAAATGACATTTCAATAGCAATTGCAATAAATGACTAACATTTAAGAAAGGCACTAAAATAAGTTTTCATTAGAGAATTCCACATAAGGCATTGGTTGCTACGCAGGGTTGCATTAATCTGCGATAATTTATAGGAAATACATACATTTCTTCTTTAACCTTTACAAAAAAAAAAAAAAAAAAAAAAAAAAAAAAAAAGGTTTTACACATTTATGTGGTAACGAAACCAGGGTATAAAGTTCAGAGATTTTGTATGCTGCTATTTCAAAGAAATATTCGTCACTTTATCTAAATTCAGTATTTTTTCCGATCAAATAAAAGTTTAAGAAATTAGTGTTATCTAAAGCATCTGGACCTCCTTTCAGGGCCTGTTTACAGACGGTGCAAAAACTATACAAGCTGAGGAAAAAAAAGACTAGATTTTTTTCTCTTATCTTTTACAAAAATTCTGCAAGAATAAGACTTTTAAAAAGGTAAAAAAAATTCTAATTAAGTTATTTGTTAAAAATTTGTTTCATACTTTTGTAAATACTAAAATTGTATTTCAAATACCATTATTTTGTTATTGCATTATTTGTTTAACTTAATTGCAAAATGTTTGTAATTAATAAAAGAGGCTTTATTTTACGTAAATAAAAATTTAGTAATGTCCTAACAATCTGCTCCTCCCCCCTCCCTTTGCATGCAAGCGCGTTATATACAAGATTATTGAACTTTCAGTTATACTAGTATTTTTATCTAAAAAACTAAATTTATGTAATCGCACGATTGCAAAACATGAATATTTCTCTAAGAAAATACTTGTATTTGTTTGATCTAAAGTTAGGAAAATTCTCTAACCGTAAGAACACTGTTTACAGAATCAAATACGATAACCAAATAAATAATTAATTGATTAGCTTCATTAAAACGATTTTTATTTTATTTTATTTTTTTGTTAAAAAGAGAAATAAGGGAAAGTAAAAGCATCATTTAACTTGCCGAAATGTAAAAATATCGTCTGAAACCTAGCGTAACAGCAAATGCACCATAACTAAAGACGAAAATTAGATTATTATTAGAAGCTGCTCTAATTTCGCTGGATTTTTACCTCTATTTGAAGATTTTTCATATTTGTGTTCAATCGAGTAAAGTATGAATACCATATAAGTTGTTTAGAAACTTTATTTTTTATTGAAAAAGAACCTTTGAAGAATTTGTTCTAAAAATGAATACTTTCACATTAATTATTTTTATAAATTTGCATACAATTAATGATAATAATATAAATCCCCGTTTTCGGCTTATGTTTTATTTTTATCTATCTGTATTTTGTTCTTTTTGCTGTTGCATTCACTAAAAAAAATAAACAATACACCTATTTGTATATATTTATATTTGCAAATGAATTATGAAACTACCCTTAGTTTATATTATCTTTAAAAAAGTATATCAACAGATATAATTTTCACTGATAAACTTCACATTTTGATTTACTTGCAATATTGAATTGCCCTAGAACTACTAGATATTTTACTTAATTTTTATAAAAATATCTTACGCGAAATTTTTTATTTAAAATTATTTTACTTACTTCAGTCTGTTTTATAAATTTAGTTTATTAATTTAAAAAAATCTAGTTAAAAAAGTATTTTAAATGTACTTGTCGGGTCCTCCAGACCCATCTTGTAGGCGGATTGTTTATATTCTGTCAATTATTCGATACATTTTGCAGGTGAGATAATGAAATAACCACGTCTAATTTAGACCAAAGAATGCCCGCGCTGGAATTGGCTTGAATTTTTCATATATTGTAGTTCAAGCAATGCAGATAAAATGTCTTTGCAGCGTAAAATGTTGTTAGAAAAAGCATTGTTTAACAGTATAAATTGTAGAAAATGCAATGATAAAATGTATAAAATGTAGCTGTTTGCAGATGAAATCTAAAAGAATTACATCTGAATTATACGAAAAGAAATGGCCCTCCTTCAATTGGGTTAAATTTTGATATGTTATAATTTATGCGATGCTGATAAAATCTCTGCATAGTAAAAAATATAGTTACAAAATGCACAGTATAATAGTACACAATATAATTATTTATACTGTTGCAGATGAAATACAGAAAGTATCACACCCAAGTTATACGGAAAAAATATTCCCGCCTGATAAACAAGTTAACCCTTTGAGGGGCAAGCAATTGCGTTCGAGTAATTCTGAACTGCCACCGGAAATTTGTAAAAAAGTTACATCAAAAAGAGGAAAAGCAATTTTACGACTGTTAGAAAAGAGAAATTTAATAAAATTTTTCTGGTGTGAATCTTCATCAATCGTAGGTGGTATATAATATATACCGCCGCCCCTCAATGGGTTAAACCGCTCATTAAACAAGTTTTATTAAAAGGAAGAAATAAAAGATTAAAATAAATGATCAGTTGAATGTTTATGAATTTAGTATAAGCGATAAATAGTGTTGCTAAATCTGACGATCACACATTAGAAATAATACATATTCTAGTAAAGTTAATGTTTACATATAATGGAATATAACAGGCATAGTTTTACCAGGACTAATAATAATATTTGTTATCGACTTGATATTACTAGACGTTGAAACACTATAATGTAATGTCGTGTGAAATACCGCAGGTGCATACAGTAATGAAAAATCCTAAATATTGGAATCGAATATTAAACTTAGATACTAATTTGGTTTTAATTCCTTTTCGGTTAAATTTATAGACGAAAGGATAAAAAGGAAAGATTGTGTAAAAATTGATTTTCGTTAATCAATTTGATCTCATTTAATCAAACCATTAAATAAATTAACAATCCTACATTAACCTTCCATCAGATCGAAATCCTCATAAAATGTAAGAATAATATGATTTATTCGATATTTGTCAAATCCCATTATCAGTTCATCAATGATTATTTGTATTTTATTACTATCTAAATATCTTTTCCAATTTCATCTCGTTTAACTCACATAAATCAGATTTAGCATCAAATAAGCTTACAAAGACGGATATGAAATATGTTCGACATGTTTTTAATCTCGTAGATATCAAAATAACCCAAATTTTGTTCACATACTATAAATTAAATACTGTAGTTACCTTGACAAGGTATTAAGCCTACTCTCGTGGAACTAGAGATTCAGCATCACTACAAAGAAAGGAAACGGAAGCCAGGGAAACGTGCACAGGATATAACTTTCCCTTTTTTTTCGAAAACTAACAACCAGAAACACGGCCAGTGGACAAAGCTTCAAGGATATGCAGTTGTTTTTCCCGTGATGTACGCTCAAAACAAGCGGACTTCTGATTTTCCGTTAGATAGATGAAATGCCCGCGATGTTTTACAGCGTATAGATGGATTCTTCATATCTATAAATAGTTCATATACACACAAGGGTTAACTTTCTGTGTTTATGTGTGTATATATGAATGATTTATATGTAAAATTGACCTTAGTATTTTTCGGTTAATTTTATAAAGAGTGGAAAACGTATTTGAAACTATGGATGCTCGAATAACAGAGCTGGCGCGGGCGACTATTTTTATTTTGCGTTTAAACCAGTATTTTTCTGATATAAATTTTGAAGTATATTTCTCTTAGAAATGCTGTCGAAGTGAATGCTAAAAATTTTTAATTTCAGAAAGTGGTGCCAGAATTAAAGTAATCGCATGTGGCAGTTTTGTAATACTTAACCGATTTGCCCTTACGCCGTTCGGACAAGACGAAATTATTTAACCCTTAAATGCATAGGATAGATCGCGTTCCAAAAAATGCGCAATTCAAAGAATCAGAATTCATACCAGAAAAATCTAAATAGTAAATTTTTCTTTATTTAATTACGAAAGGTCTGTCATTAAGTGAAAATTGCTCTTTTAAATTTCTGGTGAGAATACGGAATATGTGAATAAAACCCCCAATAAATCGGGAACACTTATGGTATCGAAAATGATACAATATGCATTTAAGGGTTAATTCATCATTTAAAGCTTTTTGACACCACTAATTTTTTTTAAATGGAATGGCATACTATTCAAAGGTTGAAATGGTTAGAATAAGTATTACGAATATTTTAGCTTAAAAAAAGTTTTATAAACCCATATTTTCAATTTATTGCACATAAAAAAGGAACCAGTTAAGGGGTTAGCACGCACACCCAATGAAAAAAAAAATATTAAATTAAAGGTAAAATAAATAATGTAACTAAAGATTGGAACTAAATCAGTATACGAAATTATACTTTTAGTATCAGTTGGCGATTATTTACTTTATTAACACTTAAAAGGACAGTTTGCTTTATCAACAATTTTGTTTATTTTTAAAAACATTGTTCAAATGATAAACTCACTGCATTTTAATGTTCAATTAAAAGTATATTTCGAAAAAAAAAATTAACCGCAAATTAAATTAAAATTTTTAAAGCTTACAACAAAAACTTTTAATATTTTAAAATCTTTTTTACTTTTTTAAAAATTGATATTTTTGTCCAATTTTTTTCTTTATAAGATTTTCAAATGTGTCTTATACGACTGCGCATGGATTTTTAGATAACTATAATATTGCACTTAATATGATGTTTTACCGATGTATATTGCGTAAAATGATGAAATGTAACGCATATTCAAATACTTAAAGAAAAAGAAAAAGAAAAGAAAATTAAGGTTGATTTTTTGCGTAGATTTCTCACATTTGTATAGCAGAACTACAATAAAGTTTATATTGGGTTCTGAAATACAAAAAAGCCTTAGAATGTGTAAAATATGAAAGTGAAGAAAGCATGAATATGGAAAAAAATTTTAAAGTTTTCATTTGTGTGGATAATTTCTCAGAACGCATTAATGGATTTACCCACTCAGAAACAAGCAATAGATGTTTGTAATGTTGAATTCTTGCCGGAAATTTTCAAAAATTTTGTTTCAAAATAATGGAAAGTAATCTCTCCCCCCCCCCCCTCTTCCCTCCAAGCAAAATTATAAAATTAAAATGTAATTGAACTATTCTGGTGAGAGATTAAAATTACATGCTCCATTTTGGTGTTAACAAAATTTACGATACCTCGCGAAATGATTGCCATATGGGTAAAAATGAGGGGTCAAAATATTTACAATAAATAGGCTTTTATTTAATATTAAAAACGAAAATTCTATTTTTTCACCAATTTTAAGGTAAACGATTTCCTTCTTAATGCTTTTAATAATATCCTCTTCTCCTATAATTACTCCTTAATATCTCTATAATAATTTTATTCAAGTTTTATGTATCACAACCCCGATTTTCAATTTAAATCATTTTATTTTTCTCATTTATGAATAGTCATTCATTTAATTTTCATTCAGTTTCTCATTTGTGATTTATATTTTATTATTTAAAGTTTAACGTTACTAATTGAAAAATTCTGATTTGATACCATTTGGTGAAATGACAGGTTCTTAGTATATTTAGCATTTTAAAAAAAAAATTGAAAAGGGCGTTTCAAGAATATGCAATTTTTTCCATTGATGTACAATCAAACAAACAAATTTCCATTTTCCCGCAGTTATGATAAGGTGCCGATTGTGTTACACTACCTGTAACACATTCCTGTAACACAACCTGTAACATTCATGGTATGTATATGCAAGGGTGTATATGTATGCAATGCCTTCATATGTATGCCTTCATATATATGCCTTCATATGTATGCAAGGGTTAGCTCGAAGAGGTTTTGAAGGGTTCAGGATGTATCTCAAGAGACACGAATACCAGATTTTCTATAAAATAAACGTTATTACACATTTCTTCATTATATTATGCAAATACTATTTTGCGAAAAACATTGTACTCAGATATGACAGTGTAGCAGCCAAGTATATGAGCATTTGTTTATGATTCACGAGAGAAAAATATAGCATTTCATAAATTAATTTTATAAACGGTAAAGAACTGGTTGAAACCACGGATATTCAAAATAAGTAAGTTGTTTCGATCCAATGAAAAGACAAATTATGAAACTAAAAAAATAATATATTAGAGTCAACCGGAAAGTTTTTCAGTTTAATATTATTTCACACTTACTTTTTAAAAATTCTGATTTCTTCATTGACAACACTTTTCAAATATAGTAAAATCCCCATTGTTTTCACGTTAATATGAAACATGTAAACAGTGAAAATTTTACCATTTCCAAAAAGTGGTATCATTGAAGAAATATGAGTTAAAAAAATAGGCTTGAAATAACATTATTATGTCAGAACTTTCCGGTTGACCTAATAAATAATATAATTAACCCTCCACCTACTAGATGGATCCTGTGTACTCGACAGTTGTATTTAAAATATTTATTCAAACCAGACATTTCTTTAACTCTTTCAGGAGCAAGGCACTAATATTTTAAAAATTTTCAAGTAATTAATTCAAGCCGCAATTTACGAACAAATTTGTTTTAAAATAATCAAAAGCTATTGTTCCCGTTTATTATGAGCTTGAAATTGCACTAAAAATTACTGGTGCCAGTTGACAGTTTGGGAATTAAAGACAAGCGTTTATAGATTGCAAACCGCACCCCGGAATGGATAAAATAATCTAAAAAAATCATTCATAAAACAATAAGTTGAACAGTTTAAAAAATCTTATTTGGAATATTTTCATAAAACTTGAGTAAAATAACGGTAGTTCTAGGGATAAAGAGTGCTGTAAATCAATGTAATATATTTATTGCTAATCAAAAAATTTTTAATTTCTTAAAATAAATAAATAATATGGTTAAATCCATATTACAAGGTTAGCTTGGGGGTGCAATCTTGTTTATAAAATTATTGAACAGATTTTCTTTTTCTTTTTGGTTTGTTTTATTGCAGAAAATAATACTATTGAGTCGTTCGGAAAGTCGTTTCGGAAAATTCGTACCCGAAAATCCTGCCTATTAATTACGAGATATCGGCAACAATATCTAATAATTAAATGATAGAATTTTTCGGTACGAATTAGTTTTCTCAAAGGACAAGACTTTTCGAACGACCCAATAAGTCCTCGGCATTCTCCTTTAAAAATGGTGATACAAAAAATGGTGAAATAAATGGTGATAAATGGTTCCATAGCACAGCCCCCTGTGTAAAAGACCTGAGCACTGACACAAAAATGGCGGCTGCTGAAGGCGGTGTTTTTTCAACGAATTTACAATCCACTTAATCTTGACACCAGTATTTTATAAAACACCTTGTCTTCTTTAATTTTAGTAAATTAAAGTGGAAAAACAAAAATTATTTGTACCTAAAGTAAACGGACCGTACGCACGCTGAAAAAAAAAAAAATCCCAACGGTCAGGCACAATATTCAAAGGACGGTGTCCGCAGTTTAAATTGCATCATCAATATCTAAGAACACACTGGAGCTCTATTTGTTCTTAGCAGTAGACTCGATCATAGCGCCCTCTAATGAAAACATTATTTAGGCACACTTTTTCATTTGTCGCAGGATTACCATTTGGGATTCCAATAATTCATACTGAAATTTTTGAATAAAGAATTTTTATTTTAAGTTACCGTTATATGGCGCACTTTAAACTTAGCATAATTTTTACTTTCTTCTATCTTTACAAGAAGAAAGTATTGGATTCATGAAAATTTTCGACTTCCGGTTTTCGACGGATTTATACGTTTTAGAAGGTCCTGAACACGTTTTGACTATTTTTAGAAAATGTCTGTCTGTGAGTCTGTCCGTCTGTCTGTCTGTCTGTCTGTCTGTCTGTCTGTCTGTGTGTCTGTCTGTCTGTATGTGACAAAAAATTTGTGGGAGCTCTATCTCAAGAACTAATGCTCGAAATTTAATAAAATTTTATATTCAGTTATACCTTGATATGAATTAGTGCCTAATGGTTTTTGGTGAAAATTGGCCTGCAGGTGGCGCTGCTATACTACGTTTTTCATGATTTTCAAGATTGCTATATCTCAAGAACTAATGCACAGAATTTTACCAAACTTCAAATTCTGTGACCCCTTGATATACATAGTTGCTGATTAAGTTTTGGTGTAAATTGGCCAGCAGGTGGCGCTGCTATGCCACGTTTTTCATGATTTTCATGATAGCTATATCTGAAGAACTAATGCGGAGAATTTCACCAAACTTCAGATTCCGCGATACCTTGAGATACATAGCCACTGATAAGGTTTTGGTGTGAACTGCCCTATAGGTGGCGCTGCTATGCTACATTTTGCACGATTTTTGCGATAGCTATATCTCAAGAACTAATGCAGAGATTTTCATCAAATTTTAGATTCTGTTACACTAGAATATGTAACATAATTAGACGCTGATTACATTTTGGTGTTAACCTTGCAACAGGTGGTGCAGCTATGTTGTATTTTGCACAATTTTTCCGATAGCCATATCTCAACAACCAACGCACAGAATTTCATCAAACTTCAGATTTTGTTACAAAATGTCATATAACATAATTACACGATGATTACGTTTTGTTATAAATCCTTCAACTGATGGTGCTGCTGTGCTATATTTTATACGTTTTTTTTAAACTAGCTATATCTCAAGAACTAATGCACAGAATTTTGTCAAACTTCAGATTCTTTTTAATCATAACATAATTAGACGCTTTTTTACGTTTTGGCATAAATTGTCCAAGATATGGTGTTGCTCTGCTACGTTTTGCAAATTTTTTGTTATAACTATATCTCAAGAACTAATGGACGAAATTCCATCAAATTTCAGATTCGGTTAGGTCTTGACATAAATAGATGCTTATTAGGTTTTAGTATAAATTACCCAACATGAGGCACTACTAAGCTCATTTTCTCAGAATATTAATTAAATTTTGCGTTTTAGGCTTTTCGGATACCAGAATCTCATTAGGCTAGGTCAAATGTTCGAGGAAATTCGATAGTGGGTAACTTTGGAGTCACCACTTTTTTTTTTTTTTTAAATACTAAAATGTACTTATGAGATAGAAGAAAGTTTTGGGATTGACACATCCAACTAGTTTTATTATTATTTCTGGTATGAACTCAACATTTCAAATTAAAATTAGAGGTCAAACTGATAAGCTCGACACTTTGCCAATACAAGCGAAGAACAGCTATTATAAATCTACGATGAAACATTTCTAACGTTTTCAGCGAAATTTATTCTATTTTTTTATTTTTACCGAAGCAATAAAGGTTTATTCATACATGCCATCATCTCTTAATTATTCCGGAGTCTTAAATCCAAAACAAACATGTTTAAAACTGTAGAGTTTATATGAGAAAAAAAGTTTTCATTATACTACCTCTGACAATAAAGTTCGGTGAATAAGTCCTGTAGCATTAATTTAGATGAAATATTAACGAAAGTTACCATACCATTCTTCAAAATAGTCCTCTCGTATAACTATGCACCGCTGAGATCTGCTATACATGTCCTGGGAAATTTACAAGAAGTCTTCTTTTGGGATGAAGTTCAAAAGCTTCGTCACGTTTCGTTGGATGTCAGCAATACGGTCAGATCTCTTTCAAAGAGAGTTTGAGTCTTGAAAATAGGAAGAAGTCTGGAAGATTGAGATCTGGCGAGTATGGTAGGTGTTCAATTTGCACCATCCCTCATGAATTTCTTTCGGTGTCTTGCAAAGCTTAAAAACAAACTTTTTCGTTCATTTTCCTGTTCTCAGTTAAGAACCAACACAGTGAACAAGCACTTAATAAAGCACGTCTTACACAGAACATAAACGACGCTCAACTGAACAACGGTGGGGGAAGATGGTCTACACTTGCCTCTATGCAGGTGCAGCGTTTTTTTTCTCCAATGTTGCCAGATCGGTCGTTCTGAATTCATTCACCGAACTTTATTGTCAGAGGTACTATAATGTACTTAGATAATGTCATTTTAAAACTTTTGACTAAATAATATTTCCGATTGAAGACAAGTTTCTCTTGGATCAGACTTTGGTATGATTAAGAGGTGCTGGCATCTATGAATTATCTCACTATTTTGAAAGCCCATTTCTTTGATATATTTATTTATATTTAGTCAAACAGTTTTCTTATTTAATCGAATAACGATGTCAAATTTATTTTCAGTGCATAGATTATAACTCGTTTATTTAGTAACAATATTTAAGATCTACCAATAAACCTTCGTTATTTGTATTTAATTAGAGAGGGTCGCTTAAGTTCAAATTCATGAGTAAATGCTGGTCATTATTTTCAAAGATAATTGGCAGATTAATTTCGAGAGCAAAAGAGGAATGCTTTGAAAACAAGAACATAATTTGAATAAAGAAGACAATTGATATAAATGTTCAACGTATGTCTTTTATAATGGACGATACGTGCAAAAGTCTAAAATGAAACATTTCGATCGTTTTCCGGAGCTTTTATTACACTTACGGGAGCAGTATATGTTTAAACACATAACTAAATAAACAAGTTAACATTATTTTAAGTACCTATTTCATTGATTTATTACAATTTATTTTGCTAAAACTATCATCAAATGTTTCAATTAATCAATTAATGTTTCAATTAATGTTTTAATTAGTGATTTTAAAACAACATTTTTATAATGCAGTGACGAATGGTGGCGCACCACTTGGGATACTGTGACCTCTAAAGAGTAATATTAATTATAGCGTAATAAAATCTGAGAAATTATTTCTTTAAATAAGACGGAAAGTACTATTTAAATTTAGCGGTGTCGATTGATTCCGCCGTTGTTCCATCACTGGATATAAGCTGTCTATAAGCAGGGCTCGTACTACTCCTGGAATCTTCCGATCAGGGATTTTTTCGGCACCAATATTTTCTTATAGAAAATTTTCTGGTAAAAAGCGAAATATTGCGCGTTTAACATAGATTTATTTTTCTTTAATTAATACCGATATAACTCCTGGAAAAATTGTGAAGCGCTCGAACTCTGTATAAGTCATTTACTGAATAACAATATTTGGAAATGAATCAACAAATTTGTTTTATTCGTATTTAACAACAGAAATGCCCGATATTTTACTTAAGTTTTATAAAAATTTTTACACCAGAATTTTTATTGAAAATTATTTAAGTTACTTATTTAACTTGTCTTTTTTCTGGCTTTTAAATTTACTTTATAAAAACATTTTTGATTCGAACCAAAATGTATGTTCAAAATAATCCTTCTAATGTTAATTAGTTCAACACTTTCTGGCGCAGGGCACTTCCATTGCGAAAATGTTGAAATGACTGAGTGACACTGGAATTTACGCACATATTTATTTGAAAGTAAGAAAAAGCTTATTTACCCATGTATAATAAACGGAAAATAATTATACCAGAATTTTAGTGTCATTAAGGCATTTCGGAATCGTACTGGGTATTTCATGTACTGAAACACTGTAGTACAAATGATAACTTTATTTCAGCTAAAATCTATTAACAAATTAATAAAATTACGTTTAAATATGAGCTAAAGACAAAATGTTTGAAAGAAAAATTAATATTGGTAAAAAAAAAAAAGATATACCTACATTTAGGTAATGATAACAATTCATATAAATATTCATCTTCAAAGTTTTTTAAGATGATGATTCCCAGCATCATGCTTATTAATTGAAAACAAAGCTTTCCGATCGTTTTCTTGAAGTTTTATATACTTCGAGAGCAATATAAATTTTAAGTCATACTGAAATGGAAAAGAACGCACTTTTTAAAATACCCTTTTCATCGATTTATTATAATTTATGTCGGTAAATAGTTAAATAATTCCTCAAATGTTTTCAGATAGCGATTTTAAACCAACTTCAGCAATGAATGTATAAGTCGCTTATTGAATAACAATATTCAATTCCGAAATTGATATTATTGTTGATTATTGGTGATGAATATTGATGATGACTGATGACATTATTGATAAATTTTATTGTAAACCAACGCAGTATAAATTTCAAGTGATACTAAAATAGAAAATACCGCATTATTTGAAGCACCTATTTCTTTAATTTATTGTAATTTGCGTTGCTAAATAGTTCCTCAAATGTTTTCAGATAGTGATTTTAAAACAACTTTGCATGTCAGTATCTAAGTGGATTATTGAATAACAATATTTGGACATGAACCAATAAACTGCATTATTGGTTTTTAACTAGGTGAATGTATTTCATCTGAAATCTAAACATTCAGTTATATGACTAAATAAATAACATCGTTTTAAAAAACGAACTGCAGATTAAGCTTGTAAGTAAAATGTTAAATGAACTTTGTGAAATAAATGACATACGATTAAATTATTAAAATTATTCATTATGTGAATAGTTTTGCGTGCAAAGCATGGCTTTTATGAATCTAAAAAGGAAGAATTTGTTTAACCTTCCTACCCGGAATGGGTCTAATCGACCCATAAATATAATTTGCTTTATACGATTCCAACCAGAAGTTTTTTTATAAAGTTAAATTTATGATTCAAATAAATAATTCAATTAAATATATTAAAATGCTCTAAATAACAATTCTGGTGTGAAATGTTTTTATCAACATTGAGTAAAATTTGAACAGGGCAGGAAGGTTAAGTAACCCGAAACATTTATTATTCTTACAGGATTGATAAAAATTTAAAGTCATAATCAACTGGAAAAGATAGCTTTACTTTTAGTACCTATTTAATTATTTTATAAAACATTTTTCAGCCAAACGTTTCATTTATTGCATTGAACTGACGATTTTCACTTGCTATTGCGTACGTTTACAAAAGTAAATATAAATTTAAAATAAAAAGCAATAGTTTAATGACACGTGAATTAACTCTAATTTGTTACAAATAACTTTCACCGGAATTTATAATCAAATTTATTATAAAATGAGAAGAGGCTTATTTTCTGGTATATTATTTAAAAAATTAATTAGATTTCTTGATGCCAGTAAAATTAAAAATAAATGTCCTATTTTTAGGGACACCGTACCGAAAAAAGTTAACTCCTTCTCGACAAGGACAATTTGCTTAATTTTCAATCTTATATCACCGGTTTTTTTAACCCTTTAACGTTCATTGGTTTTCTCTACTAAACCACGAAATTTTAATTCCAATACGGAACAACGACGCCGGAATTTTAATTTTAAAAAATCCATTTTATTATGTACGTGAAAAATCACTTTTTCTTATTTACAAATATATCTGTTCGCAATTATTGGTGTCAATCATTTATTTCAACATCTTAGCAATGAAAATGCTTTGTCCGTTAAAGGGTTAAAACAGAAAATTTTGTGTAACATAATTCGCGAAAATGCTCTGATTATATTTGGTAAATTTTACAACAAAAAATAACTGGTGAGAATAACGAAGGATTCTGAGCACATTTTGTGGCATGTATACCGGCCTCTCGTCCCCGTGGAGTCAGTGTATATATATATAATGAAAGTTCTTTATGATGATCAATACCTGCAGAGCATACTGCGTGAAATTCGAAAATAAAGTTTTTCAATCGATCTCTAGAAGTTTTAATATTCTTAACGGAAGAATGTAAATTTCAAGTCATAGTAAAATGAAAAAGATCGGATTATTTTAAGAAGCTATTTTATTAATTTATTATAATTTATGTTACTAAACAGCTCTTGAAATGCTTTCAGATAGCAATTTTAAACGAAATTTAGATATGGGTATATATCTAAGTGGCTTATTGAATAGCAATATTTGGAAATGAATCAATAAACTGCATTATTGGTTTTTAAGTAGGTGAATTTGTTTAAGCTGAAATCTATATATAAATAAATATTACTATTTTAAAAGACGAACTGCATATTAAATTCGAATGTAAAAATTTGCGAAAAAAAATGCATTCATTTAAATAATGAAGAGAATGGATATAATTCTTCATTATGAAAGTGGTTTTGTGGGAGTCAAACACGTGCAACGCGTGGTTTTTATAAATCTAAACGAAGCATTTCTATTAGTTACTCAAAATTTTTATTATTCTGAGAAGAGCAATAATTTTTTTAATCATAATAAACTAGAAAGATCGCATTAATTTAGGCAACTATTTCATTGATTTATAAACATTTATATAACAAAACTTTTCTTAACTTCTATTTTATTGACGATTTTAAACCCTTGGGGACGAGCGACACATATGCGTGCCGCAAAAAGGCTTAAGAATCCTTGTTTGTCCCACCAGTAAAATTTTACTGCAAAATTTGCCTTAAAATGGCGGAGCAATTTTTCAATTTAAAAAGACACAATTCTTTGTTTTTGAAAACCGGTGCGAAACATTAAAAATTTCGTAAAAGTCTCCCGTCCCGAAGGGGTTAAGTCTATTTTGCATACCTAAATAAGTCGTTTATCGAGTAATAATCTTAATGGAAATGCCTTAACTCTTTCCGGTACACTGTGCCCGGTCCGGGATACCTAATTTTAATTCCAAGCTTGCAAACGGCACCAATAATAGTTTAGTAAAATTTTACTTCTACAATGACAGCTTAACCCTTAAATACAGAGGATAGAACGCGTTCCAAAAAGTGCGCAATTCAAAGAATCAGAATTCATACCAGGAAAATCTAAATAGTAAATTTTTCTTTGGTTACGAATGGTCTGTCATTAAGTGAAGTGAAAATTGTTCTTTTAAATTTCTGGTGAGAATACGGAATATGTGAATAAAACCCCCAATAAATCGGGAACACTTATGGTATCGAAAATGATACAATATGCATTTAAGGGTTAAATTAGAGAATTTCGTTAGCGAATTCCGGTAGTAGACGATAATTACTCATTTTATTACAAAATTTACCCGTGCCGGAAAGGGTTAATAAAGCTTCAGTAAATAAAATAATAGGCTTTGTAAAAATCCTCATCAAATACAAAACAAAACAGGACGCGTTTCGAGCTAAAACAATATAGCTCATCTTCAACTGAAGCAGTCACGTGTCGATAAGAGCACAATGTCAAAGACGAACATGATGCTCTTTTAGCTCGAGACGCGTCTTTTTTTCCATTTATTTCATGGTGATTTTTATAAGGTCTATTATTTGAATTTTTAATTATCGTCAGCGTATTCGATGTTCATTCGTTAACCCTTTCCGGCGCACTATGCCCGGTCTGGGATACCTAATATGAATTTCAAAAATTGAAAAGCCACCAATAATATTTTAATAAAATTTTACTTTAACAATAAAAACTTAAATTAACACTAGAACGCCGGAAAGGTGTCAATTCGACACCCGTCACTGGACTAATTGTCGATTCGAACCAGAAAAATGTTTAAGAAATAAGTTATATATCTGTTGCGTTAAAATGAGCAAATTAAATAAAGTAAATAATTTCAAATGATTTTTCTGGTTTTAAATATATTTTATAAAAGTTGCAAAAAATTTCCCGGCGTTCTAGTGTTAAGGGTTTCAAAATATCTTACAAATTCTTTTGTGATTTCCGGTGCCAATAGATAATTTCTCATTTTACTAACAGATTTTGCCCTTGCCAGAAAGGATTAAATCTTCAGTACTTGTATAACACTTTAATTCGCGTGCCCAAGACCTTCACAGGTAGTGTAAGCTCTTTTTAGGTGCGTTTGTAATTATGTAAATACGTAGCACCTATTGTTGTCGCTCAGTCCGTCTGTCTGTCTGTCCGTCTGTCCGTCCGTCCGCTATTAACAACGCAAAAACTACCCAACCGAATCATTTGAAATTTAAAATACATAATTATTACATAATTTTGTCGAGTCATTTCAAATTTTATGAAAATCGGATGCATAGATCAATTACAGGGGCAATCAAAAGTATTCCGTTACATTACGGTAAATGTGGGAAAATGTTTCAAATGCATTTTAATGGTGTTGCACTCATTCGAACTTAATAAAATATTTATGCAACTATAAAGTACATATTATAATATACATTTTACATAATTTGTGATGCAAAGAACATTTGTTATTGATTTACAAGGCCACACAAAAGTATTCCATTACATAATGGTATAGGGAGAACATTGTTTGATGAGCGTTTCAATTGTAATTCACTATTTACAATTTTATGAGATTGATATATGAGAGTAATATTTTTAAAACTTCGTTATCGTACGAACGCACCTCGTTTGCTACGCTTCACGTGCAATTTCCAACTTGTTTTAATTATCATCATTATTATTATTATTCAAATTAATTGATTACTACCAGTTTTTAGGTGCGTTCGTAATTATATAATATGTAGCACCTATAGTGGTCGTTCAGTCCGTCCGTCTGTCCGTCTGTCCGTCCGTCCGCATATAACAACGCAAAAACTACCCAACCGAATCGTTTGAATTTTAAAATACATAATTATTACATAATTTTGTCGAGTCATTTCAAATTTTATGAGAATCGGATGGATAGATCAATTACAGGGACGATCAAAAGTATTCCATTACATTACGGTCAATGGGGAAAAAGTTTCAAATGCATTTTAATCGTTTGAAATTTCAAATACGCAATTATTACATAATTCTGTCGAGTTATTTCAAATTTTTTTATAATCGTGTGCATAGATCAATTACAGGGGCAATCAAAAGTATTCAATTACATTATGGTCAATGGAGAAAAAGTTTCAAGTATATTCTATACGTTTGAAATTTAAAATGCATAATTATTACATAATTTTGTCGAGTCATTTCAAATTTTATGAGAATCGGATGGATAGATCAATTACAGGGGCAATCAAAAGTATTCCATTACATTACGGTCAATGGGAAAAAATGTTTCAAATGCATTTTAATCGTTTGAAAATTAAAATACGCAATTATTACATAATTCTGTCGAGTTATTTCAAATTTTTTGATAATCGTGTGCATAGATCAATTACAGGGGCAATCAAAAGTATTATATTACATTATGGTCAATGGGGAAAAAGTTTCAAATATATTCTATACGTTTGAAATTTAAAATACATAATTATTACATAATTTTTTCGAGTTATTTCAAATTTTATGAAACTCGGATGCATATATCAATTACAGGGGCAATCAAAAGTATTCTTTTACATTACGGTCAATGGGGAAAAAAGTTTCAAATGCATTTTAATCGTTTGAAATTTCAAATACGCAATTATTACATAATTCTGTCGAGTTATTTCAAATTTTTTGATAATCGTGTGCATAGATCAATTACAGGGGCAATCAAAAGTATTCAATTACATTATGGTCAATGGAGAAAAAGTTTCAAGTATATTCTATATGTTTGAAATTTAAAATACATAATTATTGCATGATTTTTTCGAGTTAATTCAAATTTTATGAAACTCGGATGCATAGATCAATTACAGGGGCAATTAAAAGTATTCCATTACATTACGGTCAATGGGGAAAAAGTTTCAAATGCATTTTAATCGTTTGAAATTTAAAATACGCAATTATTACATAATTCTGTCGAGTTATTTCAATTTTTTTGATAATCGTGTGCATAGATCAATTACAGGGGCAATCAAAAGTATTCAATTACATTATGGTGAATGGGGGAAAAGTTTCAAGTATATTCTATACGTTTGAAATTTAAAATACATAGTTATTACATATTTTTTTCGAGTTATTTCAAATTTTATGAAAATCGGATGCATAGATCAATTACAGGGATAATCAAAAGTATTCCATTACATTGCGGTTAATGGAAAAAAAAAGTCAAGTAAATTACAGTCGGTGTTTCAAATGCATTTTAATCGTGTTACACTCATGCGAATTTAATAAAATTTATATGCAACTATAAAGTACATATTAAAATATACATCTTACATAATTTGTGGTGCAAAGAACATTTGTTATTGATTTACAAGGCTACGCAAAAGTATTCCATTACATAATGGTATAGGGAGAACATTGTTTGATGAGCTTTTTAATTGTAATTCACTATTTACAATGTTATGAAAGTAATATTTTTAAAACTGTTATCGTTCGAACGCACCTAATTTTCTACGCTTCACGTGCAATTTCCAACTTGTTTTATTATTATTTAATATAATTTGTTTGCTTTTCACATCACTTTATCCGCCGTCAAATAATGTGAATATTTCTGCTGTAAAAAAAGGGGGGGGGGAATCAAACAATCTGAATTATAAAAAAAAAAAAAAAGGGCCAACACTAATCGGGCGTTACCCCTTGGGAACGAGCGACACGTATATGTGCCGCAAAAAGGCTTAAGAATCATTGTTTATCTTCACCAGTAAAATCATGCTGTACAATTTGTCTTATTTAATCGGAGCATTGTCTCCATTTAAAAAGGCACAAATTTCTGTTTTCAAAAACCGGTTACAGAACATTAAAAATTTCGTAAAAGGCTCCCGTCGCGAATGCATTAAGGGGTTAAATAGCATAATAATAGTTTCATCTAAAGTCAATCCGTAAATGCAATTGTAACTACCAATTTGTACGTTTTATTTTCGACCACTTTTTAAAAATATTCTTAAATGCGAATTTGTCGGTATTATGTAAGGAATTTTCTTAACCCATTCAGAACCAAAGCATATTATAGATATTTTATGAGTACCAAAGCTCAATTTGAATACAGTCTCTAAAATATTCTTAATTTAAAATAATTATTTTCTCGAGAACTTATCTTACTTAATTGCTTAACCTTTTAACGATCATAGCATTTTCATTGCTAAGATTTCGAAATAAATGAATGACACCGGTAATTAAGAACAAATATATTTCTAAATAAGAAAACGTGATTTTTCACATACAAAATAAAAGGGATATTTCTAGATAAAAATACCGGTGTCAGTGTTGCGTATCGGAATTAAAATTTTGTGGTTTCGTGGCGAAACCAATGAACGTTAAAGGGTTAGAAATTGATTTTTGGCCAATTGAAGAGTTCATACCACTTTTTTTTAAGTTACCTTTATTTAACCCTTTCTGGCACACTGTGCCCGGTCTGGGGTACCTAATTTTTATTCCAAACTTGCAAACGGCACCAATGCTACTTTACTAAAATTTTGCTTTTAAAGTAAAAGCTTAAATTACGGGTTTCAAATATCTAAAAAATCATTTGTGTTTTCCCATGTCGGTCGATAATTTCTATTTTACTCACCGATTTTGCCCGTGCTGGAAAGGGTTAAATAATTAAAAAATGTTGTAATAAAAGACAGCAAAAGAAAATTCTATATGCAAAAACAAATTTTGTATGCACTATTTGAAGACGTATATATGCACACAGGTCTCTGGTTAAACAAACTGGTTGAAGAGAAAAAGAAAATATTAAAAGCCGAAAAATACTTGCAGAGCAGCAATTTAAAGACGAAATGAGGACAAATTAGTTATTTTTTTATGATAAAAGAATAAAGTAAACACCATGAAAACAATAGCAATAATTTAATAGTTATTTTATATAATCCAAAACTGATAAATGATCATCGTAAGGATTATTTGTGCTAACCAGTACAGGTTTATACTTTTATAAATATAAAATGAATTCTCATTTATTTTATCAAAACTTTATTATTCTTGCCGAAATTGTTTAACTTTAAAACTTAAGGAATCAAAGCCGCTATATCAAAGACATTCGCACCCTTATTCCATTCAGGAAAGTTGTCATGATTTGCACCAGCAACTTTTAATTTTATTGGAAAACCAAGAAAAGGCTGAAATTTTTTTTTCTTTATTTTGAAGTAGTTTTTTTCCGCTGCAAAGTCAATATTACAGAAACACAATTATTTGCCTCAGAAAGGGTTAACCCGGAGCCTTATATATATATAACTCGTTTACAGACTAATACCATTTGGTAACACATAAATTAATCTCCTTGTATTTTAAGAAGAACTCTTAATGTTTCATTCAAAATCTATACATAATGTAATCGGAATGCAAACGAAATTCAGCAATTGAAAAGACGAATAGATGAGACATTAATATTGAAAGTAAAATAAATAAACTGAACATTGCGAAAACAAGGACATATATTTACGTAATGAAGGCAATTGAAATAAATGTTCATCGCGAGATTCTTTTATATTGGCTAAAACGTGCAACGCATGTTTATAAATTTAAATGTAAGCATTTCAATCGTTTTCAGAAAATTTTATTCTTCTTAATGGGGCAATATAAATTTAAACTCATAATGAAATAGAATAAATTTCATTGTTTTAGGTAGCAATTTCATCGATTTATTAAAATTTACGTTGTCAAATTGCTACTGTAATGTGTTCAAGTAACGATTTCAAATCCACTTTTGAGTTTTATTCAGAAACAGGTGAAAGATGAAGGCACGGGCGAATATTTCTCAAGATGATATTTAAGTGTTCTTAAATAAATAGACTTTATTGTATTGAAGCTGTCTTAACCATTTGTGATCTCCGAAGGGAGCTTTAATGGTATTAGAAAAGTTTATCCACCGAGTATATGGATTTTAATGGGCATTTGTGCTTTGTGCTTTGCCGCTTTCTTCTCGAAGACTGCGACAGGATCGGAATATTGAAATTTATCGAAAAGAGAAAAATGAAGGAAGAAGAATGGAAATGCCAAAACTTATTGTATATTGAATTTTGAAAAGTATTTTTTAACACTAGAACGCCAGGAAGGAGTCGATTCGACTTCAACCATGTGATTAAAATTCAATTCTAATCAAAACAATTTCTTGAAATAACTTAAATCTAATCTACGCAGATTTGCACTAATTAAATCAATTAAATTATTTTGAATAAAAATTCTGGTGAGAAATATTATTATCAAACTTGAGTAAAATGTCCGGGCGCTCTAGTGTTAATGAAATTTCTTTTCATATCAAAATAAACTCTCATCGTATAGGAAAAATAACTTATGCAGTGGGATTTTCTACCGCGTTTGCAATGTTTAAAATGTGGTACAGTTCTTTATTTCCTCGGCAATTTCTTTTTACAATAAATTCAAAATAAGGATTATATGTCTCTTTATTTAAACTAAAATGTTTGACTTATGTAATCGAAAAAATGTCTGCCAATTATTACAGCAAAGATTGCAGTTCAAATTAAGTGGTATCGGAAAAATATATTGCATAAAATGAAAACAATTGGACGCAGATAAAGGTCTTCGTGATTTTCCAAAATTCGATTGTTTGGATTAGGCGAATTTTGAAAGTGAGGTCCTCAAATATCAAAATGGCGCATTTCAAATTTTTTTTAATCAAAACATTTATTATTCTTTCCGAAGTAATATAACTTTAACATTCCTACCCTGAATGGGTCTAATCGTCCCATAACCCGTGTCCCTGGAAAGGGGGATCCTGGTAGTTGAGGGAAACCAACACACTGCTTTGGCCTCTGCTTCAGGTAGACGGGAGGTGCGTATTGGTCCCGTATGCATCAATCGGCTGGTCAGCTGACTTTGGTCACTGGCTTAGGAATCAAGCGAGCGAGTACTTACTAGCCATCTCGTTAAGGGTGGAGACTGGTATAGGAGTATCTTGTGACCGTATGGGCCCTGGTTAGCACTGTTGCACGAATGTGCATCCCCTTGTTGGGCTCGGTAGTGGGTGGTGCGGCCAGGGTCTGAATTTTATTTTTTCTAACATGGATGGAAAAAATTTATTTCCTTCTAACTCTCTCCCAAGTGGAGAGCAACAAAGTGTACAGAATACTTTAACTCGTTTCTTTGTAATTAAACGCACAGATAGCCACTCAGATAGTTCTTTTAAGAAAACTTCTCCGTTCCTTATTGCAAAAACTTTCCAGGCTTATCTGGGAGATGGACATTCTATTAAAAAATTGCAATCCGGAGATTTACTTGTTGAGGTTTCTTCTGCTAAACAGTCACAGCTCCTCTCTAATTGCTCTACAATAGGTACTTTCTCAGTCAATGTTCAGGTGCATAAAACTTTAAATACAAGCCGTGGTGTTATTTCTGAGCCCGATCTTTTATACTCTACTAAAGACGAACTGTTACAGAATTTGAAAGAACAAAATGTTATAGATGCACGCCGTATCACCATCCGTCGAAATGAACAAGTCATTCCTACAAAACATGTTATTCTAACATTTAATAGCCCTACTCTACCGACCAGAATTAAAGCTGCTTACCTGAACTGTCCTGTTCGTCCTTACATCCCCAACCCTCTCCGCTGTTTTAAATGCCAGCGTTACGGTCACACCAAAGGTACCTGTCGCGGTTCCACTACTTGTGCGTGCTGTACAGAAGTTGGCCATGAGTGCAATACATGTGAGAATTCTGATCGCTGCATTAACTGCAAGGGTGATCACACGGCATACTCCCGTTCCTGTCCTAGCTGGATACGGGAAAAAGAAATCCTTGCCCTTAAAATATCCCAGAATATCTCCTATCCTGAAGCCCGTAAAATTATCGAATCCAGAACTCCATCTGTCGGAGTATCTTACTCCAGTTTACTCAGACAGCATTCAAAATCCGTTAGGCACAATAGCACTCAGACTGACTTCTCTTATCCGCCAAGTAATTCATTTATAACTCAATCAACCAATACCCCTGTCAAAGAATCCCGTGATATCTGTCTCCCTACAAAAATGAGTGGAAACCCACAGTTAGAATGTTGGTCACCATCTTCAGAACCCGTTAAAATAATTAATCTTGAAAAACAGCGACAGAAATTAATGGCTCAATCTAAGGAACCATCCAAAATCAAAACTGAGACTATGACTGCTCCATCTTCAAAAAATACACCAAACACATCTAAATCCCAGACTGTTACCAAGGCATCCACAAGTGCAAGAACACCACAAAGATCTGACACTAGTCAAAAACAGTTTCTAAAACAAAAATCTAGCTTACACAGTTTTTCGCTAGCAGAAAAAAAGAAAACCTCATCTCCAGCCTCTCTACCATGGAATACTGTCAGTAAAAAAAAGAAAAACTCCAACCTTAGCCCAATTATTAGAAATGTGAAAGACCCGAAACATCTACAGCACTATGTTGAAGAGGCCATGGACTCCGAATGCTACACCAACGACTTCGATGCTGATGACGATAACACTATCTTAGAAGAATATGAGCCCAATTGATATGACATTATCTTTTACTACTTTGTGTTTAAAACTTGTTGCATTTTATTCACAATTTCATGTTAGTTTCTTTATTGATTGTTCAGTTTTTATCCAGTCATATTTTCTTTTTTAAACCTTCCTCTTCACTGTTTGGTTAGTTATAAGTATTTTTTACTCACATGTGTTACCAGCATTGCATCCTTTTTTTTAAACCTGTTTTTATGTGAACTTATACAACTATTTGTATTTTAACTTTTTACTTATAAGTGTTTTTTAGCTATGAACTTTGATCTTTTGATTGCATGTTTTATTTGCCCATTATTACTGATTTTATTGGTTGTTACTACTATAACGTTTTAGATGTGTTTTCATTTTGACATTGTCTTGGCGCAGCATGTCCCAAGGGGGACCTTGCGCCATTAAACCCCAATCAACCAACCAACCAACCAACTAATCGACCCGTAAGTTTAAATTGTAACATACGATTCGAGTCAGAACTTTTTTTTTATAAAGAAAGTTAAATAGGAATTTCTTAATAATAAGTCAATTAAATATATTAAAATGCTTTAAATAACAATTCTGGTGTGAAATGTTTTTATCAAGATTAAGTAAAATTTCAACAGGGTAGGAAGGTTAAATTGATGATTAAATTTATGAAATATAGCATTAGCTTAACAAAGAAAAGACGGAAATTTTATTCAAGTTTTGTAAAAATAGTTGACATCAGAATTTTGACTTAGAACAGTTTCACACTTTTATTAAGCTATTTCCTTTTTTATATTTTTTACTTATTTTATAGTAAAATTTATGGTTTGAACTGAATTATATTCGTAACGAAGTGGTCGAAATGACCGCTCATAGTCGTTCTAGTGTTAAATACTCCATGCATTTATATACAGTCGGCTCTCGTTAATTCGAACTCGCCGGGACCACAAGAAATGTTTGAATTATCCGAAGTTCGAATTATGGAAAGTATGAAATGAGAACATGCTTAATATGGTACTATTACAAAGGAATTAACATTATAGTATTTTTTCTATTTATTATGTCTGTTATCATCAGAATATGACTTAATATTAAATTAGAATGTATAAATACATAAACTAATTAAAAGATTAGAAACAAGCACAATGGAAGAAAATTTTGAAGCGTCACTGATGGACAGACGGGGCACTTAGAAAGTGGATATCAAATGCATGGGATAATACGTATACTCGTTCGGAATAATTTTCACAAAAATCAAAGAAAGAAAGTTATTCAAATGATCTGAATTCCGTGAGAAAGAAATGAACAATGAAAAAACGGAAATCTCGTTAGTTCGAATTAAACGATGTCAAGAGAAAATGAGTTCGAATTAATGAAAAAGTTTAACGTTATTCTGCCATCGAAAATTTCGGGACTTCATGTTTAGTTCGAATTAAACGAAGATTCGAATTATCCGATTTCGAATTAACGAGAGTCGACTGTATTAAAATTTATGAAAACAAACTATTTCTGTAATATATTTAAGGGGAAATTTCAACTTTATTTTGCATTCATATATAAGACGTTTATGTAGATTGGCACTGTTTGGTAATAGATGAATAATTCCCCGTTCTTCAATTTAAGCACACTTCTTGTTTCAGTCAAAATTTATACGTAATGTAATCAGAATGCAAATGAAATTCAGCAATTGAAAAGACGAATAGATGACACATTAATGTTCAACGTAAAATAAATAAACTGAACATCGAGAAAACAAGAGCATATATTTACTTAATGAAGGCAATTGAAGTAAATGTTCATCGCGAGACTCTTTTATATTGGCTAAAACGTGCAATGCATGTTTATAAATCTAAATGGAAGCATTTCTATCGTTTTCCAAAAGTTTTATTGTTCTTAATGGAGTAATATAAATTTAAAGTCATAATCAAGTAGAATAAATTGCATTATTTTAAGCAGCTATTCCATTGATTTATTAAAATTTATGTTGTCAAATTGCTACTGTAATGTGTTCAAGTAATGATTTCAAATTCAGTTTAGATTTTTATTCAGAAACAGGTGAAAGATGAAGGCACGGGCGAATATTTCACAAGATGACATTTAAGTGTGCGTCAATAAATAAATTTTATTGTATTGAGGCTGCCTTAAACTTTTGTAATCTCCGAAGAGGACCTTAATGGTATTTGAAAAGTTTTATCGACACACTCAATGGATTTTAATGGGCATTATGCTTTGTACTTTGCCGCTTTCTTCGCGAAGACTGCGAGAGGTTCGGAATATTGAAATTTATCGAAAAGAGAATAATGTAGGAAGAAGAATGGAATGCCAAAACTTATTGTATATTGAATTTTGAAAAGTATTTTTTAAAGAAATTTATTTTCATATCCAAATAAACTCTCATCGTATATGAAAAATAAAATAACTTAGACAGTGGGATTATCTTCCGCGTTTACAAAGTTTAAAATGTGGTACAGTTCATTATTCTCTCTTCAATTTCTGTTAACCCTTTCCGGCACGTGCAAAATCTCTTAATAAAATGAGAAATTGTCAACTGTCACCGGAAACCACAAACAATTTTTTTAGATATTTTGAAAACCTTAATTTTAGCTTTTATTTTAAGAGCAAAATTTTAGTAAAATAATATTGCTGCCGTTTGCAAGTTTCGGAATTAAAATTAGGTATCCCAGACCGGGCACAGTGTGCCGGAAAGGGTTAACAATAAATTCAAAGTAACGATATTATGTCTCTTTATTTGTGTACTAAAATATTTGGCTTATGTAATCGAAAAAATGTCTGCCAATTATTACAGCAAAGATTACAGTTCAAATTAAGTGGTATCGGAAAAATATATTGTATAAGATGAAAATAATTGGACACAAATAAACGTTTTCGCAATTTTCCAAAATTTGATTGTTTGAATTAGGTGGATTTTGAAACTCAGGTCCTCAGATATCAAAATGAAGCATTTCAGTTATTTTATCAAAACATTTATTATTCTTTCCGAAGTAATATAACTTTTAAAAAGATGATCAAATTCATAAAAGATAGCATCAGCTGAACACTATGGAAAGGCCGGAAATTTTAGTCAAGTTTTGAAAAAATATTTAACACCAGGATTTTGATTTAACACTTTCAGGAGCAGTGGGATATATTTTATCCTACTTAATTTAAAGGAGATTCTCACTAGAAATTTTTAATGAATTCTTATATTTTTTAACTTCGGCGGCAATATGTTGCAAAATAGCCATTTCGTATTTTAAAACATTTTTTTTCGATTTTTCCCGGTGCGAATTCAGCATTATTGAGACGTTATTGCTTGCTCTTCAAGGGTTTGAAATAGTTTCTTATTTTATCTAACCATTTTCTTCTTGATATTTTTTGAACATATTAATATTTTCATAAATTAGCGACCGAAATGACTGCTCATGGCCGTTCTAGAGTTAAATACCCATTACATTTATTAAAATTTATGAAACAAACTATTCCTGTAGTGTATTTATGGGGAATTTCAACTTTGTTTTGTATAAGATGTATTGCATACATACATAAGATGTTTACAAATTGACACCATTTGGAAATACCGTAATTTCGGATGTATAAGCCGCGGATCAAACAATTCTTTTTGGACCCAGAAATTTTATTTAGTGATTGAAGACAAATATTTACGGCGATCTAACTAGTTATATTTGTTTCTTTAAAAAATCTGGGTCGAAAAAGAATTGTTTGATCTGCGGCTTATACACCCGAAATTACGGTACATGAATAATTCTTCGTTCTTGTATTTGAGTACATTTCTCGCTGTTTCAGCCAAAATCTATACTGAATGCAAATGAAGTTCAGCAACTGAAAAGACGATTAGACGTCAAGTTAATTTCGAAAATAAAATAAAGGAATAAATAAATCGAACATCTCTAAAACAAAAACGTATATTTAAATAATAACGATAATTGAAATAAATCACGAGAGTCGTTTATGTTAGCCGAAACGTGCAAAGCATGATGTTTACAAATATAAAATAAAGTATTTCGATGTTTACAAATATAAAATAAACTATTCTTGTAATACATTTAAGGGGGAATTTCAACTTTATTTTGCATTCATATATAACACGTTTTGTTGTCTAAATATTTTATTGTTCTTACCGGGGATATATAAATTTAAATTCATAATCAAATAGAAGCGATCTCGTTATTTTAAGTACATATTTCATTGATTTTTCAAGATCTATGTAGCCAAACGGTTCCTGTAATGTGTTCAAGTAACGATTCCAAATCCATTTTAGTTTTTTATTCAGAAAAGGGTGAAAGATTAAGGCACGGGCGAATATTTCACAAGATGACTTTTAAATTTGCTTAAGATTGAAATATATTGAAGCTATCTTAAACTTTTGCATTCTCCGAAGGGAGTTTCAATGGTATTAGAAAAGTTTTATCAACACTGTCAATGTATTTTAATGGGCATTTATGGTTTGTGCTTTGCCGTTTTCTTCTCGAAGACTGCATAGGTTCGGAATATTGAAATTTACCGCAAAGAAAAGAAATATATGAAGAAGGAGAATGCCAAAGCATATTGTAAATTGCATTCTGAAAAATATTTTCAGAATAATTTCCTTTTCATATCCAAATAAACTTTCATCTTATACGAAAAATAATATAAACTGTGCAGTGTGATTTTCTACCGAGTTTACAAAGACTGAAATATGATACAGTTCCTTAACCCTTTTGCAGATTCTTTTTATAACAAATTAAAAACAGGGATTATACGTCCCTTTATTGAGCTAAAATATTTGGCATATGTAATCAAGAGAATGTCTGCCAATTACGGGAAGATGGGGATACTTGAGCCATTTTTTAAATTTAATTTTTTTATAATTTCTTAGAACAAAATAAAATATTGAAAATGAAAATTTGATATTTTTTCTTCAATTGAAAACCACTTTCAATTAATTTTGAACTATTTTTCTATGTCTAATAAATTTTTACTTTTTTTTTTATATCCCCATGGAGGGGATACTTGAGCCAGATGTCACATTCGCACCAGTATTTTGCAAAGAAAAAAACCGATTTACAATATACGCGAAAAAATGCATTAAAACTTTTTCAAATAAATTTGGTCGAATTTTCTGGTGTCGTTGTGACATTTCAGAATTAAAATTATGTGGTAGAAAATTCTACCAGCAGAGCTCAAAGGGTTAATCACCATACTTTCAAAATGGTACCAAGGTATGTGATTTCTTTTTTACATGTTCAGAACTATAAATATTTTACCATGTTGTCAGTTTTAGAGAGGAAAATTGACCAACTGTAGAGATAAAAGGGGTCGCTCAAGTATCCCCTATGCTCAAGTATCCCCACTCTCCCCTACTACAGCAAAGATTACTGTTTTAATTAGCCCTTTTCTGGCAAGGACAAATTCTGTAAGTAAAATGGGAATTCATCGTCTAATACTGGAATTTACAAACGACTTTTTTCGAAATTAAGAACTCCTTACTATAAGCTTTCTTTATAAAAGCAAAACTTTATTAAAATATAATCGGTACCATGTGCAAGTTTGCAATTAAAATTAGGTTTGCCCGGACCGGGCACATTGTGCCGGAAGAGGTTAAGTAGTATCGGAAAAATACATGATATACAATAAAAACTATTAGTCACAGTTAGAAGCTGTCGCAATTAACCAAAGTTTGATTTTTCGGATAAGGCAAATTTTGAAAATCATGTCCTAAAATATAAACTGAAGAATTTTTATTGTTTTATTAAAACTTTTATTATACTTACCGATGTAATATACTTTTAAAGTGACAATCAAATATAAAAGCTAGCATTAGCTTAAATACCCATTACATTTATTTATTAAATTTACTCAAACAAACTGTTCCTGTACTCTATTTAACCCTTTAACGATCATAGCATTTTCATTGCTAAGATGTCGAAATAAATGAATGACACCGGTAACTAAGAACAAATATGTTTCTAAATAAAAAAACGTGATTTTTCACATACAAAATAAAAGGGATATTTTTAGATAAAAATACCGGTGTCAGTGTTGCGTATCGGAATTAAAATTTTGTGGTTTCGTGGCGAAACCAATGAATGTTAAAGGGTTAAGTGGCGATTTCAAGTTCGCTTTGTATACATATATAACTACTTTATAGATTGACACCATTTGGTAATGCATGAATAATCCTTCGTTCTTGTATTTAAGTACAGCTTTTACTGTTTCAGTCAAAATCTATACGTAATATACAATCGGCACGCAAATAATGTCATGAATTGAAAAGTCTAATAGAAGGCAAATCCATTTCGGAAGTAAAATAAATATATAAATAAACTGAACATAAAAGAACTGTAAAAAAGAACATATATTTAAATAATGACGATTATTGAAATTAATGTTTATTCCGAGAGTCCTTTACGTTGGCCAAAACATGCAATGCATGATGCTCACAAATATAAAATAAAGCAATTAGATCGGTTTTTAAATATTTTATTGTTCTTACCGACGCAATATAAAATTAAAGCCATAATCAAATTATTAAATTATAATCAAATCGCATTATTTTAAGATTGATTTACTATTAAAATTTTTGTTTCCAAACTGCTCATGTAATGTGTTAAAGTAACTATTTCAAATCCACTTTAGTTTTTTATTCAGAAACGGTGAAAGATTAAGGCACGGAGGAATATTTCAGAAGATGTCATTTAAATGTGCTTAAATAAATAGACTGAAATATATTGAAGCTGCCTTAAACTTTTGTAATCTCCAAAGGGAGCCTTAATGGTATTAGAAAAATTTTATGGACACAGTCAATAGATTTTAATGGGCATTTATCCTTTGTGCTTTGACGTTTTCTTCTCGAAGACTGCATAGGTTCGGAATATTGAAATTTATCGGAAAGAGAAGAATGTAGGGGAAAAGTGAAAATGCTGAACTTTATTGTAAATTGAATTTTTTTAAATATTTTTTGACAAGATTTCATTTTATAGTGGAATAAGCTCTCATCTAATAAGAAAAATAAATAAAATATTCAGCGTGATTTGCCATTACGTTTACAAAGTTTGAGGAATGGTACATATCATTATCCGCCTTAGCAGTTTAATTTTCTCACACAGTAAATTAAAAATAAGGACTGTATGTTCCTTTTCTTGTACTAAATATTTGACTTATAAATGAAAAAGAAAAAAGACTGTCAATTAATTAATCGAGGATTATAGTTCAGATTAATTAGTATCGGAAATGTTTTTAGCAACGAAGAAAGCAAACTTCTTTTGAGTGAGTGGCATTCGGGCAAAACTGTTAAGCCTTTGAGTGACAAAGCACTTTTACGATTAAAATGCTAAAATGATTGAGTGACATCAGAATTTAAAAACAATTCATTTCGAAATAATAATTATATTAAAAAGATTTTTCTTCGCGTATAATAAAAATTTTCGTTTCGGAATTCTGGTACCAATGTGGCATTTCGCCCTCCCCCCCCCCAAAAAAAAAGTATGGAGGATACATTTTATCCCATGGCCTTTCAAGAGGTTAAGCCAGGGGTGCGAAAATCTAGGCGCCAGAGGGTAGTCTCTCACCACTAAAATTTTAAAGTTTTTTTCGCTCAAAATTTAATAGCATTCTAGCAGGAATTTTACACGAAATATTAGACGAAGAAAAACGAAATAAATTTTGTGGTGAGAAACTGCCTGCTGGCTTCTAGATTTTTGCACCCCTGGGTTAAGCATATAAAACTTGGGCGGCTATTTACCGACATTTGGCCGCAAATTATTAAGCCGGAGATTACTAATTAATGCAGTTGTATACTATTTCGCAACTATAAATCTCATTCACAAATTCCAACGTACCTGACATGACTTTTTCGCGCAAGTGGTTAAAAAACGAAGAAGGTGTGGTTATCTGAGAGATAATTTTAGTGTTAAAAATAATCTGATACACCTTCATTTGTCTTAGTTTAAAAATAAATTTCAAGAGCGAGGCTGAATAATGATAAAACAATTATTGTGGCAGCAATACTGACTTTGAAACCACATACTAAAAAATAAATAACTAAAAAAAGCTCGCATTGTGTCTGTCCCACTACATTTAATCTGATCTTGAAGATAAGCATTGTGTCAATAAAAATACATTTCAGTTTCGATATGTTCTATTGTTTGGATTATTTTCATTATTCATTTATTTATTTATGATCACTGTATTATTATTACTATTATTAGATCTTTTTTTTCTTTTCTTTTCTTTGAGAGCGAGAGAGAGAAATCCTTATGAATGTAATTTTTTTTATAAAAATAAAATTAATGTTAAAACAAGTTTACATAAAACTGACCGGAATTTTCAGTATAGCTGTTTGACGGATTATATTGCGTGTAAATCTTTCTTAGAAATTTGTCTGAAGTTAGAACGAGAGTTGAAAAGCAGTAGGAAGGAAAAAGGTTTGTTAACCCCTCGGGGACGAGCGACACGTATGCGTACCGCAAAAAGGCTTAAGAATCCTTGTTTATACCTACCAGTAAAATTTTACTGTAAAATTTGCCTTATTTAATCGGTGCATTTTCTCGATTTAAAAAGACAAATTTCTGCTTTTACAAACCGGTGACGAAACATTAAAAATTACATGAATGGCTCCCGTCGCGAAGGATATAAGGTTTAAGACTTCTCGGTCGCCATTCAAATGAAACAATTTTTTTAATTTCTTTTTCTTCTTAACCCTTTAACGTTCATTGGTTTCGCCACGAAACCACAAAATTTTAATTCCGATATGCAACACTGACACCGGTATTTTTATCTAAAAATATCCCTTTTATTATGTATGTGAAAAATCACGTTTTCTTATTTAGAAATATATTTGTTCATATTTACCGGTGTCATTCATTTATTTCGACATCTTAGCAATAAAAATGCTATGATCGTTAAAGGGTTAACTCTAGGGGTTTATATTTCGCCTTTATTAATATTGAAAATGTCGAATAGCAATTTTTTTAATTTAAACATCGAAAGTCTATCATTAAATAAAGCAAAAAAAAAAAAAAAAAAAAAATCGGAAGTAGGAATTTTTAAAATAGATCAAATATGCAACCCTTTTGAGATCCGCCAAAGATTATAATGTTCTCTCTTCAGTGCTTGACAATGCTGACTTCAGTGCTTTATTCCGTAACATGGTATATGCACATGGTAGCACATAAGCTAACCTATAAGCAGTGTTTCGAATTTAGTAGTTTTTATTATTGTAATTATCATTACTTTCGGATATTCCAAATTATACCAGAAATTTTAAATAGAATTATTTGCTTTAACTCCTTGCGGCGCGGTGGCATATCTATGAAACCGCTTAATTTTAATTCACATACGCCAGATTGACACAAATTCGAATTTTTGGTTTAAAAAAAAATTAGCACTTTATTGTATGCGTGAAATTTACCTTTTTGTTATTTATAAATAAAGTTGTTTTCAAATTCCGGTGTCAGTCATTAATTTCATCACTTAAGCAACGATTTTGCCCTGCGCCGCAAAAGGTTAACTAATAGCAGGCATTCATCATTTCAATAAAGCGAAATTTTTTATTGGGAATTTCTGCTCGGAATTCAGATTCTCTGAACTACGAAATTTTTAGACCGTGTTCTATCGCGGAAATTAGAGCGCTACCGAACGATAGCTTACATGAATTATTTTTTATATTCTATTTGAACCACTACATTTCAAAAGTAATTTTTTAAATAAATCTTTTATGCACATTTTGTCCGACTGTATGTAAAAGTGTTCCGTTTAAAAAAAGTGGTGCCAATGTTCTTTATATGGCGACATTTGTCCTAGTCAGGAAAGTCATATTCACCTTTGATTGCCCTGGCCTTATTTTACAGCGTTCGTACACTTCAAGGACTTTGAAGAACATGTTACCAGAATTTTTGTAAAGTAATATTTTCCTTATTTAGTGACAAAAAAATTATTCCCAAATATAGAGAACAGTCCTTTATGATATTTTTGGTGCTAAAACACCCAAAATCCTATGACCAGGGGTGCAAAAATCTAGGCGCCAGGAGGCAGTTTTTCACCACAAAATTTATTTCGTTTTCCTTCGCCTAATATTTCGTGTAAAATTCCTGCTAGAATGCTATTAAATTTTGAGCGAAAAAAACTTTAAAAATTTAGTGGTGAGAGACTACCCTCTGGCGCCTAGATTTTTGCACCCCTGCCTATGACTCCCTTGTTGCGTACGAACCCTGTCTTATTAACCCCTTCAAGACGAACGTCTTTAAAAAAAAATTTAATCTTTTTCACCGGTTTTTAAACAGGGAAATTTTTGTTTAATAGAATCGGGAAACTGATTTTATTAAAGTTTTACAGTATAATTTTACTGATGAGAATAATCACGGATTCTGAGTATTTTAAGCGCCACGTATACTGGTCGCTTGTTCTCGAAAGGTTAAAGCACTTCTAATATTGTGTAATTGTAGCTAATTATTTTTTTAAGTGGTGCTGTTCGAAAAAAAAATTGTAACATGCTCTTGAAATGGTTATGTAGTTACAACAGTAATATCCCGCATAATAAAGTTTGCCAAACCAAAATTTTCTGAAGGAGCATATAATTTCTTTTATAAAATTCTCTAAGAGTGATTAACATCCACGGTGACGGTAAAATATTATAGCTTTTAAATAATAAATATTTAATTAAACATACTTTTGGTTTGTCAATACCTAGATCTTTTTTTTTGGCGGGGGGGGGGGGGGGGGGTTAAAACCTTAATTAAGTTTATTAGACATATTAAAAAAGAAAAATCTGATGGAAAATGAAGAAAGTAGTACGAATTTAACATAGAGCCATTTTAATTTATTATACCGTTTTATTCGAAATTAAATAAAAATATTACCTTCTTCTTTCATCAAAGAAAAATCCAATCTGAACCGTGATAATCTTTTGTCAAACTCTTTCAAAATTGCGTTATCTAAACTCAAGCAGTTCTTTTTCTTTTTGTCGTGTTATGTTTCCTTCCTTCCGCTTTACTGTCCCAAAAGTGAAAAACTTAACGCTTGTCTTTATCAAAGTTTAAATATTTGACATCTTAGGTAATTTAACCAAGGAAAAATTTTATGAACATATATGAGGTCATGTGATTTCAATTAGTGTCATCATAATACACGCGAGAGTATATAAATATTTTTTAAGATTTTTTGTTGCTCTAAAACTTTAACCCTTTCCGGCGCAGTGTTACCACTCCGGCAACACCTAATTTTAATTCCAAACTTACAAACGGTACCAATAATATTTTAGTAAAATTTTACTTTTACAATGACAGCTTAAATTAGGGAATTCTTAATTTCTAAAAAAGTCTTTTGTAAATTCCGGTGTCAGTCAACAATTTCTCATTTTACGAACAGAATTGGTCTGCGCCGGAAAGGGTTAATGGAAAATTTCTGAATTTTAAACCTGAGTCTTAAAAAAATTTATTATTAATTCATTCTGCTGTAAATTTAAATAATCTTTAAATTGAGTTTCCAAAAAAGTTTAACAAATTAACCCTTTAACGTTCACTGGTTTCTGTACGAAACTACAAAATTTTAATTCGAATATACAACAACGACACAGGAATTTTAATTTAAAAGAAAATCATTTTATTATGTATGATTAGAAATCACCTTTTTCTTATTCACAAATATATCTGTTCCCAATTACCGGTGTCAATCATTTATTTCAACATCTTAGCAATGAAAGTGCTTTGTCTGTTAATCAAAATTTGTAACAGAATGTCCTTTAAGGAAGTCCGGGACGCATTGTAAAATTATTTTAATTTACTGAATTAAAATTTTGAAATTTTCTGTAATTGTTAAACATATCAGTAGTAAATAAAATCACGATAAAATTTCTAATACTTTTTACTTAAAAATTTAAAATTTATTAAAACTAGAACCGTCATTATGGGTCAAAATGACCCCTGCCAGAATGATAGTAATAGATTTGAACCAGAATTTTCTTCATAAGATATCTTAAATATATACAGTACAAAAATAGACTAATTAAATAAGTTAAATAGTTTAAAATTAAAATTCTGGTGCGAATTATTTTTTATAAAACTTTAGTAAAATACCCGGCTGTTTTAGTGTTAGAAAAGTGTAATAATTTAAAATTGCTATAATTCGAAATATTATTTGTTGAATTTCAATTTGTTTTTATTTAAACAAACAAAAATGTGTAAGCTTTAATTTTCATTCAGCATTTTAAAAAACATTTAACATATAAATTAAAAATAAAATGTTTGAGGTAACTATTTTTAAACATAATATTTTTAAAAGTAAATATTTTTTTTTTTATATTTACAAGATCAGAATTAAAATAAAACGTTAGAAAAATACTTTTTCCAAGTTTGAACCATTTATTTTTAATGGTTCTTGACTTACAGGAATTATAATATGAGAAATTGTGAAGAAACCCATCATGAAGAAAAACGTATTTTAACAAAGAAGACTTTCCTAAAACAACCATTGCTTGAAAGCTAGATTTTGATAACAAATCTAAACGAAATAAATTATATTTCCAGTTCCAATTAAAACAGAAACATAATTTAAACATCATTTTAAGCAGAAAAATACAAAAAGAAAGAAGTAATAATGTTATGATTTTTTTAGAACTTTTGAAGATTTTAGTGTGTCGAACCACCTGATTTATTATTATTATTATTATTATTATTATTATTATTATTATTATTAAGATCGGAGAAAATCATATTTGAATTTATTTTTGCAAACTATCCACTAGAGAAATAGAGAAAAAAAAAGCCTTTGCTAGATATAATGTCATTCCTGAGTTACACAACAAAAATTACTCAAAAAAGATCAGTTTAAATTGTATATTTATTTTAAAGAATTTACACTGCACAGTAATAACTATTCAACAACATAATAATTTTTATACTATTTTATAGTTTGCGGAATTAATATTAACTACTTTAGGGATTCTCAAATTAAGATTTCGCGTACCAGTAACTAGGCTACTTTTTATAAGTTAAATTTTTTTGATTTGCAGCACTTTTTTGAAATGAAAAAATCTTTCTTGTTTGCGCCTTAATTGATATGTCATTAAATAAGGTAAATTTTACTTATTTCAAAAAAGGGATCACAATCAAGAAATCTGATTTTAAAATAAGTAGCCCATTTACTGGTATGCGAAACCATAGTTTGCGGAATTAATATCGACTACCTGATAAAAATAGAGAAAAGAATTCCAGTCAGACGCATTGCAAGAAATGTCATCAAAAGATGTTAGAACATCCCTCCGATAACAAATCAGAACAAAAACATACTTTACGATCTTAAATCAAGATTTGTAGGCATCAAAAGATTAAGGGGATTTTAAATGTTTCAGTACAAGAAATTTTGTAAAATACTGGTTACTATATCTGAAGAATTTTTTTTTTCTTTAAATAGCCAAATACTTCTTTGAGAGAATTCTGGTACAAATGCTTTAAAAGGCTTTAAATCGTGCGAACCGTGTAAATGCATGTTATCACACATAAAGTAAGACATGTTAATTCACTAAAAGAACATTACAAAATGCCAAATTATAAAACAAGTCGGAAATTGCACGTCACACGTAGCAAGTGAGGTGCGTTCGTACTATAACGAGGTTTAAAAAAATTCAGATCTTCAGTGTAAAAGTATACTGTACTTCGGATATAGTATTGTATCCGAAATCTTTTGTGTGCTTCTGTAAACACCATCTACTTTCTATTATACAGGAATTAACTTTTACCAAACCTCAGCATCGCCAGTTTCATAAAACGTGAAATAGTTTAATATCATTAAAACGCACCCGAAACAATGCTTCCTCCAATACCATTATGCAATGAAATACTTTTGTGTGACCCTATAAATTAATAAAAAATAATCTTTGCACAATAGATTGTATAGAATGTATATTTTAGTATATTCTTAATAGATGCATGTCAATTTTATTATTTTCAAAAGAATGTAACATCATCAAAATGCACTTGAAACTATTTTTTTCCATTGACCGCAATGTAACTGAATATATCTAATTGTCCCTGTAATTGAACTATGCATCCTATTTTCCTAAAATATGATATGAATCGACAGAATTATGCAACAATTATTTACTTTAAATTTCAAACGATTTTTGGTTAGGTAGTTTTTGCGTTTTTATTGCGCGGGCAGATAAACGGACAGACGTACGGGTAGACTGAACGATGATCATATGTGCTATGTATTTATATAATTACGAACGCACCTAAAACTATCATGTAACACTTTGTTACATCATACATTTAAAAGTTAAAAAAATAGAAAAGTCTTTTAAGTCTATACTTTTCGGGAAAATTAAATAAGATATTTTCTATTTAAAAAAAAAAAAAAAAAAAAAAAAAAAAAAAAAAAAAAAAAAATTTGCTTGGCAGGAAAAAAAAATCTGTTTGTAAAATGATTATAAAGCATTTCGCTTTATGAAATTCGCTGACCAGGAATTAGTTAATCCCAATTATAATTCTATTTCTCTAAGTTCTTTTTTATCCTCCTTTTGACCAAACGAAAACCCATTCTGAAATGTGATAATCTTTTGTCAAACACTTTAAAAATAGTATTATCTCAAGTCAAACACATCTCATTTTTTTTGTTATGTTATTTTTCTCTCCTTGCAACTTTCTGACCCAAAAGTGAAAAACTTAAAACTTTATCGAAGTTGAAATATTTGATACGTTATGTTATTTAAACTAAAGAAAAATTTTATTAAATGAAATCATAGTTTTTAAATTAATCTCTTTATAAAAGACTTGAGTATATAATAAATATTTGTTCTGTGTTTTTATTAAAATTTGTTTTGCTGGAAATCTTCAATGCAGGAAGTTTTGATTTCAGATATGTCCCTTCCCACAAAATTTAAATATTCTTTCATTCTCTTGTTAATTGATGCATTCCAAATGGATTTAAAGGATATAGAAAAGTCCTAAAAGAAAGTACTGTAAAAAAGATTTAACTACCAGTAATTTCTTATAGAAAATACTTAAATAATATAAAGGGATTAATAAAGGCAAAATTCTCTTTATCAGAATACTGGTATTTGGATGGCTTTTTTTGACTGTATCTTTCTCTGAGCAATCGCCATCCTGTATTTAGATGAAGTTTAATATTTTTCTATAAAATATTAGTTGAACTTTTTGTTTGACACAAAAAGAAAATTTATTCGTAAAATGAATATAAAATACACAGCTAGTTTTATAATCGTACTTATAATTCTAATCTTCTGGGTTCTTTGTTTGTTTTTTCGACCAAACGAAAATTTGTTTTGAACTTTAAATTTTTTTTCAAACACTTTCAAAATAATTTTATTTGAAGTTAAACAGATCTCTTCCTTTTTGTTATGTCACTTTTTCACCTTACACCTGTTTCACCCAAAAACGAAATGCTTAATGCTGGTATTTATCCGAGTTTAAATATTTGAACACCTTATGTTATTTAAAATAAAAGAAAAAATTTTAAACTCGTCTCTAGCGTTTTTTAAAAAGAAGTTAATTCAATTATACAATTTAACGAATGCTTTAATTAAATAATTAAATTTATTATTTAATTAAAAAGCCAAATTTTATTTTCCTTTGTTATTGGTGCCAAAAACAAATTTTTTGTACGGGGTCAAGGAAATTTCCAGGACAAATACCAGAAATTTTTTTATAGAATAATAAAAAAAAAAATCTGAGTTAAGGAAAGACAAGACTGGTTGAAATCCTATGAAAAATATGCCAGCTTTAGACCCATTTCCTCAGAAACTACCAGACCGATTTTGGTGAAATTTGAAATCTCCTGAATCATACTCAAAGTTTGGCTAATTCCATGGGTTCTGTAGTGTAAGTCACATAACTCATTAATTGCTATGCTTGTTGCCACCGTTATTTTCGAAAAGTCTGCTTGGTCTTATTCAATTAATGAGAATGTGCCAATAAAATTAATCACATTATTTATTTATTTATTTATTTATTTATTTTTTAATACTGGTAGCCAAAAATCGTAGCCTGTGACTTACATTACAAGTACTCATGGAAATAGCCAGTTTATGGCAGACTTTTTTTTGCGACAAGAACTTTATATTTTAGAGCAATATCAAAAACTTTCCATTTTTCATTTTTTTTTTTTTTTTTTTTTTTTTTTAAGAGTAATTAACTTTTTAAAAATTGTCTGCTCTATATGATTTTACATTTATGCTCCTCCACCGAAAAAAGTGTATATCAAATCGCTGGAGTACATTATGAAATAATGAATTTTTACTTGAAAAGTGTGAATTTTAGGAGAGACAAAAAAAAATCTTAGACGCTTCTAATTTCTGTGAAGTTTTTGCACAATTTCCTCAAATACACGAATTGTTTTTGCCAGTCCTGAATTGGATGATTTCAAATGATTTTAAATCATGATTTGTTATTCTCACCAGTAAATTTTTATTGTAAATTTTGTATTTAATCCGAGTATTTTTCCGATTCATTTAGGAAAAACTTTCTTCTTTAAAAACACGGTGAGAATATCATTTAAAAATTTTAAAAGACACGTCTAAATAGATATTAATTGCAAGCTTTTTTTAATATTGATAAGTTAAGCAGTTAAAATATATATTAACATTTGGATACAATTTAGCTTCCGATAATAAATGAGGTAATGTTTTTATCCTTATCGGTTTCATGTCATTTCCCACATGACTTCAGTTTAACCCCTTGAGGGGCGGTGGTATATATTATATACTACCTACGATTGATGAAGATTTACACCAGAAAAATGTCATTAAATTTCCCTTTTCTAACTTTGGTGGAAAACAGTCGTGAAAATGCTTATACTCTTTTTGATATAACTCTTTAAAAAATTTCCGGTGGGAGTTCAGAATTACACGAACGCAATCGTATGCCCCTCAAAGGGTTAAGCATCTCATGCACGAATATTATTTTATTTCCACCACTTTTTGTATGTACTGTTTTTATTTGTAATTTGACAACATATGCATACTACAACATTTATTTTAAAACTATAGTGCTGCGATTAGAAATTAAAAATAGAAATAAGTATAAAATTTCAACATAAAATTAATGTGAATGGACGTGGCGTCAGAATAATTGTATTCCCCTGAATTTTTACAATTATTTTCAAATGATCAGGAAAAAGAACATACAAATCGATTCAGAAAGGTTCAAAGAAATCTTTTAAATCAACAAAACAATAATTAGTTTTCTTTTTCTTTTTTCGAAGAAGTTCTTTTATGTCTCCCCTTAAACGGGCAGATTTTCACTTTCTTTTAATAAGATATTTTTATGTGAGAAAATACTGGTGCTAGGGAACATTTTGATGTGCAAAATTCCATGAGGCGTACGAACCCTGGATGAAGACGAGGCAGGCTTGATATAGGAATGCAAAGGGTTAAAATAATTTTCGGAAAATTCTGCTGTAAATTTAGTGTTGTAGTAAAACAATTACTTTCACGTGAAAAGGCTAAAGTAATTATAAAAATATTAAATGTCTATATTTTCCCCTTATTTATGATAAAATTATTAAATGTCTATATTTCGGAAAATTCTGCTGTAAATTTAGTGTTGTAGAGAAACAATTACTTTCACGTGAAAAGACTAAAGTAATTATAAAAATATTAAATGTCTATATTTTTCCCCTTATTTATTGTAAAATTATTAAATGTCTATATATCGGAAAATTCTGCTGTAAATTTAGTGTTGTAGAGAAACAATTACTTTCACGTGAAAAGACTAAAGTAATTATAAAAATATTAAATGTCTATATTTTTCCCTTATTTATTATAAAATTATTAAATGTCTATATTTCGGAAAATTCTGCTGTAAATTTAGTGTTGTAGAGAAACAATTACTTTCACGTGAAAAGACTAAAGTAATTATAAAAATATTAAATGTCTATATTTTTCCCCTTATTTATTATAAAATTATTAAATGTCTATATTTCGGAAAATTCTGCTGTAAATTTAGTGTTGTAGAGAAACAATTACTTTCACGTGAAAAGACTAAAGTAATTATAAAAATATTAAATGTCTATATTTTTCCCTTATTTATTATAAAATTATTAAATGTCTATATTTCGGAAAATTCTGCTGTAAATTTAGTGTTGTAGAGAAACAATTACTTTCACATGAAAAGGCTAAAGGCTAATTCCATGGGTTCTGTAGTGTAAGTATGTGTCTGTACATATTAATTGCTATGCTTGTTAGCCACCGTTATTTTCGAAAAGTCTGCTTGGCCTTATTCAATTAATGACAATGTGCCAATAAAATTAATCACATTTTTTTTTGTTCCATAATACTGGTAGTCAGAAATCGTAGTCTGTGACTTACACTACAAGTACGCGTGGAAATAGCCTAAAGTAATTATAAAAATATTAAATGTCTATATTTTTCCCCAAGAAATTTTTTAATTATAAAAGATTACTTGAATTTTTTGCTTGCGAGAAGAATGTGCTAATGCAACGAAAATAAAGCACGCACAGAATTTTGTAATCCCATTTATATATGGATAATTTCCCTCGATCAAACAAAACTTAATTCTGAACCGTGATAATCCATTTTCAAACACTTTCAAAATAATGTTATATCAACTCAAACAGTCCCCTTCCTTTTCGTTATTTCACTTTTATCTTCTTCCACCTTGCTGCTCCTAAAAGCGAAAAACTTATTGCTTTTCTTTATCCTAGTTTAAATATTTGACATCTAATAATAAGGTTATTTAAAAAGAAAATTTTAAAACTGTGTGAAATTATCTTTTGAAATAGTGTCATCATAAAACACTTGCAAGTATAATAAATGTTTGTTCAGATTTTTTGTTAAAATTTATTTTGCTCAAAAAAATTCAATGGAAAGATTTTTGATGTCCCTTCCCACAAAATTTAAATATTCTGCTGCTGATTTGATCATTCTTCAAAGTTGTTTGTTTTTCAAAATAAGTTTAAAAGCAATGGAAAAGTTTACTTAAAAAGTTTTTTCAAGTACTTAACATTTTGAGCAAAAAACTAGATACTATTAACTTGTGTAAAGTTCTTGCAGAATTTCATCAAACACACAAATCAAAATACAGCCGACTCTCGTTAATTCGAACTCGTCGGGACCACAAGAAATGTTCGAATTATCCTAACTTCCAATTAAGGAAAACATACTTAATATGGTACTATTACAAAGGAATTAATGTTATAGTGTTTTTTAAACTTATTTTGCCTGTTATCATTAGAATATGACTTAATATTAAATTAGAATGTATAAATACATAAACTAATTAAAAGATTAGAAACAAGCACGATCGAAGAAAAATTTAAAGCGTCACTGATGGACAGACGGGACTCTAAGAAAGTGGATATCAAATACATTGTATTATATGTATACTCGTTCGGAACAATTTTTACAAAAATCAAAGAAAGAAGTGATTCAAATGATCTGAAATCCGTGAGAAAGAAATGAAAATTGAAAAATCGGAATTCTCGTTAGTTCGAATTAAACGAACTCAAGAGAAAATGAGTTCGAATTAATGAAATTTTTTAACGTTATTCTGCCATTGAAAATTTCGGGACTTTAAATTTAGTTCGAATTAAGCGAAGATTTGAATTATCCGATTTCGAATTAACGAGAGTCGACTGTATATACAAAAGTTTGGATATAATTTAGATTTCGATAATAAATGAGATAATGTTTTAATCCTTTTCGGTTCTACATCATTTTCCATGTGACCTAAAGATGAGCATATTTTACACGATTTTTTTTCCGTTTGAATCACTTTTTGTATGTACTACTTTTACTTGTACTTTGACTAATTGTGCATACTAGAGCATTTGTTTTAAAATTACAGTGCTGCGATTAGAATTTAAAAAAAGAAATAAGGATAAAATGTTAGAATAAAATTAATTTGAATGGGCGTTGCGTCCGAATCGGTGTATTCTCTTGAATTTTTAAGAATTTTTCTTATGGTCAGAAAAAACGGGCATACCATAGATTTAGGAAAGTTCAAAAAAAATTTTAAGCCCCCCCCCCCCAAAAAAAAAAAAAATCAAAAAGTTTTATTATGTCTTCCCTTAAACGGACAAGTTTGCACTTTCTTTTCATGATATATTATCTGTGATAAAATACTGGTACTGAGGAAGTTTGGTGTGTGCAAAATTCTATGAGACATACGATCCCTGGATGAAGTCGAGACAGACTTGATTTACAAATGCAAAGGCTTAAAATATTTTTTTGAAAATTCCGCTGTGTTATAGAGAAGCAATTATTTTTACCTGAAAAGCCTAAAAGAATTATAAAAGTATTTAATGTCTATATGGCTATATTTTTCACAAAGAAATTTGTAAATTATAAAGGTTTTATTGGCTTTTTTGCTTGCGGAAAAAAGTTCTAATAAAATGAAAATAAAGCACACAGAGAATTTTGTAATCCCACTTATATGTGTGTATTTTCCTTCGATCAAATAGAAATTAATTCTGAACCGTGGTAATCTTTTGTCAAACACTTTCAAAATAATGTTATATCAACTCAAACAGACCTTTTCTTTTCGGTATTTCACTTTTATCATCTTCCACCTTGCTGCCCCCGAAAGCTTAAAACTTATATTGCTTTTCTTTGTTCAAGTTTAAATATTTGACACCTAATAAGGTTATTTAAACAAAGAAAAATTTAAAACAGAATGAAATTATGTTTTTTGAATTAGTGTCATCATAAAACGCTCGATAATATAATAAATGTTTGTTCAGACTTTTTGCTAAAATTTGTTTTCTTCAAAAACTTCAATGAAAGGATTTTGTACGCACCTTTCTACAAAATTTAAATATTCTTTAATTCTGCTGCCAATGTAATCATTCTTCAATTTTTTTTTTTCAAAATAAGTTTAAAAAGAATGGAAAAGTGCGCTTAAAAAGTTTACTTAAGTACTTAACATTTTGAACAAAAACAGTATTTACTAAAAAAATTATCAACAGTTTGATTTGATTCCAAGTCATGTAGATCCAGGTGGAACAACAGTGTTAAGGCTTTTATTTAACTTACACACACACACACTATATACATTACATAAATTAGGCTGAATTTCTAAAAATATGACATGAGAAACACCTTCTAGTTTTTTTTTTCGATGTAAAAATATTTTTTTCTACTTATGCTTCGATAGTATAAAATAGAAAATTTCAGAATAACATTTTGAAACATTTTAACATATTTAAAAATTCAAGTTTTAACTAAAATAGTTAAAGTTTTAGATTAATAAACCAGATAAATTCATAAGAAAATGTCCCGTTCCCCTCCTCATTTGAGTTAGGAATGGGACATATTTTAAAATGAAAATTCATATTTGATTTATACAAAAGTAATGAAAAAATGGCAAAGACAATGTGAAATTAGCATTCCTTAGGTTTAATGTAAATCACAATACTTATTTTATGTTTATAGCTGCCAACTTTTACAAATACAATTGAAAAAACTTTTACTAATTTGACAGCAGTTTTCGAACTTAACCCTTTAACGTTCATTGGTTTCTCTACGAAACCACAAAATTTTTATTCCGATATGCAACATTGACACCGGAATTTTATCTAAAATAATCCATTTTATTACGTAGGTGAAAAATCACATTATTATATTTACAAATATATCTGTTAGCAATTACCGGTGTCATTCATTTATTTCAACATCTTAGCAATGAAAATCCTTTGATCGTTAAAGGGTTAAACAAAGAAAATTTTTAAAAGTTTAATGGTAGTACAAAAGCGTAAAGTGTGGCAGCTATGTATATTTGTAAAATCCAAATCAAATAAAAAATATGCTTGTTACTGACTTGTGACTTCAATTAAATTTGTTGGATGTGCCATTGCAATTATATCTTGTCTATCAATGATGAAACAGTTAGTTTCTTGTGGGAAAATTAAATTCCTATTTTCATTCCCTCCCACAAATTGTGTTTTGCCATGGAAAAAAAAAAAAAAAGTTTTTAGTTTGAGTTTTAATAATTATTTCAAACTAGTAGTATTTTGTTTTTGTTTTTTAAATAAAAGAAAATTGCTATTATAGAGATAAATATAAATATTTACTATTTATGGTTGGTATTGATAAATAATGCATCAGTAAAAAAAAATATTTTTTTCAGTGCTTTAATTTCTCTTTTTATTCAATTTTTTAACATGCAAAATAGTAAGTTTTATGTGTTACACTGTTCAATTCCAAAATAAGACAGTCTTATAAATATTAAATACAAAAACATTTTGTTTATATAACATAATAATTTAGAAAGAGCTATCATTTGAGTAAGACGGAAGATGAACAATACCTCCCTGAGCCACAACGTCCCATTCTTTCCTTAGACAAGCATAAATATATATATATATGCATGTTTTTACAAAAAGCATGTGGCTTTTAGATTTAACTTAACTGCTCATTTATAAAAGGCATATTTCTGATTTTACAAAATATTGAAAACAAATTAAGTTAGCAACAAAAAATGTGATTGAAAAATTCCATTAAAAATCTCAGTAGTTAATTACTTTTGATATTTGGAAAATAGTCTTTTTGAGTCACAAGCTCATAGTTGCTTGCAACTAAAAAGATTTATAGGAACAAGGATAATACAATGATTACACCATCTGGAAAAAGAGTAATAAATTAAAAATAAATCTTATTTTAACACTAGAAAGACGGAAAATTTTACAAAACTTTTATAAAAAATATTTAAAACCAGAATTCTTATTCATAACGGTTTAAGTTATTTAACCTTATTACCAGTAGCGGCTTGTCAGGGGGTGCTGCATCAAATTTTTCACACCACTAAAATTTTATAGAAATTTTAGTTTTAACTAATCAACCAAGTTTGTCTAATGAATAATATAAAAGATTCTGTTAAGAAAAATCTGATGCAGCACTCCCTGACTAGCCGCTACTGCTTCCTGTCTTGAATGGGTATAATCGATCCAGTCCTATAATGCGTTTCGTTCGATTCAAACCAAATAATTTTAACCCGTTGGGACGAGCGACACGTATATGTGCCGCAAATAGGCTTAAGAATCCGTGTTTATCGGCACAAAGTCACAAATTTCTGTATTTTAAACCCGGTGACAAAACATTAAAAATTTCGTAAAATGCTTCGTTGCGGAGGGGTTGATAGAAAAAATTCAAGTTAAATAAGTATGTTAAATGGAATTATATAAAAATTCTGGTGTGAAAAGTTTAAATAAAGTTTGAGTAAAATTCCAACGGGGTAGGAAGGTTAATTAACCCGATTTTTCTTTGTTTCTTTAGAAGGAAATTTGTGGTTCGAATCGAAATATATTCATTTGGTAGGGGCCAAATTGGCCCCTCGCCATCGTTTTAGTGTTAAGCATTATTGCAGATGTCTTACAACTTCCAGTGTCCCATCTCTCCGGTAGTTAGTATAATAGTTATTATAATTAATAAAATAATTAATTAAATTTTAATTTAAAAATTTATTAAATCAGAATTTATTTTTTTTCTGTATTTGAATGAATCATTTATTGTCCGTCTTCCATTTTTCTTATAAATATGCTTTCAAAGTCTCAATTATTTTATATATATCTGATTTCATAAAATAAACAAAAACTCTTTTTGGCCGCGAATATCTTTATTAAATAAACCAAATATTTCGGTTTTAAAAATGTGGTACTTAAATACGAGATACTTTAGGCATGTATATAGATAAAGAGATTTATTTACCTTTTATTCATTATTATTATCATTATCATCATTATTATTATTATTATTTTGTACTTATAGTTTTCTTTTTCTATTTCTAGGTATGTAATGGATCTTTCCTAACATTTTGTGTGTTCGAATAGATAGCAACATTGGTATTTTTTAATTCAATTTCTTAATTTATTTAATTTTTTATTTATATTCATTTGTATAAGAATTTGATGAAGCCCTTTCAATCTTTTCTACACGCATGTGCATCACATCAGATCCTTTTATTCTTTCAACACACCGTTGTTTTCAATGAATATTCTTAAAAAGATGATAATTTCTATAGCCAATTCGAGTCTGATATCCTACTGAATTTATATGTCTTTACCATTTTTTTCTTTTTTTTACCTTTCTTTTCTATTTATTATTATTATTATTATTCACATGTACTGATACCACAAAATATTATTTACATATTAAAGTATCCTTGTATTTGCAATGCACATGCAGGGCTCCCAAATGGTCGGCCAACTGAACATCAATATTTTCTTAGGAAAGTTTTTCGTTGCAAAAGTTACTTGCAAATTGCTCAAAAGCCGCCTTCGGAGGTTAGTTTTAGCACAAATGAAATCCTATTATGAAATCTTCTGTTAAAAAATATTGGTGTTCAGTTCGCGGACCATTTAGGAGCCCTGCACATATATTTAACGTCTGAGTTAAAAAAAAAAGCTATTAAAAGATTGAATAATATAAATTAAGATAGACTTGAATACATTTAAAAAATTAAAATTTACATAAAAAAATTTAGTACTTTTTAGTACTTGTATATAAATTGTAATTTTTTAAATGTGTTCAAGGCAGACTTGTTTTATGTTATTTAATATTTTAATATCCTTATATTGTCTGATATTAGGACAATAACCTTGTGGTAATATCAAGCTTTTGGATACCACTCTTCCTAAGAGTTTTTCTTCCTTATATTTAATGGAATAAATTCTGAAAACTAGTAAGACGAAATTTACTATAGAAAAATAGTGGTATTTCGTGCCTCTGTCCCTCCTGGTGTTCTGTAGCAAGTTAATGTGCATAATGGGCTTTAAATTTTAGTATGTAATTGATCTCTTTTTAAATATGTCATTGATTCTACATAATTATTCACGAAAATAATTTTCAAGACCGCGGTGATTGCGGCTTCGGCAGAACTCCCACTGGGCCGTTTTTTAAAAACCGGTATATTTTAACCCTTAAATGCATAGTATAGAACGCGTTCCAAAAAATGCGCAATTCAAAGAATCAGAATTCATACCAGAAAAATCTAAATAGTAAATTTTTCTTTATTTAATTACGAATGGTCTGTCATTAAGTGAAAATTGCTCTTTTAAATTTCTGGTGAGAATACGGAATATGTGAATAAAACCCCCCAATAAATCGCGAACACTTATGGTATCGAAAATGATACAATATGCATTTAAGGGTTAAGAAAGAAATTCGTGATAGGTTTTTGTAACAACTGAAATAAAAACGCCTTTCGAATTAAATTCCGATGAAATTTGTTTGTTTCGATGAAATTTGTTAACCCTTTACGAACGAGAGATCGGTGTACGTGCCACTTAAGGTGTTCAGAATCCTACCTTATTCTCATCAGTTTTTAAAGCTTACGTTACTTAATCGGAGCATTTTCGTGATTCAATTACAGAAAAAAATTCTGTTTTGAATAACCGGTGGTAAAAGATTAAAAAATTAAGCAAAGGGCTCCGGTCGAGAAGTGATTAAGAAGATGTTTCTTTTTTAAAAAGTGGTGTTCGGAGAACGGCTTGAGTGTTAGCCTATCGCTGTTTCGCGGGTCAGTGTTGCAAGCGGGCTACTATTTTGAAATTCAGATTCCTTCATTCACACCCCTTTTTATGTAGCGACAAAATTCCGTTTGTTTTCGACTTTATTTACATGCCATTAAATAAAGCTCATTTTACTATTTCAAAAGAGTGGTGCCAGTCAAGAATCTGAATTTAAAATAAGTAGCCCATCTGGCAACACTGTCGCGGGTCACAAAATCACACAGTAAAACAAATGAACAGGAACTGTATTACGAATGATTGCTACCGAAATTTCCATAATAGAATTAATTCCATGTTACTTTAATTGTAACATTATCAGTAACATGTTCCATGTTACCGATACTGTAGAATCATTAGCATGCATTTCCATATTTAAAATGATTAAATGAATGAGTGAAACCGGAATTTATAAATGAATTCATTTGGAAATAAGAAAAAACTTTATTTTGCATACATAAAGAATCGAAAATACTTGTACCAAAATTCTGGTACTGTTATGGCGTTAGGAAATCAAGTAAGCTGAACGTCCCATGTAAAGAAACACTGAGCAACAAAGGTTAAGCACTGTGTAAATATCTAAGCGCCAGCGGTCAGTCTCTCACGACAAAAATTTATAAATTTTTTTAACTTAAATTGTCTTAGCATTTTACCAAAAAAAAAAAAAAGGACGAAATATTTGATGAAAAATAACAATTAAAATTTAATGGTGAGAGGTTGCCCGTTGGCGCCTAAATTTTTACAGCCCTGTCGTCGTGTATTTCCTTACTCTATACTTTTTTCTCGCTAATAGTACCGAATTACAAATTCCAACGTGGTAAGTCTTGGAATATCAATATTTCCAAAGAAAAATCTACCCTTTAGATTTATTATTCATGTGATTTCGTAGAAACATATCCAAAAATTATTTTTATAGCAAATTTCGGGAAAAATTATTTCGTAATTTTTTCCTAAAAAATTACCAATACCCAACAAACGGACCTGAAGGATTAAAAAATATTTTTTAATCATCTATAATTTTAAAAGGTAAATTAATTTCGTTTGAAAAATATTCACATCACCGTAATCTCCATCTTTTTTTCATGGATCTATAAAAAATAGCTTTAATTAAAAATAGTTTTCCTTAAAATTTTCTTCAATCGATAATTAATTAATTAAAATAATTAGTTTCCTTTAACTGTGAAATATTTTTAGATTCGATCGTTTTAATCGATTTTGAAAGTTATATTTAAACTCTGAAAGGTTTGCACTTTGAATAGATGTAAAAATATTTTTAAATCTAATTAATTTATGATTTCTTTTAATGTTACTAATCTTATTTTTTATCCTTTATGAAACATCAATACAGATGAACATTTTAATTTGAAATATTTTAATGATATCTTAGAAATATTAGCAACATTACCGCATTTGACGATTTTTTTTATTTAGAAATATTAAATTTACACCAGAAAAATTTGAATGGAATTTCATTTTGAATTTTATTTACGGCATTTCGATGGTTCATAATGCTAAAATAGTTAATACAACTTGAAGTTAAAAATTCAGAATACCTTTTTAACTCTTAGAAAGGTAAGGCATTTCTGCCTCCAAAATGCTTAAATAATTAATTTATACCGCAATCTACGAACAAGTTTATTTAAAACTATCTAAAAGTTTTTCTTCGCGTTTATTCTGAAATTAGAAATGTGCTAAAAATTACTAGCGCCATATCATTTTGGACATACACGCTTACACATTTTAAACGGCGCCCCTGAAGTGGTTAAAATATAAGCCCATATTCAGCAGTTACCAGTTTGACATCCGTTTATTTTACAGCAATTTCACCTTCAAACTGGAATTTTCTGAAGAAGTATTTTTACTTATAGTATTCAAAGAAATCAGCCGCTAAACGAATCTAAAAATACTTTCTGTATTTTCTGGTGTGAATCAGAATTATTGATAGAGGAGGCCAAACTATTAGTCTGTAATTTTTATGTGTTTTTCTCTGAAATCTATGATAGGTATCTCATGTAACTTTGAGCTTTTAATGAATTCTTGCAACAAAGCTTCAAATTTCAAGGCAAACTTACCATAACTGATCGATAATGTATTTTAAATAATTTTATTAAAAAATAAATAAATTCATTTTGACGTAGCATTTAATAAGTAGCAGACTGCTGCAAGAACACCTTGGTTAACAAAACAAGTATATAAATTATTATTAGTACTTAGATAATATTAAATTATTTTATTGTGGCATCGATTAATGCCATATGTAGACAAAATTCGATTGTTGCTAGAATACCTTAAATTATCAATTCAAAAGTATATGAGTTTTGATTTGAAGCAAACAACAAATCTCTGTAATTCGTAAGAAATGCAGCATGTATTAAATATTTATTTACATATTGTTTTAAGTACACATAATTTTCTGAAATTCCCTTATTTTCCGTTTAGTGACTGTTGTTGTAAACTTAAAATTAATGAGTATTTTATTGAACGATTTCACGCTTACGAATTTTGAACTTTACACTTTTTTTTCACTGCTAAAAATCAGTGTGTGCGTAATTCTACCACAATTTTTAATAGAATTTTCCATCTTTTGAAATCGCAGGAAGATGTTACAAAATGTACGATTAGCAGCTTCCCGAATTTGCCCGTGTGTCATACGGACAGCGTGTTTTTGCCAATTTATGTACCACATATGTGGTTTGACACGTACCGCGTACGGGCATCCATGTTCCAATCATAATTTATTTTTCTCAGGAGTAAATTTTTATTGTAAGTTTTTTATCATTTAATCGGTGTATATTACTGTTTAAATTCGTTTAAAATTTCTGTTATGAAAAACCGGTGATAAAAGATTAAAATTTTTGTAAAACACATGAAAAAAAAATAGACATTATTTAGAAGTTTTTCCTTTTTCAAAAATATTGATAATTTAACCACTTAATGTTCGCATTAAATTACGGTTTAAAAATTCAAATTCATTATTGCCACCACTTTAAAAAAAATATTCATCTTATTTGAACCAATGAACCAATGCAGGATAATCTGAAGTGCTTACTGGAGTCGTCTTGCTCCAGTTTATCTTCCATCGGATTCGATGAATCGTGTTGCTGATTGCGTAGATGTTATGCAAATAAATTGGTGGAATTTTCAAAAATTCCGTAGCATTGGGTTTCATCTTATTTAATGACAAGTAAAATGATTCCAGAATAAGTTCAGTTACACTATTTTATAAAACTTGTGGGAATCAAATAATTCTGAATAAAAGCCGTGAAGCTTGCAGCCCGTGAATGTCTCGGGCGCAACGATTAAGTGGTTAAGTTGTTAAACAAGATGATTGCGAATTGCTATTGCAATGCATATTTTGAATAAAAAATTTTCTAGTCCGAAATATTGGTACCAGCTCTCCGGCTGTTTCAAGGACTGCACGCATCTTGAGACTGTACATTCATTAACTAAAATGTTCTTTATCAAAAGAATTAATATTATTTCTTGTACAATAATCTCGGGACATTCGCAAGTTGATTGTTCGCGAAATAAAAAATGAAGACTATTTCATCATTCGGGAGTACGTACTTAATTTGATTACTTGTGAATTTTGTTTAATAAAGAATATTTGTTTACTTTTTTTTTCGCAAACTAAAATCGTTTTGTTTTATCAACCATATGAAACTACTTGAAACTAAACAGCTGCATTGTACTGTCAGCCTGAATTTCTAGAATTTCAGTCATTATGTCAAGGCAAAGCTTGTTAATTTCATCTGCATAAAATTTTCCGTTGCCCTATTCAAAACTCGGACGTTTTCATTCTATCTTGTACCACTTTATCAAAACAGAATTTTTTAACACACATTTTGATAACATGGCCAAGAGAAATATACTCCAAACTTACATTTTAACCTCTCGCCACGGGAGCCTTTTACGAAATTTTTAATGTTTTGTCACCGGTTTTTAAAAGCAGAAAATTGTGTCTTTTAAATCGAGAAAATGCTCCGATTAAATAAGGCAAATTTTAGAGTAAAATATTACTGGTGGGTATGAACAATGATTCTTAAGCCGTTTTGTGGCACGTATGTTTGTCGCTCATCCCCAAGGGGCTAAAAATAATGGTGCTAGTAGAATATAGAAATAGTCATTAGCCGCAGCCACTGGCGCCATTATTTAACTCATTAATACCTAGCGTCCCTTTTCAGGGACGATTATAAAAAGGGGCAGGAAAGCACTTTCACACCAGTAAATAGAATGATAAATAAACACTATTTTTCACCAGACAAATGCCTCAATAAATTAAGATAATAGTTATTCTTTGTTTAACCCTTTAACGATCAAAGCATTTCCATTCCTAAGATGTTGAAATAAATGAGTGACACCGGTAAAAGTGAACAAATATATTCGTAAATATGAAAAAGTGAATTTTCACATACCTAATAAAATGGATTTTTTTATATTGAAATTCCGGTGTCATTGTTGCATATCGGAATTAAAATTTTGTGGTTTCGTAGAGAAACCAATGAACGTTAAAGGGTTAAAAGTGGTGGGAAACCCAAAATTTCATTTTTAATGAAGAAAATGATTTGGGTATTAATGGGTTAAAAAAAATAAGTTTATACCATATTACTCCTGAACATGTTATCAAAATGTGTGTTGAAAAACTCTGTTTTGAAAGAGTGGTGAGAGATAAAATTAAAAAAAAAATCGAATTTTGAATAGTCCGGCAGCAAAATTTTATGCAGATGGAACTAACAAGCTGTTGTACGTTGGGATAAATGTTTTAATTTATACAGCTATTATGTTGAGAAGTAGTTGCATAATGTCCTTTACAAATGTGAGTAATAAAAAATTTTTGCTATATGCATACATATATATATATATATATATATATATATATATATATATATATATATATATATATATATATATATATATATATATATATATATATATATATATATATATATATATATATATTTTCAAATTCATTAACCCCTTCGTGACGGAAGCCTTTTACGAAATTTTTAATGTTTTGTCACCGGTTTTTAAAAACAGAAAGTTGTGTTTCATTAAATCGAGAAAATGTTCTGATTGGATAAGGCAAATTTTACGCTAAAATTTTACTGGTGGGGATAAACAAAGATTCTTAAGACTTTTTGCGACACGTATACGACCTTTACTTAACCCCTAAACTGATTTGCCCGTACACCATTCGTGCAAGACGAATTTGCTTATTCCATCATTTAAAGCTTTTTGACACCACAATATTTTTAAAAAATAATTTCATACTATTAAAAGGCGGAAATGTTTAGTTTAAATCTCACAAATATTTTATTTAAAAAATTGTGGTGGGAATCCGTTATTTTCAATTTATTGAACAGAGAAGAAAATGACAGTTAAGGTGTTAAAAAACAACCCTTGTATTTTCTCATAGAAAATCTCTTCTTAAGGCTGTTTCCATGAGTACTTGTAGTGTAAGTCACAGGCTACGATTTTTGGCTACCAGTATTATAGAACGAAAAAAAATGTTATTAATTTTATTGGGACATTCTCATTAATTGAATAAGGCCAAGAAGACTTTTCGAAAATAACGGTGGCTAACAAGTATAGCAATTAATAAGTTATGTGACTTACACTACAGAACCCATGGTATTAGCCCTTAACCCTTTCCGGCACGGGCAAAATCTGTACTAAAATGAGAAATTATCGACTGACACCAGAATTCACAAACAAATTTTTAAAATATTTTGAATTCCTTAATTTAAACTTCTATTGTAAAAGTAAAATTTTACTAAAATATTACTGGTGCCGTTTGCAAGTTTGGAATTAAAATTAGGCATCCCAGACCGGGCACAGTGTGCCGGAAAGGGTTAAATAAAGCGAAATTTCGAGCGTTTGAATCAATTTTCTTTTTAAAAAATATTGATATTTTAACGGGAAAATAGCAGGATCCGTACGAACCCTGCGTACGTTGGGATTCCTTTCGTTCAGTTCCATTTATGTGCATTATGAAAATTTCTTTCATTGTTAATTTCGTTTCATACTTTTCAAAATTACAAGAGTATCGGCTGTTCAATGAAATTTTTTTTTCAAGAAATAAAAGGGTATTGCAACAAAATTTTTCTAATGCTATTTTTTAAACAGTATCCTAATATTACTTCTCAGTTCTGACTTACATTTAAATTGTGTTCCTTTTTTTTCATTCATTGACCCACATTTCCTTATTTGAACTTTCACAACAATAATTTTTCTCCGATTTTAAAGACAAATCCTCCTACATTTATTCATTACTATTTCTTTACTTTCATTCTCTTAACTTCACCCCATGGTCTGTTTGCTTGTCCGATTTTGTACGTTTTATCCTGAGGACTACCGAATATTTATAGTGAAAGTTCATTCAACTGAAGACCGAAATTCTCTTGAGGAAGTACGTGTACTGTATTCTTCTCCTTAATCTGGATTATCTTTTAATACCTTGTAACTCTTTTACGCCACAGATTGTCTGAGAAATAAATTGAGTATTTCAGAAAGTAAACTTGTCTTTAAGAAAATGATGCATTGTGGTGGCAATATTTTTTCAGGCATCGCTATATTAATTTTTCGATATATTTTCTATAATATATATCAACAGATAAGGTTGAAAGTTTGGCCTGATTTTTTATTCAAGATTCACATCAGAAATGAAGCATAGTACCCTTTTTAATTATAGATTTTCTTTTGCAATATTTTGCAGTCAATTTTGCCACAGTGACAGCATTTAGTTTTTAATTCACAGACGTCACGTTGATACTTCAATTTTCAAACAAATCTTTAATAAATCACAATATTTTCCTTATATATTACTTATATACAGCAATAATATACTTATAGAATAAATCTACTTATAAACAGCAATATCTTATGTAATCATGAGGCATATTTACATAATATAATGAATAGATAGTAACATTAAAACTTTTAAATATGTTTACAATTATACCCAAAAATCCAGTCACAGTAAAATGCTAATACCAATATGTTTGCATTTCCTCGAAAAAGTCAGAATATTTCGCTATTACCCACGTATTACCCACTTATTATATATACTACACCATTTATTACCCACATATAAACATTGTTTCTTGCACTAACAACACCACAATTACAAATTTATAAAACAACTTTATTAAACAACCATCAAATGTATATATGTAATCATTCGACATATATTCATAACACAATGGGCAAACGATATCAAAACATAAAACGAAAAATCTTTGTTGTTGTATGCTTCTTTAAACGGATAATCGAATTTATATTTATACGTTTATATATCATAATTTCTTTTCAATAATCACTCTTTACAATATACTACATAGTTTTAGAAAATTTTGTCAAACAACTATATTTTAAATAATCATGAGATATATTTGTATAATATTATGAATAGATAGTAACATTAACCCTTAAATGCATAGGATAGAACGCGTTCCAAAAAATGCGCTATTCAAAGAATCAGAATTCATACCAGAAAAATCTAAATAGTAAATTTTTCTTTATTTAATTACGAATGGCTTGTCACTAAGTAAAATGAAAATTGCTCTTTTAAATTTATGGTGAGAATACGGAATATGTGAATAACCCCCCCCCCCCCCCAATAAATCGGGAACACTTATGGTATCGAAAATGATACAATATGCATTTAAGGGTTAAAATTTTTAAATGTGCTTACAATAATACCTAAAAATCATTCAACGTACAACAGCTAATACCAATATATCTGCATTATTTAAAATAAATAATGCAAACCCTTAATGCATTCCTTAAATAAACCAAAATGACAAATGAATGAAGCAATTTTTATCAAATAAAACCATCAAATGTTTATCTTATGTAATCATGCTATATATATATGCATAACATAGTATGTAGACAGAAAGAAACATTAAATTTCTTAAAAGTGTTTTAACTTATACCCACAAATCATTCAAAAGTAAAATATTTATATCAGGCTAATTCCATGGGTTCTGTAGTGTAAGTCACATAACTTATTAATTGCTATGCTTGTTAGCCACCGTTATTTTCGAAAAGTCTGCTTGGCCTTATTCAATTAATGAGAATATGCCAATAAAATTAATCATATTTTTTTTGTTCTATAATACTGGTAGCTAAAAATCGTAGCCTGTGACTTACACTACAAGTACTCATGCAAATAGCCATCAATACGTTCGTATTTTTTTTTTTTTTTTTTAATAAATAACAATATTTATCTTATGCAAACCCACATATACACATTATTTCATTCACTAACAACACAATTACAAATGAATAAAACAATTTTATTACACAACCACCAAGTGTATATCGTATGTAATCATTCGACAACACAATGGGCAGACGATATCAAAATATAAAACGAAAAATACTTAGTTGTTGTATACTTCTTTAAACGGATAATCGCATTTATATTTATACGTTTATATATCATAGTCTCTTTTCAATTACCAGTAGAAAGGGAGTTATTTACAGAGCATTTTTCTCTTGCACGCAGTTGTTCCAGTTCCCAAAGTTGTACGTTTAATATTGGAAAGATGTGCGTGTTTGATTCGGTTGCACTTCACTTGCGTTGTGGGTTTATTTTGGGGGCGAATTCTGGGATGGAATGACAGAGTGGAGAGATAGTGAGTGGGAGATACGGTGGGACTAAGCGAGTTATTAAATATTCTTTGCCATCTGATGGTAATCCAAGCGTATCTAAGGAGTTCTGATTTTTAAAAGGAATGTAAGCAGGTGTTTTAAACTTGGACTTGTTTTATTTATCCTCTTCAGACCTGAGGTACCCAAATGTGTACCTCCATTCTTTTCCTCATAAAAACTAAACTGTTCGAATGTTTTGCATTTTTACTTTACTTCTATACAGCTGAATGTTTTTTGCGCTAAAATAAAACCAATAAATGTTAGCACTGATGAATATTACCTCATAAAATAAATATTATTTTTATCCGAGTTCCGAAAATACCTTCAAAGACACTGTGGCCAAAAAAATAAGAAATATTCATGATTATTAACTTAAATGCTTTACACTAAAAAATTTTGAGGATTTGCGTATCATTTACTTGTTTAAAGACCTTAATTTTGTTATTGCGTAAATTTATATTACTGATAGTTTAACTAATGTTTTAAGAGGATTAGTATTTTTATATCCATACATGTAAATCTAAATTACCAGTCCCCTAATGTACAGATTTTATAAAAATGACTCTTTCTGTCATCTATAGTGTCATCTCGATTATGCAAAAGCAATAAATATATATTTTTACAGTTATTTTATGTTCAGGTCTGAAGAGGTTATTACTCCGTTTTAGTAGAATTTGGTTTGATTCACTCAAAATTTGTGTTTTTTCCAGTAAATTACATAAAAGATTAAAAGCGAAATGTAACTATTTTATACGTAACATGAACATGAACATGAATAGGCAATTCAGGGGCTTCCCAGTTGCGAAGCAACTCCACGCCCTGTCTATGAGTGAGAGTAGAGCACATTTTGAAGTAAGCCTGTATTAATCTAACTGTAGAATAAGTCTACTACAAGAAAAATAAAAGACTGATAGACAAGAAAAGTTGAATAAATCTTTGAATCGTCCTAGTGACCCATAGTAACCGAATGCCGGTGGCAACCATTGACGCTCGTCATTTTATAAGTAATAAAGCAAGGTTCGCACACTCCTTGGAATTTCCAAGGACTCTGGCACCACTATTAAAAATAAGAAGATTTACATTTAATATTAAACCACAACATTCGCAATCCCCACCTACCTTTACCGATTTTACAATATTTTCCTGCAGTGAAATACTTTCAAAATATTCTTAAAATTTAGTGGTAAAACTCTGCGAACCCTGTAAAGGATATTCATTATTAATAATTTTAATTTTAATAAATTGTCCGGTTTTAAAATAATATATTAACGGTTTGAATTTAATTTTAAAATAATTATCAAACTTACACATTATTAAATCAATATTAATATCTAACATTTTAATTTTTACGTTCAAAATATTCTCCTAGACAAAGACATCTTTTACGCGAATTTATTCAATTGGCGAGCCTCTTTTTTAACTGTTTCTACATGCACTTTAGAGCATGTGAAAGAGAAATTTAATAAAAACTTTACATTTATAATAAAGTAGTTCATATAGAATATAAAAATAGAATCATATATACATAAATCTCGCAAAAATGAGCGTGTTTGATTAATACTGTGGGACTAAGCGAGTTTTAAAATATTCTTTACCATCTGATGGTAATCCAAGCGGATCTAAGGCGTTCTGGTTTTTAAAAGGAATATAAGCAGGTGTTTTAAACTTGGACTTGTTTTATTTATTACTCTGTTTAGTAGAATTTGGTTTGATTTGCTCAAAATTAATGTTTTATGCCGGTAAACTGGATAAAGAATTTTTTTAAATATTGCAATAGTGCATAAGACACAACGATATTCATTATTAACAATATTAAGTTTAATAAATTTTCAGGTTAATGAATAATGTTTGAACGGTTTTAATTTACCGTAATTTCGGGTGTATAAGCCGCGGATCAAACAATTCTTTTTCGACCCAGAAATTAAAAAAAAAAAAAAAAAAAAAAAAAAAAAAAAAAAAAAAAAATTAATGTTACTAGTTAGATCGCCGTAAATAATTCTCTTCAATCACTAAATAAGATTTCTGGGTCCAAAAAGAATTGTTTGATCCGCGGCTTATACACCTGAAATTACGGTAATTTAAAAATAATTACCAATATTACACATTATTTTATCAATACTGATATCGGACATTTCAACCTTTTGCGGTCAAAATATTCTTCAAGATACAGGCATCTTTTACACGAATTTATTCTGTTGGCAACCTTCTTTTTTAAGGAAACAATTTCACTTGCACTTTAACCATATGAAAAAGAAATTTAATGGAACATTTACATTTAAAGTAAAATCGTGCAAATAGAATATAAAAATAGAATCATATTCATAAATCTCGGCGACTGTTTGCTGACTCTAAGCAGAAAAGTGCAAAAAAAAAATTAGAGTTAATATTTGAAATCAATATTCTCAATATCTCAATATATTCTCATGCACACACACACACACATATACAGGGTGATTCCAATTTTTTTTTTTACAATAAAAGAGGGGTGATAGTACACATCAAGACAAACAGTATTAAATAGGAGACCAAGGGTCCAAAACATTTTCCTAAGGAGATAGCCGCCATTAAAGTTTAGGGACCGAAATTTCAAATAAACATAAAAAAGGAAAAATCGGTCGATTGATTTGCGGTTTTCACTAAAATTATTCTTTATGTCGGCATTTTCTTGAAATTAAATTATAAAGATAAATTTCAAAAAATGCCGATAGAGGGCGCTTTAGACTTTGGAGTAACGAACAACTATTTTTTGCCGGTATGTTTTGCAAATCATTAAATGTTTTCGTAAGTTTACACTCAAACTTAAATTTTGAGCTCAAAATCTGTAGTTGGGAGTGGTTAAGTAACACAAACTGAGCTGTGTTCAGAGGGTTCAAATTTCAAATGATTAAAAAAAAAAACGGAAAAATTGGTGGATTAATTTGTAGTTTTCACTAAAACTATTCTTTATTTAGGTATTTTCGTGAAAATAAATTATAAAGATAAATTTCAAAAAATGCCGATAGAGGGCGCTTTAGACGTTGGAGTAACGAACAACTATTTTTTTCCGTTATTGTTTGCATCCCTTTAAATGATTTAGGAAGGTTAGACTTAAACTTAAATTTTGATCTGAAAATCTGAATAGTAGGGAGTGGTTAAGTAGCACAAACTGAACTGTGTTCAAGGGGGGGGGGGGGGGTTCGAATTTAATGTAATTATAGAAAATGGAAAAATTGGTCGATTCGTTTTCGGTTTAAAATAAAACTATTCTTTAAGTCAGTATCTTCTTAGAAATAATTTTTAAAGATAAATCTCAAAAAATTCCGTCAAAGGTCGCCTTAAATTTCAGAGTAACCAACAATTCATTTTAACCGTTATTTTTTAGTTCTAATTAACACTAGAACGCCCGAAAGGAGTCGATTCGACTCCAACCATGTAATTAAATTTCAATTCGAGCCAGAAATTTTTTCTTGAAATAAGTTAAATTTCAAACGTGGAAATTTACTTTAAATAAATTAATTAAATAATTTCGAATAACAATTCTGGTGTGAAATATTATTACGAAACTTCAGTACAATTTCCGGGCGTTCTAGTGTTAAATGCTTGCAAAAGCATTTTAAATGTTCTCGGAAGCTTAGATTTAAACTTAAATTTTGAGCTCAAATCCTGAATCGTTATGAGGAGTTAAGAAGCGCAAACTGAAGTGTGTTCAGGAATTAAAATTTAACCTATTTTCCTCCTCGAGCACAATTCAATTTTTCGCTAATTAAACACTCCCAACGATTCAGAATTTCAGCCCAAAATTTAAGTCTATGCATTTGAAAGCATTTAATGAGATTAAAAAAATAACAGTTAAAAATAGTTGTACGCTACTCCAAAGTCTAAGGCGCCCTCTATCGGCATTTTGTGAAATTTACCTTTAAAAATCATTTTCAAAACAATACTGATTGATCAAGAAAACTGCTGATTTAAAAATTAGTTTTAGCAAAAACCGCAAACGAATCGACCAATTTTTCCGTTTTTTACAATTATTTGAAATTTGAACCCTCTAAACACAGCTAAGTTTGTCTACTTAACCGCTCCCAGCTATTCAAATTTTGAGCTCAAAATTTAAGTTCAAGTCTAAGCTTACGAAAGCATTTAATAAGATGCAAAAAATAACGCCAAAAAAGAGTGTTTCGTTACTCCAAAGTCTAAAGCGCCCTCTATCGGCATTTTTTGAAATTTATCTTTATAATTTATTTTCACGAAAATACCTAAATAAAGAATAGTTTTAGTGAAAACCGCAAATCAATCGAGCAATTTTTCCGTTTTTTATAATCATTTGAAATTTGAACCCTCTGAACACAGCTCAGTTTGTGTTACTTGACCACTCCCAACTACAGATTTTGAGCTCAAAATTTAAGTTTGAGTCTAAGCTTACGAAAACATTTAATGAGATGCAAAAAATACCGGCAAAAAATAGTTGTTCGTTAGTCCAAAGTCTAAAGTGCCCTCTATCGGCATTTTTTAAAATTTATCTTTATAATTTAATTTCAAGAAAATGCCGACATAAAGAATAATTTTAGTGAAAACCGCAAATCAATCGACTGATTTTTACGTTTTTTATGTTTATTTGAAATTTTGGCCCCTAAACTTTAATGGCGGCTATTTCCTTAGGAAAACGTTTTGGACCCTTGGTCGCCTATTTAATATTGTTTGTCTTGATGTGTACTATCACCCCTCTTTTATTGTAAAAAAAATTCGGAATCACCCTGTATATATATATATATATATATATATATAATATTTTTTCAATCCATTTATAACCGTATTTATATTTTTCCGTTTTTATTTTTGACAGTAACAATAAAGCAAAAATTATTTATCAGAAAAAGTCTTAAATATTCCGAATAAAAAGAGTCCCCTCAATCTGGCAACGCTGTTCTTATCAACTTGTGTACATGAAATCCAAATCTGCTGTTTATAGGGAAACTAAAGAATGCCAGCCAAGTATATAAATATTCTTTTTTTTTTTTTTTTCGCAGATGGAAGTCATATTTGTCATCTGAAACGAGGATTTCATTATGACATAGGAAAATATATTTGTGATATGATGACGTACGCCGATCACACTTATTCTAATACTTCTTGGAGAAATTGATGTTCCCCGAAGATGTGATTTATTTATTTCGTCTCGCTACTTTTTTTTCCTGCTATATTTATCAAGAAAAAGGGAGTATTTTTTATTTAATAAACAAAAACAGAAGATTTTGAAAAAGATACTTGAAATATAGTATAAATATTATCCATGAAACAACAACGATCCAATATACAACCAATATATTGGTTAGAGCGTTATCAAAATCGAAAATGAATTTTTTCATTTGTTCTCAAATTTTTTTGCAAAGTAGTGGTTTTCCCGGAGATGTCACCACTCCGAAGAGTAAATTTTAAATTTAACGCTGCAAAAAATATTTGACTAAATTAAACTCGAAAGTTTCCGAAAATCAAACCTATATTTGCAAAACACTTTCAAATAAATCTTTTTTTTTTTTTTCGTGTCTAGTATAGAATTTTTAATCTTTTATCACCGGATTTTCAAATCAGAAATTTTGGTTGAATTGAATCTGAAAAATGCTCGGCTTGAATGATGCAAAATTTTCGATAAATTTTTACTGGTGATAATAGTAAATTGAGATAAGAATATAAATGCCCATACCTGGTACGGGCAAATCATGATTGGTAAAAACACGTTGACCGAATGAAGTACGGGCTAATCAAAGAAGCGGTTAACCCTTTTAGGATGAGTGTCTTATATAGAATTTTTAATCGTTTATCGCCGGTTTTTAAAAACAGAAACTTTTGAATAATTGAATCGGGAAAATGTTCGGATTAAATAATACAAAATGTGAAATAAAATTTTACTGTTGAGAATAATCAAGGATTCTGAGCACCTTATGCATCATGTCCACCGTACGCTCGTCCCCAAGGATGTAATGTAGTGATGCATAAACTTTTGGCAGGAAAATCGTTTGCCACCTGAATATTTGAAAAGTCGTTTGTTTTATTTAATAGAAAAGTTTTGTCTTTATTATAAGAAAAAATATTCTGTATAAACTAGAGGTATCATTGTGGCTGTGTGGCCACAGGTTGTGCACCCCCCGTGTAATGATTATATATGAGGAGTCCAAAAACCAAGGGGTACAAGCGACAAAATGTCGATTTGGAGTAAATTGAGTTTAAAGATAATTGATGTTAAATTGGAACATCAATAACAATTGACTAAATTGAAATAGGAAACATCTGCTTGTTGCATTCTAATCTTTGAACTCTCATTTCAATAACTGTTAAAAAAAATAGAGTACAATTTTCTTTAAATGTATAATTAATCAATATTGTTTGTTTTTCGAAAAAAGTGGTTTATCTCTATAACTCTCCCAAACAATCAGAAAATGACCTATATTTCTTTACCTGAAATGAAAAAAGCATATTTCCAGATACCCTGTGCACTTAACTCAATTTTTTCAATTTTGTCACTTATACCCCTTGGCTTCTGGGGTCCTCATATGTATACATGTATTCGAATTCATTAGCACTTCAATAATAATTAGATAAATGACGTTATGTGGCCTATTAGTGCTGCAATTACTTTATTATTTTACAATATTAAATTTTTGTTTATTTCATAAAAGTTAGTAACAAAAAAGCAAAAATTACTCGTTAGATAAAGTGTTAGATATTCCGAGTAAAAAGATTCCTCAATCTGGCAACGCTGTTCTTATCAGCTTCTGTATATAAAATCCAAATCTGCTGTTTATAGGGAAACTAAAGAATGTCAGTCAAGTATATAAATATTCTCGCTTCCTCACAGATGGAAGTCATATTTGTCATCTGAAACGAGGAATTTATTATGACATAGGAAAATATGTTTGTCATATGATGACGTACACCAATCATACTTATTATAATACTTCTTCTTGGAGATATTGATATTCCCCCAAAGATTTGATTTATTTATTTTGTCTGGGTGCTTTTCTTTTTCCCACTATATTTATCAAGAAAAAGGGAGTATTTTAATTAAATCGACAGACACAGAAGATTTTTGAAGATATATATTTACGATTTTGAAGGAATATATTTTTCGGAGACTAGTACAATTGAATTATAATAGAAATATTATCTAAACAACTGTATATCCAATATATTGATTACAGCGTTATCAGATAGTCGTGATCGAATATCTGTTTTTTTTTTCAAATGTTCTCAAATTTTCCGCAAAACAGTAGTTTTTGCGAAGATGTAACCATATGAAAGTGTAAGTTTCAGACATATCACTGTAAAAAAATATTTTATTAATTTGAACTTGAAAGTTTCCCAAAACTGGATTTGCCAAGCAGTTTATATATATACACACACATATACATACATATATATATATATATATATATATATATAACTCCTCTTGATTTGTATTAGTTTGTTATTTTAATGGTTATTATTCATTATAGATGTTAAACAGTAGTATTGCATAATGGTTATATATATATGTATAACCATAAGGGTTTTCCTTACAACTTTAGAATATTAAACTTCTGTTCATTTCATAAAAGACAGTAACAATAAAGCGAAAATTACTTGCCAGAAAAAGTGTTTAAAATGGCGAATAAAAGTTGCGAATAAAAAAATTCCACAATCCGGCAACGCTGTTCCTATCAACTTGTATATATATGAAATCAAACTCTGCTGTTTATAGGGAAACTAAAGAATGTCAGTCAAGTATATAAATATTCTCGCTTCCTCACAGATAGAAGTCATATTTGTCATCTAAAACGAGGAATTCATTATGACATAGGAAAATATATTTGTCATATGATGACGTACACCGATCATACTTATTCTAATACATCTTTTTCGAGAAATTGATGCTCTCAGGAGATTTGATTAATTTATTTTGTCTCGGTGCTTTTCTTTTTCCCACTATATTTATCAAGAAAAAGGGAGTATTTTTATTTAATAAACATAAACAGAGGACTTTGAGGAATATTTTGAATTATAGTAGAAATGTTATATATGAAACAACTATATATCCAATGTATTAGATATAGCGTTATCAGATAGTCGAAATCGAAAATCAGTTTTTTAAAATATTCTCAAATTTTCCGCAAAGCAGTGGTTTTTCCGAAGATATCACCATTCAAAAAAGTAAATTTTAAATTTATAGCTATAAAAATATTTAATTTAAACTCGAAAATTTCCAAAAACCAAAGTTATTTTTTAAAAAATAACCAATTTACATTTTTTAAAGGAACTAGCGAATAATAATAATAATAATAATAATAATAATTATTATTATTATTATTATTATTATAATTATTTTGAAGAAAATAACACGGGTAATGTAAAGATAAATATATAGAGGTATCTCAAAGCTTCACTGACAGGTGACTATTTTTTATTCGATTCAAACCACTATTTTTTTAAATACATTTTGCAGTATATTTACTTGCAAAAGTTCTCAGGCTTACGGTAAAAAATTTTGTGTGAAAAAAGTGGTGTGAGGTAGCATTAAAAAAATATTCGCCTGTAATTGAGATTTTGCGACACTCTCATGCATATTAGAATTAGATAAGTATTAAATTGAGCAAAAAGTTCTGGGAAATATTTAATCTAACAGTTGCCAGAATTTACATCATTTATAGGAGTACTACTGATATATCCGTAAAATTTCAGGAATTTCAGTCCAGACGTGGCTCCATCTGATTATAGATTTTTTTTTATCAATGCATCACTTTTTCACAGGCCATCAATTTTAATCTTTTAACTCCTTATCTGGTTTGTCCGAACGGCGTTTGGGCAAGATGAACTTGTTTATTGCATCATTTAAAGCTTTTTGACACCACTATTATTTTTAAGAATAAAACTAAATTTTACGAATATTTTTAATACGAATGAAAATTTATTTAGACTAAACTTTACGAATATTTTATTTAAATAATAGTGGTGTGAATCCATTATTTTCAATTCATTGAACGGAAAAGAATTAACCAGTTAAGGGGTTAATGAAGCTGAAGAAGCGCATTGAGAGAAACATGGCGATTTCAAGGTGCCGCCATGGTATTTCCAACAAATCCAGAAACTGATAGAACTATGATAGTCTCTACTTTGAAGAATAGTTTTTGTTGTTAATTTGAGCATAACAACGCAACTTTCACAAATTTCCTAGAACTTTTTGCTCAACCTAATAATATAAATCACATGTAAACTGCAATAGACGAGTACGAGAATAACGGTGAATAAATGATAATTTTCTATATCCAAATTGACGAATCTAGATTCATTTTTGTCAGATTACTAAATGTATACTTTAACTCAGGGTATGTCAAGTCGCCAGTCTGATAACATTGTGTTAGAAACAGACTGTATATTTTTATATATTTAAAATTTTCAGTATAATATTAATAGTTGCAATAACTGCCTGTTATTGATCTTCTACTGGGATATCGTTGATTCTCATCCTATTCCACAGATGAAAGAGCATAGCTTATAGAGAAAATAAATAATGTTAACCAACTCTATGATTTGAGCTATGAATAAAGAGGTAAATATAGATAGTATAGTGTCTACTGGCCACCGCCTCCTGAGTACTAGACCTGAGCCTGAAAGTTTAAAGTAATAAGTTTTCAATTTCTATAAAAGTTGTTTGTTCATTCCGGTTTTAGTTAACCATTTCATTATTTTCCGAATAAAATGTTTTTGTGCGTAAAGGATTTATCCTTTGTGTTTCAGTGTTTCATTACATGGAACGTTCAACTTGTTTCCCACACGCCACCATGAAACCAGAATTTTTATATAAATATTTTCCATTTACAATGTGTAGGAAAAATTGCTTTTTCTTATTTTAGTACGATTTTGGTCACAATTTTTTTTAAAATATATTTGTACGTAAATTTTGGTGTCACCAGTGTGGTGACCTGCGACGGAAAGGGCTAACCCCTTGATAAGTTTTATCTCACCTGTGATTAATAAAGGTTTGCACCAGAAAAGATTTATTAAATTTTACTTTTCTGTCTTTGGTGGGAAAAAAAAGGGGGGTCACTTAACTACTTTTCCTTATTTTGAAATAATTTTTTTCCAAATTTCCGGTGTCAGTTCAGAATTAACTAACGCAATTGCTTGACCTGAAATGTCTAAACGAAACATAACATATATGAGAAATTTTTGACACTGTATTGATATTTTTCATAAAACACTGATATATATGACACATTAAGTAGCATCCTTTAAAATTTTTATATTCGAAAAATTCTAATTTAAAATAAAAGATAGCAGAAGGGGGCTCACATCTAAATTCTATTATATGACTCTTTTCTAAAGTTTCATAAACATAGTCTCAGCAGATAAAAAAAAATACTATTAAAAATGTGCTGTTTATAAAGAAACTAAATAAAGTGAACCAACACTTTTATAAATATTCTCTTTTCTCAGACTAAGAAGTCACATTTGTCATCTGAAACGAAAAATTAATTATGACACAGGCAAAGATATTTTCTCACATGTTGACGCACACCGATCATACCGCTCCTAATATTCCTTCACGGAAAAGACTGATTCTCCCCCTAAGTTTGATTTACTGCTTTCGTCTCGGCGTTTTTGTTTTTGATACTATATTTATCACAGAAAAAGTGATTTTTCATTTAAGAAACTTGATTCAGAAAAATCATCTTATGATTTATATTTATTTGATTGTTTATATATACATATCATAGCAGACGCGGTAGCGTTTGATATAATATGTTTAAGAAATGGAAAATGCAAAAGTCTTTTTGAAATTTATGGCGAACCAGTTGACGTACGACAGTGATTTTTTTTTCAAAAGATAGAACTCGACGAGGCGAATAAAATGATAGCATTCAAAAAATTATCGTAGTTTACTGTAGTTTTTTTATATAACTTTTAACGAAAAAATGAAGACATAAAATTCAACAAGCGATTTCTAATGATCCCATGGATGGATTAACTTTATTTTGGGCTTATTTTAATCCTTTTGGAAAAACTCAAAATAGATTTTCTTTTCATCTTTGTATGTTTGACGATCGCTGAGAAAATCGAATTTGTGTCTTAAAGTCCCAGTTGAATAGTGTTTCTTTTTGTTGCTGTTGTAGTTTTTTTATTCGTTGCCACCAAGTTTAAATAAGTATAATTTTTTTTTATGTATGTAACATAATTCATTCAAATTAAATAAATCACGTAAAAACATAATTATTTGTTTTTATTGCGAAACATATAGTTTCAGTTCTTTGAATAAAGTTGTTATCGCACTGTAATTATTTGGTACTATTCTGTTAACCCGTCGACCGATTTCGCCAAACTAATAGCCAAATTATACATATTGCCGTAATTTTTATTTTAAATAATAAAAAAACAAATAATTAGTAGAATATTAATAAAAATACAAATAAAAAGTCGAAATAAAAATCACTTAATAACGTTTTAACCCTTTATCGATCATAGCATTTTCATTGCTAAGATGTCCAAATAAATGAACGACACCGGTAATTAAGAACAAATATATTTCTAAATAAGAAAACGTGATTTTTCACATACAAAATAAAAGGGATATTTTTAGATAAAAATACCGGTGTCAGTGTTGCGTATCGGAATTAAAATTTTGTGGTTTCGTGGCGAAACCAATAAACGTTAAAGGGTTAAACACGTGTATCGTATTTAATGTCATTGAATTGACATTCACGATCATCCATTATTGGCATTTAATTTTATAATTTGGAGATAGTATTTTGGTCGACGGGTTAACAGAGTAGTACCAATTATTTTCGTTCAACTCCTTGGTTTATTTTTCAGACATCATGCATTTTATATGACAATGCAATAACTTTCTTAATTATTCTAATAGAACAATAAAATTTTGGCAGCAAATATTTTGGTATTCAAGATATAAAAAAATCTCCAGTTTTTATTAAAAAATTTGAATGACAAGTATTAAAAAATGCTCTGGTGAGCAACAAAAAAGGTTAAAATGATTTTAATTATGAAAAAGTGTTTGACAAGTGCTTCTAATTGAGCATGAGAGAGGACAAGGCGTCCCTTCTTGGGGATAGTGCACTGTCAATGCGAAATTTGAAAAAATCATATTTGCGCTTTTACCATTATATAAAAGAAATTTGCGTAAAACTTTCCGTCTTTCTTTTTAGTAAAATTTTCAATCCTGCTTTACATGTGAACTGCGCTGTTGACTCTGCATTGCAACTGCATTATAAATCAGTTTTCTGTGCAGTTCTATGCTGCGGGCAGGCTTGGTGGCACTGCATGAGTATGATAAGCTACAGCATCTAAAGCTTCTGAAACTATTTCGCCTTACATTCATGTTTAATTACGCTGCGTTTTTTCTGGTTATGTCTTTGCACTACACATTTTTATCGTAATTGTGACTGATTTCTTTTACACGGAAAAAGCGCAAATATGATTTTTTCAAATTTCGCATTGACAGTGCATTGTAGCCAAGAAGGGACGCCTTGTCCTCTCTCATGACCAATTAGAAGCACTTGTGAAACGTTTTTTTTTTTCGTACTTAAAAACATATTAAACTTTTTTGTCGCTCACCAGAGCATTTTTTAATACTTGTAGTGAATATGTTTAACACGAAACTGAATGGAACGGAATTTTCTTTCGTATTACAAAATTCTTAAAAAAAAAAAAAAAAAAAAAAAAAAAAAAAAAAAAATCACGAATATGTTTTATGCCGCCAAATTTTATTTCGTCTTCTTGTTAAACTACTAGTAGGTTGCATCCATTAGAAGAAAAGGAAATTGATGGGGGGGGAGGAGGGAATTAGATATCTTTTTTTAAAGTGCCTTTTTCAACACCACATTATCCACAAACTGTTCGAGGCCATCCATTGGTTAAATCATCTCTCCATTCAAATGCTCATGTAAATAATTGCTCATACTTTTAATAACACTGATAAACAAGGTTTCTGTTTCTAACTAAGTATGTGGTGACTTTTATATTTTAGGTGGTGCTATGAAAGAATATGCCATTAAAAAGTTTCCATCACCCACAGATTTTTAAAAAATTTAAAATCTTGAAAATCTGAATTTTGTAGCATTTATTCAACACATATACCTTATGAAATTTATCATTTTGTATTTTAGTAATGACAAACTTTTAAATAAACACTTATAAAGCTTAAAATTAATATTTAAAACTCTGAAAGTATGCATTGTTTGTAAAACTTCAGAAAAATATAGAAGAATTTTTGTAAAAAGAAATGATATTAATAAGAAATTTCATACTTTGTGTAACGGTAAATGTCTCATCTGTGGCTGCTCTCTTATGGGCCACTGTTCAGAGTTATATTGACAATTTAAAGCAGACATTAAGCCACTTATATCATTACAATAGCATAAATCATATTTTCTTGAAAAAATGTCGAATATTTATGTCAATCTCGATAAATAGATATCTTTGTATTGTTTTTTAGGAGATTCCAACCTTGCAATCTTTATCCTAGTAATTCTGAGTTTTTCTTTGATAAATTTAAGTCTCTCACAAAATCATTTAATTCTTTTTGGGTAATTAGGTGTGGTTCTTCATTTATGCCAGGAGAATAGTTCATATCAGATGTAGAAGAAGTTTGTTTCATCAATTTCCATTTCTACTGCTGCATCGTCATATGTAAAATTCTCTGGAGGTTTTGGTATTTGTAAATCATTACGTAATGCTGGTCACATTGCTGAATCTAAGTTCGGGTGCTTAATTTTATGTTAACTTCTTGCAGAGAATCCTTTAATTTTTGTAATACATTAGTAGCAGTCAGTTATATGATCCTTCGGCATTCGCCACTCATGGATATAGCAAAGGACTAACACTTTTTTACATTTCATCCGTGCCCGGAGGTTTATAGCACATCGTGTACAACAAGAAGGAGGTGCCCATTTTTTATCTTGTTCACCTACTTTATATCCAAAGTACATATGATAGGCAGTCTTTATTAACGGCACAAAAGAGCATCGGTGATTTTTCAAAGTTAGCTTCCCCACAAATAGCAGAAAGAATCGGCTTCATTGACATATCCTTTAGACATGTTTTACATATTGTAGAGGAAAATATGATAATTATAATCAAAATTTAATTAAAAAATCTTACAGAACAAAAAGATAGTATTACACTCGTCCTGAAAGTTACAACTGTCATGGATTTGCTTAAAGTCAAATACTGTGAGGGATGGCTAGAGCTGTCAATTCAAGGTCGCTAAAATAAAATTTATTAGGGGGACATCTGTTTCCACTCTCTTGCTGTATCTTCTATCGTTATAATAAGAAAAAGGAATGCTTGTGTGAATCAAATACATGAAAGAGAATAACGTAATATAATTATAATGCCTATACGATGCCTACATACTCCAAAACTTATAAATGAAATTTCTCAAAATTGGAGGGTGATAGAAAATTTTCACAAACAAATTCTTTTTCAGCAGCTTGAAATCTAAAAGAAACCCCAACGTATATAGAGAAATCGAAAATTCGTTAAAATTTGTTTATCAGTGTAATTTTCTGCATCTATGAAGTAGAGGGAATACGAACTACATCATTGATTCCGTTGTTATTTTCACCGTCGGAATCGACATAGGTATGAACATGAATCCCACTGGTCGGCTTTTTGAAAACCAGTAATTCCTCAGAAAGAAATTCGTAGTAGGTTTCTGCGGCAATCGCACGAAAAACGCTTTTCCTTGTGTGTTTCTATGAATTTTATAAACAAGAATTTTCGTTAAATAAAACTGGAGTTTAAAAAGTGGGATGAGTAAGAGCCCTTTATGAACGATCTACAAAATTTCTATGTGTGCCATAATCAGTGCTGTATACAAATTATCATCAATTTTTTTAATGATATTGTAGGATAATGATGCATAATCTTTTTGCTAGTAAATTGGTTGTCACCATAAAATGTACAAAATGATGTTTGTTTCATTCTTGCGGTGCTAAAGAATTGCTACTTTGGAGAATCCCGTAAGATGAAAAAAATTTCAATTGTCATAGTTTTCTACGAATTTCATTCTAAGCGCAAATGCATCCAATAAATTAGTAGAAAATTTTTCTTTTATTTCAAATTTTTTCTATGTTAAACGATTTTACGTTACAAAAAATTCATCTTCAACTGCCGCCATTTTTGTGCCAGTACTCAAGCCTAGTATTCAGCGAACGGTGCAAAATGCTAATAATTTATATCAAATGATAACAAAAGGTTCATTTAACGAAAGTGTTAAAATAGAAGAATATTTACAATTGGTTTACTCTTAATTTAAATTTTTTGATAGCGTTACCGTAATTTCGTGTAGATAAGCCGCACTTCAACCAATTCTCTTTCGACTCAGAAATTTTCAAAAATAAAATGTAACATTTTGTATCGCGGTATACATTTATCTTAAATTACAGAATGGATTTTCTGGGTCGAAAATGAATTGTTTGAGTTGCGGCTTATCTACACGATATTGCGGTAATAGCTTTTATTTAATCAAAACAGATCTTTTATAGATGCATTATTTTAAACACTTGGGTACGCAGGTTTGTTTCAGGATTGCCACTGGAATTTTTTTTAATTTCATCTTGCACTACTTTTTAAAACTAAAACGCTTCATATACAATTTGAAAACTTGTGCAACTGTACTCTACATTTTTTTTTCTTTAAACAGTGGAGTAAATAGAACATAAACATATGCGCCAGCACCTAAATACATGACGAATCTCAGTCGTAAAATGTACACAAGGGGTTAACTTCGTTGACAACTGGATTGTGGTCAAAGATGTCAAATGCTACATTTTTGAATCCATGTATTTTTAAAGAAATATTTCAAATTTATCTCTGCAAAATTTTCTATAATGAAAGCCTTCTGTGAAATTTGCACGAAAATTTGACACTTTTATATCAGTGGCAGGAAAAATCAGGTAAATTGTTTTTCCTTTGTTTATCGGCAATAGCCTTTTTTATTATTCGCGTGTGTAAGATAAAATAATGCTTTGATTTTTAGATACAGTCGGCTCTCGTTAATTCGAACTCGTCGGGACCACATGAAATGTTCGAATTATCCGAAGCTCGAATTATGGAACACATGAAATGAAAACATGCTTAATGTGGTGCTATTACAAAAGAATTATTGTTATAGTGTTTTTTAATTCATTTCGTCTGTTATCATTAGAATATGACTTAATATTAAATTAGAATGTATAAATACATAAACTAATTAAATGGGTAGAAACAAGCACAATGGAAGAAAAATTTAAAGCGTCACTGTTGGACAGATGAGGCACTAAAAAGGTGAATATCAAATGCATTGTATTATATGTATACTCGTTCGGAACAATTTTCACAAAAATCAAAAAAAGAAAATTATTCAAATGATCTGAAATCCGTGAGAAAGAAAAGACAAACGAAAAATCGGAATTCTCGTTAGTTCGAAATAAACGAAGTCAAGAGAAAATGAGTTCGAATTAATAAAAAATTTTAACGTTATTCTGCCATTGAAAATTTCGGGACTTCATGTTTAGTTCGAATTAAGCGAAGATTCGAATTATCCGATTTCGAATTAACGAGAGTCGACTGTAAATCATTTTGTTATATGGTTTTATTTCTTATTTTATGTATTTATTCCTTTTCGTATTTTAAATGGAATGATTGAAAGTTGTGCATTAAGAAATATATAACTTTAACCTATTAGTGCCTAGCGTCCCTTTTTAGGGACGCTTCAAAAGGTGCATTCAGCACTGTTTTTGAGACCGGTAAAAAAGAAAAGCAATAATTATTTTATTTAAATGATGCATTTTCGTGATTAATGAACTAAACTTAAATCTTCTAAAAATAGTAGTGCGAACCAAATAAATTTTACGCAAAAGATGCTGGGCACGAATGGGTTAAATTAAAGTTATGCTTTTCTAAATTAAATGAGTGAAAGGTTTAAATGTTGATAAAAATGATTGCAGTAAGAACAGCGTAAATACGAACTATATTCCTTTCCGGCACTGTTGTCCCACTCCGGCCACACCTAAGTTTAATTCCAAATTTGCAAGCGGCACCAAGAATATTTTAATAAAATTTTGCTTTTATAATGAAAGTTTAAACCAAGGGGTTCTTGAATTCTAAAAAAGTCGTTTGTGAATTTCGGTGTTAATCGATTATTTTGCATTTTATGAAGAGAATTATGTCAATGCCGGATATTCGTTAATTTGTCACCAGCGCCCAGTTAATATAAAATCACAAACAAATCTAAAAAAAAATGTACGAAAAAAATGTACCAAAAAAATTGTACTACCCGCCCCCCCCCCCCCCCCAAAAAAAAAAAAAAAGCTGTGCATGGCTACAGTTGCGACTATTTTTTAATTTTTCTCGAACCACTTTATCAAGACAAAATCTTTCACACATACTGTTATAACGTGTTCAAGCGGAAGAATAATACTTTTCTTAATAATGGTGAAATCTGTCGTTTCATCAGTTCATGAACAGAATTTTTCTGTGCAGGAAAGGGTTAACAAGAAAAGGAGCCTTTGGGATCCCTTTTTCATTTACTATGAATTACTGTGAGTTATATAGTTCCTTTTGTACCGGAAATTTAAAGTGCCAGAACCTCATAACTAGTAATTACCGCTTTATCTGTAAAATATATAGGAATGTAAACATTTAACTACAGATACCAATCTGTTTAGCAAATATACATAAAATATGTTCTCAATCTCAAAAAAAAAAAAAAAAAAAAAAAAAAAAAAAGAAAGAAAGAAAGAAAGAAATAATAATAATAATAATCCACTAACCTATTGAGTGCATTCATTGCACGAACGCAAAAGGATAAATAAATTAAATTTACAGTTTGCACTGAGAAGGAAAAAAAACTGAAGATCTACAATTATCAATTAGGGGAAGATGGGGATACTTGAGCCATTTTTTAAATTTTAATTTTTTTAAATTTTTTATAATTTCTTAGAACAAAATAAAATATTGAAAATGAAAATTTGATATTTTTTCTTCAATTGAAAACCGCTTTCAATTCATTTTGAACTATTTTTCTATGTCTAAAAAATGTTTACTTTTTCTTTTACATCGTGGCTCAAGTATCCCCATGGAGGGGATACTTGAGCCAGATGTCATATTCGCACCAGTATTTTGCAAAGAAAAAACCCGATTTACAATATACGCGAAAAAATGCATTAAACCTTTTTCAAATAAATTTGGTCGAATTTTCTGGTGTCGTTGTGACATTTCAGAATTAAAATTATGTGGTAGAAAATTCTACCAGCAGAGCTCAAAGGGTTAATCACCATACTTTCAAAATGGTACCAAGGTATGTGATTTCTTTTTTTACATGTTCAGAACTATAAATATGTTACCATGTTGCCAGTTTTAGAAAGAAAAATTGACCAACTGTAAAGATAATAGGGGTGGCTCAAGTATCCCCTATGCTCAAGTATCCCCACTCTCCCCTACGTATCATTTCACTAATTTCAGATTCTAACCACGACGCGTTAAATCAAAACTTCATTAATATATCCTACCAGAAAATTATTGAGTGTGAAATATTTTTATTTAAATTATTATGCTAATTTCGACCGTTACATGATTCAACTTACAAGAAACGTTATTAGTGTAACATATCATTTAGCGTTTGTAAGTAATGATCATTTAAATCGTATTTTCCAATATTTAAAACCCGATTCGTCCCATTAAGAATCAATTACCTTTCTCATGCCCGGTAACACTGTCCGATGATGCCGCGTGATTTTCTAGACCTTGCATGCAAGGTCCTTTCACTCTCGAAAAAGAAAAAGGATAGATATATTAGAAATTGAAGCTTTGACTAGATGCAGCCAGTATAAACAAAACGAGAAATCACTAACCGAGCACCGCACTTTGCTTTACTTCATTTCTAATTCAACAGATGATGGAACAATTGGGGAAGAACTGTGTATAGGCCTCTGGTAGAGTCAAGGATTAATTGAATTGTTTTTATGCTTAGCAGGTATACATATTGAATGAACTTATTCGTCATCTTGTGGTTGTTTCGTTGGAGGATTATGGATTGTTTGCAGTAAATAAGTAAAGATAATAGACAGAAACATGATTTATTCAGAATTATTTCTATCGTGGTCTGTCAACACTGAAGGTATATAAGAATAATTGTTTGTTTAATGTTAATACTGCTTGAATATAAATTATTTAAAGCATGGTACTGCTAAAAAAAAACAGTTGAAAGAATATTAATCCGTTGAGCTCTAGAGCTGTAAACGGATATAAGACCACCAGTGTTGCCCTTTCTAACAGATTATTATTTTTTTTTATCATTTAAAAGTTTTCAATTCACACCATAAAAATCAATTTTAAAATTTTTTTAATTCATATGTCTAATTGAAAAAATCAGTCATGTCATGATAATCGCTACATACACCATTGTCGGAAATGACCAAAATAGCATGACGTACGCTGCGTACGTTATAGAGATCAAAACGTTAATCAAGAATCGAACAATACAGATTTAAGTGACTGAAAGCGAAACCGATTTTTGTTATCTCCCTGTTTTCGGCCAAAAATGAAAAGTTCCAAATAGTTAAGAATTGTGTTTTCGGTCTTTGGTAGATTTTCAGTAATATAATTTACTGTTATTTTATTGAGGTCAAAATAGAGGAAGGTGTTGGCAATTATGCAATTTGGAAACTCCTTTGACAATATGGGAACGCGAGTTTCAAAACTTGACCTATCTAAAATTTAAAAATTGGAGTTTTTTCCGTCAATCTATTCTATAGGTGAACCTGCATCGAAAGCATACTATACTCTGCAAATAAACTTGTTTTATTGTGTATTCCTTCCATTGTAAAAATCTGGCATGTGGTGAAAACCAATGGACGCAGTCAGAAATTTTTCGCAATTCCTCAAACTTAGATTTTCGGCATAAGCCGAGTTTTGAAACTCATAGCCTTATATTAACTAAATATTTTCTTCTCTTCTATTGATGTGTGGTGAGATATGAGAAAAAATACTGGTAAAGGCATTCCTTCGTTTCAAAACAACACTGAATTAGGCATTCCATAATTTCAAACGTCACGATAGCTCAAACTGCATAATTGACTACCAGAGTTCGTACAGTTTCAGGGAAAACGCCAGTATTTTCTATTAAGAAAATTGTGTTATTAAAATGGACCATTAGGAACCTTCTGCACGTAAAGTGATTATATTTACAGTCTTTCCGTTGATAGTATAGTTGATTGTATGTATTCAAAATGCTGTATTTTAGGTGAAACACCCTGTATTTTTGACTGAAATGAGTAGTTTGTGATTCTGGATGCTTAACCAAAAATTGTTCATATGTTCAGGTTCTGTCAACTTTTTAACATCCAGTAAAACAACATTAATATTTATTACATCATATAGGCGGTTTTAGGGGATAAAATTAGGGGTGGGGGTAATTAAAAGGTTTTGGAGGGAGAATGTCATTGAAAATATTGACAAAAATTTAGATTAAGTTAGAATTTAGATTAAATTTAGATAAAAAATTTAGATTACATTTAGATAGATTATTTAAAAAATTAGGGCTGGACATCAGCCTTTAATCTTAACATAGGTGGTGAGAATATACTGACTACTTAATTTTGATTTTCAACCGATAACTGCACATTTTTTTATACTGCAGGTAAAAAAAGGGGTGTCATCATTATAATTTACAAATTAATCTGTTCTTAGACTCTGGAGGGAGTCGATCATGTCTGAATTCAGCTACAGAACTAGTTTGTCCGTGAAACGATTAACCCTTTCTAGTACAGAACAATTCTACTCGTAAAATTATGAAATGACACCGGAATTTTAAAACAACTTTTTTAGAAATAAAACCTTGTATTGTAAATTTTTTGCATTTTTTTTTTATTTCGACATTCTTGGTGCCGTTTGTCAGTTTGAAATTAGAATTAGATGATCCAGACTTAGGAACACTTATCAGGAAAAGGTTTTAACACCAGAATGACCCGGAAATTAATTTATGTCATGTAAAAACAATTTATACCAGAATTTTTACTTAATGCTATTTTAATTAATTATTTAATTTAACACTAGAATAACAGTGAGCGGTCATTTTGATCGCTATCAAATGAATCTCTTTTCATTCTAACCAGAAAAAAATTAAAAAATAAGTTTAACTCTTTCCGGCACGCTGTGCTCGGTTCCCCCTGGGATACCTAATTTTAATTCCAAACTTGCAATCAGCAGCAAAAATATTTTAGTAAAATTTTTCTTAAATTAAGGGTTTCAATAAATTCAAAAAAATCGTTTGTAAATTCCAGTGTCAATCGATAATTTCTCATTTTACTAACAGATTTTACCCGTGCCGGAAAGGGTTAAAAGATGCAAAGAAATTAAAAGTAAATTAAATAAATCGCGAAGATTTAAATAAAAATTCTGGTGCAAAATATTTTTACTAAACTTGAGAAAAATTTCGCGTCTTTCCAGTTTTAATTACTTCTGACAAACATTAGTTTTACCCCATGTAAAAATCCCTGGTTTGAATCGAATTTTATACAGGATTGATGAATGTCAAAGCTATCGCTATGGCTGCTACTGTGTTAATAAAATAACTTGTCGTGTTTCTGTGGTTACATCAAAGGGGAATCTAACACAATCGAGATAGAAGCACATAGATTTGTCAGTTTAATAGTCTAGTTCTATGGTTCTAACTCTTAATGAGACTAAGTTAGTAATGTTCGACGAACTAAATGCTAATGATCAGCTTTGTGGAATGTTCCTATACTAAAATCGTCGATAAATTTAGAGGCATATGATGAACTGCTAATTATTCACCTTAGATGGGATAGAAACTTTATATATAAATGTATACGTTTTATTACATATACATCAGTAGTTGTTAAAAATAAATAAAAACTAATTCGATGCATATTTAGATACGATATTGAATTTTAATGCTTTATTTTATAATTATGCATTAACATTTCCGACGATAATGCTGATAGTGTTTCGTTTAAGTATTTCAAATTTCTAAAGTGTAGAACAATTACGTTTGGATATACTTTAAATTAATTTCGCATATAAAAGTTTCTTCTAACGATGTATTCTAAAGTGAATACAAATACAAGATCTATTTAAAAGTAGCGTAAGAAAAGGTGCAAAAATTTAACCCTTAAATGCATATTTATGCATATCTGCATTAATTTTTATTTAAGTCTTATCAACCAGTTTTTTTATAGATTGGGTACCTCGGAAAGTCCTTTCCGTTTGGGAAAATCAATTCGTACCAGAAAATTTTGTCCATTAATATCTAAGTATCAAGTATCAGAACCAATATCTAATAATTAAATAACAGAATTTTCCTGTACGAACTGATTTTCCCAAACGGAAAGGACTTTCCGAACAACCCCATAGATATATTATATTTTAAAACTTGCATAAAATATGCTACTAATTAAAATTAAAAAGCTATTTTACAATGTCTGTTGTCTAATCCTTGATTCAAGAATAAAAAATACAATTCTAAAAGAATAATTTATGCAATTAACGGTTAAGTTTTGCAAATTAAAAATTTACAGAAAAAAAGGTATTGAGACTCATACTTATATTTATTAATTTGCACTATTTTACAGAATTCGTACAGGGGATCAGGGGATTTTAGGTGTTAGTATTGGAAATTTCTTAAACATTTCGGGCAAACTGTGCCCAGTCTGGGTACCTAATTTTAATTCGAAACCTGCTAACGGCACCAATAATATCTTAGTAAAATTTTGCTTTTACATAAGAAAAATATATACATATTTAATTAAGGATTTTACTATATCTAAAACATTCGTTTGTGAATTCCGGTGTTAGTCGATAATTTCTCATTTTACTAACAGATTTTAACCGTTCCGGAAAAAATTAAACTTACTGGTCGTTGTATATCTGAAGATAGATTTTTTAAAATTATGTAAGGTGAATATTACTTTGCAAAAATTCTGGTGAAAAGTACTTCAAAGTCCTTAAAACGTACGAACCCTGTTTTAGTTACCTCACTAATGTTTCACTTGTATTGCTGATGTGCAGTATAAGAGAAGGTTGACGCATCATATGAAAAATGTATCTCTGAATTTTTTCATAATTTTTCCTGAGTAATAAACCTATCTAACAATTACATATGCATATATTTTTCGACGCAAAATAAAAAAAAATCATGCATTTGAGTGTTAACTCTTTCAAGGGTGCCTCTCCGTTTGCAGTATTTAAACGGTTTATTTTCAGACCAAATTATCAAACGGCATCACTAATTTTTTTTGTACAATTCCTATCTTATAATACACGTGAAAAAAAAACCTTTTGATTATTTTTAAATTAACTCGTTCATTACCACCATTTTTAACACGAAATCTGTAAGTTTGGCACTATCTTTTCTTAAATTTTTGACTGAACCCTTTCCGGCACAGGTAAAATCCGTTAGTAAAATGAGAAATTATCGTCTGACACCGGAATTCATAAACGAATTTCTTAGATATTTTGAATTCCTTAATTTAAGCTTTTATTGTAAAAGCAAAATTTTGCTAAAATATTATTGGTGCCGTTTGCAAGCTTGGAATTAAAATTAGGTGTCCCAGACCGGGCACAGTGTGCCGGAAAGGGTTAACTTCACAAATCACGTATGACATAATTAAATAATATCAATTTTACTTTTCTTTTTTACTGGTATCAAACTCAAACGTTGTAAGCACTTTTGGAAGATGTATATATGATTCTGTGGTCCCGAACGGGTTAATTGATTCGTAAATTGTGGTACGAATTAATTATAAGACTACTTTTGAAGCAAAAATACATTGCCCTTGAAAGGTTTAAATTGCAATGCTTGCATGAAACAGTAAAAACACAAAAGTACCCGAGGAATTTAAAGAATAATGATAAAATTATTCCGGCATTTAGTTCTTCTTTAATGACTCGTGTTGAAAATTGAACTAACAATTATTATTATTAGTATTATTATTATTATTATTATTATTATTTAATTTTTAACTTTTTATTTCAGTGTACAATTTTTCTTTCTTAAAAATAATTGAAATGTAGAGAATGGATTATAAGAAACCTGATATATCCCTCGATTTGCTTGAGGCGTGCGCTTTACCGATGTTAAAAAGATAAGTCTAGAATAATCACTGAATCAAAAAAAAAAAAAAAAAAAGCGAATTGCATTAATTAATTTTACATTTTATTTTTTATGCAAATAATTAAGGAAATCTTATAAAATACAATCGTCAAATGGAGGAACTGAAGAAATAACTATTAAATACTTAAGATAATCCTGACATTATTCGAATGATTATTTTTAAAATGAATAAAAATAAAAGTAAAAGTAATTATTGTGAGTTATAAAAAATAATGAAGAAAATAGAACAGAAAAGAATCGTATTAAGTTTTCAGGTCATAAAAAATACAGAAAAAATGAAAAGCTTTTAAAAATTTTAATATTCGATAATTTCGTAAAAACTGTTTTTTAGCTTTTTTTTTTTTTTTTTTTCAGTTGAATTAATTGTATTCTGTTCAAGCATAGCGGTTGTTTTTCTTGCTTTCAGAATTTTTTTTTCTATTTAAGAGTTCTCAGGTTTTACCATTCTTAATGAAAATTGTCGTTTTTTATACCGGAATGGCAATGATTTTTTAAGTGGAAAAGACAAAAAATAAAAGATATTTCACAGGAAATTTACATATAAGTATATGGTTTAACGCTAGAATTGCCATAGCGATTATTGTAACGGCTACCAAATAAAAATACTTCGAATCGAACCAGTAAGTACTACATCGAAATAAGTTAAATAAATGAGCTAAATAATCGTTAAAAAAAAAAAAAAAAAAAAAAAAAAAAAAAAAAAAAAATAGGATGTGATATTTTTAGAAGACTTGGGTAAATTTTTTGGTGATTCTAGTGTGATTTGAATATTGTTTTAACCCAATTAGACGCAGTGTTCCAAACTTACAGAGGGCACCACCAAGACTATTTTAATAAAATTTTGCATTGTTATGCACAAATTAAATTTTAAAAAAGCAACAAGGACTATTCTTCAAAGTACGGATTATCATAGTCCACCACTTTCAGCCAGATTCTGGATTGGCTAGGAGTACCATGGAAGCTCCTCGGAATCAAAAAACTCTAGACATGCTTCTTTAACTTCATTAAAGGATTCAAATCGACGACCCTTGAAAAAGTGTTACATTGATCGAAAAAGACCATAATCGGATAGAGACACGTTTGAATCGAAATTACTGAACTCCTATAGATGTACCACTAGTACTCCTATGTACGAAACAAAATCTGATAACTACAATTTTTGCTCAGTTTAATAAGAACTTGAGATAATTTTTTTAATACGCTTTTAAAAATAAGCCTTAACCCATTCAGGGACCTTCTACTTCTGTTGCTGATTGAATGATGACAGTATTTAAAGAAAATATGTTTCAGAGTAAGTTTCGAGAAATAAAATTAAGTGGCATGTATAATAAGCCATCCATCTTTAAGGAATTAAATGGGATTTCTGTGTGTAGTAAGCAGTTTTGCGAAATTGGAAATTTTTTTAATTCAGATTATTTGACTGTCACCACTAAAAAAAAAAAAAAAAAAAAAAAAAAAAAAAAAAAAAAGCATAATTTGCTTTTTTTGTCAGTAATATTTCGTTTGTTTCTTTAAATCCTTGGGGATGAACGATATGTATACGTGCCGCAAAAGTTCATAAGACTTTTTGATTATTCCCACTGATAAAATTTACTGTAAGATTTGCGGGGCATTTTCTCGATTTAATAAGGCACAAATTTCTGTTTTTAAAAACCGGTGTCAAAACTAAAAATTTCGCAAAAGGCTACCATCGCGAAAGTTGTTAAATAGGCCGAATATTTTTATTTCAAAAAAGCGACGACAATCAAATAACCTGGGGACTTTCCCCAATCTGGCAACAGTTATAGTAGGATACATTTTATAGCATTGATCCATTGCGTTGCAATGTCGAGTCTGACTCAATATCATCTTTTTTTTTGGAAAATTTATTTCTGGCATCAGCAATAAAGTAAAGAAGTGGTCTAACCGAGTACAATTTATGTAAGAGACAGCGCGCTTAAATGGATTAGCCATTTCAAGGGCTGTGGTATATTTACGAAACCACTTAATTTTAACTCCCAAATGGAACAATGATAACACAATATTGATGCAAAAATTTTCCGTTTTCTACATCTCCGAAATACAGCCTTTTCTTATTTCCATACAAATTTTTACGTAAATTACGGTGTCAATAATTTATTTTAGCATTTTAGCAATGGAAGTGCTTTGTCTTTCAAAGGGTTAACCCTTTAACGTTCAAAGCATTTTCATTGCTTAGATGTTGAAATAAAAAATTGACACCGGTAATTGCGACCAGATATATTTGTAAATAAGAAAAAGTGATTTTTCACATATGGATTTTTTTAATTAAAATTCCGGCGTCGTTGTTGCATGTCAGAATAAAAATTTTGTGGTTTCGTGGAGAAACCAATGAACTTTAAAGGGTTAAAAGATGATCCATCATATCAAATAATTTATGAATTCATCTTGCCTAGAATAACCACAAAGTATTTAAAATAATCCTGTTTATTTATTAATGAGAGAAAAAAACTGAAATTTGTGTAAATTAGTTTTACGTTTTAATTATCAAACATCGCAAACAAATAGTTATAATATATAATAAGATTATGAATGAAGTTTTTGGGAATGTGCATTAAATGATTAAAGCAATTGCATCATCTGTAATGATTAACTTTAACTAGTTATCTTCTTATTCTTAATTATCCCTTGTACATATATTTTGTTCAAAATAATTATAACGAAGTAAATTTCTTTGATGAGATTATGCATAGAAATTATTTTTCATCCCAGAGTATTTATTTTATTATTTCTTAATTAGTGTTACACATTTTTTTGCATAATTTATATAAATTATTATATTAGTAGTAGATCCGCTTTAGACTTTTGCTTTGTAATGTCTGATGTTATTTGATGAAATTCTTTTACTGCAATCATTAAACATGGTAGTTTTTTTTCTGTAGATAAACACCAGTATCTCCGTGGCACGCGTACCGCAAGTTGGTCAGCTCTTGGTTAAACAAATTATGTGACACCAAGCCTCAGAGCGATCACTTTCTGGTTACCACTAATTTTTAAAAATAATTTTTATGGCAGATCACTACAAGAATTACAGCAAAAGGCCTGATTTTAATGGATTGTTGCTCTTCAGAATTTATATTTAAAAAATTATTTATATCTACAGCGACAACATGAATTTTGCTGATATGACTTACCACCATAAAAATGTATTAACCCTTTCAGGAGCAATGTACTTCAATTCTCAAAATTTTGAATTCATTGACTGACACCTGAATTTAAAAAATAATTTAATTTAACCCTTAAATGCATATTGTATCATTTTCGATACCATAAGTGTTCCCGATTTATTGGGGATTTTATTCACATATTCCGTATTCTCACCAGAAATTTAAAAGAGCAATTTTCACTTTACTTAATTACAGACCATTCGTAATTAAATAAAGAAAAAATTACTATTTAGATTTTTCTGGTATGAATTCCGATTCTTTGAATTGCGCATTTTTTGGAACGCGTTCTATCCTGTGCATTTAAGGGTTAAAATAGTTAAAATATTTTCTTAAAGTATTTAAAGTAATTAAACTTTTCAGTCTAAATTTCTGGTGTGGATTTCACAATTAAAATTAAATAGGCTATATTTTATCCCACCGCCCTTCAAGGGGTTAACCACTTAACAGTTCGTTTTTTGAAACAGCAAATTAAAAATGGGGAATCAGCACCTAGGGCTGCCGCTAACAGCTATTTCATAATTCTATCTCACACTGCTTTTTCAAAAGAATTTTTTTTTTTTTTTTACATATGATTCACTAAAAACTGAAACAGCAATATATTCTAAAAGTTCCATTTTAAAAATAGTGGTGCGAATTGAATATAAAAATATTTGCCTATGGCAGCTTAGAAAGCTACAAAGTCACCAATCTCCTGATTTTTCTCATACAAATATTTTTTATGCAGAAATACTTGTTTTAGAGAATCGCGCAGTTCCTGCAATTAACTTACATTGCAATTAATTCACTTAATCTCTGAAATCTTTGATTAAATAAGATAAAAACTTCTTTAAATTTTAGTGGTAAAAGAAAAGCGTCAAAGTTGGCAGCTATGCTGATGTCTCAAACTCATGGCGAGATTTGAGTTCTATGTAAGTTTGAAAGCAATTCGGAAAATGCTCTCGAGTTAATAATTTTTCCTATAATAAACAAAATTTCAGTTTATTGATTCGTCTAAAAATATATCATCGAAAACGCTGTTTTTTTATTAAAGAGAAAAAATAAATAAAACTTGCAATAACTAGTTTATTGTTATTATTAGTATTATTATCATGGGATCATTAACAAACCTTTGCAGAAATTAATCGGATTGTAACGAAATTTTAGAAAATGGGTATTAAATAATTAAAAAATCCGTACCCTTCGTCGAAACGACAAACTTTAAATGTGAATTTTAAACTGAAAGAAAAAAAATCGGATAAAAATACAAAAAGAAAAAAAAAATCTAATAAGATTATGAAACATAAGAAAAATATTAAAAACCGAACAGAAAAGTACTTAAATATTTTAATGTTCGGTGATTTCATGAAAACTATTTCTTTTAGCTGCATTAATTTTATTGTTTTTAAGCAGCTTGGTAATATATTTTCTTCTTCTTCCCTTAGCTCAGATTTATTTTACTTTTTAATTCAAAAGTATTCTCAATAAAAAATATTGATTTATTTTTACCGTGAATGAGCATTAATTTTTAAAATTAAGAAAAAAGAAATTTACATAGTAACTGTAACTTTGAAATATTATTTAAAAATTAGTTTAATCCTTTCACTAATTAACTGTTTTTTTTTTTTTTTTTTTTTTTTTTTTTTAATGCATATCGGCAGAGTTACTAATCTTTTATCACCAGGTTTTCAACATTGTAATTTTTGTCTAATTTATTCAGGAAAATACTTTACTAAACAAGTCTAAATTTTCAATAAAAAATAATAGATGGAACAATCACGAAGGATTAATTAGAATGAAAAACGAATCCCCGCAGAAATCACGGGATAATCAGCGAGAAGATTGAATGAATTATTTTAATATGACAAGAAATGATGTTTAATAAAATATCTAGAACAACATAAAACCTGTTGTTGCAAATAAAAAAAAACTAAAATGAATTGGCATATTAGTAAAAGAATTAATTACAAATGAAATAATTGTTTGTTGCAAATAAAAGCATGCTTGGCTAGAGTTCCATAGGCTTTTGGAGTTTAAGTAACATAGCTTATAAGCAGGGATGCAAAAATCTAGGCTCCAGCAGGCCGTTTCTCACCACAAAATTTATTTCGTTTTTCTTCGTCTAATATTCGTGAAATTCCTGCTAGAATGCTATTAAGTTTTGAGCGAAAAAAACTTTAAAATTTTATTGGTGAGAGATTACCCTCTGGCGCCTAGATTTTTGCACTTCTGCTTATAAGTATTATAATTGCTGGTGTTTTTTTTTTTTTCTCAAAAATTTACTTGCCCTTTTTAAAAAAATCATAATTTTGTTCTTTAGTTTTTTTTTCTTTTTTTTTCTTTTTTTTTTTTTTTTTGTTCGCGACGGGAGCCTTTCACGAAATTCTCAATGTTTTATCACCGGTTTTTAAAAACTGAGTTTTTTGCCTATTTAAATCGAGCAAAAGCTCCGGTTAAATAAGGCAAATTTTACAGTAAAATTTTACTGGTTTCTTAACATACAACGTTTTACAATGATTCTTAAGCCGTTTTGCGGTACGTATATGTGTTGCTCGTCCCCAAGAGATTAAACTGCACAACTTTCATCATTTAGCATGGTAGTTTTTATCCGTAGATAAATATTGATATCTCTGTGGTACGCATGCCGCATGTTGACGATCCCTGGGTTAAACAAATTATGTCATACATGGCCCTTTTAGCTAAAACTTTCTGGCCACCATTAATTTTTTAAAGCAATTTTTATGGCAAATTAATATAAGAAGTGCTATAAAAGGCCTATTCTATATGGGTTGTAGCTCCTCAGAATTTAGATTTTAAAAATATATCTACGTCAACAGCAAGAACTTGTTGATATGATCAACCCAACTCCCCTCAATCCCAAAATATACCACTGAACAGTTTTTTTTTTTTTTTTTTTTTTTTTTTTTCTGAAATAGTCAATAACAAAAGGGAACATAACACCTAGTGCGACCATAGGCGACTAATTTTTAATCGTATCTCGCACAGCTTTTTCAAACTAAAAATCTTATATATCCATTTCACGAACAACTGCAACACCGATACTATCAAAATTGTATTCCAAAAATAATGGCGTAAGTTTAATAAAAATAGCCCCCTGTGACAGATTAGAACACTACAAGGTATCACATAGTAGTTATCAGCCGACATCCTGCCTTTTTTTTTTGTTGATGTTGTTGTTGCTTTCATGCAAATATTTTAGCCCTTTACGGCGCAGGGCAAATTCATTGCTTAAGTGTTGACATTAATGACTGACACCGGAATTTAAAAACAACTTTATTTGTAAATAAGAAAAAGCTATATTTTAAGTATTCGATAAACCGTAACTTTTTTTACCAAAATTCCGGTGCCAGTGTGGCGTTTGGGAGTTAAAATTACGTGGTTTCATAGATATACCAGCACAGAAACATTAGTTTTATAAAATTGCGCGGCTTCTGCGATTAGTCGTTGGGAAAAACTCAATCGCTGAAACATTTGATTAAATAAAACAAAATAAAATTCTGTAAAATTTTAGTGGTAAGAGAAAGTGAAAAAGTTGGCAGCTATGGTGATGCCTCAAACTCATGGCTATGTTTGTATTCCTTTTAACCCTTTAATTCCCATGCTAGAACACGTTCTAGAAATTATGTAGTTCATTTCACACCAGAAAAATTCAATGGCTAATTTCGTTTTATTTAAATACGGAATGTTCTGTTATTGATTAAAGCAAATATTGTTGTTTTAATTTTCTGGTGGGAACTGAAATATACGAATTAAAATACCTCAGGCGGTCTCGGGCGGTTTGGGATCCAGAGGGTTAAAATTGAAAGCCATTCGGAAAATGCTGTAGTATTAATAATTTTTCCTATAATAAATAAAATTTCAGTTTATGAATTCACCTAGAAATATGTCATAGGATCTAAAAGTAAGCTCTGTCTCTTAATTAAACAGAAATAAAAAATAAAACTTTCAATGACAATTTTATTTTAATTATCATGGATCTTTTAGAAATCTTTGCAGAATTTAATCGGATTGTGATAAAAATTTAGAAAATGGGTATTAAATAATTAAAATAATTAAAAGAACCGTAACCTTCACCGAAACGTCAAACTTTAAATGTGAATTTGAGACTGAAAAAAAAACGGATTAAAATACAAAAAAAAAGAAAAAATCTAATCAGATTCTGAAGCATACAGAAAAAATATTTAAAAAAGGAATAGAAAAGTACTTAAATATCTTAATGTTCGGTGATTTAATGAAAACTATTTCTTTTAACTACATTAATTTTATTCTTTTTTAAGTAGCGAAGTAATTTTTTTCTTTTTTTTCTGAGCACTTATTTGTTTTTCTTTTTAAATTAAAACTACTCTCAATAAAAATAATAATTTATTTTTAACCTGAATGAGCAATATTTTTTTAATTAAGAAAATGGAAAGTTACACACTGACAGTACTTTTGAAAAATTATTTAAAGATTAGTTTAAATGAAATTGATTGAATATGACAAGATACTTAGTTACAAATGAAAAATGAAAGACGAAGAATTCATTACAAACGAACTGAAATTAAAGTGAAACTTCCATTTAACGAAGTATTATCGCTACACTTAAACACTTCGTTATAAATAAAATTCGCTAAGTAGAAATCAAAACAAATTCATGAAAATTGTACAATAAAATACACATCATAATACGAAAATATACATAAAATTTTCCATTTTATTTAAAAATTGATTTTATTAGAAAAATGTAGTTTAATTCTGGCAGTATTTTTTTCTTTTTATGTTATATACACACAAGAGAAAATTTAATTAAAGTAATGTATGAGAAATCTCTAATAATCTCTAATCTCTAATTTTTATATTTTTCCTCGTTTTTTCTCAATTTTCCAAATCCATCAGGGTAAAAAAAGACTTTAACCCCTTAACAGGTTTGCCCGAACGCCGTTCGGGCAAAACGGAATTCCTTAATGAATCATTTAAAGTTTTTTGACACCACTATTATTTTTAAGAAAATGTTCACACTAGTGAAAGGCGGAAATGTTTAGACTAAATTTTACGAATATTTTATTTAAATAATAGTGGTGTGAGTACCGCTATTTTCAATTTATTAAACGGAAAAAGAATTAACCGGTTAAGGGGTTAAAGATAAATAAGTTAAATGTATGAATAATTTCATTTTCATGCAACCCGCTGAAATAAATGCTTACATACATCGTAACAGTAACCTACAACAGTTTAAATTCTGTTCGTGCACGAAAGTACAATAAATATCTCTATACATTTCTTATATATTTTTCTTAATGTGGAGATTAATTTGAATGTTAATGGCGCTCAAAGTAAAAATTCAACAGACAATTTGGTTAAGTGGAAAACTTCATTTAACCCCCTAGCTAATTTGCCCTTATGCCGCTCGGGCAAGACAAATTTGCTAAATTCATCATATAAAGCTTTCTGACACCAATATTTTTTAAAAATAATAATTTGTTACTCTTTAGAGGCGGAAATGTTCAGACAAAATTTTACGAATATTTCATTTAAACAATAGTGGTGTGAATCCATTATTTTCAATTTATTGAATGGAAAAGCAATAACCAGTTAACTCTTTCCGGCACGGGCAAAATTTGTAATAAAATGAGAAATTATCGACTGACACCGGAATTCACAAACGAATTTTTTAGATATTTTCAAACCCCCAATTTAAGCTTTTATTGTAAGAGCAAAATTTTAGTAAAATATTACTGGTGCAGTTTGCAAGTTTAGAGTTAAAATTACGTATCCCAGCCCGGGCACAGTGTGCCGGAAAGGGTTAAGGGGTTAATGGAAATTCGACTGCATTTGTTTGTTGCAATTAGAAGCATACTCAGTTAGCTAGTGACATGGGCTTTTGTAGTGTAAATCATATTGCTGATAATGGCTATGCTTGTTGGCCAATATTTAGTTTATTATTATTATTATTATTATTATTATTATTATTATTATTATTATTATTATTATTATCATAGATCCTTAACAAATCTTTGCAGAAAGAATAGGACTGCCACAAAAGTTAAGGAAATAAATATTAAATAATTAAAAGAGCCGTACTCTTTATCAAAACGACAAACTTTAAATGTAAATTTGAGATTGAAAAAAAATCGGATAAAAATACAAAAAGAAGAAAAAAACTAATAAGATTCTGAAACATGCAAAAAACTATTAAAAAAGGGAGCAGAAAAGTACTTAAACATTTTAATGTTCGGTGATTTAACGAAAACTATTTCTTTTAACTGCATTAGTCTTATTCTTTTAAGAAGCAAAGTAATATTTTTTCTTCTTTTTTCTGGGCAGAGATTTGTTTTTCTTTTTATTTTAAAAGTATCTTCAATAAAAATAAGGATTTCTTTTTACCCTGAATGGCCAATTCAAGGCAAAAGAAAATTTACACAGTTACTGTACTTTTGAAAAAATATTTAAATATTAGTTTAACCATTTGACTCATCAATATTTTTGAAAACAAAAACTTTCAAATAATACCTCTTTTTTCTCATATCTTGTACAGAATTTTTAATCTTTTATCACCCGTTATCGAAAACAGACATTTTTGCTTAACTCCTTCGCGACGGGAACCTTTTACGAAATCTTTAATGCTTTGTCACCGGTTTAAAAAAAAACAGAAATTTCTGTCTTTTTAAATCGAGACAATGCTTCGATAGATGTTTTATAGAATATCTAGAAAAAAAAGATAAAATAGAAAATTGTTGCAAATATAAACTCTAAAATGATTTGGTATTTTAGCAGAAGAATTAATTACAAATTAAATGTTTGTTTTTTACAATTAACCTCCTCTGTTCCAAGACAGATATTACATGGGACTACAAAAATCATTTAAAAATTATTTTAAAACTTATCCAAAGATGCATCAGTCTGTACATAAATGCTTCTAGTATGCAGATACAATGCTCAGCAAAAGTTTAGACAATGATCGTTTACGCTTCTATTTTCAGAAGTATGAACCGAAAGTTTGTAATTCCTCTGTCATATATTACTTGTGACTTATCCTTTATTCACACACAATAAGTTTTGAATTTTACATTGTACATAAAATATAATGACAAAAAAAAAAAAAAAAAAAAACTACAAATTAAAATCGAGTTGCACATGCATTGTTTGCAGTTAGTGCAAGAATGTGATTTTTCATCGAAAATACTAAATGAAAATAAAAAAAAACTCATTTGGGGGTCTATTCTTTACCAAACATGTTCAACAGCAGCTCGAACCTCATTAAAAGAGAATTATAGCAAAAATTTGCATAAACATTACGACATATGATGTTACAAAAGTTTTCGATTGGTTCCGGATCAGAACTACACGCCGGCCAGTTGAGATCAATAGTATTTTCAGAGTTAAACGAAGTTCTTCTTTTGTATGCAACATGAATAGATGCTAAAATCCATACTTTAGATCAGTAAAAGTTCCCCAAATGACTAAAAATTAATCTCCAACGTATATACGTAGTCTTGTGTTGCTTGGCAACCAATGTATAACTCCACAGATACACGAACATTAATGTTCAGTGAGGACCAAGTTATTTAAAAATCACCTTCTTTTTGTCGACTTAATAAAGTCCCAGGATCTTTACTTAAGTCATTCCAATAGTATGCCCACTTGTTTGGGCCATTCAAATTTCATTTTTTTTTTTTTTTTCGTTACTGAATATCATAGCGTACCATTTGGGTCCATATGACGTATGTTTGCAAATTAATTGAATTCTTGCCAATTTACAGCGGTATTTTAAAGCTAATTGTTGTATAATTTTCATGTAAATTGATTTACCTGTTTCTTTAATTCATCTATGAATCATTTCCGTCGACACAGAAAGTTTTGACCTACTTTTAATGTGATTAGCAATCATTACATGTGTAAATATCAGTTTCTGGATCCTTTTGTCATCTCATTTTCTCGTCCCACAAGATCTTCCAGATTATGTTTTGTTTTGAAGGAGTCATCCTTAGACTATACTTCATAGACAGACCACTTTGGACGATTTGAAGCTGCTGAAATTTCTGCAACAGTCTTCCCTTTCCATTTCAGCTTTCCTACTTCAATTACCTCATCTAATAGAATAGTTTTAGCTCGCGGCATCTTCACTAACTGATGCTATATCGAGATATAATTAAATACTTCAGATATGTGACATCATAACTTGGAAATTTGCATTTTTCCATGAACAGTTGGCTAAAAATCAAAAAAGTATCTAAACTTTTGCAATATGCAAATTTCACTTTTTTCAGTTAAATTAAAGATTACCTTATATTATAACCATTATTTTTATTCTACATTGTATAAAATATATTTGAAAATAAGTATAGCCATTTGTAAAACTCACGTGTTCGTATTTTTTATTTAAAGGTTAAAAAACACCAGTGTCTAAACTTTTGCTGAGCACTGTATTTATTAACCCCTTCAGAGACAAGTTATGTCTCTGTTATATTGAATTATCACCGGAAACATCGAAAAATTTGTTTTTAATTAAAATAAGAAAGACGACGCTTTGCCGACTTCTTTTTCAAATTTCAAAAATATAAAATTTTATTACAAGTTTCTGGGGAGAATAGAGTTTAAATTAGGTGGGAGAAAATATACCATACTACCTCTCAAGGGTTTATAAAGGCCTAGACATAGATGCCAACACTCCTTAATTTGTTCCGGAACCAGATCAAAGATGAACATGTTTACAACCGGAAAATTTATTAAACCAGGAAATCTCAAAACACAATTATAAGGGCTACATCGTAAAAACAAGATGCATTTTCTCGTATATTTTTTCCGGTTTGAACATGCAAATTTTTGATCAGACTCTCGAATAATTAAGAGATATTGGCATCTGTGCCTAGATATAATTTTAACAATTCTAGAAGCATTTAAATTCATTTGAAGGTTTTTTTTTTTAAATGTCGCCTTTAGGTAACATCATGAATGAGACTATTAAATGCATACTTGGCTGGTTCCATGGGTTTTTGTAATGTAAGTCACATAGCTGATAATTACTATGCTTGGTGGCCACCGTTATTTTCGATAAAATTGCTTGGTGTTTTTCAATCAATGAGATATTTCCGATAAAATAAGTAACATTTTATCGTTCTGAAATACTGATAACCAACAAGCGTAGCAAGCGATTGGTACTCATAGAAACAGCCATTTATTTCTAATAAGCATACACTATTTTGAATTTCTATACAGTTATCCACTACTATTTAAACTAAGAAACATTCTATTTAATATTTAAAGTGCAGAACTCGTAATATATTAGTGTAATTAAAAAGGGGGGCGGTATTTATTTTAAAAGTATTATTTACGTAGATCAATTTTATAATAATAAAATTTAATGCTTATCGCTTACACCTTTTATTTAACCATGGTAGGGCTGTCATAGGCGACCATTTTTATATTAAAATAGCAAATAAAGCCTTTGTGCACAAATGTTTAAGGATAGAAAACCAATGAATATAAATGCACAAATAAAGTATGAGAAGGTAGCAAATAGCTATTTCGAATCTACTAACGAGATTTTTCATCAGTGCAAAACTCAGCGAGCTAAAAGTAGCAAAACTGAGCGAAGAGACAGGAGAGACGCAGGCTTATATACCCGCTATGGGAACAATCCCGCCTAAAGCAAAGCTTGATAATATGCTTGCTTATGTTATAATTATGTATTTTAAATTTCAAACGATTCAGTTGGGTAGTTTTTGCATTGTTATATGCGGACAGACGGACAGACAGACAGACGGACGGATGGACTGGGCGACAAAAATAGGTGCTACGTATTTACATAATTACGAACGCACCTAAAAACTGGGATCCAAAAAGCCGGCGACTTGGCAGCTCTTTATATAGATATTTTTCCTCAGATACTCGCTGAAGTATGAAAATTTTTCGTTAATTAAAAGATGCCATAAATTCAATGCCACTCAAAAATGCCTTGGACTTGAGATTAATCCTAACCATAAGCCACTCAAAAAACTGTCTCATTTCCTTGCTTTAAAAAAAATTATTGGCCATTCAGATATAAACATTTTTATTAAGAATCTTTAAATTAGGAGGAAAAAAACCCACCTACTATTTAATGTAAAAAGTACCAATCAACAAAAGTACTGTGGAATAGAAAAAAAATTTACGCCGCTAAAGGAAAACTGTTTTCATACAATTACACAACCCTTAAAATATTCAAATTCGATTTTTATGTGCGTTTATAATTATCTAAATACATGGCACCTATCGTCGTTGTTCAGTGCATCCGTTCGTCTGTCTATCCGTCCACCTATAACAACGCAAAAACTATCCGACCGAATCGTTTGAAATCTAAAATATGTTATTATTATAAAATTTTGTCGAGTTGTTTCAAATTTTATGAAAATCAAATGTATAATTTAATTACAGAGAAAATCAAAAGCATATCGGTCAATGGGAAAAAAATAGTTTCAATTACAATTTATGATGTTATACTCTTTCGAAGTTAATAAAATATGCATCTACGGAGTATATACTAAATCACATTCTGTGCAGATTGTACTTTCCGTATAATATGTGGTGCAACAAATATTGTGATAGATTTATAGGGTAACTCAAAAGTATTCCATTACATAAAGGTATAGAGGGGGCGGACATTGTTTAGGGACCGTTTTAATTCTATCAAAATGTTTCACATTTTATGAAATTGATATACGTTGCTGAGGTTTACAACAAGTTACTTCCTGTATAATAAAAAGCAGATAGTATTTACAGGGACACACAAAAGTTTTCGGAAACTATATTGCATCCAAAGCATTACATGCTAAATATATATAGGACAGTTGCACCATAAAATTTAACTAATACTAACACATTGCTCAGTGGTGCACAAAACAGGAATTTTAATATACATTAGTACATATTAAAATAAAATAAAACTTTCAACGTTTCGCGCCGTCTTCTGCGGGCGTCTTCAGGAAAATATGAAATGGAAGGACTACGTTTGCATCTTGTTCGAGAGATAATATTTCTACTAAATTAAAAACTAAATGAATTAAAATTTTAAAAAATGTTGCCAATTACACGTGAGTAAAAATTAAAATATTGCAAGGAAATAAAAATTTTTTAAGGTTTTATGATGTTGTGCCATATTTTTGGTATATTGTAGGATAAATTATCATTACATGGTTTATTTTCACGTGCTATGATTTCGATGGATTCTATTATTTTACCTTGAACTGGGTTATAGCATGGAACTATGATTTTAACTTCCTCAAAATTAATATGGCAACCATATTAATGGCATTCATATTTTCCTGAAGACGCCCGCAGAAGACGGCACGAAACGTTGAAAGTTTTATTTTATTTTAATATGTACTAATGTATATTAAAATTCCTGTTTTGTGCACCAATGAGCAATGTGTTATTATTAGCATTATACGCTATTACAGCAAAATCTGAATATTTTTAAAATTTTGTTATAGTTCTAAATCACCTCATTTGTTTCGTTTTAAGTGCAAATTCCGAATTGTTTTGTATGTTTTATCACTTTTTAACTACCTCAAAATTAAGTACATATTTTCCCTTCTTCATTTATTTTCCAATACTTTTTTTAAATATCAAATTCACATTTAAAGTTAGTCATTTCGAATAATGTTACTGCTATCTTAATTATTTAATACCCACTTTTCAAACTTGAGACAAAAGCCGATTAAATTTTCTGAAGATCTGTTAACGATGCATGGTAATTAAAAAAAATTTAGTTAACGAATTTAGTTTTCGTTTTTGTTCTCATTAATAAAAAAACATTTTTTTCCTTTAAGTCCAGATGAATATATATTTTGAAGCTCTACTTTTGTCTTGGTGAAGCGATTAATGCAAAATAATGTGCCAAATGAATTTCAGAATTTTTAAAAACAATAAAAATGTTAGTGCAATATTAAAAGTTTTATTTCCCCCTTTAAAAAAAAAATCTGAATTCGTATCGGATATTCCAAATGAAGAATTTTTACTTTTAGCGAAATTACGAAAAGTCTTATTAAATCGATAATTGCCTGTTCGCTGCTCTAAAAAAGTTTAAATTGTTTGTTCGCTGCCACTTTTTTTGAGGTAGATATATCCACGTTATTGGATGAATGATTAAATCATTTGAAAATAATGCGAATTATACTAGTATTTTTAAAATGTTTTGGGCCGAAAAAACTTTATTAGTTAAATCAGGAATTTCTATTAGGTATTTTTGGTATGACGTCTGAATTTCTAATTAAAAAATATATACATAAACTTTTAACCCTGGCAGGGCTACCACAGCCAGATATTTTTAAATTCTATCTCGCACCACTTTTTCAAAGCAAAAATTTTTATGTAAACTATGTTAGCATTTTCAAGAGAAATATACAGAAAAATGTATTTCTTTAAAATAGTGGTGCAAATAGAATATAAAAATGGTCAAGGATAGAAAACCAACGAATATAAATGCACAAATTAAGTATGAGAAGGTAGCAAATAGCTATTTCGAATCTACTAACGAGATTCTTCATCAGTACAAAACTCAGCGAGCTAAAAGTAGCAAAACTGAGCGAAGAGACAGAGAGACGCAGGCTTATATACCCGCTATGGGAACAATCCCGCCTAAAGAAAAGCAAAGATTTTGACTACTATACTGTATCCGAAGTACGCTCTACTATATTAGTAAGATCTGAATATTTTTAAAACTTCGTTATCGTACGAACGCACCTCATTTGCTACGTTCACGTGCAATTTCCAACTTGTTTAATACAGCAAATGTTCCTTGCTTTAATTGAAACATATGGAAGATTTAAAGAAGAAAATTTTCTTTGAGATAATAGATGTCTGCGAAAAGCCAGAGGCTAGACAACTCTGTGTACATATATGTTGCTTCCAAAGCCCAAAACCGGCCAATGGTAATACTAGGCTATTTCGTCGACCATTTTCGCCAAATTATAAAAATCGCCAAACTAACTGCCAAGTTACGCATGTTTGACATAATTTTTATTTTAAATAACGAAAAAACAAATAAAATAGTAAAACAAGAATAAAAATACAAATAAAAAGTGGAATTAAAAATCACTTGATGGCGTTTTAAACATGTGTATCGTGCTTAATGTCATTGAATGTGACATTTACAATAATCAATTATTGGCGTTTAATCTAATAATTTGGCAATAGTTTCTCGGTCGACGTGATTACCAAGTAGTACCCGGCCAATTTATTACCAGGCCAGCGATTTCGCGAAGTGACTTTTTTTTTTAATTGATTGGCGAATTTGAGAATTTTGCGACCTATTTGCCTATTTGCGATATGGCTAGAAGCTGTCGGTTAGACCGTGTGGCTAGAGGTCGAAGGCCAGATCGCGAATTGCCGGATACCGTCAGCTAGCTTCCAAAATAGCATGGGCAATAACAATGACAATGGCAGTAACAATTCTCGAAATTGCAAAAAAGGGCATGTGAGCATGGACGAAATAAAATGTCCTGAGATGATTTTGAGGGTTTGTACAGTTTTTACTTAATAAATCTTAGCCATTTATTTATTTATTTATTTAATGAAAACTAATCATTTGCAAAAGACTCCGCACAAGAAAATTAGTGTTTTTATTTAATCTGATTTTAAACTTTTCTTATAATTTTAATCACTTTGCGACAAAAGCTTTCTTCGTAATTTTAAATGTTTTACCATTGATTTTTCTAAGCAAAAATCTTTCTGTAATTGGACCGCGAGAATGCGTTAATTAAGTAGGAGAAACTTTGCAATAAAAATAACTGGTGAGAGAAACGAAAGATTTTGAGAACCTTAAGTGGCATGTACACAGGTCGTTTGTCCCTAAAGAGTTAAATGTTTTTAATGATTTTTTATAAAAATGATAGCAGTTGGGTAACTTATATTTTAGAAAAAAAACGAACTAATTGAAATTATTATATTTTATTGATATGATTTCTCTATTATTAAACAATAAATATTTATTTAATAATAATATTTGTAATTACTTAAAACAAAATTTATTCATTCGGAATATCCGATAGGAATTTAAAATTTCTTAATAAAAAAAGGGGGAGACAAAACTCTTGTATCTAACAAGTTTATTGTTATTAAGGGGACGGTGGACGTTAAAAATTTATTTTATTCATTTTTATCGTAGCAATATGAAATTTTGTGCATATATACATTTCACCAAAAGCATATAGAATACCTTCAAAAAATTTCCAATCTTATTAAAATTTGTATTTTTTTTTACAAAAATTTAAATTTTTAAACGAAATTTTAAAATGCTCCCCGTGTCTTAATTTTTGAAATATTTTCTTGCTTTTGCATTTTTATCACTTAAAACTATATTATAAACAAATTTGTGTAAGATTTTTTAAATCTCTTGAATAGTGAATATTTTACACATTTTTTTCTAAATTCCTTATCGATTTTCATCAAAATTTTGCCTTTTAATAAGTAAAAAATAAAATTTGATTATCTTAATAAAGACGAATTTTAAAAAGCTTACACAATTTCTTTTAAAATAATATCAGGATACTTACTCATCAATTTTATAAATATTGATCAAAAATTAAGACGCAAGAAGCAATTCAAAAATCTAAAAACGCTGAAAAATTAGTTTTGATAAAAACAGATTTAAAAGTATATAAATACATTTATCTTTATTATTTACTCTTTAAAACCTTCATAAATGATAATTTAATAAGAAAAAACTTTTTAGGTACTATTATACCCCAGAAATAGACCTTTTTTCTGACGATATTGCTATGGACGATTTTGCTCAAATAAAGGTCCACTGTCCCCTTATATATTCTAAAAGACATTTAATAAATCATTTTCTGTTAATCGTTTCACTCATGACATAACAGAATTTCAACTAATGAATTCATCTGGAATATACCACAGGATTTAAAAAGAAAAAAATGCTTCTTTATTATAGAGAGCTTAAAAAAAAAGCAAAATTCATTAACTAAATGTTTTTTATTTGATTGTTATGCATCGTTAGCAAATCTTCATAGAATTTAATCGGCTTTTGGAAGAATCTTGAAAAGTGGGTATTACATAATTAAGACAGCATTAACATTGTTCACAATTTACTTGATTTTTGAAGTACGTACATAAAGAATAAAAAAAAAAAGAAAATTACAACGTACTTAAATATTTTAATGATTCTGTAATTAATGAAAACATTTTTTTCTCTTTGAGCAGTGAAGTAGTACGTTTTACAATAAATGAAAAGCTCTTTTTTTTCTAATTTAAAAAAAAAAAAAAAAAAAAAAAAAAAAATTATAAAAAAGCTTATACCTCAATGGGCTGTTAGTTTTTTAAAAATAAGAAAAAAGATACTTTTTTAATGAATTATTTTTCATGGCATTATTTAATCAAAAAAAATTTAAATACATTGAGAGAGTAAGAGAGGGAAACATCGATACATACAAAGAAAACGTTAAATTTGAAATTGTTGAAAATATGATAATCTGAAAAAAAATATATATATTGTAAGATAACGTATTTACAAGTCTTATTTCAGGGATGAGATTTCCGCTTTTTTGCACACCAGTAAAATCTTAGAGAAAATACTATATTTTTAAATCGGAACATTTTTATGATTTACGATAACAACATTTTCTCTAAGATTTTACAGGTATCCAAAAAAGTGGAAATCTCATCCCTATTATTTGGTTGTTATAGCAAAAAACGACTGTAAAAAAATAATAAATACATCGATACAATATTAAATGAATTTTTTCTAATTTGAAAATAATCTTAACAAAAAATCTTGTATCTCAATGACCAGATAGTTTTTTTAAATTAAGAAGCGATATTTTTTTATGAATTTTCTTTTATGACATCAAATTAAAGAAAATATTAAATACATCGAGAAAGCATGAGAGTGGAAATATATATATACCGGGTGTTCCAAAAATGACTGATGGATTTTAAAATTCAATAACTTACAAACCGTGACAGCTATTTAAAAAAATTTTGCAGGAGGGTTATGTATAAAGTCAGGAGTTTTTTTTTTTTTTTGCCGTAACTTTTGATTTTAGTTCGCATCTCAAACAATAGGTGGCGCTGACGGCAATTGAAGGCCAGGTCGACGCTTCACTCAGCATTGATCACCTGGCCTTCAATTGCCGTCAGCGCCACCTATTGTTTGAGATGCGAAGTAAAATAAAAAATTAAGGTAAAAGAACTCCTGATATTAAACATAGCCCTCCTGCAAAAAATTTTTAAATCGCTGTCACCGTTTGCAAGTTATTGAATTTTTAAATCCATCAGTCATTTTTGGGACACCCGGTACATACACCGGAAACATTTCATTTGGAATATTTAGAAATATGAAAAGTATATACACATTCTGTGTATGATAAAATATTTACCAGTCTCTTATTTGGTTGTTATAATAACATAGCTGCCAACTTTCAACTAATCTTCCGTAATACCTGGATTAGTTTGATCTAGGTTAACGTCACTTCTAACCAGAAAATATATTTCATGAATCTTTATTTATTTAATTCCAGGATTGTTACTGGAACATACTTAATTTCATTTCTTTGAAAAAATTCTGGTTCGAAACTCATTAAACCAGGGTCAAATTAATGCATGTATTACGGATAATAGATGTCAGGTTGGCACCTATGTAATAAAAAACGACTTAAAAATGGAATTATTGCATTTTATTGATGCTATTTTTCTATTTCTACAAAATAAATATTTATTTAATAATACTCTTCGTAATTACTTAAAGTAAAAGTTCTTCATTCAGAATATCCAATAGAAATAAAAGGCGAGAGAAAACTGGGGGCCTTGTATTTAACAAGTTTATTATTATTATTTCTGAAAGACATTTAATAAAACATTTTCCACAAATCGTTTCACTCATGATTAAATAGAATTTCAACTAACGAATTCATCTAGAATATACCACAATATTATAAAGCGAAAAATTCTTGTTTATTAAGAACATAAAAGAAGGAAAATTTCATTAAGTTTTTCATAGAATTAGTATTCATTGTTAGCAAATCTTCATAGAATTTAATCGGCTTTTGGCAGAATTTTGGAAAGTGGATATTATATAATTAAGATAGCACTAACATTCTTTGCAATTCACTTGTTTTTTGAAGTACATAAGCAAGGTTCGCACACTCCTTGGAATTTCCAAGGACTCTCGCACCACTATTAAAAATAAGAAAATTTAGATTTAATTTTTAAACCACAACATTCGCAATCCCCATCTTCATTCACAGATTTTACGATATTTTGCTGCAGTGAAACTCTTCGAAAATATTCTTAAAATTAAGTGGTAGAACTGTGCGAACCCTGATAAGGAATAATAAAAGGAATAAAAAAAAACTCACAACGTACTAAAATATTTTAATGATTCTGTAATTTAATGAAAACAATTTTCTTTTGGTAGGATATTTTTTTCTTTTTGAACAGTCAAGTAGTACGTTTTACAGTGAATGGAAAGTTCTTTTTTTTTCTAATTAAAAAAAATAAAAAAAAATAAAGTAATATATATATATATATATATATATATATATATATATACACTATATTGCCATTGATTATGGGACACTTGCGATTTTAGACATTTTGCTAAATATCTAGAAAAATACACGAGGAATCATCTCGAAACTCTTAGTGTATAAATATAATAGTATAAGTCATACATATCCGTGGAAGGTTTTTCCCGAAACTCCAAAGGGGACCGTCAACAAATTAAAAAAGAATGAATATCTTTTGAATAACCCTGTCAAAACTAATGTAGCAAAAGCGCTCAAACTCTAGATTGTGATTGAATGCCTTATTGTAATAAGCCTCGTTCATTTTTATGCAAATAGCATGCATACTCGCAGAGTAATTAAGGTTTTTATAAAAATGATCCCAAATTTTTCCAAGTTTTTTCCTTATAATTTTTAGAGTTCTTAATATAAAATATTATTTTTTTCAGAAAATATGACAAACAACATTGCACACAGTACCCTGTAATCAAAATTAAAAAATAATGAAAATTGTATAAAAAATGAGCTGGTTTACTAAATAATTTTTTACTGCGCATGCGTCAACGATATCAAAATTTCATTTGCATATTCTGTTAGTTAAATTTATAGAGCAACTTTTGTGAAAGTCACAAAATCATAACTTGAAAATTCTGACAATAATCGTCAATTGAATAAGTCGAAAATCCGTTATTCTCAAAATGAAGCAAAAACAAGAGGGGTTGTATCCATATATTCATTGATTAGTATCAATATAGAATACACAATATGGGATGTACTACTGCATTTGGATAAAATCCCTCATTTTTTTGCTTCATTTTGGAAACAACGGATTTTGTCCTTTTTCTATAGACGATTACTTTCAGAATTTTCAAGCTATGATTTTGACACTTTTACAAAAGTTGCTCTATACATTTAGCTAACATAATATGCAAATGAAATTTTGATATCTTTGACGCATGCGCAGCAAAAAATTATATAGTAAACCTACTCATTTTTCATACAATTTTTATTATTTTTTAATTCTGATTACAGGGTACTGTGTGCAATGTTGTTTGTCATATTTTCTGAAAAAAATATTATTTTATATTAAGAACTCTGAAAATTATAATGGAAAAACTTGGAAAAATTTGGGACCATTTTTATAAAAACCTTAATTACTCTGCGAGTGTGCATGCTATTTGCATAAAAATGAACACAGTGTATTACAATAAGGCATTCAATCATAATCTAGAGTTTGAGCGCTTTTGCTACATTAGTTTTGACAGGGTTATTCAAAAGATATTCATTCTTTTTTAATTTGTTGACGGTCCCCTATGGCGTTTCGGTAAAAAATCTTCACGGAGGTGTATGACGTATACTATTATATTTATACACTAAGAGTTTCGAGATGATTCCTCATGTATTTTTCTAGATATTTAGTAAAATGTCTAAAATCGCAAGTGTCCCATAATCAATGGCAATATAGTGTATATATATATAAGCTTATACCTCAATGGCCTGTTAGTTTAAAAAGAAATAAGAAAAAAGATATTTTTTTAATGAATTTTTTTCCATGGCATTATTTAATCAAAAAATTTTTTAAATACATTGAGGGAGTAAGAGAGGGAAATATCGATACATACAAAGAAAACGTTAAATTTGGAATTGTTGAAAATATGATAATCTGAAAATAAATATTTTGTAAGATAAAGTATTTACCAACATAGTATTTGATTGTTATAACAAAAATCGGTTGTTACAAAAAAAAAAAAAAAAAAAAAAAAAAAAACTTATATTTAAAAATTAGATAAATCATTTTTTTTTTTTTTTTTTTTTTTTTACAATAAAAAAGTGCGTGTGTGCTTTTATTTAAATGTGATATTGCTCTCAGGAAATCTAAAAACTCGAACAATTTTTTCCTCTACGTTTTATTGTATTCGTGATTCATACGCAGATCAAGTTCTTATAAAATTAAATTGAATTTCCCAATCTTATAGGCTGAGTATTTTATAGTCCGTCTAGACGTATGGTTTGGAAATCAACAAACGAAACAATATCCAAAAAATTACATTTCACGAGAGGGCGCTATGATCGAGTCTTTGTTAAGAAGGAATAGAAATCCAGAATGTTTTTAGATATTTATGATGCAATTTTAAACTACAGAAAACTGATTTTCAACGATAAATTTTGCGAAAACTAGAATGAAAAAGATTTAGCTTATAATATTCTACCATAGTTTCCAATTTTTATGCCTTTTTTTTTAAGAGTCTAGTACTTTTTAAACTTGTCGAAAATCAACAAAAACATTAAAGGTTTGAATTAGTGTATCTCTGTTATTTTTTATGAATAAATATAAAATTTTGACTATTGAGTAACCAGATTATGCTTTTTTTTATAATAACACTATGTACTGAGTAGTCTTTTACAGAATTTGCGTATTATTGAAATTAAAACTGCTCTTTTGCTCTTTTTTTAACTCCTTAAGTGATTGTGTTCATGATATCTTGAGAACGTCATATGTATGGATTGTTATATAACTTGCTGTATATAAAAAGCACATACGTGCTTTTAAAATTATCTACACTTAGATTAAAAATATTTCATTGACTATGATAAGAAACTACTTTAAATTAAAAAATCAAAAATTTACATTTTTTAATGAATAAAACAGTCATAACTAAAAATATTACCATTCTAAATATTTAAAAGTAGATCATTTTAAACACACATATCTGCTTAACAAATATTAATACTATTATCAATAAATATTAATTAATTAATACTATTAATTAATAATTAGATGACCTAATTTCATAACAAATCATACACACATTTTTAAGATATCGTGTGGGCAAATAATTTATAAAGTGGGAAAAAAAAAAATATTTTATTTTTAACAATACATAAATACAGACAACGGCTAACCAGTTTCGAATGCTTGCATATTACAAAGCATAATCTGATTAATCAATATTCAAAATTTTACTTTTGTATCTAAAAAGATTTTGACAGTAAGCTAATTCAAACTTTTTCGTTAAACTTCGCCTTCGAATTTATTACTTGAAAGTTTAAATACCAAGCGTTAGAGTTAAACTTGGCTGTCATCGATCCATTTGTTTGTAAACCAGTAATTTTTCATAAAAATGCGATATTGGCAACAATTGCAAGAAAAAACGCACTTCCAGGTAAACCTCTACGAAATTGAAAGGAAGATGTTTCTTCAAAAATCGGATCGAGTAGGAGCCCTGGATTTACTACGTCTGGAAATATGTAGTGCGATTGCATTTAAAATACTAGGTCATTAAACATGCAACGTCTGATATAAAATAGTTTTTTTTATTTAAAAATTTCCAAAACTCACCAGACACTTTCAATAATTACTTTTAGTTTAAATATTGCAGATAGTCTACAGATAAAATGAAATAAAAATTACTATTTAAAATTTTCTGGTTTGAATTTATAATTTATAAATTTAAAGAAAAAAAATGAGTATTGAACATTTCATACTTAACCCTCTCCGGCACAGTGATTCTACGTTGGGACCAACTAATTTTAGTTCCAAACTTACAGACGGCATAAAAGGTTTAAAGTAATGAGTTTATGATTTCTAAATAATCGTATGTAAATTCCGATGTCATTCAATCAATTCATCATTCTACGAACAGAATCGTTCTATGCCAGAACGGATTAACGACCTAATATACGCCTGAAATTTTGTTCTTTTCTAATGTATAACGCATAACTGTCAAGTATTTTTCTTATCTTTAATATTTAAAAAAATTGGATTTATTAAATCGCAGTGTTCGCGGATTAAGGGGGTTTGTATCTTTTAAGAGCCACGACAATTAACGAAATAAAAACACGATTGTAACGCTTGACTCGTAGGTTTAACATTGTGCTTTTTTGCACCCAAAAGTATGAAAACATGGAAGATTGGGAGCAGGAAAACATAATGTTAAACGTATGAGTCAACCGCTTAAATCGGGTTTTGGGATGTTTTCCACCAAGATATGACTTATGAGACCGATTTCGTTTTAATATGCGAATTGATATTTAACTAATCCTAGATTTTTATCTGAGGAAAAGGATGAGGTGATTTTCTGTGCTACCGCCTCCCGGTCTATGAATAAAACGCGCCCCAAACACTATTTCAACATTTTATCATTCTGCAATGGAATACTTTTGTGTTACCCTTAAATTAATAAAAATAGTCTTTGCACCACAGATTGTACACATTGTATATTTTAATACATACTTCATTAATGCATATCAATTGTATTATGTTTGAAAGAGTGCAACATCATTAAAATGCACTAGAAACTATTTTTTCCATTGGCCGTAATGTAACGGAATACTTTTGATTCTCCCTGAAAATAAACTATACATCCGATTTTCAGAAAAATTGAAATGACTCGACAAAATCATACAACGATTATATTTTAAATTTTAAACGATTAGGTTAGGTAGTTTTTCTCTGTTATAAGAAGAACAAACGGACGGACAGACTGAACAATAAATATATATGCTACATATTTACATTATTACGAACTCACCTAAAAAGGCAGAAAACTACATTAACCAGTTTTTCATTAAATTATCATTCGTCGTTAGCAAATCCTAATAGAATTTTATTGTTCAGGATGAAATTTTGGGAAATGGATATAAAATAATTAAGACAGTCATAAGTTTTTTCGAAATGACTAACGCTAAATGCAAATTTTCTCTCTGAAAAAAAAAATGAAATAAAAATATGGAAAGAAATAAAAACGTATTAAGTTTCTGGAGAACATAAAAAATGATAAAAAGCTATTAAAAAGGAAAGAATCTAAGAAAAAGAACAAAATCGAACATTAAAATGCTTAAGTATTTTAATGGTAGGTGATTTAATGAAAACGATTTTCTTTTACCTGTGTTAATTTTATTCTACAGCGAGTAGTATAAATTTTTTCTATCTTCTTTTAGATTCAGGAGATTTTTTATTGCCGTAGTTACTAATAAAATGATGACATTTTTTATTTTGAATGGCCGATATTTTTTAAAAATAGGAGAGATAAAAGGAAAAAAAATATATTGCGGTCGAATTTGAAAAATTAACATTTAAGGAACAATTTAATTTAGTATTATTTAAAATGCACTGAATAAAAATTTTAATAAGAAATATATTACAGAATATTTATACTACATATAAAATTTAATCCTTTGCACATGAGAGGTTACTCACACCAGTGGAGTAACCAGAATAAGTGCCCAAGTGCTCTGAATACTAGTAATTTTTAAAGTTCCGTTTGCCTTATCTAATCAGGCATATACCCAGCCCGTAAGACATGGTGACGTCACTGCAACGTCGTTGTGAAGTCACATTGTGACTTTGTGACCATCGATTGTCGATGTGACGTCACGTGACGTCGATGTAAAGTCACAGTGACTAAAATGTGAAGTCGTTATGGCCGTTTTAGAGCTTTTTTGTGACGTCACATTGTCACCACTTTGTGACGTCACAATGTGACCAATTTGTGAAAAGTGTGTCATTTGTGACTACTTTGACATTAACATTGTGACGAAACTGTGATAAAAGCGACGATATTTAAACTGTCAGAAATATGTTTTTTAAAGTAAATAACATGTTTTGAAGAATATTTGCAATTTTCTAAAAATTTTTAACCCCTTGGTGACGAGCGACACGTATACGTGCCGCAAAAAGGCTTAAGAATCCACCTTTATCCCCACCAGTAAAATTCTAATGTAATATTTGTCTTATTTAATCGGAGCATTTTCTCGATTGAATAAGGTATAAATTTTTGTTTTTTAAAACCGGTGGCAAAATATTAAAAATTTCGTAAAAAGCTCCCGTCGCGAAGGGGTTAAGAAAGTCACATCTCAGTCACAATGTGACGTCACTGAGTGGTGGCATTTTCGTCACAGATGTGATGTGACCAAAATGACTCACAGTGACGTCGTTGTGACGTCACTGTTACCATGCATGCTATAAGGGAGGTTACTCCTATGCTCTCACTCATCGCTAGTTTTGCCAGGCGTCCAAGTTAAATTGGTTCTCCAAACAGTGTTTACAGTGGGCTAATTTTTAAATTGAAATTTTTTGGTTGGCGCCACATTTTGTGTTTATTTATTTATTATTATTTTATTATTAGACGTATGCAATGAAATTGAAATAAATCAGTTCCAGTAAGAATTTATAAGCTGAAAATGTATTTTTTTTTAATTTTAATTTATTTTATTTATTACATTTAAGGAAAAGGTAGCTTGTATAACTCAGAAAAACTTTGAACTTCTGGTAAATTCACTTAAGTCAAAATTAATTTAAATTTATCCACTGTGGCATCTGCCAATTTATTTCGAAATGTCTCTACGTTTTTTCCTTGCTGCTGTTTCGCAGAAACTGACAGAATAAACATATTTGTTAACCCTTTGCGGCGCATGACAAATTCATTGCTTAAGTGTTGAAATTAATGACTGACACCGGAATTTGAAAACAACTTTATTTGTAAATAAGAAAACGCTATTTTTCACGCATTCAATAAACAGCAATTTTTTAAAACAAAATTTCCGTGCCAAAGTAGCGTTTGGGAATTAAAATTAAGTGGTTTATCTATGAAACCACTGCGCCGCAAGGGGTTAAGTTTTAAGAAATATTGTTAAAAACATCAACATTTCCCACATAACTACACATGAATAAAAAAGAAACGTTTGTTAGACCACACTAAATCAATCAAGAAGTTTTTTCACTTTTTTTTTGAGAAATGATTTTAAAAAATCTATCAGTTATTTCTAAATGTAAAGAAATTCTCTGATGTTCAATTTTTTAGGAAAAAAATGCCCTTGTTTTTGCCTTAAGTAATATGTTCTTAACCCACTCACGAAAGCTCTTTGCTTAATTTTTAATTTTTTATAATCTGTTATTCAAAACAGATTTTTTTTTGTACTTTATTTAATACTCATTAAATACAGATTGAATTCTCTTATTAATGTAAATTTTACGATCAAAAATAACTAGTGAGAATTAAGGATTCTGAACACCTTTAGCAACACGTACTGTATTTTCTTGCGTATAATCCGCGGATCAAACAATTCTTTTTTTTGACCCAGAAATATTATTTAGTGGCTAAACACAAATATTTGCGGCGATCTGATACGTTGCATTTTCCTTTAACCTCTTGCAACGCGGAGGTTTCATAGATATACCACTTAATTTTAATTCCCAAACGCCACACTAGCACCGGAATTTTGCTAAGAAAAATTAGTTTTTTTGGATGTGCGAAACATAGCATTTTCTTATTTACAAATGAAGTTGTTTTCAAATTCCGATGTCAGTCATTAATTTCTACACTTATCCCTTAAATGCTTAGGATAGAACACGTTCCAAAAAATGCGCAATTCAAAAAATCAGAATTCATACCAGAAAAATCTAAATAGTAATTTTTTTTTTATTTAATTACGAATGGTCTGTCATTAAGTAAAGTGAAAATTGCTCTTTTAAATTTCTGGAGAGAATACGGAATATGTGAATAAAACCCCCAATAAACCGGGAACACTTATGGTATCGAAAATGATACAATATGCATTTAAGTGTAAAGCAATAAATATGACCTGCGCCGAAAAGGGTTAAAAAAATTCTAGGTCTAAAAAGAATTGTTTGATCCGCAGATTGTACGGAGGAAAATACGGTATATGCCAGTCGCTCGTCACTAACGAATTAATTAAGTCAAATTATACTATTCAAAAAAGTAGTGCCAACTAAACCATTTGAATTTAAAAAAAAAAAAAAGCCCACTGGTAACATTGCTTCGAGTTGCGATTTTTTCCGGACACCTGTGAGTAAGGGTCACCTCTCAAATGAAAAGGATTAAATTTTAGTTGCAATATGCATGTGCTGTAACATATTTCTTATTAACATTTTTACTCAGTGCATCTTAAATTGTATTAGATTTATTCAAATAATTCCTTAAATGTTAATTCCTTAAATTTCACCATGATCTATATTTTTTTTCTTATTTTATCTCTCCTACTTTAAAAAACTACCGGCCTTTCAGAAAAAAAAATATCGTCATTTTATTAGTAACTAGGAAAATTATTAGTAACTATGAAAATAAAAAAGCTCCTGAATCCAGAAAAAATGGAGAAAATGTACACTACCCCGCTGTAGAATAAAATTAACACAGGTAAAAGAAGATATTTTTCATTAAATCAGAGACCATTAAAATACTTAAGTATTTGATTTTTTACTTTTTCCTCGATTCTTTCCCCTTTTTTGAGCTTTTTACCATATTTATGTGCTCCAGAAACTCAATGCGTTTTTATTTCTTTGCACATTTTTAATACATTTTTTTAAACCGAAATTTATGTTTAATTTTAGTCATTTCGAATAAAGTTATGGCTGTCTTAATTATTTAATACCCATTTTCCGAAATTCTACCATAAGCCGATTAAATTATGTTGGGATTTGCTGACGAAGAATAATAGTTAAATTAAAAATTCCTGGCTAGTGTAATTTTTTACCTTTTTTTTCTAATTAGAATATAAACCATGTTTTACTTATATATTTGGGGAGAGTGGGGATACTTGAGCCACCCCTATTATCTCTACAGTTGGTCAATTTTTCTTTCTAAAACTGGCAACATGGTAACATATTTATAGTTATGAACATGTAAAAAAGAAATCACATACCTTGGGGTACCATTTTGAAAGTATGGTGATTGACACTTTGAGCTCTGCTGGTAGAATTTTCTACCACATAATTTTAATTCTGAAATGTCACAACGACACCAGAAAATTCGAGCAAATTTATTTTAAAAAGGTTTAATGCATTTTTTCGCGTATATTGTAAATCGGTTTTTTTCTTTGCAAAATACTGGTGCGAATGTGACATCTGGCTCAAGTATCCCCGCCATGGGGATACTTCAGCCACGATGTAAAAGGAAAAGTAAAAATTTATTAGACATAGAAAAATAGTTCAAAATTAATTGAAAGTGGTTTTCAATTGAAGAAAATATATAAAATTTTCATTTCCAATATTTTATTTTGTTCTAAGAAATTTAAAAAAAATTTAAATTTAAAAATTGGCTCAATGGCTCAATGGCTCAATTTAAAAAATTGCTTTTATTAATCCTAAATCACATCGCTTTTCTTTCTTGATAATAGTTTATATTATAATTATATTTAAAAATCATGTAGCGCAATAATTACATGCAAAATCACGCAATAATTACAATGAACAGCGATATCGTCAATATCATGTTAAAGTATCCAATATAAAAAACAGTATTACCAGTCGGCTAGTTATTTGAAATTCAGAAACTATCCAATATAAAAACAGTGTCAGTGGGCTATTTCTTTAAAATTCAGAATTCTAGATTGGGACTACTTTTTTGAAATACTAAAATTTGCCTTATTTAACAGGGATGAGATTTCCGCTTTTTCGCACACCAGTAAAATCTTAGAGAAAATGCTATATTATTTAATCGGAACATTTTTCCGGTTTAGGAGAACAACATTTTCTCTAAGATTATACTGGTGTCAGAAAAAGCGGAAATCTCATCCCTGTTTATTAACCTTCCATTCTTTTAAAAATTATCGAACATTCAGAAGAAAAAATGTCGTCATTATATTAGTAACTATGAAAATAAAAAATGCTGCTGAAATCAGAAAAAGTAGGAGGAAAAACTACATACTGCCTCGCTGTAAAATAAAATGGACATAGGTAAAAGAAAACCGTTTCATTATCTCACCGACTATTAAAATGCTTAAGTATTCGATTTTTTTACTTTTTTCTTGATTCTTTCCTTTCTTTAGAGCTTTTTATCATTTTTTATATGCCCCAGTAACTTGATGCGTTTTTATTTCTTTGCAAATTTTTATTTCTTTTCTTTTTTTTAAACCGAAATTTACATTTATTGTAAGTCATTTCAAAGAAAGTTATGGCTGTCTTAATTATTTAATACCCATTTCCGGAAATTCCACCATAAGCTGATTAAATTCTATTAGGATTTGCTAACGATGAATGATAATTAAAGAAAAAAACCTGGTTAATGAAATTTTTTATCTTTTTCCTCTAGTTAACATACAAACATGTTTTGCTTATACATTATAGATAATCAAAATGAATTCATAAATTTAAAATTTGAAAATGAGGTCTTTTGTTTCATAATAAATAGTAATATAAAACACTGAAAGCATTTTCAGGTTTAAAAATTCGTTTTTTGTTTTCTTTTTACTTTTCGATGTTTTATTTTCAATATGCTTACAAATTCTTTTGTATTAATTTTTAAGTTTACATTTCTCAAAGCTTCTAAAAATAATATATAATAGACCGGGAGGTGGTAGCGCAAACAATCACCTCATTGGGTTCACGGATGAAAATCTAGGATTAGTTAAATCTCGATTCGCAGATTAAAATGCAACCAGTCTGCCAACTATCTTGATGAGAAACACCGAAAAAACCTATTTTAGTTTCTGACTCGTAGGTTTATCATTGTGCTATCGTGCACTCAAAAGTATGAAAACATGAACGATCGGAAACAGGAAAACATAATGGTAAACTAGCAGTCAACCGTTAAAATCAAATCGGGGTTTTATGTGTTTTCCACCAAGGTGCGAACAAATAGCCTTAAAAGTAAATGTTTGTGTTCTTGTTATTTTTCTTGATATTTTTCTTTGAAATGAGTTCTCATTTGCGATTAATCGGGCAATGTGGAAATTATTTTTAGGTCTATCCTGATTTCCATTCAGAAATTAATCGCAATTAATGTGGCTATTTAGTATTGCCCTTGATAACGAGCTAAATACCACATCTTCAATTTTATTTCTAATTCTGACAGCTCCTCTGTGTGATATGATTTGGCGTTAACAAATTTTTACAGTAATTGATGTTGATTTGTAGTATTATCTAATGGTTCTATATATATATATATATGTATGTATGTATATTATATATATATATATGTCAAATCTGCAATGTTAATTTATTAGCAGATGCTTCTGCAATGAGGTTTCTGCAAAAATGCATTCATTTTATATGAAACTGAGTGAATGGACCAAAAATGCAACGAGCAGAGGCTACTTTGTTCCAAAACATTAAAAATTGTTAAAAAAGTAAAAGTTAAAAAACTTTCTCTTTTAAAAGAGGGCTGTTTGATTTATTGCTTAATTTTAATTGTTTACAACTCAATTTTGACGTTGAAAAATCACATATTTTTTAATAATTGAAATGTTGGTGAAACCAAGAAAAAGTACGGTAGGAAAAGTTTCCCCACGTATTCGCGAATAAAGAACACACAGTATCACTGTATCAATCAATGAACTGTATGTAAAACATTAATTTGTAAGTTTTTTCTATTTTTAGAAAATTTTGAAATTTAGAAGATAAATGTGAGTTATTTCTCATTGTGGAATAGAACGTACTAAATTACTCATCTTTCATCTATGTTCTTTTTTATTTTATGAAAATAAAAGTTATTTTGTATCGTGTCCCAGTGTTTCCCCCAGGAGAAGGGCGCAGGCCTCCGGGGAAACGTCCACCGGTAAATGTTAGCAGAAGGTTTTTTCTTATTTAAATTCTTAAAGATACAGAATTAATGCCAAAAATAAGGGGAATATTTCTTTTCAAAAATTTACTGGTGGAAGATCAAAAATTTACTGGTCGAAGGCCTGTGCGCCCTTGTCCTGGGGGAAACACTGGTGTCCTCAAGTGCAATGACCTATATACATTTCACAATAGGATTAGAAAAAATTTATCACAATATCCATTAATCTTATAAATCATCTCTCTATAAAAGGAAGAAACTCAACATCATCACAGTGTAAAAAAGTCCAAAAATTCTGTTAAAAAATTCCAAATATTTCCCGCGCATGGTCATATGCAAAATATATTCCATGAAGTATTAGATCATAATTAATAACCTACAGGACAATTTGTTTCCCTGTTTTTTTTTTTTTCTTTAAATTAGGATTAAAAGGCAAACATGAATTATTTTTACATATGAAGTAGAAAATATATTATTCATCATTCAATGTTATTTTTTAGGCAGATAAATGTCATTGTGTATCGTGTCCTCAAGTGCAATGACCCATAACCATCTAATAACATGAAACAAGATAAGAAAAAGAACTACTTCACCAGAAAATTTATTAATCTTTTTAATTTATGTCTCTATAAGAACTTAAAATCTTCACAATGAGAAAAAAATTCTTAAAACTTTTAAATGTTTCCCACACATGTTCATATGCAAAATATATTCTATCAAGTGTTTGATCGTAATTAACCTATGATATTTTTTTTCTATTTTTAGCAAAATTTGATATCAAAAGAATTAAATCTAAATATGAAGTAAATATATCATTCACCATTCAGAGATTTTTTTTAAACGAAGATAAATGTCATTTTGTGTCATCAAGTGCAATGATCCATAACTATCTAATAGCATGAAACAAGATAATAAAAATGGCAACTGCGTCAGAAAATCTATTCATCTTTCTAACTCATCTTATTAAAAAAAAATGCTAAAGATTTTAAATGTTTCCCACACATGGTCATATGCAAAATATATTATATCAAGAGTTAGATCATAAGCAACCTATAAGATTTTTTTTTCTATTTTTAACAAAATTTTAAATTAAAAGAATTAAATCTAAATATGAAGTAGAAAATATATTATTCATCATTCAGAGATATTTTTTAGGAAGATAAAAGTCAATTTAAATCATGTCTTCGTGTTCAGTGACCTATAGTCGTGCAACAATAACGACAAAAATGGAAAGATAAGAAAGGTTTAATAGTCTTTATATCAGAAAAATCCATTAATCTTGCATATTCATCTCTCTATGAAAAGAATTAAATGAATACCAAAATTCCTTTAAGTATTTCCGTTTTTGAAGATATAAAACTACGCTAATTAGCTCATGACGGTCGACTGATGCTGCTGCTTTAACCACTTATATCTTAGATGGAACAGTTAAGACTGAGCGTTACCTCTTGAGTGCCTATTTATTTTTTATGGTTAATTAAAATTTTGCTGTAATTAAAATATGCATATAAAACATTCCTTAGAAATTATTGCTTATTTTTATTTTGAGCATTTAATTCTCCAGCAGTTTCATAATCATAGAGTAATATATAATGTGTAGACTGGAAAAATAATTGATATATCATTAAAGTTAAGGACCATTCAAACACTTTTAAGAAAATATTGGATGAAATGTATTCTGTTCTACTTAAAGCATTTATAATCATTTGCAAAATCTAATTTTTTACGGTGATTTAATTCGTTTTGTTCCTATAGTGCTTTCTTGCTTTTACACAATCTTAAGAATTAAAATTATTTTGCCATTAACAAACCTCTCATCTTGAGCTTTACTTATTGATTGGTAATCATTTTTATAATTGTTATCATTTGTCTGATATCTCAAGTATTATATTTCTCGGAATGCATTATACATATTTTTTTCACTTATAATGACTAGAAATAAATCATTTAATATTAAAGCAAACGGTTTTAGCCATAAACAAAAGATGAAATAAATACCAGTTGGATAATTATAAAAAGAACTTAAATTTTAATAACAAATAAACTTTATTTTTCATATTTAATTCTTAGAAAATATACACATATTATTTTACAGTGTTTGTACAAATTGCTTGAAGCTATAATTTTTTCGCTATACTGTCTACCTCTATTTGCATAAAGTATCTTCGTGAGGGGCTGTGCATGTGTAACGTTTTCATTTTAGTGGGGAGGAATGTGGAATGCAGTTTTTTGATATCGTTTTCATTGCTCCAACCAAAATTTTCTGACCCTGCACATAAAGATGATGTTAAAAATGATGTTTGGGAAAATAATTACGTTTACTTTGTTAAGAGAGTTGTAACTTGTTTAACATAGAAATTAGATTCTAAAGAGTTTAATTAATAATTTCTAATTACTTATTTATTTATTTATTTTCTTATATTGTACATCTTTCACGAACAAAATTAAAAGTGCGGTATCTTACCCATTTCACCCTATATAAAAATAACATATATTGAATTTTACAGCAATCCTTATTTTAAATTTTCTGTTTATCTAATAAAGCTTTCATTGTAAAAAAAAAAAAGTGCACATCATATACTTAAAAAATCTAAAAGTAGAAAAATAAAGTCTAAAAGTACATGGTCGTTATGTATGCAGAAACACATCATTCCTAAAACTAACAAAAAAAGTAATGAAAACGATAAAAATTCCTAAATAATGCGTTACGTCGCTTCAGTGAACTTTTGATCAAATCTACCTGAAGAAATTAAATACCTGACAAATATTAATGCGACCAGCTCCAGCAAAATTCGGCTCAGTATCTTCCCTGGAGGGATAACGGCTTCTGCCAACATAAATGATTATGCTGTAAACCTTTATTTCCTAATGATGTCTTTTTAACAGCATCAAACGGAATTAAACAATGATTCTTTTTAATTCAATGACAATGATATGTTTATAATGAGATTATTCTAAAACTTATTAATCTGCTCAAGCGACATTGATCTTCTTAATTCAAGTGGAGCTATAAATTTACTTCTTCGGATAATAATGTAACTTGACGTCGCTTTGTTAGAAGGTTAATTGTACAGCTCAAATCCATTTTTATTTTTAAAGATCATTGATTTACGAAAGTCGATACATTATTGATCTCATTTAATTTAAAATAGGAGTTAATGAAATTTGTATGATCTTGAAAATGTGAATAATCAATAGCACAGCTGTTGTAAAATTCCTATTTTCCTAATTTAATTACAGAGTAAAAAATTGCTCCGACGATAATTAGCAAATAAAATTTCGCTATAAGTTATCTCTAACTATTGCGTTAGCCAGAAGGTTCTCAGTTTTATCACAGATGGAGGCTTCATGCACACGCAGTCCTGCCAAGTCTCCGGTTTTTAAATACATCTATTTTAATGCAAAAAATATTGTTTTATTTAATCGAAAAAAATTGCGCGATTAAAAAGGAGAACATTTCCTATAAGATTATAGTGGTGTTCAAAATGCTGGACTTGCCAACTCTGCACTTGCAGTACGCCCCTTTTCAATGGGCCAAAGGACTTAAAAAGTTTCTTGAACTAGAAATTTCCTGGCCTTAAGGTTATTAAATCACCTAATATTCATGTTTACATAAGCTCTCGATTTCACATAAATACATTTTTATGTTTTCTGCATAAAAGAAGTTTGAATTTTTCATAATAATCTTAATTATTTCTCTTTTTATGTATTTAATTACATTATAACATTGTACGTGATTGTTTAAATTTTATGAGTAATATGTTCTCATTCTATAAACTTTCGTATCTCAGTCCTCCTGTTTTCGAACAGTATTGGATATTTTTAACCCTTCTGTTAAACCTCATTTGAGTAGCTCATTAATAGTTGTAACAAGGATGAGACAACATCTTTGCCGCTATAACAAGGTTACAGCGACCATATACAGACGACAATTTTTATATTCCTCACTAGTATTTTCCTCAATTCGTAAATTTTGGAATGCATTTCTCATGCAAATTTTGTCAAAATGGATGTTAAGGATTTCTGTATGAGAAATTGGTGCCATTTATAATTTAAAAAAATAGTCGCCTTTGACTGGCCTGTATAAGTTTCAAAGCAACTCCCATTCAAAGTTTAAAGTTCAAACACGTCCACAAAATTCTGTTCCATTGGTATGCAGGCTCAATATTCTCACTCGAGGTCTAATTACTTCTTCGAACTTTAATGATTATACAGTAAAAATTTATATCCTAATATATCTTTTTAACTTCGCCAAACGAAAATAAACAGCGAACTACAGCGAGGTGTGCTTATAATGAGATTATTTAAAATTTTATTAATCTACTCGAGCGACATTGATCTTCTTAACCCTTTCCCGACGGGGGTCTTTTACGAAATTTTTAATGCTTTGTCACCGGTTTTTAAATACAGAAATCTGAGCCTAATTAAACCGAGAAAATGCCCGGATTAAAAAAGGCAAATTTTACAGCAACATTTTACTGGTGAGGATAAACAAGGATTCTTAAGCCTTTTTTGCGGCACGTATACGTGTCGCTCGTCCCCAAGGGGTTAATTCAAGTGGAATTATAAATTTACTTCTTCAGATAATGATGTAACTTGACACCACTTTGTTAAAAGGCTAATTGTATAGCTGAAGTACATTTTTAGCTTTAAACATCATTGATTTACTGAAATCGATACGATATAGATTTCGTTAAATTTAAAATATCAGTTAATGAAATTTACATGTTCTTGAAAAAAAAATAATCAATAATAAAGCTCTTGGACAAGCCTTAACTTCCGATAACTACAGAGTAAAACATTGCTCTTCATGGATGATTATTTAGCAAGTAAAGACGCACATTGACACTAGAAGAGTCGTAAGGGGTCATTTAGACAAATAATCAAATGTATATGTGTTCGTTTGAATCAGAAATCTCCTTATAAAACAAGTTATAAAGGTACAAAGAAAAAATATAAAAAAAATAATTTAAATAATTTTAAATACAAATTCTGGCGCAAAATATTTTTATAAAACTTGGATAAAATTTTCTGTTTTTCTACCTATTGTGTTCTGTATGTCATTAGCCACCAGTGACACAACACCTAGATTTTTTTTTTTTTTTTTTTTTTTTTTTTTAGGAATTTTGAATTTAAACCACAAAAATTTAATCGATAATTTTTTTAAAAATTTATTTGGGAAATTTCTGAATCTTGTAAAGCAAAGATAAAACTTAAAGTTTTCTGGTAAGAATTTTCAATGTCAAATTTAAAAATCAAGCAAGTATGATGTACGCTGTGCCGGAAATAATGGAAATAGTATGACGACTGGATGTACTTTGTTTTATAGTTTAAATAATAGTGCCTTTATGCCTCCTAGATTTATTCTAGGAGCACTTAAATGTTATTTGAGATTTGTTTTTTCAATTTCTAATATAATAATCAGCAAATAACCTATACAAATTAATTATTTGACAAATGTTGGTATATAAAGCTTTATTCCTATAGGTCAGCTTAATGCTTTCTATCGAATATTAGTCGCTTTTGCTTCTAGAGTTAGACGAGGGAGTATTATCACATCACTTTTTTTAATAGAGAAATAATAATTAATGACTTTTTAATTGAAAGTTTCGCTTTATTTAATTATTGAATATCTCTATTAAGTAGGAAAAAGTATTGTTTTAAAATAAAAGGTATTTAATAGTATTCTCTCAAATCATTATATGTTATGTAAAGTGCATACTTTTCTTTCCCTTCTAATATAATCTTCAGTAAATAAGCTATTAAAACTCAATTATTTGACAAATTTTGGTAGATGAAGCGTTGTTGTCGTACGTCAGCTTAATTCTTTCCTTCGAGCAGCAATGGCTTTTGCACCTAATGTGTCAGAAGAAGTGCTGTCATATTATTTTTTAATAGACAAATAATAAATAATGACCTTTCAATTGAAAGGTGCACTTTAATTAATCGTTAAACATCGCTTTTAAATAAGAGTATAGATTTTAACCCTTTCAACGGCGGTAGTATATTTATGAAACCAATTAATTTGAGTTCGCAAATGCTACATTGACACCAGAATTTTGGGTAAAGGATTTTCTATGCATTATGTAAGTTAAATATAGCCTTTTTCTTACTTAACCCCTTAACTTGTTAATTCTTTTCCGTTCAATAAATTGAAAATAGCGGATTCACACCGTTATTAATTAAATAAAATATACGTAACATTTAGTCTAAACATTTCCGCTTTTCAGTTGTATGAAAATGTTCTTAAAAATAATACTGGTGTCAAAAAGCTTTAAATGATGCAATAGGCAAATTCGTCTTGCCCGAACGGTGCTCGGGCAAACCAGTTAAGGGGTTAAAATTAAATTTGTTTTTAAATTCCGGTGTCATTCATTCATTTCAGCGTTTTATCAGTGGAAATACTTTGTCTCTGAAAGTGTTAACCGCTTAAACGGCAAGCAATAATGTGACTGTAATATTTAATTCTCATTCAAAATTTTAAAAAATATATTTTAAAAATAAAGAAAAGCAATTGTTCATTTTTAAGCCGCCAAAGTTAAAATTATAAACTTTCATTAAAAGTTTCTGGTTCGAAATTTGTTTATTTTAGGTTGGATAAAGTAAATCATACTGCCCCTCAAGGGGTTAAATAAAAGTTTTTTGACGGCAACCCTAGATTGATTTCAGGAACGCCTGTATTGTTACTGATTGCAGATTTTTCTTTCTCTTCTAATATAAACCTAAGCAAATAAGCTGCAAAACTTAATAATTTGATAAATGTTGGTAAATAAAGCTTTGTTCTCATAAGTCAGCTTAATGCTTTCCCTCGGGTATTAATCACTTCTGTCCGTAGTTTGAGACAAGAGAATAGTATCAAATCCCTTTCTTTAAAAGGAAAGTAATAATGAATGACATTTGAGTTAAAAGCTTCGCCTTACTTAATCGTTAAAAATTGCTACTTAATAAGAAAAAATATTTCTTTTAAATAAAAATACGTTGATGTTCCCAACTACATTCATTCTAGCAGACCTTTTTAGTGTTTCTTAAAATTTCCCTTTCTCTCCTAATGTAATGTTCCGCAAATAAGCTGTAAAACTTAATTTTATTTGAAAAAACGTTGGTTAACCCTTTCCGGGTAAAATGAAAAGTTATTGTCTGACACCGGAATTTACAAACGATTTTTTAAATTAAAAACGCCTTAATTTACGCTTTCATTGTAAAAACAAAACTTTATTGAAATTATCTCGGCGTCGATCTCAAGTTTGGAATTAAAATTAGGCGTGACTGGGGGAATGGGCGCACTGTGCCGTAAAGGGTTAATAAAGTAAAGATTGTTTCCGTAAATCAGCTTAATGCTTTCCCTCGAGAATTAATCGCTTCTGTCCTTATTGTGAGACAAGAGAGTGATATCAAATCACTTTCTTTAACCCCTTAATTGGTTAATTCTTTTTCGTTCAATAAATTGAAAACAGCGGATTCCCACCACTATTATTTAAATAAAATATTCCTAAAATTTAGTCTAAACATTTCCGCCTTTCAATAGTATAAAAATTTTCTTTAAAATAATAGTGGTTTCAAAAAGCTTTAAATGATGCAATAAGCAAATTCGTCTTACCCAAACAGCGTTCTGGCAAACCAGTTAAGGTGTTAACCCTTTAACGTTCATTGGTTTCGCCACGAAACCACAAAATTTTAATTCCGATACGCAACACTGACACCGGTATTTTTATCTAAAAATATCTCTTTTACTTTGTATGTGAAAAATCACGTTTTCTTATTTAGAAATATATTTGTTCTTAATTACCGGTGTCATTCATTTATTTCGACATCTTAGCAATGAAAATGCTATGATCGTTAAAGGGTTAAAAGAAAAAAAATAATGAATGACATATGAATTAAAAGCTTCGTCTTACTTAATCGTTAAAAATAACAATTAAATAAAGAAAAATATTTTTTTTAAATAAAAGTACTTTCATGGCATCCTCTGCATTTTTTTTTTTTTTTTTTTTTTAAGATTTTTCTTTTACTTTTAATGTAATCTTCAGCAAATATGTTGTAAAATTTCATGACCTGATAAATGTTAGAACTGAAAGTTCTGTTCCCGTAAGTCAGGTTAAAGCTTTCCCTAGAGAAATAATCGCTTCTTCTGTCCTTAGTGTGAGATTGCTATCATATCACTTTCTTTAAAAGAAAAACAATAATTAATGACATTTGAATTAAAATCTTCCTCTGACTTAATCGTTAAAAATTGCTACTAAATAAAGAAAAACATTGTTTTTAAATAAAAGTACTTTGATAGTCCCCTTAAATTCATTCTAATAGCACTTCTAGTATTTTTCAAGATTTTCCTTTCATTTCTAATGTAATCCTTGGCAAATAAACTTTAAAACTTAATCATTTGAGAAATGTTGGTTAACTCTTTCCGGTACGGGCTAATCTTGCTCGTAAAATGAGAAATTATTGTCAAACACCGGAATTTACACGATTTTTTAAAATTGAAATCGCCTTTATTTACACTTTTATTGCAAAAACAAAACTTTATTAAAACATTAATGATGCCGATTTCAAGTTTGAGATTCAAATTAGGTGTGCCATTGAGTGGGCACACTATATCAGAAAGCTTTAATAAATCTTTATTCCCGTAAGTCAGCTTAATGCTTTCTTTCTAGTATTAATCGTTTCTGTCCTTAGTGAGACAAGAGAATGTTATCAAATCTCTTTCTTAAAAAAAAAAAAAGAAAAAATAGTGAATGACATTTGAATTAAAATCTTCGTCTTATTTAACAGTTAAAAGTCCCTAATAAATGAGAAAAAATATTGCTTTTAAATAAAAGTATTTTGGTGGCACTTCGTAGACTAATTCTAAGAGCACTTCTAATGTTATTCACGATTTTTCTTTCACTTCTAATTTAATCCTCAGCAAATAAACTTTAAATCTTAATCATTTGATAAATGTTCATAAAAAGCTTTGTTCCTGTAACTCAGCTTAATGGTTTCCCTCGTGTAATAATCGTTTCTGTCCTTAGTGTGAAACAAAGTGAAATGAGTGTGCCTCAAATTACTTTCTTTAACGGTTCCAACTGATTTCCCCGTACGACGTACGGGCAACGTGTTTTTGCCAAACATGATTTACCATACAGTGTAGAGCATTCATAATCCAATCATTATTTATTATTCCCACCAGTAATTATTTTATTATTTAACCCTTTAACGTTCATTGGTTTCGCCACGAAACCACAAAATTTTAAATCCGATACGCAACACTGACACCGGTATTTTTATCTAAAAATATCCCTTTTATTTTGTATGTGAAAAATCACGTTTTCTTATTTAGAAATATGTTTGTTCTTTATTACCGGTGTCATTCTTTTATTTCGACATCTTAGCAATGAAAATGCTATGATCGTTATAGGGTTAATTCGAGCTTTTACTTTATTTTATATTCTTTTGTTCTTGTTTTAGTTTGGCAAGATTTTCTGTTTTAAAAGAACGGTGATAAAAGATTAAAAATTCTGTAAAGGACATGAAAAAATAGACATTATTTGAAAGTTTTTTTCAAAAATACTGATTAGTTAAGGGGTTAAAAGAAAAATAATAATGAATGACAATTGAATTAAGAACTTTGTCTTATTTAACCGTTGAAAAGCATTTCTAAATACGAAAAAAATATTTCTTTTAAATAAAAGTACATTGATGGTAACCTCTAAATTCATTCTAATAGCACTTATAGTATTTCTCAACATTTTTATTTTTTCTCTAATATAATCTTCAGCAAATAAGATGTAAGAATTAATCATTTGACAAATATTTGTAAATAAAGCTTTGTTCCCTAATGCCGGTTTTAAATACTCCCTCTAGTATTAATTGTTGCTGCCAACTTAAAAGATTATTCAGGAACGCTTGGTTTACTAATGACGTCTTTCTCATTTCCCCAGACTAGATTAAAGAACGAAGCTGAAAGTAAAGTTTTTATAATGGGGTTATTGGGAAATGTATTAATTTATTCCAGTGGGACGCCTGATCCAATTAGTTATAAATTTATCTGTTCGATTAATGATGTAGCTTTATATTACTTTGTATGGAACATTATTATGACGTGAGTTAATTTTTAACGTTAAATATAATATAATTTATGTAATTCCGCTTACACTTTCTCTATATTGGTTCTAAATATTGCACCATAAAATGTATATACATCTATCAAACGGCTATTTTTTTAACACTCGTTCTACAGGTGTCACCTTTTAAGACTGATGTTTGACTATTTTATGCGTGATTGTTCTTATTAAAATAATCGCAAATCCATTTTAACCCTTTCCGGCGCAGACAAATTCTGTTCGTAAAATGAGAAATTGTTGACTGAAACCGGAATTTACCAAAGACTTTTTTAGAAATTAAGAATTCCCTGGTTTAAGCTGTCATTGTAAAAGTAAAATTTTACTAAAATATTATTGGTGCCGTTTGTAAGTTTGGAATTAAAATTAGGTGTTGCCGGAGCGGTAATATGCGCCGGAAAGGGTTAATAGTAGATTAAATAACGAAGCTGAAAATAAGGTTTTTATAATGGGATTAATGGGAAACTTTTTAATTTATTCCAGTGGGACACCGATCCAATTAGTTATAAATTTACTTTTTCAATTAATGATGTTGTCTTATATCACGTTGTATGGAGCTTTATTATAACATGAGTTAATTTTTAACCATAAGGATAAATGATTTACGTAATCTCAATACCAGGTTCTTTCTCTGTGAATTCTAAGCATAATACTACAAAACGTATATACCTCTATCAAACGACTTTTCTTTAACACTATTTCTACAGATGTCAAATGACACCTTTTAAGATTTTCATTTTTGGCTATTTTATGCATAATTGTTTTTATTAAAATAATCGCAAATCTATTTTACTACACTAAGTGTACAACTTGTAGTTATATTAGTTTATGAAATATGTACATTAAAACCAAGTCTTAAAATGCATCGTCTGACACGAATAATAAAGCATTGTCACACATGTTAGTTGTAGCTCTAAGAGAAAAAATAGCATTTGAAGATTTCAAAAATATTAAAAGTTTATTGATATACTAAATGTTTATAGTGTAAAACAGCCATTTAAAAAAAAACTGTTTTTAAAAACCGCGGAAATAACATTATAAATTTCATAAAAGGCTCTCTTCGCGAAGTGATTAATGCTTCCCCTCGAGTATTAATCGCTTCTGTCCTTAGGGTGAGACAAGTGAGTGCTATCAAATAACTTTCTTTGACCCCTTGCGGCGCGGTGGTTTCATACTTAATTTTAATTCCCAAACGCCACATTGGCACCGGAATTTTGTTTAAAAAAATTACGCTTTATTGAATGCGTGAAGTATAGCGTTTACTTACTTACAAATAAAGTTGTTTTCAAATTCCGGTGTCAGTCAATTATTTAAACACTTAAGCAATGAATTTGCCCTGCGCCGCAAAAGGTTAAAAGAAAATATTATGAATGACATTTGAATTAAAAGCTTCGTCTTATTTAATCATTAAAAATCGCTACTAAATAACAAAAATATTTCTTTTAAATAAAAGTACTTTGATGACACTCCCCCCCCCCCCCCCTTAAATTCATTCTAATAGCATTTCTACTATTTCTCAAGATTTTCCTTTCACTTCTAATATAATCCTCAGCAAATAAGCTGTAAAACTTAATCATTTGACAAATGTTGGTAAATAAAGCTTTGTTCCCGAATGTCGGTTTTAAACGGCCCCTCCAGTATTAATTGCTGCTGCCAGCTTAAAAGATTATTCAGCAAAACTTGGTTTACTAATGACATCTTTCTCATTTCCCAGACTAGATTAAAGAACGAAGCTGAAAATAAGGTTTTTATAATCGGGTTATTGGGAAAGGTATTAATTTATTCCAGTGGGACACCGATCCAATTAGTTATAAATTTACTTGTTCAATTAATGATGTTGTCTTATATCACGTTGTATGGCGCATTATTATAACATGAGTTAATTTTTAACTATAACATAGCTGCCCACTTTTATGCATTTTTGCTACCACTAAAATTTTACAAGAATTTTCCATTTGGTTAATCATGAGATTTCGACGATTATATAAGATAATATTCACTATAAAATTTTTGTGGTAAGAAAAGGCATAAAATTGGCAGTTATGTTATAAGGATAAATGATTTACATAATCTCGCTCACAGGTACTTTTTGTGTGAATTCTAAGCATAATACTACCAAACGTATATACCTCTATCAAATGGCTTTTCTTTAACACTATTTCTACAGATGTCAAATGACACCTTTTAAAATTTTCATTTTTGGCTATTTTATGCGTAATTGTTTTTACTAAAATTATCGCGAATCTATTTTACTACACTAAATTTATAACTTATAATTATCTTAGTTTATGAAATGTATATATTAAAAAAAAAGTTTTAAAATGTATCGTCTGACGCGAATAATAAAGAATTGTAGCACATATTAGTTGCAGTTCTAAGAGAAAAGGTAACATTTGAAGATTTAAAAAATATTAAAAGTTCAATAATATACTAAATGTTTATAGTAGGAAAAAACACCTAAAAATGCATTTGTATGTTAACGATGGTTGTATAAATAATTATTTTTAAATAATAATGCCAATAATAATTAATAGTATTTGCAATATTAAATTTTAAATATTGGAATTATTATTTTTATTATTGTTGCTTATTTCTATTTATAATCAAAGCTTTATAAATAAATAAATATATTTTATTGAGATGGTCGACGTACTTTGTAATTTTTTATGGCAACTTAAAAAAAAAAAAAAATTACTTTGTCCCTAAAATAAGGCTGAAATTTTTGAAAAATATTGACGCAAAAAATAAACAATAAGTTACATGTGATATTTCTCTAAATAGAAAATTCTCTAACAGAAAATACGTCTTTAAAATTTAATTATTTCGTAAACTCCTGCAGATAATGCTTTACTGCTATTAATACTTTTTCTCAAATATTACTCGCTTCTGCCAACTAAAATGATTAGTCAGTAATTCTCGATTTACTAATAATAATCTTACTCACTTCATCGAACTAGATTAAACAATGAAGTGCACAATAATGTGTTTATAATGAGATTATTGAAAAACTCATTAATCTATTCTAATGAGACAATGTTCGTCTTAAAGGAATCGCAGTTATACATTTGCCTGTTTGTTAATGAAACAAAACTTGAAATCTGTTTGCATGCAGTATTTATTATTTTAACTTAAAATTAATTTTTCACATTAAAGCTCAGTAATTTACGTAAACAGATTCGTAGATATATTCTCGATGAATTGTAAACATAATGCTACTATTAAATGCACATTGATAGAAAATGTTCCTTCTGAGAAAATGAAGTTTTGTAAAAGATCATACATTACTCAAAGGAAAGCTAAGCTCTTAATTTCAAAAATATGACAAATGCTTCAAGAATGAAACACTTGGATTATTATGCTTTGAAAAAAACTAGTACGTTACAATATAATTTGTCTAAGTTAATGTTTTATTAATAATTAAATCATGAGGTATGAAAAATATGATAATCATTAGAATTTAAAATATTTATTACTCATAATTAATAAATATTGATTAATAAATATTAATATTTTATTTATTAATTACGCCATTATTATCGAATCTCAGACACACACACGCATATATATATATACCGGGTATCCCAAAAATGACTGATGGATTTTAAAATTCAATAACTTGCAAACGGTGACAGCTATTTTAAAAATTTTTGCAGGAGGGTTATGTATAATGTCATGAGTTTTTTCCCGTAATTTTTTATTTTAGACGGCGATTGAAGGCCAAGTGATCAGTGCTGAGTGAGGCGTCGACCTGACATTCAATCGCCGTCAGCGGCCCCTATTGTTTGAATTTCGAACTAAAATAAAAAATTACGGTAAAATAACTCCTGACATTATACATAACCCTCCTGCAAAAAATTTTTAAATAGCTGCCACCGTTTGCAACTTATTGAATTTTAAAATCCATCAGTCATTTTTGGGACACCCGGTATATATATATATGCATGTATATATATGTGTATATCTATGTACATAATATCATAATATGTATGTGTTTGTATGTGTGTGAAAATTGAGGAATCTTCTAAAATCGACGTATTCTGTAATTTATCATAAGAATTCTTTTCCAACAAATATAACAGTTACTCTGTCGCGAAAAATAGCTAAATTATTTAATAAAAAATTAATTCTTAAATCTTTCTTTATAGCAATTGTTATTCTTAGAATATACCTGATTAAATGTTAATTATTTGTCAAATATTAGAACAATTCGTACATACTGCTTAGCCGTATTTAATGCTTTCCGTCGAATAATAAACACGTTTGCCAACTTATATGATTATTTAATAGCTCTTGACTTACTGAATGACGTCATTCTCATTTCAGCAAACTACATTAAAGAATGAAACGGAGAGTATTATAATGAAATTATTGTGAAACGCATTAATTAATTCAAATGAAGCACTGATCCAGTTAATGCAAATTCAAACAAAAATTTTCCTGTTCCATTAATAATCTAATTTGACATTATTTCGTATGGAATTTTTTATTATATTATTATAGCTTGATTTAATGTTCAATATTCAACATGAATAAAATATATAAATTGGCCCACATATATATTCTTGGAAACAAAATAAACATATTTTATTATTTGGACATTCCATATTAGCCAACTTCTCGTTTATTTATTTATTTATTGAGAAAACACACGAAACAGAAATGTATTTACTTAAATGTTTTGTTTTTGTATGTTAAATAGTTTAAAACAGCGAGAATAGATTGATAGATTTCCCTGTTTGCATCAAGTTAACGCCAAATCCAAAGAAGAATCATTTTTTCAATGTATGATCCCGTTATTCTCCAGATTAAATTCTGTTGCCAGCTTGGGGGGAAAAAACGATCCTCATCGTGTTTGATTCTTACCGCTTTTTTGAAAAAGAAATATTCGACCGATTTAACCCTTTCCGGCGTAGTGTTACCACTCCGGCAACAACTAATTTTAATTTCAAACTTACAAACGGCACCAATAATATTTAAGTAAAATTGTACTTTTACAATAACAGCTTAAATCAGGGAATTCTTAATTTCTAAAAAAGTCTTCTGTAAATTCCGGTGTCAGTCGATAATTTTTCCTTTTGCGAACAGAATTTGTCTGCGCCGGAAAGTTTTAAATATGGATAAAAAAAAATGCTGAAAAATGAGTCAAATTATACTAGTTTAAAAAAGTGGTGGTAGTCAAATAATGTAAATTTTAAAAAAGTACCCAAACCGGCAACTCTGAGGGGAAATATCAGTATTTATTGGGTTGTTCGGAAAGTCCTTTCCGTTTGGGAAAATCAACTCGTACCGGAAAATTTAGTCCATTAATATCTAAGTATTAGATATCGGAAATAATGTTTAAAATTAAATAACAGAATTTTCTGGTACGAATTGATTTCCCGAAACGGAAAGAACTTTCCGAATAACCCGATAATTTATTAAAATAATAATAATAATAATAAATCTAGTTCAAAAGAGCTAAATTTCGTCTTATTTAAGGAGCTATTTTCTGTAAGAAAATACTGGTACCGAAGAATTTCCTGGTATGGAAATTCTAGAACCCGTACGAACCCTGGAATTGTAGTAAGAAGTTAGAGCGATAAAGTCCAAGAAAGGCAGCCTAAAAAAGGAAAGAAATTTATGAGATGCTCGATTAATTTAATAAAATAAAATTAACAGAAATGAAATTTTGATTAAAATTGTAAAAAAGATAAATGTTAAATAAAGCATTTTTTTAGCTGAAGGTCGGATGGAATTCTGTAACAGGATGGTTTAACCGCTTGAGGGACGATGGATCCCCCCCCCCCCCATCTAGTTTAAATGAGATTATCACCAGAAACTTTTAAAGAAATTTTATGTTTGCATTGATATCCGATGTGTGAGCTTGAGTAACGTTTTTGTCATTGGAGAGTTTTAAAGAATTATTTAATTCTTTTTGACGCCTTTTTTTAAAAGTCAGTTGATTTTTTTTAAAGGCTTTTTTATTAAAAAGTAAAAGTGAATGTTTCCACTAAATAGTGTTGATGCTATAGGTGATATTTTTTTCAATATTTAGTTTGCATTTCAAGACTTTTAAATATTTTTTATTTTTATTTATTTATTATTATCTTTAAAGAAAATCTCTGATTCAAAATATGTTAATTTTTATTTTTAAAAAATTGTGGGTTATAATACAATTTTATTTAAAATAAACTTTAAACAGGTTAAATTACAGATCTAAAAAAACGACAATACGCAGTTTTAAAAATATTAGAAGTTTCAAAATTACGTGATTAGTTTTCGCTAACAATGGCTTTGTATGTTAATCATGCATTATGATTTTTATAAATTATTTATTTATAAAAAAGGGTTACATAGTAATAATTAATAATAATCAGTATTTTTAGTATTTTTTAATGTTCATTAAAGTGTTGGTCATCATCATCATTACCATTATTATTATTATTTATTTAATGACTATTACAGTAAAATTATATCAAAATCCCCCTTGTGGGGGGTGTTCGTCGGGTAAATACTAAACACTTCTTAAACAATCACATTTTTAATGAAGACATCACAACATCTACACTATTATATTTACAACACTGTATGCATATTCGGTAAAATGCGTAACTTAAGATTCATAAATCTTCTTATAATACAAAAACTCTTGTTGAGACAACATTCTAACACATATCACAAATCTACTCTTTCTGGTCGTGCCAAATTATTTCTCTTCACTTCATGTTTAAAATAAAAGGGAAAATTGATATCGCTTATGATACTTTGGCGAAAGTGCAACAGTGCCATCTATAGATTCTAGAAATTTGAGGAAGGCAGTCATTTTGTTACACCCTTTTATTTTCATAGCTAAACTTGAAAGCCATACCCATTTAAATAGGCATTTTCTATAATTATTCTGTAATTACAACAATTGTGATCCAATGAACATCAATAGTAGCTATGTTTTCATTAACCACTTCCCTATTTTTCCCGCACGTCGTACGGGTAGTGGGTTTTTTGCATGCTTTGCCTGTACCACGTCCAGACATCCATACTCCAATCAAAATTTATTATTCTCACCAGTAAAACTTTATTGTTAATTTTCCATTCTTTAATCAAAGCATTTTTGTGATTCAATTCAACGAAAAATTCTGTTTTGAAAAACCGGTGATAAAAGATTAAAAATTCTATAAAAGACATGGAAAAAAATTGACATTATTTGAAACTTTTTTCTAAAATATTGGTCAGTTAAATAATTTAAAAAATTGTGAAAATTCATTAAAGATTTTTAATTAATTATTAAGCAAAAGTTAAGCATGACATTTTATTTGGCTTTAATTTAAATTTTCAGCAGAAATATTTGGAAAACGGAATTATATGACAATTGTTTTAAAAGAAAGCTTTTCTCAAATAAGCTTAATACTACCTTCCCTCGGGCATTATTTGCTAATGCAAACTTAAATAATCATCCAGAAACTCTTGATTTACTAATACTGAATTTCTCACTTCATCAGACTAGATTAAACAACGAAACGAACAGTAATGTGTTTATAATGAGATTATTGGAAAATTTATTAATCTATTCTAGTGGGACACCCATCCAATTAATGTTAATTCATTTATAAATTTACCTGTTCGATTAATGATGTAACTTGACATCTCTTTGCGTGGAAGATTCTTTATTGTAGAATGAGTAACTTTCAGCATTAATGATTGACAACTGCGGTTAACGATCGCATATACATTCTCGAAGAATTCTAAACAATAACTAATTGTAATAAAACAATAACAATTTTATAACTAAACTTTAAAGACATATACTATAGATGCCAACATCTCTTAATTATTCTGGAGTCTGATCCAAGACTTGCAAGCTCAAAACTGAAAAAATATATAAGAAAATATATCTTATTTCTATGAGTTACTCATACGATATCATTTAAATATTCTTAGTCAAATTAAATTTCCGGTCGCAAACACGTTCATCTTCGATCAGACTCCAGAATAATTAAGAGATTTTGGCATCTATGACATACACATTTAAATAGGTGTTTTCTATAACTGTAACTTTTTTTATTACAACAATCATGATCCAATCAAAAAAAATAGAAATTTGTTAAAAATTTATTAAAGTTTTTAAATTACTTATTAAGCAAAAGTTAAGCATAACATTTCTTTTAGCTTTGATTATAATTCTCCGCAAAAATATTTGTAAAACGAAATTATTTGACAATTGTTTTAAAAGAAAACTTTTCTCGAGTCAGCTTAACCCATTCGTGCCCACGACCTTTTGCGCAAATTTTATTCGGCTGGCACCACTATTTTTAAAAGAATTAAGTTTAGTTCATTAATTACGAATATGTTTAAATTAAATAAAATAAAGATTGTTGCTCTTTTTTACCGGTGTCAAAAACAGTGCTACATGCATCTTTTGAAGCATCCCTAAAAAGAGACGCTAGGCACTAATGGGTTAATATTATCTTCCCTCGGGCATTAATTGCTAATGCAAACTTAAATGATCATCCAGAAACTCTTGATTTACTGATGCCGAATTTCTCACTTCATCAAACTAGATTAAACAACGAAGTAAACAGCAATGTGTTTATCTTATACTATAATGTGAGCAAAAATTGTGTGTGTGTGTGTGTGTGTGTGGGTAAATTTTATCTCAAAAACGGTTCTAACGATTTTCGCAAAAATTTGGATTTTACCATTTTCGGGCACGAGAAGACCATTGGGCTAGGTCCCATGTTCGGAAAAATTCGATTACTGGGTCATTTTGGGTCATAATGGGTCAGGATAAAGCTATTTATATCTATAGAACGGCTGGATCGATTTTAAAGAAATTTTGTACCCAACCGTTTTTTGGTACGAGAAAACTATTGGGCTGGGTCACATGTTCGAAAAATTTCGATTAGTGGGTCATTTTGGGGTCATTGTGGGTCAAGCCATTTTTATCTAAAAAACGGCTCTAACGATTTTGACCAAATTTTATATTTTATCGCTTTGGATTACAAGAAGACCATTGGGTTAGGTAACATGTTCGAGAAAATTCGGTTAGTGGGTCATTTTTGGGGTCATTGTGGGTCATGCTATTTTTATCTAGAGATTTTATCACGCAATTTTGATTAAAAATTGCAGTCTATGGTTTTCGGGCACGTGAAAAACATTGGGCTAGGTTACATGTTCGAGAAAAAATTTTAATGGGTCATATTGGGTCATTAAGGGTCTGGGTCAAGCTATTTATATTTAAAGAACAGGGTGATGGATTATAACGAAATTTTGTATGTAACAGTTTTTTGACATGAGAAAACTAATGGGCTAATCACATGTTTGAGAGATTTCGATTATGAGGGTCATTTGTGGGTCATGATAGGTCATAATGGATCATATCAAGCTATATCTAAAGAACAGGTGGATCGATTTTAACGAAATTTTGTATGCAACATTTTTTTGGCACGATAAAATCATAGGACAAGGTTACATGTTCGAAAAATTTCAATTAATGGGTCATTTTGGGTCATTAAGAGTCTGGGTCAAGCTATTTATATTTAAAGAACGGCGTGATGGATTATAACGAAATTTTGTATGTGACAGTTTTTTGACATGAGAAAACTAATGGGCTAAATCCCATGTTTCAGAGATTTCGACTACGAGGGTCATTTGTGGGCTATGATGGGTCATAATGGGTCATGGTCAAGCTATATCTAAAGAACAGGTGGATCGATTTTAATGAAATTTTGTATGAAACATTTTTTTGGCACGATAAAATCATTGGACTAGGTTACATGTTCGAAAAATTTCGATTAATGGGTCATTTTGGATCATAAAGGGTCTGGGTCAAGCTATATATAATTAAAGAACGGCAGGATCAATATTAACGAAATTCTTCATGTAACAATTTTTAGAAACGAGAAAACTAATGGACTAAGTCACATATTCGAGAGCTTTCGATTATAAGGGTCATTTATGGGTCTTAATGGGTCAAGGTCAAGCTATATCTAAAGAATGGGTGGGTCAATTTTAACGAAATTTTGTATACAACATATTTTTGGCATGAGAAAATCATTCGGGTAGGTCACATGTTCGAGAAATTTCGATTAGTGGGTCACTTTTGGGTCATTCTAATTTTATCTAGACAACGTTTCGCGCAATTTTGACTAAATTTTGTATTTTATCGTTTTCGGGCACAAGAAAATCATTGGGTTATGACAGATATTTGAGAAAATTCGATCAATGGGTCATTTTGGATCATAAGGGGTCAGAGTCAAACTAACTATATCTAAAAAACGGCTCAATCGATTTTATCTAAATTTTTTATCTAATGTTTTTCGGCATGCTAAAACTAATGAACTAGGCCACACGTTCGAGAGATTTTGATTATAAGGGTCATTTGTTGGTCATGATGGGTCATGCTAATTTTATATAGAAAATGGTACTCACCATTTGGACTATACTTTGTATTATATCGTTTTTGAGCAAGAGAAAACCATTTGGGTTGGACACATGCTCGCGAAAATTCGATTAGTGGGTCATTTTGGGTCTTAATGAGCTAGGGTCATTCTGATTATATATAACAACGACTCAATCAATTTTACCTAAATTTTGAAACAAAACGTTTTTTGTCACGAGAAGACTATTGGGCTGAGTCGCATGTTAAACAAAATTGTATTAGTGGGTCATTTCGCTTCATTGCTGAATGCTGCCAAGCTAATTTTACCTAAAAAATGGCTTAAACGATTTTGATTCAATTTTATATTCTACTGTTTTTGATTACCTGAAGACGATTGAGCTATGTCACATGCTTGATCAAATTTGATTAGTGGCTCATTTTGGGTAATACGGGTCAGGGTCACGAGAATATGGCAAAAGCCAATAACTTGGTGATATTTGACAAAATATTGGCGACATATGGCCAAAAAGTCGACTATAAAAATTACGAAAACCAAAACACGTATTTTGAGCCAAATGAAAGAGTGCCTCCAAATTTGGCTATATTTAGCAAAAAATATTGTCTTTCAGAATGTAAAGAATTTTTTTATACATTCTTAAGAGGATTCGAGATGCATGATTAAACCAATCAGAGTCGAGCTAAAAAAGTGATTTAGATCGATGTCCTTTCGTTGTAAATTTTAAAATAAAGTAAAATTCATAAACATGCGCATAAAACTATAGTTTTCTTATTGATTGTTTTTCTAAATAATACTATTATAAACATGTTTTACCGTAATAATACAGAGTTAATGATACAGTGAAATACTACATCGAGTTGAACACAAAGTTAATTTTGACCGAGCTAAGCTCGGTCTCCCCTGCTAGTAATAAGATTATTGGAAAACTTATTAATCCATTCTAGTGGGACATTGATCCAATTAATGTAAATTCAGTTATAAATTTACCTGTTCGATTAATGATGCTACTTGACATCCTTTTGCATGGAAGATTCTTTATTATAGCTTGAGTAATTTTCATCATTAAAGATTGATAACTGACGTTAAAAGTAGCATGTATAATCTCAAAGAATTCTAAGCAATAACTAATTGTAATTAAACAATAACAATTTCACAACTAAACTTAAATTATGTACACATTTAAGTAGGAATTTTCTGTAATTTTAACATTCTGTCATTACAACAATTATTATCCAATCAACAAAAGTAATAATTATGCTTTCATTAAGCAAAGTGAAAATTTATATATTTTTTTAATTAATTATTAAGCAAAAGTTAAGCATGACATTTCATTTAGCTTTAATTAAATTTCTCATAAAAATGTTTGGAAAAAGAAAGTATTTGACGTTTGCTTTAAAATAAAACTTTCTCAAGTATGTCAGCTTAATACAACCTTTCCTTTGGTATTAATTGCTAATGCAAACTTAAATTACCATCCAGTAAATTTTAATTTACTAATGCCAAATTTCTCACTTCATCAAACTAGATTAAACAACGAAGCAAACAGTAATGTGTTTATAATGAGATTATTCAAAAACTTATTAATCTATTCTAGTGGGACATTGATGTAATTAATGTAATTTCAGTTATAAATTTACCTGATCGATTAATGATGTAACTTGACATAGCTTTGCATGTAAAATTCTTTATTGTAACTTCAGTAATTTTCAGCATTAATGATTGGTAACAGACGTTAAGGATCGCACATATATTCTTGAAGAATTCTAAACAATACAAATATACCTAAAACATACCTTATCAAATTCTCATTAGTTAACCTTTAGCGGGCGGTATCCAAAAAAAGACACTTAATTTTAAGTGTAGGGGGAACTGGGCACATTGATACACCCCCTGTACTGCACACAGGGTCATTACAGGAAGTTTCATAACAGCTCCAAAAGGTGATACTAGTGAACTCAACTACATACAGAAAGTCTTGGAATGATTCAGTAGTTTGATGAAATGGGATGGGTGATTAATTGTTTTTGTAAGTCAAAAGTAAATTTGAGTTGTACAGTTGAAATGGTGTTATACAACTGTAACAGTATTTTCAACCGAAAAGAATACTCTCCCTGGCAAGTAAAGCTGCTTTTTATCAGTTCCTCATTCTTTATTGTTAGATAAAACATGAAGTGTTGGATTTGAGACTCATTTTATTCAAAATGGCTGTATGGGGCACATTGATACAGTCTATGTCGGGGCACATTGATACAGCCTAAATCCGTTTCTAGTTTATTTTTTCATTACCTTTTATTACTTTTTTACCATGCACTCCTTAATCCAACCATTTTTTGCCAAAAATTTCTAATATTAGTTTTTATTGAAGTGAAACACCTTTAATTTCTTTACATTAGAACATTTTACAGTATTTTTGCAAATAGAGGACGTACGAACTTACCCAACATCTAGTGCTAATAGAATTAACAAAGGAAAAGGACGGCAGCCTGGAAAATCTCAAATTTATAACGATTCTCCAGAGAAAAAGTATTTTCGACATGAGAAATGTTAAGTAAGAGAAATAAGCTGCAGAACAGCAAAGGATAATTATATTATAAACAGAATTTTTAATATAATTTTCCTTTATTTTCTGTTTATAAACCAATTTATAAACTGAAAACTTGGTAATTTTTTCACCTTTCCTAAGAAAGAAGAAAATGCTGGAATTGAAGTGCCAGATATGACAAAGTTACCACAGCCAACAATCAGACAAGGAACAGCCAGAACATCAGGTCATTATACATTTCATTTTAATTGCTTTAATATTGCTTATAAATAAATTGTGGGCTTTTTGTATTTATATAAATAAATATAAAATGGTTTGCTAACTATTTTTCAATGAAAAATATGCATTGGTGTAATTTTGTCTCCATTTTCCCACACGTATCAAAGAGTCCTACGAGGTGTATCAACCTGCCCCGAGGATGGGGCGCATTGAAACAAATGACTTTTTTTATTTTTTAAAAATTACATGAAAAAATAATATATAAAACAACGATTGTACATTTTTATAACACACTACACAAGTTTTGCTGACACCACATGGAAAAAAAATTGAAATTTCTGCTTTCTGGACACCAAAAAAAAATGTTTAGAAAAAAAGCTGTATCAATGTGCCCCAGTTCCCACTACTGATAACAAGAATATTTAATTAAAATTTCTCTTTTACTGAATCCCTTGGGGACGCGCGAGACGTATACGTGCCGCTGCAGGGCTTAAGAATCTTTGTTTAACTTGAAATACATCATAAAACAATTCGAAAATCGTAAGAAATTCAGTTTTTAAAAAGTATTAAAAGTTTTAAAAACATTCCAATTGCTCCTAACTTCAAATTGGAGAATTATTTTCCGTTAGAAATCTGTTTGTATATTAATTTTATATTATGGCTCCTGTAACAGATTTTTTAAAATTAATAATAGTACTGCAATATGTGATGATAATCAGAATGTATGATAAAGGTTATTAATAATATATAAATATGATTATCATTATTATTACTGTTATGTAATATATATCTATTTCTTACTTGATTTTATTATTAAAATTTAAAGCATCTAAACGTGTGTTTGTATGTGCGCGAGTGATTAAGAAATATTCCATAATCGACGTGTTTTGCATTTTATGGTAAGAAATACCTCAAGAAAACAATATATTAACAACAATGTCGCACAAAATATGGTATATGCGGGAAACAGAGGGCTGCGCACCACTATTTTTCAAAAATACATTTTGTAGGATAGTTAGCTTGCAAATGTCGTCAAAATGTAAGAGATTTCAGTTTTAAATGATTGGTGCGAAATAGAATTTAAATGTCCGATTGATCTTGTAGACCCTTTACAGGAGGGGTCGCCGCGTTCAAAGGGTTTTAAAAATAGCTGAAATCATTTGAAAATTTCTAAATTAACAAATATGCAAAATATTACTAATGATATTTCATTTATCTTTAACCCTTAAATGCATAGGAGAGAATGCGTTCAAAAAAATGCGCCACTCAAAGAATCAGAATTCATACCAGAAAAATCTAAATAGTAAATTTTTCTTTATTTAATTACGAATGGTCTGTCATTAAGTAAAGTGAAAATTGCTCTTTTAAATTTCTGGTGAGAATACGGAATATGTGAATAAAAACCTTAATAAATCGGGAACACTTATGGTATCGAAAATGATACAATATGCATTTAAGGGTTAACTTGATTCTCAGAAAATACGCCTTTAAAATTTAATTATCTGACAAATGTTTGTTGTATCCGATGTTTTGTTGCAATTAATGCTTTCCCTCGAATGTAAAATGCTCCTGCCAACTTAAATGATTATTCGGTAACTCTCGAATTACTAACGACGTCCTTCTGTCTTCATTAAACGAGATTAAACAACGAAGTGGACAATAATGTGTTTATAATGAGATTATTCGAAAACATATTAATCTATTCCAGTGGGCTACACATCCGCCTAACGCAAGTGCCAGAACCTGATTATTGCAGGGCCAAATTTCTATTAGTATTTTAGCGCAGCGAATTTCGCTTTTATTAACATGTTAACCCTTTAACGTTCATTGGTTTGTCTAGAAAACCACAAAATTTTAATTCCGATATGCAACAATGGCACCGGAATTTTAATTTTAAAAAATCCATTTTATTGAATATACGAAAAATCGCTTTTTCTTATTTACAAATATATCTGTTCACAATTACCGGTGTCAATCATTTATTTCTACATCTTACCAGTGAAAATCCTTTGATCGTTAAAGGGTTAAGCAAGTTTGATGTACAAATATATATACATCATGCGGAAGTTCAAATGCAGTAAGTTTGGCGAATGGAGTTACGATGATAAAGGAGGACACATATAGTGTATTGTAAGTGTATTGTAATATTCCATAATCGACGTGTTCTGCATTCTATGGTAAGAAACACTTTTCAAGAATCAAATATATTAACAACACTGTCGCATAACCCATTGTTTGCGGAAAACACACAGTTGTCGCAGATGGCTATATTTGTACTCTGTTTCCACCACTAATACATTTTATAGCACATTTCTCTTGAAAATGTCCTCAAAGTGTGTTTAACCCCTTAACCCTTTCCTGCGCAGACAAATTCTGTTCGTAAAATGAGAAATTGTTGACTGACACCGGAATTTACAAAATTTTTTTTTAGAAATTAAGAATTCCCTGATTTAAGCTGTCATTGTAAAAGTAAAATTCTACTAAAGTATTATTGGTGCCGTTTGTAAGTTTGGAATTAAAATTAGGTGTTGCCGGAGAGGTAACAATGCGCAGGAAAGGGTTAATTTTTTCCGGCACACTGTGTTCGGTCTGGGATACCTAATATTTATTCCAAACATGTAAACAGCACCAATAATATTTTAGTAAAATTTTGCCTTTACAATGAAAGCTTAAATTAAGGAATTCAAGATATCTAAAAAAATCTTTTGTGAATTCCGGTGTCAGTCGATAATTTCTCATTTTACTAACGATTTTGCCCGTGCCGGAAAGGGTTAACTGGTTTGCCCGTACGCTATTCGAGCAAGACGAATTTGCTTAATTCATCATTTAAAGCTTTTTGACACCACTATTTTTAAAAAATAATATTTCCATACATTTTAAAGGCGGAAATGTTAAGACTAAAAATTACAAATATTTTATTTAAAAAATAGTGGTGTGTGTCCATTTTTTTCAATTTATTAAACGGAAAAGAAGTAACCAGTTAAGGGGTTAAAAGATGTTAGTTTTAGAAAAATGGTGCGAAATAGAATTTAAATGGCCTTGCAATCTAGTAGACCTATCACAGGAAGAGTCATCGCGTTCAAAAATAAATAAATAAATAAATAAATAAAAGAAAATCGAAAATCATGTAAAAATTTGCAGACTAACAAGTAAAGAAGATGTTACTCGTGATATTTCATTTATCTTCAATAACTATAATTCACAAAACATACGCCTTTAAAATTTAATTATCTGATAAATGTTTGTTGTATGTAATGTTTTGTTGCAATTAATACTTTACCTCATATGTAAATAGCTCCTGCCAACTTAAATGATTATTCAGTAACTCTCGAACTTAACTCTCCCTTCATCAAACTAGATTAAACAACGAAGTGGACAATAATGTGTTTATAATGAGATTATTTGAAAACGTATTAATCTATTCTAAGGGGATACTAATCCGCTTAATGGAAGAGCCAGAGCCTGAATATTGCAGGGCCTAACTTCTATCTATATTTTAATGTAGCGAATTTTGCCTTCATTAACCGGTTAAGCAAGTTTGATGTACGAATATATATGAGGATCCCAGAAGCCAAGGGTACAAGTGACAAAATTTCGATTTAGAGTAAATTGAGTTTAAATGCTAATCTGACTGTTCGGTAAAACTGAAATCATATTGAATTAATTATACTAGGTTAATAGGAAATTTTGTACTTGATTGGTTTTGAAACTGTTCATTAACTGTTAAAAAATAAAGTACAATTTTCTTTAAATGTATAATTAATCAATATTGTTTGTTTTTCGAAAAAAGTAGTTTGCATCTATAACTCAGCAAATAATAAGAAAATCACTTATATTTCTTTACCTGAAATGAAAAAAGCATATTTTTAGGTCGTCTGTGTATTTAGTTTATTTTTTTTCAATTTTGTCACTTATACGCCTTGGCTTCTGGGGTCCTCATATACATCATGCAAAGGTTCAATTATAGTAAGTTTGAAGAATGGAGTTATGAAGAAAAAGGAGGACACATATAGTGTCTCTCAGTGTATTGTAATATTCCATAATCGAAGTGATCTGCATTCTATGGTAAGAAACACTTTTCAAGAATCAAATATATTAACAACACTGTCGCATAACCCATTGTTTGCGAAAAACACACGGTTGTCGCAGATGGCTATATTAATACTCTGTTCCCACCACTAATACATTTTATAGCACATTTCTCTTGAAAATGTCCTCAAAGTGTGTTTAACCCTTAATCTAGGGATGCCCAACCTGTGGCCCGCGGGCCACAATGATACCACTATTTTTATTCAGAAAAATATTCCTTATAATAATGTCAGAAACTTCGCTATTAAGTAAAACAAACGTCGCTTTTCAAATATTCTGGGGGTAAACGATTTTCTGGCAAAAAGGTTGTGCATCACTACAACCCTTTCCGGTGCAGACAAATTCTGTTCGTAAAATGAGAAATTGTTGACTGACACCGGAATTTACGAAAATTTTTTTTAGAAATTACGAATTCCCTGATTTAAGCTGTCATTGTAAAAGTAAAATTCTACTAAAGTATTATTGGCGCCGTTTGTAAGTTTGGAATTAAAATTAGGTGTTGCCGGAGTGGTAACACTGCGCAAGAAAGGGTTAACTGGTTTGCCCGTACGCTATTCGAGCAAGACGAATTTGCTTAGTTCATCATTTAACACTTTTCGGCAAAATCTGTAGTAAAATGAGAAATTAACGACTGACACCGGAATTCACAAACGAATTTTTGAGATATTTTGAATTCCTTAATATAAGCTTTTATTGTAAAGCCAAAGTTTTACTAAAATATTATTGGTGCCGTTTCCAAGTTTGGAATTAAAATTAGGTATCCCAGACCGGGCACAGTGTGCCGAAAAGGGTTAAACCTTTTTGACACCGTTATTTAAAAAAAAAAAATATTTCCATACATTTTAAAGGCGGAAATGTTAAGACAAAATTTTACGAATATTTTATTTAAAAAAATAGTGGTGTGTGTCCATTATTTTCAATTTATTAAACGGAAAAGAAGTAACCAGTTAAGGGGTTAAAAGATGTTAGTTTTAGAAAAATGGTGCGAAATAGAATTTAAATGGCCTTGCGATCTAGTAGACCTATCACAGGAAGAGTCATCGTGTTCAATAAATAAATAAATAAATAAAATAAAATCGAAAATCATGTAAGAATATGCAGACTAACAAGTAAAGAAGATGTTACTCGTGATATTTCATTTATCTTTAATACCTATAATTCACAAAACATATGCCTTTAAAATTTAATTACCTGATAAATGTTTGTTGTATATAATGTTTTGTTGCAATTAATGCTTTCCCTCATATGCTCCTACCAACTTAAATGATTATTCAGTAACTCTCGAACTTAATTCTCCCTTCATCAAACTAGATTAAACAACGAAGTAGACAATAATGTGTTTATAAAGAGATTATTTGAAAACGTATTAATCTATTCTAAGGGGATACTAATCCGCTTAATGCAAGTGCCAGAGCCTGATTATTGCAGGGCCTAACTTCTATCTATATTTTAGTGCAGCGAATTTTGCCTTTATTAACCCATTCGTGCCCAGCATCTTTTGCGTAAATTTTATTTGGTTGGCACCACTATTTTTAGAAGATTTAAGTTTAGTTCATTATTCATGAAAATGCATCCTTTAAATAAAATAATTATTGTTTTTCTTTTTTACCGGTGTCAAAAACAGTGCTGAATGCACCTTTTGAAGCGTCCCTAAAAAGGTACGCTAGGCACTAATGTGTTAATCTATAAGCGAGTTAAAGGTACAAATATATATATATATCATGCAAAGGTTCAGTTGTAGTAAGTTTGGAGAATGGAGTTACGAAGAAAAAGGAAGTGACATATGGTGTCTCTCAGTGTGTTGTAATATTCCGTAATCGACGTGTTCTGCATTCTATGGTAAAAAATACTTTTCAAAAATCAAATATATTAACACTTTCGCATAACCCATTGTTTGTAGAAAACACACGGTTGTCCCAGACGGCTATATTTATACTCTCTTTAACCACTAATAATTTTATGGCACATTTCTCTTGAAAATGTACTCAAAGCGTGTTTAACCCCATAAGTGATTTACCCGTGCGCCTTTCGACTAAGACGAATTTGCTTAATTCATCATTTTAAGCTTTAGGGCACCACTATTTTTTTTTAATAATTTCATACATTTTACATGCGGAAATAAATAGGCTAACTATCACAAATATTTTATTTAAAAAATGGTGGTGTGAATTCGTTTTTTTCAATTTATTGAACGAAAAAAAAATCAGTTAAGGGGTTAAAAGATGTTAGTTTTAGAAAAATGGTGCAAAATAGAATTTAAATGGCCGAGCCATCTAGTAGACCTATCACAGGAAGAGTCGTCGCTTTCAAAAAAATTAATAGAAAATCGGAAATCGTGTAAAAATTTGCAAACTAACAAATAAAGAAGATATTACTTATGATATTTCATTTATTTTTAATAACTATAATCATAGCTGCCAACATCTTCCGCTTTTTTGGCCCGGAAAAATTTTAGAGTAAATTTTACCTTTTCAAATCGCCGTAATCTGCCAATTAAATAAGGCAAAAATTTCTGTTGAATTTTTCCGGGCCAAAAAATCAGAAGAGTTGGCAGCTATGCTATAATTCACAAAACATATGCCTTTAAAATTTAATTATCTGATAAATATTTTTTGTATATGTTTTGTTGTAATTAATGGTTTCCATCGTATGTAAATCGCTACTGCCAACTTAAATGATTATTCGGTAACTCTTGAATTACTAACGACGTCCTTCTCCCTTCATCAAACGAGATTAAACAACGAAGTGGACAATAATGTATTTATAATGAGATTATTCGGAAACGTATTAATCTATTCCAGTGGGATACTCATCCGCTTAATGCAAGTGCCAGACCCTGATTATAACATGGTCGAACTTAATTTAGTGCAGCGAATTTTGCCTTTATTAACCAGGTAAGCGAGTTTAATGTATGTAGTGTATATATAGTCGAGTCTCTCTATAACGAAACTCCATGCTTCGAATTTCTCTACATAACGAATTTTTAGTAGGAACGGTCCCTTTTTGGCATTATTACATTAAAAACAGTCTCTATATAGCGAAATATCAATCTCCATATAACGAATTTTTTCATAAATTGGTCTTAATTTATTCAATTTTTAAAAGCTTCAAAATCATATGGAATCAATTTTCCATCACTTATTATTGATTTATCGTCAGTGCTGAGTTTTTTTTTTTTATTATTATTATTTCTTTCCTTGTTCTTTAAATCCAATGAATTCATCCCACCTCCCACACACCTTTCCACATCCTTCTCAAAACAGAGTCAATTGGATTGATATATATGTAAGAGAGGAATCAATGAGAGGCAATAAGAGAGACCTTTAAATGGAGGAAAATGTTTACTACAATTTTTCATTCCTTGCTAAAATTTGAGCTTTTTTTCTCTTTCTCTCTCTTTCTCTCTGAAAGCATAACAATTTCAAAATCAAAACAACAAAAAATTACAGATTTCTTCGTCTGAAATCAATGTAAGTCTTCCTTATTTGATTTCCATTAAGCTTTTAAATAAATGTCTGTTCTCTTTTTTGAAACAACTTAAATAATTAAGAAATAAAATTTTAGGTTAATATTTACTTTTAAACATTTCAAATTCTTAATTCAAAAGATCAAAAATAATATTTGTTCAAATTTCGCACATTAAATACGATTTTTAACATCATTTTCTATACATCGAATTTCTCTATATAACGAATTTTTACTGGAACGGTGGATTTCGTTATATAGAGACTCGACTGTATATATAGATCATATAGGACTGCAGCATAAATTTTCAAGTTTACTTTTCTTGCTAAGATTGTCAAAGCGTCTGTTAAGGATTTCTGTTTAAAAAAAATTGTGCCAGATAGAATTAAAAAATATCCCTCTGTGGCAGCCCTGATCGTGTAAAAGTTCAATTGTTATAAGTTTGGTGGATGTAGTTACAAAAAAAAAAAAAAAAAAAAAAATGGAGTCATTGTGTTGTCTAGCAGTTGTGAGTGGAGTAATTGAGGATGTTGACACAAGATGTATACTATTTATTTTAATATGATCCACAGTTTCTGATTACTGCTGATAAAAACTTCCACCAATAAACATGCATGGAAAATTTCGTTCCGACCGAAGTTTGCACTTGCATTAATCGATTGTTGATAAATGCAGTTATAAAGATACCAATTCGTATAATATTTCATATTCATTTTTTTATCTTCAAAAAACTGGATTTTATCGAGGAACATGTGCAGGGTTCGTACGTTACCATAAGTTTTCTAGGAGAAACACTAGTATTTTTTATTAAAAAGAAATAAACTTAATTTAAACACGCGAAATTTTGCATGTTTGAATGAGAAATTTTCTATAAGAAAATACTGGTACCGAAGAATTTCTTGGTCTTGAAATTCCAGGACCCGTATAAATCCTGATACATAATCAATAGACATTGTTTGAATATTGAATGCCACGCCCAATTATTGCTCTCAGAACTCAGATATTCAGCTGAGTTTTTCTGAAAATCTGATAACTCGTTTTTATATCGAAGAGATATGTTAGTTTCGACGACCACAATTTTTTACTCTTATCTTTGTCCAGTTAAAAACAAACAGGTGATCTAAAATCGAAGTCCTTATTTATGTAATTTTTCTTGTATATATTAGACATATATTTTATTTCTCTTGTAGCAAATTTTATCTTAAATCTATATAGCGAAATATTTATTTTGATGCGCGAAACTGGTAAGTTAATTTTAACCAATTGGGAGCGAGTGACCGGTATGTGTGAGCATAAAATGCATAGAATCCTTGATTATTCTCTCTAGTAAAATTTTATTGTAAATAATAATGCTTTAATTTAGCATGGCGGTTACCATTAAAATGTATATCTCAGAGAAAACAGATTCTAGCAAAATTAGAATTTTGAAGCTTAAATTGAGCAAAACCTTTCTAAAAGTGGTCTAAATTACCATCTAGGTGAAATTGCTAAGATTAGAAACTTAAAAGCTGACTTCGCTTCTACTATCGACATAATTGTATTGGTAGTTTAAAAAATCGACAGGTTGGAAACTATATATAAGTAGTATATATATACAGATCTATAGATTGCAAACAATACTTCACAAAAGCAAATATTTTTTCGACTATTGATGATAATTCCTGCAACTGGATTTACAAATGTCTTATCCATTTTCCAAATGATTTTTCATCTTTTTCAACTGCAATGTTTTCTTAATATATTTTGAAAGCATTAGAAAGTGTTTCACAATCTGTACTTGATGCATAATTTTTCGTTCTTGTTTTAACATTTCACATTTCAGTGTACTGTGCCTGTTTAATGATGTAATATGACATCACTTTGTACCAAGGATTTACTGTTGTAGCTTGAGTTAATTTCCAGCATTAAAGATCAATAATTTACATAAACTGAATCGCAGACATATAGTCAATGAATTCTAAACATAATAGTGCTACCAAATGCACATAACTAAGCTACCAAGTTTTAATATTAAAGCTTTGTAGCGTGCAGTTGCTATCGCTGAAAAATTCAGTGGAAAATTAGAGTTTTAAAAGGTTTAAAATTAAGATAAATGCGTCAAGTTTGAAGCAGTTTGAAAGTTTTGATGTGGAAATGCTTTTATACAATATCATCACATTAGATATTTCATACATTTATAATATTTTAAAGATAATTAACATCTTATAGAAATAATAAATAATATTTAACAAATGTTAGTGAATAAGGATAGGTCCATTCAGAAGTTTTCTTACAATTCGGGTTAATTTTCATAAATAATCTCAATTATTTTATTTAAAAGTATAATTAAGACAAGAATTGATATAACTAGTTAAGAACCATTGTGTTCCACTCGTGTAACATATATATATATATTTAACGAAAAGCATTTTACTTGTTTGATTATTAAATTAAAATTTTGTTACTCTGGTCGCAAGAGTAACAAAATTTATAGACTAGTAAAATACATTTTATAACAAATTAGATACATTTTATGAGTTTGGCATATAGTTAAATACTAGTTAAATACCACAATGGTATTTAACTAGCTATATCAATTTTTATCTTAATTATATTTTTAAATAAAATAATTGGAATTGTTTATGATCATTTGCTCGAATGGTCATAAGCATCCCATAAAAAAAACTTCCAAATGGTGAGAAAACTGAACACCAATATTTTATTTCAGAAATTTTTCTTTTCTGATTTTTCTTACTAACTACACAGAAAACACCTTTGAATGTTAATTCTAGCGACAATTTATGAGAAACCTACCATGAAACTTTCTTTTAACAAATATTCATGTTCAATTTCTGGACCATTTGGGAGCCCTCTAATAACAATTTAAAATTAAGAAATATTACGTTTAATAAATAATGTTAAAAAATACTTAATTAATATTAATTATTTTCTCATTATCAGGGCTGCCTCAAGCGAGGATTTTTTAATTCTAAGTGGCACCATTATTGGAAAAAAAAAAGAAATTCGTTTTGACAACATGTTCAAAAACTATATACAGCAAAATTTATATTAAAAATACTGGTGTAGACTGAAAATAAAAAAAGTATCTACAAGTATATAATAGTTCTTTATTAATATATTTGGATGTAACATTACCAGAAACGGTGGAAAATATTACGAACGGGCATGCAAAATTTAAAAAATCATGCAATTTTCATAAGCTAACCTACATTTTCTTATATATAACATTTAAAATTTCATGTTAATCCACTTATATATTTTATTCCAGGCATTTTCGTGTGTTGTGTGCGAAGATAAAATGCTTAGTCTTTAGAAAACGCTTCATGATTTGTTCTTTAAAAACTTTTGCACCTCGCATTAACAACAAAGTGTATTCAAACGTCACTCAAGAAAGACTTTGAATATGAATCAAGAAAATAAATTACTTGAATTGTTTTAATTTTTGAATAGTTTTAAATTTAAGCAACTTCTAACGAAGAGAAAGGAGATTGTGCACGGTGTTGCCAGTAGGCTACTTTTTAGTAAGTCAGATTTCTTGACTGGTACCACTTTTTTGAAATGGTAAAATCCTCTTTGTTTTCGCCTTAACCCCTTCGCGACGGGAGCGTTTTATGAAATTTTTAATGTTTTGCCACCGGTTTTAAAAAACAGAAATTAGTCACTTATTAAATCGAGAAAATGTTCCGATTACATAAGGCGAAATTTACGGTATAATTTTACTGGTGGTGATAAACACGGATTCTTAAGCCTATTTGCGGCACATATACGTGTCGCTCGTCCCCAAGGGGTTAATTAATATTACATTAACCCCTTGAAGGGCGGTGATGCCGCCACGGCATCACCTAATTTTGACTTCTAAATATCACTTTGGCACCCGAATTTTTTAAAGAAAATTTCACTTTTATTAAATACGCGAAAATAAACATTTACTTATTTAGAAGTAAATTTCCTTGTAAATACTGGTGACAATCAATTATTTCAATATTTAATGAATACAAGTACCTTGCCCCTGAAAGGGTTAAAAAGGCGGATTTTACTATTTCAAATAAAAGGGGTGTGAATTAAGAATCCGATTTTTAAAAAAGCAGCCCATCTGGCAACACTGATTGTGCAATTAGTTTATGGTTAATTTTCGTATGGGTCTACACATAACTATTGAATGGATGCTCCGATGTGATAATTTTTATTCTATCTGAAAGCGTCTCGTTTGGTGGTGGTTTATTATAAATTTCTTTCGGATCTAAAAATTGCATATCTATCTGTTTCACAGTATTTTTGATTTTTTGTTTGTTCTTTTTTAACTTTCCAGTTTGTAAATTTCGAAAAAATATGCCAGTGCCTTGAACAGAAATTTCAAAGTTTTCTATAGCATACCTGTCAACGTCTGTAATTTTATACAAAATGTAGGCTAGTTTGATCCATTTTCAACAAATTTCGTATCAGATTTTTTTAATGTATTATTCTTAATGTTATTGCATGTTTCAACAGGTACATTAATTAAAATTATGAGTTTATTTCTTATTAAAAAAAAACTCTGGCTTGAAAAGTGTTAAATCCGGGTCAAATTAACCCACAACTTACTGAAAAATATTAAGAGATTGGCGGGGATGCAGAGTCTGATTATTGCAGGGCAAGCTGTTCCAGTAAAAACTAATGCAAATTATTGCCTTTCTCTTGACAGAAATTCTTCATTAAAGGTGTGTCTAAATAAGGCAACTGTTTGTTTTTAAATTTACTGGTAGACATTTCCTTCGCCAATAAATAAATATGCGTGCAAGTATGCTATAGTACATTGTGCATTATTAAGTTTTTTTAAGAAATGGTGTACCGTACAAAATGTTTTACTTGGAAACGCCTAAAAATTTCAAGTATAGTCAGGTCTTTTTTGAAATCTCCAAGACTGCGACGCGTGTTTTCTGACGTAATGATTGAAGTGCTCGATGCCCCTGAATACTAGGCCTAAGCGCTGATGTAAAAATGGTGGCTGCTGAAAAACCGCTAATTGCCTGAACCACATCAAGGTGAAGGCAATTTCAACATTTTACCAAATTTCTACAAAAGTGGAGTGTACCAAAGATTTTGCGAGATATAGCAGAATCTTGATTTTGCAGGCATTACGTCACCTCAGAATTATAAGGTTCTATCTGCGTTTCTGAAAAAAACTGACATACAGATATAGAAATGTCCTATTTGTATATAAGAAGGCATTTTTGCATCAAAATGATGTTACATATACTTTTTATATAACATTATAATTATATTATGACAATATTTTAATCCAGAAATGCTTCATTGATACAAATAGAACATTTCTATATCGATAAGTCATTTTTTTCCAAAACACAGAATTCTTAATTTTATTTTTCTCAGGTGACGATTAGTTTGAATTTTTTTTTTTTAATTTCATTAATTATAAATAGGAAACAAAATTATGTTATTCTTTAAAAAAAGAAATAGAAACAGAATATTGTTTGTAAGACGAAAAATATAATCTAGAATGATAAATAAAATTGGATTTAAGTAACATTTTTTTCCTTCAGTTATTCATTTTTCGTTTTCACCTATTTCTTTTTACTTTTGCAAAAGATTTTCTTCCAAAACCGGGAGTAAACGGTATGTAAGGTGGGGGAATACGGATTCTCATGCTTATAGAACAAACTCTGCTTAGTTGGCAAAAACTGGAAAAAACCATGTATGGTTTCTGATACTGTGAAACTTATAGATTAACTTTACATAGTTGGCGAAAATTGGGAAAAAACATATATGGTTTCTCATGCTGTCAAGCTTATAGATAAACTCTGTATAGAGGTGTAAATTTTCCATGCTGTGTCACTTAAGGAACAACTCCACACAATTGACAAACTGTGTGACAAATACATAAAATTGTCACCTATGTCGTGAACACAGATGTAACTATGTTCGGCACACTTTCAATTCCACAACATTTGTAATCTAGAATAAAATAAAATATTTTACATTATTTTTTATGTCATAATGAAATTTTGCAAGTAAGTTTTTTTTAACCTTAGTAGACAATTACTAAATTAGTTTTTAATATTTCCCTTATTCTTTTAAAATGTTCTATGTAGTAAACAAGAATAAAGCAATTTAGTCATTTTTGTGTACTTTCATTTAGGCTCTAAAATTGATAGCTTTTGTCATTTATATAAATTTAACAATTTTTTTTAATTATTACTACTTCATAAATATCTCATGAGACTAGTTCAATGGGTTTTTGTAGTGTAAGTTATATTGCTTAAACTGCTATGCTTGCTTGCCACCATTATTTTAGAAATGCTTGCTTAGCCTTTTTTCGATTAATCAGATACCTCCGATAAAACAAGCCATCTATTTCGTACTAAAATAGTCATAAAACTATTAAGAAAGAATAATTGACATGTGCTTAAAACAATAAAGCTTCAACTGTAACCGCATTAGAAGAAGTTCATTAGCGTCGAAGCAAACTACCACCAGTAAATTTGAGAGAAAATTTTCCCTTTATACAAATACCTTACTAATGGAAAATATCAGTAAAAATAATGGGGAAAAAAAGATATTCAGTTTTACTGGTGCAAGTTTACTTCAGTGGTAATAATTTTGCCATATTGTGACAACCAAGACATCCCCCTTGTAAATGTCAGCAGAATGATTAAAATACCCGGGCAACTGACACCAGCAAAAAGAAATAGAAATATTACATATTTGTGAGAGGCAGTTTTCCAAGAATCAAGCACTTAAATAAACCGAAATTTTCTATTCATGTTTCTGGTGTGAGGTTTTTACCAGCAGTAATCAGAAACTGTGAATCATATTAAAATAAGCAGCATCCATATTGTGACAACTCGCGATTCTTAGGTAATGCACTATGAATAGTTATTGAGGATAGAAGACATATACAGGGAGAGCAAAAAGTCCGTAAAAACTTTAAAAATTCACAAAAACCGAAAAAATAACCGAAATGAAAAACGGTTTGCAGGGTGCAAATCAAATAAAGCAAATCCATAGGGATAAAGCAAATCCATAGGGCACGGGGATTTTTTTAAGACAGAAATAGAAAATAATTCAAAAAACAGCGGACAGATGGCTCTGGTACTTGCGATTTCCGCGGAAATATGCAAATGAACCGGTTATAAGAGCTTGCGCTCCTAATCCACAACAAAGCGCGTACATAGGATACGCGCTTATATCTTTTATCCTATATACGCGCTTTGATCCACAACTAGTTCACCGTTGTGAGCCGTGAACTTGATCAAGGATGCTCACTTCGAAGGACAAAGCTTTGTTGGTGAAGTTATTTTACATGAACAAGGAATCACGACTATTGCTTTGCGTAAATTCCGGTTTCAAAAGGACTTGAGGACGGGAAAGGGGCCTTTAACAGCGGCCGGCCACATAAAGCTTGTTCGGCGGTTTGAGGAAACATTCTGTACTTTATTTGGGTATCTTTTCTTTAATTTGGGTACATCAGCGCCACCTATTGGCTGTTTTTTGAATTATTTTTGTTTCATATCTTAAAAAAATCCCCGTGACCTATAGATACTAACCCTGCAAACCGTTTTTCATTTCGGTTATTTTTTCGGTTTTTATGAATTTTTAAAGTTTTTACGGACTTTTTGCTCACCCTGTATGTCTTTCATGGTATTATAGTGATAAAAGACATATGGGAGTTGTGAAGAAAAACTTCACAACTCCATTAAAATACTGGTAATGAATAGTCGTAGCATGTTACTTGCACTAATAGCATTCATAGAAAAAACTGGGAGTGACATTTCGTAAACTTAAGTAAAACAAGTTGGAAATTGCACGTGAAGCGTAGCAAATGAGGTGCGTTCGTACGATAACGGAGTTTCAAAATTATTCAGATCTTGCTATTAAAGTAGACAGTACTTCAAATACAGTATGGTGGCAGAAATCTTTTTTTTTTTTTTTTTTTTTTTTTTTCTTTTTGCGTTCCTGTAAATATACAGGAAGTAACTTTTATTACACCTCAGCAACGTATATCATATTCATAAAATGTGAAATTGTTTAATATAATTAAACCATGCTCCAAACAATGTTTCCCCGGATAGCATTATCTAGTGGAATACTTTTGTATGGACCTGTAATTTAATTATAAATATCCTTTAATCACAGATTGACAAAATGTGTATTTTAGTATATATATACTTCATAGGTTCATGTCTATTTTATTATGTTCGAATGAGTGTAACACCATTAAAATGCATTTGAAACTTTTATCCCTATTGACCGTAATATAACGGAATCCACTTGATTGTCCCAGTAACTGATCTATGCATCCGATTTTCATAAAATTTGAAATGACTCGACAAAATTATGTAATAATTATGTATTTTAAATTTCAAACGATTAAAATGCATGTGAAACTTTTTTCCCCATTGACCGTAATATAACTGAATCCTTTTGATTGTCCCTGTAATTGATCTATGCATCCGATTTTCATAAAATTTGAAATGACTCGACAAAATTATGTAATAATTATGTATTTTAAATTTCAAACGATTCGGTTGCGTAATTTTAGCGTTGTTACATGCGGACAGACAGACGGACAGACGGACGGACTGAACGACAACTATAGGTGCTACATATTTACATAATTAGGAACGCACCTAAAAACCTGTTGCTGTAAGAGCTTAACACCTTTTTTTGATTTTCCTAACCATCTGCAATAGATAGCTAGATTACTCGATTAATTAAGAACTGAAGTACTGCCATTGTTCTAAATCGATTCTTATTTTTCATGAGTCATATATTTCTGTCACTTTTTTCTGGTAAGTGTCTCTTTATATATTTTTAAATGAAAAAAGTAGATCCTAGCTGACTAATTGTTACCTTAATTTTCTGGGTATAATTCGCGAATCAAACAATTCTTTCTCGACCCAGAAATTTTATTTAGTAATTGAAGTCAAATATTTACTGCGATCTACCATGTTAAATTTTATTTCAATAAATTTCTGAGTCGAAAAATTATTGTTTGATCCGCGGGTTATACGCAGGAAATTACGGTAAATATCCCGCGTATTAGGAGCTTCAAATTTCTAAGCACCAGTATTTTAAAATTATTTCCTTTGATTTATCTGATGCAAAGCTATCTGCGGTTTCCATGTAGAAATAAACTCTAAGAAATTAGAGGCGTCTACAGCATTTGACTTCCCCTATTCACGCGGGAGACTTGGCATCACTAATCACGATCATTATTACTGAAACTTTCTCTTAGATTTTCCAAATCTTTTATTATTATTATTATTATTGTTATTATTTTTGTTATCATAAAAATAATGCACTATGTATGCAATTTATAATTAACCTTCATCTTTCGATGTCCAATTAACGAAGTTCTTTGCTAATTTAAACATACAAGATTAAAATGCAAGATAAAAACAACGTAAAAAAATCAATTTTAATTTTGCTGCTGGTTGCTGAAAAAAAAACACTCACCAGTTAATGTTATTCATATGGGGACGGGTTTTTTTTCCTAATAACTCATTTATATTTATTATTTTCCCTCTCCACGTCGCCCCTTTTTTACTTTTTCGATTTCGGTTGCAGATATTTTTATAAAGTTAGTTTCGCTTTCAAAACCGATTCCGAAAATGAAAGTGCCATATTAAAAAATGTCTGCAACAAATATCGAAAAAGTAAAAAAATAAATAATAATAAGGATGTGGAGAGGAACCTCACCTATCCAATGCAAAAAAATAAATAAATAAATAAATAAATAAATAATAATAATAATAATAATAAATAAGTAAATGAATTAAAATAAAAATGCCAAGTTGCAAACGTGTTATTAGAAAGTAACCTCCCTTTTGGAATTTATTAGCTTGCGATTGTTTTCGATGGCATGGAAAGGAGCCTTAAGCTTTTAATCTAAAAGCAAAAATTTTTAAAAATATTATTGGTGACATATGCAAGTTTTTGATAAAAATTAGTTGTGCCTGGACTGGGCACACTGTTTCGAAAAGGGTTCGTTGGTGTTTTTAGGAAAATGCGTGAAAATATATAAGTATACGCGCAATATGCTTATCAATGAGCGGAGCTAATGACATTGCATTATCAATTATTAGATAAAATGAATCTTTTTCCTCATTTTAAGTGTAACATATTGGATTAACATCTGATTCTAACTTTATCATCTAAAACTATCACTTTTCTTTAAGAGTTCTTTAGTTAAATCATTTTTGTGATTTCTGTCATTACCGATATTATTTCACTTAGCAGGCCAGCAAGTATATCCAGGGATACGCATAGCCCATGTTGGGAATCGTTGATGTAAGTGAAGCAGTGTTGCCAATGGGCTACTTTTTTTTGAAATTCAGTTTCATTTATTGGCATCAGTTTTTTAAAACAGTAAAATTTTAATTATTTATATACGTATTAATCAAGGCGAAAATAAGGGGAATTTTCCCGTTTCAAAAAAGTGATGAAATTTAAGAAATCTAAATTAAAAAAAAGCTCTCTGGCAACTCTGAAGCGAAGACTAGGGGTGCAAAGTTCAGGCAATCTGTCACCATTAAACTTATTTTGTTGTTTTCCGTCTAATATTTTGGGTAAAATTCTTGTCAGAATGTTATTAAACTTTAACACTAGAACCGCGGCAACGGGTCATTTTGACCCGTATCATGTGAAGAGATGTCTATTCGAACCAGAAAACTCTTAATAAAATAAGCTAAATATATGCTGAGAAAAAATATTTTCAATAAATAACTTGAACAGTTTTAAATGAAAATTCCGCCGAGCAATATATTTATAAAACTTAAATGAATTTGCCCGCGGTTCTAGTGTTAAGAGAAGAAAACTTTTAAATTTTAGTGGTGAGAGACTGCCCGTAAGCGCGTAGACATTTGCACCCTTTATGAAGAGAGGAGTTTATTTAGTTCTATATTTCAAGTCATTCTTATCGGAAATTCTAATGTTAGTCGATCATTTCAATATATTAGCAACATAAATGTTTTTCACTTGAAATTGGTAATTATTCAGATGTCAAAACGTTTTAGAAAATTTAATAATAATTATAAGGATGGATAGTTACAAATGTAATATTCCTACCTTTTGACAAAAAGACTATTATTACTGCCATTCAGAAATACAAAGTAACCTATTTTATTTTTAGCAAAGAGAATTTTTGAACAACTATCACCTGTTTCATTTAAGATTTTTATAGAAACTTCTGTTTCATAATTCAGAAATTGTGTAAAATATTTAATGTTTCTAAATTTAATTATAACAAAGATGAAATAATCGATATTTTTATAGATTATTTATTAATTTTCTCATGTAAGATTATGTTCCTTCGAGTCCTTTCTCTAAAGAAAGTTATAAATAGATCTTAGTTTCTCAGAAATTTAATTTCGAAAAGTCTTAAATTTTTGCATACATCGCAGATTAATGTTAATGACACTGAAGCTGTAATTATAATTAGCTTCCAGACTGGAGGACATTTCTTTAACTATCGGAATTTTCTGTTAAATGGAGATGACCTGATTTCTTATACTTTACACGAGTTCTAAAGTTTAAAATGTCTAGACATTTCATCTCATTTTATATTTTTTTTATTTGAAGTTTTCGAATAACAGGTTTTAAGGAAGCGATTTACCTTAACCACTTAGCTGAAAATATTTTTGAAAAAAAAAACCCTACAAATAATGCCTAATTTTTGCATCTTTTACAGAATTTTTAATTTTTTTATCACCGGTTTTTCAAAACAGACATTTTTGCCTAATTGAATCAGAAAAATGCTAGTAATGATGCTCGTTAAATAAAGCAAAATTTACAATAAAAATTTACTGGTGAGAATAATGAATCATGATCGGCAAAAACTTGTTGCCCGTATGATGTATGGGCAAATCAGGTAAGCGGTTAAACAACTATCTCATGTTTCATCTTAAGATTTTTATAGAAACTTCTCATATTTCAGAAATAGTGTAAAATATTTATTGTTAAGATATTTCTAAATTTAATTATAATAAAGAAGAAATAATAAATATTTTTATAGATTATTTATTAATTTTCTCGTGTAACATTATGTTCCTTCGGGTTCTTTCTTTAAGGAAAGTTATAAATACTAGTTTTCGGAAATTGAATTTTGAAATGTCTTTAACTTTTGCATACATCGCAGATTACTTTTAGTGACACTGAAGCTGCAATTACAATTAGCTTCTAGACTGGAGGATATTTACTTAACTGTCGGAAATTACTGTTAAATGGACATGATCTGATTTCTTATACTTTGCACAAGTTCTAAAGTTTAAAATGTCGAAACATTTCATTTTATTTTATGTTTTTTATTTGGAATTTTCGAATAACATGTTTTAAGGGGATAATTTATCTTAAAATTGTTCAAAAAATCGATTTTTCTTTTTTAATATTACATAAAGTCTATGATTAAGTGTGATTATTTTGACATCTCAATTTTATCGATACGGTAACCATATCGCAAGATATTGTAAATTTTATTTATGCACTCAGCGTCATTACACATACAAATTAAAACTTCAAATGTATTTTTTTCTTTGTTCTTATTTTCTTCACATTCATGTTTTAAAAATACAGTAATCCCACGTGAGGGTTAGGTTACAGTGCCTGGAACAGTTTTGAATTCAGGGGGTGGCCCGGAGTGACATTCCCTCTCCCCGAAACAATGAAATCCCCCCCCCCCGGAATTCTATAGTGTCCTCCCCCCGGAGCTAATGAAGTCCCTGAAAAAGTGTCTGAATTAGACACTGGCCTAGAAGTATACAAGAAGTATGCCACACCAGAATTTTTATTTAGAACCGATTAATTTATAAGTTAAACATTATTGTTTCTTCCTCGTTTCTTTTCAAAAAAATTTCTAAAGAAAGTTCTGGTTCGAATAAAAATACACAAGAAATAGGTCACACCAGAATTTTTATTGAGAACCGATTATTTTATAAGTTAAACATTTTTTTTCTTCCTTGTTTCTTTTCTAAAAGGTAATTTTCTAAAGAAAGTTCTCGTTCGAATGTAAATATACAAGAAATATGTCACACCAGAATTTTTATTTAGAACCGATTAATTTATAAGTTATACATTTTTTTTTAATTCTTTGTTTCTTTTCAAAAAATTTTCTAAAGAAAGTTCTGGTTCAAATAGAAATATACAAAAAATATGTCACACCAGAATTTTTATTTAGAACCGATTACTTTATAAGTTAAACATTTTTTTTTCTTCCTTGTTGCTTTTCAAAGAATTTTTTAAAGAAAATTTTGGTTCGAATAGAAATATACAAGAAATATATCACACCAGAATTTTTCTTTAGGACTTAATTTATAAGTTAAACATATTTCCCCCCCCCCCTTCCTTGTTTCTTTTGAAAGAATTTTCTAAAGAAAGTTCTGGTTCAAATAGAAATATATTCATATGGTAAATATTAAAATCACCCTTCACTGTACTTCTAGTGTTAAAATTACTTATGTAAGATCGATTAAATTAAACTTCTCAAATGCAGATCAGGAAGTGATAGTGTAGATTACTTTTTTACATAAAATCAAAAAATAAAAAAAGAAATAATAAGCTTTAAAAATGTGCATATAATGCGGTATTGTTCGTAAAATTTCGAAACTTGATGGTGTAATTTTAACAAGGCCGTTCGTTAAAATTCTTGGAACAATAGTCTTAGAACATATTAATTTTTATCATTCCATGACAAGAATTATCATGCTACTTATGAATGCATCGTAAAGCAATCTTTGCTATATTTCAGAAATTTTGAATAACCCATTTTATTTTTATGACTTCTAATGGAAGAATTTCTAAAATCTATCACATCTTAAATGCATATTTTGATGTAACCTTTTCTCTGATATATTTCAGAAATGATGAAGAAAACCTACTGTTAAAAAAAAAATTGTAGATTTAATTTTAACTATGACGAAATTATCAATATTTTTATGGAGCAATAAAATGGGTTAATAAAAAATGACTTTTTAATGATAAATGTGTAATAAACCTCTTCTGGGGTCATTTTCATTGTTAAGAAGTTGAAACCCTGTTGTTGCCCTGGAATTTACGAACAAATTTATTTGTGAATAAGAAAAACAAGTTGGAAATTGCACGTGAAGCGTAGCAAACTAGATGCGTTCGTACGATAACGAAGTTTTAAAAATATTACTTTCATATATCAACCTCATAAAATTGTAAATAGTGAATTACAATTAAAACGCTCATCAAACAATGTTCTCCCTATATCATTATGTAATGGAATACTTTTGTGTGGCCTTGTAAATCAATAACAAATGTTCTTTGCACTACAAATTATGTATGATGTATATTATAATATGTACTTTATAGTTGCATATAAATTTTATTAAGTTCGCATGAGTATAACACGATTAAAATGCATTTGAAACATTTTTTCCCATTGACCGTAATGTAACGGAATACTTTTGATTGTCCCTGTAATTGATCTATGCATCCGATTTTCATAAAATTTGAAATAACTCGACAAAGTTATGTAATAATTATGTATTTTAAATTTCAAACGTATAGAATGTATTTGAAACTTTTTCCCCATTGACCATAATGTAATTGAATACTTTTGATTGCCCCTGTAATTGATCTATGCACCCGATTATCAAAATATTTGAAATAACTCGACAGAATTATGTAATAATTGCGTATTTTAAATTTCAAACGATTAAAATGCATTTGAAACTTTTTTCCCCGTTGACCGTAATGTAATGGAATACTTTTGATTGCCCCTGTAATTGATCTATGCATCCGAGTTTCATAAAATTTGAAATGACTCGACAAAATTATGTAATAATTATATATTTTAAATTTCAAACGATTCGGTTGGGTAGTTTTTGCGTTGTTATATGCGGGCGGACTGAACGACCACTATAGGTGCTACGTATTATATAATTACGAACGCACCTAAAAACTATACTTCACATACACTTTAATAGGGGAAAATTACAAAATTTCTGGTAATGAAGTTTTATAATTAATTTAAGAATAGATTTTCTAGGCTATAATTATGGAAATACATAAATTAGAGTTAAAATTGAGAAGATAGACGTCGAGATGCTTTACTTTGTTTCCAATAAACGCTAATAAATAAATATTAATTTGATGTTTAATTATGGTAAAAACCTAAACTTCACGACATCTACTGTAAATCATGCATTTTTCCTTTATATAATGCTAAAATCGTCTATATGGTGACATTGGAACATTACCCTATTAGGGGCGGCCCAATTTCTTCCTCACTTCTGATTCAAAAATTTTCAAATGTTCAAAAAAATACTGGTGCAATTTTTTAGTTCATGTGTTAAAATTAAGCGTTTGCAAACTACAAGTGGTACCCTTAAAAGGGTTCAATCATTTTCCCATGATTTTGGTACATTTCATATAAAAACTATAGTTTTTTTTTTTTTTTTTTTTTTTGTTATTTTATTACTAGGTATCGCTACCATTAAACTTTTAAAATTTTTACAATATTAAAATTAAAGAAATATTTTTTTCATACTTTTTAGATATCATCAACGAAATTTAAACGCTTACTTTATTATCCCAAGTTATCTCGGGTTCATATTTGTTGTAATTATTAATTACCCCGCGTAAACTCCGGCATATACGGCTGTCACTTGTTACTATTTTTACATTGTATTCGCAGCTCTAATTCTAGAAAAAAAAAATTATAATATTTCTGTTGCACATGTCGTCAAGATATGTAAAACAGATTTTTATTTTGAGAAAATGGTGCAAAAAGGAATTAACCCCTTGAAGTCAAGCGACAGCTATAGGTGCAGAAATAAGGCTTAACCCTTTCCGGCGCAGAGAAGTTTTGTTCGTAAAATGAGAAATTGTTGATTGACACCGGAATTTACAAAAGACTTTTTTAGAAATTAAGAATTCCCTGATTTAAGCTGTCATTTTAAAAGTAAATTTTTACTAAAATATTATTGGTGCCGTTTGTAAGTTTGGAATTAAAATAAGGTGTTGCCGGAGTGGTAACACTGCGCCGGAAAGGGGTAACCCATTAACCCTTTCCGGTACGGGCAAATTCTGTTCGTAAAATTAGAAATTATCGACTGTCACCGGAATTTACAAACAACTTTTTTAGAAACTAATGTCCCCTAATTTAAGCTTTCATGGGGAAAGCAAAATTTTGTTAAAATATTATTGTTGCCTTTTCAAAGTTTGAAGTTGAAATTAAGTATCTCGAACTGGGCACAGTGTGCCGGAAAGGGTTAACTGGTTATTTCTTTTCAATTCAATAAATGTAAATAACGGATTCACATCACTATTATTTAAATAAAATATGCTTAAGATTCAATCTAAATATTTCCGCCTTTATCTTTATATATATAAATCTTCTGTGCGTGTATATGTCACTGAACTCCTCCTAAACGACTGGACCGATTTTAATGAAATTTTGTGTGTGCGTTCCAGTGGATTCGAGAATGGTTTCGATTCATATTTCGTCGAAATTGATTCAGTACTTTTTATTAATTAGGCAAAAACTAATAGTAAGTGATTTTTCGCTAATTAAAAGTGTTGAATAAGTTCGATGAATAGAGTGCGGACTGAATGTCCGAACGGTGTAAGGCGCCAGATTTAAGCTCAGCTTCTTGAAGAAAGAGATCGCGTGTTCGAACCCCACTCCTGACAAACATGTATGCTTTTCAATAATATTTCCTGTATTATAATTTTGATTAACCGACTTCAGACGATCGTTAACTTTTAACTAAAAAGAGAAAAATAAACTTTTCTATCAAAAATTGAGCCGACTTCAAAAAATACTGAAGAGTGAAAAATAATTTCCTTACATAATTGTAATAAGAAAATAAATTAAGAGCGGAGTGTTTATCGTGCATATTACCATATTTACGTACATTTATTTGATTTTCTGGAGTTGGTGCCAAGAAGAACAACGTCTGTCGGTGACAGGACAACGTCTGTTGGGTCCGCCAGTATTGTATAAAATTATTTTTTTTTTTAATAGTGGTGTCAAAAGCTATAAATGATGAATTAAGCAAATTCGTCTTGCCCGAACGGCGTACGAGCAAAGGGGGTTAAGAATCCTTGTTTATCCTCATCAGTAAAATTTTACTGTAAAATTTGCCTTATTTAATCGGAGCATTTTCCCAATTTAAAAAGGCACACATTTCTGTTTTTAAAATCCGGTGACAAATCATTAAAAGTTTCGTAAAAGGCTTCCATCGCGAAGGGGTTGAAAAATAGTCGTCGGTCAGTGTAGTAAACTTGTGATAAAACTTAATGCTTTAACACTTGTAAAAAATAAAAAATAAATAAAATAAAATTCAATTTATAACTTGTATAGTGTGTTTTGTTCGATTTCCTTATATTTAAAAATAAAATTTTAAAAATATGATGATTTTTTTTTTTTTTTTTTTTTTTTTAAATTAGCAAGAGAAGCGGTTAAAACTTCTTTAATCCAGATTCAAATAAAGATAGTGTAAATTAATATTTTTCCTCCTTTCTAAAAAAAAAGTTCTTTTCGAGGTAATTGCGGCATTGTTCTTAAAAATACGAAAGTCGCAATAATTTTTAACGAGGTCGTTTCTTAAATTTCTTTGAACAATAGTCCAAGAAGTCATTAGCTTTCCTTATTTCGTGACAGAGTTCTAATGATCATTATGAATGCGTCATAAGGGAACTTTTGTAGTGTTTCTAAAATTTAAAGTAACTCTTTTTAAAAACTTTTTATGCTAAAAAATTGTATCAGAGATCACGAGACAAATGGCCTTTTTTGATACTAATTTTTGCTAGTCGTATTTACGGTTAAATACTCCATCTATACTCGTGTACATATGTAAATATATCTTTAATCCTTTCCGGCGCAGGCAAATTCTGCTCATAAAATAAGAAAGTGTTAATTGACAACGGAATTTAAAAACGACTTTTTTAGAAATTAAGAATTTCCAAATTCACGCTTTCATTTTAAAAGCGAAATTTCTATAAAATATTCTTGGGGCCGTTTGCAAGTTTGGAATTAAAATTAGGTGTTGCCGGAGTGGTAACACTGCGCCGGAAAGAGTTAAATGCAAGTTGAACAAGTCGGAAATTGTATGTTATCCCCTTGAAGCCCGGTGAAATATAGATCCCACATAATTTTACTTCAAATTTAACCAGAAACATTTAATAGAATTTTATTTTTGTAATTTCGGTAAGAATGAGTGGGAAATATTAATCCTATGCATTTCCATACTTTGAAGTAATCTTTTTTTTAAAAAATTTCTGACGGGAATTCAACATTACTAAAACACAATTACTTTCCCCACAAAGGGTTAAACATGGAAAATGAGATGCGTTTGTATTATAACTATTCTGATAAATATTCATATGTTGGTACAATAGCTGTTGCACTCTTAAGCAAAATTGCATGAATACATAATTTATTACGAATATATGCATTAAACTCAGTATTATAGAAATAATATGACTCCATCTTAAATAAAACATCATCATCATGAAAACCTAGAATCATTACTTATCATGGGATAACACTGAATTAATTACTTATGACAGATAACCACCACGACAACCTAGAATTATTATCTATCATGAATATAATTTAACTATGTACATGCAATAGGATTTAAAAAAAATAAAGAAAAATTTTATTAATATCTTTTTAAGTTTCAATTTTCATAAAATTTGAAATTACTTGACAAAATACTGTACAGCATTTATGTATATTAAATTTCAAACCATTTGATGGAGTAGTTTCTTTGCAGACAGACGTATGGACCAAACAACGACTATAGGTGCTACGCATTTCTGTAATTCCAAATGCACCTAGAAAGATGTAAATAATGGTATTTCCTACTTTATTAACCCTTTGAGCTCTGGGGTGTAAATTTCTTCAAAATTACAAATGTCACATTGGCACCAGTATTTTGCAAAGAAAAAAACCGGTTAACGATAAACACGAAAAAATGCATTAAACCTTTTTGAAGTAAATTTGGTCAAATTTTCTGGTGTCATTGTGACATTTTGGAATTAAAATTATGTGGTGGAAAATTCTACCAGCAGAGCTCAAGGGGTTAAGTCAGTACCATGCCAAACTGTTCAATGTGAAAACACCAGTGTGTGCCATTAGGCCATTTTTTAAAATTCAGACTTCTTGATTTGCACCATTTTTTTTTCAAAATATAAAATTCGCCTTATTTAACTGCATGTTGATTAACCCCTTGGCGAAGGGAACCTTTACGAAATTTTTTATGTTTGTCAACGGTTTTTAAAAACAGAAATTTGGGCCTTATCAACACCTTCGCGATGAAGCTTTTTACAAAATTTTTAAAGTTTTGTCACCAGTTTTCAAAAACAGAAATTTGTGCTTTACTTAATCGAGAAAATGCTCCGATTAAATAAGGCTAATTTTGCACTAAAATTTTACTAGTGGAGATAAACACGGAATCTTAACCCCTTAACTGTTTGCCCGTACGCCGTTCGGGCAACACGAATTTGCTTAATTCATCATTTAAAGCTTTTTACACCACAATTTTTTTTAAAAAATAATTTGATACTATTTAACCCTTTGCGGGGCAGGGCAAATTCATTGCTTAAGTATTGAAATTAATGACTGACACCGGAATTTGAAAACAACTTTATTTGTTAACACGAAAACGCTATACTTTACTCATTCAGTAAACCGTAATTTTCTTTAACAAAATTCCGGTGCGAATGTGGCATTTGGGAATTAAAATTAAGTGGTATATCTATGAAACCACCGCCCCTCAAGGGGTTAAAGGCGAAATTGTTTAGACTAAATTTTACGAATATTTTATTTAAAAAATTGTGGTGAGAATCCGTTATTTTCAATTTATTGAACGCAAAAGAAAATGCCAGTTAAGGGGTTAAGCCATTTTGCGGCACGTATACGTGTCACTCGTTTTCCTAAGGGGTTAAGGCGAATACAAGGAGAATTTCACAATTTCAGCGATGTCATGTCAATGAAGAAATCGGAACTTTTAAAAAATAGCCCACTGGCAACACTATTTTTATACTGAAAGGTTTGACATGGTAACGACGATATCATGATTTAACCCTTTCCGGCACGGGCAAAATCTGCAATAAATCGAGAAATTATCGACTGACACCGGAATTCACAAACGAATTTTTTAGATATTTTGAAATCCTTAATTTAAGCTTTTACTGCAAAAGCAAAATTTTAGTAAAAATTTACTGGTGCCATTTGCAAGTTTGGAATTAAAGTTAGGTATCCCAGACCGGGCACAGTGTGCCGGAAAGAGTTAAAGCATCAAGGGATTCAAGGGGTGTTTTAGAACCAGAAATTTCGTAAAGTACTATTTCTCATGATAGTTTTTTTTTCATTAACACTGGAATTACCGTGAGCCGTCATTTTGACGGCTACCATATGAATATGTTTTGATTCAAACCAGAAATTTGATTACGAAATAAGTTTAAACCATACAAAGATGAAAAATGTTAAATAATAAAGTTAAACTGTTTTAAATCAAAATTCTGGTGTGAAATATTTTTATAAAACTTGACTCAAATTTCCGGTATTTCTAATGTTAAATGAGGCTAACACTATTTTCCAAAACTTCTGATAAAAGCGTGCAAACTCTGATTTAATCGAAGAATTCATGTTAATTTTCTTCGATTAAAATATTCCTGGATTACGTAAAACTAAGATAAGTATTATTAAATGCTGTATTCAATTTATTTTTCCTTAACAATTTGAAACTCTGCTTAAACTCGAGTATATACTTTATATAATGCTTAAAAAGTTTCTAAACTTAATCTTAAGACTAGAGACGTTATCAGTACTTTGACGGCGACGTTAAATAATTCATAACTCATTTATTTCCTTCAGGGATAATTATGTAAATTCATTAAATCAAATTATTCCATCAGAAACTAGTCGCATAGAAATAGTAAATTTTGTGAACATCTGTAATTATTAATAAGGATTTTCAACAACTCAGCTGTGACACAATTATTACTAAATAAAGAGTAGACATAATTTTGTCAAACAAAAAGAATGGTTTATTATTCGCAGTTAATTTCACGAATATGAGAGCACAAAATAATATAAGGCAGAAAAACGCAAAAAATTTAACTTTCTTACAGACGTTTGTTCAATGCAGATGCATCACTAGAAAAAAAAATCTTTTTGCAAAAATGAATTTTATGGGACTATTAAAAAAGAGGAACAGACAAATCCTTAAAATTGTGAAGCTTCAATTTCAACCGTTTTCGAAAAGGTTGTACAGCGGGCAAACTCTCAACAGTAAATTTCAATAGAAATTTTTTGCTTATTTAAAGGCCTTAATAGAAGACTTCAGTAGTCAAGGATCACAAAATCAGGTGAAAGTTTACTTCGGCGATAGTCAGACCCTGAGTTTGATCTATATTGAGACAACCTAGGCAACCTCCTGTCAGTGCGAAAAATTGTAATACTTGGGCAAGCTGTCACCAGTTAAAAGTTAACATAGTTTTTAGCACATTTGTAAGAAAACATTTTTATGAATAAGGTGCTTTAACACGGAGAAATTTTCTATTCTAATTACATAATTATAATCTGTTATTGTCTTATTATTTATTTCTATTAATCGCCACGGCGATAATTATAATCTGTTGATCCGATTTTAAAATATCAGTTGTCATCTTGTGACTATCTCTTTAGTTATTTTACTTACAACTGGTAGACAATACCATGGCCAACTAGATATGTAACGGTTTGCGCATTTCGCTAAAAACCGCCAAAAATGTGAAGCTGGATTCAACTTCAAATCCTACGCCACTTCATTGGACCACGCGTCGCAAACCCTGCTCAAATTAGCATTGAATAAGCTGATTTCTGCTCTGTACACATGGTCATTGTTTTGGTTCAGGGTTTGCACGATTGGTTCGAATAAATTGGGCTGAATATGAGAGTCCTCTGGCGGGAGGCTTCATACATTAATTCTCAAATGAATAGGCCGTATAGATCTAGTTGGCTATGGCAATACACTGTATGTCTCGTTTTTATTCATAATTCCGTTATGAATTCTTACCATATGTTTGACAGCATGTTTTGTGTGATTCAGAAACCTAATTCCTATTCAGAAATAGGTATTCATAAAATTATATATAAAAAAAAAATCTTTAACTATAACCGGTTTAGCAAGAGTTGATTACTACCGGCAAACTACCACCAGTAAAGTTAAATAAAAAATTTCGTATTATATAAACGCCTTATTAAAACAGAGTTTTCATCATAAATTATTCCAACAAAATATATTCATTTTTACTAGTGGAAGTTTACTTCGGCTGTAATGAGGCCCTGCGTTTTCGCCATTCACCTTAAACAACCTCCTGTCAGTGCCAGTGAAATAGATTATAATACATGAACAAACTGCCACCAGTAAAAAAAATGCAAGTTTTTATCATGCTTGTGAGAGAAATTTCAATCAGTAAAGAGTTTAAATGAGACGAGGTTTTCTATTAAAATTTACCGGTGGAAATTTGCCAAGGCGGAAATCAGAAATTGCTATCCGATTTTTTAAAAAGACGCCATTTTTTAACAACCAGATTAGTTATTTCACTCTCATAAATGATATACAATACACTATATCATAACACTTATAAATTTTCAAGTGGATAAAAAAGGCCCAGCAAAAATTAGAACTTCGATATCTTAGCTAAGGTCGCCAATGCTCTACCAACTGAACCATCCTGTAAGAATCTGAAGGGTCAATTCACTCAACTAACCTTTAACAATCACAGTATCTGGTCTGACATCTAAATCAGCCAGGAGAATCCATCGAAGGTTACTTTTGGAACTGCAAAAAATGCTGCATGCGTAATTATATTAGAATAACTTTTATCATTACTCTACACAGTGATGGATATAGGAATCAATTAAAATTTTACTTTTAGAAATAAATTTAATTTCTCGCAATCATGATATTTAACCCTTTGTATTCGAGAGTTAACTCTCTCTCGCCACTAGTGTTGCCAAGTGTCCTTAGTAAATCGGGACTCCAAATGCTTTGAACACCTCTAATATCTTGCAGTTTATTTCACCATCTTTCATCGCAGATTATTCAGTCATTAGATAAGGCAAAGAAAATTAGTTTAAAATACTGGTGTCCATATCATTAGGAGCACCCATTTATGCGGGATACTTGTGGTCAGTGAGAATCACTTTTCAAGTGCAAAGGGTTAACCCTCATGCGGTGTTCGTTTCGAATGTACATATTTTGAAATATGGGAAACTTTCAAGTTTCTTACCAATATTTTAACACAGAAAATATCATTTTATTTAACTAGAACATTTGAGCGATTTTACAAAAGAAGAATTTCTCTAAAATAATAGTGGTGTGAAAAAAACCGCAGTCTCAAATACTTTGAATATGGCTTTTGAGTCGAAATAAACACGGACATCTTAGCAGGGTTAAGTTTAATACCCAAACTGCCGAATGGCACTAGTAATTTCTTAGTACCTTTTTTTTAAAATCTCATATTATAAGAGAAAAAAAAATCTTTTGATTATTTTCAAATAAATTTGTTCGTAAATTACCATGTGAATTAAATATTTGAACATTTTTTGGAACAGAAATGCCTTGCCTGTAAAAGGATTAACCCTTACAAGCATATTGTATCATTTTCGATACCATAAGTGTTCCCGATTTATTGGGGGTTTTATTCACATATTCCGTATTCTCATCAGAAATTTAAAAGAGAAATTTTCACTTTACTTAATGACACACCATTCGTAATTAAATAAAGAAAAAATGACTATTTAGATTTTTCTGGTGTAAATTCTGATTCTTTGAATTGCGCATTTTTTGAAACGCGTTCTATCCTATGCTCTTAAGGGTTAACCCATTAGTGCCTAATGCCCATTTTTAGGGACGATTATAAAAAAGGCAATAGAGCACTTTTCACACCAGTAAATAGAAAGATAAATAAGCACTATTTTTCACTAGACCAATTCCTCAATAAATTAAGATAAAAGTTGTTCGTATTTTAAAAGTGGTGAGAAAACAAAAAATTTCATTTTTAATGAAGAAAATAATTTGGGCATTAATGGGTTAAAGCGATGGTTTGAATTAATAATTCTCCGAATTCTTAAAAATAAGAGAACAAAAAGTACTTCCCAACAGATTAATGTTAATTCGTTCTTAAAACTACGACTGACGGTGTACTTTTTAACAATGTCGTTTGTTAAAGTCTTTTGAATAACTACAAAAAGTCGTTAGCTTTCCTCTTTACATTGCAAGGTCTCTAATGATCCATATGAAAGCGCCATAAAGCAATTTTCCTGAATTTCAGAAATTTAAAGCAGTTTATTTTAATTTTACGACCTTTAATGAGAGAACTATTACATGTCCTACTGAATATTTTAGCAGAAACATCTGCTATATATATTTCATATAATGTATGTATTTTTAAGAAGTTTCAAATTTTAATTTTAACAATGGTAAAATAATCAATATTTTTTATGGCTTTATAAATATCTTAAGTTACATATTTAAGAACTCCGGGACGCGTTTCAAAATAATTTAAATTTATTGAGCTAAAATTTTGGAAATTTTTTGCAATGGTAACCATATATTTGCAAACAAAATGTTATGCTAAAATTTCTCATAATTAAAAAGATATATATTTAAAAAAAAAATATTAAAAAATTGAGGTAATTTAAAATTTTTATAACTCGAAATATTATTTGTAACATTTCATTTTTTTTTTTTTTTCATTCACATAAACAGAAATAAATGTTTTAATTTTGATTCAGGTTTTTCAAAATATTAATTTGAATAAAAGGTAAGAATATTTAAAGTAATTTTTAAAAACTAATACAACTCCCTTTTTCTATATCACATTTTCAAAAGTAAATATATTTTCAAATTTTCGGAATCAAAATTAAAGTAAAACAACTGAAAAAGACATGTTTCAAGTTTGAACCATTTATCTTTAAGGATTCTAGACTTATAACAATTTAACTACAATAAACGGTGGAAAAATTTATCATAATAAAAAAAACGCATTTCCACAAGAAATCGTTTCCATGACGACAATTGTCTGAAAGCTAGATTTTGAAAATAAATTTAAAACGAAAAATTGTATACAGTGAAACCTCCAAATAAAGGACACCTATGGGACCGCAACTTTTGTCCCTTAAATAGAGGTGTCCCTTATTCGGAATTTCTTACTCAGTGAAACCTCCAAATAAAGGACATCTATGGGACCGTAATTTTTGTCCCTTAAATAGAGGTGTCCCTTATTCGGAGTGTCCCTTATTTGGAGTTTTCACTGTATTTCCTATTCTAATTTAGTCAGAAATAAGATTTAAACGTCATTCAATTAAAAATTTGAATATTTTTGGAACAGAAATGGTTGGCCTATGATAATGTTAAATAGATGGTTTAAATTAATAATTCTCCGAATTCTTAAAAATAAGAGATCAAAAAGCACTTCCCTAAAGATTAAAATTAAATCGTTCTTAAAAGTACGAAAGACGGTGTACTTTTTAACAAGCTTAAGTTTGCTAAAGTCCTTTGAACAACTTCAAAAAGTCGTTAACTTTCCCTTTTGCATTGCAAGGTCCCTAATGATCCTTATGAGCGCGCCATAAAGCAATTTTTGCTGAATTTCAGAAATTTAAAGCAGTCCGTTTTACTTTTATGACCTTTAATGAGAGAATTTTCGAGCAACTACCACTTGCCCTACTGAATATTTTAGTAGAAACATCTGCTTGGTATACTTCATGTAATGTATGTATTTTTAAGAAGATTCAAAATTCCATTTTAACAATGGCAAATATAGTCAATATTTTTATGGCGTAATAAATATCTTAAACTACTCATTTATAAGGCTCCGGTATACATTTTAAAATAATTTTAATTTATCGAGTTAAAATTTTAGAACCTTTTTTTTGTGATGGTAGCCATATCTTTCCTAACAAAATGTTATGATAAATTTTTTCATAATAATTTTAAAGAAATTTAAAAATTTAAAATTTGAAGTAATTTAAAATCGTTATAATTTGAAATATTATTTGGAGAATTTTATTTGTTTATTTTTTCATTTAAATAAACAAAAATATATAAGTTTTAATTTCAATTCAATATTTTTCAGAATATTAATTTGAATAAAAATTAAAAATATTTAAAGTAACTCTAAAAAGTATATGAAACTTTTTTTAATAACATTTTAAAAGTAAATGCTTTTTCAAATTCGCTGAATCAGAATTAAAGTAAAACAATTGAGGAAGACATGCTCCAAATCTGAGCCATTTATCTTTAAAGGTTCTTTACTTATAACAATTCAAATACAAGTAATGGTGAAAAAAAACATTACAATAAGTCGTTTCAAGAATAATTGCCTGAAAAGCTAGGTTTTAAACGAAAAACAAACAAATATATTAAATAAATAATTAAATATTTATTTATAAATTTGCAAAAATTTGAATTTTTAAAAAATTTTGACAAATTTTTATAAATATTAATATTTTTTGCCTCATCATTTTTTTCTTAGATTTTCAAATAAGTATTACACAAGATTGCAGATGGATTTTTATATATATCTGATATTACTTTTAATGTAATTTTTTACTGATATAAATAGTTAAAAACGATTAAACCTAACAAATCGCCATAAACTTTTATTTGTAAATAATAATAATAACCTGAAGACTAATATAATGCTCAGATTTATCGCATATTTAATAAAGAACATGTACAAAATGTTTTAAAACGCTATCTCAAATACAAAACATAAGCCTCAACATCTTAAAAATAAGCTGAAGAGAAAACCGTTTCATAGAGCCGTAAAAGTATTCATTTATGTGGTAAATTGCGCTGGTTGTATTAACCCATTCGTGCCCAGCATCTTTTGCGTAAATTTTATTTGGTTTGCACCACTATTTTTAGAAGATTTAAGTCTAGTTCATTAATCACGAAAATGCATCATTTAAATAAAAGAATTATTGCTTTTCTTTTTTACCGGTGTCAAAAACAGTGCTGAATGCACCTTTTGAAGCGTCCCTAAAAAAGGACGTAGGCATTAATGGGTTAATAAAATTTATAATAACTAGAAATATGTCTTATGTATGGATAAAACTGAGTTGTCAAAATATTCAAAACCAAACTGGCTTTCATTTAACTCTTTGCACTCTGGATGTGATTCTAACTGACCAGTAGTGTCCCGCATAAATTGGTGCTTTAAATGCTCTGAACACCAGTATTTTAAATTAATTTTATTCATTTTATTTAATGACCTAATAAAGTGCGATTAAATATGGCGAAATAAACTGCAAAATATTAGTGGTATCCAACGCATTTGGCGTCCCAATTTACGAGGGACACCTGACATCACTAGTATTGAGTAAGAGTCACCTCTCGAGCTCAAAGGATTAATATTTTAAAAACAAAAATCCGATTTTTTCATCCAAAGAATCAGTTTACAGTTATTCATTTTACACCACATATATTCCAAAGGAAATTCGATTTGTAATACATCAATTTGATCTTTTACTGATTCCAGCTATTGCTTTTCAATCTGTCTCAAGAAATAGCTGCATTTTTCGGGCAGTCGGAATGGAATGTGTATTTGTAAAAGCTATCTGACAGACTGAACCGAGTACAAAATCATTACCTTGTTAATTTAAAGAAAAATCTGCCATTAAATAAGAAAAATGTTTACAGTGAGCCTGTACGACCATATCCATGAACTATGGTTTTTTCAGGGAAAGCTATTTAATCCCACAAGCTCAATTTATTTTACCACCATTCAGAGATCATTCCAGTTGAATTCCCTCCATAAACGACCTTTTTTATTTATTTATTTATTGAAGAAATGAAACAACTTCCGTTTTTCCCGGTCGCTTGAAGAAGGTTTTATTCGAAAAAATGATTCTGGAGAACATGTGATTTATTAAACTTCTAAACTGTTAACAATTGTTTGGTTAAGTTTAGATTTTATTATTATTATTATTATTCTGATACCTTTTAAATGTTTAATCCCTTCTGGGGCTTTTAGGCAATGAATTTCACTCTGATGACAAATTATGAGTGAATGTCAATAATCTCTTTTGCCAAATTTTGTCAGGAAATTTACAAAGAAATAGATAAAGTAATGAAATCTTTTGTTCCCGCCCAAACAAATTTGCATTTATTTACTGAACTTCGAAAGTACTTGGAAAGAAAAGCTATAAATGTTAAAATCGTAAAATGAAAGCGAACGTCGATGTCTTTCTTTTTTTTAACTCTGCAGCAATTAACTTATGTAATTAACTTTTGTTTGGATACTTATTTTTTTATATTTTTTTCTGATGTGAAAAATAAGTTTTAATAACATTATTTTTCAACTATTAAAATTAAAATTTAAACACGACCTTCATTAAGAGACCACCTCTCACAGCGACCAATTTTTATTGGAACGGAACGTGGTCACTTTAGCGAGGTTTCACTGTATAACATTTTGCACATGAAATAAAAATGTTTACATTAAAAATATATGAAAGCCGAAATTGAGATTGTATTACAACTTTTTAATGTTTTTGCTTTTTATCACAGATGATTTGTTTTGACAAGTTACTTTAAATTTAAAGAGTGAAATGTATATATAAAATAAAGGAATTGCTCATTTCTATATGTAGAAAGTAACTAAATAATTCTTAAGAGAAAATAATACTCGGTGAAAATACATGTATTATTAATAGTACACCAGACCCGAAAGGATTAAGGAAATTTTCTTCGCCCTATCTAATGGCACAATCATCTGCGATTCAACATAGCGAAACTAGTCGTTGGGGGCCACTGTAATACTTACCCATCATATATATGCATATATAATATATGAAAATAATACATTTGATAACTATTTATAAAATGGATTTCAAATCCAAAACAAAATTTAAACGTGTATTTTTATTTTTATTGTACATAGTAATGCTGTATTAATGAGTTGCTGATGAATTTCTTTCGATAAATTATACAACACGCCTAACTACTCAAGTAGTACTGAATTGCGAAAAAGAAACATCCTTATAACTCCAAAAATAATAATCTTATTAACTAACAGTTTATTGAGTCGGATTAAGCGTCTCATTTCTAATTAAAATATATCTTTGAATTGAAATTTGAATGAAATACAGAATCATGAAAAATCGAAGAATGTGGAAAACAGGATTACAGATATTTCAGCAACTAATAATTCGATCAACTTCGTTCTTTATGCAAAATTTTTGTTTTTTTATTGCCTTTTACGATCACTCCTTAAAATAAAAAAATTCGAAAATTTTTACATACCTTCCATCAGAACGAATTTTTCGAGAGTCCGAAAAAAATAGTTCCGTATAATCGAGATTACTGATATTAAATAGGCTTCGTCCCATTCTTAAATACTAAGTACATACAAAATTTCAAGTCTCTATCTCAATTCGTTCGGGAGATAGAGCGTTTACAGACAGACAGACAGACAGATGGACGGCAAAAAAAATTTTCTAAAAATATGTTTTTCGAAATCTCCAGTGTCGAAAACGTGTAAATCCGTCAAAAAAAATTTCGATTTTCAAAACGATTGCAAGACTTACCCTATACTGCGTATGATGAGTAAGTAAAAATCTGTAAGAAATTAGTAGTTTCCTGAGTTTTTGAAGCCCTGGTTGATGCAATAACAATATGCATTTTGAGGCCTTTTATTTTGCGATTAGATTTCTTTATTGCAATTTTTAATATTTTTTTACGTTTCGAAGTGAATTTTTTACGGTACTCGACTGAATTCGTTTTTTTTTCTTTTTGCCAAATATACTAAAATTTGTTTCTCTCTTGAGTAACATTTGTTTGGAACTTGTACGGCGATTTTTAATTTTTTTACTATCGTTTTAATACAACCTTTAGCTTTTTTTCGTGTTCCACAGGCATTCATTATAGGAATTATCTTTAAAACTTTTAGCTTAATTTAACCTCTTAAGGGGCTACTTCAGTCAAATGAAAAGACCCCTTCACTAATGCTAATCCTATGGAAGAAATTTATACAGATATCTCGGTTGCATTTCAATATTTTAAAATGATTTTTTGGCTTTGTATATCTGAGATCGATCTGTATGCATACCGTTAGTTACTTTTTTCATTTTGTTTACAGTTATTTTTTACGAGGATACTTTCATTTTCGGAACCGGTTTGGAAAGCGAAAGCAACCCCATAAAAAATATCTGTAGCCAAAATCGAAAAACTAAAAAACGACCTCCATTCAGATCAATCTGAGTTATCCAATGCAAAAAGAATCATCTAAAAATATTAAAATGCAACCGAGATATCTTTATAAATTTCTCCCATAGGGTTAGCATTACCGAACGGGTCTTTTCATTTGAGTGAAGTAGCCTCTTAACCCTTTTCGGAGCAGACAAATTCCGTTCGTAAAATGAGAAATTGTTGACTGACACCAGAATTTACAAACGACTTTTTTAGAAATTAAGAATTCCCTGATTTAAGCTGTCATTGTAAAAGTAAAATTTTACTAAAATATTATTGGTGCCGTTTGTAAGTTTTTAATTAAAATTAGGTGTTGCCGGAGTGGTAACACTGCGCCGGAAAGGGTTAACTAGAGTTGCCAGTGGGCTACTTTTTAATAATTAAGATTTCTTGGTTGGCACCACTATTTTTAAATGATATAATTTCCTTTGTTTAATGACATATTAATTAAGCGGCCAACAAATCGAATTTTTCATTTTAAAAAGTGGTGCCAGTCAAGCAATCGGAATTATTAAAAAGTAGGGATGAGATTTCCGCTTTTTTGGACACCAGTAAAATCTTAGAGAAAATGTTGTTATTTTAAATCACAAAAAAGTTCCGATTTAAAAATATAGCATTTTCTCTAAGATTTTACTGGTGTGCAAAAAAGCGGAAATCTCATCCCTGAAAAAGTAGCCTTCTGGAAATATTGTTATTAATAGTAAACTTAAATTAGGGACTAAACATAACTTTTTCTGAAGTAAAATGGCTGATTTCCATAATCTAAAATTTCCCGCCAATTGGTAAAGCAAATTTTACTGCTAAAATTTTGTAATTTTCGAAAATTTTTACTGACAAAGCAAACTCTTCTTCGGCAAGCAAACTCTTGTCTGAGCGGCGTTCGGGCAAAACGGTTAAGAAGTTAATAAATTTTGTCTTTCGAGATTTTGAATGTTTAATAATTTTTAAGGCGATTTTTAGCTATATATTTTCAATTTTTATAATTTTTCGCATATTGCGGAGAATTTTTTTTTTTGTTTTTTGTTTGTTACATTTGGGAGAGAATTAAAATGTTTTAAACCCAGTATTGTAGATTTTGTACTTCGCGATTTTTGTATTTTTAGCGATTTATAATGCAATTTTTTCGTTTTCTCACGTTTCGCAGAAATTTTTTTTGACATTTATAAAAGAAATTCAGTTTCAAACTTTCAACTTGATTTTGTAAACTTTGTCATGTTGTATTTCTGAATTTTTAGTGATTTTTAGCGTATAAATAAAGTTTATTCGGAACCTATGTAGCGATTTCTAAATTTTTTACGATTTCTCAAGTATTTCGAATTTTGTGAGATTTATTTATGGGATCGGACAAGGCAAGCCAGTTAGCTAATTAGTACTAAAATGATTTAAATAATATTTCAATTTTAGAATATTTTTATCGTGCAGAAAAGTTTCCGTTTGATGAAAAAATGTATTTCTATGTTTTTCTTTTATCGACTTAACAATGACAATATAATCGATAGTATTTTGACGTAATAAATATTTTATCCCTCATTTAAAATTAGATTTCTGATGAATAATTATGGAATGTCATAAATCCAAGTTATTTTGTGAAAAATTAGTCAAATCAGTTTTAATTTGCATAAACATTAGAGATCACAAATTAATGATAATGACTTTCAAAAGTATAATCGTATTAAGTACTCGAGCGTCATAATAACTTTTGCTATTAATCACAAATTTTTAAATTTCATAATTTCGAGTTCATTTCTTATCATTAACATCATTTGAAAAATTTGCTATGTTAAGTTTTAATGGAAAGTGTCGTTTTTCTTTTTCTTTATAAATAAATAAATATCTATTTTTATTTCGAAGTTTTAGAATAGAAATTTATTTATTTATGGAAGGAAATTTATTCAAAAAAATTGATTATGACCAAAAAAAAAAAAAAAAAGAGAGAGAGAGTTTCTTTTACATGATTGACAGTGAAACTTCAAGTATACGGTCAAATTATATATCACCATTATATAAATATATATATTATATATAATTATATAACTGCAGTAACTTGAATCGATTTATAAAAAAAAATAAAAATGTGTTTTCTCATCCAATATAAAGCGTTTTAAAATATGAACGACAGTGAAACTTCTATTTAACGAAATCTCTTCGTTATACTTAAATACTTCATTATAAAGAAAATTCGCTAAATAGAAATCAATTCGAATTCATGAAAATTGTATAATAAAATACACATGCATAAAAAGAACAATGCGCATAAAATGAAAATATTGGAAAAATATATTTTAATACAGGCTGTATTTTTTTCTTTTTAGCACTTTAACAAAATTGAAAAATAGTTATGTCGTTTGTCTGTCTGTCCACACACTAACTCCCGTAAATATACTCAGATTTTCATGCAATTGATAAAGCAAACTTAACTCACCAAAGGATGTGTGTTACTGTATATGAAGTATGTAGGATTAACGGTTCATTTACAGGGACACAAAAAAATTCGATTACATTATTTTATAGGGAAAAAATCGAGTCAGTAAATACTAATATAATTTAAAGAATATTTCAGTTAAAGAATATTTTTATCGTGTAAGAAAAGTTGAGAATTAGTAAAAAACGCGTAAGAAATATTTTATCTGGAAGTTTTTGGATAGAAATTTATGGAAGTGTGGGAGGAAATTTATTCGAGAAAATTGATCATGACAAAAAGGAATTTCAGTGAAATTCTTTCCATGATTGACAGTAAAACTTCAAATATACGAACTCCGGTAATTTGGATAGATTTAAAAAATAAAATAAAATGTGTTATTCCATTTAATTTAAAGCTTTTTAACCGTTTCACCGATTTGTCCGCATATCATGCGAGCAACGTATTTTTGCCAATCAGGATTTGCCCGTACCACGTACGGTCATCCATACTCTAATCATAATTTATTATTCTCACCAATAAATTGTTATTGTAAATTTTGCATTTTTTTTTTATCCGTGAATAGCTCAAAGGCAAGGTTCAACAGACAATTTCGTAAGTAGAAAACTTCGCCGAATAGAGACTACGTTAAAGGGAATTCCGATGTTATATGAGGACCCCAGAAGCCAAGGGGTATAAGTGAAATTGAAAAAAATAAACTGCGTACACAGACGACCTAAAAATATGCTTTTTTCATTTCATGTAAAGAAATATAAGTGATTTTCTTATTATTTGCTGAGTTATAGAGGCAAACCACTTTTTTCGAAAAAGAAAAAGTATTGATTAATTATACATTTAAAGAAAATTGTACTTTATTTTTTAACAGTTATTGAAATAAGAGTTCAAAGACCAGAATGCAACAAGCAGAAATTTCCTATTTCAATTCACTCAATTCTTATTGCTGTTCCAATTTAACATCAATTATCTTTAAACTCAATTTACTCCAAATCGAAATTTTGTCACTTGTATCCCTTGGCTTCTGAGGTCCTCATATGTTAACGTTCGTAGCATATAATTTCTATTAAAATTTAAACCTGTGATAAAATTTATGTTTCAAAATACATACAAAATATTACATTTTATGCATTTATTATAAATTTTGAAAAATTGTGTAATCTCACTTCACCGCTTTCAAAGCTATTGCGAGGGGAAGTTACACATCCGCACTGATTCGGGCATAGATCTCAGTGTAAAAATATTACTAGGCCGATTGGTAATAGCATTAACTATCAACAGCTGAATACGAATTAGGGGGTGCTATGTCTGCATACTAAGAATTGTATCAACTTATATTTTACAAATGATAGCACTCACTATTGACGGCCTATTGGATTTCGTTATATCAAGGCACATTAGAAATGCTTATAACACGGTTTCGTACGCATTAAAAGATATGTTAGCACATAAGAAGTAGATTATTTTAATTACTATATATTATTATATATAGTACTGCAACGCATAAAATAAATTTTATAATGCGTTATTTGTGAGTTACAATTATTAAAATTCAACGCATAGCTGCTGACCCTTTCAGAGGGGGTGGTATGTTTAAGAAACTACATAATTTTAATTCCCAAACACTACAATAACATCAGAATTTTGGTAAAATATTTTCTATTTAAAAGCATACTCTTTTCTCATTTACTAATGAATCCGTTTGTAAAAGCCGGTGTCAATTATTTATGTAACAATTTAGCATTAACAATGCTTTGTTTCAGAAAAGGTTAAAAGAAAATTTTCATTCATATCAGAAACAAATTACAGTTTAAACCTTTAACGATCATAGCATTTTCATTGCTAAGATGTCGAAATAAATGACTGACACCGGTAATTAAGAACAAATATATTTCTAAATAAGAAAACGTGATTTTTCACATACAAAATAAAAGGGATATTTTTAGATAAAAATACCGGTGTCAGTGTTGCGTATCGGAATTAAAATTTTGTGGTTTCCTGGCGAAACCAATGAACGTTAAAGGGTTAAGTTTGATGCATATCACGAACACGATTGGCTTGTAATGTTAAATAAATTGAATGCATGTATTTTTTTTTTTTTTTTTTTTTTTTGAGTTAACAAAATGTATCTATTAAAATTTTAATATCTAGTACAGTTCACAAACAATATGCTATCTACATTCGTTTCAAAAGCGTTTCATATTGTTTGATACCATAAATACAGTCACGGTCAAATGGTTTAAATAGTATAAATAGTTTACTAATGACGAAATCCGCTATGTTATTCAGTTTAAATGAATGCCAATTGTATAGATGTGGGATTTGTAAACGACAGCATGTTTTTAAATTAGGCATAACATTAGACATACAATATGACCACAACCATGTGATATGCATGACAAAAGCCTAAATATTTGAATATTTCCTACGCAAGAAATAAATTTTATACTACGTTAGATGATTTCACCACGACTTTGAATGAATTAAGATAATTATGCATAAAGTTTTTAGCATTTTAAGTTTGTGAATGCAAAAGTAACAATTATTTAATAAACATGTTTTCCTCTATAAATTAATGTTTTAAACAGTATTCGTACGCTTCACGGGATTTAGAGGATTTTTAACCATTAAGTGATTTTAACCATCGCTTAAAGCTTTTTGACACCACTATTTAAAAAAAAAAAAATCATACTATATAATGGCAGAAATGTTTAGAATAAATATTACGTATATTTTAGCTTTAAAAATTTGGTGTGAACCCATATTTTAAATTTATTGAACATAAAAAAATAGAATCGGTTAAGCGGTTAACCCTTTGCGGGGCAGGGCAAATTCATTGCTTAAGTATTGAAATTAATGACTGACACCGGAATTTGAAAACAACTTTATTTGTAAATAAGAAAACGCTATATTTCACGCATTCAGTAAACCGTAATTTTCTTTAACAAAATTCCGGTACGAATGTGGCGTTTGGGAATTAAAATTAAGTGGTATATCTATGAAACCATCGCCCCTCAAGGGGTTAACTGATGTTCCATCTATTCCCTAATGATACATTACAGACAACTAATGGATGGTAAATAGCTACTTTCGACACAGCACTCCAAAATTTTTCTCTTATTTGTCGCTTGATGCGAGTAATTTTGTTTATGTTTTTACCGGTGCGATGCCCGCACATTGATAGTGATTATCTGGCAATAGAGAAATACCTACTGCATAATTCTTACTGTGAATTGGTGTTCAGTTAGTATTGTTGTATATAAATCAATGTAAATGACATGGTATGATTGAACATGTAAAGTAACATTAATCGTTTAGAAACGCTGTTAAGAATCTCGACAATTTTGCACACGCATGCATACAAAGAGCAGAAATTGAGCACTCATAATTTGGCTAGTCCGATTGTTCTTTTACTCGCCAAATGGAACATTTTGTCAGAATTTGGCGCAATGGTGAGTGATAACAAGAACCCTGCGCGTACCCCGTGATGGGAACTGTTGTTCTAAAAGGATTTTAATAGAAAGTATCACAAAAAAAAACCAAAATTAACATTCATGATTTCAAAAACACTAAAAATATTTCATTTTATCAACGTTAACAAATCACCAGACCATTCTTATCATCAGTAACAGTGAAAGAATACAGAACTAAAATCCAATAAACATAGTCACTCTTTATTATTTAATATACTAATTTACATATATGATGTTAAAGTTTAAACCCATATAATAGTCTTAATTTAAATGCAAATGCAAAATCAACCACATACAAACAGCATTTAATTAAAGAATGACTTTTTAAAACTATCACAAGATTAAATCTGTAATTTGATTCTTCATTTTGCACCGCAAAATCTTATACAATTAAAGCAACGTGGTGTAAAATATTACTATAATAATATTTGCATTTCGATACGAAATTGTTCAAAGTTTATGAAAGAATCTTTTAAAACACAGAGGAGAACCCCGGAAATGCAAACATTTATAATCCTTTCCTTTTGTTTCCGTTAATTAACGGGAAGCGAATTATGTGAAAGCAAGGGAAAAAAACAAACGTAACTGTGTCACCTGTTGGTTGTTTGATGTAAGGGAGTAGTGCTATGCAGTAACAAACAACGTAACGGTTTGATGCCATGGGTTTTCAGATTTTAGATTATGTCAGCGTGAAATGTTTGCGTCAAAACTCCATGTTTTTTTTTATGTCTGTATAATAATGTAGTTTTACAATATAGAGGAAGTATTCTTAATATTTTAAAATTCGGATTCCATGAACAATTGCGTGGGTAAATAAACATAAAATTTTGGAAATTTTAAAATCTTTCTTAGGAGACTGTACCAAGAAAATAATGTTAGGGATAGGGAAATTGTATCATATTGAAAAAATATTTGATTGTTACTGCGATGACTTCTGCTACTAATCATCGTATGTCATTATGTCTCGCCATATGTCATTTCCTACGCGACATCAACCCATTCGTGCCCAGCATCTTTTGCGTAAATTTTATTTGGTTGGCACCACTATTTTTATAAGATTTAAGTTTAGTTGATTAATCACGAAAATGCATCAGTTAAATAAAATAATTATTACTTTTTTTTTTACCGGTGTCAAAAACAGTGCTGAATGCACCTTTTGAAGCGTCCCTAAAAACGGACGCTAGGCACTAATGGGTTAATAGCTTGTCGTATCGATCATATGGCACGTGTGAGGTGACACGATAGTTGAAGAATACCATATCTTACATAAATTTTATTCGGATTTTAAGATTGTCCTGTCACGTCAGTCACCGGTGACTGATACCAAACTTTCCTTTTGGGCCACGACAGTCACCGATACCGACAGTCTAAAATATGATATAAAAGTGAAATATTCATATTGTTTTAAGCATTTAAGTAATTACTCAAAAATTATTTAAAATTTATTTAACTTTTACTTATTAAGGATTATACTTTCTTACTAATTACTTAAAACAATATATTTTTTTAGTTTTATATCACATTTTAAACTGTCAGTCACGGGTAACTGATGCGGCCTAAACGTAAAGTTCAGTCACCGTGGCACTCAATGTGTTAGCCCTTTGCGACGCAGAGCAAATTCATTGCTTAAGTGTTGAAATTAATGACTGACACCGGAACTGGAAAGCAACTTTTTTTGTAAATGAGAAACAGCTACATTCCACGCATTGAATAAACCAATTTTTTTTTTCAACAAAATTCCGGTCAGTGTTGCCAGATTGGGGATTTTGTCCCCACTTTGGGGAATTTTGAACCAGTGTGACCGTTTTTTTCAAGCTAAAATCAGGCTAGATTCGGACTGACAACAAGCTAAAAAAAAATTCGAAGTCCTGCCATCTATACGAGAATCTGTTAATTTCTAATCAATAGGCTGACAACTATCTTTTAGCCTGAGATTTTAGCTTGATTTAGCTTGTTGTAAGTCATACAACAGTCCAGATTTCTTACAACAATGCAAAAACGGTCACACTGTTTTGAACCTCCAGGGAACTTTTTTGGGGACAAGTAGTTCGTGGGGTAATGCTTGGGGACTATCAACATTTTTGGGGAAAAACTTGGGGAATTTTTTTCTCGATTTCAGGTTAAACTTAGTTTCTGTCATTCGACAAAACTGCACCCATCTCGAACTCTATTTTTATTTGGAAAATGAAGATGCGAAAACAGAAGTCGGCGATATCAATCTTAATTCTCGTGGCTCAGCTCATTGTTTATAAATGTACAGTTTACACGTACAGGAGTATCAAGAAGTGCCAGGACTATACCATTGGAATTTTCGGATCACTAGGTACGGCAGATATTCCTAGTTATCAGGGATAGACACACAAATGATTATACACAGTTCTTTTATCAGTATGAAATTATAAAATAAAATAAATTTGCAAGACATGCAATCGCATACAACAACAACATTTTTATACTTATAAAAGAACATTCTGGAAAGATTAAATGTCTATTTTTTGTAAATGGGGAATTTTTCCAAAAAATGCTTGATTTTGGGGAAAAATTGAATTTAAGTTAGCTTAAAAACTTGGCAGTGGAAAATTGAAAATTGAAAAATTATTTTTTTAAAGAAGAAACTGCGTTGGGGACTTTTTTTGGAAAAAAACACTGATTTGGGGAAAATTTTAGAAGTTTTGGGGAAATTGACTTTCGACAATCTGGCAACACTGATTCCGGTGTGAATCTGGTGTTTAGGAATTAAAATTAAGTGGTATATCTTTGAAACCACCGCACCGCAAGGGGTTAAGCGTCACTTTCATCTTCAATACACTTACAACAAAATTTTATTGCAAAATTTACTATTAAAACATAGTGGTGACGCAGAATATAAAAGTAGTTGTCTTTTGTAGCTTTATGTATATTCGCTTAAATTCAATTATAATCCAATGTCGGATCATACTTAAAAAGTTTGCGTCCAACATTATTTACTCTTTTAAAAATAGCAATGGAAAATGTTGAAGAAAGTCTGCAGAAGATACGATATAAAATGCAGTACTTCTCTATAAATAATAAAAAGGTTTAATTATTTGATTAATTTTCATATTCGATAAAGCGACTATAGAAACAATCATTATTTACATAACAATACATTTGCCGACATCATTAAGTAGTTATATTTAACACTAAATCTGTTTTCAATTACCCCGGCTGTAGATCTCTACACGATCAGAAACAATTGCATTCTAATAATTCATTTGGAAAGATATTCAGTAATGTAGGACACAAGAAATAATTCTTTGATGATGTGCGTGATACCTTTTCAAAGTATCTGATGAAAGATATACAAGTATCGGTACTTTTACTATGAAGTTCATTTATTATAAATAAAATAACCCGATACTGGTATGTATAATTCGGGTTTCAACGAGTTCATTGACTTAAGCAAATTGGTTTGTTCTTCAAATTAAAGGGGAATTACGTAGTAATATCTTTAATAGTCACGGAAAGAATTATTGTAACTGTCGATAAATTTTTGATTTGTCAAGGATTCACGCAAACTTGCCTGATAAGATACAAATGCAGAAAGATAATTTATCTGCTGGCACGGGATAAAAGAGAAATGATGGATGCATTGTTTCATAATGATTGGTTGTGGAGATGTGAAAGTTGGCAGGACGAAATATTGTGAACATACAAGAAAAACAAAAATAAGTTTAACCCTTTAACGATCAAAGCATTTTCATTGCTAAGATGTTGAAATAAATGAATGACACCGGTAATTGCGAACAAATACATTTGTAAATAAGAAAAGGTGATTTTTCACATACACAATAAAATGGATTTTTTTAGATAAAAATTCCGGTGTCAATGTTGCATATCAGAATTAAAATTTTGTGGTTTCGTAGAGAAACCAATGAACGTTAAAGGGTTAAGTCTTTGGGGACGAGCGACACTTATACGTGTCGCAAAATGGCTTAAGAATCCCTGTTTATCCCCACCAGTAAAACTATACTGTAAAATTTGCCTTTTTTAATCGGAATATTTTTTTCGTTTTCAAGAGGCATAAATTTCTGTTTTCCAAACCCGGTGACAGAGCATTAAAAATTTCGTAAAAACCTCCCATCGCTAAGGGGTGAAGGGATGTTAACAACAAGGTGAAAAAACCATTTGTTGAGTAAATTATTTAGTCACAACCCAAAGGCTCAGTATGATAATAAAGAATGGAAATTGAAAGAAAAAGTATATGCCCATTTCTAACATTCGCTGTGATATAGAAATCGTATTATGGAACAACTGGAATGATTGAGAATAAAAAAAGGGGGGGGGAGGGGGTCAAATGTTGTACATAAACAAAGAAACAAGCACTTTCAAAAATAAACATACCAGTGATTTCACTCAAGTTTTATAAAATTATTTTGCACCACAATTTTTTCATTACAAGTATGTAATTGAATATTTAATTTTTTTAGAAATTATTTATTTTATGTAAAACTATCTCGTGAAATGTCGCATTTTCATTTGGTATCAATCATGTTGCTTTGTTTACCCTATAATGTGTATGGTACATTACTGATACTTCTAGTCTTTGGAATTTAGTGGATTTTTGAATTCGGCTACTCTAAATGCATACTAGAAATTTAAAACAGCAATATTTGGTTTGTCCTCTTCGCTACTGGCGATTATTACAGCATTTTTAATTATTGCTGAATTATTTCTTCTCTCGTTTGACTTCAGAGCGAGATTTCTGTTTTATTTTCAGTAGCTCGAATCTTAGAATTCGAAACATATTATTCTTATATCGAAATTTCATTTATATTTGAGTATGATTAATAAAATGGGACAAAACTGATGTACCCATTTAGGTACTCAGGGGCTGAAGAGGTTAATAACAGACATTCAGTATTTAAATCAATTCAAATTTAATAAAATTTTCTTCTTTAAATTCAAATTCTCTAAATTACCCAATTTCTGGAGCGTAATCTACCTTAGAAATTAAAAGGTTAATGATAACAGAAATCAGTCTCTTTCGTTTGAAAGATCTAGCTGTTGATATTTCTTATAAAGCATTTTGACTACGAATAAAATAACCAATAAATTTACGTACGTCTCAGATCTTCTATAAGCGAATGTCCCACCAGTGTCTGAGAGGTTTTGCTTTCGAAGCTGGACGATGGGAGGTGCTGAGTTCAAAACTAATCGCGCCCATCGGCCTAACCGTTCGGAGTTTTTAGGGTTTTCATCGAACCTTACTTAAATATGGGTTAGGTTTATTTAGAAAGGCCCCCCACAGAGGACACTCAACCTAGGGCCTAGGTAACTTGTTTAGATATTCGGCCGTCATAATTAATACCAATACCAACTAATCTATCAGCGAATCGACTTACGCATAATTTCTTGCTTAAATTTAAAATGAATTATCTCAGTGATATAACATAACTATCCGGTTTCTTAAAGTAAGAAAACACACATAGTACTATAAAATATTCTTAATAGAATTATATAATAACAGGATTTGTTTCTACGTAGTATTTATTTGATTTCATTTCTTACAAAAGATTTACTGATTGAAAGTGCTATTGTTTCTATTACGAAAATTAAATACTGGCAACTATAATGTTGTCATTAGATTCTGAAAGGTTTAGTAATGTACCGTCGACAAACTTTGATTTCATACAAAATTGACAAAAACTTTTCAGATGTTAAAATAGTGTTTGAAATTGACAATTTTCCCATTGCACGCAACAAAAGATTATTGTTTTATCTACAGTAATAAAATAACATTCCCGAGGGTTAGTTCAAAACCGCGACCACAAAATTGCTATTTTTATATTATGTTCATGCCACTATTTTTTTTTAAACTGCATTTTGCATTATATTTTCCTTACAAATGCTTTTAATGTGTATGAAAAGATTTTTCATTTTAAAAAGATGTGCGAATGTTGAAATTTTCTGCAGTGTTGCCAAATGGGCTACTTTTTTTAAATTCAGATTTTTGATTGGCACCACTTTTTACAAATGATAAAATGCACCTTTTTCATTGGCATGATAATTAAGGCGAAAACAAAAGGTAATTTACCATTTCAAAAAAGTGGTGTCAATCAAGAAATCCGAATTTAGAAAACGTAGCCCACTGGCAACACTGATTTTCTGCCTTTTCTATTTCGCGAATAATCAAAACTCGTTAATGTTAAAACCGAGATTGTTAAGGGATTATTGGATTATTTAAAAAAAAACTGTCAAATATAAAATTAAAATTTATCAGCCGAACTTTTTTATAGAACTGTTACCATAACGTAGACATATTTTAATTACAAAATTTTATTCCAAAATTAATTAAAAAAATAAATAAATAAATAAAAATAAAAAAAAGAAGAAGAAGAAGAAACTATGAAACAACAAAAGATGCGTTAGAATCATCCAACAAAAGGACTTAAATGAAATAATTTATGTTAGCTGTTTACTCACAACAACATATTTTTTTAAAAAATCAGGTTTTCTATGAAGCATATAGATATTTCACTACGGGTATAGGCGACTACTTTTTGATTCTACCTCACATTATTATCGCAAAACAAAAATCTTTTGTACACAGTTTGACAACATTTGCAAGAGAAATATGCAAGAAAATTATTATTTTTTTTTAATAAAAAAAATAGTCGCCTGTGGCAACTTCTTTTTTTAAAACTAGGATAAAATTTTTAAATAAATATTAAATTAAAAGATAAATAAAAAATGCACCATAAAATTTTAAAAGAGCTTGAATAAATATGTTTTATTTTATCATTTTGCTTACTGCATTTTATATCAAATAACCTGTGGTGTAACATAACAATTTATCGAAAAATTTGCTAAAATCTTCCCGAAGTTTATACGCTTTTTGCATGTTTTTTTTTACTATAATTGGTAGTAGAAACAAAACTTAATTAATTTTCCTACAATATTTTTTTAAATATTGTATTTCTCCGTGATAATTTGAAAAACACAATTATTATTTTGCTACTTAATCTCTTGTTCAAGAAAACATCATGGTTTTTGATAATTATTGTTTTCATGAAGATTAAATTATTTTCTCCGTGTGAAGCTTTCGAGAATCAGAAATTCCGCTAATTACGAAAAATGAAATTATTTTCATATAAGGGAAGAAAACTTGAGGTATAATGAACGTTGCAAAATGTGTATGTTTAAATATGTTTTAAAGTTTTCGTGAAATCATTATCACTGTGCGATAATTAACATTTGCAATATTTTAAGATATTTGGATCTGTAATTTCATGTGATTAATTTTTTAACTTATAATTATCCATAAGAAATTTTTACCTTAAATGCGTTTTTAAATATCAATTACTAGAAAGTTTTGATTATTGGGTTATTTTTTAACTAAATATAAGTATTTTAAATTTTATCATTTTGATTACTGCATTGATATCAAACAATCTGCTGTTTAATATAACAATTTATAGAATAATTTATTAAAATCTTATCGAAATTTATGCATTTTTTCATGATTTTTTTAATTATAATTGACAATAGAAATTTCTATGTAATTTCTAGAATCCTTATAATATTATAAATTTGAATATTTGAAAAACTATAATACGCATGAAACTACCAAAGAATAATTGACACATTCTTACAATAGTGAACTGTAATTGCTTTCGTACACAAAAAAACGATTTTACGTAAGTTCTATTGGTAATATGGGCGCCAGAACAATTTACGGAATTTATTAAACGAAAAATTCCATAAATCCCAGAAAAAACGGAAAACTATTTCGGAATTTACGGAAATTTTTCCGTTAAGAAACAGAAAATGTACTGGCGTCTAGATTATCAGTAGTCATAGCCGCCAACGTCTTCCACTTTTTTGGCCCGGAAAAAATTTATAGTAAATTTCATCATTTCAAATCTCAGTAATCTGCTGATTAAATAAGGCAAAAATTTCTGTTAAATTTATCCGATCCAAAAAATCAGAAGATTTGGCAGCTATGTCAGTAGTAACTCCATAAAACCGTCCTTTTCTTTACAATGTACTGCTTGATTATCGCTGATGCACTCTTCCACCACTAAAATTAAATTTCAATCATAAATAATTACAAAAAAAACATTCAATTTTACTAATATGGAACTTTACTTCGGCGATAGTCAGGCGTTTCCGCCATAACTATCCAGACTATTCGACAACCAAGAAAACACTCTTCTGAGACTTAGCGAAACAAATTATAATTGCTATCAGCAAAATAAATTGGATATTTTTGCTACGATTGTGAGAGCATGTTTTCTTGAATAAGGCGCTTAAATAGGAACAATTTTTCTCTCCAAATATACCGGTGAAAGTTTGCCCAGGCAGCGATAAAAAATTATTCATCCAATAGAACAAAAATAATCAGATGTCAAATTGTGACAATTTTCTCAGTTACATCACGCGCAACTGATATACGATACCCTATATGTTATGTCTTCTCTTCTCTATTCCTAACAAAATTATGGTATCAAAATGCTTAAATTAATAAATTTAAAAATTTACATATAGTTAAATTATAACCAACAATAGAACTGATTCATTTTCATACATTAGGTCTAGCATTGTAACAGACTGATATAGTGCAGAGTCATTTGTCAATGATATTTCGAATCAAAACAAGAAAGCGTAAAAAGGAATTCCCGAATTTCCTTATTAATCTCCTTAACCTTTTAACCCTTTAACGTTCATTGGTTTCGCCACGAAACCACAAAATTTTAATTCCGATACGCAACACTGACACCGGTATATTTATCTAAAAATATCCCTTTTATTTTGTTTGTGAAAAATCACGTTTTATTATTTACAAATATATTTGTTCTTAATTACCGGTGTCATTCATTTATTTCGACATCTTAGCAATAAAAATGCTTTGATCGTTAAAGGGTTAATCGGCAAAGCGTATCTCCATTGTCAAAACGTTGCAGTAAATGTTTGCCACCTAAATTAACCCCTTGGGAACGAGCGAGACTTATACGTGCTGCAAAAACGCTTAAGAATCCTTGTTTATTTCCACCAGTAAAATTTTACTGTAGAATTTGCCTTCGATCGGAGAATTTTCTCGGTTTAACAACGATAAACAAGGATTCTTAAGATTAGATTAATTTTAAACACGATTATTCAATCGGTAAATTAATTATAACAAATGTAAATTTTCCATTTTTTGGGTGAAAAAAGCCCGGGCCAGGATTCGAACCAGGGATGTATTGGCTGAAGCCGCCAATGCTCTGATGCACTGTAAAAAAAAACGGACGATTTAACGGGAGTATTATTGGTAATCTAGACGCCAGTACTATTTACTGCTTTTTAACGGAAAAATTTCCGTAAATATTCCATTTTTTTTTCGAGTTTTTCCCGGAATTTACGGAAATTTTTCAGTTAAAAAACAGTAAATAGTACTGGCGTCTAGATTACCAGTAATACTTCCGTAAAATCGTCCGTTTTTTTTTTTTTTTTCAGAGTGGAAAATTTACATTTAAAGATTCTTAAGCCTTTTACGGCATGTGTACGTGTCGCACGTTCCCAAAGGTTTAATGTTCAAATTAATTTATAAATAAGAAAATTCCAGTAATCACATACATAACAAACAGGACAATTTTAAAACAAAATTCTAGTGCCACTGTCGCATTTCGAAATTGAAATTAAGTGCTTTCATAAACATACCATCGCCCCCTACTTTACTTCTTATTGAATTTTAGATACTTTAAATTCCATTTTTAGACATACTGTGTACAAAAATATTTATATTTATGAAATTACTTTACATGCTTCCATATTTAAGTCAATTCCTAAATATTACAGATTGCTGTGTTTTGCACACAGCAATCACACTGTACACACTGTGTGCAAAAATATTTGTGTTTATTTATTTACTTTACATGCTACCATATTTAAGGCAAATCCGAAATAATACACACTGGCAAAATCAAACAGAATGAAAATGAAATTGGAAATGTCATGTGCCTTCAAACTAATGAAAGTCATGTTAAATTGTTTTTCAAATAATGGCTTTTAAATTCAGTGAAATTAATCCCATTGCGGGGAAAATGGTTCTTAAATGAGAAAGTATCATCTATCAGATTAAATTAATTTGTCATATTTGAATTACTGTATTAAATTTTATTTTATTATTCACATTGAATTAGATTAGTTTATATTATTCTGCTTTGCTAGATTCGAAGAATAATTCATATCCGCAATTAATATTGTTGTAGAGTTGTGTTTTTAATTTTAACACTAGAAACTCCAGATAAGTTGATCAATAATATTTATAATAAAGTTTCAAACCAATATTTTTATTTAAAATTACTTAATTTAGTTTTTATTATTATTATTATTATTATTTGTAGTTAGTATTTAATTTATTTTATAAAGAGATTTCTGGTTCGAACGGCATTTAATCATATAAATAGAGTCAAATCGATTCCTATGGATTTTCTAATGTTAACCACTTAACTGATTAATATTTTTGAAAAAAAAACTTTCAAATAACACCAATTGTTTTCATGTCTTTTACAATATTTTTAATCTTTTAACACCGGTTTTCCAAAACAGAAATTTTTGCTAATTGAATTAGAAAAATGCTCCGATTAAATAACACAAAATTTGAAATAAAAATTTACTGGTGACAAAATAAATCACTCTCTAAATATGGATGCCCGTATATGGTACGGGCAAATCATGATTGGCAAAAAAGCGTTGTACGTACAATATATGGGCAGATTAGGGAAAAGGTTAAAATTAAGTGCTCTCATAAAAATGCCACCGCCCCTGCTTTACTCCTTATCGAATTTTAAAATTTTTAATTCGATTTTCAGACATACTGCGTACAAAAATATTTATATTTATTTATTTACATGCTTTCATATTTAAGGCAAATCCGAAATATCACAGACTGGCAAAAACAAAAAGAATGAAAATGAAATCGGAAATGTCATGTGCCTCCAAACTAATGAAAGTCATGTTAAATTGTTTTTCAAATAATGGCTTTTAAATTTACTGGAATTAATCCCATTATGAGAAAAATAATTCTTAAATGAGAAAGCGGAATGAAATAAATCGTTTTACAGTAAGCGGTTTCATTACATTTACCTTATCTGATCGTGATGTAAAAAAATAAATTCTATTAATTTCATATTAGACTAAAAGTATCATTTATCAGATTAAATTAGTTTGTCAGATTTAAATTACTGTATTAGATTTCGGTTAATTATCCACATTGAATTAGATTAGATTACACTATTCTGCTTTGCTAGATTACAAAAATAATTCATATCTGCAATTAATATTCTTGTAGAGTTGTGTTTTTAATTGTTACATTAGAGTGCCGGGATAAGTTGATCAATAATATTTATAATAATATTTCAAACCAAAATTTTTATTTAAAATTATTTAGTTTACTTTTTAAACTTTTTTTTTTTTTTTTTTTTTTTTTTGCGTAGTTGATATTTATTTTATTTTATTAAGTAATTTCTGGTTTAGAATGGTATTTAACGATATAGTTGGAATCGAATATACTTCTGCGGACGTTCTAGTTTTAGCCATTTAACTGACCAATTTTTTTTTTAAATCAAACTTTCAAATAATGCCTATTTTTCCATGACTTTTGCATTATTTTTAATCTTTTATCTCTTTTTAACAGAAATTTTTGCTTAATTGAATCAGAAAAATGGTCGGATCAAATAATGCAAAATTTCCAATTAAAATTTACTGGTGAGAAAAATAAATCTTGATTGGACTATGAATGCCCGTACGTGGAACGGGCAAATCATGATTGGCCAAAAACACGTTGCTCATATGACGCACTCGTAAATCAAAGACGCTGTTAAAATTAACCTTTTTTATAAACATGCCATCTTCACTGCTTTAAATCTTACTGAATTATAGACACTTTTAATTCAATTTTCAGACACACTGTGTGAAAAAATATTTATATTTATTAATTTACTTCATATGTTTTCGTAATTAACCCCTTAACTGGTTTGCGCGAACGAGTTCGGATAAGACGAATTTGCTTATCGCATCATTTAAAGCTTTTTGACATCACTATTATTTTTAATAAAATTTTCATACTATTGAAAGGCGGAAATGTTTAGACTAAATTTTACGAATATTTTATTTAAATAATAGTGGTGTGAGTCCGTTATTTTCAATTTATTGAATGGAAAATAATTAACCAGTTAAGGGATTAAGTAAAACCGAAATATTAGACTATTCAAATCAAAAAGAATGAAAATGAAACTGGAAATATCATTTGCTTCCAAACAAATGAAAGTCATGTTAAATTGTTTTTCAAATAAAAGCTTTTAAATTTAGTGAAATTAATCCTATTATGAGGAAAATGATTCTTAAATGAGAAAGCGAAATGAAATAAATTTTTTACGGTAAACGGTTTAATTACATTTACCTTAACTGACTGTGATATAAAAAATGAATTCTACTAATTTCATATTAGACTAAAAATATCATTTACCAGATTAAATTAATTTGTCGGATAATTACTGTATTAATTATTCACAGTTTAATTATTCACATTGAATTAGATTAGTTTGTACTATTCTGCTTTGTAAGGTTAGAAGAATAATTCATATTCGCATTCATAATCGTTGCAAAGTTCTTTTTTTTTTTTTTTTTTTTTTTTTTTTACATCAGAATGCCAGGACAATTTGATCAATATAATAATAATTCCAACCAAAATTTTTATTTAAATTTATTTAACTAACATTTTTAAATTATTTTTTTGTTGTTGGCATTTAATTTATTCATTAAGAGATTTCTATTTCAAATGCGAATTTAATCATATAAATGGAGTCGAATCGATTCCTGTGAATGTTCCAGTGTTAGCCGCTTAACTGATCAAGATTTTTGAAATAACCTTCAAATAATGCCTATTTTTTCATGTCTTTTACAAAATTTTTATTCTTTTAACACCGGTTTTTTCAAAGCAGAAAATTTTAACTTCAGTCGAGTCTCTCAATAACGAAACTCCATACATCGGATTTCTCTATATAACGAATTTTTTGTAGGAATGGTCCCCTTTTCGCATGATTACATTAAAAACAGACTCTATATAGCGAAATATCTATCTCCATATAACGAATTTTTTCATAAATTGGTCTTAATTTATTCAATTTTAAAAAAGCTTCGAAATCATTTAGAATCAATTTTCCATCACTTATTTTTAATTTATCGTTCAGTGCTGAATTTTTTTTTAATATTACTTCTCTCCTTGTTCTTTAAATCCAACGAATTCATCCCACCTCCCACCTCCCACTCACCCTTCAACATCCTTCTCAAAACAGAGTCAATTAGATTGTTACACATATTAGAGAGGAATCAATGAGAGGCACATAAGAGAGGCCTTCAAATGAAGGAAAATGTTAACTACAATTTTTCATTCCTTGCTAAAATTTGAAATTTTTTTTTTTTTTTTTTTTTTTTTTTTTTTTTTTTTGAGAGCGTAACAATTTAAAAATCAAAACGACAAAAATTACAGATTTTTTCGTCTGAAATTAATGCAAGTCTTCCTTATTTGATTTTCATTAAGCTTTCAAATAAATATCTGTTCTCTTTTTTGAAACTGCTTAAATAATTAAAAAATAAAATGTTAGGTTAATATTTACTTTTAAGCATTTCGAATTCTTAATTAAAAACATCAAAAATGATATTTGTTCAAAATTTACACATTAAATACGATTTTTAACATCATTTTCTATACATCGAATTTCTCTATATAAAAATTTTTTTACTGGAACGATGGATTTCGTTATATAGAGACTCGACTGTAATTGTATCCGAAAAACGCTCAGATTAAATAATATAAAATTTACAATAACAGATTACTGGTGATAATAATAAACCGTAATTGGAATATTGATGCCAAAACGTGTTACTGGCAAATCATGATTAGCAAAAACACGTTGCCTATATGACATACGGACAAATCGGGGAAACGGTCAAAATTAAATGCTTTCATAAACATACCATCGTCCCTATTTTACTTCTTATTGAATTTAAAAAAATTTTAATTCAATTTTTCAGACACACTTCGTACAGAAATATTTGTATTTGTATATTTTCTTTACTTGCTTTCATATTTAAGGCAAATCCGAAATATTACAGACTGGCAAAATCAAAAAGAATGAAAATGAAATTCGAAATGTCATGTGCCTCAAATTTAATTAAAGTCATGTTAAATTGTTTTTCAAATAATGGCTTTTAAATTTAGCGAAATTAATCCCATTACGAAGAAAATGGCTCTTAAATGGGAAAGCGGAATGAAATAAATCGTTTTACAGTAAACGGTTTAATTACATTTACGTTATCTGATCGCGATGTAAAAAAATAAATTCTATTAATTTCGTATTAGATTAAAAGTATCATTTATCAGATTAAGTTAATTTGTCAGAATTAAATAACTGTATTTGATTTCGTTTAATTAGTCACATTGAATTAGATTAGTTTATATTTTTTCGCTTTGCTAGATTAGAAGAATTCATATCTGTTATTAACATTGTTGTAGAGTTGTGTTTTTAATTTTAAGACTAGAAAGACCGGATAAGTTGATCAATACTATTTAGAATAATGTTTCGAACCAAAACTTTTATTTAAAAATATTTTATTTACTTTCTCAATTACTTTTGTGTGGTTGATATTTAATTTATTTTATAAAGAGATTTCTGGTTCGAATGCTAATTTAATGAATCATATAAATTTAATCGAATCGAGTCCTGTGGATTTTCTTGTGTTAATCACCTAATTGGTCAAGAATTTTGAAAAAAAACTTCTAATTAATGAGCATTTTTTCGAATCAATAGGGCACAAATTTTTGTTTTTAAAAACCGGTGACTAAACATTAAAAATTTCGAAAAAGGTTTCCGTCTCGAATGGGTTTAGATATGATTTGGAATACCAATTGTGTTTTAATATGCGAATTGGATTTTAATTAATTCTGGAATTTCAACCTCCAAATCGAAGAGCTGACTGTCAGTGCTGCTACCTCCCGATATAATAGAAAGAAACAAAACATGTCGCATTTACACACATTATGATTTCCTTCATTCATAAATATAATCCTATCATAATTACTTTTTCCTTGAAGAGAAAACAAAAAGTCATCTTTTATTTGACGTTTTCGTTTTCTTTTTTCTAGAAATTAAGAATCAAGATGAATGTAAAAGTGAGTACATAAGTAAGGATTATGTAGGATTTCGTCAAACACAATTTCGCTTAACCGACTCCTAATAATGCAAACGAAACAAAAACTTCTCTTCACGCATGGCGTCACTTGTGACATAATCTTTTTCCCTATTGCGTCACATGAAATCTGCCTGTTTTAAAGAAAGAAGAAAAGACTTTTCGTACAACTTTAGAATCTTTGAATGAAATCGTAGTCGTAATCATTGTCTTGGAGTTATCTGGTGGTTTTTAATTTTACCTTGTTGATGTTGAAACAAGTCAAAGATTTTAAAAGTAGATAAAAATCGCGTGTTTATAACATTATAATTTTGATTTATTTAACCACTTAACCTCTTAGCTACCGAAGCTAAAGTAATGTTACAAATTCATTCATTGTGTTTTATGAATAAAATGATATCGTAGATAACAGAAAACAGAACTTTTCCGAAACTGACACTTTTAGAGGTCTATTAATTTAGATTCATAAATAGTGATCTAAAACTACGAATCATCTTAAAATATCAATTTAATTATCACTTACTTAACGGGGGCCAGGCTACAAAAATCTTCAAATTTTCTAAAAAGAATTATTACATTAAAAAATTCTCTGTTTTTTTTTTTTAAATTATTATTTAAATGCTTAAAATAACATTTAAATCATGTTGAAAGTTTCTGTTTTTTTTTTTTTTTTTTTTTTTTTTTTTTTTTAATGCTTAAAATGACGTTTAAATGATGTTTCTTATCTAAGAGGAAATATGTATTTTTTGTTTAGATTTGTTTTCAAAATCTAACTTTCAAATAATGATTGTCATAAAATGACTTCTTGTGAAAATGTGTTACTCTTCATGATGGGTTTTTCACAATTTCTCGAATTTAAATTGTTATAACTCAAGAACCGTTAAAGATAAATGTTTCAAACTTGGAACATATCTTTTTATATTGTATTACTTTAATTTTAATTGAGCAAATTTGAAAAAAATTTATATATATACTTTTGAAAATATGATTTTTTTATATAAAAGTCATTTTTTTTTTTACTTTAAATATTTTGAATTATTTTTTATTAATATTTTTAAAAATTCTGAATCAAAATTAAAATGAAGATATTTTTGTTTTTTTTTTAATATTAAAAAAATTTAAATTCAACAAATAACGTTTCGAGATAGCAATTTTAAATTGCATCACTTTTTTGATAAAATTAAAATTTAAAAATTAAAAAAAATATGAGAAGTTTTATTACGAGATTTTGTTTGCAAATGATATAGTTAACCATCACAAACAAATTCAAAATCTGAATTTAATAAATAAAAATTATTTTAAAATGTGTCCGGGATCTCTTAAAATTCACAGAGTTAAGGGGTTTAAGCAAGTGACTATTACACTAATCATTAACCCCTTAACCGTTCGGGCAAAACGAATTTGCTTATTGGATCATTTAAAGCTTTTTGACACCACTATTATTTTTAAGAAATTTTTCATACTATTGAAAGGCGGAAATGTTTAGACTAAATTTTACGAATATTTTATTTAAATAATAGTGTTGTGAATCCGCTATTTTCAATTTATTGAACGGAAAAGAATTAACCAGTTAAGGAGTTAAAATAAAATTATTGTAAAGGATTTACTTTAAATACCTGCGAAAATTTCTCAGTTTCTTGGCCATACTGACTTAAAGGCGATTTTCAAACTTAACAAATGAAAATAACATTTATTTTATGAAGAAATCAGCATAGATATTGTCAGTTTTTGGTTTGCTTTTAAAGCAAAAACATTCAGTTATCAACCGCCTCCTTGGTTTGCCCGTACGTCGTACAGGCAACATGTTTTTCTCAACCCTGATTTGCCCGTACCATAGAGGACATCCATATGCCGATCATGGTATATTATATTACCATTAAATTTTTATTGTAAATGTTATATAATTTAAACCGAACATTTTTCTCATTCAATTAGGCAATTTCCTTTCCTTTCTTTCCTTAAAAAAAAAAAAAAAAAAAAAAAAAAAAAAAAAAAAAAAAAAAAGACCGGCGATAAAAGATTAAAAATTTTGTAAAAGACGTGAAACACTAGGCGTTATTTGGAAGTTTTTTTCAAAAATATTGGAAATATTGCAGTTACCCTTCCTACCCTGAATGGGTCTAATCGACCCAGTCCTATAATGCGTTTCATTCGATTCAAACCAGAAATTTTTTCATAAAGTAAATTAAATAAATAACACAAAGATTTAAGTTAAATAAGCATGTTAAATCGATTTAAATAAAAATTGTGGTGTGAAATATTTTTATCAAGTTTGAGAAGGCTAAGTAGTTTAACGCTGTAATCTAAAGTATAATTATCAAATGGTTATTGAACAAAAATTTTTAAATATTTTAATTACTTTACTTTGTTAAACAATGTAATTTGTTTACTTGCAGAATTTTTTATCAGGCATATGCATTTTTTTTGGGGGGGGGGGGGGGGTTATTCTTCGATTTTGGATAATAAAGAAAAATTTGTCTTTAAAAGAAAAGTAGAAAAGAAGGCTGTTTTTAATGGATTTAGAGAATACCTTTACTTTAGAATTTACTTTTAGTTTGATAAAATGAAAAACTTAATGTCATTTATCTCGAAATAACGTTGAGTATTTTGCCTTTCATAACTGCATTAGAAAAAGATTAAAGATTACTTTAATGGTATTATCTAAGCGGTCAAATTTAAGTTAACTTTAAGACGTATGATTTTTTTTTTCCATTTAAAAAAAGTTTTTAAAAAAGGGAGGGGTGGGGGATCTATCAAAGCATGCTTTCTTGAATATATTAACATTTGTCCGAACTCGACTAGATCTAAAACTTTTTTCTGATTATGTTATATTAGAATTCTAATCTTGCGAAAATAGCTATAAATTATTTTTTAATAGAATTTTGTATTCTGTTATTTTGTGTTCAAATGCAGAATATTTTTAATCTAAGTTTCGTTTTTAATGTAATATAAATATAACTAGTAAATCTGCAGATCAAGAGCCTCAACGTCAGCTTTGCACATCATTTTTTTTAAACACACTTTGAGTAATATTCAACTTCCTGCAAACTCTAATTTAAAATTTTCAAATTACGTAATTATTTATAAGAATAAAATAAGAATAAGAAGTTTTCAGCCATCAAAAGCGTTGAATTAAAGATTTAGTTATGTTAGGATATTCTGAGATTTTCATGATCTATTATTTTTGTTTTTTTATTATAACATTGTAGATTTCTTCAGTGGGGCTCCGCCCCCCTGAACCCCCCGTAATCTCATTAAACTTAAATTTGTAACTTTCTATCAATTTGCTAATGGTTATCGTATATCTTGTATTTCTTTATACATTTTTATTTATAAGGATAAGTAACAGTTTTAATAAGCATTTTTCATTATACTCATACTTCTACATACCTGCCCACCACAAACACTTAATCTGATGTATCAGGAACTTTTGAAAGTGTAAACTCAGTACTCTAGGGTTTTACAATTTTGTTTCCGAAAAAAATATGTTTTGATTGCATTTTGTGGCAGTTATCGTGGTCAGACAGACTGACAGGCGGAAAACAATAAATTTTGTGTCGCCAAAATAAACCTTCACTGAAGTTTTGGCAATGACGTCATTATTCATGAGTTATTGATATCCATGTTTCTAATATTTTTTATGACTACTATAAAATACCTGTTTTATTTCAATTATGACGTCAAATTTTATCAGGTGAAATAATTTTTAAAAATATAATTATTATTATTATTTTTTTACATCTAATAATGCCCCCCTTTTTGTCAGAAAAATTCTTATTAACGAAACAAATTTCCGTGTTTAATATTTAACAAAATTCTACATTTATTTTTATTTTTATTCTGACGTCATATTTATTTTTTCTTAGTTTAATTTTTCGAATGGAAATTGCTCAATTGAAACTTATTGCCGTTAAAAAATTAATTCGTATTTTGATTTTTTTTTTTTTTTTTGGCAACGATAAAGGAAATTGGTTAAATTTTATCTAAAAAATCGCTATTGATTCTGCATGAAAAAGAAGAAATTTTGAATTATTAAGGAAAATATGTTAATAAAATTAATAAAACATAGCCTATGTTCTTTTCTGGTCTATGTTATAGTTATACACAAAGATACAAACACATTAATTCATCAGTTTTGACGTTGACTTCATTCAAATTTATAACATTATAAAATTAAGGATTATGATGAATGGTTGCTTAGCAACCATTAAGAAAAAATAAAGAAAATGAAATAAATACATTTGAAATAAGTAAATCTCTAAAACAAATTAGTTTATATTATTGGAACACATATATAAAAAATTTCCAAAATTTACAGTAATAATTCAAAAAATCTGACAAATTTGTAGACAAAATTTCAAAACAATACGAATAAATTAACCGGCAAATTTCAGTATCCATTTATCATTGAATTCCATTAATGAAATGTGACATTTTCTCTCAAGAAAAAAGAAATTAAAAATCATTGGATTTGCCATAGAAAAGCATTATTGCGCAAAATAAAATATTCTATATTTTTCGAACGAATGAATCAAATCTTACAAAAAACTATACAGCTTAATCCCAGTGCCTCACTAACATACCCACTTAATTTCAAGCCAATCGGGTGTTTTTTGCTTTAGTTATCGCGGAACAGACAGACTGACAAACTGACAGACATCCAGACAGACAGACAGAATCCAAAAAATTTCGTGTCTCCAAAGTAAGCCTTCACTGACGTTTCGGCAAATATATATATACTAGTAAATCTGCAGATCAGGAGCCTCAACGTCAGCTTTGCACATCATTTATTTTAAACACACTTTGGGTAATATTCAACTTCCTGCAAACTCTAATTTAAAATTTTCAAATTACTTAATTATTTATAAGAATAAAATAAGAATAAGAAGTTTTCAGCCATCAAAAGCGTTAAATTAAAGAGTTAGTTATGTTAGGATATTCTGAGATTTCCATGATCTATTATTTTTGTTTTTTATTATAACATTGTAGATTTCATCAGGGGGGCTCCGCCCCCCTGAACCCCCTGTAATCTCATTAAACTTAAATTTGTAACTTTCTATCAATTTGCTAATGGTTATCGTATATCTTGTATTTCTTTATACATTTTTATTTATAAGGATAAGTAACAGTTTTAATAAGCATTTTTCATTATACTCATACTTCTACATACCTGCCCACCACAAACACTTAATCTGATGTATCAAGAACTTTTGAAAGTGTAAACTCAGTAATCTAGGGTTTTACAATTTTGTTTCCGAAAAAAATATGTTTTGATTGCATTTTGTGGCAGTTATCGCGGTCTGACAGACTGACAGGCGGAAAACAATAAATTTTGTTTCGCCAAAGTAAACCTTCACTGAAGTTTTGGCAATGACGTCATTATTCATGAGTTATTGATATCCATGTTTCTAATATTTTTTACGACTACTATAAAATACCTGTTTTATTTCAATTATGACGTCAAATTTTATCAGGTGAAATAATTGTTAAAAATATAATTATTATTTTTTTTTACTTCTAATAATGCCCCCATTTTTGTCAGAAAAATTCTTATTAACGAAACAAATTTCCGTGTTTAATATTTAACAAAATTCTACATTTATTTTTATTTTTATTCTGACGTCATATTTATTTTTTCTTAGTTTAATTTTTCGAATGGAAATTGCTCAATTGAAACTTATTGCCGTTAAAAAATTAATTCATATTTTGATTTTTTTTTTTTTTTTTTTGGCAACGATAAAGGAAATTGGTTAAATTTTATCTAAAAAATCGCTATTGATTCTGCATGAAAAAGAAGAAATTTTGAATTATTAAGGAAAATATGTTAATAAAATTAATAAAACATAGCCTATGTTCTTTTCTGGTCTATGTTATAGTTATACACAAAGATACAAACACATTAATTCATCAGTTTTGACGTTGACTTCATTCAAATTTATAACATTATAAAATTAAGGATTATGATGAATGGTTGCTTAGCAACCATTAAGAGAAAATAAAGAAAATGAAATAAATACATTTGGAATAAGTAAATCTCTAAAACAAATTAGTTTATATTATTGGAACACATATATAAAAAATTTCCAAAATTTACAGTAAAAATTCAAAAGATCTAACAAATTTGTAGACAAAATTTCAAAACAATACGAATAAATTAACCGGCAAATTTCAGTATCCATTTATCATTGAATTCCATTAATGAAATGTGACATTTTCTCTCAAGAAAAAAGAAATTAGAAATCATTGGATTTGCCATAGAAAAGCATTATTGCGCAAAATAAAATATTCTATATTTTTCGAACGAATGAATCAAATCTTACAAAAAACTATACAGCTTAATCCCAGTGCCAACATACCCACTTAATTTCAAGCCAATCGGGTGTTTTTTGCGTTAGTTATCGCGGAACAGACAGACTGACAAACTGACAGACATCCAGACAGACAGACAGAATCCAAAAAATTTCGTGTCTCCAAAGTAAGCCTTCACTGACGTTTCGGCAATTATAACAGCTGCCAATTTTTATGCTTCTTACTTCTTAAAATTATTTTGATTTTTTCATATTTGTTGCAGATTTTGCTGATAAAGTAAGACACAAATTTACTATACAAATTTATTCTTAGAGTGTAATTGTAAAAGTTGACAGCAATGATGAGTATAATCAAAAGCAAGAAAAGGCGAAATAGTGGTTTACACTTCCGGTGTGATGTCATAATTGCTATTAGTATACTAATAGTAAAAATATAGAATTTTTTTTTATAATATTGAATAATTTGTTATTGTGATTAATTATGTACTGTATAATTTCTGTGTCACACAAATGTTACTGCACGTTATACGTATCACAGCATAGCTTTCGAAACTCGTCGTTATTTGAATTAACCTTTTGGTGACGAGCATGTTTTACAAAATTTTCATTTTTTATCACCGGTTTTTTAAAACAGAAATTTTTTTAATTACTCATTTTGAAAAATGTTCGGATAAAATAAGACAAAATTAACAGTAAAATTTCACCGGTACGGATAATCAAGGATTCTGAACACCTTAAACGGCACGTATACGGTCGCTTGTCACCTAGGGATTAATAGAAGAACCATTTTTACCCTTAGCACTCATATGTCCAGTCTACCTGTACATCATCTTCATTTGCAAAATTTGTTTTTGGCACCAGTAAAAAAGCAAAATAAAATATGCCTTATTTAATTAAAGTCTTTTTAGATTGCTTTATTGAAAGTAACTTCTTTAGAAGAAGTGGTGCCGAACGAATAAAATTTGTGTAGGAGTCGCCAGATTCAAATAGGTTAACCCTTTCGGGAAGAGCGACACGTATACGTAGCACAAAAATGTTAAAAATTCCTTGTTTATCGCCACCAGTAAAATTCCACAGTAAAATTTGCTTTATTCAATCGGAGCATTTTCTCGATTTAACCCCTTAACTGGTTTGCCCGAATAGCCTTCGGGCAAGACGAATTTCCTTATTTCATCATTTAAAGCTTTTTGACACCACTATTATTTTTAAGAAAATTTTCATACTATTGAAAGGCGGAAATGTTTAGAAAATTTTACGAACATTTTATTTAAATAATAGTGGTGTGAATCCGCCATTTTCATTTTATTGAACGGAAAAGAATTAACCAGTTCAAGGGTTAAAAAGGCTCAAATATCTGCATTTAAAAACCGGTGACAAAACATTAAAAATTTCGTAAAAGTCTCCCGTCGAGAAGGGGCTAATCTATGTCGAAACCGTATTCGATATTATGTAGTTTCTGACTACATTAATCACTTTAATGGTTTATGATGTATATAAAGGCTATTTCCATGAGTACTTGTAGTGTAAGTCACAGGCTACGATTTTTGGCTACCAGTATTATAGAACAAAACAAAAAAAAAAAAAAAAAAAAAAAAAAAAAAAAAAAAAAAAAAATTAATTTTATTGGCAGTTTCTCATTAATTGAATAAGACCAAGCAGACTTTTCGAAAATAACAGTGGCTAACAAGCATAGCAATTAATAAGTTATGTGACTTACACTACAGAACCCATGGAATTAGCCTAAACTAGTCACGCAGTTCCACCGATTAAATCTGCGCTCCACCACTGCTACCGGCTTTGAACGCAGCTCTTCAAGGAATGACTATAGTAAATTAATACGGTGATAACTTTTTGTAGTTTTAACTTTGTATAATTTTTTTAGTGCTAGAATAACAATAGGAATGGAAACAAATAGTTTATTTGTTTTGAATTCATTCTTCTCACTTATATCAAATAGCTAAAAATATTCCTAACTATATTTTTGTAAATTTTGGAGATCGCACATATCCGTTTTAATAACTGGCTACTTTTTAACCCATTCGTGCCCATCATCTTTTGCGTAAATTTTATTTGGTTGGCACCACTATTTTTAGAAGACTTAAGTTTAGTTCATTAATCACGAAAATGCATCATTTAAATAAAATAATTATTGCTTTTCTTTTTTACCGGTGTCAAAAACAGTGCTGAATGCACCTTTTGAAGCGTTCCTAAAAAGGGACGCTAGGCACTAATGGGTTAAATACAATTTTTCAAATTTAAGGATTTTAATTTTAAGTAAATTTTCTTTATCTTTACCGTTAGGTAATACACAATTAAGAAAAAAAAATATTTCCTAAATAGCCCACTAATAACAATAATAAAAATCTTAGGGACACAAAAAAAAAATGGAATTTAGGCGTTAAAATATATAATATTTAAATTAATAAAAATACAAAAAGAGACACATGATATGGAAAAAAGGTAACAATAGTGGAATTAAACAGCAGACTTGGTAATCTAGATTCCAAAAACTTGCAAAAAAACTGTAAAAAAAGTACTTTTAAAGGTGTTTTTTCTATATATACATATTTTTAAAGGGAGGGGGGTAGCTTCCTTGATGTATATGAAGTACACAAAAACATAATATTCCAAATTCAATGTACTTCGTTATTTTGTATATCACAATAAAAGGATATTTTCTGTGATTTGCGTTATTTCTTCTAATTGTTTTGGCATCAACTTATTCTGCGTTTTTTTAATTCATGAAATTTTGAGATTGGATATAAGAAAAATTCTCTGCAAATTATTTGTGTCTAATTGGAAGCAATATATTTGCACAATAAAAAATGGCTGGAATATGCAGCATTGGGTCGTTAAGGGTTAATATGTCATTTTCTGGCCCAATTATCGCAAGGACGGACTTCTCGGTACTTTAATATCTTGCCTTCGTACTTCATGCTATTTTGGTCATTTTCGAGGATGATGTGCGCAACATACGCTATGATACATTTCTGATTTTTTAATAAGATATTCCAAATTCTCACCAGAATGTTTTAACTCTAATTTACTTTATAAAGTGATTCATTTCTCATTAATGGGATAGAAGAAAAATAGTCGAGCCGCGTTACACAATGGGGCAAAAAGCCTTAAAATACGGCAAAAAATCGAAAAAAGAAAATTTTATTTTAAACTACCGGCATATGTCACTTTAATGGAGCAAATGTGAGTACACATCTGCCTAGTTTTAAAAATCGCGCAAAGTTATTTTGGTCGCCACTAAAGAAAAAAATTAAACTGTATATTGTACTTTCATAATAAATGAAAAAAAAAAATCAATAATTTTGTTTCAACATTAGTTTGCTAATTTCGCTGTAATAATTTAAAAAGATATTTTTTATGGAACCTTTTACTAAAAGTACGTAACAATAATTCATTAACTTTCAAGTTGTTTTAATGCGATTTTCATAGATATACAGGCACTTAGAATATATATGGGCGTTTTATGCATTCTTATATTTAAAATACCTCCTCGAAAATTAATATTTAATTAATTGAAGGAAATGTACATTTTTAACTTCTTTCGCTAATCTCTTTTTAAAGGATATCACTTTTTTTCTTAGTTTTCAAAATATTTCTAAAATCTATGCTTAATTTTATATGAAGTGTTAAAAATTTACTTCCAGTTCATCAGTTTTTAACACATAATCATTAAATTAAGCATAGATTTTAAAAATATTTTGAAAACTAAGAAAAAAAGTGGCATCTATTAAGAAGAGAACACCGAAAGAAGAAATTAAAAATAGTAATTTCTTGAGGAGATATTTTAAACATAAGAATGTATCAAATGTCCATAGACTTTACATTACGGAGGGGAAATCGGAAAGTAAGTGACCAGCAGTCTTAAGGTTTAATTTAACAGAAAAACTCTGTTCTAAAATATTGTTGGAAGTTTTCCATTGCCTTAATCAGGCTCTGATTCTTCTATGCCTTTTATTTATAAACTTCGTTGGAAAAAGAAAAAACTAACTCTTGTAGAAACTATACCTGAGGAATCGACTTTTCGTCTTAAAGTTAAATTAAACCGCAAAGAAAATAGAGCTGGAATAATCTTTAATCTATTTCTTTAATGTTGATGGGAAACTACTTAGCTCTGAACGTAATTCCGACTAAAATGACTTTAGTTTCTGTTACTAGAAGTAATTTAGAAAAAGTATGTTCTAACCCAACTAGAAATAATTATTTTCCGAAACCATGTTGTGCATTAGGAAATATATCAGCCAGAAAAAACTCTTTGAGAAAATTTCAGTTTCGGGGATTTATTCCAGTTCATGATAACGAAAAATGTTAGCCAAATTTATTAGAAAACTTTCTTTATAAAAATAATAAACTCATTGAAATATTAACTCATTTGTCTCATTGTACAGAGGGCTTCATAGACAACTATTTTCTCATTACAAAAATTATTGATGCACAGCCATGTTAGCTTTTAACGTGGATGTCAAAAATAAGTGAATAAAATAAAATAAAAAGTAGTATTAAAAATTTTCTGGTTTCAACTCGAAATGTCTGAATAAAAATTTGTCGAATTTGACAACACTGTTTGCAACCTGTATCGTGTTGAAGGTACAATATAAACTTTCGATTAAAAATCTACGATAGCTTTTAGTAGAGTAGACCTAACACTCAGGGGGATATATTTTATTGGCTGTCATGTAACAGCAAAGCAAAGTTTTATTTGTTTAATTTTTTTTTTTTAAATGAAAACAAGGATTTTAAAATTTGTAGCGAAAAAAAATCCAGACTTTTGGATTGGCTTTGACGATCTTGTTCGCTAGGCAGTTAAATTATCAGCTATTAGGATTTAGTTAGTTATGTATATATACTAAAATTTTTCGTGGAGATACAATAATTAATGAATATATGATGCTAATTAATGATTAATAAATAATTAATAGATAATTAATAGATTAATAGATAATAGATAGATTAATTGATAATTAATGTATGATAATTAATGAATAATGAATTTGAGTGTTGTGGCTAATAATAAATATTTAAAAACGGGAACATAAAAAGAAGAATTTAATCAGAACACACTTTGAGTACGAATTAAACTTTATGTGTTATTAATATATGTATGTAACCAATGTGAGATTATTAATTTCTTTTATTCGAATTTTATTGGCTATCTAAGTGGTACAGATAATTTTCATCTGCCATGCATAACTATAGAAATTAAAAGACGTGACACAAACGATTATATTCACAAACTAGTTATTCAGAGTTATTTACACCATTATTATCAAATAGTTTTAAATATTTCTCATACATTTCTACCAAAAAAAATTCTTAAAAATTTCTGTTTAGAAATACTGGTAGCCAAAATATTAGCCAGCCTGTTTTTAAGTCCGTGCAATACCTTTCTTCAATTGATGTTTTTCAAAGATCATTTTCCATTTTGCGTCGATCCAAGGTTATCAAACAATTGCATCCTTCCCATGCTATCAGCATGGAGATATGAGTTATGAATAAAGAGTAGGATACATATAGTGTATTGTTCGTAATTTGTGAGTGAAATAATTTAAAGGTTGTCATAAGATGACATCTGTTTTCTTTTTGTTTAGTTGTTTTTATATATACATATATATCGGATCTGCAGTTTATGATTACTCTATCTATTATTACTGTCCATTTAATATGAATAGTACTTAATTTGAAGAGTATAGTACAACTTATTTCAGAACTTTATTCTATCACAAATATGGAAAAAAAATCCTCTTTGTATTTACTGGTGGCACTTTGCCCGGATATTATAATCTTTTTTATTGACACTGACAGGAAGTTATCTAGGTTGTCACAATATTGGGTAAACGCTGAGCCTGGCAACCGCCAAAGTAAACATCCACCAATAAAAATGAATATCAATTTGGAATTTGCTCCGATGGTAATCAATCCCTGCGCAAGCGGTTACAGATGAAGCTTTAATTATCTTAACGATATGTCAGTACCTTTTTATTAACCCTTAAGCTCTGCAACGCATGCATCATATGTCGTGCTATTTTGCTCATTTCTGACAATGAAGTATGCGGCGTACATCATGAAATCTAGCTGGTTTTTTAATTAGACTTTCCGAAATCTCACCAGAATGTTTTAACTCCTATTTTTGTTTTTCTAGATATATTGCAAGATTGATTTCAAAAAATATATATATACGTTATTGCGTCAGAATTCAAAATTTCTATTAAAAATTAACTAAAATTTTGTGGTTTCAAATTAAAAACTCCTAAAAGAAAAAAAAAGTAAAAATATAACTGCGAGTTGAAACAACACTGTTGGCTTAACCCTTTAATCCTTTCCGGCACGTGCAAAATCTGCTAGAAAATTGAGAAATTATCGACTAACACCGGAATTCATAAACGAATTTTTTAGCTATTTTGAAATCCTTAATCTAAGCTTTTATAGTAAAAGCAAAATTTTACTAAAATATTATTCGTGCCGATTGCAAATTTAGAATTAAAATTAGCTACCCCTGACTGGGCACAGTGCGCCGGAAAGGGTTAATCCTTTGCGGCGCAGAGCAGATTCATTGTTTAAGTATCGAAATTAATGACTGACACCGGAATTTGAAAACAACTTTATTTGTAAATATGAAAACGCTATATTTCATGCATTCAATAAACCGTAATTTTTTTAAACAAAATTCCGGTGCCAATGTGGCTTTTGGGAATTAAAATTAAGTGGTATATCTATGAATCCACCGCGCCGCAAAAGGTTAACTGATTTGCCTGTACGCCGTTCGGGCAAGATGAATTTGCTTAATTCAAAATTTAAAGCTTTTTGACGCCACTATTTTTTTAAATGGAATGGCATACTATTCAAAGATAGAAATGTTTAGAATAAATATTACCAATATTTAAGCTTAAAATAAGTGGTGAACCCATATTTTTAATTTATTGCACGTAAAACAAGAAACCAGTTAACCCTTTGCGGCGCGGTGATTTCATAGATATGCCACTTAATTTTAATTCCCAAACGCCACATTGGCACCGGAATTTTGTTTAAAAAAATTACGGTTTATTGAATGCATGAAGTATAGCGTTTTGTTATTTACAAATTAAGTCGTTTTCAAGTTCCGGTGTCAGTCATTAATTTCGATACCTAAGCCATGAATTTGCCCTGCGCCGCAAAGAGTTAAGGGGTTAACAACATACATCGGCTAAGAGCGCAAGGAGTTAGTAGTTTCATGGCTATGAGATGATACTCTGTTCTTAAATTCCAGAACGGAAATTAGTTATACATCTCTGAGTAAATATATTTAAATATCATGCGAATAAATGTTTGGTGACAATAGATTGTTAAAGAAATTGTTTTTGTTTCTTACTCTTTCCGAACTTCGCATTTTCTGTCTCTCTATCATTTTTTTTCACCTGTAACTTTACGTTAAATAACCAAGAAACGGTAGAAGCAAAATTCAGAAATATAATTAAATGTAATATTTGAGCTTAAATAATAAAGATTTTATACAGGGTGTATCTAAACTATTGGGCAAAACTGTAAGGAGTGATAGTAAACATAGAGAAAAATAATATTAAATAGGAAACAAAGGGTCCCAAACGTCTTCCGAAGGAGATAGGCGACATCAAAGTTTAGAGTCCAAAATTTGAAATGATTATAAAAAATTGAAAAATTGGTCGATTCGTTTGAGGTTTACACGAAAAGTATTCTTTATATCTGTATTGTCTTGAAAATAAATTATAAAGATAAATTTCAAAAAATGCCAATAAAGGACACTTTAGAGTTTGGAGTAACGAACAACTTTTTTTTACCGTTAGTTTTGCATCTCATAAATTTTTTTTAGAAGTTTAGATTCAAACTTAAATTTTGAGCTCAAAATCTGAGGTTAAGTAGCGCAAACTGAACTGTGTTCAATGGGAGTGGGCAGGTTCAAATTTCAAATGATTATAAAAAACAGAATAATTAGTCAATTGATTTGCAATTTTCACTAAAACTATTCCTTATATTCGTATTGTCTTGAAAATAAATTATAAACATAAATTTCAAAAAATGTCGATAGAGGGCGCTTTAGACGTTGGAGAAACGTACAACTATTTTTTACCGTTATTTTTTGCATATCATTAAATTTTTTTTAAGCTTAGACATAAACTTAAATTTTGTGCTGAAAATCTGAATCGTTGAGAGTGGTTAAGTAGCGCTAATTGATCTGTGTTCAATGGGGGTGGGAAGGTCAAATTTCAAATGATTATACAAAAGGGAAAAATTGGTCGAGTCGTTTGCTGTTTTCTCTAAAACCATTCTTTATGTCAGTATTTCCTTGAAAATAAATTTTAAAGATAAATTTCAAAAAATTTCGTTGGAGGGCGTCTTAAACTTTAGAGTAATCAACAACAACTTTTAACTGTTATTTTTTGTATCTAATTGTATTGTAACGTTTTGTCAGAAATTATAATGAAAATGGTAATCAAAAGAATCAAATTGATTTTTTTTATGTTTGGTAATGCAATATATATACGTATATAATGCAATCCATGCAGCGTATTGCACATTTTAAAGCAGCAGCAAATCATATTATATGATTTATAGTAAACTACCATTTGCGTCGTATACTTAATAGCAGGTCGTCACGACATATCGTATGCTTTATTATAAATAATTCCGAAACAGCGTCACTTTATAGTAAACCATTACGACATTTTCTATAATTTATAGTAGACCATTATGAAATGTCGCATATTTTATCCTAAACCATAGAAACGTACCGTATATTTTATACCAAACTTTATGACATTTTGAGGGTTTTATTCCAAATGATTATATGTTGCATATTTTCTGCCTGACAAAGACGGTCACTTACATAAATTATATTGCACTTCAACAGAGGGAGAGAGGTAAAAAAGTATGACATAGTTTGACAAAAGTTAGAGATAAGAAGCACATTGTGACATCACATCCCAATTATGAAAAGCAATTAAGTAGATATTATTTTCAAACATAATAAGTTATTAATATTTAACACTAGAACGCCGGGAAAATTTAAGCAAATTTTATAAAATATACTTAAAACCAGAAAAATAGTTTGAAAGTATTTAGTTTATTTGTTTAGCTCATTTCATTGCAACTGATATATAACTTATTTCTTGAAGATTTTTCTGGTTCGAATCGACAATTAACCCAGTGGTCGGTGTCGAATTGACACCTTCCCGGCGTTCTAGTGTTAATACGTGAATTATCACATTACTACCAAGCGTACAACCAGCAGAATGAAAAATATCCAAGCCGGGGCTCGAACCTGGAACCCTTGGAATAGCGTTCCAAGTGCTTCTACCATTTAGAATACAACGCTGTTGCCCAGCTTAGCATTTCTCACTCCATATGTTGGTAAGGCTACGACTGCAGCACAAGATGGAGTAGTCTTCATGAGCATACAATTCTGCGGCGTAACATGAGATACAAACAAATTCAACATCGGTGAATAAATATTTATTTATTTTTTCAATTAATTTTCAGTGGTGAAATTACGATTCAAAACTGTTGAAAATTAAGGAAATGAAAGTTTTCAAATTTTTCCCATCAAAATTAGAAAGGTAAATTTTGATTAAAAGTTAAATTAACCCCTTAACGCGCAGTGTTGCCAGGTCGGCAACACCTAAAGTTCCCCCTGTTTAGAGACACAAAAACTCCGTGAATATTTTAAAAACTACTCTAATGGCTACTTTAAATCTTTCTTATGACTTCTAGATGACAGAAACACAGAGATCAAACTCTACTGTTTTTAAATAATAGGTAAAATGTTTTACTGTAATACGCGCTTCACAGCAATGCTCTTCTCGTTGCCCATATCAATGCTTTACTTATGGGAGTTTACCATTTCGGCAACAGCTATATAATTAAAATGGTTAGTGCAATCTTTACAAAACAATACCTGTGCACTCCTCTAGGCCTAAATAGATTGCCTAATTTTTTTTTCTTTAAATTCCAACTTTAAAGAGTAGTGCGCCGGAAAGGGTTAAAGGGTGCAAGTGTTGATTAAAATTTGAACGACTATATTATAATGCACAACCCTCAGCGGATTAATGCATAGATCTTTTTTTTTTTATACAATTATTTATGACAGAATGAGTGCTTTTCTTTTTTTTCTGACTGCACATAAATTTGATTTTACTTACCTATTTGATAAGTCCCTGCACCAAATGCAATAGTAAAAGAGACAGAAATGAGATATGTTCGTTTTAATTGCAGAATAATTGTTTTTTAATGTATGCAGTCAGATTTTCTAATTTAAAATTTTTTTTTCTCTTATTGAGTTGCAAAGGAAATATATTTATTTACAGCTATGTATTTCTCTTTCTAGGTACGTATTGAATATTTCCTAGAATTCAGTGTGTTTTTAAAGATTCTTTCGTGAGTATTTTTTTCTTAATTTTTTTTAACTTATTACAATTTAATTTACGTATGTGTTTTTAACTTTATGCATGTGCCGCGTATGTATGTATAAAAAATTATATTAAATTAAATAAAGCAAAGAATAATGTTTTATTTCGATAAGAAAAACTTATTTACTCGTGACGATTGAAAACAGAAAGAAAACTTTAAAATAAATAAAATTATCACGTATTAAAGCGGAAAATTGAGAAAATTACGTTAAAAAATGCGTTCACTCGTGAATATTAAAAATGAAAGAAAAGATACGAAAGATCAAATTTCAGTATTAAACCGCGATTAATAAATAAATAAATATGTATTTTTATATATAATCATTATATAATACTACAGATCAACAACTACAACAAATATAAAATAACCCATTATAACAAACTTGAACTTGACAGTATTAAGACAGACGGGTTTTTATTAGTAAATTTCTCTTATACATACTGTCAAAGTGTAAATATGTTTCTTAAAAAAATTGTACCAAGCAAATAAATTTGATAATGCCGCTTATATATCGATATTGGTCCGTTAAGTGTTAATAGCAAATGTTTTATATATTAATTAAATTATGTTATTGACAACATAAAATCCATATAAATGCATTTTCTGTAAAATAAAAACCCCGCACTACTTTTTTAAAACTGCTTCCCTTATTATCCCGCGTTATCTAAGGTTGAAATATATTGCAATTAACTATCCCGAATAAACTCGGACGTACACAACAGCCATTTGCTATTATTTTTAAATTGTGTACGCACCACCATTTTTAATAAAGAAGTTTTGGGACATTTCTGTTGCACATGCTGTTAAGTTAAATATGAGAATTTTTTACTTTAAAAAACTGGTGCTTATAAGAATTTTAAAAACAGTCTTCAATCGTATAGTGAACTAACTGATGATAAAATAAATGCTTAAAAATCACCTGCTTCACCGGTAAAAAATTAAAATTTCAACTTAAAACATGTATATTATGTTTTGTTTCATTTACTTATATTTAAAAATAAAATAAGAAAATATGATGATTTTTTTGCAGTTTTTCAAAAAAATTGGTAAAGCGAAGCAATTAAAGAAAAACAAGATTTCTTATTTTCCGTCAATATTTATAATCAAATTTTAACATAAAATTTGCCAGTGGAACGTCGGATTGAATAGAATATTTAAATAAGCTAATGTCTGTAGACAGTCTGTACAAGCTGCAAGACATGTATCATCGCATCATTACCATATTCATGCGATTCGATTAGAATAGCCACCACATTAAACTTGAATATGCGACAAAAACGATTACTTATCTAGTTTGACTCCTAAAATACTCTCCTAATTCTATACTATACATGAAATTCTTTATTTAACTTTCATGAACGGGATCAAATACGATTAATTTCTTTTTTATGATATTTATATTTGATATAAAGATTAAATTCTACGCGAAACATTTACAATGTCGAAGTCTTAATTTAGTTCTGGAATAATAAAAGTAGAGCATGTTTTAACAGTCAAAAAATGTTCCTGTGACATAGAGCTTCAGTTCTGCATTGTTTCTCGACCTTGGGAGTGGAAGTTATAGTGTATATCTACTGCTTATTCTTTTCCCTCTTTTCACTTGTCATCTACTGTCCGTGATCTCAAGGTTCGTTGATTCTTCCTCTAGGGATGGTTTTGGGGTCAGTAGTGTTGCTATAATAATGACATAGCGTTATCATCTCTGTCTACCGGAAAAACGGACTCTGGGGTTTTATTCTTTCTTTTTTATTATAGTTTCATTTCATTTTGGACAATAGGAACGTTATTTTCGTGGGAGTAAATTGCATACGCTCGCTCATTTAGGCTGTTATTTTTTCCTGGTAGTGCGAATTTTATTCATTCGTTATTTCAAGAAATCAGAAAAAATTGTTTTTGTTAGGAATTAATGAGAATACCGTTAGCATTTTTTCCTCATAATTAGATCAAATACTCAGAACTTGTTAGTAACAGACAAGTATAATTTACATCAACACCGCACAAGCCGCAAACTGTGTGGCCCAATCTGGGGTATTTTTTATCGAGAAATTTCGATTTCGCGACAGGAAATTTTTTATATCTTAACTGGTTATTTCTTTTCCGTTCAATAAATTGAAAATAACGGACTCACACCACTATCATTTAAATAAAATATTCATAACATTTAGTCTAAACATTACCGCTTTTAAATAATATGAAATTGTCTTTTTAAAAAAATAGTGGTGTCAAAATCATTAAATGGTGAATTAAGCAAATTCATCTTGCCCGAACGGCGTATGGGCAAGTCAGCTAACCCTTTGATGGGCAAGCAATCGCGTTCGAGTAATTCTGAACTCCCACCGGAAATTTGTAAAAAAGTTATATCAAAAAGACGAAAAGCAATTTCACGACTGTTTTCCACCAAAGTTAGAAAAGTGAAATTTAATAACATTTTTCTGGTGTAATTCTTCATCAGTCGTAGGCGGTATATAATATATACCACCGCCTTTCAAGGGGTTAAAGGGTTTATACTAATTTTTTTTTATTTTATTCATGTTAAGATCAATAAATGTGTCGAGTGACAGATACAGGGCTGCCACTGGTGACATTTTTTACATTTTATTCACATCGGTATTTTTCTAATATAAATTTTGAAGTTTTTTCTTTTGCAAATATTGTCAAAGGATCTATTAAGGGTTTTTCTTTCGAGAAAGTGCTGCTAGTTAGAATTAAAAAATTGTCTCCTTTGGCAGTGTGTATATTGTTAACTCTTCGCACTCGATTGGTGACTCTCACCTACCACTAGTGTTGTAAGCTGTCCCCATAAATCGAGACGCCAAATGCTTTGGAAACCACTAATGTCTTACAGTTTATTTCGCCATACTTTATCACAGATTATTCGGCCATTAGATAAGGCATAAAAATAAAATAGATTAAAATATTGGTGTCGACAGTATTTAAAGCACCCATTTACACGGGAAACAAGCGGTCTGTGAGAATCACCTCTCGATTGCAAAGGGTTAACATTTTAACTGCCATGTGCTGAAATAAGTCACTTTTACTGTATCTACTTCCGTGGATATTCAATTTAAAGTACTCAATTTAACTTACTTAGGATCTTGGGAGAATAATAGTCACAACTATAATAAAAAGAATATTGCCCAGTTAAACTGATGGCATTGAGCTCACAGGCTACGAATACTAATTGTACGTTACAGCCTTATATTTTCAAGAGTTAATTCCGTTCGAAAAAAAATTAAAGGGAAACAGCTCTCCCCTTTTCCCCTTTTAATACTTAATCATTGAACCTCCTAAACTATCAAGGACATGCTTTATCATAAAAAAATCTATATACAAAATTCAGAGCAAATCGGATAAGTCTTAATAAAAACCCATTTAGCATTTATATAATTTAAGAGGAGTTATCTCCCTCTTTCATACTTAACCATTAAACTTCCAAAACTATTCAGAGATTTGAACGAAATCTGACAATTCTGCTTGAAAAACCCATTTATATAAATTAAGGGTAGGGGCATTAGAACTCCCGTTCCCCCTATTTATACTTATTCAATGAACACATAATAACAGTCACGGAATCGCCTCATCAGAATGATCCTATATCTAAATTTTGAACAAAAACTGTTAATTCTGCATGAAAAACCCGTTTATATCAATTAAGGGGAGGTGCATAAGCCCCTCGTTCCCCCTCTTATACATATCGAATGAACTCCAAAAACTAATCAGGGAAGCGCTTTATCAGGATATACCTATATACAAAATTTCAAGTGGATTGAATATCTTTATCATGAGTTATCGCGTTACGCACGAACGAACATACATACAGAACGGGTGGGCACATAAGCTCTCAGGCTATGCTAGCCTGTGAGCTAAAAAGCAAAACTGTTGAACTCGAAGTACTGAGTCTATAATTTTATTGAACTATAGAATAATTATCTTTCACTACGATTATTGACTCGAATGTTTTAGGTTCGGTTCCATTTCGAATTATCGTGTTTCAGATTTAGATCGGATATCGGGTTAAGTATGTTTGTTTTATGCAGTTCAGAGTGATTTTAAGCAGAATATTCATGTTCATTTCGTTTCCTCTTCTTTGAAGAACTATACAGACCAAAATCAGCTTTGAAAAGTTGGACTAATTGATTAACTGAGTAACTTTGCTGTCTCTTAAATGGTAAGACAACAAGAAAAAAAAATGTAATAATGCATTATTAATCAGTAACATACTATATATTACTAAGCACGTAGCATGTATTACCTAGCTCAGTATTATTTAGATATAGATTGAGAGCATTACCGATATTTCTCACGATCTCATTTCTTGTAACAAACCTTTATTATCATTTATTATTATTATTATTATTATTATTATTATTACTATTACAAGTAGAAAAGAGAAAGTGGTGCAGAAAGTTTGATATTGTGTTCACATCTAAATTTTGAAATTTGTACTCGAAATTATTGTTTTCTTTTCATGCCCTCTGAATACATTTTACAAAAGAGACGAGAATACAGGCTATATCTGAGATATTGATAGAAATAAAATTACAAATTTTCACTAATTATTTTTCTTTCTCAGTTTTATATTACAAGAACATTTTATAAGGAAATTATAATCTTACATGAAAGATTACATAAATACAACAATTGAAAAATTTTTATGTTTCAATAAAATTTCTCGTCTTGATACTCAGTACCTTATTAAAAATTGTCTTGATTCCTGATGATAAATAGAATCCCTTAAGGGGACGGTGGACGTTAAAAATTTATTTTATTCATTTTTATCATAGCAATATGAAATTTTGTGCATATATACATTTCACCAAAAGCATATAGAATACCTTAAAAAAATTTCCAACCTATTTAAAATTTTTAATTTTTTTACAGAAATTTAAATTTTTAAACGAAATTTTAAAATGCTCCTCGTGTCTTAATTTTTGAAATAGTTTCTTTCTTTTGCATTTTTATCACTTAAAACTATATTATAAACAAATTTGTGTAAGATTTTTAAATCTCTTGAATAATTAATATTTTACAGATTTTTTTCTAAATTCCTTGTCGATTTTCATCAAAATTTTGCCTTTTAATAGGTAAAAAATAAAATTTGACTATCTTAATGAAGATTAATTTTTAAAAGCTCACACAATTTCTTTTTAAATAATATCGGGATACTTCCTTATCAATTTTATAAATATTGATCAAAAATTAAGACGCAAGAAGCAATACATAAATCCAGGGCTCGAAAAATGTACATGCCCGACATCAGTGTTGTTAGACGGCGACTTTTTAAAAATTTGATTGGCACCACTTTTATTAAAGGATAAAATTCCTCTTGATTAATATGTCATTAAACGAAACGTAATTTTACCAATCCAAAGAACTGGTGCAATCTGAATTTTTAAAAAGTCGCCGTCTAACAACACTGATGTCGGGCATGTAGATTTTTCGAGCCCTGCATAAATCTAAAAACGCTGAAAAATTAGTCTTGAGAAAAACAGATTTAAAGTATATAAATACACTTATCTTAATTATTTACTCCTCAAAACCATCATAAAGGATATTTTAATAAGAAAAAACTATTGAGGTACTATTATACCCCTGAAATAGACCTTTTTTCTGAAGATTTTGCTATAGATGATTTTGCTCAGATAAAGGTCCACTGTCCCCTTAAGTACCCTTTAGTACACTTTTGGACCACTCAATTTTAATCACTAAACGCTACATTGACATCAGAATGTTGAAAAAAAATTCCTATTATTAAATACGTGTGGAGAGGGAAAGGATAGTTACTCATTTTCGAAATAAATTTGTTTGCATGTAAATTATGGTGTCATTCAATCATTTTACATTTTATGAATAAAAGCACTTTCCCCCGATAGAATTAATTAATTTGGGATTTCATTCAGATACTAACCCTTATTGAATGCTACCTTTTTATACATGATTGTAATTTTATATTTTATTCGCAAAACTACATTTTAAAGGAAAATTTTGTAGTCTTTTTCTCCAGCATATGTTTTATAGTACAAGTAACAGTGATTTCTGCAAAGAAAGTAGTGCAAAATGAATGAAATTCGAGTAAGATATGTTGGGACCAAAATTTTTTCTGATATTTGATGTCACTTAGAAAGTAACATAATACCAATAGCATTTATAATAAAATCTTTATGTTCAGTTGAATTATTATGTCAAACTACATAATGTTCCTCACAACTAATCAATTTTCTTAAGTACTTTAAATCCCTCGAGATTATTTTAAAGATAATATTTCCTTTTATGCCACCAGGATAAAATACCTTTATCTCTTTCATATAATAACTAATATTTATCAGAATGAAGTCTTAGTAAGCAAAAAATCTGGATCGTCTTTCATTATTTCTAAGATAAAAGTAACTCTAAAATCTATACAATATATAAATAAAATAAAATTAAGAAATATTATTTCTTGCTTCCCTACAGAGAATCGAAAATTTCAGCAAGCAATAACATTGTGCATCATTATGTGTTTCTTTTGTTAAGATACAAAGTAAAAGTAATTTTATTTATAGTGCAAAATTATTATTACAGTGAAACTCGTTTAAGATATGAATCAAGGGACCGAGAGCATTTCGTATCTTAAGCGGGATCGTATCTTATCCGATTTCAAGGATTCTTGATTAATAATACATATAAAGCCAGTGCAGTTTGTTATTAACGTATTTCAGCCATTTATAATTCTCATTTTATCCATTTTTAACAATTTTTAGAGTTTAACAATTCGAACTTAAGGATTTTGAAATAAAGAATAACTTTATTTTTCACCAAAATTTTATTGAATATTTGTTTATACAGTAAAAAAATTATAATGGCTTTATCTTACTTTCTGCCAAAAAAACACATTAAAACTAAAATTTTGTTAATTTCTAGAAAACAGCAACTAAAAAACTTTTCATACTTAAAGGGGAAGAGTAATAAATTTTCATAATGATTTTTTGAAAGACAAACTAAATGTATGCAAGGAACAATAATTATTCGATACATTATAAAAATCGTGATGTAGTTTCGATTTCTTGAGAAAAGTCGTTAATTTGGTTTGGTGCAATTTAGGGCGAGTTTTTATTAGGGAGTTTTCTGCCTTGTTGATGTGGTAGAAAATATCTTCAACGGAAGGACCAGCATCCATCGAAGAGAGGCACACAGTCGATGTAAGCTGAACGAGCTCATTACAGACACGCAGTGTTGCCAGATGGGCTACTTTTTTTAAATTCAGATTCTTGATTGGCACTACTTTTTACAAATGATAAAATATGCATTATCCCATGTCATGATAATAAAGGCAAAAACAAAAGGTAATTTACCGTTTCAAAAAAGTGGTACCAATCGAAAAATCTGAATTTTAAAAAAGTAGCCCGCTGGCAACACTGCAGACACGAATGATGGTATGGCTGGTACACCTGTTTCTTCATCCGCGTCGTCTTCTACTTCTTCTGAGCACCTAGGTTCATCGAAATTTTTGATGCCCGCGAATATATTCACGATACAACGAAATTCACTTGTCACAACCTGATCGTTAATTTTGACAAATAAGTCCTAATCTTTGCATTATTTTTGATACTGCTTTTATTCGGTGATGTTAACATTTTGTGAAGTGCAGCGAAAAAGCAAGTGGCAAAAAGAAATTCATAAAAGGGTACTCCTGAGGGCGATTTATAGTAATAAAAATAATATAATAAAAAAAGCAGCTAGATAAGCGATTCAAAATTAAAATTTATTTAAGCATAAAAATATAGACGGATTTCACTTAACAACTTTCTTATCCAATCAGCAGAGAGAACAATGAATGAAATTTCATATCCACCCACTGCTCCGTAAGAAGTGTGATGGTAAAAAAAATAAAAGCAGTAGCTGTTTTTGTATTTTGTTGAAAAAGAGAGAACCAATCAGAATTCAGCGTGCAAAAGCAGCAGAAAAGGAAATATTTTAGCGAAAAAAAAGGTACGATAATATCTTATGAAAATAAAAAGGATTTTATATATTCTGTCCTAAAGACACGTGATAAACTGATTACATAAGCATCATTTCGTATATTAAGCGGGTTTTTTGACATCAAGGGACCTATTTTCTTCGTATATTAAGCGGGATCGTATCTTATGCGTAAGTTTATTAAGCGGGTAATTTTACACAGGTTTAATAGGCAGTTTTCAAGGGACCGAAAATAATTCGTATTTTAAGCGGGCGTATCTTAAACGAGTTTCATTGTAATTCAATTGCTAATTCATTTTTAAAATAAAGCAGTAGCCCTTTTTTCTTACCCCTTTAAACCCATAAGGGGTGGTTTCATATATTATATCCCACCTAATTTCAACTATGTTTACACCAGAAAGTTTTAATAAAATTTTATTTTTATAACTTTGATAAAAAAAAAAAGGACAGATAAATTGCGTTTCCGTATTTGAATCAAAATATTTCCAAATTTCTGGTGGGAAATCAACAATTATAGGAACACAATTACTTACTCTGAAAGGGTTAACACATTGAGTGCCATATTGAACTTTTCCGTTTATGCTTAAAAATTTACATAGTTTTGATTAATTATTAAGAAAGTATAATCCTATAATAAATGAAATTTAAGTAAATTGTAATTAAATTTTTAATAATTACTTTAAAAGTATATACCTAATTGTTTAAGTTTTAATACACTTTAGTCAACGTTAGTCAATGATGACTGAGGCGGCTTAAACGGAAAATTCAGTGTCAAACACCGGTGACTGACATAGCCCTTTCTTTTTTACTGTTTTACTCATTATTTCCAAATCATAATCAAAGTGATAGTAATATTTAAGAAATATTATCACTGATTAAAAAAAAATGGTACATAAAATAATAAAAATAAATAGTTTCCTATTGCAGCCTTGTAAAAGAATATTGTAATCCTTAACCCATTAGTGCCTAACGTCCCTTTTTAGGGACGCTTCAAAAGGTGCATTCAGCCAGCACTGTTTTTGACACCGGTAAAAAAGAAAAGCAATAATTATTTCATTTACGCATTTTCGTGATTAATGAAATAAACTTAAATCTTCTAAAAAGAGTGATGCCAACCAAATAAAATTTACGCAAAAGATGCTGGGCACGAATGGGTTAAATAACGATTTACGACAGGTTGACAGTTTGGCTATCTTTTTTTATTTAGAAATTTTTTATGGTAATTTTTGTTTTAGTTAAAACTTAAAGTACAAATTCCCTTTAAAAATTTTCATTGTGAATTCAGAATTTCTGGACTAAAAAAAATTCAAACTGACAATCCTGTTATACACATGTATGTACATTACAGCTTTACTTGAGAAACACTTTATGCTACTTTCAAAAAATCAGAAGATATATAGGCTACCGTAAAGCTTTCTCTACAGCCCTAATCAATAGTTTTGTAATCACAGTCGACGAATAATAGTATTGTTTCAAAACCAGTTTGATTTTCTCTTTAGAAAAGCCCTAACTAGTTTCTTGCTAGTATATAAAATTAAAACACTTTAGAAATGAAATATTAAACAGCATGATACACAGCCGCTGGATTATAAAACAGATGAAACCTTGACACCTTATCCTAATGCTAGGGTTATGGCAGGTGTGAAGGTCTTTGTGTTTAATCAGTCTTTGTCTCTCCCATTTCCGGTAGTTAAAATATTCGAATAGACTTCTGGTTATGAAAACAGTTGATGTAATATTTTTTTTCCAGTACTTAAAAAAATTATTTATTTTTTATTCTTTCTTAATACTTCGTTGATTGCTCCGTTAATTGTAGTATTAATAAAAGGAAGTGAAGACGTAAAATGATATAACGTTTTAATTGTTCCTAGTCAATTCGGTTAATCCCCTTGGGGACGAGCGACAAGTATACGTGCCGCAAATAGGCTTAAGAATTCGTGTTTTTCGCCACCAGTAAAATTATACCGTAAATTTTGCCTTATGTAATCGGAGCATATTCTTAATTTACAAAGTCACAAATTTCTGTATTTTAAAACCGGTGACAAATTATTAAAAATTTCGTAAAATGCTCCCGTCGCGAAGGAGTTAAGGAGCTACTTCAGTCACGCGAAACAAACAGACCGCTAATTCTAATTCTATGAAAGAAATTTATAAAGATATCTGATTTACATTTCAATGTTTTTATTTATTTAATTATTTTTGCATTAAAAATAGCTGAGATTGATGTGGACAAATGCTGTTTTTTACTTTTTCGATTCTGATGGAAGATTTTTTTTATGCGAATTCTTTTAATTTCGAAACCGGTTCCGAAAATGATAGCATCCTTGTTAAAAATATCCGTAAACAAAATCGAAAAAGTAAAAGACAGTCTTTGTACCGATCAATCTCAGCTGTGCATTGCACTGGATTGCAAATAAATAAATAAATAAATAAATAAAATATAAAAATAAAATTATCGAAATGTAAACCAGGTATCTTTGTAAATTTCTTCCGTAGGAATTATATTAGCAAGAGTAGATATTTTTTTTCTTAATTGAAGCAGCATCTTAACTCTTTCCAGCACGAAGTATATCTGTTTCAAATAATTAATTTCCACCAGAATTTATAAACGAATTTATTAGATAATACGAATTTGCTTACTTTCAGGTATCTTGTAAAAGTACAATATTAACCCATTCATGCCCAGCATCTTTTGCGTAAATTTTATTTGGTTGACACCACTATTTTTAGAAGATTTTAAGTTTATTTCATTAATCACGAAAATGCATCATTTAAATAAAATAATTATTGCTTTTCTTTTTTACCGGTGTCAGAAACAGTGTTGAATGCACCTTTCTAAGCGTCCCTAAAAAGGGACGCTAGGCACTAATGGGTTAATATTCTTGGTGCAAGTATCATGTGACCTTTTTTTTAGGAACACCGCGAAGGAAACTGTTAAATTTCTAAATCAAATACAGAACTTGATTACGGCATAGACAAACTCGTAGCAGTAGTAGTAATTTTTTTTTAAAGAAATTTTCGAATTACACAATTCTGCCTTTGAAATAGAGCAATTTTTTTTATTATTTTATTTATTTTTTTCGGGTGGGGGGGTGGGGGGGATTAGTGGGATGTAGAGAAAAATTGTATAAGCAGTAATGGCCAAATCCAGATTTAGGCATGGGTACATAGGATACGGGCATAGGATCGCGATTGTTAGGGAGGCAGAATTTTTTATTTATTTATTACAATTCCTATAGCATAGCTTGCATAGCTTTTAAGTTGTACTACTTTAAAATTTTAAAATCAAAGGGTGTACGCTCTAAGCAGCGGGTGTATGCTCAGAGCAGAGAGTATACCATAAGATATTATAGCTTTCTAGACAAACAGAAAATATACGGTGTTCCTTAAAAAAATCTAGAGGGTATAAGGCGTATACCCCGTATACCCTCCCCTACATTCCTGTAAGTATTGATATTTTTCGTCATACTCTTATATCAGAAGTTATGATGTAAGGAAACACCGTCAAAATTTTGTGAACATCTCTATATTCAAACGAAGTTCCGTAAATATTTGATAATTAAAATTACGTGAGAAGGGGCTTTTTATTATATCCATTTCCGTTTAAATGATTCAGAGAATTAAAAATTTTTGAGAGATTAAAAAAATAAATCATCGAATCTTTAATTCACTTTATTATCCCTTTTGTTTTACTCAATTTATCAATATGATCGTTGTCATCGAAACCCTCAAAGCCTGAGGACAGAAGTCGTGACATCATCACTAATGGCCGAGTATTCACTAGTGTTGGAATCGACACCAAAAATTTTAATAGCACTTTTGTTTCATTTTAATTTGTAGAATATATAAACTATAATAACTATTTTAACTTACTGGTGAGAATTTGAAATTTTGCATAGTACGCTTGTATAAAATAAGTATTGTAAAAGATTTGTTTGTTGTTTTTTATTTTGTAAATTCTATTATAAGAACTTAAATGCTTCTTTATTAATACTTGTTTATTTATGGGGTACTACTAGGTTATTCCGTCGACCAAAAAATTATCGCCAACTATTAGATTAAATGCCAATTATGGATGATCTTGAATATCACATTCAATGACATTAAATACGATTCACGTGTTTAAAATGTCATTAAGTGATTTTTATTTCGACTTTTTATTATTATCATACAAAAAACTGGTGGAACCAGAGAGAAAAGTAGAGCACGATTTAAAAAAAATCTTACAGTAAAATTTGGGAAATATTTTCAATGTGCGTGCAAAAGAAAGGGAATCAGATGATCTGTAAAGCTTATGAAATAACCCAAATTTTTGTTAGCTGAAAATGAGGACTGAGCTGTACTGGTGCCTTATATTCAGAATTATACTATTATCCACTCAAAATGATTACTGAGGAAAGTAGTCAATAGAATATATTGTTATGTTGTCTCAAATCGGTTAAGCCCCACAATGCTAAAAAATGTAAACCATGATGTGATAATTAAAATGTAACCTTAATATAATAGATATTAATATAATATAACATTAATGTAGATAAGTATGTTTGAACACAAATATTTAGTATATGATTGAATCTTATCTATTCAAGGTTTTGAGTTTACTTGGAGCTTTGATCCTCCAGTTATCAAAACAGCTGGTCAATTCCATATGGAATTGTGTTCACACTTTGTACAGAACGAACCGTTCTCATACTTCATTACATCAGCCTGTAACATATAGTTATGAACCCAAATTTTTAAACTAGTTATGGATGATTGAAATACGGAAAGAGTGAAAAATGCCTCTTTTTCCCTGATTGATTTTAAAGCACCAGTAAAGCTCAGTCCTCATTTTCAGCTAACATAAATTTGGGTTATTTCATAAGCTTTACAGATCATCTGATTCCCTTTCTTTTGCACGCACATTGAAAATATTTCCCAAATTTTACTGTAAGATTTTTTTTAAATCGTGCTCTACTTTTCTCTCTGGTTCCACCAGTTTTTTGTATGATTTCATAGCTTTTTCAGATCCTTTCAGGAACTTTATCTATCACCTTCAACTACAAATCTAAACTATTATTAGTATTAGTTTAAAATTATTAGCAGGCATATTAGTTTAGCGTAATACATGAAATGACGCCAAGTTGGCTTTAATTTTGGAGAGTAATTTTGGACGCCAGATTTGGCGATATATCGCCAAGTTGGGGAAAAACTTGGCGACATTTGGCGATAGAACCGCCCCCTCCCAGATGGTAGTCCCACTGCAGTTTCTCGGTATCTACGTAGATTTTCTTATGACGATAGGTATCTACACAGATTTTCATAGCTTCATTTTCAAATAGTGATTTTTATAAATATAGAAAATTTTTTTTTCCTAATTATCCCTTTTTAATTGAAATATCTATATTGTAGTAACTGTTTTACTTCGAAAACACGCAAATAAAGGTGCGATGTTGTTTAAACACATATTTAATTACAGTTTATATATATGTTTATGAAAAATATGCATTTTCTGTTTCGAATGACGTCAATTTCAAAGGTTCAAAACTATCAGGAGAATCAGAATTTTTATTGATCTATAAAAAAAAAAAAAAAAAAAAAAAGAACACGTGTTATCGTTTTTTTTTTTTTTTTTTTTTTTTTTTTTTTTTTTTTTAATTTTTGAATTATTTTTTAGTTGGTGGCAATTCGAAAGCAACAATTGAATTAGCAATTAAAAAGGAGAGATTTCTATAATGTTAAATTATGAAAGGAATAGCGTTATATAAATTTTAAATGGGTGCCATTTCCTTAATTTTTTATATTTTTTTACCGGACCTTCGAAAGGCACATCCCTAAATTAAAAGCTTTCGAACAAGCTATTACATGTCGCTGAATGTTTCCTGGTTTGGGTTATAATTGCGTTGTTTCTCTTTTTTTGTTGTTTCACGAGCAAAAAGTGCCAAAACAGGGGTTCTGGATCTCCGAAACTAATCGGTGGGTCTGAATGAATTTTTGTAAACTTTGAGATCTAGGGTAGGACACTTCCCCTTTTGAATTTCGTCACGATCCGATGATTGGGTCCAAAGTTATTAAGAGGCAAACTTTGCATTTTAACAATAGAGATGCAGCTGAGCTCTACTATACAGCACTATCGTGCTGTATGATATTTAACTTTTTGACTTTTTGCACATTTGACTTTTTCAATTTTGAAGAAATTTAACATCCAGAGCTCAAAGAGTTACTCACTTAATCGTCGCGGCTTTTACTCAGAATTGTTTGGTTCCCACCAGTTTTATAAAATTCTACTAATTATTTGTTTTTTCGTTATTTAAAATAAAAATTATGTCAATATGCATAATTTGGCTACTAGTTTGGCGATTTGTATAACTTGGCGAAATTGGTCGACGGGATAACAGAGTAGTACCAATTGTAACAAATGTTAGATATAAAAAAAAAAAGTAGATATGCAAGCTAAAAATTTTCAATCGCAGATTCAGTTAACCTTTTGAGCTCTGGTGGTAGAATTTTCTACCACTTAATTTTAATTCCGAAATGTCACACTGGCACCGGAATATTCGATCATTTTTATTTGAAAAAGGTTAAATGCATTTTTTCGTGTATATCGCAAACCGAATTTTTTCCTTGAAAAATACTGGTGCCAATTTGACTTTTTCAATTTTGAAGAAATTTAACATCCAGAGCTCAAAGGATTACTCACTTAATCTTTTACTCAGAATTGTTTGATTCCCACCAGTTTTATAAAATACTGTAGTTGATTATATTCTGGTATCATTTTACTTGTTATTAAATAAGCTGAATATTTTTTTTTTCAAAAAAGTGGTGGGAATTATGAATTTGAACTTTTAAACCGTAATTTAATGCGTCCATTAAGGAGTTAATAATACGTACTTAACTCTTTCCAGCGTGGAGTAAATCTATTTGAAATAATTAACTTCCACCAGAATTTATAAGTTAATTTATTAGAATATACGAACCTAGTCAATATCAGGTTTATTGTAAAAGGAAAATTTTAATTAAATATTCTTGGTGCCAGTAAAATTAAAATTAAGTGTCCTTTCCTAGAGACACCGCGCCGGAAAAGTTTAAGTCAATAAACACGCGTAAGCTCGAGATAAACCATAGCATTTTATGTGGCATGTATGGTATATGTTATACATATCTACGCCAGTGATATCAAACTATGACCCGCCGAATACCACTAGTTTTATAATAAAATAGTAGATTTCTTGAATCGGGGAGATTCAACGATTAAATAAGACAACGATTACTGTAAAATTTTAGTAGTAAGCGGCGGGCCACCACTGTGACACTTGAGCACTACACTATAATAAACAAATTTTATAACATAATGTACTGAAAAAAGGTAACACAACATTTTTACTTTCATTTTTATTCTATTATTTATCAAGGAAAAATTTCTTCTATTTACACCACGTTTTCAATATGCATCAAAATTAATAAAAAAACATTCTGATGAAACTGATTGCTACAAAATAACACTTTCCGTGTAATCATCATTCTTGTAACGGGGTTACACAGTCTATAGAGCAGGAAAATTCTTCCGGAAAAAACATATTTCTCACAATTTGCTATCATGAGCATGACTTGCTGTTTCTCATGGCGGGGAAAAATTGTTTGTCACATCCTGCAGACATAGTTTCCGCCCTTCGTTTATGTATGTTAATTTAACCCTTTAAACATTTTCGTATAGATCCGGAATGATTTTTCATTCTTTTTCTCAGGCAAAAATTTACGATAGATTTCGAAAATATTTTAACATTCGAACACCCGGAAAGAGTCGATTCCACTCCGACCATGCGATTAATTTTCAATTGGAGCCAGAAATTTTTTATTGAAATAATAGTTAAATTTAAACAACTTAGAAACACGTTAAATAAATCAATAAATAATTTTGAATAAAAATTCTGGTGGGAAATATTATTATCAAACTTGAATCAAATTTCCGGCGTTCCAGCGTTAACTGGTAAAATGACAACACTGATAATGTGCAATTCGTTTTTATTCAAGAATTTAAAAAATATATAATAAGATTGAAATTTTAACCCTTCTAGGAGCAAGTAATTGCGTTTCTGAAATGCATAATTCGCACTGTAATTTTCGAAAAAAATTCTTTCAAAATAAGGAAAAGTAATTTATCCAAATTTTTTTCCCGCCAAAATTTTTATAACTTTGGTTTATTTTAACTAAAGTTTTTAATAATAATAATAATAATAATAATAATAATAATCAAACAAACATGTGTAAGCTTTTTTTTTTTTTTTTTTTTTTTTTTGCATTTACTGGATTGTTACTAACGACTTTATTTTTTATTCTATGTGAAAAAATTTGTATTACTTTTTCAAAACTATGATCCTTGCTACAACAAAAGCAAGACAGATAACCTTTAGGAATATACAGTCGATCTCCATTAAGGGTGCTAGTCCTTCAGCGGCCGAATTTCCACCCATAATGTTAAGTCTAATGCGTTTGGTGCATTCTATATTTAAAATATCTTCTCAGGAAATTAATTTTTTTTTTAATTCTTTTTAAAGAATGTCACTTTTTTTCCTAATTTTTAAAATGTTTGTAATATTTACGCTCGATTTAATATTTTATGTATAAAACTACGCATAAATTTTGAAGATGTTTTGAGAACTGAGAAAAAAAAGACATATAATGAGAGAGCACCGAAGAAAACGTTATTAGTTAGAAGTTAAAAATATTAATTTCCTGAAGAGATATTTTGAATATAAAAATGCATTAAACTCTCCTAGACTTAATATTACCGAGGGAAATTCGGCCACTGTGTGACTATCACCTTTAAAATACAGTAACAAGTTTTCGCTTTTTTTTACGATTTTTTTTTTTTTTAAATTTAGTACTATTTTTCGTTTTAAACATGTCTGGTAATCCCTTGAAAAAATCCCTAAAACTTTTTTTGAAAAAGAAAATTACAAACTTTAATCCTTGTACTCCCAGAACAGAATACTTTCCTGAAAAAGTGTAATCTAGAAAATCTATATAGCGAATTTCGATTTATTTAATAACGAGATGTATACTACTGATTAAAGCACAAAATTTTATTTTAAAATTCTAGTGTTAATACGGAATAGCTCAATAATAATAAAATACTAAATCGGTTAACGCAAATTGCGATTAATTTAAATTAGCAAAAATATTAGCGTAATTGCTTCTATGGGCATTAGGGGGTTAACTCTTCTCTTTATTTTTCAACTAGAAGTATGTTTTTTTATGTTCCTGTTTAGGTTAGACACCGGAAATTTAAAAAAAAATTCTTATTTTCACTTAATCGCAAATATTTACTTTCATGTATTTTTAAGGTAAATATTTTTATTTAACTTTCCTACCCTGAATGGGTTTGATCGACCCATAGCTATAATTTGTTTTGTACGATTTGAGCCAGAATTTTTTTAATAAAGAAATTTAAATAACAGATTCAGATAAATAAGTCAATTAAATATATAAAGATGTTTTAAATAACAATTCTGGTGTGAAATGTTTTTATCAAGATTGAGTAAAATTTGAACAGGGTAGGAAGGTTAAATATAGCTTATGCTCTAAACTACATTTATTAACCCTTTAACGTTCATTGGTTTCGGCACGAAACCATAAAATTTTAATTCCGATACGCAACATTGACACCGGTATATTTATCTAAAAATATCCCTTTTATTTTGTATGTGAAAAATCACGTTTTCTTATTTAAAAATATATTTGTTCTTAATTACCAGTGTCATTCATTTATTTCGACATCTTAGCAATGAAAATGCTATGATCGTTAAAGGGTTAAACATAAATTTTAATACCAGTGCAACAACTGTACGCAGCCTAGGTTTAAAACATCTTATTAGATTGCAATTAATTTGTTTCAAAATTCTGTAGGGGAAAAAATGGTCGATTTGACTTTAATTTAAATAAATTTGAAAAACAGAGATACCAGTAATTACTGGGGTTTTTTTTACACGTAAAATTGATGTAGGATTAAGGTCTATAATTAAGGTATTAAGGATTAAGGTAATTATTTTTTATTGTATTTTATTTTATATTGAATATTTGAAAGGAATTAGAGTAATATTGACTATAGACTGTTATTAAATAACTTTGTCATTCTATGTTATTTCTGTATATTATTAGCCATTTATAATGAAACACTTAATGTATGAAAACTCATTTATTTGCATTCACCACACATAGAACAATGTGTTTAACTCATTTCGACAGTTTCAGTGTTAAGAGTGGCACGTGTTCCTAGCAATACATATCTCTTCTCATTCTGTTAACATAATGTCCAGTGTAACAAACACTCTCATTAACAAGTTACTGAATTAAGCTATTTAATCCTCAAAATACAAGTCCCGCTCAGACGATAATGATGCATACCATAATCCGAGTTTAGCATATACAGAAGAATGACATCGTCTGAAAGAGCCCCTATGCGGGTGATCATCCCGTTTACAATAATGAAGGCCCCAAAACAATAACTGCATTTGACACGCTGACCTGTTTCGAAAGCTGTAACACTGTCGCTAAGTTGTCAAATCAGAGAATCTGCAATGTTCAGTATGTAAAGCTGTTGTACGATAAAGACATGGGACATTAATTAGTTGGGTGCGGTGACGTATTTGCTGTCAGACCCAACTCTTCGTCATTAGAGTGCCTTGTTCAAGAATATGTGCTTGTTTTGGAATTGTCAACGTTAGTTAAATTCATAGAATGTGGATATGTTTCCCATGATGGTGAGATTTTTAAATATATATGTATGTACATTATTTTTAATGGATTTAATTAAGTGTAACAATTCTGTATATTATTATGCAATAACATATTTACAATGAGATATTTAATGAATACTCGAAATTTATTAATACGGTCAATTACATTAAATTATGAATATTTAACGTGAATTTTAATAGCAGTAGAGCATCAGTGCGCAGTTTAGGTTTAAAATAGCTTATTAATATTAAACAACTTATAATTAAAGCAAAAACTTCTATTTTAAATTTAAATATTAATATTTAGATTAAAATTAAAATTAAAATTTAAGTATTAAAATTTAAATTAATACCGTATTCATTTCTTTATTTAATTGCGTTCACTGTAGAACAATGTGTTTAACTCATTTTAACAATAACAGTGTTAAAACTGGCACGTGTGGTGTTAAAACTGGCACGTGTGTTCCTAGCAATACATATCTCATCCCATTCTCTAAACATATTGTCCAGTATAACACTCTCATTAACAAGTTACTGAATTAAGCTAAATAATCCTCAAAATACAAGTCCGGCTCAGACGATAATGATGCTTACCATAATTCGAGTTTAGCATATACAGAAGAATGACATCGTCTGAAAGAGCCCCTATGCGGGTGATCCTCCCGTTTACAATAATGAAGGCCCCAAAACAATAACTGCATTTGACACGCTGACCTGTTTCGAAAGCTGTAACACTGTCGCTAAGTTGTCAAATCAGAGAATCTGCAATGTTCAGTATGTAAAGCTGTTGTACGATAAAGACATGGGACATTAATTAGTTGGGTGCGGTGAAGTATTTGCTGTCAGACCCAACTCTTCGTCAATGTAGAGCCTTGTTCAGGAATATGTGCTTATTTTGGAATAGTCAAAGTTAGTTGAATTCATAGAATGTGGATATGTTTTCCTTAATGGTAAGACATTTGAATATATCTGTATGTAGGGGAAGATGGGGATACTTGAGCCATTTTTTTTTATTTTATTTTTTTTTTAATTTTTTATAATTTCTTAAAACAAAATAAAATATTGAAAATGAAAATTTGATATTTTTTCTTCAATTGAAAACCACTTTCAATAATTTTGAACTATTTTTCTATGTCTAATAAATTTTTACTTTTTCTTTTACATCGTAGCTCAAGTATCCCCATGGAGGGAATACTTGAGCCAGATGTCACATTCGCACCAGTATTTTGCAAAGAAAAAAACCGATTTACAATATACGCGAAAAAATGCATTAAACCTTTTTCAAATAAATTTGGTCGAATTTTCTGGTGTCGTTGTGACATTTCAGAATTAATAATTATGTGGTAGAAAATTCTATCAGCAGAGTTCAAAGGGTTAATCACCATACTTCAAAATGGTACCAAGGTATGTGATTTCTTTTTTACATGTTCAGAACTATAAATATGTTACCATGTTGCCAGTTTTAGAAAGAAAAATTGACCAACTGTAGAGATAATAGGGGTGGCTCAAGTATCTCTATGCTCAAGTATCCCCACTCTCCCCTACATAATTTTTAATCGGTTTAATCCTTTGGGGAGCAAGCCATTACGTTTGTGTAATTCTAAAATCCCGCCGGAAAATTAAAAAAAATTATTTTAGAATAAAGAAAAAAGACGAAAGTGACCTTTTTTTTTTCCATCAAAGTTAGCAAAGTAAAATTTAATACTTTTTTCTGGTACAAATCTCCATTTATCGTAGGTGGGAAAAAAATATATCCCACCTTCCGAAGGGGTTAAGTAAATGTAACAATTAACCCTTTCGACTCCATCGTTTCTTAGTCAGATCTTATTCGGTCAGCACCACTTTTTCAGAGGAAGTTATTTTCAATTACACAATATCAAAAATGCTCTAAAATTAAATAAAACATATTTTATTTTCCTTTATTACTAGTTCTAATAACAAATCTTGCAAAGAAAAATTATATCCAGTCAAATTGGACAAAAGATCGCAAAGTGTTAATATTAGGAGTGCAAAAATATAGGTGCCTGCAGGCAGTCTCTCACAACTAAATTTATTCCGGGTTTATTATCTCTAATATTTTGTGTAAAATTCTCGTTAGAATGCTATTATATTTTCAGAAAAGAAAACTTTTAAATTTTAGACTACCCGCTGACGTGCCCCTGATTTATAGATGACCATTCTTCCGAATTTTTGGCCCGGAAAAAATTTAAATAATTTTTTTGTCTTAATCGGCAGATTACGGCGATTTGAAATGATAAAATTTATTATAATTTTTTTTCTGGCAAAAAAAAAAGCGGAAGATGTTGGCAACTATGCCCTGATTAATATACTTTCATTTTCTATGCTTGACAACACGAACCATTATATCATGCATACGAAAATATCTTTTGTTTTTCCGATTTAGTTATTTTTTTACTTTTTTACTATACTGCTGATATTGTTCATTTAAGTTTTTCTTATCATTTTGAATCCTATGCACAGGAATATTTACATTTTTTATGTTCATTTTTAGTTAGATACCACAAATTTTAGAAAGTTGTTATTCCCCTATTGCATTCGAGAGGTAATTATCACTGACCACTAGTGTCTTGCGTAAATGAGTGCCATAAATGCTTTAAACGTCTGGACTCCAGCATTTTAAATTAATTTATCTTCTCTTTATCTAATGGCCGAATAATCTGCGATAAACGATGGAGAGATAATCTGAAAGATATTAGTTGTGTCCAAAACATTTGGCGTTCTGATTTATGACGGGTTGTGTATATATGTATTTATGCATTCCTGATTTATGTTGATTTATGTGGGACATCTGGCAACGCTAGTGATTAATGAAAGTTACCTCTCGAGTGCAAAGTGTTAATAGAGGTCCTTTCTGGTTGCGTATCAATTATAGCTTTACTTTCCCCCCTGTCCCCCCCCCTCTCTGAAGACTGTTGTTTCTAAAAATATGCTAACATGTTTTTTAAACCATTTTTTAACTGTAATTATAATCGTTGTCGTAATTATAGCTATATACTAAAATATATTATATTTCTATCTTATCTTGACTTAATTATTTCAAAGGGCTATTTCAGTCAGGCGACAATGCCAATCTGATGGCAGATATCTCATTTGAATTTTAATATTCTTAAATAAATAAATCTTTATATATATATAGTATATAGTATATATTTGCGTTGGATAGTTGAGGCCGGTTGGTACATAGGCCGTTTTTCAAGCTTTCGATTTTATTTGTTGGTATTTTTTTTTTCTGAGGATGCTTTTTATAACAAGATGGGCTCAAAAAGTGAAAGTGTCTTCTTTTAAAATGCCTGTGATGAAAATAAAAAGGGTGCAAAACGGCCTTCGTACATATCAACTTAAATATCCTAAGAAAGTAAAACATTTAAAAACTTTAAAATGCCAACGAGATATCTTAAATAATTTCTGCCATCAGATTAGTATTAGAGATGGGGGGTTTACGGCCAACTGAACTGAATACTTAACATTTGCTTATCAGTATTATTCTATTAAATTTATTTTAAAATTTAAATTCTTTAGTGTTAACAGCCAGTTTATTGGTGGATCGTCCAGTAACATTGTGATCTATGGGCAATGGAGTAAATATTGTTTTAACCCTTTAACGTTCATTGGTTTCGCTACGAAACCACAAAATTTTAATTCCGATATGCAACACTGACACCGGTATTTTGATCTAAAAGTATCCCTTTTATTATGTATGTGAAAAATCACGTTTTCTTATTTAGAAATATATTTGTTCTTAATTACCGGTGTCATTCATTTATTTCGACATCTTAGCAATGAAAATGCTATGATCGTTGAAGGGTTAAACTATCGTAATTTCCGGTGTATAAACCGCGGATCAAACAATTCTGTTTAAACCCAGAAATTTTATTTAGTTAAAAAAGGCAAATATTTACCGCGATCTAGATTGCTATATGATTAAAATTTTCTAGGTTGAAAAAGTGATTCTTTGTTCCGCGGATTAGAGGCCGGAAATTACTGTACTTCAAAAGTAAATGACAATAGAAATTAGAAATTTTATAGAAAACATTGGAAACCAGAAAAACTATTTAAAATTATTTAAGTTAATTGTATTACAAGTGTAATTTGTATTTACTTTATTCCTTGAAAAAAATTCTGTTTCGAATCCAATATTAATCTAGTGGTTGGTTTCGAATTGACTGATTTTCGCTCGGTGTTCTAGAGTTAAGTTGTCAACAAGTAAGAAACGCCCTCAGTACTGTTCTACTGTTTAGAACTATTCTGGTTACATAAGGCGAAAATGTTTCTTTAAGTATAGTGGTTCAAAGCAATAGAAATTTACTTATTGACCCTTTCAGGGACCATTGCATAGTTAAGAAACTACTAAATTTTAATTCGAAAGTGCGACAATGCCACCAAAAAATTTTTTTAAATACTTTTCAATTTATTTTGTATGCGAAAAATAGCTTTAAAAAATTGTACGTAATTTTCGATTCCAATAATTCATTTCAACAATTTCGCAGTATAAGTGCTTTGCCCCTGAGAGAATTAATTACTAACCCTTTCAGAGGCTAGTAATTGTATTTTCCTTATGCCGAATTCAATTCTGAATCTTCGAAAAAAATTATTACAAAATAAAGAAAAGCAATTTTACTGAAAGGATTAATAATTAACTCTTTCAGGGGCAAAGCATTTATATTGCGAAATTATTGAAAGGAATGATTGGCATCAAAATTACGTACAATTTTTTAAAGCTATTTTTCACAAAAAAAATTTTTGGTGGGATTGTCGCACTTTTGAATTAAAATTGAGTAGTTTCTTATATATTCAATAGTCCCTGAAAGGATTAATAAGTAAATTTCTATTCCTTTGAACCACTATACTTAAAGAAACATTTTCGCCTTATGTAACCAACATAGTTCTGAACAGTAGAACAGTACTGAGTCATTACAGCTTCTTAGTGGTTGACAGCTTAACTCTAGAACGCCAAGCAGATGTCAATTCGACACCAATCACTAGATTAATATTAGATTCAAAACTAATTTTTTTTTTTTTTTTTTTTTTTTTTTTCTTTTTTTAAGGAAATAAGTTAAATATGCGTTGAAAAGGAAATTGTACTTGAATATGTCGTCTCCCGCTGAACATGTTTGATTTCTTTAGCAGGACTGCCACAGCCGACTAATTTTGTATTCTATTCTGCACCGAAGAAGTTTAATCCATGGAACTAATAAGACAGAGACACTGACGTAACCTTAAAATTGTGAAACTTCAACTGCAACCACTTTCGAGGTTCATTACCATCGCGGAAAACATCCACCGGTAAATTTATGCAGAAAATTTATCTTTATTTAATCGCCTCTTTAATGGTAATTTTCCAAAGAAAATAATAGCAAAAACTGCTATTCATTTTTACTGGCAAGGGTTTACTTTAGCGGTAGCGGTAACAGTTACGCCATATTGTGACAACAAAGGTAATCTCCTGCCAGTGGCGATGAAAAGTTTATAATACCTAAGCAAACTGCCACCAAAAAAAAAAAAAAAAAAAATAGATTTTTTCTTTTTTTTTTTTTTTTTTTTTGAATAAGTTGTCTCTAGGGATGAGATTTCCGCGTTTTTGCACACCAGAATTTTGTTAGAGAAAATATTTTTTCATTTAATCGGAACGTTTCGCGGTTTAACAAAACAACATTTTCTGTAACGATATACTGGTGTACGAAAACGCGGAAATCTCATCCCTAGCTGTCTCCCACGGAACGTATTTGATATTTTTTACAGGACTGCCACAGGCGACTATTTTTGTATTCTATTCTTATCAGTATTTTTCTTATATAAATTTTAAAATATGTTTCTCTTGCAAATATTGTAAAGTTGTCTGTTAAGGATTTCTGTTTTGAGAAAGTAATGCCAGTTAGAATTAAAAAATTGTCGCCTATAGGATCCTCGCTTTAGCAAGTATCCGGCAATCTTGAGCATGGTTGATTTCATTGTATATAACGCTACGAGAATAATTACCTTCACTCATGCCCTTTATCTATGAAAATACTTTCTAATAGCACGAACTATTAAAACCCTTTGAATGGGATATATTATAGTTCATCTAATTTTAACCCTTTCCGGCGCGGAGTAAATCTGTTTAAAATAATTAACTTCTACCAGAATTTATAAACGAATTTATTTGAGAATACGAGCTTGCTGACTTTCAGGAATGTTATAAAATAAAAAATTTAAAGTACCGTAATTTCGGGTGTATAAGCCGCGGATCAAACAATTCTTTTTCGACCCAGAATTTTTTAATAGATGAATGTTACTAGTTAGATCGCCGTAAATATTTGTGTTCAATCACTAAATAAGATTTCTGGGTCCAAAAAGAATTGTTTGATCCGCGGCTTATACACCCGAAATTACGGTAATGCCAGTTAGAATTAAAAAATTGTCGCCTATACGATCCTCGCTTTAGCAAGTATCCGGCAATCTTGAGCATGGTTGATTTCATTGTATATAACGCTACGAGAATAATTACCTTCACTCATGCCCTTTATCTATGAAAATACTTTCTAATAGCACGAACTATTAAAACCCTTTGAATGGGATATATTATAGTTCATCTAATTTTAACCCTTTCCGGCGCGGAGTAAATCTGTTTAAAATAATTAACTTCTACCAGAATTTATAAACGAATTTATTTGAGAATATGAGCTTGCTGACTTTCAGGCATGTTATAAAATAAAAAATTTAAAGTAATGCCAGTTAGAATTAAAAAATTGTCGCCTATACGATCCTCGCTTTAGCAAGTATCCGGCAATCTTGAGCATGGTTGATTTCATTGTATATAACGCTACGAGAATAATTACCTTCACTCATGCCTTTTATCTATGAAAATACTTTCTAATAGCACGAACTATTAAAACCCTTTGAATGGGATAGGGGAGAGTGGGGATACTTGAGCATAGGGGATACTTGAGCCACCCCTATTATCTCTACAATTGGTCAATTTTTCTTTCTAAAACTGGCAACATGGTAACATATTTATAGTTCTGAACCTGTAAAAAAGAAATCACATACCTTGGTATAATTTTGAAAGTATGGTGATTAACCCTCTGAGCTCTGCTGGTAGAATTTTCTACCACATAATTTTAATTCTGAAATGTCACAACGACACCAGAAAATTCGACCAAATTTATTTAAAAAAAAGTTTAATGCATTTTTTCGCGTATATTGTAAATCGGTTTTTTTTCTTTGCAAAATACTGGTGCGAATGTGACATCTGGCTCAAGTATCCCCTCCATGGGGATACTTGAGCCACGATGTAAAAGAAAAAGTAAACATGTATTAGACATAGAAAAATAGTTCAAAATTAATTGAAAGTGGTTTTCAATTGAAGAAAAAATATCAAATTTTCATTTTCAATGTTTTATTTTGTTCTAAGAAATTATAAAAAAATTAAAAAAATTAAAATTTAAAAAATGGCTTAAGTATCCCCATCTTCCCCTATATTATAGTTCATCTAATTTTAACCCTTTCCGGCGCGGAGTAAATCTGTTTAAAATAATTAACTTCTACCAGAATTTATAAACGGATTTATTTGAGAATACGAGCTTGCTGACTTTCAGGCATGTTATAAAATAAAAAATTTAAAGTAATGCCAGTTAGAATTAAAAAATTGTCGCCTATACGATCCTCGCTTTAGCAAGTATCCGGCAATCTTGAGCATGGTTGATTTCATTGTATATAACGCTACGAGAATAATTACCTTCACTCATGCCCTTTATCTATGAAAATACTTTTTAATAGCACGTACTATTAAAACCCTTTGAATGGGATATATTATAGTTCATCTAATTTTAACCCTTTCCGGCGCGGAGTAAATCTGTTTAAAATAATTAACTTCTACCAGAATTTATAAACGAATTTATTTGAGAATACGAGCTTGCTGACTTTCAGGCATGTTATAAAATAAAAAATTTAAAGTAATGCCAGTTAGAATTAAAAAATTGTCGCCTATAGGATCCTCGCTTTAGCAAGTATCCGGCAATCTTGAGCATGGTTGATTTCATTGTATATAACGCTACGAGAATAATTACCTTCACTCATGCCCTTTATCTATGAAAATTCATTTTAATAGCACGTACTATTAAAACCCTTTGAATGGGATATATTATAGTTCATCTAATTTTAACCCTTTCCGGCGCGGAGTAAATCTGTTTAAAATAATTAACTTCTACCAGAATTTATAAACGAATTTATTTGAGAATACGAGCTTGCTGACTTTCAGGCATGTTATAAAATAAAAAATTTAAAGTAATGCCAGTTAGAATTAAAAAATTGTCGCCTATACGATCCTCGCTTTAGCAAGTATCCGGCAATCTTGAGCATGGTTGATTTCATTGTATATAACGCTACGAGAATAATTACCTTCACTCATGCCCTTTATCTATGAAAATACTTTCTAATAGCACGTACTATTAAAACCCTTTGAATGGGATATATTATAGTTCATCTAATTTTAACCCTTTCCGGCGCGGAGTAAATCTGTTTAAAATAATTAACTTCTACCAGAATTTATAAACGAATTTATTTGAGAATACGAGCTTGCTGACTTTCAGGCATGTTATAAAATAAAAAATTTAAAGTAATGCCAGTTAGAATTAAAAAATTGTCGCCTATAGGATCCTCGCTTTAGCAAGTATCCGGCAATCTTGAGCATGGTTGATTTCATTGTATATAACGCTACGAGAATAATTACCTTCACTCATGCCCTTTATCTATGAAAATTCTTTTTAATAGCACGTACTATTAAAACCCTTTGAATGGGATATATTATAGTTCATCTAATTTTAACCCTTTCCGGCGCGGAGTAAATCTGTTTAAAATAATTAACTTCTACCAGAATTTATAAACGAATTTATTTGAGAATACGAGCTTGCTGACTTTCAGGCATGTTATAAAATAAAAAATTTAAAGTAATGCCAGTTAGAATTAAAAAATTGTCGCCTATACGATCCTCGCTTTAGCAAGTATCCGGCAATCTTGAGCATGGTTGATTTCATTGTATATAACGCTACGAGAATAATTACCTTCACTCATGCCCTTTATCTATGAAAATACTTTTTAATAGCACGTACTATTAAAACCCTTTGAATGGGATATATTATAGTTCATCTAATTTTAACCCTTTCCGGCGCGGAGTAAATCTGTTTAAAATAATTAACTTCTACCAGAATTTATAAACGAATTTATTTGAGAATACGAGCTTGCTGACTTTCAGGCATGTTATAAAATAAAAAATTTAAAGTAATGCCAGTTAGAATTAAAAAATTGTCGCCTATACGATCCTCGCTTTAGCAAGTATCCGGCAATCTTGAGCATGGTTGATTTCATTGTATATAACGCTACGAGAATAATTACCTTCACTCATGCCCTTTATCTATGAAAATACTTTTTAATAGCACGTACTATTAAAACCCTTTGAATGGGATATATTATAGTTCATCTAATTTTAACCCTTTCCGGCGCGGAGTAAATCTGTTTAAAATAATTAACTTCTACCAGAATTTATAAACGAATTTATTTGAGAATACGAGCTTGCTGACTTTCAGGCATGTTATAAAATAAAAAATTTAAAGTAATGCCAGTTAGAATTAAAAAATTGTCGCCTATACGATCCTCGCTTTAGCAAGTATCCGGCAATCTTGAGCATGGTTGATTTCATTGTATATAACGCTACGAGAATAATTACCTTCACTCATGCCCTTTATCTATGAAAATACTTTTTAATAGCACGTACTATTAAAACCCTTTGAATGGGATATATTATAGTTCATCTAATTTTAACCCTTTCCGGCGCGGAGTAAATCTGTTTAAAATAATTAACTTCTACCAGAATTTATAAACGAATTTATTTGAGAATACGAGCTTGCTGACTTTCAGGCATGTTATAAAATAAAAAATTTAAAGTAATGCCAGTTAGAATTAAAAAATTGTCGCCTATACGATCCTTGCTTTAGCAAGTATCCGGCAATCTTGAGCATGGTTGATTTCATTGTATATAACGCTACGAGAATAATTACCTTCACTCATGCCCTTTATCTATGAAAATACTTTTTAATAGCACGTACTATTAAAACCCTTGGAATGGGATATATTATAGTTCATCTAATTTTAACCCTTTCCGGCGCGGAGTAAATCTGTTTAAAATAATTAACTTCTACCAGAATTTATAAACGAATTTATTTGAGAATACGAGCTTGCTGACTTTCAGGCATGTTATAAAATAAAAAATTTAAAGTAATGCCAGTTAGAATTAAAAAATTGTCGCCTATACGATCCTCGCTTTAGCAAGTATCCGGCAATCTTGAGCATGGTTGATTTCATTGTATATAACGCTACGAGAATAATTACCTTCACTCATGCCCTTTATCTATGAAAATACTTTTTAATAGCACGTACTATTAAAACCCTTTGAATGGGATATATTATAGTTCATCTAATTTTAACCCTTTCCGGCGCGGAGTAAATCTGTTTAAAATAATTAACTTCTACCAGAATTTATAAACGAATTTATTTGAGAATACGAGCTTGCTGACTTTCAGGCATGTTATAAAATAAAAAATTTAAAGTAATGCCAGTTAGAATTAAAAAATTGTCGCCTATACGATCCTCGCTTTAGCAAGTATCCGGCAATCTTGAGCATGGTTGATTTCATTGTATATAACGCTACGAGAATAATTACCTTCACTCATGCCCTTTATCTATGAAAATACTTTTTAATAGCACGTACTATTAAAACCCTTTGAATGGGATATATTATAGTTCATCTAATTTTAACCCTTTCCGGCGCGGAGTAAATCTGTTTAAAATAATTAACTTCTACCAGAATTTATAAACGAATTTATTTGAGAATACGAGCTTGCTGACTTTCAGGCATGTTATAAAATAAAAAAATTAAAGTAATGCCAGTTAGAATTAAAAAATTGTCGCCTATACGATCCTCGCTTTAGCAAGTATCCGGCAATCTTGAGCATGGTTGATTTCATTGTATATAACGCTACGAGAATAATTACCTTCACTCATGCCCTTTATCTATGAAAATACTTTTTAATAGCACGTACTATTAAAACCCTTTGAATGGGATATATTATAGTTCATCTAATTTTAACCCTTTCCGGCGCGGAGTAAATCTGTTTAAAATAATTAACTTCTACCAGAATTTATAAACGAATTTATTTGAGAATACGAGCTTGCTGACTTTCAGGCATGTTATAAAATAAAAAATTTAAAGTAATGCCAGTTAGAATTAAAAAATTGTCGCCTATACGATTCTCGCTTTAGCAAGTATCCGGCAATCTTGAGCATGGTTGATTTCATTGTATATAACGCTACGAGAATAATTACCTTCACTCATGCCCTTTATCTATGAAAATACTTTCTAATAGCACGAACTATTAAAACCCTTTGAATGGGATATATTATACACTGCTCAAAACAATTAAAGGATATTTGAAGTTTTATATAAAATAAAGATATAAACGAAATTTTTTTTGCCGAAAATAGAAGAAGAGAATCACAAATGCAAATTTTTCTGGTTTTAAAACTGTGGAGTATGCAAATTTTGAGTTCGACGTCAAAAACGTCGCTTCAGCGGCAGCGAATGAAATTTGACTTTCAACTGGATAAAAGAGAATGAAGACAAGGATGATCGGCATTCAGTGATTGCTTTGTTTCGATGAGTACGATGTCTCAGCGAAGTCATTTGACAGATTCAGAAGCTTGGAGAATTGTTGGTAGGTTAGAAGGGGGCCAAACTCAAGCCGAAGTAGCGCAAGCCATTGGAGTGTCACAAAGTGTCATTTCCAGGATCTAGAACCGTTTTTTGGAGAGTGGATGTGCAGGCCGAAGACCAGGGCAAGGTGTAGATGGGCAACAACGCCCAATGAAGATCGATATTTAGCGTTAACAGCTCGGAGACGCCGAAACATGAACGCTACTCTTCTCCCACAACACCTTCGCTCGGCTACAGGCACCATGATTTCAACTCAGACTGTCCGAAACCGGCTCCATGCTGTAGGTCTGTATGCTTGCCGACCGATGGTATGTGTTAGATTAACATCAAGGCATCGTCGCGACCGCAGGGAGTGGGCACTGGGCAACCGAGCATGTCAACTGGAGGAGAAATGAATGGAGCAATATTGTGTTTTCTGACGAGTCCCCTTTTTTCTGTGCATCCGGATAATAGGCGTATTTTCATCTAGAGGGACCGTGGCAGTAGGAATAACCCTGCGTTCGTGCACGAAAGTGTCAGATTTGGCGGTGGAGGAGTGTTGGTGTATGGTGGCATCTCCATTGACGGGTGCACTCAGGGCCTGATTATCAACGGGGCACTCTCCCACCAGAAAAAATAAATAGAATTTTTTTCCTTACTCGTGATAGTAATTTTGACTGAAAAGGGCGTTTAAACAAGGCGAAAATTTCTATGTAATTTTACTGGGGCGAGAGTGCCCCGTTAGTAATCAGGCTCTGGGTGCACTGACCTCTACATCATTCGAGATGGAGCTCTGACTGGTCGCCGATATAGGGATGAGATCCTCAGACCTATTGTAGTCCCTTACGCTGCAGCAATCGGAGATAACTTCATTTTAATGGACGATAACTGCAGGCCACATCGTGCAAACCTGGTGGAGGATTTCCTTTTCGAGGAAGGAATCGTTCGTATGGAATGGCCAGCGTGTTCTCCAGACATGAATCCAATCGAGCACGTTTGGGACGCTCTAGGAAGACAAGTTTCTGGCCGCCAACAACTCCCACAAATTCTTCAAGAACTGGAAAGAGCTCTTCTGGAAGAGTGGGGCAGAATACCCCAACTCGTCATTAATAGCCTCATTGAGTCCATGCCTCAAAGGTGTTCAACGTTGCTGGCCGCCCATGGAAACCATACCCCCTACTGAAAATGATTTTCTTTGAAGAAAACACCTTTTCTTATTCTTTTTTCTCATATGCACAAATTGTGTTTTTTTCCTTTTGTACACAAATGCGCAATAAAATGCATTTTTTTCTGCCAAACATGTGTAATTTATTCTTATAAAACCTTCTATGTCTGTCGACCATGTATCAATCAGCTAAAAAGTTTCCCAGTTACAAAATCCACCTAAAACTGCAATATCCTTTAATTGTTTTGAGCAGTGTAGTTTATCTAATTTTAACCCTTTCCGGCGCGGAGTAAATCTGTTTAAAATAATTAACTTCTACCAGAATTTATAAACGAATTTATTTGAGAATACGAGCTTGCTGACTTTCAGGTATGTTATAAAATAAAAAAATTCTATTAAATATTCTTGGTGCCAGTAAAATTAAAATTGAGTGTCCTTTTTAGGGACACTGCGCCAGAAAGGGTTAATCAAGATTTGTACCAGAAATTTTTTATTTAATTTTACTTTTTTAACTTTTGTGAGAAAAAAAGTCATTTTCATAGTTTCCAGTGTGAAACACAAAGTCCAGGGAAATTCCAGTGAGAAACACAACTGATTGCCCTGAAAAAATTAATAATGATAAAGAACAGGAATTCAAAACTCCATGCAAAATGGCTTTTTCTTATTTCTTTAAAATCTTTCATAAAAAAGTAAATATTTTATTTTTATATAGATAAATGTCTTCATCTGATATAAATTAATTATTACGTGCTGAACTAATGGTATTAATATCGTGAATGGTATAATAATAAAGATGAATATTACATGTGTAACAATGAGAAGATTATTACAAATTTTCTAATTACAACAATGCACGTAATTTTACTGATTTACGTAACCGCACACTTTCGGGAGGGATTTTTTGAAGTTTTTGAAATTTTCTCGTGTTATCTATTTTTAATAATGACATTTACCTTACAACTTCGAAAAAATATATATAAATTTTAGCAGTTACACAAAAATAATTTTAAAAAAAGTAAAATAGACAAAATTATGTCAAAAATTGACATTTCCGCAAAACGTGATAACTTGAAAGTAATATAATGTATTGACATTTTGTAAATTGCATAATAAACAGAACAATTCATTTAGGACTTAAATTACATACATTATAATCGCATTTCTATTTCAGAAGCTATAGCAGTTAAAGTATTAATGTAATGAAAAATTCGCAAAATTTATCCCAAGATTGTCATTTATAACAGTGCAAATATAGAACTATTTAATATATTATCATGAATGTAGTCTATTCCCTAAGAAACATTCGTAAAAGATATACGAAATCTTCGTGGCAATTCATGCAGAATTTTTTGTTTGAGAATGTTTTGTGTACAGTAAAAATCTGAAAAACTTCATTTTGAGAAAAAGCTAAAGATAACTTTTAAACACAATTCAAATGCTATTGTAGTTGTAACTTTAAACAGCTGTAACTTTGGTTATAATCAAGAGAATTCGACAGATAAAAGAGTCGATTTTATAATTATTGCATAAATGAAAAATCGATTTTTTTTTTACTGAAAATTACGTTTTAAATGTTTTCTGTTACCTTAATCCTTACTGGCACAGAGTTGATCAAATGATGAAATGATGCATTGACACCGAAATTTACAAAGGAATTTATTAGAAAATAAAAACCTACTAATTTTCTTGTACTTTATAAAAGAAAAAAATTAATTATGTTTTATTGGTGCCGGTATTCTTAAATTATGTATCCTTTTTTAAGGATACCGATAATCTAAAAGCTTAAATGAAATGATTATTATTAAAATCACTTAAGATTAAAAAAAAATGAAGCAGAATTTTTTAACCGAATTTTACTTTTAAAAGTTCCGTTATTTTTTTTTCACTAATTGTAGTTTAATGAAAATGTAAGTAAATTCTATTCAGTTTTCAACAGTACTGGGTCAAAATTATTTACCCCTGAAAAAGGTTGAATTATAGATAAATAAATACAGTCAAGTCTCTATATAACGAAACTCCATACATCGAATTTCTCCGTATAACGAATTTTTAGTAAGAACGGTCCCCTTTTCGCAAGATTACATTAAAAACAGTCTCTATATAGCGAAATATCTATCTCCATATAACGATTTTTTTCATAAATTGATCTTAATTTATTCAGTTTTAAAAAAGCTTCGAAATCATATGGAATCAATTTTCCATCACTTATTTTTGATTTATCGTTCAGTGCTGAGTTTATATATATATATATATATATATATATATTACTTCTTTATAAATATTACTCTGTTAATCCCACCTCCCACACACCTTTCAACATCCTTCTCAAAACACAGTCAATTGGATTGTTACACATATAAGAGAGGAATCAATGAGAGCACATAAGAGAGACCTTTAAATGGAGGAAAATATCAACTACAATTTTTCATTCCTTGCTAAAATTTGAGAATTTTTTTTTAGAGCGTAACAATTTTAAAATCAAAACAACAAAAAATTACAGATTTCTTCCTCTGAAATTTATGCAAGTCTTCCTTATTTGATTTTCATTAAGCTTTCAAATAAATGTCTTTTCACTTTTTAAAACTGCTTAAATAATTAAGAAATAAAATGTTAAGTTAATATATGCTTTTAAACATTTCAAATTCTTAATTAAAAAGATCAAAAATAATATTTGTTCAAAATTTACACATTAAATAAGATTTTTAACATCATTCTCTATACATCGAATTTCTCTATATAACGAATGTTTTACTGGAACGATGGATTTCGTTATATAGAGACTCGACTGTAAATAAAAGTCAAATAACTCTGATTTGTTACAGGCCATCCTACACCAGCATTGGATATTGCGAAGATATCTAAAACGATAACTAAAAATAAATCTTAGACGTTAATAAAATAATTGAATGCTTCCTAAAAAGCGACTAAACCCTTCAAGGCATTTCTGCTCCAGAGGTTCAAATAATTAATTCACACCGCATTTTAATAACAAATTTATTTGAAAATAATCAAAAGTTTGTTTTCACATATGAGGAGCCCAGAAGCCAAGGGGTACAAGTGACAAAATGTCGATTTGGAGTAAATTGAGTTTAAAGATAATTGATGTTAAATTGGAACATCAATAACAATTGAGTGGATTGAAATAGGAAACATCTGCTTGTTGCATTCTAATCTTTGAACTCTCATTTCAATAACTGTTAAAAAAAATAGAGTACAATTTTCTTTAAATGTAAAATTAATCAATATTGTTTGTTTTTCAAAAAAAAGTGGTTTATCTCTATAACTCCCCAAATAATCAGAAAATGACCTATATTTCTTTACCTGAAATGAAAAAAGCATATTTCCAGGTACCCTGTGCACTTAACTCAATTTTTTCAATTTTGTCACTTATACCCCTTGGCTTCTGGGGTCCTCATATATTATCAGAACAAAAACATACTAAAAATTACTGGTGTAATTCGCAATTCAGTATTTAAAGTTTACAGACTTTTACAGACTACAAACGACGATACAGGATAAATCCCTTGGGGAAGAGTGACCGGTATACGCGCGGTAAGAAGCGCTCAGAATCCTTGTTTATCCCCACCAGTAAAATTTTACTGTTAATTTTGTCTTATTTAATTAGAGCGTTTTATCAATTAAATAAGTCATGAATTTCTGTTTTTAAAAAACAGCGACAAAAGATTAATATATTCTATTAAATGGTCCCGGTCGCAAAAAGTTCAAGCGCTACATTGTTACAGAAACTCTACCTGCCTGGAGGGCATAGGTAGGAAGCTTGAATTTTAATATGTTCCTAACACATAGCGTAATACAGAAATATTTATTTCATAAATATAATAATATTTTTATATGTTATCTGGTGTGAAACATTTATTACTTTATTTTCCTTAAAAATATTATTACGGATTTTCTGTAGTGTTTTCGTTTTCACGGGACGATCGCTAGCTAGTTGACATTATGCTACTTTTATTGGCGGATGTTTCAGATGTGCTGTTTTTATAAGAAACTTCTGATGCATTGTAGTCGTTGCAAGGTAATTTTTCTGCGTTTGTGGGTGTATAAGTATACATTTCATACTTTTTTTATCGTTTATTTCTAGATTTTTCTGGAATATTTCTGGATTCAAAAAATCGTAAAAAGTACTGTTTGTCTTCGACTACACAGACCCGAATTATGAAACAATATACGCATTTGTTTTATTGTCATTGTTATTCAGATTTTCTGTATGGATCCCTTTTTTTTTTTTTTTTTTTTTTTTTTGGATTGAAGGTTAAAGACTTCTTTTCCAATTTTTTTCTAATATGTTCTTTGTCATTATGTTGTTGGAATATCTTTAATAATGACACCATTTTAAGCATCTTCTTTAAAGTGTGAGGAAGAGCAAGTTTTAAGAGTTCAGATACAAAATAGCGCAATGTAAAACATTTTAAATTTTGCATGTTGTATTTTAACAGGTGCAAACGTCTGGTTTTGTTCCGAATTGGACGTCAGTGACTCGGGTTACTACGAGTTAAAGGGTTTATAATCTCTTTATTAAGTACCAGTAATTGTGAAAATTAAATTTTCCCTTCTTTAATTCTAGAATATCTCATGATTAAACAATAGATTTATGAATTAAAACTAGGAGACCATATTGTATACTTTTTATGAGTTGCGAATGAAAGAATTGAGGAAGTTGTTACAAAATGATAGCTGTTTCTTTTAATCGGTTGCTGATTACCTCTGGTGAAAATTTCCACCAGTAAACTTAAATAAAAAAAATCTTTATTTTAGTGCCTTATTGATAGAAAAATTCTTTCACAAATAAAGTAAAAAATATCTATTACTTTTTACTGGTGTCAGTTTGCCCGGTCGGCGAACTGTTACTACCAAAGTAAACTCTTACCAATAAAAATTAATAGCAATTTTTGATATTATTATTATTATATTTTTTATTAAAAGTTTTCCTTAACGAGGCTTTTAAATAAGAAGACATTTTCTGCATAAATTTACTGGTGGAAGTTTACAATAGTGGAATTGAACCTCCTGCGAAAGCGGTTACAGTTGAAGTTTCACTACTTTGAGGCTATATCAGTGTCTCCTTTTTAATAGCTCCATGGATTAACCGCTTCCCTGATTTGTCCGTACGTCATACGGGCAACGTGTTTTTGCCAATAAAGATTTTCCCGTAACACGTACGAGCATTCATAATCCTATCATTATTTATTATTCTCACCAGTAAATTTTTATTGTATTTTTTGCATTATTTAACCCCTTCGCGACGGGATACTTTCACGAAACTTTTAATGTTTTTTCACTGGTTTTAAAAAACAGAAATTCATTCCTTGTTAAATCGAGAAAATGCTCCGATTGAATAACACAAAATTTGCAGTATAATTTTACCGGTGGGAATAAACAAGGATTTTTAAGCCTTTTTGCGGCACGTATACGTGTCGCTCGTCCCCAAGGGGTTAATCCGAGCATTTTTCCTATTCCATTAGGCAAAAATTTCTGTTTTAAGAAACTGGTAATAAAAGATTAAAATATCTGTAAAAGGCATAAAAAACTGATATGATTTTTTCAAAAATATTGATCAGTTAAATGGTCAAACCTTTCCGGCGCAGTGATCTCACTACGAGACCACATAAATTTAATTAAAATTGTAACCGGCACCACGAATATTTTAACAAAATTTTCAGATTTATACGGCATTTTAAAAAATATTTGCCAGGGTACAAAATGAAGAATTGGAGCAAAAATGTATTGAATGGACAATAGAACATGGAGAGTATAATTTTAAAATTAATAAAACAAAAATTTGAAGTTTTAAAAGAATAAAAATTTTGAATAAGTAATATTTAAATTGCAGAATTCGTAAGCACCATCATTAAAAATATAATTTATGTCTTTATTTAATTTTTGTTAACAAAATCTGTCGAAAATTGTTACTAAAATTTTGTTGTAAAAGTCTACGCAGTGTTGCCAGATTGGGGATTTTGTCCCAATTTTGGGGAATTTTAAACCTTCAGGGGAATTTTTCGGGGACTCATAACTCTTGGGGACATGTTTGGAAACAATGGACGTTTTGGGGGAAAAACTTGGGTAATTGTTCTCGCAGTTTAAATTTTTACTTTCAGACATTTGCCAGTACTGGATACGTCTCGAATTCGTTTTTAATTTGGAAACGAAAATAAAATATAGAAATGATAGATATAAATCATTATTCTCGTGGTCGTTCTCACAGATTTATGCAACAAAAATAAAAACAATTTTAAAACTTTTATTTGTTGTTGCTTATTGATGGTTAAATTGAGTTTCATGCAATGCCAGTAGAGATATTTGCAATTTCAAGACTTAAAATTGCATACTGATATCACATCACTACGTTTATAATTGACAAGTGCTCAATGAATGCAACAGCCCTCCTGATTCTTTTGATAAGAAACTTGAATGAAAATTCTGCGGTTTTAAACAACTTAGACTAGGGGTGCACAACCTGTGGCCCGCGGGCCAAACTGATACCAGTAATTTTATGCATATTAACTTTCCTTATAATAAAGACAGAAACTTTGCTATGAAAGAAAACAAACGTCACTTTTCAAATATTCTGGTGGCAAACGATTTTCTGGCAAAAAGGTTGTGCATCACTAACTTAGACATTACTAAATATTCAGGACATGTCCGAAACGTTCATTTGCTATGTTTTTAAAAAGATTTAATTAAAGTTGTTAAAAGAAGCTACATTTGTTTTATTACAGACAAAATCACAGTGATTTATACAACATAGATATTTTGCTTTAGGTGATAAAAATTGAAAATAATTTTTTATAGCTTAAGCCGATAATGTCAACATAATTTTCAGTTCATTAAAAAGCGAACTTATTAGAAATGGTATAAACCTAGAAAAAAAAATATTGGTATGAAAAATGCAGATGGAGCTAATGTAATGATAGGCTAGCATCATCGATTGTCAACAATTTAAATAACAAGTATAAACGAGCTCGTAGTTGTAAAATGTATTTCTTATTCTCATCGATTAGCTGTGAATATGCAATGCATGCAAAATCCTATTGAGTTAAAAAAAAAAATTGTAAATGGGGAATTTTTTTCGAAAAATGCTTTAATTGAAGGAAAAATTGAGTTTTAATTTGTTAAAAAAAATTATAACGAAAATTTGAAAATTGAGAACTTGCCTTTTTGAGTAGAAATTGCGTTGGGGACTTTTTCTCCAAAAAAACGCCGATTTGGGGAAAATTTCAGAAATTTTGGGGAAATTGGCTTTCGACAATCTGGCAACACTGAATCTACGCATCCTGGTAAAAGGAGTACAATTTTTGTTTCGGAAATTAAACATATTTTTTTACATTTTCGCCTTGGCACAACATGAAAAATTGTAGCAAAAATATATTGAATAATCTATCAAAGTCACATTTTAAAATTAATTGGAAAATTTCTGAAGTTTTTAAATCCATCCCGAACAAATAATTCGATACTTTATACATTTGATTAAAAAAATATTTTCAACATCCATATCACAATAAAACGTTAAAAAAATTAAATAAAAATTCATTTATTTGCTTGTTTTCACTTGCTGAACCAATTTAATTACGCGTTTCAGGAAACAAATCCTAATATATTAGTTTGGGGGTTTTGTTTCGTTCAACAATAGTATACTTTGTGGTTATCCCTTCTCATTGAATGAAAGTTCAGCCCATAAATTTCAGAGGAGTTTTTGAATAGTGAATGTAACTCAACGATATACTTGTTTCCACACAATAGATGATATATAATTTATCAGGACGTTCTTTGGTTTGTGTAAGTATAAAACAAAAAAATTAACCTTGGAGTCAACACAAAATGCAACTGAGGATATAATGCTGATTTACACACTGACTCATTTTATTTACTCATATTATAACTTTTTTTTTTTTTTTTAAGGTTACGTATTTCTTTTACGCTGCTGAAATTTATTATCTTCGCATAAAAATGTGTTCCGTAAATTGCGCAAATAAAAATGAGTTGTTTCCTTTTTTATGTGTTCGTAAAATTATGTTTTATAATGATTAATGTTGGTGTAAAGATGTGTAAGAAATAAATATAATAAAAAGAATATTGCCCAGTTAAACTGATGGCATTGAGCTCACAGGCTACGCATACTGATTGTACATTACAGCCTTATATTTTCAAGGGTTAATTCCGTTCGAAAAGAAAAAATAAGAAGGGGGAAAAAACTCTCCCCTTTCCCCTTTTTTATACTTAATTATTGAACCTCCTAAACTATCAAGGACATGCTTTATCATATAAAAAATCTATATCCAAAATTCAGAGCAAATCGGATAATTTTTAATAAAAACTCATTTAGCATTTATATAATTTAAGAGGAATTATCCCCTTCTTTTATACTTAACCATTAAACTTCCAAAATTATTCAGAAATTTGAACGAAATCTGACAATTCTGCTTGAAAAACCCATTTATATAAATTAAGGGGAGGGGCATTAGAACCCCCGTTCCCCCTGTTTATACTTATTCAATGAACACCTAATAACAGTCACGGAATCGCTCATCAGAATGATCCTATATCTAAATTTTGAACGAAAACTTAATTCTGCATGAAAAACCCATTTAAATCAATTAAGGGAAGGGGCATGAGCCCCCCGTTCCCCCTCTTATACATATGGAATGAACTCCAAAAACTAATCAGGGAAGCGCCTTGTCAGGATATACCTATATACAAAATTTCAAATGGATCGGATATTTTTATCATGAGTTATCGCGTTACGCACATACGAACATACATACAGAACGGGCGGGCACATAAGCTCTCAGGCTATGATAGCCTGTGAGCTAAAAAATACTTCAAGAAATCATCAATGATGTGGAGAATGAAAATTTAAATAAAATATAGAAAAATTATATCATTCTGCAATAAGTAATGATTGCCTGTATTATTTATGGAATATTTTTTGTCTTAAAAATAATAAAGATAAGAATTAAAAGTAGTAAATTACACGTCAAACATAGTAAATGAGGTGCGTTCGTACTATAACGAAGATTTAAAAATACTCAGGTCTTGGTGTAATAGTATGCATGTAGTACTTCGTATACAGTATAGTATCCGAAATCTTTTGTGTGTCTGTAAACACTATTTGATATATATTATACAGGAAGTAACTTGTAGTATAATTTAGCTACGTATATCTGTTTCTTAAAATGCGATATAATTTAATATAATTAAAATGCCCCTTCAAACAATGTCTCCCTCCCTCTTCATACACCATTATGTATTGGCATGCATTTTTTGTGGACCTTTAAATTAAGAATAAATATTCTTTGCAGTGCAGATTGTACAGAGTGTATATTTTAGTATATACTTTATAGATTAATATCGATTTTATTACATACGAGAGAGGACAACACCATTGAAATGCACTTGAAACTTTTTTCCCCATTAACCGTAATGTAACGGAAAATTTTGATTATCCCTGCAATTAAGTTATTCATCCGATTTCCATAGAATTTGAAAGGAAACTACAAAATTGTGCAACAATTATATATTTTAAATTTCAAGCGATTTGGTTGGGTACGTTTTGGACGGACAGACCCAACGACGATGAAAGGTGCTAACGTATTTACAAACACACACAAAAAAAATCAATATCTTTGAAAAATTTAGTAGATGTTAAAAAAATCTTTCTAGAAAAATAACCCATGTATAATATTGGTAAGTTGTATATTTTATATATTCTTTAAAAAGTTTCCTTTATACATCTAAATTCGTTCCGGTTTTATTAAAGGATTGCTGTATTGAGAACAGGAGGACACACATATGCTTGTGTCTGTAATATATTCCAGCACTGTAAAATAGTATTATAATTTCCAAAATTACTTCAACTTTTTCAGGCACAATTGTCCCACGCTGGGATCGCATAAATTCAATTCCAAACTTATAGCGGCACCAAGAATATTTTAGTAAATTTTTGCTTTTACAATGAAGTTTTTAATTTCTAATAAAGACATTTTTAAATTTCGATGTCAATCAATCTGTTCAACATTTTATGAACAGAATTTGTCTGTACTGGAAATGGTTAACCCTTTCCGGCGCACAGACAAGTTCTGTTGGTAAAATGAGAAATTGTTGACTGACACCGGAATTTACAAAAGACTTTTTTGAAAATTAAGAACTCCCTGATTTAAGCTGTCATTGTAAAAGTAAAATTTTACTAAAATAATACTGGTGCCGTTTGTTTGTTTGGAATTAAAATTAGGTGTTGCCGGAGTAGTAACACTGCGCCGGAAAGGGTTAAACCCTGCAATGCCCATAGTTGATTGCGGAATTCAGATAATCTGAATTCATGCCAGAAAAATTAAATAATAAATTTAGGTTTCTTTAATACAGAAGTATGTATCATTAAATAAAATAATTACTGTTTTAAATTTCTGGTGTGAATACGAAATTTTTGAATAAAAAAAATGCGCCGTATCGGGAACACTGACGTTACATAAATGCTACCATGGAATGGACATTAGAAGCTTATGTCTCTTTAAAATTACATGCAGAAAAAAACATATGCTGTCTCATAAAGTCTTCCATTTTTTGGTATAGTAATGCCTGATAAAAAACGGTAAGGATTTACATATATAGTGTAATACAGCCATTAATCAAATATTTTTTTATTATTATTATATCAACCTCCTTTATATTGATTTACCCTCGTTTTTAAATTTTCTATGGAAAATAAATCTTCCAATTTCATTCATTTATTTATTGTGTTAAGTAAAAGGCTAAGGTTATTTTCTCTGGCAAATATGTTAAAATAACATTTTCTTCTCCTACATTGGTTTTAAAATATGCATTATAATTTATCTCTCAACGGGAAAATATGTCCTTGTAAAACTTTTAACTCTCAAAATACATTAAACATGTACAGTACGATAGATGATTTAAAGCATAAATTTTATATGCGTTAGGAAACTAAATCTATCAAAGTTTTGTAATAACATAAGGCTAAAGTTTATGCCAAACAATCTTTCGTTTGAAACTGACGCTGAGGCATAGACTTGAGAATAAGGTAATTTGAATAACTTTGTTTTTTTTTCAAACTTTGGCACGATTCCTTCTAGATTCTACATACATTTTAGATTTATTTCTTAATACATAGAATATAGTTTTGTTAGATTTGATTTAATGCAAAACAAGTAAATATATTAAAAGAAAACAACTACTTCAGTCTAATCACTTAGGGACAATTATAGCTCGATCAAGATAAAGCAGGGCCTAAGCCCTTGTGTTGCTTCGGGGTTGATTCACAGACGTATTATATTTCCTGTATTAACATAGACTTGGGGGTTGTGCAAATATAATGTTATAATTTTAGGGGAGGGGGGATTTGGCACATGATATCGCAAGATAGCTGTGGGGAGAGAGGGGTTTGTCTTTTGATATAGATATCATTTTGGACCCAATCAAAATAACTATTTTTATTTGTAACATGATCTTTGGTACAAAATGGCATGTTACCTTTTCTTTAAATCGATTATCTATTTTTAATCCAGACGATTAATTATGAATCATAACTTTGTTAATTTTTTTCAAAAGCAGTACTCAATTCTAACAGCATAAATCAACTCTACACCCTTCAATTAGCCTTAAAAAAGAATATACATGCAATTCATACGATAAAATTCCGAGAAATTAATTACTTTAAAACGAGCATATTTTAGGAGCTGTATCCAAATAGAAGTTCTTTACTCGATTGTTGACCGAGAGAGCCTTCTTGATCAAGGCATCTTAGGCGCCAGTCAATTATTCATTGAAGACTGTCATACCTAAGAAGTTTCAAAATATCTAGGCACTTCTATTGTAGACGGCCCCTTAAACCATCATTTTGCCGTTTTTTAAACATAATTTGAAAACTACTTAGAAGAAAAAATTGAAAGTTTGGATTTCTATATAAATCTAAATCCATCAAAAAAAGTTGCAGTTTATAGATATTTTGTATATTATTTTCATAATTCATGATTCTATCATACCATTAAATTTCCTTTTTTTATTTTCTTTCGTCTTAAGAAAAATAGTTTCTGTAGCGGCCTCATGTCATTTGATCAGTATAAAGCGAGATACTAATTTACAGTAACTGGCTTGGCTTTTTGCTCGACGCTAACGTTCTCGCCTCCTGATCATGGTTCAAATACAGTCGGTGCAGTCTATATTCTCAACTCAGTATCATTTGGTTTTGTAGTATAAGTCACACAGCTGATAACTGCTATGTTTGTTGGCCACTGCTATTTTCGAAATGTATGATTCGTTTTTTTTTTTTAATTGAAATATCTCAGATGAAATAAATTAAAATTTTCCGTTCTGAAATGCTGGATGTCAAAAATCGTAGCATGTGACTTACATTACTAGTACTCTTGGAATTAGCCGGAAGTAAAACTGAAATGCCACAGTATTGCCGCATCTGGCTGATTTTTTTATTGGGGGATTCCGAATTCTCACCATTAAATATAAACAGTCTTTATTGTTTTATAAGATGATAGGTTTTCGACAAATAAAATAAAAAAAAATTGCTATTCAAAATTTTTCGGTGTGAATGTGTGCATTCACAGTCCATTCACAAAATTTGAATGTGCACTTGTGAGATGTCGGTCGATCAGTGATGACATCACACACGTGTCCCCTGGCTTTGAGTATTTCGAAGACAGCGCCACAGCTCCACAAACTCTTGCTTTTCCAGTATTTCAATTTGTCGTCCCTTTTAACTCCATAAAATGCATATTTTTAATATCTTGGGGACGAGCGACACGTATACGTGCCGCAAAAAGAAATAAGAATCCTTTTTTATTCCCACCAGTAAAATTTTACCTTTTTTAATCGGAGCATTTTCTGGATTTAATAAGGCACAAATTTCTGTTTTTAAAACCGGTGATAAAACATAAAAATTTTCGTAAAAGGCTCTCATCGCGAAGGGGTTAATCAATATTCCCACCAGTAACTTTTAAATAAATTTTGCTTTTTCAACTTTGGTGGTTAAAAAAGGTAGTAAAATTGCTTTGGCTTATTTTAAAACAAGTATTTTCGAAAATTCACGACAGTCTTTTTATTAACATTTCATGTGTAAGAAATTAGAATTCTTCATTGCTTACTAAATGTTAAGAGAAAATTATTCTCCATGTTATAAGTAATCATCCTACGCATCCTGTTTAATAATAAAATGACATTTACCACATGAAATCAAAATTTTATGCATACTTCTGTTGAAAGAATCTTTGAATGACTCAGCCGTATAATGCATTTTGAAATATTAATTGAAACCATTCACAATTCTATTCGGAATTATAAGATAAATCAAACTTCGTTCACTCTTACATTTTATATTGTCTTGCTGAATAATTTATTTTACGATTATTCTTCCACTATCCTTGTCTTAATACTTTTTTTTTCGTCTGAAGAAAAAAATGTTACCACAAAAATGCAAGTAAAACACGAATTTGCTGACTTTTGGCATAAAAACCGTGTGTAAGTAAGAGGCGTAAACGCAAGTTTCCTGTCGTAAAAAGTTAGTTTATTATGGATTCTTGAATATGTTAACGTAAAACTATCAGCATTAAAAGCTTGAAAATCAGTTTTCACAGTTGTATGTAGTAAGGTAAAGAGGGTGTGATTTCCGACGCAATTGTACAAAACTGCAAGTTTTTCTACGATTTAAGTTTCTGAAATTTCTATTCAGGTAATTCTTTTTTTTCTTCGTATACTTTAGTTTGTATGTTGTGTGTGTGCTTTTTCTTGCATCTGAACATCCGTTTAAAATATTGGTGGGTTGTTCAATAATTTTTAAATTCAAGAGTATAGTATACGACTTAGATGCAATGTTTTTCCCTAGATATATCAAGGATTTTCGTTCTTTAACATTGATCATTAGTATAATAATATATTTTAACATAATTTTAGAAATGTTTATTTTTTATTTAATTTATTTATTTTTTTTTATTTATCTTAAACTTACAGGTGACCTTTATATATTAAGTCTGCACCACTATTTTTAATAGTATATATTTTTTTCAAAAATTCTGATCTGAAATAGTAGTACAAAATAGAATTAATAAATAACTGCATGTGGCAACCCTGAACATTTTATTGGCAAGTTCCATGAGTATGCGAAGTATAAATCAGATGCTACGAATTTGGCTACCAGCATTTTAATAACGGAGAAATGTGACTTGTCTTATCGGAGATATCTCATTAATTGAATAAGGCGAAGCATTTTTTTTTAAATAACCTGTGACCAACAAGGATTTGTCTGCTATGTGACTTACATTACAAAAACAAATAAAACTAGCCTATTATAATAAATCAAACTTCATTGACTCTTACAATTTTTATATTGGCTTGCTGAATAATTTAGTTTACGATTATTCTTCTACAATCCTTGTCTTTTGTGACCACAAAAATGCAATTAAAACATGAATCTACTGACTTTTGGCATAAAATCCGTGTATAAACAACAGGCGTAAACGCAAATTTCCTGTCGTAAAAAAGTTAGCTTATTACGGATTCTTGTATATGTTAACGGAAAGCTATCAGCATTAAAAGCTTGAACGTCAGTTTTCACATTTGTCTGTAGTAAGTACTTTAAAGAGGGTGTGATTTCCATCGCAATTGTACAAATCTCATGTTTTTCTACGATTTTAGCCTCTGAAGTATCTATTCAGGTAAATTTCCTTTTTTTTTATCCTTATTTCGCAGTCAAGTTTGTTATTTGTCAGGGATGAGATTTCTGACTCTTTACATACCAGTATAATCTTAGAGAAAATATTACTTTGTTTCATCGGAAATGTTTTTGCTACTAAACATAATACAAGTTACTATAAAATTATATGGGTATTCAAAATTTCAGAAATTGTATCCCTGGTATTTGCATTTTATTACATTTTAAAAATCTTTTTATCCCCTTGAGGGGCAAGTATAATGCCTCCGTAGTATTGTATTCTCCCCTGAATCACCGAAAAGTTTTATTTTAAAATAAGGAAAGGCAATCACGCACAATGTTGCCAGATTGTCGAAAGCTAATTTCCCCAAAATTTCTGAAATTTTCCCCAAATCAGGGTTTTTTTTAGAAAAAGTCCCCAACGCAATTTCTACTCAGACAGGCAAATTCTCAATATTTAATTTTCCGCTATAAGAAATTTTTAACAAATTTAAATTCAATTTTTTCCCCAAATCAAACATTTTTTTGAAAAAATTCCCCATTTATGAAAAAAATAAACACTTAATCTCAACAGAATTTTACGTGTATATTCAAAATTAAAACAACAACAAAAAAAGTTACAAAATTATTTTTATTTTTGCTGTATACATAAATCCGTACTATTAAATGAATTTGATTTGGTTTGGTTTTGGTTTATGTCGGCCGATTATCCACTCGTACTATTAAATGAAATGTATTTCTGTCCACAATGAAGGGAAAAATCTGAATCACGTATCTGAAAATTCAGATGGGGATAGCCCAATGCAATCATGATGAATCTTTAGTACATGTAAACGCTGAGCACGACCACCATAATAACGATTTATATCCATTATTTCTGTCTTTTATTTTCGTTTTCCAAATCAAATTCTAATTCGTGACAAATCCAATATTGGCGAATCTCTGAAAGTAAAATTTGAATTTGTGATAAGAATTCCCCAAGTTTTGCCCCAAATGTTTCATAGTCCCCAATCAAGTCCCCAAGATTTTCTTGTCCCCAAAAAATTCCCCTAGAAGTTCAAAATTCCCCAAAATGTGGACAAAATTCCCTATCTGGCAACACTAATCACGCAGTATAATATCCCCAAAGTTAAAGGCATAAAATTTCGTTAAAAGTTTGTGGTACGAATCTTGTTTCTATTAGGTGCAATATAATATATCCCACCGCCCCTCAAAGCGTTATAATACTGATGGGTAGTTTAACCCTTTCCGGCGCGGACAAATTTTGTTAGTAAAATGAGAAATTGTCGACTGACATCGTAATTTACAAACGATTTTTTTAAGAAATTAAGAAATCCTCAATTTAAGCTTTTATTGTAAAATCAAGATTTTATTAAATTATTATTGGTGACAATTGCAAGTTTGGAATTAAAATTAGGTGTGTCCAGACCGAACACACTACGCCAGAAATGGTTAATTGTTTTTAACCCTATGCATTCAAGAGGAAATTGTCACTCATCACTAGTGTTGTTTGGTGTCCCTCGTATATCCGGACGCCAAACACTTTGTGCACCTCTAATATCTTACAGTTTATTTTGCCATCTTTTATCACAGATTATTTGGCCACCAGATAAGGCGAAGAAAATTTGTTTAAATTACTGATGTCCAGAGCATTTTGGACACCCATTTAAACGGGACACTAGAGGTAAATGAAAATCACCTTTCGAGTGTAAAGAGTTAAATTAAAAAAGTATATTATACAGCACAAATACAATTTTTTTCTTGGCTAGATGGATGATTTTTGTTGTTTAAGGGAATAGTTTATCTTTTCAAGACTTTTTTTAACCTTCCTACCCTGAATGGGTCTAATCGACCCATAACTATAATTTGTTTTATACGATTCGAACCAGAACTTTTTTCATAAAGAAAGTTAAATAACAGATTGAGAGAAATAAGTCGATTAAGTTTATTAAAATATTTTAAATCACAATTCTGGTGTGAAATGTTTTTATCAAGAATGAGTAAAATTTGAACAGGGTAGGAAGGTTAACCTTCCTACCCTGAATGGGTCGAATCGACCCGTAGCTATAATTTGTTTTATACGATTCGAACCAGATTTTTTTTGGTAAAAAAAGTTAAATAACAGGTTCCGCGATATAAGTCAATTAAATATATTAAAATGTTTTAAATAACAATTCTGGTGTGAAATGTTTTTATCAAGATTGAGTAAAATTTGAACAGGGTAGGAAGGTTAATGGTTTAAATGGTGAAATCACTGAATTTCAATGTTCAACTAACAGTACATTTAAAAAAATATATAACTGTATAATGAATTGATTTTTTTAAAAATTTATGTAAATTTGAAATTTTAAGAAAATCATACTATTTGAATCATACTACTTAAATCATACTTACTAATTGATATGTTGTCCCCATTAAAAAAAGGAAATGAGTATTACAAAAGACGCGGATTTTTAGATACATTCAACAATAAATTTAATGTAACTTTTTTATTGATAGCTATAGTGCAAACAATTAAAATTAACGCATCTTTTTATAGTTTTATTTTATTTAAAATAATAAAAAAGCTAAAGTCGAATTCCATCCTCATGTTTTTCACATGTATAATAAAGAACACGTGCAAAAAATTAAAATTTTTATCTCAAATAGAAACTTTTTTTGTATTTAAAATTTTAATTTGTGTGGAGAATTGCGCTGAGTGTAATAATAAAATTTACAATATTTCGTGATATAATCACCGTATGGGTAAAAGTGAGGCATCGAAATATTCACAATTAAACAGACTTTTATTTAATATAAAAAGGGCAATTTTTTTTTACCAATTTTAAAGTAAATTGTTCCTTAAAAATCAATTTTGTCATTATTTATTTTATTTATCAATGTTTTAAAACTTTCAATACAATTTTTTCAATAAATCACAATTGCATTAACCCATTAATTGGTTAATTCTTTTCCGTTCAATAAATTGAAAATAGCTGATTCACACCACTATTATTTAAATAAAATATTCGAAAATTTTAGTCTAAACATTTCCGCCTTTCAATAGTATGAAAATTTTCTTATAAATAATAGTGGTGTCAAAAAGCTTTAAATGATGCAATTAGCAAATTTGTCTTGCCCGAACGGCGTTCGGGCAAACCAGTTAAGGGGTTAATAATTGGTTCAGCAGTATGTTTTGCAAATTGTTTTATCATTGACGTGCTTTTTATTATCCGTATTAACCCTTTTGGGGACGAGCGACTGGTGTATATGCCATTTAACCCTTTTCGGCGGAGACTAAATCTGCTTGAAATAATTAACTTTCACCAGGATTTATAAACGAATTTATTAGAAAACAGGAACTTTCTTATTTCCTGGTAAATTATAAAAGGAAAATTTTAATTAAATATTCTTGGTGCCTGTAAAATTAAATTTATGTGTCCCCTTTTTTAAACCTTTCCGGCGAACTGTGCTCGGTCTGGAACAGCTAATTTTTATTCTTAACTTGCAAACGGCACCAATGATATTTTAGTAAAATTTTGCATTTACAATAAAAGCTTAAATTTAAGGATTTCAAGATATCTAAAAAATTCGTTTGTGAATTCCGGTGACAGTCGATAATTTCTCATTTTACTAACAGATTTTGTCCGGGCCGGAAAGGGTTAACTCTTTGCGGAGCAGAGTAAATTCATTGCTAAAGTGCTGAAATTAATGACTGACACCGGAATTTGAAAGCAATTTTATTTGTAAATAAGAAAAAAACTGTATTTTATGCATTCAATAAACCGTAATATTTTTTAACCAAAGTTCGGTGCAAATGTGGAGTTTGGGAATTAACCCCTTGAGGGGCGGTGGTATATATTATATACCACCTACGATTGATGAAGATTTACACCAGAAAAATGTTATTAAATTTCATTTTTCTAACTTCGGTGGAAAACAGTCGTGAAATTGCTTTTCCTCTTTTTGGTATAACTTTTTTACAAATTTCCGGTGGGAGTTCAGAATTACTCGAACGCAATTGCTTGCCCCTCAAAGGGTTAAATATAAGTGTTTTATAGGTATACCACCGAGTCGGAAAAGATTAAGGTGCTCAGAATCCTTCATTATTCTCACCAATTATTTTATATTGTAAAGTTTACTTTCATTAATTAGCGCATTTTTGGGATACAATTACAGAAAATTTTCTGTTTCAAAAAGCCGGTGACGAAAAATTAAAAATAAAGCAAAGGGCTTTCAACGCGAAAGGGTTAAATGCATTTTCATGAAAGAGATATAGAACGAAAATTCAACTGAAATTGCTACTACAGGATTCGAACGGGTCCCATTATTTTCCAGCTAAGATGTCAATAAAGAAAAAAAATCTAGTTGAAACGTAATAAATTTCATTTTATTTAAAGAGAGATTTTCTATTAGAAAATTCTGGTACCAAAGAATTTCCTGGTATGGAAATTTCACGATCCGTGCGAACACTGTATTACAGCTGTTTAAAATGAATTTAGTACAATAAGCATAAAAATGTATGATAACTCAATTCCACTTAATTTATTATTATTATTATTATTATTATTATTATTTCAGGATCTGTAACAAATATGATATTTACTTAGTTGTAAATAAAATTATATGCGTTAATTCTAAAGTATAAAAGCTTTTTCAATCTTTAACCACTTAATCGTCGCGCCCAAGACATTCACGGGCTGGGGCTTTTATTCAGAATTGTTTGATTTCCACCAGTTTTATAAAATAGTGTAGTTGGTTTTACTTTGGTATCAATTTATTTGTCATTAAATAGATGAATATTTTTTTCAAAAAGTGGTGGCAATAATGAATTTGAATTTTTAAAACTTAATTTAATGCGACCATTAAGTGGTTTTTCATTTTCTAATAAATTTATCCCCTCAATCTTTATTTCCCTTCTGTGATTTAATAATGTGCTTAATGAAAATATTCTAATTTTTACGAGTAACCAGTGTTGCCAATATAACCAATTTTTTATTCATAATAAAAATAATTATCTATCTACTGGAATTTTCGAAGTGCGTTTTTATTTCATTTGATGAGAGATATTCCGTTATTTAATAAAGCAGATAAATTGCTATACAAAATTTTTGGTAAAAGTGCTGATATTTTTAATAAAAAGTTGTTAAACTTGGAAACATGCAACTATGAATAAAGAGGCATTCGCATATCCTAAAAAAGGATGAGCTTCAACTGTAATGGATTTCACAGTGGCTCATTATCGCCGTGACAAACTTTCATCAATAAATTTGAATAGAAATTTTATTTTTATTTAAACACCGTCATAATTAGGGCAAAAATGAATATTTACTTTTACTGGTGGTAAATTTACTTCGGTGATAGTTCGGTCCTACGTTTCCGTCATAAAGTGACAACTTAAACAATTTCCTGTCATTGAAAGAGCTTTTAATATACGACCATAAATTCCATTAATAAAAAGAAATGGAATTTTTTTTATGTTTTTAGGAAAATTTTGCAATAACACGCCTCTAAAATAAGGCGAAATTTTCTATTCAAAATTTATCGGTGGAAGTTTGTTTCGGTAGTAACCAGAAACTTTTTATCCGAATTAAAACAGCAGCCGCCATCTTGTGACAACTTCTTCAGTTACATCTCTCGTAACTGGTAGACACGACATTATATGTTTCCTTCCTTTTATTCTTAACCTTTTACTGGCCAGTGCTCCCAATTGGGAAATTGAGTGTAAAAATTTATTAAAAATTTGATCAAAATTGATTTTAAAAAATAGCAAAACTTGTAAAAAGATGACTTGATTTTTTGAAATAGAAGTTACATTCCTATTATTAATGAGGAAACGTACAGAAAAACATAAAAATGACCAATGACTACTGGAAAATGATCAGTCATAAAAATGATTTTTTGAAATAGATTTTTCGAATTAGATAACTTGATTTTTTGGAATAGACGTTATATTCCTATCAATTATGGGAAAATAAACAGAAAATCATAAAAAAGACCAATGTCCGCTGGAAAATGACCGCATGAAGGGACCAATGTTCCCAATTGGGAACATTCTGAAAATTATATATATACATATAAATTTCCGCCATATTAATGACTAATATCCCTTAACCCCTTGGGGACGAGCGACACGTATACGTGCCGTCCAAAATTTTAAGAATCCTTGTTTATCCCCACCTGTAAAGGTTTACTATAAAATTTCCCTTATTCAATCGGAGCATTTTCTCAATTTAATTAGGCACAATTATCTTCTTTTAAATACTGGTGACAAAACTTTAAAAATTTCGTAAAAAAACTCCCGTCGCGAAGGGGTTAATTAAAGTTTTTGAAGGCATAATGTGCAAAAAAGAAATAAAATAAAATAAAATGATATAAAAAAAATAGGCATGGATTTGAATTTGGCCTGTATTCATTAAATCCATTCTGGGAGAAAACACTACAAGGATCTGGAAAAGAAAAACACGTAAATCCATTAAAGACGAGCTTCTCTTACAGTTTTTTAAATTCTTCGATACCATTTTTTCCACATTGTGATTTTGAATTATATAATCGCTCAAAATTTGATATTAGATAATGGGGAAAAAATCAAAACTAAAATACCGGTATTTATATTTTAAAAAATACTGTCGCTTTATATAGCAAGTTTTCTTGCAAACCGGCTTTAATGAGTTAATATTTGCCAGGCTTTCACAAAATATATAAAATACAGCAGAGAATATGCGCCTGGCATTCAGGATATTTTAGGTGATAATTTAAAAATTAATTTATCACACAACACACACTTTACTAATACTCTAAACGCGAAATTTCCATTTTTATTATGTAGCAACGTTATTACACTTAACACAAAAGCTTTTATCTAACAATGGTTGCATCATACAATGTTCGTTTTTGTTGTTATTGTTAGCTGCTATAAAATGTAGATTAAATTCAAAGTGGAATGTTTTGGATGTAATATAAAAAATAAATTTCTTACTTTTTTTTTTGTACTTTTTTAAAGGAAAAAATGGGATTTTATGTAAATAAATTTTAATATTTTATGAGACAGTAGTTTCATAACAAAAAATGAAAAGGTTTACTAAATTTTAGTGAATACAGACAGTGTTTTCACAATTTTGTAACGATTTTGAAAAAATAAATGTACAGACAAAGATGTTAAGCAATGCGCGGATGGTCGACGCTTCACACAGCACTGATCACCTGGCCTTCAATCGCCGTCAGCGCCACCTATTGTTTAATATGCGAACTAAAATAAAAAATTACGGCAAAAAAAACTCCTGACATTATATCTAACCCTCCTGCAAAATTTTTTTAATAGCTGTCACCGTTTGCAAGTTGTTGAATTTTAAAATCCATCAGTCATTTTTGGGACACCCGGTAGGTACATACATCTCTTACATGAATTTATTCGGTTGGCAACACTTTTTTAAAGAAACATTTTTACTAGTCCTTTAGCAACATGTGTGCAAGAAAAATTAACTTAAAAATATTCTTTTAAAATATAGTGGTTACAATTTAAGAATAAAATCAATTATATAAAACTCTGACGGCTATTTTTTTTATATTTTAAATCATATTTAAAATTATTGTTTTATTTAATATAGGGATATTTAAATATTTTGCGATAGTTCTTTTTAGGGAAGGTAGTGGGAAAGAAGACGACTGTTGACCGAGTTAGACTTTCCCATAAAAACATAGGTACGATTTTTCCTATATTAAACAGTAAACCTGTCTTTGTTGAGTATAAGTATTTTTTATCTTTTTTCCCAATCAAATATAAACTTTTTCCTTTCTTTATTTCTTTTTTTATTAACTATGTCGTTTATTTTACATGTAAACATATTAAAACATGCTTTACACGCCTTTTTAACATTTTCATAGAATGTTTACAAGTGTATAATTTCGGATTAACAGGACTTTGCTGTATTTAAATAGTTTTATATAAAAATTCTGATGCAGATTTTTTTAATAAAACTTGAATAAAATTTTCGATAGTGCTAAGTTTAAAGAAAACAGCTCGCAGAAAGTTTAAAAAATTGTCCCCAACTAGTACAGAAATTAAAAACATAAATAGTAAGGGAAGATGGGGATACTTGAGCCATTTTTTAAATATAATTTTTTAAAATTTTTTATAATTTCTTAGAACAAAATAAAATATTGAAAATGAAAAATTGATATTTTTTCTTCAATTGAAAACCACTTTCAATTAATTTTGAACTATTTTTCCATGTCTAATAAATTTTTACTTTTTCTTTTACATCGTGGCTCAAGTATCCCCATGGAGGAGATACTTGAGCCAGATGTCACATTCGCACAAGTATTTTGCAAAGAAAAAAACCGATTTACAATATACACGAAAAAATGCATGAAAACTTTTTCAAGTAAATTTGGTCGAATTTTCTGGTGTCGTTATGACATTTCAGAATTAAAATTACGTGGTAGAAAATTCTACCAGCAGAGCTCAAAGGGTTAATCACCATACTTTCAAAATGGTATCAAGGTATGTGATTTCTTTTTTACATGTTCAGAACTATAAATATGTTACCATGTTGCCAGTTTTAGAAAGAAAAATTGACCAACTGTAGAGATAATAGGGGTGGCTCAAGTATCCCCACTCTCCCCTACCCTCTGCCTAGAGCGTATACCCTTTGTTTTTTCTACGAATACACCACTGATTAATTCGGCAGGTCGTTTGAATAGCTCCATACACAGTCTTTCAATCTTTCTCATTTAGTATATTTATCGATTTATCAAAATTAAGCCATGTCCACTGTAGAACTAAATATGATTTCGTCCTTGCATGATAATAATATGAACAAAATTTACTTTATAAAATAAAGTAATGCATAATTTTGTCGTGCTTTTAAACAAAGAAATCTTTTCTGGCCAAAATTTTTCTACTTTTGTCTTTTTGAAGAAAAAAATATCACTTTAGAAATTAAATTCACACAGGAAATATTTTCGACTAATATTGTCTGAAATTCTAGAATAAAATTTCCATGAAAAAAATCTTTTATTTTTTTGTATCTTTAGTTTGTAAAGATTAATTTTTAATTAATCTAACTTCTTAATTAATAAATTTATGGGTATTACTATAAACAAAGCAATGTGTAAAACAGAACATCTAATGACTCACGTACAAAAGTTTGCAAAAACTTTATTTTTTATAATACAAAAGTAAGGCCTTTTTAAATTTTTTTTTCTAAGTATTTAGTAGTTTGACGTAGGTACATCTAGGCTATTTTTGATAATTTAAAGTTATTCTGATTACTTGTAACAGGGAAGCGAGTAGCCAGGGAAAAACACGCTTAATAAAACTCTCAAATACCTATATTTTGTTAAAGAAAATTTTGTTTTCTTTAACCCTTTAACGTTCATTGGTTTCGCCACGAAACCACAAAATTTTAATTCCGATACGCAACACTGACACCGGTATTTTTATCTAAAAATAACCCTCTTATTTTGTATGTGAAAAATCACGTTTTCTTATTTAGAAATATATTTGTTCTTAATTACCGTTTTCATTCATTTATTTCGACATCTTAGCAATGAAAATGCTATGATCGTTAAAGGGTTAATCCCTTTATATTATTTAAAATTTTTTCTACAAGAAAATACTGGTAGCTTCTTTTTTTGACTGTGATTTCCTTTGAACATTCATCACCTTGTGGATGAATAGAACAGCAATTATTAAAAATATGTCCTGACAATGGCAGCTGGATTGACCGAAAGTACTAAGGAACTCAAATGAAATGGATATTTTTAAGTTATAACATACAGATTATTATTACTTTTGTCACTTTTTATATAAAACGGTAAACTTTTTAAACTTCATATTATATATTTTGTTGCATTGAGTCTCTTCTTTTCATGTTAGCTAAGCCGAAACCTTATTCGGACAAATAGGCATTACTTAATTTTGATACATCCGTGATGATAATGTTTCAAAAATGTTAAAAGCGTTATCAGGACTCCCATTGATCCGCTTTTTGAAAACCAGTAATTATTTTGAAATAAATCCGTGGTAGGTTTCTGCAACAATTCCAAGAAAAACGCTCTTCTTGGAGTGTTTCTGCTAAATATATAAATATTTTTTTTAAAAATAAAAGTGGTGTTCAAAAAGTGGATCAAGTGGTAGCTCTGCTTGCTATTTTTTATAAACAAATGAGCAAATGCCTTACGTCGGTGGTTCAATAACTTGTATACTCCCAGGAGCTGGAGTCAAGGGCGGTGGGTATCTACATACAACAGTCTTCGTCTCATCTTCTTCCAGTTCCAGGGCAGGATGGAAACGGATGGTCACATTGTTTACAAACACCCGAGGGGTTTCCTTTTTGAAAGAGATATACAATCAATAACATTATTATCAACAAGTGACAGCTTTTAACCCTTTCCGGCACACTGTGCCCGGTCTGGGATACTTAATTTTATTTCAAAACTTGCAATCGGCACCAATAATATTTTAGTAAAATTTTACTTTTATAATGTAAGGTTAAATTAAGAATTTCAAACTATCTATAAAATTCATTTGTGAATTCCGGTGTCAGTCGATAATTCCTCATTTTACTACAGATTTTGCCCTTGCCGGAAAGGGTTAAAGACATACTAATAGAATAGAAATCAATTCCTAAACTTAATATGGATATCATTAGTGTGACGTAAAAGGCAACTCAATTCCGCAGATCAACCGCAAATTTGATTTATGTCATGGAGCAATAAAGATTAAAGGAGACGACATGAATGACGTCACTGGAAGCTATTCCCACTCCCCTTTTTTGTCACATTTACCGTAATTTCCGACGTATAATCCGCGGATCAAACAATCATTTTTCAACCCAGAATTAAAAAAAAAAAAAATGTCTTTTATTTGATCGCCGTAAATGTATGTCTTCAATCATTAAATAAGATTTCTGGGTCTAAAGAGAATTGTTTGATCCGCGGATTGTACGTCGGAAATTACGGTAACTGCTGTGAGTCAAATTCTTTTAGCTTCTCAAATCAATTACAGTAAAAGTCAAATGTAATGGACGCCGACAGCGGGAAAGAACTCGCTTTTCGGCCTCAACACTCTCCAGATTGGTATGTCGTCTCCTTTTAACTCTATAGCTCAGTGATCCATACAGAGTTCAGAGTATATTAAAGATGGATTAGACGGTCTGCTTGCAAGATGAGCTAATTATAGCTAAAATAATTTAGCTCTAACAAGACACACGTGGAGCAAGATCTTAAATCATTGGGCATGGAGGGATTTTCAAAGCGAAACACAAATATTTGGTCCAAATTGTGATAAGTTTTAACCAGATTCAGAGTTGCATTTTTTAGCTCCGTGCAAACCAATACATTTTTTTCTATCTTTCCCTGAATTTGTAGACCCAATTTGCGCTTCATAAGCGCAGTTGAATTGTCCGTGATATTACCACCGACAGATTCATTACTTTATGAATAAACAACAACAACAAAAAATGTAAGTAAATCTGATGTTGATATTAATGATAATTTATACATATGTGGTCAGATCTGAAAGTAGAATATAATTCTTCAACTAAAACAATTTTTGAAACTTGCATACAAAAATTTTCCCTAAGTTCTGTTAAACTGTTGCGTTTATTAAAGATAATTTTCTTATTTAAATAGATTTATTTTTAACTTTGTCTCGAAATGCATACGTGATACAAAAAATAGTGCATTTATGTAAAAAGTGTTTTAAAATTATATACTTTTACAATATATTTTGTTAAGAAATTAAAATTCGACATTAAAACATCTCATGCAGTCGTCACTCATAGACTATTGAATGAATTCAAATCTTTTTTTTACGATTCTGTAAAAGAACAATGTATATCATCCACGTTATGTTCTATGTAGAACGCGGTGTGTTGGTCATAAAAGCCGATGTTTGGATCTCTAGCAGCCGGTCCGTTCACTGAACAAGATAAGACTTTAGACATATGAGTTATGATTCAGAGGTATGAGTTCGGTATCCTGTAAATAGTAACAAAGTGCCGCTCACATTATGATCATAGGTACATACAATCGAAATTTTGGAATCGCAACGTCCATTTTTCCCCGTTGCAAAATGCTCAGTGCATGGGAAACCTCCTAAGAGCATTGGAGTAGCTCCAGACTTCTTAATCGAACTTTCGGAGCAATTCTTGAGTTAGTTGAGCCATTTGGTATTGGTAATGGCATGCAAGAGTATGATATCATCATTTAATACGCAAGGATGTAGTGGAGGGTATACGGGGGTATAAGCCGCATGCCTTCTGGATTTTTTAAAAGAAACTCCGTATACCTTCTGTTTCTCTAGAAAGCTAAATTATAGCATACACTTTAGGTTATACGCTCTGTCTTGAGAGTATAGGGGAAGATGGGGATACTTAAGCCATTTTTTAAATTTAAATTTTTTAACATTTTTTATAATTTCTTAGAACAAAATAAAATATTGAAAATGAAAATTTGATATTTTTTCTTCAATTGAAAACCACTTTCATTAATTTTGAACTATTTTTCTATGGCTAATAAATTTTTACTTTTTCTTTTACATCGTGGCTCAAGTATCCCCTCCATGGGGATACTTGAGCCAGATGTCACATTCGCACCAGTATTTTGCAAAGAAAAAGACCGATTTACAATATACGCGAAAAAATGCATTAAACCTTTTTCAAATAAAGTTGGTCGAATTTTCTGGTGTAGTTGTGACATTTCAGAATTAAAATTATGTGGTAGAAAATTCTACCAGCAGAGCTCAAAGGGTTAATCACCATACTTTCAAAATGCTTCCAAGGTATGTGATTTCTTTTTTACATGTTCAGAACAATAAATATGTTACCATGTTGCCAGTTTTAGAAAAAAAATTGACCAACTGTAGAGATAATAGGGGTGGCTCAAGTATCCCCTATACCCAAGTATCCCCACTCTCCCCTATTATTAACAACAAAATTTACAAATTAAAGATATTTTTAATTTCATTAACCTAAATTACTTGCATAAAATTATCAATCAATTATTTAAAAAGTATTTACAAATTGCAAAAAAATACAATATAACAGATTAGACGCATGATTTATAAAATATGAAAGACTATTCATATAATTTTTAATTAATTTATCTCCAAACTTTCGTTAATTTTTTCGTAAATTATTTATAGACTTTACAAAATTTCCTTCCTTTTTGTAAATAACTCGGGTGATAAAGACGTTAATATTTTTCATAATTTCCCAAGGAATAAAAAATTACCACAAAGAATGTATGCCTGGAATTCGGGGTATTTATAAAAGTACTTTAAAAATTAATTTATCATCTCCGTCCACACTATACCAATGCATTAAACGTGGAATACCCTTTTTTATGTAAAAATACTACTTCGCTTAATGCAAAAGCTGTATCAAATATAATTAACCCATTCGTGCCCAGCGTCTTTTGCGTAAATTTTATTTGGTTGGCACCACTATTTTTAGAAGATTTAAGTTTAGTTGATTAATCACGAAAATGCATCATTTAAATAAAATAATTATTGCTTTTCTTTTTTACCGGTGTCAAAAACGGTGCTGAATGCACCTTTTGAAACGTCCCTAAAAAGGGACGCTAGGCACTAATGGGTTAATTTGTTTTGACTAAGATATTAAGATATTCTCTGAGGATAAGGTAGATTAAATTGCATGTTGCATTTTGGAGTTGATAATTTCATGGGTATTTGAATGATATCTGTATTTTCGCTTATGTGATACTCATTTTTAATTGCTTTGACTTTTGGTTTAAAAAAAAGGTAATAATAATAAATGATTTTTAAAGATTTAAGAAAAAATTCTTTTGGTAAAAAAATTAAGGAAATTCATTTAATAGGTAGATTTTATAGGGATGAGATTTACGCGTTTTTGCCCACCTGTATTTTGTTAGAGAAAATGTTTTTTGATTCGATTGGAAGAGGTTTGCGATTTAAGAGAACAACATTTTCTCTAAAATAATACTGGTGTTCAGAAACGCGGAAATATGACCTCTAATTTTGTGGGGAAAAACATGTTTTTCACTAAAAAATATTTTTATACTTTATTTATTTATTTATTTATTTATTTTATTTATTTATTAATTTATTTATTTATTTATTTTATTTATTTATTTATTTATTTATTTATTTATTATTTATTTATTTATTTTATTATTTATTTATTTATTTATTTATTTATTTTTGCAGCTCTTTTTTGTTGTTATTGTTGGTTTTTACTTTCTGTAAATTTATTTCTGTTTATGTAGATTTTTAATTATTTATTGATGCATTAAATAAATGAATACACTATTTGATACATTTAATGTATCATATTAAAATAATTTTGTGTTTATGTAAATCTTCATTTAAATCCTAATTACAGTAGAAATTAACAATAGCAAGATTAAATATTTAAATATTACCCACAACCGATAAGTTAATTAAAGACAAGTGACAGTAGTGTACTATAACCAGAATATATCTAGTAGTTATTTCAAATGTTATAATAGGTTATTACACTTTCAACCATATTGTAAATAAAATACTAAACACATCAAATTAAATTTAGTACAACGCTCTTAATGAAAACAACACGCACTTAAGATATAGCTCTAATTAGTGGTAAAAATCAAAAACAAAGATAGTACTATTAACATAAAAATATATAAATTTAAATATTTTTTAATAACATTAACCTAAATGACTTGCATAAAATCATCAATTGTAATTAAAAATTGTATATATTTTGCAAGATATGCAACATAACAAGCATGATTATAAGTTTGAATTTATAAAATATGAAAGGCACTTCATATCATTTTTAATCAATTTATGCCCAAATTTTTAATTTTTTTTTCTAATTTTTGAGACTTTACAAATTTCCTTCCTGAATAATAAAGAAAGTTATAAACACGTAATTATTTTTCATAATTTTGCAAGGAATAAAACACTACTACAAAGAATGTGTGCCTGGAATTCGAGGTATTCACACAGGCGTTTTAAAAACTAATTTATCATCTCCGTTCACACTATACTGCATTAAATGCAAAATATCCTTTTATAAGTAAAAATGCTATTTCGCTTAATGTAAAAGCTTTATCAAACATAGTGAATTTTTTCTTACTAAGATTTCAACCAATTGTTCCTGTAAAACTTGGATGGTAATCTTTTTCCTAAAAATCCCTTGCAACCGTTTTTTAAGAATTATAATGTTGTCTGTCCTTTTACTTACCCATCGTACGTAGTATAGGGTAAGTCTTGCAATCGTTTTGAAAATCGAAAAATTTTTTTTGACGGATTTACACGTTTCGGACACTGGAGATTCCGAAAAACATATTTTTAGAAAAAAAAAATTGCCGTCTGTGTGTCTGTCTGTCTGTAACCGCTCTATCTCCCGAACAAATTGAGATAGAGACTTGAAATTTTGTATGTGTTTAGTATGTAAGAATGGGACGAAGCCTATTTAATATCAGTAACCTCGATTATCCGGAACTATTTTTTCCGGACTCTCGAAAAATTCGTTCTGATGAAAGGTATATAAAAATTTTCGAATTTTTTTATTTTAAGAAATGGACGTAAAAGGCAATAAAATAACACAAATTTTGCGCATGAAATAAAGTCGATCGAATTATTAGTTGTCGAGATATTTCTAATCTTAGTTTCCACATTTTTCGATTTTTCATGACCCTGTATTTCATTCATATTTCAATTAAAAAATATCTTTCAATTGGAAATGAGACACTTAATTTGGTGCAAGAAACCGTTAGTGAATATTATTAATATTTTTGGAGTTATAAGGATGTTTCTTTTATGCAATTCAGTGCTACTTGAATTGTTTGGCGTTTCATACGATTGGTTCATGAGAAATTCATTAATAGAGCATAATTATATGTTAAAAATACGTAATTATACGTTTATATTTTGTTTTGGAATTGTAATGCATTTTATAAATTGTTTACATATGTTATGTTTTCATATATTATGTTATGCATATCCATGACGGGTAAGTGTTACGGTGGCCTCCAACGACTAGTTTAAATTAAAAAACACCCTTCATCAAACAATTTTTGTGTGTGTGTGTGTATTTGTGTGTAGATAAATACTGGTATCACTGCGCAGGTTCACCATCTCTGCGTGTAAGAAGTAGAATAAATTGCATGTTGCATGAGAGTTGATTGTTATTTTCATTGATACTTCAGTGATATTTGGATGTGTCTTTACATGATAGTTATTTTTATTTACTTTGACGTTTGGTTAAAAATAATAATAATAAATTATTTTTAAGGCTGTAGAAAAAAAAAATCATTTACTAAAAAAGTTAAAGAAACAAAACCTAGGTTTTATTTTAAAAAATGCTTTTATTAAAAATATTCTTATATATCAATATTTAAACTATTCTACATACTTTGAAAACAAATATACTTTCTTTCTATGGCTATATTTGTTGTTGTTCTTGTTTATTCACTTTTTGTAAATTTATCTTTGATTATGTATAGTTCAACTAACTGATTTAATTGTTTATTGATGCATTAACCCTTGAACGTTCATTGGTTTCACTGCGAAACCACAAAATTTTAATTCCGATATGCAACACCGACGCCGGAATTTTAATATTGAAAAATCAATTTTATTGTGTATGTAAAAAATCACTTTTTCTTATTTACAAATGTATTTGTTCGCAATTACCGGTGTCAATCATTTATTTCAACATCTTAGCAACGAAAATGCTTTGAATGTTAAAGGGTTAAGCAAATTAATATACTATTCGATGCGTATAATATATCATATCAAAATAATTTTCAATTTAAGTAAATCTTTATCCGATTACTAGCTGCTGTAAAAATTAACAATATCAAAATTAGATATTTAAATATTACCCACAACTATCAATGTAACAAGTACTATATCCAGAACATTTCATATAATCCAACTAAATGTAGAACTGTTATAATGGGATATTACATTCGCAATCACATTGTAAATAAAACATTAAATGTATCAAATTCATTTTATGATAACATTAATAAAGAAAACAACGCACAGGCAACTTAAAATAGAGTGTGTAAATGAGATAAAAAAAAAATTAAAACATAAATAGTATTATTAATTTAAAAATATAAATTAAATAACTGGGGTGATAAACACGTTAATACTTTTCATAATTTCACAAGGAATAAAAAGCTACCACAAAGTAGGGGAGAGTGGGGATACTTGAGCATAGGGGATACTTGAGCCACCCCTATTAACTCTACAGTTGGTCAATTTTTCTTTCTAAAACTGGCAACATGGTAACATATTTATAGTTCTGAACATGTAAAAAAGAAATCACATACCTTGGTACCATTTTGAAAGTATGGTGATTAACCCTTTGAGCTCTGCTGGTAGAATTTTCTACCACATAATTTTAATTCTGAAATGTCACAAAGACACCAGAAAATTCGAACAAATTTATTTGAAAAAGTTTTAATGCATTTTTTCGCGTATATTGTAAATCGGTTTTTTTCTTTGCAAAATACTGGTGCGAATGTGACATCTGGCTCAAGTATCCCCTCCATGGGGATACTTGAGCCACGATGTAAAAGAAAAAGTAAAAATTTATTAGACATAGAAAAATAGTTCAAAATTAATTGAAAGTGGTTTTCAATTGAAGAAAAAATATCAAATTTTCATTTTTAATATTTTATTTTGTTCTAAGAAATTATAAAAAAATTAAAAAAATTAAAATTTAAAATATGGCTTAAGTATCCCCATCTTCCCCTACATGTGTCTGGAATTTCAGGTGCTCACACAAGCCTTTATAAAACTAATTTATCAACTGCTTTTGTACTATGCTAATACATTAAACGTCCCCTTTTTATTCAAAAATACTACTTTACTTAACGTAGAAACTCCATCAAATATAGTGCATTTTATTTTCAATTTTAAATATTTATAACTGTAAAAAGTAGATTAAAGTGCATGTTGCATTTCGGAGTTGATAGTTATTTTCATAGGTATTTGAACGATATTTGTATTTGTGATTATTCTCCTCAGTCCTGAATCAAATTTTACCTGGCACTACAAAAAACAGTTTAAAATTATTATAAAACATAAGATCTTTAAAGATGCACCTGTCTATACATCGATGGTTTTAATATGCACACATTTATTTAAAAAAGTCTGGATGTAGTTTTAACAATTTTTGAAACATTTAAATTAATTTAAAGTGTTGTTTTTAGTCATTTACATCAGGACTGAAGAGGTTAAATGGTAGCCATTTTTATTTGCTTTGATCTTTTGGAGAAAAAAAATAATTTTAAAATTTTAAAAAAAATGGAAAAAAATACGAAAATTATATTTCAGTCTTCAAACTATTCCATTTTGAGTATTTTCTTTAGCTATACCAAATTTATACCAAATATACTTTAGCTTATTTTTTAATAGCTTTATCTTTTATAATTTATAAATATGAATCCTATTATACTATACATTATACTTGCGACTATAAAATACAGATCGAATTAAAAGTGGATTGTAGTATAAATTTAAAAAAGTATTTTTATGCGAATTTTTGTTTTAACAGAAAGTTTTAATTAGAGTAATAATAATAAAAAGGTTAAACAATTGCTATAAAAATCGATTTCAACAAACAGGTGTGTAAAAGTCAAGGCGCCAGCGGGCAATCTCTCGCCAGTAAATTTTTTTCGTTAATTTTTCATCTATTTTTTCTGAGAATGCTAATAAAATTTTAAAAAAAGGAAACTAATAAAATTTAGTAGTAAAAGACTGCCCTCTGGCACCTAGATTTTTATATGCGTCTCAATAAAAGATATTTTTAATGCAAGTATTAAATTTTACATTCATTTTATTGTATTTTTAATATAAAAGAATTCTAATATTAATAAGGTTGTCTCTTTTTTTAATCTTTGTTTTCTATTCCTACTTGAATATGAATTTCAATTAATTGACTTAATAAAATATTTTTGATTTCGATAATTGATATGAATAATTATGTATCGTTATCTACCGTAATTTCGGGTGTATAAGCCGCAGATCAAACAATTCTTTTTGGACCCAGAAATCTTATTTAGTGATTGAAGACAAATATTTACGGCGATCTGACTAGTTAAATTTGTTTTTTAAAAAATTCTGGGTCGAAAAAGAATTGTTTGAGCTGCGGCTTATACACCCGAAATTACGGTAATTGTTTAATATTATATCCGTCTTCACTATGTGCACTAAGCTGATTGATTTTCTTGAGAATTAAACAAGATAAGCAAAATTTTGTCTCGGAAATATTTTTTTTTTACTCGTTTAAAAGTTTTGGTTTGATTGATAAAATTAATAAGAATACATGCTTTTATTAAAAATATTTTTTTAATGTGACCTTATTTCATAATTGTTAAAATTCCTTTTTTTCAAATAAATTTATTCAGGAGTTTCTGTGTAGTAAGACGTTATTAATCATCCGCACAAACACGGAAAATATTTCATTTAGTAATTTTTAAGTTATATATTTAAGTTATTAGTTAGTCATTAGTTATGTATTTAATTATTAGATATGGTTTCCGATATCCAATGTTTAATAATTAATGTACCGAATTTTCCGGAACGAATTGATTTTTCCAAACGAACACGGCTTTCTAAACGACCCAATAATTTAAAACAAATCAGAAATTTGGAAGCAATTTTATGTTCAATTTTCAAACACTTTTATATTGTACTAGGCTAGTTCCATGGGTTTTGTAGTGTAAGTCACATTACCTTATAATTACTATGCTTGTTTGCCACCGTTATTTTCGAAAAGTCTGCTTGGCCTTATTCAATTAATGAGAATGTGCCGATAAAATAAATCACATTTTTTTCGTACTAAAATACTGGTAGCCAAAAATCGTAGCCTGTGACTTACACTACAAGTACTTATGGAAATAGCCACTAATAAAATCCACGGCATTGCCCACGTAATAGTTGAAATATGCCAAATGATACTTGTATGTCTGATTTTCATTAGAAGTAATAATGTGGAATAATTCAAAAACTTCCTTTAAGTTACAGTTTGGCTAAATTTCATTATTACATACATTATTCCGAAGTGAGACATAAAATAATACGAAGAACTAAAGATAATTGTAAATAAACGATAACTTAGAAAATATTTTGAAACTTTCATGCTCAATTCATACGTTTAAATCAGTATTCACCTGAAATATTTACTTTTTTAGAAACAAATTTTGTATGCATTTACATCTTAAAATTAATCACCATGTCAAAATACAAGTTCCTTTTATAAGGGTCTATAATCTCTAGAGGGGTAGTGGCACTACCATAAAATGCCTATGTTGAAAAAGGGACAGTCACCATTAATTTGCAAATATTAATTTTGAAATTGGTTTAACCCTTTAAAGATCAAAGCATTTTCATTGCTAAGATGTCGAAATAAATGAATGACACCGGTAATTAAGAACAAATATATTTCTCAATAAGAAAACGTGATTTTTCACATACAAAATAAAAGGGATATTTCTAGATAAAAATACCGGTGTCAGTGTTGCGTATCGGAATTAAAATTTTGTGGTTTCGTGGCGAAACCAATGAACGTTAAAGGGTTAACCCCTTGAGGCGCGGTGGTATATCTATGAAACCACTTAATTTTAATTCCCAAACGCCACATTGGCACCAGAATTTTGATTAAAAAATTTTCGGTTTATTGAATGCGAGAAATATACCTTTTTCTTATTTAAAATTAAAGTTGTTTTCGAATTTCGGTGTCAATCATTAATTTCAACACTTAAGAAATGAATTTGGCCTGCGCCGCAAAGGGTTAATAGTTCCTAATATTCCATAGAAACGTAATTTAGAAAGTTTTTAAAGGTTCTTTTAGAATATTTCTTGTTCCTGATACCCCAAGTGGTAACAAACAAACAAACTTTACCTCTTTATAATATAGGTATAGATTACCATGCTAAATTTCGTGCTTCTATTCCTTTCAGTAACACAAAAATCGCATTTTTTGAACGTTTTTTTGCTCCTGCACCCATTTTGGATTTGTGGCAACGACATAACATATGGCCTATGTTTGATCCCGGGCGAACACCATATTTTTGGCACATTACTTTTGAAATCGGTTTGGTAGTTCAAGTGATTAGCGTCTACATACAAACAAACAAACTTTAGCTCTTTTCTAATATAGGTATAGCTTACTTTTGAAATCAGTTCGGTATTTCTGGCGATTAGCCCCTACAAACAAACAACTTTACCCCTTTATAATATATAGGTATAGATTACATTACACATAGCCCGTGTTTGATTCCGGGCGAATACAATCATTTACGTATCATTACTTGTAAGATCGATTCGGTAGTTCCGGAGATTAGCCCCTACAAACAAACAAACTTTATCTCTTTATAATATAGGTATAGATTATATTCGTCATTTAAAAAATATATAAGTCATTTTCAATCTTTTATCTTAACCCTTTAACGATCAAAGCATTTTCACTGCTAAGATGTCGAAATAAATAAATGACACCGGTAATAAAGAACAAATATATTTCTAAATAAGAAAACGTGATTTTTCACATACGTAACAAAAGAGATATTTTTAGATAAAAATACCGGTGTCAGTGTTGCATATCGGAATTAAAATTTTGTGGTTTCGTGGCGAAACCAATGAACGTTAAAGGTTTAAATCATATTATGCTTGCGTTCACAACTTCAATTCCAATTTTTGTAAGTTTTTCGTGGATTTTATAAAAATTCCACTTTTTATCTTCTTTTAAGGCAGAAGAATAACAAATACATTTATATTTTCCAGAATTTTGCATGACATAAAATATACCAGACAGAAAGGAATTTGAAGTATTCACCTAGCTCTATAAACTAATCTATAATCTCCGCATATATTTTAATGATATATTATGCGCCAAATATATCTTTTCATGTAAAATTAGTACTATATATGACGTAAAATATTTTTTTCATGCAATAATGAATCGTATAATTTGCATTTTTGCGCCGAGTAATATTAAACTGCAAATGTTTATTACTGCAAAATGCAGATTAAATTTAAAGAGAGTTGTTTTATTCCCTTTGACTTAAAAAAAAGAACTTGATATGAATTTTAATAAATTTTTTGAACAGAGCTTTTTTAACCCATTAATGCCTGAATTATTTTCTTCGTTAAAATTCAAATTTTGCCTTTTCCCACCACTTTTAAAGCAAGAATAACTTGCATCTTAATTTATCGAGGAATTTGTCTCGAGAAAAAAAGTATTTATTTATCCTCCTTTTTACTGGTGAGAAAAGCGCTTACTTGAATTTTTTTTTAAAAATGGGTCCCAATGCTGTCCCAAAAATGGGACGCTAGGCACTAATGGGTTAAGAATTTATACAAAAAACTTTCTTTTGTATAAATAATTTTTTAAGCAACAAGAATGATAAACACGTTAATATTTATTAGAATTTTACAAGGCTTAAAAAGTACCATTGAAAAACTTTTCCTGGAATTTAGAGTATTCATATAGTATTAAAAAATATCCTCATATCCACATACGCTTTACTTATATACAAAACACGAAATTTTCCTTTTGATGTGAAATTGTTACTACACTTAACTTAAATGTTTTTCTTATGGTACATCCTATAATTTGCATTTTCCCCTGGCTAACACAAAATGGTAAGTATTTGCTACTGCAAAATGCAGATAAACTCAAAGAGAGTGGTTTTATTTGCTTTTTTGTGTCATAAAATAATTATTATTCGAGTTTATAAAAAGACTTTTGTAAAGAGAATTTTAACACTTACGACTCGGGCGTATCTTATAGGAATATTATTCGGTTTACACCAGTTTTTTAAAAAAGTTTTCTTCAGGCACATAATTTTAAAAACAGTCTAATTAAATTGGGTAAATTTTATAATTTTTTTATTACTGGTGCCAAAAACATTGCATAGAACGATAATGTACAGTTAGGGTTACTGACTGGTCTTTAACCCTTTGATATACACAAAAAGCTTACGACAGAGATTTTTTTTTTTTTTTTTTTTTTTTTTTTTTTTTTTTTTTTTTTTTAAGAATAAAAAAAAAAATTCTTTTTTCTTTTATAGATAATTTTCTAAGCAAGTGCAATGACAAACACGTTAATATTTCCCAGAATTTCACTAACCATAAAATGTACCACAGAAAAACTGTGCCTGGAATTTGGAGTACACACGTAGCTTTAAAAACCAATTTATCATACGTTTTATTAAACGCGAAATTTCCTTTTTTTAAGTGTAATTATTCGGTCTTTCGGAAAGTAATACCCGTTTGGGGATATTAATTCGTACTAAAAAATTCGATCAATTAATTATTGTAAATTGTTTCCGATATCTAGCGTTTAGTAATAGATAGAATTTTCCGGTACGAATTGATTTTCCCAAACAGACACGAATTTCCTAATGACCCAATGCTAAACTCAATGTACAGATTTTCCTTTTCAACAGGTCAGGCCAACCTACAGCGCGCGTGCTGTAGAGATATCAGTATTTATTTACAGGTAAAAACTGTCTCGTTTAATGACAGGAGTTTTTTAATTTAAAAAGAAAAACATTATTATTGTTAAGAAACTTTGGTAAGTGAATTTTAGAAAAAATATTTGGTCATCCCTGCTCTACAATGCTGCATCCTATACTTTACATTTTTGCACCGATTAACATAAAATTGTAAATGTTCAGTAATATATATATATATATGACATTTTTGAGATAGGAGCCATTAATATTATTTGTAGGTTTCTTCATGTTATGTCACAGGAGTCGAGACGAGATAAAAATTAAGTAAAATAATAAACGTAGAAACTTCATCAATTTCCACAATTGCTGCTCAAAAAGATTTATTAAATGCAATCATATACAGTGGGAAAATGCTCTTTTCCTTTCGAAGCAATATTCCGTAAAAAACATTCGTCTAGCTTTTAAATCGTTCGTACCCGAAAACATCGAATAAAAGATTCCATCCATCTCTGGGTCTCTTACTCAAGTTAATAATAAAAGGCCTCTAGAACTTTCTCTAATCTCTAACCATGATTTTCACATGTAAACAGAATTCATGTCCATCGTCGAGATTAAACATATCATTCTTGAATCTTTCAGACGATAATTTTTATTTTAAAAGAATATTATTTAACTGATTAATAATCGAACACTGACTTCGATATTTTGCAGACGATATTTTGAAACAAAAAAAGAACCAAAAGATCCAAAACGTGTCCTTTTGGAAAAGGCATGGTTTTGGAATAAATTTAATAAGACTTTCTTAAAAAGGGTTGATAAAAACAGGGAAAAAATGAGCTTGAACATTACTAAAACACCAAAAACGTGGAATTTTCTCTTTTATGTAAAAATATTACTACACTTAACGTGAAAGCTTTTCTCTATATTGGCCGCATTATTTCTCGAGTAAGATTGTAAGTGTTTGTTATTATAAAAAAAATGAATAAATTGAAAGCGCGTTGTATTTGCAATTGACTTTAGATTAAAAAAAAAAAAGAGTTTGTTTAAAAGTCATTTATTTGTTGTACCTAAAAAAAATACCGTCTTAAAGTGAATTTTAAAGTGGCTGGCAGAGTTTTGTAAAATTATTACAAAACTTAACGTAAAAGATTTCCCTCTACAATGTTGCACCTTATAATTTGCATTTTGTCCCGACTAACACAAAATCATAAGTGTTTACCACTGCGAAATGCAAATTAAACTCTTAGAAAGTTGTTTCATTTGCTTTGACTTAAAAAAAAGACTTGTGTAAAATTTATTTTAAAGTTATAGGACAGTGTTTTTTTTTTAATAACTTAAAAAACTCTCTAGTTTCTGAATGATTTTCAAAGAAATCGGAATGATGAACACGTTAATATTTTTCAGAATTTCTCAAGGGATAAAGGATAACACAAAGAATGTGTAGCTGACATTTGAAGTATTCACAAAGACGGTTTAAAATCTAATTCATCATCCCTGCTTGAACATTACTAAAACACCAAAAACGTGGAATTTCCTCTTTTATGTAAAAATATTACTATACTTAACGTGAAAGCTTTTCTCTATAGTGGCCGCATTATTTTTCGACTAAGATTGTAAATGTTTGTTATTATAAAAGGATGAATAAATTGAAAGCGCCTTGTATTTGCAATTGACTTTAGATCCCTCCCCCCCCCCCCCAAAAAAAAAAAAAAAATAAATAAATAAAATAAAATAAGTTTGTTTAAATGTTTTTTTTTCTGTAGCTAAAAAAACGACCGTCTTAAAGTGAATTTTAAAGTAGTTGGGCAGAGTTCTGTAAAATTGTTACAAAATTTAACGTAAAAGATTTCCCTCTACAATGTTGCACCTTATATTTTGTATTTTTGCCCCGACGAACAGAAAATTTTAAATGTTTACTATAGCGAAATGCAAATTAAACTCTTAGAAAGTTGTTTTATTTGCTTTGACTTAAAAAAAAGACTTTTGTAAAATTAATATTAGAGTTATAGGACAGTGGGTTTTTTTTTAATAACTTAAAAAAAAAAAAACTCTCGCCTTTCCAACAGATTTCCAAAGAAGCGGGAATGATAAACACGTTAATAGTTTCCAGAATTTCGCAAGGGATAAAAATTACAGAGGAAGGAATGTGTAGTTGACATTTGAAGTATTCACAAAGACGATTTAAAATTTAATTTATCATCCCTGCTAGAACATTACTAAAAAACTATAAACGTATACTATTATTTTCAACACAATCTAACTGATTGGTAAAGTAATCATACGAATTGGATAATTTCCAACTGAGCGAAAAATTGCCCAGGCCGGGAATCGAATCCAGATACTTGGCTTACAAGGCCAATGCTTTACCTGTTAAGCTACCGGGGCGACAGCCGACTGGGATTTTTCGCTCAGATAACCTTATTGGTCATATCATCTGGTCTGTCATTTAGACAGTTCAACAGAATAGACCGTAGGTAATGGACCTCCATATGACGATGGGTACGTAGATATACTATTACGGGCCCGGCCTGGGCAATTTTTTGCTCAGTTGGAAATTATCCAATTCGTAACTATAAACGTGGTTTTTCCTCTTTTATCTAAAAATATTACTACACATAACGTGAAAGTTTTACCCTGTATTGGCCACATTATTTTTAACCCATTAGTGCCTAGCGTCCCTTTTTAGGGACGCTTGTAAAAAGTCAATAAATCACTTTTCCCACCGGTATATAGAAAGATAAATAAGCACTACTTTTCACGAGGCAAATTCCTCAATAAAATAAGATAAAAGTTATTCGTCTTTTAAAAGTGGTAGGAAACCTAAAATTTCATTTTTAATGAAGAAAATAATTTGGGCATTAATGGGTTAAACTAAGATTGTAAATGTATATTGTTATAAAAGAATAAATAAATTGAAAATGGATTGCATTTGTGATTGAATTTAGAAGGCAAAATTAAAAAAAAATACCTTTTTAAAGAGAATTTTAATGTGGTTGGACAGAGTTCTTTAAAAATATTACAAAACCTAACGAACTTATTTTTCCTCTACATTGGTGCATCCTATAATTTGTATTTTATCCGAGAAGCATAAGATTGTAAATTTCACTACTGCAATAGGCAGATTAATTCAAAGATAATTGTTTTATTTGCTTCGACTTAAAAAATAAAGACTTTTGTAAAATTAATTATACAGTTTTGAAATAGTGATTTTTTTTTCTTTTTTTTTAATAACGTAAAACAACTGTTTCCTTTCTAAATGATTTTCAAAGAAACTCGAATGATAAACACATTAATATTTCAGAATTTTGCAAGGGATAAAAAATAGCACAAGAAATGTCAGCCGGCATTTGGAGTATTCACAAAGACGATTTAAAATGTAATTTATCATTCCCGCTTGCACATTACTAAAACACTATAAACGTGAAATTTCCTCTTTTATGTAAAAATATTATTACACTTAACATGAAAGCTTTTCTCTATATTGGCCGCTTTATTTTTCGACTTAGATTGTAAATGTTTATTTATTATAAAAGGGTGAATAAATTGAAAATGGATTGTATTTTAGATTCAATTTAGAAAAAAAAGAGTTTGTTTAAAAATTGTTTTATTTGTTATAGCAGAAAAAAATGACTTTCTTAAAGTGAATTTTAAAGTAGTTGGACAGAGTTCGGTAAAATTACTAAAAAACTTAAGGTCAAGGTTTTTCCTCTACAACGGTGCATCCTATAATTTGCATTTTTACCCTACTGGAATAAGATTGTAAATTTCACTACTTAAAAATTCAGATTAATTCAAAGAAAAATTAATAAGCTTAAAAAATACCGTTGAGAAACTTTTCCTGGAATTTGGAGTATTTACACGTTAACTCTAAAAATTAATTTATCATATCCACATATGGTTTGCTAATAAACTAAACGGGAATATTCTCTTTTTACAAAATTTGTACAGATATAGTTATATTCATGTAAAATATCAGTGTTTTCTCTTTTCTTTTTTTTCTTTTACTTTTTCTTTTCTTTTTCTTTTTTTCTTTTTCTTTTCCTTTTTTTATGAAAACAAATCAAGTTTCTAACACGCGAAATGCCACCTTTTTAAGGAGAATTTTTTTATATAAAAAAGATACTGATACCAAAAAATTTTTTGGTCTGGAAATTCCAGGACCCGTATAAAACCTGTTTTTATTTTTAAATATTTACTACAATTAACATATAAAAGTTTTTCTTCTACAATGGTTCATCCTATAATTTCCATTTTTGCCCGACTAACATAAATTTGAAAATGTTTGCTGCTGCAAAACGCGCATTAAACTCAAATAAGTTTTTTTCATGTTTACTTTGACTTAAAAAAAACTTTATGAAGGAAATTTTAAAGTTTTAGAATAGATTTTAAATGTATTAATATCTAAAAACTCTCTCCTTTTGAAATAATGTTCTAAGCAATTGGAATGATAAACACTTTAACATTTTCTAGAACTTCACAAAACATAAAGCATACCATAAAGAAATTGTGTCTGAAATTTGCAGTATTCACATAATTTTGAAAATATAATTTATCACATATACATACGCTTACTAGCATATCAAAAGCAAAAATCCCCTTTTTATGTAAAAATATTACTATACTTAAAGTAAAAAAAAATTCCTGTCGAATGGTACATCCTATTATTTGCATTTTTGCTCCAAGTAACATAAAATTGTAAATGTTTACTACTGCAAAACGCAGATTAAATTCAAGGAAAGTTCTTTTATTTGCTTTGACGCAAAAAAGACATTTATAAAATGAATTTTAAAGTTTTCGATTTGAATTTTTATTTAATAGCTTCAAAAAACTCTCTTTCTTTAACCTTTGACACTTCGTTGTCTCCGCTGCTTAGACATAAATTTTCCTTAAAAATTCGTTTTTTTCATCAGTAATAAAGGAAAATAAAATTTGCCTTATTTAATCAGAGCATTTTTAAATTGTGTACTTGAAGGAAACTTCTTTTAAAAAAGTGGTGCTGGCCAAATAAAATCTGTGAAAGAGACGCAAAAGTCCGAAGGGTTAAAATAATTTTCAAAATAACCGTAATGATAAAAACATTAATATTTGCCAAAATTTCACAAGGCTTAAAATATAGCATTGAGAAACTTTGCATGGAATTGGGGGCATTCAAGTAGGCTTAAAAACTAATTCATCATATCCACATACACTTTACTTATATACTAAACCTGAAATTTCCCTTTTTAAGTAAAAATGTTACTGCACCTAACGTAAAAGTTTTTCTTCTGCAATGGTTCATCCTATAATTTATATTTTTGCCCGACTAGCATAAATTTGTAAATGTTTGCCATTGCAAAACGCGTATTAAACTCAAGGAAAGTTTTTTTTATTGTTTGCTTTGACTTAACCACTTAATCGTCTCGCCCGAGATATTCACGGGCTGCAAGTTTCACGGCAATTCAAATTTCAAAATTGTTTGATTCCCACCAGTTTTATAAAATAGTGTGCTTGGTTTTATTCTGGTATCAATTTATTTGTCATCAAATAGATGAATATATGTATACAGTCGAGTCTCTATATAACGAAATCCATCGTTCCAGTAAAAAGTTCGTTATATAGAGAAATTCGATGTATAGAGAATGATGTAAACAATCGTATTTAACGTGTAAATTTTGAGCAAATATTATATTTGATATTTTTAATTAAGAATTTGAAATGTTTACCTAACATTTTATTTCTTGATTATTTAAACAGTTTGAAGAAAGAGAACAGACATTTATTTCAAAGCTTGATGAAAATCATATAAGGAAGACTTACATTCATTTCAGACGAAGATATCTATAATTTTTTGCTGTTTTAATTTTAAAATTGTTATGCTCTCAAAAAAAATGTTCAAATTTTTGCAAGGAATGAAAAGTTGTAGTTAATATTTTTCTCCATTTGAAGCCTCTCATTGATTTCTCTCTTATATGTGTAACAATCCAATTGACTCTGTTTTGTGAAAGAAGGGAAAAGGTGTGTGGAAGGTGGGATGAATTCGTTGGATTTAAAAAACAAAGAGAAAATTAATATTAACTCAGCACTGAACGATAAATCAAAAATAAGTGGAGGAAAATTGATTCCATATGATTTCGAAGCTTTTTTAAAACTGAATAAATTAAGACCAATTTATGAAAAAATTCGTTATATGGAGATAGATATTTCACTATATAGAGACTGTTTTGAATGTAATTATGCGAAAAGGGGACCTTCCTACTAAAAATTCGTTATATAGAAAAATTCGATGTATGGAGTTTCGTTATAGAGAGACTCGACTGTATATATTAAAGTGGTGGCAAGAATGAATTTGAATTTTTAAGCCGTAATTTAATGCGACCATTAAGTGGTTAAAAAGGAGACTTTCATAAAGGAAATTTTAAAGTTATATAAAATGTTTTTTATTTAATAATATCAAAAAACTCACTAGCTTTGAAATAATTTTCTAAGCAACTGGAATGATACACACGTTAATATTTTCCAGTTTCTCAAAGCATAACGTACATATCACAGAAAAATTGTGTCTGGAATTTGGAGTATTCACATAACTTTGAAAACATAATTTATCATGTGCACATACGCTTACTAACATATCAAAAGCGAAATTTCCTTTTTATGTAAAAATATTACTATACTTAACGTAAAGTTTTCCCTCTTGGATGGTGCATATTATGATTTGTATTTTTGCCTCAACTAACATAAAAATTTAAATGTTTACTACTGCAAAACGCAGATTAAATTCAAAGAAAGTTATTTTATTTGCTTAAACTTAAAAAAAAAGACTTTTGAATGGTGAATTTTAAAGTTTTCGGTTTGAATTTTTATTTAAGGGCTTCAAAAAGACATTCTTCCTTTAAAATAATTTCCAAAGAAACGGGAATGATAAAAACATTAATATTTGCCAGAATTTCACAATGTTTAAAATATATCATTTAAAAAATTTTGCATGGAATTGGGGCCATTCACATAGTCTTAAAAACTAATTCACCTAACCCAAATAGGCTTTACTTATAAACTAAACCTGAAATTTCCCTTTTTATGTAAAAATATTACTGCACCTAACGTAAAAGTTTTTCTTCTGGAATGGTTCATCCTATAATTTATATTTTTGCCCGACTAACATAGATTTGTAAATGTTTGCCACTACAAAACGCACTAGCATAAATTTGTCAATGTTTGCCACTGCAAAACGCGCATTAAACTCAATTTTTTTTTATATTTGCTTTGACTTAAAAAAGAGACTTTCATAAAGAAAATTTTAAAGTTTTTAAAAAAAATTTTGATTTAATAATGTGAAAGAACTCACTCCCTTTGAAATAATTTTCTAAGCAACTAGAACGATAAACACGTTAATGTTTTCCAGAGTTTCACAAAGCATAACGTACATATCATAGAGAAATTTTGTCTGGAATTCGGAGTATTCACCTAACTTTAAAAACATAATTTATCATATACACATACGCTTACTAACATATCTAACGCGAAATTTCCCTTTTTATGTAAAAAATATTACTACTTAACGAAAGATTTTTTCAACTAGAATGGTGCATTGTATAATTTGTATTTTTGCCTCAACTAACATAAAATTTTAAATGTTTACTTCTGCAAAACGCAGATTACATTCATAGAAAGATCGAGTTTAAAAAAAGACTTTTGTAAAGTAAATTTAAAAGTTTTCGGTCTGAATTTTTAGTTAATAACTTCAAAAGACTCTCTTTTTAAAATAATTTTCTAAATAACTGGAATGATAAACACGTTAATATTTGACAGAATTTCACAAGATTTAAAAAATACTATAGTCTGTCTCAAAAGTTTAAGCACTCTGCAAATCTCGTTCAAAATAATTGAAGAAGAAAATTTAGTTAAAGCTAATTTACAATAAATACTCAACATTTAATCAAAACAAAATAAAATAAGCCATTTTGGGTAGTTAAAATAAAAAATATATTTATTTTTATTTATTTTTTCTTTTTTTCTTGAAGAAACGCTGTCTCAAAAGTTTAAGCACTTTATGCAAATTTTTTTAGAAACACGGGATTGGTATTGTGTAATGACGTTGTATGACATCATATTGCACTTTTATACAAGCATAAAAGGTGTAGAAATTATTTCCTAATGTTTTAAACATGACAAAGGGTAAAGAATTCACAAAATATGAGAGTTTGAAGGATTTTAAATTGAAATCTCAAAATAAAACTGTTTCTGAAATTGCAAAAGCTTTAAATTGATCAAAGCTATGTATATATCAAGTACTTTCTAGAAATGATAATTTTAAGCGGAAATCAAGATGCAGACGACCACGTATGACGACTGTTCAGATTGATCGGAAAATACGGAGATTGGTATTTAGACAAAATATGTCCCCATACGGAAAATTAAAAATAATTTCAGAGTACAGATGTCCAAAGACACTGTAAATAGACGTATTAAAGCGTGTGATTACATCATGTAAAAGTTATTGGCTCGCAAACCGTCTCTTAAATTACATCACAAACAGGTAAGAATGAACTGGGCTAAAAAACACATGACCTACGGGGACAAATGGCTTACTGTTTTATTCCGCGATGAGAAAAAGTGAAACTTAGATGGCCCTGATGGTTGGAAAGCGTAGTGGCATGAGTTAAGCAAGAACCGAAGGGCATTTTTCAGCAGGCAGCAAGACGGTAAATCCGTTATGGTTTAGGGGGCATTTGGGACATTTGCCAGCCCTTTTTAGCTTTTCTAAAGGGAAGAGAAGAGTGCAAAAAAGTTTCAAGATACCCTAAACCACCATTTGCTTCCAATCGGTGACATTTTGGGGGGTTTTGAATGAACTTTTCTGCAAGACAATGCCTCAATCCAAGTATCTCATTCTACAAAACTTTGGATTTTTCAGAAAAATGATAAAGTACTTGACTATCCAGCTTTAAGTCCAGACTTAAACCCGATTGAGAATGTCTGGAATACTTTAACCCGCCAAGTTTAGGCAATGGAAAGCAGCATGACTCTATAGAAGAACTCCAAGAGGATATTGAGAAAGCATGGCATTCTTTGCCATAAGAAACCCCACAAAAAATAATTCCGACGAAAGCACGTTTATTTGAACTAATCCGAAAACATGGAAAAAAAATTGTTACTAAAAGTTCTGTAAAAATTATAAATATGGTTGTTTTTGACATTGTGCATAAACTTTTGAGACAGTTTTTTTATAACTTTTTTTTAATTGTATTTTTTAAAATTATGTAATTCATTTTTTTCTATTTTTGATATTGTTTATTTAAACAATGTTGCGAAATATGTAAATAAAAAAAAGTTATTAATTCTAATTTTTTATAATTCATTAAAAAATCGATATTTTATGCTTGTGCTTAAACTTTTGAGACATACTATATTGAGAAATTATGCCTGAAATTTTGAGTATTCACATAGCTTTAAAAACTAATTCATCATATTCACATACACTTTATTTATATACTAAACCCGAAATTTCCCTTTTTATGTAAAAATATTACTGCACCTAACGTAAAAGTTTTACTTCTACAATGGTTCATCCTATAATTTATATTTTTGCCCGACTAGCATAAATTTGTAAATGTTTGCCACTACAAAACGCTCTAGCATAAATTTGTAAATGTTTACCACTACAAAATGCGCATTAAACTCAGAGAAAGGTTTTTTCTTTTAATTTGCTTTGACTTACAGAAGAGACTTTCAAAAAGGAATTTTTTAAGTTTTATAAAAGGTTCTTTATTTATTAATATCAAATCAATCACTCCCTTTGAAAAAAATTTCTAAGCAACTGGAATGATAAACACGCTAATATTTTCCAGAGACTCTCAAAGCATAACGTACATACCATAGAGAAATTGTGTCTGGAATTTGGAGTATTCACATAACTTTGAAAACATAATTTATCATATACACATACGCTTACTAATATATCAAACGCGAAATTTCCCTTTTTTTAAAAAACTATTACTACTTAACATAAAAGTTTTTCCTCTAGAATGGTGCATTCTATAATTTGTATTTTTGCCTCAACTAACATAAAAATTTAAATGTTTACAACTGCAAAACATAGATTAAATTCAAAGAAAATTATTGTATTTACTTTGACTTAAAAAAAGACTTTTGTAAAGTAAATTTTAAAGTTTTCGGTCGGAATTTTTATATTTAATAGCTTCAAAAGAAAAACACTCTCACTTTAAAATAATTTCCAAAGAAACGGGAATGATAAAAACATTAATATTTGCCAGAATTTCACAATGCTTAAAATATATCATTTAGAAACTTTGCATGGAAATGTGGGTATGCACATAGCTTTAAAAACTGATTCATTATATTCGCATACGTTAAATCCGACACTAAACTCGAAAATTCCCTTTTTAGGAAAAAAATATTACTGCGCCTAACGTAAAAGTTTTGCTTCTACAATGGTTCATCCTATAATTTATGTTTTTGCCCGATTAGCATAAATTTGTAAATTTTCGCCACTGCAAAACGCACTAACATAAATTTGTAAATGTTTGTCACTGCAAAACAATCATTAAACTAAAAAAAAAAAAATTATTTGCTTTGACTTAAAAAAGAGACTTTCATAAAGGAAATATTAAAGTTTTTAAAAAATTTTTGATTTAATAATGTCAAAGAACTCACACCCTTTGAAATAATTTTCTAAGCAACTAGAACGATAAACACGTTAATGTTTTCCAGAGTTTCACAAAGCATAGCATGCACACCATAGAGAAATTTTGTCTGGAATTCGGAGTATTCACCTAACTTTAAAAACATAATTTATCATATACACATACGCTTACTAACATATCAAACGCGAAATTTCCCTTTTTATGTAAAAATATTACTACTTAACGTAAGAGTTTTTCATCTAGAATGGTGCATTCTATAATTTGTATTTTTGCCTCAACTAACATAAAAATTTAAATGTTTACTTCTGCAAAGCGCAGATTACATTCAAAGAAAGATCGAGTTTAAAAAAGGACTTTTGTAAAGTAAGTTTAAAAGTTTTCGGTCTGAATTTTTAGTTATAACTTCAAAAAACTCTCTTTTTAAAATAAATTTCTAAACAACTGGAATGATAAACACGTTAATATTTGCCAGAATTTCACAAGACATAAAAATACTATTGAGAAATTTTGTCTGGAATTTTGAGTATTTACATTGCTTTAAAAGCTAATTCATCATATCCACATACGGTTTACTAATAAACTAAATGTGAAATTTCCTTTTTTACAAACCCTATAAAAAAGGAAGCTTACATTCCTACTGTACTTAATAAAAAAAAAAAAAAAAAAAAAAAAGGATTAGGGGGAAAAAAAAGAAGAATTTTTTGATTTAGAAATTTCAGTGCCTGTACGATCGCTTTGTAGATATGTTCACAGTTATGTAAAAACGTAGTACCTATAGTCGTTTTTCGTTCAGTACGTCCGTCCGTCCGCATATAACAGAAGAAAAACTATCCTAACGAATCGTTTGAAATTTAATATACACAATTGTAGCATAATTTTGTCGATTCATATCAAATTTTATGAAAATCGGATTAATGGTTTAATTATACAATCAATCAAAATTATTCTTTTAGATTATTGCCAATGGGGAAAAATAATTTCAAGTGCATTTTAATGATGTTACACTCTTTCGAACATAATAAAATTAATATGCATCCATGAAGTACATACTAAAATATACAATTTATACAATCTGTGGTGCAAAAAATATTTGTTATTAAATTTCAGGGCCACACAAAGGTATTCCATTACATAATTGTAAAGAGGGAAACGTTGTTTGGATCGCGTTTTGATTAGATTAAACTATTTAACGTTTTATGAATTTGATATACGTTGCTGATGTTTACTAGCTGTTATTTCGTGTATAATAGAAAGCTTATAATATTTAAAAGAACAACAAAAGATTTCGGCTACTATACTCTATACTATTACATCAAGATCTAATATTTGTAAAATTTCGGTGTAGTGTGAACGCACCTCATTTGCTATGCTCGATGTGCAATTTCCGACTTGTCTTATGTAAAAATATTACTACACTTAATGTAAAAAATTTTCCTCTGCAGTGGCGCATCCTATAATTTGAATTTTTGCCCGAATAACATAAATTTGTAAATTCTTGTTACTGTGAAGCACAGATTAAATTTGAACAAAGTTGTTTTATATATTTTGACATAAAAAGATAGAAAGGCTTTTGTAAAGTGAATTTTAAAGTTTTAGAATGGAATTTTTTTTTAAATAATTTCTTATAATTCCCCTCTTTTAAAATAATTTTCTAAACAACTGGAATGATAAACACGTTAATATTTGCCAGAAATTTATAAAGGATAAGAAACTCCACAAGGAATGTGCAACTGGCATTTGGAGAATTCACACAGGCTATTTAAAATCTAATTTATCATCCCCGCTTGCACATTACTAAAACACTATAAAAGCAGAATTTTCTCTTTTATGTAAAAATATTACTACACTTAACGTAAAAGCTTTTCTCTGTATTGGCTGCATTATTTTTCCAGTGAGATTGTAAATGTTTGATATTATAAAAGGAAAAATAAATTCAAAGTGGGGTGTATTTTAGTTTGAATGTAGAACAAAACAATGAATTTGTTAAAGTTGTTTTATTTGAAGTAGCTTAAAAATATGACCTTCTTAAAATGAATTATAAAATTGTGAAACAAAGTTTTTTAGAAATAAAATAAATAAAAAAAAATTACACGAAAGGATTGATATTGCATCGAAAATTTAAAAGAGGTACAATCATTAAATAAATACAGAGTAAGCACATGCACAAATATTTATATAAATGAAATTTACTATTTCGCACATTAGAGTTCATTTTCATCTAATAATGGAAATTACTGAAAGAGAATTTTAAATGTATATTAAATTTTTTAACTAAGCTAAATTTTAGCACACAATTAGTACAATTGTGCCAGAAATTAACAAGGAATAAAAAATAATCCACAATGAATGTGTAAGCTGGCATTTGGAGAATTCACACTGGCTATTTAAAATATAATTTAACCCTTTGCGGCGCAGCGGTTTCTTAAATATACTACTTAATTTCAATTCCCAAACTCCACATTGGCACAGGAATTATTTAAAAAAAAAATTATTGTTTATTGAATGTGTGAAGTATAGCGCTTTCTTATTTACAAATAAACTTGTTGTCAAATTCCGGTGTCAGTCATTAATTTCAACACCTAAGCAATGAATTTGCCTCGCGCCGCAAAGGGTTAACATCCCCGCTTGCACATTGATAAAACACTATAAAAGCGGTATTTCCTCTTTTATGTAAAAATATACCGCACTTAACGTAAAAGCTTTTCTCTGTATTGGCTGCATTATTTTTCCAGTGTGATTGTAAATGCTTGTTATTATAAAAGGAAAAATATATTCAAAGTGGGGTGTATTTTAGTTTTAATGTAGAACAAAACAATGAATTTGTTTAACCCTTAAATGCATATTGTATCATTTTCGATACCATAAGTGTTCCCGATTTATTGGGGATTTTATTCACATATTCCATATTCTCACCAGAAATTTAAAAGAGCAATTTTCACTTTATTTAATGACAGACCATTCGTAATTAAATAAAGAAAAATTTACTATTTAGATTTTTCTGGTATGAATTCTGATTCTTTGAATTGCGCATTTTTTTGGAACGCGTTCTATCCTATGCATTTAAAGGTTAACCCCTTAACTGTTTTGCCCGAAAGCCGTTCGGGCAACACGAATTTTCTTATTACATCTTTTAAAGCTTTTTGACACCACTATTATTGTTAAGAAAATTTTCATACTATTGAAAGCGGAAATGTTTAGACTAAATTTTACGAATATTTTATTTAAATAACTAGCTGACCCGCCCGGCGTTGCACGGTTCCGAGATAATAATATTAAAGGAACATGAAATTTGTGATTTTTTTCTCTCACTCGAAATATGTGAAATTACGTTGTCTGAAATACACAGCCATTGACTGTGTGAAAAAATGGTTTAAAAAATCATCAAATGATATTTAGCGGTAAAAATGTTTAAAAGGACTGCAATAGGAAACGGGAAAGGAACTACTCAAGTAATAATTAGAATTTTGAAAATCTCAATGTCAGATACATCAGAAGAAACTTTGGGGTACTTTCTAGAAAGTTTTGAGCCTCGTAAGTGTCATAGATTTTGCTAGCCATCGCACAAAAACATACATGCACACAGACAGTGCGTTTAGTGTTTAGTTATTTTATTAGTGTAGGTTACTGTGGATATTCAAAATATTTTTTTTTACTGCTAATTCATTAGTTTTATGGTTTTTGCCCTTTTTACATGCAATTTAATAATAGATAAGACCATGATGCTTACAAAAATCTGCAATATTAACAAAATTGACAAAAAAAACCGATGCTAAACGTACAAAAAAAAATCGCTAAAAATCGCATTGAAAATCACTGAAATTGAAAAATCATAGCAGACAAAATTTAGTTAATTAGGCTGAAAGTTAGAATCAATTTTGTTTTTATCATTGTCAAAAAAAATAGCCGCAAAATGCGAAAAAATACTAAAAATCGCATTAAAAAATCGCTAAAAATTCAAAAATCACCGCGCGAATTCGGAATAAACTTTATTTAAAAGAGAAGAAAAATTACTATATTGAGTGAAAAGAATGCAACCGTATTCCTTTCACTAATATGGAAAAATTGCCTCGAAACATAAAAAGAGCGCTAAAAATCGCCTAAAAAATTAAATTAAAAAATTCTAATCAAAAAATCAAAAATCGGACTTCGAGGTGCAAAACTACATGTATAGAGGTATCTTCCCTCCAAATTTTGTAACTCTACATGCAGCGGTCTCTTCAGAACAGCGCTGACACACAAACATACTTGTCTCTTTTATTATTATAGATAATGGTGTGAATCCGCTATTTTCAATTTATTGAACGGAAAAGAATTAACCAGTTAAAGGGTTAAAAGTTCTTTTATTTGTAGTAGCTTAAAAATATGACCTTCTTAAATTGAATTATAAAATTGTAAAAAAAGTCTGTTAGAGATAAAAATAAATAAATAAATATATACGCGAAAGAATTGATATTGCATGGGAAATTTAAAAGAGGTACAATCATTAAATAATTTCAGAGAAAGCACATACACACATATTTATATAAATAAATTTACTATTTCGTACATTAGAGATCATTTTTATCTAATAATGGAAATTGCTGAAAGGGAAATTTCAATTGTATTAAGTTTTTTAACTAAGCTAAATTTTAGCACACAATTAGTACAGTTTTACCAGAAATTCACAAGGGAGAAAAAAAAGGAGGAATAAGGAATGAATAACTATCATTTGGGGTATTCGCACAGACGATTTAAAATCTAATTTATCATCCCCGCTTGCACATTACTGAAACACTATAAAAGCGAAATTTCCTCTTTTATGTAAAAATGTTACTACACTTAACGTAAAAGGTTTTTCTCTGTATTGGCTGCATTATTTTTTCAGTGAGATTGTAAATGTTTGTTATTATAAAAGGAAAAATAAATTCAAAGTGGAGTGTATTTTAGATTGAAAGTAAAACAAAACAATGAATTTGTTTATAAGTTCTTTTATTTGTGTTAGCTTAAAAATATTACCTTCTTAAAAAGAATTATAAAATTTTGAAACAAAGTTTTTTAGAGATAAAAAAAAAAAATAATTACGCGAAAGAATTGATATTGCATGGGAAATTTAAAAGAGGTTTATTAAGAGGAGAAATTCCCCAGGAATATGTAGCCAGCATTTGGAGTATTCACAAAGACGATTTAAAATCTAATTTATCATTCCCGCTTGCACATTATTAAAACCCTATAAAAGCGGAATTTCCTCTTTTATGTAAAAATATTACTACACTTAATGTAAAAGCTTTTCTCTGTATTGGCTGCATTATCTTTCCAGTGAGATTGTAAATGTTTGTTATTATAAAAGAAAGAATAAAGTGAGATGTGTTTTGGATTGAATGTAGAACAAAACAATGAATTTGTTTAAAAGTTCTTTATTTGTAGCAGCTTAAAAATACACCTTCTTAAAACATTCTTGCCCAGCATCTTTTGCGTAAATTTGATTTGGTTGGCACCACTATTTTTAGAAGATTTAAGTTTAGTTGATTAATCAAGAAAATGCTTCATTTAAATAAAGTAATTATTGCTTTTCTTTTTTATTGGTGTCAAAAGCAGTGCTGAATGCACCTTTTGAAGCGTCCCTAAAAAGGGACGCTAGGCACTAATGGGTTAATCCCTTAATGGTCGCATTAAATTACGGTTTGAAATTTCAAATTCATTATTGCCACCACTTTTTAGATAAAAAAAATATTCATCCTATTTAATGGCAAGTAAAATGGTACCCGTATAAAACCGATTACACTATTTTATAAAACTGGTGGGAATCAAACAATTCTGAATGAAAGCCGCGAAGTTTGCAGCCCGTGAATGTCTCGGGCGCGACGATTAAGTGGTTAAAGGGAATTATAAAACTGTGAAACAAAGTTTTTTAGAGATAAAAGAAATAAAAAAAATAATTACACGAAAGGATTGATATTGCATGGGAAATTTAAAAGAAGTGCAATCATTAAAAAATTTTCAGAGAAAGCGCATACACACATATTTATATAAATGAAATTTACTATTCCGTTCATTTTGATCTAATAATGGAAATTGCTGAAAGGGAATTTTCAACTGTATTATAATTTTTTTTTAACTAAGCTAAATTTTAGCACACAGTTAATACAATTTTTCCACAAATTCACAAGGGATAAAAATTTAAAAAAAATCCATAAGGAATGTATAAGTGACATTTGAGATATCCACACAGGCCATTTAAAATCTAATTTATCATACCCGCTTGCACTTTACAAAAACACTATAAAAGCGAAATTTCCTCTTTTATGTCAAAATATTACAACACTTACCGTAAAAGCTTGTATCTGTATTGGCTGCTATATTTTTCCTGTGAGATTGTAAATGTTTGTTATTATAAAAGAAAAAATAAATTCAAAGTGGGGCGTATTTTAGATTGAATGTAGAACTAAACAATGAATTTGTTTAAAAGTTGTTAGGTGCGTTCGTAATTATACACTGTAAAAAATAACGGACGATTTAAGGGAAGTATTACTGGTAATCTAGACGCCAGTACTATTTACTGTTTTTTAACGGAAAAATTTCCGTAAATTCCGGGAAAAAGTCGAAAAAAACGGAGTATTTACGGAAATTTTTCCGTTAAAAAACAGTAAATAGTACTGGCGTCTAGATTACCAGTAATACTTCCCTTAAATCGTCCGTTTTTTTTTTTACAGTGTACGTAGCACCTATTGTTGTCGTTCAGTCCGTCCGTCCGTCTGTCTGTCCGTCCGTCCACATATAACAACGCAAAAACTACCCAACTGAATCGTTTGAAATTTAAATACATAATTATTACATAATTTTGTCAAGTTATTTAAAATTTTATCAAAATCGGATGCATAGTTCAATTACAGGGACAATCAAAAGCATTCCGTTACATTACGGTTAATGGGGGGAAATGTTTCAAATGCATTTTAATGGTGTTACACTCATTCGAACGTAATAAAATTGATAAGCATCTATAAAGTACATATTATAATATACATTTTGCATAATCTGTGGTGCAAAGAACGTTTGTTATTGATTTACAAGGCCACACAAAAGTATTCCATTGCATAATGGTATAGGGAGAACATTGTTTGGTGCACATTTTAATTGTAATTATTTACAGTTTTATGAGATTGATATATGCGAGTGATATTTTTAAAACTTCGTTATCGTACGAACGCACCTCATTTGCTACGCTTCACGTGCAATTTCTAACTTGTTTTATTATTTGTAGGTTTAAAAAAATGACCTTTTTAACCTGTTCCCTGTTTTGCCCATACGTCGTATCCGCAACCTGTTTTTGCCAAACATGATTTGTCCGTTCCATACGGTCATCCATACTCCAACCATAATTTATTATTCTCACCAGTAAAATTGCACTGTAAAATTTGTATTAATTGATACGGGCGTTTTTATTATTTAACCCTTTAACGTTCATTGGTTTCTCTACGAAACCACAACATTTCAATTCCGATATGCAACACTGACACCGGATTTTTTATCTAAAAAAATCCATTGTATTATGTATGTGAAAAATCACTTTTTCTTATTTACAAATGTATTTGTTCGCAATTACCGGTGTCACTCATTTATTTCAACATCTTAGCAACGAAAATGCTTTGATCGTTAAAGGGTTAATTAACTAAAAATTTCTGTTATGAAAAACCAGAGGTAAAAAATAAAAAATTCTGGAAAAGACAGGAAAAAAAATAGTTATTGTTTAAAAGTTTTTCAAAAATATTGATCAGTTAAGGGGTTAAAGTGAACTATAAATTTGTAAAAAAAAAAAAAAAAGTTACATTGGACTCTCTCTATTATGAACACTCTAGGGACAGACCAAAAATGTTCAGATTATAGGGTTGTTCATTATAGAGGGAGATTTTAATTGCATTACTACTACTAATACATAGGGTGACCGAGCCGGTAGTTGATCAAATAAGATCGGTACTATGGGTTTTTTATTGCATTTTCTTCACTTTAAGTTTTAACCCCCTTCGCGACGGGAGTCTTTTACGAAATTTTTAATGTTTTGTCACCGTTTTTTAAAAAACAGAAATTTGTGCCTTTTTAAATAGAGCAAATGCTCCGATTAAATAAGGTAAAATTTACAATAAAATATTACTGGTGGGGATAAACATGGATTCTTAAGCCTTTTTGCGGCAAGTATACGTGTCGCTCATCCCCAAGGGGTTAAACTTAAGTGAACATCATGGCTGCCAACTTCTACGCCTATTTAAAGTCAAATAAACACATTAGAATTAGAAATTTTCTTTAATAATTGACAAAATATATGCTAATACACCACAATGAATAGATTTGGCATATATTTTACAAAACCTTTTTTATTGTTCCAAACATGTTTAGATGATTTAAAAAGGCGTAGAAGTTGGCAGCTCTGGAACATGATTGTTACAAATCTTAATGAATATTCTACGATCTACAAAAATTAAATCTGCTAAAATGAAAAAGCGACAAATTTATAAGCAAATACTTTCTTTAGTTGATATTTCCAGTAGTTGATCAATCGATGAAATCAGTCAAAAATTCCAAAGTTGATCTTTAAAATATCATGCTTGCGCTGTGATTAACAATAATTCATGTAAACCAATTATTTTAAATAAGGAAGATGAAAGTGGATTATTTTAACCTACCCCAATTCTCTCCAATTAATCTAAAACTAAATGTTTACATTTAATTAATTTAAAAAAAAAATCATAAATTTGATTCGTTTCAAGAAAGCAGCTGACGACAATGTGACAGCAGATGCTCTCAACATTTAATTAGCGATTTTATCTGAAGTATTCAAACAAATTGCAACTTCAAGTACATGCTTAAAATCTAGCAATGATTTTGTCTGCTTATTTTTTAATCGTAATCGTCGAACTTTTTTACTGTTAACAGTAAAAAGGACCTTTTGACAGTAGGGTAGGTCGAGAAAAATAAATATTTTATTTTCGGAACGCTTTAGTGCGGAAAAGTTGTCTATTGTCACAAGCAGATAAATGGCATAAAAAATTATATAATTGTTTGACATCTTCTGCAACAGCTTCTCCAAATTTCCATGATGGGAATTCAAATTTACGTTGCAAACACATGTTCAGTTTATAGAAAGGTGGAGTAGAGATGGGGACCAAAAGTAGTATTCATAATACAGGGGTGTTCGGATTAGAGGGTGTTCAGAATACAGAGAGTTCCTCTCTCGTTAATTCTATGGAGTTTTGCCGGGACCGTCGGATTGTGTTCATAATACAGGGATGTTCATATTAGAGAGTGTTCAGATAAAAAAAAAAGTCCACTGTATTTTGAAATAAAAATAAATAAATAAAATTACTTGAAAGAATTATTGCATGGGAAATTTAAGAGGGGTGCAATTATTGCATAATTTCACAGAAAACATACCAGGTGTCCCAGAAATGACTGATGGATTTTAAAATTTAATAACTTGCAAACGGTGACGGCTATTTAAAAAAAATTTGCAGGAGGGTTATGTATAATGTCAGGAGTTTTTTTACCGTAATTTTTTATTTTAGTTCGCATCTCAAACAATAGGTGGCGCTGACGGCGATTGAAGGCCAGGTCGACGCTTCACTCAGCATTGATCACCTGGCCTTCAATCGCCGTCAGCACCACCTATTGTTTGAGATGCGAACTAAAATAAAAAATTACGGCAAAAAAACTGACATTATACATAACCCTCCTGCAAAATTTTTTTAAATAGCCGTCACCGTTTGCAAGTTATTGAATTTTAAAATCCATCAGTCATTTTTGGGACACCCGGTAAATACACATAAGTGAAACTTACTATTTTGTAGCGATCATTTTCATCTAATAATGGAAATTGCTGAAAGTGAATTTTCATCTGTATCATAAATTTTGTAACTAAGCTAAATTTTAGCACACTGTCTGGTGCAGACACAGATATATGCAGTGTGTAACGAACAGTGGTGGTTACAAACTTTCAGAAAATAGAATATACTTAGACGATGAGAATTTTCATAGTAATGTAAGGTCAGAAACACTTTCCTGGCGTGGTAGTAATGACACACAGGGGTCGCATTGCATAGGAAAACTTTTATTGAACCTGCCAGAATACTAATCAGTAATCTTCATCATCATTTTATTTAAAATATATGAGGACCTCAGAAGCCAAAGGGTACATGTGACAAAAATTCGATTTGGAGTAAATTGAGTTCAAAGATAATGGACGTTAAATTTGAACGTCAATAGTAATTGACTGAACTGAAATGGGAAACTGCCGCTAGTTTCATTGTGGTCTTTGAACTCATATTTCAATAACTCTGAAAAAAAGAAGTGTACAATTTTCTTCAAATTTATAATTAATCAATATTGATTTTTATTCGGTAAAAGTGGTTAATCTCTAGAGTGCAGCACATAATTAGAAAATCACTTATGTTTCTTTAACTGAAAAGAAAATAGCACATTTCTAAGTCGTCTGTGCACTTATTTCATTTTTTTTTTCAATTTTGTCAGTTATACCCCTTGGCTTCTGGGGTCCTCATATAAAATATTACGAAGGTATAGGATGAAGATTTTTTTTTTTTTTTTCAAAATAAAAGCAGGAGAATTTTTTTTTTCCTTTCTTGTGTTTCGTGCCTAGAGGTCACTTTCTGCAAGGAAACTTTTATTGTGCCAACCACTATTTGGAAAATAATGTTTTAATCGTACATTTCTATAACATATTTTAAATAAAATCATCATGAAGATTACTGATAAAGTGTTTGTGACATAATGAAGTCGTATATGATTTCTCATCGTCTAGGTGAGGTAGTTGCATTGTGTATTAACAATAAAAAAATTTCTTCACAATGCGATCTCTGTGTGACATTACTATCGCGCCAGGAAAACGTTTACAATCATGTATTGCTATAGAATTTCTCAATCTCTCCTGAAAGTTTGTAACTACTTTGTGGATACACCCTGTATATCATATACAGGGGTGCTCATAATCATTCGAATGTGTTTCCAATTATGAACGGTAATTAATGGAATTTAGTTTTAAACCTAAATTGTGATATTTTTAGATGGTAAAGTCCCGGATGTATTGTATAATGTTTCATTATCTATGCTTGACGCATGGTTTTTCTTTCTTCAAAGGGGATTAAAGATGACGAATTTCCCTTTAACCTTTTTTCTGGCACACTGTGCCCAGTCCGGGATACCTAATTTTTATTCTAAATTTGACATCGACACCAATAATTTTTCAGTAAAATTTTGCTTTTACAATGAAAGCTTAAATTAAGGGATTCTCAATTTCTAAAAAATGTAAATGTAATGTTTGTAAATAGGGGAGAGAGGGGATACTTGAACATAGGGGATACTTGAGCCACCCCTATTATCTCTAGAGCTGGTCAATTTTTCTTTCTAAAACTGGCAACATGGTAACATATTTATAGTTCTGAACATGTAAAAAAGAAATCACATACTTTGGTACGATTTTGAAAGTATAATGATTAACCCTTTGAGCCCTACTGGTAGAATTTTCTACCACATAATTTTAAATCTGAAATGTCATCACGACACCAGAAAATTCGACCAAATTTATTCGAAAAAGGTTTAATGCATTTTTTCGCGTATATTGTAAATCGGTTTTTTTCTTTGGAAAATACTGATGCGAATGTGACATCTGGCTCAAGTATCCCCTCCATGGGGATACTTGAGCCACGATATAAAAGAAAAAGTAAAAATTTATTAGACATAGAAAAATAGTTCAAAATTAATTGAAAGTGGTTTTCAATTGAAGAAAAAATATCAAATTTTCATTTTCAATATTTTATTTTGTTCTAAGAAATTATAAAAAGTTTTAAAAAATTAAAATTTAAAAAAAGGCTCAAGTATCCCCATTTTTCCCTACTATGCAGTCTATAATTTCTCATTTTACTACAGAATTTGCCCGTGCCGGAAGGGGTTAACAAAATACTGATATTTCACACCAATTTTGACTATGCTTTTATCTGACCACTCGCCACCCTGTAACTATAAATTAGAGCATATTCTCTGTAATTTTTTTTAGACTTTGTGAAGTTCTGACAAACATTAATCCATTATCACTCCATTTCTTTAAAGAAAGGTAGAATTTTAATAAACTAAAGCTACGACTGATGTACTAAAAAATAAAAAATAAAAACAGTCAATGCATAAAATAATAAAGATTGATAAACTGCAGAACTAAGGCTAAAATTAATTTGCTGAAATATGAAAATGAACGATCAATGCATAAAGTAATCCTGAATGATAAACGACGGAATAAGCTAAGGCTATGACAAATTTACTAAAATATATAAAAAACGGTCAATACATAAAATAATCCAGAATAATAAACGGCAGAATTTTCTTAACTTCCTATATGATTAAGAACTTATATCCTCCATTGTCTACATTTGCTATTAATTATTGTCTCATCTCCAGTTTTGTATAAAGCATTATATTTATCAATTTAATAATAAAAATATTAAAATTTTAAAAGAAAATTTTATCAATTAAGCAATCTGAGAAAATGAAAGTTGCCCTACCGGTAACGTGCACGTAATGGCTACACATAATGGCTTTAAGTATATTTCTAAATAATATATTCATTAAAAAATACTTGAAATAATTTGTGCAAGGCACTCTACTGAGTAATTAGAATTGACAAAAATTTTCAGATTAGATTTACTTATATATTTTTTATTTATCTGTTTATTCAAATACATTTAAAATTTGTTAAATTTCTACAACTTTTTTTAAATACAAAAAAACGCCTTTTCTAATAGGAGATTTATTACAGTTTTAACAAAGCAAATATAAAAATTTGGAAAGAAAATTCTATCAATTAAGCAATCAGGCATCAAGTTGCTTGATAGCAACTTGATGAAGCCTGTCAGACATCATGCTTGATATCAGGCACCACGCTATCAAGTTGCCGTACAGGCAGGGTTGCTGCAGGCGACTATTTTTTGGCACTCCTTTCTTAAAATATAAATCTTTAAAATACACCTTTGGCAATATTTGCAAAAGAAATAAACTTCAAAAATTATATTAGAAAAATACTGGTGTGAAAATAATAAAAAATTAATCGCTTGTGACAGCCTTGTACAGGCAACACGGATTGGCTTTAAATATATTTCTATAAATAAGGGTCGCCGAAATTAAAGTGACATTGCTGTAATAACTTCAAAATTTGAAGAGAAAGAACACATGCTTCTATAGAGGGCGGCAGAGTGCTGAGAATGCATGCGATATAAACAGATCTCGCCAGATGTGCTGTGATAGCATAGGAGAGCTTTAAAAAGTATCGTTCGCATCTTGGATGACTCCAAACGGTGTCAACGGGCGTTCGAGCAATATTTTAATAGCACAAAATATGAGTGCTAGTGAAATCTATCGTCGAGTGCAAAATGTGTATGACACGGAGTGTATGTCACTTTGATCGGTATTCCAATGCTCTAAGTAGGGATTTTCGTAGTGGAAGAAGACCGCATGCCCTTGACCAGGTCTTAACATATCATCAGTACTGCTTCTTCGTTCAGGGCTATGTTATATTCAAACACATTTCTCCGGGAGGGATTTCTGACTCCGGGTGTGTGTGGGGGGGGGGGGATTGCATTTTTCAACCATTGAAAGCACAAAATCTCAAAATTTCCGGTGGGGACATCTCATCCCTCGAACTACCCCTTTTATACAACACACAGAGTACGTAACAGAGCCTCAACTCGACTTGAAAAGAACGCCCTCAGTGGATCACTTAAAAACTAAACCATCGCCTTGGCGATTTTTACTCTCGTGATTTCTGTTTAACTGTAACCCTATTCTGCTTTGGCGTTCTTGCTGAATGCTGATTTGATTATCTTTTCACACGTGCTTATGCTATTTGATCTTAGATTTCCGCACTTATATTGATTCGTAATTATTACTGTTATTATTCTTGAATTTTCAAGTTTAAATTATTAGGTCGTTATGTTACGAAGAGACACATGTATTGTTTGCAGACGAATACGTCAAAGTTATTTCATATTAAAATAATTCTTTCATAAATTTCAAAACAAGAAGCAGCAAGCCGTCGCTGTATTTTTTTTTCTTTTATCATTTGTCGCCAAGGAAGCGATGTTTCGCCGAATTAGCAACCTCTCTTATGTTATGATCGTAGTTTCAGAGTTATCCGCTCGTCTCGCTACTGTCTATGCGTAATCCCATGTTAAACAAGTTGTCATTACAGTGTATGAAAGTTGATTCTCTGTTACTAATCTGTGATACAACACTGGTTTAGGGTTCGTACGCTTCAAGGACATTCAAGCAACTGTCATCAGATTTTTTTTTTTTTTTTTTGTAAAGTAATATTAAACTTGTTTAATGAAAAAAACTATCTTCAGATATGGTGATAAAAATTTCTGCTTTTAAAACACCTAAAATATCCTGAATCCCTTGATGCGTATGAACCCTGTAACACTTTTTTTAACTTCCCTTTTTCCTATAAGCTTTATCTCATTCACTTTACATAAAAAAACAGCGTTTTTTAAAAAGCCAGGACAAATTAAATTTATTATGGAAGTACAAGTTTTCTCTGTTGCACATAAAATACAATCCATCTTCAGTCTTGTGTTTAAAAATACAATTATTTACATTCTTTGTCAGAAAAATGCATATTAATGATTAAAGAAGCATAATATATGAAATTACTATAAAGAAAAATCTTTATTCTAAGCAATATTCAACATAAAAAGGGAGATTTGCTTTTACATATATTAGTAAAATAAAAGAGACAATGATAAATCACTTTTATAAACTTACAAAAGAGTATTCACATATTTTGTTTGGGTTTTTTCGGCTTTGTGTTGGTTCAATTTGTTATTAAATATAACTTCAAGAAATTTCCAAACAATGATCAATCACTGATGTACGCATCCTATTTTCATAAATTTTCGCTATCTGAATAATTTTAAAACTTCCCTTTTCATTTGCTTTTTGGTGGAAATTTGCATTATATCGTCTAGTAATTCAAATTTTTTAAAATTTGTTTTTAAAAGTCACAAAAAATTGTTATTAAACAATCTTTTTTTTCAGTAAAACACAATCCATCTTCTGTTTTATCTAACTTTACAGCTCAAATATTAAAAGCTGCAATGAAAAAAATAATTATAGCATTATATGTAGTCATTACTACAGATGAAGTCTTTTGTGCTAAGTATAACAATTAATATAGAGGAACACTTATGTATTAAGTATAATAATACTCAATATGTAAAAGGCATTCGGATTTTTGTTACATTAATTAACCTCTTGAGAGGCAAGCAACAGTGTCTCTTTAATATTGCATTCTCATCGGAATAACCAAAAAATTTATTTTAAAATATCGAAAGGCAACTTTTCTCCACTTTGCTCCCAAATTTAAAACCATAAAATTTCGTTAGAAGTTGGTGATGCGAATCTTGTTTAACCCTTTAACGTTCATTGGTTTCGCCACGAAACCACAAAATTTTAATTCCGATACGCAACACTGACACCGGTATTTTTATCTAAAAGTATCCCTTTTATGCGAAAAAATCACGTTTTCTTATTTAGAAATATATTTGTTCTTAATTGCCGGTGTCATTCATTTATTTCAACATCTTAGCAATGAAAATGCTGTGATCGTTAAAGGGTTAACCCTTTTCGGCACGGGCAAAATCTGTAGTAAAATGAGAAATTATCGACTGACACCGGAATTCAAAAACGATTTTTTTATATATTTTGAATTCCTTAATTTAAGCTTTTATTGCGAAAGCAAAATTTTACTAAAATATTACTGATGGCGATTGCAAGTTTGGAATAAAAATTAGGTATCCCAGACCGGGCACAGTCTGCCGGAAAGGGTTAACTTAGGTGAGATAAAATTTATCCCACTACTCCTCAAGGGGTTACAGACACGACTAGAATGCCCCGCCCACTCACATTAATTGTACTCTAACATTTTACTAAACTTAACATTTAACTAAACGTTTAATGCAACTAAATGTAGATGATAATGAAATGTAGATAATGTAGTTAAATATTACTGTAATATAATTAACGTAATTAAATGTTGATCTCCAAGTGTTTACATATGTGTTAATTCATGTGTCTGATAAAACTGTTCAAAAACTTCACATAAGTTAGAAGCAGTGTTCTCGTTGTCGCTCGCCAATGCGCCAAATTGCGACTAAATTCCTCATTTGGCGAGTAAACAAGCGATTAGATTCGCCAAATTGCTAGTGTTCAATTTTTGCTTTTTTTTTTCGTTTTTCATACATATGCATATATACATATATTTAATGTATACATTTTTTTTAATTTGTAGTGAATAGTTGAAATTAGATTAATAACAATCGCTGTCACAGTTATAAAAACTATATTGAAAAAAGGGGGGGTACATTAAAGTAAAGATATATATATATATATATATTTGTGCTACACGGCGAATCTATTTTGCTAATAATCTTTTCATTTGGCGAATGTTTTTTATTTTTAATTAGCCAAATTACTAACGTTGGTCAAAAGTCAGCAAGAACACTGGTTAGAAGTGTGTGAGTTTTTTAGCTTTCCAAAAATTTGCAGTTTTCAGTTAAAAACTCCATTAACACTTAAAGTAAAATAAAGTTATTGCGATCTTTTTTCTTTGATGGAAGTGTATAAATATAAGATCTATGCAGCAGACAGTTTAAAAAAATGATTAGTTAATTAAAAAAAAAAAAAAAAAAAAAAAAAAAAAAAAAAAAAAAAGAAGAACCTGAAAAATGTAAAATTTATTAAAAAAATGTCATTGGTCTAAAGTAAAATTTTAGTCAAATTTTAGTAAAGTAAAGTTTTAGTCTCAGAAAATAACTGTCTGTCATAAGTCTTGAGTCTAATCCAGTTAATATGGATTCTAAATATCATCAAAATCGGTTGGGTAGTTTTTGATGAAACAAATTTTAATCCTTTCACAGGCGCCGTTTGCAGTCTGCAACCAGTTAATTTAGTGCTCAGATTTCCAATCGCCACCAATAATTTTTTGTGCAATCTGGATCTCAAAATATATGCAATAAATAAATAAATAAATAAATAAATAAAGTGCTTTTAATTATTTTTTAAGTTCTTCATAAATTGAGGTTTAAATTAATTATTTGAACAGAAATGCCTTGCCTCAGGAATGCCTTGCCTTGGAGCAGAAATGCCTTGCCTCTGAAAGAATAAAGCTCGCGTATTTTCCATTGGATTATATTCAATCTTGTTTTCTCTTAACCCCTTAACTGGTTTGGCCGAACGCCGTTCGGGCAAAACGAATCTACTTTTTGCATCATTTAAAGCTTTTTGACACCGCTATTGTTTCTAAGAAAATTTTCATACTACAGTGGAGCATCGTTTATACGACGCCGAAGGGACTAGCGGAAAACGTCGTATAAACGATAACGACGTATAATCGATTTTCACTTCCAAAACTAGAATTAATTTTGTTTTCACTTGATTTTAATGTTTAACGTGACGATTTGCATGAATTTGTAAATTAAACAAAAATAAACAAATAACAAAAAAAAAAGGTGTGTGTGTGTGTTGGGGAATAGTAAGCAATTTAAATATGCGTACCTTTATTTATGTTTCACCGAAAGGTTCCTCATTTGCAGTACATCATTTCCTTTCCATTTAAAGTCAAAGATCAAAAATCCCGCGTGGCCTATTAAAAGTCGCCAACACTGATAACAGTTAAAAGGATAGTCTATCTGTAACTTAAAACAGGTCGGGAAAGCTGACCATCCCCGAAAAAAGAATATGACCCCTGCCCTGTGTAATATGTTATGCGTAAGTTGATTTTTCAGGCTAATCGAACACCAGCCCACATTTTTATAATATAGAGTGCATTTAAACACGTTCTATGGTGTCATTCATAGCTGCCAACGTCCGCTCGTTCGTAAAATATATAAGAAAAATAAGCAAAAATAAATCTATACAAAATAAAAAAAATCGACGTATAAACGATTTTGGGCGTCGTATAACAGATATATTTTTGCATTAAAATGAATAGGAATTAATCGGGACCACATTAAAACGTCGTATAAGTGATCGTCGTATAAACGGTGCATTACTGTATGGAAAGGCGGAAACGTTTAGACTAAAACTTACGAATATTTTATTTAAATAATAGTGGTGTGAATCCGCTATTTTCCATTTATTAAACAGAAAAGAATTAACCAGTTAACCCTTTGTTGCATAGTGTCCACTGCAGTGGACAAAAATTCATTCCCAAATGCTAATGAATTTAATTCCCAAATGCCACATTGGCAACCGAATTTTGGTTTAAAAAAATTCGGTTTATTGAATTCCTGCAAAATAGCTTTTTCTTGTTTACAAATAAAGCTGTTTTCAAATTCCGGCGTCAGTCATCAATTTCAACATTTAAGCAGTGAATTTTCTCTGCGTCGCAAAGTGTTAAGCTATGCAGCAAAGGGTTAAGGGGTTAACGCTTTCCGGCACGCATTTTCAGAAAGAATCACGTTTTGAGCACCTCATCGCCAGAATAATGATTGGTGCGGAGATGAAGTCAATGCTATGCATCTTTTCTTGTTTGTGACGTCAAACGCCTAGCGAATAGCAACCCTTCCTTCTGCAAAGAGATCGCGCTTATTGTTCATTTATTTTTCCGTAAATGTTATCAAGCAAAAACTATAATATGAGGAAATGTTATTCACCGTTATTTCCTATTAAAACATAGTTTAAAACAAAGAGCTTTTTCAGATTAAAACTTTTTAAATTTCACAGAACATCTAAACATAGTTTTTTTTTTCTCAACTTAAAAATATTATTTCCTTAACTCGCTATTTTCGAAGAAATTGAGAAGTTAATTTAAAACAGTAGTAAAGATTCTCTTGCAATAAATATAATTCTATTAATCATGTGTTTTATGACACATTTGAACTTAATTTATTTTGTGTTTGGCGATGCAGCTAGCTGAATGTTCTCGCTTTCGCCAACTCGCCAAGGCTGGTCCTCAAAACGTGATTCTTTCTGAAAATGCTTCCGGCACAGACAAATTCTGTTCGTAAAATGAGAAATTATTGAATTACACTGGAATTTACAAACATCATTTTTAGAAATTGAGAACCGCTTAATTAAAGCTTTCATTGTATCTGTAAAATTTTATTAAAATATTCTTGGTGCCGAATGTAAGTTTGGAATTAAAATTAGGTGCGACCGGATGGGAACCATTCTGCCGGAAAGTGTTTAACCCTTTCCGGCACGAGCGAAATCTGTTAGTGAAATGAGAAATTATCGACTGACACCGGAATTCACGAACGAATTTTTTAAATATTTTGAATTCCTTAATTTAAGCTTTTATTATAAGAGCAAAATTTTCCTAAAATAATATTGGTGCCATTTGCAAGTTTGCAATTAAAATTAGGTATCCCAGACCGGGCACAGTGTGCCGGAAAGGGTTAGCCCCTTGTTGACAAGCGACACGTATACGTGCTGCAAAAAAAGGCTTAAGAATCCTTATTTATCCCCACCGGTAAAATTTTACTGTAACATTTGTCTTATTTAATCGGAGCATTTTCTCGACTTAAAAAGATACAAATTTCTGCTTTTAAAATCTGGTTACAAAACATTAAAAATTTTGTAAAAATCTCCCGTCGAGAATGGGTATTATCGTTTATTGTCATTTATCGTTTATTGGTTTCTCTACGAAACCACAAAATTTTAATTCCGATATACAACAACGGCAGCGCAGTTCTAATTTTTAAAATTCCATTTTATTATGTAAGCGAAAAATAACTTTTTCTTGTTTGCAACATTATTTGTTCGCAATTACCGGTATCACTCATTTATTTTAACATCTTAGCAGTGAAAATGCTTTATCCGTTAAAGGGTTAAAGTAAAACAACCACAAATTTTACTCAAAAGTTATAAAAATATTCGACACAAAGTATTTTACTTGAATTTAAATTATTTCATTCAGAGAGAAAAAAAAATTCAGGATCGAATCGAAGTATTTTTATTTGTTAGTGGTCAAAATGGCTGCTTTAGTGTTAATAAAGTGCGAAACTGTATTGTGAAATGCAATTTAAAATTTAATAATTGCATTGAATTTAGTAAAAATTTCATTTAGTAAAATTTCAGGACATATTACTGCGCTTACCTTTCCAGTTGCTTCAGAAATAAGAATTTTTAATAGAGTAGTGCAATTATTTAACTTACTGAAAAAAGAATAATCGATCGATGCATAAATTAATTGAAACTGATAAAAAATGTTAAAAAATGTTTCAATTTTTTGTGATTAACGACAGATAATATCTTTGTTCATATTTTCTATTAATCATTGTCCCTGATTTCCATTTTAATTAAAGTATTGTATTTATCTAAAAATAAAGGATTTTGACCATATGGTGCATCAGGGTCGTATTTATTGGCTTTAAGTTTAAAATATTTCAATAGAATATTTTCCTCACAAATGTATTAGCAAATTATTAAAATATTTATAAGGAATCCTGAGTATTTAATAAGCTTTATAGTATTATACTTGACATTTAAAGTTTAATTCTTATCTAGAGTTTTATTGTTGTACAAGGTGATTCTAAATTCATGATACAAACTTTAAAAGTCCACGCACATAGCACTAACTTCTTGCGGTCAAGTGTCGCTATTTTTGATCTTTCGTGTCGGTACTTTGATGTATAAAGGGCTTTTTCAGTGAACTTTTTTGAACTTCAAGCGAGAAATTGAACTCGAAATCAGTTGACAGCTTTACGACTGAAGATTGGGTACATAAAAGTTCCCCTTCCTTTGGTAGGGTCAGTCCCTCAAAAATCATTTAAAGAGGTTTTACCTTTGTTCCCTTCTTAAACAAAGATTGATTGATTGCTCTTTTAGTGTAATAAAAACTATTGCCGTTCGCTCGCAGCCTTTGAATTGGTAGTTGACGCCGTAACAATAATTTTTTATATAGGAATACACGGACGCAAGTGACGCGTTGAGATACAGACAGCAGGGGGGTTATTCGCTTTTTTTATTGTACCAAAATTTCTCATTCATAACAAAAACTTGTTTTCCTATTTTTTGTGTTATTTATGACAGATATTTCATGATTACTTAAAGTAAGAATTCTGCCTTGAAAATTTCCGGTGAAATAAATTTAAATTTTAAAAAACTCAATTTTTGTAATTTATTACGCTCCTACATTCATATACAGTAAATAATTGCTACAGTGTCCTGCACCACCCACTAAAAAAAATCTGAAGAAAATCTTTAAAATAATCTGCAGAAAATCTGTAAGGTAATTGGCTCATTTTTAAAAAAATCTGCTGATAATTTTAATGATGGCTTAAAAAATTCTACAGATATTATTAAGGTAAAGATAAATTTACAAGATTTCTGTAGAATATCTGAAGAAAGTGCCGATTTCTTCAGATAATCTGAAGATTATTTTTAGTGAGATTAAAAGTTAAAGTTTAAAGTTTGTTCCATGAATTTAGAATCATCCTGCATTTCTACAAATTTAACTGTAATTTACTTTATAAACTAGCATTTTACTGAAATTATTTATATTTTCATGTTTTAAAATATCTTCTTATTTTATAGAACATGTGAAATGATCAGAAAGAAAATGCAGAATTTTACATGAAGGTATTTATTCCAATGTTCTTGATTTTTTTTTTTTTTTTTTTTTTTTGAAACATTATATATGCTTTTAAATAATGTATTTTATTTCTTTTTCAAAATTGTCGTTAACACTAATTTTATTATTATTATAGGGGTACCATGCTCTTGAATTTCATGGCACTACTGATGACAATAGTGGTAAGTTTATATCAAAGCATTTAAATTCTTTTGTATCGAGTAAATGTACTTGCCTTTAAATAGATATAACGTATCTTTCTAATCGTTGTCCTATTACTAAATAATAAAATTTTAACTTTAAATATATAGTTCCAGTTGTAAAAACGTTTCAAATGTTGTTCTTAGTCATTTTGCATTAAATAGTTGTTTTTGTAAATGTTGCGAAATAAAATTGAATGATTTTATTTCGCATTGTCATCCTTATATCTTACAAATTATATCTATAAATATTCTTCTTTCTTCTTGGAAATGAAATAATGAAATCCCCATATTTTTACGACAAAGACTTACCGAGTTATGATAAATAGATTTTATGCATTTTTAATTTTTATTGCAATTATTTTAATATTATAGATATACTAGACCACAGTTTTCTGTGTACTAGGCCTACGACATGCCAGAAAAATGGCGCCTGTCGTCGGTAGATTTTATTTTATCGTTTGTCTGGTCCCTTGAATTTTAATGCTAGTATTTTCTAAAAGTATTTTTTCTTTTTATTTAATTAAAAAATGTAAGACGAAAAATATTTTAAAAAATTACCGCTATTTCAATTCAAAGGACCGTAATAATGCTGAAAATGCCGCCTACGCACCATTTTTTTGTTCAGAGTGCGTGGATAAATCTAATTTTTGCTATAGCGGTGTATATATTTCAAAATCTCTGAATACTTGGCCTGAGAGTTAACGTAAAAAGGACGACTGCCTTTTCTAAAACGGATGTACAGTCCCTTAAATTTAGATTTTAGGATTTAATAAATGATTTATTTGATTTATTTAGTCCCAGAAAAAAAAAAGCAGAAAAAACTGCTAAAAATTATTGGTATCAAAATTCAAAGGAGAGTACACGCATTGGAAAAAAATCCGCCTTCGGCAACCACCATTTTTGTGTTAGCACACAGGCAGCGAGGCGGTAGCACATGTAGTGTAAAGCATAGGTTGTGCTTAGATGGAAAGCAACATCTTTTTAAAATGTAAGTTGAAGGAAAACGAATCTGTTCAAGAAATTATGTTTCTTATTTTTAATATGCATACAACCCCTTGCAAAACAAATGCAGTATATTAAAAGCAGAGCTGCGGAGTCGGTGGCAAAAATGGCCGACTCCAACTCCAACTCTGATTCTGACTCCAGGCTGAGTAATGTACTACTATTGCTTTTGATTAAAATTATGTGGCAACGCAAGAAAAATAAGTCGAAAATTCCACTATTTCGGTATTTATACAGTTCTTAGAGCTTTGAAAGAAAAAAGGGGGAAAATATTTTCCGTTTTATTAATTTTCGAATTTCACGATCTACAAATCCGAAAAATCCAATTATTAAATTCTAAAGAAGAAAAAAAAAGAAAAATTTTACTATTTTGGATCCGTGGATTTGAAAGTGGGAAATCTTTACAATTTTGATGTTAATTTGTGTCCTTCAGAGCAGAAAAATTTCAAAGGAAAAGAAAAAAATAAGCATGATACTTTACTAATTCGGAAAAAATTCGGAATAAACTAGAGTTTTTAATTGAAAACTGTTTTAACCTCTTGCGTATCCTGGGCAGTATATAGGAAATTTTTAACTTGGGTAGCCCGATATAATCCACAAGGAACAATAATTCTTTTTATGGATTTCAAATTTCATAGAATTGGTTTAATTTCACTTGAAATTGTCTAAAAAAAATGCTGGAGTCGGAGTCGGCTTGTTTTTTTTTTCAGCGACTCCGACTCTTTTGCTCAAAAATGGGCCATTTTCGACTCCGACTTCGCAGCCCTGCTTAACCCTTTAACGATCATAGCATTTTCATTGCTAAGATGTCGAAATAAATGAATGACACCAGTAATAAAGAACAAATATATTTCTAAATAAGAAAACGTGATTTTTCACATACATAATAAAAGGGATATTTTTAGATAAAAATACCGGTGTCAGTGTTGCGTATCGGAATTAAAATTTTGTGGTTTCGTGGCGAAACCGATGAACGTTAAAGGGTTAAAAGTATGCTTCATTTGTACTTTTTTATTTATTTTTTTTTTTTTTTACGTAGAGAAGTTCGAAAAAAGTTTCCCATGGAAACTGTGGACACACCTCCGTTTGGACATGTGTGTGTGAAAGACAAAAAATATAATGAAACATTAAAGATAAGACGTAACTTTATTTTTCTACATAAGTTCCAAGTGAGTTGAGACATTTGTCATACCCCTTTATAAGCTTCAAAAAGCACTCGAAGAAAAAAAAAACAGGGCTCTGCATTATTCTGACGTCCTGGTGGATATGGAGAGAAGGTGAATTTTTAACCCTTTCCGGCGCAGTGTTACCACTCCGGCAACACCTAATTTTAATTAAAATCTTACAAACGGCACCAATAATATTTTAGTAAAATTTGAATTTTACAATGACAGCTTTAATCAGCGAATTCTTAATTTCTAAAAAAGTCGCTTGTAAATTCCGGTGTCAGTCAACAATTTCTCATTTTACGAACGGAATTTGTCTGCGCCGGAAAGGGTTAACGCATTCGTGCCCACCATCTTTTACGCAAATTTTATTCGGTTGGCACCACTATTTTTAAAAGAATTAAGTTTAGTTAATTAATTACGAAAATGTTTCAGTTAAATAAAATAAAGATTGCTGTTCTTTTTTACCGGTGTCAAAAACAGTGCTACATGCACCTTTTGAATCGTCCCTAAAAAGAGACGCTAGGCATTAATGAGTTAATTCGTGGTCAACGGAGGAAGAGAAAGCAATTGCCCACTAAGAATGGGTACGTGGAATATTGGGAGAAAATATCTATAACTGGGACGTAGAATTTTATGGGCCGACGTGAATCGAAACAAATAATGAGGAGATGGTGCCGCAAATTCAGTGAGGTTCGTCAGCAAATGTTGAACAGACCGAGATCTGGACAAATGTGTATGGCCACTACAACACGAAAGCAATGTTTTGGAAGCAATACTGTTTCCACAGAAGTCGTTCAACTCTTTTTTCGTATGCTGTGCACTGTTTTTTCCTCTAATGCTTTTTGAAGCTTATAAAGGTTATGACAAATGTCTCAATTCACTTGGAACTTATGTAGAAAAATAAAGTTACGTTTTATCTTTAATATTTCTTTATATTTTTGTCTTTCATACACACACCTGTCTACATTGGAATATAAAAATAAGCAACGCTAAATAGCACCAAATATATTATAAAAGCAGCAGACCGGTTTCGGTAGCATTTAGCGTTCCGTCGTCAGTGCTAGAGGAAATAGAAATTTGCTCATATATATAGTAGAGACCTGGGAAAGTCTCCACGATACAAATTTTCCGGTACGAATTGATTTCCCCAAACGGACACGACTTTCCGATCAACCCAATAACTCTTGACACATGTTTCAACTCATCAATTTAAAAATTTTCCTTACGCCATTTCAGCAATTGTGAAGAATATATTAATACAATGTGTTATTTTGTTATATATTTTATTTAACATTTTTGTACTTTGTATCTTTTTAATTTATTTTATAAGAAAATTCTGATTTGAACCGGAATAAATTAATATGGTAACAGTCAAAATAACTACTTGCGGCCGTTCAAGTGTTAAGAGGTAATTGCCATTACAAATATAGTTTGAATCATCTGGTATTATGCATAGTTTCAATTCAAAGCGAATAAATGAAGTACTTATGCAATACAGAGCAAAATTAGTTACTGTAAATCCTGATTTATATCCTATACATTAAATAATACAACTTTAACTTCAACGCAATGACAATTTCATAATTCAAGCACTCTCAAATGCATTTCAAAACTAACGGTATTTATCGATAGCTCACGATCACGAACGTGGAGTCAAACGGATATTATAGTTAATACCTGCAATATATTCAAACTGTTTAAGTTCGTGTCCAGCTAAGAAAAGTATGTTGACAAAAGGAACTATTAATTTGTTTGCGTGTTACATTTATGGAACAATAATTTGTTCATTGTTTCGATTTGGATCTATTTTCAAAAGATTTTTTTTTTTTTCGATGGTTAAAGAATGATTTGAATTCGTGACGGGAACATAAATGACCTACATGTTGGAATGTTATTCCATAAGGCGTGAGCAAGTAAGTTCCTCAATAATAAAAGGAGTTAAAAACTTTACCTTTTAGTTGGCACACATTTATTTGAAGAAATAAAGTAGAATAATGATGAACAAATACTTGGAAACACTTCACAACACAAAAGAACAGATGCACAGTCTTCACAATATTTACAGAACACAACAAAATAAAAAAAAAATAACTTTGAAACATATATTAGCTTCAGTTTGAAGCAGTTCTTCATGAACAGTAATTATTCCTTTGGAATCATAATGTATGATAATGGATTGTTAATCCTTGACAGCATTTTGCTGCCTAACCCAGCTCAGTCACTACATCAACTAACTGTTCTAAAGTTCTCTTCCAGTGAAAACAGAATAATGTCTGGTGCTGCCATCTGGCGGTAGATTTTAGTACAAAAAAAAGCAATTGTCTAACATCTCTCCCGTTTTGTGATAGAATCTGGCACCAGATGGATAAGGTTTCTGCAATGTTCAAATTTGGTCTTTGGCAATGGTTTTGTCATTATATCTGCTATCATTTCATTTGTTGACAGGTATTTGACATCTATTATATTTTTCATTTTCAAATCTCGTATGTAGTGATACTTTGTATCAATGTGTTTAGTTCGCGACTTGAACTTTTCACTTTCAACCAATTTAATAGTTGATTGATTATCTTCAAAAATTTTAATTGGATAATGTTGATGTAATTTGAGATCTTTACATAGTTTTAAAATCCGCAACACTTCTTGAGTTCCTTGTGAGAGTGCCACATATTCCGACTCGGCTGACGATAATGTAACACATGTTTGTTTTCTTGAGAACCAAGAAATGCAACTATTGCCCAAGAAGATTACATTTCCTGAGGTAGATTTTCTATCTGTAGTATCTTGACCCCAGTCAGCATCTGAGTATGCAACTATATTAGGATAATCTTCTGAGGAAATATGATGTGCAAGATCTTTTGTGGTTTTTAGGTACCTTATTACCCTCTTAACAGCATTCCAGTCCTTTTGTCTTGGATTATTGCATCTTCGACTTAGTATATGCGTAGGAGCTGTAATGTCAGGTCTTGTGCATGAAGAAATATATAATAGACTTCCGATAGCTTGTCTATAGTTATCATTTGATGATAAAAGATTTTCTTCTTTTTCTAAACTATAATAGTTTGTTTCCATTGGGGTATAAGTTGGTTTGGCTTCTTCAAGCTGAAAATCTTTAACTAATTGATTTATTTTATTTGTTTGTGACAGCAGATAACTTCCATCTTTTTTTCTATGAATCTCTATACCTAAGAAGTATTTTGCTTCTCCTAATGATGTTATAGGATAAGACTTCTTTAAATAGTTTATTACTTCATTGACTTCATCTTCATCTTCTGAGCTTATCAACATATCATCTACATATAGTATGAGATGAATTGTCTTCTTTGATTTTTCTTTCGTAAACAAACATGGATCTGCTTCACTTTGTTTAAATCCATTTGCCTTTAGAGTATTTTCTATTTCTTCATTCCAGCACTTGGCGGCTTGCTTGAGACCATATATGGCCTTTTTTAATTTATAGACTTTGTCTTTATTTTCTTTATCTTGAAAGCCTTCTGGTTGAAGCATGTATAATTCTTCATTGTCTAATTTACCATGTAGAAAGGCTGTTTTAACATCTACTTGGAAAACTTTGGCTTTACGATAAGCTGCACAGGTCAGAAAAGCTCTAATAGTTGTATGTTTGACGACAGGAGAGAAGGTTTCATCATAATCAGTGCCTAGTTGTTGAGTGAAACCCTTGGCAACTAGTCGTGCTTTGCATTTTATTTCTTCTCCATTTTCATCGCATTTTGTCTTATAAACCCATTTACAGCCAATTGCGCGCTTACCTTTTGGTAAAGTAACAAGCTCAAATACTTCATTTTCCTTTAAAGAGTTAAATTCTTCTTTCATAGCCTGTAACCATTTCTGTTGATCTTTTAGTGGTAATTTTAGAACATCTTTAAAAGTTTCAGGATCTTGATTTTTCGAATAACTGTCTTCAGTTTTGTAAGAAAACCTTTCTGGTGGAATTCCTTTTGTTTCTCTGTTAGAAATTCTTCTCTGTGAATTTTCTTCACTTTTTTGTGGTTGGGATATCTACTGATTTGCCATCAGTTTCTATTTCTTCTGCAACATTTTCTATTGGAATAGATTCACAATCATTTTCAAGATTTTCTTCTGAAAAATTGAAATGAATTAAATCAGAAGTTCGCTCTTCTACATTTTCTGGGAAAAAATTTTCACCGTTCATATTTTCAAAAAACTTTACTGTTCTGCTTATCACAATTTTTCTTCCGCCTGTATAAATTCGATATCCCTTGCTTCTTAAATCATAACCAACAAAGATTCCTTCAGTGGCTTTTTCATCAAATTTTTGCCTCTTCTGTTTATGAACATACACATATGCTTTGCATCCAAATACTTTAAGGTGACTCATATTCGGCTTATGCCCATTCCACAGTTCATATGGTGTCTTTTCAGTTGATTTTGTGGGTAATCGATTTTGCAAATAAGCTGCTGTAGCTACGGCTTCTGCCCAGAATGTTTTTGGTAATTTAGCATTTATAAGCATGGCTTTACACATTTCAATTAGAGAGCGATTCTTTCTTTCCGCGACTCCATTTTGAGACGGCGAATATGGCGTTGTTGTTTCATGATGTATTCCTAAGTTCTTTAGGTAGTTACTAACATATTCGTTGCAATATTCTGCTCCATTGTCAGTACGCAAGGATTTAATGTTCAATCTAAATTTATTTGTTGTTGATGCAACATACTCCTTTAATTTATCAAATACTTCATCTTTAGAGGAAATAAAATATACCTGTGTATAACGAGAATAATCATCGATAAACGTAACGAAATATCTTTTTGATCCCATACTATTTGTTTCAGCAGGACCGCAAACGTCACTATATATCAGATCAAGTGGTTTTCTACTTCTGTATTGCGTTTCTTTTGGAAATGATTTTTCTGTTAGCTTAGCTTTTATACAACTTGAACATTCAGTATTATGAGAACAATTATTCAGAGTAATACCTAAAGCTAAATCATTCTTTTGAATTTTCTTGATGGATTCCAAATTTCTATGACCCAGTCTTTGGTGCCATTTTAGAATGCAATTGACATTAGTACATACAGGTAATATTTCTGAAGCGCTGTATACTTTTTCATTTGTGGGTTTTATTTTTAATCTGTATAACCCCTCATCAGCTTTTGCATCTGCAACTAATATGTTACCCTTTTTAATTAAACACAGGGGTGCAAAAATCTAGGCGCCAGCAGGCAGTCTCTCACCACTAAATTTATTTTGTTGTTTTTCGTTTAATATTGCGCGTTAAATTCTTGCAAGAATGCTATTAAATTTTAACTAAAGAAAACTTTTATATTTTAGTGGTGAGAAACTGCCCGCTGGCGCCTAGATTTTTGCACCCCTGATTAAACACATATCATCTTTAAATGTTACAACAAAACCTTTCTCAGTGCAAGACTGTACAGACAACAAATTACTGTCTAACTCGGGAACATAAAGCACATGATCTAGTGTAACTTTATTTGTTTGACCATTAACTGTTTCAATATTAAAAGTACATTTACCCTTTCCTTTTGCAGTTAATTTAGTTCCATTAGCAATTGTAATTGTATCTTTATTTGAATTCTTTAATTCTGAGAATAGTTCTAAAGAATTAGCTAAATGAACAGATGCGCCTGAATCAATAACAAAAGTTAACTTTTTGTTTTGATTTCCATTTTGTTGAGATTTCATAACAAAACCTGAAGAATTTGATTCTTTCATTAATTCATGATAGTTTTGAGAATTTGGTGGATTTTCATTTTGACTAGCAGTAGAAGCAGAGAAATTATTTTGTTTTTTAAACTGTTGACGTGATCTATCTTGAGTAAAATTTGGTTTTGTTTTGTTATTGTTGTTATTCTTTAAGTGAAAACAATCTTCACGGTTGTGATTGGTTCTTTTACAATGAGAACAAAATTTTTGTTTATTCAAATGTTTTGGTTTATCCCTATTACCCTTTAAAGCAATAGATTCAAATTTTGTTGAAATTTGTTTAGTTTCAACTCTTCTAAGATATTCATCAATTAACTTGTTTTGAACATATTTTAATGATAAATCTGTGTCATATTTGCTTTCAATAGCAGTTATAAAGGTACTATAAGAATTTGGTAAAGAACAAAGCAAAATAGCTATTAAATTATCATCTTGTATTACTTCACCTATACTTCTTAATTTTTCTGCCAATTCTAAGACAGAATTTATATGTTCCTGCATTTTAATACTTTCATTATATTTAATGGAATACAACTTCCTAAGAAGATAAAGTTTATTTGTAAGATTTACCCTTTCATGAACAGATTTCAATTGATCATATGTTTCTTTAGCACTTTTAGCATGCCTAACATGAACAATTTGAGAATCTGAGATATTTAAACAAATTAATGCTCTAGCATTTCTATCATTTTTCACCCAATTGTCATCATTTTCTTTTTTAGGTTCAAATACAACATCATATAAACCTTCTTTGATTAACAATTGTTCAATTTTAAACTTCCATACTGAATAATTATCATCAGTTAACTTATCAATATAATGAGATTCTTTAAGACTAGACATCATTATATAATAATATTTGCTTATTTCACACAAAATAAAATAGTGTTTATCTTATTAATTTACAACAATAAAATATTATAAACTCATATATAATGCTAATGATGAAATAAGAACATAATAGAATTCTTGAGAACAACTTTAAAGTTACTTCTGGTTTCAGAAAATCTTCCTAAATATTCAAAATTCTTTATTTAAAACATGTATTTGTATTTTCAACTAATAAATAATAAATTTCAATAAGAAACAAGCAAAATAATTTCTTTTCATATCAACAAATAATAGTTTTGGTTTCAAAACAAGAACAATTCTTTGAATTTTCTTTTATATCATTCACTTCTAAAAAATACAATATTCAGAAAATAATTATTTCTTTTGAATTTAAATATTATATTTTCTGTTTTGATATTATTATATTTAAATTTTGAGACTCATTTCTCAGTCTCATAATCAACAATGTTGGAATGTTATTCCATAAGGCGTGAGCAAGTAAGTTCCTCAATAATAAAAGGAGTTAAAAACTTTACCTTTTAGTTGGCACACATTTATTTGAAGAAATAAAGTAGAATAATGATGAACAAATACTTGGAAACACTTCACAACACAAAAGAACAGATGCACAGTCTTCACAATATTTACAGAACACAACAAAATAAAAAAAAAATAACTTTGAAACATATATTAGCTTCAGTTTGAAGCAGTTCTTCATGAACAGTAATTATTCCTTTGGAATCATAATGTATGATAATGGATTGTTAATCCTTGACAGCATTTTGCTGCCTAACCCAGCTCCGTCACTACATCAACTAACTGTTCTAAAGTTCTCTTCCAGTGAAAACAGAATAATGTCTGGTGCTGCCATCTGGCGGTAGATTTTAGTACAAAAAAAAAGCAATTGTCTAACACTACACAGTCGTAATTGATTGGTAAAAGGTTTTGTTTGAAGGACACGCGGACAATAGTTTGGTCACAGCTTAAATAGGAATGACGAATATAATCTCACGCTGTTGTGCAAAATTGATAATAACATGCCAAGTGTCAAGAGTAACGTTTTAGCAATGCTAATATAGTTTTAAGTCTTATCTGCTTGAAATAAAGATTTATTTTACTTCACAAAATGTGATCGTTAAAGGATTTGGTAAATATAGTCATAAAAATGAAAGGAAATATTTATATCATCTGTTTTTAGTTCTAAAGCGCTTTTGTTTGAATTAAACATTGCAGAGTGTAATATTCACTTATTTATAGAAGAGCATAATACACACATACACAAAATAAAAGAAAATAATATGATCCCAGACTATAAATTTACTTCTAATTAATTAAAAAAATTAATTGATAAAGATTGTGGAAACTATGTATGATCAGTTTTAACAAAATTTGCTTATTGTTTCGATTTGGATATATTTTCAAACAATTTCTTTTTTTTTTTTTATGGTTAGAAAATAATTTGAATTCGTGACGGGGACATAAATGACCTACAGAGTCGTAATTGATTAGTAAAATGTTTTGTTTGAAGGACACGCGGACAATAGTTTGGTCACAGCTTAAATAAGAATGACGAATATAATCTCACGCTGCTGTGCAAAATTGATAATAATATGTCAAGAATATCGTTTAAGCAATGTTAGTATAATTTAAAGTCTTATCTGTTTAAAATAAGGTTTTATCTACTTCACGAAATGTGGTCGTTATATGATTTGGTAAATGTAGCCATAAAGATGAAAGAAATTATTTATATCATCTGTTTTAACTCTAAAGAACTTTTGTTTGAACTAAACATGACAGACTGTAATATTCGCTTATTTAATGAAGAGAAATGATACATACACACAAAAAAAGAAAATACATAAACCCAGACTATAATTTTACTTCTAAATATTAAAAAAAAATAGATTTTTAATTTATAAAGATAAAGAAAATAGTGCACGATCATTTTTAACAAAATTTACTTATTGTTTCGATTTGGATCAATTTTCAAAAGATTTTTTTTCGATAGTTAAAGAATGATTTGAATTCATGACGTGAGCATAAATGACCTACACAGTCGTAATTGATTGGTAAAATATTTTGATTGAAGAACATGCGGACAATAATTTGGTCACAGTTTAAATAGGAATGACGAATATAATCTCACGCTGTTGTGCAAAATTGATAATAATATGTCAAGAATAACATTTAAGCAATGTTAGTATAATTTAAAGTCTTATCTACTTAAAATAAGGATTTATCTACTTCACGAAATATGGTCGTGAAAGGATTTGGTAAATATAGTCATGAAGATAAAAGGAAATATTTATATCATCTGTTTTTAGTTCTAAAGCGCTTTTGTTTGAACTTATCATTACAGGCTGTCATATAGTGTATAGAAGAGATATAGAAGAGACATAGTACACACACAAAAAAAAAAGAATTTGAAGATTATGATTTCAGCTGTAATTGATTCAAGGGGGAAAAATATTTAAAATCTTTAACTTAAAATTTTTAATTTTTATTTCTTCATTTTTAAGTTTTATTATTTTTTTTGATTTCTTTATATTTTTTAATTTAACATCATTTACTTCTTAGGTAAATTTAAACTTACCTTTTTATACAACCCTTGGCACAAAGTTTCCGATCATTACACCAACACTACCATTTTTTGTATGAAAGGATTATTTATTCTCACTGCATAAAATTAAACAATTATTAGCGATAATACATTTGTATTTTACATAATGAACAAAAATATGTAATAAAGAAAAATCATTATGCATTAATTTATAAGCAGAAAAATGGCGATTGAAATTTAAACACCAAAGAAAAAGTTATCCAATCGTGCTTTGAGTTGGAAAAAATATCCGATCACAGTAATCAATATTTAGTAAATCCACCTTTAGCTTGGATGGCAGCCGAAATTCTTCGTGGAATGGACTCGATAAGCTTTGTACACTCATAGGGAGCAATTTGTCACCAGCAATCTCTTATATCTTTAAGTAGTTCTGTGACATTTGTGATCCTTCGAAAATCGATTTTTCTTTTTTATACATTCCACAGATTTTCGATAGGATTAAGATCCGGATTATTGGGCGGCCAAGTCATGGTTTTAATTGGATTATTACCTACATTTTGTAGGAATTTCTGCACTGATTTGGTGCGATGTGGAGCTGCGTTGTCATCTTGAAATAAGAGGTTATTTTGATCCCCGAACCATTGATCGATGCTAGGAATAAAAAAATTCTGTAAAATTACAATGTAAACTTCAGAGTTTACTGTACGTAGCACAATACACCACTTGCCGACGCCTTGTGATGTCATATAATTCCAAACTGTAAATGCTGGTGAAAATTTAGTCCTCGTATTGACGCACTTCTCATTGAACTTTTCACAAACTCTCCTCTAAACTGTGTTCCACAGTCATCACCTATTCCGACAGATATGCGAGATTCATTGCTAAGAATAGATTTATTCCATTTATCAAGCGGCCAGAGTACATGTTTTTTACACCATTTCAAGCGCTCTTTTCTATGCTTCTTTGTCAAGTAAAGTTTCGTTTTAGCTTTACAAAATTTAAATCCCGCTGAATTTAGACCGTTACGTACAGTGCGATCACATACCTTTACATTATACTTAAACAATTCGGCATTCAGTTGTTTTGAAGTTGCTCGCCGGTTTCTTTTCGCTATATCCACAAGATTTCTATCTTCCCTAATCATTGTCATTCGTGGACGTTCATTTCGAGGTAAATTTTCTATGCTGTTAGTCAACTGATATTTTTTCCAAATATTGCACTATTTAATAAAGCAGCCACTTTTCTTTGTGAATTTCTCTCTTGCAACAATTTCATTATGCGGATTTTTAAATCGCGAGACATGTTTTTCACACAAGCCATTGTCCGACACTTCAGAGCTGCTTTTGATACCTTAGCTGGAAGATTCGTTCTTTTAAATAGGATTCGGATATTGTACGCATGCGCATAATTTCTTATTTGTCTTCCATATGTAAATTTCAAACTTGTTTCCTCAGTGATCGATTAGTATTTTCCAACTTCCGTTTTGATCGGATATATATATTTTTTTTTTTTTTTTTCACAAAGAAACATTTTCACCTGTAGTATAGTTATAAATTAATGATTGTAATGTTGAATTCACTTTTCATTTATATTTTCATAAGTGTTGTTTTATTTGGAAATACCAAAAAACGCTTATATGCTTATGAATCGCAAAATATATGCTTCGAAATACAAAAATCGTAAATTTGATAACACTGATAGGAAATTTTTTGCCAAGGGTTGTATTTCCGATTACTCCCAATACAACAAGACGTTCAGCCAATAGTTTGGGTATTAAATGATAAAGTAAGTCCTAAACTAAAAAGTCCTTTTAATGCTACTAAGTTGTTCAATACTTCTTTCTTTGATATGAATAAAATAAAACAAAATTAGTATTAAAAGTTTTCTGGTGTGAATTTAGAATTTCTAAATTTAAAAAAAACGTTTTCAAATTGTACGTTTCATACTTAAGTTAATGACCTAACTTAAGAAATGCCTGAATTTCCGTATTGCCCGAATGAATCGCATATTACAACAAAAATCTTTTTAAATCTACTTTTCGCTAAACTTATCTTTTAAAAATAAGTTTCCTGTAGTTTAAATTACGTTATAAATATCTGAAATCACACTGGATTTCAATTAATTCCAAGCAATAGACTCGATCATAACACCCTCTGGTGAAAATGTAATTTTTTTGTAACTGTTTGATAAAATGTGCTGTTCGAAGGACACGTGGATACGAATTTGGTCATCGTTTAAATAGAAATTACATAATCTCTCTCTACTCTTGAAAATTATTAATAATATATCGTGAACAACGTATCAGCGCTGTTAAAATACTTTATAGTCTTATTTGTTTCAGATGTAAGCTTGGCGATTCCATTAAATGGATTTGACAAATGTAACCATCACGATAAAAGGAAACTTCTTTTTTATGTTCTATTCTTAAACGCTATTGGTTTAAACTAATCTTGATAGGCTATAATTTATCGAAATTTGTAGATGAGGTACACATTACGCAAAAAATAACCTGAAAAAAATCTCAAACTTAAGCTTTAATTTATAAAACAGAAGTCGGAAATTATAAGTCACGTGTGTCAAATGAGGTGCGTTCATACTATGACTCGTTTGATAAATATTCAACTTGGTGCAATAGCTGTTGTACTCTTATGAGTATGCAGTATGCACTCGCATGAATACAAAATACATTGTGATTAAACATAAGATTATAATTCAGTTTTAACCCTTTCCGGCACGGGCAAAATCTGTTAGTAAAATGAGAAATAATCAATTGACACCGGAATTGAGAAATGAATTTTTTAGATATTTTGAATCCCTTAATTTACGCTTTTATTGTAAGAGCAAAATTTTACTAAAATATTGTTGGTGCCGTTTGCAAGTTTGGAATTAAAATTAAGCATCCCAGACCGGGCACAGTGTGCCGGAAAGGATTAAAGAAATCGTACGACTGGATCACAAATCCCATGTAATCATCATGATAACCTAGAATGATTACCTAGCATCGTATATCATTAAATGATACGATTTTTAAAAAATTAAGAAAAATTTTACTAATGTATTTTTAAGTTTTTATTTAATTTTCATAAAATTTTAAATGACTCGACAAAATTCTGTAAATATTATATATTAAATTTATATACATTAACATATACATATAGAATTTCTATATATATATTAACACATAGTTATATGTATTTAAATTAAAATATATATTAACTTTTACGCTTTTCTCTTACCACTAAAATTTGACAATAATTTTTGCCTTTATTAACCGTCCAAATCTGTTATTAACGAAGTAAAAAATATTTTTTATATTTTAGTGGCAACAAAAAATTGTAAAAGTTGACAGCTATGGTAATTGAAATTTTAGTTTTAATGACATTATGAACGTTATCACAAAAATGTATTCAAAATACTTTTTGTTTTGTTTTCAAAGATTCAGTTAGCTTATTTGGATCTATTTTCAGAAAACAATTTCGACTGCTAAAGTATTATAAACACATAAGTGCATAGTGATGCATATCTGCACCACTATATTTATATAAAAATATCTTTTTCCGAGAAGTTACGAAATATGCAATTAAATAAATTAAAAAATAAATCTTAAAATTTCTTGTAAGGATCTTGTTTAAGAATAAAAAACACAAATAAAATTTAAAAAAATAATAATAATTCATGTCCTATGTGTTTCATTGTTCCATTCTGTATTTGCAGTGTTCCCACTTTGATAAACAAATTTCACAGTAACACCAGAATTCGAGTATAGATATTTTTCATTTATTATATAAGAGGAAAATAGCTTTTTCTTATTTTCAACTGAATCTGTACGTAAATTCTGGTATCTTTCATGAATTTCGATATTTTCGCAATGAAAATGCTCTGCACCGAAAAAGGTTAAGCATTAAGTTTTACAAAATAAAAATTTACATAAAATAAGACATTTAGATTCATACATATTAAAGTATTTACTATTTTGCAATACTTTAGCTATGACATTCGTTCTTACTCAGATTGCAGATATGCAACAGACAGAAAAGGTTGACGTATAATAAAAAAAATGTATCTCAGATTTTTTCATTTTTTTTCCCGTGTAATAAATCTTTTAAGAATCGTGTACATTTTTTTCGTAACAAAATAAAAAATCATTCATTTAAGGGTTAAATACCCTTAATGACATAGACCTAAATGACCTATACAATTGATTGATAAAATGCTTTCTTTTTAGAATGCAAGAACAATAGTTTTGTCACTACTAAATGTAAATAAAGAACATAATCCCACTTCACTGTCGAAATTTGCTAATGATGTGTTGCAAACAGCGTTTCATAAATACTAACAATAATTATTATCGTATTTCTTTTAAACGAGAATTTATTTATTTCACGAAACGCAATCGTTAAAGGATTTACCAAATATAGTCAGTAAGATAAAAGGATACATTTATTTCTGTTTGTTTCTGTTCGTTTGTCATATGCTCTGTAATTCAACCAAAATAAAATAAAGTTCTTAGCTGGTCAAGTCATATTTCAAGGTTGGTACAGGATCTTGAGTTTCGAGACCAGGAAATTTGTTTTTTTGTATAAAAACTAGCGAACCCGACAGACGTTGTCCTGTCACCGACAGACGGATTCCTTCTTGGCACCGACTCCAGAAATTCAAATAAATGTACGTAAATATGGTAATATGCTCGATAAACACTACGCTCTTAATTTAATTTCTTATTACAATTATGTAAGGAAATTATTTTTCACTCTTCAGTATTTTTTGAAGTCGGTTCAGTTTTTGATAGAAAAGTTTATTTTTCTCTTTTTAGTTAAAAGTTAACGATTTTCTGAAGTCGGTTAATCAAAATTATAATACAGGAAATATTATTGTAAAGCATACACGTTTGTCAGAAGTGGGGTTCGAACACGCGATCTCTTTCTTCAAGAAGCTGAGCTTAAATCTAGCGGCTTAGACCGCTCGGACATTCCGTCCGCACTCTATTCATCGAACTTATTCAACACTTTTAATTTGCGAAAAATCACTAACTATTAGTTTTTGCCTAATTACTAAAAAAGTACTGAATCAATTTCGACGAAATATGAATCTAAACCATTCTCGAATCCACTGGAACACACACGCAAAATTTCATTAAAATCAGTCCAGTCGTTTAGGAGGAGTTCAGTGACATACACACGCACAGAAGATTTATACATATAAAGATAATGATAAATAACCTGGAAATTAACGGTACCCGTACAATCTATGTGCTTTGTCTTCTTTTCTGCGCAATATAAATGTGGTACACCACATTACTCTTGTTACAGTGTCGATAAATATACAGTGCGGAAATCAACAAGCAAAACCGTAACTGAAAAATTACATTGTCGCCAGAGGGTGGTATGATCGATTTTATTGCTACGAATTAAAATAAATCCAGAATGTTCTAGATATTTCTGATGCAATTTAAACTACTGGAAGTTTATTTTAAACAGACTAATATTTCAGAAAACATAAAAATGTTTTTGCAAAAATGATTATTTTAGATATTGAGCGATAATTTAATAATGCGTTAAAATTCATACATATATTTTAAATACATTTTGTCCTCATATTTCTAAACGCTGTAAGAAACGATTAGTGTTTACATTTTCAGGCAATATATTTGATAGCAGCGCCATCAAAGAAAATGTCATTTTTTGGATATATTCAATGCATTAACCCTTTCTTGCGCAGTGTTGTCGGGCCGGCAACACCTAATTTTTACTCCAAACTTGCAAACGGCACCAGTAATATTTTAATATAATTTTGCTTTTACAATGAAAGCTTAAAATAAAGAATTCGTAATATCTAGAGAAGTCCTTTATAAATTCCGGTGTCAATCGACAATTTCTCATTTTACTAATAAAATTTGCTTGCGCCGGAAAGGGGTAACCGGTATGTGCGATTTAACCCTTTGCAGCGCTGAGCAAATTCATTGCTTAAGTGTTGAAATTAATGACTGACGCCAGAATTTGAAAACAACTTTATTTGTAATTTTTTTTTTTTTAAATTAAAATTAAGTGGTTTCATAGATATACCACCGTGCTTCAAGGGGTTAAAAACGCTTTAACGCCTTATTTGCCCCGAGCGTATATATGTACGTCTCGCTCAAATAAATGCATATTTCTGAAATTAACTATCGAACAAACACATTTTTCGAGTTAAAAATTTGCTTTATTGACAAAAAGAAAGTTTTATAATTAATTAAAGGAAAGAGTATTTTTCATAATTTGTGGTGGCATTTTTTTTTTTTTTTTTTTTTTTTTCGCAAAAAAGTTGAAGATTCTTATTTTAAAGCTTCGGCTGTTAAGCGATTAACCCCTTGGGGACGAGCGATACGAATACATGCTGCAAAAAGGCTTAAGAATCCTTGTTTATCCCCCGTCAGTAAAATTTTACTGTAAAATTTGCCTTATTTAATCGGAGCATTTTCTTGATTTAATAAGGCACAAAATTCTATTTTTAAAAGCCGTAACAAAACATTAAAAATTTCATAAAAGGCTCCCGTTGAAAAGGGTTTCCTTCTAATTCCTGTACCATAGCTGCCTACTCTTTAAATTTTTTTGCCCGGAAAAATTTAGTAGAAAATTTTGACTTATTTAATCGGCAGATTACGGCGATTTGAAATACTAAAATTTTCTGTAAAATGTTTCCGGGCCAAAAAAGCGGAAGATGTTGGCAGGTATGTTGTACTCTTGTAAAAACAATAAATCTACTTTTTTCCCAAAAGAGTCTTGATGTTTTCCCGCAGACCGTAATTTAATAGAAAAGAACATTGTTTGACATTGTAAAAGTAGCAGTTTCATTATTATTTATTTATTTTTGTTTATTTATCTTTATTTTTATTTATTTATTTTTATTTTTTATTTTATTTATTTATTATTTATTTATTTTATTTATTTATTTTATTTTATTTTTTAATTTTATTTATTTATTTATTTATTTATTTATTTATTTTTATTTTATTATTATTATTATTATTATTATTTTTTTTTTTTTTTTTTTTTTTTTTTTTTTGGCAAACAGTGTTGTAACAGTGTGGAGATTCACATGGTCTTGATACAAATAGCTTCGTAAAATTACTTCCGTAGTATTTAATCCAAGAAATTTTTGCGGTTAGATAAAGAAAATAATATTTCGTTGAAATAGATGTATTCTGGTCCTATGTGGAGAAAAGGAGAAACATATGAAAAGTGCTACGCTTCTAGCTGATTTATAATAATGGTTGGAGGGAGGGAGAATTTCGAAAAAAATGAAATGTCTAGGACCCCGAAATTGCCTCAGTTGAGAATTTCCATAGTTGACAGCAGTTTACGGTTTTTTGTACAACAAAAACTTTATAGTAATTTTTACCTTTTCAAGTCGTCGTCGCCATTTACAGCGCAGACAAATTCTATTCGTAAGCTGGGAAATTAATGACTGACACCGGAATTTACAAACGAACTTTTTGGAAATTAAGAACCTCTTAATGTAAGCTTTATTTGTAAAAGCAAAATTTGATTAAAATATTCTTGGTGCCGTTTGGAATTAGAATTAAGAGTTCCCGGTGTGGGACCCCTGCGCCGGAAAGGTTTAACCCTTTGCGGCACAGGGCAAATTCATTGCTTAAGTGTTGAAATTAATGTTTGACACCGGAATTTCACACATTCAATAAATCGTAAATCTTTTTATCGTAATTCCGGTGCCACTGAGACTTTTGAGAATTAGAATTAAGTGGTTTCATAGATATACCACCGCGCCGCAAAGGATTAAATAAAGCAAAATCTGTTAAATCGCTATGGCAGATTTGGTAGTTATGCATTTCAAGCGATGCAAAAAATTTGGATTATGCCGAGTGTTGTGATCATAACAAAATTCAGAAAGTATAGGCTATAAGAAGAGAACATATACTAGAGCGTATGCCTTTTAATTTTAGGTACCAAAAAGGGTGTATTTGGTGTTTCTTTAAAAAATTCAAGCTCTATTACAACATTGACTCTTTCTATGGCAGAAAAAAAATACATAAATATATTGCTCTTTTTACGTTCATTACAATGTTATTAAAAAATGTTTTTCTTTTACAGCTAAATAATAACGTCATATAAAACTTTTTGGAAGTAAGTTTCAAAACATTAGATTTTACTGATAAAAAGAAAAATCCTTTGGTCAAAAGAGTTCACGAAATGTTTCATTTAATTTGTTGGTTGGAATAGAATAAAAAAAAATTAAAATATTATGAAATTTAGAAATTTAGTTAAAATAAATAAGATTTTTTTTAAATGAATGTATCACAAAAAAAAAAAATATTTAATCAAGAAAATCTCTGAAATGGTTTGGTTATTTTATCCTCCCTCTGAAAATATTAAAAGGTGAATTTCTTTTATAATTAAATATTAATTTCAGATGAAATACTTGGGAACTAAGTTAAAATACGTAAGATTATCATGGATGAACTGATAAGATTATTATGGTAAAAATTATTTGATCAAAAAAGTTTCTGGAAGTTTTAGCTCATTTATGTTTGCTGCAATATTATTAAAAGATATATTTCTTTTATAACTAAACATTAATTTCAGATCAAGTTAAGATTGTATTAAAATAGTTTACTTGTGTTAAAATATATAAGATTTCTATAAATGGAAGAAAATTAATAATCTGATATTAGTTATTTGATAAGAAAAGTTTATAAAACTCTTTAATTTTTTGCTTAATGCACTGTTACTAAAAGATGTATTTCTTTTATAACTAAACTAAATAGTAATATTTTCTAAATATAGCATTAAAAAACATTTTACCATAAAGTTTAGTTTATTAGCCTCCGATGCTATTTCTTTCAGACAAGCTAAAAAGTGTCGTGTCAAAAATTGTCGACCACTTTTACTTACCTATCATACGTAGTATAGGGTAAGTCTTGCAATCGTTTTGAAAATCGAAAAAAAAATTTTGACGGATTTACACGTTTCAGATACTGGAAATTTCGAAAAACATATTTTTAGAAAAAAAAAATTGCCGTCCGTCTGTCTGATTGACTGTCTGCCTGTATACACTCTATCTCACGAATGAATGGCGATAGAGACTTAAAATTTTGTATGTACTTAGTAAGTAAGAATAGGACGAAGCCTATTTAATATCAGTAACTTTGATTATCCGGAACTATTATTTTCGGACTCTCAAAAAATTCGTTCTGATGAAATGTATATAAAAAAATTTCGATTTTTTTTTTTTTTTTTTTTTTTTTTTTTTTTTTTTTTTTTTTTAAGGAAAGGACGTAAAAGGCAATAAAATAACACAAATTTTGCACCAAGAACGAAGTCGGTCGGATTAATAGTTGCCGAGATACCTGTAATCCTGTTTTCCACATTCTTCGATTTTTCATGACCCTGTATTTCATTCAAATTTCAATTCAAAGATATGTTTTAATTGGAAATGAGATGCTTAATCTGAAGCAGTAAATTGTTAGCTAATATGACTATTGTTTTTGGAGTTATAAGGATGATTCTTTTACGCAATCCGGTACTACTTGTGTAATTTGGTATTTTACATAATTTGTCGAAATGGATTCATCAGCAATTCATTAATGGAGCATTACTATGTATATTAAGAATATTTAAATATACGTTTAAATTTTGTTTTGGAATTGCAATGCATTTTATAAATAGTTTTCACCTATTTTATTTTCACATATTATATAATACATATTCTTGATGGATAAGTGTTACGGTGTCCCCCAACGACTTGTTTCGTAATCTGGCCGTTAAAACGAGACATTCATACAATTTTATTGTTAAAATGCATTTCCTTTTTCTCAGATTCTATAAAAAAGCGTTTAAACTAAAGAAAAAAATCCGTTTTTGATGAATCTAGTCAATGAAGAAATAGCACGTCAAATTGTCTTTATTATTCCGCAATTCCAATGTCTCAAAGAGAAATTGCTAATCAACTGGATATTTCACGCCGTTCTGTTTGCTATTATATTGATAAACACAATAAAAATTATGTTAGCTCATTGCATTCTAAACGGGGTGGCCCTTCTAAAAACCTCTATCGATTTTTTTTTTTTTTTTTTTTTTTTTTAATCGGAGGCGAAACTGAATTCTGCAATGGCAGAATCTACATTCAACTTGTTTTATGTTTACTGCAATGTTATAAAAATATATATTTCTTTTATAATTGCATAATAATTTGCTATTCAAAGGCAATGATCACCTAAATTTAATTCTAAGACTGACAACGTCACCAAGAATATTTTAATGAAATTTTGCTTTTATGATGAAATCTCAAAAAAAAAAAAAGTCTTGATTCTATTTTGTTATAATATATGTACTTTTTCATGTTTTAAATTTTCTTTTACAAAAATTTGTAATTAAATAACAGCCAACTCTGGTAATCCAAATGGGTTGTAAAAAGTTGTAAAAGAAATATACCCAAAATGGGTTGTAAGAGTCGGTCTGTTATTTAAGTCTAAAGCTTTACATTCACACCAGAAATTCTAAATTGTATAGTTTTCTTTATTTAACGACAGATGTTTTCTGATTACTTAAAGTGCCCCTTAATTTAAGTTTTTATTGTAAAAGCAAGATTTTATTAAAATATTATTGGTGCCAATTGCAAGTTTGGAATTAAAATTAGGTTTGTCCAGACCGGACACACTGCGCCGGAAAGGGTTAATTGAATAAAGCTATGCAAACCTTTTGAAAATAACGGTCGCCAACAATTTAACAGTTACTAGAAATGGGACTTACACGACAAGTGCTTGTAGAACTACCAAGATGTTATCAAAGTATATGTGAAAAAAAAATGTCTTATAAAAGAGGTGCAAAATAAAATTAAAAATAGTATCCTGTGGCAGCCCTGAATTTATTCAATGTTGTACATATATATATATATATATATATATATATATATATATATATATATATATATAAGCTCTCTGAATATATGCAGCTATTTTAACCCTTTCCGGCACGGGCAAAATCTGCACTAAAAGGAGAAATTATCGATTGACAGCAGAATTCACAAACGAATTTTCAAAATATTTTGAATTGCCTAATTTAAGCTGTTATTGTAAAAGCAAAATTTTACTGAAATATTACTGGTGCCGTTTGCAAGTTTGGAATCAAAATTAGGTATCCCAGACCGGACACAGTGTGCCGGAAAGGGTTAAAATGTATAAAATATTTTTGATTGATTTAGTGTAAACATTTCAGTCTTTGTGTCGACACCTAATATCATTGTAATTTTTTTAGAAAAATTCTAAATAGTTCTTTTTTTTTTCAGCCCATGGTTTCTGCTCAAGAAAACATTATTCATCAGGGAGAGACTGGCGGCTCCCAAAGCGTCATTGTCACGGCCAGAACAAGATGTAAGACATTTTTCAAGTAGTATTCCGAATTCGTAACAGAAATTATGAATAATTTTTTCTTTTAATTTATAATTAATGATAAAAATGTGCCCAGGTTATCCATATGGATGATTGCATTGTTGCGATGTGTTCTTTTAGTAAATCAATTAAAAATGTGTTCTTTAACTCCGTTTTAACTCTGTTAAAACTGTATTCTTTTAGTAACTCATTTTAAACAATCTTAATTGTCAGCCCACTCAAAATTTTACGTTTTTATTTTTATAAAAGCATTTAAACTTAAAGTCGGAATTTCACAAAAATATTCTTTTTTGCAAAACTGCGAAAAAAAAAATCAGATACATTATCGTCTATTATTGTCTATCGCTGACAACAATTAACGATTTATTTAAATTCTCCCAGTGCCAATTGAAAGTAGCGGATAGGAACAGCTTAACCCTTTAACGATCATAGCATTTTCATTACTAAGATGTCGAAATAAATGAATGACACCGGTAATTAAGAACAAATATATTTCTAAATAAGAAAACGTGATTTTTCATATACAAAATAAAAGGGATATTTTTAGATAAAAATACCGGTGTCAGTGTTGCGTATCGAAATTAAAATTTTGTGGTTTCGTGGAGAAACCAATGAACGTTAAAGGGTGTTAAAACTTAGACTGCATGGCGAAACGGTGAAAAAATAAAAAAAAATCCCTACCTGGTTTCGGCGAGTTGTTTTCTTGGTATTAATGTTAGTTTCGGTTACTTTTCCCTGTGTTTTACATTTTATTGCGCATTTATATCTTATTTTTCTCTTATTATTATAACGTAAGATGTTAATACGGTATCGCATTCCTTTATCAGAAATACTTTTTCCTTATTTAAAAATAGCATAGTATTTATGCTTCATAAATACTAAAAAAATATTTCAACATTTTATCGTGTATTTTTATACAAACTTATACAGATTTTAATAGTTCGATTCCTGCGTTTGTAACCGCGGCATTAACCAGTTTTGTCCATTTTAGAAATTTCCTCAATGCGACTTTCATGCATCCAGAGATGCTACTTTGGTTTTTTAGTGTCGTTAGAGACAGCAACCCTTGACGTGTTTCGTTGTGGCACATCGAGTTGCGTACATCCAGTATTTCTGTTGTTGTTGTTGTTATTTAAATGGGCGCGCAGCGCTCATAAGTGTGTTGATCGCGGCACTGACGAGTTTTAGAGCTTTAGAGACAGCTGTACAGCGAGTTTCGTACACCCAGTGATTTTTTTCTTTCATTTAAATGGGAGCGCAGCGCTCATACGTACATTAGTGAGCGCAGCATTGGCGAGTTTCGTCCATTTTAGAGATTGCTGCACAACGAGTTTCGTACATTCAGTGATGTTTTTTTTTGTTTAAATGGGCGCGCAGCACTCATACGTACGTTTGTGACTGCGGCATCGAAGAGTTTCGTGCACTTTAGAGATTGCTGCACAGCGAGTTTCGTATATCCAGTGATTTTTTTTTTTTTTTTTTTTTGTTTAAATGGGCGTGCAGCGCTCATACGTACGTTTGTGACTGCAGCATCGACGAGTTTCGTGCACTTTAGAGATTGCTGCACAGAGAGTTTCGTGCATCCAGTGAAGTGTTTTTGGTTTAAGTGAGCGCGCAGCGCTCTTACGTACGTTAGTGACCGCGGTATTGACGAGTTTCATCCATTTTAGAGACTGCTGCACAATCAATTTTTTGTGCTCATTTTTTCTTTCGTCTTGTTGTAATAGGCGAGCAGCGCCGAGAAATCATCGTTGGAATTGTTCACGTCGTTAATTGTCTGCCGAAAATTCCGCATTGTGATTGGGCTTCTGAAAACTCAGTTCTCTCGAGAGTGCTTGTCGCCAAAATTCAGTTTCTGCTCAGGTATAGGATTATGTCGTTAATACTTGAAGAGAATGCATTATAATTATTAATATTCTAATAGTAAAAAGATTACAATATGCTTTCATTGTACATTTCTATAAAATAGGAATTAAATCATCATTAAAAAATAAAATTGAAGAAATAATATTTTTATTGTAACCTTTGTCTAAGTTTATAAGTGTATAACATCACTTTACCTTTAATATCAATACCAAGAAAACAACTCGCCGAAATCAAGCAGGTATTTTTTAATTTTTCCTTGTTTCGCTATGCAGTCTAAGTTTTAACATTGTTGCATTAAGCTGTCCTTATCCGCTACTTCAATCGAAGGGCAAGTTTGCATTCTTTTGAAAGAAATTCTCTAATCAAAAAACTGGTTAAGGAATATATATTCCTTAGAAATTCAAGGAGTGAAACAGGTTTGGACTCCATTTTTATCCCGAATTTTTTACTTCAGACCTGAACTTTTTGAAGAAGAATTTTTACTTTAATTACTCAAGTTCAGTTCAAAACTCCTGAAAATAACTACTAACAATGGCCGTGTGAATTTAGACGAAAATGTTTTGGAACTTTATTTTGTTTTTTAATGTATTTTCAGGGATTTTAATGTTTTTAAAGTAATTTTATTTTACATGTATGCACCTTTAAATAATTTTAGTGCGTTTTTTGTACTTTATACAAATTTAATTATTTACTCAAAAGAAGTTAGCATTAGAATTTTAACATTCCTTTTTTAAAACTCCTCCTATTTATGAACAAATAATTGTGTGTTGTCTAAACCCTTTGTATAACTCTTATATTTAAGAGTCTGACCTGATTTCATTTGAAAAAAATATATATATTGAATATTTAGGCAAATTATGGAGAAAATAAAATAGATTTTTGTAAATCTCCCTTATTTTTATGCCTTCTAAATGAAGAGAATTGATCATTTACTGTAAGTGATGATAACAGCTGTTTGGAAAATTCTTTAATCGCTCTTAACTTCCGTAATTAACTTTAATAAAAAGCAGGCTGAATTCTCTTGTAGTTAGTTCCCCAGAGAGGAAATATGGGAAAAAAAAAAAAAAAAAAAAAAAAAAAAAAAAAACCTAACCAATTTCTGATTTTAAAAAATAATAATTCTATGCAAGCCATTTAAACATATAACAAGGACCTTTAACTAATTGAATTAATTATTTTTAATATAAACAATGGAGCCTATTCTCTCTTCCGGTTCGAGACTATAAAAACCGCCATTTTTTTAATTGTGACATCACAGGAATACTGTCCATTGTACTTATCACATGCAGATGATCACAGAAAACTTCGTTTACACTTAAAAGAATGTAAATAATTTAGTTTTTGTTTCCAGCTAATAATCCGTAAAGAAATGGACTCTATTATACTTTGCGGTTCGAGGCTATAAAAATCGCCGTTTTGCCAACTGTGACGTCACAGGAATATTGTCCATTACACCAGGAGGCAGCTTGACAAACCGTCACCTCATGAAGTTGATGTCTGAAATTCCAAGATTAGTTAAAACTCATATTCAAATGCAACTGGTTTATCAAATCATATCTTAACCCTTTCCGGCACACAGTGCCCGGTCTGGGATACCTAATTTTAATTCCAACTTTGCAAACGGCACCAATAATATTTTAGTAAAATTTTGTTTTTACAAGCTTTTTTTTTTTTTTTTTTTTTTTGCTTAGATTAAGAAATTCAAAATATCTAAAAAATTCGTTTGTGAATTCCGGTGTCAGTCGATAATTTCGCATTTTACTACAAAATTTGCCCGTGCCGGAAAGGGTTAATGGAAAGCACATTCAAACGCGATTTTAGTGATTGACAGGGTGCGTTGACCATTGTGTTTTTCTGCTTCCAGTTCTCCATACTCTCATTTATAAATGCAGGAAAACACATTGATTAACCCTTTAACGATCAAAGTATTTTCATTGAAGATGTTGAAATAAATGAATGACACCGGTAAAAGTGAACAAATATATTCGTAAATAAGAAAAAGTGATTTTTCACATACCTAATAAAATGGATTTTTTTAGATTGAAATTCCGGTGTCATTGTTGCATATCGGAATTAAAATTTTGTGGTTTCGTAGAGAAACCAATGAACGTTAGAGGGTTAATGGAAAACACATTCAAACGCGATTTTAGTGATTGACAGGGTACGTTTACCATTGTGTTTTTCGGATTCCAGTTCTCCATACTCTCATTTATAAATGCAGGAAAACACATTGATTAACCTACGGAACAATCAATAAAATTCATTGGCGTAACCATGATGGGTACCTAAAACGAGTACTATTGTAAGGTTTTCTTCTCATTGATTCATAGCAGAAATTTTTCTGTTCAAATAAGGCAGGGGTCGGAGTATATAGGCATAGCTGCCAACATCTGCTTTTTTGGCCCGTAAAAATTTTACAGAAAAATTCACTACATTCGAACCTCGTTAACATGAACCTCAAGGAGAATGAAAGTTTTGTTCATGTTAACCCATTGAGGACGAGCGATACGTATACGTGCCGCAAAAAGGCTTAAAAATCCTTGTTTATTCCCACCGGTAAAAGTATACTATAAAAATTGTGTTATTCAATCGGAGCATTTTCTCGATTTAAAAAGGGACAAATTTCTGTTTATTAAAACCGGTGACAAAACATTAAAAATTTCGTAAAAGGCTCCCGTCGCGAAGGGGTTAATAGTAATTCATGTTATCAGTATCAAATCTTTGTATTCATTTTTATAGATGTTTGTCAAAACAACTCATGTTAAAAGTAATTCACACTAAGCGTGTTCATGTTAAAGAGGTTTGACTGTGTTTCAAATCGCCGTAATCTGCCGATTAAATAAGACAAAAATTTCTATTAAATTTTTCCGGGCCAAAAAATCGGAAGAATTGGCAGCTATGTATAGGATAAATTTTATTGTTCTTACCAGTATTTTTTTTTATGATCTTCAAGAGAGCTTTTTATAAGACATGCAAAATGAATACATAGTGAAGATTATTGTTAAAAGATATAGGTAAGAACAATAAAATTTGTCCGATATGCTCCGACCCCTTGATAAGGCGAACAGATGTTAAAAAAATTATCAGTATTCAGAGCACTTAGGCACCCACCCTGGTTACGCCACTGCAATTTTGTTTGCGGGTGGTATCCAACAAGATATGACAGGGCAGACCAGTTGCATTTTGATATGCTAATCGAGTTCTTCCTAGTCTTAGAATTTCAGCCGTCGACTCGTTGTGTTGATGGTCTGTGCATCTGTCTTCCGGTCTAAATTAATACATTTAAATTTTTTAGAAGTTTAAATTTATTGATTTCCCAATTACCTGAGAAAATATATACATTGAACATTTAGACAAATTAAAGAGAAAATAAAATGGAAGAGAAAACAGAAAATCTCTCTTATTTTTTTCTTTTAAAAAAGGACAATTGATTAGTTATTGCAACTGACAACATCTGTTAGGAAAATTATTATATCGCTTTTAACTTTTGTAATTAACTTTCATAAAAAGCAGACTAAATTATCTTATATTTCCCTAGAGATGAATTATGAAAAAATAAGCAATTTATGGTTTGTTAAAAAAATACTACGTAAGCGGTTAAAACACATTACAAAGAATCCCTAACTATAATTGAGTTTTTTTTTTTTTTTTTAACATAAAGTATGACTATAGAACTAACAATTAGATTTTTTAGGAGCCTAAAAAATAATGGTTGTTCAATTATTTCGAAACATACGATATCGAATTCTGGCAATAAAAAAGTGCAATCGATCCACCACCTAATTACTGATAACTGATAGCAGATAATTATTCGATACTTTCTTTTTATAGCTTTTCTGTTTAATTTTTTTTAATCGATAAATGTCAACTGTAATTGAGTCGAAGATTTAGATTATGTTTATCTAAATAAATAAAAAATTGTAATGGCTGATTACGCTCGTTTTTATTTTCAATTAAAAAAAAGCGAATCATTAATAGTGTATACTGACAAAAATTTGCATATAATCTGTAAATTTATTGAAAAAAGTATCTCTTTTTAATTTTTGCAATATCTTATTAAAAGTGCAGTAGAAGAAAAAAATATTATTTTCATAGAATAAAAAAAAAATAAAAGTTTATCAAATTTATATTATTGTTTGAAAGATTTTCTCATAGAATTGTTAAGAAAGAAACTGATACATGCTTAAAATAGTAAAACTTAAATTGCAACCGCCTTTTCAGACGTTCGTTACCGTCAAAGCAAACCTCCACCAGTAAATTTAAGTAGAAATTTTTGCTTTATTCAAACGCCTTATTTATGGAAAATTTGAGTCTAAAGTAATGACAAAATATGACATTCAGTTTTACTGGTGGAAGTTTATTTCGGTGGTAATAGTTTTGCCATACTGTGACAACCAAGACAACCTTCTATCAGTGAGAAAATTACAATACCTGTGCAAACTGAACCAGTAAAATAGAAATAGAATTTTTTTACCTTACCTGTAACGAAATTTTGCATAAATAAAGAGCTTAAATAAGACGAGATTTTCTATTCGAATTTACTGGTGGAAGTTTTCACTGGAAATAATCAGAAAGTGTAAATCGGATAAAAAAAACAACAGATATCTTGTGACAATCTCCTCAGTTACTTCCCTCCCAACTGCTAGACAATACACTATATAACAAAAGTAATTTATTCCATTTTTCAATATTGGGTGAAAAAAGTCCGGGCTAGGATTCGAACCAGGGATGTATTGGCTGAAGCCGCCAATGCTCTACCAAATGAGCTATCCCGGACACGAACACTGGAGGACTATTTCACCCAATTAACCTCAACGATCACTTTATCTGGTCTGATACTCTGGATCAGTTCAACAGAATAAATTGAAGGTCAGTATATGGAACTGCAGAAAATCGCTGCATACGAAATTACATTAGATTAATTTTAAACACGATTGTTCAATAGGTAAATTAATTATAACAGAAGTAATTTATTCCATTTTTCAATATTGGGTGAAAAAAGGCCGGACCAGGATTCGAACCAGGGATATCCCTGGTTCGGTACAATAAACTCAAATAGATATTTGGAACTTTGGTTCTCATTTTCTCGGAATGATGATTGTGTCATTTATCACCTTTATCATCTGAACTCTTCAGTTATAGGGGAGAGTGGAGATACTTGAGCATAGGGGATACTTGAGCCACCCCTATTATCTCTACAGTTGGACAATTTTTCTTTCTAAAACTGGCAACATGGTAACATATTTATAGTCCTGAACATGTAAAAAAAAAAAAATCACATACCTTGGTACCATTTTGAAAGTATGGTGATTAACCCTTTGAGCTCTGCTGGTAGAATTTTCTACCACATAATTTTAATTCTGAAATGTCACAACGACACCAGAAAATTCGACCAAATTTATTTGAAAAAGGTTTAACACTAGAACGCCGGGAAATTTTACGCAAGTTCTCTAAAATATATTTAAAACCAGTAAAATAATTTGAAATTATTCCGTTTAATGTTTTAGCTCATTTTATTGCAACTGATATATAATTTATTTTTTGAAGAATTTTCTGGTTCGAATCGACAACCAATCCATCGATCGGTGTCAAATTGACACCTTCCCGGCGTTCTAGTGTTGATGCATTTTTTCGCGTATATTGTAATTCGGGTTTTTTCTTTGCAAAATACTGGTGCGAATGTGACATCTGGCTCAAGTATCCCCTCCATGGGGATACTTGAGCCACGATGTAAAAGAAAAAGTAAAAATTTATTAGACATAGAAAAATAGGTCAAAATTAATTGAAAGGGGTTTTCAATTGAAGAAAAAATATCAAATTTTCATTTTCAATATTTTATTTTGTTCTAAGAAATTATAAAAAATTTTTAAAAATTAAAATTTAAAAATTGGCTTAAGTATCCCCATCTTCCCCTACTAGGTAATTATTCCTGATTAGAAGGGGATTAAATTAACGTCTGGGAAAACTTCCACCTATAAATTTTAGTACACATTGTAGTGTACTAATAATTATAAACGTCTATTCATGAAAAATCGCTCCCATGAATGAAGCAAAAATTTGTGTTCTTTTGTTGCAGGTGGAAGTTTTCTTTGTTGGTAATCTGATTCTTTTGTAATGACAGGATCCCGTTGATCTGTATGACGTACGCTTGAAAATTTTGTTTTATTTATACATGAGAAATTTCTCTCCCTTTCTAAGGTAAAAATATTTTTTTTGTTTATACTGGTAGCAGTTTATTTAGATATTATAATTTTTTTTAACTGACACTAATAGGAGGCTGTCTATTCACAATATAGCGGAAATGCAGGGCCTGACTATCACTGACTATCTTCCATCTGTAAAAAATGAATATCTCTTTTTATCATTATTTATTACCGAAATTTTACATTAATGATTTTACATTAATGATATGAGGCGATTAAATAATTTTTTTTTCTATTTAAATTTCCTAATAAAAATTTACCCCGACAGTAATCAAACCCTAAGAAAGCGTTTGCAGTTGAGACTTCACTGTTTTAACCCCTTGAGGGGCGGTGGTTTCATAGATATACCACTTAATTTTAATTCCCAAATGCCACATTCGCACCGGAATTTTGTTAAAGAAAATTACGGTTTATTGAATGCGTGAAGTATAGCGTTTTCTTATTTAGAAATAAAGTTGTTATTAAATTCCGGTCTCAGTCATTAATTTCAATACTTAAGCAATGAATTTGCCCTGCCCCGCAAAGGGTTAAGAGTAAGTCAATTCACTTTATTAGTAGTTCCATGATCCGTCCTATAAAGCGACTAATACAAAAAATACTCAAAGCAAGTAGCTCAAAGTTTTTTCTTTAATAAAAGACTATTCTATGGGTGATGATCGTAAGTAGATCTGTTTAGAAAACAGGTATAATCAAACTCTCTCGTGTTCTTATTACTTCGGGCAAACTACAAACATTAAATTTGAATTGAAATTTTCGTTTTATTTATGCGCTTTATTATTGACAAATTTATCTCCCAAATAAGGTAAAATTTTCCTTTTTGTTTTTACTGGTATCAATTTGCCTAAATATTATAATTTTTTTTTCACTGAACCTAACAGAAGGATGTTTAGGTTGCCATAATATTGGGGAAATGCAGCACCTGACTACCGATGAAGTGAACTTACACCTATAGTAAATTAATACCTCTTTTTGCCATTATTTATTACCAAAATTTTACATTAATGAAGCGATTAAATTAGGTATTTTTTTCTATTTATATTTACTGATGAACGTTTACTCCGCGTAATTTTTTTTTCCATGCACCTTCGTCGTTCCAAGCCCAAGCTCACACTCTGATTGGTTGTTGCTCTCGGCACTGTTTTCATGTAACTTGGCGATAATCATACTTGGCGTAGCGATAGATGCTTCCGTCGAGGAGTTTGATTTCCCTCCTAACCGAGTACAAAGTAACTTTTCCCGTTTATTAATAAGTAAAGCATTAGCCATTTTATAAAACGCAATATTTTATTTTACGCAAGATAATAATACACAAGAGCACAAAATGAAGGAAAAATAAGAATGAGTAGGTTAGGTTTTAGGTTTACTCGTTCACTTACGAGCGAAGTATTTTTCGCCAAGTACGGTTATCGCCAAGTTACGTGAAAACAGTGCCGAGAGCAACAACCAATCAGAGTGCGAGTTTGGGCTTAGAACGACAAAGGTGCTTGGAAAAAAAATTCGCGTTTACTCCCGCAAAAATCAAACCCTGACAAAGTGGTTACAGTTTAAGCGTCACTGTTCTTAGGATATGTCATTTCACTTTACACTTAAAAATCTGCAACTTTTATTGTATAGTCACTCGGCAGCTTTTATAGAAAACGATTACTTGATGATAATACGGAGCATTCTCATTGGTGAGAATAGAGATATTCTATAAAAGCAGTGGAGTGATTATGCGATAAAAGTTGTAAATTTATAGCAGTGTATTAGTAGTTCCATGATCCGCCCCTACAAAGCGACAAACTTTTTAAAACAATCTTTTACCTAATACAAATAATACTCAAAACAAGCAGCTCAAAGATTTTTCTTTAATAAGACATTACTCTATGCGTGATGGTCATAAGTAGATCTGTTTAGAAAAGAGGTATAATCAAACTCTCTCGTGCAATACTAGAATAAGCATTGAAGCACAAATTTCCTTCAGAAAACCATTTCATTCTGATTTGTTGCTTCTTTTAAGTATAAATAAGCATGTGAGAGCTCCCTTTTACTTGATGACATAGAATCATGAAGGAAAAAAAGATATATTCCATGACAGTATATGTTTTTTTTTCTCCTCCCAGCATCCCTGTCATGCGAGAGTGGAGACATCGTCGTGAAGGTAAACTTCACGCAACCCTTTCGGGGATTGATGTACGCCCACCGCTCCCGGAATTCCCCGTGCAGGGTGCACGGATCAGGTGGTACTTACTACCAGTTGAGAATTCCCCTTAAAGGATGTGGGACTTGGCAGGTATGTATCAGATGAATCAATGCATTTTTCGTTGCGTTTATTTATTCATGTAATTTAACCGCTTAACTGATTTTTTTTTTTTTTTTACATACAATAAATTGAAAATATGGGATTTTTTTTATATTTTAATCTTTTTTCTAATTTTAATCTTTAACCACCACTTTTTTTAATCTAAAATATTCGTAATATTTAGACTAAACTTTTTTGCCTTTAAACAGTATGAAATTGTATTTGAAAAATTTAGTGGTATCAAAAAAGTTTAAGTGATGGAGCTTGTAAACTTTTTTTGTCCGTACGACCTATGGGAAAATCACTTAAGTGGTTAAATAAATTAGAAATTAGTCTTTTCCTTCATTCATAATTTGTGTACATCCTCTTCACTACTCAGTATTAGTGCAATGTTATTGATTATTACTGAATTATTTTTTCTCAAACTTGACTTCAAAACAAGAGTTTTAATTTATTTGCATTTTTTAACCCATTAGTGCCTAGCGTCCCTTTTTAAGTACGCTTCAAAAGGTGCATTCAGCACTGTTTTTGACACCGGTAAAAAAGAAAAGCAATAAAAATTTTATTTAAATGATGCATTTTCGTGATTAATGAACTAAACTTAAATCTTCTAAAAATAGTGGTGCAAACCAAATAAAATTTATGCAAAAAATGCTGGGCACAAATGGGTTAAACTTGGATATCGAAGCATATCATTATCAGGTCGTAATTGTAATTATGTTAGAGAATCCTTTTTAAAATGGGAACGAGCCTTAAAAAGAATTGTAACTAACCCTTCACTGCACCATGTGCCAAATCTGGCACATACCAAAATACACTATAACTCTCAGTTTGTCCCATAAATTTGACAATATGATCGCTGTAACTGATCAAGGACAATCCAAAGAATGGAATAACACTTACTTTGTCTATGTCAGAGGGTTGCATTTGACAGTAAAATTAAAATTTGTTCTTCGGAAAAAAAAAAAAGGTCGGTCAAGTTATTAAGGCAATATTTACTTTTGTTATTTTTACTGAATATTTAAAAATATAAATATAAAGAAAGTTGCAGATTGATAAACAGATAAAATTAATTAATTTAAACCCATCAAATTGTAAAATGAAAAAATGTAACAAAACAATACTTAAAAACACCAATTGTATATATGTACGGTGCACATCATAAAATATAAAATTTTAGCTGAAAGTTTAAAATTTTATTTAATTTTTTTAACTATTTTTCCAATTATTATACCGGTAAATAAATTTGAAATAATTTTTTTCATGAAAATTGAAAAAATCGTGAAGGGTTAAGAAATGAATAATTTAAAATTTATCTAAAATTTTATGACAAGCATAGATTCTTTTTATTGTAAAATTTTAAAAACTGGATTTTCCGAAAAATCCTTCATTCTTTATATTTTTATTCACTTTTTTGTGCGTGTTTCATTCGTTATAAAACGTTTCCAGGAATGAGATTTCCGCTTTTTTGAACACCAGTAAAATTTTAGAGAAAATGCTATATTATGTAATCGGAACATTTTTGCGTTTTAAGAGACCAACATTTTCTCTAAAATTATACTGGTGTGCAAAAAAGCGGAAATCTCATCCCTACGTTTCTTATACCTTTTTTTTTTAACCATTTTGGGAATCTCATCATTTTCCATAGCCTTATGTGCTTGAGTGAAAAGTTTTCAATACGCTTTATTTTGTATACTGAACATTACATTTTTGTAGCAACAAAAAGCCATTTAAATTTTTATCTTTTATTGATGCCTCCGTTTTCTCTTGTAAGGACGCATCTTAAATAGTAATTCCTTCGGTTGAAGTCGGTTAATAAAAAAAATTACAATATGGAAAATTTCTCATCACCCAGCGTCCAGTGTTGCCAGATGGGCTACTTTTTTTAAATTCAGATTCTTGATTGGCAACACTTTTTTGTAATCGTAAAATGCGCCTTATTTAGTGACGGATTAATAAAGTAAAAAAGAAAGGGAATTTTACCGTTTCAAAAAAGTGGTGTCAAGCAAGAAATCTTAATTTAAAAAAAGTAGCCCACTGGCAACAATGCCAGCGTCTTTTAGAAACCAACTGAAATTCAGCTCACTGTCCCGCTGATGTCTTGCATTTTTACGATATCTATCTGCATATCTAATGAATTGCTTTATACGAGAATGGATCGGAAAAATGGTTAAAGTCATAACATTTGCAAAGCAACTTATTGTAGAGTGAATATTTTCCTTCAGAATAGAGACAGTTGTTGCTAGTTATCTTACAGCATTTATACGAATAGTACAGATAATTCAAATTCGGAAACGCGTCAGAGTGATTGGAATAGCAAGACATTTAGAAAGGGGGTCCCACTTGTGCTACTTTTAAAAGGCTATGTATGGAGCTATTCAAACGACCTGCCGTATTAATCAGTGGTGTATTCGTAGAAAAAACAAAGGGTATACGCTCTAGGCAGAGGGTAGGGGAGAGTGGGGATACTTGAGCCACCCCTATTATCTCTACAGTTGGTCAATTTTTCTTTCTAAAACTGGCAACATGGTAACATATTTATAGTTCTGAACATGTAAAAAAGAAATCACATACCTTGATACCATTTTGAAAGTATGGTGATTAACCCTTTGAGCTCTGCTGGTAGAATTTTCTACCACGTAATTTTAATTCTGAAATGTCATAACGACACCAGAAAATTCGACCAAATTTACTTGAAAAAGTTTTCATGCATTTTTTCGTGTATATTGTAAATCGGTTTTTTTCTTTGCAAAATACTGGTGCGAATGTGACATCTGGCTCAAGTATCCTCTCCATGGGGATACTTGAACCACGATGTAAAAGAAAAAATAAAAATTTATTAGACATAGAAAAACAGTTCAAAATTAATTGAAAGTGGTTTTCAATTTAAGAAAAAATATCAAATTTTCATTTTCAATATTTCATTTTGTTCTAAGAAATTATAAAAAATTTTAAAAAATCAAAATTTAAAAAATGGCTCGAGTATCCCCATCTTCCCCTATACTCTCAAGACAGAGCGTATAACCTAAAGTGTCTACTATAATTTAGCTTTCTAGAGAAACAGAGGGTATACGGAGTTTCTTTTAAAAAATCCAGAAGGCATGCGGCGTATACCCCCGTATACCTTCCACTACATCCCTGCGTATTAAATGATGGTATCACACTCTTGCATGCCATTACCAATACCAAATGGCTCAACTAACTCAAGAATTGCTCCGAAAGTTCGATTAAGAAGTCTGGAGCTACTCCAATGCTCTTAGGAGGTTTCCAATGCACTGAGCATTTTGCAACGGGGAAAAATGGACGTTGCTATTCCAAAATTTCGATTTTATGTACCTATAATCATAATGTGAGCGCCACTTTGTTACTACTTACAGAATACCGAACTCATACCTCTGAATCATAACTTATATGTCTAAAGTCTTATCTTGTTCAGTGAATGGACCGGCTGCTAGAGATTCAAACATCGGCTTTTATGACCACCTTGTATAATAATCAGTTATACATTACACCGCGTTCTACATAGAACATAACGTGGATGATATACATTGTTCTTTTACAGAATCGTAAAAAAAAGATTTGAATTCATTCAATAGTCTATGAGTGACGATTGCATGAGATGTTTTAATGTCGAATTTTAATTTCTTAACAAAATATATTGTAAAAATATATAATTTTAAAACCCTTTTTACATAAATGCACTATTTTTGTATCACGTATGCATTTCGCGACAAAGATAAAAATAAATCTATTTAAATAAGAAAATTATCTTTAATAAACGCAACAGTTTAACAGAACTTAAGGAAAAACTTTGTATGCAAGTTTCAAAAATTGTTTTAGTTGAAGAATTATATTCTGCTTTCAGATCTGACCACATATGTATAAGTTATTATTAATATCAACATCAGATTTACTTACATTTTTTGTTGTTGTTGTTTATTCATAAAGTAATGAATCTGTCGGTGGTAATATCACGGACAATTCAACTGCGCTTATGAAGCGCAAATTGGGTCTACAAATTCAGGGAAAGATAGAAAAAAATGTATTGGTTTGCACGGAGCTAAAAAATGCAACTCTGAATCTGGTTAAAATTTATCACAATTTGGACCAAATATTTGTGTTTCGCTTTGAAAATCCCTCCATGCCCAATGATTTAAGATCTTGCTCCACGTGTGTCTTGTTAGAGCTAAATTATTTTAGCTATAATTAGCTCATCTTGCAAGCAGACCGTCTAATCCATCTTTAATATACTCTGAACTCTGTATGGATCATTGAGCTATAGAGTTAAAAGGAGACGACATACCAATCTGGAGAGTGTTGAGGCCGAGAAGCGAGTTCTTTCCCGCTGTCGGCGTCCATTACATTTGACTTTTACTGTAATTGATTTGAGAAGCTAAAAGAATTTGACTCACAGCAGTTACCGTAATTTCCGACGTACAATCCGCGGATCAAACAATTCTCTTTAGACCCAGAAATCTTATTTAATGATCATTGAGGTATGGAGTTAAAAGGAGACGACATACCAATCTGGAGAGTGTTGAGGCCGAAAAGCGAGTTCTTTCCCGCTGTCGGCGTCCATTACATTTGACTTTTACTGTAATTGATTTGAGAAGCTAAAAGAATTTGACTCACAGCAGTTACCGTAATTTCCGACGTACAATCTGCGGATCAAACAATTCTCTTTAGACCCAGAAATCTTATTTAATGATTGAAGACATACATTTATGGCGGTCTAAAAAAAAGACTTATTTATTTATTTTTTAATTCTGGGTTGGAAAATGATTGTTTGATCCGCGGATTATAAGTCGGAAATTTCGGTAAATGTGACGAAAAAAAGGGAGTGGGAATAGCTTCCAGTGACGTCATTCATGTCGTCTCCTATAATCTTTATTGCACCATGACATAAACCAAATTTGCGGTTGATCTGCGGAATTGAGTTGCCTTTTACGTCATACTAATGATATCCATATTAAGTTTAGGAATTGATTTCTATTCTATTAGTATGTCTTTAACCCTTTCCGGCACGGGCAAAATCTGTAATAAAATGAGGAATTATCGACTGACACCGGAATTCACAAATGAATTTTATAGATAGTTTGAAATTCTTAATTTAACCTTGTATTATAAAAGTAAAATTTTACTAAAATATTATTGGTGCCGTTTGCAAGTTTTGAATTAAAATTAAGTATCCCAGACCGGGCACAGTGTGCCGGAAAGGGTTAAAAGCTGTCACGTGTTGATAATAATGTTATTGATTGTATATCTCTTTCAAAAAGGAAACCCTTCGGGTGTTTGTAAACAATGTGACCATCCGTTTCCATCCTGCCCTGGAACTGGAAGAAGATGAGACGAAGACTGTTGTATGTAGATACCCACCGCCCTTGACTCCAGCTCCTGGGAGTATACAAGTTATTGAACCACCGACGTAAGGCATTTGCTCATTTGTTTATGAAAAATATAACGCAGGGCTACCTCTTGATCCACTTTTTGAACACCACTTTTATTTAAAAAAGAATATTTATACATTTCGCAGAAACACTCCAAGAAGAGCGTTTTTCTTGGAATTGTTGCAGAAACCTACCACGGATTTATTTCAAAATAATTACTGGTTTTCAAAAAGCGGATCAATGGGAGTCCTGATAACGCTTTTAACATTTTTGAAACATTATCATCACGGATGTATCAAAATTAAGTAATGCCTATTTGTCCGAATAAGGTTTCGGCTTAGCTAACATGAAAAGAAGAGAATCAATGCAACAAAATATATAATATGAAGTTTAAAAAGTTTACCGTTTTATTTAAAAAGTGACAAAAGTAATAATAATCTGTATGTTATAACTTAAAAATATCCTAAATATATATAGGACAGTTGCACCATAAAATTTAACTAATAATAACACATTGCTCAGTGGTGCACAAAACAGGAATTTTAATATACATTAGTACATATTAAATAAAATAAAACTTTCAACGTTTCGCGCCGTCTACTTGGCGAACAAGGGTTGCCATATTAATTTTGAGGAAGCCAAAATCATAGTTCCATGCAATAACCCAGTTCAAGGTAAAATAAGAGAATCCATCGAAATCATAGCACGAGAAAATAAACCATGTAATGATAATTTATCCTACAATATACCAAAAATATGGCATAACATCATAAAACCTTAAAATTTTTATTTCCTTGCAATATTTTAATTTTTACTCACGTGTAATTGGCAACATTTTTTAAAATTTTAATTCATTTAGTTTTTAATTTAGTAGAAATATTATCTCTCGAACAAGATGCAAACGTAGTCCTTCCATTTCATATTTTCCTGAAGACGCCCGCAGAAGACGGCGCGAAACGTTGTATGTTTTATTTTATTTTAATATGTACTAATGTATATTAAAATTCCTGTTTTGTGCACCACTGAGCAATGTGTTATTATTAGTTAAAAATATCCATTTCATTTGAATTCCTTAGTACTTTCGGTCAACAATCCAGCTGCCACTGTCAGGACATATTTTTAATAATTGCTGTTCTATTCATCCACAAGGTGATGAATGTTCAAAGGAAATCACAGTCAAAAAAGAAGCTACCAGTATTTTCTTGTAGAAAAAATTTCAAATAATATAAAGGTATTAAAGCAAACAAAATTTTCTTTAACAAAATGTAGGTATTTGACAGTTTTATTAAATGTGTTTTTCCCTGGCTACTCGCTTCCCTGTTACAAGTAATCAGAATAACTTTAAATTATCAAAAATAGCCTAGATGTACCTACGTCAAACAACTACATACTTAGAAAAAAAAATTTAAAAAAGGCCTTACTTTAGAATTATAAAAAATAAACTTTTTGCAAACTTTTGTACGTGAGTCATTAGATGCTCTGTTTTGCACATTGCCTTGTTTATAGCAGAGCTGTCAACTTCTACGCCTTTTTAAATGAGAAAAACGCGTTTCTAACCAGAAAATTTATTAAATAACATACGTTCTGAACTTATTTCATGATTTGTAGTACTGCATACTCTTTTAACTTGTCAAATGAAATTTCTGGTTCGAATGGGTTTGTTTGGCTGTAAAGAAGCGTAGAAGTTGGCAGCCATGTTATAGTAATACCCATAAATTTATTAATTAAGAAGTTAGATTAATTAAAAATTTATCTTTACAAACTAAAGACACAAAGAAATAAAAGACTTTTTATGGAAATTTTATTCTAGAATTTCAGACAATATTAGTCGAAAATATTTCCTGTGTGAATTTAATTTCTAAAGTGATATTTTTTTCTTCAAAAAGACAAAAGTAGAAAAATTTTGGCCAGAAAAGATTTCTTTGTTTAACAGTGCAACAAAATTATGCATTACTTTATTTTATAAAGTAAATTTTGTTCATATTATTATCATGCAAGGACGAAATCTTATTTAGTTCTACAGTGGACATGGTTTAATTTTGATAAATCGATAAAAATACTAAATGAGAAGATTGTCGGGATTCTACCAAATGATTAAATCTAGTGATTTATCTCTATTTGATTCATCATCATTAGTTAATAATTTATCATAATGAATTAATAGCATCACAGAGCTTATCTCCTGTTTATTTATCAATTTAGGGGTAACTCTAAAGATTCGCAAAAGAAGCAGAGCTTTGTATCTTCGTCTTATGCCTAAAATATAGTAACTTAATCTGTAATTTATATCTAACCTGCTTTTGAACTATTTCTATTGCCGAAAAATTCTTAATTGACGAATGAAACTTGAAATTCACGCTTTACACTGCATTATGGAAACCACAGAGTTTTTGTAAAAAAATTTTGTTTGTTTTTATGTTATCAATGTTTTGTGCAACTAAATTAATAACTTATATTTTCAAGAAAATAACTTGAAACTGGTTCTTTGTACCTGAAAAAGAAAGACTCAGCTCTTTCGAAAGACCTAGCGTATTTTAGTATATTTTATGGTGTTTTAAGAAGTTTTCATCAGTTCGAACTTATATTTTGTTGCCAGACAAGTTATTTCTTTATTAATTTTATGGGGAGTAGGTATTTTTTTAATCTACTGTTTAAATGATGTAACGTTAAGTAGGGTAACATCCCCAGTAATTGGCATGCACCAGTGATTGGCACATTTTACAAACATGTCCTAAAAAAAGATTTATATCCAGTCTTTTAAAAATTCAAGACCATATATCAGTTATATGCTCATTTACGTTAAAGATTATAATTTTGATTTATTTTACAAGATGACAATAGAGCCTAGGAAAGAGAAACAAATCTGGCTTGTATCAAATTAGCCATTTTGTTGCAAATTCTTGTTCTTTGGCTTAAGGAAGGCATGCTTTCCAATTCATTATTATCTGATTTAAAATATATTTTAAATTTTAATTGTCAACAGTTTTGTTTAGTTAAAAAGGGTTACTTTAATTGTGTAAAAGTATTTTCGACACAAATATTTGGATTTCTGAATTAATGGTAGTTGCCAATTAATGGTGCTTCAATTTTGCTAGTTCCGAGTAATTGGCACCTATTCCAATTACAAGGAATTCGCAAGGAATTTGAGATTAAACCATTTATTTTGGAAGTATTTTTAAAATTATAGACTAATTTTGTTTATCATTTGTTTTTATTTGAAAATATAAATTTTATCAGTAATTGGAATCCATTAAAGCTTCATATGACAATTACTGGGGACAGCATGACAATTACTGGATATTAATGTAAGTATATTGTATTGTTTTAAAGTGTTCACATTTCAGATTAATATGCTGATTTCTTACTCTCAAAAACCTGAAATATGGCATCTTCATCTACAGTAAATTAATTTAAAGCGATTAAACCCAATGCAAAATGTAAATTTTTTTTTAAATATAAACATATGCCAATTACTGGATCACAAGGTGTCATACATTGGTGCTCTAGGTGCCAATTACTGGTGATTTCAGCAACTTTTTATAAATATATTTTTATAAAAATACTTTTTCAATTTTTTTTTTTTTTTTTTTTTTTTTGCTTTTAGTGGGCAAAATAGATGCACAGATATGCATTCTTTGATTTAAAAATATTTCCAAGTAAATAGCTTATTTCTTTGTAATGAAAATTTAAGTAAGTTTAACGACAAATTCTTAATGTGCCAATTACTGGGGATGTTACCCTAATTAATAAAAGAATTAAAAAAATAATATCTTCTTATTTCAAGAAATACTGAATTTTAAGAAGGAAACTTTTTTTGTGTATCTGTGTGTATTATACAACTAAATTAATAACCTATACTTTTTATCTGCTCTTCAATGTTAACAATAAACCTTTTCTATTAACAGAGTCGTACCTAACCCTATACCCACTCGTGTTAACACTGCCAGGCTGTCAGAAGTTGAAATCCTCATCATCATCTGTCTCCTCCTTTTCTTGTCATTGCTTACGCTTGGAATAGGCATTGCCTACTTCTGTCTCAAACGCAGGAACATACACATCGTAAGGAAAAGCACCGCAGCTTCTTCTGCCCCACCCTCTCAAATCACCAGACTGAGTAGCTCCAACATCCCACCGCCATCCTCTTTGCTTTCTTCAGTGCTGGGGCACACAGTAAGGATCCCCAGGGCTGTCCCTTACTCGGCCCCGGCAGGAAGAGCATCGATGCTATCGTCTCCAGAGCATCAGTATGAAGAATATCCTGTCAGTACGTCAACAGCGAGTGGAGAAGTGTCGGAGACATCGGTGTCGAGTTCTTCCGATGACCAAGCTGATGTTTCGAAGCATCTATTGTTCAAAAAGGTAAATTTTGTTTCAAAATTATTTTAAGCCTTTCTGGCACAGTGTGCCCGCTCCCGGGCACACCTAATTCTAATTCCAAACTTATAAACGGCACCAAGACTATTCTACTAAAATTTTGTTTTTATAACGAAAGCTTGAATTAAGGCATTTTTAATTTCTAAAAAAGTCGTCTGTGAATTCCGGTATCAACAATAATTTCGAATTTTATGAACAGAATTTGTCAGTGCTGGAAAGAGTTGAGATGAATTGTAATATAAAAATCTTGGAAAAATCACATTTTTACTTTACAGATTTTTTAAATGTCCAACAGTTAGTAGAATAAAACGAAACAAACCGCATATTAATATACCATAACAGTACACATTTATTCTTTTTTCTTACCCCTGAAATGTAGAACTAAATTCTGCCATACCCTATCACAAAATAAAAACAATTAAATAAAATAAAAATTCTTATTAAATTTTAGTGATAATGAGAAAAACGTAAAAGTTGGTAACTATGAAATATGATCATAGATCAAAGACGTGACGTTTTATGCATTATATGTTTCTGTGTTTTCTTCCATGATTTCAATGTATTTCTTTCAGAATATATTTTTTCAAGCCTTTTCATAATTAAATTGACATTAGAGTCTCATCAAAGTAGAGACAAACTCCCATCAGTAATGTATAAGTACATTTATATATATATATATATATACATTTATATATATATATATATATACAGGGTGTTTCGCTACCAGACCGACAAACTTTAAGGGATGATAGTACACATGAAGACAAACATTATTAAATAGGAAACCATGGGGCGCAAACGTCTTCTGCAGGAGCTAGGGGCCATTAAAGTTTAGGGTCCAAAATTTTAAACGATGATAGAAAACGGAAAAAAGGGTCGATTCGTTTGCGGTTTTCACTAAAATCATTCTTTATATTACGATTTCTTTAGAAAAAAATTTTAAAAGTAACTTTCAAAAATTATCGATAGAGGGCGCTTTAGACTTTAGAGTAACGAACAACTACTTTTCACCGTTGTTTTCTGCATGGGGTTGAAATTATTCTAAAGTTTAGAATTTAACTTAAATTTTAAGTTCAAAATCGGAAACATTCGGATCGGGTAACTAGCGAAAATTTAACTGTGAACAAAGGGGCATATTTTAAACGCTCATAAACATTGGACAAACAAATCGATTTTATTGCGGTTTGCGTGTAGATCATTCCCTTGGTAATTATTTTATTCAAAACGATGTATACCTTTGGTGTCCTCATTTTTTGATAGAGGGCGCTTCCGACACATCTCCGAAATTTCAATGGCATTACTCCTGGGTGTTTTACTACCAGACCAGCATACTTCTAGAAAATGTTAAGGGTGCAAAGACGATTCGGAATTACATAGGAATGTAACGTTGAAAATGTCTCTTTTGCGAGTTACGGTTAAAGGAAGCAGAGAAACAAAGGCAACAGAAACAGCAGAGAAAGAGCAACACTTTAATGTGACAGAAAGCAGTTTATTTAAATGTTTTACAACATTAGGTGTTCGAAATTATAACCAGAAGTAGTTCGGCATGCTTGACAGCGGCGTAGCATGGAATTCCTCACTCTTTGAAAGATTCCTGGCATCTCTGATAGCTTTCTGGCAAGCTACAGAAATACCAGATGCGAGGTCTTTAACTCATGTTACGGGAGTCTCATACACACAACTTTTCATTTGACCCCAGCAGAAGAAATCGATACATGTTAGGTCCGGCGATCCGGCAGGCCACCACGGCCTATCCACCGTTGCCCAGATGTTACTTTGAAGTGTCATCAAACGTCATTGGTAAAATGTGGAGAGCCCCATCGGGCTGTTCATCTTTCAAATACTTCATTCTGCTACCTTTGGAGTCGGTTCGCGAATGATCACTTCAAAGTGATCGCTATTAACATGCATTGCCGCATAGAGCCATCTACCGCAAGGAAACCGAAGCGCCATCTACCGTCGCTGTTAAACTTGCCGGACTACTTCTGGTCGTAATTTCCTTTTGTGGTAAAACCTTTAAATAAACTGTTTTCTGTCACATTAACGTGTTGCTCTTTCTCAGCTGTTTCTGTTGCTATCTTCTCTGCTTCCTTTAACCTTAACTCGCAAAAGAGGCATTTCCAACGTGACATTCCTATGTGATTCCGAGTCATATTTGTGTCCCTAACGCTTCCTGGAAGTATGTTGGTCTGGTAGTAAAACACCCAGGAGTAATGCCATTGAAATGTCGGATATTTGTCGGAAGCGCCCTCTATCAAAAAATGAGGACACCAAAACTATACGTCATTTTGAATAAAATAATTACCAAGGAAATGGTTTTCATGCAAACCGCAACAAAATCGATTAGTTTTCCTAATGTTTATGAGCGCTTAAAATCTCCCCCTCTGTTCACAGTTCAATTTGCGCTAAGTTACCCACCCCAATGTTTTCGATTTTGGGCTTAAAATTTAAGTTAAAGTCTAAACTTTGGAATAATTTCAACCCCATGCAGAAAATAACGGTAAAAAGTAGTTGTTCGTTACTCTAAAGTCTAAAGCGCCTTCTACCGATAATTTTGAAAGTAAGCTTTAAAATTTTTTTCTCAAGAAATCGTAATATAATGAATGATTTTAGTGAAAACCGCAAACGAATCGATCCTTTTTTCCGTTTTCTATCATCGTTTGAAGTTTTGGACCCTAAACTTTAATGGCCCCTAGCTCCTACAGAAGACGTTTGCGCCCCATGGTTTCCTATTTAATAATGTTTGTCTTCATGTGTACTATCATCTCCCAAAGTTTGTCGGTCTGGTAGCGAAACACCCTGTATATATATATAAGTAATAATAATACTTGTAAACTCCGGACATAGCTTCCGTAAAATGTAAGTTAATCCCTTAAGTTGCGGTGGGATATGTTTTATACCGCCTATTTTAAATGAAATTCTCACCAAAAACTTTTAACGAAATTTTATATTTTTGACTTTGGCGGCAAAATGTTGAAAAATTGTCTTATCTAATTATAAAACAAGTTTTTCGATTTTTCTGGTGATAATTCAATATCACAGAGACATTATTGCTTGCCCCTCAAGGGTTTAATGTAAACCAGGTTAAACATGTTTCTGACCATAAAATATTTTAGATGTATCCATAGCTATTTAATTTCCAGTTTCAGCGTAGAACTTGTTTGATACAAGGCTACCTTATCATAATAACAAGGGTTGTCATTCGCCAAGTTTCCTTTGACCACAGTACATGTGGTCAGAAACCACATGATTTTCCCGTTGGTAGCGCCATCTAATGTGAGAAACTGAAATATTTTCCATTTTTTCCTGTGAATTTGTGCATGGATTATTAGCAGTAGTATGCACCAGGTGGCGTTACTTATGAGACAAAGTCATATAATAAGTTGGCAACTATAGGGACAATTTCAACAACAGATTTTCTCCTGAATGCGAGGCCTTGTTATTATGATAAGGTGGTCTTGGTTTGATATAATATCTTTTTAAAAAATGCTCATTGGAAAAATGTTTAACCTGGCTTAAATTAATTCACATTTAGTGGAAGTTATGCCCGCAGTTGGCATATGATTTAAAAGAAAATGATTAAATGATGATTTAAAAGAAAACACAATGATTTAAAAGAAAATGCGTTTGAAAAAAGTATAATTCTTCTTGTACAAAAATATTAGAGGAAATTTGAAGCGTTGATAATCGGGCAGTGAAAGAGATATGTAAAATATATAATACATTTTGACAAAAGTTCCAAGAGTTATTAAATAATTTTTTTTTTTAAATGCCGTTTTTATAATAGACTCTATAGAGTTCAACACAACTGCACTGCGTCTTACCCAATCTTTCATACACTCATTTGTCAAACATCGTCATCAAACATTGTCAAATTTTCACTTGTCAAACATCGCAGAGCTTTTAAAAGTAATAACTAAAAATACAGTTGTAAACACACGCTCAAAATCCGTTTTATAACTGAGTATAGTGGTAAGCGCTTACAGAAAAAAAATTGTCGTGATATATTTTAAAGGAGTTTTTTAAACGATAGATTTCCGATTACTTTTTACACTGACTGTATTTCTAAGAAAGATAAGTTATGTTTTAAAAAGTGTGTATACATATTTTTCATATTTTTTAAAACTGTTTTCAAATATTTTAGATTAAAGAGGTAATTATGAAAATGTGATTTTTGCAATAAAAAGTAGCCATGAAAATTAAACCATTAACGAAACACGCTCACTTTCAGTAATAAAGCGGTAAGGTTACCTACTACACTGCAACACGGATTTATTTTATTTTTCTTTTTTGTTTTATATTTTTTTACTCGTGACATATTTTAGGCACAGTTAAATATTGCTGTAGCTTAATCCGCTCGCGATGGTAGCCTTTTACGAAATTTTTAATGTTTTGTCACCGGTTTTTAAAAAGCAAAATTTGTGCCTTATTAAATCGAGAAAATACTCCGATTGAATAAGGCAAATTTTACAGTAAAATTTTAGTGGTGGAAATAAACAAGGATGATTAAGACTTTTTGCGGCACGTTTACGTGTCGCTCGTCCACAAGGGGCTAAAACCCTTTCATTCTTAATTCTTTCTTAAACTACATTCTTGATTCTTTCTTAAACTTTCTTAACTTACTCTCTATAACGAAACTCCATAAATCGAATTTTTAGCAGGAACGGTCCCCTTTTTTCATGATTACATTAAAAACAGTCTCTATATAGCAAAATATCTATCTCCATATAACGAATTTTTTCATAAAATGATCTTTATTTGTTCAGTTTTAAAAAAGCTTCAAAATCACATGGAATCAAATTTCCATCACTTATTTTTGATTTATCGTTCAAGGCTGAATTTTTTATAATACTTCTCTACCTTGAATATCCTTGATCTTTAAGTCCAACGAATTCATTCCAATAGCCCCCCCCCCCCCTCTCACACATCTTTCAACATCCTTCGAGAAACAATGTCAATTTATTTGTCACCTATAAAACCTGGATCAATGTGGTAACTGAAGTCAGTTGTGATTTCAGAGGGATGCTTGGGGGGACATTCACTCCCGGAGCAATGAGACCTCCCCCGAAAATTTGAGATGTTGTGTTTTCAATGGCAGAAAAAAATAACGTAAGTTTTTCTTGCGTAACTTTTATTAAGCTTTTAAATAAATGTCTATTCTCTTTTTTGAAACTGTTCAAATAATTAAGAAATAGGTTATTACGTTAATATTTATAGTTAAGCACTTCAAATTTTTAATTAAACGTATAAAAAATAATACTTGTTCTACATTTGCACATTAAACAGAAATTTTAACGTCTTTCTCTATTCAACGAATTTCTCTATATAGCGAATTTTTTACTGGAACAATGGATTTCGATATATAGAGACTTGGCTGTATATTAATAGGTCGCTGCTACTTCGCGGAAAAGGTTGATGCATGAACAGAACTTCGAAGTCTGGAGATTTTATTTCATTTGTTGTGTAAAACATCGTTAGGAAAATGATTTTCAGAAATATGTTCGCACATCTACCAGAAATGTGCTAGATATTTATTATGTAAATTCCATTTATTTCAGGCTGTAGCTAGAATTGAATAATAAGAGTTGCTCAAGAATATGTAGTGGGGGGCTCATATTTTCTCTGTCTCTCTCTCTGTGTGACGCAGAAAAATAGGCATATTCACACCGCTGTTACTATGTTTCTCATTAATCTGTTGTAATAATTTTATTTTATGCTAAGAAAAGAATATGATCATGAAAAATTTGAATGTATAACTAGTGTAATATTATATGTCCATGTTAGCTCCATACATGAAAAGGATGAGCAAGTGTTGAAACACTCATTTTAGTTACAATTTAGTATTTTTTCAAAACTGTGAAAGGTCCGCAAAACTAAAATAGATTTTTGAACAGAATATCATTTGTATTTTCGGAACATAGATCCATTTAATGACCTTGGAATCTTGTCCAGGGGGCTCAAATCATTTTAGGTGGGGGACTGAGCCACCTATAGCACCCCCTTACTTACGGCTTCTGATTTATATTGATTTGTGAATGATCTAAATTACTTTAAAAAACTTCAACCCAGAAACATTTAATAGAAACATTAAAATATAGATTTTCATAAATCCTTTTAAACAAGTGAGCACAAATTAGTTAAATGTGTAATCTCGATATCCAGCACCTTATTTAGACGGCTGGAATGCATAGGCAATGCGATAAATTATTAAACACGTGACTTGACTAGTATCCTCAATGAGTAGACATGGCATCTCGACACGGAATCTCTCGTGCTGTTTAAAACAATCATTCAATTAATTAATTTGTTAACAGATATTCCTAGTTAAATACTTTTTCGTTAAAAATAGATCTATTTTACTTTATAAATAACTCAAAAATACGCTTCTCACTTAATCAGGTGCTTATTTTATTTATTCATTTTTAATTTTTTGTGTGTATGTGTAAAGTTTTAAAATAATATTTGCATGTTGGTAAAAACCTTTCATCAGCAAATTTAAGTGGGAAGTTTCTCTTTATTTAAAAGCATCATTAATAGGCAATTTCAATGAAAAATAATTGCAAAAACTGGTCTCCATTTTTACTGATAGAAGTTTACTTATGTGGTAGTAGTTCCGTCCATTGTGACAATCAAGAGAACCGTCTATCTGAGCCAATAAAAAGATTATGATCCCAGTGCAAACTGACACCAATAAAAATAAATAGCTATTTTTTATCATATTTGTGAGTGAGATTTCACATCAATAAAGTGCTTAATTTAGGCAAAATTTTCTATTCTAGTTTACGGGTGGAAATTTTCGCCTTAGGTTATCAGAAATTGCTAAAACGATTAGAAGAATCAGCCATCATCTTGTAATACCTCTTCGCAGGGCTACCACAGGCGACTATTTTTATAATATGTTTGCACCAGTACTTTTCTAATAAAAATTTTGATATATATGTAATTTTTTTTTTTCAAATGATGACAGATAGTCTATTAAAGATTTCTCTATTAAGAAAGTGGCGTTAGAATTAAAAAAATAGTTGTCTCTGGCAGCCCTCTCTTCGGTTACTTCACACGCAAATGCTACACAATACACTGCATGTCTTCTCCTCTTCATTCATAACTCCATTGTTTAAAATATTAGTGTCAAGAGCATTTAGAGCATTATTGACGCAGGATCCTAGTGGTCAGTGAGAATCACCTCTCGAGTGCAAAGGGTTAACCCCTTCGCGACGGAAGCATTTTACGAAATTTTTAATGTTTTGACACCGATTTTAAAAAACAGACATTTATCTTATACTATAATATGAGCAAAAAATGTGTGTGTGTGTGGGGGGGGGGGGGTAAATTTTACCTCAAAAACGGCTCTAACGATTTTCGCAAAAATTTGGATTTTACCATTTTCGGGCACGAGAAGACCATTGGGCTAGGTCCCATGTTCGGGAAAATTCGATTACTGGGTCATTTTGGGTCATAATGGGTCAGGATAAAGCTATTTATATCTATAGAACGGCTGGATCGATTTTAAGGAAATTTTGTACTCAACTGTTTTTTGGTACGAGAAAACTATTGGGCTGGGTCACATGTTCGAAAAATTTCGATTAGTGGGTCATTTTGGGGTCATTGTGGGTCAAGCTATTTTTATCTAAAAAACGGCTCTAACGATTTTGACCAAATTTTATATTTTATCGCTTTGGATTACAAGAAGACCATTGGGTTAGGTAACATGTTCGAGAAAATTTGGTTAGTGGGTCATTTTTGGGGTCATTGTGGGTCATGCTATTTTTATCTAGAGATTTTATCACGCAATTTTGATTAAAAATTGCAGTCTATGGTTTTCGGGCACGTGAAAAACATTGGGCTAGGTTACATGTTCGAGAAAAAATTTTAATTGGTCATATTGGGTCATTAAGGGTCTGGGTCAAGCTATTTATATTTAACGAACAGGGTGATGGATTATAACGAAATTTTGTATGTAACAGTTTTTTGACATGAGAAAACTAATGGGCTAATCACATGTTTGAGAAATTTCGACTATGAGGGTCATTTGTGGGTCATGATGGGTCATAATGGATCATATCAAGCTATATCTAAAGAACAGGTGGATCGATTTTAACGAAATTTTGTATGCAACATTTTTTTGGCACGATAAAATCATAGGACAAGGTTACATGTTCGAAAAATTTCAATTAATGGGTCATTTTGGGTCATTAAGAGTCTGGGTCAAGCTATTTATATTTAAAGAACGGCGTGATGGATTATAACGAAATTTTGTATGTAACAGTTTTTTGACATGAGAAAACTAATGGGCTAAATCCCATGTTTGAGAGATTTCGACTATGAGGGTCATTTGTGGGCTATGATGGGTCATAATGGGTCATGGTCAAGCTATATCTAAAGAACAGGTGGATCGATTTTAATGAAATTTCGTATGCAACATTTTTTTGGCACGATAAAATCATTGGACTAGGTTACATGTTCGAAAAATTTCGATTAATGGGTCATTTTGGATCATAAAGGGTCTGGGTAAAGCTATATATAATTAAAGAACGGCAGGATCAATATTAACGAAATTCTTCATGTAACAATTTTTAGAAACGAGAAAACTAATGGACTAAGTCACATATTCGAGAGCTTTCGATTATAAGGGTCATTTATGGGTCTTAATGGGTCAAGGTCAAGCTATATCTAAAGAATGGGTGGGTCGATTTTAACGAAATTTTGTATACAACATATTTTTGGCATGAGAAAATCATTCGGGTAGGTCACATGTTCGAGAAATTTCGATTAGTGGGTCACTTTTGGGTCATTCTAATTTTATCTAGACAACGTTTCGCGCAATTTTGACTAAATTTTGTATTTTATCGTTTTCGGGCACAAGAAAATCATTGGGTTATGACAGATATTTGAGAAAATTCGATCAATGGGTCATTTTGGATCATAAGGGGTCAGGGTCAAACTAACTATATCTAAAAAACGGCTCAATCGATTTTATCTAAATTTTTTATCTAATGTTTTTCGGCATGCTAAAACTAATGAGCTAGGCCACACGTTCGAGAGATTTTGATTATAAAGGTCATTTGTTGGTCATGATGGGTCATGCTAATTTTATATAGAAAATGGTACTCACCATTTGGACTATACTTTGTATTATATCGTTTTTGAGCAAGAGAAAACCATTTGGGTTGGACACATGCTCGCAAAAATTCGATTAGTGGGTCATTTTGGGTCTTAATGAGCTACGGTCATTCTAATTATATATAACAACGACTCAATCAATTTTACCTAAATTTTGAAACAAAACGTTTTTTGTCACGAGAAGACTATTGGGCTGAGTCGCATGTTAAACAAAATTGTATTAGTGGGTCATTTCGCTTCATTGCTGAATGCTGCCAAGCTAATTTTACCTAAAAAATGGCTTAAACGATTTTGATTCAATTTTATATTCTACTGTTTTTGATTGCCTGAAGACGATTGAGCTATGTCACATGCTTGATCAAATTTGATTAGTGGCTCATTTTGGGTAATACGGGTCAGGGTCACGAGAATATGGCAAAAGCCAATAACTAGATGATATTTGACAAAATATTGGCGACATATGGCCAAAAAGTCGACTATAAAAATTACGAAAACCAAAACACGTATTTTGAGCCAAATGAAAGAGTGCCTCCAAATTTGGCTAAATTTAGCAAAAAATATTGTCTTTCAGAATGTAAAGAATTTTTTTATACATTCTTAAGAGGATTCGAGATGCATGATTAAACCAATCAGAGTCGAGCTAAAAAAGTGATTTAGATCGATGTCCTTTCGTTGTAAATTTTAAAATAAAGTAAAATTTATAAACATGCGCATAAAAACATAGTTTTCTTATTGATTGTTTTTCTAAATAATAATACTATTATAAACATGTTTTACAGTAATAATACAGAGTTAATGATACAGTGAAATACTATATCGAGTTGAACACAAAGTTAATTTTGACCGAGCTAAGCTCGGTCTCCCCTGCTAGTGACTTTTTAAATCTAGAAAATGCTCCGATTAAATAAGACAAAATGAACTGTATAATTTTACTGGTGGCGATAAACACGGATTCTTAAGCCTATTTGCGGCACGCATATGTGTCGCTCGTCCCCAAAGGGTTAAGGCCCTGTCCTCGTTCGAGGAAACGCTCGCGAGCTAATGCTATTCCTATGGGGAAGCATTTTTCTAATAACTCTTTCGCATTTTGACATTTCTGATTTTTTTTTTTTTTTTTTTTTTTTTTTTCTGCATTGGATAGCTGAGGTGCATGCCGACAGCGTACTTTTTTTACTTTTTCGATTTCGGTTGCAGATATTTTTTACAAAGTTAGTTTTACTTTCAAAACCGGTTTCGAAACTGAAAGTGCTTTTTAAAAAATATATCTGCAACCAAAATCGAAAAGTAAAAAAGTGCGCTGTCGGCATGCACCTCAGCTATCACAATACAAAAAAAAAATTATTCAGAAATGTCAAAATGCGAAAGAGTTGTTAGAAAAAGGCTTCCCCATAGGAATAGCATTAGCTCACGAGCGTTTCCTCGAGCGAGGACAGGGGCCTTAATCAATTATTGTCAACAGTCAAGGGGTTATTTACAGCTTTAACCCTTGCTTATAGTACAGAAATAGTCTGTTGGTAAAATGTTGAAATGATTGCCTGATACCGGAATTTGCAAATGCCTTTTTTAGAAATAAAAAACTTATTTCTTAGACCTTTCATCGTGAAAGGAAATTTTTATTAAAATATTCTTGGTGTAAGTATGGAATTCAAATTAGGCCACTCGGCCGGAAAAGGTTAATGTAGTGGGAAAAACAAACTTTGATAATAGAACTGGAATCTTTTTATTTCATTTTAAATTTATGGATTAAAAAAATGAATTTGCAGCTTTAGGCTAAAAATGTTGACTTAAAAGCGATGTTTTGTGAATTTAAGGTTTCAAATCTCTGCAAAATTGATTATTTATCGATAAGTTTATTGTGAAGAACGGATAACAAACATTAAACCCTGGTAAAATACGTATATCTTTTATTTTATTTTAAAGTAATAAAAATATAATATAATAACAAAATTGTAATTTAGCAAATTACAAGGACTATTTGGAAAATAATATTTTTAAAGATTAAAATTTTAAAGACATACAAATAAATTTTATATTTAAATTAAATATAATAATAAACATCTATTTTATGATGACCATAAAGAGTCATAAATTGCGTACACCATGCATTAAACATTAATATTCCTAGACCAATGATAAAAAAAGTTATTTATAGATATACAACTTTAACTGATATAACTTTAACTAATAATGTGCATTTTTATTGGATGGAGTTAATCAGACTAACTTGAGAACGTCTCCTATTATGTACGACATGGATTAAATATTAGTATTCCTGGACCATAAACAAATTTTAAATGAAATATCAGTTTTACAATTCTCGGAACTGCAAATTTTTAAACTTTTAAGCATGACACATTTTTAATTTTTATAACGTTGCGTAGAGAAAAAAATGCACTTTTAAATGGAATTCGTTTTAAATCTTTATCACAATTTGTTTTTAAGTTATTATTATTATTATTATTATTATTATTATTATTATTATTATTATTATTATTATTATTGTAGATTTTTATACTTTTTTTTGCCATTGTGGCAACAGAATTATTTCATTTCTGGAAATTAAACATGAACCAATCAGAAAACGAATAAAATAAAACGCAGAACTATTCCATTTTTGGACATTAAACTTGGACCAATCAGAAAACGAATAAAATAAAAATTTGAGGAATTCAATTAATAAAAAGATTAAAATATATTTCAGATTTCCCAGTTCTTTACCGAGAACAACTATTTTCCAAATAGTTAATATTAATGCAATTTTTGTTCATAAAACATTGCCTTAAAATCAGTAAAAATTAAAATTCGGGTGCCCAAAATTCGGAGGAATCCACTGCTAATCGAACGCGAACAATCAAGTGAACGGCTCTTCTAATCATAAGTATAATCGCAAATCAAATATTCAAAATAGTATTTCCGACAAAGTTTGTTACAGTTCCTTGACGAATTTAGCTAATGATTCTTTAATGTATTTTCTTGGTTAATTCAGTAAATTTCATAAATCAAGACGAATGAACTAATTTTGAAAGCTTCTGCATAATTTCCAAAGTTCTCAAAACTAATGAATAACAAAATATATAGTTTTGCAATTCTAATAAAATAGCTTACATATTCAAATTTCAAGTTAAAATACACATTAAATTCAGTTTCATTCAAAACAAAATTTTCAAGATTTTTGCATGTTTAAACATGTGAATCACGAAAACGGATTTACATTTGAATGTCCAAAATAAATAATTTAGATGAATTGCTATACTAAAATTTTATATGCATTTTATAATTGAAATTTAGGAAAGCTATCAAAACTCAATTAAAATTCAATTAAACTTAACCACTTAAATGATCAACATTATTGAAAAAAAAAACTTTCAAATGATGCTTGTTTTTTTTTTTTTTTTTTTTTCCTTTTTTTTCCAAGTCTTCTACAGAATTTTTATTCTTTTATTACGGGTTTTTGAAAACAGAAACTTTTGCTTAATTGAATCAGAAAAATGCTTGGATTAAATAATGCAAAAAATCAAGTATCAAACGGAGTATGGATGCCCGTACGTGATACGGGCAAATCATGATTGTCAAAAACACGTTGACCGTACGACGTACGGGCAAAACAGGGAAGCGGATTAGGACCGATAACAAAAAAATAAATAAATAAGTAAATAAGTAAATAAACAAATAAACTCTGGTAAAATAAGTATATATTTTTTTAAAGTAATAAAAATATGCAATTTTTATTTATAAAACATCACCTTAAAATCGATAAAAAATAAAGATTCGGGCTCCTTAACCTCGGAAAAATCAACTGTCTACCAAACGCGAACAATCAAGTGAACATCTCTTCTAATCATAAGTACAATCGCAAAATCAAATATTCAAAATATTTCCGACAAAGTTTGTTACATTTCCTTTACGAAATCAATGATTCTTTAATGTACCTTCTTGGTTAATTCAGTAAATTCCATAAATCAAGAAGAATGTACTAATTCTGAAAGCTTCTGCATATTTACAATCCATAGTTTACGAGTAAAATACGAAAAACAAAGTTCCTTACATACATTTATTTGTGGATGTTTGCCGAGGTAGTAATGAACCCAGGGTTCCTACGAGTACCGTTATTTTCAAGGCCTAATATCAGTATTTTATTATAGAAAAATAAATCTAGTTTACATGCGCGAAATTTTGCCCCTTTTTTAAAAAAAGACGTTTTCTATAAGAAAATACTGGTACCGAAGAATTTCTTAGTCTGAAAATTCAAGGACCCGTATGAACCCTGTGATCCTCGATGACAGCGGTTACAGTCGAAACTTCACTATTTAACCCTTTAACGTTCATTGGTTTCGCCACGAAACCACAAAATTTTAATTCCGATATGCAACACTGACACCTGTCTTTTTATCTAAAAATATCCCTTTTATTACGTATGTGAAAAATCACGTTTTCTTATTTAGAAATATATTTGTTCTTAATTACCGGTGTCATTCATTTATTTTGACATCTTAACATTGAAAATGCTATGATCGTTAAAGGGTTAAAGGATATGTCAATTACTCTTTATTAATATTTCTATAAATGCCACAATGAGCAATAGAGGGTTATATGTGCAAGTTTTTCTATTGCAGACAGCAATAATGTTTTTTGTTTCTTGTCCTACAAAAACTTTTGAGATAACTCCTTGTCAGGGAAGTGTAATTCAGTGTTGCCGGTAGGCTGCTTTTATTTTAACCCTTTCCGGCGCAGTGTGTCCAATCTGGACACACCTAATTTTAATTCCAAACTTACAATTGGCACCAATAATATTTTAATAAAATCTTGCTTTTAGAATAAAAGCTTAAATTAAGGAGTTCTTGATTTCTTAAAAAGTCGTTTGTAAATTCCGGTGTCAGTCGATAATTTCTCCTTTTACTAACAGAATTTGTCGGCGCCGGAAAGGGTTAACTCAGTTATTAGGATTTCGTTCATCTGACGAAACCCTATTCACCTCTGTCCTCTGTCTGTCTGTCTCTCACAGAATCCGTACACAAAAACTAAATAAGTCAGAGAGTTCACTAAAAAAAGAAAAAAAGAAATTTGAAAAAGACTATTATTTTAATTAAAATATTTTTTTTTTTTTAATATCACCCGTTCATTTTTTTCTTCTAATTGTTGCACGCAAATTTAAACAGATGTACAAAATAACTATTTTTCGTTATCAAAGTTGCCAACAGTTAAAAAAATAATAAAATTCTTACTACAACAATTATTTTACTATTGCAAGGACAAGATCCTTGTCAGGGAAATGCAATTCAGTGTTGCCGACAGGCTGCTTTTATTTTAATTCAGTTTTTATTTATTGGCACCACTTTTTTGAAAAGGTGAAATTCGCCTTATGTTATGGCACATTAACTATGCCGAACGCAAGGGAAATTTTGCCATTTCAAAAAAGTGGTATAAATAAAAAAAATCTGTTTTTTTTTTTTTTTTTTTTTTTTTTTTTTTTTTCAATAGCGCACTGGCAGTGCTGATATAATCCTATGTTTACAAACAATTATGTTTATGAATTTATTTTTAGGTAAACATGACTATTACTGTCAAATACAGAGCTCACACTTGGTTCGCTTTTTGAACACCTTATTTATTTAAAGAAAAAATTATTTATAAATTTCGTAGAAATCTGCCGGGAAGGACTTTTTTTTTGGAATTGTTGTAGAGATATAGCTCAAATTTCTTTCAGAAAAATTATTGGTTTTCAAAATAGAAGCCCTGCAAATACACGTGCTCCGTACACAAAAGTGAAATACAGTAGAACCCCGCAAATTCGGACCTCGATAATCCGGATCGGTTTGGTAATTTTTTTTTTTTTTTCAAGTCTGAGAAGCGATTGACTAAATTCCATAACATTAACTTGTTTCATCGTCGTATTCTGAATAAAAAAAACTTTTTTCTGAAATCTTTTCGGAAGAACTAAGCAAAGTAAACATTTTTACTGTCTGTAAATATTCAATAAGTTTAACATAAAGGTAATTTTCTTTAAGTATGTTTTATTTTTTTTTCTAACTCTCCGGATAATCCGGATTTTCGATAATCCGGATCGGGTCTGGTCCCAGTTAATCCGAATTATCGGGGTTTTACTGTAATATTGTATGTATCCTGCCATCAAAATAATTGTGCCCTTCATTATCTGCCAAAAGTTGAATTGCGCCTCTGCTTAACCCTTTAACGGACAAAGCATTTTAATTGCTAAGATGTTGAAATAAATGAATGACACCGGTAATTGCGAACAGATATATTTGTAAATAAGAAAAAGGAATTTTTCACATACATAATGCAATAGATTTTTTTATTTAAAATTCTAAAGTCGTTGTTGCATGTCGTAATTAAAATTTTGTGGTTTCGTGGAGAAACCAATGAACGTTAAAGGATTAATCAAAGGTTGGACAGCTCTGCTTTAGAAGAACATTTTAAATTTTAATGGATAAAACTTTAAATTTTAAATTTAAATAAATATTTAAAATTTAAATATTAAAAAAAAATAATTTTGATGGAAGAAAACTTAAAATTATAAATTTAAAATGAAAAATAAAAATAAATATATAAAATTTAAATATTTAATTTTTTTTTAATTTATTGGAAGAAAACTTAAAATTATAAATTTAAATTGTAAAATACAAATAAATACATAAAATTTAAATATTTTTAAAATTTTAAATTCGTAAAGGAAGAAAACATAAAATTATAAATTTAAAATAAATATAAATATATAAAATTTAATTTTTCTTAATTTTAATGGAAGAAAACTTAAAATTATAATTTTAAAATGTAAAATAAAAATACATATTTAAAATTTAAATATCTTATTTTTTTATTTTAATGGAAGAAAACTTTAAATTATTAATTTAAAAATTTAATTTTTCAAATTTTTTAATTTTGTGGAAGAAAACAACTATAAATTTAAATTGTAAAATAAAAATAAATACATAAAATTTAAATATTTTTAAAATTTTAAATTCTTAAAGGAAGAAAACATAAAATTACAAATTTAAAATAAATATAAATGTATAAAATTTATTTTTTTTTTTTATTTTAATGGAAGAAAACTTAAAATTATAAATTTAAAATGTAAAATAAAAATACATATTTAAAATTTAAATGTTTTATTTTTTATTTTAATGGAAGAAAATTTTAAATTATAAATTTAAAATTTAAAATAAAAATGCATAAAATTTAAATATTTTTTTAATTTTAATTTTAATAGAAGGAAACTTGAAAAGATTTGTTGTACGCAAAAATCATTATGATGTAAAAAAGACAAATGTATATTAATCTGCGAAAATATAATAGAAATATGAATAAAAATAAGCAATAATTTCAGCTAAGTTACTCGCGATTACGAAAATTTCTCTTTATCTTTAGAAACTTCAGAAAACAATATATTTTCAGAATTTATAAAAACAAAGTTTCTGTTGCTATCACTAATTTTCGGAAATGTGCACGAATAGATTTTAAAGCGTATTTCATAGTGTATAGTTAATTTTCGGAAACAAGAATATTAATTTTTTTATGTGTTATCAATCAATTCTCAATTAAATTCCTCTTCCTTGAAATAACTTTTAAAAAAAATATTCATGGCTGTCCATTGTACTGATGCATTTTGACGTAATCTTCCCTTCATTTTTGAAAAACACATTTTCAGATTAACCCCTTAACTGGTTAATTCTTTTCCGTTCAATAAATTGAAAATAGCGGACTGACACCACTATTATTTAATAAAATATTCGCAAAATTTAGTCTAAACATTTCCGCCTATCAATAGTATGAAAATTTTCTTGAAAATAGTAGTAGTGTCAAAAAGCTTTAAATGATGCAATAAACAAATTCGTCTTGCCTGAACGGCGTTCTAGAAAACCAGTTAAAGGGTTAAATAATAAAAATTTCATAAAATTCAAAAGTTAATTTGTAAAAATTAATAAAAAACAAGTCTGCAATATTAAAACTCATTAAAAACGTCTTTTGAAATTTTAATATACTTTTATCTTAAAATTTTATTATGCATACTATAAATTATATAACATATGTTAATTCAGAAAATTTGATATCTGTACAACAATACAATTTTAAGAAAAAAGGAACAACCTTCATCGTAAAAACAATAAAAGACAATGCTGTCAAAAATAGATATTTACATAATTCGGAGAATTTGTTAGATTGGTCAAGTAACTCATGTTGAACTTCATTGAAATAACCTTGAAAAATCTTCACGTGCCCGCTTTATTGATATATTTTTTATGAAACCGCCCGTAAATGTATAGAGGAACTTGATACGATGCGTAAGCCGGTGACTGGCCTCTCTTATAAGTTCAATTTTTCGTTTTCAGCTTGCGTGTTGGAACTTTTTTCAAACATTTAAACTCGGGCTGCACTGTCACTTTATGTATTTAAAATGAACTTTGGTACTCAAAATCTTTTTCAGATGATTTTCAACGCTTCTAAGTGAGTTCGTTTTTTTTCTTTTTTCTTCCTTTAAATTTTCAATAACTGATATAAATAACTGACTTCTTATAAAAAAAGAAGTTTTTTAATGTATAATCTGTAATTATTCAGAACAAATGCACCGATTTTATTGATGTTAATTTTTTCTTAAAATAATATCGTTACATAGATGTCAAAATTTCTAAATTAACCACTTAACCATTTCCGCGCAGTCTAATTTTAATTCCAAACTTGCAATTGGCACCAATAATATTTTAATAAAATCTTGCTGTTACAATAAAAAGCTTAAATTTAGGCGTTCTTGATTTCTTAAAAAGTCGTTTGTAAACTCCGGTGTCAGTCATTTCTTATTTTAACTGATTAAAATAAGAATCATAACTATTTAGGGTTAACTGATTCTTTCTTTTTACGTACAATAAATTGAAAATATGGATGAAAAACCACTTTTTTAAGTTAAAATATTTTTAACATTTATATAGAACAAAATTATATACAACAAATGCACCGATTTTTTATAACTATACTTATACCTTTCTTTTTTTTCTTTTAAGATTTTTCAACCTTTTGAGGAGCAAGTAATGTTTCTGTAATATTGAATTCTCATCGAAAAAAATGAAAAATTTTATTTTAAAATAAGAGAGAGCAATTTCTCACCATATAGCCACCAAAGTTAAATTTATAAAACTTCGTTAAAGTTTCTGATGAGAATCTCATTTAAATTAGGTGGGACAAATTATATTCCACTGACTCTCAAAGGGTTAAAATTTTCATTCTTATTACAGGGTTCGTACGAGTCAAACATTTTCAAGCACCTTTTCTCATAATTTTTTAAATGTTTGCTTTATTTAATGAAATAAAATTATATATTCTGCGTAGCGTCCACTACTTTACGAAATATCTGGTACTAAAACATTTGAAATCCCTGAATCAATCGATGCATACAAACCCTATATTAGAATCTATAAAAGCGGTACATTATTTCCAGAGTTGCCGCATCTGGCGGATTTTTTTATTTAGAAGTATTGAATTCAGGTCAAAAAAAATTGAATAGCAATTTTATTTTATTTCATTTCATAGATTTTTATTATTCTCAATTGGTCTTAATAAGATCTTGTTCGGACAAGACGAATTTGCCTATTGCATCATTTAAAGCTTTTTGACACCGCTATTAATTTTAAGAAAGTTTTCATACTATTGAAAGTCGGAAATGCTTAGACTAACTTTCACGAATATTTTATTTAAATAATAGTGGTGTGAATCCGCTATTTTCAATTTATTGAACGGAAAAAAATTAACCAGTTAAGGGATTAAAGCAGCAAAAATTATTATAAAATTGCCAATTTGGCCTCATTTTTATTAAAAAATGCCCGAAAATAAAACTAGCACTTTTTGCTTAATAGCACTTTTGTCTTTTACTTTAGTCGGTAAAAGGCATGAAAAAAAAATACGCATTACTTCAAAGTTTTTTTTTTTTTTTCAAAAACATTGATCAATTAGGTGGTTAAAACTTATTAGTGAAGATTCCGAATGACAAAATAAAATCCGTTAGATGCTGCAGCACTGATTATGTCGGTTCGCTTGATTCTGTTCGTTTTTCATTTTCCTAAAAATTATTTTCTGATCTGGAAATTTGGAGGCGTTTTTAAAGTAAACAGTATATTTTCCTTTTTTTAACCCTTTCCGGCAAGGCAAAATCTGTACTAAAATGAAAAATTATCGACTGACACCGGAATTCACAAACGAATTTTTTTATTATTTTGAATTCCTTAATTTAAGCTGTCATTGTAAAAGCAAAATTTTACTAAAATATTATTGGTGCTGCTTCCAAGTTTGGAATTAAAATTAGGTATCCCAGACCGGGCACAGTGTGCGGGAAAGATTTAAAATTTTAAATCTTTTTAAACTCTTTCAGAAACAAAGCATTTCTACTGCTAAAATGCTGTAATGAACGAATGAGGCCGGAATTTACAAACAAATTTACTTATAAATAAGTAACAGCTATGATTCATGTGCTCCATAAACCGATTTTTTTAACCCTTTAACTGGTTAATTCTTTTCCGTTCAATAAATTGAAAATAACGGATTCACACCTTTTTTTTTAATTAAAATATTCATAAAATTTAGCCTAAACATTTCTGCCTTTCAATGGTATGAAAATTTTCTTCAAATTAATATTGGTGTCAAAAAGCTTTAAATGATGCAATAAGCAAATTCGTCTTGCCCGAACGGCGTACGGGAAAACCAGTTAACCCTTTAACGATCATAGCATTTTCATTGCTAAGATGTCGAAATAAATGAATGACACCGGTAATTAAGAACAAATACATTTCTAAATAAAAAACGTGATTTTTCACATACAAAATAAAAGTGATATTTTTAGATAAAAATATCGGTGTCAGTGTTGCGTATCGCAATTAAAATTTTGTGGTTTCGTGGCGAAACCAATGAACGTTAAAGGATTAAGGGCAGGGGTGCAAAAATCTAGGCGCCAGCAGGCAGTTTCTCACCACAAAATTTATTTCGTTTTTCTTCGTCTAATATTTCGCGTAAAATTCGTGCTAGAATGCTATTAAATTTTAAGCGAAAAAAACTTTAAAATTTTAGTGGTGAGAGACTACCCTCTGGCGCCTAGATTTTTGCACCCCTGGTTAACCCTTTCAAGGGCAAGGTACATGTCTTCAAAAAATGTTGAAGTAATTCATTGACACCAGTATTCACACGAAAATTTATTTGTAAACTAGTAAAATCGTATTTTCGCTCATTTAATAAAGGTGAAATTCTCTTTAAAAAATTCGGGTGCCAATGTGACATTCAGGAATTAAAATTAGGTGATGCCGTGGCGGCATCACCGCCCTTCAAGGGGTTAAGGGGTTAAGAAAAACTCTAGTGCCGTTGTGGCTTTTTGGATTTAAAATTAAATGGTGTTATAAACATACTACCGCTTCTGAAAGGGCTAAATATTAGGTCAATCGGTCGTGTGATGTTATCTCACGCCTACTTTTTAAAAATTCATATTTCTTCATTGGCACCACTTTTTTTAAATAATAAAATTCCCGTAGTTTACATGGGTCAGGTTGAGATGAAATCAATAAGAATTTTACTATTTCAAAAAAAGCGGTGCCAGTAGAGAAAAAAAAAAAAAAAAACCCTTAATTTTAAAAATGTAGACATGTAATAACATTAAACGACAGAACTTTCCGGTTGACATAATGGATTTATTAAACAGTAAACTTAAAATATTGAATCTATAATGACTTTTGTAAAATGGCTCTAAAATTGCTGCTACATTTATATATGTTGTTGAAATAGGTGAAAACAACTTTTAAACTGTAAATCAGCGTCTATCATGTACCGGGTGTCCAGTAAATAACTGACCCATTTTGAACTTAAATAACAAATAAACGGTTTGAGATAATAATGCGCGGATTGCGGTATTGTTATTAGAAAATCAATAAATTTTTAAACATGTACTTTGTTAATATAGTTCAAATTTCGGGAAAAAATATCGCGCTGGGGGTAACAGGCTGTTTGAATACAGACATGACTCTAATTCTCATAAATATGAGATTTTCGGCTGAATCTGAATCTATATGTTGAATCGACTCTCGAATCAGCTTCAGAAATAGGGTACGTTGGTTGGAAAGTGATTTAAAATAATATTTGTGATTGAACCATCTGTATTATATTTCCCCTCCTCAGTCTTGATACTGAGATATTATTTTAAATATTATTATATTACATTAACAAAGTGCATATTTTAAAATTTATTTATATTCTAATAACAATACAGCAAGCCGCGCATTTTTATCTCAAACAGTTTTTTTGTTATTTACATTCAAAATGGGTCAGTCATTTACTGGACACCCGGTATATACGTGTATATATTTAAGATAATAGAATAATCCATAATTTGAAAGTATATTCGGGCATGTATTTTAATGGACAATTGTATTTTTTTATTTCTTTATAGATCATACGTTGCATAACTGCTAGTAATTTTTATTGAAATTTGGAAATGGCATGTTTGTATGACGGTCTTTTTGCGTATTCTCCCCCCCCCCTCATGATCTTCGAATTCTGTCTTTCATTTAACCCTTTCCGGCACACTGTGTCCGGTCTGGGATACCTAATTTTGATTCCAAACTTGCAAACGGCACCAATAATATTTTAGTAAAATTCTGCTTATATAATGCAAGCTTAAATTAAGGAATTCAAAGTATCTAAAAAATTCGTTTGTGAATTCCGGTGTCAGTCGATAATTTCGCATTTTACTATAGATTTTGCCCGTGCCGGAAAGGGTTAAAAAAATTTCTTATAGCGACGAAATTTAGATAAGTTGTTAAAATACACAACAGATCGTGTCGTTTTTTGTAAAAATTAATCTCTCAAACGGTAATCGTTTTATTCTTAGTGGAGAGACCTCAAGAAATTGAATGTGAGAAGTTTTTAAAATAGCTTAAAATATTGCGAATTTTGAATATGGTGTTGATATAGGCCAAAATAACCTATCTGTTAAAAGTGGTTACACTACTTTAGATAATATTTTCATGTTTTCCTATGTAATTTTATCGAGAAATATTTTCAAATTATTCACAAATATGTTATTCTTTAAGGCGATTAGCACATACATAATTGATTGCATACTATTTGCGATAGCATACTATAATGCGAGTGTTGAAGTAACACAATTGATATTGCATGATTAAGACATTTTGGTGTAAATATAAAAGATTATATGTATTACGATTCCATGTTGGTCAGACTTCAAAATTCTGAAATTGCTTCAAAATAATTAATCATAATTTATTCAACTTTTAAGAATTAATCAACTATTTAACTCTTTCTGGCACAGGCAAATTTTGTTGGAAAATAAGAAATTATCGATTGACACCGGAATTTAGAAACAACTTTTTGAGAAAATAAGATCCACCCCCCCCCCCCTTAATTTAAGCTTTCACTGTAAAAGCAAAGTTTTATTAAAATATTATTGGTCCCGATTGTAAGCTTGAAATTAAAATTAGATATCTTAGACTGGGTACACTGTGCTGGAAAGGGTTAGTCTTTCTAATATCAGTTCATAATTTTGTATGAGTGGTCTTAGTTTTTAGAAGTTTGAACTTTGTAAAAAAAATTTATTTTATTACAGATTAGCTGCCCCGCCCGGGCCCGTAATAATTTTCTTAAAGTACCTAAAATTTGTACTGCAAAATTGCATTAAAATACCCAATTTGGAACTGAACGAACTTTGAACCGAATCCACACTGCTTACGACACCATTTAGCAGGCATGCTCCTGCAAAAGAAAAAAAACAGTCTCGAACCTTTTAGTTCCACATTCCACCATCAGAGACCAACTTTGTTCTTAACAAAACTGTCTTGAATTAACCCTTTAACGATCATAGCATTTTCATTGCTAAGATGTCGAAATAAATGATTGACACCGGTAATTAAGAACAAATATATTTCTAAATAAGAAAACGTGATTTTTTTAACATACAAAATAAAAGGGATATTTCTAGATAAAAATACCGGTGTCAGTGTTGCGTATCGGAATTAAAATTTTGTGGTTTCGTGGCGAAACCAATGAACGTTAAAGGGTTAAATACCGTAAAACAGCCTACTCATAGATATTTAAGATCAGAAAAATAGTATCAGAAAAATTATTATCAAATAAATAGTTCATAAAAATAAAAAATAAAAACACTGTATTGAATTTTATTCCTGATTTAAAATATCAAAAAATAAGAATTTTTGAAAATACCTGCAAGAAAGAAATGAAAGAAAGTTAATAAAATGGAGTATATATTTTTAAATGGACAGTTTAACTAATTTAAATCACTTAACTAAACTTCCTTCTTTATTTAAAAAAAATCATATGAAAAATAAACCAGTCAGACATTTTGCAGTTTTTTCTTTTTGAAAAATGTTTTTAATGGTCCGTCATTAGCAGATGTTTTTATTTTAATAGAAATCACGCACTGCAAAGACAGGTAACTAAAAAATGTATTTTTTCTAAAAAAAAATTAAAAAAAAAAATTTTCGAAAGCATGTTTAACGTTCAGTTAGAACCAGACTTTGATTTTTTTTTTTCCTTTTTTACTTTAACAACATGTATTTTTTTTTTTTTTTAATTGTAGATACGATGTTAAATGAAAAATTATAATCATGCAAAGAACTGTTTAAAATTCCCTCATGCGAAGTTTTTAAGTAAGCAGGTTTATTAAAATGTAAAATTCTTGAGAAAATTAGTAAATTTATGTAAAAATAATATTTCTTTGCTATTAGAGAAACTCACAAATTATTCCTTTTTCATTTTTTTTAATTAATTTTTCTTTTTTTACAGTGTAGTTTTAGGTAACATTGATAAATTAAGACAACGGTTGCCAAGTTGGAGTACGCGTATCCCTGAAGGTACGTGGGGACCTACTGGGGGTTCGTGAAAATAATATTGGTAAAGGCGAAAATCACAAAAATGTTTTGACTAAAAACACATAAAGAAAATCGATAGTTTTAAACTACAAAGTTAGTCTCTTCTGAGTTCAATACGTATCTTTCAGTTTTACTTAAAATGAGCGAAAAAGCTCTACCTAATACATCACTGATACTGCATTGTCAAAAACCCATTTCTAAGCATATTGCCTGGGTAACGTCAAATTTTGACTTCAACATTAATACTTTGTACCACTTTTTCCTGGTTCCACTCACATATCTATCATTAAAAAATATTATATATGATTTTTCAACGTCGAAATACAGTTGTAAACAATTAACATGAAACAATGAAGCAAACTGTATGATTTTAAAGAGATTTTTATTTTTTTATCTTTTAACAATTTGTGAAGTTTTGGAACAAAGTAGCTCCTGCCGGGGGCTTCTTTTGTTCATTCACTTTGTTTCATATAAAATAAATACGTTTCATATGTGAAGGAATACATTTTTTTTTTAAACCCTTCTTGCAATAGCATCTTCTTTGACCCTGAAAATGTTAATTCTAGTAGTTAGGTTTCAGTTGTTTATTTACTTACTTATACATTTATTTTTCAACAAACTTTAACAGTTAAGTTAAAACGTTTTACGTCATGCTTTGATTCTCTTATACTCAAGATTCGCACACTCCTTGGAGATTCCAAGGACTCTACATCCATTATTAAAAATAAGAAAATTTACATTTAATTGTTAAACCGCAGTATTCGCTACAGCTACCTTCATTCACAGACTTTACGATATTTTTTCTGCAGTGAAACACTTTGAAAATATTCTTAAAATTTAGTGGTAGAACTGTGCGAACCCTGCTTATACAGTCGAACCTCGTTAACCCTTTCTGGCACGGGTAAAATCTGTTAGTAAAATGAGAAATTATGGACTGACACCGGAATTCGCAAACGAATTTTTTAGATATTTTGAAGTCCTTAATTTAAGCTTTTATAAATGCAAAATTTTACTAAAATATTATTGGTGCCGATTGCAAGTTTGAAATTAAAGTTAAGTATCCCAGACCGGGCACAGTGTGCCGGAAAGGGTTAACATAAACCTCAAGGGGAATCAAAATTTTGTTCGTGTTAACAGTAATTCATGTTATCAGTATCAAATCTTTGTATTCATTTTTATAGGGGATTGTGAAAAAAATTCATGTTAAAGGTATTCATGTTAAGCGTGTTCATGTTAACGAGGTTTGACTGTACTATTATTTTATTTGTTATTTCAGATAGGACCACGAACTCTGCTGTCAATACCCAAAGCGATCTTGCGAAAAACAGGTCCTAAAAAATGGCGAGCTGAACCACAGGTGCATAATTATTATTCCAGAGCCGGTACTTCGGCTGTCGACACTACCATCAAGCGACCAGAAATGGAAGATCAGACTGTAACAACGGTTTTGGAACCAGAAGGACTAGTCGATGAAGATGAGAGGTACTGGACTATAAGAAATGGTGTGGCACCGGCAGATAGAAATATCTTGCATCAAACTACAAAACTCCAAAAATCAGGTATGTATAGTAAGTGCTTGCAACTTTAACCGGGGAGTACACGCACCGGGTCTTTTTGACCCGGAGTGCGCATGATTTTTGCATTTGTAACCATTTATCTTTTAAAAATAACCTTCAACTTATTTTATCGCAAAATTTGTAAGGATTGTCTCCGTCTAAATAAAATGACGGTTGCAATTTGGTTTTATTGGTGACAAAGTTAAAAAAGCATTTCTACCCTGGGTAAGCGCGTGTTCTCCCGGGTTAAGGCCCTTGTCCTCGCTCGAAGAAACGCTCGCGAGCTAATGCTATTCCTATGGGGAAGCATTTTTCTAATAACTCTTTCGCATTTTGATATTTTTGAATAATTTTTTGCATTGGATAGCTGAGGTGCGCTGTCGGCATGCACCTCAGCTATCCAATGCAAAAAAAAAAAAAAAATGTCAAAATGCGAAAGAGTTATTAGAAAAATGCTTCCCTATAGGAATAGCATTAGCTCGCGAGCGTTTCCTCGAGCGAGGACAGGGGCTTAACAAAAATTGCTGAATTTCCGCTACGAGATTTTTAAAATACAACTTTTGTTTGTTTTACTTGAATTTTTATTACTTTTAAACTTGTGATTTTTTAAACAATTCCTTCAATAATATACAAAAATATACATTTTGAAATTTAATAAATGCTTTTAATAATGCATTTAATAATGCTTTGATAAATTAAATATTAGTTCTTTTTGCATCTGTTTTCTATTTATTTTATTATTAGTTTTCTTTTGTGTGTGTGCGTGAAAAGCGTTAATCAAGTCACGATTAAATTTTTCACTGAAATATATCATTACAGTTAAATTTTCATTCAAATTCCTTCTTTGCTTTTCTCCATTTTAAGTTTGGGTCTTAAAATGATATGTGAGTTAGAGATCTGCACGGGCCAGACCTTGGCCTAAAGCCCGAGTCCGGCCCGATTTTAATTAACGGTATTCGGGCCGGGCCGGGCCGGGCCTTATTTTTTTTCCTGGAGTATCGGACCTGGTCTAACGTATTTTTCCGTACGAAGCCGAGACTGATTTCATTCTTCCTACTCTTCACGGATCAAAGACATGAAAAAAACATGATTATGACGGAATTTTCTTTTAATCTGAAAGCTGCAAATTTCTTTTAAACTGTTCATCCATACAAAATGAATGTCGAAATTTTAACTTTCGGGTCGGGCCGGGCTCGCGCCTGGTAATTTCAACCCGTGCAGACCTCTAATGTGAGATAAAAATTTTGATACTTGAAAAGTTATAATAATTTTTTTTATTTATAACTTTAAGGCATCTTTCATCGTATAAAATAAAAATAACCTTTCAATCTTTCTGGTGAGGATTCGGAATTTTCTAAATAGGAAAATAGTTAGCTATGACAAGGCTGTGTGTTAGATACAGATAAAAAAATTTATTATAAATGCCTTTTCTTTCTGTTAGCTGATTCCACGAGTACTTGTAATTTAAGTCGCATACTACGATTTTTTGGTTACCGATGTTTTAGAATGAAAAAATTTAACTTAAGGTATCAGAGATATCGCATTAATTGAATAAGGCGAGGCAAACGTTTTGAAAATAATGGTGGCCAACAAGCATAGAAGCTATCAGTTATGTGATTTTACACTAGAAAAACCCATGGAACTAGCACATTAAAATCTTTGAAGTTTTCTTTCTGAAGATCACTTTTCTGGTACAAAAATTAAAATTACCCCCTTTTAGCATTATTCTTGTTTTAAAAACATCATTTTCTTTTTCCAGATTCACCTAAAAAACCCATTCCTGTGTACGCTCAAGTAGATAAAAATAAGAAAACGGTGTCAAAAGGTCATGAAATAAACATTGACAAACTCAACATCCTAAAGCCGGAGGTGAAAGTTTCCCGAATTCCTGCTCGAATACCGCCATCTCTGATCGGAGCTGCTCGCAGACAACGTTCCACCATCACAGATATTCCGGAAGAATCCAGCACATCAGAGGAAATCACTAAAAACACCACCATCACTACATCAGTCAGACGAGAAGTGACAGAAACTAGAATAATTTCACCGGGAAAAGTAGCTACTGAAACAGTTGACGCAGCAACAGAGATTTCCAATGCAGGGACTGAATCTCGTCCTTCTCAAACAGGTTTGTTATTTTAAAAAATTTTATCAAGCTGAAATAGAATACAAAATAAATGAATAATTAAAAGTGTACTAAAAATTTTAATCTAACTACTCTCACAGATGAAATGGTTATTCTTTTTATGGTTACCATCGACACTTTTTGTTTTCGCTGAGCCTCCCAACCTTACGAGATTTAAAACAAGAATTGCTTATAATTACCTATACAGTGAACTCTTGTTAAGACTGATTTGTCAACGTAAGCGTTTTTTGTTCGTATTAACGAGAGTCCTTTAAAATAGTCTGAGATTTTACATAAATCTGAGATTTTACATTACAGTGAATAATATTTATTATGTACACCGTTCCTAAAATTTTCGGACGTTGCTATCAGTATTTTAAATCAAAATTTTCCATGGAAGGTCTGTTTAACATCTACAATGGAATTATACAATAAATATTACCGTTTAAAAATTGTGGTAGGAAAGTACGAAAATTTTAGGAAATGTGCGAACCCTGTGTACATATCTATTGTATTACGGCTAAAAATTTGTTTTATTAAACCATTTTATACTGCTTTACTAAAAATACTAAAACAAAAACATCAATAACAAAAAGAATGAACAAAAACAATTTCAAAATGGAAGAAAAAATTATATTTGAAACTTTAGTTCAGATATAGGAGAACGAGCTGCGAAGTCATAACTGCTCCGTGATGTGAAAGACTAGATTTCAACGCTTTTCATCTTAAAAATATAATAGAAAATATTTTGGAATTTTTTTGTCCTGACGAATATTTGTCCGTCTTAACTCTTTGCGGCTCAGTGGTTTTATAGATATACCACTTAATTTTAATTCCGAAACGCCACATTCGCACCGGATTTTTGTTTAAAAAAATTACGATTTATTGAATGTGTGAAATATAGCGTTTTCTTGTTTACAAATAAAGTTGTTTTCAAATTCCGGTGTCAGTCATTTATTTTAACACTTAAGCAATGAATTTGCCCTGCGCCGCAAAGGGTTAATGAATGAACTAGGAAATTGTACGTATTAAACGACGTCTGTTACATGCAATCCCGAGTTGAAAGTTTCGCGAATTCCTGCTCGAATACCGCCATCTTAGCTCGGAGCTGCTCGCAGACAAAGGTCCACCATCACAGATATTTCGGAAGTATCCAGCACGTCAGAAGAAATCACTAAGAATACCACCATTACTACATCTTTCAGACGAGAAGTGACAGAAACTAGAATAATTTCACCAGGAAAAGGAGCTAATGAAACAGTTGACGCAGCAACAGAGGTTTCTAATGCAGAGACTCAATCTCGTCTTTCTCAAATAAGTTTGTTATATATGTGAAAAAAATTTCCAAGCTGAAATATAATATAAAATAAATGAATAATAAGTGTATTAAAAAATTAAATCAAAATATTCTTACAGATGCAGCGGTTTTTATTTTTTGGTTATTATGGAGCTCTTTTCGTATGTTTTTTGTCTTCGCAGATCCTCCCTCCCTACAATAATTAAAACTGGAATTACCTGTAATTATCAATAACTTTTTAGAAGAGCACTATTAATCTGGTTCCCGTTGTGTACTGGAAATTTCTTTCAGAAATCGCAGTCGTATTTAGTATCTGAATATCGTCGATTAAATAAGGTAAATATTATGGAAGAAATTTCTTATGTTAAACGGAGCCCTGCTTTATAGTAGCATATAAAATATATATAAACTAACAAAGTTATGCAAACTTCAAAAATTTCAAATTTCAAAATGTATATTTTTGTATAGTAATTTTCAACAACATTCTTAATTTTTCTCTTCATCTTACTCGCAAGATTTCACTCAGATCTAGAAAAATACAAAAGAATTTGTCGAATTCATGTGACTGAATCAAAACTAGCTTGTGCCCGGAGCCTTTGGAAGAGTGTCTTTTATGGGGAGTTATTCTAAGGGAACCTAACCTGTATTTAAAGGGACAAGGGATCATTAAAATCATTACACTTTAAATATTATTCAAGGGTACATTATATGCATTATAGCATATATTTATCACAAAAAAAGTTTTTTTTTTTTTTTTAAGTTTTTTTTAGAATAATAAGGAAATTTTTGTAATATTTTAGATTTAACGAGAACTTTTCAAAATGCTCCATGCGCATTTTTTTTTCTTTGAATGCTTTGAAATTTTTTACAGTTAATTATCAAAATATATGTCATAAAACTGTGCATGGGTTTTTGAAAATAAATATAATTGTAAAAGTTAAAGGTAATTAACTGTAAAAATAACTTCAAAAATACTGAAAATTTCAAAAAAAAAAAAATAGAAAATATTTCATTTTTTACCTTTATATTCAGATATATAAAATTCAATGCACAGTTATATTTATGTATATAAATTAAACTTATATAAATAATTTTGGAGAATTTCATTAATATGGAATGCGCATGGGGCATTTTGAAAAATTCTCGTTAAACCTAAAATATTACAAAAAATTCCCTATTTTTCTCAAAAACCCATTTTTTTACATTTTTTGTGACAAATATATGCTATAACACATATTATGTAATCTTGAATAAAATTTAAAGTGCAATTTTAAAAATATAAAAAGAATGATTTTAAAGGTCCCTTGTCCCCTTAAGCAAGGTTTCCCAAGGTTCTAAGAAAACGATGAAAACTCTGAGCGGTTAGGCCGACGGGCTGTGGATTCGAACTCAGCAGACCCCGTCCTCGAGCTTCGAGGGCAGAACCTCTCAGCCACCGGTGGAACATTTATTGCTATGAAACAGGGCTATTGATAGTTACTATCAGTAGCGGCTCGTCAGGGGATGCTGCATCATTTTTTCGCACCACTAAAATTGTAGAAAAATTTCAGTTTTTGTTAATGAACAAAATTTGTCAGATAAATAATCTAGAAGATTCTGCTAAATTTTAGTTGTGAGAAAAGTCTGATGCAGCACTCCCTGCCGCTACTGGTTACTATGTATTAAGTTTGACGTTTAACATGAAAAAATAAATAAAAATTCATATTTTTTACTTAAAAATGTATAAAATTAACACTTTTTTTACAAATTAAATTTTGTGCACACCCTTTCAAACCAACTTTCTTTTAAAAAGAGAGTGAATATTATACTTTAACACATTAATGCCTGAATTATTTTCTTCCTTAAAATTCAAATTTGCATTTTCCCACCACTTTTAAAACAACAATAACTTTTATGTAAATTTATGGAGGACTTTGTCTCGAGAAAGAAACTATTTATTTGTCCTTCTTTTTACTGGCGTGAAATGCGCTTGCTTGAATATTTTAAAACTGTCCCAAAAATGGGACGCTAGGCACTAATGGGTTAAGCATGTAATTTATATATATATATACATTCTCTAAATAAGAATTCTAATCATTTCATATAATTATTATAATGGTTGTTATGAAATCCGTTCTATCACTGTGCCTTTTTTTAACATGTTCTCGCACTAAAAATGAATTTGGATCTTAACAAAAACTGAAGTTTCTTGTTGTTTCAAATTTATGCATATGTATTTTTAAAATGCATTTTTTTCTACCATTCAAAATAGTAATCTTTGCTTCATTGCTTCATATAATGACAGAAATTCCAGCAGTAAATAACATCATTTTATATGCTTTTTTAATTAACCTATTTACAAAAGAAATCAGGTTATTTTGTTTGTTACTTGTTAGCCATTGTGGCCTAATGAATAAGGAATCGAACTTCTAAGCTGGGGATTGCGGGTTTGGTTCTCGCCGAGGGTAGTTTGTCATTTTCCTTGAAAAAAATCAATACCATCTTTTTTCACGTTTACGAAAGATTATTTTGAATTGTGAATTAATTCACTTTTGTTAATGCTAAAAGAGTGTAAATAGCAGTTTGAGAAATACAGTTTTATATTCGTAGTTAAAGCAAAATAATATACTTTATATATTATTTTATTTTTAAATTTCTACCATTCGAAATAGCTATGACAGAAATTCTGAGATTAAATAACACCATTTTATAAATCATTTTAACCTCCTCGGAATACAAATGCAAGTGTATTTAAACGAAGCTGCAGCCCTCGTGGCCTAATGGATAAGGCATCGGTCTCCTAAATCGGGGATTGCGGGTTTGAGTCCCGCCGAGGGTAACTTGTCTTTTTCCAGAAAAAAAAAAAATCAATGCTGTCTTTTTTCTTATGTTTATGAAAGGTTATCGTGAAATGTGAATCAATTCGCTTTTGTTAAAGCTCAAAGAGTGTAAATAGTAATTTGAGAAAAGCAATTTTTTATGCATGCTAAATAATGTGTATTAAATGAATTATTTTATGTTTAAATTTCTGCCATTTAAAATAGTTATCGTCGCGTTATTTAACGACAGAAACTCTGGGATTAAATAACGCCATTTTATTATTATTTTTTTTAACCTATCCCACGTAGAAATGCAATTGTTTTTAGCTACCTCGTGTCTTAATATATAAGGCATCGGTTTCGGTCCCCTAATCCAGGGATTGCGAGTTCGAGTCCCGCCGAGGGTTATTCGTCTTTTTTCTAGAATAGAGTCAATGCCAGTGGCGCAGCCAAAGGGATTTTTTCAGGTTTAAAACCCCTCCCAGAGATAAGAAAGATCGCTATAATTGCCATTTATATGAACATGAATCAAAACCAAACTTAATATTTAAACGTTTTGGCGTATTTCAGAATTTGCGGTTTATTGAATCAGTTTCCATTTAATAAAGTGATTCAATTAAATGGCGAAAATTCTACTTAAAACTATGAAAGTGCATATTACATGGATTAGTAATAAAATTGGTTATTTGAACTAAATAACTTTTCTGAGACGTATTATGCTAAAAGAATGATGATTTCCTGCCACACAGATGCTCTTTGAGTTTAAGTATTATACGGTAAATATTCTAAATAGTATTGATTCTATTAACCGGTGATTCAAATAATCGGCAAACGCCTCTATCAGAAACTCAAAACCCTCCCTAGAACCGAATTCTGGCTGCGCCACTGATCAATGCTGTCCTTTTTCTCTGGTTTTTGAAAAGATATCGTAAAATGTGAATCAATTTCCTTTTATAAGCTCTCAAAGAGTTTTAATAGTAATTAGGTAAATACAGTTTTATATGCGTAGTTAATGCTAAATAATGTACTTTGTATGCAAATAGTTCTCTTCGCTTTATTTAATGATTGAAAATAACGCTATTCTATGGTTCTTTATATTTTAACCTACTCGGAAGAAAAATGCAAACGTCTTTTAAAAAACTGCGTACCTCTCATGTCCTAATGGATAAGGTGGTGTGGTGTATTTCTGTCGGCCGATTATCTACGCTATGGGATATAGGCCCTATGGGGTGGGTTGCCCTCCGTGGGGGTCTTTCTAAGGGAACCTAACCCGTATTTACGCAAGGTTCGAAGAAAACCACGGAAAACTTCGAACGGTTAGGCCGACGGTCGCGATTGGGTTCGAACCCAGCACCTACCGTCTACCAGTTTGGAGGTCAGAACCTCGCGGCCACTGGTGGGGCCCTAATGGATAAGGCATCGGTCTCTTAAATCGGATAATGTGGGTTCAAGTCCCGCCGAGAGTAGTTGGCATTTTTTCTAGAAAAAAAATCAATGCAATCCTTTTTCGTACGATTATAAAAAGCTATCGTGAAATGTGAATCAATTTGCTTTTATTAACTCTCAAAGTGTGTAAATAGTAATTTGGGAAATACAGTTTTATATGCGTAGTTAATGCTAAATAATGTACATTACATGCAAATAGTTCTCTTCGTTTTATTTAATGATAGAAATTCTGGTATTAAACAATACCAATCTATTACTTTTTTTATCTACTCGGAAGAGAAATGCAAGTGTCTTTTAATTAAGTACGCATCCCTCGTAGCCTAACGGATGAGGCATCGGTCTCCTAAACCGGGGATTGCGGCTTCGAGGGTACCAGGGGTGCCCAGAGAGGGGTTTGGCGACGCAAAATGTGTCATACAATTTACTTTTTTTTTTTGGGGGGGGGGGGGAATTTGAGAAAAAATACGTTTTTTGTGGGGGGGGGATTTTTAAATTCTTAATATTTCCCCCTTTTTTAGTATTAAAAATATTCTTGATTTTTTCATATCACTTTTAAATTTTTTCAACATTTAATTTCCAGAAAATGTTTCTGTATCTTCTTTCTTTAAATTCTAGATAAGGGCAATAAGAATTCATTCTGTTATGCGGAACTCGCTATCTTTTGAAGGTGCAATAGATTATAAGTAGAATATATATATTTTACAATTGATATTTTGTTTAGGAGGGGAGAGGGTTCAATGTTAAAGTATGCAGATTTTTTTTTTCGGTGGGGGGGGGGGGAATTTGCGTCATTGGATTCGGGGGGGGGGGGGTAGTCACCACTGGAGGGTATTTAGTCTTTTTCCTGGAAAAAAATCAATGCTGTCCTTTTTCTTACGTTTATGAAAAATCATCGTAAAATGCGAATCAATTTGCTTTTATTAACTCTCAAAGAGTGTAAATAGTAATTTGGGAAAAACAGTTTTATATGCGTAGTTAATGCTAAATAATGTACATTACATGCAAATAGTTCTCTTCGTTTTATTTAATGATAGAAATTCTGGTATTAAATAACACCAATCTATTACTTTTTTTTAACCTACTCGGAAGAGAAATGGAAGTGTCTTTTAAATAAGTTCGTAGCCCTCGTGGCCTAACGGATAAGGCATCGGTCTCCTAAACCGGGGATTGCGGGTTCGAGTCCCGCCGAGGGTATTTAGTCTTTTTCCTTGAAAAAAATCAATGCTGTCCTTTTTCTTACGTTTATGAAAAGTTATCGTAAAATGCGAATCAATTTACTTTTATTAACTCTCAAAGTGTGTAAATAGTAATTTGGGAAATACAGTTTTATATGCGTAGTTAATGCTAAATAATGTACATTACATGCAAATAGTTCTCTTCGTTTTATCTAATGATAGAAATTCTGGTATTAAATAACACCAATCTATTACTTTTTTTTTAACCTACTCGGAAGAGAAATGGAAGTGTCTTTTAAGTAAGTACGCAGCCCTCGTGGCCTAACGGATAAGGCATCGGTCTCCTAAACCGGGGATTGCGGGTTCGAGTCCCGCCAAGGATAATTCTTCTTATCCCGAGAAAATAGTCAATGCAATCCTTTTTCTTATGTTTATGAAAAGTTATCGTAAAATGCGAATTAATTTGCTTTTATTAACTCTCAAAGAGTGTAAATAGTAATTTGGGAAATGCGGTTTTATATGCGTAGTTAATGCTAAATAATGTACTTTATATGCAAATAGCTCTCTCCGTTTTATTTAATGATAGAAAATTCTTGTATTAAATAACACCAATCCATTATTCTTTTTTTAACCTACTCGGAAGAGAAATGCAAGTGTCTTTTAATTAAGTATGCAGCCCTCGTGGCCTAACGGATAAGGCATCGGTCTCCTAAACCGGGGATTGCGGGTTCGAGTCCCGCCGAGGGTATTTAGTCTTTTTCCTGGGAAAAAATCAATGCTGTCCTTTTTCTTACGTTTATGAAAAGTTATCGTAAAATGCGAATTAATTTGCTTTTATTAACTCTCAAAGAGTGTAAATAGTAATTTGGGAAATGCGGTTTTATATGCGTAGTTAATGCTAAATAATGTACTTTATATGCAAATAGCTCTCTCCGTTTTATTTAATGATAGAAAATTCTTGTATTAAATAACACCAATCCATTATTCTTTTTTTAACCTACTCGGAAGAGAAATGCAAGTGTCTTTTAATTAAGTATGCAGCCCTCGTGGCCTAACGGATAAGGCATCGGTCTCCTAAACCGGGGATTGCGGGTTCGAGTCCCGCCAAGGATAATTCTTCTTATCCCGAGAAAATAGTCAATGCAATCCATTTTCTTACGTTTATGAAAAGTTATCGTAAAATGCGAATTAATTTGCTTTTATTAACTCTCAAAGAGTGTAAATAGTAATTTGGGAAATACGGTTTTATATGCGTAGTTAATGCTAAATAATGTACTTTATATGCAAATAGCTCTCTCCGTTTTATTTAATGATAGAAAATTCTTGTATTAAATAACACCAATCCATTATTCTTTTTTTAACCTACTCGGAAGAGAAATGCAAGTGTCTTTTAATTAAGTATGCAGCCCTCGTGGCCTAACGGATAAGGCATCGGTCTCCTAAACCGGGGATTGCGGGTTCGAGTCCCGCCGAGGGTATTTAGTCTTTTTCCTGGAAAAAAATCAATGCTGTCCTTTTTCTTACGTTTATGAAAAGTTATAGTAAAATGCGAATCAATTTGCTTTTATTAACTTTCAAAGAGTGTAAATAGTAATTTGGGAAATGAGGTTTTATATGCGTAGTTAATGCTAAATAATGTACTTTATATGCAAATAGTTCTCTCCGTTTTATTTAATAATAGAAAATTCTGGTATTAAATAACACCAATCTATTATTCTTTTTTTAGCCTACTCGGAAGAGAAATGCAAGTGTATTTCAAATACTTTCGTATCCCTCGTGGCCTAATGGATAAGGCATCGGTCTCCTAAACCGGGGATTGCGGGTTCGAGTCCCGCCGAGGGTATTTAGTCTTTTTCCTGGAAAAAAATCAATGCTGTCCTTTTTCTTACGTTTATGAAAAGTTATAGTAAAATGCGAATCAATTTGCTTTTATTAACTTTCAAAGAGTGTAAATAGTAATTTGGGAAATGAGGTTTTATATGCGTAGTTAATGCTAAATAATGTACTTTATATGCAAATAGTTCTCTCCGTTTTATTTAATGATAGAAAATTCTGGTATTAAATAACACCAATCTATTATTCTTTTTTTAGCCTACTCGGAAGAGAAATGCAAGTGTATTTCAAATACTTTCGTAGCCCTCGTGGCCTAATGGATAAGGCATCGGTCTCCTAAACCGGGGATTGCGGGTTCGAGTCCCGCCGAGGGTAATTCTTCTTTTTCCGAGAAAATAGTCAATGCAATCTTTTTTCTTAAGTGCAAACAGTGGAAATAGTAATGTAGGAAATACATTTTTGTATGTGTAGTTAATGATAAACAATGTACAGTCGTGGTGGAAAAAGTAAACACTCCATATAACTCCTCAACAAATTATAGTAGAAGAAATGAAAGTTTGTGCACCCACCTTCCAATCAGGGCCGTAGCTAAGGGGTGCTTGGGGGTGCTCAGTTCCCCCTAAAGCATTTTGAGCCTTCCATGCAAAAGATTCCAAGGTCACTGAATGAATTTCTATTCCGAAAATCTAAATGAAATTCACAACCTTAGCTACCAATTTTTAAGCATTTTTGCTACCACTAAAATTGTACAGAGATTTTCCATTTGTTTATTCATAAGATATCGACGATTAAATAAGACAATATTTACTATAAAATTTTGTTGTACGAAAAATGCGTAAAAGTTGGCAGCTAAGTTATAACAATTTAATCAGAAACAGAGTACCTACAATCTGAATAAGCACCAATATATCTTTTTTGTGTCAGAGAAAGAGATAAAATATGACCCCCCCCCCTTCTATTATTCACCTTCAGCTACGGCTCTGCTAATCTTGTACATTTATGTCAATTTCAGGCCCCACCAGTGGCCGCGAGGTTCTGACCTCCAAACTGGTAGACGGTAGGTGCTGGGTTCGAACCCAATCGCGACCGTCGGCCTAACCGTTCGGAGTTTTCCGTGTATTCTTCGAACCTTGCGTAAATACGGGTTAGGTTCCCTTAGAAAGACCCCCACGGAGGGCATCCCACCCCATAGGGCCTATATCCCATAGCGTAGATAATTGGCCGACAGAAATACAAACAAACAAACATGTCAATTTCAGCTTTTTCGAGAAGTAATTATGAATTAATTTATTATTTATATTATTTTCAGATAATTCTGAAATCCTGACTGCTGACCAAACCTTGGCTCTCCATCCACCACCAAAAAGTATACTGATTCGAGACGTCGCAGACGTATACTTAACAACGACTGTGGAAACAGAATCGCGTGAGCTGAAAACACACGTGTCTCGTGACACGATCGAAGAGCACACAAGAAAGGACTCTTCAACTCCTCTCCAAAAAGATGTGCCAAGTGCGAAACCGAGTCCGGAAGTGAAACCTTCTTCGCCAACAAATAACTGGAACGTTGTTATCCGTCAACGCCAACCCCCTCCGACTTTACACGCTACAACTTCTGATGTAGACACGAGCAGCGAAATTAGTGGTAAAGAAGTGAAAAAAACACAGCCCGAAGTAAAGCCAAAGTTTGATGTCAAGATACGGACTATACCTCCAAGTGAACTGAAACCAAAGGTCAGAACACGAAAAATAGTGATATCTTGAGTTTAAATGTAATGTATAGACAGCTTGCACATGACGTCACATGTTTTATCTGACGCTCAAACTTAAGGCTAGTTCACACTAGTAAGACTAGTTCACACTAGTCACTGAAAAAGACACGGATGATAACGTTGAGTTTATGGAGGAGTTCTTTTCAAATATCTCGCTCAAATTTTAATATTTTTACATGATTCTTTTGGCATAGGATAGCTGAGGCCGATCAGATTAAGACAAAAAATAATGAAAAAAATAATGAAATGAAGAACTATGGCAGTGCAGTTGTTCTTTATACAGGGTTCGTACGAGTGCTACAACCGGGCTGTTTTTACTTTTTTGATTTTGGTTTCAATTATTTTTAAATACTTCAACTTTCGAAACCGGTTAGAACCGGTTCTGAAATTGAAACTATAATAATATAAAATACATATATAGCCAAAATCGAAAAAGTAAAAACTTGCCCGGTTGTAGATTGTCCTCAGCTATCCTATGCCAAAAAAATCATATAAAAATATTAAAATTTGAGCGAGATATTTGAAAAGAACGCTCCCATAGACTTAACATTATCATCCGGGTCTTTTTCAGTGACTAGTGTTGCGTCTTAAGGCAGAAGAAGTGTTTTTCCATTTGAAAACATAATGATTTGCGGTTCATTTTTCAAACACTTAGAAAATTATACAAGAATAAGAAAAATCAAAATTAAACAGAAAGACCACACGTGCTTTAAACGGAAAACGGGGAGTTGTGACGTCTGTGTGGGTTCCAGATTTGTACCTGATTAGAATACCAGTCATTACTGTGACGTCAGTGCAAGTGGTCTATTGTGAGTTTATGAATTTTTAGCTGACCTCTAGCTAACCAGTCAATTGATTAGCCAACAGAGCAAGTTAATAATGTATCTTCAAGTTTTTTAAAGTCTCGAATGTTAACATTTGTTTAATTAAACTGAAGGGTATCATCAAAGCTATTATTTATCTAAGATAATGAAAATGAAAAAAAAAAAAAACTTTAAAATGAAAACTAATGACAATAATAATGAAATGAAGAACTCTGTCAGTACAGTTGTTCTTAATAGAAGGTTCGTACGAGGGCTTACATTTTCCCTTTTGAATACCAATATTTCTATCAAGAAAATTTTTCATGGTACAATCGAATAGTACACATTACGAAATTTTCCTTTTATAAATACTGGTACCCATAAGGTTAAATGTAAGCATAGCTGCCAACATCTTACGCTTTTTGTACCACATTACTTTTATAGTATATTTTAACTTTTTAAATCGCCGTAATCCGCCGATTAAATAAGGCAAATATTTCCATTAAATGTTACTGGTCCAAAAAAAAAAAAAAAAAACGGAAGAATTGGCAGTTCTGTGTAAAACAAGTACTAACCTTATAATGGAACTCGCAACAAAAATTGGAAGGAGTTTGACATAAATCAGGATATCAAATTCCCTGCTCAGAAATATTTTTTTAATTATTTATTATTATTATATTGACTTATCATATGGCAGAATTATCTGCGACTAAAGATGGCGAAATAAACTGTAAGAAATTAGTGGTGCCTACAGCTTTTGGAGCCCTTTTTATGCAGGACACTTGGCAATACTACTCACGATTCTGTGAAAGGAGCTAGCTAAAAAATAACCATTAAAGTTAAATTTATAAACTTACTCTGTAATAGTATTTTAATTAATCTATTTAACATTTCATATTACCATTGTTTTATTACTCTTATAAAAGTGTTAAAGCTGCTGGTCACTTATTTTCCGAATTTCCTTCCATAATGTTATGTCTATGGGCGTTTGATGCATTCGTATGTTCAAAGTATCTCGCCAGAAAATTTATATTTTTAACTTCTTTTTTCTGCGTACTCTATTGTAAGCATTTCTATATCTATATTATAAAGACCAAACGTATCTGTGCGTAACGCATACGTCATTTTACGAATGGAAACACTTTGAAATTTGAAATGAAATTTCGGATTTGCAATTTTCGGTACTGCGAATTTCATAATTCTAAACATCGCACATATTCAATTTTTACATCATCGTATTGAGGAAAATGTGTACTTTTAAATGCAATTTGTTTGAAAGCTGTATCTCAATTTATTCTTGACATATTAATTTTTTTATACTTTTTAGTGCGAATTTTTTCCCTTAATTTTAGCTTTAAATAATATTTGTTTCAGAGTTTGACTGACCATTGTAAGATGCTTTTTTTTACTGTAGCTAATTTGTTAGTTTTATTATAAATCAATGAAACAGTTCCTTCTTAAACATTTGTTTTCGTCGAAATTCGACGGGTTCCACCTTGTTTTCTTAGTTTTCAAAATATGTTTAAAAAATACGCATAATTTTACATGAAGTGCTAAAATTTTACTTCCACTTTGTCAGTTTTTAAAACATGAAATATTAAATTAAGCAAAGATTTTAACATTTTGAGAACTAAGGGGAAAAAAGGACATATTTTATAAAGAGAACGCTGAAAAAAGAAATTAAAAATATTAATTTCCTGAAGAGATATTTTGAATATAAAAATGTATCAAAGACCCATAGACTTAATATTACATAGGGAAATTCGAAAAATGAGAAGACCAGCTTAAGAGGCGACTCGACTCACTCAGAAAGACCCGGATGATAATGGGGGCGTTATTTTCAAATATCGTGCTCAAATTTTAATATTTTTACATCTTTTTTTTTTTCTTTTTTTTTTTAAGCATAGGATAGCGGAGAAACCGGTTTCAAAAGTTAATATACATATATATATATTATATTTTTTTAATCCTAAACCAAAATTGAAAAAGTAAAAACAAACCCGGTTATAAAATCGTCCTCATCTATCCTATAAAAAAAAAATAATAATAATAATAATAATAAATAAATAAATAAATAAATAAATAAATAAAAAATAAAAATAAAAATAAATAAAAATCATGTGAAAATATTAAAATTTGAGCAAGATATTTGAAAATAACGCCCCCATTGAATTAAGTTATCATCCGGACCTTTTTGAGCGAGTCGAGTGCCCTCTGAAGCAGTATCAATGTTGAAGCCAGGATGAGGGTTCAAATTCAATTTTATTATTTTAATGAAACTTTCTTCACATGATCGCAGAATTTTCAGCGATTAACCCCTTGGGGACGAGCGACACGTAAACGTGTCGCAAATAGGCTTAAGAAGCCTTATCGTAATATTAATAATAGTAGGGGAGAGTGGGGATACTTGAGCATAGGGGATATTTGAGCCACCCCTATTATCTCTACAGTTGGTAAATTTTTCTTTCTAAAACTGGCAACATGGTAACATATCTATAGTTCTGAACATGTAAAAAAGAAATCACATACCTTGGTACCATTTTGAAAGTATGGTGATTAACCCTTTGAGCTCTGCTGGTAGAATTTTCTACCACATAATTATAATTCTGAAGTGTTACAACGACACCAGAAAATTCGACCAAATTTATTTGAAAAAGGTTTAATGCATTTTTTCGCGTATATTATAAATCGGTTTTTTTTTTCTTTGCAAAATACTGGTGCGAATGTGACATCTGGCCCAAGTATCCCCTCCATGGGGATACTTGAGCCACGATGTAAAAGAAAAAATAAAAGTTTATTAGACATAGAAAAATAGTTCAAAATTAATTGAAAGTGGTTTTCAATTGAAGAAAAAATATCAAATTTTCATTTTTAATATTTTATTTTGTTCTAAGAAATTATAAAAAATTTAAAAAAATTAAAAAAAAAAAAATGGCTCAAGTATTCCCATCTTCCCCTATATATTCCACAACGAAAAAGTAAGAATTTATATTATAAATAAATATTTTGCTTATAAGATGTTGTTGTATTAATAAAAACATTTAAATGCATTAAAAATTTTTATTTACATGTTTCAGCTCTTTATAATCGAGTCATCTTCAGAATATTTATATTACTTATATTATTTATTTTTTATTTTTTATATAAATTTTCGTTGTGGAATATATATTATTAATATCACGATATAGTTATTAATGGACGTAATCTAGACTTACTACTGTTATTTTTCACATTAAGAATCCTTGTTTATCCCAACCAGTAAAATTTTACTGAAAATTTTGGCTTATTTAATCAGAGAATTGTCTCGATTTAATAAAGCACAAATTTCTGTTTTTAAAAGCCGGTGACAAATTATTAAAAATTTCTTAAAAGGCTCCCGTCGCGAAGGGGTTAAAGAAGGAGAAAATAACTTTATAAAATCAGTATTATCACAAGTGCTGTGAGAACACCGTCTTAACGTAACTATGATGTTAGTTCAAATGTTGTCCAGAGCATTTGAACTAACACCTTAGATACGCTCTAAATACAATTCTAAAATGCTTTTTTAGTCAATCTGTCTGCACCATTATTCATTTTAACGTCAGGATCCTTGTACATGTTAACTAATTTTATATAACAAATTTTAAAGGATATAAAGGAAAGATTTTCGTGAATAGAAAGAATATGAAAAAACTTTGTATCAGAAATTAAATTCATTTTTAATTCATTCATTCAGTTTTCACCACTTAATATTTTTATGAAAAACATTTTTGTTAAACTTTGACTTGTACAAGAACAATTCACAAGTGCAAATAGAATTTAAAAATAAAAAAATATGCATAAAGCTTGGGTTGCCAGTTGCCGACACTCAACTTAAAAGGGTTTATAATAATTATTATTATTATTATTATTATTTATTATTATTATTATTATTATCGGTTTTTGTCGACTTTGCCTTTAATAATTACAATGCATATACCTTAAATGCTATTACATAATAAGATTATGAAAATAGAAAAAAATTCCATCAACTTCAAAAAGTGATATAATAAGGTTGCGTATAATTCTGCTAGAATTTTTTAATCGAATATTTTATCTTAATTAATCACAGACAAGTATTCCAAATTCTGTTGTTAGACGCGCTAATTACAAATTTTGCTTTTTATTGGGTCATTCGGAATTTCGTGTCCCTTTGGAAAAATCAATTTATGTAATCTTGTAGTATTTTATAAACGAAAAAAAAAAAGAACAATAACTAAATTTTTTTTTTTTTTTTTTTTTTTTTTTTAGAATTTTGATTTCGGAATCCCTTTAATTAAGAATGTAAATTCAGTAACATGCTCTATGAATACTGTGGTTACAGCATTAAAATAAGTAGTTTAAATTCTAATCACACAAATGAAAAATGCATAAAGTATAAGACTTTTGTATTCATAATGTTAATCAATATGTATAAATAAACACTCGGACACTCATTTCAATTTCTCAATTATTTTTTTCCCAGATAATAATAAAAAGTTAACAAATCAATCAATAAATAAAAAACAATAAAGTCATAATTATACGTATGAAATATTTTAATTCAGTGAAATATTTTTTTCCTAAATAATTTCATCCAGTAAAGTGCAGCATTTAATTTAGATTCAGGTTTCAGTGACATGACCTGTGAAGCCTGCGCTTAGAGCAATATAGTCGCTTATTTTCTGAGCATAAAAATATAAAATTATCATAAACTGAAAGACGTTTGCAATCATATCTTTTTCAGAATGCAAACATCAACATAGCCATTTCAATTTTAAAATGATTCCCAACCAGTATACAGAAGAAAGAATTTAATAATAAAATGCATAGTCTTGTAGCTTTTATTTCCATTTTGATCTTTTATAGATTTTTATTTGAATTCATTTTCAATCCCTAAAATTTCCTAGAAGATTTAGAAATACAATCTCGATATTACTGAAATAAGAATCGTACGGTTTCAATGTATGTAAAGAATTCATTTATTATAAAAATGTTGGTGATATTTCATTCTTTCTCATGTTTGATGGATATACTTATTAAATCTAATTCTATTTTTACACGGTTATAGATTTAGTAGTTAACTAATATTGAAATGCACGAAAAAATGCAATACTATCGCATATTTAATAGTTATCACTATCTTATTTAATTATTGAAATCTGCAATTAAACAAGGCGAGGATCACTGTTCGTTTTTCACAACAATTTTTTCTAAGGAAAATCTTCTTTTAAGATTCTATCTACTACTTTTACGGCCTCCTATCCGGAAAATTATTTTCGTTGCAAATCTTGTAAAAATGTAGCACAGAAAAATTTCTTAAGAAATACTTATATTTAAAAAACGAGTCGGTTCCAGCCCTACGATTATTGTTTAAAAAGCCTGGTATTCAATGTTCTCAAATGATTAACCCTTTAATCATGTAAAAACAGAATTATCACTTTTTACAAAAATGGTTAAGATTTGGTACAGTGTTGACAGAAGCGCTACTTTTTTTAAATTCAAATTCTTGATTGGCACCACTTTTTACAAATGATGCAATGTGCCTTATTCAATGACATGATAATTAAGGCGAAAACAAAAGGTTATTTAACGTTTCAAAAAAAGTGGTGCTAGTCAAAAAATATGAATTTTAACAAAGTAGCCGACTGGCAACACTGATTTGGTACATTTTCAATTTCTAAATTTCTTTATAAACGCATTTACAATAATGTATTAACTGAAAAAGAAATTGTATTTGCTTTTATTAAATTTATACTTTCATTATTATTATTTTTTTATTAATTATCAAAAACTATTACTTTGATCTAAAACTTGAAAGCCATATGATAGCTATTAAAAAATTTTGAACAAAAAACAAGACAATTTTATTTAAGATTAGTTAAAATTCGATTCGCATATTGAAATGCTAGTTTCTCTTGTCATATCTTGATGGAAAACAAAGCAAAAACGATTTTAATGGTTGACTGGTAGATCTAACGTTGTGTTTTCCTGCTTCCAGTCTTACTAAGAAAAGACTTAGAACATATCAGTTGCATTAGAATGTATTAATTGAGTTCTGTGTAATCATGGAATTTTTAATTATCAACTCGATGAGGTAATAGTCTGTGCAGGCATCTCCCGTTATATGAATAAATGAGGTCAAATTTATAGTAATGTGAGAAGATTATAGCAGTTATTAGGAACAACGATGAAAAATGTCCTAATTTCTTCATTTCATGAAATATTTGCATAATTTAATAGCTAAATATTTATTTAAGTATCTTTAATATATTTTATATTTTAAAAAATGTATTGTAAACATGGTTGCTATAATGGCTGAGAAACCATTTTTTTCTGAAAATCACTCACTTATTAATATTTTAAAAGTTCTTCAATAAGCAATAGTAACTTCTCTCCAAAGAAATCTAATCCTCATTCTATCATCATCATAATAATAATAATAATAAAAAGACAGTATCAGTCTTGTTGGAATGTAGCAAAAAAACTTAAACGAATTTCAAAATAAAAAAAGTACATAAAAATAACAATAATGCATTTTTTAACAATATCAACAACATTCGGTCATAGTTATTTATTTACTTAATTTTAATAACGCAATCATATTGACTGTTAAAGAAATCATACGAGTCATAGTTTTTTCCAACTGAATCCAGGAGCTTGGCTTTAGCAGCCAATCCTCTTCCAACTAAGATATTTTGGACAAATCTGGTGACATATTTCAACTAGAAAACAATCACATTTTACTAATCATCTGATCTAACAGACCAGATGTCATTTCCAAATGAAATGTGTCGGACAGATTTGCCAAGGATAGCTTAGTTAGAAGAGATCTGACAACTAGAAACGAAGTTCTGAATTCAAATCCTTGCCTGGTCACTATTTTAATAAGCTGGATAAAATAAACTCGCTGGATAAAATACAACTCGTAACAGTCAATCATATTTATTTTTAGGAACCTCAGAAGATGGTAACAATACCACCTCTAGAGATGCCTCAAACTGTAAGCAAACTCAAAGAAGCGCTCTTGCCAAAGACTGTAGAAACCTCACAAGCTACTAAGCTGCCAGAGACAGGCTCAGACAAACAAGTTGAGAGCAAAGACAAATCTGATTCCCCTCCAAGAACAGTTCGATGGGTGGATGATGCGAATAGTGTTGCTAAAGGTTCAACTGTCAGCAGTTCTGACAGTTTTCAGTCTGCTGAGAGTTTGAGAGAACGTTCATCTTCTGAAGTAAGTGGGTTTTTTTAACTTTTATTTTTTATTTCAGGGTTATACAGGCGATAATATTTGTATTTTATTCATACCACTACTTACAAAAAATATTTGTTGTCGGATATTTCTCTGACAAATTAGTTATTTAATTTCATAAAATACACTTTCTTATCACCCTTTTTATTTAATCCTTTGCCTTCGCACATATTCACCTATGCAAAATTGTAGACTGTTTTCCCATTTATAAGTTTTTATTTTTAGCTTTTTATTGTAGTACATACTGTATGGAATATGTTTCATGGCGGCCTAAGGCTCCAAATTTATGCATCCTTTGAGCAAATTGCTTGTAACTCGGAAGACCCTGAACCATGGACAGGGTCTAACTCTTCAACATTTTTGTACCTCCAAAATTTAATAGATATGTTTGCCTTATTTAATTGGCAGATTATGGCGATTTAAAAAAGTAAAATTTGTTATAAAATTTTTGTGGTATAAAGAAACTTAAGACGTTGACAGCTATGGAGCTATAAAGAAGAGGAATAGTCACTTTAAACTGCTCCATCGGCCCCTGAATACTAGACCTGAGCGCTGACACAAAAATGGCGGCAGTAAAACCCGGATTTTTTTAACGTATGTGCGGTCTCTAAAACTCAGAAAAGATTTCATCGACTTTTTAAATCTCAGAAAAATAAAGTGGTAGAAACTTAAAAAATATATCAGTACGAAAATTTAAGGGACCGTACATACGCTGAAAAAATATCGCCTTCGGCTGCCACCATTTTTGTATCCGTTCTCAGGCCATAGTATTCAGATGACGGTGACTGCTCCTACTCTCCTCCTGTACCCGCCATATTTAACCGCTTCTCCCACTTGAGACTGCTGATTGTAATTGCTGTACAAAATAAAATTTGGCGGACCTCTAGAGAAGGAAAGAAGTTTTTCGTAATCAACGCTTGCCCTGGACTCATCCACTTTTCACTGTACACAAAAATTAGAGATTGTACTTCTTTTTCACAGCTTCGTTAACTTTTTCCGGCGCGATACCCCTAAAAACGGACACCTATTTTAATTTTACCGGCATCAAAAATATTTAATTAAAATTTTCCTTCTATAACATACCTGAAAGTAAGCAATTTCATATTTTCTACTAAATTCGTTTATAAATTCTGGTGGAAGTTAATTATTTCAAACAGATTTTGATCGTGCCGGAAAGGGTTAAGATTTTGAAATTCAGTTACTCTTAGACAGGGCGCAAAAAATATGTGTCAAGCACGTAGCCTGCGAAATGTCTAAACTATCTACATTCGATTTATAGAAATGCACGTAAAATAGTTTGCTCGAAAAAAATGATACGAATAAAATACTAAAATAGTCGCTTTTTTGCTATCCTACATATTATATTTACTCTCAAGATTGTTATCGAACATGTTTTTCGAACATATTTTTCCGTATAATCATGAAATAGTTTTTAACCTTTCGTGAAAGCAAGGAATTTTTTAGTTAACTTTCAAAACCATACGCTTGCAATGCCAAATGTATACCAAATGTGTTATTTTTAGAATGATATTAAACACTTATTGGAAAACAGTAGTAAATAAAAACTGTTTTGAACAAAATATCATCGAAATAAACCAATGTAGATAAATTCAAAAGTTTCTGTCGAGGAATATTTCTAAAAGAGAAATTGGATGCTGCATTTTTTAATATAATCCTTTTTTTCTCCGAAAAGCTTTTTACATCTTCACTCAGTTCAATAGATTTGGAAAATAATTTTAAAATTTGTAAGAAAAGAGCTATATTCATCCATTCATCATGATAAAATATCGTGCTATCAAATATTACGCGATTCTTGCAGTATTTTTAGAAATCCCTCTTATAACTGTCCGCTCTTTCAGAATCCCACTAGCTCCATAACCAAATGATGACAGCGAGGGATGAGTAAAAAACTTTCTTGAAACCTTTTAACTGTGCGAAACTTACTAAGCAGGCAAAATTATAAAACAGACTTGTATAGGATAATTCCTCGAAAATAATTTTAGCATATCTATTCTAAATGAAAAATAACTGCAAAATACTCAGATGGGATTAAATTAATCCCATTAAAAAAAAAAAAAAAAAAAACTTGTTAGAGAATTAATCGTAAATTTGAACTCATGAAAACAATACAATCACAGCTTTCTTTCGCAATTTTTTTTAACCCTTTCCAGCACAGCACGGTCAAATTTGTTAGTAAAATGAGAAATTTCAACTGTCACCAGAATTTAGAAACGACAATTTTTTTTTTTTTTTTTTTTTTTTTTTTTTTTTTTTTTTTTTTTTTTTTTACAAATTAAGAATCCCTTAATTTAAACTTCATTGTAAAAGTATTTTTTTTTTTTTTTTAATATTGTTGGTGCCGTTGGCAAGTTTAGATTTAAAATTAGGTATCCCAGATGCATTTAACTCTATTTACTCGATTAGAGACCACAGAGAAATTACCGGCCTCCTGATTGGTTGGTTTCTCTTCCGTTTTTTCTGCTGTTTTAGGTCTCTGGAAATTGGAATTTCTTATGATGCCAGTAGTAATATATCATAATATAATTCTTTTTTTTCACATAAGTAAATTAGCATTTAACATTCAACATTTTAACTAACTCAGTTCTTATCAAAAGACTAACACTAATTGATTCAGAATTCCGCAAAATATTATTACATCAGAAAGCTAAAATTAAGTATATTACACCAGAAAAAATATGTAATGTCGCCATCTACTTTTCCTATTCGAAACTTTAAATTGTCTTTTTAATCAACATTTTTCGTTCGTGACTTTTTTCTTCTTTAACCCCTTCGCGACGGGAGCATTTTAAGAAATTTTTAATGTTTTGTCACCGGTTTTAAAAAACAGAAATCTGTGTATTATCGAATCGAGGAAATTTTCCGATTGAATAAGCCAAAATTTACGGTATAATTTTACTGGTGGCGATAAACGCGGATTCTTAAGCCTATTTGCGGCACGTATACGTGTCGCTCGTCCCCAAGGGATTAAGGGATTAAATTTGATTTTAAATGTCAGCTTCGAAAATGTTTTTAATTTATACGTATTTTAAGAAATATATACATTCATAAATATAAAAAGTTTTTTAAATTCTAGTATTTTATATAAGGGACGAAAGTTATAAATACATGTAATAAATAAGCGGGATAATTACATCATGAAAAATATTACTGAAAATCTTATTGTGAAAATAAAATAAATCGCAAAATTACTAAATGGTGTGTATAGAATATTGCAAAACTATTAACAAAACAAACATCAAATTTAAATATTAATAATCGACATTTGAGTCAACAGCTACAATATTGATTTTTTTTTTTTTTTTTTTTTTTTTTTACAATATTTTGTATACACCATTTAGTAAATATGCGTTTTCATAATTATGCTAAAACAAATCGCATAAAAGAAAGCAATTGATCGGGAGGCTGGAAGTTGTATTGTGGTCCCTAATCGAGTAAAGAGAGTTAAAATACATCCCGGACTGGGCACAGTGTGCCGGAAAGGGTTGAAACACGATTATCCGACAAGATTTTTCCTCTTTGCGAACTCATATCCTGGGATCGAAGAGTGGTTTAAGTCGGCATTTATGTATTTTTATATCTCGGCGACTTTTTATAATAGCAGGCTGAAATTTTGTACGTGACCTTATTAGTGCTTGGGGCACATTTTACTCATTGGGAAATCTTTTGTATGGAAGCCGTACAAAAAAATTTTATTTCGTATTTTGATGGACCTCAACTGTGCTAATATATTCATCGATAAATATACAGGGTGTCCGAGAAAGATCTGTACAACTTCAAAAATTTATTGAAAAAGAAACAGTAGGGTAACAGCGAAACTAATTAGGACATTAGATAGAATAACTCAAAAAGTTTTTTTCTGCAGTATGTTTCTGACCATAGATGGCGCTACATGTCATGCAAAGGAATATTAAAGCAAAGCATTTTAGTTATTTCAATGGCGGATTGCGTGAAGAAAACTCAATGTGTTGCGTGGTTTATCGAAACAAAATCAGATACGCAAACACATTTCAGTCGCTGAATAATTCTTTTCCACAGCGTTGGATTGGCAGGGATGGTCCCATTGCATGGCCACCCCGGTCTCCTGACCTAACACCACTGGATTTTTTCTTTTGGTGTTATGTTAAAGATACTGTATACCGAACGCAAGTTAACAGTCTCGAAGTTTTAAAGCAAAACATCCAAACAGCTGTAGCTACTGTTGATGTTAGCATGCTGAAACGGTCGTGGATGGAATTGGAATATCGTCTTGATATTGTTCGTGCTACGAAAGGGTCTCATGTAGAAATTTCCTAAGGTAATAACTTAAGTTATAGGAAAAAAAACTTTTTGAGTTATTCTATCTAATGTATTAATTAGTTGCGCTGTAACCCTATTGTTTCTTTTTCAATAATTTTTTGAAGTTGTACGGATCTTTCTCGGACACCCTGTACTACTATGGGATGTTTATCGGTTTTCTCTTGACGTTTATAAATATTTATAATCATATACAGGCTGCGACAGGCGACTATTTTTATATTCTGCTCGCACCAGTATTTTTCTAATTTAAATGTTATATTTTATTTCTCCTGCAAATGCTATCAGAGTGAGTGTTAAATATTTCTGTTTTGAATAAGTGATGCCTGTTAGAGTTAAAAAAAAATAATCTCCTGAGGCAACCCTGTATATATGCTGTTAACCTTTTGCACTCACATCTGACAAAACATTAGCTTTTTTTTAGGAGGGGGGGGGGGCAAAATTTGTTTTTGGCACCAGTAATAAAGAAAAATAAAATTTGACGTATTTAATTAGAGCATTTCTGAAATTATTTATTTGTCGGAAACTTCTCTTAAAAATTTGGTGTCAATCGAATAAAATTTGTGTAAAAGACGCCCGAGTCGAAAGGATTAAAATGAAATTGCATTTAAAATAGAAACGATTAAGATTCTTATTTTTAAATAAATTAATTTATTTACTTAAAAAAACATCGAAATTGTTTTTATTTTCAAACGCTATGCTGTCCAGATATTTTTTCTTCAAACCCTATTGCATTCGCAACGTCAACATTACACGAATCGGGGTGAATCCTTTTATGTCCCTCAACTGTCGAAATTTGAAGTCCATATCTTATTTATAAGAAAATGAAGCCATAAAAGACAACTCATAAGCAAACATACATACAGCAAGTAAGGGGGAAAATGGAACACATGTCATAACTTCAGCCTTAAAAGTCGCAGAAAAAAATGCTTTCCTTAAAGTTATTATGTATATGTATATATATATATATATATATATATATATATATATACAGGGGTGCAAAAATCTAGGCGCCAGAGGGTAGTCTCTCATCACTAAAATTTTAAAGTTGTTTTTGCTCAAAATTTAATAGCATTCTAGCAGGAATTTTACACGAAATATTAGACGAAGAAAAACGAAATAAATTTTGCGGTGAGAAACTGCCTACTGGCGCCTAGATTTTTGCACCCCTGTATATATATATATATATATATATAATAGCCTATATAAATATGATGCACGAACGCTTTCATCTTTAACACTAGAACATTCAAAAAGGGTCATTGTGACCCTTATTAAATAAATAGATATCAATTTCAATCAGAAGTTTCTTCATAAAATAAATCAATACTTAAGGGGACAGGTCAGTTTTTGAAATTTTTTTTTTATTAACTGATTTGCCCGTACATCGTACAGGCAAGAAAATTTAGTTTAATCCATCCCTAAGAGTTTTTCGATACCAGTATTTTATTATTATTATTATTATTACAATTTCATACTATTAAATGGTATAAATGTTTAGATTATATTATGAATATTTTAGATTTTAAAAAAAGTGGTGTTTGTCCCATATTTTCAATTTACTGTATGTAGAATCAGTTAAGTGGTTAAAAATATGATCCAAATGATGAACTCACAGCAATTCAATGTTCAATTAACACCGTAACTGGTTTGCCCGAACGGCGTTCGGGCAAGACGAGTTTGCTTATTTCATCGTCTAAAGCTTTTTGACACCACTATTATTTTTTTAAGAAAAATTTCATACTATTGAAAGGCGGAAATTTTTAGACTAAATTTTGCGAATATTTTATTTAAATAATAGTGGTGTGAGTCCGCTATTTTCAATTTATTGAATGGAAAAAAATTAACCAGTTAAGGGGTTAAGCCTTTCGACACAGGCAAATTCTGTTATGAGAAGCAAATTCTGTTATGAGAAATTATCGACTGTCGGCGGAATTTACAAACGACTTATTTAGAAATTAACCCTCTCATGCATACGGACCTAATATGAGGTCGTATAATTATTGCATTATTAAGCAAAAAAATTTTGGGGATTCATATATGGAGATTTGATGGTCGTATAATTATTGCATTATTAAGCAAAAAATTTTGGGGATTCATATATGGAGATTTGATGGTCGTATAATTATTGCATTATTAAGCAAAAAAAATTTGGGGATTCATATATGGAGATTTGATGGTCGTAAAATTATTGCATTATTAAGCAAAAAAATTTTGAGGATTAATATATGGAGATTTGAGTTTTGAACAGATAATATTTAACATGCAGTACAATAACAAAATATTTTATTATGTTTTTTCATTTATCAAAAAAGAAGATTTTTTGTGAATAATGAAAAATATTGAAAAATAATTTATGCTCGAGAGGGTTAAACCAATGAACCAATGTATGTATGGTGAAAGTGCCTACTGAAGTCGTTTTGCTTCAGTTTACCTTCAGTCGAAGTCGATGAGTCGATATGTCTAAATGTACATAAATTCAGCATAGAAATTAAAAATCCCTTAATTTAACTTAATTTAAGCTTTTTAAAATATTATGGATGCCGTTTGCAAGTTCGGTATTAAAATTAAATATTTCGAACTAAGTAAAGAAAAAAAAAAAAAAAAAAAAAGAAAAAAAAAAAAGAAAAAAAAAAGAAAAAAAGAAAAAAAGAAAAATCAACTGTTTATATTACATTACTCTTTGCACTTGTGTGTCCAGTCTGACTGGTCATCATCTCTTTGCAATATTTGTTTTTGGCACCAGTGATAAAGGAAAATGCAATATGCCTTAGTTAATTAGAGCATTTTTGATATTGTGCAATTGAAAGTCTTCTTGAAAAGCAAAAGAAATTTAAACTTATTTTGAAAAAGTTGTGCAGACTAACTAAAGTTTACGTAATAGACACCGGAGTCGGAAAAATTAATTAAAAGTTTTCAAAAGTTTATAAAAAGTTGAATATTTTAAAATCCTTAAGACTACTTTTTAAAAAATATATACTCCCTCTGTCCCAAATTAGTTGCGACATTTAGGTTGAAAATTTTGTCCCAAATTAGTTGCGACATTTCAAGTAGGCGGAGTCATAAATAACTTCTGATGCAGTTTAGTAGACCGACACCAGTAAAATTATACTGGAATAAATATAACTATGTATACATACTAGGCGTTCAAAGCATTGTTAACTCGAATTTAAAGTAAACAAAAAGGAATTGTTTGACGAATGAAAGGACTGATTTTGAGTGAAAAAGCTGTACTGGAATGTTTGAAACAATATTTGAAAAATTGTGAACTAAGCCTTAATGGCATAAATGCTGCTGCTATTAAATTCATTGTGTATTATAATGTTTATTATCCTGTCCCGTTTGCAGAAGCAGGCTGTAAAAAAAATAATAGATGAAGAAATTTACAATGTAAGTTTACAAAAAATTGTAAATGAGGACGGAAAAAGAAAAAATAAGAAAAGAAAAAAATGCCACTGAGCAAAATCAAAGGTGTTCCAGTGAAACGAAGACAATCACTGCGAAGTTTATCATATATTGTTATAATTCATAATTCAATATTACACAGGATTCTCAATGCGGAAAAAACTTTGGTGCGTATTTCATCAATTATTAAGCAAAATCTAATAGAAAAAAATAAGCTCGACCGAATTTGATTTTGTTTGCAGCATGTTTATGCTAAAACATTTCAGAAATGTTGTAATAAAAATGTTTGTAAATGAATTCACGGTTGATTAGCTTGAAGACAGTTTTATATGATTACTGTTAAAAAAGTCTTTAAAATGGGGCGTGGCTTAAGAGTGTGTGAACCGGTATTTTTAAACTAATCAATTACTGATTTATAGAATTATGTAGGGAATGTTAGGTACGTAAATATTGTTTATTGATAGTATAGCTCCCTGAAAAATGTTCAAACAAAATCATAAAGTCATAAATATCAATAATCGGTACAAAAGTATTCAAATGTCGCAACTAATTTGGGACAGAGGGAGTATTTTTTACTAATTTTTTTGATTTTCAAATTTGCATAGCTGCCAAATCTTCCGCTTTTTATACCAGAATTTTTTTTAATAAATTTCTGCCTTATTTTATGGGCAGATTACAGCAATTTAAAAAAAAGTAAAATTTACTATATTTTTTGTTGTTTTACAAAAAGGCATAAGATGTTTGCAATTATGAATGTGTATTACACAACACTGGGTATGGATTTTTATGTTTATCTAATATTACATTTAATATAATTGTTTTACTGATATACATAGTATAAAATGTTTAAATTTAACACATCTTCATATATACCGTATTTACTCGTGTATAAGGCGCACTTTTTTCTCAAAAAATTAGGGCAAAACTCCTAGGTGCGCCTTATACACGGAATAATTTTTTACTGTTGGATGCAGTCGAACGATATACATATGAAACAAGAAATTATTCAAAGAAAATATTAAAACTCGGAAAATGTTACTTAATTGAAGTATTACTGCTTATTTATGTCATTCCCTGTAGTTTTGTATACAACAGAGCTAATGACATTATCTAAACGCTAATTAGCAATTCTCTTTACCGTCACTCATTCCTATTTCCCGTCATTCTCTTACAACCCGAAAAATGCATTTTCTTCTTGTTTTCTGGTCTGGTGTAATGTTTGTTTCGACTTTTTTTTTTTTTACTGAAATTGATTTGGCCATTCTGCATTAGCGTATCAAATTTATGGTGCGCTTTATGTATGAAATTTTAAGAAATCGCCATTTTTACTTGTAAAGTAGGGGTGCGCCTTACACACGCGTGCGCCCTATACACGAGTAAATACGGTACTTCTTTTTTTAAAAATAACAGAAAAATCTGAAGGCTGAATCCATGCATGGATTTATCACATATATAATAAAATCATATACAAACAAGTTTAAATCTCTATCTCAAATATAAAATAGTCACAGTGTTTTTAAAACATGAGAGTGAAAAAAAAAAATAGAAACGTGAAGAAAAAGTCATTTAATGTTTTAATTTATATGGATAATTGTTCTGGGTGCATTAACAAAATTAACAATATCTCGCGATAATTACCATACAGGTTAAAATGAGGTGTCAAAATATTCACAATCAAATAGGCTTTCATTTAATATTAAAAAAGAATAATCGATTTTTGCAACAATTTTAACCACTTAACAGATCAATATTTTTGAAAAACCTTTCAAAAAGTGGCTATTTGTTTCATGTCACTGTAATATTAAATTCTCTCCGGAAAAATCGAAAAATTTTGTTTTAAAATTTAAAAAGAAGGCAATTATTAAACTTGTTTGCCGGCAAAGTTAAAATATAAAATTTCATTAAAATATTCTGGTGAGAATCTCGTAAATTTGTTTTCCGCAAAATCCTGACGAAAATTTAACTGGACTGAAACTTGATGAAACTATATGAAACTAAAAATCTCATTTCCTATAAAAAAAATTCTGGTATAAAATTTTTTTTATTAAATTTGAATAAAATTTATAGCGATTTTAATGTTAACACTAAGAACAAAAGTAATATTAGATATCAACAAAATGATAAAACCGCGATCACATTTTTTCCCCTCTTCAATCTCTATTCGCAATTTCAACTACTCTATAACTGCAATGCTTTATTATTAATGAATGATCATTTTTAAAGACACTGTGCATTAAGTAATACTATTACGTTTAGCTATAACCAAGAATATAGCTGCGAGTCAGCTTACGTAAATCATTGGTCTTTAATGTTGAAATTTTACTCAAGTTCTGATAATTACCCTGCCATGCAACGTGCTGTCAAGCTAGATCATTAATCGAACAGGTAGATTCATAACTACATTTGCACAAATTGGATTAGCGTCCCCTCTGAATAGATTATAAGTTTTCCGATATTCTCATTATAAACACATTATTATCCGCTCCGTTGTTTAATATAGTTTGATGAAGTGAGAAAGACGTCATTAGTAAAACAGGAGTTACTGAATAATCGTTTAAGTTGGCAGAAGCGATTAACATTATACAAGACGTTTGGTGCATTTGTACGTCATTTATAGGTCTAGCGTTAATTCTAAATTTTCAACAGTAAATTTAAAAAGCTATTTTTGTTATTACAATGGATAAAGATCGACCGAAAATTCGGATTCGTTTTCGAGCCGAAAATTGAATTTCACCGTAAATTTGGTTTCAGCAAAATGCTGACGAAAATGTAACTGAATTGAAACTCGATCGAAACTATTTGTATCCGAAAAATCTCATTTTTTTTTCCTTTGAAAAATTTCAACATTACTCATTGATTTAAACCTTTTCGGCACGGTCAACTTCTGTTCGTAAAATGAGAAATTATTAACTGGCACCGGAATTTACAAGCGACATTTTTTAGTAATTAAAAACAACTGCGTCGGAAAAGATTAAGACAAATTGCCTTTTAACAAGGTCATAATAATTTAAATAAATAAGTTATATAATTTCAAATAAAAATTTTGGTATCAAATGTTGTTATTAAATTTGAGAAAATTTCTGGTAGTTTTAAAGTTAACGCTAAAAACAAAAGTCACATTAGATATCACAAAATGTTGAAATAGCTATCACATTGTTCATCTCTTCAAGCTCTATTCGCATTTTCAACTACTGTATCACTGCAATGATTTATGATTAATGAATAATCATTTTTACAGAGACTGTGCATTTGGTAATACTATTACGCTAGATATAACCAAGAATATACCTGCGAGTCATCTAACGTGAATTATTGGCCTTTAATGTTGAAATGTTACTCAAGTTCTAATAAAATATCCCTCCATACAATGTGCTGTCAAGCTGCATCATTAATCGTACAGGTAAATTTCTAACTGCATTTGCACTAATTGGATCAGCGTCCCACCTGAATAGATTATAAGTTTTCCGATATTCTCATTATAAACACATTATTATCAGCTCCGTTGTTTAATATAGTTTGATGAAGTGAGAAAGACGTCATTAGTAAAACAGGAGTTACTGAATAATCGTTTAAGTTGGCAGAAGCGATTAACATTATACAGAAAGCTTGGCGCATTTATACATCATTTATAGAACTAGCGTTAATTCCAAATCGTCAACAGTAAATTTAAAAGCTAATTTTGATTATAACAATAATTAGATATCGACTGAAAATTACGTTTCGTTTTCAGCCCAAAATCTGATATATCAGGTTATCGATCCTACATTTACCCTATCCGGTCGAAAGTATCCAAACGCAATCGATTTTCGAAATTTTGCCGAATTTATGGGCAATTATTTGACGAATTTTTCTGGAACTTTAATGTAAAAATGGCTTCAAGTATTTTATTTCATTTTATTTTAATGTAAAGCTCCGAAAGTTTAGCTTACATTAATCTGTCTCTAAAATTAGCATTGTAAGGCTTAATCACTTCGCGACCGGAGTCTTTTACGAAATTTTTAATGTTTAGGCACCGGTTTTTAAAAACAGAAATTTATGCCTTATCAAATCGAGTAAATTCTTCGATTAAAAAATGCAAATTTTACTGGTAAGTAAAAACAAGGATTCTGAGTACTTTTTGCGGCACGTGTATCGGTCGCTCCTGCCCAAGGGGTTAATGGCAGTTGAATAAGGAATATCAAGTTTCCCAAACTTACCTTTTCATGTATAAGTAAAAATAAATTCTTATGTATACTTTTATGTCTTTAAGAACTTAACATTGCACTAAATTCCTGTAACTTTACTTTAGAGTTTCATTTCATAGTCAAGTATTCCCTACTTTTACAAATTCATTAGTTTTGACAAACGATCAAAATTCGAGAATTCGTAAAGCGAAAGCGATAACAAGCGTTTTAAAGTATTGTCAATTTTATCTGAAACTCAGAGTCATCAGTCTATAACGTCATGGGAAATAATATGATATTCCTGCTGAGTTTCTATTAATTTTTGTTCAAAGTTTAATTAATTCATGTGGAGAGTTCATGGAATATACGGGAAGTAAGTATCACAAGTAAAAGAACCCCAGTTTTCATAAAGTTTAGAAAACTTATCGATCATGTTAGCATTTTTATTTAGTAAATGTGATACCTACGCAAGTTTTTATTTGGTTTTAAAATTCTTTTTTCATTATTAAATTTATGCTTTTACTTAATTACTTCTTTTAAAGTAATAAATAATGTCACAAACTGTTAACATTTTGTTTAAAAAGTAATTTCTTACTTCAGCAGTTTCATTAAAATCAAAAAATTGTTTTGAAAGATTTTTGTTTATACTACTTTTATCATCTTTGCCATAATTATTGATACACATGGGTTAATCGTAAAGTTCGATTACAGGCGAAGTTTTTATATTCTATTTATTCCCCCCCCCTATTTTTAAAAAATACATTTCGTAGTATATTTCTCTTGCAAATTTTCTCAAAGTGTATGTAAAAGATTTTTTTTTTTTTGAAAAAGTTGTGCGAGGTAGTATCTTAAAGTTTCAGTAACAGACTAATATTTTTTAATGTTACATCTCAGCATTTTTTTAGTAAGTATTCTTTACATGCTCTTTGAAATTTTTGCATGAAAAATATACTAAAAAGCTTATTTTTAAAAAATAGTAGTGAGACCAGAATATATAAATAATCACCCATAGCTGAAACTTTACGATACTCCCACGTTTATCAATTACATAATCTGAATACATTCACAATTGCATGGACAGAACACAGAAAAACGAATGAAGTCCAAAACAATTTTTAACTACATTGGTAATATAAAAATTGTAATAATAAATAGAAATAAAATAAAATAAAATTATTGAAGCCGAATAGCTTTGAAAATTTATCCTGTACTAACTTTTGTTAAAAATTGTTACTGTCAGGCTTTAACAGCGATTGAATAGTGAATGCCACGTTTTCCAAACTTATCATTTCATGTGAGTAAAAATAAATTCTTATGAATTACTTTTATATATTTCAGAGTTTAACATTGCACTAAATACCTCAAATTTTACTTTAGAGTTTCATTTAATAGTCGAGTATCCCCTGCTTTATCAAATTAATTAGTTTTGACAAACGATCAAAACTCGGGAATTCGTAAAGCGAAAAGCGATAACCCAAACAAGCGTTATAAAGTATTGTCAATTTCATCTGAAACTCAGAGTCATCAGTCTATAACGTCATGAGAAATATTACATTCCTGCTGAGTTTTCTATTAATTTTTGTTCACAATTTAATTAATACACGAAGAGACTACATGAAATATACGGAAAGTAAAAGCATATAAAAGAACTCCAGTTTTCATGAATTTTAGATAATTTGTCGAATATATTAGCACTTTTATCTGGTACACAATTTTTTTTTTCACCGGTTCTGTTTTATATAATTTTTATATGCATAATTTTTTTTCTTTTGTTTCAAAAAAATTGTATATGACCCTAAGAAAGATTTGTTACAAGAAAAATAATTAAAAAAAAAAAAAAAAATCAGCTATACATTTTGAGTAAAAATAAATTCTTATTAATACTTTTATGTGTTTCAGACTTTAACATTGCACTAAATTCCTAAAACTTTTCTTTAGAGTTTAATTTAATAGTCGAGTATCCCCTGCTTTTGCAAATTAATTAGTTTTGACAAACGATCAAAATTCGGGAATTTGTAAAGCGAAAAGCGATAACACAAACAAGCATTATAAAGTATTGTCAATTTCATCTGAAACTCCGAGTCATCAGTCTGTAACGTCAAGGAAAATAATATTGTATTCCTGCTGAGTTTTCTATTAATTTTTGTTAACACTTTTATTAATTCACATAGAGAGTATAGGAAATATACTGAAAGCAAAAGCAATAAAAAAAACTCCAGTTTTCATGAATTTTAGAGAATTTATCCAATATGTTAGCACTTTTATCTGGTACACAAAATTTTATTTTGTTTCGCCGGTTCTGTTTAATTAACTTTTAAGTGCATTTTTTTTCATTTGTTTAAAAAAAATGTATAAGAACCTCAGAAAGATTTGTTACACAAGAAAAATAATGAAAAAAAAATCAGCGATACACTTTGAGTAAAAATAAATTCTTATGAATACATTTATGTGTTTCAGACTTTAACATTGCACTAAATTACTGAAACTTTACTTTAGAGTTTTATTTAATCGTCAGATATTCCCTACTTTTACAAGTTAATTAGTTTTGACAAACGATCAAAATTCGAGAATTCGTAAAGCGAAAAGCGATAACACAAACACGCGTTATAAAGTGTTGTCAATTTCATCTGAAACTCCGAGTCATCAGTCTATAATGTCATGGAAAATAATATTGTACTCTGCTCACTTTTCTATTAATTTTTGTTCGCAATTTAATTAATTCACGTTGAGAGTATGCGAAATATGCGAAAAGTAAGCGCAAATAAAACATCTCCAGTTTTCATAAATTTTAGAAAATTTATCGAACATGCCAGCATTTTTATTTGGTAAATGTGACGCCTACGCAGGATTTTATTTTGATTCACCGTTCCTATTTAATAAATAAATTTATACTTTTTATTACTTTTTTCATTTTAGTAGTTTCATTTAATTTAACCCTTTGCGGTGCAGAGCAAGTTCATTGCTAAGTGTTGAAATTAATGACTGATTCTGGAATTTCAAAACAACTTCATTTGTAAATAAGAATTAGCTATATTTCACGCATTCAATAAACTGAAATTATTTTTGCTTACATTCCGGTGCCAATCTGGCGTTTGGGAATTAAACTTAAGTAGTTTCATAGTTATACCACCGCGCCGCAAGGGGTTAAAGCTTCCCTTGTAAAAGCCAAACTTTAGTAAAATATTCTTAGTGCCGATTACAAGTGTAAAGTTAACCCCTTGCGGGGCGCTGGTTTCATAGATATACCACTTAATTTTAATTCCCAAACGCCACATTCGCACCGGAATTTTGTTTAAAAAATTATGGTTTAATGTATGCGTGAAATATAGCGTTTTCTTATTTACAAATAAAGTTGTTTTCGAATTCCGGTATCAGTCATTAATTTCAATACTTAAGCAATGAATTTGCCCTGCCCCGCAAAGGGTTAAAATTAGATGTGCCCGGGGATGGGCACACATAATGGTCTAAGCAATGGTTAGATCTGGGTTGCCAGTTTAACCTCTATTGTTATTCAGAAATTTAGGATTCATACCAGAATTAAAGAATAGTACTTCATACTTTATTTAATAAGAGCCATTTATTGATCGCATAAAGTAAAAATTCTTCGTTTAACCCATTAGTGCCTAGCGTCCCATTTTTGGGACAGTTTTAAAAAATTCAAGTAAGCGCTTTTCACACCAATAAAAAGGATGATAAATAATTACCTTCTTTCTTGAGACAAATTTCTCGATAAATTGAGATACAGGCTATTCTTGTTTTAAAAGTGGTGGGAAAGTGCGAAATTTGAATTTTAACATAGAAAATAATTCAGGCATTAATGGACTAAAATTTGCGGTTAAATTTCATATTAAAATTAGAGAACAAATTGGTGTGGACTTCCCTAGAAACTGTAATGTCGAATCTAACTAGGCGCAGTAAATTTTTTAAACTAGATTTTAAAAAATGATTATTTTTACCAAAAGACACAACATTTCGTTTTAAACATTCGAAATTTCATTCCATTTCATTCCATTCGACTTCAATGGAAAATCATTTACCTATTTTGTATTTCACTAAAACAATAATTTTTAATGATCTTGAAATCTTTTAACTGAAATATATATTCTATTTATATATTTATTTTTGCTTAGGGAAAAAAACCTATTTCTTGTTTCTTATGATATCAGTTATCATACAAATCGCAATCTGATTTAATTCTAATACATAGTAGTTACCATTAAGTGGTTAAAATAAATGATTACCAATAGATCCCTCGTTATCTCATACAAAAGCTACAATACGGGAAATACAAAAATTCCATTGTTCAGAAATTTATGTTTATATTTTAATTACATCAGTTAATTTATTTTCCAGGTACTGGAAGTGATTCCAACACTGCCAAGTCAGCAGAAGGCTTCGGATCGCCCAGTGCTAGAACGCTCTTCATCAGAAATAGTTACATCTCCAGAGGATCACGTACGATGGGTCGGAGGAGTCGTTCCGGTTTTGGAATCTCTCTCACCAGAGTTTCTTGCTAACATTCCAGTCATCCAAGGGGGTTTCTTCCACCAACAGACAGCGACGTCACCCAAAGACAAATAAAAACCCACTTAAATACTCTGAAACAACATAATTGTAGTTTATAACTAATATATAAGCTGAAAAAACACACAATAATACTAAAGAATTTGTCCATAAAATTTTAGACTTAAGTCTGTCTGAAGATAAAGAATTCAAATAAAATTTTAAAAAAGACAATATTCGTAACAATGTATAGATCAAAGAGCTAAATCAAATTATATTGTTTTGCCCTTATTCGTAAAATATTTGGTCTCACTGTAATGGAAACAGAAGTTTAAATTTCACATTTTTGATTGCTTGATATTTCTCCAATATGTAACCTACATGCCTTGTTTTTTTCCCTTTCCTTTGCTTATTATTATTATTTTTGCTGTTATTAACACTTTTGATTATACGATATATACTACAGCAAAGATAAATTATTGATTGAAAATTATTACAGTACAATACCAGCTTAAATGACGCAAATTAAAAGTGATATCAGTTAACAAAAGATGCTGTTTTCATTTTATCAGAGAATAAAAGCTATGCAAGATATATGTTTCAGATTTCTAAAAAAATCCCCAGCACTTTGTAATTATCAGCTATTTAACTGCTTTCCTTATTAGACTGAGTTATCTGGAGTTCGTATGTAGTGTATATAATCATTTATTCCATAATAACTCGGGCATACATAACTGTCAAAAACAACTGTTTTTTTTTTTTTTTTTTTTTTTTTTTTTTTTTTTTTTTTAATAAATTTTATAATATATTTCTGTTGCAAATGTTGGCAAATTCCGTGTCTTTTTTTTTTTTTTTTTTTTTTTTGAGAAAGAGATGCGAGGTAAAATTAAAAAAATAAGTAATGAAAAATATATATTTTTTTTAAATGTGATTTTTGAAAGGCTTTTTTTTTTCAAAAAATTGTTTAAAGAAGCATATAATATGCTTTTAAATTGCTTAATATTTATAGCTGAAATTGCAGTTACACTCTTAATGATGCTCAGTAATCAGGACTTTAATCCAGATTCGTCCAGATAATTCGTCCAAATTAAACATACGACTTATGAAATGAACCAATGCATAGTTGAAACACATTGTACCATACCAAAAATTTACATTTTACATTTGAAATAACATAAAAGATAAATTAATCTACGAGAAACAATTATATACAAAGTAACAACCTACATAACGAAGCAAGCAAATGCTTCTTCCCCGAGCCACGTTCGGGCAAAACTGCTAATGGGTTAAATATACTGGTGAAATTTTTCCTTGCCAGTTAGACGCTGTTTCGAAATGCTTTTTGTTTAATCCGGACAAAATACCGCCCAAATCAAATAAAATCTTGTTTTATACTGCCTAGAATAATGGGGTTTTACTGTACCAGAAATTTTCTTTAAATCTGAAACATATATTGTATACTATTTTAAATTAATTAGGCCAAAACTTTTTTATTTTTTCAAATTCATCTCTAAATATCATATTCGTTGTATTGCAAGCCGTATTTTGTTTGCAGGAACAACACAGTGAGGCGTATTTGTAATTTATAAAAATACTTCTAAATTCTTTTACAAGAAATTCCTCCTTTTAGAATTCATTAAGAGATGCTTCCTTCAGAATCCCTTGAATTTATAATTCCTCCTCTACATTCCTTTCCACTATGCTTTTCTTTTCAAAAAGTTTTGAAGAATTTCTAAGAAAGTATGAGCCTAACAGCGTTTTACTAAATCCAGAAGCTTATTAATTTCGTCTCACTGGTTTTAATTAAAGTAAACCGAAATTTTGAATTTGCATGATTTAAATACAGTGTAAGTTTAAAAGAAATGCCTGTGTCTCCAATTAATATTTTTATTAATGATCGACTGAAACCAAAATGGAATTTCGGTAATCTTCCTATTTTTGACCGAAAACGAAAATGCAAATAAACAAATTACGTAATTAATGCATACATAAATATACTTAATTATAAATTTAATCATATATATGGACCAAGTTGATTTGTACCTCTGATAATTTTTTTTCCATATAACATAAAATGTAATTGATTCATTAACAACACAATATGATTTTATAGTTATACGTATTTCATTTCATTAAAAAATGTTTTAGGCATATATGCCTCGATTCATCTTTTATAGGGATTTTTATAAATGATCTTCTGCTGCACTAGAACTTTCTCAAAAACTACTCGAAACTCTACAGCGGTTTCAAGCTAAAAAATTTCTGTTATTGTTAAGTAGGTCTGAAGATTTTAATGAGCACGTGAAAAAAGCTTTAAAATTTAGTCTTATAAGCATTGTTTACTTTATAATTTGCGCTCACGTCTTGAATGGGTCATGACTGATAATTAGAAACAAAGAAATTCATAACAATAAACGAAGTGTCTCATTTGAGACGATACAGCTCAGATCAATTAATAGCGGGGAAATTTTTTTTAAGGAAGTGACAATATTTTTTGAAATAGAGATAGTTTTGGTTGAGTTTCGGTCCTGTCGAATTTTCGGTCGATCTCTAGCTTTTATTATCGATTGTTTCAAGATTGTTCATCGATCTAACCCGTCGTACCATGATTTCACTTTAAAACTCTGTTAAAGTAGGGGTCTTCAACCTGCCACGCGCTGACCGTTAATGACCTCTTGAGATTAGTTTAGTGGACTGTCATTTCATTTCGAATATCCAGAAACAAAAGTAATTTGCAGCATCGGATAAGCTTTTCGAAAATATTTGTCATAGAAAAATTTTCAATTAAAAAAAAATAAATAAATAAATAAAAATAATAAAAAGAAGAAGTTAACCCTTAATCGTCGAACCCGAGACATTCACGGACCGCAAGTTTCACAGCTTTTATTCAGAATTGATTAATTCCCACCAGTTTTATAAAATAGTGTAATTGTTTTTATTCTGGTACCATTTTACTTGTTATTAAAAAAGATGAACATTTTTTTTTCAAAAAAGTGGTGGCAATAATGAATTTGAATTTTTAAACTGTAATTTAATGCGACCATTAAGGGGTTAAATGTAACTTTTAATAGCATTACAACACTATCATCATGCGAATTATAAATACATTTTAAACCTCAAATAATCGATTACAAATAAAAGAAGAAATAATTGATGCTGCGAACTGCGCAATAGAATAAAATGTCTGTCAAAAAATAAATTTTCAGTAGCGGTAATTTTAAAACATTTGTTGGCATTTTTTTAAATATAAAGCTGAAATTAAATAGACAAAATGAATTAAATTTAAAAAGGCAATAAACATCCTTAACTTCAAGTGTTCAAAAAGTTAAAGGTGACTATTACAATATTACAACATGATCAGCATGCGTATTATAAATACATTTTAAACATCAAAATTATCGATTACAATCAAAAGAAGAAATAACTGATGCTGTTAATTGTGCAATAGAACAAAAATGCCTGTTAAATTTTCAGCAGCAGTAGCGGTAATTTAAATTATACATTTTTATTTTTGATCTAAATCGAAAACAAAATGAAATCAATATTCTCGACAGAAATAATACATATTTTCAATCTGAAAAAAAAGGCAATTTTAATTGTCATTTTAACTGTAATCCTAAAACATACCTTTAGAAAGAAAACTCGCATTTAAATATTTATACACTACTGGATAAATGTTTTAAGATGTTGAAGTAACATACGTTAAATATAGACATTCCTTATAACATTGGTACTGAGGATCAGAATTTGTACATATGAAGAATAAAGAAGCAAGCCATTCTGCTTTCAAGAAAATTACCCTCCATGTAATGTTAACGTTAGAAAGATAGTTAAAAAAAAACTAAAATAGCAAAGAGTATATAGTACGAGGGTTGCTAATTATATATCCGGAATAATAAATAAAGACAAATATTTATCATTGAAAATGGTTTTACTGTTTCTCAAAATATTCTCTGTGAGGACCGATATACTTTTGCATACGTTTGAACCAATTTTCATAGCTCTTTGCCTATTGAGATTGGCGTACCTTCAAAATTTGTATTTTGCCTTTACCAACCGCTTCTTCTGGCGTCTAAAATCTTTAACCGTGCAGTTTATTCTTCACGGACAGGAAAAGAAATCATTGGATGTCAGATCAGGATTGCATGGCGGATGACTCATCAACATTGAGTTGTTTAGATCGATGTGCTTCTTTAAGTTTTTCGTTGAGCGAATGACCGACCACGATTAAATTAACCAAATAAGCAAAATACAACGGTTTTAGATGGTGCTTCATTGCCAAAAATCAAAATGAGTTGGTCAATGCACTGTTGTTGAAATAATCCACATCAAAAGTCGTAGAAAATCATTTCACAAAAATTTTAAAGAGTTAATTCCATTTTTTCATGGAGATGAAATTTCAAGTTACTAAACAACAGAACTAATTTTCGCTTGATGAAACTTTCTGATCTGTAAGTAGTCAACAATGTCGAACTTTACGATGTATAAATCAGATGTCAACTAGCAGCACCACTGATGCCAATTCCGGATACATAAATAGCAACCTTCGTATCTATATTCAGGAATTTTTCTTCGATAAAAAGAAGGAATTAAAACTTGAAACATCATTTAGTGTTCTTCAAGAAAATAGCATAATAATGAGCGTCTAATGGGTGAAATCTAAAATAAAAAGTCACAAATAACCGCAACAAAATCAGTATACTGTCGTTTCAAGGGTTTTGATATCCATTTTTTCCCGTTAAAATACAAGGTGCGGGAAAAGTTTTGATCCATCTTGTTTCGTGACCGATGAACTGATGGAGACTCCTTCTTAAGAAGCAAAACCTTCTTTTCAAGTACTTTTGTATCGTTGTTTTTACAGTTTGTTCTAAGACATGTTTCTAAAAAGACTTTTGATTGACTTTAATATTTGTTTTCAGAAAAACAAATAGTTTTTGCATCTATCGTTACTCCAGTCAAAATCATCAAAAATGAGGTATGTGCAAACCATACAGCAGGAATTAATATCCTATCACTAAACAAAATAGATGTTACTGTCGAATGTACTCTATATTCATAAATTAAAAGATAAATAAATGAAATATATCTCGATGTTTCGGTTTAATCCTTAAAACCATCATCAGGAGTAAATTTTTCAAGTACAAATCAGCAGGAAAACGCCGATTTGTATTTTAGAAAATTTTATTTACAATCATATAGCATGAATATAGTATCAATGTTTAAATATCTAAATAGAAATATTACATTTTTATGCAGCCAAATTTGTTCCACACCCTGTATAAAAAGAGTAAAAGCAGCCATGTGCTTACAGAAGATTCCATGATGGGAAAGGGGTAAATGTAGAATAGCATCTCATTTTGTTACCACTATTGATACAATATTTATTGTTATAAAAACAGTGTTAATCCTTCTATAGTAAAAAAAAACTAGCCTTAAAAGGAATGACTCCTGGAATGATGCTGATGTGGAAGATTTCCGGAAGTAACGAATCCGGGTTGTCCACTCCTTCCATGAGTCGAATAGACCAATCAGGAAAGGGCTCCGTCTATGCATCACCATATGGGTTACCATAAAGAGAGGAAAGGTTACCATCGCCAACAATCGCCAAGTTTGTCGCCAACTTGGCGATATATCGCCAAATTTGGCGACCAAAATTAGTTGTCAAAAGTGACGCCAACTTGGCGATAACTGTAATATTTCGCCAAATTTTCAATTTCTTTACAACACCAGTCGTTTGATACATCATTTGAGAGGTTTGCAACTGCTTATTCATATAATGGATGTCTTGTGTGTTATCCCCCATTCTGCTCCCCAGGGGGGACACATTTTTAATTTCTTTACAACACCAGTCGTGTTACACAAGATTTGAAAGGTCTGCAACTGCTTATTCATATTATGGATGTCTTATGTGTCACCCTTACACTCTGCTCTCCCCAGGGGGGGGGGCACATTTTTAATTTCTTTACAACACCAGTTGTATGACACATCATTTGAAAGGTCTGCAACTGCTTATTCATATTATGGATGTGTTGTGTGTCATCCCCCACTCTGCCCCCCAGGGGGGCACATTTTTAATTTCTTTACAACACCAGTTGTGTGACACATCATTTGAGAGGTCTGCAACTGCTTATTCATATTATGGATATCTTGTGTGTAATCCCCCCCTCTGCCTTCAGAGGGGGCGCATTTTGTAATTTCTTTACAACATCAATTGTGTGACACATCATTTGAAAGGTCTGCAACTGTTTATTCATTTTATGGATGTTTTGTGTGTCACCCCCACTCTGCCCCCCAGGGGGCATATTTTTAATTTCTTTACAACACCAGTCGTGTGACATCATTTGAGAGGTCTGCAGCTGCTTATTCATATTATGGATGTCTTTTGTGTCGCCTCCCACTCTGCCCCGCAGGGGAGCACATTTTTAATTTCTTTACAACACCAGTCGTGTGACACATCATTTGAAAGGTCTGCAACTGCTTATTCATACCATGTGGTATTGGCGAGCGCAGCAAGCAGGAGTAGCCAATAATTTGGAATCGCGAAGCGATTACGCGGGGGGTTGGCGAGCATAGCGAGCAGGGGGGCGGGGCCCCCCCTAGTATAATAAACGTGTGCTTTTCTTTCGTTCAGTTTTAAGTTGTGCAAAGAACAAGGGATTCGGGAAGCCTTGAAACAACTGTATACTATATTGCTGTGCTTTATGCATTGTATTTGAGATTTTACGAATTGAATTTTACACATTATGCATTCAACAGAGTGTAAAAATATTTTATACCAATCACGTCATAATAATGGAATTTAAAAATGAATAGCTTATTTCTTCCAGTAAGAATTCAAATGACTAAACTTAGTCAAAGGCATTTAGACGCTCTGTCTACATAAAATACTTTTAAATCTTTCTCTCACCAGTTTTAAAATAATTTAGTTAGAGAAATAGTATTTCCTGTAGATATGTTTACACAACAGCTTATTTTATTTGATAATTTTGTAAATAATTCATCCAATAATTGCTGTTAAATTTAAAAAATAAAATTTTTTTCTCAGCTTACCTGGGATAAGACATTTGCCAGTTGTGGCTCGACATTAAAATATAAACATTACAAGAAAAGTTTATCATTTAAATAGTGGTGTCACTAAATCAGTACACACATAAAAATATACACAGTATAAAAATTAAAACGCAATAACCAGAAAAACAGTTGATAACAGTAGTAATGACTGCTGTCTGCTTCCTGATCAAAAAGGCAATTCTTTTAACACTAAAGAGACGGCGAGGGGCCATTTTGGACTCTACCAAACGAAAATATTTTGATTCGAATCAGAAATCTCTTTATAAAAGAAATGAAAGCTAAATTCATTAAATAACTTTAGCCGTTTTAAATAAAAATTCTGGTATTAAATATTTTTGTGAAACTTAAGTAAAAATGCCCGTCTTTCTAGTGTTAGAGCTATTCAAACTTTTTTTTCTTACTTGTTTCCTCTACTTAAAGATTGTCCCTCTCCCCCCCCCCCCTCTTCAGTTCAAACGAGTGCTCAGAAATTCTTAATTTTGAGTTCTTCTGGTTAAAATGCCTGCCTACCTTTAAACTGCGATCAAAAATCCGCTTTTCTATGTTTGATTTAATATTAAAATCTGACAATTTAACTATCCAATTCAGTTTGATTTTTTTTTTTTTTTTTTTTTTTTTTTTTTTCAAAATGAGATTTTTAATATTTTGCTTTATCGCAAAGCATCATAAACCGAAAAACTATAATTGTAATTTTATGAAACTTTTCAAAAATACTCTAAAAGAGTTTATTTGGATGGTGTGTTTTTGCTATTTCTGGAGTTAATTATTTTTTCATATTTTCGTTGATTCAAATTATGAGTTAAGATATATATTTTCTTGGTTTTTCTGTGTGTAAAAACATTTGCTTCTATAATTTTTTTAATAACAAAGTTGTAATAATGAAATGCTTCAGCACTTCATCAATCATAATGAAATTTACCGAATAAAAATATTTTCATTTAAACTTGAGTTTTGATGTTTTGGAAAAGAAAAATTTCATTGCAATTTTTTGTATGTTTTGAGCTTAAAAATCAGAATATTTTAAAAGATGCATATTTTTTAAATATTATTCATAATTTAATTTTTCCAACGTAAAAAAAAAAAAAAAAAAAAAAAAAAAAAAAAAAAAAAATCTTTTTTGAAATTAGGCTGGCACTTTAATAATAGTAATCTTCATTTTATTTAATGGCAGAAATATGCGATTAAATAAAGCAAACTATTCGGAAGTGACACTCAAAAATAAGATAAGCATTTCTATTCTACAGTCCTGTCAATACCATAATAGTAATATAGCTTTCATTTTGAAACTATAATAAGTGGCAATGTTGGCACTTTGACAAAATAAGCTGTTAGTGTAAACACAACCGTAGTCACTTTTGCTTTGTGCTCTAATTTTAAAAAAATTATAATAATAATTAAAACGTTATTTGCACTGCTTCCCCTTGTCGACCCACTGCAATATTTGTATATGCAATTGTATATAATATTACTTGAATGTTCCATCTAGTCTTGTTCTATTTCACAGTTTTTAGATTTTTTTTTTTTAATTGCAATTTTATTTTTATCTTGTGAACTTATCCAAGAATATGAAAATGCAATTTATTACTGTTTTCTGATATTGTATTATATGGTCTTTGAATTCAGAATAAAATTTGATTTTTAAGTTGTATCCCATTTGTTTGTGTTTTTTTTTTTAAATCAATAATCTAACCATAAAGTGACACTCGTAATGTGCATTTGTGTTTGCGCGTGTATGTGTATCAGTGGTGAATCCTACTACTCAATCTAAAGCATCTATCAGATTCACAAACTTTACGAGCAACAAACTTTTCAGCCGATTTTAACCCCAACTTTTTCCCTTTCAAAGAGATAAAAAAGGTCAATTGTCTTGGAAAGGAGTACTACTAGCACCAGCCGTTAATATTTATCGCCTGCTTATATCAACGGCTCATTTCTGATTCATTGAAATGTTCGATGTTAAGTCTCGGCTAGTAGAATCATGTTCTTTCCCGCCTGTTTTTCTGTGTAGTTTTCATTGCCTTATTTATTATTAAAATTTTCCTATAAAACTTCTCAGAAAAAATTATTAGAAATTAGCTGGTAGGAAAAAAAAAAAAAAAATTAAAAAGATGATTAGGTGCTGGCGTGTGAGTGAGTGTGCATTTTAAAAGGGACTGCGCACATACAGGGTGTTTAAAAATTTCAAAATTACTAGTCAGACATGTAAAGACTTTTGTAAGCTAATTTCGTATAAGAATGGGGGGTGCAGAAATTCAGCGTTAACAACTTAACTGATTTGCCCGTACGTCGTACGGGCAAGAAGAATTTGCTTGATCCAGCACTTAAATCTTTTTGAAACCTACTATTTTAAGGAACAAATGTTTTGAGTAAATACAATTATGAATATTTTAGTTTAAAAAAGTTGTGCATCCCATATTTTCAATTTATTTGTACATAAAAAAAAAGAATCTGTTAAGTGGTTAAGGCAGTGGAGGGCGCTGTTGAATTCGATGCATGAATCAAAGTGCATATTTCGGGCAACGTGCATTGTTACATCTATGCGGAGCTTGCCGACATGCATTTCATGTAAGTGGCTCACAAACAATGCACGTCCAACATTTTTCAAAAAACATTCATCTACTGTTTATAGTACTACTTTTTCACTGCAGGACTCTATGATATCTTCCAGTACCCGTATCACTGGCGCGCCCACGGGGAGAACTAAGGGGGCCCACGCCATTGAAGCCCCTCCCAAGCTACACGAAATATTTAAATTTTTCAAAAATCATGAAAGAATACTATTATTATTTTTAATAGCGCCTTTAAAAAATCGGAATTTTTAGAAAGATAAATTATGTCATTCGATTTTTTTTCTTTTATAAATTTTACTGCGAAATTCAAAATATTAGCATGTTTTAAATTTACTTAATTAAAAGTTTAAGACAATGTGCAATCTCTTGCTCTCTTTAATCTTCATAATATTTTGATAATAAAATTTTAAATTGTTTGATTGTAAACACTCTATAAAATTATCCAAATGCAGAAACACACCGAAAAACTGTAAAAACTAAAATATTTTTTAGTACAGCATTTCATTATTTAACATGTTAATAGCATTCAGAATAAGCCCTATCAAATTTTTCCAGAACTTCCTCTGGTTTCTCTGGCTGATCACGATTCCACTCAAGACAGTAAAAAAATGCAACTCATCACTTAACTCAGCGCGTCCTATCAAATCAAATGAAAACAGAGTTCGGCAGCGGTCCGAGCCAGATTTGGGCACATCTAACCTTCTAAAATATTCTAGTCCCTTCCAAAGCGTAATCCTGGATGCGCCACTGGACCGTTTCACGCCTCGAGGCATAAAATGATACACTCGGGCGCACAGTTCCCGATGAAGATACCCAAATGTTCGGCGATTCGGCAGATTTCTTCATGGAAATCGTTCCATGTACACCCTTTGAACAACCGCTCTATTTTCTTGCGCAGCCTCATCCATGAAATGCATATCGGTATTGGTATAACGACTCATGTTGCTCGAAATCCGTGCAGAGAATGCCAATTCTATCCAGCGAAAGGCTTTTATCCTCTGAATCAAATGAAAAGACCCGCTCGCTAAGGCTAATCCCATGGAAGAAATTTATAAGGATATCTCGGTTGCATTTCAATATTTCTAAATGATTTTTTTCCATAGGATGGCTGAGAATGCAGGCGGTTTTTTACTTTTTAGATTTTTCTTCCAGATACTTTTTTATGAGAGTGCTTTCGCTTTCAAAACCGATTCCGAAATTGAAAGCGTTTCTGTAAAAAATATCTGTAAACAAAATCAAAAAAGTAAAAAACAACTCAATCTCAACTGTCCAATGAAAAAACATTTAAAAAATATTAAAATGCAACCGAGATATATTTAGAATTTTTTTCCATTGGATTAGTGTTAGAAAATGGGTCTTTTCATTCGAATGAAGTATCCTCTTAATAGAGCTCTTTACCGCCTCAAAGCTGCATTTCCGCAACCACATTTCAATAAGAAACTTGCATAGTAATATCCCTTACATCTGCCTTTACATTTCTGACTTATGATTTTGAAACAGACTGTATAACACTATCACTTTAGGGGATGTCTGGTACTGTATCGTAAGATATCCGTAGAAGGGGCGGGGTTTTATTGTTTGATTCCGTTATCATATTTTAGACAAACAAAGTACAGTAGACTCCCTCAAATCCGCACAGTTGGGACCAGAGGTTGTGCGGATTTTAGAATTTTGCGGATTTCTGTTCATTTCTTTGTTTACATTTTTTAGACAGTAATTTGAGTGCAATTAATGGTGCAATCGGAACTATAATGAATGCTTAAAATATAATGAAATATTAAAATAAGTAATAAACTAAAATAATAAAAATTTAAATAATTTTTTTAATTGTTAAAATACTATTAGCAAAAGTCAAGTTAATAATCAATAGTGTATGATTAAATATTCATTATAAAGATTAAATGTATTTTTCCAAAATTATTCAACAAAACTTGCCTCATAAAAGTACATTACTAATTCACATCAAAATCATAAAATAAGGATTTTTTTTTTCAAGTTTAGCCAGGTTTAATAACCAAAAAATATTGATTAATGCATAAATATATTTGGTAAGAAGATTGTGATTACCAGTAATATCAGCAATATCTTGAATTTTTTCCAAAAAATTTATTCTTCCATCATGAAAGAAACATGAATAGAGTATTATTAAGAAAATTACAAATAAAAAAAAATATATATGGAATAGATACAAAACTTAAAAAATCAAATTTTGTCCCAATATCCAAACTGAAAGTTTCATTGTTTACATCCAAAAAATATGTGCGGATTTTAGAGAGTTGTGGATTTCTGGTTTGCGGATTTGAGGGAGTCTACTGTATTCCTTATCAAAATGCCCCACCAGTGGCTGCAAGGTTCTGACCTCCAAACTGGTAGACAGTAGGTGCTGGGTTCAAACCCAATCGCGACCATCGGCCTAACCGTTCGGAGTTTTCCGTGGTTTTCTTCTAACCTTGCGTAAATACGGGTTAGGTTCCCTTAGAAAGACCCCCACGGAGGGCATCGCACCCCATAGGGCCTATATCCCATAGCGTAGATAATTGGCCAACATCAATACAATACAATACAATACCTTATCAAAATAGTCTGCTATCTGTTTTCTTACCAGGAAACTACCCAAATGGTGTAACAATAGAAAAAAATTTAAAGTAGCAATCGAAAAAGCATACTAAAACATGTTTTCATACGCATAAATTATTTGCCCTAGTCTCCCCGTTGCAGTGGCGCAGCCAGGAAAACTTTTGAGGGGGGGGTTTCAAAATCAAAAATTTAGCTTTTTTTCAAAAATGTCTTTCATTTTAAACATATTATTAATTATATTTAATTATAATATTAATATTAATTAATAATAATTAATTAATGAAATTAACTTCAAATTAACATTTTTTTTTCAAAATGTACCAAACAAGAAAAAAGGAATGAAAATTAAAACAAGAAAAGTAATAAAAATGAAAAATTATATTTCATGCTTTAGTACAAAAACATTTATTTTAATTTTATTTCCATTTTTCTTGGGTTTTTTGCAAGATTATCTAAAACATTTCTTCTGTTATTTATGTATCTTTATGGATGTACATTAGCGCTAGGCCATTTAATCTGTCTTCTGATACAGAATTTCTCAAGTACGATTTCAAAATCTTTAATCTTGAGAAAGAGCGTTCATTACAGCACGTGGTAACTGGCAATGTAGCCATTATAGTTAATAGAATATGTATACTCGGAAAAAGCATTTTATTGCATATACAAAGAGCATCTATAGCATTCCGGGGTTGTTCCGTATAAGATGCTAAAAATTGGTGCCACAAAATTATTTCCTCTGTGACATTATCTTGAAAATCATGAAATTCTGTCAATGTTTTTATTTTTTTAACGTCTTCCATCTTATTTGAACTGTCTGTTAAGAACTTAAAACTGAAGAATTTTACACTCTAAAAAGGCATGTCTGTTTTGTAAATAATAAATGCATCATAAAATTAAGAAAATGAATATTTCTTACCTGTTTTCCAGATCCAAAATCATGGCCAGTACAGTCTATTTTAAAATTAGTTTTTCTCTCAAAGAATTATTATTTAATCCTAAATCAGCAGTAATAGGTTGAGTAGAATTAAACGTTGATTTTTCACTGCAATCTACAGAGTCCAGATCCTTTTCACTTGAACATTGAGGAGTGTTTACATTATTTATATACTTATTCTCTATTTTAGATTTTTTTTCTTCTCAAAACACGATATAATATCATTTTGAATCCTTTTTTTGCCAGGTTTTGAAGCGGACATTGCGGTAGCAGATCCAAAACCGAAATATTCTTTTTTTTTTTTTTTTTTTTTTTTTCCACTATACTATAAAAAAAAGCACACAAATACAAACCCAGACAATTATGAAACTAGAAAAAAGAAAGAGAGAGAGAACTGAAACACATATTTCTGAATAGATGCAAAAAGAAGGGAGTTAAACTTATTTCATTGTAACATCTCATTCTTGGTAGTGACAGATTGACAATTAAAGGGTGGATTTATTTTATTCCTCCAGTTTCGGCCAGCGTATCTTCTACGAAATAGGCTCTTATATAAAAGGGTTTTTTTTAAAGTGTCAATTCGTAATGGGTTAATACAAAGCAGAATCGCCTTGTTCAGCTGGGTCAATAGAAAAACCATTAAAAAGACAGGATTCCGCTTATTTCTTCTTTCCGACGTCAGCAGAAGTCCTGAAGACAACAAAAGAGATATACAGCTTTGAGAGATCCACATCTGTAAGGAGGGGGTTGTAACATCATCGATCTCTGCGGGAGTGACATCACTTAGTATGCTAAATGCTACTTAGCTATAACATGCTTATTCTTTTAAATGAGCTTTACAACTTTAGCATTTTAGGCATATGGTTATCTTCACTTACCAAAACAAAAGAATGTGAAGAAACTTGTTTCCCGTAAAGACACTTCAGTCACCCCTACACTTGTGAAATATCCCTGATTCTCAGAAATGGGGAGGGAAAAGGGGACTTAAAATACAGATTTCGGCCGAAAGCATCGGATAAATTGTTTGAATCGGTAATATCGTCTTTGAAAAGAAAGGGGGGAAATCCAATAAATGACGGGAAAACAATCTGAACCTAAGCTGGTGTTGGGGGGGGGGGGGTTAAAATCTAACCCCTTCCCCTTGGTTGGACTATTGGGAGGGAAGATATGGCTTAAAATACAGATTTTAGCTTGTCGAATTCGAATGCTTCCGAACCGATAATCTGTTTGAAAGGGTTGTTTTTCCTGGAGAGAAGGAAAGAAAAAAATTTGAATAAATGACTGGGGAAAAAATCTCTGATCCTGGGGGGGGTTTTAACCCCAAACCCCCCCCCCTTGGCTGCGCCACTGCCCCGTTGTCGCGATATAAAAATTTTTAAAATCTGCAAAATAAAACATCTAGCTTTAAAAAGGGAAGGCTTCCCGCAAGCCAGTGAGTCAAATAGTTCATGCGCTGTAAAGCTTCTCGCCTTATCAATTGGAAATTCTTTGGGTAAATTATGGGTGCCGCATGACTTTGTTTAGCTTTCTTTCTTTTTTTTGTTCAGAAATTAAAAAAACGGACCATTTTGGAACCCAGTTTAATCCCACAAAATTTTAAATTTATATTCCGTGTTGGTAATGCTTCTAATGTGTTTCTATGTCTGTAAACGAAAACAACAATTTGATGCAACAAACAATGTATCTCAAAAAGAGTATGCTCAATTCTACCCTCTGTGCTTCACAGAAATTCTAGGGCAAGGGCAGTTTAGTCGAGGAGCCTGGGACTCAAGTCAAGTCCCGCATCTCCGAAGCATAACGTGAGATGAAATAAATAACTGCAGAAAAGTCAATGGCTCTCTCTCTCTCTCTTCATCTCATCCTCTATGAGATCGAATTTGTAGTGTATATGGCGCGAAGCAACTGCAGATGCTTCACAGATTTAGAAATAAGCTCTTTTAAATGCTCGGGGGAAATGTTTGGTGCTGCCATCTTGTACTTTTATTCATAATTAGTTGCTTTCCAATAATTGTAACTAACCCATTGGGGACAAGTATCAAATATGCGTGACACATAAGGTTATCATGATTCATGACTATTCACACCAGTTTTTTTTTTTTTAAATCGTTCTTCCAATATATATCAGGCAAACAGCAGCCAATGTTCGCGAATGCGGCGTATGGAATCTCGGGGGATACAACATCCTCCAGTCAAAGGAAAATCGTTAAATGATTAAAAAATGAAAACTTCTTCAAAAATACCACCGAAATCCTTTCTAGGAATTTAAATTGATAAAATATAATGTCCGGTAAAACCATAAATTTAATATTTTATATTAATTATAATTGATGAATTAAGTCTTTCAAGTGAAAAAAGATGCCAGAATAAAATAATTTTCTCTCACAATATGATGTTTTATAAAAGTTTCCAAGCGTCATATTGCTGCCATCATCAAATGGAACTGAATTAGTTTTATTTAAAGAATAGATGAAAATCTTCCAACACTGTACAATCTGTACTAAGAGGAATTGTTAACTAAACTATTAAGACTAAAATCTAAACTTTCTAACCCATTATTCATGAACTCATTGTTTATTCCCTTAAGCACAAAATTTGCCATTTTTAGTCATAGTAAGTATTCGAAAACCATTTTTCTTTTGAATAAATATAAAAGATAGGATCATCAATATATATTCCTTGAGGGGTGGGAATAAAAATAAAAATCGATAAAATGTCTAAATTTCAGAATTTTGCTATTTCATTGTACAGTAATATTTCTCTTTCAGCATGCAATAACATACATCGATCTTATATGATATACTCTAACAAGTTCTGATTACGGATAGTAAAGAGACGAAAAATACGTGCTTCCTTAAAAAATTTTGAAAGTTCCCAAACATGAAAACACAAGAGGCCCAAACTTTATATTAAATTAATTCTATTATACTTAAATATTTTTTTTAACTAGTTTGATGTGCAATCCCAAAACTTTCTTCTATCTCATACATACATTTTAATATTATAAAAAATAGTTACTCATTTTAATGCTTTAATAAATTTAATTCAATACCTTACCAACTTTGATTTTCATCTTAAATTTCTGCTTCAATCAATTAATCGGAGTAAAAACGAATTTCCGTCTCTGCACGAGCCGATGGACAATAGAATGATAAGCAGATTTTTTTTTTTCAAATTCAGGGAGGACCTACTTGCCTTACCAAAAAATAATCATATACAAAATGTTTAGTTCAGTTCTAGAACTAACTTCATACACTTTTATGTGGTGCAATATTGAAAATGGCATAAAATTCGGTATTGCAGCGCCTTCTCCCAGCGGATTTTTTTCAGATTCAGGGCGATCCAACTAGCCATAGTCATACAAATACAAAAAAAATTTGGTTCAATTCGATACATAACTTCATATACTTTTGGTCGGTACAATATTGAAAATGGAACATAAATCGCGATTGCAGCGCCCCCTTCTGGCGGATTTTTTTTTCAAATTCAGGGAGGACTAACTAGCCATAGTCATACACATACACAAAAAATTTGGTTCAATTCGATACATAACTTCATATACTTTTGGTCGGTACAATATTGAAAATGGCACAAAAATCGCGATTGCAGCACCCCCTTTTGGCGGAATATTTCAAAACTGAAGGTGGACCTGCTTGCCACAGCCAAAAACATTCACAAAAAATTAAGTTCAATTCTATGCATAACTTCATATACTTTTTGATGGTAGAATGGCGACATACAGACAGACACACACACACACGGACAGACAGACATTTTGTAAAAACATGTTTTTTGGAATCTCTGACCCCTAAAACGTGTAAATCCGTCGAAAACTGGAAGTCGAAAAAAATTTCGATTACAATACTTTCTTCTATTGAAGATAGAAGAAAGTAAAAATATTCCATAAAAACATCTTTAATATGAGGTACCTTAATAAATTAATTTTTCATGTAATAGATCTTTTTCCACCATATCATCACAGTTATTCAGTTTGTCTGTTATTTTAGTTGTATGTTTATTTTATATACAGAGTGTATCTAAACTACTGGGCAAAACTTTAAGGGGTGATAGTACACATCAAGACAAATAATATTAAATGGCAAACTAAAAGTCCCAAACGTCTTCCGAAGGAGATAGGCGCCTTCAAAGTTTAGGGTCCAAAATTTGAAATGATTATAAGAAACGGAAAAATTGGTCGATTCGTTTGCGGTTTTCACGAAAACTATTCTTTATGTCAGTATTGTCTTGAAAATGAATTATAAAGATAAATTTCAAAAAATGCCGATAGAGGGCGCTTTAGACTTTGGAGTAACGAACAACTATTTTTTACCGTTATTTTTTGCATCTCATTAACTTTTTTTAGAAGTTTAGACATAAACTTAAATTTTGAGCTCAAAATCTGTGGTTAAGTAGCGCAAACTGAACTGTGTTCAATGGGAGTGGATAGGTTGAAATTTAAAATGATTATAAAAAACAGAAAAATTGGTCAGTTGATTTGCAGTTTTTACTAAAATTATTCTTTATGTCAGTATTCTCTTGAAAATAAATTATACAGATAAATTTCAGAAAATGTCGATAGAGGGCGCTTTAGACTTTGGAGTAACGTACAACTTCTTTTTACCGTTATTTTTTGCATCTCATTAAATTTTTTTAGAAGCTTAGACATAAACTTAAATTTTGAGCTGAAAATCTGAATCGTTGAGACTGGTTAAGTAGCGCAAACTGAACTGTGTTCAATGGGGGTGGGGAGGTTCAAATTTCAAATTATTTAAAAAAACATAAAATTTGGTCGATTCGTTTGCGGTTTCTTCTAAAACCATTCTTTATCTCAGTATTTCCTTGAAAATAAATTTTAAAGATAAATTTCAAAAAATTCCGTTAGAGGGCGTCTTAAACTTTACAGTAACCAACAACTTTTTTTAACCGGTATTTTTTTTTAAATCTAAATAAATGTTTTAAAATCTTAGACTTAAATTTTGAGCTCAAAATCTGAATCGTTGTGAGTAATTAAATAGCGAAAAATTGAACTGTGTTCGTAGGGTGGGCTGGGTAACATTTCAACACCTGAACGCAGTTCAGTTTGCAGTTTGCACTTCTTAACCCTTCCCGACGATTCAGAATTTGAGCTCAAAATTTAAGTCTAAGCTTTTGCAAGCATTTAATTAGTTACCAAAAATAACGGTTAAAAATTGTTGTTGGTTACTCTAAAGCTTAAGGCGCCCTCTAACGGATTTTTTTGAAATTTATCTTTAAAATTTATTTTCAAGGAAATGCTGACATAAAGAATGGTTTTAGAGAAAATCGCAAACGAATCGACCAATTTTTCCGTTTTGTGTAATCATTTGAAATTTGAACCTTCCCACCCCCATTGAACACTGTTCAGTTAGCGCTACTTAACCACTCTCAACGATTCAGATTTTCAGCACAAATTTATGTTTATGTCTAAGCTTCAAAAAAATTTAATGAGATGCAAAAAATAACGGTAAAAAAATAGTTGTACGTTACTCCAAAGTCTAAAGCGCCCTCTATCGACATTTTTTAAAATTCATGTTTATAATTAATTTTCAAGACAATACTGACATAAAGAATAGTTTTAGTGAAAGCCGCAAATCAATTGATCAATTATTCTGTTTTTTATAATCATTTCAAATTTGAACCTATCCACTCCCATTGAACACAGTTCAGTTTGAGCTACTTAACCACAGATTTTAAGCTAAAAATTTATGTCTAAACTTCTAAAAAAATTAATCAGATGCAAAAAATAACGGTAAAAAATAGTTGTTCGTTACTCCAAAGTCTAAAGCGCCCTCTATCGGCATTTTTTGAGATTTATCTTTATAATTTATTTGCAAGACAATACTGACATAAAGAATAGTTTTCGTGAAAACCGCTAATCAATCGACCAATTTTTCCGTTTTTTATAATCATTTCAAATTTTGGACCCTAAACTTTGATGCAGGGTTGGGTTTTTGACGTCAAAAACTGGTTTTTGACATGACAGAGGTAAAAACCGTGTTTTTACCGGTTTATTTCGTCAAAAACCTACCATTTTCGATTTTCCTCCAATTTATAGTGTAAGTGCAGCATACAATGCATTTCTAAATTGATTTTTCTTTGTTGTTCTTGTTATTATTATGCACAATTACATTTGTTAAATTTATTTAAAAGAAGAGCCTTTTTTTAATAGAAAGATCTTTAAATACTGAGTAAAAGGGGAAAAAAAGTATATGTATTTCTCATACTAATCTTCAATATATATTCTACTAACTGCAATGGACATTAATATTAAATGATAATAAAATGTTATTATAATTATTAAATAACATTCATTTTGCATTTTTAATAAAATACATTAATTAAAATCATTTTAGAGATGTAAGAAATCTGTTATACGATATGACAATAGATGTCAAGCATGGATTGGTCATTGAATAAATTTGAATATTCTTAGATATAATATTCTTAAATGCATATCTTATGCATTTCATAAATGCAATTAAATGGTGTTTTTCATTTTCACTTCAATGAGTAGAATCTTAAAATTTTTTAACTAATAAAATTTTAAGCTATATGACTTGATTTCAAATGAAAGCTCTTAGACTTGAAATTTAACACAACCAAACAATATTTAAGAAAAAACAGAATATAATAATTCATATATTTATGTACCATAGTTTTTGTTAACTGTAACTTATATGAATTTTATAGACCATTCCAACACTTATAATTTTAGATGTTTTTATTAGATAAATTTTTACCCAAATAGTCATGAAATATTTTTTAAATCAAAATTAAATTATAGGGACAAAAGTACTTAGTCAAAGTACTTTTGTCCTGTATATATTTTATTTAAAATTATTTAGATATTATTTAAAATGAATTGAAAGAAGTAATTTATGAGTTATAAGATTTCTTCAAAAAGTCTAATTTTTTTTAGACTATACCAAATAGCTTAAGATTATTGTATAGATCTTCTAACAGAAATATATACCTATTAATATTCTAATGCAATTACTTTTTAATTTTTTGGATGGATAAATATACTTTAGAGTGTTTTTAATATTGAATATTTCATATAAAGCAGTTTAATACAGGGTTGGCACGGTTTAAACCAATTGGTTTTAACCATGGTTTAAACCACGGTTTAAACCAAATGGTTTTTTTCTCAAAAAAAACCAATTGGTTTTTTCAGAAAAAATCTAATGACATTTTCTCTTTTTGTTTTTTCTTTGTATAGTGTATGTGTTTCAGATTATTGAACATAAATAATTTCTACTTTTAACACTTTATTTCAGTAATAAATATAATATATAGTGGGTTTAAGTCTTTTTTTATCCATAGGATTAAACCAATTGGTTTTTTCTAAAAAAAAAAAAAAAAAAAAAAAAGCAATTTGTTTTTTGGAAGAAATCTAATGACATTTTCTTTATAATTTATAAGTTTCATATTATTGGATATAAATAATTTCTACTTTTAACACTTTATTTCAGCAATAAGCATTAGATATATTGGGCTTACGTCATTTTTTTTATGCATAGGATAAAAATCAGTGCACATTGGTGAACATATCTATTGCTCTAAAGAAAAAACTTTAACATGTGAATTGATCAAAGATAAAATAAATTCAATATTTAGTAGAAAATATTTTAATTTTTTTAATAATGCTGGTTATTTAATGCAATTAATAATGTAACACAATGATCTTTTAAGTTTTTGCACAAACTGTAAAAGAAATGTTTCTGTTTGGAGAATTTCTTGAAGAATTAAAAACAAAGACTGGTTGCTAGTTATAGCATTTTAATAATAATTTTTTTCCCTCTGCTATCTGCTGAATCTAACGACTAAATATGTTAACTTTAAATTGTCATTCAGAAAGAAAAAATCCTAAGAAGTATTTGTAATTTATTATTTGAATAATTGGGAAAAAAATATTTATCAAATTACATCCAAATTTTTATTATTAGTAATCAAAAGATTGTTTATAAAGATTTACAAGGCATCAATAGTTCACTGTGTAGAACAGTTAAAACTTTCAACATAATAAGACTGTTTGCTAAAACTGTTTAAATTGAAAAATGAATTTTTTCAATTTTCAGCATAAATTCACTATAATTATTAAATTTAAATTATTTTAAATGAAGTTACACTGCTTATAAACCAATAATGTCTGTTTTTATTAGTAAATATGCATGTATATGTAATAAGAAAGGATGTTTTAAAAAAACCAAAAAAACCTGGTTTAAACCAAAAAAACTGTTTTTTTTTTTTTTTTTTTTTTTTTTTCGAAAAAACCTGGTTTTTTTCCAACCCTGGTTTAATACTACAGATAAAATGAAAATTAATAATAATTGTAATGTAAAAACAATTTTAAAAAATGGGTTTTTGACAGTTTTCGACATTTTTGACAAAGAGGTTTTTGACATGACGGTAAAAACCATGGTAAAATCCGGTAAAAACCGTCATGTGTCAAAACTTACCAACCCTGCTTTGATGGCACCTATCTCCTTCGGAAGACGTTTGGGACCCTTAGTTTCCCATTTAATATTATTTGTCTTGATGTGTACTATCACCCCTTAAAGTTTTGCCCAGTAGTTTAGATACACCCTGTATTTAATTTGAATTGATGATTACAGATTCGTGAAAATTCAATTTAATGTAAATTCGAGAAATCATAGACTTGTGTGTGCTTGTTAAATTATTCTGTGCATATAATTTTTTTTCTTTATTTGGGACACACATATGAGGGCAAATAACATAGACATATATTACTTTATGAAACTATAATTTGAGGAAGTCATCCAGCTAAAAAAAATTCCAGGCAGATTGTTGAAACAATTAAAATGTGTGAGTGAGTTTTTCGGTACGAACCAATCATGATGCTACACCTACCTTACCCATGTGATTTTCAATATGAATACACTGGATTTATCTTACATGCACAACATAAAATATTAATAATTAAAGCTATTATTAAAATTTAAAGAAAAATTAAATAATGATATTTTATGTTGTGTATACAGGCTGAATTTAACTTCTATTCAACTTACATTTTTATACTGATACCATGCAAAATTATTTTTGCATATTTTTCTTGATTTGTATTATCACGTAATGTTTGTATATATACAGGGGTACATAAAAAAAGTTGTTTAACGAAATATATGCAAACTGAACTGAATCCTTCTTTGGAATAATATTGGTGGATTTAAATGTAAGTTTTATTTAAAAAACTCTTCTCGAATAAAAATGGGCCAAAAAAGGGATACAGTGCTATTGGGCTACTTTTATAAAAATTCTGATTTCTTGACTATCGCCACTTTTTTGTTAAATTTCCCTTTGTTTTCAACTTAATGTTTCATAAAACAAAAGAAATTGTATCATTTCAAAATAATGATGCCAATCAAGAAATCGGTTGATTGTGTTTATGATGTCCAATTATCAACATAAGGAATATAGACCCTAAGGGGGGGGGGGTGCCCTCTGTGGGAGTCTTTCTAAGGGAATCTAATCTGTATTTATGCAAGGAAAACCAAAGTTTGGAAAAAAAAACACAGAAAACTTCGAACAATTAGGTTGATGGGCAGGATTGGATTCAAATCTAGTACCTCCTATCTACAAGTTTGAGGGCAGAACCTCTTGGCCACTGGTGGGGCTTAAGAAATTGGAATTAAAAAAAGATAGCCCAATAGGAACTCTGACCATAGTTCAGAGATCAATCAGACCCTGTCTAACACCACACCTTTAAGGGTGTTCTTAAATCAAAAAGGGCAACTTTGTAACACATGCTTTAATTTATTTTTGTTCGGAAATGCATGAAAATAGCAGGTGTTATTATTCAGAAACTGTCTAATTGCACTCAATTTTCTGTTTTTTTTTTTTTTTTTTTTTTTTTTTTTAAACACAATAGATTTTTCAAAACAAGCCTTCAAAGTTGACACTTATGAGCACATTTCCCGACAAAAGCAGAAAAACCAGTCGAAAAGCAGGAGAAAAACAGGTGATTACGTCATCGAAATAGCTTAGAACTGGATAGGTAATTTAACTATCATAAAATGAAAAAATAAGTTTGATTCGAAATCGCTTCCATTGTCAGGCATTTCAATTTTAAAACTTTCTGTTAAAAAATGAATTTGTAAATGTGTCAAAATGTTTTGCGCTTGTTGAGCGAAGCAGTTAAGAACACCCTTAAAGATCATTAACATATTTGTTTTCGTGCTATGGCAGAATAGAAGGAATTTTTCAGTAAAATGTTTAACTTTCATAAATCTGTTAGTTCAGTATACAGCGATATAGATCAATCCTATATTATACTCCCTACCATTAACAGTTATGATATCATAAAACTTTTTGTTATAAGGGAGATGGGAGGAAATAAAAGAAATTTTTTCCACAAACTATCTGAATTTCATAAATCTGCTACTTCAGTACTTTCTATTTCAGAATGCTGCAAAATAAATCATAGATAGCAACATCTCTTAATTATTCCGGAGTCTGATCCAAGATCAACATTTTTTCAGCCAGAAATTTTACTTAACCAAAACTTTCAAAGTGAAATAATAATGTACCTTTTAGCAACACAATACATTTTCTTACATATATTTTCTGGTTTGAGCATACAAATTTTGAATCAAACTCTGGAACAATTAAGAGATGTTGGCATCTATGCATAAATTGATCCTAGATCATATTCTCCACCACCACAAGTTATAAATTTGACTAGAAACTATTTTATAATTAAAAAGAAAAAAAAATATAAATTTAATGGTTTGAAAGAGTAACCTTTTTCTTTTGCTACCCCTATTACACAAAATGATAGCAAAGTAATAAAATTTTTCTTGCTTTTCTAAAAACTATTTTTAGTATAAAAATTTAAAAACACCAGAAATAAAAAAGAATACTGCCCAGTTAAACTGAAGGCATTGAGCTCACAGGCTACAAATACTAATTGCACATTAAAGCTTTATATTTTCAAGGGTTAATTCCGTTCGAAAAAAAAAATTAAGAAGGGGAAACAGCTCTCCCCTTTTCTCTTTTTTTATACTTAATCATTGAACCTCCTATACTATCAAAGACATGCTTTATCATATAAAAAATCTATATCCAAAATTCAGAGCAAATTAGATAATTCTTAATAAAAACCCATTTAGCATTTATATAATTTAAAAAGAGTTATCCCTCTCTTTTATACTTAACCATTAAACTTCCAAAACTATTCAGAGATTTGAACGAAATCTGAAAATTCTGCTTGAAAAACCCATTTATATAAATTAAGGGGGGGGGGACATTAGAACCCCTGTTCCCCTTATTTATACTTATTCAATGAACACCTAATAACAGTCACGGAATCGCCTCATCAGAATGATCCTAATCTAAATTTTGAACGAAAATTAATTCTGCATGAAAATCCCATTTATATCAACTAACGGGGGGGGGGGGGCATTAGAGCCCCTGTTCCCCCTATTTATACTTATTCAATGAACACCTAATAACAGCCACAGAATCGCCTCATCAGAATGATCCTAATCTAAATTTTGAACGAAAACTTAATTCTGCATGAACATCCCATTTATATCAACTAACGGGGGGGGGGCATTAGAACCCCTGTTCCCCCTATTTATACTTATTCAATGAACACCTAATAACAGTCACGGAATCGCCTCATCAGAATGATCCTAATTTAAATTTTGAACGAAAACTTAATTCTGCATTAAAATCCCATTTATATCAACTAACGGGGGGGGGGGGGCATTAGAACCCCTGTTCCCCCTATTTATACTTATTCAATGAACAACTAATAACAGTCACGGAATCGCCTCATCAGAATGATCCTAATCTAAATTTTGAACGAAAACTTAAATCTGCATGAAAATCCCATTTATATCAACTAACGGGGGGGGGGGGGGGGCATTAGAACCCCTGTTCCCCCTATTTATACTTATTCAATGAACAACTAATAACAGTCACGGAATCGCCTCATCAGAATGATCCTAATCTAAATTTTGAACGAAAACTTAAATCTGCATGAAAATCCCATTTATATCAACTAACGGGGGGGGGGGGGCATTAGAACCCCTGTTCCCCCTATTTATACTTAATCAATGAACACTTAATAACAGTCACGGAATCGCCTCATCAGAATGATCCTAATCTAAATTTTGAAAACTTAATTCTGCATGAAAATCCCATCTATATCAACTAACGGGGGGCATGACCCCCCCGTTCCCCCTCTTATACATATCGAATGAACTCCAAAAACTAATCAGGGAAGCGCCTTGTCAGGATATACCTACATGCAAAATTTCAAGTGGATCGGATATTTTTATCATGAGTTATCGCGTTACGTACATACATACAGAACGGACGGGCACATAAGCTCTCAGGCTATGATAGCCTGTGAGCTAAAAAACTGATGAATTGCTTTCTTTTAATCAATAAGTTACCACTTTGCTTGTTATTACTTAGACTATAACTGAAGTAGTTATCACACAGGCAATTATTAATTTTGAAATTTGAAACAAGCAAAAAAATTTCTTTATTACTTACCAGAGTAAATCTTGTAAACATTCAGAAAAACATTTTTAGACAAAAAATTTTGCTGTCCACCTATCTGTGTGCCAAATGCTATATCTAACAAATTGATATAGAGATTAGAAATTTGGTCTGTACTTAGTAAGTAATAATGGGAAGAAGCCTATTCAATATCAGAAACCTCGATTATAAAAAATTATTTTTTCGGACTCTCAAAAAAATTGTTCAAATGAAAGGTATATAAAAAATTTTCAAAATTGATTATTTTAAGGAGTGTATATACAACACAATAAAAAACCCATAAATTTTGCATGAAGAATGAAATCAATCGGACAATTAGTTGCAGAGTTATTTGTAATCCTATTTTAGACACATTTCCATTTTTCATGACTCTATGTTTCATTCAGATTTCAATTCAAAGGTATATTTTAACTGGCTTTGAGACACTTAATCTGACATAATAAATTATCAGTTGATATGATTATAATGTTTGGAGCTATAAGGATATTTCTTTTATGCATTTCAGTACTACTAGATTAACTCATAGACCACAAAACTATCACCAAACTATAAGATTAAATGCAATAATGGCTCATCGTAAATGTCATATTCACTTGACATTAAACATGTTACAAGTGTTTGTTACTTCATCAAGAGATATTTAATTTGATGTTTAATTTGTATTTTTATTAATCTTTTATTAATTTATTTGTTCTTTTGCTAGTTAAAAAAAAAATTATGCCAATGTATATAATTTATAAGTAGTTTGGCGATTTATATAATTTGTCGAAATTTTTTGACAAGAGAATGAATTAGTATCCACAATTCATTAATAGAGTATTATTATGTATTAAAAATATTTAACTATGTTTAAATTTTATTTTGGAATTGCAATGCATTTTATATATAATTTACACATGCTTCATTTTCATAATTTATATTATGCATAAATATGATGGGTAAGAATTATGATGGTTCCAACAACTAGTTTTACAGGGAAGAAAGTTTACTAATGGTTCTCACTGATCTAGAATCCTCTGAAGGCATATCCTGGTAGCAGTTATTAAGTTACACATACTTATGAAATTTTTAAACTTCAACACCATATACTTTACAAAATATTTTTATTTGGCACTAACTTTCAAACAGTACATGATAGAAGTTGTTTTGTATGCAGCTAAATTCTGGAAGTGACCAATTACAAAAATTGTTTTCTACTATTTCTTTAAATACTTTTTTTTTTTTTTTTCAATAAAAAAATAATAAAAGAAAAACAAGTTGCAAATTGCACATGAATGTAGCAAATGAGGTGTGTTCGTACGATAACGAAGTTTTAAAAATATTCAGATCTTGCTGATATAGTAGAGCATATTCCGGATGCAGTGTAGTAGTCGAAATCTTTACATTTCTGTAAATATGCAGGAAGTAATTTTTATTACACCTCAGCAACGTATATCTTGTTCATAAAATGTGAAATAGTTGAATATAATTAAAACACGTCCCAAACAATGTTTCCCCGTATAGCATTATGTAGTGGAATACTTTTGTGTGGCCCTGTAATTTAATAATAAAAATTCTTTGCATCACAGATTGTACAGAATGCATATTTTAGTATATATTTCATAGATTCATGCCAATTCTATTATGTTCGAATGAGTGTAACATCATTAAAATACATGTGAAACTTTTTCCCCATTGATCGTAATGCAATGGAATACTTTTGATTGTCCCTGTAAATGATCTATGCATCCGACTTTCATAACATTTGAAATGACTCGACAAAATTACGTAATAATTATATTTTTTAATTTCAAACGATTAAAATGCATTTGAAACTTTTTTCCCTATTGACCGTAATGTAACGGAATCCTTTTGATTGTCCCTGTAATTGATCTATCCATCCGATTTTCATAAAATTTGAAATGACTCGACAAAATTATGTTATAATTAAGTATTTTAAATTTCAAATGATTCGGTTGGGTAGTTTTTGCATTGTTATATGTGGACAGACGGACAGACAGATGGACGGACTGAGCGACAACAATAGGTGCTACGTATTTACATAATTACGAACACACCTAAAAAATCTGATGCCCTCATCTTCTGAACAAAAAAAGTAATATAGACATCTTTTTTAAAATTCAGAAAAATTGGCAGCTATGTTTTTATCAAATTTTGTAACCAAAATCAATTAAGTGAATTTAAAAAAAGATAGTGAAATGATGAAAACACTTTTCATAGAAAATTGTATTTTATTTATATAAACACACAGTAAAATACAAAAAAACCTACTCATTATATATTATCTGTAAATTTCTTTCACATAGCAGTGTTTTTACCTGAAGAAAACTACATTTTTAAACACTATACAAACACATATGGTTTATTAATTATGAAGAAAATATCAGTAGAAAAGTATCACAGATATTCATGAAGATTATGACCTTCATATCCAGTATAAAAATTTACAACCAATGGTTAGAAGAATTATGAAAATTAAAAACAATTGTAGGCTTAGAAAATAAATAGTTCAACAAGCTATCCAATGTTATTCAAGATATGAATTAATTTACAGCATATATAATGAACATTTCTAACATAATAATGCATCTACAATGATATAACAGCATATGCATAATAATGTTAATTTAATTAAGTGCATCGCTCAGTAGCAAGAAGTATATCATATTTTTGAAAAATAACTTTTGCAGAATTGAAACATACAGTGAGCTTCTAGAAATGAAATACATATAATTCAAATTTGGATCCACCTAAAGCAATATAGTACTTCTTGTGAAGAAAAAAAAAATATATTGTAGTATTTTGAATAGCTTTAAAATTTTTCTTTTTCTTTATTTTTTATAACTGTTATAAAATCTTGAAGACTGACTGCATATGAAACACATTTACATCAGTTACAGTCTAGCCATATCTTAATTTTCTCTTCATTCATAACATTTTGTTTATAAAAATATCTTAAAACATATCATGAACTCTTCAGCTAATTTGGCTTTTCTTAAAATAAATAAAATACTCTTCTATCCCCCAAAAGCACTGATCTTCCAAGAAAGGACTATAAGTCATACTGAAGGTTGCTCAAGCCAAGGATGTAACTATAAACTTGGGGGCCCCGGGGCAAATTAAAACTTTGCCCCGGGTGCAGTTTTTTTTTCGTACGCCACTATTTAAACATACACAGTATAAAATCTTTCTCAAGAAGATAAAAAATAGATTGATTTTTTTTTTGATTTTATGTATTTATTAATTGATAAGAAGAAAGTTTTGGTTTGGTTTATTTTGTGTCGGCCGATTATCTACTCGAGGGATATAGGCCGAGGGGAGAGTGCCTTTCGTGGGGGTCTTTCTAATATAAGAAGAAAAATTTTCTAGAACGTTTTAGATGCTTTTTATATTATTCAACCGATGAGAAGCCCATATTTTCTTCCTTAAACTAGCTTCGGTGGGATCGGCAAACACGCTAGCGCGAAATTACACATTCGGCTCGACATTCTGCGGTCTGCTTTAGAGCTGGTTTTCCATGCGAAGCTTATGGAGTATATCGACGGACAAGCGAAAACATTTACTCTAACACTTTGATTTTTTTTTTTTCATTACTAATTTTTAGCTTGGTGCTGGGCATTTTATAAGAATTTAGACTAGAAACTAAAATCAATAGTTTTTTTAACCATCAGTTTGGTGCCCCTCAGGCTTGGGGGCCCCGGGGCAGTGCCCCGGCGGTAGTTACAGCCCTGGCTCAAGCACTAAGGATTGGCATGAAATATTTGGAGCAAAGAAGCTATGTTACGCCAATAGATTATTCTATTACTCAAAAATTGGCATGATCAGGTAGCCACAGATAGAAAATCTAGACCTTTTGCAATGAAAAGTAACAAACTTAAAAACTAATGTAAGAAATTAATGTAATATATTTTTTTTTTTTCTTGAGATTTGTTTTATTTTTTAAATTGCATCTTTCAATGTTTAGCATAGTACAGTTAAAAAAATTTCAATTTGCTTTTTAAAATTTATTACAAGTAATTGATTTCCTTTTCGAATTTGTTGAGCTATGAAACATAACTTTATATATGCTTGCTTTTATCATTTAAAAAACATTCTTTTGTTTGTTATTCTAAGAATGTTAAATTTATGAGCATGCCAAGTTTTTATACGCAATTTCTATTAACAGAGATTTTTGATATCCGAGGTATTAGTGCTTGGATAATCGAGGTTACACTGTATTTGGTTTGAGGTATTCTAATTTTTGAAAAGTTTCTAAATTTTTATTTGCAATACATTCTTTAGTTTTCAGGTTTTTATTGCAAATTTTATTTTTGTTTGGTACCATCTTTCTATGAAAAAACAAAACAAATAAAGTCACTAATTTTGTGTTTTGGCTACTAATTAAAATTTTGCTGGTACTATATTGGAGGAAACATCTAATGAAAGCTTATTACATTGAGTGAACGATACTTATAATAGATATTTAAAAGTATCCTGTCTTTTCTTGCAACTAAGCAATGCAATATAAGATTAAATTAGTGTAATTAAAACTAATAGCTTTATTTTTCACAACAATTTTTTTCTCTTTTGGCTTATACTTAAAAAATTAACAAGTAAGTTGTGTGCAGTAAAAATTTGATTTAATAAATATCTGAATTAAATATAAAAATCAACACAATCCATTTATGTAAGAAATTTCCTCATCTGCACATTAAATTTGTACTATAAATAAGACTACTTCCACGCATAGAATGTAGTCATTAATTACATTAAACATACAATAGAAACACATAATGAGATAAGAGATAATGATCATTGAGCAACACAAACTAAGCAAATTATAAATTTGCAAATGATAATGTCAAAGTCCAATTCCTTAGAATTCAAAAGTATCAAAATATTATTCACATAAAGCTTGAAAGTCTAAAGGAACAATAAGCAAAGATTCATACACAAGACAGACATAAATAACAATAATTTTTAATAATAAAAATAGCGTTGTGGCATCTTTTTTACTTTATTGCTTGCTTATTTCATTAGCAGACAAATATCAAGTAAAAATATAAACAATATATAAAAATAAATTAATTAAAACAAAAAATATTGTTAATACTGTCTTTTATTTCCACTACAGAAAATATTTTTTATCTTGTAATTTTCAACGTAAGAAAATGTCTATATATATTTCCTTTCAACCAGCCTCAATATATTGTATTGTAATCATAATAAGAGATCAAATTCATTCGACCTAATGCTTAGTTTATAAGAGAAATTATCACACATTAAAAAACAATGATACAGGTTATTAATAAAATACCAATTAAAACAAATTTTTAATGTAAATCAACACAAGAAAGAGATAATTAAATGTCAGTTAAAAAAAAAAAAAAAAAAAAAAAAGACAATACAATTTTTATGGCAAAAGAAAAAAAAAGGAAATAAAAATATAAGTATTGCCAAAATGGTGAATTATTTTAGGCATACTCTTATATAATATATACACACTGTATATACACTTCCAGCAAATAAAGCACATTTTTGAAGTGAAAAAATTGATCAAAATTTACAGGTGTGCTTCTTTTAGGTAGGCAGCCAGGATTTTTTCTGGGGCACAAACATAGACTTAAACACCTTATTAGTCAAATGGGGGGGGGAGAAGAAATTATTAAAATGTTGTTTAAGCCAATTTCAAAAATTAATTTACCAATTTAAAAGATTTATTAAGTTTTACATGTAATTTGCTGACAACAGAGATATTTAATCTGAATAGAAATTATTCAAAGTCATACTTCTAAAATGGTGAAATACTTTAGGCATACCCTTATGTATGTATAAACATAGCTGCCAACATCTTCTGCTTTTTTAGCCCGGAAAAATTTTATAGAAAATTTTACCATTTGAAATCGCCATAATCTGCTGATTAAACAAGCCAAAAATTTCTGTTAAATTTTTCCGGGCCAAAAAATCAGAAGAGTTGGCAGCTATGGTATATATATATACACCGGGTGTCCCAAAAACGACTGATGGATTTTAAAATTCAATAACTTGCAAACGGTGACAGCTATTTAAAAAAATTTTGCAGGAGGGTTATGTATAATGTCAGGAGTTTTTTCTACCGCAATTTTTTATTTTAGTTTGAATTTCAAACAATAGGTGGCGCTGACGGCGATTGAAGGCCAGGTGATCAGTGCTGAGTGAAACGTCAACCTGGCCTTCAATCGCCGTCAGTGCCACCTATTGTTTGAAATTCGAACTAAAATAAAAAATTATGGTAAAAAAACTAATGACATTATACATAACCCTCCTGCAAAAATTTTTTAAATAGCTGTCAGTGTTTCCAAGTTACTGAATTTCAAAATCCATCAGTCATTTTTGAGACACCTATTACATTGTATGCTATGGCATATAATGCACACTTTTGACATATAAAAATTGATCAAAATTTATAGGTGTGCAATATATTGTCAGGTATAAAAATGACAGCTTAAAAGCTAAGCATAAGTATTGAAATTTCTATATCAATGAATAATAATGGAATTATTTGAATGAATAGGTACTACGATTCTAAGCACTTCTCACCGATTAGTACTTGGGAACATGCAATCAGTATGCATGCCACTTAGGGAGCTCAGAATCCTTCATCATTCCCACCAGTTATTTTTTATTGTAAAGCTTACCTTATTTAATTGGAGCGTTTTCATGATTCAAGTGAAAAAAAATTTCTGCTTTGAAGAACCATTGGTAATAGATGAAAAATAAAGCAAAGGGCTTTGTTGCTAAGGGGTTGAAACAAAGAGCATGTTCTCACTTTGAATTTGTTTATTTTCTTAAAGTTTGTACTAGTTATTATACATTTTAACAATCTTTATTGCATTTTTATGCTATGATATGAATATCTCATGAAGGTTTCTTTGCAATAAAGGAAATGACGTAAAACAGTGATAACTATAAGGAAAAAAAAAAGAAAAATCAGTTTTGGAGTATAAATGTGCATTACAAGCTGGGTTTGTCATATGCCAGGATATAAGGTACATTCATTTATTTTTTAAACTACATCTAGTACATAAAATGAAAAACATTGTTAATACACCCTTCTTTTAATACAAAAAATATTTTTTTTCCTATTAAATTTTAAATGTACAAAAATATGTCATTATAAATACGATGATTCTTTTTAATCAGAATCATCATATTTGTAATCACAGAAAATGTACAATTAGTGCTACTGCCTTTTTTCATACATAAGAAAAATACAACAACACATTGTTTATTACTAAAATAACAATCAAAATAGTCACATTCTAATAACTCAGGACCACAGAGCCAGAATAAATAAAATATCAAGATTTTTTTAAAGTATCAGCACAATCTCAACAAAAATGTATATACAGAATGAAATGAAGTAATTATCGAAAATATATAAATACAACAAACCATAGACCTGAGTAAGTTAATTGATACTTTTCCGTTAGCCAGGCACTAGTGTTATGTATACATACACGCATAAATATGTATATACATATATATTCACTTACATGTACATATATTGTATATATACATATATATCTACATATTTGTACATGTATGCATGTGTATATAAACATGAATATAGACATATATCTGTATATATAACAACAAAGCCCAGTTAACTGAAAAGTATTAGTTAATTCATAAAACAAATACAACAGAGTTAAAACTTATCTATAAAAGGCTTTAATAGGTCATGAGTAATAGCAAGTTTCTATGAAATGTCCAGATAAATAAATTACATCCGTGCTTTAAACGGATATTCATCATCAGACAAATAAGAAAAGCAATGGAACTAAACTCCTACTTATGTCCATATAATTATATCACAAATTTATACAGTCAAAATGTACAAATGAAGATTAAAGTACTTTTTATCGTAGGTGCATCAATTGTCATATGTACATACAAATTAAAGAACATAAACAGAACACCTATGTACATCTTATTATGTCACAAAATATCCTATCAAACACCTTTTACAAATTCTTATTTAAATGAAGATTAAGATATTTTTTTTTCAATTTTCATAGGTTTATATAAATTATATACATATATATTTATACACAAAATATATCAACTTCAATACATCAAAAATCTGCACAATATTTTCTTAGAAAATGCAATTTGAAAAAACAGTAAATAGAAAAATAGTAGAGAATCAGAAAATTAATCATCTCTTATTTTCAAACATTTTTCACCATTGTTTTTTTTTAATAATTTCCCAATTAAAAAAATCATAATGCTCCATACTTCAAAATGTGTTAACTGAAAATAGAACTTGTGCATATACAATTTCAAAATAAATGAGAAATTAAAATTAACAATTGATATACTTCATTTTTTTTTTTTTTGGGGGGGGGGGGTGTTTCTTTGAAATCACAAGTATTTATTTTCAATCAGAAAAATCATAGACTACTTAACCACTTCACCGGCGATGGGTACGGGGAAACAGTGCTTTTAACCCCGAGTTATCTCGGGGCAGACGGTTAAGTGGTTAAAGGTGAAAATCTTCTAAGTCAAAAGTGATTATCTACAGTTGATGTGATTTATACACTGAAGAAAATTACATAATACTAGAAAATATACAGATTAAGAAAAAAAAAATTATCTCCCATTAAGATTAAAATATTTAAAAATCCTTAATTTAAAAAAAAACTGCATATAGTTATTTTTAATCAAAACACAAGCATTCAATACCTGTAGAATACAGAGATTATTGATTGCAACAAGGCATACCATAAAATTGCTAAATATTAAGGAGCATTTCAGATATAATTCTGAGTTAAAAAAAAAAATAAATAAATAAAAATAAATAAATAAAAAAATAACATTTACAGCAAAATTTCTAAAAGGTTATAGCAGAAGGGGATATTGAGGGAAATTCAAAATCAGCAAAAACTATATATTTTTTTCCCGCAGCTCTTTAACGAAATTTTATGGGTTTTTTGCAATCCTTTGAAGAAATTTGTGTCTTTTTTTTTTTTTTTTTTTATCAATTTGTGTGGGAGAGGGGGGGGGGGAGGCTGTTTATGATCTTTAAAGAAAATTTGCTTTTTTCTTCATAAATTTTTAATAAAATTTACTGTTTTTCTTTTTTTTTGGGGGGGGGGGGGGAGTTATGCTATTCCTTGACAAAATTTGCATTTTTTCTGAAATTTTTTGTCAGAATTACTTTTTTTTTAATTCTTAGATGAAATGTGAGTTTATTCATGATCCTTTGAGGAAACTGACAATGTTTTCACAATTCTTTTATGGAATACATTTTTTTTCCAAGGTTTTGATGAAATATGTCTTTATGTCTGAATTTTTGGATTCATGAACAATTTTTTTTTTCCATTTTCAGAACCAAATGCCTTACATATTCGAATTTTTTTTTTTAAATTCAGAACAAAATACACACCTTGAAATTTTGTAAAATCAAAATACTGTTCTTTTGGCTTTTGAAATGTGGTTAAAATGTAATAAAAGATTATAAATAATAATAATAATAAATAGATAATGATTTCTTAAGAAAAGTTATGTGAATAGAATAATGCACATACATAATATACACATCAGCATAGAAATTTCAGAACAGTGATCAAAGGGTATCTCTTTCTAAATATCTATGATATATAATTTGTAAAAAAGATATGCTGTTTAATATTCTGTTACTTTTTAATTGACCATTTTCATAAATGTAACCTTTTTGAATTTAGAGCTTTAACAATTTTTAATCTTTTGAATTTTGGAGTAGAAAATGAAAGGAAAAAGACATTTTGTGGTGGAATTTAAACAATGTTATTTGTTGCTCAAAATTTACAAATAGAGCAACTTTATACATGCACACAATTTAAGAGATTTAAAATTTTCAAATGTTGTGAACTGAAATGCTTATGAGGGCAAAGAAAGAAATGTAAAATAGTACTTATAAAAGAAATCAGATAAAAATTTAAAAATCATAAATCTGCTGAAGCATGGCAGATTTTCATCTCTGTCTATTGATGCTGATGAATGTGAAGACAAATCAATTCTAAAATCAAGCGAAGCTCTTTTCTTAAGAAACCATCACCATACCTTGTGTCAATAATAATATATAATTGTAAAAACAAATAAATAAAAATATGAATAGGATGTTGGTTGCATTTAACAATAACATAACTACAGATATCAATATTTTCTAAGTCAGTCACAAAAGCAACAAAAAAGAAGACAGTAAAAGGATGATGCCACACACGATATATCACATGGTAGAATTTACAATGACTAGGTAAAATTATCTTTCCCAGTAAATTCTAAGTAAGGGCTATAGCAGAAGACTTAAATCCAAAAACAGACTTGTCAATATCAAAATAAAAAAAGGCAGAAGATACATTCTTAACAAATTATTTTAACAACATAATTAGATATTAATATTTTCATTTTTATGCCAATTAATATTATGGGATCATAGTAATAATGCACACTAAAGCAATTAAAAGACATTTCAATTCAGTATATGTTCAATAGCTAGCAGTTTTTAAAAGCCTTTCAAAAAATCATTCACTTAGTCAGAAAATCCACTAGTCAGTGTCAAGCTGACTGATGAATCTCCCACCCAATCCCTGACTATCACTCATCAATCATAGAGAAGAAAATCTTGATTTACAATCTTTATTATCAGTGTTAGCACATTTGAAATTAAAAGTACAAAATATTTAACAAAACATTATAAAAACAAGAGAATTATCATGAAATATTTGAAACAGCAGACATCTCATGACTGTGAAATTTGTTTGTTATTTAGAGGTGTTTGCTATTCAGAAATATAAACGTATAATTATATAAGTTTTAGGAATATAAGAGTTTGATCAATAGAGATATGTGCTAAGAAAGTTTTACTGTATATTAAAATGTAACAGCGGGTGAGAAACAAGATAAAAGTCATAACTCCAGCTGAACTCAAGAGATTTGACAAGTCTGTTAACATATTTTTATCCTTAAGTTTTCAAGCAAAACCTATCACAAAAAAAAAAAAAAAAAAAAAAAATTCTTATAGAGCAAAATTGCATCGTTCACACTAGATTCGGATTAACAAATACACATACAGTCAAACCCAGTGAAGACATGTTTCAAGAAAGTGGCAAAAGTTGCATATTAAATATAATTTACATACTGTTGCAGGAACTGGGCTTATTCACACATCTAATCCTCAAAATGGACTTTAGGTCTTTCATTTAAGCGTTTACAGTTAGGTGTCTTATATGTATATTTAGATTTAAATTTAAAAGTATCAAAGTTTACTTATTTTTTCTTTTTATAGGATCCACTTGAATAATAACTGAAAATAAATATAGATTCAAACATGGGTTTATTGTCAATTAATATGTTATAATTCAAAATAAAACAAAAGTATACTAAAACTTTGAAGCAATTTTCAGTTGTTAAAATCATATTTAGTACTTGTGATATGAATACCATTATAATCTGTCATTAGAAAATCTGTCTTAAAAGAGAGGAAAAAAACATCCTTATTAATTTTTGGGTGAAAAATATTATTAGAATAGCAAAAAGTAAAGAAAGTATAGAAAACTTAAAAGAATTATACAATTGCAGTCGTATTTATTTGTTCCATCTTTATGAGTTTCTTTAATAATATTCATTATAAAAAATAGTAATGATATAAGGAACACTTTAAACCACACTAACAACAAGTATAATCATCTCTTATCACAATAATTTTCATGCCTTATCTGAGTATACTGAATCCACCTATCTCTCTCCACTACAGTAAAAACATACATGATAGACAAAAATTGTTAGGACGCAGGATCAAAAGAGAATTACAGTGTTGCTAATTTAGTGAGTCTTTTATTCATTTTTCAAATATTTAGCAAAATTTCCGATAAGTGTTGTTTGCTTTTATTAATCTGTTGTTAAATAAAGTAAATATTACTATTCAGAAACAGTATTTTTTAATCTGAATAAAAAAAAATCTGCTGAATTGGCAACTATGGAGAAGCAAGAAGGAATTTTCATCTAGATCAATGAATTAGCGTCCAACCTAATTTTTTACTGCAAAAGATCGAACTTCTATTGCATATTAAGTGGAATCATGTCACAGCTATTCTTGTATTATCTCAAACGATCGAATATCTATCACATATTAAGTGAGATTTCCTAATAATCATTCACATATTACACCCGATTTTTCATTAGCCTTATGAATTATATTCAAGTCAGAAATAATCTGTGTATTAAGGAGGATTGCTTAATAACCATTTGCATATTAAACATGATTTTTTACCCCAAAGGATCGAACATCTATCGTGTACTAAGCAGGATCACATAGTAGCAGTTTGTGTATTAGACATGATAGTTTTACATTAGTCTAATGAGCAATAGCCAAAGGATAAAAAAAAATCCACAGATTAACTGTGAGCATCTTAACTGGGTTCGACTGTATTAAAAATCCATATATTAATTATAAATCAACTATCATGAAAATTTGTTCAATTGAGTTTTCAAAACGAAAATTGAATGTCACATACATAAATACAATTAAAAAAACATAACAAAAAAGGAATATCACTTGCACAAACAAAATAAATGGACATTCAAAATTTTTTAATTATGCAGTCTTTTAATTTTTTTTTTATGAAATTCATTCGAACCAGCCTCTGAAAATCATATCTGGAATCGTGAAAACAAAAAAGAATGATTTTATGATTTTACTTATAATGTACATGGGAACTTTGACGTTCTTAAGAAATACATCATATATATACATTATAATACAAATTTGATGAAAAATTATAAATTAATGCAATATTTTGATACAATTTCACCAAATACACCTGATATCAATTATGTACAAAAATTATGCTCATCTCCTAGAAAATTGCTGCCATGATTAATCATCATAATCATCCCCGTAGTCATCATAACCATAATAATCTGGAACTTCTTCTTCTAAAAAGCATAAAAAAGACAATGTGAAAATTTTAAAGTATAAAACAGTTTATGAATGTAACTATATATTACTACAGTCTGATAAGTGTAATCAGGGGAGAAAGAATAAAAACATAACAACATATTTTTTAAAAATACTACCAACACAGTCAAACATTTCTTACAAAAATATACAAAAATCCAGAAAAGCTGATTTTGAAAATCTTAGTTACAAAGAAGGCGTAAAAAAATAAATAAATAAATAAACAAAAGAGCTTACATGAAAGGTTAAAATACTCTTTACAATATTTATGATTAACAAAGTAAAATTCTCCATGCACTAGAATTTCCCCAAGCACTACAACTTGAATTTATTTAATATTTGCACCATTTGTTACAGATACTTCACAGCAATTTATTTAATAGATACATAAATAAAACAAATAACATTACTAATGATTTTTCACAGAGTTGCACAAGTTTAATTTTGACTGTGTTAGAAAAAAAATACATTCTACTTGTTCAGAACAGCATCTTTTACATGAATTTTATTTGGCTGACACCACTTTTTATCCAATAATTAAATTTAGTTTATCAATGAAGAAAATGTCTTAATAAGGCAAATTTTATTTTTTTCAGAGTATCAAAATAAAGTACTTTAAGGGGGCTCAAGGGTTGAAAACTTTTCAAAAAATCAATTTTTTTTTAATGATCTAGTTTGATTATTCAATTAATTCTTAACTCAATGCAAAAAACCGCATAAAAATATTAGCATTTTTAACAGAGTTATAAGCATTTATGTATCACTACCTACATAGCGACCTCCATATAATTTCAACTGTAAGTCGTGTTTTCTCAAAACTTGATTTTTAATGACTAACACCAAAATTTAAAAAAAACTATTTGATGGAATGGCTTAAATTTTTTTTGCATGCATATAACATCATAATCTAGATTATGAATTAAGGATATAGCTATCACTTAATAAAAACAGTATTAAAAAATCTCTCAAAGTTGAAAATTTAAAAAAACCCTAAAAAATACAACTTTTTTCCATTAAAATTACTCAAAATATTAAACTATCTAAAATATATTCATTCATAACTTAGATAATGATGTTATATGCATGCAAAAAAAAAAAAAAAAAAAAAAAAAAAAAAAAATTAAGCCATTCCATCAAATAGTTTTTTTTAATTCTTGGTGTTAGTCATCAAAAATCAAGTTTTGAGAAAATGCGACTTAAATTTGAAATTATATGGATGCGGCTATGAAAGTGTTGATACATAAATGCTTATAACTCTGTTAAAAATGCAAATATTTTTATGCGGTTTTTTGCATTGAGTTAAGAATTAAATGAGTAATCAAATTAGATCATTAAAAAAAATCGATTTTTTGAAAAGTTTTCAACCTCTGAGCCCCCTTAAGCATCTTTTCGAGGATGCATATATGCACTCATAGTCTAGACAGACTTAAGAGTTCTACTTATATTTTCAGAGTTTTTTTTTTTTTTTTTTTTTTTTTTTTTTCCCCCAACATGTAGTTTTATATTATAACCATTTTTAAAGATTCTATTGCAACTTTTCCATTGCTGGTAAATTAAAATAAAAGTAAACATATTAAAAACTATAGAAGAAAAAAAAATTCAATTTAGCAAATATCATGAGCTGAAGAAAAGTGAATTATGCGCAGATTAGAGTCCTTTTGATAAGTCACAATTTCATGTTTGCAATTGTTTATAATACTGTACATTTTTAAAACTGAGTTATGATATAGCCTCTATAACAAACTACTGTTTCAAAATTAAACAGAATTTCAAGTAAACAGATGAATTAAGAATTTTATATACTCATAAAATTATTTATTTATTTAATCCTGAAAAATTTCTTTAACTGGAAACATTTTAAGAACAGACTGAACATTTTTACTTTCTTCTATCTTTACAAGAAAGTATTGGATTCATGAAAATTTTCAACTTCTGGTTTTCGACGGATTTATACATTTTAGAAGGTCCTGAACACGTTTTGACTATTTTTAGAAAATGTCTGTCTGTGAGTCTGTCCGTCTGTCTGTCTTTATGTGACAAAAAATTTGTGAGCGCTCTATCTCAAGAACTAATGCTCGAAATTTAATAAAATTTTATATTCAGTTAGACCTTGATATGGATTACTACTAGTACTGTTTCAAAATTAAACAGAATTTCAAGTAAACAGATGAATTAAGAATTTTATATACTCATAAAATTATTTATTTAATCCAGAAAAATTTCTTTAACTGGAAACATTTTAAGAACAGACTGAACATTTTTACTTTCTTCTATCTTTACAAGAAGAAAGTATTGGATTCAGGAAAATTTTCGACTTCTGGTGTTCGATGGATTTATATGTTTTAGAAGGTCTTGAACATGTTTTGACTATTTTTAGAAAATGTCTGTCTGTGAGTCTGTCTTTATGTGACAAAAAATTTGTGGGCACTCTATCTCAAGAACTAATGCCCGAAATTTAATAAAATTTTATATTCAGTTAGACCTTGATATGAATTAGTGCCTATTGGTCTTTGGTAAAAATTGGCCGGCAGGTGGCGCTGCTATACTACATTTTTCATGATTTTCAAGATTGCTATATCTCAAGAACTAATGTACAGAATTTCACCAAACTTCAGATTCTGTGACCCCTTGATATACATAGACACTGATTAAGTTTTGGTGTAAATTGGCCAGCAGGTAGTGCTGCTATGCCACATTTTTCACGATTTTCATGATAGCTATATCTCAAGAACTAATGCACAGAATTTCACTAAACTTCAGATTCTGCGATACCTTGAGATGCATAGCCGCTGATAAGGTTTTAGTGTGAACTGCCCAATAGGTGGCGCTGCTATGCTACATTTTGCACAATTTTTGCGATAGCTATATCTCAAGAACTAATGCAGAGAACTTCATCAAATTTTAGATTCTGTTACACTGGAATATATAACATAATTAAACGCTGATTACATTTTGGTATTAACCTTGCAACAGGTGGTGCAGCTATGCTACATTTTGCACGATTTTTCCGATAGCTATATCTCAACAACCAACGCACAGAATATCATCAAACTTCAGATTTTGTTATAAAATGACATATAACATAATTACACTATGATTACATTTTGTTATAAATCCTTCAACTGATGATGGTGCTGCTGTGTTATATTTTACACGTTTTTTTTTAACTAGCTATATCTCAAGAACTAATGCACAGAATTTCATCAAACTTCATATTCTTTTATACCATAACATAATTAGACACTTTTTTACGTTTTGGCATAAATTGTCCAAGATATGGTGTTGCTGTGCTACGTTTTGCAAATTTTTTGTTATATCTCAAGAACTAATGAACGAAATTCCATCAAATTTCAGATTCTGTTAGGTCTTGACATAAATAGATGCTTATTAGGTTTTAGTATAAATTACCCAATATGAGGCACTACTAAGCTCATTTTCTCAGAATATTAATTAAATTTTGCGTTTTAGGCTTTTCGGATACCAGAATCTCATTAGGCTAGGTCAAATGTTCGGGGAAATTCAATAGTGGGTAACTTTGGGGTCACCACTTTTTTTTTTATTAAAATGTACTTATGAGGTAGAAGAAAGTTTCGGGATTGACACATCCAACTAGTTTAATTTGTTGACGGTCCCCTATGGAGTTTCGGGAAAAAATCTTCACGGAAATGTATGACTTGTACTATTATATTTATTCACTTAGAGTTTCAGGATTAGTGGGTAACTTTGGGGTCACCACGTTTTTTTTTTTTTTAAATATTAAAATGTATTTATCAGATAGAAGAAAGTTTTGGGATTGACACATCCAACTAGTTTAGATTACATTTCCCATGAATGTTGTTTCTCTGTAAAAATACTACTGTATATGATATAGAGAATGTATTTGATAAAAGAAAAAAAAATTCTAAATTATATAAAAGTTTCATTTAGTACTAATTTTAGTAATACAAACATGTAAGAAACATTTACCAACATAATAATATACATGGAGCAACTGTAGCAAAAATCAAAAGAAAAAAGATAAAAAATAAAATGCACAGAAAGACTTACCTTTTGGAGCTTGCAGTAATCCAGATCTTAAGTACTTTTCATCATCATCATCAGAATTGTAATCTTCTTCTTCTTCCTCTTCCTCGATTATTGCATCTTCAGCTAAAATATTTAGAATAATAAATAGTTTTTTTTTTTTTTTTTTTTTTTTTTTTTTTTAAGTATGATATGTGCAGTTTAAAAGATATAAAGTGCAGCTAAAAACACATAACATATAAAGTAAAACTTAAAAAATTCTAAGTCAGAAAGATTTTAAATAAGGTTAGCATATTGTATATATAGCCCAGATAGAATAAATAATGTTTAAATAAAATAGAAAAAAATAACCTTGCAAATCTTTTTTTTTAATCTGCCTGTATACAATTCCACAGAAAAGCTTTTTTTTTCTTTTTTAGGAGCGGGAAGGGAGAATAAAATTAATAAAATCTTTAATTTAAGTATATGATTGAAAAATTTGACATTTTTATGTTCTAAAAAAAAAAAAAAAAATCTAATAAGAAGGCATTATAAATTATTGTTCACAAACTAAATTAATTACATTATTGTCTTTGTAAAGTAATAATGTAATATACGTTACACAATAAAAGTTATGTCAGTTGTATATGTAAATGCAATTTCTTCTTTTTTTATTGTTTAGAAGTTTATTAAAAAAGTTATTGTTACAATTTGTTATCACTTTGCCATCACTTTCTTATCAAAAACATAAAAATTACTTTTTTTAAAAGGGCAGTTTTGATAATTTTTACATTTCAATAAAGACAGAAAATATGTTTATCTATTTTATGTTAAATCAGTTATTAGAATTTTGAAATACAATTTTTGGGAGTTAAATAGAGTTTGAAATTATCTGCTGGTATTTGGGTATTAAGACCTTAATAAGAAATATTTTACATAATAAAAGTTTTTTCAAGCTTTATTAATAAATTTTCAGCACATTTTAGAAAACGATAAACAGTCATCAAGTGTTATATCAGTTACAATGTAATTGAACTATATAAATGGGATGAAAGTGGCAAAAATCATAAAAATGGATTCTGAATTTGTAAATCGTGTAACAATAGCTTTAAATGATCTTGATTGAAATTGCACACAATCACAGATTAAAATTGCGATTTAAGAAAATAAAATAGAAAACCAACCTATTATTAAAAGTGTAACTTCTATAGCTTCCCACTACCCTCATCCAAAACAAAAGGAAATGTTAAAATAAATTAAAATAGCTCATATACAATATAATTTATAATAAAGGAAACATACTAACCAAGTATAAAATCCCTTTAGGAATAATATTTTGCTATTAAAATTGGTAATGAACAATAGATTAAAACTAGCATCTGCTGATAAAGAATTACAAATTCTGTAATTAACTTGTGAAAATTGTAAAGAAATTAGTTATAATGAAATCCACATATACAAATTATTTTTATATGTCCCTCAGTTTTGTTATAAGTAAATTTTACTGTATTTAATTCTTACCTGATTGAAGTTCAAGGTTATTTTCATCATCCAAAATAATTGTCTCTAAAGGCAATTCTTTTGTATCTGCAGGTTCTACCACATCAATTTTAGAAATTTTGGCAGGAGGACCCTGAGTGTGGAAAAAAGAACATGTTGAAAATAGCACTGATAATGAAAACAATTAATTTATATTTACAGATAAATAACAAACACACTTTAGAAACAAAATAATAAATATTGTTCCTAAAGTAAAAGAACATGCAAAAACATTTCATTGATCAAGAAAATAATAGTATTAATCAAGAAAACATAAAGCAAAAAATAAAAATCAAATTACATAAAATTTAAGCTTACCTCAATTGCAGTTGTTTCATTAGCCATAGCTGCTAACATATCTTTTTTTCTACAAAAGAAGGAAAAAAAAAAAACTTGTAAAAAGAAAATAAATTACATCAACAGAAACTTATTCTAATTAAAATAATGAAACTGCATGGATCATCTTTGGGGGTGGAGGGGGGTGTATAAACAGAGAAAAAATTAAAAAGAAGAAATATTACACAAATTTTAGAACGTACAAACAATACTTGCACATGAATTTCAAATAAAATTATAAAGGAATGAGTATTTTCTTTTACAAAAAATATTTGTACTTTGGATATAATACAGGAAAGAGAAAAATATGTAAGAGCTGATAAAAAGAGAAAAAAATAGCATGTTTCATAACAATAGCATACTCTGTTCATATAGTATAAACAGAAATATATATATATATATAACAGCAATGTTACACAAATTTTAGAATGCACAAACAATACTTGCACATGAATTTCAAGTAAAATTATAAAGGAACGAGTATTGAGTTTCCCCTAGGAAGTTTCAGGGGGATGCTGCACCCAACTTGCCCTTTAGTTTACATAATAGCACCTCTCATCTTTCATTCAAAAAATTAGCATCCTTCTTCCTCCTCAACCAAAATATTTGTGCTCTTTTTACCTCTCAGTAAGAAAAAAAGTATCCTTTCTCCTTTTTTGAATAAAAAAAAATCTGCTTGCATTGTAAAAACTGACTCAATGTTATCTTGAAAGGTTTAAAAAAAAAAAAATTAAAAATTAAAAAAATGCTCTTAAAAATCTAAAACATGGTCTTTAGAATTTTTTAAAAAATGTCCTTTCTCACCGAAAGCATTCTGCCCTTTTTTTTAAACTAAGGGAAATTCTGTGAGAATATGAAAGGAAACTAAAAGATAATGCAACTAATTACGTAATACCTGAAAGTAATTTTAAGCATTCTCTTAATTTATAAGCATAAGCTAGAGAATCATCAAAGATTAAAATTGATTTTCCATAAAACATAGAATTAAAGCTAACATCAGCAACCTGATTTATCTACTGTATCTTCCTCAACATTTTACAATCATGATCTATGTTAATATACTGTAGAACATAAATTGCCTAATTTTCCACTCCTTTTCATGTTCATTTCATATTGTAGACTCTTGTGATGTTTTATTTATTGGAATTCACTATGACATAGCTGATGTTTTAGGATGTAACAACCTAGAAAATGCCATGATGATAGTCATTTATTAGCCTTAGTTTATTTTACCTATTTTTTTCATCATTCAAACCACCAAATCACCATTTGTTTTGATATCATTGATTTTTAAAGATATATCAGCCTAGAAAATGTTATCAAGAGATAGTCTTCATTTATAACTCAAAATGTAGTAATGTGTTTTTCAAAAAATGAAAAATTCTGCAAATTATTTTAAAAATCATGCCTATTTTTATGCTTTAATATATAACAACTATCCCATAAATATGTCATAGGGTTGTGTATTGTTGAGTGGACTTTTTTTCTGTATTAATTTATTGAACAATCAACAGAGTTTACAGACTTGCCAAGTTCTGAAACCTAAAAATCAGGAGATTTTATCTCAGAAATCAAGAGATATTTTTGTCAATGAAAACATATTAATTTTTAAATGTAAACAGCTTAAGTGAAAGTTAAAATTTCAACTAGGCTTGGTTATTATTGAAAATTAAAAGGAAATATGTCACTCTTACTAAAATAAAGAAAACATATACACATTTCACGTAGAACAGATTTAAGCAGATTATATTTAGGATGTTTCAACATATTTTTGATTTGAGTAAATATTATAAAAAGGGGGATGTTTTGCTACTTATGAACTTATATAAAACTGTAGTAAAGATCATAAGTAAGTCTTAATCAAGACAGATTATTAATAATTCAATACATGGCAATAATAACAGTATCAAGTCTTAAAGATTTGTTGTTTATAATGAATCTGAATGTAGTTTATCACATAAAATATTACTGATCAATCATACTAAAAAACAATTACACCTGCATTAGAGTTCTCATCACTGAATCGCAGCACATTTGATTGTAAAATAAAAGAATATTTAAAAAAAATGTGAAAAATCTGGAGAAATATGTCAAAAATCAGGAGTATGGAGAAACATCTGAAAATCAGGAGTCTCCAGCTGAAATCAAGAGACTTGGCAAGTCTGAGTTTAAAATAAATAAATAAATATAAATTTTTTTTTCCCCCCATAAGAGCAACAAACCTTTTATTTCCTATAATATCTGACATGCCTTGTTTGATGCTTGAAGGAACCGGAGCTGGTGCCTTCATCTTAAACCTATTCTTAACACTTCTCATTAACAGTGGTGTAATTTCATCATCTATGTTGCTCTCAGACTTTGTGACAGTTGATTCTGAAAGTGGATCTTCTGGATTAATACTTTTAAGGACATCATAGTTTAATTTTAAGGAGATCTTCTTTTGTTGCAGCATTTTTTCAATTGCTTCACCAGCTGTACTTGCTTGGATACGTCCTCTTTTAACTCGTCGTTTTTTCTACAAAACAAAACAAACATTCATTAGCATATAAAAAATATTCCCCAGCAGGGTCGTAGCTAGAAGTGTACGATAGGGGGGGGCTCAGGGAAATATAGGGGGGGGGGGGCTCATATTTTTTTGTTCTCTCTCTAATGCAGAAAGATATATTAGTGCATATTCACACTGTAGGTACTATGTTTCTCATTAAACTGTTGTAATAACTTCATTTTATGCTAACAAAAGTATATGATGATGAAAATTTTGAATGTATAACTGGTGCAAAATTAAACATCCTGTTAGTTTCATATATGCCATGTATTTTAGATACAATTTAATAACTCTGCAAAACTGTGAAAGGGTCTCAAAACTAAATTAGATTTTTGAATAGAATTTCATTTGAATTTTTGGAAGATTTAGTGACCTTGGAACTTATTCCAGGGGGGGCTCAAAATATTTTAGAGAGAGGGGGGGCTGAGCCGCCCATAGCACCCCCTTAGCTACGGCCCTGTTCCGCAGCCTGAAATAGAAAAATTTTTGTACTAAAAATACACAGATATATTGTCTAAATTAATAGACATGACCCTTTAATTTTCTTCTTTATATTTATGCGTATAATAAATACTTTTGATGCAAAAAAAATTATCAAAATTTACAACTGAATATTTGAATATTATATGCCTAAGGGTCGATGTAGGACTTTTTTTTCTTGGGGTCCATTTTCTGAAAAATAAAAGTTATTTTTGCAAAAACTTTTTTAATTTTTGTGAGAAATACATTTTATAATAAAAGACGAAATCCAGTTACTCAAATTTGAACCAAGCACTATTTAATAACTTCTTTATAGTCTTCTTCCTAAACTTTTGTTTTCTGTTGAGCTTGTTTTGTTTACAAAATAGACATTTAGAAAATCTAACAAAATAAAAATATAATGAATGAAATGTATATTTTTATGAAATGAAATTTTGTGAAGAGGCTTAAGAAGAATTTTGTGATGAGCCTATTTTATTAAGGAGAATTTTGTTGAAGGGGCCCAAAACTCACCCACATATTACCTGTATTGTCCCTAATGCCCCCCCCCCCTCATATATATACATATTGATTGTTACTGCATTATTTTAAGCTTCTAAATATTGTAAATTTTCAATTTTTACATTGTCAAATGAGAAAAAAGTACTTTCAAATGTTTGAAAACTGTATTGCAATTGGTATGAAAACTGCATCGCAATATGACTGAAAAGTGTACCTTAATTTACTCAATTTTTATTGCCTTCAAATAATTTTCAACATATATGTATTTTAATTTGTCTCTATTTCATGCAAATAATTATGAAAGATAAATTCATCTGTGCACATATCAATATAAATAACTCAGTATGTTTCCAGTTTATATTTCATAACCAATTTAAAACATTCAACAATCAATAAACAATAAAACATAAATAAAAAACAAATTTGGGACACGTAATTGAATTACATACTTAAAATACTCAAATTAACAAAATAAAAAGCCTGAATGTAAATAATGTCTTAGGCTGTTAACTCCTCACATAAGACCAATAAAAGAATCAATTTTAAGTTTCAAAATTTTATTTTAATGCATTGTTGCTATTTTTCATCCAAATATGATTTTTAGTACTGCTAGCGAATAGAAAATGTGTATAAAAAATTTTAAAAATCTATCAGAGTTATCAATTTAGAAAGAAAAACAGTAGACCCATATGAGGCTTTTTTGCCACAATCTTTAAGATCATTTGATGATAATTTTTCCATAATTTTTTGAATAACTGCAATTTGTTTTTAATCAAAAAATATGCTTTAATGGCATGTAGGAATACTATGCCAAAAGCCTCTGCAAAACCTTTAAAAAAAAAAAAAAATCTTTATTTATTACTATGCTTTGTATATGCAGAGAAAAAAAGGTAGACTGTTAGGGAATCAGCATTATTTATTCATTATTTTTGCTCAAAATCACACAATCAGCAATGAACAGTGTAAAAAAAAAAAAAAAAAAAAAAAAAAAAAAAAAAAAAAAAAAAAAGAGAGAAAAAAAACATTGAGTTAAATTGACATTTTAATATTTTGTTTTATTTACGCATTTGTATGTAATTGTCTTGTGTTAAAAAGAAATTGAGAAAAACCAAGTTTTGATGTATTTTATGGCAACAGCCTTTTTTTTTCTTGTATTCGAAGATAGGAAAATTAAAACAGGGATGAGATTGACAAAAAAGTAAAAAAATCTGAAAACTGCATGAACGACATTTGAGCAATAATACTTATGAATTTCAAGTGGATTAAATATTATAATTACTATTAAAATTTACATATTACATGAAAATATGGACTATTATATCAAAGTACAAAAACAAAAGTAAAAAACTAAAGAAAAAATATAAAATTTTCCCAAAAATTTAATTGGTGAAATTTCTTTCAAAATTGAAGAAAAGTCTGAAATTCAGACTAAAGTCTGAAGAATCTCATCCCTGTTTAAAAAAATGCTGGTAGCTTGTTTTTTATAGGTTTTTATTGTTTATATTTAGAGTTTTCTCACCGTAGGTGTTGTGATTTTGTTACAGCAATATGAGTACAAAGGTACTAATTGTGAGTATTCTTTTCTATATAAAGTTTATCAAAAGATATTTAATCGTAAAATTAAAGTCAATAACAATTACTATCGTGTTACGTATAGTAGATTGTACATTGACATCTGAGATAATATATATGATGATTTTCACCAACATTCTGTAACCCAGGAAGCTTAATTTATCCCCTTGTTTCTATACAGCGCCAGAAAAAAATCTTGACACTTAGACCACAATCTTAACTCTCAGATATTTTAATTTTCCTGTTTTAAATAGAAGAGGCAAGAGAAAATTTCTATCACACATTGGTTATGTGGAATGGTGGGCCTTAAACCTTGAGATGACGCAGGGTTCCCCCCCACATCTTATTTTCTAATTTTGATAGTAGTTTTTTTTTTTTTCCCCCAATGACTGTCAAGATTTTTTTTTCTTTTTTAGCTGGTACTCTAAAAGCTAAAATAAGACAGGTGAAAAATGCTGAAATAACGATAATTTTGACCATCAATTGATAAAAATACATTTACAGAGGGTCAATAGTTATTATCCACTGTCATATTTTTAAAATAATTATGGCATTGCTGTGAGCAATCACTGAAAATTACTCCAAACCACATAATCTTATTTCTAGAAAAAGACTTTCAGGAGGTTGCATTAGTGATTAAAGTGGCAAAAATTAGAGAAAATCAATAACTATAACTGTATTTGCATTATCACCATAGTTAAGTAATTATACAACATTTGATGTAAATAAAAAAGGAAAAGTAAAAGAATCAGCAGAAATGTTTTAATATAGTATAGAAATTACACTAAACAAATGTATGGAAGTCTTACACACAGCACTTGTTAAAAAATATAATAAATAATAATAATAATTAAATTAAAATATGTATTTGAAAAATACCTTTTTCTCAGGTTTATTAGCATTTTCTTCTTCTTCTCTAGCTTTTCTTTCTTCTTTTTCTACAACACAAAAAATAATTTATAGAACTAGTTAAATGGCATACAATTTTCAATACGCATGTAAAATTTTAAATGATTGATTAGGTTTGTTCTCTATATCAAAAGGATAAAACACAACCTTTATAGAATCCCTCTGTTGTTGTATCTGTCTATTTTGCTGTTTTATCTATTGTAACTGTCTTGTAGGTATCAAATTATAATCAATATCAAATAATAAGGTCCACAGTCCCATTGTTTTTAGAAGTTTTGAGCTTCTAACTCAATGCAATAAAAATTTGTATCTTAAAACAACTTTTTAAGACTGTAAGATAAAATTGTATGGGAAAAAAAAAAAAAAATCTAATATAAAACTATAAATTAATGATTTTTGTGTTTTTTCTTTTTCATGTGGTATAAAACCTTCTTTCATGTACCAAATTTTAAGATTCTGAGTCAACAGGAAGCACCCTATAGGTTTTGAGAATGAATTAAATGTTACTGACTGTCTGTTAAGGTAATTTTTTTTTTATAGGAGGGGGAGGGTAATGGAGAGAAGGCTCAAGATATCAAGTTGTAATTAGTATCAAATAATAAGGTACATGACCCCACTGTTTTTAAAACTTCTCATATAATTCAATCCAATAAAAAGTTTCTGCCTTAAAAGACCCCTTTTTTCCCAATACAAAATCTATAGGGTGCTTCCCTTTCACATATTCTTGAAATTTTGCATGAAGAAAAATCAAAAAGCCGAAAATCATTATTTTATAATCCTATGTAGCTTCACTGTGAAATAAACATGTTTGATCACCTGTCTATCAAGGTCAAGAACATTTTCTTTTCTCTTCATATGAGCACTTGAAGATATCAAGTAAAATTAATATTTAAAAATAATAAGGTATTGTTTTGTCAAAATTTTTAATTTTTAATTGAATGCAATAATAAATTAATGTCTTTTGCAACTTTTTTAATATTTGGGTTCTCCATGCCAAATTAATGTATTACAGAAGAAATTTGTTAATATTTCTCTTAAATAGGCATGCAGTTAATTATTAGATACTGTATGTGAAAGTACTACTAGAATCAATATAGAGTTACAGACAATGTTTTTCTAATTTTCATACAAAATGCAATGTAATCCATTCTTTCTTTAATCATCACAAACAATTACATATTGCAAATAAAAGAATGATACAACATTTACAAAAAAGCATCTAGGTATCAGTAAGCAGTTTGTATTTTTGTATATTTGTAAAGAAACTATGTAATATAACAATATTGAACTCTGAGTATGCCAGTCTCACTCACACTTGTCCCGTTTTTATTTTTACTTTACTTTTGTTTAATAAAAGCAGAGTTTCCCCCAAGTTTAAAAAGGGGCAGGGCGCTACTGTCTTGAAAAGGGCACTTTTTACATTCTTCAGGGTTTCTTTAAAGTTGGTTTTTAAGGGCACTTTTATAGAGTTGAATCTAGAATCTAGTAGTTCAAAAAATCATGGAAAAACAGAAATTTTGTCAGAGAATCGAGAAAAAAATCCAAAAATTTCATCAAAAAAATGGAAAAAAACATACATTTTGTTAAGAGATTGCAAAGAAATGGCAAATATTGTTATAAGATTGCAAAAAAAAGGCCGATTTTGTTAAAAGATCGCATAAAAACGTCAGATTTTGTTAAAAGATCAGGAAAAAGCAACAAATTTCGAGAAAATATCGCGAAAAAACTGCAAATTTTATTAAAAGATCACAAAAAAGACAAATTCGTCAAAAGATCGCGAAAACCCACCAATTTCATCACGTTTAAACACGAAAAGAACGCAAATTTCAAAAAAGGGGTGCTAAAAAAAGCACATAGTAACAGGAGTGGAATCGCCCCCTCTTTTCTCTCACCTCTGTAACCTTTCAAAAAATTTGCTGTGAATTAAATTTTTTTTTTTTTTTTGCATAGGCTATAGGTTCCGTTGCCATTTTTTTGCGTAATTTATGTGGTATAGTGCATCTGCATCATCGCTAACGGGCTGCGTTTTTTCAAATGAGGGGCAAGAAGGGTGCTATTTTTTTGAATGAGCGACAGGAGGGGCGCTAGTTTTTAAACTAAAGGGCAGGAGGGGCTGAGCGCCCCCCTGAAACCCTCTGGGGGAAACTCTGTAAAAGGGTTCAGGCATACTTATTAAAAAAAATAATAATAAATAAAAGTAAAGAAAGAAAAGTTAAATTTTTAGCTCATATTTGGTGCAGTAAATTTCACAAAAAAGTTAAGAGATTATAAATAATACACCCATGATTATCAATATTTAAATTAATTAGTAATGCAATTTGATCTAAAGTTAATGTTTGTAAAAACTATTCACAATGACAATAATTATACACATTAGAGTGGGGCGAGAGATCTTGTATACAATTATGAAAAAATTCATATAAAAATTTTAACAAAACATTTTTTATGAATATTTCTCTATTTCCAGGATCTCCAAGAGGGGTATGAACAGGTTGAAATTTAAAATATAACTATGCTCTAATTCCTCCTAATATACATATACACAAAACTAATAAGTACACGTCAGTACATGTTTACGACAATGCATAAAAGTAAGGTTGCCAGGTTGTACATTTTTCACATAAGTTTTACATTTTTTATGCTTATTGTACATGAAACACTTAAGTTTTTTGCACAGAGTAACTTTTATATTTTTTATCACATATTGACATTTATAATTTCAAGAATCTATGTCGCTTTACATTTTCAGTTTGCTTCAAAGAATTTTATGCTATTTTTAATTAAAACAAACAAACAACAAAAAAAAAAATTTACTGCAAAGTTAAATAGCCTTATCAGACAATATAAATAATTATAATATAAATAGTTGGAGCAAAAATAATTATAGTTGTTAATTAACTAATTTTAAGAAAAAAATTTAAAGCAGGCATTAAGATGAGACAGACTCAGCCTGAGCCCTACTTCCATTTTAGACTTTGGGTCCGGCCGGGCTCGGACTCATTCTTTCTGAAATCAGGAAAATTATTTATTTATGAACAGAAAAGTTTGGAAAAACATTTCCCTCTTTAAAATTGCTTTTTGTTTTCAAGTCATTTCAGTGCTATTTTGATCAAAACGAAAGGGAAACTGAAATCATGTTTTTGTATTTTAATATTATGATCTGTTTTGTCATTACATTCTTTTAATGTATCCATCAAATATTTTTGTTAAAGGACAAAAAATATGGGAATCCTTTAAAGTATGAAGCACATTTTATCTCATGCCAAACTGCTATTTTCATAAGATTGAATTAAAATTTTTATTTAACAGTAATTTTTAAAAATGAGATATATTTCAAACAACTTTAAATATCATGCTTATATATATATATATATATATATATATATATATACATTGAACTTAGATTCAAAAATGAGCTCCCAAAAATGAGCCTGAACTCATCTCTAATTGGCACATTGAACATAGTTTAGCAAAATATAAAAAATGACGATAGCCTGATACAATGTAAACAAATTTGTTTCAATAAAAATCTTCTATTTTTTACAGATAAATCCCGTAACTCTACAGTAAAGAGATGAGTACAAGCTAATAACATAGCTGCCAAATCTCTGGCTTTTAGGATACCAGTATTTTAATACAGAAAATGATCTTTTGTTGAATTGGAAAATTTGCTCAATTAAAAAAAATAATAAATAAAATAATAATTATGTACAAAAAGTCAGAGACTTGGAAACTATGAGTATATAATAAAACACAGCAATTAAAAACTGCTTTTAAAATTGAAAACCTTTCATTTCTTGTAAATAATCTGCATTGAACTTGTGCCATAAGAAGTCTTTTTTTGAATATTCATCAGGATCCATAAGATACTAAAATATAAAAAAATAAAAATACTCAATATTCAATATAATAGAATAATAATATTCAATTTAATATTCAATAAAACTGAAAAATCATATGAAAACTATTTGTTTAAAAAGAAAAATAATAATAATAAAGGATTACATTATTTAATTCTGCATCATCCAATCCAGTTGTATCAAGTTTATCATCGACAACTTCATCTGAAAAATTTTAGTCATATTATATAAATATTAAATTAGCAAAAATATATTTATGAGGAAAAAAATATATAATGCAACACATTTTAAAATTTATACAAATAATTTTAAATATAGAACAATGTCTTTTAAGAAATAGATATTTTCATTTTATAGAGGTCTTTGCTTTAAAATGGTGTTGGCATAGTTTGGGCTTAGAAAAATGTCATTAGTTGCTAAATGATATAAACAATAACTGTGGAAGAAAAAAAATATATATGCTTGTTTATATATAAATTAAAAAATTGTTCCTGATTACATTTATTAGATTAATTATTTCTATTTGTATATAATAACAGATAAATAAATTCTGAATATAAATGCTTATATTAAATAAAATGTATAAATATTGAACAAGTTGCCAGTCTGTAATAAAACACTAAAAAAAATGCTAAAAAATAAAGGATTTTTTTTTTTTTTCATGTGCTAAGATTATTTTTTAAAACTGCCACAACCTGCATTAAAGATAAGTATTGCATAAAATGATTTCATAATCAATTAGCTGTAATTGAGCTAAAAATGTGGGTCATAAAATAAAATTCAAGCACTTAACGAGATATTATTTAGATATGTGCAATATTATAAATGATATGCATTAAAATGGTTTTAGAGTACATATAAGACATAATGGGAAGAACCATCATATTGCTTGTTTATTTCAAAGAATGCTTTGTCAACAAAAAGTTTTAGCAATAAAAGCAGTATTTTCAAGAGAACATATTAGAGATTTTTTTTTTTTTAAGTATTTTATAAACTAAGGTACATCTATACCAAGGAAAGAAATTTCATACATCATAAAAAGTTACAAAAACACAGATCGATTTTTTTTCTTCTTTTTGACAGATAGCAAAAAAAAAAAAAAAAAAAAAAAAAAAAAAAAAAAAAAAAAAAAAAAAATCAGTACAAGAATAGAAGTAATGTCTTAACCACCTAAGTCCTAAGATGAATATTACAAAGGACCACAAAATCTAGTTTAAAATTATTATGGAACACCTCCGATGATGTAGAAGTCTCGATATATCGATGCTTATGATATGCACACATTTATTAAAAAGATCTAGAAGTAATTTTAACAATTCTGAAAGGATTTAAATTATTTTAAAGGGTATTTTGTTTAGTGTCTCTTTCAGTCAACATCAGAACTTGCATTTGTAACAGTACTTAAAGATTTGCTTGAAAAAAAGATTGCTTCAAAATTAAGAGTAATCTAAAAGTAAGCTTCTCCTTACTAATCAATACTATTACTAATCAATTTTAATAATACATTTTATACCCTTAGTTTAAGATAATTTGTCTACTTTAATTTGATAGCCTAATTTCATTTGAAAATTCAAGGACTATTATTTTATTTTTCCAGGCTTTTGAAAATTAACCTTTTTTTTAAAAGATTTTTAAATTTTTATATACAAACACACATGGTCACAAAAATTTTTTTTAGGAAAAAACAAGAAAAAAAAAATATTACAGATTCCTAACATGCAATGTATTTATTCCTAATTCAAAATTAATTCAATTTCTCAATCTAGCTAAATATAGATAAAGCAGAAAAGATCCTTCCACATTTTCCTCATGTAATGTGAAAGAATTTTATAGGTAACTGTTTTGTGACAGACCCAATGTTATTATAAAATTATTAAAGTGAAGGGTTCTCTTTAAAAAAAGACCGAAAACGTTACTGAAAAGTTTGTTTTTAAGACAAAGTACTTTGTGAAGGGACTTGTTTACTTGCAGATGTTTTAAGATGAAAATTTTTGTCAAGGATCGACTTTTAAGATTTAGAAATATTATCAAGCGTCCTTTTTAAAGAAGACAAATTCTTCCTAAAAGAAAAAAAAAAAAAAATTACTAAGTGGTGGTAAATGATTGAGAGTTAAAGGAAATTTCACATTAATTGCACAGCTAATCTAAAAGAAGATAATTAGTAACTATAAATTTCCCATGGAATATGTTGCCCATTGAGAAGAGAAATGTATTTAAATAATATTATGTAAAAAGGTCAATTTATAAGAAATGCAATGAAAAGAAAACTTACTTGTAGGTTCAAGAATTCTCATACAATCTTCTATACTCTCTTTTAAACCTATACTTTCAGCAGTCGGTTCTGGTCCCTTAGGAGTGCTGGGCTCAGAAATAAAGGAAACATCCGCAATCGATCCTGTTTCTTGTATCAGCAGAGGAGTCAATTCAGATATACCAGAGTCTGTAGTAATATCAGATTCAATTACTGGTTTTAGAGATGCAACTGTATTCTCTGCAATTAAGAAGTCTACATCTTGTGAAGTGTCATTTGAAGTGCTTGATGGAAGGCTTTCATCATCATTTGAAGACCCTATTATAGCATTAAAATAAGACTTATAAATAAATTACAAAAATAGTTAATATTCACTTTAAAAAAAAAAAAAAAAAAAGGCTGAATGCAGATTTGAAAAGTTCTGAAAGCTAAAAATCAGGAGATTTTACTTCAAAAATCAGGAAATATTTTTGACAATGAAAATTTATTGATTTTTAAATGTTTACATCTTTAGTGAAAGTTTAAATTTCAAGTTTCAAGAAGTCTTGATTATTACTGAAGATTAAAAAGAAATATGTTACTCTTACTCAAATAAGGAAAGTATGTACTTGTTACAAATATAATGCATATAATGTTTAGGATGTCTTAACATATTTTTAATTTGACTATTATAAAAATGGAGACGTTTTGTTACTTGTAAACTTATATAAAACTATAGTAAAGATCACAAATAAGTCTTAATCAAGACACATTAATAATTCAACACATGATCATAGTACAGTAAAACCTCTAAATAACCGACGGCTCGGGAACGCAGAAATTGTCTGCTATTCGGAGGTGTCCGCTATTGGGAAAACCTCAGAGATTCAAAAATTCGATAAGAAATGCTTAATGTTTCATTAATTGACTTTTATATTCCTAAAACCTATATTATATGATAAATCAAAAGTTAAAAAAAAAAATTTAAGAGATAAAATTGAAATAAAATTGTGCACACTTTTATCTACTGTTTATTACATTCTTATGAAAAAATCTGCTACAAAAGTTTACTTTTGTTTGCAATTACATATAATTTGTTTTTCAACGAGACATTATTGGACTCTATGGAATTCTGGGCGGGGAGGAGGGATTGCACTTTTTGTCTATTAAAAACATAAAATCCTAAAATCTTCAGGGGGACATTGCAATGCTGAAGGAGATGTCCCTCCCGGGCAACGGTGAATTCACACTAAATGTAGGGGGGGGGGGAGATTTTCCCTAGCCCAACCTCTACATTTATCTTTCATCACCAAATTTGTGACACATTGCTCTAATAAATTTAGAGATCTTTTTTCGTTTTTTTTTTTTTTTTTTTTTTTTTCCCTGGATAAATTTTTTTTCCAGAATCCTTTTATCCTTTTGCATCCTTTATCGCCGAAAATAGTGTCCGCTATTCGGAATGTCCGTTATTCAGAGGTTAAACATACAAAAATGTAGGTTTTGGGAGTGGGGATTGGAAAACTGTCCGTTAAATAGAGGTGTCCGCTATTCGGGAGTGTCCGTTATGGAGGTTTTACTGTAACAGTAACAAATCTTAAAGATTCATCATTTATAATGAACCTGAATGTAATTTATCACATAAAATACTATTGATCAATCATACTAAAGAATAATTACACCTATATTAGAGTTTTCATCCCTGAATCACAGTACATTTGATTGTAAAAAAAAAAAAAAAAAAAAAAAAAAAAAAAAAAAAAAAAAAATTGTGAAAAATCAGGAGAAATATGTCGAAAATCAGGAGTCTCCTGCCAAGATCAGGAGATTTGGCAAGTCTGTGAATGCTATTCATCATAAATGACACTATTAGGGTTGCCAGTTTTGTTGTACAAAAAAATAAATTAAAAATATAGCTTTTTATGCTATCACACTACTGTCATTTTTAATGCTTATACTAAATTATATTGAATGTGCTAGAAAATAGTTATAATTAATATTTGTAAGATAAATTTATATTAAATTATTCTAACAATGTTGCTTAAGTAACTTTATAGTCAAATTTCCCACTATGGATTAAAATATAATGGAAAACTAAACCATTTTAAAATTTAGCAATTGTCATGAAATTTTTATTAATAGACATCTTGCATAAACTAGTCATTGGGCACCACCGTAGATTATGGATATGCATAATATGAAAAAAAAAAAAATTAAAAAAAAAAAAAAAATTAAAAAAAAATTAAAAAATCGGTGAATTATTTATAAAATGAATTGCAATTCCAAAATGAAATTTAATTGTATATATAAATATTTTTAATACATAGTAATGCTTTATTATTGAAATGCTGTTACTACATGATTATCCTGTCGACTAATTACGACAAAATGTATAAATTGCTAATCTACTCACAAAACTACAAAAATTGGCATAATTTTTATTTTAAACAATGAAAAAAAGAACAAAAAATTAGTTAAAGATTAATAAAAATACAAATTAAATGTCAAATTAAAAATCACTTGATGATGTAACAAACATGTGAAACATGTTTAATGCCTAGTGAATATAACATTTATGATAAGGCATGTAATCTTATAGTTTGGCAATAGTTTTTTTTTTTTTTTTTTTTTGGTCAATGGGATAATCAAGTTGTGCCAAATTCAAACGTCCTTACGAAAAGAATGAAAAGAAACATCCTTAAAACTCCAAAAATGAAAACATAACTCTGCAAAATTAAAATTTTTGAAAAATACAAGAGAAATTTTAGTTGATTTTTTAAGTTATTTGATGTACTGATTTTGAAAATGACCACCATTTTTTCAGGATTTTTTGTAAAATCAATATCAATATTTTTTCTAAAATCTAATATTTGAAATCATATTGTCTCAAAACAATTTTACATATACCATTTGCAACAGTGGTTTTTATCCCTTTAAATCTATGTAAAATAATCGGTTCTTAGTGAGGCAAATAGATTTTTCAGAATCTATTATTTTTTATAGGTTTAAGTGAATGAAAATCGCTGTTGCCAGATTGAATTTCTTTTTGAGCCAATGTTGAGTATTATCACAGTTGTCCCACTCACCAATGAAGCATGGGCAATTTTATATATCTGCCATGTTCACCAAGAAGCATGGAGATAACTTTCAAATCACCACAAATGGTCCAACCGAGGTCAGCATATTTTATTTTGTTGAGAACAAGAGCCAAGTTCTCTTAGTGTTCTTTTAAATCCTCTGATTTTCCAACTGGTACAGATGCATATTGGCCTCTGTGATTAAGGACAGCTTTAAGTCTGTTTTTTGATGAATCTATAAACAGCCTCCATCCATTTTTAATGTAGGTGAAGTTACTTATGTTCATCACCGTCGTTCCAATTATAAATTCAAAGTTATACTCATGAAATAATCTGTTTCTTTAGAAGATAAACAGTTTATTAAACACAACACTGCACAAACACATAAGATATATTTTCTCAGATTTTGCCGGATCTTAAACAAATATCGTCAGCATGGGTTGGGATCCAAAAACATTCTACTGGTGTTTTCCCTCGGAACGGGATGACGGCATGCCGAAATCCACAATAGGGATTATTCTTTTCCCACATATATAATGAAGTTGCAACAGTAGGTGATATTAAAATTGTTCTACAGTCCAAAAAAGGCTGACATATAGACCAGCTTTTCCTCTTCCTCTAAATACTTAACAAATTCCCTTCGGCCGATAATTATATTATCTTAATCTGAAGCACAATTTAACCCATTAACGACCAGCGTCCTTTTTTGAGGACGGCTACAAAAACAGCAAGAAAGCAGTTTTCCCACTAGTAAAGAGGGAGATAAATATATACCTTATTTCATAGGACAGAATCCTCAATAAATTTAGATAAAAGTTAATTTCCTTTTAAAAGTGGTGGAAAATACAAAATTTAAATTTTAGCAAAGAAAATAATTCGGGCGTGAATGGGTTAACTGCCTCTTTTGAAAGCTCCAGATCCCCAGTCAGATCATTAAGTTCAAGCCGAGAGAATTACAGAGGTGAATGGCTTCTAGAAGGCTAATATTCAGAAACAGAGTCTTTAAACTCTTGGATATTCTGAGTCTGAAGACTGACAAGATGACTGGCAATTCAATTGAAGGCATTCACAATACTCAGCAAATACTTCGTTTTACATATAGAGACCAATACTTGTTTTACACATTTGCATTTGTCAGTAAGTGGAGCACATCTAATGCAAAAATACCCAATTATATTATGCAATCTAAACACACATATAAAACATCATTATGAAATGATCTTTAATTATAAACCTGAGTGTACAAACCTACTAATGATGCCAACTTAGAGTAACGAGACCGTTTCTTTGTACTCTCAAGGGCTTTTTCAATCAATTGCTGGAGTTCATTGACTTCATTTTTTATTTCTTTCATTCGATTATCATCTTCTAACTAAAATAATAGCCAAAAATTTATTTTAAATGTGTATTCTTGCCAAGTAATTGAAATTAACAAATATTAAGCAAAATAAAATTAATTAATAGCACATACATTTTTTTTATACATTATACTGTATTAAAAAAAAATAAAAAAAACTTATGTTACATTGTATATTAATGTTACACAGTAAATTATCATACTTTTGTGCTACATCTTTAAAAAAAATCCTGAAATATGTTTACTTTCAAAAAGAGTTAATAAATATTACTGCTTGATTATTTTATTTACATTTTTGCTACTTTAAAAACTATGGAAAAGTAATGCCATAATCAAATTAGCTAATAATGAATTTTACTGTATAATACATTACTTGATTAAGCCTTTATTTAAGTATATAAATAAAGAGCAGAAGAAAATGTTATAGCAGAGCGAATTCTAATGCAATATCAACTTGAAGTGGCATTAAAATAAAATTTTAGTGTTAATCAAACTAGGATTAAGTGATCCTAAATGGATCAAAAGCAAATTGCACAGTGATTCTTCATCTGACAAAGATATTATGCAAAATCCAGCCAAATCAACAGCAATCCTATTAATAGCAACAACTTAAAAGGAGAAACAATTCAATATAATTTTTTTTTATTGATATAGTGTTTAATGTAGTGTAAAATGATAAAATCTAACACACCTTCATACACTTTTATTTATTTTTTATTACAAGAAATCTGAAGGCTAATTTCATGTGTAGATTTACCTCATACATAATAAAAAAAACATTGTCATGAAAGTTTAAATCTCTATCTCAAATACAACAAAAGCCTTGGCATTTTTAAAACATGAAAGTGAAAAAATTACAAACATGGATAAAAAGCCGTTGAACATTTTGGTTTGTGAGTAATTGTACTGAGTGTATTAACAATACTATAACCCTGCAATATGATTATGATATGAAAAAAAATGAGATGTCAAAATATTCACAATTAAAGAGGTTTTTATTTAATATATTTTTAAAAAAAATCTTTTTTTTTCCCCCACCAATTTTGAGAAAAACTGTCCCATTAAAAACATTAAAATACTTTACAGTTTCAGCACACTCTTGTGGACTTCCTCAGAAACATAAATGAATTAAGCTGGACCATCAATGTCAAAACTTCACCTGACAGAAAATACCCAGCTTAATTCATTTATATTTTTGAAGAAGGCCACAGAAGTGTGCTGAAATTCTACAATACTTTAAAAATTTTTAATCTATGGGTCATTCCATGTCAAATCAACTAAAAAAATTCAATATTCAACCTGACCATTTCCGATTTCAATGAAACTGCTAGGGATCATTCTCTATGATGATATAAAGTAGAGCATATTTTTATTTTTTTTGTTTATTGCTTTAAGTTTTTATACAATTAATTATTTAAATTTTGAAAAATCATAATTTTTTGACTTGCATAAATATTTTCAATTTTGAATTTCTCAAGTTCTATCAAACATAGAAAATTTTATGACCACTCATTTCAAAGAGAAGTTTATAAGGTTTAATTTGATATGCATATCAACTATCTATAATTAAAATAATTAAAATTAAAAAAAATTTTAATTTAAAATTTAAAAATTTTTTAGATAGTCATTTTTGAAAAAATTGTATATTTGTTGTAATATTATAAGCTTTAAATTCTGAAATTTTTAGAGTGGGATCTCAATGGGATCAGGAGTTATGGAATAAAAGCTGAAAATTACCATACAAATCATAAATAAATAACAAAATACGCAGCATTAAATTGCTATTTTTAAGGTAATTTTTGCTTTTATTTAATAACTCCTGATCCCATTGAGATCCCACTCTAAAAATTTCAGAATTTAAAGCTTATAATATTACAACAAACATACAACTTTTTCAAAATTTTTAAAAATAACTAAAAAATTTTAAAATTTTAAAAATTTTAAATTTTATTTATTTTAACTATACATAGTCGACTTGCATATCAAATTAAACCTTATAAACTCCTCTTTGAAATGAGTGGTCATAAAATTTTCTATGTTTGATAGAACTTGAAAAATTCAAAATTGAAAATATTTATGCAAGTCAAAAAATGATGATTTTTCAAAATTTAAATAATTAATTGTATAAAAACTTAAAGCAATAAACAAAAATATGCTTTAATTTATATCATCATAGAGAATGATCCCTAGCAGTTTCATTGAAATCGGAAAGGGTCAGGTTGAGTCACTGGTTGATTTGGCATGGAATGACATTAATGTTTGTACATCAATATAGCAAAGAATTTGTGGCTTATTTACATTTCATTTGTTGAAATGTTGATTATCTATAGTGTAATGGCCCAAAATTATTTAAAGTTGAAAGAAAGTTTGTGTGAAAATTATTTTTCTTCTTCCAAGATGATTTTCTTAATCTTGCTACAAATCCTATAAACCCCTTTTTTCTCTCTGTTTTCTGCTATTGTAAAAAATAAATAAATAAATAAATAAAATAAAGCCTTGCTTTACATATAAATAAATAGCAGTGATGAAAAAATTTACAAAAGGCAAGTTTACATTACCTCTTGCTGTAACTTTTTACGGGCATTTTTAAAGGCAGGAGGATCTTGCTCTTCTTCTAAATCAATTGTTAGAAATTCATCTAAAGTAAGTCGACTAGATGGAGTTTCACTAAACTCTGCAAGCCTGAATGAAATAAAATTTACAGCTTGTCAATTATTGAAACAATGCTACTTCAACATTTAAGCAAATAAAAAATACAGTCAAATACAAAGAATTTACATCATTTGAGACCCCGTGGCAGAATGTGTGAGACACTGCGATGGGCATCGCAGACTTTTAAAGACATCTGCAAACTGAAAACATATACTTACAGCATTGCCACAGACGTGCTATTGCACATAAATTACATAAAAAAATCAGAGATGATACATAAAAAAATAGCTGTTACGTGTCCCATGAGATGCATAATTTCCTCAAAATATAACAAAAAAGCTTGAATTTCGTCAATGGATAACGAGAAAAAAAATTCATTAAAAATACATGAAAAACTGCAAATTTTGTTACAAAATGGTAAGAAAATGACTAATTTCTTTTTAAAAAAAAATCATGAAAAAAAGAATAATTTCTTCGAAATTGCAAAAAAAATGACAAATATCATCATCAGATCACAACAAATGGCAAATGTCATCAAAAAATTGCAAAAAACGGCAAATTTCTTCAAAACGTCTCAAAAAATTGACAAATTTTGCAAAAATATCGTTCAAATGGCAAATTAAATTAGAAAATCACACACAAAAAAAAGACAAATTTTGTTAAAAAATCTGGGAAAAAAAACAAAAAAAAAACACAAATTTTGACAAAAAAGATTTTGTCAAAAAAATGTGAAAAAAGAAAACAGTAAATTTAATCTAAATTGCAAAAACACACAAATTTCATCTCGATTATAAGCCCATTCCCCAATATAAGATAATATTTTTTTTTAAAGGGGAGGGGTTTGCAATCTGGATTTTATGGAAATAAGAATAAAATGTAAATTTACTCTGAAAATGAAAATAATTTATGAAATTCAAACTGAAAAATATATCATTTATTTATGTTGTTTTAGAAGGAGTTAGTTTCATTTTTTTCCTATTTTAATATTTTAATTTCAGCTACACCTTTTACTTTTTTTTTTTTTCTGTTTCTTTTTCCTAGTTTCATAATTTTCTTTGCCTTTCTTATAAATATTCATGACATCTCATCCTAGCTGACTTGTATCATCATTTCTTTCACACAGATATTGCTCATATAGTGACAAATTTGTACAGCTGAAAAATCTATGTTAAAGATGTTAATTTTGCAAAAGTTCTGCTTCCAACTGAAAATCAGATCTTTTTTTTGTAGATGGACATCAAGAAAATTTCGACATGATTAACGTATTTTTCAAAATAAAAATGTGACTTCTTAAGGTTTTAGAAACGAAAAAAAATCCTAACTTGTTGTGCATTTGTCCTTTTCTCTGACAATTATCTGCTTTCCAGATTTTCCAGCACAGTAATAGATGAAATCACTAACTATATGAAATCTGTTCTATAAGCCTAATTGCTTGCCACAATTTCCTTTGTTTAAATTCTACAATGAATAGCAGATTATTCAGCGATAGGTTTCAGCAAATCAACTGTAATTATTTTTAAAAGACGATACAAACATAAAAAAAGTATATTTTACCTCTTTCGAACAGTAGCTTGACACACCTTGACTACTTTAATTATATCATCAACAGTTCTATTAAAATTATGCATTCTTGCAGCAACAAGCAAAGCTAGAAAATAAAATAAAACCTTCAATTATGAGCTTTGTTAGCTTTGTTTCACAAAAGTCAAACAAAATAATGTTTAAAAAACCTAAATAGCATATAGTATGTAAGCTGTAATCAACAATTTTCATATTTTACTTTTTAAGAGCCATCAAAAAGACCCATATTGATTATGCCATGTATATATATATATATATATATATATATATATATATATATATATATGTATGTATGTATGTGTATGTATATATATATATATATATTACAAATTTAAAATTTTTTCGCCAAAACTAACCTTTATGCTATCTTAATTTTCTTATAATAATATTCCGTACTTACTTCAAATTATTAAATTAAAATCTTGTTTCTAAATCTAATCTGTTAATCCTTATGCAGACGATATAAATTCTTAATTTGCCTTAAAAAACATTATTCCAGTATGCGTAAATTTAAAAAGATGGCTCTAAATTAAAAATATTCTTAATTAAAACTTTATTTCTTAATATTCCAAATAAAACTGATTTCTTCTATGTTTTTATCAACCCTTTTTAAGAAAATCTTATTAAATTTATTCCAAAACCATTACCTTTCAAAAAATATCATTATTTTATTTTATCTATTTATTTATTTTTCCTACGTCAACCTTTGATGTGTGCATATTAATAAATTCATTTCTTTTCTTTTTCTCTTAAAATTAATCATTTATAAAAATCGTCTGCCTAAGATATTTAAAATTCTGAGTCAATTATAAATTGGTTAAATAATATTTTTTTTAAAAATAAATTTATCGTCTGTTTAAAATAGCCTCGTAACTGGACAAGAATTCTGTTTACATAAAAGAATGATGGTTTGAGGTTACAGAATGCTCCAGAACTTTCTTTTTAGTTTAAAAAAGGTGGAAGTCTCGAGATGAGAAAGAAGATTTCTTGGGTTGCTTCTTCGATGAGGACAGCTCGCTGAAATAATGATGGAATTTTTGCAAAAGGAGCTTTTCCTTCCTCATTATTACGAATTTAATAAATGAATTTACAGCAGCCCATGACTAATTATTGGATCTTCTACATTTATTTCTTTATTTTGTTTTTTCCCTCGCTTGCCATGACTGTGTGTTTCTTTTTAACCAGTGGAAATAATTCGAGTTCTCCTTAAATCGTCACAACTAATCGAAAAGTCGGACAGGATTTTTTATCTGTGCTGCCTTTTTTAATGAATGATATTTAAAGAAAATTGCGATGGAACGAAGAAAAGCATGCTATCGCCAAAGTTCGATTGAAGGACAGCCTATATGGTATTTTCAGCTTGCTAATGAATAGTACTTGCTTTGAGTCTGATGTGGATTTCCTGACGCTTGATGTTGATCTGTGAGCATAAATTTTGATTCAGAATTCTTGGTCATAATGATAAATTTTTGAGACCTGGTGATTTCGAATTGGATTTAAAAAGGAATAGAAGCGCCACGACGAACTGGCATTCATCGTGTTGCGGCCCAAATATGCAATCATTGACTTTAAGTATTACTGGTAGTAATGACAAGAAAAAAAAAAAAAAACTTTTAGAGACAACTGAACGCAGATTGCTACTTACTTTCATAATTTTCGTTATTCCTGTCTCCAATAGGATCAGCTTGAAAATTTCTCCTTATCTGTGAGTTATTTTTACATGTATTTAATTATTATGTGTATCCTTTTTACTGTATTTGTGTAGATAGTTCTTTGTTTGTGAGGTTTATTTATTTGTTTGTGTTTTTTTCTGTGAGCCTTATTTATTTATCTTTTTATCTAGTTATGAGTCTTATTATTATTATTATTATTATTATTACTTGTTGGAGTGAAAACATGTTTGTTCTTAAAAATTTAATTCAGGAGTATGATGTTCTTAAGTCTTACAATTTCTGTTTTATTAGATAAAATTTCTGGTTAAAGTTAGCAGCTAAATATAGTAATTTTGAAAAAATATGTAATTGATAGAAATCATTAACTTTGAAATTTATTGCGAATGATTTTACGATCAGAATTTAATAAAGAAAATAGAAGTGCTTCATTTATTCTAATGAGTAAGAATAAAAAAATGATGGAAGATCCTAAGTTCGTACCGTTTGACCCGAGTTCTGGAATGAACATTTTGCCGTGGTTAACTTATTTTGATACAACATGTGAAAAGGAGAAGAAAAATCTAGAATGGAAATTTAATTTTATTGCACAATATTTGAAAGGAGAAGTGCAAAAAATTTATATCAATGACTGCTTAAATTGTACGGATTATGAACAAATTAAGAAAATTTTGATAGAAAGATTCATTGAATTAGACTTCCCGAGTTTTTCTGATTTTTCAAATCTGAAATTAGATAATTTAGACAATTTAGAAACTTATTTTCGTAAAAAAGTGGAAATTGGTAGGAAATTACATCTTAGTGAAAATATACTATTACAGGGTTTAACTGATGGTTTAAAACCAGAATTCAAAAACAGTATTATTATAAAGCCTCCTAGTAATACCACAGAATGGTACCGGGTTGTCAAACAATTCGTGGAAGTTTCCACCCCACTAGTTTCAAACCAAGTAATAAATCAACCATCAGCTAGACAAAATTTTCAACCTTTTCAACCAACTAGGCCCTGGATTCAGCCAGTTAGGCCCAATAATACACCTAGGAATTGGATTCCCCAAAGGCAATCTCAGTTTCAAAGACCTAGAGTTTGTCAAAATAATTATATTCAAAATTCATACCCTTCAAGACCTTGTAGGATATGCACAAATAGAGGTGTGAGTAATGCTTTTCATTGGGAAAGAGAATGTATTTTTAGGAGTGAGTTGCCATCCTCTGATACTCTTCCAAGTAGCTCACAAAATAATTCTCATAATATTTGACTATTAAATGTGTATGGATATACAAATAATTATAAATTATCATTCGTTGTAGATAGTTCTCTGTTTGCCAGGTTTATTTATTTGATTATTTATCTGTGAATCTCACTTACTTACCTATTTATGAGTATTATTATTATCATTATTATGTGTTAGAGATTGAAATATTTTTATTCTTAAGGATTTAATTGAGGAGTATGATGTTCTTAAGATATTTACTGTTACTTATTAAGACTATTATGATATTTCTATGCACGATTAAAGGCAAGTTTGTAATAATAAGGTATAACTATGATGTTTACAATTTCTATTTTATTAGATAAAATTTCTGGTTAATGTTAACAACTAAATATAGTCACAATTTCACGATAAATTTGATTCAGATTTTTAAAATGGAGGGTAATGGTTTTGTGTGAGACAGTTAAAATGTATACAACTCCAGTAGACAAAGCCCTCAAAATTGCGAAAGCGCGAACTCATGAATTTCACCTTAAAAGTAAAAGACTCTATGATCGAAATTTTATCGAATGCCCATTAAAAATACAAGACTCTGTAATTTATGAAGAATTTAAATACCATAACACTCGAAAATTAGAACCTACTTTCTCTGGATCATACAAAATTATAAATAAACTTTCTGATGTAACTTATGAAATAGATAAATTTAATTATGAGACAGGACAGAATTCCGTTATTGTGCATGTTTCTAAATTAAGACCCTATTTTTCACCAGAAGATTTTAAACTGTTTCATGAGCAACCCAAAAAACAAACAAAACCTCAGATACAATCACAATCACTAGATCAAACTAAAGTCAAGACAGTAGATTAAGTTTTAATTCTTATTCTTTAAATAGTTTATCACCATAATTTTCAACATTAGCAGGTATGTTCTTGGAGGCCTACAAGAATATTACTTGTTTTTGGGGTTAAATTGGGCTCCTTATGCAGGCATAAGGTGAACACTTTGATTGTAAAAGCTTTCAAATTGATGTTGATAAATTAATTTTAAGGGTGTTTAAGTCTAACTATATTTACTCATGTATTTGACATTAATATTATTCTATTTATTCAGCAGATATTTATGTTATAACAGTTATAAAATCTAATGATTCTACTCAAACCTATAACATAATATGTGATTTTCAGTGATTGTGAAAACTACAGATTAAAAGTTTTTCAAAAAAGCAAAGTATTTTTATTTCCATTTCTCAATTAAGAATGACAACTTTTATTCCTATTGTATTTTATTATTAAAGTTTATAAACCATGTGTAGATAAAACATTATTCTACATTTGGCATTGAAAACTTATAACCAAATTTGACAATTTTGTAAAAGAGTATCAGAGAGGAATTATTGTAAGGAAATACTGGTTGAGAGTCCATTTTCTAAATAGTTAGATTTAATTTTATTTGGATTTTGGAATTATTATGATTTTTTTTTATTTATACTTTCGGCTAGCAAAAAATACTTTCTTATGCTATTAGAAGATAAGAAAATTATTTAGTTGCTATGTAATTATTTTTATCCTCAACCAATATTTTCCCTATCAATAATAAACAAATAGTGATATTTTCTTTTGATTATACTCTTGTTTTACTATTATTATTATTATTATTATGATTTCTATAATGAAGTTTAGTATTAATTATACTCTTATTGAAAAATATTAGGATATGGAGTCTTATTATACTATTACTTATTATTGTTGTTATTGTTATTATTTAAATTTTTCTATATTATTTATTATTGATATTGAGAGTGATGCTATTTATTATTGAAAAATTGATATATTACTGAAAGATGTTGGATCCAACATAACATTAAAACCAAAGATTAAACTAGGTTTGAAGATTTTTAATTAAAGAGACTGTATTCAGAGAACATTGGAAAAGACTCTTTTATATATACTATTGAAAGACTTGTTTCATTTAAAGGACTTATTTAAAATAAACTATGCATTAAGTCATTGTAATTATTTAAACTTCCATGAGAACGAATTTTTATTGTTTTTATTATATTTTTATCTCTTGCTTATTAATATTCATAACTTATTTATTGTTATTATTATCTCCTATGCACTTACAAAGGGTAAGTGATGTTGTAACATTATTGTATTTCTTTCAGGGAAATGCTCCTACCTAAATTTAATTCAGAATTATTTTCTCTTAACTATTTTATTTTAATCGCTAATATTTTTTATATTGCGTTAATTTTCTTTTCTTCCATCTCTTGGCTTCCTGAGTTTGACAGTTTTATTCCAAAATTTAACTTTTCTAAATTATTATATTTCTGTTGTCTGAACTTGTAGTTTTATTTAACTATCAATTTCATACAAAGTCTTGGGGAGGGGGGATAATATTACAAATTAAAAATTTTTTCGCCAAAACTAACCTTTATGCTATCTTAATTTTCTTATAATAATATTCCGTACTTACTTCAAATTATTAAATTAAAATCTTGTTTCTAAATCTAATCTTTTAATCCTTATGCAGACGATATAAATTCTTAATTTGCCTTAAAAAACATTATTCCAGTATGCGTAAATTTAAAAAGATGGCTCTAAATTAAAAATATTCTTAATTAAAACTTTATTTCTTAATATTCCAAATAAAACTGATTTCTTCTATGTTTTTATCAACCCTTTTTAAGAAAATCTTATTAAATTTATTCCAAAACCATACCTTTCAAAAAATATCATTATTTTATTTTATCTATTTATTTATTTTTCCTACGTCAACCTTTGATGTGTGCATATTAATAAATTCATTTCTTTTCTTTTTCTCTTAAAATTAATCATTTATAAAAATCGTCTGCCTAAGATATTTAAAATTCTGAGTCAATTATAAATTGGTTAAATAATATTTTTTTTTTAAATAAATTTATCGTCTGTTTAAAATAGCCTCGTAACTGGACAAGAATTCTGTTTACATAAAAGAATGATGGTTTGAGGTTACAGAATGTTCCAGAACTTTCTTTTTAGTTTAAAAAAGGTGGAAGTCTCGAGATGAGAAAGAAGATTTCTTGGGTTGCTTCTTCGATGAGGACAGCTCGCTGAAATAATGATGGAATTTTTGCAAAAGGAGCTTTTCCTTCCTCATTATTACGAATTTAATAAATGAATTTACAGCAGCCCATGACTAATTATTGGATCTTCTACATTTATTTCTTTATTTTGTTTTTTCCCACGCTTGCCATGACTGTGTGTTTCTTTTTAACCAGTGGAAATAATTCGAGTTCTCCTTAAATCGTCACACATATATATATATATATATATATATAAATGCATGTATATATATATTATAACATTTTTTATATACAGTAGACTCCCTTAAATCCACACTCCTAAAATCCGCAACTCTCTAAAATCCGCACATATTTTACGGATGTAAACAATGAAACATTCAATTCAGATGTAGGTGCAAAATTTGACTTTTTTTAGATTTTTATCAATTCTATATATTTTTTAATTTGTAATTTTTTTAAGGTTATTGAATTCATGTTTTTTCATAAAGAAAGAATAATTTATTTCTGAAAAAATAAATATATTGCTGATATCATTTCTAATCACAATATTACCAAATATATTTATGTATTAATCAAGCTTTTTTAGTTGTTAAGTCTGGCTAAACCTGAAATAAAACTTCATTATTTTATGATCTTGATGTAAATTAGTAATGTACATTTATGAGGCAAGTTTTTATTGAATAATTTAGGAAAAACACGTTTCATCTTTATAATGAATATTTAATTGTACATTACTCCTCATTAATTTGACCTTTGCTTTTAGTACTTTTATCATTTCAAAAACTATCTAAATTTTTATTATTTTAGTTTATTACTTATTTTAGTATTTTAGCATATAGTAAGCATTCATTATACTTTTGATTTCATTATTAATTACATTCAAATTACTTTTTAAACTAGTTGGATGTGCCAATCCCAAAACTTTCTTCTATCTCATACGTACATTTTAATATTAAAAAAAATAATTACTCATTTTAATGCTTTAATAATTTTAATTCAATACCATACCAACTTTGATTTTCATCTTAAATTTCTGCTTCAATCAATTAATCGGAGTAAAAACGAATTTACGTCTGCACGAGCCGATGGACAATAGAATGATAGGCAGATTTTTTTTTTTCAAATTCAGGGAGGACCTACTTGCCTTACCAAGAAATAATTATATACAAAAAATTTACTTCAGTTCTAGAACTAACTTCATACACTTTTATGTGGTGCAATATTGAAAATGGCATAAAATTCGCTATTGCAGCGCCTCCTTCCGGCAGATTTTTTTCAAATTCAGGGCGATCCAACTAGCCCTAAACATACACTTACACAAAAAATTTCGTTCAATTCGATGCATAACTTCATGTACTTTTGGTCGGTACAATATCGAAAATGGCACAAAAAACGCGATTGTAGCGCCCCCTTCCGACGGATTTTTTTCAAATTCAGGGAGGACCAACTAGCCATAGTCATACACTTACACAAAAAAGTTGGTTAAATTCGGTGCATAACTTCATATACTTTTGATCGGTACAATATTGAAAATGGCACAAAATTCGCGATTGCAGCGCCTCCTTCTTTCCGGATTATTTTCAAATTCAGGACGGACCAACTAGCCATAGTCATACACATACAAAAAAAAATTCGTTCAATTCGATGCATAACTTCATATACTTTTGGTCGGTACAATATTGAAAATGGCACAAAAATCGCGATTGCAGCGCCCCCTTCCGACGGATTTTTTTCAAATTCAGGGGAGACCAACTAGCCATAGTCATACACATACACAAAAAATCTCGTTCAATTCGATGCATAACTTCATATACTTTTGCTCGGTACAATATTGAAAATGGCACAAAAATCGTGATTGCAGCGCCCCCTTCCGGCGAAATATTTCAAAAGTGAAGGAGGACCTGCTTGCCACAGCCAAAAACATTTACAAAAAATTTGGTTCAATTCTATCCATAACTTCATACACTTTTTGATGGTAGAATGGCGACATACACACAGACATACATACACACAGACATACACACACACACACACACACACACACACACACACACACACGGACAGACAGACAGACATTTTGTAAAAACATGTTTTTTGGAATCTCTGACCCCTAAAACGTGTAAATCAGTCGAAAACCGGAAGTCGAAAAAAATTTCGATTACAATACTTTCTTCTATTGAAGATAGAAGAAAGTAAAAATGTAAACAAAGCAATGACCAGAAATCCACAAAATTCTAAAATCCGCAAAACCTCTGGTCCCAAGCTGTGCGGATTTGAGGGAGTCTACTGTATGTGTGTGTGTGTGTGTAAAAATAAAAATTCGTCTTTTTCTTGCTTCGATTTTGTTCTAAAGTCTTATAAGATCATACTTTCATTCTTAGTTTCTGTAATATATTAATATTTAATAAACGGCTAAAGTTCCTTTTCTTTAATTCAGCATAATCTATTATTTATTTTCCTAAAAAGAACTAAAATGTATTACTTAAATGTCAATATCTTATTGCGAAATATTAAAATCATTCCATTAATCCATTTCTCTTTTTTAGAATAAAAAACATTTATCAAAACAGGGCTCGAAAATTCAAAAAATGTTGAGGTTCCCAGCTGGGAACCTACATGAAAAGTATAGGTTCCCAGAAGAAAAATGTAGGTTCCCAATAAAATTTATGTGCGATTATTTCGACAAAATTTGCCGTTTTATCACGATCTTTTGACAAAATCTGACAGTTTTTCGTGATTTTTTGACAAAATCTGCTGTTTTATTGCGATATTTTAACAAAACCTGTCGTTTTTCAATATTTTTTAACACTTGCCGTTTTTCCTCGATTATTTTACGAAATCTGCCATTTTTTCGTGATCTTTTCACGAAATTCAGGCTTTTTTTCACAATCTTTTGTCGAAATCTGTTGTTTTCTTGGTACTTTTTGACGAAATTTTACGTTTTAGCGCGATCTTTTGAAGAAATTAGCCAACTTTTCGTGATTTTCTTCAACGAAATTTGTCGTTTTTTCGCGATTTTTTAACAAAATTTGACATTTTTTTCTAATTTTTTGATGAAATTTGAGCTTTTTCCGTAATATTTTGACGAAATTACGCATCTCTCGGACCACTCAAGAGCTATATTTTTGCATATTTTACGCGATGTAATGCGAGGGCGGCATCGTTGGCGACAATGACTTTTTTTAGGTTCCCAGCCGGGAACTTGAGTGAAAAAAATATACGTTCCCAGAAATGTTCCCCAGGATCCCGGGAACGCTATTTTTCGAGCCCTGCAAAAGCTTTAATTTTGCTTTATTTATTTACATATCGTCTGCTGGTGGGTCTAAATCATCTGCATGGGATTGTTAACTCTTGCATATTACGCTATTTAGTAATGAGTTCTGACAACTAACTCCGCCCCTGATCCAATGGAAATGCCAGAAGTGTTATACAACTACCTTCAAATAAATCTTATTGGGTTTTAGTATGTGCGTCAGACATGGAGGCAGGACCAATTTCTCTGAGAATTTTCAGGGAGTCAGTTTTCGCTGAGAGAGAGTTTAGGATTGATTGACCTCCCAAATGTTAAGGAGGTGCGTGCTTCTTCTCATAATGTGGAACTGTTGCCGTAGTGGTCGTAATTTCATGAAAAAAATCTTTGTACCTTTTATTCTTTGTGATTTTTGACACGGGCTTCGAAAAGTCGGGAAGTTTAGTGGTTGATTATGGAGTAACTATGGAATGGAATGATAATAAACGATGCTTTCTGATTTTTTATAGAAATTTTCATTATTTGAAACTACAACACATTTAATCTATTTCCATATGCCAAATGACTTCGACTGCCAATCTATTTGATGGAATGTGATTCCTGAAGACTGATCGAATGCCTACTTTCTTCGCGCCATCCTGTTCGCTTCATCATATTTTGTGTTTTTGTGGGAACCCCTAAAAATATCATCACATATATATAATTATTTTCTTGTCTGTATCTTTCTTTTTTTTTTTTTTTTTATTGAATATTTCATAGTTAATTATTTCACATATAGATATGCACTCTATTCCTTGAATTTCTATACTTTCATTTTTAAAATATGAAATATGTATGTATATAAAAAATATAAAAGATATCAAGTAACACCATACATGATGTAATGTTCAAGAAATGCACATGTAAAATTGGTACTGAATAACAATTTTTCATTTTTCTTGAAAAGATTTTGAAATTAGTTAATTGGAAATATCACTCTGCATAAATGTTTTTTATGTTATCTGGTTTCCAGATAAACGGTTCCAGACCATATTATCTTAGAAATAAGAGTAATGTATTTTTACAAAAAGTGAAAAAACAGAGAACTCGCAAGAATAACAAACTCAAATCGACGTTATTTTTGAAGATTTTTAGAATCAGAGATTCGAATGCCTTAAGGTTACCTTCAAAACTAACTTTTTGATGCAATTATGATATCATTTTAACTCCTATCTGCATAATATTCCCGAGTATATGAATATCTGTAAATTCTATGCATGCAGCGATGAAAATTATCACCGATAGTATCAAGAAAAAAACTGCCACAAAAGGAAAATGTGTTTCAGAAGATTCTCTTCTGTTGCCTTAAAAAACAAAATAAAACTGCCTAACCTAATAGCCATATCACACGGGAGGCTTTCGCTCAACTTTTCCCCCAACAGAACATTTCAATGAGCAAAACTTGATTGACCTTGGTGAAGGAGAGAATTTTGGTGGTTATTTTAGCTCACCGAGCATTTTCCGTGTCACCCGGGAAATTTTGAGCGTTCAGTCAGCACTGATCATTTGAACCAATAGGAGCGAAGCGAGAGTTCGAAGAACCTGTTTACCGGAGTACGCAGTGATTGGGAGAACATGTTGTGTCAAATGATTTCTGAAATGTTTGTTGTTTATCATTCTACGAGTGATACTGCTTTAATATAAAAGAAAATTTAACAGTATATAATATTAGTAAGTTATAGCAAACATTAGCTTTTTACACGGCTAAAGTTTGCTGCAACTAAAAATATAACAATATCTTATATTTACCAGCACCACATAGACCTGAAGGCCGTCTACCAGTATGCATCCAATCCTTCTTCATTCTTTGAACAAGTCTAGATGCAGTTGTAGCAACTTCATGCGTCTTTTTATCAAAATTCAGCTGATGTGCAAATCTCAATATATACAAACTAGGATCTAGAATTTAAAGGTAAAATACATATTTTAGCTTTATGTTTCAACTGTTAAAAATGAAAATAAAATACCAAATAAAAGTTTGAAAAGCATGCACAGTCAAGTGCCAAATTCCATTTAAAGCCTTTGAAAATGAAATTAATACAATTTCAACAGATGGTTGAAAAGCTAAGAGGAAAGCAGCTTAAAATTGAAATTGGCATTAATAAAATACTTCTGCATAGTTTGCAATTCAATATTAGCAGGTTTTTACTGTTACATAAATTATAATAAATAGGGCTCTACAAGCAGAAAAAAATTTACCAATAAAAAATTTCTAAGTTCTATTTGAAAATTGTGTCAAACTTTTTTTACTGTCTGTGTCCTAAATATTATTAATATGATTTTATTAAACAGAAAATAAATAAAATTGATTCGTTAAAAATGGCTTTTAAGTAACAAATATACCCATCCTTCTTTCAGCATGTTTACTAACTTAGGAGAGGGGAAAAAAAAAGAAAAAAAAAGCACATTTTGAAAGACTGAGATACCTCCGTACCTTTTTAAACCAATCTAAAAGTAAAATTTGTTTTCAAAAACTGTACAATGAACTTTCAAAAAAATAATTTATAAATAGCAACGTTTTTTACATCTTTTGATGAATAAACTTAATGTCGTTGTAGGATTAATATTCAATCAAGAAAAATTGATAAAGTTATGGTATTCAGATGATGATAAATTACTATTATTGAAATAAAATTTTTACATTTTCTTAGTTTTAATCTATCACAGAGATTCATTTAAAATTTTATCAGCAAATCTGATCCACTAGTCATCTAACTGAGGGTCAGTTAATTAAGAAAAATAAGAAGTTTATTTTTAATAAAATATCCACAATAGTTAAATCAATGAGTTGTGAATAAAACCCACAAATCTTTTGCTGTATTGGTCTACAACATTTATTGAAGATATTAAAACATTAAAATCTTCCACAGTTTCATTACACATCCGCGGCCATCATCAGAATTCAGGAATGTAAATGAATAGCTGGATCACAATAACAGTTCACAAATATTATTATATTTTCAAAAACATAAAAAAAAATTTATACTTTGATATATATGCTTGATATTTTCAAAATATATCATATATTTTCAAAGTTACCAACTTACTAGAGATACTGAATATTTTCAAGCATAATATAAATTAGAAAATAAAATATATTGCACTTAACATGGAAATTTAATCAAATATATATATACTAGCAGCACTCGCCTGCTACGCTGATCAGTTTTTTTTTTTTTAAAGAAACTTTGAATCAAACGAAATTTTTATATCATAGTAATTTTTAGTTTTATATCGTACTTTAGACTGTCTGTCATCGATGAAAAATAGGTCATCTAAACGGAAAGTTCAATGTTAATCACAAATGAATGACGTAGCGCTCAACATGTTAACAATTTTAATCACATAAAAATTCATTCAGCGGAACTTTTAAAATAAAGCCAAACTTTTGTAATTCGGTTCATCTGATAAAAAACATTTCCTAAGTATTCAATTAAACAACGTAGAATGCTATATTTCATTTGTTACAAAATTTCTGAAAAATTATCCAATTAACAATGTAAAATCCATTAAAATCTATCTTGTAGAACTTAAGTTATAAGCGGCCGCAATGAAATTTCACTTTGCGTTTTATATATATTGAGATAATTAAATATAGCTTACATAATCATGTTAACCTGATTATAGAACTCTCTTTCAAAATTGTAGGTTCAAAAGATATTTTTGTGCCGTGATTAATACGAAATCCAGACTTTCTTTTATATATATAGATAAGGATTGAAAATTTCAGATTTTTGCGCTGAAGACACCGCCAAATCAGGAAAATATGAAGTATCTTGCGAACTACTGAACTTAAAAGAATTTGCTTGGTACCACTCGATTAGCATGAAAAAATACACTAAAATATGTATCAGTTGAAAAATAACTACAAAAGCTGATTTTTAAGGAATTTTTTTAAAGTTCGTTCCTTTTTTTAACCCCCTTAGGGGTGGAATTTTTGAAAATCCCTTCTTAGCGGCCAGGGTTGTTTGGTTTAAACCAAGTTGGTTTAAACCGTGGTTAAAACCATGGTTTAAACCAATTGGTTTTTAAAAAAAAAACCATGCTGGGTTTTTTTTCACCTGTTTTTTTTTATTCTTTTACCCAAATGTTTTATTTTACACATTATTGAAAAATGCAAAATCCAAATTATGAAGAAGCTACAAGCAAAGCTGAAGAAAAGTGATGAATTAATAAGTTTCTAAAAAGGACAAAAAATTTTAATCAACTCAACTTTTCTTGTAAGCTGTAAATCTATATGGCAGAATAACTATTTTTTCTAAAATTAGCTGGTTAGAAAAAACTAATCAGTTTTCTTTCTTTCTTTTTCTTTTTTAAGGCCTATATATATATATATATATAGCCATTATTTGTAAAACATGTATATGTATAGCCAGAAGGGCAGACTCGAGTTAAAAATGCACTTTTATTATTTAAATTGCTTGATTAGTTAAGATTTACTAAGGACTTCATCATTTCAGAGATTCTTTTTGTTATGTATGCTATTGAATAATTGGCAATGAGCTTTTTATTTGCTCTGTGATTAGTGATTTTAACAAGCCTTTGTTTTTTTTGCATTCTTACATTGGGATTGGGTTTTTTTGCATTATAATTTTATTCTTTTGCCAGCAAGGTTAGCACAGTTCAAACCAATTGGTTTTTTAGAACGAATCTAATATTTTCTCATTTTTGTAATTTAAGTGTTTCAAATTATTGGATGAAAGTAATTTCTATTTTTAAGTATTATCTCAATAGTCACCATACATAGTGAGTCTAGTCAAGGTCATGTTAGTATACATGTAGAATGCATATTTCATGCACTGATGAACATATCTGAAACTCTACAGAAAACACTTAAATCATGTAAATTTAGCAAAAATAAAATAGATGAAAAATATGCAATATTTAGATTTAAAAAATATTTTCCTTTGAGAAACGCAAATATACAGATAATGACATAAATGATCTTTAAAATTTCAGTCAAGCTCTAAAAGAAATTTTTCTTGATTGGAGGGATTATTTTTTAAGAATAAAAAAAAACTCAAGATATGAAGTTGAATAAGAAGACATTGAAAAATTATGTACTAATAAAGCACCTGTTTACATTTAACTAAAATATGCAAAAGATATATTTAAATCTTCTATTGCATAACCAAACCCATTACTTAGATCTGTTAAGAAAATTGGCAGAAAGGAGGGAGAGGGGGGGGGGGGCAAAACAAGGTTTGCTTGAGATGTAATAGAAAAAAAGTCTCATAAAAATGCATAAAAAATGCAATTTTTCAATTTTTAGTGTTATAATAGAGCATGCAGTCCGATGGCTATTTAAATTCGTTGGTAGATGACAGCATTTATAAAGCTACTGTATATTTTAACATCAATGTTTTTTAATATTCTAAAAAGCTGTTAAATAGATATTTTTGTTTATTTAACAGTCATCTATTTAACTGGTAGTTTTAGAAAACACAATGCTTGATATGCGTAAAGACTCTACTGCTAAATTCAAATCCTTCCAAAAATTCTTTATAAAAAGCTTTATTTTTCAATAAAAGATAATTAACTCATGCAGTCTTATAACAAAAAAATCAGACATCACATGTAACACGTATTTCAAATTAATTATTTTGAATAACCATTTGAAAATAATATCTATGAAGTTTTATATATGAATCTATATCATATATTTATTTATAGTGCTAGTAATCAAAAGATTGTTCATTAAGATTTTCAGGGTATCAATGTTTCATTATGTAGCACATTTTATTTATGAAATATAACACACAGCTTTTTCTAAAAATGTTTAGATTTTAAAGAATTTCAATTTTCTACATAATTGATTGTATATTAAATAATTATATTGATTAGAATTACCTTTAAATCAAATTATTACTTATATATTCAAAAATGTTTACTTTTGTTCATAAATTTGCATGTATATGTAACAGGAAAACATATTTTAAAAAAAAACCGGTTTAAACCAAAAAAACCTGGTTTAAACCAAAAAAACCATGGTTTTTGGTTTTTTTTAAAAAAAAACCCGTTTTTTTACCAACCCTGTTAGCGGCACTCGATGTTATCAGAAGTATTTTTACCCCAATTTTCAAGATTATAGATTCGGCAGATTTTTTTGTGCTGTAATTAATACGAGAAAATTTCAGGTTTTTATGCCGAAGACACCGCCAAATCAGGAAAATGTGAAGTATCTCGCGAACTACTGAACTTAAAAGAATTTGCTTGGTACCATTCGATTCAGCATGAAACAATACACTAAAATATGTTATCAGTTGAAAAATAACTACAAAAGCCGATTTTTAAGGAATTTTTTTAAAGTTCGTTCCTTTTTTTAACCCCCTTAGGGGTCGAATTTTCGAAAATCCCTTCTTAGCAGCACTCGATGTTATCAGAAGTATTTTTACCCCAATTTTCAAGATTATAGGTTCGGCAGATTTTTTTGTGCTGTGATTAATACGAAATCCAGACTTTCTTTTATATATATAGATAAGGATTGAAAATTTCAGGTTTTTGCGCCGAAGACACCGCCAAATCAGGAAAATGTGAAGTATCTCGCGAACTACTGAACTTAAAAGAATTTGCTTGGTACCATTAGATTCAGCATGAAACAATACACTAAAATATGTTATCAGTTGAAAAATAACTACAAAAGCCGATTTTTAAGGAATTTTTTAAAAGTTCGTACCTTTTTTTAACCCCCTTAGGGGTGGAATTTTCGAAAATCCCTTCTTAGCGGCACTCGATGTTATCAGAAGTATTTTTACCCCAATTTTCAAGATTTTAGGTTCGGCAAATTTTTTTGTGCTGTGATTAATACAAAATCCAGACTTTCTTTTATATATATATAGATTTTTTCTAATGCATATTTCTTTTAATTTCATCGTTTGTTTTTTCACTTAGATTAAACTGGAGATCAGCTTATTGTAATAGAAACAATTTTCGTTATAAACATATAAAAAATTACTTGCTTAAAAAAATAAGAGCATTAATATGATAAAAATTTACTTTTTGCTTTTCCATTCTCAGCACTGCACTGAAACAAAAATTATGAAACAATACAGTCTAAAATCATGCAGCACATGCAGAAAAGACTGAATATGTATCTTTAGGACATTTAAGGTTACGCCTTATTAATAATAGCAAAATAGCCAGACAAAATCGGGATTCTCCCTGATAAACCACAGAACTTTGCAGTTGACCCAATACAATTAATGGAATAAAATAAAGATACCACAAACATATTAATAAGATATAATGCTATTAATAATTTAAATAAAATATTTGATTAATTTCTTAATTTATAGTTTCCAAACAGTTTAACATGCAAAACTAGAAGATGTATAATTTCAGAAATTACTTTTACTTACCAATAGCTGGACTATTGATGTGCAATGCAGAAGATAACTTGAGATATGTTTTCCCAAGCTCATATACACTTATCTAAAAGGAAATGTATAGTGAAATTTTCAATGATATTAAGCAAATGAGCAATTTTATCACATAGAATAATGCTTAAAAAGAAATAAACAACAAAAAAACTTACTTGAAGGATATCACTCAAATCTAAAAGCATATCTATTTATTTGTAAAGGATAAACATTAGCCAATTAAGTTTTAAGCAATATATTTTTAATAATAATAATAATAATAAAATTCAATAACATACTTACAAACCAAATGTTGGAAATGGAAAATAACAGCATTAGCCAAACAATTTTAAAAATGACTTAAAATATTTTTATTATTATTATTATTATTATTATAGAAATATTATATGACTTATTTAAAGATATGTTTGATTGCATGGAAAAACAAAATGGGAGCAGGAAAATACAATGGTAAACCTACAAGTCAACTGCTAAAATCAGGTTTTCAGGTGTTTTACACCAAGATATGACTTGGGAAACCTATTGCATTTTAATATTCAAACTGAGTTTTAACTAATTCCAGAATTTTAGCCACGAATTCAATAAAGTGATTATCTGTGCTGCCGCCTCCCAGTCTATAAGTTTCACATATTTTAGAAACATAGATTAGATAAAACATTATTTTCAATATGTTTGGTACAAGTTTGCAAAAGGTCTTCAATAACAAATTTTTGTATTTAATAAGCAAGTCCTTAATTTTGGGCTTGGGAAATATTTTATGGTGATGATATGCTTTTGTCCTTTAAAGAGTAAATATATTTCAAGTACTTTTAAAGAGAACAATGCATAATTTCACTTCTTCAAATTTCCTCAATGAGTGAAAGCAATTCTTAACAGGTAAGATATACACCAAATGAGAATAATGAAAAATAGACATATGACTGCAAACTTTTAGTATGTTATACAGATGCATATTCATATGAAAAGAACTGACATATTTGAGATACATAATATCATAAGGTGGCGGAGGGACATCTGTCACACCTTAAAGAAGTATATGGCTGCAAAACTAACTTTAACAGTATTAGAATAAACACTAAATTGATAAAAATAAAAATTACAACTTAAATATGCATTAACCCTCTCACTGACAAGCCCGTGTTAACATGTTCAACTAAGCTCCAGGTTTCTCTGCAATACAAGCAATATTTAAAATAATGTAATTGTATTCATTTAATAGATTTTTAATTATACTAAGCAGTAATTAAAGCTTTCAAGGATAACATTCACATTTGCTTTAAAGTTTTTTATATAATTTTGAAAAAAAGTCTTTTTTTTTTTTTTTTTAGCATTTAAAAACAAAATGCAAAGAAAACATTACAATTTTGCCCTTTTGAAAGACTGTTAGAGGATTAAATAAAAATAAATCAAAATTTTGCATGCATTGCAATTAAGGCACATGTAGAACGAATGTTCATTTTAAGGAAAATTAAATTTTAGTGCATTATCAGGCTGCAGTCACCCTTGAAATATACTTAAGAGTTTAAAAGGCAAAAAATGAAGAAATTAGATTGAATTAAAATTCAATTATAATTGTAATCTCAATAGTTAATGATATTAACATTAGTTACTCTTGAAAAGAAATCAGTAAGTTTAAGGCAACATACAAAGTGCAATTATCATTTTTCCTTTTTTTTCCTTTTTTTTTTTTTTTTTTAATTTATCTTTTGTTTCCCCTCTATATAATTTTTTAAATTCTTTAAATAATTTCAATAATTGATAAATTATAAATGAGTTATTAAGTATAACCATAATTACCTGTAATTCTGTTCATATAATTCTCAAAATAAAAAGATTCCAAAAGTATAAAAAATTGAAATACATTTAGTTTTACCAAAACTTTAACTAGATTTAGATTGATGTCTTAAAAGTAATATAAAATTAGCATAGTACCGTATATACTCGCATATAAGTCGACCCCCTAACTTATGTTGTTAAAAATAAGAAAAAATTCAAAACCCGCGTATAAGTCGACCCCCCTCCAAAAGGGGGAACCGTTTGACTTTCATTCCGAAAAATATATGGACTCGGATTCGTTCCTAAATGAAACGACTCCGAAAAGGACTGATTCCTCGTACTCATTCCGAAATGAAATGACACCGAAAAGGACCAATTCCTCAGACTCGTTCCGAAATGAAACGACTCTGAAAAGAATCGATTCCTCGGAAACCTTCCGAAAAAGACGGACTCCTCTGAATCATTCCGAAAAGAACGAATCCTCGGACTCGTTCCGAAATGAAATAACTCTGAAAAGGAACGATCCATCAGTTTCGTTCCGAAATGTGTCGTCCGAAAAATTATGCTCAATGTCATAAATCGGAATCGGGGAATGACGAAGAAAAATCAAATTCATCCCGTTTTTTCTTGGACTCGTTCCATTTTCTCGGATTTTTCCCTTTTTTTCTTGGACTCGTTCCTTTTTTCATTCCATTTTTCTCGGATTCGTTCCTTTTTTCGGAACAACTTCGAATGACTCATTCCTTTTGGTGAACGATTCTGACTGGAACGATTCCTTATATTGGGCGATTTTGCCCATCTCCGTTTTTTAGGTGCTAGCAAACTATTTTCAGATTTTTTTTTATAGATTTTTTTAGGTCTCGCGTATAAGTCAACCCCTCTACTTTGAGTTTCTTTTTTTGTCTAAAATTTCTCAACTTATACGCGAGTATATAGGGTAATTCTTTTCAAAACCATAATCAATAGCCTTAACTGCAGTAAAAATATATAAAGAAATAAAGCATTCTTATTTTCTTATGACAGGCAATAATACGAACAAGAATAATATTTATAACAAAATCACAGAAAAGTTTCAAATATCTAACATTTTTTAATGAAAGGATACGAGGTGTTTCTTCCTTGCGACAAACCATGTACACACAAGCTGCAATAACATGGCTGCTTTTACGACCTTTAGTCAACTGCTTAGAAAGAGCAATCTTGTAAAATCCAAAAGCTGTGTCAATAAAGTGATTGTTGAGATTTAACTTGGATGCAAGATTTTGGATGTTCTGTTTAGCTGTGAAAAAAATGCATAAAAAATAAATCATTTTACATAGTATTATCCAAACAGTTTTATTCAAAACACTGGATATTCAACAATGTTTAATAGATTTATAATATATGTATCTATGTGTAACTGAAGATTTTGGATTGTTGATAATTAAATATATACTTATGTGTTTTGATTTATAAATTAAGAGATAGTTATTAATATTAATAAATAACAATAACATGACTTGAAATGCTGTGCTATTTCAATTAATTGAATGTATTATCACATAACAAAGCATCATTGAAAAGATACATGTCAACAATTCACAAAGCAATGATTAGATCTTTACATTGTAAAATCAAATATTAAACAAAATGGAGGTTGTTACCAAACATATTTTATTTATAAATTTAAAGGTGATATAAAAATTAAAATAACACTATTTAGTCAGTTTTATTTTTACATCATCTAGTGTTCACTCTAGAAATAAAAAGGGCATGGTGCTATTCACTGCAAAAGGCACTACTGCAGCAGAAAAGGGCACTTTTGCCAGAAAAAAATTGTTATTGCCTTTAGAAGGGGAAAAAAGAAAGCAATAAAACACATAATTTTTAAATATGATAAATCAAGTAACATTAATTTCGAATGATTTTATGATATAAAAATTAAAAATACAATTAAATTAAAACATGATTCAATAGTTTTATGTTCTTTTTCTTAAAGAAATGAAAAAAATCTATCATTTTTGGGCACACAAATTTAAAAACACTATGGAATAAAAAAAAATATTTATTAAAAATCTGAGTAAAACCAGTGGTGCATTTTACTACTTTTAAAAAGGGCAGGGTGCTGCACCCTTCAAAAATGGCCTAGAATGAACACTACATCATCCATAAATTTATGAATAAAATATACCTTGGACAGTAACTTCTATTATGTTTGATATAATTCAGAAAATTTTAACTGAATGTTATTTGCAGTGTTGAATTCAGACACTTTTCTCCAGAAGGGGTTTCTGTAGTACCGATAAGGAGAGGGGCACTTTTTGACAGTAGCAAATCTTAAATCTTCCCAGGGAGGAACATCTGATTACTATGGGAAGAGGGGGGGGGGAGGGGAGATATCTTCCCTTTGAATTCAAGATTGGTATTTGTCCTTAATAAGAAGTTCAGATTTTGTGATCTGAATTTCACATTCATTGCATTGTTCCTTACATTAGATTCTTGTATTCTTCTGTAGAGAGGGATGGGGGATACAAAATTTGAGGAAATTTCTTGTACAGGAGGTTCCCCCTGTCAAAATTCTCTTGAAAGTGATTTAAAAAATTAAGATGTATAAAATTTGAACACCGTATTATCCTGCATTAGTCAGTATAACAGAAAATATGAAGTTTCATTACTGGAGGATGGGCGACTGATTCATTTTGGTTTTTCTAACAAAATTTTTCATCTTCAGGAAGAAAAATCAATACTTATTTTTCTCTTTGTATCTCTGTATCTGTATATATATTCATTTATATTCAAGTGATTATTAAATTTTACTTATCTTATTATGCAAAACAATGTTTTTACTCCAGGATGACGACATTAAGTTAATTTTTTTTAATTACATTTTCGATATAACGTAAACGCATATTTCTATCTTCATACATACAGATAATTATTATATATTTTTTATTTTATATATAGTAAGAATTTTCCTGTTCATGTAATAATTTAGGATATAATCTATTTCTGCATTGCACATATCGGATCGGTGCTGGATAGAGATATTTGTGTGAAATGATATCAGACACATGAAACACATATTTATTCTGTTGAACATGTAAAAAGGATAAACTAAATAATTAGAGAAGTGGGAACAGACTCTATATTGCACTTCTCCTTCCCAAAACCAATCGTTGCTACAAAATACAACCAACGAACCTCATTCCATTTCGTTTTGGAAGATCCTTTCTTTTTTTAGCATGCTGGGAAAGACCTGTAACTAATAACCAAAAATCTGGTATCCCTCAATTTTTACAGCATGCCAGGTAATGCGAGAAAAAACGGTAATTTTAAACTTTTTTTTTGCATAAGATAGCTGAGATCAATCTTTAGCATGGCTCTTTCTTAATTTTGATTTTAGTAGCAATTTTTTTCAAAATGGTACTTTCATTTTCTGAACCAGTTTTGAAACTGAAAGTACCTTTTTAAAAAAAATCTGCAACCAAAATGGAAAAAGTAAGAAAGAGCCACACCTCAGCTATCCTATGCAAAAAAAAAAAAAAAAAAAAAAAAAAATTGTTTAAAAATATTCACACTTAAAGGAGAAATTCAAAAACAACCTGCCCATTGGTTTAACATTACGGAGCGGGTGTTTTCAAGAAAGTGAAGACTCTCATTAAGCCATTTGAATCCCACTTGAATTGAATAGGACAATAAATAAAAGTTCTTGGGTGTAAAACATAGAAACTGTTCTTTACGTAAAAATATTCAACTGCAACTTGAAATGCTTTTAAAAAGTGCAAGGTTTAATTATTATTCAACAGTTTACATCATAGTCAAATACAAGTTTTAGATAAATGTATAGAATTTTTGCTATTAAAATGCATTAGTTCAATAAAATAAAATCTTTCAGACAAAAAATACTGCACATAGTTAACTAAAGGTTCAATCTTAATAAATAAACTGTATGGGACCCACATTTTAGTTGATTATAGGTGCTAAGATCATCTTTTACACATGAGGACTAAACAGACTAAAATCTCTGTTTAATGTGAAATCCAATCCACTACAAACACATGACTAAGTTAAAATTTGAATCCAGTACTTGTTGTATAATAGTCAGAATCCTAACAACTAGATAAGAAAGTGAACTCGAGATCATGGGTGCAAAAAAGGGTTAGTTTTTGGTACAAGTAATAGAGAAAAGTACTTACAAACACATGATTAAGTTAGAATTTGAATCCAGTACTTGTACAATAGTCAGAATCCTAACAACTAGATAAGAAAGTGAACTCGAGATCATTGGTGCAAAAAAGGGTTAGTTTTTGGTACAAGTAATAGAGAAAAGTAATATTTGGTTTAATGCATTTTCATGATTACACACATTATAAGTAATTGGATGGGAGGTTCCTACTTTTAAAATTCTCTTGGAAGTGATTTTAAAATTTAGGATGCAGACCTTACCCTGAAGACATTTATTTTGAAATAAATAGGACAATAAAATTTTGAGTATGGATGCTGGTTTTAAAGCAGTTAAAGGGAGCAATAATAATGTAATCAAGTTGAAATATATTTATTTATTTATTATTATTTTTTTTTTAATATTGAATATTCCAAAACATGTATTTTATTAATTAAATTGTTTATTAATGTGAACCCTTCAAATAATAACAATGGATGAAGTAAACAAATAGGTTGTTGTACAAGATAAAATATGCATAATTTATTATGAAATACATTAACCCATATTTCTTATCCCCCCCCCCCCCACACACACACACACACACAGGCAGTGTTCTCGCTGACATTTGACCAACGTTAGTAATTTGGCTAATTAAAAATAAAAAACATTTGCCAAATGAAAAAAGTATTAGCCAAATAGATTTGCCGTGTAGCACAAAAAGAAAAAAAAATCTTTAATCCTTTAATGTACCCCCTTTTTTTTAATATGTTCTAAAATAACCTAAGTTTTTATAACTGTGACAGCAATTGTTATCAATCTAATTTCAACTATCCGCTACAAATATAAAAAATATGCATATATTATATATATATATGCATATGTATGAAAAACGGAAAAGAAAAAAAGAAATCGCAAAAATTGAGCACTAGCAATTTGGCGAATCTAATCGCTTGTTTATTCGCCAAATGAAGAATTTAGTCGCAATTTGGCGCATTGGCCAGCGATAGCGAGAACACTGCACACAGGTTTCACTTCAAAGATATTTAAGCATATTTTTACACAAAATAATTTGACTTACAACAATAACATGCCTGTTTGTAACACTTGATTAAATCCCCTGAAAAAATAAATCTTCATTTTTTTAAATAAGTTACAATAGTACCAGGTTGTCCCTAAAGTTCTGCACCATCAATGGTATGCAGATTTCGACGTGGATCGGACGACAGAGTAAGATGCGCATGCGCTAAAAAGTGCCGCCAGGTGAACAGGTAGAGGTAATAGAATAGTGTGTATGCTCATTGAGAAGAATAGCGTCCGTAGTAGTAGTGTGAAATCGTGAAAGATGTGTGATTCAAAAACCGCGACACGTGCCGTGCTTCGTTTTCTATGGAAAAAAGGCCTAAGTGCGAAAGCGGCTAGCGAGGAAATCTGTGCAGTTGAAGGACCTGATACGATCAATCGATTGACAGCATCCCGGTGGTTAAAACGTTTTTCGTCTGACGATTTGAGCCTGGAAGAGCAGCCTCGAAGTGGACGGCCAAAATTGGATGTTGGGACCGCTGTAGCAGCTGCTGTCATGGCCGAACCTCAAACCAGCACACGTGTGATAGCCCACAGGTTAGGGGTATCCAAAAATACAGTGCACCGGAGGCTCCTTGAACAGGACTTCAGTAATAAGCGACCGAGACAAAGTCCACATGAGCTGACACAACTGCAGGCTGAGAACAGAGTGAAACTCTGTCAAGAACTTTTGAAAAACCCAAGGGATGATCGGTTCTGGAAACTCATCGTTACTGGGGATGAGAAGTGGGTGTTTCTCCGCAATCCAGACAATCGCAAACAGTGGGCAAAACGAGGTCAAGATACCCAGGCCCAGGCGAAACAAGACAGATTCGGCAAAAAGGTCATGCTGTGTGTTTGGTGGAATATCCATGGCATTCTTCACTTCGAATTGGTTCCTGAGGGCCGTGCCGTCACAGGGGACCTCTATGCCGAACAACTGGAGCGTGTTCACGCTGTACTTGTGCAGAAATACCCCGCTCTGACAAACAGAAAGAGAGTATTGCTGCAACATGACAACGCACCAGCTCATCGCTCCAGAAAAGTGCAAGCGGAACTCGATTGCATGGAGGTTCTTCCGCATCCTGCTTATAGCCCTGATGTTGCCCCATCCGACTACGATTTGTTTCGTTCCATGACGCACTTCCTCTGTGGTAAACAATTCAATGACTATGACGAGGTGAAACACGCTTGTCAACAGTTTTTTGATTCGAAACCTGCCTCATGGTATCATCACCAAATTGAACTTTTGGCACAACGATGGCTAGCTGTCCTGAATCACAATGGCCTGTATTTTGCTGAATAAAATACTTTGTGTTTCTGATACCATTGCTTTTTATTTCGACGCTTGTATGGTGCAGAACTTTAGGGACAACCTGGTATATAAATCATAATCACCGATTAACTTCATAAGTATCCCATGAGCCATTACATAGAATTGCTTTTAACTTTCAAATATTTTATTCTTTTGTGGATTTTACTCCTATAATATTTATAAACTATAAAATCATCAAAAAATGTTACCTTTTTTCACCCATTGCACATTTATTCCTATCCACCAAAGAATTTTGTTAAAAGATCGCGAAAAAACGACAAATTTTGTTAAAAGATCAAGAAAAAACGGCAAATTTTATTAAAAGATCGCGAAAAACGGCATATTTTGCTAAAAGATCGCGAAAAAACTGCTTTTTTGCTATTAGATCACGAAAAAACGGCACATTTTGCTAAAAATCGCGAAAAACGGCAAATTTTTGTTAAAAAAAATCATTAAAAAATGGCAAAGTTTGTTAAAAAATCATGAAAAACGACAAATTCTTTAAAAAGATCGTAAAAAACAGAAAATTTTGTTAAAAGATCATGAAAAAAAAACAAATTTTGTAAAAAGAGTAAAAAAAACCCGGCAAGTTTTGTTAAAAGATCGTGAAAAAACGGTAAATTTCGTCAAACGATCGCAAAAAGACACAAATTTCATAATAGAGGCGCAGAAAAAAAAAAAAAAAAGCACATAACTTTGTACCGGGAATGGAATTGCTTCCCCCCTTTCTCCCACTTCTGTTGTAACCTTTCAGAAAATTTGCTGCGAATTTCATATTTTTTCACCTCCGTGATTCTAATCAGATTTTCCACAAAATCAAGAAAAATCAGTCATTTCGGATATTAAAAAAATCGGTCAAAACTCCGAAAATTTGAATATAAAACGTATCGCAAATTTTGACAAATTATTGGGGGGGGGGGGGGGGGAAATACAAATTTTGCTATAGAATTGCATGAAATAAATGAATTCTGCCAGAGAATCGTGAAAAGATACGAATTTCGTTCAAGGATTACAATTAAAAAAAAAAAAAAAAAAAAAAAAAAAACGTGAATTTTGCAGAGTTGCGAAAAAAAAATTTCTTCCACAAAAAAAAAAGTTTCTTTGATATAAAATTTGCATTTTTAGTAAGCATTTTGATGAAATTTGCGCTTTTTGTCTCTATACTTAGATAAAATTTGCATTTCTTCAACGGCCCTTTGAAAAATAGCATTTTTTCTGCTGACGAAATTAGTCTTTTGTCCGCGGTCATTTAACAAAATTCGCATTTTTCCGTGGCTCTCTAACAAAATTTCTATTTTACACCCGATACTCTGACAAAATTGGCATCCTTTCGATGGCTCCTTGACGAACTTCGAAGTTTTTTTCCGATTCTTCAAAATTCACACTTTTGTCTGCTGCATTTTAATGAAATTCACGCTCTTTCGGCGATCCTTTGTCGAAGTTAGCGTTTTTCTCGCAATTCTAAAACGAAATATGCTTTCCCCCACAATTCCTTGATGAAATTCACGTTTTTTTTTTCTTTTCATTTTTTTTTTGTTTTTTTTTTCTTTTGTGCGTGTGTGTGAACGATTGAAAAAAGTTTTCGGCAATCATTTGTTGAAATCATTCGTGATACTTTTTATGCCTCAATTTTCTGATCCATAATATAAAAAAAAAAGAACAGAATGTTTTTAGTTCTTGGAAATTTCAGAACAAAATCTTATAAAAAAAAAAACTTGACCTGTCAAAGACTTGTCTACCACAATGCACGCTTTGAGAACGCGCGGTCTTAAATGTAATGAATGAGAAGACAACTAGCAGGCGTGCATTCAGTTCGGACGCAACAGCAGTAAGGGCGTTTTTTCAAATGATGGGAAAGAAGGGCGCTATTTTTTTTAAATGAGCGGCAAGAGGGGCGCTAGATTTTTAATGATGAACAAGAGGGGCGCTATTTTTTAAACTGAAGGGCGATTTGTGACTTTCGAATCAAGCTTCCCAGATACTAACGTCCAGATGAAAAGAAAGCTTCATAGAAAAGTAAAAAAAAGCATGCCGATTTGTTGTAATTAACTCCGGAATTTCCGGGGCACTTTTAGTAAAATCCCCGGAATTCCGGGAATTCCCCGGAACACAAACAGGCATGCAATAATAAATAGCTTTTTAAAACATATTATGAACTAGTTGATTCACTTAAAACAGCCTGGGATAACATTAAATGTGTTTAAAATCAGAGTTGAATGATTTTATATTTTTTTATAAAAATCTTTTGAAACAAATCTATCGGTAGCTCTATTGCTTTCAGCAGAATATTTCATCAAAATTGTATTACTTTATATTTTTAAATGAAAATCTATCCAAACAAGAAATGGAATTCTATTACTATAACTAATGTGGAAAAAATGTTTTAAAATACTAAAATACATATAAAAAGCTAATAATTGCAGAGAAGAAAATTTATTATAAAGAACTGGAAGAAAATTTATTATAAAGAACTAAATAAAAATTTCTTCACGAATATAAAAAAAATCACTGTAGAATGTGAAAATATAAAAATTTGCCTAGAATGTTACCAAAAAATTAAAAAGCTGTTATACAAATTCCAAATAAAATTTTCCCAGCTAAAAATAATTACAGGATTATTTTAATAACATTTATAAAAGTATTTAAATGTTTTTTTACAGGATTTAGATTTCAAAAGTAATAGATATTAAATACATATAGAAAAATTTAATATTTTTCTCATTAAAGTATACATGATTAACATAAAAATAATATATTTTTCTAAGCACTCTAACAGGAATTCTACACTGGTGGTTATTTTGACGAGGATAACTGGAGCATTATGGATTACTGGAGATTAATTTGTATAAATGAAAGTTTACATAAAGTAGTTAAACAGTATAGAAAATGTAAAATTTCTTGACAAATGATAATACATGACAATGTGCACAATATGAGATTAATAATTTAGTAATATATATAAAATGAAATATGCATCAAATTCTTACCATTTCTAAGTGTCACTGCTCGGGACTCTCTTCCTAGACCATAATGTCCAACCATAAGACCATGGCGCATGCCATCTATAAAATAGTTTTACAAAATATTTATGAGTACAACAAAACAAAAAATAAGCATTTTAACTATACATCTTTACTTAAATCACACAAGTCAATTTTGGACAAAAATATTATAAAGAAGATTCAACAAACAGTATAACAACATTTCTTTTGGTAAGTAATCAGATTTAAAATTTGCAATAAAAGTGACAACACACAAAAATTCATTTTGTGCTTTATTCCTCTAATAAGTCTATCATAGGTACATCTTGCTAAAGGAAAAGTTTCATAAAAGCAACTATATAGTATAGCACAAAATTTGCACTCGCCACCCGCCAATAGTCGAGTAGTACTTAAAGTGTGGCAATCAACTTTATTGTCCTCACTCGCCAAACTTAAGGGTGTATTCGAAAAAATGCTTTTCCACCTTCAACAGCTCAAAATTTTCCGATACAATTTCAGACACATTTTTAAAAGTAGAAACATGAAACTTGCTGAGAGGATTCTTGATGGGACGTATGAGGTGCCGTGTGATGTCTTTTTACGCTCAATTCATTAGAATTTGAGTTATAAACAATTACCTTATCAGTATGACCCTTTTTTTTGCTCCCAGAACTCCTGCTTGGGAAAAATCGGTTCAAAATGCCGTTTTTGATTGCTTTTTTTGCAATATTTTCTGCATTTATCAAAGAATCAACCATCATGGCACCTTGCGTACTTCCCAAATAAGAGATTTTGAAAGTTTGGTGTATTTGAGAGCAAAAATGAGTTCAAAAATAAATCGGAAAATAAGCAGTTTGAATCGAAATACACCCTTAATGGGCACCACTCACCAAAAGCAATGCTTTAAAGATGAATCGATGGCAGGAACGAAAGGGGTTAAATTCGTTCAAAAACAGTGAACATTTCATCAGTGAATCACAAAAACACGCAAATTTTGACAAATGATTGCGAAAAATACAAAATTCTGCATAAAATCACAAAAAAAGATTGAATTTCATTAAAATTTCATTGAAAATGCTGATTTCATTAAAAGATCGCGAGAAACAATTGCAAAAAACTGCAAATTACGACAAAAAATTGCAAAATAACTACAAATTTCATCAAAAGATCGCAAAAGACCACTAATTTTGTTAAACGATTGCAAAAACCCGGTAATTTTTCCAAAAGTTTGCAATAAAACCACAAATTTTCCTCAAAAATACTCCACAAATTTCACCAAAAAATACTGAAAAACCCACAAATTTCATCAAAATAGCACAACATAATTGAAAATTTCATTAAAAAAATTGTGATATAATTGCTATTTTTGTCGGAAAATTGCTGTAAAACCTCAAACTTTGCCAAAAAATCGCAACAAACAGGGGTAGGAGTGACCACTTCATAAAATATAGGACATTTTTTTGTGAAAAATATAGGACATTTTAAAAATAAAGTTATTGAAAATATTTTACTGTAAAATACTTTTTAGCATACAGTCTATGTTAGTTTATAAATTTTCACTAATTAACAATAGTAAATCAAGATACAATATTATATATATATATATATATATATATATATATATATATATATATATATATAATGAATTTTTCCATTGTTGTCCTTAACTCTTTAGATCCCAAGCTCCAAAAAACTGAATGACCTCAGAATCCCAACGAAATAGCCGAAAATTCTCTTCGTTTTTTCCCCCATTCTTTACTAGGGCAGAAGTAGAAGAAACAACCCACCGCTTTCTTCCTCTCGTCAAAATTTTGGCAGGTGGCACATCCCTCTTTTTATCTTCCTGCTTTACTTACAGAAAGCGAAGTTAAGAAGTAAAATACTAAGATGGAAATTTTTCAAAGATTAGTTTCTGTTTATGGCGTATTTTGTTCTTTTTTTTCCCCATGGAAATTTCGGACATACATATTTTTTAAGTTTGTAGATTACACCATTTCTATGTAAATTTTCATTTACTTAATCATTGTATAAAAAGAGTATTTTTGAACTGTGTTTTGAGTTTGAAATCATTATTACCCAGCTTAATTAAAGCATAAATAACAATCTTTTAGTTAAAAAAAATATGTTTAAAAATACTTTAATATTGTTCATGAAAATTATTGTAACTTATATGCATATTAATTAAAGTTTTCACGTAATCTAAAATAAAAATAAAAAATAATGTATAAATTCAGTTACGAAGTTGAAAATGTTTACTTAGAAAAGATAGCTTGCTAAGAACTGAAATTTCTCCTTCGAAAAAAATAATAATAATACACAGTAAAACTACTCGTAAACTTTTCGAAAATCAATGAAAAAAAATGTATCTTCATAAATATCGAAAATACATTTTTTTTGAGGTTTCTAAATATAACGAACTATTTTTGAATCATGGGTAACTAAAAATAAGTTATTATATGTTTCCTTTTGTGTCATTGTTACCTTTTTCCCATTAAAAACTATCTGTCTTTTTATAATACCAAAATATGCAAATTTTTATATTAGAGGTCTCCAGAAGTCTTGGTCATTTTTTTTCATTATATTCATTTCTTTTCATTTTTTCTATTAGCTCTTTCCTTTGGTAAGGACTATACATTTTTACTTTTTTTTTCTGGATCAGAACCTTGGATGTGCTTGGATTAAATTTTTTTCTCGATCGTTACAGCCTGGAAATTAATTGAGTTATTATTTTATTATTATTAGTTTATTCTATTTTTTAAATCATACTTTTAAAATATCATAAAAAAGTATTTGAATTTTGATATAGTTCCGTCTCTTTATTTATCGTATAAAAATGATAAGGTTTGAAAAATAACAATACCAGATGCCTCACAATTTAAAAATAATTATTTGAAGTTTACGTGTGTAAAAATACTAAAAAAAATTATGAGTAACTATTTTACTAAAAAACACTGGTACATTGAGAGGGACAGGATTAGATATTATATTCCACCACAAATCACTGCTATGCATACAAAACCCATTGTATTGATATTAAAACATGATTAGTAAAATTAAATGAAGAGGAAAACAATAGATTTCTAGTATTATTTTTGTATGTGGCTGTTTCAAAAGTTTATATCAGAAGCCTCTTCTTCAATATAAAATAAATTAGGGTAATAATGAAAAAGAATAGCAGCTAAGTTTTTTCTTGCTGCTCATTTTATTTCCTTTCTTATATTGCGATGAGATGAAGGTAGAAGAGGGTTCTACTTTTCGTTCAGATATTCTGTATTTCTGTTTTTACGTCAAAAAATTAAAATAGAAATTTTTATTTCAATTAATAGCAGACATTTATTTATTAAATAAATCGAAATTTACAAAGAAAAAATTCTTATTAAAAAAATGTTATTAAAGGATTTTACTATTTAGATCATATTAGTGGTATTAAATTTTTGAACATTGGGATTATTACATTATATTTACAGAACTGTTTATGGGTAACGTAGAACTTAACTAAGAAATAGTTTTTTATTTTATTTTTCTTTTGGTCCTTTTAGTCTTTTTTTTTTAGATTTTTATTAGTCGATTTCAACAGCCGAATTATTGTTTTCAATTAAAAAGAAAATGTGTTAGATTAACAGTAAAGCATCGCGATTATGAAAAGAAATACATATCCCATTGTGTAAGGGAAAAAAGGTAAGAGCTCGTAAATTTACATATATTTGTGATTTTAAAACACCTTGTCTTTCAATTCCCCACCAATGGCTGAGAGGTTCTGCTCTCAAAATTGGTAGAAGGGAGGTGTTGCATTCAAACTCAATCGCGCCCGTCGACCTAGTTGTTCGGAGATTTTCGTGATTTTCTTCGAATCTTGGATTCCCTTGTGTAAATACGGTTTAGATTCCCTTAGAAATACCCCAAGCGCACATCACCTCTCCTCGACCTATACCTCTCATGCAGGAAATCGGCCGTAATAAAATAACTAAACAAAAACAATTCCCGCTTCAAACTAGCAAACTGTTCACAACACTTACAATTAAAAAACTTTTATTAGTTCTTTGTCACTTTGTTGTTTAGATAATACGCCTGTATGTAGAGTTTGATAACCATTCGGTTAAGCTACCACCAGAAATTTTTTTTTTTTTTTTTTTACTTATTTATGGCAGTAATTTTGTTTGAATGCGACATTTAATTAAAATACCTTTTTTTTTTGTTCAAATTTATTGATGGCAGCTTACCCCGTCATTAATCAGTCCCTGCCTTTCCTTTTTCCGTTAAACATTTTCTTCTGAAAGCCTTTTCAGAAAAAACAAAAAAATTTCAAATTCTCAAAATAAAAGAATTTTTACTCCGAAAAATTCACACGTAAAAATGATAGCTTTCGAGTGAAAGTGAAAAAATATTTGTTTTTCTTGCTGTCCAGCCCGGAAATGCCAATTCTCCCTTACCCCATCCATCAATGAGAGGGACCACCCCTTTGACAGCTCACCTCCCACTTCAGGGGGACTGAAAATCTCTCAGCTACAGACGGCTATTATGGGATCCTGAGCACTCGGATGATTTGGGCTATTACGGGATTCAAAAGGTTAAGTCTTCTTGGGAAAATGGAAAATTTCCTAACCAACAATGTTAGATTTCAAGGGAATCTGTGCTGCTGTTTCAGAAAGGCTCACATATGATAGATATCCTTGCCAAATGCATTGACAACAATGTGCAAATTAAAGATTCAAACACTAAGCCAAATTTTCATATAGACTGTTTGAATACAGATAGATTCAAAATTTTAAAAGCTTATTTATTTGCATTAGATCCATCTGATCCTAATAAGAGCAAATAATTTAGCTCTAATTTAGAGGCTTTCATATCATTCATTATGCTGTTTGCTATGACTGTTGCAGTTACATGTCCAAAAAGTTCACTCCCAATATATTTTTCGACAATATCACTAATTTCCCCACTCCAATACCTAGCAAAAATATCTAATTGTTTTAAGTTCTGATAATTTAATATCTCCCCATACATGAAAGCAAAAAAAGGAGATTTTTGCTTAAAATAATCACTAATTTGCTTTTAAATATGTCAGTCAAGGCCATGAGATATGGCATATTGAATTTAACTGTGTAACTTGTGACAAAGGGAAATCTACAAAAATTTCACAAAATAAATTTTGTAGTCCATGTGATGACTTTAATAACTAATTAGGGAAATCTGAATTATCCACAGAACCTTGCAACGATAGATCGTCTATTCCTCATTTAAAGTCCAAGTACTCAATACGCTGTTTTTTAAATTTGATATTCAAACTTTTTCTGTCAGTAGAATCCACATAGCAAGATTGAAACTAGTCACTTTGTTTTTCTAAATTATCTTTGTATTTCATTGTTTTGGCATGCTGCATTAATTGTGAATAATCATTGTTGCAGATGGGAACTGGATGTGGTAATCATCTTTACCCTTCATACACCATTTGGCGATTAATTTTCCATGCCCATCAATCTGATCTATCCAAGCATCATAGAATTTCGTCAATCTATATTCACATTGTGCCATTGCATTAATGTAATGCAATAAATGTCTTTTCTACATTAAAATAAAATTTTAAATAAATAAAAATCAATCTGATCTATCCAAGCATCATAGAATTTCGTCAAACTATATTCACATTGTGCCATTGCATTAATGTAATGCAATAAATGTCTTTTCTACATTAAAATAAAATTTTAAATAAATAAAAATGATGTATTGCAGCTAAATACACAATAAGAGAAACTAAAATAGTCACAATGAACCACAGAACCATGTTGAACATAAGAACTAACTCAGCAAGCAAAGCGATGTAAGTGAATACAAGTCAAACAATCAAGTCGTTCAAAAACATTTCTTTACTGATACCATATTCAAAAAAAAATAAATGGACACCAAAGACTAGGAAATTAAGCAGTCTACACAGACATCAATGCTTAAAAACCCTAGATACAAAAGCATATTTAAAAATTCAGTGATCTATGCCAAAGCCTCCCTCTCATTTGTAATAAACTGAAAGCACGTGCAGGATTGAACTATTGCTGTGGCATGGAAATACAGGGAGAAAAAAAGTAGAAACAATTCTAAATGCTTGCAGGTGATATTACCAAATATACGAGAAATATAGGACAGTTAGAGAAATATAGGACAATATAGGACATTTTTGAAGATTATTTTCCAAATATAGGATATATAGGAAATATAGGACAACTCAGACCCCTGCAACAAACCACAAATTTCGCAAAAAATAAAAACATGCGAAATATCAATAAACATTGTCAAAAGATCACAAATTTAACCAAAAAGATGCGAAAAATCAGCAAATTTCATGTAAAACTCTGCAATTCTTTTAAAAACATTCTGAAGTAACCACAAATTTCGTGAAAAGATTGCTATAAAACCTCAAATTTGTCAAGAAATCACGATAAAACCACAAATTAATGCAAATTGAGTCAAAAGATCACAAATAACTTTCAAATTTTGCCAAAAAATGGCATAAATTGTCAGATCGGCAAAAAAGTAAATTTCATCAAATGATCGCGAAAAAAACCCACAAAATTAAATGTAAAGAATGCGAAAAAAAAAAAAACCATAACAATCACGAACAACTTGCACATTTTGTTTTAAGACCACGAAAAAACACAAACTTCTTAGGATCGCGAAAGAATGCAAATTTCTTCATACGATAGCAAAAAAGCAAATTTCATCAATGGGCCAAGAAAAAACAAATAGATTGTGTCCGAAATGGATTTTCCCTTACTTCTGTAACAGCTCAAAAAATTTGCTGTGAATTTCAGAATTTTTTTTTATTTATTGAGAATCACTTCTGGTGTAATCCTATCGAATGATAAGTAACAGATATAGTAAATTACATTGTTGATAGTTAGAAAAAAACACAATTTTGTATGAAGTGTTCGTAACTTGTTACGGGCCAGTAGTATGAAAAAACAGGCCAGTGAAAAAATCAATGTACTGGCCAGTGGCCATTGGCTAAGGATGTTAATTTTGACCTATACTATATAGAAAATCATTTTAGTACAGTATATGTTCATTCGTGAACACAGAAGTTTTGAGTTTGGAGGCCAATAACTAATAATTTGACCTTATGACTGCACTCATCAGTGATGCTGCTGGTCTGAAAAATTATGGGTCCCCGGAACCCAAGACTTAAAAAATTCTAGGTCCCTTTCTTACAAAAGTGGATCTCCACTAATAATAAGTCATATTTTTAGACACAAAAATTAAACTTGTTCATTTGCAAAAGAAAAATTAAATGCAGAAATTATTGTTTTAATAAAAATAAATATATAATTAAGATCAATATTATTTTTTTTTAATTATTAAGAGAAAATTTCTTTACTTGTAAAAAATAAATGTGCAAGATATAAATTCAACTATAAAATGATGCTTATTTGAGTGTAGAAGATAACATGTATCACTGTTATTCTCATTTCTTTTAAAAGGGGCAAGACTGATTTATTGAGAAAGACATTTTTGCTGAAAAAAAGATAACTTTTCTGAGTAAAGGAGGTTTATTGAATGAGTGCTTTCAGGAGTTACATTCACTCAGAAAAATTTGCAGCAGTCAAAAATGGATTATGAATCGGGGAAAATTCGTTTTAGGAGCAGCAAGAAAGAATTTTGAAGCAGGAAAATTTGTTTTTGGAATAAAAAAAATAACTCCTGGCATTATTTATTTTTTCGTAGCCCTTTGTTGAAGGCTCCCATTTTTTTACTATTTTGCGATCTTTTGATGAAATTAGGTGTTTTTTTGGGCAATTTTTTGATTAAATCTGTCGTTTTATTGCGATTTTTTAATGAAATTAGCCAATTTTTCATGAATTTTTTGACGAAATTTCGCATCCCAGAGGATGCGTAAGAGCTATTTTTCTGCATCCCATCGCCAATTTTTTGCATAATTTACGCGCTATAGCACGTCTGTGGCATCGCTGCTCCTGATTATTTAGTAAGAAAATATAAATTTATTTCTGAAAAAATCAAGATACTTCTAATATTACAGGCAGAGTTGTATAAAATAACTTTTTTTTTTTTCCTAAAGAAATAAAAAATTTTTCATTTTTGCAAGTTCTTGGGCATAAAGATTTAAAAAATATTGTGGAACTTGCAAGCTTCTTATAAGAAATCTTTGTCTACAATCACAGATGAATTTCATTACTTTTTAAAAAGGTAAAGTGCATTTTGAGAGATTCAAAAGGAGCAAGTTGTGACATTCTAAAACAATTACAAAAAGAAAACAGTAAGTAAGTAAGTAATTACAGAATTAATATAAACTGCAAATAAGTAAATTCATTAGTTAGTAGCACCAATAACAAATACTATTTTCAGCTCATTTTGCATTTATACTGTTAATCGCCTAAATCTAAACTTACACAGATGTATGTATATGCTAACCGTTCAAATATATGGAAATGTTTTAACTCATTCATATACACAAACAGAATAAACATAAAAAATAGCCAGCTATATCTGAAACCTTGAAAATGTTAAAAGCAGCATTATTAGCAGTCAGTATTTCAGCCTTTTTAATCACTAGCAATGTTTATTTTGTGTATATGACAGAGTTGATTTTAGGTGAAAAAATTTTGGGGAAATTACCAAAAACCGGCATTTTATCCCTGCGATCTTTTGATGAAATCGACAGTTTTTCCGTGATCTTTTGATGAATTCGCCTTTTTTTTTTCATTGATCTTTTGACAAAATATTTTAAAGCGATCTTTTATCAAAATTGGCGCTAAATCTGCAATCTTTAGAAGAAACTGTTGTTTTCCCGTGGTCTTCAGACGAAATCAGCAATTTATCTGCGATATTTGGTGAAATTGCCATTTTTTCCTCGATTCTCACATGAAATTCGCGTTTTTCAGCAATCTTTTGACAAAAACAGTGTCAAAATAATCGTTTTTCCACGAAATATTGATGAAATGTGTGCTTTTTCAGCGATCCTTTCACCAAATTTGCATTTTTCCGCGTGCAAAACCGTACAAGTTGGCAACTGTGTGGAACTGATAAAACCCAATTTCAAATTTTCAGATGAGAATCTCCCCCCCCCCCCCCTCCCGGTACATGAATTTAAAAAAAAAAACATTATTCAACTTTTACTGAAGAAGCTTGTGCTGTGCTTAACATTTTATACTAATTGATTCTTTCTCTCTCATACATTCTTTCACAATAGTAATTCTGTCAATGCCATTCTTTCATTCTTCTTTAGCTCCAATATTTGCTATAAGTTTATTATTGCGAAAGTAGAATGAGAAAATAAGATTCTGGCTATTTCATTCCATTATTTTCAGAAATTTATTATACTTGCTATGCTTGTTTTACATAAAAGAAAGAATAATTTTATTACTAAAAGAAAATTCTGTCATTACAAGTTATATTAGATCGAATTATTATTTTTAAAATAAACACTTTTTATGATTGACAGTCACATTTCTTCTTTGCATGTCAATTTATCCATGCCTGCGAGTTGGCTTCTGTGCAGCACATCATTTCCGCTCGATGCATTGTGGCAATAATTTTCTTCCATGCCTGCTCTTGTACTTTTCATTTCTGCATTGATACTCCATATGGCAACGTCATGATAGACTCTGCGCTTCACTAGACCACTAAAACAGTAGTTTTGGTTTCGTGGTTTTTAATTTTCTTTCTTTAAATTCTATACACTATTTTTAATATACGTCATTTTAATTTAATGATTATAAATCTGTTTTGAATTAACTTTTGAAGGCCCTGCATCTGTAGTATTTATACTAATGCAGTGAATTTTTATTATCAGAACTTAAGAAATTTTCATAGTATATTTTTAAAGGATGTACTTGTGTAAAGGATGTACTTTTGAATTCTGGCCGAGCACTGGAATCGAAAAGTCAGAATAATAATTCCATTCTTACTGTTTTTCTAAACTGATGTCATGTTAATTCTAAATTTTCAACTTCTGCATCTCAACTATTAAATGCTGAATCCAAGTTCAAAATTAAAGATGGAGTCTTTATAAAGAATGATCTCCTCAGATTTTACCGGCCAGAATTTTTTATGCTACGGAATTTTAAAGGGATTCTCTTGTGGAACTTTTGATCATATGTACAGTGATCGACCAAATCTTTCTCATCCTTCCACTTCTCAGCAAACTTGCATAATAAAGTTGGATTTTGTATAAAAACATGTCTTCATTTATTGCAAAGTTCCTTGACGTTTTAGTAAATAAGTAAGATCAACTTTTATTATTACTAATTTTCTATCTAATTGACATTAAAAAACTCTTCTCTATTTTTAATCATCATATTTTCATATTTTTGATTTCTTGTAACAGTTGGTGCCGTGACCAGGTTTTGAACCTGGGTTATTGCAGACAGCACAATGTACTAACCACTATACAATCAGGCATGAAAGAAACATACTGCCATGATGCACTGCAAGAAACCAACGCACAGGCATGGATAAATCAATATGCAAAGACAAATCAATATGCATATCACATCACATTTTTAATATTATGTTACATAAAAACTTTTTACAAACTTTCACAATAGTCAGGAATTAAATTTAGAAACAATTATTTAAAGCTTTTTTTGTCTATTCATAAGTCAAAATATCTGTGGAAACTTTCCAAATTATATTTATCTGATTTTAAATACATTTTGATTTCACATCATGATTTTAAAAACATGATTTTAAATCTGATTTAATAACATTTAGAAAATTTATGATTTTAAGCAGATTTTTTTTAAATCAGTTTATTAAAATCATGATTTAAATCAACTTATATATTAAATTCATTGACACCCTATAACTGAAACAAAAATAAAATAAAAATTATGCAACAGAAATAACCAATGTACTAACCATCACAGTTTATCTGATTTTAAATACATTTTGATTTCACATCATGATTTTAAAAACATGATTTTAAATCGGATTTAATACATTTTTATGTAATTTTAAACATTTAGAAAATTTATGATTTTAAGCAGATTTTTTTTAATCAGTTGATTAAAATCATGATTTAAATCAACTTATATATTAAATTCATTGACACCCTATAACTGAAACAAAAATAAAATAAAAATTATGCAACAGAAATAACCAATGTACTAACCATCACAGTTAACCAGTTGTCCAACAGCTCTTTTAACACCACGAGAATCTGCTGCAAACTGGACTTCAGTTACAATTCCTGAATCTTCAAGGACTGAACCACATTGTGTGCAAACAGAATCACCACGTGATGGATCAGTATCGATATCAGTAGAGCCACAATGTTGACACTGTGCATTAGACATGATGTAAATCTAAAATAACAAAAAGGATAAATGAATAAATCAAATGATAAAAAAAATATTTATTTCTATTTCATTCAATTACAGCGAAACTTCCATTTAACGAAATTTCATTATTACATCTAAATACTTCATAATGAAGAAAATTTGTTAAAATAGGAATACATTTAAATTTATTTAAATCATATAATAAAAAAACACACAAATGGAAATATAGGAAAAAATATTTAAATTCAAGCAGTTTTTTTTTTTTTTTTTAATGCAATGTAGCCATAGGAAAATACTTTAATTAGATAAAGGTTTAAAAAAAAAAAAAAAACTAAAGAGTGGAAAACAAAAACTAAACATATTTCTCAATGCAGTGGCAGAAAGCTTTGCAGCTATCTGCATCAAGCTTTTAAAATTTCATAATCTCTCTGCAAACTTTGCGTGTAATTTTAATGAATAAGTAATATATTAAACTAGGAATTTTTTATCATTTTATTCAAAACAGGGCAAGCATGACTGACTGCAGTTTCTTTAATTTTACTTATGACTTTTATATTACATATCGTTTCATCATCTCGCCTCTTGTGGGATTTCTGAAATGCAAAGGATAAACATATCATGGACAATAAAGCTGCTTTTAAAAACCTTCAGGTTAGCCAGATGGAGGTACATTCAATTGAATGAAAACGAAAACCTTATCATAAGTGCCCATTTCTTCATCTGTCCAATCTTTTAATCTCAATCTATATTTTCTAACGGCATCAATTATCAAGCATTTAGTGAAAGTCTTCTGAGAAAAACAGCATTTTAGGAGAAAAGGCGCATAAGGCTGCGTAGTGTCAAGGACAAAAAATTTTTAAAAGCTGGTTTCAAAAAATCTAAAAATTTTAAGTTTCCCAGCTTAAGACCTACAAGAAAAGTATAGGTTCCCTAAAAAATATGTGTGAGTATTTTGACGAAATTTGTCATTTTACCACGATGTTTTGATGAAATCTGCCATTTTATTGTGATGTTTTATCGAAATCTGCCATTTTATTGTGATGTTTTATCGAAACCTGCCATTTCCCAAGATTTGTTGATGACATTTGCCATTTCCCCCCCCCCCCCCCCCCCCGATCTTTTGACAAAATTAGCTGCTTTTCAGCAATTTTTTAATGAAATTTATGTTGCTTCCCACAATCTTTTGACAAAATTTGGGCTTTTCCCATAATATTTTGACAAAATTATGCTTCCCGTCGGCCACTTAAGAGCTATTTTTTTTTCATCACATTTCCAATTATATGTGTAATTTACATGTTATAATGAGTCTGTGGCATTGCTGGTATCCATGACGACTTGTTAGTTTCCCAGCCAGGAACCTGGATGAAAAAATATACGTTCCGAAAAATGATTTCTGTGTTTCCTGGGATCCCAGGAATGCTATTTTTTGAGCACTGCTGAAAGTTTTGGACAATGAAAAATATATATACATTAGTGTAGCCAAAAACTGTATGAAAATTCCAGACAAAAAAACTGTCCAAAAGTTGCAGATATTATTTTTTTTTAACTTGATTCTATTAGTGTGGACAAAAACTGTTTTCAAGAGATTTTTTTTTGTCTAGGACTATGTGGATGTGGCATTGTTTCTGTTACTGGGTTTCTTAATAGTGTATATTCTTAGCTTTGAAAAAGGTATGTAAAATTATTTTGTACAGATTTCTTATAAAAAATACATTGCTCACTAATATTTTTGTTTATTTGACCAATTAATCTGTAACATTTTCTTGAAAGTAAAAGCCCTTTCTTAATTTATTAAAAGATGATCATTGAGGTACGAAGAATGAGACATTCATAATATGTAACAAGCAGTGATGCCGCTGGATTGAAAAATCCTGGACCCAACTCAGGACTTCTAAATTCTGGGGGTCCCCCACAAATAATAAGTCATATTTTTAAATGCAAAAATTGAACTTGTTCATTTGAAAAAGAAAAATGAAATGCAATAATTATTGTTTTAATAATAATTATGAATAATTAAAACCAATATATTTTTTAAACTATTAAGAGAAATTTTCTTTTAAAAATAAATGTGCAAGACACAAAGTTAATTATAAAATAAATGCTTATTTGAGTGCAGAAGATAACAAGTGTCACTATTGTTCACATTTCTTTTTAAAAGGGGCAAGATAAATTTATTGAAAATGACACATTTGCTGAAAAAAAAAAAAAAGAATAATTTTATTGATTAAAGGGCAGGGTTGGTATAAAAACCGGTTTTTTTGAAAAAAACCAAAAAACCAGGTTTTTTTGGTTTAAACCAGGTTTTTTTGGTTTAAACCGGGTTTTTTTCAAATCATTATTTAAATAGCATTTGCAAGAAAAATAACTTGAGTTTTAGAAAGTCATGAGGATTTTTTGTAATTAATAGTTAATTAATGTTAAACATTCACATTAGTATTTATTTTTTTTATAATTAAATAACTAAAGCATAAAAATTTATAATTAAATTATCTTATAAGTTTAGGTTTCTATAGGGAAATATTCATTGTGTGAAAAAAAAAAACTATTAATTTATTAGTATACTTATATAAACCTTTTAGATAATAATTTAAGAAATAATTATATGCAGGTTGATAATGAAGAACATAGTAAAGGACAAACAAACATATTTTACTAAATTAACAGAAATAAGCTGAAATAGAAAACATTTTCTTGTGCATAATTTAGAAATTATTTACAGTATTAACATCAACAAATGATTATTAATCTCTTACTACATATATTTACTTAAAAAATATCAATATGCATTTTATTAATGCTAAAAAATACATGTGTATTGACTTACTTGATACATTAACGAATGTAATGCTTACACAAATTGAGACATAGGCTTAGAAAAATTATTATTATTTTTTAAATACAAACTTTATTTTTTCTGTTTCTTTGTTCTTCAAAAGGTGAAGATTTAGCATTAAATTTTATTATCTGTGCAAGCATCGAGTTACATGGATATTTTTGTTTTGTAAAATTTAATGTATCCTTTTTTTCTTGTTCACATAGTTCACTTTGACTGTATTGTAGTTCAAGCATGTATACCTAAAAGGGCATGGGTGTTAGGGCTATTTTATACCTGGACTAAAAAACTATGGGACTTCTTTATTTACATTTTTTTTCTCTTAATATTTTTTGAAGACCTGCCCAATTATAAACTGCATTAGTAATGGAACTTATTACTTTAGATATTATCCAGGGCAACTGCAATAGAATTTAACAGTTTAAACATATCTTCAACATTTCTTTTAAAATAAAAATTAGACAGATATGAGCTTTTGAATATTTTTATCAATAACATTCCTATTTTTTATACACAAATTTTAAGTAAAGTGGGGCAATTTTTAAGGTAAACATCTAAAGCATCTGAAAATGAATCACACCTAGTATTATAAGGAAGAGCTAATTTGACAGCATTTACATTGCATGCAATTTTTACATTTGGCTCTTAAACATGTTTTTGATGTATTTCTTATTCCCTCGAATGAAAACCAGATTATATTTTCCTTTCTTCTAGTTTTAGACATTCTTTTATTTCAATATATATATAAGTGGCTTTCTTAAAATAAAACACAGTACAAAGTAACTAGAAACAGAAAAAAATAATGTAAAAACTGCAAATCCAATCCAAGAAAAACAAGCTTACTAAAACCAATATCTATAAAACAGAGTAAATTCATAGCCAATGATTCATTAGCATACAGAACAAGAGTAACCAATGGAAAGAATGACTTATGATTATGTCATTATTGATGCATTGATGCATGATGCAATCCTTAGTAAATCATAATCAAGCTATCTAAGCAGTAGAATTGCATTTTTGGCGGGCATATGCCACTTTTGCATTTAAAAAAAAATAAAAGGTTTTAAAAAAAATTAAAACTAACTACCTTTTTTTTCCCTCCACAGTTCACTGTAGAAAAATATTTTGCTATGTCAATTTATAGCTAGTAAGAAAAATTAGATTGATTAAAGATGTTTGTCACTTTAAAAATTTAATTTGTCTTTAGCTTTGCTTGTAGCTACTCCATAACTTTGATTTTGCACATTTCAATAATGTGTAAAATAAATGAAAACATTAGAGAAAAGGGAAAAAAACCAAATTAAAAAAAACCAGCATGGTTTTTTTAAAAAAACCACTTGGTTTAAACCATGGTTTAAACCACGGTTTAAACCAGCGTGGTTTAAACCAAACAACCCTGTAAAGGGGTATTTTTTGTTTAATAAATGGGTGTTTTCAGGATTCATATTCATGCAGAAAGATTTGGAGCTACCAAAAATGGTTTTTGGAGCAGGAAAGTCTGCATGGAGCAACAAAAAAACAATTTTGAAGCAGAAAATTAGTTTCTGGAACAGAAAATTTCACTCCTAGCATTAACTTTTATTTCTTGCCCCTTTGAAGTTTTTTTTTTTTTTTTTTTTTTTTTGTGATCTTTTGACGAAATTTGTGTTTTTATCGCCATCTTTTGATGAAAGTTGTGGGGGTTTTTTCTCCATCTTTTGACAAAATCTGCTGTTTTATCACCAGTTTTTTATTAAATTTGTCATTTTTCACAATTTTTTTGACAAAATTTGCCATCTTATTGCAATTTTGGACGAAATTTGTCAATTTTTTGCAAACTTTTGATGAAATCTGCTGCTTTTATTATGATTTTGTGACAAAATTAGCAATTCTTTTGACGAAATTTGCCAGAAATTAGTCTTTTTTTTTTTTTTTTG